>OX411318.1:10000000-15000000 GCA_948150665.1 Conistra vaccinii
GACGGTTAAAAAGAATAAAGTTGCGTTAGTTATTAAATTAGTAGATATTCAAAAGCCATTTTCTTTGAAGACCTAAAAAACATAATAAACATTAGCTAACAAGTGCACTATTAACATTCTAACAAGTCTCTCCCAATAAATTTCAATGTAATAATTCGTATAAATTTCTATTTAAGGACGAAAGAATATCGGCTCCACTCGAAATTATTCTTAAATGGCAGTCGTATATTTTAATTAAGGCTCCGTGCTCATGCAGACGTCGATAAGGCAAGTAGGACGGTAACGATATGGTCGACTCACAGTCGGGACCGTTGTGGCACGTTTTATTTCACGTAATAACATATTAGGTTGGGTTTGAAGCACGCGCCGTACCGCGTAGTTTGGAACCCATGTAAATAATACTGATTTAACGACAGCTTAAAACGCTAAAGCTGCGGTCAAATACTTTCTGTTTTTTGGTAAGGGTATGAGATTTTATAATGTCAATGTTAATCACGCACAGTTACAGATGAGATCAGTGAGAAGCCATACTCTCACTGTACGTTTTCACTGGCGAAACATTCACATAAAAACATTTTGACATCTCGAACATTGACAGAAAATAGAGATTTCTACATGTGTTTATGTGAATTTTTCGCCAGTGTAAATGCACAGTTACATACACAAAAAAGTTTCATGAATGTTTCAACGCATAACTTATACTATAACTACTATAACACTATAGAAACATGTTTCAAAGAAATGTACAAACAAGAGAGATGTTTCAAAATTCAACCTCAGGGTTCAAGTTAAGAGGGGGCTAGAAGTTTTTACTCAAGCAACTTCTAGAATAACAATTAATATCAATGTGCAAGAGGGGCGTCTACTGTACCTAATCACTTAAGAAAATCCATTATTCTATTTATTTTCATTAATCAAGACATTCCAATACATCGATGGATTAATTTGAACTTTCTCTTGGCTTGTAATCCATTATGCAATAGCAAATATTATTTTGTAAGGAATAAGTAAGCAATATCGTTATTTTGTTGTCTTACAGCGCTTTCTTCCGGTTTGGAAGGGGTTTTAAGAACATAGAAAAGTGTTTTTGAAATGAAATCCTCTATTTCTTATAATATAACATATAATATTCTTCTCAAGACATACTTACATACATAAACAACGAATACGGGTAAATGTCTCTTTCGTTATTATCAGCCATATTTTAACTACTGTGGTCGTACTGTGGGTAGTGTTGGTTATTGCGCAATAGAAAAACCGTTTGCAGTTCAGATCAAATTATAATTTACGATCACAGTAATTCATTCTAGCTTTTCACACACTGTAGGTACACGACACAACTATTCGAAACGCGCTCAAATTTTTAAACGTGTTTACTGCTTGACCGCCACCCATGAAGTCTGCTTAGCACCAGCCGGTCCGAGCGTTATGTTGTAGACTCTGTCGAGTGCCGCTAGGCAGCGCTGGCGTCCCGATTAGTCGACACTGTAACGTATTTCCGACAAATATATATACAGGGTGTCAGGGACGACACCCTGCGACGCGAAGCCTGTTACCATGGATTCAGTACATGATTTTGAACCCCCCTGCGTTGAAATTTTTCGTCGGTTATTAAAAAAAAAACTGCTGTTTCACAGAAAAGTGCAATACCTACGGTCAAAATGTATGAAACAGCAGATTATTTTTTGGGGGGTTCAGAATCATTTACTGAATCCATGGCACCAGGCTTCGCGTCGATGTGCCTGACACCCTGTATAAGTATGTATCCCTTACATAAAAAACGCATAGGACACATTAGTAGGTACCTACTTGATTTGTGGATCAATATAAGAAATAAAACCTCAACCACCTCATTTATTTTATCATATACTAAAGAAAAAATTCATGTTCATAAATTGCATCTCTTTGGTTAGCTAACGGTTACGTAGATCGCATAATTTTCTCAAGACACTCTGGTAACTTCATCTTATTCGCTTCCAGTTTCAGCTCCAAGAATTGTATCGACTCGGACAAAGTTTTCTGTACTAAAACTTTATTGAAGAGTAAAATTTTCAAACTTCAGATACGCCCATAGAATAAAGAACTGTGATTGAAAACAAGAACTGTAGGTACCATCATTAATCAATGCTGCATCATCTTACTTATGAAACTTGATGTATTAAAATAAATATTTCTATCAGAAGAGTGTCTCCATTAACAATATTAAAACATAAAACATTGATGGCAAGTGGCGCCGCCGTAGTTCGCACTCGGAGAGGGGTCCGAGTGCCAACTGCGCGACCCGCGTGCAGCGTGCAGCACTCATGACGCGGTTACCTACGTGTAGGGTATAGACAGTTAGGGAATGTGAGGGCTCTTCACCCCACGTATCATCCACGGATGGGCGGCCGCCGTAATGAGGGCGAGCTGCGTAATTTACGACCAGGGGCGGTTATGAACTCAGGGTGCAACTGTTTGAAGTTATTACGCGTATTTGGACTGCGTGCACTAAGTGAAAAGTCTCTTACGAGTGTTGTTGGAAGTTAAACACAGATTCAAACAAGCAAAACGATAACAAAACCAGTTTAAGGCTGCGATTCCACTAGAGATGAGCGAGGATGCGTAGCGAGTAATGTCCGTAAAACTAACCAATAACAACGCTAGCTTAGCTCATGCTATGACAGTGAAGTGATGTTATTTGTTAGTGTTACACACATCCCTCGCTACGCATCCTCACTCATTTCGGGTGGAAACGCAGCCTTAACCACCCTAAAAACTAGCAAACAATAATTACTGAGAGATTTTCAACTTTAAACATATATTTTGATCGATTTAGGTACCAAGGAACATCCCTAGGATATCATAAGTACGTTATAAGCTTGACCGCCGCTTCTGACCTCAGTAGCGCACATACGAACGCACAACCAGAGATGCTATCTCAGTAAAATTATTATATACAGTATCTACCCCAAAAGCATAAAAAATACGGTGCGAAGCTTTTTTCTCTCTGATTTACGAATGAATAATATTTAAATATCTATTATTGGACACATTTCCAGATGTACTTATAAATGATAATGATGTTTCTAATCTCATCATCACATCACTGTTAAATGAAGACCGCTTTCACTTTGTAATTAACAGTTATATGTAGATTGAAGATATTACCGTAATCATCACTTTGTAGACGGATCGCCATATATGTTGTTATAGCCTAAGATCCGACCTAGAAACGACCTTCACTCATCTGTTTGATGGATGAAAAGTATTATATATTAAAGAAAAAGGCTAAAAAGTACCCCACGTCTGCCAGCAAAAAGAAATAATCTCAAATTATCGCAAAAAATTAGATACTTCCGGTTTTAATTCTTACTGGCTAAGATACGAAAAAAATTCTCTGAATATTAATTCAGGGATAGTACCTATATAATTTAGTAAAATCTATAAATTTTAGTTTTAAAACGACTGCCCCGTTGGTCTTGTGGGTGCAAGCGTTACTGCTGAGCATGAGGTTCTGGGTTTGATTCCCAGGTCGGGAAAAGTGTTATTGGGTTTTTCCATCAGGAATTTCTCAGTAGCAGCCCGGAGTCTGGATTTGTACCCGGTTGATGGGTCGCCCCCTATTTCATGGGACTTAAACATAACTGTTGAAAATGTGGGAACACCTCTGCCTAACCCTTTGGGGAACACAGGCGTGATGTTATGTATGTATGATTAAAACCGAAAGTTTGTTTTTATTGCATTTCTAGTCGTTCTAAAACTAAAATCTGTTAGAGTAGGTACCCCTAAACGAATATTCAGAGCATTTTTTTAGTATGTTAGCCAGTAGGATAATTTTAGTGATTTTTATAGATATGTCGCTCTGCTGTCAGATGTGGAGTTATTTTCTATGGGAGATGAGACTTCTCTTTTAGTATGTTAAAAAATATATCGTGAGTGGGTTGGCAAAAAAATTCCTGGCCAAACTGATTAATTCAAAAGGGATCGTTTTTCAAAAATTGCACTCATACGTTTAACAATTAATTCGTTTTAGTAACAAAGTTTCTCAAGCACTATCCATTTATATATTATTTATGGCTATTAGATGCCAAGAACATTCCTAAACTTAGATGGCCAAGTTGTCACCTATTTAAATGTTTAACTCCGAATTGACTAACAATTGACAAAAGTCGAGTTAGTAGCAAAGGTTTTCCTTGAAAAGCTCTTTCCATTGGTGTATCTATATCTTGCAATGTTTTAAAGAAAACATTTTTGAATTTTTAAATAATCACAGTTTGGCCGGGATTTTTTTAGCCAACCCACTCGTGATATATTTTCTGACATACTAAATTTGATTTAAAATACTTTTCATCCTTTAAACAGATGGGTGAAGGTCGTTCCTAGGTCGGATCCTCTACTATTAGTGAACAGGATGCCTTTGAGGTAATCACTTAGTTGAGATGATCGCTTGATTATCTGCCTTTAAAACCATCAAAGGCAAAGGTCTATCTTATATTAGAAAATAAATCACTATTGCACACATAATCAGCCTATCAATGTTCCCATTGCTGGGACACATGCCTCCTCTCTGTGAGAGGGAGTGAGTGTGTGTCACTATTGCACGACTGTTCAAAAACCCTGTTGAAAAATAAAAAATAAAATTGATGGATGCGTGCAAATTTCATTTTGCTGCCAGACTGGTAGTCCATTGTAGAGCACAAACTATTTTATACACTATACTATTTTGTCAAAGGACTTCCACAACTTGCAAAGGAGGTCAGTTGCACCACAATATAATTATGTTTTGTTCAGTCTTCGCCTGCACACTGAAAGTTCTCAATGTCTTATAAAATGAATTTGATTCAGGGACTTCGTAAGTTCTTGAGCCAAATTGCGATCTAAATTATATCCATGATAAAAATGTAATTAAAAAACTAGAACACACTATGTCAACATCTCATTAAAAATACTAAACGATACGTAATAAGGTGACGCTTTTCGCTTCCTAAAATCATGAAATAGAACCCCACCTTACAAGAGTAGGGTTACTAGGTTACCCAAATAAATGTCAGAGACTTATTAAGACATTGACACTCTGACTCCTCAGTAAAAGATAAAAGGCAAAATAAAATAGTTGTTACTAAAATACACTAGCAGATTACCATTGACATTCAATATCGAAAGTCATAAACCAATAGGTAAAGTTTTACGGCCCCGAGGCGTCCGTGGCTCATCCACCTCGAGCACACCCTTCTCATTTGTCAAATCAACAGAAATATATGCGTGAGAACTCACAGATTGATGGCGAGGCCTAGATTGAATTACATCTTGGTAAAACCTGACGAGGGTCTTACATTCCATGCGGGTATAGTCGAGAACAAGAATAATATGAGAATTTGGTCGGATATCCGATATAAGGAAGACGTTCGTTTTGTTGGGAGACACGCAGTTATTTATTTGAAAAGTTCTTCAACTATCCCGTTTATAAATTGCGTCTTCTTTAGTCCCGAAAAGGACGCAAAACTGTGATAATAAACCTATATCTCACTAAAAGACATCGTATAAAGATCCCGTAAGATCTTCGTCAAGAACCGCTCTATAAATCTTTTAATTTACGTGATATCTCAAATTATCAGGGTGTACCATCTTCGATAAGTAAATAGAGCTTATCTCAAGTGTGTAGTTTAATCGGATGTTTATCCAACTAATTGGATTTTCCGTACCTCCCCCCGCGCCCCTCGCCTAGAAACCTTCTTGTATGAAACTGCACTTACACACTAAGTATATGTACTGTACACTCCGAAGCAATTTGTGTACAACTTGCTGCAATATTAATGTTGTTCCCATATTGAAACCGAACTGAAGTCTTGATCATAATAGTTTGTGGAGACGGAACTTTGAGGATACGATTCTAGTCTCACGAGATCACTTCAAATAGAATACCAATTACGTCAAATTCAAGTAAAACATTAAAGGAATATATTCAAAAGGAACCTTTCGACGATCAATTGCACATCATGTCGCTCCAGTTGTTGCTAGCGAACTAACAAGCTGACACAATTGGAATATGTTGCAGTGTTTGAGCACAACTTGTTATTGGTGCAATATTCGAGTAATATCAATAGACTGGTGTTGTTATAGTTCCGGGCTTTTAAACCCGGGATTGATGTAAATATATGTGTAGGCTATGTATATGTACTTAAACTCTTGATAACTAGCTGTGCCCCGCAGTTTTACCCGCATAACTCTCGACCTTGTGGGAATATTGGAATAAAAAGTATCCTATGTCCTTCTGCAGGTTATGCTCTACCCATGTGCCAAATTTCATCCAAATCCGTTCTGCCGTTTCAGCGTGAAAGCATAACAAACAAAACCAACAAACAAACTCACTTTCGCATTTATTATATTAGTTAGGATTACTCGAATATTACTCAAGAAAAGTAATAATAATAGCAGCTTATTACTGTCTCACTCTGTTCAGTCCCTCCGTCTGTTCAGTGGTGACAGAGCAGTGGTGGCCCAATGGTAACGGCCGCGACTTACGAGTTGTAGGTCGTAGGTTCAAACCGAGACAGGCGCTTTACTTTTTGTAAATTATTTCCTCACCACTGCTCTCAAAACGATGAAGGAAAAAATTGTAGCGGTTACACCGCCGCATACAAACTACGCAGCAAGGACATGACGTCACACAAAGCCTGCATCGCGCATTTAGAGTTTACCGCGCGAATAACATAGATAAGACTATCCGAAATCAACTTTCGGGCAGTTGCCCGCCAGACACAACACCCGTCTGGTTGGAGGATCCTCCCTTTTCTATGGTGGATGAGTGAACTTTACACCCTGTTCCTCATACCACTAAAACATCATGAGGAAACCGGCATGTCCTAGAACCAAAAATTCGAAGACATGTGACATCTGCCAACCCACACCGCGTGGTAGATTACGGCCCACTCCCTCTCACAAAAAGAAGGCCTGTGTCCCAACAGCAACATTAAAAGGCTGATAATGACTGTCTTACTGCAGTACAAATGCCTCTTCTCATGCAGAGAAGGCACGAGCATTGATTAAAATGCTTGCTCAAGATGGGAAATAATATAACATAACATAACTAACATCAACAAATAATATAACATAACTTATGAAGTAAGCCCTCAGAAGCAGCAAAAAAATCTAAACATTGTAGATACATTCCGATATTGTCAAATGGAATTGACAGTAAATCTGTGCTCATATAAACAGCGGTCCCATATATTTGGGTCAAGTAGGTATTAAGTTTTGTATAGGACAGTTAATCATTTTTTTTCGATTAAGTTGTTAGTCCCATCGAGAAAGTTGTGCAGTTCGATGGTCTGTACACCCTTAAATATAACACCTTTCTGATAAATGCTGTTTAACAATCTTCGAAGCCCGATAATAGTTTCATATCAGCGTAAACTGTGTCACCCATTGAAGGGATTAAAGGGGATAGAATAAAATAATTCCCCCCGAGATGTAGGAACTTAATAGTCTAAGCACATGCTTACTGAGCTCCTAAACTAGGTGTTGCATATTCAACGAGCGATTTGCGTAAGTAAGCAATGGCTTTATGTACATAACTAGATATACGACTCAGTGGAATCCATATTACATACATAGTTTGGTAAAGAATATGCCTGGCTCCGTATCTGTAGAATAACTACAGATACGGAGCCAGGCATATTCTTTAGGCTAAGTTATGACATAGCAGTCACTTAAAGAAACATGTCTTAAGTAAATTACTGTTTCAACTTAACAAGTTTTCTCGTTGGTCTAGTGGTAACAAGCGCTACTGCTGGGTATGAGGTTCTGGGTTCGATTCCTAGGTCGGGCAAAGTTTTATTGAGTTTTTTCCTTAGGAATTTCTCAGTAGCAGCCCCAGAGTCGATTTGTGCCCGGTTGATGGCAAAAGGCTCGCCTCCTATTACATAAAAGTTAAACATAACTAGGTACACCTCTGAAGCTTTCAAGGATTGCATGCGTGCTTTTATGTAAAATTTTATAGAAATTAGTGATGTACTAGGAAAAGATCGTATGCGTTCTCGCAACAGGTATTTATTTTGCATAGGTATATATCTGAAAAGGTGCATTTATATGGAAGTGAAAGGAGTTTATTATGGCAGCCTGCAGTTAGTGCCCTCTTCAAGTGCTGTGGGTCATAGCACAGTATAGTGCTGAGTGGAACACTACTTTTCACAGTCACGACGAGCAGGTGTCGACTTTTTCTGTTCTGTGCTCGTAGATCTATTTTGTTGATTTTTCTTTATTAGGTATTCGAGTTAATTCATTTTGTATGCACTTGTTTCCGTGACAAATAAATCTATTTTTCTTTCTTTCTCAACAGACGGAGCATAAGCATAATCAGCCTATATTGTTGTCACTGCTGGGACACAGGCGTCCTCTCTGTGAGAGGGGTGCGCCATAACCCACCACGCGGGCCAAGTACCGGTTGATGGATGTCATATGTTTTCGAATTTTTGGTTCTAGGACAAGCCAATTTTCCCACGATGTGTTCCTTCACCGTTTTGAGAGCAGTGGTGATGAAATAATTTACACAAAGTGCCTGCTTGGAGTTTGAACCCACGACCTACAACTCGTAAGTCGCGGCCGTTACCTCTGCGCCACCACTGCTCTGTCACCACTGAACAGACGGAGACGTGAAGTTATTTCATGTTCAGTATTTACATTGGTTTCCTTAACCTTTTAGAATTATTCTTAGGTATATCTTGAAATATTTATATAACCAGCAAAGAGAAACCTTGGTTTATTTTTACACAATATGAAACCTGAAAATAATTTTATACCTTTATGAAAAGTTGTATTGTTACCAAATGTTTTGTATTTTGACACTCCGATTGATTAAAAGCATACATGTAGGTAACAATAACGTTTCCGATACATTCATATTGTACCGTTCAGGAAACACGTTTTCAGAAATATTTAAATAAAGACTTGCATGCACCATTTTCGATATTTTAAAACATAACTTGATAACCGTCGCTTTATATTCTTTTATAAAAAGAAAAAAAAGTATTCTGCACAAAGAAAACACCCATTACAAAAGTTATCTTACACGGAATGACAATAATAAAAAAACTAAAATAATCAAAATAAAAAGAAATAAAATCTGTCAAGTGCGAGTCGGACTCGCACACGAAGGGTTCCATACCATGTCGTACAAGATTTAACACTATGAATTTTTGTAATACTTTCGTAAAGGTAACAACAGAGGCGCTATAAAAAAACAAAGATTTGTAAAGAAATTGTCTAATTTTAATGAGAAAATGTTGTTGTGTTAAAATATAGGTGTAGGAGTATATTTCATTTATTTTAAGAGAAAAATATTAAGTTAAATTTATCCAGTAACATGCATTAACTAAAGTCAAAGTTATTTATTTGCTACTAACATACACTCATGGACAAATTTAGAGGAACGCAAAAAAAAAGTTTAATTTCTCCTGTTGTAATTAACGTGCGTACTGGCCACAAACAGTAGTAAATACTTTTATAAAAAAGATCTTTTTGGAATGTTCTTTTTCGAATTTCATTTGTATATATGTAATTATTGTGTGATATTGCGTTCTTTCCTACTGCGAAAAAATTTGCTAAATTTTGATTTACACTGTAATTTAAGTTTTGTTAAAAAAATACCTTGACTGCCTTGTTTATCGTGTTAAGTATGAATTGTTACTTCAAATAAACTGAGAATGCCAGATCTAAATGCCACTCAAGTTGCTAGGGCTGTTACTTTAATTGAAACAGGGCACACCTACAAACATGTAGCCCAAACATTACGAGTATCCAAATCTGTGGTACACCGAGTTGTCAAGAGGTATCGGCAGACCGGAGAGTATACAAGACTCACAGGACAGGGACGTAAACGGAAAACTGTGGCTAGAGATGACCGGTTCATTGTTACTAGCGTGCTTAGAAACCGCACTTTAACTTCTTCTGAGGTAAGAACGAAGCTCCAAGAAGTTCGAGGGGTTACAGTTAGCACAAAAACTGTGAGAAGAAGACTGAAATCGGCTGGAATAAATTCACACTTGCCTGCTAGAGGCCCCCTTCTTGCCACATCCCATCGAGTAGCTCGACTTAATTTTGCTCGCATTCACGAAAATTGGAATGACGAAGCTTGGAGTCAAGTTCTATTCACAGACGAGTCCAGATTTTGCCTGAAGCCAGATGATGGAAGAATTAAAGTGTGGAGACGCCCAGGAGAGAGGTATGCTCAGTGCAACATCATTGGAAAAGAGGCATATGGTGGAGGGTCAGTTATGGTATGGGGAGGTATTTGTATGGGGGCACGTACGGAACTCCGCGTCATTGAGAATGGATCATTAACAGCGGCGCGATATGTAACTGAGATTTTGGAAGAAATTGTAGTGCCATTTGCCCCTTTTATAGGAGATAGATTTGTTTTTATGCATGATAATGCACGTCCCCATACTGCGGCTGTAGTTGTCGAATACCTTCGAGAAGTTGAAATCAATGTTATGGGGTGGCCAGCGCGCTCACCCGACTTAAACCCGATAGAGCATGTATGGGATAAGCTTGGAAGACAAATTAAGAAAAGAAATCCTGCCCCCACTAATTTGAGAGATCTTAAAAACGCATTACAAGAAGAATGGAACGCAATCTCGCAAGACTTTATCGATAACTTGATTAGGAGTATGCCAAGGAGACTTGAGGCAGTTCAAAGAGCTAGAGGGGGCAACACTAAGTACTGATTATAGCCCACGTTATAGCCTTTCCTAAGCATTTATGAAAAATATGAATAAATAAAAACATACAAAAATGTTTCATTCCTGTAAAATTGTTCTTTCTTTCTGGAATTGTTTAAGTTTTGTCATTTAATCGTTTGTTTTTTCGAAGTTTGCAATTTTAAATGAACGAATGATAAGCAAAATTCAAATGAATAAACTTAATTGTCACAAATATCCATGTTATTTCGTCTTAATCACACTTTTTTTTGCGTTCCTCTAAATTTGTCCATGAGTGTAGTATTAATAGGTATATATGGTAGGTAAGCAGGTAGATATGTAGGGTAGGTAGGGTAGGTTAGGTACCTACCTACCCTGGTAAGAAGGGTAGGGTAGGTAGGTAGGGTAGGTAATTAGGCAGAAATAGGTAATTAGGAAAGGTAGATGCGCCGTAGATAAGTACTTAGTGCTAACCGTGCGAAGCCAGGTCGGGTAAAGCTAGTTACTTATTAATAAAAGGATTTCTCTTGCTACATCAGACTATATTGTACAAAATAGAATGTAAGTAGTACGCCAAATTTTTATTATAACTGTGCGTTTGCACTGGTGAAACATTCACAACAAAACATGTTGGAATCTCTATTTTCTGTCAATTTTTCATACAATGTTTGACAGGAACTAGAGATTTCAACATGTTTTGTCGTGATGTTTCGCCAGTGCAAACGCACGGGTATTTATTTACGTTATTTTTGATAGTCATACAGAAATCTATTATTTCTTACTTATTATTTTTACACATCCCATCGGACTATGAGAGTGAGGAAAGAGAGAGTGCACTCGTGTCTGCGCACACACTTGTGCACTATAATATCTCCCGCGCCGAAGGCCAGTCTCCGTTGAGATTGGCCGCCATGACCGAATATTTTTACACCAATATTTTTTCTCAATATGAAATTGTATCCACAACGGTTTAAGCTAGGTAACTGAATAGTACACTGTATGTGCCAGCATTCATTTCAATGTTACTGAATATATTGTCTATTGGAGTGTAGTTTTAATACGAGGTACACACATCAACACCGTATAGGGATACTTTGAAAAAACTCGATAAAGTTCTTAAACTCAAAAAATACTGGCCGGTTTTAAAATCTTGTGAAGAAACTTTATTTTGTAGACCTTTTTGGATGATCGAAATTTAAATGATCGAAATAGTATATGCTGCCATGATAGTAGGTACTTACTAATTCCATGTCTTTACTCCGACTATTAAATAGTTATCTGTGGAATTTATATCGCATAATATTAGCATGAAATACAAAATTATTACTTTAAGTTGCAGAAAATCGCCCATATTATATAAAATACGTTATGAATCGGCGTTTTTAGTATTTGTTGATTATAAATAGTATATGTTACATTATACACACAAGTTTCAAATTCCTAATTTGTTTAGTTGTTGAGATAGAGCTCGTACAAAAATGGTCTAAAACAGACAACTTCTACGGCCCCCTAATTCATCATTTTTGAAGATAAAAACCAATAAAAATTATATTTATTCTCTACTCGATGAGCTCTAGAAAATGATACCACACATGCCAGGGTCAGATATTTTTTTTTTCAAAATTTAATTTTATTGTATGGCGACCCCCCTTTATTTTTTAATTTTATTATTTGTTGCTCTTGCGGCAATAGAAATGCTCAATCTGTGAAATTTTCAACTGCCTACCTATTACGGTTCATGAGATAGAGCTCGCTGACAGACAGACGGACAGCGGAGGCTTATGAATAGGGTTCCGTTTGTCACCCTTCGGGTACGGAACCCTAAAAAGGTTAAAGTGCTACATGAACAAAAAAAAAATTAAAACCATTTTAGAGGTGTTTTTATGCGCTATTCAATACACTTGAATGTTGCATTTTACATTTTGCGTGGTTTCGGAAATATTTCATGATAAATTAGTGGCTTTTTTATATTGTTCGTCAATGTATTAGTGTAGATATGTTTGTAACGAACTACTTCTAAATAAACTATAATAATAAATTAATAGACACCTGTCAGGTATCATACAAAATCAAACAAAATCCAAAAAAAATTTAGTAACTATAATTTACAATTATAATACTCGGTTGAATGAATCCCAATCGGTCAACCCCCACTATACAAATTCGCCAAGTGGACCGGACGGAGAGTAAACAGCACGGCTATAGATTGGGACGCTGGGCACTGATACCCGATCCACAGGAGACTATGTACCTACCTACAAGAATATAGGGTATGTATATACAAACTCAAACAACCTTGAACAGAGTGATTGCATTAACGGTTAAATCAGTTTCTGAAACCAAAACCGAGAAGTTTCTTCAAATCACCTTCAAACCGCGTAACTATGATTTGACTTTTGAAATTTCGACTAAACTATCACCTTAGGAAAAGTAATTGACACCTTCAAAAGTAAATAGGTAGGTAACTGTAGAATTAAATTACTGTTGAAAAAGTGTGACATTATGTTTAAATATTTTATGGTAAAATAAAATATATACTTGTACATAATATATATTTTAGTATTAACTTGTATATTGTATTTAAAATTTGTCTTAAATGTCAAAATAAATTAGTCTTTTATAATTATAGTAAAAAAAAAAAAAGTTTTTTTTTCTAATAATAACTCAATCATCTACGAAACCATTCAATCATTTAGATATTCGCAGTGCTACTGAAGTCTGATTAAATCGTTTGCAGCCAAAGATGAAATGTTTGTTTTGCATACAGTACTCCCTACCTATGTAAAATTTATGTCAATAAATTATATAATTTTGGAATGTGCTCATCAACGCCTTCAATTGGACCCATTTGTAAATAATAATTGAAGTTTTTTTTTCTCATTTTGAAATGGACCCATACTGCCGCCACAAGGATTTCATTTTTCAAATAAAATATAGCCTATGTCACTCGGGATGATTTAAGGATTCTAACGATACCTCATTCATCAAAATCTGTTCAGAAATTTAGAAGTTATGGTGGAACAAAGAAACTCACATACATACATGAACCCTGAACACATTACACTCCTTTTTGGGCAGTCGTGTAATTACACTCCTTTTTGGGCAGTCGTGTAATAAGTTTAACAAACACTTACGAAACGAACATAGATTCGAAAACTTATATTAGATATACATATGTTTTCGAATCTACGTTTAAAAAGTGGGTACAAGGTACAAATCAACGTAGATAACGAACTCCATCGAAACAATACCAATTTTCCCGTTTTTCGACGCGGAAACATCAACAGTTTATATTGAAAGTGTTGAAACAGATGAACACGCCGAAATATTATTTAAAACCAATTAAAGGGTACTTTTTGCTGCCGTCCATGGGTTTGTCAAGCATTTCAATTAATTTTTTTCACTTGATCGATCAGTTCGCGCGAGAACAAAGCAATTACGACATCGGAACGTAACCGATAGCAATTAATTTGTTTTCGCCTCTACGAACAACCGTCCGAACGCGCCCTTTGTAGGCGTCAATTCGACGCCTTTTATATTAAATTTTTGTTTGTATTGAACTTTACAGATAACGAATTCCTATCCAGGATAACTTGTAAGTTATCTAGGAATTCGTGTTTTTGTTGCCTAATAAGTCTTAGGATCAGAAATTGCTGAAATGTTACAAATCTATTTTATTTTCGTCCTTTGTCGGCCATGTTGAAGATTTCTATAATAGTCAATGTTAACTACCTACTAAAAATAAAATTATTTAGCAATGAAAATCTCGCAGACAACATATTTATGTAAATACTGTAAACTATTCCATAGTCAGTTCGTTAAGCCAATTAAATTAATTAAATAGCAAATAATTTCTGCGAAACATTGATTTACGAAGAGTAAATCTAAATATTCAGCCCAAATAATTTTAAACATTTTAAACGCCATAAATAAAACAATAATCATATTTATTTGCATACACAGATAATAAAAACCGTATATTTAATGTCGCACGGCTTCATAAAGTATTCCTCGATCCAGAAAATATGTATTTCCCTAAAGTAATTCTCATGTTGGGTAATATGTGTAAGCAGGCTTTACTAGGGTAAATCGGGAGGCAATATTTAAAACAAGCTTTTATGCCCGGGCAAAGACGGGCTTTCAGGAGACCAAAGAAAATAAAAAACTGTAGATTTACTTTTCAACGTGTATAGATTGTTGTACAAAGGCAATTTTACTGGCTTCTTTTTGTCTAATAAAACCTTACAACATCACACATCGTTGTGTTTTTGATGTTTAATAAAAGGTTTTTTAAAGGTTAGGTTTTCGAATAAGAATATCAAGCGATTCGTGGAAACAACGAGAAGGTACATATAATTGGAATTTCAGAAAATAAATTACCTTTATTAATATTATTTATAAGAAAAGTCTATTCTCAGATGTCGGTATCTATGGCAATTAGCTCGATTTCAAATTTTAAAATCATCAGGTAAAGGATATTCCAAATAGCGCTATAAAACCCATTTATTATTTCTTTGTATGGAATATCAAGTATTGAAAAGTTATGTTCGTCATAACAACCATTCTTGTATTTTCAGAATGTCACGCATCCAGTTTTCAAAATTTCTCCCACGTAGTCGTTTCGCTTCGCTATCGTCGGCTGAATATATATCAGATTTAATCGACATTTTGACATCTATCGAAAAATACATGGTCGAAACGTCAATTAAAATCTGCGTGTCTTGGATTTATTTTAATGATAAATCTTTTTGACTGTCGTGTTTTTCGTTCTTACTATGTTTTTTTAATTATTTTAAGCTGTGGACTATTTTTTTTTTGAAGTGAAACTTCTTTAGGCGCGTTGACCAATTTTTGGGTGAACAAAAATCATGGAACTCGCGTCATCGTCACCGCACGCTTCCCATGAGTTACATGATGTAAGATCAAAAAATAAAACAGAGAATATTATAAGTTTATATTATGAAAAAAAGACGTGTGGCACTCGGGGACTGCCCCGGCGAAGCTATTGCATAGCATTTTTTATCAACTTACGCAATTGTAAAATATTAACCCGAATACAAGAAATACATATACAATGATGACATTGACAGGAACTGTTATTCACATTTATAGTTTTTAAAACTTGACACAACGTAATGGCCGGGAACATCAAACTAATAAAAAGGTTTTAATTTAACTATTAATAGTCAAGGATCATTCGTCTAAGTAAATTTGAACTTTATTGTCAAACAGTTAAACATAATTTTCAATACAACACTCTCGTATCATTCGTCTAAGTAAATTTGAACTTTGTTGTCAAACAGTTAAACATAATTTTCAATACAACACTCTCGTATCATTCGTTTAAGTAAATTTGAACTTTGTTGTCAAGCAGTTAAACATAATTTTCAATACAAAACACTCTATTCTTAGGAAAAACAAAACACTGTTTTCGTTACGGAATTTCTGGATTAGGTCTCCACGCTCAAGGCCCGCGATAGAAGCTATGCAATAGCTTAAAAACCTTATAAATACGGATTAAATTTTAAATTGGTCATTAACACTGCTTTACAAACCAAAAATAATAAGCTCGACGATACAATTCACAAGTTACTTAGTTTTCACTTCTATCGGCAATCCCCAAAGACTGCCCCGCATGTTTTTTTTTTTCTTTCAATTATCTAAAGTGTTATATTTATATTCAGATAAAAAGTGTGACTTAGATCGGCTAGGCCAGCTACCGAATAGTTTAGTACCGGGCTACGGGACCGGGTGAATCGTATTATCATTGAATTAGCTTCACTTGAGCAGTTTTACAATATAGTAGTTAGCCTAGACGCTTTATTTACTACAGTAGTTTTAATCAAAATAATGTTTTTGATTAAACATAAGTATTTGTAGTGCATTAATCATTCTAGTTCTCTCCGATGTTGAGGCCTGGATCCGTATTTCATTTGGACTATCGTTTCCCCAATATGTTGAGTCCGCTTTGACCGACTGATTCCCTAGTATCCATCGCCCATCGGACACGTATATCGAAATACCGGGTCACGAAGAATGAGCGACGTAACGAACGTGCAATAAACCGAAGACGTGATATCTACCTTTTTTGCCAAACATCTGGTAAAATGTTACGTTGAACGGCCCACCCATCTACAAATGACAGACATTACGGAAATCTTAACAGAAAGTCGATCGGAAAGATACAATATAAAACACAACTGTGTCTACAAACTCATTGAAAGCAAATATAAATCGTTATCAGTCCGAATGAATCAAGAAAAAAATGAGTTAAATAAAAGACAAGAGATAAAGGGCAATACTAAAGCACATCATTTATAAAATGAACACGAATGGTACCATAAACTGGAATCATGAAAGTTTATTCCCTGTTTTAGTTAAGGGCGGACCATTCAATCGTGACGTAAAAAATTTACGATCACACGTCAAGAGAAACACCAATGAGGCTGTAAACAGTACCCTTCCGATACTTAAGTATCTTCTTGTAAAAGTTCATTAGCAATTAACGTTATCTACTTTGGCGATAACGTCATTTCCTTTCTTTATTAAATAACGCCATGTCGAGCCACCTTTACTTACAGTGGGGACAAATCATTCTAACTTGGTTTTGTTAAAACCTTAAGCCCCCGGCACGGAGGAAAATATATTCTATATAAGCTGTTTTCTTAGAGATTTATTCGAGTAGGGTCACATAAAAAATAGAGTTGGCTTTTGGATGTAGCCCCGCGTACAAATCCTGAAATATCGCTGCTCATTTCAATTAGTTCAGTCGGTTAAAAATTCAATACAAGTAGCACGGCACTTTGGTGTTTAAAGGAGTGTTGTTCATCTAGTGTTTTAAAAGAGAAAATCTAAAATAAACTTTGAAGAGGAACCTCTCATTAAAACTGCAAATATTAACTCATTAATAGAAGGAGCAATGTGAAATCATGCTCCTTTTTTAAAGTACAGAAGATCTCGCACTGTATTTTCCACACACGCACCAGTGTTGTTAACCTATCGAAACTGTCAAAGTAAATACGAAGTCGTGGTTCATCTATTAACTGAAATACATCTAGCACCACATTCAACTGTCAATTCCAACTATCAGATTTAGATAGAAGTTTCAAAGGAATAAATATATTAACAGAAGCTTAGCGCCGTATTTAGAAGGTCGATTGTGCCTCTCTTCGGACACGCCTCAATTATTCATTGCGAAAAGATCGACACCTGTTAAAACTTTGAACTGATCGACTATCAAAGAATTCGATATGTCGAATCTTTTCTCATGTATTAATTTTTATAACCTTCATCATAACTTTGTGACTTTGAGTTGTAGAAGTTGGATAAAGTAGGTATAGGTTATAATACCGAATGTAATATAATCTGTTATTAAATCGAATATTTTTGGAATATTATGATTCGTATTGCTACTCACAATAGCATGTAATGTTAGGTACTCTCGCCCATTGACTCACTGCTTACACTAAATGAGAGATTTTCACACTCCTTTGCAACGGCACAGTGGTTCTAAGTTCGATTCCCGGGTCGGGCCAAGTGTTATTAGGTTTTTCCGTAAGGAATTTCTTAATAGCAGCCCGGTTGATGGCGATAGGCGGTTTACTAATGTTTGCCATAATTTAAAATGCCATAATTTTATATGCCATACTTTTATTTTCCATAATTTCATTAGAAATAACGCTTCAGTTGCCATAATCGTGAAATGACATAAAATCATTTTCACTAATTTCATTGGTCATAATCGATCAAGTGTCATATAATTTTAATCCATAAATTCATTAGCTATATTTTTTATTTTCAATAATGTCGTTTTCCATAACATTTATTAATATTCATTTGCCCATACTAGCACAACAATGCTAGTTCAGTATGTATCATGCTTGCTTTGCAAAAGAGGAAATCTAGCACTCGGCGGCCGCTGCCGCGGCACGCTCGCTACGCTCGCTCGCCTTCGCGCGTTGTTTGGTCACAGTTCTAACCTAACCTAACCTACCCGTTTCGAATTTACAAACTGTTTATTGTCTGAACAAGAAAACCTAAAAATTACCCTAACCTGCCATGCATGCTTGCTTTGCAAAAGAGGAAATCTAGCACTCGGCGGCCGCTGCCGCGGCACGCTCGCTACGCTCGCTCGCCTTCGCGCGTTGTTTGGTCACAGTTCTAACCTAACCTAACCTACCCGTTTCGAATTTGACAAACTGTTTATTGTCTGAACAAGAAAACCTAACCTAACCTATCCTATTTTGCAAATGTACGTATGTATGTATTTAAATGAACATTCGGAATAATACATATCATATAATACAATACTGAGGACATCTGTCTGTAACGTTTCTAAATTATGTTTGCCAAGTGTCGATTATGTAATGTGTTACTTATAGAAACTAATGATTATGACACATGTTATTATGGAAACTAATATTATGACAAATAAAAGTTATGACAAATAAGTTGATATGGCAAGCGTTATTAGTATAAATGACAATAGTGCAAGTAAATATTATGAGTGGGGACGATTATGGAAAACAATAATAGGACAAATAATATTATGGAAAACAATATAATACCGGCGATAGGCTCGCCCCCTTTTACATGGAACTTAAACATAACTTTTAAAATGTGAGTTTAGGTACTATAGAGACACCAACACCTCTGCCTATCCTTTTGGAGAAAATAGGCGTGATATTATATTGTGTTACTTCGGGAAATTTAACATTAATTCTTGGATAGGTCTTCTCTTTTACTTTTTCTTTGAACTTGGTGATTGCGTGATTTTATTGACGTCAAACGACGTCAATAAATTCACGGGTTCTTAACTGAAGCCTTACTCACCTCCCACAATACATATGTACCTGATTATTTATGACTTTTTCTTGGTAAAACGTGAATTTAAGGTTACTGTAAGTAAGGTGAACAAAGAATTGATTAACAAAACAACTCGAATTTACTAACAAATACGTTTTTTTTTTCATGTGCGTTTCATATCATACTAATTTTATATTCCAAAGTAACCTCTGTCTGGAAGGCAATTCTCGCGCATCTTACATTCGTTATTGTCGCTCGATTCGTACTTTTCCTTCGTAAAAATCATGTTTTCACTCGTACAGCTATTCTCGCCATATCGATTCGAGCATTTGTCGCAGGAAAACCACGCAAAATGCATAGTTTACATGCGACTTGCAAAGAGTGGTCGGTACCAGTCGAAACGTTCATGACGTCATTTCGAACGGCGTACCAACGTCAAACAGTTGTTGTGTCATTCAGAATTAGTCAATGCGGAAGAAAATAATAAATGTTTTTTTACAAAATGCGTTACGAGTTCATAAACATCTTAGAAAACGTTGCGATCGCCACAACAAGGAAAAATACACGAAAAAATACTTCACGCGTCCGCCAAAGTTGTCAACTATCCACTGCTTGTGTGGCGTCGATTGATAAGAACATCTGAGATATATTTTGAAACGGAAGGCTTCTAAAACCAGTCAAGTGGACGACGATGGCTTTACTATAGTTGACGGCAAGAAAAGTCGATCACGGAGCAATTTTTGAGCTGCATCGCTAGTGCTCACCATCGTCATGCATATTTCCCGGTTGTACTTACAGACATTGAGAGAGGAGCCATGGTCTAATCAGTGCCGAATTAAGGGCTTTGCTGAAGCTGACGAGAATGAAGCTGTACTATAAATTTTAAGTCCTTCATCATCGAGGTTCCCGGGTTGCAAAAGGCTGGCATACAAACACCCGAATTTCACCAGGCGAGAGTTGCATGTAGATGTTACAGGGAAGCATTACCAAACCCAAGTGTGGTGTGATAATAATTGTGTTTGTGGTGTATACATATTGCTATTATTATTGTATTACAACTTTACAACAGGTCCAAAAACATGATGCAGAATTTCAAAAACATTAAAAAAACAATAAAGATTTCAAACATGTATAATTGTTTTTCAATATCAAACTTATAATTAACAAAAATACTATGCTTTTACATTATAACTTTGCATTATAAGAATCACTAGTTTACACAAAGACATCAAATTATTTAGTATCTTAAATCTCTTTGAGTTTACGCGATTAGTCGGCGTCATGTGTATCGCGCTGTTTAGTAGCCAGCTTAGGAATCGCCGGATCATTACACCACCTCTTGCCCAGTCTTCATGAATTTCAACAAACGTTGTCCAGAAATTTCACCACAAAAAAAAATCGTGTTGTAATGAGCCTTCTACTGCTTGACCCTCAGCTGCGTCGTTGGAATGGTAGGTCGCAGCAGCCATCCTGAGAGTATTATGAGAGCCGGTGATTCGGTCCGGTCTTTACGGCAATCACGCTTCCTCTTCTCTATCTTCTTAAGCTTTGATATTATTTCGGTATTCATCAGTTTACTCAATTTAATCATTGGTAGGAAATCTGTTTTTATTATTTGATTACACTTAATTATGACGTGACTAAAATCGTTGACATTATTAATAGCTATTATCTATGACATTGACAAATCAGCATTGCATTCTGTTGTAGCAAATATAAAGGAGAGCTTATTAAATATAAATATTCTAATAAGTCTGAATGAAAAAGTTTTTATTTTATTTATTTTATTCACGGTGCGGCGCAGGCGTTGTGTCAGTTGTGTGTCGTTCCTATACATTTTGTATGAAATATGAAACAGGCTTACTAGAGAATGGGCAGCAGTCTTCTCTATGCAATTTTAACACAATACTGCGATCGCCAACCCGCCTGCCAAGCGTGGCAATAATGGCAAACCGCCTAAAAATTGAAAACAAAACTTCAGAATCGTTTCAAGTGCCTAGGGAGCACCGTGGACGATTTTAGAAATTATCCATACGGTCGGGTTCAAGATCTTTAAGACCCGTCGTACAAATAGAAACAAGAAGCTCTCTGATCCTACTATACAGCTCATGAAGGAGAGGCGCGAGATGATCCTCCAGTCTTCAGATGATGCGCTAAAGTACCCGGCAGCTCAGTAGACGGATCTCTAAGTCCTTGAAAAGTGACATTCGCCGTTTTAGTGCAGACCGCACTAAGGACGCGATAGAGCGGAATAAAGACTCCAAGGTCTTTGCTAGAGATCTGTTTATTGGGCAGAGTCAGCTTGCAAAACTGAATACCGATGATGGCAGGATCGTATCCGCCAAACCAAAGAAGAAGAATTGCCAAACTTAACTTGCAATGGGTAGGACACATTGCTTGCAGAACAGATGGCTGATGGGGTGAAAGGTTCTGGAGTGGCGACCGCGTACCGGAAGACGTAGCGTTGGAAGGCCTCCCACAAGATGAACCGATGACCTTGTAAAGGCCGCAGGAATCCGCTGGATGCGGGAAGCACAGAATGGTCGAAGTGGCGGTGCTTGGTCTATGTCCAGCAGTGGACGTCTTTCGACTGATATGATGATGATGATGAAACGGGCGGTGCAATGTCCGCGCGGCGGCGCCCGCTGGTCCGACACAACGCTCGCGCCACTCGCCCTTTGTGTATGTCCCGCGCCTTAAGAGCCAAGAACAAAGAAAACATTCAGTAATAGGGCGGATTTCACCAATGAAATTGAACGCGTTCAGCACATCTAAACACGTTCAAGATATAAATGATTATATCATTATTTACTTTAAGTATAACACAACTTGTTACGAAATCTATAAAGAATTATTTTTCGATAAATGTTTATGAAATACGTATAAGTGGTGCTCGAAATTTTTTTTACTTAAAAATCATTTTTCAATATTGTCGACTCCTTAACCAGTCATATGGACCAGGAGGGTTTTACTTTGGTTGAGGGCAAGAAAGGTCGAACCCGATGCAGCCGCAACAAACGCGGTGCCCCCACCTTGCTCCTGTACATTTCCCGGTTGGATGCACAGACATCGAGAGAAAAAGAGCTAAGGTCTAATCAGTGCCGATTTTTTTGTAGTTTTACTTGAGTGTATACTTGTACGAGTCATGTATCGTACTAGGCACGCACGTACTACATACATCAGCACTTTTCCGTCACTTTGCACAAATTATAGTGTAACGTGACAGTACACGATCAGCATTCATAGTCAGCTGTACTCATTCATATAGCATTAGTTACTTGGTAGTTAAATATATTCAATAAACCATCATCTTTGGCTATTCGTGACTTATCATTTCAAGCTATCATCCAAGGTGGGTGCGACCCATTCAGCAGCGCATACAATACTGAATTTACAGAGTCGATTATTTTGTCACTAGAATGAAATGATATGACCTACGCCCCTATTATTATTGTACCACTAACATGATGCAGTATTTCAAAAGCATTTCAAACAATAAGATTTTTAATGTTTTTATTTAATTTTTTTCAGTTATATATCTAACAAAAATACTATACGTAAACAATACATTATAATAATCACAAGTTTACACGAATAGTCAGCGTCCTGTATCGTCAGCTGTCCAGGAGCTTAGGAATCGCCGGACCATTTCCTCTCTCGCCCAGTCTTCATGAATTTCGAAAGATGTTTGTGCGGTACTTTGACCACAAAGAAATTTGAATTCGTGTTGTGACGACGCGAAATTTGTTTTCACAAAATTTCCCAACTATTTTTTGGGCTTTTTTAAAGTAATATAACCGGGACACGTAGTTATACCAGCGTCGTTAGAGCAGCAGGACGCTCCAGTTGTTGCAGTACCGCACTCTTTACGACAACCATACTTCCTCTTCTTTTTCTCCATCTTGATAAGTCTTGATGTTATTGTGGTAGTCCTCAGATCACTTATAATATCATTGGCAGTTATCCTGTTTTTATTTAATTACTTGTTTACCAATGTAAACAAACAGAAATTATAACTTTAATTTGACGTGACAAATATCTTTGACATTGACAAATAAACATCAGCCATGCATTCCGTTGCATGAGAACTTATTTTAATGTTAATAATAAAATATTAATGGAGTTACGAAATCAATAATTATGATGGTAGGATTCATAAACGTTTATGTAAGTAATAAAAAGTTGCCCAAAACCTTTATATACGCTTATCACCTTTTATACGCTTATCATTTTTAATATACTTCAAGAAGTACATCTATGGTTGCGTTTGAAAAGTAGCATCGTTTTGTGAAATGGATCGCTTCGCGCGACGTATAATGACAACATTTTTTCCTTCGACTCGTTTATTGTACGAATGACTAGAATACGGAAAGTCACCATTTTATAAGCGACTTAAGACGAGCGGCAGTTCGAATTCGACTAGAACGAGCGTAAACGCGAGAATTGGCCTCCTGTCTGTTAACTCTTCACTCCTTAATGCCCAGGATACATTCGGCTAGTATTTCAAAGCTAGTTTAGCAAGCTTGAACCTCTGTATTTATCCTGGCTTGCTGTCCTGGCTCGGTACAAGCTTGTGCTGTTTACACGACGCTAGTAAATTTTAAGCCAATATAGCATTGCGGTAACTTAGTCCGTAGATAAAATGATCCGATCGGTTTTGTGGCGGCACCTACATCGCCACATGTGCATCAAAAACCTGATGTCACACAAAATCCAGACGTCACACAAATCCTGCATCGCGCAATTAGAGCTTACTGCGCGAACGACATAATATAAGACTATCTAACATCAATTGGCAGTTGTACGCCAGACACGACACCCGTCTGGTCGAAGGATCCTCCCTTAACAATAGGCGATGACTGAAGTTTACACCCTGTTCCTCATACCACTAAATTGGTGACCCCGAATATGAACGTCAGCACGGCCTTCGTGCAACTACTTCAGCGTGACGTCATCATCATTATCACTTCCGCAAGCCGCCACACGAGGTTAGTAATAGCCAGGAGAGTAATATCGGTGGTGGGGGGCGCTACTAGCTTAAAAATAGAACTCCATCCTATTAAATTATCCTGGCTTGAGAAGCTAATTAACTAGCTTTCTAGTGAGAAAGCTAGTTAATTAGCTTCTCAAGCCAGGATAAGTTAGTGAACTTACTAGCCTAGAAATTAAGCCACTTCTGTATACATGAAGCAAGAGTTACCAGCTTACTATCCCAGCTCCAAAACTGGCCTAGTGTATCTCGGGTATAACAGCTGAACGGAGAGCACGACCTGGGACAGAACTTTTTATCTCGGTAGTACGTTCCCGTGAGATTTCCAACCTACACGTGGGCGAAGCCGCGTGCAAGAGAGAAATTACCTTATACTGATACTAGTATCAGTATAAGGTAATTTATACTGATATATCTATCTATGTTGATATACTAAAATTCAGGGCATCAAGTACTGTGCAGCGTTTTTCGCATTTTCCTCAGTGTTCCGATAGACGACAAACACTGCATAGTCTTCAATAGAGCCACTTTGATTGAATAAAAAGTAGCTTTTCAATAGTAATTTAAATTTACAGACAGAGCGAATAAAAATATACTTTATACACACAGTTCAATATCTTGAAATGGAGAAAAGAAAAACAGAGTGTTACAAATTTTATCTTTCGTATTTTGGGAGAGAATCTAGACGTTGTTTCTTTTCAAAGATGGTCAAAACAACTAAACATATTTAGGACTAGTTTCTGCCCGCGACTTCGTTCGCGTGGAAGTCGTAAGACACCACAATATACTACAATAACAGCCACATTTTTATACAAAACTATAAACGTAGCATAAAGGAAAGTTTTTTTCCTGTATGCTACGTTTGTAGTTTTGTTCTCATCAGGCAAAATATACAGAGACTCAGGACTGGTGACTCGGGAGCAAGCATAGTGTCCATATGAAAAGCAGCTTGTCCTGAAGTTGACACCCGCAGCCTTCAGCCTTCAGTGTCGGTCCCTGTGACTAATTGATAATCATCGCAAATCATACGCTGCTAGCATATGATTTGCGATGATTATCAATTAGTAGGGAACTGCACGCGCTTTAACTAGTAATTGTAGGAAATTAGTGGTATACGCGGTATAAAAAGTCTCGCCAATGTCACAACCTGTAAGAATTTCCGCCTTGATGTCGTTTTCCTGCAAAGACACGACTTTGAGCCAAATTCCGTTACACAGCTTCGGCGGAGTTAAGTTCCGAAGGAGCATAATCCGGACACCGACCTTCAGCTGGATAATGTGCGCCGGAAGTCCACTTGCCATTAGCGAATTAGAAAATTCTATAGTAATGTCATCTTCCTCCACATACACTCCACTTCGTTCTCTTCAATTTGCTAGAGAATACTGTTGTGGATCGTTGCTGCTTGATCATCGGCGTTAAAAAGGAAACACGCCCAAGAATTCTGTGTATTATGTATGTGTGTGTGTTTGACTGATGTCCCCGTACACCAGACGAAACAGATCTTCTAAAGTGGGAACTACTCTTTCAAGAGTCTAGGTAAGGAGAGAGGTAAGGCCACCTGGCCGCTCTCCTCTGGTAGTGTTTGGAAAATAAATAAATATACTACTACTACTAATGAAAATTGTATTTAACCACATAAATTATAGTACTTTTATACTGATAAATAAAGCAATTCGTGCGAAATTATTCCCTAACCATTCCAAAATATTCAAAAATGCACAACGTTAATGTTCAAGTTTTCACTTCTGCCGGCACTCCCGGAGTGCAACCAGTTGTTTTTTTTTTTGTGCTGGTCTAGGCCACCCCCAAGTATTTCCAGGTAGGTACTCTATACACGTGGGTCGTCTCAATAAAGAATCTTACGCAACGCTGAGGCAGCAGACCAATCAAAATATTAATATCTATGTACTATATAAATGTTATAGTTAATTTATTTCGCGAAGTCCTGTCTTGTCGCCGTTATGACGTTAATCATAAGGTTTTATAAATTGCAATAACTAACAGAATTTCGTGAAATATTTTAAGCAAACTGTAAAAAGCGAACGTTTGTCGGCTTTTTCAACATTTTTCAGCTTAATTTCTTCCTTGATACCAAAAGATTAAAAACATGCATATAAGTATTTAGTATTTGATGCATATTTTGTTTATGTGACATTGAACTACTTTACAATACGCTTTTAAAAGTAAATTGCGCAAAAAATATTGTGACTTTTATATTAGATTTACCTGTAAATGTTTTGTGACTGTAAAGTACGTGTGACGTAGCAGTTTCCCATAGATTACGAAGTTTTCCTTTTTTAGTGAATTAATACATTCTACGAACTATTATAAACATAATAAATTTAAAAAAAACAAGAAAAAACGTATTAATAAAAAAAAAAAATACAATAAAGGTCATCGCCCATTATAACAGCACCGCTCCAGCACGGTAGCGCCCCGGCACCGACTCGAAATATCTAGTCGTCAACGTGCCGTAAGCCAGGCGACTGCTAGTCGCCAACGCGCCGGAAGCAAGGCGACGGCTAGTCGCCAACGCACCGTCAGCAAAGCGACCGCTCGCTGCCGGCACGCCACCGGCGAGGTAACAATTTATTGTTTATTCAGAAGCAAGGCGTCACCGTGCGGCCGGCAAGTTGTCACCGCGCGGACGGCGAGGCGCCGGCGAGTGGGCTCCTCGTTTGAAGCGCGCTGTCGGCCCGACGTGTGACGGCTCATGGGCCACTCACTGCCTGCGAGCCGTCCACTATTCTGTATAGCCATCGTAAAATAGAATTAATGGATTTGACTTAAAATCCTAACTTGAATGACAAGGTATTTGCCGTGTCGGAGCTGTGCTGCTATAATGAGCGATGACCTTTAATGTTGATTTGAACTTACAAACTCTGGTATGCAAAGCAATAGTCTAACCGCTTACCTATTTGCTTTGTTGAAAGTTTGCTAAATTAGCCGTTCCTATATATTTCATGATGATAATCATTTAAAAAGTTTTATAAGTAATCTACAATATCCTAACCTTTTGGCGGGTCTTTCTACAATTTGCGGAGAAAAATACGAACATAATGTAATATTGCTCATCCCCAATAGCAAATAGCGTGATAGTTACAGTTTGAACAGACTTATGGGAATATCTATGCAAAATTTTATGAAAATCTATTTGGTAGAATTTGCGTGATGCCGGGACGAAGAATACGAACATAATGTAATATTGCTCATCCCCCATAGCAAAGAGCGTAAAAATATAATAACCTAGTGTTTGACCAGACTTATAGGGAATATCTATGCAAAATTTCAACAGAACCTGTCTAGTAAAATTTGCGTGATGCTGGAACATACATACAGACAAAAAACTATATTTTCGGCATTAGAATCGATCCCGGACCCCGAAGCAATTACTTTTTTTTTTAAATATTCAATGTACAGTTTTGACCTCGCTATGATTTTATTATATGTATAGATATGACAGATCTTTAAATCTGAAATAGAACTTGCACATGGAATTACTTAGGTACCTACATCGAATAATCATAATCATTACAACATTAATTAAGAACATAACTAAAGTCTAATAATTTAGTTTCTCAGTAGCAGCCCGGAGTCTGGATTTGTGCCCGGTTGATGGCGATAGGCTCGCCCCCTATTACATTTGACTAAAACATAACTGGTGACATGTGGGTTTACTATAGCTACAGCTCTGCCTAACCCTTCGCAGAAAACAAGGCGTGCCGTTATGTTATGCTATAACTAAAGTCAAACGTTATAATTCGTAGAATATAATATCATTTTTAAATTCTAACAGATAGATACCACTTTATTGTTTTTTTATGAGGAGCTCGTGGCTAAGTAATAACAGCCGCACAGATGGATCCATCAGGTTAAGCTACGCTTGCCGGGGTTGGTCCGTGAATAGGTGACAATCTTAACATATAGAGATTCGTCCGTGCTTCGGAAAGCACGTTAAGCCCTTGGTCCCGGCTGTCATTCTAGGATCTTTGACTGTCGTTACGGGTAGTCTGAAGCCCGAAAGTCTGACAACCAGTCTCACCAAGGGGTATTGTATTACCCAGTTACTGGGTTGTGGAGGTTAGATAGGAAGTCGCTCCATGTAAAATACTGGTATTCAGCTGCATTAGGTTAGACTGGAAGCCGACTCCAACATATTTGGGAAAAGGTTAGGCAGATTGATTGAAATACCAATTTATAACCATTAAATGACAATTGTTATAATGAATGCATTATAAGCGGATTACCAGACAATTAACATAACTTTTTTGTACTGTAGTATCGCATTTAGCCCATAAGGAACTGTTTCAATTAAATCTGCCTTACTGTAATCTCTTGAGCCAAATTAAACTCCAGACATTCAAAAGTGTGGCAAAAAAAAGCTGTTCTTCAAATATTAAGACCCGGAAGGTGCGATAAGTAAAACATGAGTTCGTTTAGATTCAAACATTAAAATGTTGACTGCCGCAGTGACGAGGGTCAAATAAACTGAAAACGTGGAGGCCTTCTGGTTCATTTATAACTTCACGCACATTCCCTTATGGGATGAGCAGTAAACATAAAATGTCACACTCTTCTGACACATTCCAATCGCTTAAAAATATTGTTTTGTCGTAAGTAGGTTATATGTAGAATTATGTAGGCAAACTAATAATGAGCTTTTTGAGGGGTAATAAACCATTGGTAGTTATCAGAATAGTACCTCAAAAATAGGTAGGTACCTATTTGAAAACGTTAAAAAAAAAGTATTATACAACAATACCTGAAAAAACCGTCACGTTTACATATTTCAGTTTTCCGAATAATAGTAGTTAAACGAATCGTATCGTATTTCGTTTCTAACGTTTACCTGAACTAGACCGAATAGTTTTTTGAACCAAAAACTCGTTTAAAAGCGGATATTGCATTCGAGAGCGTTCCAGTTAGATCGATGCTATGTAAACTATTCTTTTGCGTATTAGTATATTTCTTTCTCGTGCAGCACTCGGAACTATAAAGATTAACGCAGTAGGGAATCAGCCTGTTTGGATAATCCTATAAGCAAAATTGGGAAGAGGAAAATCTATGTTTTTGTAAAGAGAAAATCTGCAAGCATGGTTCTTTGTGCCGGAAATTTAAATACGCCTTACTTCTTAATGGATACACGACTAATATTCAATACATTAAAGTAGGTAGACTGTCAAAGAAATGTAAACTCTATCCTCAAGTCATGTATGAGCTAACTAATGCAAATGACTAATTAACCCAAAATTCAGAATACATCATCCATGTCAGCTTAAACCTATGTTAATGTATGCCACTAACGCTAAGCGTACTGTAATCGTACAAAAAATAAAAATATGTTTCCGTAACGTATAAACGTTGGAAATGCCGAAATATGGGGAATTAAGTGGGGCTTAAAGCTGGAGCGGTTGAGGGCGATCCTGCACTCCAGTAAAATATTAAACGTTTGGGCAGATCGTAATTAATAATGTGCTACCATACCACGGGCCGCTGGACCGGCTGGACGTCTCCCGTCCGGATATAACAGAAAAATTGCCGGATCACGGCCGAGAGCCCGGTTAAAATTCTGGAAGCAATTTTAAGCTTAGCCGTTAAAAAGTTATGTTGCTTTTAGGAGACTAGGGCCGATGCTGTACCGAAAAACCACTAATTTTATTATGAACAGGATGTGTGCATACTGGAATAAGCACACCCCGTACCAATATTTCGATATTTTAAATATTATCGGAACATGCCTTCACTTCGGTTAACGAAATACGTTCATTGAATATGCAAAATAGAAATACCTCCAATGTTTCAAATAAGAACGCAAATAAATACAGAAACGCGTAAAATCTTGTAGCGTGGGTACTTATACACAAAATTGAAATCCCTGCACACGATTCTCAGCAAGTATTCGAGCCAAAGATCGATTTAATAAGTCAATAAACCGTCGTCGATTGAGCCAATCTCATTTTATGAGTCCCTCGGCTGCACGATCAGACATCCTAAAAGTTACCAACGACCATCCCAAGAAAACAGCCTGTCTGTGGCATTTATTCCGGCTCGGCTCATTGTCGATATTCACTCTCCGGCTATAATTGCAATTTCAAGATGTTTCAACAGTACTATTTATATACAAACAAAATACAAATTCCTTGTCTACAAGTTCCAAAGCTTCGAGGTTAATAATCCCATATCGAAAAACAAGATTAGAAGGCAAAATAATAACCATTTTCATTTTCACGACATGATTTTATAAAAAAATGCTTAGAGGAACACTTTTCAAAATTAAATTTTCTTATCTTTACAACTGACTAACCTTTTCCTTATCACGTGCGCAATAAGGAGTTTCTCAATTTGACGTAGGAATTTTAAATTAAATTAAATCTAATATTTGTGGTGACGTTCCTTTAATAAACTGGTTGCGATTTCAACAGAAACCTTTGTATCTACAGTTTCACTAAACGGAATTTTTGAGTGCCAATTAGGTATTTATGTTTATTACGATAATAAGTTAATAAACCAACATTTTTGGGAATTAACATTTAAAAAAAATCTTTATATTACCCATTAGGCCTCGTGAAATTGGTTGACATAAACCATTAGTAACATTAAATCATAAGAAGTCTTAAACAACAACTCGTAGATCACACACACAAACGACAATATTGGATTATAAAACACCAATAAAGAAATCAAAGAAGCAATGAATACAACGCTCATTATTAGCAGTCGGCAATTATTAGAGTGAATGAAACAACAAACGGAGCGACGCAACTAGACTCAAACATGCCGCCTCCGAACTCGTTACATGATGGCTAAGTTTGCACGTATGATGCTCAAGTTACACGTGAACACTGCAAGTAAAGGTATTAAATTAGAAAATTATCTGACGGCTTTGCAGATTCTTTAAGACTTCTAACTTTAATACGGGTGTAGGTCTAGTAGCCAATTAAATATAGGTATAAGGTATCTACTATTCAACTCCTTAAGTGTTTAAAAACGAGTAGGCCTGAACCTTGGTTGAACATCTAAATGAGTTTTAATAGATCTCAACTCTACGTAATCAATTTTGCGTTTTTCAAAATGAAGAATGTTAAAAAAGGAGTCAAAGCAAAAGAGTGCGCTCGGGTGGGTAACGACCACTCGAGCCTAAAGTGGCGACTTCACGTGAGCATCCCTTTGATCCACCATTCATACCGCCTTGTCGCCTAATGACATGGTAGCCATTTTGAGAAAGGCTCGCGGTGAATCGAAATCTTGTGATTAATAAACAAAAAAACAGGTGTGATTGTGATTCCAAATCAATAATCTGATGTCAACTAACATTTTCAAGATTGTCATAGCAGACCATCAACACACATAAACATAACATCACGCCTTGTTTCCCCGAGGGGTTGGGCAGAGATGTACCTGCAGCAGGTACACCCACATTTCGCCAGTGGGCCGAACCTATTGCCATTAACCGGGCACAAATCCAGACACCGGGCTGTTACTGAGAAAAAGACCATCAATGTCTTCCATAAGTGCTTTTGATAAAAAGCGATTACCAATTCATTTATTAATCATGATTATTATTTTCTTATTACAGCTCCTTGTGGAGATCATCATAATATAAAGTGGATTGAACAATGGAAGTGTACGAACTCTAATGATGGTAACGGAGATTTTAACAGAGATTTTGGACAAACTAAACAATCATATCCTAGATAACATTAACCGGGCACCCGTTTGCCGACATATGCTGAACTGGATACATATTTGGTGCAGCCGTGAGACTCGGAAGTCGTAATGTGTAGAGAATTGCTGCTACCATCTGTAATATATGTGTCATGTGTTACAACTTATAAATAATTCCTTATTTATTACTAGTACAAACATTTATGAGAAAACTTCCTTCCTTAACCGGTTCACATTCCAATGAACCATAAGTGGTCTGTTACATTGTTTTAACTATTGTGTCTGCAATGGGACAGTGAATCTACCGAATTTACCTACATTGTTACTTATAATTAAAAACCAGTGTTTTTATATCTTTTTTTATTCATATATGATTTTCGGATAGAAAAATCGATCAGCTGACGTGGATTGACAGTTTTTGCTAAAAGATCCGATCGATCTACATCGAATGATAGCGTTGATCGACTTTGGTCGGGCACACCTAACAAGATAAGAAAATATTTAATTACCTAGTAGTAAGCTCTTACAGCACATTCATTTACAAAGTCTCGCAATATTCCCTAGTGAGCTACATCTGTAATTTCTGTATGCAGCACTCAGTCATACGGTATCATAAAACAGTTTAAATTCAAACATTTAAAACTTCATCTTGCAGCGGCTAGTTAGCCACAACCCTGTTTGGCATATTTCGGCCGGCGCGTATTTGGCAGCTTTACGTCATAAAATGTAGGATAAGTTTACTTTGTACTAGTGCTCTAACCGAGTCTAACTAAGTATTTTACTGTTTTAGGGGATTGCGGCTAAGTGGCCTGTTTTTACGTGTTTAATATTGTCATTTTCTTTTTGCGACTGTATGATTTTTTACACCATAAGTCGATTTTTATGATTCGTTTGTCGTGCTGTTGAACTTTTAGCCCAGATTACTCCACTGCTGACACTATTATTTCAAACCAGGAAGAAAAAATAAAAGGAATCCTTCTTTCTAAACCTCTCCGATATTCTCTCCGGTCAGAAAATATTCATGGGCAGAACATGCAATGTGTTTTTTTTTCCTGAGTGACCCAGACCATTCTTTACAAATTAAATTTTTCCTAGTCAAGTTGGGCTGTTTTCACACTGATCCTGTGAAGGTGTTTTATTTAACAAGTAGGTACGTTAAACGTTATGTTAAAGTTGTTTAACGTACGGCACCGCATCACCAGGTACTATACAGGTACGATCAGTTCAGCATGGTAAGTTTGCCCAAATAAAAACTATTTAGTAGTTATATTTCTTGTGTGAGGTCTGATGTAAGCAGCGAGTAACAGATTGCGAGACGAGTGTCGTACACTTGTGTCGCAGTTTCAGATCTCAGCTGAACATCGGCCAAGCGTGAACAGTGCGGAAACGTGACTCAAACGTACATGGTGTTGCCATCTTAGCGCGTTCCCAAGTATCGGGTCGGCTTCCAGTGGTACCAGATACGACTGTTACGAATAGTGATACCTTACCTCAGCGAGCAATTCGTGTGATAATCCTTTAAAACTAAAACTATACTTACTTTCTTAATAATCCTTAATAATGTGAAAGTGTGTATTTGTACTGAATCATGCATTTAAAACAAGTTAATTAATTTGGATGTAATGTGGTAGGTAAACAGAGCGACCATTTTTCATCTGGACATTTGAACTACATACATAGTTATACAAGTATGCTATGTAAGCTATGTGACGGAAATTAGTAATTTTTGCTTTGGCTTCAAACGTAAGTATGAGTGAGCCAATTAGATGACTCACATTTTCAGAGTAGATGAGACACTCGCTAATTAGTAAAACCTCTAATAGTACCCAACAGCTGATATCTAAATCACACAGCACTTGTACAAACGTTACATACGGAGGGTTTAACAGAATTAGCAGTTTCGCTGCATTCAAAGTTCTACAAATAGCAGACAAAGTAATTTCATAGCCAGATGGCATTTCACAGTACTGTACCACCAACTAGTAAATATGTACAGGAGTGTACATAGATATATAATTTATTTGCTCCGTAAAGTTTCTTCGCTTTCGCTGTACATTTTGTAACGGTTGGCACTTGGCATACGGCAATAAATTGTTCATAGTACACCTGCTGGAAATTAATCTGCGAAAACTTAGTGTCTGCTTTAGAAATAGGTTTTGTTTTCAAACGTAAATAGAAAAGTAAGTTTATTTCTTTAGAGTTGAGTTTAGAGATGCTTTGGAAAATGTTTCCCTATTGTCTACAAGACAATGTCAAACTTACTTAATCATCTATCTACCTTAAAAGGAAGAAAACATATATAGGGAGGGGCAATTTAAGTTGATTTCATATATTTTATTATATTTTTTGTTTTTTTGTTGGAAATTAATACAAGGAATTTATTTCCAACACAAAACAAAAAATGGTAAGTAGGTAGGTCGGTCCCTACCTATATTTTTTTTTGTGAAACGACAATGCTTCAGCTCAATGTTTGTAAAATTGCTTAAAAAATTATGGTTCAACCACAAGCTCTCAGTAATTCCACACGAAAACTTTGTTGTTTTTTTTTATCTTCCGGTCCGGTAACGGTTAACGGGTTAACCAAACTGGCTTTTAATATAAGTACCTAATAATTATATTTACCTACTATATTTAGCTAAATCACAAACCATATTGCAATTCAAAGTGTTTATTAATGCATACAGAATTCAGCAATGATGATGAATAAATGAGGATGTTATTGAATATTATTGATCTAACTTGAAATAGGATACCACGTGTGTCAAGCTACTAGATGTGTCTCAAACTATATACCTACCAATGTAATAAGCAAATGTGTACTTAATTAATTTAATTTACTCAGGAAGGTACAGGTAGCCACAAAAAGTAGTAGGTAAACATCGACAAGAATTAATTTGATTGTTTACAATTATTTGTATTGCATAATACTGTATCAATGTGTAGCTGTAATTAAGAACCCAATGTTTTGTAGCTACTGATACAATAATATGAAAAAAAAATTGTACACACTTTCATTAATTAATGTCGATGTTGATATAATTTTGAAGCTGACTGCACCATCCTACTTTCTGTTAGTTATGTTGGTTAAAATGGGCTATCTTATAGACTTTGATTTGCTGTCAGTTCACACACTTGACTCTGCCCATTACCAACCGGGCAAACCTTCAAATCTATGCGACTATGCCCAGAAACTATGAGCAAAGTTCACTTAGACAAAATCAAACTGGTTGCTAATTTAATTGTATAATTTATATTTTTTTATAACATTGATTTTACATTCTGTGATTACTTGAACTCACACACTGTCTTATTAGTATTACTTGTTAAAATGTTAAGAATATCGTACAATTTTACAATGTTTGTAATACTGAGCACCATGTATCCATCACATAATTAATTTATCTGTCATTGCTTCATTTTTCATTCTTGTTACTTATCGCGGTATAGTAATCTTATTCCAGGTGCATCGTCTTCACATATAATTATATAGTTATACAAGATATTGTAAAAACATTTTAAAAGAGTAACGGTGGAGTTTCTTGCCCATTCTTCTCGCTACGAAAACTACCTTTTGGAAGGGGCAACTAGAATCAATTAAATTTTTTGTAAATTTTTGACGTTCAAAAGTGTCTTTTTTGTGCCTAATAAATTATAAATAAATTATAATTTGACTTTGACTTTGACCAGGCATTACTAACTCTGCACCTAAAGCAGACAGGCACAGTCTAGTTATCATTTTAAATTCAGTTACTATTTTCGAGTGGACAAAGTCTCCGACAAATATGTACACAAAACTACAATAAAAATACGTATACAATTAAAGATTACAAACAGAGATATCACATGCGGGTCACGAGTGTTTAGTGCAGTGGTGTACAGATTCTGTTTATACACTACACTGCACTGCATTCCTCGGATTCCGACAGAAGGTATGTACAAGTAGTGTTAGAGCAGCTAATTCGGAACACTGTGTAAGCGAATTAAGGTGCTTTAAGAGTTGTAGAAGGAGTTTTAAGGCAGCGTTTCTTGCTCACAGCTTGCTCCGGTTAATTAGCTCGGCGGCACGCTTTGGCCGACGTATTCCGCATCCTACTTTACCGAGGATCATCCAATGAAGTGTAACGTGCTACCCGAAACGGTTGCCATATATTAGCAGGCCTGTTGTAGTCTTTTGAGGAAAACTTGCTTTATTTGGGAAACAAAGAAATGCATTACTAAGTATCCAATAAGTAAATTGTCAGAGTATTTTTTCCTATTTTCCTTTCAAAACAGCTTGAAAGAAACAATCTTTTTTTACAAAAAAAAACGATGACTTCCAAAAAAAGCACTACCAAGTGAAAAATAACTTAATTTCGGAAGTCGGTGTCTTTGGTTCTGTATTTTCGTTGTTTGCTACTGACTTCCGAAATTAAAATGTTTTTTTTTTTTGTAATAAAGTTTTAAATTGATCACTGTAGTTGTCGTGCCTGCCCCACACCAATTCGTATACCACCAGTTTCTATATAAACAACAGTGACAGGAAGTTTTATAACATGATCAACATACACCAAGTGGATTAAATACGTATTATTGAAGCTAACTCAAAAACTACCCAAACAAAGTTAATAAAATTTATATAGGACAATCACGTACCTAAGTTTACTATCAAACGAAAAAATTATTTAATCAAATCGGTCCACATACATAAAAAAAAAGACGTGTGGCACTCGGGGACTGCCCCGGCGAAGTTATTGCATAGCATTTTTTATCAACTTACGCAATTGTAAAATATTAACCCGAATACAAGAAATAGCAATGATGACATTGACAGGAACTGTTATTCACATTTATAGTTTTTAAAACTTGACACAACGTAATGGCCGGGAACATCAAACTAATAAAAAGGTTTTAATTTAACTATTAATAGCCAAGGATCATTCGTCTAAGTAAATTTGAACTTTATTGTCAAACAGTTAAACATAATTTTCAATACAACACTCTCGTATCATTCGTCTAAGTAAATTTGAACTTTGTTGTCAAACAGTTAAACATAATTTTCAATACAACACTCTCGTATCATTCGCTTAAGTAAATTTGAACTTTGTTGTCAAGCAGTTAAACATAATTTTCAATACAACACTCTCGTATCATTCGTTTAAGTAAATTTGAACTTTGTTGTCAAGCAGTTAAACATAATTTTCAATACAACACTCTCGTATCATTCGTTTAAGTAAATTTGAACTTTGTTGTCAAGCAGTTAAACATAATTTTCAATACAAAACACTCTTTTCTTAGGTAGTATTTCCGTTACGAAATTTCTGGATTAGGTCTCCACGCTCAAGGCCCGCGATAGAAGCTATGCAATAGCATAAAAAACAACGGGTTGCACTCCGGGAGTGCCGGCAGAATTGAAAACTTGACTCCTTTTTTTTACCCATCAATATGGATAAAATTTCTTACCTCGCAATCTTTACGTAATGTCAAAGACTATTTATTTTGATATTTACTTTGTCGGTTACTAGGCAACGGATCTTACGGTCACGTTCTGACGCGAGTTTAACATTTTACACCCATCCTAAAAAAGTGCACAACGCCGCTAAAGAAGTTTTCACTTCAAAAAACATATAGACGAACATAGAACCTCTTGCTTTTTGAAGTCGGTTAAAATAGCTTCGTACTTTTCTTTGGAATCATTAAACAATTCACACGAGTTACAATAATAAAAGCAGTAGCAATAAAGCTAGGAACAATAAAACTCCCTCGCAGCACCCGAGGATGGAGAACACTATTGTTTAAACATTAAGAGAACAAAACGGGATCATTAGAGTGTCCATTCCTCTCGTGTTGAGGGAACATAACGCACCATGGCGGTTACTTTAACGTCTCACACATACTTAATGAGCTGCTGAATTGTTCTACCTAAATGGCTGCTTTAATTGGATATACATAATCTTTATTGTTTTCGTTCTAACTATGTTTAATTAAAAGATAAGTAGTACTTGGCAGTAGGTATTAAGGGGGTAATGCTTGCAATTTTCAGGTATTCAGAATGATCATTCCACGCAATTTTAGTCTGATTCGTTCTACGACGTGTAGCACACGCTACGCCACGTAGCGCGTGCTACGAGACGTAGCGTATCTTATGTTGTATTAGAGCAGCAAGACACTCCAATTATCTAATTACACAACACATTTTCGTAAATGATTTGACGACTAATCTGTTTCATTTTGACAGTTCGACAATATTCATTGCGTTTTTACGTTGTTGAGCAGCTTTGTCTTTTCGAACATATGAAGCAATGGATTAGCAATCTGTTTCAAAACTATTAAAATTCTGATTGATCGTGTATTACGTAATTAGGATACTGCTTCGCACTGTTTTTACGACTTGATAGAACACAGAGATTTCTTTATTATATGTAAGTTATTAAACATAAACAACACACACAACACAATCCTTTCGGAATACATTCTCTAATCGTGAAAACCGCATCAAAATCTGTTGCGTAGTTTAGGAGAACAAAGTGGTCACACAGACAGACAAGATAAACGACTTTAATTTATAACATCTATTTAAATAGATTTACTTACTGAAATACTAGAGAAAAGTACTGCCTATCCAGTAGAGTAGTTTTGTTTGTTTAAAAAAATCCTTTCCTTCCTTGTGGTAGTAAATTAAACAACTTAGCTCCACATTCAAGCAGATAAAAATTGATTAGAAAACCACATTCAAGCAAATAACACTTAATATGCAAATGTTTAATATTAATCGTTGCTCTCCCTTATTTATTTCCCAAGTTACAGCTTGTTGACTTTGTAAAACGTCGCTGGGGAAATATGCTTTCTTGCTCTGAATTTGTTTCTTGACCGACTGTGGAGTTCAACACTTTTTATTTTCTTTGAAGCTTCTAATTAGTAGTTTAATGTGTGGTAATTTGGTATTCGACAAAGATTAGAATAGGTAAGGCTTAAGCCTAGAAGATAGGTAGTGCCGGTTGATCTACTTGTAACAGCACTAGCCTTAGTGCCAAGTTTCATCGAATTCCATTCAGCCGCTAAGGCGTGAAGAGGTAACAGACAGACAGAGTTCGCATTCATAATATTACTAGCCCCGCGGTTTCACCAGTATAAGTCTCGATCCCTTAAGAATATCGGGATAAAAAGTATCCCTAGTCCTAACTCAGGTCATGGTCTACCCATGTGCCAAATTTCATTCAAATTTGTTAAGCTGTTTTAGCGTGAAAGCGTAACAAACAAACTCACTTTCGCATTTATAATATTACTAGCTGCGCCCCGCGGTTTCACCCGTATTAGTATTGATTCCCGAGGAAATAGCGAGATAAATAGTATCCTATGTCCTATTTCAGGTCATGGTCTATTCGTATGCCAAATTTAATCCATATCCGTTCAGCCGTTTTATCGTGAAAGCGTAAAAATTTATAATATTAGTTAGGATATAAGTATGTATAGCATGTAGTAGACAATATTATCACCATACTAAGTGCCAAGGTACTAGCTCTGAAGTTATTAAAAGCTTGTACTCCTAAACTTGATGTTTGATACAGTCAATCAATCTGCCTAGCCTTTTCCTAACTATGTTGGGGTCGGCTTCCAGTCTAACCAGATGCAGCTGAATACCAGTATTTTACATGAAGCGACTGCCTATCTGACCTCCACAAGCCAGTAACTGGGTAATACCCTCTGGTAAGACTGGTTGTCAGAATTTCGGGCTTCTGACTCCCGTAACGACTGTCATTCGTGTATTTTTGCCGTTGGGCTTAACGTCTTTTCCGAGGCACGGAGGAGTCTCGGTATGTAAAGATGGTCACCCATATATCAACTTCGGCAAGCGTAGCTTAACCTGATGGGTCTACCCGTACGGTTGTTATGACTTAGCCACAAGCTCCTTAATGTCTGATACAGTGATCCGTGCTAAATTATTGCTGATAATCTATCCATACCCTTAATAGCTACTGTTCTAATTAATGGACGCTAATAAGTAACTATTTTATCCGAAACGAAAGAATATAGTAGTAGACAGGGGAAAAAACTATTTAATCCGTCAATCAAATTATAAAAGAGACACGTATTATATTAGACACTGTATTGCCGTTTGTAATCTTTTGATTACGAAAAAAAGTATTAACATCTCTTTTCTACTTGTCATACACGATGACGTAATCAATAGGTACCTGCTAGGGTACCTTTCACAATTACTGACACGATATAACATACACACCCACACAATTTCCCAAACACAAAGACAGGAGAAGTAGGCTACATTTCCAAACCCAGAGCAGAATCTGAGCATCACCCCTGAAGCTCAAAAAATGGTCCATCAACGACACAGTCAAAATTAACAGTACATACTAATTCCATGCCTTCAACACCCACCTAGCATACCATAGCATAATCAGTCTTTAATGTTCCCACAGCACATCGGGATACAGCCCTCCTTTCTTTGAGCGGGAGTGGAGTGTAATCTACCACGCGGGCCCAGTGCGGGTTGGTAGATGTCTTCGAATTTTTGTTCTAGGACATGCCGGTTTCCGAACGATGTTTTCCTTGATGACATTATTTACACCTGTCTGGGTTCGAACCCACGACCCTCGACTCGGTAAGTCGGGGGGCCGTTACCACTGCACCACTACTGTTGTCCTACCTCCTGCCAACACCTACCTTGTACCTACAAAAACAAATACCTACCTATTCTTAACCAAGGATTCCAAAAACAAATCATAGTCAGACTACATTTTTAAGAGCAGATAAGATAGATTCGTATTGTAACACCGATTGACAATTTTTACTGCCAAATTCTGGTAACGTTTGCCAAGTGTACGAGCACATAGCTACATACTGTATGATAGAGAATGGGAATTGGGATGCACCGGCGGGCTCGGCGCGCGACACCGTAAATACACAAAAACTTCCCTGCCAAACTTCCGCTGCACTTGTTTATGAATACGGCCACCGCCTGGGGATCGCCCATCCGAATAAATGATGACCTGCGTTATTTTTGAACGTAAACAAGTTTTATATTGAAAAAATAAACTCGATTTTATTTTCTGTTTTTGCTCTTTACCTACATTGTACGTCGTCGGGCTCGTGGCTAAGTAAGAACAGCCGCACGGGTCGATCTTCTAGGTTAAGCAACGCCTGCAGAGGTCAGTTTGTGGACGGGTGATCATGCATTACATACTGAGACCCATCCGTGCTTCAGGAAGCATGTTAAGCCGTTGGTCCCGGGTTGGTTGGTGCCATATGTAGATCTTTGAAAGTTGTTACGGGTTCAGAAACCCGAAAGTCTGATAACCAGTCATACCAAGAGGTATCATGTTACCCAGTAGCTGGGTTATTGGGGTCAGATAGGCAATCGCTCCAAGTAAAATACTGGTATTCAGCTGCATCTGGTTAGACTGGAAGCTGACCCCAATTTTGGTGGAAAAAGGCTAGGCAAATGATGACTCTTTACATTGTACCTAGAGTGTGGGAAAGTCGTTTTCAGTAAACTGACGCATACAACCTGTTAACGACTATTCAGTGATAAGAGCTTTCAGATATTCTGGTAAGCCGCCAAGTGAACGATTTTGAGGAAATAGTGCCATAATCACCTCTGGGAGACCGTATTATCTTTAAATTTTTAGAGTCTATTTGTTCAAACTGTTAGCTAGATGGTAAATGAATGGTATCTAAGTCTATCGCCATAACAGCAATGTTAACAGCATTGTAGGTGTTTCGGCAGTTGGAGGTACAATAACCAGTTCCTCTGTAGTTGAGGATTCCGGGTGAAGCTCGCTTCCACCTTCGGCCTGATCATCACTTACCATCAGGTGAGATACAAGCCAAGAGCTTCCACGTTGTGGGGAAAAAAAACTATTAAAGCTACCATTATGGATTCTGAAAATTACTTATTATTAACTAGCAAACCCTGCTTCGTACGGTTTATACAACTTGACAAAACATCGAGATTAGTAACATAAACCGGAACAAATTCTCTAAATTATGGCAAAAACCTCCATTGGAAGTTTAGAAGAACAATGCGGTCACACAGACATATAATACTTACGCAAAGTGACTTAAATTTAAAAAATATAGATTTATGTCTCGTAATTCCAAATGTAACCACTTCTCTAATCAAATATCTTATTACAGCACCGATTTCGTAACTAGGCAACTGAAAAATAAAAATGAACATACGAACAGAAATAGACACGTGAGATCAAAACATGGAAATTCGAAAGGCAATCAAATCATCCGCGTCCACATGATGAGTAGAGTTGCACAGATTGAACTAGTACATAGTACACAGTGTACATACACAGTTACACAACCAGTCCGTACGTGTTCATGTTGAACAAATCTACGGATGCAGGCATTTCGTTTCATTTTCGACGTAGACGCGATTTCCCGCTCACTACCCTGCCGGTCATTTTTCATCATTCAATGAACGAGGTTCGTGGTTGTATCGTGATCTTTTTGTAATTGATTGTTAACGTACCTACCTACTCTGTGTGAGCTGTAATTGTTTTCCTGTTTGCTATTGACAGACATCCTACCTTGGCGCTTATATCACAACTACCTATCTACCTACATTCAAGCATTTTCCTTATACAATGTGGAGACTACCATACAACAAAAAATTAAAATACTGGCACTACTAATGCTTAAGAGTATTTTGGAACTGTCAAAAAAATCCTAGCTTCGAAAAAAAAAAACGAGTTTTTCAAACAAATTAAATGTATTGTAAGCCGGATCCACCCTAAGCCTATAAGTTCCGTTTATCCAACTAGGCCTTGGGTGAATTCTCGGGCATACATTTCAGAATATCCACCTTAGGGTGGATTTTTGGGGTGGATAAACGAAATAGCCCAAACCGACTATGGGCTTTGCCGAGCTATAATGACTAAACTATTGAATATATTCAATTGAATTTTCGTATACAGATTGGGAACATCATTATGGACACACCGTTTAATTTTTTGTTGTATTGTCGTCTCCACCTTGTATATACCTATAAAATAGGTACTTATAAATAAGTTTTCTCGAGCGGAAAACCTGTCAAATAGATACCAAAGTGGCTTTGGCTTTGTAGTAACTAACTTATTATGTTGAAGGAAATCATATTTTATTAACCATAGGTTATAAAGGATGGACTTTGACTCTATGCTATGCTGTGCTGTGATCTAGCCATGGAATAGCCTACGGACGTGATGACGTGACACATAAGTAGGCTAGGAACCAATACCTTCCTAGTCCATCTATTTATGTACCTAGGTAGGTACCCACTTAAACTGTCCCCTATTTACATTAATGCCCTGCCCACGTTAAAATTGTAATGTCCGTTGAATACTGTAATTTAATGCTTTCGTGTATCATGTTTTGATACAAAAACTGCCTATTTGTCTATGAATAATAAATTGACGACGTGAGCATTTGCCTGAATAGTTGAGACTAATATCTACTTAATAACGTCGATGGGCCCTCTCCCTTGGTCATTAGGTATAATGTTAGATTAATTGTAAATAAAATGACTAAAACCTTTGTTAATTATTTATCCAACTGATACCAGAGGTGGTAGGTTGGATCATTAAATCTAAGAAAATTTTGTGGTAACCGTCCTTTCTTTTTGTGTTTATTTGTAGGTAGGTATAGTTAGTCAGTCATTTAATTTTATTACGTACTAAGACCCAATTTCACCAAACACAAAAATTAGCTAACAGGTCATTAAACTCAGGTTACTGCTTTGATTGGCTCACTGACATGACAACCGCCAATCACAGCAGTTGACAGTGTGTTTAACAGTCTGTTATATCTAACAGAGTATGGTGAAATTGAGTCTTAGTGTAAAATCCTAACATATTATAAAACAAAGTCGCCCGCCGCGTCTGTCTGTCTGTCTGTCTGTCTGTCTGTCTGAACGCGATAAACTCAAAAACTGCCGAACGGATTTTCAAACGGTTTTCACCATTGGACGGAGTGATTCATGTGGAAGGTTTTAGTGTATAATTCATTAAGGTTTTGTGTAAATTGGCTGAAATATGACGATTATTGTTGAAGATGTCGGAAAAAATCATGCCGACTGGGAGCTTTACTGGCGTGCGCTGCGTAAGTCGTGAGAGATAAATCAAATTTATGTTCTAGAGTATTGTATATCTTAAAAATTGCAACAAAAAAGTCCGCGATGGCATATGTCTATCTTTTAAGGGTGACCCACAATAACCATTTTTATCTTTCAAAATTGTATAAAATTTTCATTGTTATTTCCGAAGCTATTTTGACCGGTATCTTATTAATCCTTATCCAATTAAATAGGTTATTTAAATTGGGCATTCAATTTCGATTAAAATATGCCTTTACATCACATCATTTAAATGAATAGTTTAAGAGATATCACAGTTTCAAAATTACGCGTAACAAAATAATTATGGTTGACCACGCGGGAGCTGTAAGTTAGTCAATGATCTTTTCCTTGGCTATTAGGTATGTATGTATTCCCGATAGAACGTTCCCGTGGGATATTTTGCGACATCCACGCGGGCGAAGCCGCGGGTAAAAGCTAGTCTAATCTAAGTATGACGGAAAAAAGAAAATAGTTATTTTAATTAGAAACAAATATAGTCTACTAAACTAGGGACGTATATGTTATACTTATAGTTATAACACATTTTACTTAACATTTTGAACCGAAACATTTAAAATATCTCCCCAATTTAGTTCCCCGGTAATGCAAGTAGAGCAGACTCAGACGGTTGGATATTCGACAAGGTGCTCTTTACAAAGAACTTTCACACGCCCCGAAGAATCCACGTAAACGCCCGCACGTGTTTGCACTAAGCTTTAACGAAACCGACTCAAGAACGAAATTGGTGAAGATATTCTAGGTTTTTATCTTCCGGGAACCTATGCCGTACCTAGGTATGTTATATTGTGGCGCTAGGGGTGCATTCATGTACTTTATTTACTGTTGTTCTCTTTGCATGTTTCGCATTATGTTTCGTTATGACCCGTCTAGTTTGAAAAGTCAGAGGTGCGTGCCTTGGGTTCGAACTCGAGAGCAATCCGATGCTAGCTATAATAGGTGCTAGTTGATAGATAAATAAATAAATAACGGGTTGCACTCCGGGAGTGCCAGCAGAAGTGAAAACTTGAACATTAACGTTATGCATTTTTGAATACACACTTTTCATGAAGTACCTAAGTATGTTTTGACTGCTTTTTTTCACCCATCAATATGGGTAAAATTTTTTACCTCGCAATCTTTATACGTAATGTCAAAGACTATTTATTTTAATATTGACTGACATTTACTTTGTCGGTTGCTAGGCAACGGATTTTACGGTCACGTCTCCTGACGGCTGACGCGAGTTTAACATTTTTACCCATCCCAAAAAAAGTGCACAACGCCGCTAAACAAGTTTTCACATGAAAAAATCTTTCGTTCTCCTGCTACATTGAAGCAATCGGTATACAAAGCATATCGGGAGATAATCATCAACACTATTTGATTTGCCAATACCTAGATACCGCTAATTGTGGCCCCCTATACTTAAATTAGGTACTACGTTTCTATACCTACCGGCTACCTTTATTACATTGACATTGAATATTGGCTCGTTGAACTAGTGATCGCAAGCGATAGGTACTCTGCATGTAGGTTCGATTTCCAGGTCGGGAAATATGTTAGGTAACTATTGTGTTTTCTTCCATTAGCAATTTTTCGGTATTACCTAGCTGTCCGGATTCTACTTTCGTGTCCAGTTAATGGCAATATATAGGGTCGGGTAGGGGTTACAATTGGACTTAACACGTTCAGTGCCGGGAGCTCTCCTGGAGGGCTAACTCTTGTCACATATGGGATTCCAGGAATGGGATGCTCATTTTAAATGTAGGTTTTTCTTAGCGAATAGGATTATAAACTGTGAAAATAAAATCTGTTGTATATTTTAACAAGATTTATTAGTGCCTATGTGTTGGTTAGTCAGGAGCCCAGTATTTCAGAGGTGGAAAACGATTTTCACAGTTACAAATATTCACAAAAAAAAATAAAAGGTTGGACACGCCCTGTCTCGGGAGCAGAGCGAGTTACGTATTATACTTTTCTTAATTATTATATTTTTTATTATTTCACGTCCCCACCTCGTCATCATCAACTCAGCCTATCGCAGTCCACTGCTGGACATAGGCCTCTCCCAAGCTGCGCCACAACACCCTGTCCTCCACCTTCCGCATCCAGTCTCTTAAGGTCATCGGTCCATCTAGCTGGGGGGCGTCCCACACTACGCTTGCCGATACGCGGTCTGCACTCTAGGACTCGTCTGCTCCACCGGCCATCGGTCCTTCGACAGACATGGCCAGCCCACTGCCACTTCAGTTTGCTTACTCTGCAAGCTATGTCGGTAACTCCGGTTCTTTTCCGGATAATTTCATTTCTGATTTTATCCTTCAAAGAAACTCCAAGCATAGCCCGCTCCATAGCGCGCTGAGCGACCTTGAATTTGTGGACCAGCCCATACTGTCAGTGTCCACGTTTCGGCACCATATGTCATCACGGGCAGGACGCACGTATATCGACATGAACCCCTAAAAACAATATTTTACTTCGTTGTTGTTTATTTTAGGTAGTGTTTTCTAACACGGTTTCAATATCCTACAGGGTGGCAGGGACGTCAACGCGAAGCCTGTTACCATAGATTCAGTAGGTAGGTACATGATTCTGAACCCCCCTGCGCTGCAATTTTTCGTCGGTTATTTATAAAAAAATCTGCTTTTCCATACATTTTGACCGCTTAGGTGCACTTTTCTATGAAACAGCAGATTTTCTTTTTAATAACCGACGAAAAATTTCAACGCAGGATGGTTCAGAATCATCTACCTACTCAATCCATGGTAACAGGCTTCGCGTCGATGTCCCTGACACCCTGTATAGCAGCATGGCGTATGAGTTCAATCAAAAGTGTATGGAGTCGAAAGAAACTTATCTGGCGAAATATTCATAGGTAGTAGGTATAGGTAGGTTACCTACCCGAGTATAAAATAGAGCATATGAAAACGTAGGTGGTTATTTTTCATCTAGGTAGGTACTTACCACAGAGTCGATAGATAAGTGAGTAATGACTTAACATTTTTTTCATCTCAAGATGGTTTAAATCAGATCAGTGGTCCGTATCATTACCAGTTTCTAGCAAATGTCGGCCCGGGATGAAAAGACTATCAATCTTACGATCTACAACGCACTTTTTCTTGTCAGATTCCCACTTATAACTTAAATCTACTTAAATTATGATATCATTATGACCAAGCAATAAAAAATAACTTTTTCTAAGTAGGTAGGTTGAAAGTTCACTGCTCGAGTGCTTTCAGGTCGGCTCAGAGAACCTTGGTCAATCATATCAGATGGTGCAGGTAGGTATCCGAAATTTTGTATACCTATTCAAAGACTTTGCACTATGATATTCACGTTCGGACTACTGCGCCAAGGTGGGTGCCCGCGAAAATCATGTTTTTTAAACGATTTTTGCAATTTGCAGGTCAGTGTTAACGTTAAGGTGAATGTTGGATTCCCGACCGTAACAAATATGTATTTACAGAATTCAAATCAATAGATTCAGCAACACAACTCCAAATGTCCCGATTTCATGAAATAGTCATTCAATAGGGTAATATGAAGTTAAGGAGTTAGATCGATGAAATTTTTGTTACAGTAGCGAATCATATTCAGATCAACATACCTACTTGACACTTGACACGTTGACCTGCAAAAACTTAAGTAGGTACCTAAATTTTATTTTCCCAGGCGATATTCAGAGTTGTTTAAATATGATTCTAATAATTATTATTATTCTGTAAATACATATTTGTAACGGCTGCGAACCAGTTTCATCAGCATAAAACCAAACACTGACCTGTAAATTGCGAAAACGTAAGAAAATTTGATTTTCGCGGACTACCAGCGCGACATCGTCTGACCTTGGTGATTGGTGCCGCTGACTTGAGGACGCCAACAGGAAGTGGCCACGTGTTGCGGTGCTGCCGTAAACCACAAGTTTTGTTTTCCCTTGGAACGTACCCAGAGGCACCCCAACATGAGATATTTCCTGTAACAGTTTACCCGACCCGGGAATCGAAACCAGAAGTCACGACCCAGCTAACGGGCTCACGACCTTTAGAACAATGAGGCAGTGTACTAACTACATTAATTAATTAATTTACGCTGTTATTAGTATCGTAGTCTTGTATTTAGGTACTTAGGTAGGTAGGTACAGCTGGTAGGTACTGTACCGAAGCTTGACTGTTTCTAATTGGAGATAACAAAAATGTGCTATTGTTGTTTGACTTCGGGCGGTTTTAGCAGGTTCTGGAAATGACGCCTTTGCCATCGCAGTACCTACGTTCCTATAATAATAAATCGGAGCATTGAAACTTCAATAATGTAAAAGTACCGTTACACGCGGCAAACACGTTTAGCATCCATAGATAATACACTATAAATATAGCATCTTCATCCTGCTTATTTTATTTAGTTTTTGTATGATAAAGATGCCGATATTTTTTGCGAGCCGTGGTGTTTGCGGGTGAAGTAGATAACTACTAGTCTAGGATAATGTTATAAAGATTTCCGAATGTAACATCCCAATCCTTAAAAAAAAGTCATAAAGAGGTTGCAAAAGTAATGAAAATTATAAAATATATTTAAGTAAAACAATTACGTTAAGTAACACTAGAGAGAACTTTCATTTAATCATAAAATTAAATACATCCACAGAGCCAAATGTATCTCTTCAGACGGACATCTTAACAACACTTCAGATCAAATTAAAGCTGTCACTCCCTGTGTACTAACACGTACATTGCTAAGCACGCCAGCACCGCAAACTGGAACAAAAACATACATTTTAGATGAAATTATAATATAGTTTATTATTACCCCATAAAGCTTCGGCCAAACCTGAGCGACCACAACGCGGGAGGCGGGTAGCAAAGCGGGAGCGTGTACCGCGAGGTGGACGCTGCTCCATGCTCATGTTATTATATGGCGCCTTGCACACCTGCGTGACTGTAAAGCGGGAACACCGCGTCGGAAAAGCGGTTGTGAGCGGGACGCACGCGTCTTGTGGTCAGACGTGTGTATTCTTTGAAGAATAATCTCTCATTATTTTAACCTGTGAGTTTGACATGACAGAGATGTTTATAGAAAGAGTGAGAGAGCATACTATTTTGTACGATCTGAAAAATCCAGGATATAAGAATCTACGTAAAAAGGTTAAAATATGCACGCATACGCAAGAGCAAGCAATAAAAGGTCTTCTTCATCAGAGTCAGACTTATGATAAAGTATTGGTAGGTATTACGTAAGCACTATAGGGGGCGGGGGTCTATGCTTTGCTTATTTTTGATGACATGGGGGGTTGGAGGTCTAGATGGTAATTACGTCAGCAGTAATTATTTACTTTTTTACACATATGGCAACCCACACTTTGTCTATGCTTGAAAACGAAACGAATATTCGGGGATTCCCACAAATGCATATACCAATGTTTACGTAAGCATGGCAAAAGAGCAAGCAATAAAAGGTCTTCTTCATCAGAGTCGGACTTTGATGATATGAGACTGACATAATACAACAATGTAGGTGTTAAGTTAATTCCCTCGATAGTTTCGCGTTGTTGACGCTCCCGCGTCCCGCGTTGTGGTTGCGCAAGTTTGGCCGAAGCTTAATACATACAAGCAATTTAATGTTAATCTAAACAAATATTATAAAGAGAAACATATGATTTACTTGCATAATACAATGTAAATTGTTTGGTTGTTTCTAATTAATAAACTCAAAAAGTAGTGGACCGATTTTAAAAGTTCTTTCTCCAGTAAATAGTAGTAGTGTATGTTACTAGCTTCCGCCACCGGCTTCGCCCGCGTGATATCTTTATAAATTATAGCTTATATGCTACTCAGTGATATAATAGCATTCCAGTATTAAACTTTATGTTTCTTAATTTGCTAAAGTAGAGATGACTCTTGCGCTTTGTGTGGCCGTTTCATTCACATAATACTGTTGCATTGTTTAACACCTGTTTTAGTCTGGAACGCCTATGCCATAGATTTGTAACCTCTTTATAATTTATAACATTGCTCTCAGAGAAACATAGTACAGAAGTTTAGAGACGTTTTTGTAAATAACAGCCCTTTTACAACTAATTGTAATTATTAATATACCTTACAACTAAATATGTTGTTGGGGTTTGTTCCATACAAACATATTTGTCTGTTGTCTTCCTGGTTAAAGACACCAGAGCAAATATGGTTTTGTTTTTTGTTTGTTTTTGTTTTTTATTTGTCTTTGTTTTTCATCTACATAATTATGTAACACTGCCTAACACTTTTATATATATTGTATTGTTAAAACAAGTATTATTTATTATAAAGGCAATCTAGGGAGCAACCAAAAAAATAAGATATCATCAGTATGAATATGTCTTTAGGATGCTACATAACAAACATTACTTTATAGTTTATACTTACATCTCATACATAAACAACCTGAGTGTAAACGTAGGTCATGAACAGTGAACACAGTTGTTGATACATACTCTACTATTTAAACATGAATAAATGATCCATGAAACACTGTATAATAAAATACATTTTTGTATAGGACCAAAAATATATGAAAAAGATCTTATGTATCTATTTAGTTGGAAGCAGTGTATTATTGGATATCAACTGGCTTTTTTGAGAAGGGTAAAAATACTCAGTAACAATGCTAGCTTGGCAATACTGAGTACAGTTGAAATGAAATTGATGTAAAAACAAATAAATAAAGTTAATATTAGTTGCTGACGAGGCTATTATTAGCACAGTTCAAGATTAGCTTTTACCCATAGACTGAAACTGAAGGCAGGTATCTACGCTTGGTAGTCTAAGGCTTGCTCAAAACTCAAGCTCTACTTAAAACTCGTTTAAAAGCCTTTTGATTGGTTGAAACTAGTTTTAAGTAAATGCCATGATTATAGCATGTTTGTTATGTACCTTAAACTTTGGATATTCGTTCATATAAATTGTGACCATTCCAACATAAGGCAGAAAACCTCTGGCACGACCCACAACATCTTTCTTCGTGAGCCACAGCTGTCCCTGAGCATACAAGCCTCGGTCATCCACACTGTTATTGTCACCTTTAGTCAAGAATTTAACTGTGCCGTTGTTCCTGAAGCAGAAAACAAACTTTGATTAGCTAAACATACAAAAGATAAACCAGATATTTTTGGAATAAACTGACATTTACATCACGGTTAAAAGACGATTTATTAGGAAGCCTTTGTTAGAAATAGAAATAATAGACTACTCACTTTTCATGAAGCTTTAGTACTCTGTGAACGATTGGAATGTCTCTTCCCTCCACTTTGAAGACTACAATCTCTCCTACACGTACGGGCTCCTCAGGATAGTTTGTCAAAAACAATAAATCACCTCTGTGGAAGGCAGGCTCCATACTACCGGACAACACAACAACTATCGGGCTTTCACTGCCCGTAACAACCATTAAACCTTTCCATATCATGAGGGCTGACGAGACTATCATACCAAAACTTAATACTTGGTAGATGAACTGAAAAATAAAGAGAACAAACGTAAAATAACAGCCGGTGAAATAATATCGTGATTCTACAAATTTTCAATTAAACATTACCTGCCGTTTATTCATGCGCTTCACATCATCGAATATGCTGTCCAACATTTTGGTTTCTGTAAATATTCTAACAACTAAGTACAGAAAAGTATTATATTTTTTTGGTTATCGCCTTTCGCTGTTGTCGTCTTGTCGACAGCACCACGTCAGATAGCTAGAGTAGTGAAATTATATCGATATAATTTTAGACACGCCTAATAATCAAATTGGATTTTATCCCCTAATTAGTTCTACATTTACTAAAATTATTATTATTTTACATATAAAGTAGTAAAAATATTATTTTTGAATGCAAGAATCTATGTATGTTAAACGTAGATTACATTCTAGTCTACCTTACTGATTTACGGGATCAATCGAACGTTACGAGACGCGATTCGTATGAAACGAAATTCGTATGATTCGTATGAAACATCGTATTGTACCGAACGACGGAACGAATCGAGCGACTCTGTTGTAGTTGTACTACTGGCGATTTCAAAATCTCACGCCCATCATTTGTCGCTAGCGATGTGAAAATCTGTGATTCTATGTGTGGACGTGAGATTTTGAAATCGCCAGCGAGTCCAAGTCGACTAAAGTCTCTGCGTCTGACTCTGTATACCTAAAATGTAGGTACACTATTTCCAGTTTATACTGATCTCGCATCTTATAGGATTTTTGTACAGCGCGAACTCAGCTTATACTAGAAATGTATAGCTTGATGTGTAGCCGTGCGTAGGTACCTATCCTGATAGATAGATTAAATCAGCATCAGCCTATAATTTATTGTGATTCGATCTGCTGTTCCACTGGTTCCACTCCATTCACTACAGTTATTGTACATAATAAATAGTAACCTGTGTCCAATCACTTGCATTCACCAAGGGCCCAATAGAAATTGTCACATCTTTGAATTGATTGTTTTATTTTAGGACAAGATTATTTCATTTCTTTATAAATCGAGGTTTCATTCACCATTATTCTATATATTCTGTAGTTATGTATATATTTTTCACAGTATCTATAACAGGATTCGATTTTGCAGGGGGGGGGGGGGTGGCAGAGCTAGGGTTAAAATCACAGGTAATTAGGTAAACAAAAAATAACATGTTTATTAGCTTGAATTTTTACAAAATAAAGTGAAAACGCCTTGTGCATATTAACTGAGAAGTAGAAATTCACCTGTTGTAAAGAATATATTTCCGTTCTTACCTATGAGTATGCTGTGTAAAGCTTCAGCCAAACATGAGCGACCGCGACGCGGGAGGCGGGAAGCGAAGCGGGAGCGTCTACCGCGCGGCAGATGCTGCCCGTGTTATTATATGGCGCCTTGAACACCTTGCATACGGGCTTACACCCGCGACACGAGAACATTGCGTCGGCAAAGCGGGAGTGAGCGGGAAGCACGCGTCTTGTGCACAGAGACCTGACTTGTCTTGTGGTCAGGCTCAGACGTGTGTACGTGTCATTATTTAAACTCAACGATGACAGACGATAACAAAAATCCCTCCAAACAAAAGGCCCTCCAAAGATTGTGGCGTCTATCAATGAAACGCATGGTTGATTTGTTCCATAGATAATTATGATCTCTAGATTATAGTGGTAGTACTAATTAGAGTTTGTCTAGTGGGAATACTGAGAAATAGGATCATAACCAATCATAACCCAAAAATTCACTAAAAGAACTACCTATTGTTATTTAGTGAATAGATTGGCCTAAAGCATGTTCGCTAGAATGATCGTGAAAATGTTCGTAGCGATGGATGTTTGAATCTATGCTTGGCTTTGTTCGATGTTCAGTTCGACAAATTAAAAACGGCGATTGCTCGATGTTCTGTTACAAGTGAATGCTCAAGGCTATCAGCACCTTTAGGTATCAATGTGGTAGGTAGGATAGGTTGTAGGAGTGGGCGTTGCGACGACGAACCGTTTCCAAAGACCGTTTTATGTTCTGCGACGATGGAACCGTTTTACGTCCTGGGTTGAAACAGTCTTCGTTGCACAAACCAGTCTTCGAATTATTCAGTGCGATTCTTTATTTTACGTCTTTGAAAATACAGTCGAGAACGCAATGATAAATGATTCAACGAACGAAACAACACGAGTAGACGAGTCGTCGTCTTCGAACGACCGACCGAACGGAACGCGACAAGTAGTAGACGGACGGACGACGAGTCACTCGTCGTTCGTCGTCGTCGTTTACAAAACAGTCCTTGCAATAAAAAGTGAACTTTATACCAATGATATAGAGTCGATAATATATTACCAGTTGTCAATGCGTCTCGTTCCGTTTGTTTGCAAAACAGTCCTTACAATAAAAAGTGAACTTTAGATCACTGATATAAAGTTCACTTTTTACATACTACGAAACTAAGAAACTGCAACTATTTCACTCGACGAGAACGTCGGGAACGTCGAAAAGACGACAACGACGAGAACGTCGAAAAGACGGCAACGCAATAATTCTTCGTCTTCAAACCAGTTGCAACGACGACCGTTTCTTGCAACCGTTTTCGTCGTCTCGAAAACGGTTGCGTTTCGTCCGCGAAAAATTCGACAACGACACACCACTAATAGGTTGTGTTCGGCGTGTTGTAGGTATGTTAGATGGAAAAGTGGATAGACTTCGTGATTGTGATGGCCCGTAGTCGCAAATGTGTATGCACCCTAATAATTATTATTATAGGCTTTCAGCAATAAAATGAAATCAAACAAATTACACTTCACTGCATTTATTAATAAAGTACAAGGCAAAAATATATTGCAATAATACATGAGCAGCTCTCTGAAAAAACCTATCGCGCCATTTCAACATCTTGATTTTCCAAAAACTTGAGTTTTATTGTAACAGTGTTTGGGGTTGTAACATCAGCCACCAGGATGTCAGCGCCATTATATAAGCCTAATTCTGATACTTTCTTTTTCAAATTATCCCTAGTTCTTTCTTCAATACTTTTTATGGATGACATGTATAATGTCTTGTTGCGGCCATTGATTACTGTAGTTATTCCTGGAAGGGAAAATAATTAATCAAATATATTTTTCACAAACTATTTATTATACTTAAGTACATTTAATAATATAACAAACCTGGACTCTTCATTAAAAACACTGGATCTTCACAGAGCTTGTCATAAATTGTCTGCAAGGTTGCATCTGCCTCAATCTCCACAACTCTTGTGCTGTTACTGCAAGCAACACAGTCTGGCCTTTTTTCTGCATTGAAAGTGTATGTGTACACACCATCTGCCATGTTCATCACCATGTAGTTGTTCATGTTGGCACAGCATGATGAAGCCAATTTGAAAACCTGCATGGAGTTTATATTAGTGTTATCTATAAACCTAGAGTTCTGAATTTAAAATTTCTGTGATGCTAACATACCTCTGTAGCACAACATGCAGCAATTGCAGCATTAGTACTAGCTACAGCTGGAATAATGTTCTTTAAAACCCCTTGAGTCAGTCTATATGTAACATTGGATATCCCATGCTTGACAGCCCTGTCTTGTGCCTTCTCAAACACCCAAGCAACATGCTGAGGGTCATCACCATCAAGAGCTGTGTTGCTACCCCATGGGTTTTCTTTCGCCCATTGAATAACTTTAACATATTCAATGCAATGTTCTGGTAATCTGAAATGAACAAGTAAATGAGTTCTGTAAAATTCTGAAAAATTATGTTAAATGTAGCAGTTTTAACTTGAATTACCTTGGTGTATTAGCAATGGTACAGAGCGGGAAAGTTTTCTGTGGTGGATACAAGTCCAGGGTACATTCAATACAAGCACTCATGCCTGGCAAGATGACCCTCGCATTGCCCTTGAACCCTTCAGTGCCTCCATCAACCAGGGGAATAACACTGCTTTGATCTAGACTTCCTGGAAATTGGGATTAACAGTAAATTCATAAGAGATACAGACTGAATGATGGAATAAAATAACATATTTACTCATAGATATATTATTAACACATCTATGGCATAAGTACTAATGTGTACTAATACCTGGTTTCACCGACAACTAAGTGATACTTAAATTAATCCCTAAATAAAAGTGCACTGTTGGATTTTTCATCTCTCAGCACTGAGCCTAGCATTGAAAATCCAACAGTGCACTTTTATTTACAGATTCATTTAAGTGTCACCTAGTGAAGGTGAAAACAGGCATAAGAGTTTTTGTTATGTTATTATAACCAAGTGTTGGGAAACCCTTGTTTAGTTACTAGCTCAATGAACTGAAAAGCTCCAATTTGAAGCTCTAGTGAATAAACTGAAAACCATAATTACTGTCATCATTATACTGCAACAGTGACATCAACATGCCGTTAAGCCAGCGTCTAGCAACAATGGAATCAAGACCACACACAACTATGTGGAACTGTCTATAGAATCCCTCATCTAATTCTTGGATAGGACAATGATGAGCTACAGCTTCACATCCAGGTACTCTGAAATGAATAAATATCTAAGATATAAAATTGTACAAACTTGTTTTACTATAATAAATTACCTACATAACACAAACCTTTAATTGCTTACCTTTTGTTAACAAAATCTACAGCACACTTAGCTTTAGATAATCCAATATCATGCCTCCTAAAGAGAAACTGCCTGTTTAAATTGGAAAGTTCTATAGTATCCATGTCCACAATATGCAGCTTTTTAAATCCCATCAAAGACAAGTCTTTTAGTAACTCACAGCCGAGGCCTCCAGCGCCCACAATCAGCACTTTACATGAATCCATAATGAAGTCCAATATTTCAGGCGACGGCTCAAAATCGGGATGGCAGAAAGGACCAGACCTTTCCAACAGCTTTCTTATATGATACCATCTTTTTTGCTGGTAATCAGATGATGTCTGAACCTCACCGGGAGACGCCATAATGCTACAACTAACAAAGTTTATCTAATAAAAATGAGATCCTATGTTTATCCAGTATTTTAGTATTGATTGATTTGACAAGCCGACAAGCCGGTTTGCAAAATTCACAAACCAAAGATTATTTACCTGCACAGAGCACTAGATTATCTGTCACTGTCAACCTCATAGACGTAGACGTATTCCTCAACGGCAATAGACAAATAATGTCACTGGCTGTCAATTAGATGTCCGGTTAACAGATAATAAAACACTTCCGTATTACAAAATAAGTTTTTTTCTGCTTTTCCCATCAGAAAACGCCGATAAATAGGTAATTATGATAATTCTTGAATCATCTGAAAAACTACAATAGTCTAGTTATTGCCTAACTTCCAATTCCAAATATCTAGTGGCGCCCTCGTCCTAGATATCGGAAGCGATTTCTGGGTTTCTTTCAATCAATCAACCACACACATATTTGTACTTATTTGTACTTTCAGCGCGTTATTTACTGTAAAGTAGAAATGTAAAGACATGATAGTTTCAGTCTTTTAATTTTATACAAGTTGCATAATAAGATTTAAATATTTGAATGAAAACTCCTTAGATATTTTTTTCTTTACATGCTATAGTTATACATGGCCATGAGAACACAGTTACGTCCTATGGGAGATATTCATTTGTTGAAAATGGAGGCGTGATGGTGATGCAGTTGTCGCAAGACTAGGATTTTCAAGTTTGCGGTTGTGAAGATTTACACGTAAGTGTACATAATTAAACACTCGTATCGTAATCTGTAGTGATTCAAATGTTAATTGCATCTGTTTATGTGACTTAAAATCGCGTGTTATTGTGTATATTTGAGGGAGAGACGGCGAATGTCTTGGTAGCTCTGGAATATGATATTACCATGCATGAGTCAAATAAAAGGCATGATATCGTTGCGTTGCTAGTTGATACGGAAGTAGTAAAATAATAACAATGCTTTAGCCAACTATTACTGATTTATCTATCTGTAAACTTTTATCTGTTACTTCATTGTCAACATGGTTGGTCAGCGTTATACAAAACAGTGCCAACATAAAATGCGTGATAAATTATATTCAAATCTTAAGATGTAATTTAGGTAATCACGACTTTTTATAGAAGTGTTAGCATATTTCATTACTACTTGAAGTAAAATAAGTCATTTACATAATAAGCATGCCTGTCATTTTAGGTTCAGCATGGCTGGTAACAAGGTGAATACCAAAACAAAAGGTAAAGAAGATAGAAGTAAAGCTAACTCTAAGACTGTAGTTCAAACTAATGAAGAGCCAGAGGACACTGACTTTGCTTTGCTTAGGAAACCTATTCATACTAGCATAACAGGGTTTGGTCAAGCAAGGAAGATTTTTGACTTGGCTACTGAAGAAGTAAGTTGGTCCTAAAATAAATGTTTTTTGTTTCATAATATTTTTTTACATACTTACTTAATTATTTGTATTCCTTTTTTTTTCAGCTTAAAGACTTACTATCAAATGAGTGTGATTTACTATATGAATGCAAAGTCTGTCGAAATATATTTAGAAGCTTAGCAAATTTTATATCTCACAAACGTGTCTACTGCAAGGAAAAGTTCAATACCTCCATACATAGCCATTTTATCAATGCTACTTCAACGGCAAGTACTATTTTCAATGCCTTATGTTATCTTATTTTATTTTCTATATCTAATTGCAATGTTTTATTGCTCATTACAGTTTACTGAAATGCTAAAAATAAAGCGCTTGGAGCAGGGATATCAGGAGTCTCTCAAGGAAAGTGTTGAAATTGAAAATAAAGAACCAGATGATGTAGATGACAGGATACCCCTGACCAAGGATTTGACAGCAATTGTAGAAAAGATCACCCAAAATAAAGGAGTTCATGAAAATGATTGTAAAGAGCAATTAATAGCATTGCAGACGATACCAAATAGTTCTGTGGCTGTTTTTCAGAGTGTTCATTCATGCGAAGACAAACAAAAGGAAAATATTAAAGTGCAAGTAAGTGTGCATACTGCATTATATAATAATAGTAATTTACATATACAAATCCTATCAAAATACTGTCACATTGTTATAGAATATAAATATGGGCAGTCATAAAATTGCACTTTGTAAATTGCATTAACCCTTGATTCTCACCTATTTCAGTCCTGTGTTTGTCATCTTCATTATAATACACAATATGTCATACCTATATGACTTAGATCTTAGATTCTTAGCCAAACAAATATGTAGGTATTTCAAATATAGATTAGACAATGTTATTATTAGCTTGGGTATTTAACATTATGTTGTCAATAAGTACAGACTTTTCCTGTTTTAAAACATCACACAGGTGATTGCAAATAGCTTGGGAAGATGTGTGATGGGTGTCATATTCAATTGCCTTAACCTGGAATCCAACCCAGGACTTTCGAGTCCACAACCATCTCCTCAACCACTGAACATAAGGGTACTTATTATTTATTTTTATTATGACAATATCTTTTTGTTTCTAGGTGAATGAGCTGGATCAAATTTTATCAAGAGATATAGCTGTTCTACAGAGTGATGGCAATTTCAAAATCAAGAGTTCTGTTTCAGAAGAGCTTGATAATATAATACAAATAAGTGATGATGAAGAAAATAATGATAACACTAACATTCTGAAGTGTAAAGTCTGTGAGTAAATTACACAAGTACATTTATTATGTGACTGGGGTCTGGAAGTAGTTTACGCCAGCAAAAATGAGCCTTGCAGCAGTGTCATTTCTAAGCTAATTCATTTTCAAAAAGGTTTTTAACTGCCAATGTACCAGCGACTCACAGCCGTGATTTTTTCACTTGTCGTGACCTCCTCCCTAGTTGCGTAACGCAAGAGATCGGACTCTATTTCCGTTTAACCTCATGTGTGAAACACGATAAAGATTACTGTTAAGGTACCATGCCGTACCCGACCGTAGGAGGCAACTGCAGGCGACGTGTCGCCGTGACACGACTGAATTCTATGAATTCCTATGAAATACCTTCCGTAGCTAGCGATACGTCGTTGGCAGCTACGGGCGAGTGACAGGCGACACGTGAAGCCCGACCGCAGACCAGTAATCCCGCGAATTTTAACGGTCGAGCGATAACACGTCTTTGTATGTTCTTTCTACCGACTGGAATACATGAGACTGCCGCCTGCGGTCGGGTATAGAATGGTATCTTTTTTTTCTATTTTGATGTTAAAATCGTGCTTCAGGTGACATGCAGTTCTCAACTCTAAAGACTCTGAAGTTCCACATGAAATACAAGCATGTTGAAAGCCGCCTGGTGTACCCATGTCCTGACTGTTTGGAGATCTTTTCTACATCCTGGAGCGTATACAGGCATCTGTTCAAAGTACATAGGTAAATATTTTTTATTTCATTTAAGGGATGATGGACTATGGTCGGGAGAGGTTGCTACTTACCCATAGGTCAGACATCATGAGATTGACTGAAAGGTGTGAATTGAGAGAGAAGAAATGAAAATGATGTGGTAGGAGCGAACAAAGCATGCGGCGGGTATGCGCCTAGTCTCAGTAGTGGATCCAGGGTGGGGGGCTAAGGAGCTCAAGCCCCCCCCAAAAGCATCCGAGTTCTTCAATGACAAATCTTAAAGTGAACTTGATATTATTCTAATTAAATTTTTTAGCAAGCATTACTCTACCTGAGGTACAATTGTCATTAATAATCCTTAACTTTTTCAAGTTTACAACCGGTACCGGCCGGTAGTCTACAACCTAAGGAAGTCAATGACGAATTTGCGAAAAGTAATCCGAGGAGGCTTGTTATGTGTTAAGCAAATTAAATAAAGTAGGTATTGTGAGCTTTTTTACCCGACTGCCAAGCAAGGGTTATTTAGTGTTTACTTTGCTAAAACTACTCACAGCGTGGTCAAGCTCCCCCCAAACGACAATCCTGGATCCGCCACTGCCTAGTCTACAAAAAAGTTCCTTTCGCAGTAACCCAAGCAGCAACCCAACACTACAAACAGCATAACCTACCTATAGCTTAACCTTACATTTGGCGAGGATTATTTTATATTTATATACAAGTCTCGCACTTTCGCGTGTGATACAGAATGTTTGAAATCTATCCCAAGAGGTGCATTATTTTTCATTCAGTATTTTTTGGTAGCAGTTCGCAAGGGCTTCGCCAGCATATGGCCCAGGGGGGGGACAAGTAGGTATATAGAGCGTGGAAAAAAAAAACATTTTCAATGTATGGATTGGAAACGGACCTTTCGGCCGTTTTTCCCAAAACTATTCAGAACTTTAGAAGTGAAACCTAATAGGTATTATGACTAGGCGTACCAATAATACATAGATACGAATATTACGTCCCCAGACTCCGGATTAGACCCCGTTTAGGCGATATGGAACTTCAAAAAACCAAATAAAAGTCGTCCAAATAAACAAAATTGGCTTAATAGATACTGTAGTTTCTTTACAATAAACTGTTTTGTATTTTTGGCTAAATGTTTTTGAACCTCTAGGATGGGGCAGCTGCCCCCCCTGCCCCCCCTTGGCGACGCCCATGGCAGTTCGGATTTTGGGATAGTCAATGTAAACGGCACACAGGTGCACAGGTTTTACCTAGCGCAAGATTCAGGGCTTCACTTTGTTTGTACCCATTTTTTATGCCAATAAAAAGAATTTTATTTATTAAACAATAAATTGTTATTTTATTGTAAAATCAAATTATGAACTTTTTTTAGGAAAACTGCTGCACAAATCAGAAGACTGAGGGAATCAATTCAAGCGAAAGCGTTCAAAATGAACAATCCACCCGCTTTCTATGAAAAACGCAAGAATAATATGAAGTCTGTTGCTGCCCAGAAAATATCTGAAGAGGAAAGGTTGGAACAGGAAAACCAGGTACTTACCTACTTACTTAAAAAGATAATTTCTAGGTATTAATTTATTGTGACCCTAGAAATCGTTATAATTTCCCGTCGCCAGTTATCTTCAAGGAAATAATAACCAAAGGAGCTTGAAGAAAATGCTGGTTCCAAAATGTATAAGTAGCACATTTAAGTTATACAGACTTTGAGCTTGAGTCTCGTAATAAAAGTTTGCTCTTCGCCTCAGTTTTTCAAAGTTTAACAAGTTTAATAATTAAAGAAATGCGTTATCTTCCAAAGGCTTGGATGGACAACATGGAAGGTGACGGCGAGCTGCCCCGGTGCGGCGGCTGCGGGCGCACGTTCGAGCGCCGCGCGGCGCTGGCGGCGCACACGCACACGTGCCAGCCGCGCTCGCGCGCCCTCTCGCGCCGCCCGCAGGAAACTAAGAAGATCGAAATTCAAATCCGCAAAGACTACCACAAAGGACCACCTGTGAATTTGAACCTGCCTGTAAAGACCACCGATGCTAATGGTAATTATTTCTGTGGTCGGTAATATGGTTAGGTAGTTAATTCTGCGTAAAAACATATAGAAAGGGGTCACGTAGGTATTTTGCCATGGTAAATTCGTACACAATATTAGACTACCACAGTGGACAGCTGAGTTTTTTATTTGAACTTTATTGAAATATCATTAATAATATTTCTTCCACAGAAAATAAAATTCCGAAAGATGAACCACCAATTGCATCTAAACCTAACAAAGAAGAAGAGAAGGAAATCGTGATGGAAGATAATGAAGATGTTGATGAAGATAAAGATGACGAAGAAGAAAAAGATGATGACGATGATGCTCCCATGGACGTCAGCGATGATGAACAGGAATCTAATGACGCCACCGAGTCCCCTGAGAAGTCCCCTGAGAAAGAGCCTGAAAAACGACGCATTGAACCACCCAAACTAAATATCCGATTACCTTTCGCTCATCAAGCAGAAAAAAGTAACCTCACAGCTTTCAGGCAAAGAATCCAGTCAGAAATAGAAGTTAACAAATTGCTATGTAAGAGATGTGATGCCCAATTTAGCGATACCCAAGAATTGTACGATCATATAGCTGAACACGTTAAATGGTTACGCTATGCCTGTAAGTTGTGTAACTATAAGCATTACTCTTTCGAAAAGCTACCTGAACACGTGAAAGTAGTGCATAAACTGAAAGGTGATAAAGACTTCTATTATAGCACCGTAAAAGCAATCGATGGCACCGAAGCTTTGGAACTGTGTGAGTCTACTGACGAATTACCCGATGCTAATGAAACTAGTCCTGATTCTAGACGTCCTAGCAGATGCTCGAGTGATTCTAGTCGATTGTCTGATGATAGTTCGTCGAGCAGTACTCGCTTAGAAGCCTTAGGAAGAAAGAGGAAAATGTACCAAAGTAAGAGTAGTGCAAAAAGAAGAAAAGAATTTGTGATGAAAGGTAGGTATACTTCTACAAAAAATAAAATAAGCGTCATGAAATTGCTCAATGATTTAACAATTCACTTGTTTCAGCTGTACAAAACAAGGATGGTGATATCTCTCTTGACAAAAATATAAACCTCATAGAAAACTTTACCTCCACAAATATCAAAAACTTTGAAGAGAATTCCTCAGACATAGATGATACTGATGCTAAAAAGCAGTTATCAAGTAACCATTCATCTGTGGCATCCAGAAGACCAGTAAGAAGAAAAGCTAAACCTAAAAATGCTGATTTTGAATATGATCTATCAAATTTATTAAAAATGGAAGCGCAGGGTTATAGAGATTCTCTAACAATGGCAAGTGCAAAAACAACTCAAACCAAGAAAAAGGTTCAAGAAGTTCAAATTAATTATGATAATGTTAACAAAGATTGCTGTGGAGCACTAATCACTATGTCAAAGAAATCTGTTGAACAAGCTGGAGCACATATAAAAACTGATTTCTCAAGTGTTTATCCCCAGAAAGACACAAGACCTTCAAATATTTTTGTAAGACCCATGCTACCTAAGATTATTTCAAGGGGAGACAAAATATCTCCTAGAAAAGACAATAATGAAGATGCGAAAGAATACCCATCACCTAGTCCTGTGAAAGCGAAAGAATCCCTATCCCCTAGTCCTGTGAAAGAAGTTACAACACCTAAAAAGGATCCAGTGGAAGAAGCTTCAAACGTTAAAACTGAAGTTAGCATAAAGGCAGAAGTTAATGTAAAGACAGAAGTTGATTCAAAGACAGATGTTGGTTCAAGGATAGAAGTTGATTCAAAGACAGAGCTTGATTCAAAGAAAGAAGTTGATTCAAAGACTGATGTTGTAAATACAGTTTCGTCTAAAGAAGAACAAAACAGTGTGAAAAGTAAACTTAATGAGATGGTTAAACCTAAAAGCCTTCCTTCCGTTGTTCCACTAAAATTTCGTCGACAAAGTTTAGAAGTTATGAAAAATCCGATAATCAATAAGAATATCACCGATTTCACAAAATCCGGATTGAAAACCAAAATATTGGTTATCAAACCAATCCACAGAAATAAAGATGGTACACAAAAATTGAACACTCCACTTAAATTCCAAACAATTAAACTAAAAGATCCAACAAAAATTTGTTCCAGAGACGATCAGGATCAAGTGGTAGTTGTGAAAGTCCCAAAAGTGGATTGTGCTATATCTCGACCTGTCCCTGATGTGTGTAAGCAACCGGCGCCAGCGTCGACGTCCGAATCACAAACAGACCCCACAACTCCTAAAGGGAATGAAAATTGTACTAAATCTGTAGAGAATAATGATGGTACATCTGTAGTAGTACCGTCTAACCATGAAGCAAACAAAGAACCCACCGATGTTGAGGAATGTGTTACAAATGATAATGAGGATCTAAGAATATTAAATGATGAATCTAGCATCGCTGATGATGTTGCTATTATCCAAAACATTATTGAAGAACCTGTAACATTGGATACATTAGAAAATGTTAATACAACTGTATAGGTATTTCTGTTAAAAATAATTAAAACATTTATCTTTGTTTTTGCTTTGAAGCACATTTCGTTTATGTCAGTAAGTACCTACGCTATTAGGTAGATATAACAAATTAAATTACATTTATGAATAATATTTTGTTTTCACTTCCTAACGTTATTAACACTACCTATCTCGAGTCCACTGGTTACCTATTTCTGGTCCACTTGTTACTTATTCAGTCCACTAGTTACCTATCTCAGTCCAATGGTTATTTATCTCTACTCTAGTCTTCTAGTTTCCTATCTCTAGTCCACTGGGTACTTATCTCTGGTCTACTGGTTACCTATTTCTGGTACACTGGTCACCTATCTTTGGTCCACTGGTTATTTATCTCTGGTCCGCTGGTTACATACAGATCTCTGGTCCGCTGTTTACCTATCTCTGGTCCACTGGTTACTTAATACTTATGTCTGGTCCACTGGTTACTTAATACTTATGTCTAGTCGACTGGTTACCTATCTCTGGTCCACTGATTACTTATCTCTAATATATGGTTACCTATCTCTAGTCTACTGGTTACCTCCCTCTAGTCAACTGGTTACCTATCTCTGTCCGCTGTTTTCAGTCGCTGTGTGTTGTGTGTGACTGGGCCTACCACCAACACTTAAGATACAAATTACGTCCGGACTCCGGATTAGACCTTTAAGATATATGGGAGCTTTAGAAAACCAGATAAAAGTCGTCCAAATAAACATTTTGGGTTTATAGATATTATGTAGTATCTTTACATTAAAAATGCCTTGACAATATTTTTTTATCTCTAGTGGGGGGCAGCTGCCCCTTTTGCCCCCCCTTGGCGATGCACTTGATGAGACTTCATTTTTCTTTCAATGGGTAAACTACTAATAAGCAGACGTTACGACCGGACCTTACCTACCAAAGGCCATACCTACATCTGGCGCAGAATAGCAGTCTGGGAGGGCTTGGGGCGAAAAATGCCCATAACAGCCACACCCCAGTCATGAGGCAGCTAACTAGAATTAAAGTCTATGCCATTCACTAGGTTATCCAGGGTTGGAAATTACAATCTCCTAGTCACTAGGAGATAGTAGTTTCCAATCTTGACAGTATTGACCAAAGTGACCTTCTAGTATTCCTATAGCCCTTTATATGGACTTCGGTCAAGTGCCTAGTCAGTTCAGTCACTAACTCACTAGCCTCGTGTACGAATACTTTTGACTGACCAATTCAGTAGGTAAGTCTTCTTCGCGACTTACTCTCGGGAAATGGCTTTGTGTCTGGTTTATGTATTTACAGGGACCATGCAGATATTCCAGACTAAAGACCCCGTAAAGAAATAAATTCGTATACAATGGCCTGGCTTGGTTGGTTCCGTTCGGAATCGACTTGTTCAACATTCGACAAGCGTCTCGGACAAATTGTATGAAGATAGCTACCTACGCTAAATATTGATTCAGTAACATCCTTAGCCTTACAAATTGCCTAAATGAATTAGGTAGGTATCAAAAGATTTTCGTAAGGCTTCGATAGGTTAAACACCTACATACCATGCTCGATTTGGGCAAAAAATATTATTGAATACTTGTAGGCTTACACAAAAACTGGAGTCAATTTAATCGTAAAGTTTATATAATTTTTGCGAGGTATTGCGTAACCACTAGGTTATGGGATACAATAGTATCCTACAGAAACCAATATAAATTTATTGTAGTCCTATTTTTCCGTAGGTACACAGTAAATACTGTCGGTAGGAACCTTACCTACCACCACCAGCTTCAGTATTTTGCCTTAATGTGCAATCAGCTGATACTGATACATCTAATCTACACAACACAGGAGTAGGTACAAATAAAAACGAGATGTTATTTTTTACACATTTTATTTAGAAATAACATTACTTCCTCATGCATTCGTGTCAACATTTGATTAAGGATTTTTGGCAGGTATTGCCTTAGCTACCACTTACAATAATTTACGACTTAGCCAGAGTTTCGGCCTTAGCAATAACTTCCTCAATGGGTCCCACCATGTAGAAAGCTATTTCAGGTATATGATCATACTCGCCCTGCAGGATTTTAGAGAAGCCCTTGATAGTTTCCTCAAGGGGCACCAGTTTGCCAGGGTGTCCAGTGAACACCTCAGCCACCTGGAAAGGCTGCGACAAGAACCTCTGGATTTTACGTGCACGAGCAACAGTCAGCTTATCTTCCTCAGATAATTCATCCATACCCAGGATAGCAATGATGTCCTGGAGTGACTTGTAGTCCTGAAGAATCTTCTGAACGCCACGTGCAACATTGTAGTGCTCAGTGCCAATAATGTTGGGGTCCATAATACGGGAGGTGGAGTCAAGAGGGTCTACAGCAGGGTAGATACCCAGCTCAGCTATAGCACGGGACAGTACGGTGGTGGCATCCAAGTGAGCGAAGGTGGTGGCAGGGGCAGGGTCAGTCAAATCATCAGCTGGCACGTAGATAGCCTGCACAGAGGTGATGGATCCCTTCTTGGTGGTGGTAATACGCTCCTGCATGGTACCCATGTCAGTGGCCAGGGTGGGTTGGTAACCTACAGCAGACGGGATACGACCCAGCAGGGCAGACACCTCAGAACCAGCCTGGGTGAAACGGAAAATGTTGTCAATGAACAGCAGCACATCCTGTCCCTCCACGTCACGGAAGTATTCGGCGACGGTCAGACCAGTCAGAGCGACACGGGCACGCGCGCCGGGGGGCTCGTTCATCTGTCCGTACACAAGGGATACCTTGGAGGTTTTGTCCTTCAGGGAGATTACTCCAGACTCAATCATCTCTTGGTACAAGTCGTTGCCTTCACGGGTACGCTCGCCCACTCCCGCGAACACGGAGTAACCACCGTGCGCCTTGGCGACGTTGTTGATCAACTCCATGATGAGTACAGTCTTACCGACTCCGGCGCCGCCGAACAGGCCGATCTTACCTCCCTTGACGTAGGGGGCGAGCAAGTCGACGACCTTGATGCCAGTGACGAGGATCTCCTGCTCTACAGACATGTCCACGAACTCGGGCGCCTCGGCGTGGATGGCGGCGGTCTTGTCTGTGGGGATGGGACCGCGCTCGTCGATGGGCTCGCCGATGACGTTCATGATGCGGCCGAGGGTCTCAGCGCCCACGGGGATACGGATGGGCGAACCACAATCGACTACGGGCTGGCCGCGGACCAGACCCTCGGTACCGTCCATGGCGATGGTGCGGACGGTGTTCTCTCCCAAGTGCTGTGCCACCTCCAGCACAAGCCGGGGTTGACGGTTTTGTACCTCCAGAGCATTTAGGATGGGTGGAAGGTTGTCTGAGAACTGTACGTCTACGACGGCACCGATAACAGCAACCACCTTACCTTCTGCCTTGCCTGCTGCAGCTTTGGCCGCATAATCCCTTTTGTTGATGGCAGACACAGTGGCGATTTTGCCACATTCTGTGAGGGTTTTTTCAGCTACCGACTTCACGGCTAAAAGGCCGCTTCCAACCCGACTTACAGCTCCCAACATTTTTAGTCTTTTGATGCACTTGGGCGAAAATCGGCGCCCGCCCGTAAATTATGTAACCTTAAAAATAACTATAGACACGAAATCGCAAAACGTGAAGTATTGAACGCAGTGTCTCCAGGTTGTTTATGTGAAATTTCCCCAGATCAGGTTTAAATTTTCCCCAAAAAGATACCTTTTCCTAAAATTTTCCCCAAAATTATTTTGTATCTTATATTATGGACATAAATATATTGTGAAAATTAATTTGTCCTTGTATTTTATTACTAACTAGCTGCGTCCCGCGGTTTCACCCGCGTTAATGAGTTTTTCCTTTAAAACGCTTGATACACGGTTGCCAACCGCGTCTCCGACAGAGGTGACCTTGGTTGGCGACCGGCAAAGTTATTCAATGTTTGGGCGTAAACCATCATCTACACGGCTGTACCAAGGTCACCTCTGTCGGGACGCGGTTGGCGACTGTGTAGCAGCCTAGCAGGCGTTATAATTCCAATGTTCCCGTGGGGTGGGAATATCGGAATAAATAGTAGCCTATTTTACGCCCAGTGGCCTCAGCTATTTACTAGTGTTCAAACACGTAGTGTTGTTGTACGTAGTCTCGTCAAAATCGATCCAACGTCAGTCGATGCGATAAGATTAGAGGGAACATCCTAAAACTTTTTGAATCATACCCAAACCAAGTGATAGATTACAATGTACGGAAATCTCTAGGATATCAAGGATGTCCTATAACCAAATTAGAAACCACATATACCTCTGAAGCATCGATCAGTCACAGAATTAGAAATGTGTACACATTTATAACCCCAAACTATCGCCAAAATAAAATACGTTCCCCAAAATTTTCCCCACAGTTTTCGTTTCCCCAAAACTTCCCCAAAGTTTTTATTTTACCCCAATATGGGGAAAAAAACCCCCAATCTGGAGACACTGATTGAACGGGCCAGCCAGTGGATGTCACTACGAGCTACGTTGTCTATGATAATTACAAACATAGAAATAGCTTGAAAAATGTACTATATTATTCAAGATAAAATCCTTGAATAAATCTGGTTCATAATCATTATGTGCAAGTAGCTATAGGTAGCTAAACTAGTAAACTAGGCTAAAGTGGGTGATAGACCTGCGAACTAGTCCGTGGTTTTTAAGTTCGCGAACACACTCGGCTCGCCGGCGCCGGTTGGTGACACACGTGAAGCTTGTATAGATCTATTAGCGACATACCCTGACCTAATCGTAACCTTTTCTAAGCGTAACTAAATCGTAGAAATGGACATGATATTGATTAATGACCGACCGAATGTTCGGCTTCGGTTTCGGTTTCGGCAAGTTTCGGCATAAAAATCTAGTTATGGCATCAGTTTCGGTTTCGACAGAAAATCTGCCTAACCTTCAACCGCACCGGAACTCTGCGTTCGTGAATTATCGCGCGTCGTCGAGCCCTATTCTATTATTAATCTGTGGCCCTATTACATTTCGACTGATTTCGACGGTGATTTTTGCGTTAAATGTGCAACTTTTGCGTTATTGTTCTGAGTAACAGAAAGACTTGGACAACTATGACTTATTGAGTTGTGGAGAATAGTTATTAGTATAGTAGCGGCCTAGCCTAGTGGCGGCATAGCGGCCTCGCTTTTTGCAATTTTTTCTTAATAGCCAAAATTCCGAAGCAATTTTTCAATAAATGCGCGACGGCACTTTTTTAAGCTCGTGGGTAGAAGTAGGATAGCAAATGAAATGAAAAATTTAAAATAACATCTTTTAAAAAGTGTTGTAGTTCATAGCGGCCTCAGAATTTTAAAATATTTATGGGATATCTAAAAAAAATCCAATTCAAAATCATAAAAAACACTCAGAATTAACTGTAAATTTCTCCTTTCTACATTCATATTTTTACGTAAAATTTATACCAGAATAAACGTTGGTTCATAGGAAATTAAAATTGCATACTTAAAAAACAAAAACTTTATTATATAAAGCATAATTACAACTGCCACATTGCTACAATGCGATGCATCGGGCGCTCGAACTGTCAAAACGCAATTTTGTGATAGCCCTCGTATGAAGTCCTTCCTTCATAATGTAAGTGTTGATTGTAAGAAAAAAATATAAAAATTAACAAACATGTTAACTGTAACATGTTTGTTAATTAGGGTTCCGTACCTCAAAAGGTAAAATAGGAACCCTTATAAGATCACTCTATTGTCCGTCTGTCTGTCCGTGTGTCACCACCGATTTTCTCAGAAACGGGTGGGGTGGACCTAGCAAGTTGAAATTTATATCAAATACTGAGGTCTATAGTCCCTATTAGGTCTACAAAAATCAAGGTTCTGAGTCAACACGATAAAAAGATATGGGCAAATTCAGATTTTCGCGAAAACTTGAGTACCTACCAGACCAACATTTACCATAATTTTTATTTTTTTTATTTTTCGGAATTTTCTCTTTCTTTATTGACAATTATAGGTCAACCGGAAGTACCCTATAGGTTTTGGGTCGAAAATCTATGTGGTAGTTCCCGTTGACCTAGAATCATGAAATTTCCGGTAAACCGGTTACAAAACTGACACAGATCAGATACCGAAGATTCCGTTTCAGTTTCGGTAGAAATTCCTGTTTCGGTCGGACACTAGACATGATCATTGCCACATAAAGCTTATAGCATTGTTGTGTGTGATAGAGTAATAAGTAGAATAAGTACCTACTAATCTGTGACTGAGAATGACATAATATCTTGACGTTGACACAGAATAGTCTGTGGATTGACAGTTGACACTGACACTTGACAGTGACCAGTCGAGCAAAGCAAGGCAAAATGATAGAATCCAAGTGAAGATATTTCTGAATTTGGATATTTATAATAAAAACAGCATGTTTCGATCACGCGCTTTTTATCGTGTATGTGTAATCATTAATTAAATAAGTTATTACACATACGTATTGTTTAAATCGAGCGCAATATTCAGCTTTTGTAACCCTATGACTATATTTTTGTACTCCTGAAGTTATTTCGGTATTTAGATAGTTATAAACATACAAAGTATATTTACAGGTATTGTGGCAGCAGGGTGTCCATATCAAAACGAATTATGCAAGACCATGCGCTAGTAGCTTGTATGTTACCAATACCAAAGCAAATACAAGAAACCTGAATACTGTTACTGTTGAAGATAGCTATGTTAAAAAGTTTATGAATGCTGTCGGATGGATGGACCAATCTAGGACAGTAAGTGGTTCCCTTATTAGTATGATTATGATTATTGAGTTTGTATAAGTCAATTATTGAGGGTAAATTTGTGATTTTACATTAGTATTTTTTACTGATATGATTTTTTTTTCATTTTTACCTTGTACCTAAAGTGTTACTGATTAATATAAAAGGTAACAATCATTAGAATTATTGTAGCCTTTTCCTGAAATCTAGTTTAAAATATAAACATCTTTGAGTTTCTTTCATGGTAGGCTTAAAATATCTGTTTTGTTTTTCCAGCGTTTAAAACTAACAGGATACTTCCTGTATGAATGCATACCTGAAAATGTGGCTTATTCTCAATGGTTTGAAAGCCTAGAGCTGCCTGACACATTTGCCTCATGGTTTACCATCACAGAGCTGCATGTATGGCTACTCATGGTCCGCTATATGGCAGAAGATGTCATGCTACCTACTGGTGAAAAGAAAAAATATATAAAGGGAGATGGCCACTTTGTAAGGAACTGTATAATTGAGGCTCTGTGGGCAGATGTCGGAAATAAAATAAAACTACTGGAGGTAATGAAATTTTAAACAATTTAATAATTTCTCAAGTCTGCTACGTTTCAATATGCACTGTTGCATTTGTTCTGTACTAGAAGTTGAGTCACAGGAATATTATTAAATGTTTCCAGATAAACATTGATAGCAATGGGTAATAAAAGCCCAGATCACCACAATGTCAAAAGTTCATTGTTGTCACCAGAATTTTACTGATTCAACCATAGACCAGAATTTAAAAAAGTCCAACATTCCTCATCAATTTCAGGGTGCCAATCCAGCAATAGCAAGAAAGCAAGTGTCAGAGTTGTCAGAACAGTTCCAAGCTGCTCTAGTGGCATATGATGAAGGGCTCAGCGATGACAAGGTCCTGGCTGCAGCTGTCTGGAGGAGGTTCTACTCACTAGCTGATGATGTGAAAGCTGAACACATAGAGAGACTCATAAATTTTATTAGGCATCAGGTAAATGAATCTACAGTTATTTAAGGCGAAAGCGTCAGGGTATCCCGCAAAATTCAAATTATCTGGTATTTATAAGTTCAAATTATATGGTTTTTGCAATTTCAATACAATTAATTAATTAATAATTTATCAGATTGTTTGTTGATCTAAATATGATTTATAGTCAAATCAAATATTAATTTATAGAATTATAATTTATTAAAATCATCAAATGTGCTTTTTTACAGATTGCAGACTTAGATAAGATCCAAAGTGAAGATTTGAAGTCAAAACCTAACATAACCTGGTTAAGTATATCAGATCACTAATATTATTTAGTAAGTATGTAGTTAGAAAATTTAAGTTATGTAACGAAATAAATCGATTGTTGTTTGATAAAAACAAATATTTAATTAAAAACCTTACTAATATTACAATTAAAATTATTAAAACAATATTTCCTTTGATATAAGAATAACTAAAAGGATGGTCACTACAAAAAAAAAAGTATTAATATTTAGAAGAAAAGAAGTTTGTGATGAATAAAAATCGGCGGATAAATATAGGAGCATACAATTTAAGTCTTTGGATGGGTCACTTTCTATCTCACACTCCTGAAACCGATTTTGTATTTAATGGCTAAGTTATTTTGGCATGTTCGTGTTGTGTCCTCAGTTCTAAAAGCACTATCTCCGTCTAGCAAATAGAATAATGAATTTGGTGTTAAAGTTGTTTCATTTCATGAGCGCATGACTATCATTGTAAATTAAACCTTATGTCAATACTTCTGAAAGTCACATCACGCGCGCTCTTGATTTGTATCAACTAAAACTGGTAGTACCTATTTAACACGAATAATTTCGAGATTTCTAATGTAACAAAAATAGCGTCGAAACTGCGTTACTTATTTTCTATAAAAAAGACTGCTCAGTTCATCACACTTTGACCTTTCCCACAATACAGTAACTACAGTTTTACAAAGATTATCCATTTTGCACCAATCATTGCAATGACTCCAACGGTTATCGCTCACTTTTGAATAGAAAGCTGCATAGAGGTCTAGTAAATGCCTATTATTAGTAACCATTCTATGAACTAAGTCATCCATTGAAGAAGCGGATAGGTCGGCAAGTGAAAATGTATTCTTCATATCGTAGAGTTGGAACCAGTGTGGGGGTCGGTTCGGCCATAGGTTCGCTTCAGTGAGGTTGTACACGTAGTTTACTATACTTTCTGGATGCTATAAAAAAATATTGTTTATTAGATCTATACTAACATAAAAGCTGAAGAGTTCGTTTTTTTATTACTTTGTATGAACGCACTCATCTCTGGAATTACAACTCTGATTTGAAACTTTCTTTTTGTATTTGGTAGCCCAATTTTGGAGGAAGGCTATTAGGCTACGTAACTACACGCTAGGACTCTGAGGAGCCGAGCAAAATGAAGAACGCTAAAACGAAGTAATAGCGCGGGCAGGCGATGCGACGGGGTGGGTCGGGGGAACAAGAAATTTTACACAAGACTTTTTATTCAAAGGTGCTCCCTCACCGGGAGCATTCGGCTTTAATGTAACGTTACAGAGTCGAGCATTACATCAGTGAGGGAAGTAAAGCGAACATTACAGTGCGCAACCTGTAATGATACAGTTCGAGCATTACATCAGTGAGGGAGGAGAACCGAGCAATATAGTGCGCAATGAATGTCTGTAATATTATGATACAACTTGTAACATCAATCCCACTCGTAACAGGCGAATGCTCGTCAGTCAGAGAGGCAGTATTGTGACGTAATGCTCAAAATCGAATCTGTAACGTTACATTACAGGCGAATGGTCCCGGTGAGGGAGCACTAAGGTTTTATTTCAAGATGGCTTTTAGCCGAACCAAACAAGCTCAACATAATACGATTTGATTTTTATGAAACCTATCGGTTTCCTTCACAACCTGTTTTGTCGGGTTTGTAAAGTAATTAGGTATGCCCTTTGAGAATCGGCGAATCTTATACATATAAGGTGTTTTTTGGCCCGATGTGTGCCCATCATTCATAACTTAATCCAAGCCAATATTCGATACTTACATAAGTCACGGGGTTAAAGTCAATAATTTTGTAGTTTAGATTGTACTCAGTGTAACTGGTAGTGCTGCCGGCACCCCACGCCACATTAATAGGACGGCCATCAGTCAGGCTGTAGAATATCTTGAACTCGTCTGAGTGAGTATGCCCATTGAATTCAGCTGTTATTGTTGCCGAAAACCTGAAAATATTAAAAAAAAAAAGTTTTAAGAAAAAAAAAACGAGCGAGCCTTACTGTAGTCGCATATGATGTGCAACATCCGATATCTCATCTTGGTAATAAGCAACATTAAAAGGGCGGGGCCTCGTCAAGGTCGTTCCTGACGGCAAACCAGCACCGCGCGCGCTCATTGGTCAAATCAAGTAGCGCGCGCTTCCCCGGCTTCTTGTAACACACTTCCGTCCCTTTTCACGAAATCACTCCCACAGATTACAGGAAAGCGAGAGGAAAGATGTTACACTTTTGCATAAAAATAAAGTATGTTAAAATACTTTATTTCTAATCTTTACTGTGATCTTAAAACACACACACGTGTTAACTACGTAATGAATGAACTTTTTATTTATTCATTTGCTCTCATGCACATCACACATTTTACAATAGTTATTTAACTGTCGGTTTTTGTACATGAACCCTATCAGGGCACTGCAAAGCACAATGTTGGTTTGCTGTTGAGATTATGAACAATAATAATTATAGTGTGTGCATAAAAGTAAAAAAAAATCTATTGAAAAATACTTTTGACAAATGGCAAACTCAGAAATGGATCAGATTTATAATACTCTCTGTTCCCGCCACTTCAGCTTTCACAGTTTTTTCTGTGATGAATCTGAAGTGGCGAGAAGAGCGAAACGGATTGTCTGCTGGTCAGCCATAGTAGATTTAGTTCTACAAAGAGGAAATAGATTATGTGTCCGACCACGTTCGTTCAATCTTACCTGTTAACAATTCTGTTGTATTCCCTTGTCCAAGTGTGCGTAAGATCACTCACTCCGGGAGGGATGTGAGCTAGAATATGTACTTTTTCACCGGCCTGTTCAGCTTTGTACAGCTCTTGTACCATCCAGTCTAAATGACGTTTCGCGTCTTGAGGATCGTATACTAACCACCTGAAAGATAGGTAAATGATTAGAGTGGATGCAATTGGCAACTTTATGGTAACACTTCTCTGTAAACTCATAAACAAAGAGCAATTAAAAAAAAAAAACTGTACAGATGTACTCTCTAATTATTGACAGTAGCACTGTAAAGCAGTGTATCAAATAATTTTGTGTTAATTTTAGATGTTATACGAGTAACGGTGTTGACCAACTTTCGTTGCTGACTGTACATGATTTATTCTAACATTTCGACGAACAACTAATCAAACTACGCATTTAAAAATGGCAAGCATCACAAAGTGGAAAACATTCAAACGTAATGCATCCTTACCAATTATATTTATAAGCAACATTGTTATTCAAAGTGATAACTCTCAGCCCTGGCCTGACCACCATGGAGAACTCTCCACGATCGTGCAGATTTGCTTTTGCTTCGTCATCCAAATAGAATCCCCATTTTCTTACAAGAGCGTCATACAGCCAAGTCGTGTTTAAATGTTCGCTAGTCACAGATAATGGTGCAAATCTAAAAAGAAAGAAATAAATAAATGAATCTTTCTTCAACTCGTTCTTTAGACTGTAGCGGTTACGCCGCCACATACGAACTAGGTACGCAACAAAGACATGACGTCACACAATTCCTGCATCGCATTAAGTTAGAGTTTACGGAGTGAAAAACATAGATAAGACTATCCGAAATCAACTTATGGGCAGTTGCCCGCCAGACACAACACCCATCTGGTTGGAGGATCCTCCCTTTTCTATGGTCCTATCCCTATACTTGGTATATACGTCCTTAACTATCACACTTTGTTCCATGTTACTTGGGGTCGGCCCGAAACAATTTCTTGTTCTATTCTACCCTGTAAGCCGACACGTTATCATTCACTCGCTGTTCATTTATTTAACATCCCTCACCAGAGATATTGAATGTTCATCCCTCACACACACACACACAACCCGTCCTTTCTTCTTTTATCTTCCTCTCCTTATCCATAAACACTAATACTCATTACTCTCTTTTACCTTTATTTGAGCAAGGTTGTTCGTGTATGTATTGTATACGTACTAGGTAGATTGGATGTAATTCTTATCAAATCTTTATTACTTGTTTATTAGTTTAGAAGTCAAATAAAAACATATATTTCAACTCACTGATTTGTAGGTTGAGATTCATGATTACCGATGACAGGTATAACTGGCACATTATCGCCAAAGCTGGTTCTTATTTTATCAACAAGGTGTCGGTTCATATCGTCGATCAGTTCGTACGTGGTCTCCCAAACACCGTGGTCGATAGTATCACCTATGTAATATACTACATCAATACCCTGAAATTATACAACCCATATGTTCATAAGGATGATCTTCAACCCGTATTAATGTTTTTATGGATAACCATTGATAAGAATAATACTACATGGTCAAAGTCAATACATTTCAATGCATTGCCTGGAAAGATTCGTTCTGAGCATGGGGGTCAAACCCTATGTTGAGCAAAACGTTTTCGGGTTTTTCCCATTGTAATCCCATTTTGACATTGCGCAGAAGGCAACGCAATGACATTTTCAGACCCAAATGGTGCCCTTCGGGAAGTGAGTAAATGTATATGCGCGAATTTTCGGAAAGCCTATGTTCAGGTTCAGACCGGCCATGTTTCATGGGACGTATTGTAACTGGCCAAATATTGCTGTATGTAGGTACGGTCAGCAACAAAGGTACATTAAGACAGATGCTATTGACACAAAATGAATAGATAAATTTATTTTTACCTTTTCATTTAATTGCTAAGAGTTAATATTCTGTTGGTTTTACCTCTGTTCCAATTAATAAAAATAATTAAGAATGATAAAACTGAAGTTTTAATCGACGCGGACGTTCGCTGCTGGCATTTTCACGTAAGCATCTTCATGTCTATCGTAGGTCTTTAAGTTTTAGGTATCTATTTCGATTGAGGATTATTTCATTATATAGGGTGACTGGTAATTAGTGACCGATACTTAAACTTTACTCATCATTATGAACAACTTTTATTATGGGGCCAAACATGAAATCGCGAAAAAAAAACAGCTGTTCCATACACTTTGACGAATTTTGCGAACATAAATGTAGGGAACAGCTGATTTTTTTTTCGCGATTTCAGGTTTGGCCCCATAATAAAAGTTGTTCATAATGATGAGTAAAGTCACTAAGTGTTTAAGTTTCGGTCACTAATTACCATAGTCACCCAATATAACATCTATATATTCTATCACTGCGATCAGTAGAGAATTTCATAATAAAAAGGTGACGAGCCCCTCTTTACAAAGCCTATGACTAAGTTCTTATAAACATTAGGCCTTAAGGGGTACCTACAATACACCGATCGTGAATAGATTAGCTAGGTATCATCAATTCGTAAGATTAGGTAACACACATGTTTTTTTGTTGGTGCCTTTTTCGTCATATCTGGATTTTCTCAAAGTAACGAAGACTACGTCCTAAAGTCCGACCGTCGAAAGAATGCATTCCCGACACCTGTCAGTTGGACAATCTCTAATACTAATAAGGATCAAATTCGCAAAACACATATTCTTTAGTATGAAACTGTCAGATGTCAAGAACGCATTCTCTCGACGGCCAGACAGCACGCGTAATACGACCACCATGGGGTTTTGTCGACGGAAGAATAGACAAAATGATAGATTGTGATTATGCATCTGTCATTATTTGTCTATTCTTCTGTCGACAAAACCCTCAGAGTAATAACTAAAGCATAGAGGGAGTCTATAGATTACAGAAATGGACGCACCGAAATTGTCAAAACGGTCACAGTTGATCTCTTTTTACACGACCAATTTAAAAAGCACAATAGTTGCCTAGTAAACGGTTAACCGTACAAGTATTTGATCTAGCCGTATATTACGTCGTGAATGTCAGTACGTGTGCTGGTTGAGGTTCTGGTCATTTTTTATTAAAAACCAATAGATTTTTGAATATTTTTGTAAAAACGAAAGGTGCAAAGGACTTATCAATAGTCTGTTAACATGGCTTGTTTTGTGATAACGTGTAAATCACATTCGTCACGGAAAAAAAACAATGAATTTGTAAGCTTTCATCGGTAAGTGTTTTTTTACATTTTTCGTATAAAATCACCCAAAATATTTGGATGTGATCACTGATAACATACATATTAGATTGATAATGATACCTTCAAACTATCTTTATTACAAATTATGTTGTGATCGCGAATTTATTTTCAAAAAATAAATTCGTTAAATTGTGAGGTTATGTTAAGCTAGTAATGTAGGTAATGTAGATACTTTTTATCGATACGATAATTACATGCTAATAAATTGGAGAAGATATCGTTTTCTTTTCGAGCCATTGCAAATTATACGAATTGATCACAATTCTCCTACAACAAAATAAAATCATGCTGAAAGTCAAGTACGGTATCTTTACAAGCTGTCCATTTAACATTGTGTCAACTTCAAACTGTAGCTGAAAATCAGACAGTAGGTTCTAAAATATAATATTTGTATTGCACTATCGGAGTAAAAATCAAAAGTATATACTTTTTCAGGGTTCTTCAGATGCTATGGAAATAGATGAAAATTAAATGCCAATTTCGATGTCATTCATGAAGAATGAAGAATCGCTGTTGGAAACAAATGAACATGAGTACATTTATGATCCATGTGCTCTTTCAGAATACGCCAGAGATATTATAAATTATATAGCAGGGAGTGTTGTGCGATTTTCAATTTATTTTATTTTTTATCCACAATCTGTATAATACAAATAAATAAAATTGAAGTGTCTGTTTATAATGTCAAAATAACAGCTTTTTACTAAATGCTTAAGAAAGTATATAGTTACGATCCATTACAAAAAAAAACACTTTTTTGTCTATCTGTCTGTCTGTCTGTTTGTTCCGGACAAACAGACAGACAGACAGATAGACAAAAAAAATGTGTTTTTGTTGTAATGGATCGTGAAACTATAGATGATCCATACTGCGAAATTCAATTTTTCGTCCCTCGGGGTCTGTCTGTCTGTTTGTTCCGGCTAATCTCAGAAACGGCTGTACCGATTTTGACGGGACTTCCACTGGAAGATAGCTTATGACATAAGGAGTAAAATAGGCTACATTTGTTTTAGAAACAAACTTAGGGTTTCGCGCAAAAAACTAATACCCATGAAATCTTTTGATAAACCTCGTACTGTTCCCTAAGTTGAGAATACATAATCCAATAAAAAAAATAAAAAAATGATATCGATCCGATTACGAGTTTCGGAGAAATGTGTGGACAAAGGAGGATGGCGATGGCGGTCGGCGGTTGGTCGACCCAGACCCGTAGACAGCTCGACGCGGCCACGCGGGTTATGTACACGGCGCGGAGCTCGTCGGCAATCGGATACACCGGAAGTTAGTTTGCCGTAAAATAAAGTACGGATGCCAGTGATGGTTCTCGATGTGAGTAACCTGGGTGGTTAGCCGCAAATTTGGAGATATTGGTAAGCTGGAACTTTGAACCCCAATATGGGGATTTAACACTGAGTTAAGGAGTAGGATTCATGACTAGTCAATATACGTATTGACTACGTATAGTATATACGTAGTCAATTATAAAATAAGGAAACCGTTGCAAACTGAGACAACCGCGGCTGTAGGGGAGGTCTCACTAGTCACGGGCAAGTGTAGTGGAGCTGAGAATGAGCGACGACGGGAGCGTAAACCTCCCTAGCCAGCATGTGACGGTGTGTCGAGCCGGCGCGCACAGATTGACGGCCGGGCTTGCCAGGACGGTGACGGGGGAGAGGGAACAGATAATCGCTAACCCAAATGGGTTCTTTTGCGACCCAAGGTCACGCATTGCGTTGAGTAGGAGCATTGGCAATTTGCTTTTATTAATTAAAGTAACGTTTGTTTAATAAAACCAAATTGCCAATGCTTAAAAGAAGCCTAGAATTAAAGCTCTAACAAATATTTAATGCATTCCACTATATACCTTACAAAACGGCACGTTACAACGTTACATCATCCATGGAATATACGACATGTAAATCCAATACATTATATAAATTATCTGTCAAAAATAAATTAATATCGATACCTCTGCACCTCTCTGCACATCACTACCGAGACCAAAAAAGTGGACAGTGGTGGTCCTTATAACTATATACCTGTCCTTTTTTTTCACACGGAATGTGTCATATGTATAAAGAGTATGACTAGACTGAGAAATTTCACCCTCCCTCTATGCTTTAGTTATTACTCTGAGACAAAACCCATTTCTATTGTGGTCATGCTATGCGTGCTGTATGAAGTCTTTGATAAGTACTCCTGTCATTTATTGCATTACATAAAAATACACATTTATTTCAGTCGCATACTTCGACTGGTTACCGACGACAACTTGCAAATGATTTAACCAAAGATACAATGAACACAATTAAAAAATCATTTACCTCGTGTGATTCACTGATGGTATCAATAACATTGTCGAACGCCCAAATCGGTGTGTCGCAGTTCCTGTAGTCACCCCAAAAGCCGGCAGGCTCAGCTTTGCTTCCGTTTTCAAACCTAGTTTGTGACGACCTCCTTAGTTCTCGTATCTTGGAAGCTACGCTCAAATCTAGGGATATTTCGCCAGTATTATTTTTAATACTTTGTTCGATTATAGATTCTTCCTCGTCCGTATTGAATACATAACGTTCTACTGGTGATTGTCCTATTCTGCAACAGACTGGCTCACCGCATTCGGCGACTCCGAATGCTTCATACAGAGGGTCGATATGAGCATCGGTGATCACGGCAATTTTGAGAGGTCGTGGATCGCTGACTGGGGCCTGTTCAATGAATTAAAATGTTGGATGTAAAATCCTAAACCGAGTAAAAAATCAAATAATGATGATTTTAAGTTTCTAGCAAGTACGGTCAGCAACGAAAGTCGGTTGACATAATCAACATCAGGATTTTAATTTGTTTCATTCATAGATATCCGGTTCTATTCTTATTTGAGTACATCCTTTCCCTAAGTTTTGTTGCTGACCATAGAGGCATAGAAAGTTTATTTATTAGATCCGATTTTAGTTTCCACGTCAGATGGATCTCCAGTTTTCTAATAAGTATGGTAGGTAGTACTTACATTATTTATCGGCGCTGGCTCAGGCAGTTCCACATGCCATTCAAACCTCGGGTCTTCAAGTCTGCAGACGTTTGGATCACCGCTTGTTTGCATAATAAGTCCACAAAATGCTCTAGGAGTAGCTTCGGGCGTCGTTCTGATTATGTACGTAATTATTGGCTACAAATTTAAAGTTGATATGGCACATTGAGATCAATGTAAACGTTACGTACGTAACGTAACGTTAGTACTTATATCTCGATGATATGGCATTATTATTTCCTTTATTAAAAACTAGCTTCTGCCCGCGACTTTATCCTCTAGAGAGTCAACTATACCATAAAACATATTATTTGCATTTAGCAATCGTGTAGCTTTTTCTTGATGGAAAAAATCATTCAAGATAAGATAATATTTATTTGCTTAAACATGTGTCTTATATACAAGAAAATACATGCATGCAAGATGGTAACAACATTATTAGGTAAGGACAGGCATGTTTGCCACATGATGTGACGTGCAAATGTCAAGAATATTATTAATTAATTAGAACATTCTCTTAGAATAACAGTAAATTAGTAATTAATGAGCAAAATAACAAATGTCAAACAGTACATTAAAACAAAAAAAAAAAAAAAAAAAAATGTTATTAATTAAGAGTGTTATGCAATACATGTCAACAATAAAAAAATCTGTCCGTGGGTGTGTTACTAAATGTAAATGAAATCGGATCAGTACTTTCAACTCTTTATAATAATAGTTTAGATTATACCTAAGTACCTGGTTGACCTGGTCGACCGAGCTCTGCTCGAGTGAAAATAGAGAAAACGAATTTTCCCAGATAAGTAGGTATAAAACCTAACTAGATCGATTTTTCTCCCCCGTAAACGCCTATTATTGCAACTTTTTCGGGAACGTGATTACAAATATTGCTCATTAAATAGTATAGGATATTTATTATCTACTACAGAGTAGTAAAAAGGCGTTGTTAACTCAATATGTTTAGAAAGATTATGCACTCATATACCACATACCTACCCTGTAGTAAGAATTTGTAGTCTAAAGCATAGCGATGCATGAAAGTTTTTTTTTCTTTTTCTATTTTTACGATGCAATGAAAGATAGAACAAATAAATAAAGTAATAAATTCCATACCACATTTAGACCAACAGCTCCATAGCAAACGGGGTAGGACTCAATGTTCAAACTTGCACAGAGGTTAATAACAACATTCGCTATTTCTTCATCGGATTGCCCATTTTGAACTCCTTCGAAAACGGTAGCAAACGCGCTTCGACATATTAAACAGTCCAGCGTCTGAAAGTGTAAGATATTTTTCGTTGTTGAGGTGGTGGTATCATCCATGGACGGCTTTGAAGTGATTTGAAGCATAGGACTGGCCAAGATGTCTAAGTTTGTTGCCCATTCAACAAACTTAGACTTCTCGGCCAGTCCTATGCCTATGTAATGAGATGTCTACTATATTTGAATTTTTTTGGGTGAGAAATCATCAAATAACTTCTCCCGCTCTGCACGGAGCGGCAGGGCGTGTCAGACTCTTACTGACTAAAACCCACCCGTGTTCCTTCAGTTGCCTGTACGATGCCAGGGGCCACAGTAACCCTTTAGAACTTTCCCGCAACCCCAGCAGGCATCTGCTCTAGTGGACCCCGTCAGTTGTGCTGCGCGCGAGGAACACAACGCGCCGTCTACGGTGAGCTACCCATTGCTCTCCGTCCGCAAGCCTGAGATATCTACTACTTAGTTTGCAAACCACTTGTTGCATTATCAATCTATTGTCCTACATACCTATATCTAGCTTAAACTTTCCAGGATTATAGAAATTTGAATATCAGGAAATCCAATAATTCCTGATTAAGATTTTGATAATGTGCATTCCACACTTATCCCTCATTCCTATTTTTTTTTAATAGTAATAGCCAAATACTCCCTTCTTGTTGTTTCTACTTTTGTTTGTAATTATTGTTTTCTTTAACCTTTTAGTTCTGATAAGCGTGTTTTTAATTACTCATAATTCCTTTACGATTAGATAGGTCTGTATTGGATTATACAGTACGATTTTATTTTATCAGTAGTTAAATCAGTTAGTACCTACATTACTCGCGATAAACTAAGTATTTTTCTTAAACATGCTTGGATTTTCGAGCATTATTTTAACAACCTGCTTCGAAAATGCTGTAAGTAGGGCGAGCGACCGGCTGGCAGTGTTGGGCAAAAGTTAATTGTGAAAACTATTAACAATTAAATTGCCAGATTTAATTGCAATTACCAATTAAAATAATTAATTGTAATTGCAAGATAGTCAATTAACAATTAATTAATTGTGCTTGTAAAACTTTGCAATTACAATTAATTAATTGTTAATTGTTTGACGCATGTTTACAATTAAAGTTAATCCTATCCTACTTCCTACTAATATCATAAATGTGAAAGTTTGTATGTTTGTGTATTTGTAACCTGGATTAACACATAATTATAATACTTTTGATTCCGGTAATACATTTTCGTGCGTGAGCGTGAACATTCATCAAATAGTACTAATTGTTATAATAAACAATTGACGATTAAGATAATTATATATTATGTAAATAACAATTAAAATTTTAATTTCAATTAAATTAATTGTAAACCACAATTAATGGATTTAATTGCGATTGATTTCAATTGCATCTCACAATTAAAATATAATTGAAATAAATCATATGCAATTAAAATTGTTTGCTTCTACAATCTACAAAAAAATAATTGAATTATGCCCAACATGGCCCAACCCGGCTGGCAATGTTTGTATGAAAATACATACCTGTCGTGTTTAGCGGCAGAATAAATTACTATGAAAACTCAATCTGTCGTGTTATTTAAAAATGGAACGAACTTTATTCTTCAACACAACCATGGCAACCAAGGAGGTAACTTATCAAAGTTTTTATTATTCGATTTGGTTTGCAAATAGCGCTGTTTAAAGTAAAGAAGAAACAAATGAACAAATTATTGTAGTTCGACATTGATTCTGGAATTTATAATTAATTTACTTACTTTGAATTTCCGCGCATTATATGAGAAAGTACAAACCTACGTATTACAGGCATTAATGGACTCTCGTATGTGTGCCTCGGCTTCGCATGGGCCCACATTTTCACGATCGTCCAGCAATGCCCTAGTTGCAGGCCGCGACAGTAATGTATTATACATTTAATTATTTAATACTAATAATAAATATTACACAATTAGTTTGTAACCGTAAATCCGCCGAAATTCTCAATAGAAAAACTGTTCAATGTACCTAGGTATGGCCATCAACGGTAGTCGATTAACATTTCAGTTTTATAAATCATAAATATTTAACGCTTTAGCATTTTCATTTATAATAGCATATAGAGTATATGCTATTATAAATGAAAATGCTAAAGCGAGTGCATTACATTAAAAAATCTTTTATGTAAGTTAGAATCTAAGATAGTTTGTTAAAGTAACTTAAACGACTTTCGTTGCTGACCCTATCTATAATAGTTGTGCATTGTTGTGACCTAGATTACTTTCCTAAAGTAGAGCATTGCCTGATGCAGGGATCGAAGGCATAGATTGTCACCATTCTATAAGGATATGCTATGGCTCTAAAATCGTCTGGGCCAGTTCAGACGATTTTGCCCCATATATAAACCATTATTTTATAATAAGATTCACACAGCTTCTTCTGTGAAGTCTCTTGGTAAATTAGAATCACAACCATAAAAAAATCTTATTTGGCAATAGTAAATATAACTTACCGTTCTAACTTCTGAAGCATTTTCCAGTGACTGTCTAGAGGCATGTTCCGGACTACGAAATAAATCAATTACATCTGCCAGCTGTTGAGACTCTAAGGTAGTCAACTCATGCCTCATATGCTTTTTAAACAATTCTTCTATTCCATCTAAAACACGAACATTTATACATTTTCCAATAATGTAACATCAATTCAATTCAATTTAATTGCATTTTATTTTGCACAATTACCTATAGACAATTCTGTTGCAAAGGTCGAAGCTAATAGCGTTACTATAAATACAAGCAACTTCATCTTGCCCGCTTGATTGTTCAACAATGAATGATAACAAAGTATTCCACCTTTATAATTATAGATATGCGAGATACCAAACTCATGCGACAAGCAATCGAATTCTTGTAATTTTTTGTGCGTTTCGATTTTATTATAGGGATGCGGGCTTACAAGCATTCTAATAGATAGTGCAAGTATGTATGCACTTTCACTCGTCGGTACAATGTGCTCATAATTATATCATGTCAGGTGTGAAAATTACCTACATCAAATTGCATTAAATCACTTCTGTAAAATTGATAACATTATCAGTAGGGAAAACACACGCGTTTGAGCGCCTTTCCACATTAAGTCCATGTTAAACCACGTTCGTATTTTGTGCAGGTCATTTATCAGTGATAGATAATCCGGTATCAATCAATATAATCTTTTATCTACGAATCGACATGCTTAAAACATGTTTGCACAACATTATAATAGCATATCGAAACTAGAGGAACTTTGAGATGTTTTACTATTATCAAAACAGTAACAATAATTTTCATCATTTTATAACGTGCAAGGTTTTCTAATTCTTTACGTCAAATCAGAACTTGTTAGAACCCCGCCAATTTTCCTGCGCAAGCGCAGACAGTCACTTTACCCTCATAGAGACAAAATTTGAATCATAGATAATATCGTTGAAGTTATATATATCTACTACTTGTTCCTGTTACAACCTGCACATTACATACTATTAATAAGACAGTCCACGTAATCTTGCCGCGGAAATTTTATTATGATAAACTTGTCAAAGAGGCATCTCTCTTTCTAAGATAGGTTTGTACTTTCAAAATGTTACGAAATTAAAAAAAACCTTGAATAAATATATATACATATTTTATTAACCCTTCATAATATATATAAAATAAAAACGTATGTGTTGTTGGATAAATACATAATTTGAACGAAATAACGTTAAACTTCGGTCATGTCCACATCTTCGATGACCATGTCATCCAACATTTCGGCGAGTGTGATGCGAGGCAGCGTAGGATCGATCTCGTCTGTATCCACTGGTATTTTGTTCTCGTCCTTAAATATGTTGACGTTCTGCCTAAACGCTGGGTCTTCTTCCAAGTCGTCCAAGAAGTCGTTGTAATCCCTGTGAAGAGGGTTATTTAAAGTTATATTTTGATTCTTAGAGGCAATTTTCGTATTATAAAGAAACCGTTCGCTTTCTAATCCCTAGTCTCAATCTGTCAAAAATACCTCTGAGGCCCACTTACGCGTTAGCTAAATAACTCGGAGTTAACAGCTAACTCAGGGTTAATCCAAAGAGGATTATTAAATTAACCCTGAGTTAGCTGTGAATGCGCAAGTAGGCCTTATTTACCTGTATTTTTGACAAGTTTTCGACATTGATTGTGGCTGAGATGAGAATGCGACTAGATTTTGAATATTTTCAAATACGGGAATTGGACTTCTGGCCTCTGGATACATGACGAGTTCAGGAAAATAGGACACCTGCATCCCAATTGCGTAACACATCTTAAATCACAATGCGAAGGATTTTGAAGGAAATTCCTAATCCATTGCTTCATAGATTTGTGAAATTCGTCTGCTCGACAACGTAAATAACGCAATGAATGTTGTAGAACTATCAAAATGAAAGCCATTGCCTTTGTATTGTATTGTATGTTACGCAATTAACCCACTGTTTAAATAGATGAAAGGGCAAGGGACAGTTGTAAGTATATACAAGCAATCATTGTGAAAGTCTCAGTCAATAGCATGTTATCATAAGACCATATTCTTTCCACTTCAAAAACCGATGTAGTAAGAATTACGAAATGTTGAACGATAGGACTATGTCAAGGGCCCCATGATTAATATTTACGCAAAGGAAGCAAATATGCGATAAGCTGAAGATAATACTGATTATGGGCATACTGATCGAATAGTTCAAATTGCGTGATAAAAAAAAACCGGCCAAGTGAGTGTCGGACCACGCACAATGAAGGGTTCCGTAGTTGGGATGAATTTGTCCCAAGAACAAACTTAACATTGTAGTTGAAAAACCTGCTCTCCCATACATTTCAACTGCAAATGTAAGTTTTTACGCACATTTTTTAGAGATCTACCATGTAGACTTCTTATAGGATGTCCTGTAATCTATAAGTATAGAACAATTTTCTGTATTTTTCAATAAATTAGGCTCAGTATTTTTGGAGATAAGGAGGCGGGGCGGGAGTAATCAATTTTCATCTATTTTTAACCGACTTGTAACTTAATGTTCGCAGCGTATTTTTTTTTTTTTTTTGTATTCCCAACGATTTCTCCGTCTATTGTGGATCCTCCGATTTTGAATTTAATTTTTTTCTAATATTCACCACCTTCGTCACAGACGAATTTTGCCGCTCACTCAACAAAATTCAACCTTATGTCTTCACACAAATGTTCATAATTGTTTCGATCCCCAAAGATTCAATGCTTGTGTGGTACCTGACTCGAGTCTTAGGTTTAGTTAGGGCGTTACAAGGATCTGTTGTTGCCTGAATGATATTGAGGGAAGGGCTTTGTTGATATTATTTATTTATTTATTTAAACTTTTCGCACACAAAAAAAAAGTACAAAGGCGGACTTAATGCCTTAGGCATTCTCACAATATGTTTCATTATTACAATATGTTTAGTTGAATATATTGTATTGGAATAACATTTGATTATACTCGCTTCAAAAATCTTACTGATCAATGTTAGATAAATTAATGTGCCCACCTATAGTACAAAGGACACTAGTCTCCACGACACAGGGAATCCTAGTGAGGAGGCTAGTGCTATTTAAATTTGTACTGCTTTCTTGAACAATTAAGTTTTTATTATTTTATTAAACATTTCTGCAATTGTTTTGTGAAATGTAATGGTGGTGTTTAGGTACTTTAGTATACTTACTCATTAGTAGAACTAAGTCCTTCGTGTAATTCTTCGGCCATGTGTTTGAGTTTCCATGCGCGTGCGCGTCTTCTCGCAGACCTCTCTCCGTAATGCTTCTTGACCAAAAACACGTCCGGTATTGCGTTTTGGTCTAACTTGTCAAAGTTTGCGTCGTTCACGTTTGAATCGCCGATGTTGTAGCTAAAATGTAAAAATAATATATAATTATTATTTTAATTATGATATTGTACATTCTCCACATCACCTTCAGAACTTGATCTAGATTATTTTTCGTAAACCAATCCGTAACCATTGAAAGTGCACTGTTTACCTCGTAAAAATCTTGTCTATTCCTGTCTACTTTAAAAAATAAAGACTACTTGTAATTGTGTAGCTTAAAAATATTTTTTGAAAAACAAATCGTTAAATAATTTTTGACTCACGGGAAGGAGTTTCAAACCTGTATTTTTTCAAACCATTTATCTTGTTTAGTCTCGCTCTATGTAGCTGTAACCCATTAGTTAAAGCCAACGGAGGTGCCATTGATGTCAATGGTTTTGGTCTTGAAAATAGATTGGTACTCTTTCTGTACAACATTAAAAAGGGCTCTATGGATATGCTCATTGGGATTCTCGTGTTCTACTATAGATGGTGTAATTCTATGAGCTACATTATCTTAAGGCGACGATAAGCTACTTTTAATGATTGTATACCGAAAATTACATCTAAACGAGTAGTGTTAATGATTTGGAAAAAATATATGTTAAATTAGAGCATTTTCTTAATAATTTAATATACGAATATTTTAGATTATGTTTACATTACATGGTGAAATTAATTTGTAAAGTTGTGTCTAACGCGGATAAAAAACTGAGAATTACGCAAAAGCTATCAAGCGTATTTTTCTGAAACCTTCACCATTTTAAGGATATTAAAATATTAATCTTTTAGTATACGTGTTTTATTAAAATACCTTTTGTTTTATGTATAATAATTTAATAATGCGTCAAATTGGGGACAGCGCTCCTTGATGGGCCGGATGGGCGAGTCCTATTACTGGCTGGACGTACGACGTGCTGCCTGAGCTCAGTACAGAACACGCAAGCTAACCACTCATGGTCACTGGCATATATCTGCGTCTTAACTTGTTGTAACAACTACCTGTATATAGTCTGCATTCTTGCATGAGCACAGCAAGTCTTGAGGTTAGACTTTAAATGAACAGATCCAAGACAGGTCATGACCAACAGCATAAAACGTAGGGTCGAGGTAGACAAACATGTGTTGCAATATGTCGATGAGTATACATACTTGGGCCAGATAGTGTCTTACAAGAATACACATATAACAAGGAAGTCGAAAGAAGAGTCCAAAATGTTTGGTTTACCTACACCCTTAAAGAACACATGGAGGGTAATCACTAAAAAGAAAACTCATCGACATAACTGTATATCCTGCCCGTCCTAACCTGTGGTGCACAAAGTTGGTCACTAACTAAACAATAGAAGTGAAAATGTATAAAAGTGATGAACGAGAATTTTTACAATGCGGCGGCGAGCGCGGTTTCACCCCAATTTGGTTTAACCCAAAAAAATTGCTTACCCCAGAACTGTATCACCAGGTTTTAAAATATGTCCCAAATGCGTTCTAGTGTGGACAGGGTTGACGTCTAAACCAAGTTCACTGGCTTTTACAACCCAGACATCTGCCACCACATGCTTACTGGACACCATGCCTTGACCAGGGAATGCTTTCTTTTCCTGTAAAAGTTTAAAAAAGATTAGCATTAAAAACATCTTTATTGCTAGGATTTCTGTATTTTCGTTTGTGATCTACAATAGAGAGATTTATATTTTACTTGTTGGGATTCCTGTAGTTAGTATGTGATTAGTGCTAAAGAGTGACACTGATATTTATACTTGTCTGATACATTTTTACTTGTCTTGTATGTCTATAATAATTCACACAAGATGTACCATTACTGCTAGTACCTATCTTGGCCTAGCATAAATCATCCTTGGGCCGGCGAAATTTTGTTAGAATAAAAGAGCGAAAGAGAAGAACTCAACTTACTCCCTATTTTTAATGTGCATTAACTTACATGTTCCTTCAATATATCAATGTCCATCACAATATATTCCACCAGTTGTTTAGGATTACATATTGGAGAGAATGGATTTCTCCAGTACACTGTGGAGGACACTTCACACACTGAAACAAGAATTAAAAACCCTTTAATCCAAATCAGACATATCCATTTGAATTGGGAATTTTTGGATTTGGGAGTGATGTGGCGGCATCTACATCGCCACATGCGAACTACGCATCAAAGACCTGACGTCACACAAATCCTGCTTCGTGCAATTTGAGTCTATCGCGCGAACGACATATATAAGACTATCTAACATCAATAGTTGGGCAGTTGGTTAGACATAACTTTACAAATTAATTACACTGTGTAATATCAACATAATATAAAATATTCACATATTAAATTATTAGATAAATGCTCTAATTTAACATATATTTTTTCCAAATCTTTAACACTACTCGTTTAGACGTGATCTTCAGTATAAAATCATTAAAAGTCGGTTATCGTTAACATTACAGCCACAGTTGCCCGCCAGACACGACACCCGTCTGTTCGGAGGCTCCTCCCTTTTTTATAGGGGATGAGTGAACTTTACTTTACACCTTGTTCCTCATTCCTCTAAAGTATAAAGCTTTTATGACCCTGATGATGATGATGATCCATTGGCAGTTAAATCCGCTATGATTAAGGTATTAGAAACTTATGTCTAATTGGTGGCCTTGTTGATTGCTGTAATAAAGACCACGCGCGACTGCTAGTCACCGCCTGAGGTATGTGACCGGTGAGACGGGGGAGGTAGGCAAAGGCCAAGCTAACACAGTCTGCCAATTTTGTCAATGGCGCCCTCTTCCGCCTCACCACTCACATAGCTCAGGCGGTGACTAGCAGTCGCGCGCGGACTATAGCAAAATCACCGTTCCCTTTTAGGTAACTGATTATGCCATGATGAGAGCTAAAATACTGGGAACAGTATTTTACAGGAGTACAAACAAAATCGTGCAATTACACGCTCATGGGTCACCCGAACTTTATATACATCTCAAATTACCTTGTCCAGTCCTAGCATCGATCAGATGAATAGTGCTTGTTACTCTGTTAACCAAACAGATAGGAGATATGGAGCCAAGCTGCTGTGTCAACTTCTTAGGCAGACACACCACACTGTCTTTAGACAATGGTACAATCTCAATACTAAATGTGAATTTGTAGTTGTAAATATTGCTGTGGATGTCATGTGATATCAGCTTTTTGGAATGGCTGCATTTTATAGGCAGCACTGACTGGATGAAATCCACCATTTTGCGAGCATGGTTTTCTGATGCATAGAAGAAATCTAATCCATCTGTAAGAAAACAGAAAATTGTGAATATGAGAGGTGCTATGTATTTTAAAACTTCGAAACTGGTTCATTATTACCCACACACCTTCAACATGAAGGGGATTGTGGTTGTGGGTGCTCATCAAATAATTAAAATAAATAGTAGCAAAGGAATTCTGTGTCCACTTGGAGTATCTACTTGACTTGGATGTCTGGCAACACAACGCCAGTTACATATCAAAATTTTGTTCCATATTTTAAAGTTCGTTTTAATTATTTAAGTGTAATAGTGGTGATATTATAATAACGAAATGTAAAATAAATGCATAAATCCTCAGCACTATTGTTTTCCTGCAAATAATTATCACGATCACCTGGTGTTCCACCTGTGGATTTAAACAGGGAGTATATAAGGGTATGGCAGTGCCCCCGCCAAGTCGGGCAAAAACAAACAAAATAAGGCACAGCCGTACCATACTTTTCTCGAATCCATTCAGGACATTTTAGAACCCTCTATAACTTCATTGTGTAAGCGGCCTGAACTTTCAGTGACCAAGAGTGCATAACTAGGCATATTCCCAAATTATATTCAATTTGAACCTGTAGTTTAAGAACTATTGAAAGTCAAAGGTCCTTAATTTTGTCACTGATGTACTCACTCACTGATCATCAGAATTCTAATGTACGTCTAGTAGACACACAAGCTTTAAATTTAGAACACAATTACGTGTTTATCCTATAAAGCAAGGAAACACTAATTCTCTTTAATAAAAAAATTAACAAACATCAATTTATAAGATGTAATGATCATGTGATGTGTTTTTATGATGCAATAAAGTATTGAGTAAGTTATTGAAAAGAAGCACACTCACCATGTTTAGGCTTAATACCAAGAGTATTTTCATGTGCCTTATGTTTCAAGATCAGCTGTTCAAGATAATAGAAGGTCTTCCTGTTATTAGCGCGCTGTCTCACTTGCACCAAGGCGCGCCAGTAGTCCTGCGCCTCAGACCGGTGGCACGCGTCACACATTTGATGCTGTATACTGTACTCTACAATGAATGTTTGCTGAAGCACTGCACCCCCCATTACTTCTCCTTGTATTGTCAGTTTTACCTATGACATTGGATTTGTTTTATTACTTAGTAATAAGGAAAACTCCCAGCAATGAAAACATTATAAGCCGATTATGATAGTGAGGGAAACATGGATACAATGTATGAAAGATGATAATTATAGCTTACTAGCTTCCGCCAGCGGCTTCGCCCGCGTGATAAATTTATAAATTATAGCTTGCTATATTATGCATGTATTATACATATAAATCTTCCTCTTGAATCACTATATCTATTAAAAAAAACCGCATCAAAATCCGTTGCGCATTTTAATGATCTAAGCATACATAGGGACAGACAGCGGGAAGCGACTTTGTTTTATACTATGTAGTGAAGTGATGGCTAGGAAGTTGAACACTGAAATGACAGGTGATGGAGATGTGTGGAAGAAAAAAAATACTGTATCCCATAGATAGGGGTATTAGTTGTACTTTGAGTAAGAGGTAAACTAGAAATATAATGGATCATGGTGGGGTATTTATAAAATAGCTGGATGAACCTGATTTATCTCTAGTTCATGATTCTTATAAATTTTTTAATCAATACTTATTACATAATATAATTTGGGTTTAAATATTCATTACAGTAGCCAAAACAATTAACCATAGATACAATTTGTTTAACGGTAATGCATAATATTATTTTATTTGGAAATTGTATGCATTTACTGTATAGCTGTAGTCTGAAATAAAGGTTTATTATTATATTCAATCAGCAACCGCCTAGCTAGAACAAGCATGGTGATCAATGCTCATACTATTATATACCTTTATTCTCTTGGAATGTGGTTCAGTCCAAGCAAAGCAAGCATCAACGAGTTTAACTCGGCCCAACCCCTTCAGTTTTTTGAGGCAGAGGGCGAGCAGTTCCCGGGACTCAAGGGAAGCTACCACCCATTCTGCCGGTGGTTGCAGGTATCTAAAACAGATAAAATATTGTGATAAAGTGATTAGGACCATAATGGATATTTCAAATGAAGTTTAAGAATACTTAGAGCCACATAAAAAAATAAGAGATATTTCATTGGTTTTCCTGATATCCATTAGCGTCTTCTACAATTAAAGCTACTTGAATGATTCAGACAACACTTAATACAGAATAATAATAATATAAGTTGTGTTACATTATATTTGTTAATTATTTCAATACATCAAAAACTCAAGCTTATGAACAATTTCATAAGCCAAATAAATGACTATTCGGTAAATCGTTTACCTCTCACATCCTCTGCAGAAGAAAATAGTTGCTTGCTTGGGTATACCCTCCGATATGTCTATGTCTGTACGTAAACATGCCACACACATGTTGGAAGGATTGGGCTCTATAGGCACTGCACACTGGCAACACAATCTGGAAACGTAATATTATTTATGCAATCAATAAACTGATAATGATTATCAAAAGCAATTATATTAGCAAAATCTCAAAAGTTCAGTCTCACTTAACTAAATACTATGATTATGAAGCATTTGCCCTGCAGTCTGAGTATACCTACATCTGATAATATAACATATAACATTTTAAGCAAACAAACGATTTGATTTGATTTCCAGGGTATTTGGACTTCTTGCTTGTTGCTGCTTGTTAAAAATAAAAGTCTTACAACATGTATTTACGTGTGAACATGAATTTCACAACAATAAAGAAACGGAAGGGCATTTGTATTATAACCTAAAAAACAACTTACACTCTTGCACCGGTAAGAGCAGCTTCATTTTCAGGGGGAATATATTCCATTGTAAATAACTGTGTAGTTCTACTGTGTAGACCAAAAATGTATGGATATTTTATACTTTTGAAATTAATTAAGGCGAAGGCGAACACGCCGTTCACAGTCCACCACAAAGTGCCACAAACAGAACGAACAGTTGTCAAAAAGGTGTCAATTGTCAAAATTCAAATCTGTCAACAGTGTCACCCCTGTGTACAGTCAACCATCATGAGTCAACCGAACATCTGTGTCGTCTGTGCCATGTGTACAGTCAACCCTCATTGAGCCAACCCTCAGAGCCTGGCCACGACTTTGAGCGGGGCGGCAAGCGGGGCGGCGAGCGGGGCGGCGAGCGGCAAGCGGGGCGTTGCCCATGCCACGTACTTGACAGTAGCGTTAGCCAGTATATTATATAGTGCTCTGTGCGTTAGCGGCAGCAACCGCGGTGGACGTACTTAGACTTAAATTTTTTTTTTTATTGACATGGCGTTATGCTAGTGGCTCTTCTTTGCCTCGAAAGCAGTTATTATTTTAAACAAGATATTTTGAATATGCGGGAAGGAGTGCACGCAGTTAATAAAGACCGGTTTAATATGGTGAATTCCGTAATCTACTTATACAAAGAATACAGAAAATATCCGAGAAAATTTTATGACTACAGAAGAATGAGTCTAGAAACTTTAGATGATATTTTCTATAAATATCTATATATATTTTTTTTTCTTCCAGTCCGTCGAAACGGAATGCAGTCACACACGATACAAAAGATCGACTGATTTGTAACTTAACATTGGTGTAAATTAAGATTTTACAGGACATCCGGAATTTTGCGGCCGGTAAAGTCTTCACACACATTATTTTAAGCCCAGCATCAGATCCGCACCACCTCACCTCATCGATATACCGGAAACCAGGCAGTAGGTACTTACTTATAACTCTTATAAGTAATAAAGTTTCATGGTGATGCCGATTCGGTGCCAAGCTGAAATGCGGTAAGGTTTATTTGACGACAGCGCGTACCGATAGAAACCCAAGATTAACCGTTAGAAGGAAGGGAGGGGGAGAAGTGAATCCATGATCGGTTACTGGATCGCATGACTCGCATGTGATGTCGACGCCTCCCTCCCTATAGATGCTCAAAGGGGAAGTGAATTATGAAGTAGGTATCTAAAAAAGAACCTTATTTGGGTATTGCTAAAACTGACATGTTTGGTACAGTATAACTTTGAACGGACTAGGATTTGGAGTTAGGCGCCATAGTAACTTTTAACTTTTATTCAGTTTAAAAAGAGCTATCTAACGATGCATGGTTATTGGAGGTGCAACATTATAACACCCTTGGATTATTCCGAACCTGACCCGGAAAACCTAACCCGGTCGCGGGTTAGGTTCGGAATTTAACATTACGTAGGTAAGGAATGCGAGGATAGAAATTTTGATGGGTAAAAAAGCAGTCAAAACATACTTCATGAAAAGTGATAAATTGTTAATTTTTGTTAGAAACTATGTTTTGAATTTCTTCTTCGTTTATGAATGAGTGTTATGAGGCGTGCACTTTTGGATTTTCAAAACTATTTTATTCGTCCAGCCGCGCCGCTCAGTCCACCCCTGCACTGCCGTCGTCCGTACCGCTCTGAGTAGTGGCATCTCATTCACTCGCCCATACATTTGTTCAAGACGCGCAGGCGCGACCGCGCCGCTCGCTGCTGCCGCGAAACGCTTGGCAAATACCGCTCCCGCTGCCGCTGTGAGCGGCGCGCCGTGGCATGCTTCATACATTTCTATACATTTGTTTTTACCGCTCGCCGCCCCGCTCACCGCTGCCGCTGCTAGCGGCAAGGTCGTGGCCAGGCCGAGAGTATTAACAGAAAGCAACTGTGCGGCTGTCAACGTCAAAATATTACAATGTACACCGTGTCGACGTAAAAGAGTCTGACGTGGTGACATTTGGAACTAAATATTTTACTCTTTTTTGCCAAGCTGTATTGTATTACAGTGGGTGATAGACAAACAAACTTAAAGTCCGCGGTTTGTTTGCCTACTTACTCGACTCGATGTCGGTGACACACGCGAAGCTTGCTCACACTGAATCGCGATGAGCTTGCTCACACTGTATCACGATGTTGTCGAATTTTCTGAACCAAACTAAACATATATTACACAAATGTAGAAACAAAATGGTGGCTCGTGACTCGCGGTGATGATAGACATACGAAACTACAAACCAAGGCGGGCTACGAACAAAATTTCAAATCTGTTGGATCGCCAATGAACGGTTTTAAAGTGCGCGTACTTAGTATGGGCAAGTAAGGTCGCCGAACCATAAGTACGCCTACTAATTGTACTACTACTACGGTATTACGCCTTCTTCAGTGACGTCATTCGACGTAAACGTGAAGCGGTGAGCGGTCTCCGCTCTTCTAGAAAATCGTTGAAAGTAAGTTGGTGTGTTTTCTTAGAGAACGTTATTGACACCGCAAAGCAAACCCCACCCCCCAAAAGATTTAAATCGCTAGATTTGCCATCACCGTACTCAGTCACAAAAAAAAAGTGTTCATATTGAGAAGAGTGAGCTTACACATGAATAAATAGCGGTTCTATGACAAAGAAGTGTCTAGTAGTCACCGCGTCATTGTGTCAGAGGTGTCAAATCAAAACGGAAACGTGACTATGTTTTGACGCGATAAGGCGAATCTAACGATTTAAATCTTTGCCGCTCTCATCATTTTCATGACAGCCGCGGCCGTCAAGTGCGGCGGGCACCGCTTTTCTAGGAAACCGTAGCTTTATTTGACTGATTCCAGAACAAATAGAAAAAAAATATATATCACAGAATTAAGTAGTAGTGCTGAGAATCTCATCCAAAATCAATTTTATAATCTGTACATCCGGATACGGCAGTGCCGTAATCATCCTGTACTGATACTGATTTCTGAACGACGAATTGTTACGTAAAGAATCCGACCGAACCTCTTTCGTGACCTTTCCGACTATCTACTGTGCATTTATTCGATCGATTCTCCTAAACGAAAATGTTCTCTACCGTCTGCAGGGCCGGCCGTTTGGCCACAAGGACGGTAGTAAATAATACCTCCGACAAGGCACCTTTAGTCGCGGCACCCGTGTTGAGCAAACGTGATTATGCAGCTGCAGCAGGCAAGGCAGAAGGTAAAGTGGTTGCTGTTATCGGTGCCGTCGTAGACGTACAGTTCTCAGACAACCTTCCACCCATCCTAAATGCCCTGGAGGTACAGAACCGTCAACCCCGGCTTGTGCTGGAGGTGGCGCAGCACTTGGGAGAGAACACCGTCCGCACCATCGCCATGGACGGTACCGAGGGTCTGGTCCGTGGCCAGCCCGTAGTCGATTGCGGTTCGCCCATCCGTATCCCCGTGGGCGCTGAGACCCTCGGCCGCATCATGAACGTCATCGGTGAGCCCATCGACGAGCGCGGTCCCATCCCCACAGACAAAACCGCCGCCATCCACGCCGAGGCGCCCGAGTTCGTGGACATGTCCGTAGAGCAGGAGATTCTCGTCACTGGCATCAAGGTCGTCGACTTGCTCGCCCCCTACGTCAAGGGAGGTAAGATTGGTCTGTTCGGCGGCGCCGGAGTCGGTAAGACTGTACTCATCATGGAGCTGATCAACAACGTCGCCAAGGCGCACGGTGGTTACTCCGTGTTCGCGGGAGTGGGCGAGCGTACCCGTGAAGGCAATGACTTGTACCAAGAGATGATTGAGTCTGGAGTAATCTCCCTGAAGGACAAAACCTCCAAGGTCTCCCTTGTGTACGGACAGATGAACGAGCCCCCCGGCGCGCGTGCCCGTGTCGCTCTGACAGGTCTGACCGTCGCCGAATACTTCCGTGACGTGGAGGGACAGGATGTGCTGCTGTTCATTGACAACATTTTCCGTTTCACCCAGGCTGGTTCTGAGGTGTCTGCCCTGCTGGGTCGTATCCCCTCTGCTGTAGGTTACCAACCCACCTTGGCCACTGACATGGGTACCATGCAGGAGCGTATTACCACCACCAAGAAGGGATCCATCACCTCTGTGCAGGCTATCTACGTGCCAGCTGATGACTTGACTGACCCTGCCCCTGCCACAACCTTCGCTCACTTGGATGCCACCACCGTACTGTCCCGTGCTATTGCTGAGCTGGGTATCTACCCCGCTGTAGACCCTCTTGACTCCACCTCCCGTATTATGGACCCCAACATTATTGGCACTGAGCACTACAATGTTGCACGTGGCGTTCAGAAGATTCTTCAGGATTACAAGTCACTCCAAGACATCATTGCTATCCTGGGTATGGATGAATTGTCTGAGGAAGATAAGCTGACTGTTGCTCGTGCACGTAAGATCCAGAGGTTCTTGTCGCAGCCTTTCCAGGTGGCTGAGGTGTTCACTGGACACCCTGGCAAACTGGTGCCCCTTGAGGAAACTATCAAGGGCTTCTCTAAAATCCTGCAGGGCGAGTATGATCATATACCTGAAATAGCTTTCTACATGGTGGGACCCATTGAGGAAGTTATTGCTAAGGCCGAAACTCTGGCTAAGTCGTAAATGAATTATTTAGTTTTTAGGATTTCCATTAATAACATAAGTTATTGCTTATGCATCCAATAAATTATGTAAACAACAAGCACAGGTATTGTAGATAAACATTCTGTACCAGAGAAAAAATAAAATTTGTAACTTATACTTTGTATTATTTCATATTTTAACATGTTACATAACATAACATGACTAATATGTAACTGTAAGTAGTTCTTTAAAGAAAAGCAATTAAAATACTTGTCTTGCTTCTAGGGAGACCAATAGACCTAGATGCGAGACTACAAACACCACATACATTTACATTTAAGTTCCTAATTAACCCAATCATCTAAAGTATTATTTCTGTCAAAATACTGTAATTATTACGCTAGGTTGGAATTGAGCCAATTTGCAGCATAGGCCATGCCACCAACGATATTTACATAATTATATACCTAGGTAAGCCATCACTAGATAGTACCTAATGACATAATTACATACCTACGCGTACCCACGTAGTGTGAATAATCTTTCTCAACTTCTCAGTTCTCACGTCATTCACTATGTTAGTACTAGTAGGTATTTGAAAATAGATAACTACCTACTTACATGGAATTATCACGAAGTGACCATTTTCATATAAGCTACCTACCGGCTTTCCAACAGCCCGGCCACATACTAGGGATCAGCGACCAGCATCTTACAATGGTCACTTCGTGATCATTCCATGTAAGTAAGTACCTAGACTTACTTACATGGAATGATCACGAAGTGACCATTTTCTTTTAAGTTACCGGCTTTCCAACAGCCCGGCCACATACTAGGGATCAGCGACCAGCATCTTACAATCACGACCGATTAATGACCTAAAATATATGGAACTACTGACTTCTTATAGAATGTATCAGCCCTAGGGTTCATACCGTTCATAACCGCAACAGGAAAAAACGGAACCCATTTAAAAGGCTCACCTCGTTGCTTGTCCGTTCGTCTGTCAAGATGAAGACCCTTTTTCTCAGAACGCGTGGAGGTATCAAGTTGAAATTAATTTCAAATATGTAAGTGTACGGTACATTGGAGCTATAAAAAAAAAAACGCAGTGGGGTTCAGAGTCATGTACTGAATCCATGGTAACCAGCTTCGTGTCGATGTCCCTGCCACTCTGTATAAAAACCTTTATGATACTTCCCGTTGACCTAGAATCCTTGATTTAATATTGTTAATCAATAGAAAGACGGAAAGGAGATTGCCTAGGTTTGGACCAAGTGCTGCCTAGGAATGTGAGTTGGTCTAGTGGTACTGTAGCATACACATGAACAATAAAAAAATTAAAAAAAAAAAATTGGTCCCAGGAAAAATAAATAAATCCAGTTTTTGTGATAATGACTAATCTTGCATTAAACAACATTTTTGATATATTTTTTCTCAAAAATGTATACAAATACTCCCTTATAGACCTAGCAACCGCCCCCCCCCCCTCCCGTGCCTTTAGCGAGCGTTCGCCTAATTTTAATTTAGAATAGTTATGCCCCTGGATGGAGACTTTTAGTGTAGTAGCTAAAGGCAGCCACAGGAAAGTTCAGTTAACCAGCCAGAACCTTAGTGGTCAGCTGCGAGATGCCAGAATAAAAAAAAAAAACCGACTACATTTTGCTGTCTTACGTCACTTGTGATCCATAGCCTTCTTCATTGCTGTTTTAGCTGTTAAGAACGGGTTTCCCACCGGCCTTTAGGAATTCCGCCGTAATTCCGTCATCACCCGGCGCCTTGTGTTTTTAAGCTGATTTAGAGCCATCCTAATCTCGTACAAGCTGACGTCCGGGATATCTTCGGTATAGTGTCGGGTTAATCTAGCTCTTGGGTCGTTTGCCACATTCGTAACGGGGTTACTGGTTGACGTGTATAACTGTCCATAGAACCTCTCAATAGTTCAAGTTTGGCGGATACGATCCTGCCATCACCGGTCTTCAGTTTTGCAAGCTGGCTCTGCCCAATATCGCATCCTTAATGCGGTCTGCACTAAAGCGGTGAAGGTCGCTTTTCAAGGACTTAGAGATCCGTCTATTGAGCTGCCGGTACTTGACCGCATCGTCTAAAGATTGGAGGATCATCTCGCGCCTCTCCTTCATGAGCTGAATAGTAGGATCAGAGAGCTTCTTGTTTCTATTTGTACGACTTAAAGATGTTGGACCCGACCGTATGGACAGTTTCCACGAACCCATCGTCAAAATCGTCCACGGAGCTCCCTAGGCACTCGAAACGATTCTGAAGTTCAAGCTGAAAGCTCTCGGGGTTTTGGACTTGGATTGGTGCTGGACGGAGCGTAGACTTCATCAGTCGAGATCTTTCTAGCTTGATATTTAGGTTCAATGTGCCTCTTACCATACGGTGATCGCTTCCGGTTTTCACCACGTTGATCACAGAGACATCATTGAATACTTGCTTCTTCGTTGACATAATGAAGTCAATCTCATTTTTTGTTGCACCATCAGGGCTCTGCCAGGTCCACTTTCTGTGCTCACGTTTTTTGAAGAAGGAGTTCATCATAAAGAGGCCTTCCTTCTCCATAAAACTGGCCAGTAGGTTACCCCGGTGGTTCCGACGTCCAACTCCAACTACAACATCAAAATACAATTACTGCAATTATAATTGAATGCACAATAACTGTTTAATAGTTGATTTTGTACATTTGTTGCTACTAAGTTAATTTTTTCCAATAAAAATACGAAGTGTATAGAGTGCCGCGAGTTTCTTGTGGCACTCTAGTGTCACTGCCTCGGCCCGGCTAGGGTGCCGTGAGCGTTGCATTGTCACTGTCACTTGTTATTTAGGTTAGGTTAGGTTAGAACTGTGACCACACAACGCACGAGCCGAGCGAGCGTAGCGAGCGGTGCCGCGGTAGCGGCCGGCGAAGTGCCAGGGTCCGTTTAGGCACAAGAGAATGTAATGTTTTGGGAATGTGGGGTTTTACACCGATCTAACCTTGAAAATCAAACAAAATACCAAGTGACGTGACTTAGTGACAGTGACAATGACAATCCAATGCTTGCGGCACTTGAGCCGGGCCGAGACGGTGTTACTAGGGTGCCTGTAGTGGCACTTTATCCGATAGGGATAGAGTGCCAATGGTGGCACTCTATACACTGCCATAAAAATATTCAAAACAAGAGACTGTTTTTCTTTGGACTCCTGGGATAGATTTTTATGCGCTTTGAAATACAGGTTAGTGATGGTCTGAGGAACAAAATGCACTATGTGAGTATTCTAGGCAGCACTTGGTCCAACTTCCATACAAAATTAGGCAATGTCTTTTGGTAAAAAAGCTATGTTCAGCTTTGTGAAAAAAACAAAATTACAAAATAATACGTTTAAGTATTATCGATTCACATAATTTTTTTTTTTTGCTATTACAAACTTAGGTACATTTTGGGATAAATTCCTCACAACTACGGAACCCTTCATTGTGCGTGGTGCGACACGCACTTGACCGGTTTTTTATTTTCCATGGTGCATAATCGAGCACCAAGCAAGCCTCCTTTTTTGGGCTGAGTCAGTTACCAGCAGGCGTAGTACCTCTACCTATACCTACATAAGTTTAGGCTATCGATCGAAAGCTGCGACAAACTGTAGTCTTGACATTAGACACAATCAGCTAAGTTGCATGTCCTACACATTCTATGAACACAAACGTAAGTAGCTTAGAACGGAGCTGGCTGGCGCGTTCAGCAGTATCTCGGAACAATGAAGACGGCCTAGCACGTTGCTTGGTTGGCTACGTATCGCCCATTCGATTCACGCACGGAGCAAAAATATTTTAATGCCTACAGAACCCCTTTGTTCCAGCATTCTGACAGTCTGTTGAGCATTCTGAAAGTGGGCAACGTCGCAAATAGATGTCAAGTATTTCGCTGATTACTCGTTTTTTATTTCATGTCATATTACTGTATGGAAATATGGCTAACTAGTGAAATAAAATATTGGTTATGAAATGCAATAAATAATTAATATCGAACAAAGTTAGTTTATTTGTTACGCTTTAACGCTAAAACGGCGGCACAGATTTGGGTGAAATTTGGCACATAGGTTGACCATGACATGGATTAGGACATAGGATACTTTTTATCCCGATATTCCTAGTAAATAATACCTATGACAATGGCCATTTGTGTTTGTGCATATAGTTATGAACACATACCAAAATACTAATATCGCTATACGGTTCAATAATGGGGAACTACAAATCAAAGTCAAACTTCTGGCTTATAAAATCAGTTTATTATCGCTTTCCTCCAACCCTGGGGGCTGACTTTTGACTGACTTTAGCGGCCTTGGCCTTAGGTGCTGCTTTAGCCTTAGCTGCTGGTGCTGTAGCCTTCTTGGCGGCCTTTGTGGATTTCTTCTGTTCCTTTGCAGCCCTGGAAAAGAAAGATAAGTTGTTAGATATAGCAGCACCACAAACAGAAATCTGTTAAACAATCACAAGTTTATTTATGGTAATCTATGAGTTCTCAATGAGTACAATTTTAATTTTCATTATTATTTTTGATTAGTGTGTACCATGAGTCCATGATATTGAGAGGATCCCTGAGTGTCTACATACACAGTATTGTCTGGAATGCATTAAATCTTTCTATTTTCTAGTATAAATTAAGTAAGTGATGATTATAATAAGTTTAGACAGGATGGAATTTGTATGAGCAATATTATGAAATAACTAGACTGCCTCATTGCTCTTGTGGTCGCAAGCGCTACTGCTGAGCATGAGGTCCTGGGTTTGATTCCCAGATTGGGTAGTGTTATTGGGTTTTCCATTAGAAATTTCTCAGTGGCAGCCAGAGTCTGGATTAGTGCCCGGGTGATGGCAATAGGCTCGCCCCCTATTACACGAGACTTAAACATAACTGGCGAAATGTGGGTGTATTATAGGTACACCTGTGCTGACACCTTCGGGGATTACAGGCGTGACGTTATGTTATATAAATGAAATAATGGAAAGTAACTTTTATGTGCCAACATTCTGCTCTAGGCTCTAGTTAGCACCATTGCCATAGACATTTTCTTATATTTTTTATTTACATAAAAATTCACTGTACACATACCAGCTTTTATATTTTATTAATCATTTAAATTTTTGTAACTATATAACTTCTGTAATACTTACTTGATAGCCTGATCCCTCTGAGCTTTGCGCACTTCGGGTTTCATGTTACGCTTGGCCATGATGTCACTGAGTGAGGCACCAACAATGGCACGCTGGTACTTCTGGGTCCTCCTTGTGCGCTTCTTGGTCTGCTCTTCTTCTTGACCCTTCTTGAACTTGCGCCTGTGAAAAAGAATGGGTTACTGAATGTTTATGATGGAATGTGTTCATATTTTTATGAAGTATTAATGTTTCTTAATGTTCATTATGATTAACAGTTTCATATAAAAACCCTGTGAGGTGCTACTTAATATAATTGCCAATAACATTATACATTGTGTACTATTATATGTATGTACTGGCTGTAGGCGCTTACTAATCCGACACGCCCAATAGTCAGTTTCTTTGCTTAGCTCTCCTATCATAGATATCCATTGCCTACTCTGTAATCCGATAGGTTTGATACAAAAGTGCCAGATTACAGAGCATGTCCATTGATCATTAGAGTTTATCTATGAGTAGGTACCTACTATTACGTAAACAAATAAAATGTTGAAATTATTCCTTACTACTCAGTAACAGAATTTCCCATCGAAAAAAACGACAAAAGAAATAAAAACGTTTTACAAAAAAAAAACACTACAAAGTGAAACATTACTTTAATTTTGGTTGTGAACTCTCTTTCTCTTGAAGGTCTTTCGTTATGAACTTATGAATTTTCTTTTTTTGCTACCAACTTCCGAAATTAAAGTTATTTCTCACTATGTAGTGCTTTTTTTATGGAAGTCGGATGTATTTTTTTTTGTAAAAAGTTTATATTTTTTACGTTTCAGTGTTCCATTGGATTGTTACGAGCAATATTTCTGTGCTAGTGTCAAGTCGCACTTTTGAGTTTTTAGGGACAAAAAAAATAAAAACAAAAATCTGAAAAAAAATAATTACTTGGTTTCTGGTGAGGATTTTTCAAAAATAAAATCTGGAAAATATGCGCCCAAAGATGCTCTATCAGATTATATATATATAAAATAAATATCTTGGACAGTTACGTTTTCAGAATTTATTTAAATTTTTTAAATGAAAAGATCACCTAAAAACTTCATGATTAAAAAAAAAAAGTATTTGAAATGGACATGTGGGTGTTTTACTTGTGCATTATAAATGCAACCCTTGATCGACAAATACCATAAACAGCAGAGGGATTTTTTTTTATCCAATGGAACACTGTGTTTTAGTGTTGGTACAGCTACCCCACAAATTCGAATACACCTGCATTACATTGACAGGAACTTATCATATCATCCACACTAAGTGGGCAAAATACGAACAATTGAAGCTAACTCAAAAAATATCCTAGCAAAATTAATAAAATTTATATGGGACCACCTCGAGAGCATACCCTTTCAAACAAAAAAGAATTTTCAAAATCCGTCCACAATTTGACGGAGAAATCGGTGGACAAACATAATAAAATAAAAAACAGACTCGACGAACATATAACCTCCTCCTTTTTGGAAGTCGGTTAAAAAGGTATGAAAGATTGTATTGATTCATCTCCTAAAAGAGGAATACATTTTCAAAAATCCTTCTAATCTCGTTTTATACGGAACTCTTAAGCAAAATTTCATGCTTTTACGATTCTAGAACCAGCACCCGTAGCATGACAACCAAAAAAACGGATAAACAATCACAATCTGTAATTTTGTCTATTCTTCCGTTGACAAAACCCGTTTCTATTGTGGTCATGCGAAACATGCTGCTGTTTGAGCTTTGTTTTCACTAAGGGACTTGGAAACATCAGTTTTATTGCGATTTTGTGAACTAGGAAACTCCCAGAAAATGAGTTTTGGTACATCAAAGCCAAAATATTCGAACTGTTTCCTTCGATGATATTCGTTTTAAATAGTGATCCTGTAAATGATCCTGTAAAGGTAAGGGCCTATTTCACGATGTCCGAATAGCCACTACTTACTGAATAAATTCAGAAATGGAACAGAATTTGTGAAATTAACTGCCAAGTTAATAGGAACTAATCATAGGTGGTGAAACAGGTCCTTAAGCAAGTGAATTGGTGACCTCTTAGGGAGTCTTGGGTCACAAAAAGAGCTTTATTAGAACTCTCAGTATCAAAAATTACAGTTATTAACCTAACTTACTGACACCAAGATAGGTTAGTTTGGCTAAAGTTAGGTTAGTTTTTAATAAAAACAAATAGGTATCAGATTGTATTGATCGTCTAGCAATACGGATACCTCCTATCAGTTTTAAATGAAAGATTGAAATATTACCTGTACAGCACAGTCCATGTCACTTTACGAGGATTCCTCCTCATCAAATGTGCAGCCTCACATTTTGAGTTCAAAAATGTGAAGGTCTGAAAAAATAAATTACGACACACTGTAACTACCGATACATGAGAATTACAAACGAATTCGGAACATCAATTTTAATTAGGGATACTCGAATAGCTAAGTAACATGTTTACATCAAAATTCATGTAATAGGTGTTGTGAAAGCCGGCTCTATAGGAAGCCTATGAGGTTTCAGTTCAAGGAAAAGGTAAGAGTAACAGTTAAGGCAATATATATTACAAACAATAAGTAAATAATACCTTGCCGTCCACCTTAACCATGGTCTTTCCATGGCCAGGATAGATCTTGTACCCACTGTACGCGCAAAGTCCGATCCTGAAAATCAATCACACACAATGATAAGACATCACAGCACTTTTAGAATATGTCACATTATCAATAAAATAGCATCAGATCATTCAGATTGTGCAAAATTTATTTGGAATTTACGAAAAACGTACTTCATTTTGACTTGTCGAAATGAAAAGGAGATTTACATAGACAAACGTCAAACAAGGAGTAACCACAGAGAACAATGTTTCTTCTGTAAGTAGAAATTACTGACATTCACGACGAGCTTATTGATCAGGTTACTAATCGATTAAATAATAAATTAAATTGATATTTCAAAATAAGCCCATGTTCCCACGGACGTAATAAGATCGCCTATCGCGATTTTTTCCCGCCTTCAACAGAGTGTACCAACGAGCGTGAAAAAATCACTTGGAACCAACTCTTCGTGTAGTGCGGACGTAAGATGGATTCCGAAAAGTGGTTAGCGGTAGCTATTTACGAGGCCAGGAAACCACTAAGAAAATTTTGGATGCATCCTTTGAATCATCATAATCTCAGCCGAATGACGTCCACCGCTGGACATAGGCCTCCCCCAAGCACCGCCACTTCGACCGATTCTGTGCTTCTCGTATCTAGCGGTTTCCTGCGGCCTTCACAAGGTCATCGGTCCAGCCGTTGAATAATGAACTATATTTAAAAGGCCAATTTTTTAAGCCATACAATTATCTGGAAATAATATTCTGAAAATTATAATAAACTAGCTGCCCGCCCGGCTTCACACGGGTAGCACTAAGTACTTATCTACGGCGCACCTACCTATCTTCCTACCTTGCCCTACCTCCTTACCCTGCCCTACCTACCTACCCTACCCTGCCCTACCTACCTACACTACCCTGCCCTACCTACCTGCCTACCCTACCTACCTACCCTACTTGCCTACCCTACCTGCCTACCCTACCTGCCTACCCTACCTGCCTACCCTACCTACCTACCCTACTTACCTACCCTACCTGCCTACCCTACCTGCCTACCCTACCCTACCTACCTACCCTACTTACCAACCCTACCTGCCTACCCTACCTGCCTACCCTACCTGCCTACCCTACCTGACTACCCTACCTGCCTACCCTACCTGCCTATCCTGCCTGCCTACCCTACCTGCCTACCCTACCTGCTTACCCTACCTGCCTACCCTACCTACCTACCCTACATATCGTGAATTCATGCAGACCTAGTACTATTAATTTACTGCCCAGAACCGGATTGATAAATCTACTTTTCCAGTGGAATTTCTAAAAAAAAAAACTGTCGTGAATTCATGCAAGCCTAGTACTTTTTGTTAGGTTACTGCTCAGAACGGTCTTGATAAATATTTACTTTTCCAGTGGATTTTCCAAAAATTTAAATATTGTCGTGAATTTATGCAAGCCTAGTACTTTTTGTTAGGATTTATGGCATTTGTACCAGGATATCATAAGTGCAAAATGTATAAAAACATGATTTTTCTTCATATCTTTTTTTTTTTCGTGATTTTTTCCAATGTTTTAATAGTTATTCTGCTATTCGGGGTGGAGACAAATCCAACAAATCCAAAACCATGAAAATCGGTTCAGCCGTTCTTGAGTTATAAGTGTTCGAACAAACCCGACTTTGTTTTATATATATAAGATAGCATGTTTCTTGTACTGCTTTTTCTGAAATTAACCCTTGTAATGCCTACTTACTTTCTTTATTATAAACTCCACCTAAATACCTACTTATGCCCAAAACTGACTGATTATTTTAATGTTTTCTTACGGCCTTGAGCATGCGGCACGTCCGCATTCTATGAGCCGGCGGCGTGCAATACTAATAAACGCGCGCGATTTTTTCGCGTCCGTGGGAACACAAGTACAGAACTTCGAATGTCACATTCATTCAACGTTCAACGCCAAGCGTTGAAGATCGAACACTGCGCGAATTAAAATCGCAGCGGGGAAAAATCGCGGGCGTGCGAACACATGTACCGCTTTCCATTTGTTCGATTCCAAGTGCGCCACGCGATTTTATTACGTCAGTGCGAACGAGGGCTACAAACATGCTCCTAAAGGCTAGGTTACACAATCTGAGCTGGTCTAGTCAGTTAATTAGGTAAAGCTAACTGCACTGTCCGCACGGTGCGGCGTGACGAGAAATTATTCGAGTAATTGTCATGTGTGAGTTAGCAGAACAACTTTTTCATCATCATCATCATCATCATCATCATCATCAGCCTATTAATGTTCCCACTGCTGGGACACAGGCCTCCTCTCTGTGAGAGGGAGTGGGCCGTAATCTACCACGCGGGCCCAGTGCGGGTTGGTAGATATCACATGTCATCGAATTTTTGGTTCTAAGACATGCCGGTTTCCTCACGATGTTTTCCTTCACCGTTTTTGAGAGCAGTGGTGATGAAATTATTTACACAAAGTTAAGCGCCTGCTTGGGTTCGAACCCACGACCTACAACTCGTAAGTCGGGGCCGTTGCCACTGGGCCACCACTGCACAACTTTTTCACCACACCATAAATGCCAAAATCCTAAAAAATCGCACTTGGCAAGTTGGCAGGCATTTGCCTGGATGGAGGTCTATCAAATAATAGTAAGCAGGCTCTATATTAGCTCTACTAGAAATTACTACAGCTGAAATTGCTAGAGTTTGAAAAAAATGAGGGCACCGCTATAGCGCTAATAAGAAATTAGTAAAAGAATTGTGAGAAAGAAAAAAATAAATGTGCATCAAAAAATGCTGCTTGGAGTGCTTGGACTCAAAAGTGCCAAAACCTATTAGCACTTGTTGGCAAAGTCAAAAGTATTGCCATCATCGTATGTCTACCGTAAAATATGTACTTTCAGAGCCTGGCCACGACTTTGAGCGGGGCGGCAAGCGGGGCGGCGAGCGGGGCGGCGAGCGGGGCGGCGAGCGGGGCGGCGAGCTGCAGGCGGGGCATTGTCCATGCCACGTGACGTACTGACAGTAGTCAGACAGTAGCCTCTGTGACCTGTTCTCTATATAATCTGTGGTGGCATCTCATTCACTCGCCCACACATTTGTTCAAGCCGCGCAGCCCGCAGGCGCGCACCGCGCCGCTCGCCACTTGGCAAATACCGCTCCCGCTGCCGCTGTGAGCGGCGCGCCGTGGCATGCTCATATTAATCTGTGGGCATGCTTCATACATTTCTATGCATTTATTTTTCCGCTCGCCGCCCCGCTCACCGCTACCGCTGGGAGCGGCAAGGTCGTGGCCAGGCCGCAAGGTCGTGGCCAGGCCGGTGACCCGGTAAGTGCAAAATAAAAGTACAAAGTCATAAATTGTTCATTTTTGTTAGAAACTATGTTTTGAATTTCTTCTTCGTTTATGAATGAGTGTTAAGAGGCGTGCACTTTTAGATTTTCCAAACTATTTTATTCGTCCAGCCGCGCCGCTCAGTCCGCCCTTGCACTGCCATCGCCCGTACCGCTCTGAGTAGTGGCATTGGTTCAAGCCGCGCAGGCGCGACCGCGCCGCTCGCCGCTGCCGCGAAACGCTTGGCAAATACAGCTCCCGCTGCCGCTGTGAGCGGCGCGCCGTGGCATGCTTCATACATTTCTATGCATTTGTTTTTACCGCTCGCCGCCCCGCTCACCGCTACCGCTGGGAGCGGCAAGGTCGTGGCCAGGCCGCAAGGTCGTGGCCAGGCCGGTGACCCAATGTTATAAAGTACTCTGTGGAGCACGTAGAGTATATATGTTCTGTGCTGTGGAGTGACGAGTCGAGCTACTGCACAAGTGGGTGATAGACATGCGTACTTAAAGACCGCGGTTTTTAGGCTCGCCAACTTACTCGGCTCGCTGCCGCGCCGTCGGTGACACACGTGAAGATTTCTCACACTGTATTGCGATGTTTTCGAATTTTCTGGACCAAACTAAACGTATATAACATTACACAAATGACGAAACAAAATGCTGGCTCGCGACTCGCGGCGATGACAGACGTACGAAACTACGAACCAAGGCGGGCTAAGAGCATTTCAAATAATCAAATTCAAACCACCCTAAGTACGCGCACTTTAAAACCGCCGAGTAAGTTCGCCGGCGATCCAACAGGTTTGAAATTTTGCTCGTTTGTCTACTGCATGTCGGGAGTACAGAGTGGCAGTAGTAGTATTGTCTACTGTGGTTGTCTATTATCAGTTTGGTACTGTGTGTGTAACCCGGCCCTACAAAAAAAAAAATGTATTCTAATCTATTATTTTCTAACCTCAAATTGTATGTTGTAGCCTATCGAACAAAAGTAACCAAAAATTCCCGATAGATTATTATTTATTATTGAATAATGTTTAGCCAAATGAATTGCCCAGATTTTTTAGAATTTCAAGTAAGTATTTACTGGGTGTTCAAACTTTCTAACACATAATTTGTTTTATAATTCTTTATCTTTGTTTTATTTATTGGTGATTCTGATTCTTAATTTATTTTACAGGATGTCCTGAAAAAAATGCGTGTTATGGATGATAAAATAGTTTATGCGCTTAATACTTCAATACCGACAGAATCTTTCGCAGGTAAAGTTGATGCTCACTCGGCCTGTGAAGATCTATATTCTCAAATCAAAAAAGGACATACAGACAGGGAAAATGTTATTAAAAAGTGCATCTTAGCAACTGCAGAAACAGTAAAACATTTAAAGGCAGCTAAAGATAGTAAACCTGACGATTATGATGTAATGAAAAATCTGAAAGCTGAACAAAAAAAGGTATGCAACTGCCTAAATTTGCCTGTTGTATTTATTTACATAGCTAAAAATGTACACAAATTATTGGTATCATGTTTAAAGAAATTCAATACCTACTAAATCTTGAGAATCCTATGTATTGACTTCAAACTTTGTTCCTTTTTTACAGCTGAGAATTTTGCAAACAGAACTCAGTGTGGAGGAAGTCATAAAAGAAAAGACAACAAAGTTATTTTCAGAGAAATGTAGAAGTTACTACAAGCCCAACAACTTATGAAGACTGATGATATTCATTTTACTTATCCTTGTTTTGGACCTTATAGTGTATATACTTATATAAATAGAATATAGACTGTTAACTTTTTTTAACTCCCACCCCCTTTCTCTAAAAACCCATATAATTATTATATTGAAGACCTTCCAAGTGCATGCCTTTAGAGTTCTATCTACTCAACACAAAAATATCTTGTATTTGTTTTACAGCCACAAGGTAAAATCTGTCTGTTTTCAAAGACCGTTTCTATTTTGATTTTGATTGTTTTTATTTTCCTTGATGCCTTGAGCCAAAATGTATCTTCATTGTGGCTCCAAGATAGCATTATCATAATTATTTTCTATTAGACTTGGTATGGATAAAATATTGTTTTTAAATTAAATTACTAAGTAAATAGATAAATTTCAATTATTTTTGTATGCTTTCGAAGTAGGATAAATACAATTTTTTTTTACGAAGGAGTACATTCATATTTATTAAAAAATCTTTATAAATTATCCAGATAATATATATTCATTTTACAGCATCTAAAGATATAATCAGAAACTGGCACTAAAATCACAACTTTTAAAAATAGGTTGTGTAATAATAATAAAGCTTTTATACAGGAAACAATAAGTTAGAGAAAAAAATTCTAGAAACTACATAAAAGTTACACATTTCATTGCAAATCTTACATCATTTGTTAGCTTTAGCGGCGGCAGCGGCTTCCTTTGCTTTGAATTCCTCTTCATACTTTTTGTGCCAGTCAAGGTTGTATTGATGAACAGATTCACCTCTCTTCGCTGCCGATTTTCCTACCAAAATTGCTCCAAAGCTAGCAAGTGCTGTGAGTAACATAAGCACATTTGCAATCTTAATTCTGGCTTGGCTGCGAGCTTTATCGATAAGTTCACCACTGAAATAAATGTTGTTTTATTAGAAATCAAAAACATTGTATTACAGTAAATTTTAATTTTGTTACTCTTACACAGAAGTAGAAATACCTGTGTAATTAATCAAGTAAAGTAAGGATAATTTGTTATTTATTACAACTTTCATGAGTCAGTTAAGGACAGATGAATATAAGAAAATAATACATCAAGCAGTGATGATTACAGCACTGCACTGTGACCTGACATGATTCAAATAAAACTATTCAAGGTCACGTAGAACAACATATTGAATGATACAGAGTCGTTCATCTGTTCCAATAAATTTTTATTCTCTCATCACATGCGTCAAAACTAACGATTACATAAAAATATACAAAGTAAGATTATAACGTACGAAACGTATGTGGGGATCTCTTCTTTAGTTTTGAACTTTTTTGTCCATACCAAAATGAACTTCTGGAAATCCGTAGGTTTATATCTTGGAGTCATACTATTAGCTCCTGCAGCAGATTGGCTACTTGAGCTAGGTGTACTGGGAGGTGGTGCGCAATAATTCCTCCTTACTGAACAGAGGCATGATCGTAATCGTAATGATAATATTTTATTCATTTTTAATCGTCACTTCGTTTCGAAAATTCTCAATTCTAAGATTTGTAATAAAAGCAGAAATTCACTTCACAATCACAACCCACAAACAAACTTAACTTTCGATTTGACAGACAGAAATAACTATTGAACTCACTCTGATTGAACTATAGGTATGGGCGTTATTTCACGTCACTAGTTACAATAACTGGCTACAGGGCATGTAGCCGAATAACTAGTTTCGAGTCACACAGAAACACGTGATTTTTGTAACTAGTTACATTACAATGCAGTGATCGAATGGAAAGCGAGAAACGAAACAAAAGTACGTTGCGAATGCAAAAGTAGCTACAAAAACTTATTCGTTCAAAAAACTAAAAGCTAACGTAACGTAATGTAACGTATTACATAAGTAACCATTTATATTTTCGTTTCGCCAATAACTGTAACACTTCGATATAATCACCGTGTTGAATCACCGAATAAATTTTAAAATAACTAGTTACTAAAATCACTAGTTTTCAAAACAGGTGACGCGTTCGAAGTCACTAGTTACGTTACGTTTCGCGAAAATCACGTAACGACCCATACCTATTGAACTAAAACAGTGACTAGTGACTGAACTGAAGCCGCTGAAAGTACAAGACACAGACTACAATTATATACAGGGTAGTACAAGACAAGAATGAGAAGAGCACAGACTACAATGAGAAGAGTCTAGTTGATTGAGTGCTCGTAGAGTATATATGTTCTGTGATTGAGTGATACTACTAAGGTCATTTACAATAACAAGGTCACAATGCTAAAAGATATATTAGGTGAGGTGTGCACCGTCACACGTCACACCGTGTGGCCTGCGTCAGGCCGTCAGCTGCGTGCACACAGGCTGCGTGCAAAAACAATTATTTGCTTTTTTGACGGGACTGCTTCAATGTCATTAATGTGATTTAGATTGACAATGTTTTTTGTTGTTGCCTCCCTATACCAAAACATGAAATTGAAAGACGGGAGAACAAAACGAACAACAACTTTTAAGCTACAGTCTGACATGGATCTAAGTGATCGTATCATCGTATCGAAATAGAGATCTGACTTAACGGCAGACGGCAGCTCTCTAATACCAGCAAGATATTTTAGATCAGAGTTTCCCAACCTTTAAACATAGTTTATGCGCCCTCTAACTTTCTCTATGCTGGGGCCACATTGTCGCGATAATGCGAACTATATTTTGCGAGGGCGCAAAATATAGTTCGCGTTATCGAGCACCACTCGTCGTCTCGCTGTACAACAGAGAGCGCGCGAAATGTAGTTCGTTTTTCGTGACAGTGTAGCCATAATAAACACATTACAATCACAACGCCCCGCGCTCCTCCGAGTTTCTTGGTTGACATCACAGAGTACATTATTTATTTATAGTTAATAAATTATGCAAAACTAGCTTCTGCCCGATTTATTATGATTCAAATTGGGCAAGAATTGGGTTATTTACTTAATCAAAAAGGATCAATGCAAAAAGATTTTTTCAAATTCGACTGTTAGTTTCCGAGATCACCCCCTACATACAAACTTACAAACAAACACACAAACAAACAATTTTTACCTCTTTTAATTTAAATATTATTATAGAAAAACTCGCGACAATGCATATACATGTAATTGTAAATGCAAGTTACATACAGAGCATGTAACTTGCATTTACAACAACGACATCAAAGGCGTAGTACTACTGTAAGTTTTTATAGTGTGTAAGGGATATTTTACTCGAAAGGAAGACTAAGGGGTTTGAAGATTTTGGCCCTAAAATCAGCCACCATTTTGATTTTTTTTCAAAATTTAGGTGCACAATAAATGTCATATATTTGGATAGGGGACACTTATACAAACGTAAAACTTCATTAACTTAACATCATAAAGCGTCACGTTTCTGAGATATTCAAAGATAAAAATAACAATTAATATTTCGAATTTATTTATTTATTTTGTAGTTACTTCATGTTGATTAAGTTATTTACACATTAATTATTTTACTACACCTAGTGGATAAAACATAAGACTTTTTAATGATCTTCAGTATAAATAATATCATCCAAGAAGGCAGCGGGAGGCTGAATAGGATTTTCTTGGGGTGTCGCGCCCATGCCATGCACCATACAAGACATATACCATATAACACACGTCCTCATTCGGCGGAGTGTATACATACTTAATATATTTTTGTCTCTTTCGCTCTTAACTAAAATATTACCTATACATGATGCAATTATGTTTTCATAGTTCAATATACTTACCTGAAGGGAAAAACAACAAAAAAATCCTTGTTTCAGGGTTCAGTTTTCGACTTATATTTCGGTGAATAACTCCGAAACCTGACGCTTTAGCATATTATGTCATATGACATTTTTTGTTTGTATAAGTGTCCTCTATCTAAATATATAACTTTCGATTTTCACCGCAATTTTGAAATAAAAACCAAAATGGCGGCATCATGTTAGGGCCACCCTCCATACAAAAATCTTCTAACCCCTTTGCTATATTTGCTAAATAACGAACTAATTTGCGCAGTGTCGTTTGATGAACCTTCAAACCGGCATCAAACAGTTTAATCAAACACGTAAGGTTTGAATCAAACTGTTTGACCGTCTCGGGGGCAATCCAAGAACGAAAAAAATACGGTTCAAATCGTACCTTTGTTGTATCTGTGAAGTGACATCTGGTGTTGCTAGTAACCGAAGTTTCCCTTTATTTGTGATAATGTTTAAACTTCCCACCTTGTGTGAAATGGTTTTGCTTTGAAGAGATTTTTTTATTTTACTCGTAATTGTTTAAAACAGGTTTAGTAGTGAATGGGCTGTTTAGTTTATTGAATGAAAACATTATTTTGAAGGGCGGCCGTTGAGCTTTTTTACTCCTCTGCAAGCTAATTTTGATTTTAGTATCTAGCAACTGAGGTGACGTGATTGCTGGTTCAGGTAGGTACTTTCTGTCTCATCTGTTCGATGATAATATATTTTTTAGCTACATCTGCATGCAACTCTAATACTTTTTAAATAATCGATGGTGGATTGATTTGCAATATCTATTAGTTTTCTTTGTTTTCATACTTCTGGTTCCTAAAATAATGTAAGTACATTTTAATGAAGCTGTATGAATGGACAACACATTATTTTTGTTGTAATTCAGTTGCAGTTTTTTCCTATAATGTCGTCGATCTAGTTGCTTTGATTTCAATTTTGACTTGTCTATTCTTTTCGTTGTCGTACTTGTAGGTTGTAATTAATTAATTATTTACTGCATCATCTAATATTAGAAATATTTGCATTATTTTTGGGTTCCTAAATGGCGTTACGTTCCTATTACTACGAAGTTGACAATTATGTTATTGATAAATAGTGACTGATAGGTTTTGTGCCGTATGTGACCATACTACAGATAATTCCTTGAGTGCATCTCTGATAGGTGTGGAAGAGGAATAATTAAGTCCTCCAATATTTTAAAAGTCTGTAGAGAAACATTGTTTTATTAGTGAATTACTTAAAATGACAGAAAAAATATAAAATATATTCCTATTTGAGATACAACAGATAAACAAAGGTAATCATATCATATGTTATTGTTTTACTTCTTTATCAGTTATCTAAATCATTTAGTTATTAGTCAGAGTGTAGGACTAATTAATATATTAATTTAAATAATAGTTGATTGTTTTTAAGATGTCTGGTGGACACAAGCATCGTTACAAGAATGCAGGGTTGAGCGCAGATGAGCTGCGCCGCCGCCGGGAAGAAGAAGGTGTACAGCTGCGGAAACAGAAGAGAGAACAGCAGCTATTCAAGCGTAGAAATGTTAATCTTCCCGCACCAAATGCACCAGATATTACTTTGCAGGTAATTTTATTATTTATAATCAAGAAAATAGACATTTTCAAGAAGTGCCTCGTTGCCCATTTTTAAAGTATCCAGGTATGCTGTAAATAACAACAGTATTATTTTTGAGATCAGTACTGGAAACTTTATCAAACAACTTGCTTTGCTGCCATATTTCCTCATACTACATGGATGTTTTTAGGAACACCAATTTTTCAACCATTATTCTTGACTTCTACGTTTATGTGCATCATGGGACTTAACACTTTGAGGGATACTAAATGCCCATAGGTGTTATAACTATAAAACTTCTATTGTGTCACAATCAGTGTCCTTGAATGCATTAAACATAACTGATATTTGTGTGTGTACTATAAGTACACCTTTGCTTAAACCCTTTGGGAAAATACAGGTGTGATGTTATGTTATGTTATCAGCCAGAAATCTTGACAATCTATTCCGACTTTGCACATCAAACAGCATGTTTAACAATTTTTTTAATAAATTTTGATCTGCTTCTCCCTCTCACTGCGAGGCCTGTGTCTTAGCAGTGGTAACCTTATAGGCTGTTATTGTTATGATACTTAATACTAATAATGTTAATCATGCAAAGAACTGTACACCTCGATTCAAACTTAATGGAGGCTCGGAACATGTGGCGAGTCAGTGCGCAGTAACAAATTCATGGCTCAGGAGGGGTGAGAGCTGGTGTACTGTGCTGCCAGTACAAACTTCCGAGCCGCCATTAAGGTTAAGTTAATGAGGAGCTCGTGGCTAAATAATAACAAGCCGCACGGGTCAATCCATCAGGTTAAGCTACGCTTGCCGGGGTTGGTCAGTGGATGGGTGACCATCTTTACATACCGAGACTCCTCCGTGCCTCGGAAAGCACATTAAGCCGTTGGTCCCGGCTGTCATTTGTGGATTTTTGACAGTCGTTACGAGTCGTCAGAAGCCCGAAAGTCTGACACCAGTCTTACCAAGGGGTATCGTATTACCCAGTTACTGGGTTGTGGAGGTCAGATAGGCAGTCGCTCCATGTAAAATACTGGTATTCAGCTGCATCCGGTTAGACTGGAAGCCGACCTCAAGATAGTTGGGAAAAGGCTAGGAAGATTGATTAAGGTTAAATCAAACTGTACCAAAGAATTTTACATACAATGTGTATGATAAATATCAATGTTTGTCTCTTAATATTAATAATTATAATATTTTCATGCTTTGCACAAGTTCAATAATTATAACATCACGCCTTGTTTTCCCGAAACATTGAAGTGTACATATAGTAGGTAGACCTACATTTAGCCAGTTCTTGTTAGTTAAAACTAAAATGTAAAGTTTGCAGGATAATTTAGAAAATGTAGTTGGTCTGTAAGATATCTTTAGTGGCATGAGGAACAGGGTGTAAAGTTCACTCATCCACCATAGAAAAGGGAGGATCCTCAACCAGACGGGTTGTTATGTCTGGCGGGCAACTGCCCATATGTTGATTTCGGATAGTCTTATCTATGTTTTTCGCTCGGTAAACTCTAACTGCGCGATGCAGGAATTGAGTGACGTCATGTCTTCGTTGCGTAGTTCGTATGTGGCGGTGTAACCACTACACTATCCATTATGCAATGCGGTTTGGAAATATACACAATTTGTATGCAAGTCACTTAAATTGACTATTTTTATTGTTAAAAGCAAATTCCTGTGCTGAGTTTGGGATGCTTTGCAGTGAGTAGATAGCTATGCAGTTATGTCTTATTGCATGTAACTGGCATTCAAATGGAAAATTGCCGATTGCAGGATGCATTCATTAATTCAATTCTTTAATATAGACTGTTCAAAACATAACTCTTTTTTACAGTTGGATAAAATAAGAAATTATATTTATTTTAAGGAAAGTAAGTTCTGACCTTTCTTATAGTTATTTTGCAGAAGAGACATTGCTTATGTACTAATATTTATAATTAAATAAAGAAATTATGCTGTGTAGGAGCTACAAGTACATGTGTCAGAACCTGTAACTTGCTTTTACAGGGCAAAAAATGGCCCTCTGAGATAAGTTAGAAGACTTGGGGCATGTTTCACCACCTACGATTAAGTTCCTATTGACTTACTTAGCAGATAATTTCGTACAAATTTTGAATTTATTCAGTAAGTAGTGGCTATTCGGACGTCGTGAAATAGGCCCTAATAACCAGTAGAGAGCAGTGGTGACCCAGTCGTAACGGCCACGACTTACGAGTTGTAGGTCGTAGGTTTCGAACCCAGCCAGGCGCTTTACTTTGTGTAAATTATTTCATCAGCACTGCTCTCAAAACAGTGAAGGAAAACATCGTGAGGAAACCGGCATGTCCTAGAACCAAAAATTCGAAGACATGTGACAGCTACCAACCCGCACTGGGCCCGCGTGGTGGATTACGGCCTGCTCCATCTCACCGAGAGGAGGCCTGTGTGCTGTGTCCCAGCAGTGGGAACATTATAGGCTGATTATGACGATGAACCATATTTTGAAGGATAGGTACGCCCTACCGCGTCAATAGATGACCGCATTTGTGCTTAAGTTGTCATCTGTCTGTCACACATTGACGTAGAGAATAAGTCGTTTCGAAAAGGGTACTTTAACAGGAGGTTCTTTGAAATAATACAAAGTTTGCTGTTATAGTCTTTATTAAATATTCTAAATTATAGTCATATTGAAAGTAAATTTGTCTACTATAAAAATATAACTTTCAAGACGCGGGCGAAGCCGCGGGCTGAAGCTAGTCTATAATAACTATAGCTACTTATCTATATTTACTTATTCAATAATTATATTTGGGTGGCAGAGAAAGCCATGCTGCGTTGCGGTTCGCCAGGTCAGCACCGGCTCTCCTTAAGAGCCGGTGCTGACGGTGGTGGCTGGTGCTTATCGGTGTCGCCTTACGACGATAAGCTACTTTTAATGATTTTATACCGAAAATTACGTCTAAACGAGATATTTTCTTAATAATTTAATATACGAATATTTTAGATTATATTTTACATTACCTACATAGTGAAATTAATTTGTAAGGTTGTGTGTAAATAAAATTGAAGTGTCTGTTTGTAATGTCAAAATAACAGCTTTTTACTAAATTTGAAAGAATATACGATCCATACAACAAAAACACATTTTTTTTGTTTGTCTGGCTGTCAGTTTGTTCCGGCTAATCTCCAAAACGGCTGGAACGATTTGGACGGGACTTTCAGTATTAGATAACTGAGGCCACTGGGCGTAAAATAGGCTAAGTACTTTTTATTCCGATATTCCCACGGGAACATAGGGATTAAAAGAAAAAACTACTTTACGCGGGTGAAACCGCGGGACGCAGCTAGTAAAACATAATTTTGAAAATGATAACTTCTTATGGGAGGGTAAACCGATTCGTTACGTAACGCGTTACGGCGCCAATCTGTCTGTATAGTTCAACTTGATTAGTTTATGTTATCAACAATAATCATCATATTTCAGACAATTTACATAAAACCTTCATCATCATCATCATCATCAGCCGAAAGACATCCACTGCTGGACATAGGCCTCCCCCAAGCACCGCCACTTCGACCGATTCTGTGCTTCCCGCATCCAGCGGATTCCTGCGGTCATCTGTCCATCTTGTGGGAGGCCTTCCAACGCTACGTCTTCCGGTATGTGGTCGCCACTCCAGAACCTTTCGGCCCCATCGGCCATCTGTTCTGCGAGCAATATGTCCTGCCCATTGCCTCTTAAGTTTGGCAATTCTTCGGGCTATGTCGGTTACCTTGGTTCTCCTGCGGATCTCTTCATTTCTGATTCGATCGCGTAGGGAAACTCCAAGCATAGCCCTCTCCATTGCTCTTTGGGTGACTTTTAGCCTTCTGATAAGGCCCATTGTGAGCGACCACGTTTCAGTGCCATAAGTCATCACTGGCAACACGCACTGGTCAAAGGACTTTCGTCTTGAGACACTGGTATGTGGGACGATAAGATATTGCGTGCGTAGCTTCCCGAACGCTGCCCAGCCGAGTCGGATTCGACGATTGACCTCTTTCTCGAAGTTGGACCTACCTAGCTGGACAGTTTGTCCTAGGTAAACATACTCGTCTACAACTTCGAGCGTAGCGTCTCCGATCTTTATGAGAGCGGGTGTTACATGGGCATTTGACATGACCTTTGTTTTGTCCATGTTCATTTTAAGACCTACACATACAACCTTAATGAATTCTAATTATTTATACTAAAACCTTCCGCATGGATCACTCCGTCCATTGGTGAAAACCGTTTGAAAATCCGTTTGGTAGTTTTCGAGTTTATCGCTTTCAGCCAGACAGACAGACGCGGCGGAGGATTTTGTTTTATAATATGTAAGGATGATGTATTAAATACCTGTAATGCGACTATGTATGTACTTACTATATTATATTTAGTATTAAACTCAAGTAGAGTCGTTGTTCCGAAGGGAAGCCGGTAGGAAAAGAAAAAAATAAAGCTGGTAGGAATCGGGTTTTATGAACCCGTCACCACTGCTATATCAGAATAATGCAGGACTATTAATAAGGATTCTCAAAAAGCTTTCACGTAAATTTTAATTATAACATACTAAGATTTCTTCTCCTTTTTAGGATGACATCAATATATCACCATCAGATGACATCACTCCAGCAATGGTTGCGGCTCTATATGGGGATAATCCACAGGAGCAAGTTATGGCAACTCAGAAGTTCAGAAAACTATTGAGTCAAGAGCCTAATCCACCGATCGATGAAGTGATACGGACTGGAATAGTTCCTAAATTTGTGGAATTTCTTACCAATAGCACCAATCCAACACTGCAGGTAATATAATCTGAGGCGCAATTCCCGTATTTTTAAAACCATTCCCATTGTAATTTGTCTCAATATGTCAAAAAAACGGTGTCACCTTGTTTCGCAGACAGAAATTACATAGAATTTCGTTTCGCACCAAAATGTTTCATATTTATTTAGTTCTTATATTTTTATATCGAATATTATTGTTTCAACAACTATTTACTTGGATGAAACATTATTTCACAGAAACACAATTTAATGAATTTTTAATCACATTTTTTTATTTAACAAACTTATCAAACAGTAGAATCATTTTTTAAAGAATATTGTTTGTTCAGTTATTTCAACGAAAATGTAAGAATAGACGTTATGCTATAAACAACAATAGTGTGTGTGTGTGTGTGTGTGTAGTGTAGTGTCTAGTAATAACTATTAGGGCACTCCGACCATATAGGTTAGGTTAGGTTAGAACTGTGACCAACTAAGCGCGAGCCGAGCGAGCGAAGCGAGCGGTGCCGCGGCAGCGGCCGGCGAGCGCTACATCGGATTTGGTCGCAGTATCAAGATTAGGGCACTCCAACAGATGAACCGCTTTCATATAACTATACTACGGAATATAGTGTGTAGTGTATTTCTTTTAATATAACTATTAGGGCACTCCGACCATATAGGTTAGGTTAGGTTAGAACTGTGACCAACTACGCGCGAGCCGAGCGAGCGAAGCGAGCGGGGCCGCGGTAGCGGCCGGCGAGCGCCACATCGAAATTGGTTGCAGTATCAAAAATATAGGGCACTGGGGATTTTCTTGGTAATAAGCTTTATACTAACTAAACAGTATGAGAATAAAGAATATTTGATTTGTTATTCTATGATATGAATATCGAAACTTTTAATTTTATTTGTAACAAAAATCAATGATTAAAGTTTATTCAAAGTAAGTATTCTGCGTTTTGATTATTCTGTGAAATGATAATATATGAAAAATTTTATGTGAAACGAAATTCTATAAAACTATTTTCTATAAAACAACGTACAACCCAAAAAAACTTATTATCTTCATTTTTGTTAAGTTTTTAACATTGATTGTCGTTAAGATGAAATTGCGGCTGGAATTTGCACGTGTTTTAATTAAGTACGAGAATTGGCCTTTAGATTTCATCTAAATAACAAATAGTTTTTCTGACCTTTAGTATGACTTCATCAGTATTTTAACTACCATTGTCAAAAATAATTTATGTTTTCTTCTGTAGTGCCACCAATAAGCTAGGTACTGTGAGGGGTACGTGTTCGTGTGGGGGGTCGAGACGCTTTTAGTATTGGATAAATATGTATGTTTATAGTGTGCGGGTTCTCTTCAATGATACAGTGATACGTTATATTTATAGTAGGTTTTTAATTAGATATTTGAAGAGAAAATATATTATAACATGAATACGCGCCTACGAAGTGACAGCTAGCCTTCCGCTATTTTCTATATAAAACAAATATTACGAACCTATTCTAAATTAGAAAGTGACTCATCAGATAGTTCGAACTGATATATTCATAACAGCCAGTACAACATAAGGTTGATAATACAATAAAACCTTACATGAGCTACGCCCACCTCGAATAAAAGCACAGGAAAATTGCTTTTATTCAGAACATTCGAACAATCTGACTTTCCCTACCTATACCTATACGAAAAACTACCTAACAGTGGGAAATCATTTGCACGGCTGAGGTCTTTCTCTTACAAGAGATGGCTTAGTTCATGACAAGCGAGTCGCGAAGGCCTGACACTACGCTAAGTGTCAGCCAAATTAAATTATAGCATGTGCCAATGTGCACTTCAAAAATTCAACGCTGTCATGCCTAAACCATACCGCAGCAAAACCACTGTAAAAGGTACGGCAAGCCTCGGGAAACAAACAAACTGATATGACAATTCACATCGACCCAGAAGGGGTTTAGAAGAGACAAGAAAGAAACTTAACATCTAAAACCTTAACCCCATCGGACAATGTTGAGCCAGAGGGAATTCAGGATCAAGAAGTAAGCGTCCAACCAAAATAACTATCTCATGGCCACACTCCAGATGAATAATTCTCGAAAATTCATCACACCGCAATAATATCAAAATCCCAAATTATTAGTTCATGTTGACTGAACTGTCGATCCTCAATCATCGGCAGAAACCAAATGTGTCGAATCGACACACTTCGCGAGGCTATGCCCCTTTAGCAAAGTTGGTCTCAGCCTAGACCAAGTCTCCTTACTTGTACCGGGATGATGCTAAATTAAACGCATATTGGCATCGCATAACATAATTATTTCTAGAATTGGAACTACAAATTATTACAATACATTTTACATCCAACGGCCTGACAGCCGTCAGCCGACTATCTATTATTTTATCCTATTCTAATTATGAACCTAATGTTTGTTTCCTCTAACTGCCATCAATACGCGCATACAAAGGTTGCATCTCAAACCGAATGGAATAAAGCCTCTACATCAGCTACGCCCCTACTGGATAAAATAGGGCTAACGTAGTGTCCAAATTTATCCATATGAAACAAACATTAAATTAACCTACCTATATCTAAAATAATATTAACCTAACGCCAGAAATAAAATTAACAATATGAGGTATGTCTCTTGCAGGAGAAGACTTACGTCAGGATGAACTAATCGCGATAATGTGACACCACGACAAGTGTCAACTACTTAATTTAAATATTAATAGGTGCCAATGTGCACTCACACAAACTATCGTTACATCCTGCATAAATCTCGTTACACCAAAACTGGCGAAACACGTATAACACATCCTCCTAAAAACAAATAAAATGATATGACAACATTCATATCAGCCCAGAGAGGGTTAATCATACTGAAACCTCAAACAATAATGGCTTAAACTTCATTCAACCTTATAAAGTCAGAGGAAGAGAAAGTCAGAACTGCAAAAGATCGAACGCTCCTAACTCATGAACTCACTCCAAAGGTAAACCTCTAGAAAAATCATCACGTCAACAATACTAAACCCCAAATCTTCTTACAAGTCCATATTGTCTGAACTGTCGATCCTCAATCATCAGCAGAAACCAATTGTGTCAAATCGACACACTTTGCGAGGCTATGCCCCATTAGCAAAGTTGGTCTCAGCCTAGACCAAGTCTCACCCCCCCTTCGAGAAGGATCACAGTTCTCAAAATACATTATTATCCCATCAAAACATTAATCGACATAAATTAATAACCTTGGAGTGCGTTCCTCCTAAGTTAAAAAAAAATACTATGATGCCGTTGTAGTGGACATCTTTTTCTCTTCCTCCGTTCGCCATAACATCAGAATATGAAACAAAATAAAGTGATTAATCCTACATGCCCTGCTGATCTTACAAAAATAATGCAGCGACATGATAAAATGAAAATGATGAGCTTGAAAAATTACAAAATCCTTAAAAGAAAAAGTTCCCAACTATTTATGTTAATAAGAATATTTTTAAACCTCTTTAAAATATTTCTAAAAAAATTATATTTAAAAATAGTAAATTTTTTTAAAGAAGTTTCATTAGGTTTCAACCTTTTTAATTTATTTAGTTTTGGTACGAAGTTTTTAATTTGAGTATCCCCAACATATGAGCCCTTTAACTTTATTGGTGTTTTTCTTACATTGTTTGTAGCACGTTGTTGTTGCAATAATGTAATAATATAATATACTAATAATATTATGAACTTTGTTTTCCAAATGAATGACAAGTTTATGGCAAAGCAACCTTGCGATGGCACATTATATTTATGTTTGTTATTATAAATTTTCACTGGAAAGTCATTACTAATAACTCCGACTGACCGTGATTCTATGTCAAACTCGACTATATGAGACTCGACGATATCCTCGACAATATGACTGTTGTTTACAATTACCTCCAAATCAGCCTTAACTTCAATAATTTTGTCTGGTACCAATGATAACTGCTCATTCTCCTTTATTTTGGTAGACAAGGTGATTTGGTCAACCTCCTTTGTTTCAGAAGATTGTTCAACATTATCATTTTCATAATTCTGATCAGCGATGATGTTATATTTAAGAGTTTCATCATCGTGATCATCATTCTCCATAGATAGACATATGCTCTGTTGTTCTGAAACATTACTAACAGAATTAATAAATGGACTGGACTGACCCGATTCGACAATTTCCTCTTTGTGTTCATTCTCGAACACTTCGATCGACTCCTCCTCATCCGTGGCAATGCTGCAATCTTGGCAGCTGGGCTCGTCATCAACATCATCGTCATCTTTACAGCTTTGCTCAATAACTAGCGGTTCGTCTTGTTTTCCGCTAGAAAATAAATTTGCATCAATATCTACCGTCGCGATCTCTTCCTGTTCGCTTTCTCTAACTTGTACAATCTTCTCTTGCACCCTACATTCTCCTTTGTGACATTTGCACGAGAACTCGGCCCATAGTTTGTCACACAACGTTTCAAAATTCATACCGTCATGGTACGTGTAACCGTGGAAAATCATAGCTGGACCCACAAGAAATGCGCGTAAAATCAGTGCCCAGTTATTTTCCTCCCATCCGTTGAAGGTGGCTGTGAGCTTAAAATTATTTAGAAAGCTTTGCAGGCACACGCCGTTGTAGCCCGAGAAATATTCCATTTTTATAAAAATTAATAAAGACCACTTAGCTTTCGATTCTTTAGGCGTCGTTTATTCGCCTAAAACAACACTTCCATGCGATATGCTTCTCTTTAATACTTATATGGGGGAATCGCCCTTATTCATCAATAATTGCATTTCGTCTGAAAAAAAATGGGTGGCAGCTTCGTACGGCGTCCTCCACCACTTGTAAGCTCTAAGGCTTACTTGTACCGGGATGATGCTAAATTAAACGCATATTGGCATCGCATAACATAATTATTTCTAGAATTGGAACTACAAATTATTACAATACATTTTACATCCAACGGCCTGACAGCCGTCAGCCGACTATCTATTATTTTATCCTATTCTAATTATGAACCTAATGTTTGTTTCCTCTAACTGCCATCAATACGCGCATACAAAGGTTGCATCTCAAACCGAATGGAATAAAGCCTCTACAGTACCTACACTTTTTCAAGAGGATAAACACCAGAATAGCCACATAACAACACCATCATTAAAATAATGTGAGAATGATGCATGAAAAATAAGGCCACATCCAACAGTTGTGGTTTGTCTTCAAAATATGTATAGAACAAACTCAAAAATGTACAATAAAACAATGCGTTATTTCAGTTCGAAGCAGCATGGGCCCTCACAAACATAGCATCAGGGTCTTCCGAGCAGACGCGCGTCGTGGTGGAGTGCGGCGCGGTGGGCGTGCTGGTGGGGCTGGTGGGCGGCGGCGCCAGCGACGACGTGCGCGAGCAGGCCGTGTGGGCGCTCGGCAACGTGGCCGGCGACTCGCCGCGCTGCCGCGACACCGTGCTGGCGGCCGGCGTGCTGCCGCCGCTCCTAGAGTAACTATTGCCTTCTTCCTACTTACATATTATATTAACTCACCTTTACTTGGGAATCCGCAGAAACTCTAAAATTCTTTTTTTTTAATTATTATTTATGAAAGATAAACTAAAAATTTATAGTGTTCTTCTGTCTAAGTATAATTACTGACATTGAATTGAAATTGGCATCATAACGTATACTACACCTAAATGATGTACTATTTACATGTATGATTACACATTACCCAGTGAATAAAGCATACATACATAATCAGCCTATTAATGTTCCCACTGCTGGGACACAGGCCTCCCCTCTGTGAGAAGGAATGGACTGTAATCTACCACGCGGGCCCAGTGCGGGTTGGTAGATGTCATGTCATGTCTTAGAATTTTTGGTTCTAAGACACGATTTTCACACGATGATTTCCTTCACCGTTTTGAGAGCAGTGGTGATGAAATTATTTACACAAAGTAAAGCGCCTGCTTGGGTTCGAACCCACAACCTACAACTCGTAAGTCGGGGCCGTTACCACTGGGCCACTACTGCTCCACATATTTAGCTGTGGTAAAATCAGTTTTTTAAAAGTTCTACTTGTCTTATATTTTTTCAGGATATTAAATAAGTATACCAGGCTGTCCATGACAAAAAATGCAGTTTGGACTCTTTCAAATTTGTGTCGAGGCAAAAATCCTCCTACAAACTTCGAAGCTGTCGCTCCAGGTAAGTTATTCGTTTTTTTTTAATTCAATTGTTATCTTTATTTCCTACATCATGCTAGTTTAGGATAAAAACCTGTTAAAATTATGGTGGCACAGTATTACCACAGTCAGCCTCAAAAAGATGTATACACGGACAAGGAACCATTTTATTGTCTACATTGTGGACTCTACAACCATTGTTTCAAAACATTAACAGTATGTAGTAGTACAGCAGTACATTGTATTCACCTTACAGGTACAAAACGTAGTATACAATTTATTATACCAAAACAATGTAAACATTTTGTCTGAAAACATCTATACCAAACAATATACACCCTAAAAACCCACCAAAAAATGGTAACCTACATAAGTGTTACAAATATGTATACAGTATAAATATAATTAATTATGGTTTTGTGTAAATTGGTTGAAATATGACGATCAATGTTGAAGATGTTTGAAAAAATCATGCCGACTGGGAGCTTTACTGGCGTGTGTGTGCCGCGTAAAGCGTAAAAGATACATACAAATTATGTTTTATAAACCATACTCTTATGATAAACCATTCTGGGTTCATCTTAAAAAGTTCAACAAAAAAGTCCGCGATGGCATACGTCTATCTTCCAAGAATGACCCACAGTAACCATTTTTATCTTTAAGAATTTGACAAAAAACTTTCATTGTTATTTCCGAAGCTATTATGACCGGTATTATATTAATCCTTATGCAATAAAATATATTATTTAAATTGGGCATTTAATGTAGATCAAAATATGCCTTGACATCATATCATTTAAATTAATAGTTTAAAAGATATCACAGATTCAAAATTACGCGTAACAAAATAATTATCGTTGACGGCAACGCGGGTGCAGCGGTAGGAGTCAATGACCTTTTCCTCGGCTATTAGGTATGTAATCCCGGTAGTACGTTCCTGTGGGATATTTTGCGACATCCACGCGAGTGAAGCCGCGGGTAAAAGCTAGTTCGATATAGGTCGTATGACGTTGTTAGAATTGTTACATTGCATGCATTGTTCGGGAACTATTACTGTGTGTACATTGTTTTGATCATAGGGTGTATAGATGGGTTTGGTAAAATTTTGTATACTATGTTTTGTACCTACATGGTGGATACTATGTTGTGAAACAAAGGTTGTTGACAATAAAATGGTTCCTTGTCCGTGTATACATCTTTTTGGGGCTGACTGTACCAGGCAGTCTTAAAACCTTTGATGGTTATATTTCAAAAAGCTGAATCTTACGCTTTTCAGTATCAAATCACAAGGTAATCTAATGTACCATAGTTGAAGATACGTGACAGGTTTGAATGAAATCAGGTGTCACTTTGCGGAAATCATATCAATCGGAAAACATTCGTAATCCATATGACGCGATTCCAACACACTGAATACTTTGAATCAAGTCGTCTTGAAGACTTAGACAAGAACAGCCAAATACGCAAAAGTCGCCCAAAGCCTTCCTATACATGCACATACAACAATGCTGATCAGCTCTTCTGTACACGGTGTGACCGGGTTTTCAAGACCAAATTTGGTTTTTCTAGTCATCAGAGAGCTCACGTAAAAAAAGGAAATTAGTCTGGGTCGCTGTTGCCGGATACGGTGAAGAGGACTACATGTATATGACGCGATTAATATGTGATGCATGTTGCATAATATATTTGCACCTTCTACATTATTTTCTGACCAGGAGGCGTGCTGCATACGACATCCAAGCTAAATTATTAGTTAGCAGAATTAACACTAATACATAATATTGTAATTGCATAGTTTGTATGTGACAGGTTAGTTAAATTGTATTTTTAATGTATTTTCCAGGTATTCCAGTTTTAGCGCGGTTGCTACATCACACTGATGCAGATGTACTAAGCGACGCATGTTGGGCTCTCTCGTATCTATCGGACGGTCCAAATGAGAAGATTCAAGCTGTGATTGATGCTGGAGTTTGTAGGCGGCTTGTGGAACTACTTATGTAAGGGTCTCACAGCAAATATATTTTCTGTCTTCTTAATACATACCTCACTGTTAAAACCATTTCTTATCATATTCAGGCGGCTTTACAATTTTTTCACGCATAGAATATTTCTTCTGTATATTCTTTCTTTTCTGAATTATCAAGAACTGAGTCTGATTGCAAGTCAATCAGACTCTGCTTCATTCACATAGCACTATATTCCTTACCAATATTTTAAGGCCACGTCCTAATTAAAAGCGATGGTCGCTCTTTTCTATGAACATGACATGATCGCGCGATCAATCAAGTCGCGTTTGTACGTCATATTTCATACAAAGATCGTGTGGATCGCATATTCGTGCGACGATTTCTTTTGTTTAGGACGCGGCATAGCAAATATTCGCCCACACGTTTATTTCACCAGGCACAACAAATCGACGGTAGTCTCAGCGGCCTTGCGAGCCGTCGGTAACATAGTGACGGGCAACGATGCGCAGACGCAGGCCGTCCTCAACTGCAACCCGCTGCCGAACCTTCACGCGCTACTGCGGTCCAGCACGGAGGCGCTACGGAAAGAGGCCTGTTGGACGCTTTCTAACATTACTGCCGGAAATGCTGCGCAGATACAGGTGAGCTGCCTTCACAATTTATGTGATTTCGGTAAATTATATTTAATGCTGATACATAAAGTTTCATTTCCTCTGCAATTTTTATAATTTTAAATTCGGAGGATCGTGGTACAGTGAAGCAAGAAAAATGTACGTCAGTCGTGCGCGTGAATGCGTTTTACCTTATCGATACTTTAAAGTGAATTACCGAAATAAGGGCATCCATCGTCAATGTTAAGTTTCTGAGGTATTTTACAAATTGCAGTGCTGTTTTACGTAGTATGTTGATCAAAATTCAATACGCGACATGTATCAGTATATGTATATGAATGAGAGCAATATAAAATATTAAGTTTGTATTTTCTTTACTATTTCAGGCAGTAATAGATGCTACCATTTTCCCAGCACTTATTGAAATTTTAAGGCAAGCTGAATTTAAAACGCGGAAAGAAGCGGCTTGGGCTATAACGAACGCAACTAGTGGAGGTAGTCATGACCAAATTAGGTACGGAACATTCTTTATTTTCTGCTTCTAAGTATACGAACTGAGTGCACGCTCCACTCGAGCGGGCGGTGCAGGTACAAACCAGTGTGTTCGCAGCGGTGACGGAAGCGTGCGCGCCATTTCGTTCGAAGATAATTGTTATAGAAATAAGCGTGCACTAAGGCCACTGAGCGAACGCTCTTTCGCCGCCAGCCCGCAACGCTGAACGCTCTACTGGACGCTTTTTCACTCAGGCCGTACACTAAGGGGCCTACCACCACCTCTTCGAGCAGTCTTATTTTAATATTACTTTTAGTTCGATTTCCAGGTCGAGCGAAGTGTGCCCAAAGTATGCATTTGAGCCTGGTTAATGTCAATAGGCTCACCCCCTATAACAACTGCCGAAATGTGGGTGTACTATAGGTACACCTCTGCCTAACCCTTCGGGGAAACAAGGCGTGATGTTATATTATGTACTTCAGTGTGGGAAAGAGATAGAGCTATACAGGACGTAAAGCTCGCATCTCTTTCCCACACTGAAGATTCTGAAAGGCAAGGGGTCTGCCTTTTCATTGATCTCTAATTCTATTATTAGCTGTTATGTTTGGCTGTCAAAAATAACAACAGACAGATAAAAAAATCTGGATGTTTTTGTCTAAATTTAATTAATCTGGCTAACATGGATGTATCTTTTCCAGGTATTTAGTTGAACAAGGTTGTATACCACCTCTATGTGACTTATTAACGTTAACGGACGCTAAGACGGTCCAAGTGGCTCTAAATGGATTAGACAATATATTAAAGGCTGGACAACAATCCGATCAACGTGATAATCCTTACGCTGTTCTTATTGAGGAGTGCTTCGGTAAGTACCGATGTTATAAATATTGTCTGTTAATTATTTAGTGAATGATGCGTTTGAAGATTTTCTAGTCCGAACACGTAAGTAGTAAAATTTGAACACCTAAAATCACCCTTATTACTACGATATAAAGGTGATTTCAATGTCGAGCTATAAATTGTTACTGCTTTGCTCTGACTTTGCGTTTGCACTACCCGTGGCGCTTACAGGACTAGCAACATCGTCTGTTTTGCCCGCTTTATTGATGTAGCAAAATGCGTAGTTTATGTTTCGGATGTCTCAGACAGCTTGGTAAAGCTTAATTTAATTAATATAATTATTAGGCTATCGAGAGACTGTTGTTAGGCAAAGAAAAACTTCTATTTTGTTTGTTTTAGGTTTGGATAAGATCGAATTCCTCCAGTCACATGAAAACCTTGACATTTATCAAAAATCTTTCGAGATAATTGAGAACTATTTTGGATCTGAAGAAGAGGACGGCAGACTTGCGCCTGCGGTGTCGTCGACTACGGACCAATATCAATTCAGCGCCGATCAATCGGTTCCAATGGGTGGCTTCCAATTCTAACCTAGGCTTATAATTCTACTTTATATTGATGCTGACCGTGCAGTGAGTATATCTTGTGATGTTTTGTATAATTTATTGTATTATTAAAGTCACAATTTTTAATTTGGCAGGTAAAATTGTAGTCAATCCTTTATGGGATATTATAGTTTTCTATAATTTAACTGTAGAGCGAGAAATCAATAGACAAAGACACAGTGTAACCTAGCCCGCTATAACAAAATATCACACAAGGAAATCGAGAATCCCTTCAAATAATTTGGGTAAAACCTTTTACCCAAATTATTTTGTAAATAATTTTTCAAACAACTCACGCACTTGGATTTTATACCCTTAAAGGTCATAGCACACATATCAACTCGGAAAGGGATCGTCACCGTGTCGCCGCGGTTCGTGAGCTTGTCCCGAGGCGAGGCTGTTACGTTACGATTCCGACTAGTGTGCGTTGCAGTAGGGTTTCATACAATGGCTCGAGTTGATACGGTGAGGATCCCTTTCGAGTTGATATGTGTGCTATTTCCTTAAGTCTATTCAAACCCCACGTTATTTCCAGTTAAACAAACAACAACTTTATGCAAGTGTAATTAAAGTGGATATTAGATTGACTAGTAGTATTGAAAAGTCAGCGCAAACTGTACCTAATGTGTAGGCATTACAGTTTTTTTTTCTTAAAACTCGTGTTTGTTTAATGTTTGGCAAATAAATTGCGAACGCAGATTAGATGTACTGCCTCTCAAAAAGAATGACAATAAAAAGTTGGCCGGTCCTAAACTGATTACTAATACCTACGTGGCCGTCCAAGACCGAATTGAGTATAGACTGAATTGAGATAACATGTTTCATAATAATATACTTTCGCCCACATAGATAATAAAAATGGTTGTAGTGCCGAAAGGGACAAAAAATATCTTTCTTGCATTGCGGATTCGTAATACAGGTATACACATACACAGGTACATTTTGAAAGATAAAAAACGCGTCTATTGGTTACTCTATCTACGAATTTTACTTTATTTGCATCCAATAATACACTACTATTTACAATTAACAAGCATAATTATTAAGTCTACCTGATTGGTCGGTAGGACACAACACAATGTAACGTGAGCAACGTTGAAGTAATATCGATATTGACACCGCGAAAGATTTTTTTTATTATTTTTCGGCATTCACGTGATAACTCGGTACTTGCCTAACTCTTCCTTTTCGCTTTGCCGTAGTCGGGTAAAAATAAACATGAACAATGTATATACTCTTGTCATGCAAAACAGTAATTGTACTGAATGGCGCGGAAGTTACTATGGCGTTTGTGTTGTGATGATGCGTGTAGTGCTATCTCTGTCAAGCATAAACTTGAAAACTTACAACTTCGGCATTTTTTGAGATAACATAGTTTTTTTTATTTACCAAAGCTCGTTTTTTTTCCAAGTTTTCAAAAGTTCTAATAATAAACATGTCAAATACGAAATAATAAAGTTGTCAAAACTAAAACTGAAAAATTAATTCTTAATTTCATATTTTTCTTTCGTCCTGTTTAAAATAAAATGATGACTTTTTGAGATACAGTAGGCGCTCGGTAATCCGGCACCCATTTTTTTCGCCCATGCCATATTATTGGATTTCTGTAGGAAATGTCAGCTAGCTAATAAGAAATCATTTTAACACAGATATATGGAAAGTAAAAAATATTTAGTACTTTACGTGATAGTACCTTACTTTTGTAATTAAACCTGCCGGATTACAGAGTAGGAGACGGATATCTATGGTAGGAGAGCTAAGTTAGAAAACGCCGGACTATTGGACTTGTCGGATTAGTGAGCGCCAGATTACCAAGCGCCAACTGTACTTTCCTTATTCTACCTGTCAAAACAGGTATTGTCTTCCGTTAGCATTTTTTCAACCACTATTTAAATATGGCAAGCTAAATGAATGTTGGGTCAATAATAAAAAAAATATTTGTATAATGGTCTGGCTGCTCACCTCCCGGCCACCAGTGTGTGATTTTACGGACGATCATTCACCTTTCACATTCGAGTATGCAACGTATTGGGTCACCAAGAGGCAGTGTTGGGCAAAACTTAATTGTGAAAACAATTTTACTAACGATTAAATTGCCAGATTTAATTACAATTAACAATTAAAATAATTAATTGTAATTGCAAGATAGACAATTAACAATTAATTAATTGTGCTTGTAAAACTTTGCAATTACAATTAATTAATTGTTTGATGCATGTTTACAATTATAGTTAATACTACCTTACTTCCTACTAATATTATAAATGTGAAAGTTTGTATATTTTGTGTGTTTGTTACTCAATCACGCAAAAACGGCTGAACGGATAGGATGAAATTTGTCACACAGATAGTTTATAACCTGAATTAAAACATAGAATACTTTTTATCCCGTGAATGTAAAAACTCACGCACGGGAATGTATCCCGTGCGTGAGTTTTTACATTCATCAAATAGTAGGTATAAATTGTTATAATAAACAATTGACGATTAAGATAATTGTAAATTTTAATTGCATTTTAATTGTAAACCACAATTAATGTATCTAATTGCAATTGATTTCAATTGCATCTCACAATTAAAATAAAATTGAATTAAATCAATTGCAATTCAAATTGTAATTGTTTGCTTTTACAATTAAAAAATTAAACCCAATTAAAGAATTATGCCCAACACTGCCAAGAGGTCACTATTTATTAAATATCAAAATCTTTGATACGCGGGCGTCTGAGGTTTTGAATTTCTTGCCAAGCTATTTTAGTCTTTATGATGCTAACAATTGGGTGTAAATTCTCTAGTGAAATGGGCGTGTACATCCGTCGTAACGCGCACCATCTCAAGCTAGTTTAAAATGCGACTCTTAACTGATGAAGTCCGCATGAGCTAAGCAGCGCTTCGGTACACACGGTTCGGCAAACACGGTAGTGTTTGTTGCAACTTTTGTGTCGTACTATCAAACCAGGAAAGAGCCTTAGAACAAGAATACTTTTATGAAATTATTTGTTCATGGAGCTTTTTCGCAACGTGTTATTGTCTGTAAGAAAAGGAATAGGTTGAAGGAACATAATCTTTAAAATCCTAGCCTATGTAATTACTAAGTACATAAGACATGAAATTAGATAGAGCCGCATGTGAATCCTAATAATAATTTTAATAAATAGGTCCTGAATGCAATAATTATCGTAGTAGACGTAGTGTCTAGCAGGGATGTTGCGGATATTCGCATCCGCATCCGCAATTGCGGAGCTTCCGCATATATTTGGACATCCGCATCCGCATCCGCAATAATCAATGCGGATGTTCATGCGGATGCGGATGTAATAAAAGTTGCGACAAGAAAGAAATTGGGCGGGGCCGGCGAATGGCGAGTGCCGTTCGCTCGTGACAATGACCAATGGGAGCGAAAAAATTGATGACAGAAGATCAGACGCGTTTGTGGTGCATCATTTGTTTCTTGTAAATAAATCATTACGTGTTTGTTTGCGCTGCTAATATGAAAAATAGTAAGTGAAGTTAAAAAAAATAGGAGCAGTAGACTTAATACTAATTTTCATTATTAAAAATGTTAATGATTACTTTATCATTGTTTTAATTCTTCATTCATATACTATATTTATATAAGATCTTTTACATCCGCATCCGCATCCGCGGATGTGAAAAAATCGGCATCCGCAACATCCCTGGTGTCTAGTGTGCGATGCCAGGATTTATACAACGTTATTTTTTGTTTATACTAAACCTCGTAAGGGGTCATTGTACTCATCACTATGAACAACTTTCACTATGGGACCAAAGCTGAAATCACGAGAAATAAATCAGCTGTTCCATACATTTATGTTCGCATATCTCGTCAAAATGTAGGGAACAGCTGATATTTTTTTCGTGATTTCAGCTTTTGTCCCATAGCGAAAGTTGTTCATAATGATGAGTACAACGACCCCTTAGGTTTACTATAAACAAAAATAACGTTGTATTTTGGAAGTCATTTTAGACTACATTGTCTCGGTCTAAATCCTGGCAACATTTGATCGTAGACGACTTTTTGAAAATAATGATTTACCGTTGAAATGCGCGCCAGCCACCTATTATTAAACATTGACAATGCAATATACCATCCCGTAGTTTACCAGATCACGTAAAATAATATTTAACGCAACACTAGAACAGGTCCAGGGGGCCTACTCCCTAAGATAGTTATGGGCGCTTCGTGCTCTGTTGCATTTACTGACATACCGTAAGTTAAACGTGGAACGAAGCGCCCGTAACGTCAGCCCCCAGCAGTGGGCTATTGTAGGATGATTATGAACTAAGAGGGGTGCAACCACGAATGAAACATGTGTACTGCTGCGTAGACACACGACCAGTGATGATAATACCAGCTTTGTATTGTAATATTCTGTTAAATGTTACTGCCTACTCAATTGAGATGTAAAAAAAACCCAGAAAATAATAACAATGTTCTTGGAACACCCTGATGTCCAACTTATTTTTCGAGGGAGTTTACTCTCAACATGTATTTATTTATGTAAGGTTTATTGCTCTGTTTATGGTGACTGAAGACTGAATTTCTTTTTTCAGATATCTATGTGTATACAGAAGTGGGTAGTATCTACAACTTCGTTGCATAACTGTTTTCTGATCAAACTATCTACACAATGTGTATGTAATTATATTGTGCACCCATTATGTATAGATTATTTTATTAATTTATATAATTAACAAAGGAATTCGCCTTCTTATTTTTTTACTGTAGATAATGGCGTATCTAGTTCATTTATTTTGTAGTATGTATTTGTTGGCCTTCAAGCTTTTGTTACTAAAATAATTAAACTTGTATATTGTTATGTGAAAAGTATCATTTCATAATGTATTACAGATTGGTACCAACAGATGGTTATTTAATTTAGCCCCGATTTTCCTGATTTTCGAATTTAATGAACTGCAAGCAGACATATTGAACGGTAAAACATCTAATTTATTAAAAGTAATTTAGATAAACGGCAATAGTATTAATAATTTTACGCAAAGATTTAATTTTCGTAATAAACCGAGAAACAAAATAGACCCAACTCTGACGCCGGTAGAGGCGGGTTATTATTATTATTATTACAGCTTTATTTCTCACACAACTGAAATTACATAAATTGATATTTTACATTTAAGTTGTTGTTTTTAATATGTGTGATCCCTTGTGGGTAAAAGCCTCCTCCATCTGTTTCCATTTGCACTTGTCTGTGGCAATATAGAGGCGGGTTAGCTTGCTCTAATTTTTTTACAAAAACTGTCATGCAAAGTGTAAAGTTTAATTCAACATTCTTGGCAAAATTATGGTGGCTCTTCCACAGAGTTTTTTCCCAGGTATTCATTCGGCAGTCTCATTCCCATCATCAAAATAAAAAGCAGAACTAAACAATTGTAAATACAATGAAGTATAACTTTATTAGCTAATGGTGATCTAAAATCATAAAAAATAGGTATCCCAAACTTATAATCTGCCGAGCTTGTCTTACCACGAAACTCCTATGTCATTGAAATAAACTATAGTTCTGAGAAATGCATGTTCTTGATGAAGAGTATCCCAAAATTTCATTCTCTCATCAAAAGGATTTCTACCTTTTGTAAGCTCTGACCCTATACTAAGGTAGTTTAGCTTTTCTTTATTTTCAACAGGGTCCCAAGTTATTTGCAAAAGTGGATCATTATCATCTGGTGTTGGGTTACTGAAAACAAGTTTATGGTTATTAAAAAAAAAACAACACATTATTATGATAGTGTCAACTGTATCAACCACTAGGAATTAGTTACTTATGGTTACTAAAGAATTGGAAAACAATAGGATCTTCAAATTTTGAAGAACTTCAACAGAATAAGGGAAATTTTCAATGGTAAATCTTTACCTGGTTTTAGCAAAATTGGTCCACATTTTGACTACTCTGCTCCTTGTCATCACTGAATCTCGACTACCCTTGCAGATTGTTGGCATCTTAAGACCGAACAGAAAAGGCAGTTCTGCACAATGTCCAGCAGAGTTCAGAAAATCCAAATGTGATGGTACTGACCACTCACCAGGGAAATTTAGAATATAATAGTATATTGGACATTCAGGCGCAAACTGACTGTGCAGTCTTACAGTTCTATTAACATAATATAAAAAAAAGTAATCACTTATTAATTGTAAATATTGTGTTCTCGTGTCTGCTCTTAAATGCTCTTCGCCACCCAAATAAAATTTCAGTAATTGTTGACCTATATTTTTTGTTAATTTATCTTCTCTTGCTAGTGATCTAGGTACAATAAGACTAGCATTCTCGTTGTACTTTTCGTAATCCGAATAAAAATCTTCTTTTATGAATTGTAATAAAGCGCCTTCTATATTATTACTACCAATTATTAAGGGCACTTTATTGAAATTTCCTGACTTCATTATTAGAGGAGGACTTTTTGTGATAAATGCAGGTTGGCCTTCAAAGTCAACTTCAATGCATGGCTTGAAGATGGCATCAATTTCATCACGGTCTGCTGCTGTTTCTCGTTCCTGAGCCATGTTACACAATGCAGTCATTATGTCTGCTGCGGGTAAAGAACGCAGCTTTTCAACTAGTTCTACTTTAGAAGTTTCCTTTATGTCTAATTCATTTGCCAGGTCAATAACAGCCTGAGAGGGGTTTTTGGCTAAAGACCAACTATTCAATGCACTAGCGCTTTGTACAATAGCTTTATGGAACAGACCTGTCGCCATTGGGGATAACATCATGAAATGGACTATCGCTCCACCTGATGAACTTCCAAAAATCGTGACATTATCAGGGTCGCCTCCAAAGGCACTTATGTTTCTTTGAACCCATTTTAAGGCCATGACTAAATCTTTCAGTCCGCAATTACCGGGTGCTGTAAAATCATTTATAGAGAGAAAACCAAAGGGTCCCATTCGGAAGCCGCATCTTACATATACAACATCTTGGTCATTGATTAAGGATACATCAAATAAGTTGTCCATTAGACCTGTATATGCATAACCTCCAATCCAGAACATAACTGGCATAAGTTTCTTAGGCTGTATACTTGGGGTTGAAATTTCAATATAGAGGCAGTCTTCTGAACCTTCTACTTTCCTATTTAGGGTAAAACATAGAGGCAAAGGGGCATTTTGAGTGCAATCAATTACTTGATCCCATGGCTCAATTGGAGTCGGTGGCTGCAAAAAAAAAAAAAAAATTATGAAAGACTTAAAGGTATAATTCCGAAGGCGACGGCAGATCGTACACGGCAGCGGCAGTGCCGCCCAAAGAGTTGAAAATAGCGTGCAAAGTATAATTCCACGAGCTTACATCGTAGTTCATGCTAACGGTCACTGCCGCAGCTCATGAGTCGATACCCCACAGAGACAAAGCTTCTAAGGGGGTTTTCAAATTCTTCATAATTCATTTTAAAACACAACAGTACCTTGTCGTAAATTACCTAACTCGATGGCAGCAAAGTAGAAACGGACATCTACGTTTTTTGTGAAAATGCTTTTTTTTGTAAAAATGAGCTTATATAAACCCTATCTACAATTTTGTATTAAAATTATTTCAAATTTCAAAATAATGAAGAAAATCTGGCACGTAAATGAAGACATCTGCACTCGATTTAAAAAAATCATCGCAGTAGAAACGGACATTTATAGTTCTTTAAGAATTAGTATCAAAATAAGATTCAAAATCAGTTTACAAAAATCCTTTGCCGTACGTGGCATATTGATGAGCCAGTCATTTGCTTGCCTAAAGCTTTCTTACTATTATTTAAAGTGTGAATCATGGCTTAACAATGACTGGTCATTTTTTTATCATATGAAATATGTTATCATTGTTGTTGTTTTTTATATTTTAAGTTGTTTCCTAATAGTTGGTAGATCATTCTACTTTGCTGTTTGTGAATATGAGCTATATATACCCAAAAAAGTGTCAAGTCACATAGTAGGTGTTGTGTATCTGTAATGTAGGTACTTGGAAATCTTCTTGACAAATAAGATTTGTACAAGTACCCCACATGCTGAATAATATCAAGTTAGTGTAAGGCTACCTAGTGCTTATGCTATCCATGAAATAAAACAGTGAATTACCTAATTCGTGTTTTACTGAACATAATAGTGGCGACGAGGAATAAACTTTTAAGAATGGAGTGTAGGGCAGTGAAGTTTTCGGAATTCGATTCTCAAACAGATAATTGGAACAATTACATAGACAGGCTAACATTTTGCTTTGAAGCAAATGGCATTGTGTTGGACTTAAGTAAAAGAGCAAACTTTTACACCGTGTGTGGATCGAAAGTGTTTGACACGCTTCTTGCGTTAATTACTCCTAAAAAAGCTAGTGATGTCTCATTTGAGGAAATCGTGAACGTTTTAACGAAACATTATAGCCCTAAACCTAACGAAATATCAGTGTCATATAAGTTCTATAAACGTGACCAACAACAAAGCGAATCAGCATCGGAATATATTGCTCAGCTGAGGAAGATTAGTTCTGATTGTAATTTTTCGGAATTAGAACGTATGTTACGTGACAGACTCGTGTGTGAAATGAAAGATCACAAACTGCAATATGATTTATTGAAAAGACATATTAGTTATGACAATGTTGTTGAGGCTATGTTGTCTTCCGAGAGTGCGGTAAGAGATGTTCGCATGATACAAAATGTAAATGGAAGCACCAGCATCGTCGCAAGCGGATTCGATTCGACGGCGAGCACATCGACGACCATGCCGGCAGCTCCTGAGCCCATGGACATCAATGCAGTGCAAACAAACATAAAACTTTGCTACCGTTGTGGTGATCGCCATGCTGGAGAATGTCGTTTTGCCAAGGTAACATGTCGATACTGCAAGAAGGTAGGACATATAGAAAAGGTTTGCATTGCAAAGAAGAAAGCCTCGAACAAAGTCAATTTCACAGAAGAGGAGGAGTCACATGCTCAGTTGAATGGTGTATACAACTTCGATAATAGTCAATTGCGGGTGCCAGCTTATGATGTTAAGGTTCATTTGAATGGGCTGTCAGTGACTATGCAGGTGGACTCCGGCGCTGGCTTCTCACTCGTGAACGAGCGCACCTGGAGAAGCCTGCGCAACGCAAAGCCGCGCTCCGAACTGCGGCCAGTACACAACAATCTACGTACCTGGACGGCGACTCCGGTTAATGTGCTCGGTCAGACAGTAGTGCACGTAAACTTTAGAGACATTAAGTGTGTTTTACCGGTTATTTTAGCTAGAGGCTCAGGCCCCAATTTAATTGGTCGTGATTGGTTTTCCGCTCTTAATATAAAAGTTTGTATTAATTTTGTGTCTAGTACTGGCATATCAATGACTAATGAAATGTTACAAAAACACTCTGAAGTTTTCAAAGAGGGTCTTGGTACTTACCGAGGCGATCCGGTGACCATACATTTAAAACCGGACGCTACTCCTAGGTTTCTTAAAGCTCGCCCAGTTCCTTTTGCAATTAAGAACAGAGTTGAAAAGGAAATAGATCGATTGATGACTGAGGGGGTATTACGCCCTGTTTCTTACTCACAGTGGGCAACACCAGTCGTGCCCATTGTTAAGAAAATCGCAGCACGGTAAATCAGGCTACCGAGTCTGATACTTACCCTATGCCAACTGCCAATGAGGTATTTGCTACAATTGCTGGAGGAAGGTATTTCACGACTTTAGATTTAGAGCGTGCATATACACAAGTCGTTGTGGATGAAGACACGGCTAAACTGTTAACATTAAATACATGTAAAGGTCTTTACACTGTTCACAGGCTGGCGTTCGGAGTAAAAGCATGTCCAGGCATTTTTCAAAGGTTGATGACCTCTTTACTAGCAGGTATTTCAGGCGTCGCAGTACTAATAGATGACATTATTATAAGTGGGCATACCTTGACAGATATGAGTCAACGACTGGATGCTGTACTAGAACGCATACAAAAAGCTGGCCTGCGACTGAATCCTGGTAAGTGTAAAGTTGCTAAAGAGTGTGTAGAATTTCTGGGCTTTGTTATTGACGCCGACGGCATTCATCCAGCTCCTAGCAAAGTGGAATCGATTGTCAAAACTCCAGAACCACAGAGTGTCCAGCAGCTACAGGCTTTTTTAGGGTTGTACAATTTCTATGAGAGGTTCGTACCTCACAAAGCTACTGTCCTCGAACCGCTGCATAGGTTGCTTGATAAGTCTCGCAAGTGGCAGTGGACAGAACGAGAACGAGAAAGCTTCGACGCAGCGAAACGGTTACTATCGTCAGACATTACTTTAGTTCATTATGATTTAAATAAACCCTTAGTGCTCACGTGCGATAGCTCTGAGTATGGTGTAGGCGCAGTATTGTCTCATGTGATGCAGGATGGGCAAGAACGACCAATCGCCATGAGTTCTAGGACATTACATTCACACGAGCGTAAATACTCTCAGCTTGATAAAGAAGCTACAGCAATCAGGTTCGGAATTCAAAAATTTCATAACTATCTCATGGGAAGAACTTTTACAATAGTAACGGATCACAAGCCACTGGTCAGTATTTTTGATCCAAAGAAGCCAATACCCAATATTATATCGCCGCGATTAACTAGAATCGCTATTGTTTTGACTTCACACAGTTATGATATAACGTATAAGCCTGGTAAACAAATAGGAAATGCAGATGGTCTCAGTCGCTGGCCACAACCGGTGCCTGAGGAACCTGAACAGCAGCTTTGTGATATTTTATTGATGGCAGAGGCTCCCGAAGACTTTCCAGTTGATGTTAATCAGATCGAGCTGCTCACAAAAACAGATAGGACTTTATCACGAGTCATGCATTACGTGTTGTCTGGTTGGCCAGCTAAAGTCACAGAGGAAGCTTTGCACAGTTATTGGTTACATCGTACTGAACTTTCTTTACATGAAGGTTGTATCCTGCTGGGTTGTCGCGTGGTGGTACCACCATCGCTACGGAAAGATATTTTACGTGCTTTACATAGGGCACACAGTGGTATAGTTCAAACAAAAGCTTTGGCCAGAAGCTATGTGTGGTGGCCGGAACAAAACAACGACATTGAGGCATTGGTGAACAATTGCACCAAGTGTCTCGAAAATAGGCACATGCCTCCCAAGACAAGTTGCGAGTGGGTAGTACCTACAAGACCTTGGTCTCGCATAAATATTGATTTTGCTGGTCCATACCAAAATAAAGTATTTTTAATAATTGTAGACTCATATTCACGATGGCCTGAAGTGTTTGTAGTAAATAGCATGACTACAGAAACTGTGGTTCGGCATCTAAGAATGCTATTTGCTACACACGGATTATGTGAGACATTGGTTTCAGACAATGGAACAGCATTTGTTTCAGCAGAAATGAAACAATTTCTGAAGTCTAATAAAATTAAGCATATCACTACAGCACCATACCATCCTGCTACAAATGGATTGGCAGAACGAATGGTACAGACGGTTAAGAATAAGTTACGCAAAATGGATGATGTGTCATGGGATGTGAAGGTACCTAACATGTTACTGGGACTGCGTGTAACACCATGTTCAGGAACAGGCAAGAGCCCTTCAGAACTGTTAATGAACAGACGGTTAAGGACTTTATTGGACAGTATTCATCCAGTCAATAAACAGCACATAAGAGTCGAGCTACAAATTACCAATAACGCACAAAAGAAACACAGAGAAACAGACATTGGTCAATGCGTGATGTACAGAAATTATGGAAGAGGGCCACGTTGGTTACCAGGCACCATAACAAGTAAGGATGGCCCGTCTAGCTATCAGGTGACATCAAACAATGGAAATGTTGTAAGCAGACATATTGACCAACTGATTCAGAAGAAGCCATCAAGCCCAACAACAGGAGAGGAGGAGAAGAAGGATAAGGAACCGGAAGAGGAAAAGGAAGAAAGTATACAGGAGCAGGTGGAAGAGTCAAGTCAAGAAAATGAACAAATAATCCAAATTCCTAGCTCGGAGGAATGGGCAGAGATGCTTGGGATACCTAGTGGGGCAGAGACAAGTTATCCAGGTGGCAAACTGAAGAACAAAGTTTCTTCTTATGCAAAGTCACCATATGCCAGGCCTAGCCACAGCAATTATTTGGTGTAATGTTATTCTTTATGATTGCTTTTGTTCCTGTTTACTTAATTGTTATATTTGTTAAATTGAGAAGATCTTGATGTTTTATGTTTATGTTTTATGTATATTTCAATTATGTTTTTTCGGTGTTCATGCATACTTGGGGGAAAGGTATGTTGTGTATCTGTAATGTAGGTACTTGGAAATCTTCTTGACAAATAAGATTTGTACAAGTACCCCACATGCTGAATAATATCAAGTTAGTGTAAGGCTACCTAGTGCTTATGCTATCCATGAAATAAAACAGTGAATTACCTAATTCGTGTTTTACTGAACATAATAGTAGGTATAGCTGCTCATACAAGTGACCATTTGGTGTTCTAATTTACACCTTGATCTAATGTAATTAATGACTATTGAGTGTAATACGGTTGTGCTTACAATATTAATATATTTATACCTATTCTAAATGCGTCAATATTTTAGCAGCCCCGGATCTAGGGGGAGGGGGGGGCAAACCGGGGCACGTGCCCCGGGCGCCTGCATTTTGGGGCGCCAAATTCAAGTGTGGCAGACACGTGCACCATCCAACGCACTGCAACTTTGCAATAAATGAGACGCGCAGCACTTATAATCCTTCCCTGCGGGTGGTGCACTTAGGAAATCACTGATTAACGTAGGTATAGGTCATCAAACGGTTACTTAGCAGTTTAAAGGATGATGACACAAAATGTATGGAAGCTGGTACCCGCTCCAATAGGAATAAATGATATATAATTAGAAAGGTATTTAGATCTAGTACAAGAATTCCAAAGGCCCATGTCTTGATTCCTTGTCCGATCGGAGTAATACAGGGTGGAAGTTGAGACAAGGCAGTAAGGTAAGGTACCTTAATCGTTGTAGATAAAGAAAAATGTTCTTAGGAGACTGTCCTTAACTTCTTGAGTAATTGCTAACTGCATTCACAGATTTTGGAAAGATGGTACAGTCGGCTAGAAAAAAGTTAATTCTAACATTTTATTTTTATGGTAACAATACTAACAATCGATGCAGTTTTGTATAAGGATTCAAAGACTTTTGGAGCAACTAAGGTAAGAGTACTCGAAAAGTCACAAATCCTAAAAAACTTTCCCCTACCCACATTTTGTTATAGTGATCGATCATCTTATCCACGGTCTTTTACGGCGATTGCTAAGAATTAAGTTATGTTATGTATGCAATGTATACATTTAAAATTTGTCTAGCCTTTTCCCAACCATGCAAGGGTCATCTTACAATTGCGATTGCGTAGCTCGGAAAATCCAAATCGCTTGCTGAAACCTAAAAGCTCTTCTAGTATTCATACGAAACAGGTAACCAAGTCCAAGAGATTCCCGGAGTCAATATGAAAAACTGTAACCGGCAGTCCAGTCCAGAGTGCGAATACCTAAACATTCGTAGAATAGTAGGAAATGGAGCGCAGTCACACATGATGAGAACGATCGACTGACATTTTTTCCCGTCATTTAATATTTATTTGAAACCGTAATAAACATGGGTGTAAATCAAGGTTTTACAGGACAACCGTTACTTTGCGGCCGTTAAGGTCATCACACACATGCATGGTGCTGGACTGATGCTGGGCTTAAACCCAGAATCAGATCAGCACCACCTCACCTCATCGACACGCCGCCAACCAGGCAGTATATACTTATGAATGAAGTGTCATGGTGATGCCGATGCGGTGCCAAGCTGAAATGCTGCAAGCTTTATTTGACGACAGCGCATACGATAAAAACCCAAGATTAACCATTAGAAGGAAGGGGGGGGGGGGAGTAGTGATCCCATGATCGGTTACTGGGTAGCGTGTCATGCCGACGCCTCTCTAATGATGCTCAAAAGGGGTGTGAATTATGAAATAACAAAAAAAAACCTTATTTGGATATTGCTAAAACTGACATGTTTGGTACAGTATAACTCCAAACGGACAAGGATTTGGAATTAGGCGCCATAGTATTTCTATTCAGTTTAAAAAGAGCTATCCAACGATATATTACACATGGCTATTGGAGGTGGGTACCAAAAAAGGCATCATCCTTTAAATTACTTATTAGCTAATAGGCTAGATTGTAGGTAATGTGAATAAAGTATCACGTGTGAGCGGGTTATGAGCGCAAGCAGTTCTACCAAGAATTCGTTGAGTTACGTGGTGTATTCGGGTAGCTGGGCGTCCCGCGTCGACACCTGTATGTGCAAAGGCGACACGACTTACTTTAATTTTTAACACAATTTTGGCGCCCCTGTTGGATTGGCGCATTTTCGATCGATTTTGAGTAATATGTTTATACGCCAAAAATTTCGGTCTCGCTATGCTTGCTCTTGCAGCCTAGTAACTCCTAAAGCAAAAGAAAATCTAGCTTATCTCAGGCAGAGTGCAAAAATTTTCGTGCTCGCTTCGCTCGCTCTTGCATTCAGATCGAAATTTGAACCGCACAGCAGGTTAATTAATATGGCTCGAACGTTGTATATTGTAGGTCGTTCTAATATGTATCATAATCTCACTACTAATTTCAAACCCTATCCTGCTAAACTAATTAAAATAAATGTCCAACAAGTACCTACTAGTATATAAAAAAAAAAAAGCGGCTTATAAGAAACAAAAAAAATTGAGATCCTCGCAATTCGAAAACGATTAGGGGGGGGGGGGGGGGCGGCAGGCAGCTGGTTTTGCCTCGCCTCGAAAAAATTCTAGATCCGGGGCTGAGGGACAGACAGCGGGAAGAGACTTTGTATTATAATTAGTGATGTAGTGATAGTGAAGTCACATTTTATTTGTCAAACTTCTGCATTATGAACATAACCCTGGAACCTTTGAATGTGCTAGTAACAAAAAACATATGTGTGTGTGTTGAATGACTTATACTTAATAACTTTGCTTAAGGCTGCCTGTCCATTGAAGCGGAGCGAGGCTGCGGAGCGGGGCGAGGCAGCGGAGAGGAGCGGAGTTAAGGACAGTGTCTGTCCATTGATGCGGAGCGAGTTAGCGGAGCGGAGTTACGGACTGTGCGGAGCGAGGTAGCGGAGCCAGATAGCGGAGCGGAGTTGCGGACTGTGCGGAGTACTTTGAGCGGGCAGCGGTGCCAGATACGGCTGCCTGTCACTGTCAGTGACATATGACAGTGACAAAAAGGATAACATGACATAAAGAATAAAGAAATAAATGTATGGGAGACCGGGTACAAAAGTAACGGCGGGTCGGAAGTAACAAACGCTCTGCAGTTTATCAAATCGTCGAAAAGCCGCGCCGCCCGCGCCGGCGCTGCCCCTCTACCGCCAGGAGTTAACCGGCGACGCTCCACCCGCTTGCATTTAATCGCCGCGCACCTTCTGCACCGTGAGTTTGTGCTAGAAGACGCCACATGAATTTACGAACCAAAAGTACGTTTTTTGACATTTAGAGGTTATGTAGTATTCAAATAAAATAACGATATCAATGTGTCCATTTGCATAGTATTTCTTGATTAGATTGTTTACACAATTCAATTCAATTAAAAATTCAAAACTCATTTATTCAAACTTTCGAAAAATGTAAATTACATAAGACAAAAACCCAAATACGCCCACCCTCCACACACAGTGTTCTTAGTGCCCGTTTACGGAGACGCGGGGCGTTGCGCGTAGCGTTGGGCGGCGCGGGCCGCACTAAATTCAAACATATGGGTGTTGTATGAGAGCGTTTACGGAGAAGCGTTATTACACGCGTTTGCTTGAAATGCAAGCGGAGCCCGCGGATGGCATCGCCGCGTCCCACGCGACGCTAAACGCGGCGGCGCGGGCGCACGCAGCGCTGCGGCTAGCTATTCTTGCAATTCTCCGTTCACGGTAAAAACGCACCTACAGCGGCAGCGGCAATGGGGCACGCGGCGGGGCATGCTGCGGGACCCGCGGCGTCGTACGCCCCACGCCCCGCGTCTTCATAAACAACATCGTAACTTGCCATAATTATGTTTGCGTTTGCACGTGTGATGACGCGGGCCGGTGCATACGCCACCTGTCTGTAAGCTCACAAAACGTCAGACGCACCGCAAAACGCCACGCCCTCGCTCTCCGTAAACGAGCACTTCCTTATTGATTTTTAAATAGCAAGTTCGATTTTTATGTAGGCATTCATGAATTAACAAAAACGTGGTTGAGTACGAAATTAACACAGCACTACGAGTCAAAAGTAATAGGTATGTTATTTTTTTTCATGATGTGGTGGACCATGTCTGGGTCTGGCTGTTTGTGTATGTGAGTTTAAATGTTTGTAAACGCACCCACAATACAGGAGAAATTCCTAGTGTGCGGCAAAGTTTAAAAATAAATGTAAGAGAATATTTCCAGAGCCCTGTAGGGCTCTAAAACTCACTTCCACCGTTTTCACTGTTGGAACTGGCTATCATATATCTAACTGCCGAAACACAACAATGCTGTTAACATTGTTGTTATGGCGATAGACTTACACAAGATAGTGCCAGCTAGGCAGGCGGACTTAGAACAAGCCCTACCACGAACCAAACCGAGCAGAAAATTTTGCTCCCACTGGGAATTGAACCTGGGACTGAGACAGATGGTTTAACCAGTAGACCACAGAGGCGGTTGAAGTGATCACAGTTTGGTAAGGGGAACATTACATCTAAATCTTAAGCTGCAAAGATCTCGACTGATGAAGTGTACGCTCCGTCCAGCACCAATCCAAATCCAAAACCCCGAGAGCTTTAAGGTGAAACAATTTGATATTTTTTCCATACAAATTTCTAGGCGGTTTTACTCCACTGTTTGAAATCGTTCATTCAAATTTTAACATGATATTGTTAGGTTTCATTAGTAATTTTGTCTGTACGGAAGCATAATGGTAAAATAAAAAGCCATTAAAAAGTTATAAGCCAACAAAGATTCGTTTTTCTTGCTAATTTTACCGCAACTTTGGGCGTAAATAAGTAATACAAAAAGTGTGAAATCCGTACCGACACAGCACAATTATCGAAGATTTCAATTAATTTTATTTCTAATTGATTCATGCAGTGGTTTTTTCATAAAACCCCATTTTCCAAAGGACTTTTCGTAATTTTTTACGCGCTCTTTTTACTAAAATTGTTCGATACGGTGTTTCTGTGCGTGCGAACTATACGTTGTCTGTGTAGACCAGCTTCTAACTGCTCATCACTGATACTATCTCTGTCGGACACGATGCCAGGTGAGACAGCGTGGTTTTTGGCCATTCCCACCATTGAGTTCGAACCCGCGACTAGTTCCAATCCACCTTAAGCTCGAATCGTTTCGAGTGCCTAAGGAGTTTCGTGGACGATTATAATGAAAACTGTCCATACGGTCAGAGACCGACGGGTCTTGAAGTACAAATCGAAACAAGAAGCTCTCTGATGCTACTTTACAGCTCATGGAGGAGAGGCGCGAGATGATTTTGCAGCTTTCAGACGATGCGCTCAAATACCAGTGGCTCAATAGACGGATCTCTAAGTTCTTGAAAAGAGACCTTCGCTACTATAATACAGACCGTATAAAGGACGCGATAGAGCGAAACAACGGCTCAAAGGCTTTTGCAAGAGATCTGTCTATTGGTATTGCATTTAATATTTATTACACACGCCTTTATCATGTTACTTTCGACCCTTACCGTGTTACTTTCGCCCTGGTCAAGAGGTCGAAAGTAACAATCGTTTTTTATATCTCTGTTTTTCACAATATGCAGCAAATAATGAGGTCAATTTAGATACAAAGTAGAGCATAATCGAAGTTTATATGTGGCTATATTCATATAATTAAAAATATATGATAACTAACTAGAAACCAATGTCAAAGTATTAGTTTTGTACCCGGTCTCCCCTAAATCGAAACAAAGAGGCCACATATATATAATTATATACGATCTCCCATCCCGGGGCACGCACTGGCCAAAAATCGGTGGTACACTACTCCCCCTCCCCCTGGCCCCGCGGTTGGTTTTTTTGCACATCCCATCTCCGTTTCCCTGCTCCGCTTCTCCGCTCCGCTTCCCAGCTCCGCTTCCTTACTCGGCTTCTCCGCTCCGCTTCCCCGCTCCGCTTCCCGGTTTTGTATGAATTTTTAAACTAGTTCGCAAATCCCTGTCCACTGAAGCGGAGCGGAGATTTTATGCAATTTCATTGGTTAATTTTGGCACGTCTCCGCTCCTCTCCTCTCCTCTCCGCTTCAGTGGACAGGCAGCCTAAGTGTTCACTGAAATCCCTGTTTTTCATAGAAACGAAAAGTAAAGAGCTAATAACAACTTTTAATTTCACACTACAGCAGGATAAAAATGTGTTTTTGTTAAAATCTTGACTTACCAAAAATCTTAAGCGACCAACAGGTGGTTTAGCATAAGGAATACTTCCAAATTTATAATAAGTTCCTTCATCTGTTTTATCAATGAATCCACAAATAGGACCATCTTTTGTTTCCACACAGCATTTCAATTCTTCAGGTATCAAAGCCATTTTACTTGATTCAAATCAATCTTCAACCTTCTTGATTAACCTGTTAAATAAAGTTATGGTTAGAATGGTTAAAGTTAAGTAATTAAGTACCGCTTCTAAAATAAACTAACATTAATAAGTGGCAATTCGATTATTAAAATAATATTGATGTTCAGAACTACAGACATTCAAAATAAACACTTATTATTAAGTAATCACAGATTGGTGATAAAATGTTGTAATATATAATGACCCTGATTGACTTGAGATTGGCCATGATCTTGACGTACTTTTCAAGTGTAATAAAATGTTGTGTTACGGATAATTAGGCATAGAATATCATAATTATTTATAGGCATAATAGCCCAAGAAAACGTTGTTCAACTATCGGAATAATGACAGACAATGTAATAAACAATAATGTACACTTTACCTGATTAAAAAACTCAATGTTTTATTGTAAACTCGTAAAAATAATGATCAAAGAAGAAGTACTTGCTAAACTTATTACCAAATTTCGTCACTCTTATGTAGACAACTTCTTTGTAAAAAAACTTTTGAAGTCTGAACTACCGCAATATAAGCACCATTGAATAAAAAATATTTCATTGAGTTACTTTTAAATAAACTAGTTATTACGCACGCTTACTAAACCGAATCTTAAAACATGAAAAATATGACATAAACTTTGATAAGTGTTATCAATCAACAGTGTTGCTGAATGTTGCCGCATGTCAAACGACATAATCCACTATAGTAGAATAAAATAAACATCTCGCTATCGTATGGCACGTAACAAAACACAATGCAGGGGACAACTAGAGAATAAGAATAAGAACGAACGGTTTTATTAGTTCCACCACAGAACAGAATTGATATCCGATTCTTTTAACCATGGTTTTTCTTCAGTTTATTCAATTTTATGATCATTTCACATAACCGCGCTTGATTATCACAATCATCCTCGCTCGTCACATCGACTTGTGGAGTCTAGTCATAATTCAACTTTGAAATAAGTGGAATCGTCGCCAACTTACAACAAATTTTTTAACAGTGGCTAACTAAGTATAATAATAAATAAATATGGCTTATTTAGAAACACCTTTCACAAAAATGATAAATTAAAACTTCTCACAATAATAATAATTTTATCATCAATCAATCTGCCTATCCATTTCCCAACTATATTGGGGTCGGTTTTCAGTCTAACCGGATGTAGAGCAGCTGAATACCAGTAGGTATTTTGCATGGAGCGACTGCCTATCTGATTTCCACAACCCAGTTACTGGCCAATAATATTATATACATACATAACATCGATTAATAAAATAGGGAGAGTTTTTATCCTCTTAGTTTAAAGCCTTTTGATTGGTTGAAACTAGTTTTAAGTAATGCTTGAGTCTTGATTGACGTTCTGTAATACGGACCTCAGTATTGCAGTACAGATAATTATATGGTAGAAAATCATCCTTTTCAGAATTGAATTTTTCCAAAAAACCTGAGCAAAAATCTAAACCCTTGGCAACACTTCCAAATGATAAGTTGACAATCAACTTGTGACACTGACAGATTGCATTGCATTGTCAAACGTCAGCTATCAAATTAGGCGCAATATGGCGCCATAGGAAAGTCGATCCAGTTATGTTTTTATACATATTATACCACTTATCACAGGAAGGATAGGCATACACAAACACCGGTTAACAGCTTGTTAATAACACGTTATACAGTCTCGTAATAATACTCAAAGAAATCCTTTTTAACCCCCGACGGAAACCGAAGGGGTGTTATAAGTTTAACGTGTGTATCTGTGTATCTGTGTATCTGTCTGTGGCATCGTAGCTCCCAAACGGTTGAACCGATTTAGATTTTTTTTGTTTTGTTTGAAAGGTGACTTAATCGGGAGTGTTCTTAGCTATGATAAAAAAAAATCTATTAAGCCGTTTGAAGATTATCAGGTCTTTTCTTATTGATGAATGGATTTTAGCATCTTCCACAGATCTGATTGAATTTAAATTTGGTAATCTGTTACTTCAATGGTACTAAAATAACATAGTAACCTTGAACTGATGCTGCAGCATTACCTGGTATTTGCAGGATACCCAACTCCTCAACAATTTACAGCAATGGTATCGTGTTTGGAATGGTCTCAATGAATAGGTTATAGATAAAATTATATATTTAAAGTCAAAGTCAAAGTCAAAGTTATTTATTTGCTTTAAATGCGGTTATACAAAGGTGTTATACGGTTTTGTATTATCTTTAAATGCGGTATTGTCTTTAAATGCGGTTATGAGTCATATCCAAAAAAAGTGTACATTCAGGAAATGGTAAGGAAATGGTTATGTCAAGAAATGTTAGGAAATGGTATGTCAGGAAATGGTTAGGAAATGGTTTTGTCAATAAATTTTAGGAAATGGTAAATGTAAAGGTGTGTACTGAATAATTAATAAAAATACTTAATCATCGTGAATGTTATATTTTATATAATATTTTATTTAACATTACAGAATACAATAGATGACAAGTCTTAAATTATTTTTTTGGTCTCTTTTTTACCTTTTCCAAATGGCTTTTTCTTTTTTCTTCATTTTTTGAACGGTTTTCTTTATATAAGCGTACTATTTAGGATTTTTAGCGCTGTGCAGCAGTTAACAGCATCTAAAAATCTCAAAATAAAATAACTATTTCACAAAAATTTTATAAATTCAATAATTTCAGACGACTTGAGCACCTCCCTCCTGTTTTGAAGTAGGGTTTAATAAACAAAACAATACTGCATTTAAAATAATATTTCTATATAAACTGTATGGTAAAATATTCTTGTTATGTGACCTCGGCCTAATAATGAGTTACAATTTACTGATGTCAGGCAAGTCATGTAATTGTGTCAAGAAATTGAGGGTTACAATTTATTGATGTCAGGAAAGTCATGAAATTGTGTCAATAAATTGATGGACATGACTAAACTTTTCTTATAACTTTGCAGATTGTATAGATAATCACTTCTACACAGTTGTATCTCACGAAATGTTAGATTCCTTATGTTTACAATGTAAAACATGTTTTTAACTCACTTTTTTCACAGTTTAAACACCGTCAGTAAACTGGTTCACTTTTTGTCCCCTCACATCCACCACTCAGAAATTTAAATTTTTTAAGAGAACTGAAAAAGAGAATCAACCTGGGACGTACTCTGCACGTGATCGGCTGTGAAAGTGAGAAAACCAGATGGCGAGCTTATTTGTGAAACGCATCATTAGTGCCATAATCGATATTCATAACGCTACTATGGCTCAATGAATTTTTAGAGTAACAATCCGCGTCACTATGTAGTGTGAGTAAATGGTTCGATTAATTCTGACATTTCTCTTTTACAGGTTTTTTTGTTATTTATTTAATTTATCAATTAAAAAGCATAGAATCATGAATTCACAGTTCTTGGTTTGCATATTTCGTTAAGATAAATGGAATAATAGCTATTAATAGTGCTAAAACTGACTTTATAAAAGTTGCAATTGAAGAATGACACTGACTTTTTTCATAAATTTCACCATTTTTAGACAATAAACATTTTTTTCTCTTGATTTTATTGAGCTATAGCTGTGTTTATAAATGAATTGCTTAGCTTAATGTTCAGTTAAACTATTCTACCAAAAATCAAAATTGTTCTTGCAAAAATTATCGAGATAACTTCATGTGACACTCCTACTAATGAAAAAGGTACAACTTTTTTGGATATGACTCTTATACAAAGGTGTTATATTTATCAGGGTCTGATGATAGAGAAGCAAAAAAAAAATCCGGATAAATTTGTAACTAACTTTACTGTGGGAAAAATACGTACAGCTGCGTAGATTTAAGCGAGGCACGTGTCGATCGTATCGTGTCGTATGTACTAGTAATACGGATTTAAAAAGCTGGAAATAAAAGTTAAATTTAAAATTTAAAAAACCCCCGACACAAAAAAAATCCTTTTGACGGCGAATGAAAAATTTAAAATATATTTTCTACAATAGCATGCCGCGTCCCCCGACGCGACGACAAAATATTAACTACAAATTATATTAAACTTAAAGGGCCAGTTTATTTTATTTTTTAGCTTTTAAAAGGATAATTTTTGTGTCGGGGGTTTTTTAAATTTTAAATTTAACTTTTATTACATTCTGATTCAAAGGTGGTCTCGTCTTTTATAACACTTATGACTACCACTAGTGTTGCCAGGCTATAACTACAGTGGGAACCATTGACAATTAGTTGGTTCGCCACAAATTTATAGATTATAGGTTACTATAATACGCATGTATTATACATACCTTCCTCTTGAATCACTCTATCTATTAAAAAAAAAACGCATCAAAATCCGTTGCGCAGTTTTAAAGATCTAAGCATACATAGGGACAGACAGCGGGAAGCGACTTAAGTTTTATAATATGTAGTGAAGTGAAGTTCATTTATGCCGTAATGTTCACTCTACTGTTGTTTTTGCATACTACATATATACATGTAAGTACATGTCATATTTTTTGAAGTGATAACTTCATATGGGAGGGTAAACTTCTTCGTAACGTAACGCGTTACGGCGCCGTCTGTCTGGCTCCCTTTCTCTCACGCATATGGCAGCAATAGTTCAACTTGGATTAGTTTAAGTTATCACTTCTGTCGAGCGTCCCGACTCCCGAGACGCACACCTTTTTTTAATTGGTATAATAGCAGTACATACACAATTACAATCGGGCCCTTCAAGCAGGCACGTATCCAGACTTTTGGTTCGGGGGGGGACAAACATTGAAACAACCATGTGAACTGTGTGAAAATCGCTGTAATCACTGTACTATAATTTTCACTGTACTATACTAGAATTATATTATAAGTATTTTTCTGTTTCCGCTGGCAGCCATTACGTCTAGTACCATATCAGGATCTGGCGCCAAAGCGGATTGAATAGACAATAGAGCGAGACCAGTAAGCCTCTCGCCCGCCATTCTATTCCTTAGGAAGGATTTTATTCTCTTTAGGCGTGAAAATGACCGCTCCACAGATGCCGTTGAAACCGGAAGGGTGGCCAGAATATGTATTAGCCTGTTAATGGTAGGAAAGAAAACTTTGTCACACGTGTCTAAAATTTCCATAATTTCGACTGGTTTCTTATCTGTGTTTTTCCACTTGGCACACCACATACTGTAGGTACTCTGCTTTTATTAGTGATTCTCCAACACTTTCTTCCCAATAAATTTTCATATTTTCTAATTCACTTATTTTCCTCTCGTCCACGACTCTTTGATTCGCAAATCTATCATTCATGCCAGATATCAAATCGTCCAAGCACGGTATAAAAATAGTTCTTCTGAAGTATTCTTCAGCAGTATCGCTGGGAGGGTTGCTTCGTGCAGTTTGGTGGGCAGTAACTCGAGGACGCTGAATTTCTATTTGCAAGACATCTTCCGCTATTTTGCAGCATGCGTTATATATTTCTGAGAATACCGGGTTAACATCGTCACGTAGGTATCTCTTTTAGTTTTCCGATAATGTCATCGGAAAATTTCATAGCAGAGGCCAGGTCGTGTGTAGGGTTCTGCAAATATGCTGACAGTGGGAGAGTATAACTGAAAAATCTTTCACAGGTTTTTAGAGAAATCAAGAAACTACTCTTTTCCATCGCAGCTATGAGTGTAGAGGCAGTTTGGGCGACAGTTCTGTTTGTGTAGGATAGTTCTCTTAATGTAATGACAATAGGTTCGAGTAACTCACCAAATACATTTATAGAGTCGTGACGTTCTATAAATCTAGTGTCACACATGCCGACCAGTCTTTTTTTCTTACTTTCTGGTGTGAGCTTTTCCACATTTTCCTTGAACTGTTTCCCGGCCATTGCATTGTTGCGAAGTAAATTGCAGACTTCCTTCACAACGCCTATTGAATTTCTCACCTCGGGAACTGAAAGAGCTTTTGAAAGAACTAGGTTCAGACGATGTGCTGAGCAATGTACGTATGTGGCCTTAGGAAATTCTTTTCTGATTCTCGTCTGCACACCACTGATGTGTCCTCCCATGGTAGCAGCTCCGTCATACCCCTGACCAACTAGTTTATCGAGATTCAAACCAATCTCATGACATTTCTTTAAAATTTCTGCACTTATATTTTCGGCACTTAGGTCGTGTATTTCAATGAAACTGAGAAAGTCCTCCCTCAAAATACCTTTATAAACGTATCTCGCACATAAAGACAATTGCTCAGTTCCACTCACATCTAAAGTTTCATCGCCAAGAATCGCGAAACACTCTGAACTATTTATTTGTGTCACAACTTTTTTCTGAATTATCTTTCCGCAAGTATCTATTATTTCATTTTGAATAATAGGGCTAAAATACGTTGCATTTTTAGGGGTTGTAATGATATGATCTTTCAGGATATTATCATAGCTTGCTCGGTATCGTAGCAGAGCCCTGAATTTTCCATCTTTACTAAGTGGCTTTTCTAAAGTCAATGGTCCACTGTCTTTGTCTCCACGAAGCGGCAACTCTTGCTCTCCACAGAAGATGATAGTTGCGATTATAGGTTTTAGTGCTGTTCTATTTCTTTCCTTTTCTTTGAGCCTTTGATCATTAAGCAGCGATGCAACGTCTATAGCTGCTGAATCCATTACGCGTAAGAAATTTTCTGCGCATAACTTAGAAAACTGGTGATATTTAGCAGCAGAATGTTCGCGAAATCTCTCTGTTGCATCTTTCCAATTATCAAATGGTTTGCTGACAAAACTTCCAAGTGTTTGGTGGGAACCTTTTCCAGCGGTGCCTGATGAAAAGACAACGCAATATTTGCAGAACACACCATTCCTCCTCGGCGAATATGTTAACCATTCCCATGATCCCATCCATTCTCTTCGAAATCTAAGTTTCCTCTTTCCAAAGCTACTAGCCGGAAACGAAAATGACGCATCTGGGACAAACGGCTGTGTAATAATATTTTTTTTCTGTTCATCTGTGAGTACAAGAGGAGGATACTGTGTGTTATATATGGCATTAGAAACCACGCCGATATCAGGAAAAGTTTCACTTATAATCATTGTATCTAAACTGCACGTTTTTGAAGTTGAACATTCTCCTTCATCTCTACATCTTCCAGCCGGTTCGGCTGAAATCACATTTTTTTCTGTAAATTTTGACGAAGTTGTTTCTAGTTGTCTACTATCAACAGCAGAAGCCATGCTTGGAGTAGTTTTTTCCTCGCTAGTAGTAACAATTTTTTTTGCCACTGGCTTGAAAAAGTTGTCAATTCTCTTCATTTTAGCAGCAGCAATTTATATACGTTCAAACAAGCACAAATCAAGAAGCACTCACATTTCACACATTACTTTACTTTATTTAAGTAATCTGTGATGGATAGGGCGAACGGTCCAACAAATTATGACGTCTGCAGGTCCAAAATTGTCCAACACTATCTCACGTACGTAACGGACTGGCGATTTGGCGAATCCAATGAAAACAGTGGTTTTGAAGTTTTTTTCCTTTATTTCACGGCACGGGCAAAGTATCAGGTGAACCAAGTCGGAAGGAATTTACTCTACTCTCTATGAAACTGAAACCAATATCAAAATAAACTGGTCTATTGTACTATACTGTCACTATTGCAGAGGTATTTCACTTTTCTTCTCGCTTGTCGCTCTCGATTCTCACTTGAATCGCTCTCGAAATAAACTGACATGCAGGTTCCCGGACTCCCGCCCCCGCCGTATTTATACTACATTTTCGTATTCTGGAACACTGTGGAATATTGCGCCATCTACTACCTGGTAGCAGAAAGTTATGGAAGCTTCTCGATATTTCGCTACTCAACGCGACGATCTTTCTACTATTAGTTTTTCTACTCGACGATAGATGTCGTTCATTACTGTTTTCGTTCTCGGTTTCTCTCTAAATAGGTTAGATGGCACTACTAGTAACGTCGCTTACATAATCAGATCAAGATCTATCTATTTTTATTTTACCTACTTATTGAAAGAACACGCAAGCGAATAAATAAACAGATGGCTTAAAACGTTTTTTTTTTCAGTCAGATTTCGGGGGGGGATAAATCCCAACTATCCCCCCCTCTGTATACGTGCCTGCCTTCAAGTACTGGTATCATGTATGCCTATAGTTAAACAGCATTCATCACAAAATAACAACGTATTAATTAAACTAGAAAAAAAAAACTTATGAAAAACGAAACTTAAAATACAATTAGTACGTACCAAAACAAAATTCAAATTAAATCAATATTAGTACCTATTAAGTAGTATCAAAAAGTATCATAATATAAAATAAAATGTTAACACGAAGGGTTTAAAGTGAAAAGGTATGAGTGTGAGTGATATCTAAGATTTTAATATGAACATGAATTTACAAAAAATATTTATTTCTCAAACATGCTTGGAAATTCGAACATTATTTTGACAACCTTCTTCGAGATAAATCGAAGTTGCTGTATTTACCTACTGGTCAAAAACAAGCGAGTGCCCGTCCGGCAATCTAATGCTAGCCACACACGTAACTATTTGCTTGCGCAAAGGACACTGGGAAAAAACGTCACCACCCACCAACAAGGTTGAAACATATGTCATTCGAAGCGTCTGGTTTTTTTTTTTTTTTTTTTTTTGGGTGGGAAATCATCAAATGACTTCTCTCGCTCTGGGCGAGGGCGTGTCAGACTTTTACTGACTAAAACCCACCCGTGTTCCTTCCCTTGCCTAGACAGGGGCCACGGTTTCCCCTTAGGACTTATCCGCAACCCCAGTGGTAGGCATCGGCCCTAACGGACCCCTTCAGCTTCGCTGACAACTCTTTGAGGCGCGCGTGGAATACTACGCGCCGTCGACCCGGGCTTGGTCCTGACCGGACGGCGAGCTACCCATCACTCTCCGTCCTCAAGCCCGCGCCTACGGTGGCCGGAAATCGGCAATCGATTCCCGACGCCCGGGGCGTCCACTACGGCGGCGGCTAGGGGCTCGAAGGAGCGACCTTTGTCTCTGCCTCTCGCGCCCCGCCTCCTCCTTCACGAGCATTACTGCTTCGCAGAAGGAGGTGACAGCCTGCCATGCCCTCTCGCTCCGCACCATGGCCTGGACCAGGGCCGGACGTGAGAGGTCACTGCCGCCGATCGCCTGCACGAGGACACGGCGGTGCTCCGCCCAAGCCGGGCAGACCTCCACCGTATGCTCCACCGTCTCCTTCGGGCGATCCACGCAGTGGTGACACCCGGGCGTTTCCTCCTGCCTTATCTGAAACAGGAACCTCCCGAAACTACCGTGTCCGGTGAGGACCTGCGTCAGGCGGTAGGTGAGGGCGCCATGGCGCCTCTCTAGCCACTCCTCAAAGAGGGGACTCATCGCCGCAATTGTGGCGTGCCCAGATCTAGGTTGCGACAATCGCACTCTCCAAGCCGCCATGAGATCCTGCCGGAGAAGCGTCTGGTTGGACTGATACTTTTTTACTATGGCGACATGTTTCTAAAATATGGGGTTTCCCTGGAATTACTTTTTGTATTCAATATTAGCATTATTGGGAAGACAGCACCCTAATTACGTAATGCATTTTCAATTTTAAATTGAAACCAATTGAAAAAGATTGCCAGTCCATTGCTTCATAAGTTCAACAAAAAAGATTGAGCAGATTATTTTTGTCGAATTTATGAAGCAATGGACTGGCAATCTTTTTCAATTGGTTTCAATTTAAAATTGATCATGCATTGCGTAATTGAGGGGCAGGTTCCCACCTACCAACAAGGTTGAAACATATGTCATTCGAAGCGTCTGGTTGGTTAGATACTTTTTTACTATGGTGAATTTTTTCTTAAATGTAGGGTTTACCTGGAATATTACTTTTTTTAATTCAATATTAGCATTATTGGGAAGGAACGTCCACCCCCACCCTCCAACAAGTTTGAAGCAAGTGTCATTCAAAGCGTCTGGTGAGTTAGATACTTTTTTAATATGGCGACTTTTTTCTTAAATGTAGGGTTTACCTGGAATATTACTTTTTTAAATTCAATATTTGCATTATTGGGAAGAAACGTCCCCCCCACCCTCCAACAAGTTTGAAGCAAGTGTCATTCGAAGTGTCTGGTGAGTGAGATACTTTTATACTATATCGACATTTTTCTTAAATGTAGGGTTTACCTGGAATATTACTTTTTAAAATTAATATATGCATTATTGGGATTGTTTTTACTCGAGGTGGAAATCCTCATGGTTGTCCTCCGCCCTGGGGTGAGCGAAGGGGTCTGTCAAACTCTTACTGACTAAAACCACCCCGGTGTTCCCTCGCACACTTGCGTCGGGGGGCTAACCTAACCTAACCTAACCTAACAGTGTTCAACTAATCTTGGGAAATGTATGTAACCAACAAATGCTTCGAATGACACTGGTATCAAACTTGTTGGAGGGTAGGGACGTCCTCCAACTGTCATTAAAATACATGTCAATAGTTATGTTTATATGAACCTAGAAAAGACTTCACTACTGTCTTTTCCATTTGCTAAGTAAATGGGTTTTTTTTTGTAATAAAAAAACTTTTCAGCAAATATTTACATGTTTTTTAACAAAAAAACAAGTTTTTCTCATAAAAAACCATATAAACCTTATAAAAAAAGAATGATACCTACTATACAAAGAACAAGACTCTCGAACTGAAACATAACAACAATAATCATAAGCCCCATCGAGAACGTCTTGAGAAATGTCAAACAATCGTAATGTTAAACTTAATAGTAAACATTATATTATAAATGTGCATCTTATTTTTATTAACAAATAACCTAACCTATAACTAACCTAACCTAACCTATAAACCTAATCTAACAGTGATAAACTGATCTTGAATTTTGGAGGTCACATGGAACGCCTACGATGAATTGCATTAGTGTATTCTTGTGATTAATTGAACAAAAGATTAAAAGAATACACCTATTTATGTTAGGCTAACCTAACCTAACCTAACAGTGTTAATCTAATCTTGGAAAATGTATGTAACCAACAAAATTAAATGCTTTGAATGACACTGGTATCAAACTTGTTGGAGGGTAGAGACGTCCTCCAACTGTCACTAAAATATATGACATGTCAATAGTTATGTTTATAAGAACCCAGAAAAGACTTAAGTACTGTCTTTTCCCTCTGCAAAGTCGGTGGGTTTTTTTTCTAATAAAAAAAACATTTTCGGTAAATATGTGTTTAGTTTGTAATAAAAACCATTTTCTCTATATTTTTCTTAATCATTGCTGAATGAAGAAAATCCATTGCATTAGTTTTTGAACAGTGGGGATGTTTTCATAGTATAAAGGGGCTTTAGAGATAGCATTAACGATATCGAATCGTATGGCTATGAAGTCCATATTCCACCCACAAAGAATCGGAAGGCTAGTCAGCTTACAACAGACCAAGCAAATAAGTCCCGATTGATCATGATTTGTAGGTGGGTTATAGAGGCGGTGAACGGCAAGTTCAAAAATAGGTTTAGGCTGTTACGACAGACATTATTTCAACCGTGCACTACATCACATGTTTTGTGATTTTAAAATCGCAGCAGCCATAATAAATGCGTTTTATCGTGTCATTGTTGACAATAGACTCGCTTCTGAGATGGTTACCATTATTCGTACGCGATCTGATACGATCCTTATACAGGGTGGCAGGGACATCGACGCGAAGCCGGTTACCATGGATTCAGTACATGATTCTGAACCCCCCTGCGTTGAAATTTTTCGTCGGTTATTAAAAAAAAAAAACAGCTGTTTCATAGAAAAGTGCAATACCTACGCGGTCAAAATGTATGGAGCAGCTGATTTTTTTTTTAATAACCGACGAAAAATTTCAACGCAGGGGGTTCAGAATCATGTACTGAACCCATGGTAACCGGCTTCGCGTCGATGTCCCGGACACCCCGTATAATCCTTTTGCTTCGTTCACGTAAGAAAATATATATGTAATAAATGCTAAAAATGTTTAAAAAAAGAGTTTATTAAATGTATAACGGTAAAATATTATTGAATTAAAAAAGTAATATTCCAGGTAAACCCTACATTTAAGAAAAATGTCGCCATATTAAAAAAGTATCTAACTCACCAGACGCTTCGAATGACACTTGCTTCAAACTTGTTGGAGGGTGGGGGGACGTTTTTTCCCAATAATGCAAATATTGAATTTAAAAAAGTAATATTCCAGGGAAACCCCACATTTAAGAAAAATGTCGCCATATTAAAAAAGTATCTAACTCACCAGACGCTTCGAATGACACTTGCTTCAAACTTGTTGGAGGGTGGGGGTGGACGTTCCTTCCCAATAATGCAAATATTGAATTTAAAAAAGTAATATTCCAGGTAAACCCTACGTTTAAGAAAAATGTCGCCACAGTATAAAAGTATCTAACTCACCAGACGCTTCGAATGACACTTGCTTCAAACTTGTTGGAGGGTGGGGGGGACGTTTCTTCCCAATAATGCAAATATTGAATTTAAAAAGTAATATTCCAGGGAAACCCCACATTTATGTCGCCATATTAAAAAAAGTATCTAACTCACCAGACGCTTTGAATGACACTTGCCTCAAACTTGTTGGAGGGTGGGGGTGGACGTTCCTTCCCAATAATGCTAATATTGAATTTAAAAAAGTAGTATTCCAGGTAAACCCTACATTTAAGAAAAAAATCACCATAGTAAAAAAGTATCTAACCAACCAGACGCTTCGAATGACATATGTTTCAACCTTGTTGGTAGGTGGGAACCTGTCTTTCCAATAATGCTAATATTGAATACAAAAAGTAATATACCAGGGAAACCCCATATTTTAGAAACATGTCGCCATAGTAAAAAAGTATCAGTCCAACCAGACGCTTCGAATGACATATATGTTTCAACCTTGTTGGTGGGTGGGGACGTTTTTTCCCAATGTCCTTTGCGCAAGCAAATCGTTACGTGTGTGTGTGGCTAGCATTAGATTGCCGGCCGGGCGCTCGCTTGTTTTCGACCAGTAGGTAAATACAGCAATTTCGATTTATCTCGAAGAAGGTTGTCAAAATAATGTTCGAATTTCCAAGCATGTTTGAGAAATAAATATTTTTTGTAAATTCATGTTCATATTAATCCAAGTTGAACTATTGCTGCCGTATGCGTGAGAGAAAGGGAGCCAGACAGACGGCGCCGTAACGCGTTACGTTACGAAGAAGTTTACCCTCCCATAAGAAGTTATCACTTCAAAAAATATGACATGTATGTATGTAGGTAGTATGCAAAAACAACAGTTAGAGTGAACATTCCGGCATAAATGAACTTCACTTCACTACATATTATAAAACTTAAAGTTGTTCAGTTTGATCCCCTGTATGACATTGAAGAACGTTTCTGATACATGCTGTATAGATATTTCAGTCTACCCATATTTGACACGTGTAGAAAGAAGTAATTAATTACAGATTCACTTGTAAAACATTTTCCGTACGTCCCAATTAGGTAACAACTTCTATTATCATGTACTATGTTATGTACTACTTGTTGAAGCTTATTAGATACTCTTGCTCATTTTTTAGGTCTCAAGAGGGTATGGAAGTAGCATTGGATACAACAGTTTCATTCTTCACCATGTTTATACAATGTACAGACTCATCAATGCCATCCATGAAGTAAGTAGTAGTTAACTTTCAACAAATTAGCATTTTTGGCTGTACTTACGAGTGGTTATTAAAACACTGTTTAGCTGCACTAGAAGTCATTTTGATGCGTATTTATCACAAACCTGTAATTATGGAGCTGTTTGGTCAACGATAGGTGTGCCGTGCGCGACTGAATCGGGCTCATGCGCGACTACGGGGAATCACGTAGTTTGATCGCTGTTACTAAGTCCCGTATCTACATCAATACATCAATGGGTTTGGGTCACAATTTTCTTTTTGGATTTATTGCCAACAATTTTGCGTTTTTCGCCTGTGTGCACCGGGCACAAATCCAGACTCCGCTACTACTCAGAAATTCATGTTGGATAGGTAATTCAATAACTTGCCCGACCTGGGAATCGAACCCAGGAACTCATACTCAGCAGTAGCGCTTGCGCGCAAACTGTCACGCTGCCTGGGGGCCAAGTCTACTAATTTACAAACGTCATAATGGTGTCATCACGATGGTGAGTTTTTGACAGATTTGCCATACAAAATCGTCGTGCTCGTGAGCACTAGACCAGGCAGCGTGACAGTTAAAGTAATTGTTGGTTAAATAAAATGGGTAAAATAATAAAAAAATACACAATATTTTCACAATTTTGTCTGGTCTACTTCTCGATTATACATGGATTTTAATAGATCTTCATCCATTACAACTGAGTCGCAATACTTCATCTTCTTTATCAAATTCTGCTTGAGTTCTTTTTCATCCGTTTCTATCATATTTTTGAATTCCGGAGAGCTTAACATGTTAGCAAAATACTTTCGATTGCTTGTAAATCGTGGTGCATATCCCACAGTTGTTCTCAAAGGATAGTTTACAAAGTTTTTAGGATCGTCCAGGGCTAATCTAAACAAAAAATCATTTAGTAAGTGGGTACCTAGTTACGGAAGACGGAAGTAGGTAGGTACATCACTAGGTAGGTAGCTGTTACAGTTATAACAAGAACTGGATATTTGGGAGCTACAGCACCTAAAGATGATTTATGAGCATCAAACCTGTAAACCTAGGTTGTTAGGTAAAATTTTACACAGATTTAAAAAGTGGCTTTCTTCATTTATCCAATTTTTTTGGACCTATTTCTGTTATAGATAGGAAATATTAGAATATCATATATAGTTAGCAGAAATATGTGGGTGTGTGTGTAAGAATGTGTTCATTCATGCTACTTACTTCATGGATGGCATTGATGAGTCTGTACATTGTATAAACATGGTGAAGAATGAAACTGTTGTATCCAATGCTACTTCCATACCTTCTTGAGACCTAAAAAATGAGCAAGAGTATCTAATAAGCTTCAACAAGTAGTACATAATAGAAGTTGGTACCTAATTGGGACGTACGGAAAATGTTTTACAAGTGAATCTGTAATTAATTACTTCTTTCTACACGTGTCAAATATGGGTAGACCGAAATATTTATACAGCATGTACATATCAGAAACGTGGTTCAATAATAGGGTGTCGTACAGGGGATCAAACTGAACAACTTTCTCTATGAGATCAACATCGTGTTGGCCGTGTTGTCTGCTGCAGGATCCATCTAGGGACGCGTGTCAAAGATGGGTAGACCGAAAAATATACGCTGTTTAGATAATACAGCGTGTATCAGAAAGATCTGGTCAAAAAGGGTGTGGTACAGACCATCAAACTGAGCAACTTTCTCTATGAGACCAACATCGTGTTGGTCTCAAATTCAAATGTTTATTGCTCAACACAGTACATAATTATTCATACATTTCTAGATGTCAAGTGAATGCGCAGTCCACTGTGTTGCACCAATTCAGGCATGCAAAATTATTATCAAATTATACTATGTCATAAATTCCATTCAATACCATGTCATTCATTTCAAGTAGACCTTATAATAAAATGTCATAAATGACAATTAGTACTCTATACAAGTTTCTCTCTCATAGAGAAAGTAGTTCAGTTGCAAAAAAAATATCAAGGATTTGATTTGATGGTCTGTTCCTTAAATTTGACTACACCTTTCTGATACACGCTGTAAAGAGAGCAAATATATAGTTATTAAAAGTATTAAATAAAAATAAGTTCGTACTTCTGTGATGAAGCACATAACGATAGAGTGGCTATTGATGCAAGTATCACAACTGTAACACTCCACAAAAACACTTTATTTGTGAACATTTTAGGAATAACATTGCCTATCCCTATCACTAGATAATATTTTATGAAATCAATTTGAATAAAAAAAAAAAACACTAGCGATTTTGTAATTTTATGTGTGAGATGAGATTGGCTATTTCAATTTGAGTCGTAAAGTGGTTTTATTGTATTATGTTGTGTTATATTTAGGTAAAGAAAAAACTGCATATTGTAAAAGCAAGCAAAGCATAGTTTCAGTCGTGTGAGGTCATAAAAATATTAAGCCAATATTTATTTATTTATTTATTTAAACTTCTCGCACACATTGAGGTACAAAGGCGGACTTAATGCCTTAGGCATTCTCTACCAGTCAACCAAGGGTGGTGTGGTGCAAGATAAGATGGCAGGTGCTCTGAATAAGAGGAGAAACCGTAAAAAAATATTAAAAAGATATCTAAATGCATTATAAATAAAATAGGCACACAAGTACATATATAGGTTATAAGCTTAAAACACACAAAAAAAAAATATATATATATGCATATTTTTAAATAAATATGCATATTTTTTTGTAAAATTGTAATGAATTATAATAGGTAGGTACTCGTAACTTACCTAAACATCTAACTTGTGAAGCAATGAGCAGTCACGAAACGTCTGCAGTTTATCAGAAGATCCGATAAACTCGGAAAATCATTTCTCAAGTGACTTTCAATTTGGATCCCTCTGCCTTAGTGCGTCGCATCGAGAAATTGAACGATCGCTTCCAAACTTTCATTCCTTTTGAATTTGGTAAAGGGATTTACTAAGTTAGATAGTTTTTATGTAAATTATATAACTGAAACTCTGTATGTATTGGTAGGTAGGTACTTTGGATACGACATTCGGGTTGAGGTTACCTACAAACAATCTGCCTAGCCTTTTCCCAACTATGTTGGGGTCGGCTTCCAGTCTAACCGGACGCAGCTGAATACCAGTATTTTACATGAAGCGACTTCCTATCTGACCTCCATAACCCAGTAACTGGGTACTACGATACCCCTTGGTGAGACTGGTTGTCATACTTTCGGGCTTGTGACTACCCGTAACGACTGTCAAAGAGCCAAGAATGACAGCCGGAACCAACAGCTTAACGTGCTTTTCGAAGCACGGACGAATCTCGATATGTTAGGATGGTCACCCATCCACGGACCAACCCCGGCAAGCGCAGCTTAACCTGATCGAACGACCCATTTGGCTGTTATTACTTAGCCACGAGCTCCTCCTCGAGGTACCTACCTATTTAAATAATATAACTAATTAAATTATACAACAGTAACTATAGGTACTTATTTATTTTTTGTTATGTATTTTCTGGTGTACAATAAATAAAGTATATATATAAATAAATTACAATAGGTAAAAATAATGTAGGTTAGGTAACTGCTGTGCGACTGAAGATTGTAGGTACGTAAAATAAGGTAAGTGGTACTTGTTACGCAAGGAAGCAGGGAAATCACATAATTGGTGCCTGAAACGTCTGAAACATATTCTCCAAGCAATTTTATGTGACTGAAACTGAAATATATGGGTAGGTATGGAAACGAAAAGGCACAAAACATTTTAAAAAAGGTCAGGTTCAGGCTTGTTAGGTAAACATGTAACCTGCGATCAGTTTTAAATTGAAACCAATTGAAAAAGATTGCCAGTCCATTGCTTCATAAGTTCGACAAAAAAAAATGAGCAGATTTTTTTTGTCGAACTCATGAAGCAATGGACTGGCAATCTTTTTCAATTGGTTTCAATTTAATATTGATCGTGCATTACGTAATTAGGGTACTGGTCCTAAAACTTAGTAAATTCCATCTAGAGATCTCTACATACCTACTTATCTAAAAAATCTTTAGGTACATCAAAATTAATAAATGGTTGTTGATTTTGATGTACCTAAAGATTTTTTGGTTCTATGAAACAGATAATTAAAATTATATTGTTTTATTTTAACTGTAATATATCACACACATAACAAAATGGCGAAAAGGCGGAGTATGGCACAAGTAAGGAAATTACAATTTTTCTTGCAGTGGCGTCGTGGCAAACTGGCAAGGTGGTTACATTTTGAAATGACATTTGAAACAAATTTCCGTCACAATCTGCGTTGTCTCCGGAGGCATTCGATTGGAACATTGGCTGGATGATAATAATTCCCTTCCTCACAGCCGCATTCGTAGCGGCAAAATAGGGATGCCCAGGTACCTATCTATAGGGAGTGCACATAGCGCCGAATTGGTTATTTGCCTGTAAATATATTAAGCTGGGTAGTCAAAAACACAGATTTGGAGATATAAAGAACTGACTTAGTTTTTGGATGTACCTACTATACACCTCTGCTAAGCCCATCGGGGATTACAAGCGTGATGTTGCTATGCGTGTTTTTGAATTAACGCTGACAGATACTTAAGAACTTTCAATCCTGTGAATAATGCTTACGTACCCTGCATAATACATTCATAAGCAAAAAATCTTGTCGTATGTTTTCACTCACCGGATATTCGTTCATATTTTTCTGATTTGCAGAGGACCTATGTTGTGTTGGGGACATTGATAGGTGATATTAATTAGTGGAGCTTTGATCTGTCACACACGCGCGCCTACGAGCTGCCAATCGCACTCGCTTGTCGGCCCGGCAATTAGTCGTTCCCATGTACTATCGAGCCCGAACAACCGGAGCATAGCCATCGGGAGCTTTGCGTGTGTTAAACGGGGTTATACTATTTAACTGCTGTTTTGTAGTTAATTATCGGATTAAGGTACCGCTACCGACCTAGTACCTACTCAGGTACCTACATCTATAGGCACAGTACCAACATAGTGATTGGTTGGTGTTGTGTAAATTGTGGGCAGGTATAATTAGCGAGATACCTACGATGTAGAGTTAATTTAGGTACTATCATTGGGTACTGTAGTCTTTGTTTGGTGACCTACTTATACCTAGACCTCCTTCTCGATTTCGATAACGCGACTCTTTGAAATTATTATTTCCTAGCGTGTGCCCTAATATGACTCGCCAGAACGAATATAATTTTAAATACCTACCCGGTCACAACTAAGAAAAAGACAAAAAAGAAATGAGATTATAAAGTCAATCAAGCAATCAGTCGTCTTCGTTAACATAGGAAGTACGACTAGGTACCTATGCCTAAAAGATAACAAGCCTTGGATAATTTCCTAGTGTATTATGCTTACGGGTGTACCTAGTACCTACACGGTACAGCGTCTACTTAGTGCTTATTGATTTTGTTTGAAAAAAAATAAAGCTCTATTTTGCCGGCAAAAGATTGAAGCAATTTCTGTCCTACGCAAGAACAGCCCATTCCAATTGGATTATTAGCTATCTGATAACGAATTCGTCAGGGGCTGAAACCCGGCAATGAATATTTCGCTCAATTTCCTATTAAATTTTGACAACGTTCAATTCGCGGGAGGTGGCTTGCTGCATGTTCATGGAAATTAGGTTATGAAACCCATTGATAAATGTATTGAAATTCAGTTTTATGTTTGTTGACTAACAATTGTTTTCTTAATCATTTGAATATGTACCTACCTATTCAATTGATTATACATATATTGATGACTTAAGTAATTTGAGAAAAATTTTAAAGTATTTTGTCTACTGCGCCCAGGTGCACGAACGTATATATATATTTTTATCGCAACGATTTTTTTTCGTACACTGGGTTTTCAACAGGGGCGGATCCAGGATTTCATTTTGGGGGGGGACATTCTGTCAAGGTTCGGAGCTAGGGTTAATATCACAAAAACAATTTTTTTGCATGCCGCTTCGAATACGTTAGGTTTTCTTTATCTTTGACCATTCATACAGAAATAGAAGTACCAAAATTTATCGACTTATCAGATTTATGTAGAAAATTTAGATAATTAAGAGTATGTAGGATGCAGGAGCGAGCGAAGCGAGCTCGAAAATTTTAGCACCCCGCCTGAAATAGATTAGACTCTCTCAGACAATGCTGAAGTTGCTGGAAGTCATTCAAAACAAAGTCATAGTCGATCGTACTTTTACTGCTTTTGTAGATTTTAAAGTATACTTATCTTTTACCATTCATACAGAAATATAAGTAACGAACGGTAATACACAAATTGATCGACTTATCAAATCCATGCAGAAAATTGAGATACCTAATTAAGTGAATTATGAATGTAAGAGCGAGCGAAGCGAGCTCGAAAATTTTAGGACCCCGCCTGGAATACGTTAGACGATTAGACTCTCTCAGAGAATACAGAAGTCAATCAAAACAAAGTGATAGTCGATAAAAATACCAATATTTAAGCGTACTCTTACTGCTTTTGTAGATTATAAAGTACGCCTTTGCGAAATAGATTACAATTATATGCATGGGCGTACCCACCCAGCTATTGGCCCAGGGGGGGCAAATCAGAAATCCCCCCCTCCCCCACACATGTTTTATGGTACGGACAGATTTGAAAAAAGCATGCTCATAAGCATGCTTAAAATGAGCATGCTCTGCAACTGTTCACATTTGCCAGCAATAAGCATTCTTGTTTGCAGGGAGCAAGCTCGAAAATCGAAACGTCGGTTGATTTTTGAGCACGCTCAAAATAAGCATGCTCATTACTAGCAATGATGCAACACACGTGTTACTAATGAGCACTTGCTCAATATAAGCATGCTTTCGTGCTAGTAATGAGCACGTCTGTCCGTACAAATGTGTCAATTGTGGACCGAATATAATTTTCTATTTTTAAATGATACACGAATTTCAAAAATTGCTTCACAATTGACGAAAATATCGTTAAACATAGTAAAAAAAGCAATCGAACATAGAACGTCCTCCTTTTTTAAAGTGGGTTATTCATAAATGCATAATTATAAATGCATGAAAAGCCGCGCAGCGCGGTTTTTTTTTAAAATGAATTCAAACTAATGTAATTATTATAATTGTAAAGGAAGTCTTATCGTGACTGTAACTTAACTTTTATCAACAACAGTACTTAAACATACAAAATCCAGGGGGGGGGGGCAGCTGCCCTCCCCTACCCCCCCTGGGTACGCCCATGATTATATGTATTAGAGTACGGAGGTACCCTAGGCGGGGTTGGTTGGCCCCCCTGCCTACGCCCCTGATACACCTGTTGTAAACAATATACAACGTGAAATTTGAATCACAGTTTTGCTAGAACAAACGTTGTTCAGACCATGGTCTACTACCATTCTATAACAATCAATTTAAAAAAAAACGTCAATAGTATTTAAAAAAAAACACAAAAAAGACTGATTTATTTATTAAAATTTCGGCCCGCATTGACCGGACATCCTTGTAGTCCACGTGGACTCCTCATAACTCTTTTAAATGCCATATTGCTACCGCAATTCGAGTCCTTAGATGTTGAACACGTTTGAGCAACATAAGACTTATTTGAGAACGCCTAGTTTAGTTTGTTTTAATAACATATTGGATGCTATAGAATGATAGTAGACCATGGTCTGAACAACGTTTGTTCTAGCAAAACTGTGATTCAAATTTCACGTTGTATTTCTGATTCCTGATATAGGTACCTACCTATAGGTACCTATGCTGTGTAAAAGTAAGTGCACCTGAATTAAATCGAAAGTATAGAATTCTTCGGTCGTTTGGGGGGGGCCATGGCCCCCATGCCCCCCCCCCTGTATCCGCCAATGGTTTAAACTCTCGGTATTGAGACGAGCATTAATGAGAATCCAACAGAGCGCATCCAGCGCGTATCCCAGTGCATCAAGAAAACAAACTGTTGGATATTCAACTCTCGGCGCTAAGCAGAGCGTCGAAAATCCGATACGCAAAAAAAAAATCGCCGCGATTTTATTACGTCCGTGCGTACATGGGCTTAGTCCCATCGACGATCGAGTCTCAAAGAATTTCATCTAACTCTATCGTAGCTTAGGTAAACGATTTGCGAAGACTACGGGAGAAGAGTTGAGAATACATGTAATTTTCTATTGAGAGAACATTACATTATAATATAAGTATACAATAGAAGAAAACAGTACCTTCACAGATCAATTTATTAAACACACACAGGAGTCGTCGTCGTAAACTTGCAGATTGGGTATAGTAAAGAAATGTTCTATGTACCTACCTAGGTATATAAAGTTACTATATATTTTTCAGGATCTTTAATATTGTAGACAGTTAATTAAGAAATTAAAAAGGAAGTATTTTATACAAATATGAATTTCACCACAATTGGTATCTGCGTTGGGATCTTATTTTGAACAGGGTCAGCAATGTTGAAGGGTTGCGGGCGTATTTCAGATGCAGGAGAAGATAGGTGTTTTCTTAATATATACCTAAATACTTATCTCTAATATAAATTCAAATTTCGCCCAGAAGATAATTAATTATTTTAATACAAAATACTGCAGTATCAAATTAACGACGAAGGCGTAGTAGTACGTAGCATAATATAGATACTTATGTTATTCTGTCAGCATGTTTACAAAGAACCTTTCATCGTTTTGTAACATAGGGTAATGCATATATAACACGCAAATGTTTTTTTTTTATAATTACACAGTTTTATACCAAATATCAAGCTGGAATTCCCCGCTTCGAATTTCCTTGGGCAATTTGTTTCTGCTTTTCGCCCCTCCACAATTAAATTTAAAGTGAACCACCGGAGACTTTGGAGGAACGTTGTTTTGATTTAAGAGAATTAATTAATGTAACTTCCAAGTATACGCTCTCTGAATGGCGGGAGCTTAATGTGTAATAATCGTTATGCTTAGTCTCGATATAATTAAAACGAGTACTTTGCTAACTTCAAGCAAGCCCCTTTCAAACGGTCTTAAGCCACGTTTTTTAAGTTCACGTTAAAAATAATGGAGTCGAGTCCGTTTAGACATGTTTTAGATTTATAACGCTGATTTTAAACAAAATGTCTGTTGTATAAATTAATTAAAAGCTTATGCTATGAAATGCTCGTAAATATCTGTTTGTAGGTACCTATTAATAATGCGATTTCAATATTTTACCACAAATATTGTTACCTCCATTAATTGTTGTTACTTCAAAAGTTAATCATAGAGTTGCAATGCACAATTAGCAAAAATGTACATAAAAGTTTCATGTACATTTATAAATTAAACAGACCGCAAACTAAACTAGGTACGAAACCAGAGAACTACGAAGTCAGAGAACTACGAAATCCGAGAACTACGAAACCAGAGTTATCCCAAATAAGCGGAGGCGTAAATAAATATTATCGTTCGATATTCATTGTTTCAGATGGAAAAAAATATTTTCAGCCTTTTTCATAATATTTTAGGTACGTTACCAACCAGAAGGGAAATTTAAAACAGCTCAATTTTCTAGAACAAATACCGTATTTCTGTATCCGATCATTAGCTCCTTTTCTGAGGTGGTCTGCGCAATGAAACAACTTCACCTTGTCCTGAGGGATGCGATTGTTAAGAACAGGTTATGGTTACGTTGCTGAGAAATATTTATAGGGCTGCCAATTACGAATTCGTCCGACAGCTGCGCTCTAATGGAGTATTTCGTAGTCACTCTAGCTTCAAATGAACGGGCACCGTCGCAGATGTGGCGGCGACGACGAAGGCGGCGAGGGGTTACACAAACGACGAGCGGGGTATCGTAAAAGCCGATATCAGACTCTTCACTTTTTTGTTCATTTTTGCTTTCATTCGGCATCTTTCACTCGAAGTGAAACGTTTGAAAATAAAATGAATCAAACGTGAAATATGAATTTATTAATAAAGCGATCGAACGATTGTTGGATTTCAGCGCTGCCGAGTTCCGACATCCAACAATCGTTCGTTTTTCTCGCCTACCGAATTATCAAATAAAAACTGGACAAGTGCGATCTCGCGTGGAGAGGGTTCCGTACGATCAATATGTTATCTACCATGTTTATCCAACTGCAAATATTGAGAGATTTACCATGTTATTTTAAGATCATATACTTCTTATTAGCATTCTTGTAATCTATAAGTAAAGAACTATATTCTGCATTTTTTACAAAATTTTCCGTTCTGAAATTTCGGAGATAACAAGGGAATGGTCAATTTTCATAAATTTATGATTTTGAAATTATAATATAAATATATATTTTGGGACCCTCACAACAAGTCCTTTCATTTGATATGTCACACGGTACAGTTTGCAAAACTTATTTCTTTATTTTCTAATTTAAGTTACGCGTCTGTGTTCGGGTCACAGAAATTCATATGAGTACCAAAGGGGTTACAAGATTTTTGTATGGAGGGTGGCCCTAACATGATGCCGCCATTTTGATTTTTTTTCAGAATCGCGGAAAAAATCTAAAGTTATATATTTAGATAGAGGACACTTATACAAACAAAAAATGTCATATGACATAATATCCTAAAGCGTCAGGTTTCTTAGTTATTCACCGAAATATAAGTCAAAAACTTAAACCTGAAACAAGGATTTTATTTATTTTTTTCCCTTCAGGTAAGTATATTGAACTATGAAAACATAATTGCATCATGTATAGGTAATATTTTAGTTAAGAGCGAAAGAGACAAAAATATAAATGTATACCCTCCGCCGAATGAGGACGTGTGTTATATGGTATATGTAGTAGATGGTGCATAGCATGGTCGTGACACCAATTAAATCTTATTCGGCCTCCCGCTGCCTTCTTGGATGATATTATTTGTACCGAATATGATTAAAAAACCTTATGTTTTATCCTCGAGGTGTATTCAATTAATTCATGTGTAAATAACTTAATCAACATTAAGTAACTACAACATATATAAATAAATTCGTTATAACAATTGTTATTTTTATCTTTGAATATCTCAGAAACGTGACGCTTTATGATGGTATTGTATATGAAGTTTTATGTTTGTATAAGTGTCCCCTATCCAAATATATGACATTTATTGTGCACCTCGATTTTGAAAAAAAATCAAAATGGTGGCTGATTTTAGGGCCAAAATCTTCAAACCCCTTTCAACCTAACGGTCAAGTAGATTCAGAGCAAAATGTCTATGACAGACGGAAAGACAGACCGATACACGAGTGATCCAATCAGAATGAAGAGATATTAAAAGGTTCCGATTTTAATTCGGACGTACGGAACTTCAAAAATGTAATGTAAGGAGTGGATGAACGTTAATTCCTTTAAAATTTTGTCGGTGTCGTTTGAACGTGGAATGAAACAAAAATGAACCTTCACTCTAGTGACCCATTCACTCAAGTGAACCGTCTGATATTGGCTTAACTGAACGAATTCTTCTTGGCGAAACTTAGAGTATAGCATACGTTGACCCAAAACGTCGAGATTCAGGCAGATGTCTAGTGAAATATTTATAAAATTCATATTTATTCTTTCGTCAGCCTCTTTTATATGCCGAAAACTAGGCTCTTCTATTTATTAACCGTCTTCCAAAAAGGAGGTTCTATGTTCGTCTGCATGTTTTTTTTAAATGTATGTCCATCGATATTTTCGTCAATAATAATCGTCAATTGTGGACCTATTTTGAAAATTACTTTGTAAGAGGAAGCTTGCGCGGTGGTCCCATATAAATTTTAGGAATTTTGCTTGTGTACTTTTTGAATTAGGTTCAATAATACGTATGAAAAATAGCTTTAATTTCGGAAGTCGGTGGCAAAAAACGAAAATTCTAAACAATGATCGACTTCCGAAATTAAAACTATTTTTTACTTTGTAGTGTTTTTTTTGGAAGCCTTTAATTATTTTTTCTATTTCACATTCTTCTAATTTTTATGGACAATTCTTATTCTGATTTATTCCAGTTATAGCATTGCGTTCAATTCTGTACCCTTACGTTATACACGATCAATCAGAATTTGAATAGTTTTGAAACAGATTGCTAATCCATTGCTTAAAAAGTTCCAAAAAAAAAATCTGCTTAACAACGTAAATAGCGCAATGAATGCTGTTGAACTGTCAAAATTAAACAGATTAGTCGGAATCGTTTACGAAAATGTGTTGCGTAATTAGATAGCTGTTTTTATCAAGCCCACCCGCTGCAGCTTGTAATATAGACGCCAGTAAAAATGTTCCGGTACTGCGGCCACCTAGTCGTCTCCTTTGAACGTTTTCTTGCATGTAATTTTAATTTTATTTTAGCTAAAATTTAATTTTGAATAAGCCTTCGTTATTTTAATGAAAGAGTAAGGAAATTAAGCGCATTAGTATCATTAATCCGATTATCTAGTCGATTCTGAGCCGTGATTACAGTTCAGACTATAGAACGAAAATAATAATGTGTATTTTGCTTTAATAGGACGGGGTCTCGCATTTCGCAGGACATAGCGGGCTGAACAAACATAATGTTCAATCTCAAAGCACTTGAGTGTGCAGATTCTGCCAACAAGCAAATGAAACGCTCAGGCTGCACGTTTTGTGTTCAGCTCTATGGTGCATAAACCAAACAAAGGTAGGCGTTCATTATTTTCGGCTAGTACCTCACTAGAACCTGTAGTCTCTTGGCATTGTACAGAAGTAAAGTTGTAATATCTCGGTATTTGCAGTACTTACCAGTATGGTTAATTTACCTAATAGGTTTCCACTTCATTATCATCTTGATCTAAGTATTAATTCATGTTTGCAAAATGGTTTTATCTGAATGGTTAAAAAGTTATTCAATTTAGCAGTTTGGTGAATTTTTGCGTCTATTTTTGTACCTACCTAAATCTCTGAAAGAAAACCACATTAAAAACACAGACTGCTCATCAAATACTTCAAAAAAAAATCTGAATAATTCACCTTCCCAAGGACTGCAAAACCAGACAATGTGGAAAATGGAAGTAGGTAAATATTTGCCTAAACATAAATATTATGTAACCAAGTACTTACGTCGTACAGGCGTAGTCGCCAAACTGTCGCCAATAATAGCCGGGGATGTTGAGGTTTGTTTGTGCAGATAACAGCACCGGATGGAGTCCGATCTTGGGCCCCGGGCCCCTGGGCCCCGACCCACCCAACTACATTGTGACGCACACCATCCAACTAATTATCTAATTCGGATATCATAAAACGAGTTGAGTGGAAATCTGCATAAGCCCTTTCTCAAAGAAACCTTATCCGATCTCAGTTCGTTAACTTTGTTCAAAGTATCTGTCAGTTTTATAGCGCATATTTCTGGCAGATATATTTGAGCAAAGTTGCGTACTTGGATTAAAAAAGAATTTATAGGTCGGCGAGACCTTTTTCCCTAAAATAGATAGGTAATTCTTATTTGTAATATATAGGATGGAAAGACATTGTGCGAATCTAGTCTGTTCATGCAAAAACAGATAGTAATGGTCCCAGGGGCTACGGACAAACGATCAGCTTTCACACCATTAGGTTTTTTAGCTATGAGCTTATCACAATTTGCAAAAAATAAGTTGCCTACTATAAAGCAAGCACCGTATTTTTCCCCCGAGACTTTCCTCTAGTCCAGTATTGGGTAAAAGCTCTCTGTAGAACCAGCCAACTATGTTCTAACCGTTGACTGTGAGTTTAAGGGTTATACAAGCAGAAAATGTAGGTACCAACTCGTTTAAATCTACACTAAGGTACCTACCTACCCATTTTTGGAGAAGGTACGTACCTACATAGTAGATTGGTTTCTGGGTAAGTAGGTCTATAAACTATAAATCAAAAATTATTTGCCTTGATTTCCATATTTATAGAGTTTTAATACATTATTTGATAACTAGATATCATTGAATAAAACCTACCTAAGTCACTATTTCACTACTTCCTGCAACGTTATTATGTTCCTCACTAAAAGGACATGAGCAGAGCGACCTAACTGCGTACATATTATAGTCGCCAATCCGTTTGCTAAGCAATTTTCCCTAACGACCGCGGTTTCTTGAGACGACATTCATGTTGGGGACGTTTACAGGGACAATAAGAATTTGAATATGTTGTATGTACAATACTGCTCTGTTTTACGTAGGTTATATGATATAAATCGTCATATAATACACAATAATGTATTGCCTGTCTATGGTAACAATACCGAGTTTCCTTCGATCCTTACAATTCGGCGGGAATATGAACATCTGGTACTTTGTGTGTTTTGCTTTATTTCTTCTCGTGGATCAAATGTTTTGATAATATATTGAAATGGAATAGGTACAATATTTGGTTCATTATACTTGTATTTCTTAAGTTTTGTCTTTCTCGCAATCACTTATGTTTTAACAGCGTTTATTCTGAAATTGGGCAACGTCGCAAATAGATGTCAAATATTTCGCTGTTTTGATTAATTTGGCAATATTACTGTATGGAAATATGAAATGTGGCTAACTAACGAAATAGAATATTAATAATGAATTGCAATTAAGTATAACACTGAATTTGATGTTGTAACCGTTTTAGGTGTATAAAGGCATTTGGAAAGTTTCCAAATACCTTTTTGCCTCTTAAACTATAACCGCACACACTATACTTATCTATATTCATCATCATCAGCCTATTAATGTTCCCACTGCTGGGACACAGGCCTCCTCTCTGTGAGAGGGAGTGGGCCGTAATCTACCACGCGGGCTCAGTGCGGGTTGGTAGATGTCACATGTCTTCGAATTTTTGGTTCTGAGACATGCCGGTTTCCTCACGATGTTTTCCTTCACCGTTTTGAGACTAGTGGTGATGAAATTATTTACACAAAGTAAAGCGCCTGCCTGGGTTCGAACCCATGTCCTACAACTCTAAGTCGGGGCCGTTACCATTGGGCCACCACTGCTCACGATCGATATCTATATTCGGTGTAACGATATTAATTATTGCATTTCATAATCAATATTTTAGTACACTAGTTAGCCACATTTCATACTTCCATACAGTAATATTGCAAAATTAATCAAAACAGGTAATACGAGTATTATAAATATTTGATATCTATTGCCGGAAACTAAATGATAAATATTAAAGTGTCAATGCGACAATAAAAAATTAAATTAAATTCTTTAATTCACTAAAAGCCATCACATTACAAAATCCAAGGACTAAGAGCATTAAAGGCTTATAACTAGGTCACAATAATTTTAATACTCTGACTCCTAAACTCCTAAACAATGCATTGAAGACAGTCGAAATTAGGTACTCAGGTAGATACTAGGAATCATTACAACACATGTTTTTTTATAAATGCTATTATAATAAGGTCGGGGTGGAAAAACATTCACCAACCTCTCTCGATTTTAAAAGTGGGTACCTACTGAATAGTGATGTTAATTCTTTGTTTTTGGTTTACCTAGTTATTATCAGAAAATAATATTCAATGATGCATAAATGAAAGATAGGTAGGTATCTAGGTAAAGTCTAACGTTTTTATCGGATTTCAGTTCAATCTCATAAAGGGAGGAGGCATCCGTTCTGAGACACAATATTTCACTTTTTATGGCGTAGGTGGTATCCAGAGCGCCGTAAAAATATAAAGAGAAAGAAAGTGTGGCGGCTTTTTTACGATGCCTTTAATAGTGTCTCTCACTAGTTGGCAACGTTTTAATGAAAAATGGGAAATAATACCCATTACTAATGTACTTGACATCCCTAATGGTAACTTTGTTGTATAACGTATTTAATTTGCAGCACCGCATTCATTTGTTTGTGTAAAGTTCCACAAACAAATGAATTAAGTTCCCCGAGGGAGAACAAATCATAAAACCGTAACTTCGCTGCTTCGATACGATATTACGTACCTCGACATCACATGGGGAATAATAAACCATTTATTTGTTACGCTACGTGCATTATCCAACTTCGGTTGAACATTACACAACAACCAGTTTGGCGAAGCTTTAGTTGGTGACGAGAGCGCAATCTGTCTGGCAATAAGTCACGAGTGTCAATACAACGATAGAATATAAAACATTAGTTGCCCGGAGCGGGCTCTCATATTTCAAGAAGGCGTGTACGTGCATTTTGAAGCGAACGGAGTGTGATTGATTAAAGTGTCGACCTTCAGGATTTCTGTTTGCCACTGACCGATTCACTACATAACTCTTGGCCCGACACAAAATTAATTCCGTACAGTTAGGAATTTCTTTACAATATGCTTTCGGATTTCAGACAGGTTTAATATGTTTAAGACAATTTATGGGCTAACCAAAGAGTAGTGACTAATAACGTTGCGTTGTGACTTGTTTATGTCTCTAGCTGCAATTACCTGAAGGCTGCTCAATTTCGTGAAAATGCTACTTTTTTTTAGAAAACTTTAATTTAAAACTTACCTTTATATTTTATTTCCACGTTAATACGCTTGTATCTTTTATATGCCTTTTGCGTGAATGTTTGAAAATAATAATTAACTAATTCACGAATCTGAACCAGACTAAATAGTTTGCTTTTCACATTTTCCCCGAATTTCTGTGTCTACCGCTTAGCCACACTTCCCTTAATAAAGGTAAACGTCCACTTTTTGCGTTCATCAACAGTTTTTGTGTACAAAAGGAAAGTATCTGGCATTGATACAAAGCGAGGTGGCGGAGGCGAGGTTAATGAGAATGATGGTCGTTTCGCATCCCGGCTGTAGGCCTAGGTGGGGCGAGTAATAAAGTTTTACGCCACGACCCTTATTACAGTTCCCACGTTCAACCGACTCTTCGCTGGACAGGCCGATTAACAATGCGTAAACGGATTTAGTTGCTACCAGATTACCGACACATTATTGTTCATTTTGCTTTGTAGATTACGTAAAACGATCCTTCATTTAATTATTGCTCGCTGTTAAAATTATATTGTACGTTATTGTGCTCATTATACTTTTATGTTTACATTAATCTGTAATTGTTGCTTACATTTTTCCAGAAGAGCAACTTGCTTTCAACGCTGTAAAAAATTGCTTTTTATTTTGCAAAAAACTTGTCATTTAAGTTGCTCTTTCACGTTCGGAGTTGTGCAAATTGAGGAGTCGTATTAGCACCCCAGGGGATTCACTAGAGCTGGCGCGGCAGCTTAATGAGCGAAGTTTAACAAAAAATGTTTTTTACATTTAATAAGTTGGTATCGCATCGGGCATGAGGAAACTTATATGTCATATTGTCATTAGTTTTTCTTTTGAAATATTTACTTTTTCGGTAAGTCTCAAGTTCAACTTCCAGTTACTATTCAATTACTTTTATTTGTAAAAATATTACGTGTAGTAGATACTTACACAACTTTCTATTTGATTCTATTGTTTGCAATCGCAGTATGAAGGTGATTGAGGTGGTTAAACCTAAATAGAAATTGGTACACCTGTAAGTACTCAGTACATGAGAGCCTGAATTGGATAAAAATCACGTTAAGCCAACATTAACGTTTAGAAATACCTCTTTCATGATCTGAAAATGTTTATATAATGTTACATAGAGGGAAAAATCTCTGGGTTAGCTAGGATATAGGTACGTAAAACTTTCCTTTTATGCGTCTTCATATTTTTGGGATGTACCTAATACAGGACCTAGATACTATCGTGCGTTTACTTGCGAAAATCTAAAAAATATTCGTAGATAATCTTGGAGAAAGTAATTTAGAAAAGGTTACGAAAATTGTCGCAATACCTAGTAAATTTTTGAGGTTGTCACTTTCAATCTTGGATTAGAACTAACCAAAAAGGCTTGAATCATTATTTTCAAATAAAATATGATATTGTTTAAAATTAGAAGTAGCTACCTACGACTTAACTTGATATTTTCGCATTGTTCCAGTTTTGTTTTCCAATATAAATATAAGATGAAAGCTCAAACACTTCTACAATACATTTTACAGCAAAACAAGCAAAGTTCGTGGCTAGTTAGCTTTAAAAAGCAAGACGGACAATTAGCTTTTTACCTCTAGAAAAAACAGTACGGCCAGTGGCAATCAGCGCTCGGCCTGTGAGGCGAGCGTCCAGGGATGCCGGTTGCCGGGGCTCCCGGCTCCCGGCTCCCGGTTCATTAGGTCTTGCAAGCTAAAGAGTTACGTCGGCCACTCCCGCTGCGTCAGCAGGCGTCCCTCGTTACCCTAATGACAGCGATTTTGTTCCACTGAAGGCGCACTTTTAGTTCCACGAAACCGTTTAGTGTTACCCGTCGCTAATGGCCTAATGCTTGCTTGTTCCACGGTTATTTCGTTACTTAATCACCTTTATCTAGCGTCTGTAAATACGGCGTTCAGTTCGATACGAGTAGAAAGCCTTGTTCCTTTTCTTGTGTGCCTGATTCATCGACTGAAACATGTTCCGCTCTCTATTAAGGTTAATTGCTGCTACCTTTAACGTCTAGCCAGTGATACGGACATTTGAATCGCATTATCAAGACAACTCATTACTGAAACTACCTACTTTGATTGAAAAACCAGGCTTCAATTTAACCCTTAAATGAATAATAGGTGCCCATCATTCTGTAGTTTCTGCCTACCCCCATGGGAAGAAGGCGTGATTCGAGTTTATGTATGGTGATAATAGATAACCGAAAAATAATACATCACCGTAAGATTGTGAGAACCGTTATCCGTTTTAAGTTTTGTGTAATGTTATTTGCGTACGCAATGAATGTTATTTATTACGTAACAGATTTTTATAAAAAAAAAAATAATAGCTGCTTAGTTTATGTGTCAAAGCTCTTTTATTACTATATTTTAAGTTAAAAAAATGTTCTCAAGCATGTGAAAACTTTGTAATTTCTTATTGAGAAATAAATTTCTTAAACCATATTTCGTTAATAATCTATCGGTAATATTTCCGTTAGATTATAAATTGTCAAAAAATTGTGAACTGGGTGAAATGGGTTAGGTTGGGTTAGAACTGCGACCAACCGCACGCGAGCCGAGCGAGCGCTACTTCCAAGTTGCTCGCAGCTAGGCAGGCTATTTAGTATTAGCGCAAGGTGCGTTACGTCGTCGCAAGCAAGTTTTATAAAATAATAAAAATAATGCATTAAATTGTAAATGGTTTGTTGCAGTTCACATTCATGCCGCTAAATACCAGTATTTTACATGGAACGACTGCCTATCTGACTTCCACAACCCAGCTACTGGATAATATGGTACCCCTTGGTAAGACTGGTTGTCAGACTTTCGGGCTTCTGACGACTCGTAACGAATACTGACAAAGAGCCACGAATGACAGCCGGGACCAACAGCTTAACGTGCTTTTCGAGGCATGAAGGGGTCTTGGTATCTAAAGATGGTTACCCATCCACGGACCAACCGCGGCAAGCGTGGCTTAACCTGATCGATCGACCCGTGCGGCTGTTATTGCTTAGCCATAAGCCCCTCCTATGCTGCATACAAGCATAGGAGGAAAATTCTTCGAAAAAGTGTGATTTTATACTTATAAAATCACACTTTTCTTCACTAAGAATTTTTCCTTACATACTTAGGTGCTTTTACTTTAGTTTCTTTTTAATATACCTAAATACATACTTAATATTTAATACTGTAGCAATATAAAAGTTAAAGTGGTTGTAAGTTAAAGCGTATGACTGTGTTGATGAACTTGCAATATAAGAGCTTCCGAGAAGCTGTAGGTTCAAGATACAAACAAGACTATAATTTAATTTTTATTAAAGGTTTTCTCTGAATTTGAACTACTCCGTAGTATACGATCATAAATAAGTTGGTTACGAGTTTGACTTGCACACAAATCTTGAAAAGTTATCTGGGTTTCGCATTATAATTTATTTGCTGTCGAAGAATATTCAATATGTCGTTTAGACGCCCCTCTACTCCCTACATGCACTTATAATATGATTTGCATATTCAGATTCTGTTATAAGTAAGTGGGTGGACTCGTATTATGTTACGAGTGGACAACTTATTAACATGCAACTTAGTTAATAGACCTAACTTGTGGCTCAATTTTGAGCAAAGTAGAAAAAATTGTACATACAACTTATTTCATTGCCAACTAATTGCAGAAAGGCTATGTGTTATAACAGCAGTGCAGTGACTCAGTGTGAGCAGTGCAGTGGTGGCCAGTTATAGGTAGGTCGTGGTATTAACCCCAGGCATTTTACTTTGTGTAACTAATTTCATCACTGGACTCAAAACGGTACAGGAAACCATCGTGAGGTAACCGGCATGTCCTAGAACCAAACATTCGAAGACATGTGACATCTACCAACCCGCACTGGGCCTGCGTGATAGGTTACAGCGCGTCTACCTCTCGAAGAGAGAAGGCCTGTGTCCCAGCAGTGGGAACATTATAGGCTGATTATGTTTAGGAATGCTATGTATTATAAAATACATATCTTTATGAACATTCGCATATGTTATTAGATATAGTGTAGAGGTTTTTCCTTTTTATTCGGTTTACCGCGAGAACCCGCCATTTCCTGACTATGATTTATCTTGCGGCCTCTAAGCTGAGGGTCACTTTAATAAATGTATTCGGGAAAGGTGCTCGCAGAATGGATGGGGAATATTCTGGATGCAATAATCTTATATACAAAAAATATAGACGTTTCCTACTGTATGAAAATGTATTAGATTATTAACCCGATCGGGAGAGTTATGTGTCAATGCCATAAAGTAAAATGCTGAGTTATTACATCATTTACCTCAACAGGCTTAGATAGAGATGTCCCCACAAAAATACCTACCTATGCACTATTACACAAATAAAACTACCAATTGGCTACAGTAAATATATAAGTAACTATGTTTTGAATATTGCATCTAAGAACATAGTTACAAGAGATTCTACTCACTATGTGTGCAATATAACTATCATGGAGATGTACACAGATGTCTATGATAGTGATACCTAGCTCTCATATGTCACTCATATTCATAACGTTTACTTTGGGCCGCTTCTGTTTGGCGCGAGCCTTCACAAAAAAAGTCATAACTTTGGCATTAGGTGGCCAGCATACAACATGTTAGAGGTGCTTGAAATACGATGTTTTCCTCCTCAAGTTATTCAGGAAGGGACAAGAAAAGTTCAAATAACCCAAATTAAGGAGTGCAATAAAGAGACCCTTCGGAAAGCCTTGCGGGAGCAATTCATGAAAATGCTGGTCCAACGTTCCGGTAAAGATGTTCGAAACAGTAGGTATAAAGGGTTGAATAAGATAGGCTTTGAGGCAGTCCTTTTACTTTTCACTTTGACTACCTTCGCGGCAGTAACAAACTCTCTCAGAAAAAGTTAATGACAGTTATTAATTATTTAAACGTCGTACTTACGTACAAAATATTATCGTAGGACCACAGATATATAAACACATATCTGTGCGTAGGACTGTCTCAAAAATTACAGATTCTACAATTGCTTATTTTTATTTTTTATATACTTTATCGATGCAATAATTAACAAATCTATAACGAATCAAAAACAATTCATTCTTGGTCTATACCATTTTCCATCTCTAAATTCGATTTTCTTCGGAAAATAACACACTCGTAGGTTGTAAACCGAATGCTTTTGTTTCCTAGTTTTGATATACAAAGTGGCGTAATAACGCGCAATAATAACTTATCGTTTAAATCATGCTGTCCCTCCAAGAAAGCCCAACAGGGAGCAATCTCTGCCGTAGCGACCGAAAAATATAACGCACACTTACAAATACTCGCGTCCTTAAAATAACGTATTAAGGAGCGCCGAGTATGACATAAATAGTGGTGGTGTGGAAGTCAGTTGACTATATAAAAATGAGGTTGTGAGGGATGTAAAAGCGGCGGCAGGGCGCCGGCGCCGCGCCTCTCGGCTCGCGGAGCACAGTTCGCAGACAGACGCGGTGGCGCCGGCAGTGTCCGCCCAGCCGCGCGCTCGCACGACGCAACACGACCCGACACCGCTGTTACGTATCAGTGTCACGTGCTGTTACAGTGATCCTAGCACCTTACTGCCCAGTGTCCGCCTCCGACACACGACCCATCTGAGCCAATCAACATGAGTGACAGCGATGTGACTAAAACAGCGCCTCCTTGAGTTTTGTGCGTGTGTTAACTTACAAGATGTTTTGTTCATTCCAAATAAACTCCATAAGTGATAATGTGATTCAGAGAAATATGTGTCGCAAATGTGAACTTCAATACCATCTAACATTCAATCCAGCTTAGATCCAAGGAGATTCAGACGATATTGTCAGAAATGGCTGTATTTTTTAAACGGTGTTTATTTTTAACGGTTATATTTTGGTGGCAAATAACTAATTTGGCTTCTATTTGTCTCGATAGTTGTGCATGTATCTCGAATACAACTTTGTGTCAACAATGTTCGTATAACATCACATTGAAGGATCACACAGACGTGCACCACCAGCTCTCTGTGTGCTGTAATGAAGAGGTAAAGTTGTCGGCGTGGCCCCAGGAGTATGCAAATAAAACTATTGCTCAAGTTACCGCCCGTTTCGGTACTACTTGTAATGCGAGTATCGTTTACTTCGACTTACCAAAATTAGACACGAACTCTCTACAAATAAGAAATAACGGTTTCATTCAAATAAGGATCAATATCAAAAGACAGAACTTGAGAGAAATTGATTTATCTTCCAATAACTTGCAATACGTTTCCAAAGGAGTCTTTAATAACTTCCTGAATCTTCGAAAACTTATATTAAGCAGAAATAAAATTATTAATATATTTGAGGAGAGTTTCGATGGATTGTCTAAACTAGAAACCTTGGACTTGTCAGAAAATAATTTGACTATGTTGACAAATGTGTTTACGCCACTGAAAAATCTTCAGCATCTCAATTTGAGCAGAAATAATCTGGAGTTTATCCATGAAAATTATTTTAATAATTGGTTACTGCAACACCTCGACGTGTCACACAATAATTTAAGAAAGCTGGCTCCGGGTGCTTTACAGTTATTACCAAATCTGGCGCGATTGTTACTTACGGATAATCCACATCTAGGCATCACGCAACTGGATACACAATTATTGGTTGGCACTGGTCGTCGACTACAACAAATAGATGCATCAAGAACAGGTTTACACCAAGTTCCCGAAGCATTCACTCATTCTGTACGGTTCCTCTCGTTAGTCGGAAATAGAATATCAGCTGTCAGATGTGGGGATTTCGATAGTTATCCCTTACTACAGTCACTGGATTTTTCTGATAATAAAGTAGTTTCTGTAGAAGATGATTCTTTAGGTAGACTGGAGATGTTATTGTTTTTGAATATAAACAAAAATCTTCTAACGACTGCCCCCAAATCGCTGCCAGATGAATTGAAATATCTATCAATCAATAATAATTTAATTAAGAATCTGTCTATTCCGGATTTAAAAAACTTGCCTAATTTAAGAATATTATTGTTACAAAATAACGATATACATTACATTGAAGACCATGTGTTTGATGACTTACTATCGCTAGAAATGTTAGATTTGTCAAACAACCCGATCCAAACATTGTCATGGAGTACATTTGATGGTCCATTGTCACTTCGAGATTTAAGACTGTGTTACTTAAACTTATCAGTGCCAGAACGAGATGGCTCGTTTCCAATGTCGTCGCCGGAAAGCGTTCAAATGTTACATCTGCAGTCTAGCCCCGGACTGGCCAGACAACTATTAGCTGATTCAGCGGCATTAGCTGCCTTTTCCCATTTACAGTACCTCGACTTGAGAATGAATAATTTATCAGAGATCAGAAATGATTTGTTATTTTACTTGGCGCAACTAAAAACTTTACGATTGCATGGAAACAAAATCAACTGTAGTGCCGAATTATGGCTTAAGGACTGGATGAACTGGAACAAGAGCTTATCCAGCAGCGAAACTTGCTACTATTCTACTTCTGAAGCTAAAGTAGAAATAACTAAATATAATTGTACATTCCCAGAAACGTTTACCATAAGTGACAGCCTCCCACCCGTTAACTTGTACAGCACAGAAATGATTAATAAGTTACTAAGGTACTATGGATATTTGAATAATAAAACTGAAAAAACTTTTAAACACGGCAACAGTAAAATCAAACATGACTATAAAAACATGAAATCACCTGGGCAGGTTATAAACACAACGACAAGTAGCCTAGACAAAAGCGATAGCTTGTTTGAACTAGTGAAAGAAGGACCTACAGGAAGTGAAAGAAACGAAAATAAAATTTCAATAAACGACTACATGAATGAAACAACTATCGTTAAAGCAAGAGAGTCCTCTAAAATTTTGGAACAAAATAAGCTTCAAAACGACCAGCTTAATATTGATCACAGATTTCTAGATATAGAACCGTACTTCTCTGTATCGACACGTAATTATAAGAAAGATCTCAAAGATGCCGACAGTCAAGTTTATCTTAAGAATAGATCTGGAAAGCGTTTAAACACGCCACTGAATGTAACAAAGAAAGCAGAAAACATTGTCTCAGAATCCAAAGCTAGTCTTATATTGAGTAAGCATTTGAGCGAATCAGAAAACGTGACTGTACACGAGATGGAAACAAAACATCCAAAATACAAAATTGAATATTCTCCGTATCAGTCTGCTGACAAAAGTTACGCTCAGTACATAGGTACAGTAGCAGTATGTGGACTAATAGTGATGTCTTTGATACTGTGGGTGAGTTTTCGCCTAAGATACAGAAGAAGAAATGTGCCCGTTGTCAACACAGAAGCGGAGGACCAAATAGAGGTGTCGAATATCTCCGGGGGGGTGTTGTGGTGACACCTGCGGGCAGCCGACCCGACGCCCTTCGAATACGATTCTCTCCTTACGTAGAACTAATGCAATGTGAGTATTATAATTAATTAGTAGTTTGTAGACAACTAAAATGTAAACTAGTTAGAGTAGTTACATACAAAGTAAATGGAAGATCAATAGAGAATTGTCAAAGGAGTAGGACAAACTTGTATGTAAACCTCATTTGCTTCCAGCCAACCGTATGATATTTGGACTAAATTATAATACAAACAGTGGAGGTTATGTATAGGTATAACATAACATTTAGTGCGACAGTGTCAGTTGTAGATACAATTCTCTTTTGTTTCAGTTCGAAGCGGTCGGCTGCACGAGGTATGGACGGCGTTTTGTGATATAATTGGACGTACATATTTTTTTATGAAATAAGTACAAATAGATTGGTTAACTGGGCAGCGGGGCTATGAATTGTTTTGTCAGTGTACATAAATTGTTTTGTTGAGTTATGGTGACCGTAGGTTCATAGACCTATTTTTATGTAAAGTCGTCGTAGAATCGTGATTTTAATTTAGAAACCTAACCTAGCTGACTTCACCTACTACGCCATACTTATGGGCTTTTTGTGGTTAGGTTACAACATACTGTACATATGATATATCGCAATACGTAATGTTAAGTCACCATATCGAAAGTAAGATTCGTGGTGTACCTAGATGGTTGTAATGTTATGACCGAACACTGTATTGCGCAAAATATCGTGAAAGCAGATCATGTCTTCCCTGTAAACCTTGTAATTATAACGTTGTAAACAATTTATCGCGTAACGAGCTCTACTAAAGTGCCAAAATATTTTATTTCTTACTAAAAACTTAGACTTGTATCTTGACAATCATTACAATTAGCACAAAACTCTATCAACATGTATGTTTCTTTGTCATTTCGGTCTTACTGATTGTATATTAATTATATTATGTTAGGTTTGATTTATAATGAAAGTGCACATTTATCCGGAACAAATAAGATCTGTGGGCATACAAATATTTATCCTGGTGTGGGAACTGAACCCGGAATGAACACAAAGACCCAGACCAGCTACACCTATAGATATGGCTTATGAAAACTTAACAGGCACGGATAGAATCGAAAAATGGTACTGACTTCTCAACAATTTTCATTGTAATGTACGTAAAACGTACAACGCACATTATAATTAATTATCTCCTCGTTGTTATAACACAAGAAATAAGAAAATACTATTGTACTTGTGGGTACTTCTCTGATTTTGTGCAAATCACATGTCCGTGAATATTTTGGCGAATCTAAACATCCTAAAAGCCCACCAATATTTTTTATCTATAACTGGGTACCCTAGCTTTTAATGGCAAGAAGAATTAAAATTAATCATGACGATTTAATCATATCATAGAAATACCCTTGTAGTACTTTACTTTTAAAATTAATTTTGAACTAATTAATTGTAGAGAAATCGGTATCTTCGTTCACTGGGTGTAATGATGTCCCTATAAATATTTCGTAAATAACACAGCCTTTGATATAGGAGAAATATTTTCCATACCTATTATATTTTGTAATTGTTTATGTTATACCTATTTGATTATGTAATGATTACGTATGTACAGAATATTTATCAGTGATTTCAGTTAAAATGTTAGTTTTAGCTTACCCAATAAATCAAGTATAAAAAAGACCATAAACACTATGTAAATCATAAAAATGTACTGTACTTATATAAAATATGGAAACTAAATAGCCACGGATTGATTTGTTGATTGGTAGTTTATACTCAGTGTTTCACTTAATAATTAATGTTATTTCATTCATCATTCTGAAACCTAAGGTTGTAACTTGATATATAAACATTTTGAGGAAAATGATGTGTAGATATATGTTTTTACGTGAATCGTAGATTATGATGTACAAACAGATAGCCAAAGATTTAATAAATAATAGATTGAGTACCATATTTTTATTTATTTACTACGTTTTGAAAACCCTAAGTTGAAAGTTCGTAGACATTTTTGACCTTCGAAAAAAGCGTCCGACATTTGAATAACAAAATCGAGATTACAATGTTCGATTTGCTTACACACCTGAAGAGTCGAATATGAATAAAAGTCTCTCAGAAATACATTTGTTCGAAATAAGAATAAGTCGACTAAAATGTAGCAAGTGAACCGAAAGTAATTTTCTTTAAGACTCATCTGAAGAAAAATTGTGATTATTTGAAAAGAAAAAAGAGAACGCTGGTAATGATTTTCACACCGACTTCAAAAAGAAGATGGTACAGAATTTTAATGATTTTTTTGTGAATGTTTACTGATTACTTTGAAACTGCGTGATAGATTTGCATAGCTCCTAAAGATAAGTTTAATGAGGATGCAGGTAAGTATTCTTTCTTTTTAAAAAGCTGCCTAAGAGCTTATTAATATTTCAAAATGTTTTTAATTATACGGTACTACGAAGTTACTTAAAATGAATCGACTGCGTAACGAATTCATCAATGATTAAATAAGTTTACCACATTTTAGGCACTTGTTTTGTACTAACTATTTAAGTACTTTTGTACAGTAAAACTTCTAAGTTGTTCAGGACTACTTCAAATCACAACGAGTTTTTATTGGCTAACATTGCGTCAGAAAACGTCACGCGACACGACAAAACACAGTGATATATTATCCGGCTTTTTAATACAAACATTTATAATATCCATGAGGTAAGTTTTCCATTGGGGGTGTTTTATAAATAGGGTGTGTTTATTTATAACAATATATTTTATTCAATATTTGTATTGACAGAGGAAATAAAGGGCCTGCTTCGTTCGCGGCGCAGCAATATTTGCCTGTGGGGCAGAGAGGGACATTTTCAAATAATATGTCCTTATTAATTTATGTACCTACATAAGTATCAGGCCACGGATTGTGTGCATTTGACATTTCTGTAAATAAGAACAGTACGACACAACTAAAATGTAGCATTGACATGTATTAGGTTATATGTCTTTACAAGTTATTGTGTTTGCGTAAAGATCATTTTCGCTTAAAGCAGTAATAAAGATTGGTGATTTTGAAGACGTACTCAGTTCGGATGTGATCGGTTTTACGAATTTTGGCGATGCTACATCGAAGTTGTGTCAAACTGTACCAGCTTCTCGGTAACTGGTAAGTATATTATTCAGTGAGTGGGTAGCAGAAAATTACTTGTCCCGTACATTAACTTAGTAATTAGCTAGATGTGAAAGCATACATTGGTGCCGATTCTCTTGTACACCGAACTAAACTAACTAAACTACGACTAAAATTCCTTACTTTTGGCTATGAGAATCTAAAAGCTATTCTGCGGAAAAATATCTCTAAATTAAAAAATAATTTTGACACATCTAAAATTTAATTTGACAGTCACGTCGCGACCCACGTGGTACTTGTTTGCTCTACCCCGTGAATTTTTTTAGAGCCAGAGGCGCGTGGGGGGGGCAGCCTTGACGTATTTTGTATGGAATTTTAAACTTTTTTTATGAAAAATATAAAAAAATATTACCTGTGAGTAGGGGCATATGGGTTTACGAGTGGCAGAGGGGGTCGAAATTTCCATTATTTTTGCGCTAGGACGCACCGTTTTCGAGATATAAGCAAAATAAAAAAAGATAAAGTTTTTGCAGCTGAAGTGTGTGAATTTTAGTTCATGTCAACTAATTTTATTCCACTCCTTTTTAATCGCGTTTAAAAATAGACTGATTTAGTTGGATAATCTAAATTTTTAGGTGAAAAACGTCAAATTCAGAATAGCAAAATTGCCATTTTCACTAAACTAATAACTCAGTGCAATCTTAGTGCTGTCAAACTAAAATATTGTTAAGTTGTGTCACTTTAGACTATTTCGGAATGGGAAATGCTCGTTTGACAGGACTAAACTAAATTTTAGTGATTTTTAGTCTAGTTTAGAGGCATTTGTGACAAGAGAATCGGCACCATTATTTACGTAGTGAATGTTTTTTAGTATACTGAATCAATGACTGAACTTAACATTTGAATGAATACTTTGTATGATTGGGAAATCTGAATGTGTTCGTTTTGATCCCAAAACCAGATAGTTTCGTCTTTTTCATTGGGCGTGGATCTTCTATTGACACAGGGAAGCAAATAAATAGTGAAAACAAGCATGTTTATCTCCATAATTATATACCTACCTACAGTCAAATAAGCAAATACTGGAATAAGATACAACTGTGCGTTGCGTCATCAAGCTTATTTCCAATCGGCATTTCGAGTGACCATTCCACCGTGAGATACACGGTGGAATCAAAAATTTATCATAGATTCAGTAAATGATTCTAAAAATATAGACCCACCTGTGCAGCAGTGTTGACATTTTCTTCGGTTACTTTGTGTAAAGTTCACTCATGCTCTATAGAAATGTGAGGATCCTCCGACCGGGTGTCGTGTCTGGTGTACGTTGTTGATCAGTTTTTTTTTCGAACTTATGATGCAATGGATTAGCAATTTGTTTGAAAACGATTCAAATTCAAATTCTAATTGATTGTGTATCACGTAATTAGGGTAGGTACTGGTCAATATGTATGAAATAGTGTAGTGTCACCTACGCAGTGCTTGTTTACAAGTTCGGTGCAGAGTTTGCATACTAACGTTAACACTCCATTCTTACACACTTTGTGTCCGGCGAAGCCCTACAATCAACCACGTCCGCTCGTCCGTCGTAGCAATTTGACATTGACAACGGCTTTATGTCGTAGCGGCAAGAACGGTTTTCCTAGTTCAAGTTACCGTACGGTTGCCCGTACAACGTCTGGCAGAGTGTGGTCGCGGCTTGGATCTTGTTTCAATGTTAAGGTAATTATGATAGGTTAATGTTAATTTAATTAAAATTATTAATGAGTTTTCAATACAATATCAATCATTTGCGGTAAGTGGTAAACTTGCTAATAAATCAACTTTCAGTGGTTAACTTTCAGTACTGTTATTAATTTAGAGGAGTTGTTAATCAATTGTTAACCAATAAGCTGTCTACAGAAAATCAAAGGTCAAATAAAACAGAGAAGTATTAACCTGTTATATTTATTTAACCTTTATGTTTTTAGGGTTCCGTACCCAAAGGGTACCAAAACCGGAACCCTATTACTAAGCCTCCGCTGTCCGTCTGTCTGTCAACTGTTGACATTTTCACAGATAGTGTATTTTTATTGCCGCTATAACAAATAATAATAAAAATAAAATATTACAATAACGTTAATATTGTTATAATATAACAATATTTTATATTATATTATTGTTATTACAATATTTTATGTTATATGTATATTACTTACACACCATATTATACTTATCATACAAGAAACGTGATTTTTCCCTAAATATTGTATCGTGGTACGGAACCCTTCGTGTGCGAGTCCAAATCACACTTGGCCGGTTTTTTTCTTCATGTTGCGATTTCAGTTTGTTCTTATTGTTATTTATTCTAATGTCTATATTTAACTCGACCTACTTTAGTAAAAATAATTAAAAGCTTCAAGAATCGTATTTACCTGAGGGCTTTAAAAAAGAACCCCTTTGGGCACTGTTGTGATGAAAATGATTAAAATAGTTCAAAAGGTTTTTATTTGATGAAAGAATAAAGCGTTGTTCAATTTCAATAACTATTTGTTTATGAAATAAGTTCAAAATGTTTAACACTAATTAAAAAGCAGTCGTATATTATTATAAAATTAAAAGTAATACTTGGTTGAATTTTATAGACTCTATATAGAGTAGATACCAATAACGGTATAAGGCTTTTTTGATGCGAGGCAGAAATCGGAACAACAATCAACATCATCATGTGTAAAAAATAAACTGAAAATTTTACTAAATAATGTTTACTCCCATATCAATGTCATTCTGACGCAAAAACATATATGTAGCATTCTACCTAGACACATTTTGATGACGAGAACGTCATCAAAATCTCTTCTATTTGGAAAGTAAAGTAATAATTCTCCAGCCATAACATTAAGTATGTAAGAGATCAAAATAAGATAACGATTATGACAAGGAACTCGATGATAGTCATTTCATTACGTCTAGGAAACTCAATCGACTGACAAGCACCTTTGAGCAATCCACTCACTGATCCCGGTGAATCAGCACTTTCCGTTCAGATCAATATAGTTGGCCCACATTGGGCTAGTGGACTATTTCAATTCAACCCGACTGGGAATCCAAGCTATTTAAATATAAGTCTGAGTGGTCACTGATACACAATTAAGGGAATAGTTTTATTAAGGCATAAAACTCGCTGTTATTACACCTAAATGAACCGTTACATTTGATTAATGTTTTTAATATCATATTATTTTAATATAAAGACGAAAATTTTGTAGAAATAGATATTGATTAAGGCCAAAGTAATTACTTTGACGGCAGGTGCTGTAGACAGACATAATTAGGGGTGTTGTAGGCGATTTAGTTGAATGAAAAGATGATATTCACAAAGGCACAGCGTTCTTACATAATATAGTAGTCTGCGGAGTAACGTAACACTAACTTATTTACTCAGGAGAACTATTAGGGAAATCTTTGTCGTTAAGTTGTTTTTCTGGAAGGAGGACTTGGATTCCCGGTAAATTAAAAGTTGTTGGGAAAACTGAGGAAGATAAGACCGGTAGGTGTATAGTTAAAGTTGTAACTGGTTAATAGTTTATAATGTACTTGTATATTTTTGTTATAAGATTCACTGTACAAAATCTATGTAGCCAACATTAAATTACTAAATTTGTTTTTATTAAACAAGATTGCTGTGCCTACCACAGCAATCTTGTTTAATAAAAACAAACAACAACGAATGTCTCCTTTCGGCAAATTGATGAGCAAATAACTGCAAATGAGATCGCGTCAGTAGTAGCTCGCATTAAGATAACCTTTTTATTGCATTTCTATTTCGTGCGCTGTTTCCCCATCCATTACAGCGCATTGACTTGCTAAGTGCCAACATTACAGGAAGGCGTAAAGCGAATGATCCCGAAGTAGGCGGAACACGAAAATGTTAATAAGGTTATTCCAGATTGTATAGTGAAATGTAAACAGCCCTTGGGCTATTATGAGTCGCGGTACACAAGACAAACAGTCTTGGAGCGACGGCGACGCCGGCGTCTGTGCCCCACTTAAATATTGATATGGTGACTCAGTTCGTCAGCTCACTGTTCCTGGTCCCAGCCCTTCTCCGAGATTCCCACTCAATTATTTAATTTTATTAATTCCATGATTCATGCCTACTATTGTTTGTATTGTATAATTGGGCTCCTAAACTCAGCAATTACGTCAAGTTTACCAAAAGGTAAATTGATTTGATAAATGGTTATCTTTTTGTTGGTATCAAATTGAGTCTTTAGTTAGTTTCTACATTAATAGGTTTCTCTTTATTTGTGATAAACGTTTCCAATTTATAAAATTACATTTGAGTTAATTAATGTAATTAAAGTAGCACATTAATTATTCAACAAAGATGTCGCTACTTAATTAATTTGCAGTGACAGAGCAGCTGTTTGTCGTTTCTGATTAATGCACTTGTAAATTAAATCTTTTACGTGGGAGTAGCACCCTTCATTTGTGTAGCCCATGGAGACACCCCAACATAGGCCCCTTAGGTAATTTAGAAAATTCAATTTTATAACGCTAAGGTACAACGCAACACCGTCGTCGACAGCACTAAACCGAATGAAAAATGACGCCAAACTACTTCAAAACGCTTCAAAAGTTCTGCCGAACTAATCCATCAATATGGTTTGACTAGTACCTTAGCCTTATTCAATGTATATCTTAACGATAACTAGAATAATAATTTTCTACTACTGTTTGAATTACTAACATAATTAGCATACTCAAGTGTTATATTATTAACGATATTAATTAAACACATCGGATCTATTGACTAATTATAATTAGGAAGCTAACTGACACAATGCAGCTATGTAGCCATGATTACGACACAGCTAAGATTTGAGACGACGCGCTGGTTTCATGGTCTGACTTAATAAATCATAATTATAGTAGACAAAGGTCGTTTATTCTGGTTGGCTTTAATTACCAACCCCTTTAATCCCGAGCTCCAATAAAAGCATTTAATTAAAATTGTAGCAGTAAATACATCAGCAACGCTCTACTAAGAAACCAGTGTTGCAAGGTAAAATTTAATAAACACCGCTAACGAGCGATTGGGTTTCAATAAAATGCGAGTCCTTTTATTAATTCTTCAAATGGCTCGCGACGAGTTATCAGATTATGCGAGTAGCTACCAAATAGGCATAATGCCTGGGTAAAAAACAAGAAATTCTATATGAGTTCATCAATCAGATAGTAAAAAAATATTAGATTTTTGCTTTATCATAAAAATGGCTTAGATAAAACGCATTAAAGTTGGGGAAGGCTCGCTACGTCATAACCAAGAATAAAATCTACTAAGGCGTGACATCAACCCACATTTTAACTCAATGTATCGCCGTAATCTTTTGATTACGTAAAATAATAAAAAATATCTGTTCAATATTTTTTAATAAGCTACCTGACGGACAAAAAATATTTTTTCCGTAGTCATCCCTATTACTTCCTGCAGTAGCTTTATGCTATAGCTAAGTTCTCGCTTCTATCTAAGTAATATGTTTGTAAGTAACATGTATTGTCCTGGCCTTTAAATTTTATGAAGTCGTCGTTAAATTGCCTTGTGCTGGCCTCAAATACACTCAAAATACTTCATTCTGAATATAACACTTAGCTCCGTTTCTGTGTGAATTTACGAAAATCTCGCTCAAACAAGCAGACTGTTCCTTGATCTAATATTAGAAGGTATCATTAATATTTCAAGCCTCGGCTTCGTTACTGATGCCATCGGGCTGGGCTAAACATCACCTGTGCAGCCCTTCCCGATATAGTTGTGAGATACACACACAAGTAAAGGTTACCCGTTTACCTCATTTGATTTTCGAGAGCTTAAGGATTGTAACGGTAAGGCCGATAAACCCGATTGTTGAATTCGGGGCTCAAAGGAGAAACTTAATGTAGGTTGGACAACTTTGTACGTACCTAAGTTATATGAACGAAGTCGACTGTTCCGTTTAAAATCTATTTTCGTTCCTCATAACTAACAGTGAACTGAATTCATGAATGTTATGAGAAATAACTATCCTAATTTAAACAGAGAAGTGCCAACCCATGTGGGTTTAGTATAAATGCATAAAGCTCTGTTACTGCTTACAGTTCTATTCATACGGAGTCTGAAGTTAAGTGAGTGCATTAAGGAAATTATTGCCATTCATTAGCGCTGCCATCGGGCTGGAACATACGTTACGTACACACGGCCAAATAGTCAAGTGTACAGGCAAACTATACTATGTTCAATTATGCAGAATAGTGGTACGTATCTTATTTTTTCGTTGTTTTCTTAAGGTGGATCCGCAAAGGTTTTCTTAAGGTACCGTGAATGCCCGTGAAATTCAAATATTCTTAATTTTTTTGCAATCTGCAGGTTAGTATGAAGTTGTATGTTGATCAAAGTATCAAAATATGATTCTCGACTATAACAATTATGTATTTACATAATTATAACCATACGAATAATCAATACATCTCTCTAAGTTCGAATTGCTCCAAGATGTCATGATTTCATCAAAAAGTCATTCAAAAGCTTAATTTGAACTAAGAGAGTTATATTAATGATTTTAATCATTATTATTTTTTAAATACATTATGTGTTGCGATTGCCAATCATATTTTTATCAATATACAGACCTGCAAATAGAAAAAATCGTAAGAAAATTTGAATTTCGCGGGATTCCTTGCGCATCCACCTTAAAGATAACTTGTAATTCCTAATTGTTTGCCCCAAAAATATTAGTGGAAAACAATTTGGAAGCCAGTCACGATGGAAGTGTCCACCGGCGCCTATATATAACTAGCTGTTGCCCGCGACTTCATCTGCGACGCCGGATAAAATGTAGCTTATGCAGTCCTTCTTCAGGTCCCAGGCTATCTATTTGTCAACTTTCGTCCAAATCCGTTCAGTCGTTTTAGCGTGAAAGCGTAACAAATAAACAGACAAACAAAGAATCAAACAAACAAACACACTTTCGCGTTTACAATATTAGTTAGGATAGTTGTGATACCGGGGAATCGCATGACCGTTGTTTAACGTAAAGACAAAGTTGTCATGTTTCACATGTCTGCAACTACACCATCCATTCACCTTAATAAATCAATCTGCCAAGCCTTTTCCCAAGTATATTGGGGTTGGCTTCCAGTCTAACCGGATGCAGTTGAATACCAGTATTTTACATGGAGCGTCTGCCTATCTGACCTCCACAACCCAATAACTAGGTAATACGATACCCCTTGGTAAGACTGGTGTCAGACTTTCGGGCTTCTGACGACTCGTAACGACTGTCAAAGATCCACGAATGACAGCCGATCGACCCGTGCGGCTGTTATTAAGTACTTAGACACGAGCTCCTCCATCCCTTTACCTATACATAACAAAATATGCTTTACTGGAAATACCTTCCTTACACCAATTACTACTACTGGAAAGATTTTTTTTTGGAACTGTCATTTCACATCTGTTTATCAAACAACACAACCCGATAACATGACATGACGATCTCCGAAAGGTTAGGTAGAGGTGACGCTATAGTACACCAAAAATTCTACAGGTACTTATGTTTAAGTCCCATGTAATAGGGGGCGAGCCTATTGCCATCAACCGGGCACAAATCCGGATTCCGGGCTGTTACTGAGAAATTCCTGTTTAACTCACTATAAACGACTAATTCGTGCACTTGAAAGTCAGTACAATGAAAGTTGGGCGGGTCAATATAAATCTGGCACAGCATATAGGTGCTCCGAGGTCCAGCCGGCTTCGGAGCGCCACTGAATTATTCATTTCTTCCTAACTATAGTTGCGATTCATTCTTTTGTTTTCACTATGTGAATACCGTATAACTTTTACACTATTTGTGTATGCGAATTTACTTCCTTATTTGGGAACAAACTTTGCAACTATTTGAATTAGTTTAAGAAAACACGTTGTTTGTAAATAAAATAAAGATTCTAAATTTTCCACGATTCGAGGTTGTTGACTGTTAATGTGTATGTTTGTCATTTGTTGAAAAATATTTGTTGAGTTGACCGTGTTTACCTAATATGAACGCCTATTGACTGACATAAGAAGCAAACTCTTCCTCATCAAATATAGATAGCCACATTGTAATCGAGCAGTAACCATTTTTCCTATTTAATTAATAAGGCTACCTTGTGAATTGTTCATAGAATAACCATATGAAAAAAAAAGCATTAAGTACACCTACATTTTCTCAAACCAGTACATGTTACAAAAAACTGGTGCTAAAAACCTTTCATTAAAGAAATTAATGAAATAGTATAGTTAAAGTCTAATGCCTTTATATGAGGAAGGTGTGGTCAGCTGCGACCGCGGCCGGCTCCGGCGTACATTCAGCGACCCTGAATAATTCATCGAGGCTTTTGCTGTCACGACCTTACTTTGCTTCGAATAACGTCTAGTTCTAACTTTCCTACTATTTACCTGTATAAATATCTTCACTTGCGAATACTTCTCACTTTGAAATATCACTGGACACAATTTTAAGCTGCACAGTGGAAGGTGTTACTTTATACTGTTAATGGACTCAAGTGCACTTGTGTCCAAGAATTTATTGGGCTGTCTTGAAAATGTTTCAACTGGAGTTCTTTATTTGTGTAGCGTTTTGTATTGTATTCAAAGGCATTGGTTAAAATAAGTTTCTGTAGGTTTTATAAACTTTTTCCCCCTCTCATAGAGAAGAGGCCTGTGTCCCAGCAGTGGGAACATTAAGAGGCTGATTATGTTATGTTATAATATATAGTCTTTTTAAATATATGAAAAATCTATGGCTTTCACTATGCGTGTTACTGCACAATCTGTATAATTTGACTACGACCATAAACCAGAAATGAAACACCATAGCAGCAAACACCACAAGTATTAGCATAGTCTCATTTGTAAAGACTATTTGGCACATAAATTGGAACACGAAGACAATAGAAGAGAAGCAATAAACCTCATAGAATGGGACACAAGGAATCGAGTCAAATTGGCATGGGGGGCGGTGTAGACCACACGACATTCTGTCGCGCCGCTAACTATTTATGCTATGATTATGTCTGCTTTTATTGATAGAATCACAATCGAAACCTTCTCACTAGCCTTGGGAATGGGTTTTATGAAAGAAAAACCTGCAATCGGGTTAAATCGGGGAAAGAATAATTTAGTCCGTGTCAACTCTTGATTAGCATCTCTCTTCCAGTCATTATAAAACCCGTGTCGGTTTGTCTATCCATCAACTGTTATAAACAGTGCTGTCTATTGTTCTTATATTTTCATTACCATTTATAAATGTCAAGTTTTATTAATAAAAACACCGGGATATCAAAAACAATTAATCTTATATAAAGTTTGTTTAATTAATAAAGGTCACTGTGTAGGTCTTTACCATCATTTCAAGGAATGAAACCTTTGTAGGATCTAGTCCTTTTGCCGCTTCTTAGTAAAGAAAACTTAGAAAATGTGCCATTCATTAATTTCTTTGCTTATTGCTTGAGACCGTTAAAAATATAATATAAGAATAAATAGTTTGGAAAATCCAAAAGTGCACGCCTCATACATAACACTCATTCAAAAACGAAAAAGAATTTTAAAACATAGTTTCTAACAAAAATGAACAATTTATAACTTTTCATGAAGTCGTAATGTCAAAGATTGACAAAGATATTTACTTGGCGGTTGCTTGGCAACTTACGGACATCAAGTCAAACGTTGGAAATATTTAGATAAAGATATTATATTTTAGTTAGTATTTTATTAATTATAATTAAACTACTTTGAATAAAAGAGCCATTTTCAATAGGGTTCCTTCCACGGCTGAAACAAATGTATAAAAAAAAAATTGACTCAATTAATTGATCTTATCGCAAGCTACAATGTCTTCAGGGTTCATAAATTGACGGACAGGAATTTTTTTCAACTATTTTGATGCTTTTTCCATTTCTGCTGCATTAAATCAATTGTTAAAAAGTACAGTATTAATCTCCATTTAATCATCTGTACAATGGTATATAAATTAAGTAGGTTCTGTGTACTAGCAGGAGTGTAACAATAAAAACAGTTACAAAAATGGGGCAATAATTTTTTTTCGATCGTAGAGCACACTCTAATGCTTCGCATTAAGAGTGGTGCAATAAATAAACATTTACTTCTCTTCCACAAAGGCGCTTTAAAAATATAAAGATTACAATATCTGATAAACCTACACTTTCAATAATTTTATTCCCAATAATGATAATTGAATTTATTACTATGTTATTAATGATGGGTACCTAAATACTTAAATACTCAAAGTACTTATATCCCAACTAGCATGCGCAATCCTCCACACATTGGACAAATATTTGTGGGGCCAAATACTTGTCTCAATTCGGGAATGGAATCCGGAACCCTAAAGCACCGGTTGACGCTTCAAACCTGCACATAATGTCATTTAATAACGTCAACGTTATGGGCAAAATACGGCCTGGCGAGGGAGAGGTCGTGATTTTGAACCTGATCTTAATAAATTATGATGGGTAAGAATCGTTGTGGAATAAGGAATAAAGACGTATCTATTCTAGTATATTGTATACTTATTATTTGCACCAACGACAGCCCCATTTTATGTCCAGGCAGATCACTGTCCATTCCAAGGTTGCCTGGAAGAGATCGCGGAAAGCGATTAGGCCGCCCATTGTATATTTTGTAGTGTCAAATGTATATTTTTTTGTTATGTATTTTTGTGGTGTACCATAAAGTATATATAAATAAATAAGACGCTTCTACACCATTAATTCAGAACAACATTTTTCTAGATCTAGAAAGGGAGTGACTACCGAGATGTCGACTGATAAATAAGTATGGAAGAAAAAAACATGTTGTGCTGACTCCAAATAAATTGGGATATGGGCTGGAGAATCATAATGTTTCTAGATGTGTTTTTTTCCACAAGTGTGGAAATATTACGTTTAAAAAAAAACATCTGCTGTTCCATACATTTCGACCGTGTAGGTATTGAATTTTTGTAAGAAACAGCTGTTTTTTTAAATAGGTAACCGCCACGCGCCCTACCTATATTTCTATCCTCGAATACTCGAAATAGTTCATAGTTCCATAATTGTAGTCTGTGGTTCCACGAAAAATATTTGACAGGTCTACATCTACTACAGCGCCCCCAAGCGGGAGAAATTGCGAGATTCCCTCCCTGCCATTAGGCTGCAGAACTTAATAGTATGACATATAACTTGTTTTTATACAAACACATACACATCACGCATGTAATCCCCGAAGGGAAGGCAGAGGTGTACCTACCTATACTGCACCCACTTTTCACAAGTAGTTCTTTTTGTTTTTATAATAATTGGAAAATTTCGTTGGTATATACATCTCAAATTTTGTGTAATGCTGTAATGTGTAACCGTTTATTTTCGCAAATAAAATACCTGAAATAAATTGCTACATTGGTAATAACTTCTTCAGGTCATTGGATATTATCAATATCTCTTTTATTTCATTTTAATACATATAAATTACATTTTTAAATATTTCTTAAAAAAATATATAAAAAATAGTCGCCCATCGGCATCAGGAACAGGGTCCAAGATGCCGGTGGTCAGGGCTCTAGAGAGAGGAACCTCCTCACTATGCGTGCCGTGTCTAGGAGTACTGCTTTCTGAATCAAGCCCTTGACCCAGCCGCGCAATGAGAGCCTCCTGAGGTGTTGGTCGAGGCTCTCCGCTATTAGGCCATTAACCGTAACGATTATCGGTACAATGATTGCAGAGTCCACGTCCCACATGTCGACAACCTCGTGTGCTAAGTCAAGATACTTGATTTTTTTATCTTTCTCAGCTTTCACGAGATTCTCGTCATGAGGGACAGCGATATCAACAATCATAGCACGGCGCTCTTGTCGATCTATCACCACAATATCAGGTTTATTGGCTACAATAGTCCTGTCAGTGATGATAGATCGATCCCAATATAATGTGGCCTGACCATTCTCGAGAACTGGGTCGGGCACATACCTGTAGTATGGTACTTCTGACTCCACAAGATTGGATTTATCAATATTATTTATGTATAAGTTACTATTGACAGACAATTTTTGTTGAAAACGTTTTCAGTGGAATTCATTAAAACCTTTCGATAATTCAACGAAATTAATGTCTTTAAATACAATTACAGAAAAGTTTTACTGAAAATTAACCTCGGGTGAAATTGAGATGACACATTTTTATCAAATAAACTGAAAAGCTGAAGGGTTAATATTTGCTCAGTCTCTCAATGGTCGAAATGAAATGAGTTCAAACATGGACAGCCCTTTTACTTTAATTGCTCTTTTAATTTTGTATTGTTCGGGCATTAATTTACGCCAGAATTAAAAAGATTTCCATTGATTGTCTTATAAAGACTTTTACAAAAAATACTAGAACTGCTACTAAGTCATAATCACTAATACACGATCACAAATCGTCATATATAATCGTATCGTGATACTGTACTATAATAAGTTATGTTAAACGCGATTGAAACGAAATTAATTGTAAAGAATATTACATGTAGCTACTACTGCTATAGCATCCGCTACTCCCGTTACGTAATAGACGCTACGCCGAGTACGTAGCAGACGCTACGTCGAGTACGTAGCAGACGCTACGTCGAGTACGTAGCAGACGCTACGTCGAGTACGTAGCAGACGCTATGCCATGTACGTAGCAGACGCTACGTCGAGTACGTAGCAGACGCTACGCCGATTACGTAGCAGACGCTACGTCGAGTACGTAGCAGACGCTACGCAGCAACCGTAGCACATTCTGCAAAAAACGGTTTGTGCGAAAAAGTAAAAGTGTGTAATTTTATTGACTGACAGGTAGTAGTAGCGTTTCATGAACGTACATATTGTGATAGAATAGTGTAATATGAAAAAAAAACAACGGGTTGCACTCCGGGACTGCCGGCAGAAGTGAAAACTTGAACATTAACGTTATGCATTTTTGAATGGTTAAGGAATAATTTCCCACGAATTGCTTTATTTATCAGTATAAAAGTACTATAATTTATGTGGTTAAATACAATATTCATTAGTAGTAGTAATAAGTAGTATATTTGTTTATTTTCAAAATATTATAGTCTAACAAAAATAAACAATTTAGTACCCATCTATATGGGTAAAATTTGTTACCTCGCAATCTTTACGGAATGTCAAAGACTATTATTTTGATATTATGTATTTACTTTGTCGGTTGGTACTAGGCAACGGATCTTACGGTTACGTCCTGACGCGAGTTTAAAATTTTTACCCATCCCAAAAAAGTACACAACGCCGCTAAAGAAGTTTTCACTTCAAAAGAAAAAGGGAGATGATAGCATGCAGACAGCGAAGCGTCTGCGTAAGCCTTGCTACGTAGAATCGTAGCAGATTCTACGAATTTAAGCGTTTGGCAGTCTACAATGAAAGCTGATAAGCAGTCGTAGCATTTCGTAGAATCTGCTACGCTGAAACCAACCAACAAACAGCCGGACCATCATTTTGTAATGTAAAATGCGCAAAACAAGGAGACCCACTTTCACCCAAACTTTTTAACAGCGCTCTTGAAGAAGTGTTTAAAAAGATAGTGGCAAGTTGGGAGAGAGGAGGCATTGAAGTCGGTAGGGTGCGGTTAATAAACCTCCGCTTCGCTGCTGACATTGCCGTATTCTCCTCAACAGCGGCAGAAGCTAATGTTAAACCAACTCTGTGATGCAAGCTTTGAAGTTGGACTGTCGATAAAAATGTCAAAGATCAAGCTGACACCACTTTATGTAGATTCAGAGTGAATTGTAATATGTCCATGAATACATCTACTTGGGCCAGTTACTCTATCCAGTCCATACAAGACAAGGAAGTCCTAAGACGAAACGAAACTTACTGGAAGAGCTACTGTTCCATAAAAGAGCTTATTAAAGGAAATCTTTCTTTGTCACTCAAACGAAAAATTATGGACATTTGCATTCTTCTCATTTTGACCAGACTTGGTCTTTGACAAACATTCAAAAGTTCAAACTTATGTAAGGTTTGCCAACGTGCAATGGAGCGCAGTATTCTACGCGTCAAATTGGCAGACACAGATTACTGACGTTGCTCAAAAAGCCGCTAAGCTGAAGTGGGACTATGTTGGCCACGTCTGCCGTATGGCCAATGAGCTGTGGGCCAAAATAATAACTACATATGTGGAGCCCTGACATAGTCAGAAAGCGCTGTGGCAGACCCCGTAGAAGACGATCGACGATCTAAGTCTGTCATTTTTATGGTGTACATAATAAAGAGTATTCTATCTATCTATCTAAGACGGCGGGACAAGCTGGAGAAAACAAACGACCAGTGGCCCACATTAACTGGATCGAAAGAGCTGGAAGCATGGGGAGAGACCTTTGCCCAACAATGGGATAGTGCAGGCTAACAGTAACAGTTTTGACCAATAATGCAGGCGGTTAATCAGTCGAAAATAAACTCTGGCTTAAGTTACTCATGTTTCAACTGATGTGGTGTGCGAATGTGGTCCCAATCAAACATAAACAAACAAAGGGAAGATGTTTATTTAGTATCGATATACTGTTAAAATTCAACGGATTTTATTTCCGCTTTATTTTGTGACTGATATCAAGTGGTGAAGTCTTATTATATATTCCTCAAACACTCACTTTGATACATTGAAAAGGAATTAGGTCATCTTCGGTAACAATATATTTTCGCAAAATTTACACAATGATGGATGATGACACGTCATTCAAAATGCGATGTAAATTACATACGTCTGAAGCGAACGTGGCTCGTATCGGCGCCCGGCAGAGGGAATGTCCCGACGCCATATTTTTGATAAGTACGTGAATATTATCAGCTTATGCCGATGAAGTGGAACCTCATATCCTCTCCGTAAAACCTTATTTATTTTCCCTGCCAATTCCGAACCCATCGCTATCTAATTTTATTGACTATTGTTCCTGTTATTTATGATTCGGTGAATTGTGTTTTGATCAGACAAAGGCTATAGCCATCCCCCTATCTCTCGTAATTGTACTAATAAATCAGATAGATTTTCTTTTGTTACCATATTGGTATTTAATGGAATTTCGCTGATTTTTGGGCAATTGTATCTGTGCTCGTGAAGGGTTGTATAAACCTTTTCATTGTATCTATATTGTTGTATTTTGAGAATAGAAACGAGTGTTCACCAGTAAGAACCTTACGACAAGATTTATTGTATCCAGATGCTCTTTAAACAAGTTGTATTTACAAATAGAATCTTACAAAATTTATTTTTCTTGGGTACTGCTTAGATATTTTCTGTAAGCGTTTAACAAATACGATAAGCTTTCTGTGAAATTTTCTCATAACGATTAAAACGTGATGAGTTTTGAATATGGGGGATATTCAAAATTCATTTATTTACATCACACGTCCGTGTTAAGGTCACAGAAATTCTGGAATGTTTCTTGAAATAGCACAAAGGATTTCTACCCAGAAAATAAAACTACTTTTAGCTCTAATTTCGTTTTATAAACAGACTATTCTTCTTTATTCTCAGTCTGTGCAAAAGAAATCTGTGAAAGTTTTAATACAATAAAAATTTTCAAAGGAATAATTCATGTATTCAATTTACTAAGTGAACAAGAGTACGAGAAATCCATAATTGAAAAAGGGGCTCATTGCAAATCTTGTCTATTTTCATAACATATTTTAACCTTTCTTCTACACCACTCGTAGATACAACCCCACTTCATAGATTTTCATAACAATGTAGGTTTACCGAGTCTTCGATCTGCACTTATCGTTACGTCACATAAAATCTAGGCTAGGCCTAAAATTATTAATAAGCTGTGTGGTGTCAGATATAAATCGACAAGGCCGCTTCCCGTGGGTGATATAAGAGCAGATTAACGGCTTATACGTATCATAAATCCGGCCACTAAGTGTGGTGGTACTGGCAGCCCCACATGAACAATTCCTTGTGATTATCTGAAGGGTCCTAGGGTTTGTTGAGCCGGCCTGTGTATGATTATGAATTAAAGATTGCGTAAGTTCTGCAAGAGATTTCGAAGACAGCTCTGAAAACAGACAGCTTTGAAAGCAAAATGTTAGCTTACGCTTTGTGTAAGAATTCATTCATACTTTTTTAACGTATTGATGGACACTTAACGTCCATAAGGCGTAATAAAAATATACTTTCTCTTTCAGTGTCCTTCAACCGATTAATATCATGACAAAGTTAATGCAGTGTGTGTATGTGTAATGCAGTGTGGTTTCTCTGCTACCTCATTAACGGCATAACTATGTAAATATCTATTAACTGCTCCCAAATTACGATGATAATTTTATTTTACGTTTTTTACATACTGTCTTGACATATTCTTTTCATACATATTCTATATTTTTTATTTAATTAGATTTGTAACAGCTGTAGTGGCAACCATGTCATTTGGTTTAAATAGATCGTTATTTTAATTATTTGATTTATCTTTTATACATATAGATACTTTTATTTTAGATGTTGTGAATGTGAGAACGTTGTAGGGTTAACAGACTGTGGATCAGTGGACCATTATCTATTTTGCTTAGTACCTGATACTTTTTGATAGGCCCACACTGTCATCTCATACCAATAAACACTGTAATTTGAATACATTGTCTAAACCATTAATGTTTTAAAGAGTAACCGTGGAGTTTCTTGCCGGCTCTTCTCCATAGGAAACGACCAATTGGAACTGTGCACTTAGCTTCTGATGTTTCTTAAAATTTCCACTGTCACTAATGAGTCATTAGTGACAGTGGAAATTTTAAGAAACATCATGTCTCATTAGACACAATAAAAAAAAAAATTAACTCAATGAGTTTTTCTGACGGTTGAACTCATAAGTTGGTTTATGTGAAATAATATTTAGAATTTTGATTTTTTTGAATAATGCCTACTTTCTTTTTGTCCACAAAAAAAAATACTAATATATACTTGCTCAAAATTGAACTTCACAACTATACATTAACGTGGGTGGGATGAGTTAGTACAAGTATCCGAGCCATTCGGTGTCACGCAGACTTGTGCAAATCGAAACTTGCGCAAGTATATCTTAACGTGTATGGCTACCATTATGGTGAATTTCATGTAGGTAGGTATTAACAAGTTTTAATATCTTATAGCAATAATATCAAACAATATTTTCCTTTCAGATATTCAAAGTAAATATCAATTTACTGCTAACTCTTTATTTATTTACTTATGTCGCAAACAAGAATAAGTCGAAACATGAAGATATTTTACATATTCATGCTTATCAAGCGGATAGACGTTTGACATGGAACCTGCCTTTAGAGGCAGAGAAAATAAAACACGAAAACAAAACTGAAATAATATTATTTCGGGTCAGTTTTCTTCATGATCTATGTATTTTGTATAGATCGCGAGACTTTCCCTTGAGGCCGTCCTGTCCAGCAGAATTTTATAGTAGCCGACGATGACATAAGTATAAAAGGGTTATAAGTAAGTATATATATACGAAATTATACATACTTGTAAGTCCATATTTTAAGAGCCTGATGAAGTTGCTGTCAAATCAATGTTAGCGAGATTCTAAAAATCTGATGAAGTTTTAGTAAATCCGTCATTAAATATCACGTTTGCTTTCGTAATTTCTCGACCAACATCACAACGACCGATTGTTAAGTTGACGCGTAATTTGTTGAATAGGCTTTCAGAAACCCGAGACTAGTTTCGGGAATGTGTAATGATTATAGTAAGCGTGATTTTAGCATACAGCCTGTGATTACACCTCAAAAAGCTTTTCAACAGTGTTACCATTATTTGAGAAAAATATTTACAATTAATTGTAATACGCCGAATTCCTGAAACAATGTGTATATAAATAATATACGTTATAGTTCTGTGTAAATGTGGTTTAAAGGTAACACCTGTCCTAAATAGCGCTTGAATTCAATACACAAAATTGATTCGTTCATTTGAATTGCGTTTATTAAACAACACGTTTCAATTATAATGTTTGTATCGATAACTTTAGATCGTGATTATTATTCTAAAATTATTGACATAAACTTACCTTAAACATTACATCAATGTGGGTGATGTGGGTGTACTATAGTCGCACCTCTGCCAAACCCTTCAGGGAATACAGGCGTGATGTTATGTTATAAACTTACCTGTCCGAAAATAATACAAGAAACTAAGCCGTAGATATTCAAGACAAATGCTAGGTGACCTCGCCTACTAACCCTGTGGCTGTGAGCTACACGCTCAAGCGACACCCGTCGTGTGGCAGCGACTATGGAGAAAATAAATGAACGAAGTTGTTTAGGCTGGTTTTACAGCTGTCCGGAAGACCCGTACGGGCTCCCGGAACGGAGACACACGTGACGCGCTAAAACATTGTTTCACAATGACGCGGACTGGTCCGTACGCGACCCGCTCCAGGTAGAGCCCGTACAACGTATTGTCAACTCCCTCGTTTCACAGCACTGCGAGCGCTGCCCGTACGGGCCTCCCATGTACGGACGGCCCGTACGGGTCTCCCGGCCAGATGTGAAACCAGCCTAGAGAATGCCACGAGCGGAGCGACGGATAGAAACAGGTGACGCGCGCGCCTGTCGTTTGTAGCAAGTCGCGTCACAAGTCACAGCGCTCGAGGCCGTGAACGAGGTCTAAAGGATGATATTTCAGCTGGTGACCTCGATCTCGTAGTTTTTACTGCACGTCGCTCTCGACGATAATGTCGTCGGAGCAGACACTCCATACTATCATATTAATTCGACTATATAAAACCTTACAGGGACTATAAAGCTTAACTTCTACTACGTGTTGTAGGAATGGCACTTGAACGTAAATACTCTCTACCTACACCGTCTGAGAATATAGGTGTATTGAATGTGTGTATGTATATGTCATCTTTCTGAATGTTTTCGATATTGTCAACAAACTGGAATTGGTACAAGCTTAAATCGTATGGTCCCTAATATTTATTTATTAAATTGGTATGTACCAATTTAGACCTCACAAAACTGATTTTATTTCAGTGTACATACACTGAAATAAAATCAGTTTTGTGAGGTCCAAATTTCATCAATCGCATTAAACATTTATGAAAACGTGTCGTTGTAATACAGTAACTTTCATGTGATTTTTCATCAGAAATATAATTTTGGCGTACTATAAATAAACGATAAACGAACGTACTGAATAATTTCAAACGTTAATATTTGTTTTGATTTTTCTAATCTGATAGTACCTAATCTTTTTTTTTTTATTGCTTTACATTCATAAAAATATATTAAATATTTGATACAAGAAGTTAAAAAGACTTCGTTAACCTAAAATATCGTGGGAAAAATTGGACTTAAGGAATCCACCACAACATTAACACTATCACCACACCACACTATTAGTGTGGTGACGAATGCTCGTTTCTTTTCAATATGTGGATCGTATCACACAGATAAGGTTAATCCATAGACGAAAACAATATAAACACTACCTATTTTGGTCAAATGCAAACCGCACAGTACATATTTTATACCTAGATTTAAACAGAAAGTGCTGGATTATTATCAAGCACAATAGTGTTGAAGCTTCAAAAGTTAACTGTGCATGTTGCTAGGAAACAAGTGACAGATGTTAATATTATACTGAAGCCGAGTGGACTGTGGACTGGCGCCACCGCAATTGTTGGCATTACTAAATATTCTGTTTCAACCAGAGAAATATACCTACGAAAATGAAACTAACACTTCAGAAACGTTTAATTTGTAAACAATAGGTATTTATTTATATTAACACTAGCAACCCGCCCCTGCTTCGCACGGCTTATACAACTTGACAAAACATCGAGTTTTCTAAATTATATGTTATAATTTAATAGTTGTCAAAAAATAAAAGGCTGTCAGAAACAATAAAATAATAATTAATTACATAAAGACTTTATGTAATTAATTATTATTTTATTGTTTCTTTCAGTCTCGTTCCAAGCCACATTCTATGGGTTTTCTCAAAAAACAAAACGGGCCTATTATATTTTGACAACTTTAGTTTAGACACATAATACTTCTGTAATAAATGCTCTAAATGGTGGCGAAAACCGCATCAAAATCTGTTGCTTATTTAAGAAAAACAACGCGGTCATACAAACAAACACGAAAAGCGACTCCAGTTTATAATATGTATATGTTACTGTAAAAGCCCGAACTGCGGTCAATCTTAGGATTTACTGGTAAATCCTAAGATTTAACAAGTCTCACCGGTAAAAGTCCGAATTGTTTCATAATAATCATCAATTTCTGACTTTTACCGGCATTCAGTCGGTAAATCTTAGGTTTTACCACAGATACCGGTAAATGTTAGTTTTTAGAGTAAAACAATGCAGTTAATAATCAGAAACTATTTATTCAACATTACTATAATTATTATTTCTTTATTTCATTTATATACATATAATTTACATTTTTAAATATTTTTATAAAAACAAAATAATACAAAAACATTTAAAAATATAAAAAATAGTAGCCCACCGATATCGGGAACAGGGTCCAAGCTACCGGCGGTCAGGGCTCCAGAGAGAGGAACCTCCTGACAATGCGAGCCGTGTCCAGGAGTACCGCTTTCTGAATCAAGCCCTTGACCCAGCTGCCTAACGAGAGCCTCCTTAGGTGTTGGTCGAGGCTCTTGGCAATTAAGCCATTGGCTGATACGACTATCGGCACAATGATCGCTGAGTCCACATCCCACATGTCGACAACCTCGCGAGCCAAGTCAAGATACTTGATTTGTTTATCTTTCTCGGCTTTCACGAGGTTCCCGTCATGCGGGACCGTTATGTCAATGATCATTGTGCGCCGCTCTACTCGGTCCACCACCACTATATCAGGTTTATTGGCAACAATAGTCCTGTCAGTGATGATGGAGCGATCCCAGTACAATGTGATATTGCCATTTTCGAGAACTGGGTCGGGCACATACCTGTAGTACGGCACTTCAGATTCCACAAGGCTGTATTTCAGAGCAAGTTGCTGGTGGATAATCCTGGCTACAAGGTTGTGTCTATGCAAGTACTCTTCGTTAGCTAGACGAGAACACCCGGAGATAATGTGTCGGATTGATTCTCCCGGACGGTGGCATGCCCGACAAATGTCAAGCGTGCCGTCCTTCACAATGAATCTCCGGTAATTGTTCGTCATCATAACTTCGTCCATAATTGCACAGACAAAACCTTCGGTTTCCCCAAAGAGGTTACCAAAACGCAGCCAGGCTACGGACGCTAGGAAATCTACATCGGGTCCATGTAGGGCCCGGAAGTAGCGTCCGTGAAGCTCCTTACTCTGCCATACCTCCTTGCGATCGTTAGTGTCAAGCACTACAGGCTTGCGCCAGTTCTCCTTAGCCAAGGAGAGCGGGGTAAGGCCCTTGTCCACCGCGACCACCGGTGAGACTTGGTAAATCTTAGGATTTACCGGTAAATCCTAAGATTTACCAAGTCTCACCGGTTCGGGCTTTTACAGTAACATATATATTACACGATTATTTGTTCATTCAGGCTCAAATAGTTTGATTATACAAGCTTCCTAATTAACTAATGTCAAGAGAGGAACACAGTAGGTAATTAACATACACAAGTCGGAATGATTTTTACATAAACCGGTAGTTTTATCTAAAAGAAAAACCACAAATTAATTAATTAACCTCCTATTCTTATCCCAAACTGCTTCGACTAGCTTCCAATATAAGCCAAAGTAACAGAAAATCAGTATTCTACACGACAAAGGACAACAAGGTTGATAATTAAGATTTACATTTACACAAAAGCCTTGTGTTTAGGTTCGTAAATTGCCCTAAAATGTGTCGTATCGATCTCGGAATCTATTTCTATCTCGTTACTGACTAGTTTATTGTAGAGCTGTAACTTTACTGCTGACATAACTGTCCTCGTAATTTTACATCCCGTTATCTCATTCAGCAGAACTTTGTGATACCTTTGTTCATATTCTCTAACTTTGGTCAGATAGTGTGGCTGAATACAGTTTGTTGAAATTATAAGCTACCGTTAATTTCATTGGGCCATTCACACCGATTTATGGATAGGCTTTCGAAAGTTTTTATTGTTGTAAATATTGTAGTTACAGTTTATTATTATTGAAATGGTTTCGTTTAAATAATTTTCGGTGTTAAAAATTCACGGTTCAACACGTACATACGTGTAGTTATGAATATTAAAATGAAATCTGATTTTTTTTGGAATAAATTCTTTATTTTACAAAATTAAATAGAGTTTATTTGATTCGTATTCGTCTTGGTCTACTTTATACAGGGTGTTAGGGTAAACACCGTTATCCTTCAAACCAATAAATTCAATGGAAAATCACAACTTTTTTTTTTAAAGATGTACATTTAGAATCGTCACGCAATTCCTAAGGTAGGTAATTTTGCCTGTCTTAAGCCAGGAAAAGGTTGTATTGTATTTATTCATGTGTTGTGTAGGTAGGTAGGACGGGCGGCGATCGATTACGTCACTCGGGCGGGCGCATATCTATGAATATGCGGACGGTGTCGGACAATAACCTTTTTAATATTTGTTAAAGAAAATATCGTAATTTTTTTTTACTCGGTTTTTTATATTTATATTTTAAGCCAACTACCCATAGTTTGAGTGACAACGGTGTTTACCCTTCCATCCTGTATAACAAGTTGAAGTTGCGCGACTAGACTATAAGTTATAATATAATAGATGATTGCTATTATAACTTATACTCCACCGGAGTAGGTACATAGACTTGTTTTGATAGACGGACGTTTTGTTTATGTTTAGCAAGTGCACAACGTTTCGATAGGCAACTTGTAATAGACAACGACAACTATTTAGACGTAATTCAAGGAGAAAGAATCCAGCACAAAGTTTTGCAAACTAATCCAATTAGAGGGTGAACGGGAGACGTCGGGTGCACTCACTTTGTTCCCTCGGCTCCCTGCGGACCACGGGAACGTTTTGTATCAGTTAGCTTATTTCATTTTAGTGAAATCATATGTGAGCAATACATTATTAACGACATAGAGGTAAATACTTAATGTTGTTTTGAGAAACGTTATACCATCCGCCGATACATCTGAGTGAGAGTTACAAGTCAAATTAAAAACTTTACCAGGAGCTAACGTTCTTATAATTAGAACATAAACTATTCAATACTAGCTGCGCCCCGCGGTTTCACTCTCATAAGTCTCAATCCCGTGCGAATATCGGGATAAAAGGTTTCCTATGATCTAACTTGCTTTGAAATATAAACTTGTGGATTCTAAGGTACCGTATTACAAGTATGTGCCCGACCCAGTTCTCGAAAATGACCATGTCACGTTGTACTGGGATCGGTCTATCATTACTGACAGGACTATTATAATTGTGGCCAATAAGCCTGATATAGTGGTGATAGGTCGATTAGCGCGCCGCGCAATGATAGTCGATGTTACCATTCTCCCGCTCCCGACGCCGTTGGACCTCTATTTTTTTTATGTTTTTGAAAATCTAGATGAATAAACGACATAATAATAATAGCCTTTATTAACAATCTTAAAAGTTAGATTTCATTTTATTTCTATTTATTTACTATAGGAATGTTTCATCATCATCATCATCATCAGCCTATTAATGTTCCCACTGCTGGGACACAGGCCTCCTCTCTGTGAGAGGGAGTGGGCCGTAATCTACCACGCGGGCCCAGTGCGGGTTGGTAGATGTCACATGTCGTCGAATTTTTGGTTCTAAGACATGCCGGTTTCCTCACGATGTTTTCCTTCACCGTTTTTGAGAGCAGTGGTGATGAAATTATTTACACAATGTAAAGCGCCTGCTTGGGTTCGAACCTACGACCTACAACTCGTAAGTCGGGGCCGTTGCCACTGGGCCACCACTGCTCTCCAGGAATGTTAGGTTATGAATGTTTAGATTGTTATTATTATTATTTTGCCTTTGACATTTCTCGGGACCCCAGGGTCCCGGACCTTTGGAAGGCGTACGAGGAGCCGAAGCCAACTCCCAGAGGCCCGTTAGATGTGTTAAATGGAACGAGGCACCAACCAACGATTATCCCTGTATGCACTATGCAAGTGCACCCAAGGACAACCTTCGGTTGGTGCAGGACTATTGCAGAAAATGGAAACAATAAATATTGGGCTATGGGTTTGGGTGGCTATAGTGGATTGGTTACCTGGAACTATGGATTGTCTATGTCCCCTGCCTGATCAATGTTATGGTATACACGGACAAAATGGTAGGGGGTGACTTGCACACTCAATAATGGGCCCCCAAAAACTGTCGCTAGCACAAATTGAGATAGCGACAAGGGGCAACAGGTCCTGAGGTGCTTGAGGAGGAGTGGTATTCCACGGCTTTCAGAACAATCCTAGAGCCCGGAAGATGGTCAAGATCCCTACGAGCACTTACTGGAATACTTCCTTCCTCCGAGCACGTTTGCTCTTGCGAATCTCCACTTAAGCCGGCCAATTAAGGCAAGAATGAGGTGGGACACGTGGGAGCTCTGTTCCTCGTCAGTGTTCACTCCAGCCGGCCAATAAAGGCAAGCCAGAGATGAGGAACCAGATTTCTCCTGGGAGATAGGGTCCGTGTGGTCGCTACTGCCCAACAGCTCGCCACGTGCTACCCTGCTGTTTTTTGTATCTCTCTTCGTCTGGCTCCACCTTTTAGACCTGTTCCGGCAAAGTAAACTCTACCGGCACAGACCTAGAGTATGGAGCGCGCAAGTCCCACCACGACGTCAACGTAGAGAAACGGTGGTGGGGAGATTATTATTAATTATTTGTTTACATATCTCGGGACCATGGGGTCCCGGTCCTTTAGAAGGCGTACGAGGGGCCGGAGCCAGCTCGTAGAGGGCCCTTAGACAATTTTAAATGGAATGAGGCAACAACCGACGATTATCCCTGTATGTACTATGCAAGTGCACCCAAGGACAACCTTCGGTTGGTGCAGGACTATTGCAGAAAATGGAAACAATAAATATTGGGCTATGGGTTTGGGTGGCTATAGTGGATTGGTTACCTGGAACTATGGATTGTCTATGTCCCCTGCCTGATCAATGCTCACATGCTGCCCTGCAGTTTTCTGTATCTCTCTTGATCTGGCTCCTCATTCTAAACCTGTTCCGGCAAAGTAAACTCTATCGGCACAGACCTAGAGTTTGGAGCGCGCAAGCCCCACCACGACGTCAATGTAGAGATACGGCGGTGAGGAGATTATTATTATTTTCTTATTCGATACCGGTTCCTTGATTGTCTTGTTTTTCAGCATAAGCCTCTCCAAAAGCCACTAAGCATCGATCTCTTGTTTTTCACGTTTTTCTTTTCATTGTGTTTTCTTATTTCTAAATTAATTACTTTACTTAGTTTTGTTATCTTTTTGTTTTCTTAGTCTGTTTTACTTTCTTATTAGTTTTGTTTTGATTATTGTTCTTCCTATTATTTAATAAATTAGACCTTTTTTCAATTAACTCTCTTGCTTTTGTTCCCAATCTATTCAATACTAGCTGCGCCCCGCGGTTTCATCCGCATAAGTCTTGATGCCGTGAGAATATCGGAATAAAAAGTTTTCTATGTTGGAACATAGAAAACCTAGGTCATGGTTTACCCATCTGCCAAATTTCATCCAAATCTGTTCAGCAGTTTTAGCGTGAAAGCGTAACAAACAAACAAACTCACTTTCGCATTTATAATATTAGTTTGGATTAAGATTAGAAAACGATAAAGTCTGGAAACTATATAAACGAAGCTCTCGCAGAACAATACAATACTAAAAGCCCCACAAACTTAGTCCATTTACAATAACAACAAACCGAGATATGAATCTAGGAAATTTCAGTAAGCTTATGCTAATTAAATTAGTTTGGTTTCTAAGTTACAAGTCCGGTCTGGTCGATATTTGACCAAGATGCTCACTTGCGACCAACTGTGAGAACACAAACTATTTGCTTGGTTTCGTATTCAGATCCGGAAATTTAGTAATCGCATGGATAAAATACAAGCAGTTCAGGCATCTTCCAGAAGATACAAATTAAAACAAAGAAAAATAGTGCGTATTAAAAAATTCTTCCGCATCACTGTCAGTAGAAAAAGTGGCCAAAAGGTGTTCAGCCCTCTGGTCACGTGAAGAATCAACCAGCCGCTGGGAAATGTCCCGAAATACTAGATTAGCACTCGGACCCCATGACCTTAGTGTTTCAACCCCAAAAAGCTAACACATTTTCAAATTTTTTGATGCCCAATGAGCTCTTTCACTTTTTGTTCTTTTATTTACTTGTACATAATAAATATGTTTTAGTGTTAGATTGCATATTGTATTTAAGATTTGTCAAGTGTAACTAAACAAATAAATATTTTCTTGAAAAAAAAAAAAAAATTCACTAACAAAACTGTTTAGCTACGCGAAGCAATATTCTATAAAAACATGTTTCAGAATATCAAAGAAAGGAACATATTTAAGGTCGATATTGGTTTAATATGTGCCTGCTACAGACGTTTTGTCTAAATTGACTTTTCGTCCATTGAATTATGTTTTCGTCCCGATCCATGGACGAGCCGAGGAAATTACGTACTTACCTACTTATTTTTATACCGATCATCTTTTGACATGGTTCGATCAAAAGACGTTATTGTTACGTAAACTGTACCCACTCACGCACACGAACACCTTGAGGATAACTTTGGAATGAAAGTGAGAGTGTTTCTGTGGTGATCGTTGTCAGTTCCAAAGTCGTTGGAGGTGTCAAACGTTGGCTTGTTGTTCCCAGGACAGACAAACTCCAACAACTTTGGCAAGTTTGCTCCTGTCTGCCCCTACGACACCTCAGAATTTTAAACAAGCGCCAGGTGAACGAGTTTACTCTAAAATATTTAAGAAATAACTCGCTAAGATTTCTTGTTTCAAAGTTTCAAGATATTCAGAACATATTTTGAAAATGGCGGCTTGGAAACCGAAGTTTTGATTACTTATACGAGAATAAAAGTAGGTATTAAAATTTTGATAGGTTATAATAACAATTTTATAGACGAAGCTTATCTACAGCCGCAGCTACTTTCGTGAAGCAGCACTGTTGTTGTTTTGAATGTGGGTACTTGAGTGTATTAAATTAATAGATAGGCTTATGTTCCACCCAATTAACGCAAAAACAAACTCACAACGACTGTTCTTTGTCACAGTTGCGAGCCAAACAACGGTATTAAATAACGCGATATCTGTAGGGAAATGCGCCGCGATAGCATCGCAACCCGTTGCCAAATTACACCCTTGTTGCGTTTTACAATAACCACGAGGGTAGGGGTAGTGGCAGACTACCTACCAACTCACATAAAAACAGATAATAATTGCGTAAAGGTAATTACAATTAAAAATATGGAATTTCGGCGCGCACATACATAATTGTGTGCCTATTTTTGCATACCTTACTGAAAAGTAAAATATTTTTTGCATTGTTCAACTCGCACGTTTTCTAATAAGATAGCAAAAATATGAATCTGCTTTTACGAGAGAACAATTTACTCGTAAAGATAACATAGTTAAAATAAATCTTCATTACATTAAACCCGAGCTGTTCTCATATTTTCAAACGGGACGGTTTTAACGTTCTTACCGCTTGCGGTAAGCGGGTGTGCAACAAATTTTCCGAATAATAGTGTGAAGAAAAAATGTAGCCGGTAAAAACGGTAATATAGGAGAGGAAAAGGGTAAAATATATGGTGCCTTAAAGTATCTCCGCTGGCAATATGAAATGTTTAATTTATAGCTGTGTTTACTTTACATCCACTCTGTGATACTTAGTTTGCGTAGAAGATAAAATATAAATATTATCATGGATAACTTGTAGGTGGTAACTCTATTTGATGTTTTATTTATCTGTGTACTTAGCTTGGAGTAATAAATTCTCGTTGATAATGAACATTTAACTGATGGGTCTCCTGGTGGTTTACGTTGAAGGCAACAGTTTGTTTTGAACTAAACCGATTTTAGGAATATATTGCTTAGATGTAGAATAGATTTGCGTATGACTGTGGTTTGGTTTGTAGTTAAGAAAATGGAGACACATAAACTAAGCTAATGAATAAAAATTCATGATAAGCCATTTTTATAGTAATTTGCACTTTATATGTATTTTGAATATATTTAAACGCCTTATCAAATACTGTCTACACCATCTGGGGGTAAGACGAGTCAAAAACAAAAAGCATCTATTCTTGAAGCGTTTCGTAGAATTTTCAAACCGTCATAGCTTCGGCCTGCTTTTGACCAAGATGTAAACTTTGTAGAGTTTGTGGAATTAAGGGCTTGACTCTTCATTAGATCTGATTAACTTTGAATAAAGAAAGCGTTATGTGAGTCTTAGAAACCTACTTTACATTAAATGTTTTTGGTGAAAATTGATGATTAAAAGCGTTAACCAAAATTAATGTTAGTTTTAATCTGTACTAGGTATTTTTTTTTTGTTTGTTCGTTTGTTTGTTTGTGTATAGGGGGTAATCTCCGGAACTACCAGTTGGATTTTAAAAATTCATTAGATAGCCTAATTCTTCAGGAAGGTTATAGGCTCGCGGACGAAGTCGCGGGCAGAAGCTACTGTGGTATATTTTTATTTTTATTGAAGTATAAAAAGAAACTTAAATATAAATACACTCGTAGCGAAGCTCAGTTGTCTATCTATGAGCTTAACATAGTTTAAGTAAACAGTCTTTCAGTTTTTATTTATACAGTCCATTAATGTACACTTGCTTAGTAATGACGTACTGTTAGTATAACCCTTTTTATGAAAGACCTTTCTCGGGTCGAAGTTCGTTTGGCATTACGTACCTTTTAGTACGACCCGTCCGTACTCACCTAAACGTTCGTCATTGACCTATGCATAGGTCTGGAGGTATATTAGAACAGATTTGAGCCTCATTTACAACAGAAGAGTTTCTCGCCTATCGACAGGCGAGAATGTCCGAATATTTGAGAGTCATAGTCGAGGCTCGCCTTGCGATTACAGCGCTCATGTGTTTACGCTCAAGTGAGAAATCAAAATTCAAATACGATTTATATCATAGGCACGAGATTTGTTTGTCTGGTGACAACTCGAAATAAGTTTTCTGGCTTACATGGGCGCGGACGCTGTCAATTTGGAAAGGATAGGAGATTTTCGACGGGCGAGAATCGTACGTGCTGTTTACATGAGTCAATTTTGTACCTCCTTTCAATAATCGCCTATTCGAGGCGAGATACTCTCCTCGTGTAATTGACCCATGGCATCTCTTTCACGTAGCAGAAATCTTATTTCTAATATTGTATAAGTATAATTAGTCACGCACAAGGTGTAAAAGAGACACTGAGGCAGTAGGTACTTACGTAGCATCTCAAAACAAGGTTTTTGCTGACATCGAGTGGATAATGAGATTGTTTTAATTCGGTGAACTTCTCCACAGCTTTTGCGGGCATCCTTTTAACTTGCTAATCAGCTTATCTCATGAATTTGTGTACGTAGGTACCTATAGTAAAATTGGATCTACTTTTCGTTTTCACGATTTAATAACCTCGTCATTTTCTTTAATTCAAGTGCCGACAGCTTAGAGCAAATGATTAGAAATCAGAGAGCTAAATACGATCTATTAATTTTCTTTCAAGGAATCGTTCACGTCGATATTTTATTAGGCTCACCCTTCTCAAAATATTTGGTGAAATTGGCTTTCCTTACTTGCTTACTGAAGTCGTCATATCAATCAGACAACCCCTTTTTATGTGAATACTTATCAGGCAAACAAAACTTGGCTGTTTACTTATAGCAAACAAAATTTTATGTTTATAATTGTATGTTTCTGCTGGGCAAATTAATTGTGAATTTAAAGCAATGTGACAAAACAGAAGGTAGAATACATTTTATATGTTACTAGCTTTTGCCCGTGGCTTGGCCCGCGTGGCGGTCGGAAGATATTCCACGGGAACGTAATACCGGGATAAAAAGCCTAACACAGGTCATGGTCTACCCATGTGCCAAATTTCATCCAGATTTTAACGTGAAAGCCTAACAAACAAACAAACAAACTCACTTTGGCATTTATATATACAGGGTGGACCAAGAATACACGTCGTAAAAAAAATATAGATTCCTCATGTATTCCTAGGGGTATTCGAAAATACCCCATGTATGTTCCGCGATTTTTTATAATTTTCGAGTAATTTTTTTTTTTGTAATTTCTTCGAGGTTTCTTGCCGGTGGAGCTTCAAAAATTCATATATTTTTTTGTAGTGAGTATTTTCCAGTTTTTTTTTGCGATCTTGAATGTTACTTTCATACATAAAATAATAAACTTGCTAACTTTCCTGCAAGTTACTCAAAAAAGTATCGATAGCAAGAATTTAAGTTTTTAGTTCAAGTTCAAGTTCCAGCAAGACTGAAATTTTCAACTTCAATTTAAAAATACAAAAATGAGGTTCATTATATTCTAGCTGACTTTAAAAACTATGCAGGTTCCTAAGCTACGCAAAAAATAAAAAAAAGACAGTACGTAACCTTCTAATAATTCACTGTAATCGGCCTTCGAAGGTTAGGCTAAAAATACTTTTAAGCTTTAATAGGTGGTCCAAATAGCGACGCCATAAAACAAAAACTGGAAAATACTCACTACAAAAAAGACATGAATTTTTGAGGCTCCACCAGCAAGAAAACTCAAAAAAAAATTACATAAAAAATAATAACTCGAAAACTACAAAAAATCGCGGAACATACATGGAGTATTTTCGAATACATGAGGAACCTATATTTTTTTACACTACCATGCCCCCAGATACATTACTAACCTCGCCCCGCCGTTTCACCCGCATAAGTCTTGTTGCCGTGGGAATATCATGGCATGTGCCAAATTTCATCAAAATCCGTTCTGCCGTTTTAGCGTGAAACTGTAACAAACAAACTAATAAACAAACAAACTCACTTTCGCATAATATAATATTAGTTAGGATACCTCTATGCACCTCTATGCAGGATTAGGTAAAGCCTAATCCTTAGGGGAATACAGGAGTGATGATAATATGTTATGTTATATGCTGTAGGTATATAACGTTTGGTTCATGTAAGCGCTCACCTCATAAGTCCACTGCTAAAATGAGTCATAATAAATATTAGGTATAATATTGTTGTAAGTTATTATTTCAACGTAGACTTTATTAATAATAATAACCAATTTTAGATAACAACTAAAGTTACTTCAGAACTTTGATTTTCCACCCAAGTAAAGTTTTCTTTTTCGTTTTTTCAACAGAAGACTAGATTCATATCTAAAGTCAACGCAATTTACGTAAGTCACGTCTTGGTGTCACGCTCAGCCTTTTACTTTGACACTGAAGAGATGGCTGAGTTTACTTTCACTAATGTAATGGATACCTACCTTATTTTACACATCAGCGACATTTATGTACATCTTTGGTTTATACGATTCATACGCTTCATTTAGGTTTACAAATGCGTGCTTGTTGAAGCACTTAAGGGTCCGGCGAACACGGCTCGCAACTGCAAGTCGAGATGGAGGAAAATGCGTTTGGAATATTGTTATCTCTGTTCTGTTGTGTTGTGGTGTTGTTGTTGTTGTCTGTGTCTGTTGTGTGTTATGTGTGTTGTGTGTTGTTAGCGTTGTTACGAGCTATCGGAATTTATGATAAATTTGTGGTGTTTCGTAATACCAAAAATTATGAATGAAAACTTAATATTCTTTCATAATTTTTTATATACTTTGTAACTTGATAATATAAGCTATGCTCCTGACTAAACAATATTCCAAATATTATTGTTTATAATACAGAAAAAACAGTATGAAAACATGTCATTTAGCTGTAAAAATGTGCGAAATTCAATTCGCTTAAACTTCATTTTAGGTAAAATTTTGGAAAAAAAAAAGATGTACAAGCCTAGATAAATACTGTCTAAATCCGAATATTAACATAATATGATGGAAATATGCTCAAATTGCAAATGATTTAGGTATTACGTTTGTATGGCCAATTCAAGGGTCGCCGCCGTCTTAAGTATTTTCTTTGATAAATTTTAGGGCATAAATTAAATTCCATTGTTTTCAAACGGTGTGTATGAATGCTGATTTTCTTTCAAACGTTTCTACACATTAGTAGACGAAAAAGTGCTGCTTCTCAAAAAAAGTATCAAAAACTGTTCCTAAAATCTATAAGATTGCCATCACTATCTCAACGATTTAAAAAGAGAATGTGAATAAATACAGTTGCTTCCTAAATCAAACTATCCAATAAAAATGCGATCCAATAAAAAAAAAACATTTAACAAAATAAAAACCCCTTTCGTAATGAAGGGATGCGACACATACAAAAATATGAATACTAAAATAAGTAAATACCTACATACATAATGTACGCAGGGTGCATCGAGTGGTTTTTCACGCGAGCAACCGTTGTAGTGCCCTCGTGATAGGGCGGCACGGCCACTTTAACAGTAAATGCAGGCGCGTTATTGAGCTACAAAGTGCTTCTACATCAGCTTTAAAAGGCTCGTCAAGTTTAAGCTTAAGTTAAAATAAAAATACCTTCAAATTATGTGACTTTCAACGATTATTTCCCAAAAAAACACATGTATTATGCATTTGTAATTGTCATACAGATTTAGAAAAACAGGTCAATAAACTAGGCTGAAATAAATTCAACTTTCATAGATGTTGTCATCAGCAGCCCGATAAACCCAAAAAAAAAATGGGCAAGTTCTTGTATCTATAGAATCAATGAAAATCTATACTTAATATTATAAAGGTGAAGAGTTTGTTTGTTTGTTTGTTTGCTTGAACGCGCTAATCTCAGGAACTACTAGTACGATTTGAAAACTTCTTTCAGTTTTAGATAGTTCATTTATCGAGGAAGGCTATAGGCTATATATCATTACGCTAAGACCAAAAAGAGCGGAGCACCAATGAAGAATGTTTCAAAATCGGGTTTATTTTTTCCTTTTGAGAGCTTCCGCTACGTGCGCTACGTAAACGGTTAAAGTTTCGCAAAAATCATGTATGACAGAATTTTTCCCCTTTAAGGTTATAAAAAAAAGCCCGCAACAGCTTATGTCTATCTTTCAAGGTTGGCTCACTATAACCTTTTTTATGCTAACCAAATTTGTTCTAAAATAATGCATTAATGAAGGTGTTTTTATAAACATGATATTAATCCTTACCCAAATAAATGCGTTATTCATCCCAAGTATTTAATTTAAAACAAAATTGGCCTTTACATCATTCGATTTCAATGAATATCTTAGGAGATATTGCAGTTTTAAAATAACATCGCAGCAAAATAATGATCAAGTACTACGCGCGTATTTATGATGGCAATAGCAGTCATGGTGGCCCAGTGGTATCGGCCCCGATTTACGAGTTGTAGGTCGTGTGGGTTCGAACCCCAGCAGGCGCTTTACTTTGTGTAAATAATTTCATCACCACTGCTCTCAAAACGGTGAAGGAAAACATTGTGAGGAAACCGGCATGTCTTAGAACCAAAAATTAGAAGACATGCGACATCTACCAACCCGCAATGGGCCCGCGTGGTGGATTACGGCCCACTCCCTCTCATAGAGAGGAGGCCTGTGTCCCAGCAGTGGGAACAGTAGGTAATAGGCTGATTATGTATGTTATGTAAGGCAGTTATGAGCGAAGTACCATGCCGCGCGGGTTTTTTTTTGCATGGGAAATCTTCAAATGACTTCTCCCGCTCTGGGCGGAGCGGAAGGGCGTGACAGACTCGAACTACTTTTTAAATTTGTTTTTCCAAAATATCATCGTATAATGCTTTTTAGATGAATAAGTTTGTAATAAATTTTGTTTTAGTTTAATTATTTTTGTTAATATCTAGTGTATTATTTGATTTTGTAGTATTTAATTTTCTTTAGGGTATTTTTTTTTTAGGGTAATTCAGTCGCGGGTGAAAGTTAGCGTTAGCCCAAAGTAACTATTCCACGCGGACGAAGTCGCGGGCAGAAGCTAGTAACACATATTATTCGAAACACGTGTCTTGACGTTAACGCCGAATGACGTGAAGCACTAAAAGCGACGTTATGTACTGCAATGTGACGTGAAATAAAATATTATCTTGGGACATAAATATGATGTCATTGCCAATTTTTACGCAAAGTGACTGAGTGTTAACTTAACATTTTATGGTAAGGTAAAGGTAGGTAAAGTAAGATAAGGTAAGGTGGTAAGGTTTAGTAGTTTATTATCCTTTTTTTTAAACTCAACGTCCACGTGAGGGATGGGATTACAATTCTGTTTTTCGTCTATATTTTTCCTTATTGTATTTTCCGAGGTCACTCACCGCCACTGCTAACACAGTGATTCCCAACAATAGTGAAATTCGTTTGAACACCCAAATAGAATAAATTCTCTATTATGGTGCATTGAGGTAAAATTCCTGGCGATATTGTGAGTGCGAGTCGTGCCGTCCGGCGCACACAGGGTTAAGTTAGAGCTGAGAACACAATGGACTCCGGGGACACGTCACGTCGCCCACGTGCCTTGACAATCGCCTGATTAGGATCTCATGCCTCTCTCCTTTAGCGCACACCGGTATGTATTTACTGATTGATATACCTGCATTCTGAGACACGTGCTCCATTCAGTGTTTCGAGTAAATAGCGCCAGACAATATTACATTGAATATTCGCTAAATCTATGTACTTATTAGTTACAAAAACGATTATATTTTTATAAAAGGCACGTTCTATTGTATCAAATACAATAGAACGTGCCCTACATACATCACAGTTTTGCAGACAATAAAAAAAAAAAAAAAAAACGGTCAGTAATAATTTAAGTACCTAGCTAATGGAGGGATTCTTTTAAACTTCGCGACAAGTCGCGCTGGTCTGCACAAAGCTTTAGTGGGATGTATAACCCCTGCGTATCAAAACGTCCTAATAGCAAATAGTCCTATTAGCAAAACGACACTTTAGCAAAATGTCCTAAACGTGTAGGTATGTTTTATGTTTCTTTAAATATAAAGCCGCAAAGCCGCAAACCGCTGCTGGCTAAGGCAAAAACGCCGCAGGAGATGCCCTGGGCGTCGGGAATCGCGAGCTGATTTTCGGCCACCCGCGTGGGCGCGGGCTTGCGGACGGAGAGCAATGGGTAGCTCGACGTCCGATAAGGACCAGGCCCGGGTCGACGTCTGCACAAATGACGGGGTCCGCTAGGACCGATGCCTGCTGGGGATGCGGGAAATTCCTAAAGGGTTACCATGGCCCCTGGCAACGTACAGGCAACTGCAGGAACACGGGTGGGTTTTAGTCAGTAAGAGCCTGACACGCCCTCCTGCTCTGCCCAGAGCGCGCTGAAAGTTAAAAATAAATTATTACTGAACATTAAGATGGCAGCAACGCGTCTTTACTTGAGTATTTGTCAAAGCAACTATGTAACCGATTCCCTTATTAAAAAGAACGTTCGCATTCCAATCTCGCCTCAATCTGTCAAAAATTGTGTTTTTGACATTGATTGTGACTACCACGCTACGAGGTTGTTTTGGCGCGTTGGCGCGTGGCCAAAATCGGAACTAACACACCCATTTGTTTTTTTTTTAATACAATTTCACAAATGTTTATCCACAACGCGCCCTTGTCAATGTCACTCAGGAGCCAATAGTAGTTGTAGCAGTCATAGATAATACACTTAAATACGTAGCAGTGTATGTGCTCGTTTACGGAGATGCGGGCCGCTGAACGCGCCGCCTATCTGTAAACTGAAAAAACGTCCGACGCACCGCGTAACGCCACGCCGCACGCAACGCTCAACGCCACGCGTCTCCGTAAACGAGCACTATGAGATTGCGAATTTTAAACGTAATTAATTCCGGGAACTGGCCCTTCAGGTTATTGTTAACTGGCAGGTCGTACGCCTGTCGGTCGTGCAGGGAGCTCGTCGGTCAGCGGTGGCTGCACCGCGTGCAAGTGTGGTTGACGTTCGGGGAAGCCGCCAGTTGTGCGTATTCCCCATGAGAGCACATATGACAGTGTATACAGTATTTCATATTTGTCGAAATGCTCTGAAACCATTTATTTACAATACCTTAGGCACCTACCAATAGGGGAGGAAAACTGAGATAAAATGTTTGAAGATGGAATATTTTTGTGAAAGAAGTAGGCACATAAAATTCTATTGGAGGGTAAGGTTAATGTTCCAATACAAATTGAGATATTATTATCTAAAAAAAACTTATTTCAATGAGAAACAAAAACTTTTTCCGTGTGAACAGAGCAAAGACTTTGAAACACGGATTGAACGATAATAATAATATAACCTTAATATAACCCATCTGCCTATTTGAGGCAAGAATCTGTATAAAAACATTTCCACCACAAATAAAAATGAAAAATGGAAGCTCTCCAATAAGGACTAAAAAAGAACAACAAACTTTTCGTAAGCTACCGTAACGTATCGAAAAGCCGTCAAAGAGCTAATATAGATGGTTGTTAGCTTTCGAAGCACATTCCGCGCAGCTTTCTTCTGGCTTTTTCCTCGCCCTCGCGTTCTATTGATTTATTAAGAGCCAACGTTTCATCCTGCCCGATTGAATTTAAATTCAAGCATATAAACCCCATAACAGTATTAAAAGCTTTCAAGCAAATTAAGATCAAATTAACCGAAGATCTATGGGGAATGTCAATCAAAGTTTGTACCTCCATTATTGAGACTATAGCGCCGTACTTAGCCTTAATATTTAATTTGTGTGTGGATCAAGGAGTCTTCCCTGATCTAATGAAATATAGTAAGGTAATACCACTTTTCAAATCCGGGGACAGTAAAGATACCAATAATTATAGACCCGTGTCCGTGTTGCCAGTATTAAGCAAGGTGTTTGAAAAGGTAATGCTTATTCAAATGCTCAATCATTTTAATACCAATAAAATCTTACATGATCAACAGTATGGCTTCACCAAGGGACGTTGTACGACTGACGCCGGTGTCACCTTATTAAAACACATATTTACGGCGTGGGAAGAGGCCCAAGACGCCATAGGAATTTTCTGTGACCTCTCCAAGGCTTTTGACTGCGTCGACCATGAAACCTTAATCTTGAAACTTGAGCATTACGGACTTGGAAAACTTGCGCTCAGTTTAGTTAAATCTTATTTAAATGATAGACAACAGCAAGTTCAAATAAATGGTGTCAATTCACTCGGTTTAAAAGTAAAAATGGGTGTACCACAAGGATCAATATTGGGTCCTTTTCTCTTTTTAGTATATATTAATGATCTACCCCATTTGTTAAAAACTCAACCACAAATGGTGTTATTTGCTGATGATACTTCATTAATTTTTAAAATAAATAGACGTGCATCAAATCTTGACGACGTAAATAACGCCCTGCAGCAGGTCCAAAATTGGTTCACTGCTAATAATTTAGTATTAAATGAGAAAAAAACTAAGTGCATAAGATTTTCTTTACCAAATGTCAAAAGTAGTAATTGTGAGATAGTATTAAATCAAGAGAAACTAGAATTCGTCGATCAAACTGTTTTCCTGGGGATCACGCTCGACTCTAGGCTTCAATGGGGTCCTCATTTAACATCCCTTTCAGGACGACTAAGTTCGGCAGCATATGCTGTGAGAAAAATCCGTCAATTTACGGATGTAGATACCGCGAGGCTAGTCTATTTTAGTTACTTTCATAGTATTATGTCGTACGGTATTCTACTATGGGGACGGGCTGCAGACATCGAGTCTATTTTTATTCTGCAGAAAAGAGCCATCAGAGCGATATATGGCCTCCGCAGGCGCGACTCTCTAAGGGAACTGTTTAAAGATATTAACATCATGACGGTACCTTGTCAATATATCTATGAAAACATTATGTACGTAAGGAAAAATCTACATCTTTTTAGTAAAAGAGGTTCAAGACACAATTATATCACTAGGAATAGGGACCAATTAGTTCAACCGGGTTTCAGGCTGGCTAAAGTAGACTCATCATTCATGGGGTACTGTTTAAAATGCTACAATAAAATACCTCCCCACATACTTGAGCTGAATGAAACGAAATTTAAATCTTATATTAAACGCACACTATGCAGTCAGGCATATTATAAGTTGGGGGATTACATCGCTGATAAAAATGCTTGGCTCAGCGCTGGTCCTGCTCCACAAGGGCACATAAACTAATTGTATAGCATCTGAAAATACTGTTGGAGCTGCGGAAGATTTTAAAAACTATCTTTGCATTGTATAAATTCAATCTCTTAGCATTGTATAATTGCATAGCACATGTGTGAGTACTATGTACAGACTATAAAGCTACCATTTAGGTACTGGGTATGTCTTTCATTGACTTGAATGTGCCCTGGCGGCTGAGAGTATGTCATGCTCACTCTAATGTCACGCTGACGGTGGCGTGTGTGTTGGATCATTTAGCTCCCTTCAAAATGGTTGAGCTGAATGGTGCTAATCCATGCGTCATGTTCGTGAACGGGCGCCGTCAGTTGTGACTGGTCATCTCATAGCTGCCATGGCTTATTTTAATTTGATTTAATTTTTTAATTGTTTTATTTTTGTTTTTATCTTTTATTACGGACGCTTTTAACGTTTTGCATCGTTCTCACATGTATAAGTTCAACATGAATGATGTAACCAATATTTTGTAACCAAATTTTTATTTAAAAGAGTGTCCGTGGAGTTTCTTGCCCGTTCTTCTCCATAGGTACCTACTACGCTTTGGAATGGGCATCTAGCTTCATCTTTTCTGACTGACCGACCCCTTGACAATTCAAAAGTGCCTGTAATTGGTTTATTTGAAATAAATGCTTTGAGTTTGAGTTTGAGTTTGAGGCTACGTCTCGATGAAGGCAGATTTCACTTCCATTTTATCACGGAGAAGATACAATCGATTGCAGTGACGTGAAACATACAAAGACTTCCTCTTAGATCAATACTACGAACGATTCGAGGAATGACTTCAGTGCTCTCACCAAGCTAGTTATCATTTTCCGAGAGAATTTTGCAGGCAATAAGCCACTTCTACGTATATATTCCTATGTAAAGACTAAAACCACGTACCTTGTAGTTAAGGTGCGCGTGACGGCGTGACAACATAATAAAGATTTCAATCTAACCATAAATAGTGGAGCTAAAAGCCAGCATCTCGACGTCACTTTTTACGATATCCACGGGAGTGATGGAATCCCCTTTTCGATTAACATTTTTGTAGCTTTAAAATGGGAGACCTCTACGACTTTTAAATTGAGTGAGTCTTTTCCCGTCGGGCAATAAATGTAAATCACGTCATTGAATGAACTATATTGGACAGTGTGCAGCGTGCCCATTGAATGCAGTTGGTGCATGGTAAGCACAATGCTTTTCGTTCAATTCATTCGCTATTGAATCACTATTCGATTGTCCCCAACTTGGACGTTTTTACATAAATTTTATGAATAAACTTCCGTTTACTTTATTTTATGATTCAGTTTGCTTCTACTTTGTTTGCTTTCGGTAAGTGGTTTTCTTTGTGTTTGTAAATTAGTTTCTGTTATTAAGTTAAGGTTTTGTAGGTTATAATATTGTTAAGTAAATTATACTTAGGTACCTATCTGAAAAAGCTACGTAGGTAAGTATGTCTTGGATAAGTCTGTTGATTTTGTTAGCTCTTAAATTAAGTGTTCTCCTTAAACTTACAAAAGTATTTAGGTAATACAATTATTTCGGTGACCCAATCTTTATCTTAGAAATATAAATGGAAAGACTTTTATTTTATTTATTAGTTAAATAATTGTTAATGTGCTAAACGTCTATTTATGGATAAAACAAATGTAAAAGGATCGATACAGCCTGTTAGCCAATTTCATGAAAATTGAATGAGCTAGAAAGCAATGAAATTACAGTGATCTTATTTGAATTGATACGGAAAGTAACAAAGAAAATTACCATCTACAAGGATGTATGATATTTAACTGAGGCATATATTTTGTGTTTGTTAAGTAACAAAGGCAATTCAAATTCAGAAATAAAACTTCTGAATTTGAATTGCCTTTGTTACTTATCAAACAATAAGTTATTGATTATTAGGGCAAATATTAAAAAGCAAATAGAAGCCTGATATTATCATTCATACAAATAGAACCCAGTAGATATGACTACTAAAATATAATGAACAAAAAGGACTACGTGTAACACAGTGTTTTAGCATTTAATACACAAAGTTGTTTGTATGTTTCCTACATTCACCCTCATTTACAAGGGAACCACAAAGACATTCGTAATATTAAACCGAGAAAAAGCTCATAACAAACGCAATTCAAACATCATTCCAGCAAATAAGAAATAAATCTTGCTGGGCGAAGAAACTTAGTAATTCGTAGCTTCATGATTCAGGGGTGTCCGTTACATGGCCAGCTCCCAGCGGACGTCCACGGAATATTAACTCAGAGTAGGATAAAAATGGCGCCAGCACCCGTCCCGGCTCAGGTGACACTGGAATTTGACGTTGGTAATTTGACGCCTTTATCCGGGTTTATATAGATATATATATCCGGGTCACCTTCCAACAAATGGCGGATAGACGCTGAATGAAGTAGTCGCCATGTTTTGCATAAGTCGACTCAACGCTACCTTTGTGTCCTAATATAAACCGTGTGACATCATTATTATGGAAACAGCTTATTTCACTACTTTCTAGGTTTAATAACGCCCTCAAATATAACAAAATTAAATCCGTTTTTCATGATAAAATTCTGTGTGCACTGCAGTAATCGTTTATGCGCTTAAATCGCTCTCGGCTTTTCACGTTCCATACGAAAGGTGAAAATTAAGTAGGTTTATCAACAAAAAATTATTAATTTGAAGGTTTTCGAAAACGGTAGAGCGAACCGAGCGGTATAATATTTAATATCAATGCAAAATTATAATGAGAAGAGAATACAACGATCTTATGAATAAATGGGAAAACGGGCAATAAAAGTAATTAGAGAGGAACGAGTGAAACTTGGCCGCGGTCTCGCATTAGGCAGACTTAGTGCCTACCGCGCGGAAAACTTGTGCCAATTAATGTGCGGGAGTGTATCAGAGGCCGAGGGGAACTCCGACAGATCGGACACTAACAAGCCGCCCCGGATGCAGCATACTCTGAAACTAATAGTAATCAATAAAGAAGGCGATAAATTCTCTCTATCAAGTGCCTCTTCAATATAACAAGTTAGGGATTTCGTTGCCATATCCTTTGATATATGAAGAGGCTGGAGAAATATTACGTACTACAAATGAATAAGCTGAAAGTACGCACGTACTCGTTTGATATGTGGAAGGTTTTACGAACATTTTGAACTCAATTATTTCTTTACGTAGTACGTAATATATCCGATCATGTTCTTACAAGTATTTGACGTTTCTATATCACAAAACGACTACAGTGATTTACTTTTAGTGAGTAAAGAACTTTTTATTAAAATAAAATCTCCTTTATGCCTAGACTTAAACGTGCTATTTCTAAGCGAATAGCTATTGCCTACGCACTTTCTTAATGCTCCATCTCATTTTTCTCCGACTTAATATTACTTTGGTAGCATAATATTTAATAGATGAAGTTTAATTGTCGCGTCCCCAACTTTAAGAATAATATTTTTACAAAGCGATGATTACCTCATAAATATTCAAACTCTCTTTTTTTATTTAAAACAGAGAATACAAGTTAGTACTGTTTAAATTGATCATAAAATGGTTTTGGATTGAAGAGTTTTTTAATTTGTCTGTGGTCTAGTTCAAAGTGCTGGATGATGATATCTACACAAATATTTTAAAAAGAAAAGATTTTATTTTTGTCTGTCATTAATAAACTCAAAAACGACTGAACCGATTAAAAAAAAAAACACTAGTAGAGTGCTTATCACTGAGTAACATAGACTTTACCTAATTTATAAAGATATCACGCGGGCGAATCCACTGGCAGAATAGGTTCTGCCAGTGGATTCGCCCGCGTGATATCTTTATCATAAGTAATCCATTGTCAAACCTTTATGAAGAACCCTAGTTCTTCATAAAGGTTTGACAATGGATTACAAGTAAATTGCTTTCTTTCCAAATAATAGAAATAAATGTACTGAAAGTTATGACGAATTATTATTTAGAGCCTTCCAGGTTACTATTTAGTTCTGCGATGAAAAAATCTAGTACACACTATATCGGAATTGTGAATGTGAGCGACATATCAGCTAACTGATATGTCGATCAAGAATTTAGTTAGAAAAACATATTCCAGTGATCTTCAAAACTCCAAAGTAAATTGAATATTCTGACGCAATTTACAAATTTAATATTCCTTGTCTATCTCAAAGTTTCTTAGATTTTGTGTTTTAGACATCAAACTCATACATTATTCAGTACAAATAGATGTTTTTTTTCTTAGATACATTTTCTGAATTTATATTTGTTCAATAAATAAGTATCTACTTCGAAAACTGTATTGCAAAAACATGAAACATTTCAGAAACACTTTTCTTTGAAAATGTTTTTGTTGTATGATATATGTCAGGGTTATTGGCTAGCGGCTGATATTATTGGTCATGTGTGAAGAATAAAAGTTAAGATTACACATCACAGAAATAAAAGTGACGTAAAATGTTTCACAGTTGAAGATCGCCGAGTTTTTTCCGACGCATTTCGTAAATTTTATTACGTACTACACGAGAGGCCTTCATCGTTTCGGATCAGCGATAATCCCATTACATTTCCAGTTTCGGCAATTTGAGTGCCGTCTTCATGGCAATAAAAAGTTATTATTGAAACCCAGGTGAGGGCGGCCCGGCTGGACGCCCTTCATCTTTAAACTTACCTCCGAATTTAACGTGAACCGAGAAATTATTCTATTCAACAACTTAGATCGAAGGGAAGGCGAAGTAATCAATAATATAACATTTTGCGCCTAATGACTTCAATTGTTTTCCGAGAGGGATACCTCCTTAAAAGTTTCTTTGTTACTTTATGTTGTTGTAAGAGCTTTTGATTTTGTTTTACGTGTGAATAAATGAGTTCGGTGAACGTACTGAAAACACCAACTAAGCAAGTACGTACAAGCGTACTGTGCTTTTACAACTATTTTCGCCGATAAGTATCGCAGCTGTCCTCCCATCACTTGATTTATAGAGCTTACGAAATAAAACCGATCTAAAATGAGCCCTCCTTCTTTAAAAACATCTTCGAATTAAATGAATGTTAGAGGCGATGTTAGAGCTCATAGTCGACTGGTGGGCAGATATCGCATGGATGGTGAGTCATCGGACGCAGAGTTGGAAAAGCAAAGGAACATGATATAGCTGCGGGAATCCAATCTCCAAAATACAGTATAGTATAGTTTCCCTATTTTATTGAGTATAAACTTGGTCTCAGTACAACCTATTCACGTATCAAGATTCATGTTTGTGGACATCACGTTCTATTTATTCGTTCAATTTCGGTTAGCATAGAATACTGAAAGTGTTATAGGTAATATGGTCTTACTACATGTTGGACTTGGTGTTGAAACTGATCAAGAATTTTGCAAGCTTTGCTCCTTGCTATTATAATCTCACTCACGTTGCACCGTCGTCGCACACATCTGTGGTAATCAGCTCATTTCACCTAGAGCTAATTGATATAGCCTCAAGATATAGAGATATTTAGTTCAAAGTTTCCTCTAACACACGCCTTCGTTCATGAACTGTAAGTTGTAGCGATTTCAATTTTCATATCTTCCTTAGCATCGATTTCTGTGACATGGACTTCTTAGATATGCCAGTCGAGACTCGCTGCCAACAATTGTTCCTCGTTAGTACATAATATTTCCAGGAACTTGTCAGCCACATCTGCTAGCAACGGATCAGAAAAATATGACCAAAGCGGACAGTCGCGCACAATCTGTTTCTTCTAAAAACTTTGTTTACGTAATTAGAGCGAAATAAAATAACGAGAACTACTTTCATAAAATATTTGCGTTGAGTTATATTAGCTGTTGCTCTGGATTTTCTTATGCATACAAACTTCATAGCACTGTTTAGCCTGCTGAAGGGTGAATTATCAATACTTAGATAAATCTTTTCTTAGTGGACCTTAATAAATCTTTATTTCTAGGATACTTTAGCGTATATTACTTTTACGATTTAATTCTGTTACTAAAGTGTAATTTTAGATACTTCATTCAACTTCAACGGTAAAACATAGTAATCTTTATATGTATTTTATTTACAATACTAGTTTTACACTTACCTTAGACTTTGACCTTTTTCCCCGCTGAGGAACATATTTTCCAAACATTGATTCTACGAAGAGCTGATTCTATTATTCTAAACAACAATTTAAGACATTAATTAAACTCTTGTTATAGAAATAAAAGATTTGCTATGTTCTGTATGTCTACACAAACATCATAGCGTTAAATGCATCGGCACTACAGTAGTGAAGCGACTTTTTTCGTAAAAAATCTGATCAAATTCAAGTCCCATCCGAACGTCGAGGGCTTTTAGCGTACGCATCTATGCAGTGTACAGGATTACAGTCGGATATACAGGTCTGATTGTGCTTTATTTTTTTTGGTGGCTCCTGGTATTTCGGTGAAAATCAATGAAGCTCAACAAGATAAAACATACGTGAGTGATTGTACACTGTGAAATGTTGGCCGTTTTTATGTGGTCTGCGTGGTTTTCATTTTCATACTACTTACTAAAGGCTAGTCTAGACAAAAAATCCAAATAAAATCCTGAAAGTTAAAATAGTTGTTTGATTGTTGCTCACACAAATTACTCATCAAAAGAACATAGTTTCTACCAAGTATGTGTGTGTGTGTTTTCTATCAGGATCGAACTGCAGTCGATAACAAAGAAAAGGCATCGAAAACTATTGAGCTTGCACGATGTACCTATTTATTTATGAAAAATGGACATATTAACAAAATATTCAGGGATAATTTTCATAATGTTAACTTATGTATTGTGTCGCAAAGGATTTAATTATTAAGAAGAAGGATTGAATGATTTTCTACCTCTTTTTCCGCTAGATTTCATCTGCTTTGATATTGGATCACTTTATTTATTTCCTGTTTAACAGTTTAATTTGTAGGTAGGTTCCTATGAACTCAAGTTCACATGTATTATGGCTGTCAGCGTGGCAAACTATTTTGTTAATACACAATTTCTTTGCTTATTCCTTATGGCACTACATGTAACCACATGCATAGTACCTAAAAATAATTACTTTAGGAAAACATAGATGAACGCACAAACACGTAAATTAAGACTCGAGAATTAACGAACAGACAGACAGAGAGACTTTGCGTTTTGTAATACCTACCTATATAAGGAGAATGATAAGAAAGTATTCGAGGGTCCCGTACAGCGTAATGCAGCTCGCTTAGATGAAAATACTTAGAAAGAAAATACCTTCTGATCTTCGTTACCCAGTTTCCGAAGAATCTTTTTGCTCTTTGCATATTATGTATGTAGGAAATAGGAATTTCTTCGTAAAGTAAGGTCTTATGCTAACAAATCTTGCTTGCACAATTGGAAAAACGTAGTTACGATGCTGTTCCTTGGATTCTACTCTTAGGTCTTGAATATTAGATGGCTCAAAGTATATGCGTTTGCCTTTTCTAGAACCATACGAGAATTGGATACTTCTAAATACTTTACATGGATTCAAAGCTATAGCTGTGGACATAAAAGTCCATTGTCTATCTTTTTCATACAATTTTACCTTGTGTCTGTTTAACGAACAGTGAAAAATGCAATGATGAAACGTTTATGCACACAGTCAGTGTCACAATGTTGTTTTATTTGTACTTTGAAGTCCACTTTGTTTGTGTTTATGTTTTGTGCAAACAGGTGTTATGTACAAGGCTAACATACCTTTTACAGAATCGCTAAAAATGACCAAAACATTCACGTTTCACTAGCTTGTGTGATCTGATGAAAAAGGCTTTTTTAGTTTATTCGAAAGTGAAAAATGTTAGTTCAGGTTTTTTAGGACAAAGAATATGCATATGCAATCGTGCTAGTCCTCAGCTTAACAATCATTTAAATGCTTCGGTATAGTGATCTCGATGTTCTCTCGATTCTCGACGAAAATTACCTATACATATAGGAACAACGAAAAAAAAGGTATAAAAATTTGAGAAAGTATGAGCATTTTTTTAGTTATAATAGTCTATGTTTTTGTCTTAAAGTCATGAAGGTAGTATGAACTGGGTAATTTACTGCGGCTAAAGAGTAAATTCATTACCGTAGTCACGGGTAAAATAAACCAGCGCAATCTGAGCCAACTCTCTCGATGTTTTCATAAGGAAAATATCCTCAGCTACGAAAAACTTCATCTGCAACTTTTTCTTTTTCCCTTATTAGCTTCCCGCTCTTAACTAAGATTCTTCTGCTTTTTCTCGAATTTAATTTCGCATTTGTTTCAAGAAACTCATGCTTCATCTTTTTAAATGTCCACTACAGCTTCATCTTTAAATAATAGCGAAGTTTTATAATCTCAACAAGTTGAATGTCTTTGTTAAAAGAAACGTTATCAGTTAGTATAAAAGGACTCCTTTTGGTTTAGTTAAGTAATTAGGTATGTATATTTAATTTTCTTGGAACTACAGTGTACCTTCGCTTCTGAACACGAGAATATAAATGTTTAAAAAAAGTTGAATAATTTCAAAAGATGTAAAACAAAAGCTGTTTCATTTTGATGAGTACAATCATTGAGTTCCGAGATGAGACAAAGGACAATGGACGCATCAAATTGAAACGATTCGATTCATCGCTTATAAATTGTAATGGCAACTTAAAATATATCGAGATTATAAAATATGACGGTAAAAATCGAATGGGCTATAGATTAGGATGTATAATTTATTCAATTAAGTTTGTTTTCCGTGGAGCTGTGGTCTGTCATAGTAATAGGTAATTTAATAATGTCCCACATCTTGGCGTTGTTTGTAGGCAATCCAATTATTTTTGTATATTATATTCCCTGAAATTTCAGGGAATTTCATTCCTGTTCTGAGCATGAAAAAATAAAGCCTCATAAATTTATATATTTTTAAACTTACAAAAACGAATTAAACTATTCATTTGATCCTTTTCAATTCTGCTTAGTTGTTCATGAAAGTTTTGCTTCTAAAGTAAATATAAACAAAATACTAATGAAATTAGCTTCATTATTTCAATTTGCATGATCCGTAACGTGAGAGAATGTTGTTTTATTCTCGTGTATATTCGGTACATTAGCTAAGAACATAAATGATTCACTCAAGAAAGCTTTCTTCGCAAAACACTCGGTGGAGGTCTGAACAGGTTTGGAGCGCACGAGCAAATGTTTATGGTAACTTTGTGCTCAGTAATTAAATGTGAATTGAAAACCACTCATCCTTCCAAATACGCATGAATATGAGAAATTCTCGTCGAGTGTTTTTATCCGGTATAACGTGGAGCAATCAAGTTATTTCATACAGTCAGTCGATAAAAAAATATGACCCGTGTAACATTAGAAGCGTAAAAAGATTACGCCGATCTATTTGTTAACAAAATCCAATCAGGGAAAATCTAAAGAAAAGAGGCCGGAAAACGACGGAGAACGTTGTTATGGATAAAACTGGCCCTATTCGCTGACAAACACACTCCTGTTTATGTATATGGAGTTCCAGAAGGCAAACAACCCACATGTTTACACTTTTAGCCAGCCAACAATCGATACTCTCGTTTGTATTAGAAACTTATTTTATTAATCGTACCCGTAAAGTCTAAAAATTTAATCTGATAACTCTGTTTGGAGGCACGGTAGTCAAACAATAGGCGTTTGACGGCATCTATCATAAAGTTGGGTTATTCGTGCGATATATTTCATTGTTATTGTCGTAAAGTATCGCCATCAGAGGTAAACAAGCCTGGCATCGTATATGGGGCGGCGTACGATGATGCGATATAGTGTGGGTGTACCAAACGCAGAGATAACGAGCACACGATATCGGGTTGTTATTTTATTCTTATGTTATGACTCTTGTTAGGTCGACACTTTGTTTCGTTAGTGTACCGGGCGATGACGCATTTTATTACAAAACAAAGAAGAGTACGTCCTACTACACGGACAAAAAAACCATTTTCGCTTAACGTTATAGGTAATAAGGATCGAATCATGCACAAAATGAACATGAGAATTGACACGCTACACTTTGCACGGCGAGCACAATTCTGACGCCTAGGCGCTTAGTACACAAATGAACCTGATTATAGGTATCTACTTAACAAAGCTTTTAAAAAAGCGGCAGATTTCAAAGCAGGTACATTCCATTTCCAATTACGAGCATCTCGTAAACATGTCTAAGTGATACAGTTGAACAAAGTGTTGCGGCTGTAACGACATCACTCCGCAACACAATTACCATTAGTGTCGGTTTTATTGTGACAACTTAAATCACCTGCCAGCCTGCCAGCCTGCCACCCTCGTCTTGTTCTAATTTCCAGTTCAACTCAAGTGGCCAAACTCGCAAACACGGAACATTTCGCTAATGATAATTTTAAAATAGGTTATAAAAAAAAGAAATGCTGAATCCGCTGCGTTACAGTCTAGCGAGTAACAGTTCAAATAAAACGAAATGAAATCGCACACACGATGCCGACTGGGAACGAAGCGTCCTATAAAAGCTACGTACCTATATTTATTATGCTACGTATTGCCACTATTATAAGACTACGATGGCAATACATGTCGGGCTATACATTATTACGGCTAGGCGATCGATGCCCGCGTTGTCGAGTAATACGGTGCGTGCATAGAATGTACGGAAATATGCATGTTTTAAATTTTTAAATAAAAACTACTCTTCCTACATGGGACTTTAACATAACTGCCGAAATGTGGGTGTACCTACTATGAGTACACCTTTGCTTAACACTTCGGGAAACAAGGTGTGATGTTATGTTATGTAAAATAAGAGGAAGTGCCTCAAGTGCTGACGTCGCCAAGTTCCAAATTGGCTGTCAGCGCCGGTTGCTGGACAGTCTGCCGGCGCTGACTATGGAAAAAAACCGAAAAATGGGGGTTGACAATTTGGCATATGGATAGATAGGCGGGGTAGGCATTATTTTATTCCATTAATATATTTCCATTATCAATAATTTCCATATTCCAGTAATCACTTACTACACTGAACCGAACTATGTAGTTAGATTAGGTAGGTAGGATATTTTTACTAGCAAAAAAAAGGTTAGGTTAGGTTAGATTAGAACTGTGACCCCCTACGACCAAAAACGACTACGCAAGTTTTCACTTCAACTTGAATAAAAAAAAAAATATTGAGGTAAATTGATAATTCATTTACCTTAGACATAAAATCCCATTAATGTCCTCTGTGGAACATAAGCCTCCCCCATAACCACCAAAATAAACGTTCCTGGGGGACATAATTCGTCGACAAGATTGGCGGTTTTATACTTTTATACTGTTAGATTCAAATATTTGCACAAGTTAATTAAATTCTCGTCTAGGTTATTAATTTTTAATTATTACTGTATGCTAAAGGCTTTTGTAAACTATGTGCCCAGTTTGAGGGATGCAAAAAAATGGTGCAAATAAAAGAAGCGTTGCTATGTTTACGCTTGGTGTTTAAGTACGTAGACATAAGTACGTAGACAGTCTTGACGTAAGCTAAATGGGTCTTCTCTAATTGAACACTACAACGTTTAATTACTAACGTACGTCGCTTTCGCCGGACGATCTTCTAAACTAAACACACACAAAGCTTCATCGTTGAACAACATTCAACTCGAAACGCGTTTAGCATTCAAACGGCTCAAGTTAAACCAATTTAATCGAACTTGTTTTAGATCTAGATTGTATTGGCAAAATCGTGAAACTTTGTGAGACCATTTTACAATCTTTTTTTTCTAGATGGCCGTGTAAAACGTAGCTAAACCAATAAAGTGAGTCGAAGGTGACCGATGTTGAGTCAAGAGCGGCGCGGCGGCGGGATAAATCGCTTTCGGCTAGAACGCGCAACATACATAAAATATAAATGAAACAGCAATGATATGAAAATAGAATGTGATTTTATTAAATAAAAGCCGCTGATTTATTATAACACGTAAAAAGATAAGCAGGACTATCACTCACGTAGGTACTTTTAAGAAGTTTTAACATAAAAGAAGACATGGCAGAACCCAACGAATTAGCGGGAATATTAAACGCAAGATTTTACACAAGACTCGTGCAAGCCTTTATAATAATTTTGTCATCACCTTGGATCTCCAACGGCGCGGATAATGAAGTTTAGAAACTTGAAATTAGTTGGGTCATAATCTCACATCCCACATTATATGAGCCAGCAAGCAAACTCTACTCGTAACTCCATCCAGCCTCGTTGGCTACTCGACAAATATTTCGGAACAGCATTGTTAACTAATTGGAGGGAACTTGCTTATTGAAAATGTAAATTCTGTTGAACAATTTAGAAGGAAGTAAGAATTTCAGGGAATCCAGTAAATTATGGAGAGATCTGAGATGAGATCATGTTATGAGTTTGTTTACATTGTGGGTTTATTATAGGTGCTTTGTATAGGGTAGTTTATTTCATGTAAACATTGATTTCAGTATTCTCCATGCGATACGCCCTTATAAACCGTTACATTGGGAGAGCCTGCGAGCCAGCATATGTGGGCTTTGTGTGCGGCCCAAGAACAAAGCGCTGATGCCGAATAACCGTAGGATCAGTATCCTGTTTCCGGCTACAATAACGATACCGTGCCAAGATGAAGCTTTTTCCCATTTAGAACCCATTCTTTAGAATCATTCGGAGAAACATTTATCTGTGTTTTATTTAAATACCTGCCTACTTACTGTTTAAAATTATTGTTTTCAGACTACAAAAGAATAAATAAAAAAATAATACAAAACTAGAAGAAGATTAAAAACATTTTATAATATAATTTTTCAGGTCAGCGTAGAAGACAAATAAGCTCGTTTCTGACGTAGCTATAATATAATATAAATAATGCTTTTTTTGCATAGTTTTTGGTGCGTACTAGAAATATATATTATAGCTCCGTCTGAGGTCACTAGAAGATTACTATGGAAAATATATCGTAATATGTCTTGGTTTAATATACAAGGTGGAGACGACAATACAACAAAAAATTTAACGACGTGTCCATAATGACGTACCCATTCTGTATACAAAAATTCTATTGAATATATTCAATAGTTTAGTCATTATAGCTCGGCAAAATCCATAGTCGGCTCGGGCTATTCCGTTTATCCACCCCAAAAATTCACCTTAAGGTGGATATTCTGAAATGTATGCCCACGAATTCACCCAAGGCCTAGTTGGATAAACGGAATTTATAGGCTTAGGGTGGATCATTACATTTAATTTGTTTGAAAATAGTATATTATGCAACTAATGAATAAAGGACGGATTTAAAGCGAGGGCTATAGATGAATCACGATCAAGTGAAGGATTCTAACGACTGAATCACGACCGTAGGGAGTGATTCATGATGATTGAATCACGAGCGCAGCGAGTGATTCAAGTGTTAGAATCTGAGCGACGCGAGTGATTCATGGCCCTCGATATAGATCCGTTTTATTCAAGAGTTGCATACTATACTTTATACCATGACTACGAGAAAAAGAAAGATTTAAGCGAAAATTGACATTTAATAAAAGGTTAACACGTTCAGTGTCGGGAGCCCTCCTGGAGGGTTCACCTACTTGGATATGGGATGTCGGGAGCCCTCGCGGAGGGCTCATTTTAAATGTAGACATTCAGGGTCGGGAGCCCTCCTAGAGGGTTCACCTACATGGATATGGGATGTCGGGAGCCCTCGCGGAGGGCTTATTTTAAATGTAGACATTCAGTGTCGGGAGCCCTCCTGGAGGGTTCACCTACTTGGATATGGGATGTCGGGAGCCCTCGCGGAGGGCTCATTGTAAATGTAGACGTTCAGTGTCGGGAGCCCTCCTGGAGGGTTCACCTACTTGGATATGGAATGCCGGGAACCCTCGCGGAGGGCTCATTTTAAATGTAGACGTTCAGTGCCGGGAGCCCTCCTGGAGGGTTCACCTACTTGGGTAAGGGATGCCGGGAGCCCTCGTGGACGTTGGAAGTGAAACCTCCCGGAGGTTTCACTTCCAACTACGAATAATAAAAGTCATAGACTTTTATGGCGGAATGATGAGTTATGAGTTCTATGAAAATGGGTGGAGTCGAAAGTGTTAAGGAGGTTGTATAGCATTGAGATAGAGGTCGAATACATTGGTGTGTTCTAAATTCAAACACCAAAATAGTGATTAAAAGAGCTTTTTATTCACTGTTTTCAGTGAATAAAATAATCTTTTTAGAGGGGGAATGGTATAAACTCATTTTTTTATTTCGAAGCTAGGATTTATTTGACAGTTCCAAATTACTCTTAAGCATTAGTAGTGCCAGTATTTTAATTTTTGGTTGTATGGTAGTCTCCATATTGTATATTATAGGTCTGAGGTAGGCTTTAAGACTGCCAGTTGACCATTAATATCCTTCGAAAAACAGTAGGTACCTACGTAGAAAGTGAATGGCGGAGAGAATAAAAAGAACTTATGAATAAATAATAATAATAACAGCCTTTCATTACTGATAAACTAAAACTAATTACAATATAAAATATATTAAGCAAAACATAGTTACTGCACTTCGGTGTCTTCGTCAATCAGCGCGTCCTTTGACGTGTAGGCCCCAGGCTCCTCCATTCGTCACGGTCTCGTGTGTCGCTAGCCCACAGCCACAGGGCACCAGCTGTCTCCACTATGTCGTCGTCGCAGCGTTTACGTCGTCTTCCTCTTCTTTTTTTCGATCCATCTCTGATTTGCCATTCCGTCACAGCTTTAGACCACTTATTGTTTCTATAGTGGAGCATACAGATATCTCGTAGTATATGAATAAATAGCAAAACCTAATTGTAAACCAGTACACTAATTGCATAATACATGGTCAATCAGAATTTGAATAGTTTTGAAACAGATTGCTAATTGCGTTATTTGATAGCTGTTGTCATGAGCTTCATAAATAAATAAGACTTCACCTATGAGAGAGTAAATAATTCAAGACGTTTGCATGTGACCAGTCCATTTGCTTGATGCCTCCACCGTGTCGTGAATAATAAAACAACGCAAAATGATAACAATATCAAGTGAAGCGGATATCTAAAGTTCTAAGAAAATAACTTGTCCATCAGATGAAGCGTAGCAATCCTATTTGACAATTGAATTTCGTTTCCCAAAAACTAATTTATCTTCTATTGTTCCTCCATATTTACGGACTTATTTCATTTGCCTTGATCAGAGATTAAATTGCCTCCTCAAGAGGAACGACCCTTTATTTTATAAGATTTAGGTACCGACACATGGGGTAGCATATACAGCGTGTATCAGAAATGTGTGGTCATATCTAGGGGTGTGATGCAAACCATCAAGCTGAACAACTTTACATACATTTGGGTCGAGTAGGTATTGTTCTGGTATCGGCCCGGACTTACCGAGTTGTAAGTCGTGGGTTCGAACCCAAGCAACCGCTTTACTTTGTGTAAATAATTTCATCACCACTGCTCTCAAAACGGTGAAGGAAAATATCGTGAGGAAACTATGACATGTGACATCTACCTACTCGCACTGGGCCCGCGTGGTGGATTACGGTCTACTCCCTCTCACAGAGAGGAGGCCTGTGTCCCAGCAGAGGGAACATTAATAGGCTGATTATGTTTGTTGTGTTATGTAGGTATTGAAGATTTATATGGGACAGCATTTTCGCGATTATGATGTTGGAGAAAGTTGATTAGTTTGATGGTCTGTACCACATTCTCAAATATGACCACACATTTCTAATACACGCTGTATAGTGTACTAGCTTCCACCAGCGGCTTCGCCCGTGTGGTGTCTTTATAAATAATAGCTATGTTACTCAGTGATAATATATCATTCTACTGGTGAAAGCATTTTTAAAATCGCTCCACTAGTTTTTGAGGTTATCACAAACTAAAATACAAAACTTTATATTAAAGGGTTCAGAATCATGTACTGAATCAATGGTAACAGGCTTCGCGTCGATGTCCCTGACACCCTGTATACATACCGGTCAAGATCATAACCCTTCTTTTTGCTTAACCGTAGTCTATAAAACTATAAGTACCGTTTTCAGTTTCGTAGAATTACTAAAACTGTTTTAATTATGGCACCCACAAAACCAATTTAATTAGGTGTAGAAACTTTCCACAAATACACAGATTAACTACCTTTGTGTGTTCACCAAAACTGGCAATTTGAATACACTTGTTTGATATTAGTTTAGTTGTTTCTTCTTTTGCAACCCGATTAATTCCATTATATATACGTAACTATCTATTATTTACCTAAATTCGACTCTATTTTTTATGATTGTTCATTTTACTTACTCAGACAGTATTTATCTTAATTGTATCGCAATTATTTGTAAAAGCTTGTTAAATCCATTATTACTTGACTTTTAATAAAAGCTACGGTAATTCTAGAAATTAATTGGTACCAAATGGCGGAAGTCACAACAAAAGCGCGCACTTTGCAATTCGTTGAAACGAAATGCGTGTCAGGTTTAAAATACACGTGAATAAATCTCTAATTACGTGTCCCTGCGATGAGTGCCGATAATTGAAATTATCGGAGCCCTCCCCGCCCGGTGGTGAGGACTGAGGACATAAAGGAGGGCCCGGACCCACGGCCGACAGGATAATCCGGCTAAACTTTGACGTTATCTTTGTCAGCGACAGATATTATAACAAACGAAACATTGAAATCAACGAAATTATTACACAGATAGCTTCAGAATTGTCTCCAGTCTCCCGAGAAGTTCAAATTAAGTTCTAAACGACTTTAAAGTTATTCTATTTCAGATTTTTATCGCGATGTTACATTTAAGTCGGTACTCAAATTAAAAATAATTGGTTTTAGAACACTAACTAATAAAAAGTAGTATCTAAGGAACCATGGCCTTTACAAACAAATCATATGAGTACTTAGGAAATCGCGTTGCTATGAGACTAACTGTAAGTAATGGACCAATATGTTAATGGTAGACGTGGCTTCAAAGCGAACCGCTTTGACTTCCACTTTCCCTATAAATAAGGAAAAAAGCGTGTAACGGTAATAAATTCACAGTATGAATTTATTTATGGTCTGGTTAGTAAATAATAATAAAACCTTGTCGCTGGCTTGTGGTCCCCGACTGAGATTAACCTACCATATCCCATGGGTGCGGTACGGGTAAGTGACGAACAGGGGATTATATTGATTTTGTAGACATTAGAATTGCTCTGTGATGAAAATATTATACGGGGAATTCTTATGGTTTTCCTTGAATTGTTAAGGTCGAACAGTACGCAGCCCACTCCCCGAAAAACCAATCACTCACTGTTACATGGATACAGAACGTTGTTGGCGCAATGGACAAAGAAACCTCAGAAATGAAAAAAACGAAACTGGCTTTTAATTTGTTATTGTAAATTTTATTCTCATCGTGCAATAAATTGCATTTCCATTACCTCCACATCATTATACACATGAAACTCAATCTCCCTGTCGGATACTGCTCGGCTTTAATTTTAAAATGATTGCAAATCGAACGTTAAAGAGTTTTTCACACAGTGACAGTGATGTATTCGGTTCGGCGCGGATGGCTCGTATAGTTCACTAACGATGATAATTATTATGAAAAGCTCGTGCCACACTCGCGCACGTAGCGAGCGAGCACTAACGTACCGTCGTCGCCTACGTCAAAGGGGAAACTTTACTAATTAGCAAATAAAGCAAATTGAACTCGCGTTCGCCTAAACGTGAGAGTTCACATCCTAGCGTGTTTCATGTTGTATTATCGAATGTGGAACTTCTTCGTGAAAGTATTTCATATTGAGTATGATAGTTTTCAAGGGCAGCGACGTAGTAGGTGCCGTACACAAAATAAAGGACGGCTGTTTGATATATTATTAAAAATATACAAAATTATGTAACTCTTGAAATGCTCACCTGGGTTATATTTATTTTTAATTCCAATTTTGTAAATAGTTTTATAAATGTACAAAGTTTAATATTTACTTAAATTGTTCTATGTTTGTGCTTGCAAACGTAACTTTATATTAATAACAGAGTAGAATGTAGTTTAATTTGGGCTCATGTTTATAATTATACTGAAGCTAGTTAGAAAGCCTACACCAACTTGAAAAGGCTTCATTACGAATTCGTGTTGTTGTTATATCACACAAATTTTAATTGAAATGTAATAATATACCTACAGATAATTATTTAAGCATTATTGAACTGTCAAAACAATTCTCAAATAAATTGAATTATGTATTACGTAGTATCATAATATCACGCATTGTTCCACTGAAGGGTTGGACAGAGGTATACCTATAGTACGCACGGCTACACATCAAGCTATACATTTCCAGTTTATCGTGATCTCGCATTGTAAACGATTTCCGTACAATGCGAGGGCAGCTTAAACTGGAAATGTATAGCTTGATGAGTTGCCGTGTGTACACCCACAATTTGCCAGTTATGTTTAAGTTCCATGTTATAGGGGGCTACCCTATTGCAGTATTGAGCAATTATAAAAGGAAAAGGCCAATAACATCGAATGGGAATCGAAACCAGGACATTATGCTCAGCAGTAGCGCTTGCGACCACTAGACTGACATTCGTGAAATGAGAGGTGTGTAACTCGCAATTACACAAACATGAAAAGGGATTTGTGAGAATTGTTCGTTTCATGTTTAACAAATAAAGCTTTGAATGTTTTGTACAAGTGAATAAACCGTACCTGTTCATTTTGATGAGTAAGTGGGTTTTTATCACATGGGAGTTAGGTGGTGTTTAACTAAAATGCGCACAAGTTTCTTGGAGCGTGTACAATTGGGGCCGGGTTTGGGCCCGGGCCCCGGCCTCGGACGGATCCTGTCATAATCCGTTACACAGGGACTAACCGGGTTTCTTCGGAAACGCGTTCTGCCATTCAGGCTAATGCTTCTGCTATACTTATGTTGGTAAGTGAAGGAAAAGTGTTTCTTATAGTTTCTTCAAAATGATGTCAAAAATAAAAGAATAGTTCCTGTTCTAATTAATTAGACCTGAATCTTTATAGCTATGTAAGTATAAGGAAAAAATACTGTTTTTTTAATAAGTTTAAAAAGGTATATTTAAAAAATATTCTCTTTGATAATAAAACACACACTGTATAAGCACACACGCATACGCACACTATAAGTTAGCTGTAAGTTTCTCGAATAAAATAAAATAAAACACTTTGTTCGAGGTGGCATTTTTATCTAATTCAAATAGGTGCTATGAAAACCATTTCTTTTATGATAACTTATTTTGGTCCTTGGTTGTTCGTTGGCACTGAAGGGGCACTGTTTTTAATAGTAATAGTAATAATCTTTATTTCTCTCTTCACAAAGTTATAAACATAGAGCAAATAATTATAGCTTTTGACAAAAATGAATGGAATATGATCCTTTGTGAGAGACTGGTGTCCATACAGGATACCCTGTGTGACGGATCACAAGGCTCTCACCCCAAATGGCAGATAATAATCTCTCCAGTAGATTTACAGCGTTATTCACCTGTACACTGATAACATTTTGCTGTGATCACTAAAAACACGTTGCTAAGCGTGTTGAGGGCATTATCACCCCTAGATCACGTGTTTTGAGGATTTTCGGAGAATAACGAACGGTGCATGTCTATAGCCTGCTATGTAGGTAGATACTGTTAATGTACCGTAATCATTATTTATTTCGTAAAGCTCCAAGTTCATTACCGGCAGAGTACTCCTTATACTTTCTTTCTTAAGCTCGCGTTTCATCCTGTACTTAAATTTTTGAGCACGCCTCGATAATTTTTAATGAAGTCTTAAGTTAACAGAACAACGAAACTCAGTCGTTATCATCAAACTTATTCCCTTATTAACTTATTCTCTAATAACTTAACTTTGATGTACTTTTATAGACCTTAACTCGAGGCCGAGTTTAAAGCAGCAAAGTTACTAAACATAATTAGAATATGAACGCCGCAAAAGTAAGATATCTTCTTAAGCACTTAATTATTATAATAACTATCACAAGTAAACGCTTTTGTAGTAAGTCACAAACCGTGTATAAATACATAATGTCGTTGTCAAGACTAAATTAGGTGTAAGTTACTACGACACCATTATTGTAACTTAAAATATACATATTTCAACAACTTTATATTCCCAGGACTCCAGTTGGGTTAAAATTTAGTGTTCATTTCAAAAAGAAAAAATGTTGAACCCTACTAAAGAGGTTACAACAACATTTGGGAACCTTATTTACATTAGGTACGTTTTTTAAATGAAACTGATTTACATAAAGTACAATAGTACATCTGTTATTCAGTCTTGGCACTGAGCGGGTGCATTTGACACGGGATTTATGATTTTAATAAAACTCCACAGTGGAGGCGATAACGCTTACGAATATTATATCATAATATTTCTTCACTTTGCGTTGTAATTACGAAAATCCAGAATGAGCAGACACATCCCGTTTTAATTAAATCCATTATGTAATATAAACAAAGTGCCAAGTGTTTATATAAGCCAAAATTTGCCTTTTGCATTTTGTAGGTACAGCGCGCAAACAATGGAAACATTGTATATAGATGCCACACATTGTACTTGCATTTGCACATTACCTACAATATAAGTGTCTTTTATTATCTACCGCTAGAGTCCCATAATGGTTAATTTCAAGTTGATTATATTCGTTTAGCTAACCATCGTAACTACGGCATGGAACTTTCTTGCACATTTATTGAGCGGGTGACGTTGTAACTTTATCACCGGCAAAGCTACGGTTAAAGAGGTAGTTGGTAGAAGAGCGGTGGACGCCATATAACGGCCGCAGTGACGGCTATCATGAAAATTATGACATCAGGGTTTGTCTTTACGGTGTCGAAGAACGGTGTCTCTTTCAAAGGGAAGCTCGCTCTTTCGCTCTTTTAAAGGGAAATAATAAAGCTTCCGAAAAACAAATTAACTTCCAACGATCTGTGGTTGACTGTTATACTAACTATGCTGTGTTAAAATGAATTACCGGAAAATTTATACAGAATTAAGCGACAAAAAATGTTGTCAAACAAACATGAGCTTATTCAAATTACAATTCTACGAAAAATAATCTGTACTTTCAAGTGATAAACTAATTTTCCAAAAAATACCTAACTTAACTCTATAGAAACCAGCTTAAATTTCTACTATTTATTGGTTTTACTATTTTAACTCTCAGTCGGTCAGCGCGGGCACTTCGGGTGTCATCGGTTGCGGTCGGGTGCGGAGCGATAGGCGCGCTCACATTCGACTTATCATTTCGTTCGTTCGTTCATGTTTTTGTTTACGTTTTACTTTGGTCGCAGTATAATTTGAATTTTCGCGAAAACCCTAGGCACAGTTGCTCACAGAAATGTGGTCACCATTTTCTAATTATCCGTGTTTTCGTAAAATCCCTAGTATTTTCGCGAAAATTCGAATTATCAAATCATTAGAGGCAGGTAAGAAGTTGTAAGTAATGAATGATATTGATCACAAGCACATTTTAATATTTCTTAGGAGTATCTATATGGTATCACTTAGAAAAGTATTTATAAAATATTACAATAGTTTAACAAGAGCCACAGTTTATAAAATGTGTAAGATTAATTCTAAATTTATAATAGGTGAGATACGATGAAAATGACTAACTGTAGTTTTCGGTAAAACGCAATTTAAGCTGGTGGGAAAATATTACGTCAGCAAATACTGTAGGTATTGATTCTTCGGAATTTTCAGTATTTTATTCAGTCGTTTCTTTGTTTGTATTCGCGTATAGTATACGCACTTAGTATATAAAGCAGAAAACATATTTTGAGTATGCTCATATATTTTAATTTTTTTCGGACCTTTTAATACTACCCTTTCATAAATAACGTTTCAGTGACGTTCGTCAAATCGCTATGTATTGGCACTGTTCGTCTGTTCTTCTAGGAACAACAGACGAACAGTGCCAATGAGTCACGAATAAGCAAGGATCGTGCGTGTGACCAGAAGAGCACACAGCTCTACAGCTGATAAGGTCGTGTATATCTACAAATATATTGAGTCGGATATACGGGTACATTTATTCAAAAAGGGATGGCGGGCGACGACAATGAAACATTAGAGAGTAACGTGTGTCGTTTATTTACAGCGGCGGTGGAGTTAATGTTCTAGAAAAGCCTAATGTGCGTTATCCTTTAATCCTGTTTGACAATAAACATGGGAACAGTGCTTCAGTAACGTGATATGTGCGGATTAGCGGCTTATAAAGTTCATGAAAAATAAGTACGCGGTGCGTGCGTACGCTGGAACTTGCGACCTGTGTGTTGTTGTAAACTAGTCCTGGCAACGGTATATTAGTTGTCCGCAAAACATGTTTTGTTTATGATTATGTACTCGCTTATTCAGACTGTTGATTGGTCCATTCATAATTCAATAATACAGGATTTTGTGTGCTTATCCAGAACACGTGTATCGGTACACGGTTCAGCGATGGCCTCGTAATACAATATTCATTCCTTATTATTTCCATCCTCAAGAGGTCAGATTACCATCATAAAAAATGGCAGATGTAGTGAACCGTTGTTGATATTTCATTATCCGTATTGTTCTCCCTGGGGGCGTGAATTATATTAGATATTTTTGCGAGGCTGTTGTAAAGGCGACAACGCTGGAATTAGACCCTCTAAGACGCGCCCTAATTTTATGTAATCAAATTTTCTACTCGCATTTAAAACGCGGTGAAGGTAATATAAGAATCCGTAAGTAAAAATGTTTTTTTTTGTGAAGGTACCTAATTTTGCCCTTAGCTATAGCTGGGTTTACGACTGTTTACCGTAATTTATACGTAGGTAACTAATTAAATTTGAAATTATGTGTTTACAAAATACTGTGGCAGCAACTGCCCAGAGGCTGTAACGCATGAACCATTAACTAACGTAGAAGAATGTATAATTACGTACATTGTTGATCCTTAAAAGAACCCTAATGCCTAGGAACAAATATGAGTTCTAAATTAATTATTTGAATCACAAAATTAAGTTAAAATAAATATACGCAATACCTGGTGTTCTGTGAGAGAAAGTATGCAAGGGTCTCCACTGTTCCAGCCATGTTTGTTTTTAATTAAATTATATACAACATAACTGTCAATATTAAGTAGGTACCTTTTTATGATTCGATGTTAATTAATTTAATGTTGTACCGTTTTAATTAATTATAAATAAATTGTAATTGTGTTGTGTAAACGCACCTTGATGTAAAACGCTAACAAAATGACCTACCTATCTGTGTTAAAAACACTTAGTAGGGATCAATAAAACATAATGCTGACAATCCTTTGTAATTGGGGCCTCGATAAACGTGGCCCTCTCCACTATCAGGATTAATTATGAAGGTCCGCAATTTTGTCGTAAAAAAGTTATTGTAAGTTGGTGAGCTGTCGAAGAGCTTTTATTAAGATTGATTTATCTTTTGTTATTACTGAGTGTTATTAATTTGGGACAGGAAACAGGCCAGAAAAATGGAACTTGTGGACTAGTTTAAGGGAAGTACTTAATCGAACCTCTAATAATTCCTCCATTTCCATTTTGCTTTCTTATAAATATTATTGAACACTCTAATATGATGATTGACCCTCTTTTGTGGATCTTAAATCATTCCTATTTTGCGGTCTTAAAAATACTAAATAGCCAAATAACTGCTACCAACTTGGATATAGACCGGTTGGTCAAAGTTCTAACCAAACCCCATTTGGTCGGTGTGCCTTAGCTTAGTTACTGCAACCATTTCGGCTCTGGCGTGGTTTGTCACAGTTCCAATCTGACCTAACCCGTTTAGTCGGGGCACCCTAGCAACTGTGTGAAAAGACCAGAAAATTTAAAAGAGGCTCAATTATTAAATAATAGATATACACAATATAATTATACAATATTAAATCATTAAATAAACCTTTGAAAACTTAAATTTTTTTTTTTCTTAGATGTTCTTTAATTTAAAAAGCATTACATAATTTAGAATTTCAACATGTTTTCAAATGATCTGTTAAATATTTTCCCTAGCTTAATACATCCGTAAAGCATACCACATAATGGTACCTACATTATTGATATGGCTCATTACTTCGGTACCCTATTAAATTTTCTATCTTTCTGCCCATCCATCCGAAGGTTGTCTAGAAGACATCGCTATCAACGATGAGCCAGCCACTGTACCCTTAAACTAACGATATTGTAAATGAGCTGTGTTACAATTACAGTGAAAAATAAATAAACCTTATTAATAATATATCTTTATGAAACAGGTTACTAATAAACGTTACAGATATTTGAATAAGACTGAAATTCTATCCGTGAAAGTGACAGTTGACTGTCACTGGTGAATCTGCTATTACGACCAACTTTGTTAGTGAATTATAGTGTGTGTGAGCTGTTCTGCTAGGCAGTTTGTTGCGCCACTTCTTCTTCCCAGCTAAAGCACTAGGAAGTGGTGAAGCGTGGGCGTTTTTGAGGGACTGTCAGTAATTTTGACGTTCGAAAAGTAGGTACTGATTCTCAGCCTAGTATGAAAAAATGAATTTTGAATTTAATAAGTCTTTGTGGGGTGGAAAGAAAAAAATGACTGAAAAACGAGTGGGTACCTACATAATGCAAAAAAAGACAAAAAAAAAACGAATCAAATTCAAGTAAAGCAAAGTGTTTTATTTCAATGGTTATAACGTTCATGTAAACGCCTCACGTTTGAATTTCCGATTTCAGGTGAAGTTATATAATTTCAAACTCCAAAGCGCTTTTTAGTTACACAAAGTTATAACTATTGTATGCAAAATATTTCAATAAAACTACTGGTACGAGTTTGAAGCTATATTTGCATCAAGTGTTGGCGCCGAGTTCGCAAATCAGGGTACTTAGAACTGTTAAGAAAGTTTGTTGCACGCCCATTTACATACTTATTTACTCGTGAATAATATAATAGCAACTTTTTCAAACGGAACCTTCAGATTCTTAGCTGTGAGAAATGCTGTGAAACTAATTTATATGAAAATAAGTAAGTACCAAACAAAAGTAAAAGCTTATAGAGAAACTAACTAAAAACTAAAATACGAGATTTAAAAGGGTTTCTAATAAGATTACAAGTGCAGTATATGAAAAAAGAAATTATATGAAACTAACATCTGCCCGCGACTTCGTTTGCGTGGAAGTCGATAATATAGCAAAAAATAAAGCGAAATATAGCCTTTGTTACTCACTGATAATGTAATAGCTATCGATATATGAAAGAGTTTTGCACGACTCTTAATGCGAAGCATTAGAATGTGCTCTACGATCGAAAAAAAATTTTTGCCCCATTTCTGTAACTGTTTTTATTGTTACACTCCTGCTAGTACACAGAACCTACTTAATTTATATACCATTGTATAGATGATTAAATGGAAATTAATACTGTACTTTTTAACAATTGATTTAATGCGGCAGAAATGGAAAAAGCATCAAAAAAGTTGAAAAAAAAATCCTGTCCGTCAATTTATGAACCCTGAAAATATTGTAGCTTGCGATAAAATCAATTAATTGAGTCAATTTTTTTTTTTATACATTTGTTTCAGCCGTAGAAGGAACCCTATTGAAAATGGCTCTTTTATTCAAAGTAGTTTAATTATAATTAATAAAATACTAACTAAAATATAATATCTTTATCTAAATATTTCCAACCTTTGACTTAAGTTGCCTAGCAACCGCCAAGTAAATATCTTTGTCAGTCTTTGACATTATGACTTCATGAAAAGTTATAAATTGTTCATTTTTGTTAGAAACTATGTTTTGAAATTCTTTTTCGTTCATGAATGAGTGTTATGTATGAGGCGTGCACTTTTGGATTTTCCAAACAATTTTTTATCTCTTCTCAAAAAACTCAAAAACTGTGGCAGTGATTTCCTGAAAAGGGACGGAAGTGTGTCACACTCACAGAAGCTCCAAGCGCGCGATATTTGATTTGGCCAATGGACGCGCGCGGTGCTGGAGTTCGCTGTCAGAAAAGTCCTTGACGAGGCCCCGCATTTCTTTGTCAAACCATCAATGGTCAAAAGAAAAGGTGTTAAAATTTTATTTTATTCTACGTTCTCTTGATTCTTGATCTTTTCTTGTTATGTGGACAATGCAACTAATTCCAGTTCTTTAGAAATTATTATTCATAGAAAATGTTAACCTATTTTTAAATCTAACCGATTTAAAAAAGGCTTTTTTGAGTTTATCCATTACGAACAAACAAACAAACATACAAAAAATCTTTATAATATTAGTTTAGATAACCGTTTGGTGTACCTCCATTTCTTTATCAGGCGCTCATAAAGGAAGGAAAGCATATTATAATACAATATTCTTGTTGTTTAGGTACGTTTAAGAGCGTTCTTTCTGAGCTGTACCTAACCCGTGCTCAGTTGAGTGCTAAACAAATGTTTGGTATCTGGTGGTTTGGTTGGTCTGTACAGAATACACCCGCACATGTGTAGTTATCTGACGTGAACATTAAGCTTGATTTGGTGTTCCATTCGATCAACGAATCTACTTTGCAATCCATTGTGTTAGATCCGCCATACAAAATCTGACAAAAACTTACAATAGTGCAACCATAGCAAAGTTTGTAAATTAGTAGACTTATCCCAGAAAATTTAATATAAAAAGACTGAATTAATAAAAAAAACATACAAAAGCCAAAACTTCCCAATATGATTTTTAATTTTTTTCGTGAGGTGAGCCAGGGTCCAATGCCTCTCAAGTCAAACAATATATCGGTGCGGGCGCGGCCGCTGCAGGCGCCCAACAATGCGCAGCGGTCGACACACAAAGCCCCGCCAAGATAATGGATATTGCTTTTCTTGCGAGTTTCAAAGCAGCCTACTTCGGAACCTCTCATAATCCGCTTACAGCTCCTCGCAAGTACGTTATTGTGCTTTAGTGGAAACATTTCCGTGGGAGCACTGTGAATTCGTGCTTACAGTTACTCGCGATGAAGTGATACGGCTTTACCAATTAAATATAAATCGCGTAGTTACTTCACACTTTTCCTTGATTTTTAAGACTAAATAGTACAGTGGCCTCCAGAGAAACTTCATCTTGCAATGTTATTACATTGCTAGGGGTGAGGTTTCTATGGAGCCCACTGTACCTAGAAATATTTGAAAAATACATATATTATTGGGATTTGTTGCTAATAAACAGTACATCCTGCAAATCAATTGCTGACCTCTTGTTTCTCTGAGCTTTTGTTAAATTTACCCCCATATTTCCATAGTTTTCTTTTTGGTAGTTTTCAATATAGGTAGGTAATACCGTTCTCATTGTCTATGAGGTTATATACCTACTTCCTCCCATCACCTCCAGAAGTGTGGTTTCTACGAAATCGTTATTCATAGTTCTTATCTCCTTATCTTTATTTAATCCTTCGCTAGTTCCTTGGTTAATATGTGAACCCTAATCCTAAGCAATTAGGTTCGTTATTAATTGAAAATAATAGAGGCTGTCTGCCGTAATACTGAGAATAACCCGTCAATACTGCGAAAGGGGATAGCCGTGTGCGGATAATAATCAAATAACCCCAAATAATCATTAACTTGCTAAGCTCGACAAAGAAGTAATCCGCCACAGTGTGTTAAAATAATATGTACAAACCTATGAAAAAGATGAAATTAATAATTGAATTTTGAAATGAAGCAAAAAGGTTTAACTGGAAGGAATTCCAAAGATAGCCGAAATAATAAAAAATATACCTTAAAATTGCAAGTTTTTTAATTGAACAGAATTAATGAGGTCTGGCTCATCAAATCTATTGAAGGATTTCCTCTGACCTTGATCATTTTTATTTTGCACGAAAATGGATTTTATTTTGACATTGAACACGATAAAGATTTTTTTATAAACCATTAATCTTACCTACTAAATTGCATTTACATAATCAGTCTATTAATGTTCCCACTGCTGGGACACCGGAGTCCTCTCGGTGAGAGGGTGTGGGCCGTAATCGACCACGCGGGCCCAGTGCGGGTTGGCAGATGTCACATGTTTTCCAATGTTTGGTTCTAAGACACGGTTTGGTTTCCTCACGATGTTTTCCTTCACCGTTTTGAGAGTTTTAAAAGAAACACCACCAAATTTAAACCACAATTTTAAAAGAAGTTTAAAATTGTAGTTACTGAGTAGGGATTTATTTGTGGAAGTTTACACCTCTTAAATAATTTAAAATATGAAATGCATATTTTCTCTTCCCTTCCATAATTTTACCCTATTTTGCGCGTTATTGGTTATTAAGTGAGCGGAGGTGTGTTTGGTCGTGTAATAAAGGATAACAGGAAATGCGATTAAGGAGCAAAGGTGCCATTAACCTGTTTAAGTTGCTTTTACCAGAAACGTTATAAGTATGGTTATAGTATCATTCAACACAATATCAACAGCAGATGTTTAAGGAGTTTTATCTGAGAAGATTTAAATAATTAAATTTCATACCACTCGTACCGTAGTTTTGAAATTCATTTTCCATTCAGAGAAGCATTATAAAAAGGCGTACAGTAAACGCAATTTAGAACACAGAAGTGCGTTCCTTTATTTGCCGTAATCATTAAGCTTTTTCCTCATAAGAGAGTAGTGTGTTTGGCAGGTGTCGCGGATGCCGCACAGTAACTAGCGAGTCGACTCAATTACCCGCAGTGGGCGCCATAAATTTTGTGTCCGCACGCCGACATGGCAATTACTGTCGCCGCTCATCCGCAAAACGATGTTAATAGCCCTCTGATTCGTACATTTATCTCGGCTACACTGTATCTTTTTATTATTTCTAGTGAATCGTGAACTTGGAACGGAACCGTTCCTGGCTGCTTAACATCACAATTTCCTCTTATCGTTATGGTCGTGGGGTTGCTAGCCCGACTGCCATTTTCGTAACGCATAATGCCGCTAGAAAATGTTCGTTGGGTAACCGCGCATAATCACTCTCCGAGTACTTTACCCGTCGATCTTCCTGATATTAGCCCATAGATAAGGATGGATGTGACGTAAAATGTGTCCCTATTAAAGTTACGACGCAGATACGGCCACCGTTACTTCGTTTTAATGTAGATATTATGGCCTTAACATTCTACTCCTAAGTGCTAGTTGTACCATTTATATCTGTTACGAAAGGTACTCTTTTCACGTTTAAACTAGTTACCTCCAGCAATTACGTTTCTTCGTGATATATAGCACCATTTACTTGCTACCCGGCAATCGACATAACTTCTGCCAACCAATATACTTACTTACTGTGTCAATAAGGCTATTAACAAGCTTATGATTGAGAAACTTTGGTACTGCTGTAAATAAAAGCGTGAACTTTGCTTCTAGTGTGTAATCATTCAAATTCGAAGAAGGTTGAAAAACAGCGGTTCCTTACAATATCAGTGGTGGAATAGGGAATGTTTCGCAGTCGGCGAGGGTAATGCTCATTCGTTTCATCTCGAGGGACGTGATACAAGAGGCAGCGAGCCGTGTGCGACCCATCATTGCTAGCAATATGCCTTTATTTATCCAACAATGTTGCGATATTTCCTGACCCAATGCTCTGATAACTTTCGATACAGTTTTCTTCGCCTATTTCGTGGGGAGCTGATGAGGAGTTGTTACATAGTGGCGATTTCATTCCACGAAACGTGTTACGGAAATAAAAGGCTGTTTTATTCGTAATGTAATGACACTCGGCGTTAGATTTCCCACGAGGGTTCCCAAAAGGTGTTTCTGAACGTCTTACTCGGTTTGCGTCCTCGTGAAAAGTGCCTGTTTGATAATTTATTATTGACTCATTCTTATTCTTTGTGTCTATAGGCAGTCGTAAAAAGTTAATGCAAAGTAAATAGTCGCTTAAATATTTCAACGTTACTTTATTGTATCATAACATTTTCCAGAGACATCGACAAAGTTCGAACTTCCATTTTGTGAGTGTAATCCTCAAAAGCTATAAATTTATATACGGAACCGTTTCTTACAAACTTGTGGGGTTAGAAAATAGAGAGTTAAGTAGCGCGCTCGTAGGCAAAGTTTAACTCCAACATCTGGACTATCTCGCGTCTTATCGACTCGTTCCCTCATCTCGCCCGGGACACCTTACTTACCGAAGCAATTTCCTTTAGACCTTTTACTTTTATTCTAAAATTAATAGTCTGAACGTGGAAATTATTGGAATTTTAGTTTTCAAAAAGGTGTCTAGAATTAGGTTATAATGAATAAATTACGATTTATATGCATTCAGCTACTGATAGCAAACTATTCTACCCGCATGACGTTGAATGTGGGGCTTATTACTCGATTTTTGATTTAATCATTGTGTAAAACTTTCACCCAAGGTCTTCAATGAAACACACTGATACACTATAAGTATAACACAGTATATTTAGTTTCACCTGAATACAGAACTTCAACACAAAAAACATAAAATTTCCAAACTACTTATATTTTCATCGGTAACGAAACCATAACGACTTCTAACTCGACGCCAACGCCATCTAGTTAGAAAATACGTACTAAATTTGCATAATCTTACATACTTCAACTAAAAATCTTTAAATTAAGATGATATGGTTTGACATACCGCCCACCAAGGACATGCTCGAAAGAGTTGTCCTTTAAATTAAAGCCGCCCACCATGAGGTCAAGGGGGCTATAAAATTATAAAGAAAACAAAATGAAAACAAAAACCATATCAATCACTGGTTGGCAATACGCAGAGTTTACAAATTGGTCTTTTAAATACGGAACCATTACACTTTATGGTCACCACTCGTGTGAGTCCGTCCGAACCAGGATGCTTTTCTAAAATCCTACCCAGGGACCATTTGCCTGGAGGTAGATTGTCCTCTTTTACAAGGACAATGTCGCCAATATTTGGCTCTATTTCTTTTTGCGACCATTTATAACGCTGTAGCATCAAAGTTAAAAATTCCCTAGACCATCGTCGCCAGAAATCTTGGGTCATTTTTTGTAAAAGTTGCCATCGCCTCAACGTGCCCACAGAGCTATGCTCGTAATTACGTTCCGGCACAAGAACCAGAGGTTCCCCGATTAAAAAATGACCGGGTGTAAGCGGCAGTGGATCATCAGGGGTTTGGGAAATTTGAGAAATCGGTCTTGAATTGAGACAAGCCTCAATCTGCACAAGTAACGTGGCCATTTCCTCATACGTAAGAGTGGAATCACCAATGACGCGCTTCATGTGGAATTTTGTTGACTTAATGCCGGCTTCCCAAAGTCCACCAAAATTTGGGGCATGAGGAGGGATAAAATGCCACTTGACCCCTTTACAACTGAGCCAACTCCTAATTTCGTTAGCGACCGCTGACTGTTCAGCAGCGACTAATATCTGCAGTTCCTTAGCTGCACCTACAAAGTTTTTGCCATTGTCGCTCCAAATATCGCTGCAATGGCCTCTTCTAGCGACAAATCTCTTGAAACCGGCTATAAAACCTTCAGAAGTAAGGTCACTAATAGCCTCGATATGCACTGCTCGAGTGACCATGCACACAAAGAGGCAGATGTACCCCTTGTAAGCCTTATTGCCACGACCCTTAGATACCCTCATGTTAATCGGGCCGGCAAAATCTACACCTGTATGCAAAAACGGCCTGGCTGGAGACACTCTACAGGTCGGCAATTGACCCATGAGTTGATTTTTAAATGTCGCTGAATGCCGGACACATACTACACAGTAAGCCTTTACTAAATTTTTTGCAGATAGTATCCAATAATTTGTGCGCAAATAGTTTAACATTAATGTTGGACCTCCGTGAAGAGTGGTTTTGTGAGCTTCGCTGACGAGCAGAGTAGCGAAGTGATGGCGCTGTGGAATTATAATAGGATGCCTCATGTTTACTGACAGTTGAGACTTTTCAATTCTTCCTCCTACTCTTAAAATTTCTTGCTCATCCAATATAGGACATAAAGGTCGTAATTTGCTCTTCTTACTTACACTGCCTGTCTTCTTAATGTTTTCTATGTCTTCCTTAAATTCTTGTTCTTGACATTTTTTTATACAGATTTCCAGAGCGGCTCTCAATTCTTCACTTGTCAGGTAAGTTTCTTTATGTTGCTTAAATCTTAAGAATCGTCTACAATATGCCACTACTCTGATCAGTTTTTGAAATGATGAATATTTTGTCCACAGCCCATCCTCTATATTTGTTGTCACATGTGCTTTAACAACTTTCGATGACCTTTCTTCGAGTTTAGTTGACATCGAAATTGGTTTGACGTAATCAATTGGTTCTTTCTTTAACCACAACGGACCGTGCTTCCACAGAGATGACTGTGAAAGTGCTGAAGGTGTCGTACCTCTTGACGCGATATCTGCAGGGTTGTGAGTAGATTTCACATGTCCCCATTGAGGATTATCCAAACAACTCAGAATTTCAGACACCCTATTACCAACAAATGTGGTCCAGCGGCTGGGATGACTACTGAGCCAAGCCAGAACAACGGTAGAGTCTGTCCAACAGTGTATATTTTCTTTAGGTATTACTAGTGTCTCAGCTACCTCCACTATCAATTTGGACAAGAGAACAGCACCCATCAACTCGAGACGAGGAATTGACAGTTGCTTTATCGGAGCAACCTTGGTTTTTGCCGATATTAAATTAATTTTAATATTGCCGTCAGCGTCAATTATCCTTAAATACGTAACAGCTGCATACGCCACATTAGACGCGTCACAAAAACCATGTAGTTCTACAACTACATCGTCTGCTCTGGATTCAACCCATCTTGGTACATGAAACTCAGGTAAATGTAGTAGTTCCTTTTGGTATGTTTGCCATTCTTTTAATAAGTTTTCAGGTAATCGATCATCCCAATCAATTCCGGCAAGCCATATCTTTTGAATCATTATTTTCGCCGGTATAACACACGGCGCTACCCACCCTAAAGGGTCGAACAGTCGTGATATATCTGATATTACCTTTCGTTTTGTTACAGATGCAGGTTGCGGAAATGTTATTGAATATCTGAAACTGTCAGATTCTCTATCCCAAGAAAGTCCTAGTATTTTCACCACCTCATCTAGTTTTATCTCTACTACTCCTTCCTGATTTGTACGTTCTCCCATTATTTCCTCTGCTAACTCCTTGTTGTTTGTCATCCACTTCTGTAACGGAAATCCACCCTTTTCCAGTAGTTTTTCCATTTCCCTGTGAATCCTTTTTCCATCCTCTATCGTTTGACATCCTGACATATAATCATCGACATAAAATTCGTTTTTTAATGTTTCAGATACCAGCGGAAACTCAGCTCCCTCATCGTGTGCCAGCTGCTGCAACGTCTTCACGGCCAGGTAAGGTGCGGATGCAGTGCCAAATGTAACTCTTTGCAACTCATATTCTTTTATTTCAGATGCAGGTTCACTCCGCCACAGTAGTCTCTGGAAGTGAGTGTCTTCAGGAGCGACTATGATCTGCCGATACATTTTTACTATATCTGCACATAATACAATTGGATACGTACGCCATCTCATGATGATGTGACGTAATTCCGGTTGTATGGTAGGACCAACCATCAACATATCATTAAGGGATCCACCATCGGAACCTTTAGAAGAAGCGTCAAACACAACTCTTACCTTGGTAGTGGTCTTATCCTCGCGGACCACTGCGTGATGAGGCAGATAGACTGCTACTGATTGCTTAGTATCAGTTTCGCGAGACACCACCTTCATGTGTCCAAGGTCAAGGTATTCTTGGATTACTTCGGTGTATTTACTTTTGATCTCAGGATTTTTCTTGAAACGCTGTTCAAGATGATGAAATCGTTTCAGTGCGATTTCTTTGGTGTATCCGATTTTGCTTCGTGGATCGGATTCGCGGAATGGAAGCTTGACTACGTATCGCCCGGAAGCGTCTCGTCGAGTAGTACGAGTGAAAAAGTCTTCGCACTGCTGTTCTTCTTGGGTAAGTATCTTTTTCTTATTAGTAACATCAGATTCGATCTCCCAAAACTGTTTGAGCATATCATTGTCACTGAGGTGTGAATGCATACTAACTAAAACCTTGTGACAATTTGCTGAATTGAGATCGCAATCTGTGGGTGTTAGTCCAGACAAAATCCATCCTAGGGTTGTGTTTTGAGCAATTATGGGCCCTGGAGAGTGTTTGACTAAACCCTCTTTAAGAACTTGGCTGTAAATTTCTGCTCCAAACAAAACGTCGATTTTGTTTGGAGTGTGGTACTCTGGATCCGCCAGAGTTATATCTTCTAGTTGCGGCCAAGTTGGTATACATAATTTAGTTGAGGGAATCAACGTTGTAATTTTACTTAATACATATGCTCGAACTTGAATAACTGCATTTGGATCGTGACGTGAATGAATGGTTACGCAAACCATGAATCTAGAGGCAAAAGCGCCTTCGTCACCTCCTATGCCTGAGACAGTACTGTTGTTTGGTATTTTCTTTAGTCCGAGCAATTGGACTGCTGACTCGGTTATGAAAGAGGCCTGGGATCCTTGATCCAATAACGCCCTCAGCAGTTGTTTACGACCGTTCTGAGCCTGTGCTTCGACGAGAGCGGTCGCTAATAAAACTCGATTTGGCACAACCTTTGTAGAAAAGTGTGTTGCTATGGTTGAAGACTCTGATTCTTTTGCCGTACCGGAAGCAGTTTGCAGTGTGGACACTGCTGATTTGATAACTACTGCCTCTACCGGATGGCTATTGGGTGACGATGATCTTGAAGATGCCTTGGGGTGTAATAATGAGTGGTGTCTACGCTGGCAAATGTGACATGATGTTTTAGCACGACAGTACTTAATTGAATGATTCGCGCCTAAACAATTGTAACACAAATTGTGAGTTCGGACAAACTCACGTCGAGTTTGGTAACCTTCTTTACTAAACTGTTTACAATGACTTATATAATGGTCTTGTTTACAGAATGGACATATAATTTGTACAGAGTTGTTACTATTTGATTTGACTACGTGAAAAACCTTTGGTTTACTATCTGTGGACTTCTGCTTGGACTTGGATGTGTCTAAGTACTCCAAAGAGCGAAACCTTGACTCCAAAAATGTTTTGAATTCTTCAAAAGTTGGTAATTGTTCATCTGCACTAATTCTCAATTCCCACAACTTTCGCGATTCACTATCTAACTTAGCGCTTATAATATAGAGGACTATAGCATCCCATGATTTAACATCAATTCCGAGAGTACTTAACCCATGCAAACAGTCCACAGTGGTATCCAATAACTCTTTAACAGCAGTTGATGACTCTGTTACATTTGATTGATTTATCAATCTCTTCAACATAGAATTCGACAAATATCGTTTATTATTATAGCGTTTATTTAACATTTGCCAACATTCCTGATAATTTGCGGCTGTCACCGGAGTGTGACGCAACAATTGTTCTGGTTCACCCGATAAATGACCTTTCAAATAATGCAATTTTTGTACATCGTCAATTGAATCATTTTTGTGGATAAGAGATAAAAACAAATCACGGAATGAAGTCCACTCCGTATAATTGCCAGAGAAAGTAGGAATAACCACCTTAGGTAATTTGACATTCGTATACGTATTTGACGAAGACCCTTTCTCTACACTTGCCTTTGTAGGTGTTAATTGTTTAATAGACTCTTTTAACTCGGATTTATAAGTTATGTACATATCCTCAGTATTGTCATATGTCTCTGACGTAAAGTAGCTATGGTTCAAATCTAGTTTTTCTACTATGTTCCTGTGCGTTTTTATGAAATTAGACCACAGTTGTTCTAATGCTTCCAACCTGGTTTCTAAATACGACAATGTTATCCGTTCTTTGGGCGATTTTTTATAATTTATTCTACCTTTTTCAATATTTCTCTTGTTATCTAGTTGAACGTTAATTAATGAATCCATGGCTATAAAATGCTATCAAACTATTGAATCAATTAACAAACAAAAAACAAGTTGCACAAGAACACATAAATTTTACAAGTGTAAAAATGATGAAATTATTCTATGATGACAACAGAAAATTTTACAAGTCTTTTTACCATAAACTTTTTAGAAAATCGGGCATAGGTTCCCCGTCAGTTCACTTTTTCCTTAAATATTCTAAGTCTAAACTACTTCAATTATTCTAAGTCAATATTATTACGTTAAATTCTATAAAGTTCCAAATCTTGAAATTATTCTAAGTCTTGATTATTACGTTAAATTCAAAGTTCCAAACTCAAATCTTGATAACTTCACAAATAAAATTGTACTCACGGTTTTATTTTCTAAATCCACAACACGTCACTCACTATTACTTCTCCGGTTTGTTTGTTCCTGACGCCCGCTAGGGGGCGCGCAGTACGCTCTCAGGTTTGGTGCTCAGCTGGTTGGGATGCCACTTCCACTTTTTCTAGATCCGGTTGTCCACACTCAGGATATCCGGAAACCCGCAGAACTTGCTGCGGTGGCGCCCTCTGCAGGCGACGTCCTCAGAAACACTCGGTCTCAGCGGTCGCGCCCTCTGCAGGCGACGCTAAAGCACTTCAGTGGCGATCCACCACTGCTTTCTGTGCTGATACACAAAAACTCGGTGCGTAATATTACGCACTGATCCGGTTTCGAAGGACCATGTAAAACTTTCACCCAAGGTCTTCAATGAAACACACTGATACACTATAAGTATAACACAGTATATTTAGTTTCACCTGAATACAGAACTTCAACACAAAAAACATAAAATTTCCAAACTACTTATATTTTCATCGGTAACGAAACCATAACGACTTCTAACTCGACGCCAACGCCATCTAGTTAGAAAATACGTACTAAATTTGCATAATCTTACATATGGTCCTTCGATCCGGCTCGAAGGACCATGTAAAACTTTCACCCAAGGTCTTCAATGAAACTAGGAGTGGGCGTTGCGACGACGAACCGTTTCCAAAGACCGTTTTATGTTCTGCGACGATGGAACCGTTTTACGTCCTGGGTTCAAACAGTCTTCGTTGCACAAACCAGTCTTCGAATTATTCAGTGCGATTCTTTATTTTACGTCTTTGAAAATACAGTCGAGAACTCAATGATAAATGATTCAACGAACGGAACAACACGAGTAGACGAGTCGTCGTCTTCGAACGACCGAACGGAACGCGACAAGTAGTAGACGGACGGACGACGAGTCACTCGTCGTTCGTCGTCGTCGTTTACAAAACAGTCCTTGCAATAAAAAGTGAACTTTATACCAATGATATAGAGTCGATAATATATTACCAGTTGTCAATGCGTCTCGTTCCGTTTGTTTGCAAAACAGTCCTTACAATAAAAAGTGAACTTTATATCACTGATATAAAGTTCACTTTTTACATACATGAAACTAAGAAACTGCAACTATTTCACTCGACGAGAACGTCGGGAACGTCGAAAAGACGACAACGACGAGAACGTAGAAAAGACGGCAACGCAATTATTCTTCGTCTTCAAACCAGTTGCAACGACGACCGTTTCTTGCAACCGTTTTCGTCGTCTCGAAAACGGTTGCATTTCGTCCGCGAAAAATTCGACAACGACCCACCACTAAATGAAACACACTGATACACTATAAGTATAACACAGTATATTTAGTTTCACCTGAATACAGAACTTCAACACAAAAAACATAAAATTTCCAAACTACTTATATTTTCATCGGTAACGAAACCATAACGACTTCTAACTCGACGCCAACGCCATCTAGTTAGAAAATACGTACTAAATTTGCATAATCTTACATACTTCAACTAAAAATCTTTAAATTAAGATGATATGGTTTGACACATTGCATAATTACTATACTGTACTTAAAATGCACAGCGCCCTCTTCTATGTACACACTCTCATACATTTCCAAGGATTACGCTGTTTATTTGGCCGTGTGTTCATAAATTCCCTAAATGCATCTCATCTCTCCGCCCCTGAATAGAAGCTCCATGTCAGACGTCAGTGCTCCAATTATGTTGATGTGCTGAATGAATTTGACCTCTCAAAGCTATGTGTGTCGATTTCAGTCGAAACACTGATAGTTGCAGCCGGTGATATTGATACCTACGCTATTGTGACGTCAAAAGCTGGGAAATATCGGAGAATTTTCGACGTAATGTAATTGTTATATTAATGTGGAAGTTTTGCACCCATTTCCATATCATTCTCAAAAGTGCTAACAATTCAACTGAACTGTTGTTATTTATTTATATTTGTCGAATACCAACCACGCAAGTATTCGTCGAAAGTAAATTAAAATAGTTTGGAAAATCCAAAAGTACACGCCTCATACTTATCACTCATTCATAAACGAAAAAGAAATTCAAAACATAGTTTAAAAATGAACAATTTATCACTTTTCATGAAGTCGTAATGTCAAGGACTGACAAAGATATTTACTTGGCGGTTGCTAGGCAACTTACTCAAAGGTTGGAAATATTTAGTGAAAGATATTATATTTTAGTTAGTATTTTATTAAAATATAATATCTTTCACTAAATATTTCCAACCTTTGATTTTTAGTTAGTATTTTATTAGTCCGTGTGGTCCCGGATTAAGAATATGGCCACCCCATTTCATCCTGTGGGTGTCGTAGGAGGCGACTAAGGGAACTGGAGACCTAGTGCATACCATCGTAGCACCTTGGGTCACCCGCGAGGTGGCGGGAAAACCACCAACAAAAGCATTCCCAAGGAGGGTTGGTGTCAGGCTGGCGGCCGACTGTAAAACTTTGCCAAAACCCTAAGCAACATGAGAGAAAATGTTATGATGCGCGATAGGGCTAGGGCGTACCCCACAGGCGACGCGCAGGGGCAGCACCCGGCTTCTGTGGGAAATGGACAAGGGTTGTCGCACCAGAACGGGCGGGTGCGACGTAAGACGCAAGCTCGGAGTGTGAGAGAAGCTAGACTGAGATGTGCGAGCTGGAATGTAGGTACGATGACTGGAAGAGGAAGGGAACTAGCAGATGTTTTAAAAAGGCGACGACTGAACATAGCGTGTCTGCAAGAGACAAAGTGGAAGGGCGCGAAGGCTAGAGAGATAGGAGAAGGATATAAGTTTTATTATTGTGGGAGCGATGGCAAGCGAAATGGTGTGGGTATAGTTTTGGATAGTCGGTTGAAAGAATGTGTGGTGGATGTTAAAAGAGTGAGTGATAGAGTGATAGCGGTTAAAGTAATTGTGGAGAGTTTAGTGGTTAATATAGTTAGTGTGTATGCACCCCAGTCAGGGTGTGAAGATAGTGTAAAAGAAAAGTTTTGGATGGATTTTGATCGGGTGATGATGGATGTGCAAGATAGTGAAGAAGTGTATGTGGGGGGTGATTTTAACGGGCATGTAGGAAGACCGAAGGATGGGTATGAGAGAGTGCATGGCGGTTGGGGATACGGAGACCGTAACACTGATGGCGAGACACTACTGCAAGCTGCTTCGGCCTTCGACCTGGCAATAACAAATACGTGGTTCCAAAAACAAAAAGAGCATCTTATAACTTACAAAAGTGGCCACCACGCGACACAAATTGACTACTTGCTAGTAAGACGGAACAGCCTTAAAAGTGTCAAAAACTGTAAAGTGCTCCCAGGTGAAGACTTAGTCCCACAACATAGACTCTTAATAATGGAGGTAAAAGTCAGTGTCTCGTCCAGTAGGAACAAGGAACGGCCCCCACCCAAAACCAGATGGCGTATGATAGAAAAAGAGGAATGCGCCAGTATGTTTAAGAGTCAAGTGGTAGATAAAATGATTGAAATGAAGGATATGGAAGGAAAGTCTGTGAATGAATGTTGGAAAGGGATGGCGGATTGTATAAGGAGAGTAGCTAAAGATGTATTTGGAGAATCGAAAGGGAAAGGTATAATAGAAAGGGATACATGGTGGTGGAATGAAGACGTGCAAAAGATACTTAAAGAAAAGAAAATTGCATTTAAAGAATGGCAGGGTGTAGAAAACGGGAATGATAGTTTAAAGGATGATAAGAAGAAGATTTATAAAGAATGGAAGAGAAAGGCAAAAAAGGCGGTAGCAGTTTCGAGGTCTAAGGCGCAGGAGAAGTTGTATGACTCACTGGAGAGCCCTAGAGGCCAGAAGGAGCTCTACCGGATCACAAAAGCAAGAGAAAGGAGAACGAGAGATATAATTCACATGAAATGTATAAAAGATGACGCCGGTAAGGTTTTGTGCAAAGATGACGAAATAAAAGAACGATGGAAGATTTATTTTGAAAAGTTAATGAACGAAGAGAATAAATGGAATGGTGTGCTCAAAGAGGTACATGTAAATATGGGTTTGGTCAGGGAAATAAGCATGGATGAAGTGAGAAAGGCAGTTCAAAGTATGAAAAATGGTAAGGCTATAGGCCCAGATGATATACCAATAGAAGTATGGAAGTGTTTAAAAGAAGATGGATGTATGTGGCTGACTTTATTCTTTAATAAGTTGTTGCATGAAGGGGGGATCCCACAAGAATGGTGCAATAGTTCGCTAGTGCCCATCTTCAAGAATAAAGGTGATGTACAGGACTGCAACAACTATCGAGGGATAAAGCTCATGTCACATAGTATGAAGGTATGGGAGAAAGTAATAGAGAAAAGACTGAGAGAGGAGAGTGAGATTACCCCAAACCAGTTTGGGTTCATGCCAGGTCGAGGAACAATGGACGCCACCTTTGCACTCCGCCAATTGTGTGAGAAGTACAGACGTGCACACAAGAACTTGCACATGGTGTTCATTGATCTGGAGAAAGCGTATGATAGGGTACCTCGAGATGTGTTGTGGTGGGCCTTGAAAGAGAAAGGTTTGCCCGGGAAGTATGTAGAGTTAATTCGTGCCATGTACAGCCAATCTCGTACGTACGTTCGGTCGGCTGCTGGCAATACTGATGAGTTCAGTGTGGCTGTAGGCTTGCACCAAGGGTCGGCTTTAAGTCCTTACCTCTTCTTGTTGATTATGGACGCCCTGACGTCGGACTTACAGGAAGAGGCACCCTGGTGCATGCTGTTTGCCGATGACATTGTTCTTGTCGGTGAGGATGAACCTGAGATCCAGAGCAGATTGGAGAAATGGCAGCAGAAGCTGGAGAGTGTTGGCTTGAAAATCAGCAGAACCAAAACTGAACATATGTTCTGCGATTTCGGCGGTCTCTCTAGTTCTGGAGCCATAGCGCTTGATGGCACGCATCTGCCAGTCTGCTCCGACTTTCGGTATCTCGGTTCACTCATGCAAAGCGATGGCGAAATAGATCGGGCGGTTAAGCACAGAATTAACACTGGATGGATGAAATGGCAGCAGGTTACGGGAACAATCTGCGACTCCCACTTTCCCCTTAAACTTAAGGGGAAGATATATAAAACAATGGTTAGACCTGCTGTCTTGTATGGATCAGAATGTTGGGCCACCAAAGGGATGAATGAAAGGCAATTGCATGCAGCTGAGATGAGAATGCTAAGAGGGATGTGTGGTGTTACACGAATGGATAGAGTAAGAAATGAGTACATAAGAGGAAGTCTGAAAGTGGCACCGGTGACCGAAAAGTTGTGCGGTAATCGGTTGTCATGGTATGGGCATGTGATGCGGAGAAATGAGGAAAATGTCGTGAAGAAAGTTTTGAGTATGAATGTCGATGGCTATAAGAGTAGGGGAAGACCAAAGAAACGATGGATGGATTGTGTGAAAGATGATATGGCTAGAAAGGGGGTAACTACTGAAATGACGACTAATAGAGAAGTATGGAAAAAAGGGACATGTTGCGCCGACCCCAAATAAAATTGGGATAAGGGCAGGAGAATGATGATGAGTTAGTATTTTATTAATTATAATTAAACTACTTTGAATAAAAGAGCCATTTTCAATAGGGTTCCTTCTACGACTGAAACGAATGTACAAAAAAAAAATTGACTCAATTAATTGATTTTATCGCCAGCTACAATGTTTTCAGGGTTCATAAATTGACGGACAGGAATTTTTTTTCAACTATTTTTATGCTTTTTCCATTTCTGCTGCATTAAATCAATTGTTAAAAAGTACAGTATTAATCTCCATTTAATCATCTATACAATGGTATATAAATTAAGTAGGTTCTGTGTACTAGCACGAGTGTAACATTAAAAACAGTTACAGAAATGGGGCAAAAATTTTTTTTCGATCGTAGAGCACTCTAATGCTTCGCATTACGAGTCGTGCAAAAAAATCAAAATATTTCATTTCACATATACCTATTTATGAAACGTCAGAAGGGCTCCGTCTCTGAATATCATATTCTCAAAATATCATAATCGCAAAACATCACATTCGCAAAACATCGTATTCTCAAAACATCATATTCTCATAACACCATATTCTCAATACACCACATTCGCAAAACACCACATTCGCAAAACACCACATTCTCATTATACCACATTCAAAGTACAGTCCTCAACATTATAGCAGACCCAACCAGCAAAATTTAGTTGTATAGAAGATCATAGACAGTTTTGTAAAAACTAATCGGTGGTCAAATAAAAGACCTAAGAAGGTGCACCTATAAAGAAATATCTCCATTCAATTTTAAAGAACAACTGTAGCGGTATCAGGCATAACAATTTTGGCCTAACACAGTTGATGTAACCGCGCGTATTTGATGACATACAAGCCACCGCAACGCTACTAAAGTACCTTTTTGTCATTCATTATTTTTACATTCGTTCACGCCGCTGCAGTGTCTCAGTGTTTTTGAACAGAATAAGATATAATAAAAAGAATACGTGGTTAGATATTAATTTGTAATTAAATTATTCGTCTCGTACGGGGAAAATGACGTGCGACTGTAATTTTACTGATAATATATGTACGGGTTTACGACAATATTTGAATGCCTCGATTTATTGAGCTTTTACTAAAACAATTACGAATTTGTTTGCTAATAGTTTTAGTTAAGTTAGGTTAGTTATTTTTAGTTTTGGAAGAAGATCATGTTAGTTGTTAATTTAAAATACACATTATTTTATATAATGTGTATTTTAAATTAACAACTAATATGATACTAATTAAATCCGGCATTTATTACGAATTTTAAGATATAAACATACTTCCAGGTTTCTGAAATCTAATAATTCGAGTAGAGACTAGAGGGGCACTAAGGGGTTTTTTGAAAACTCCACCTGTAAAGGGGCGAAAAGGAGGGATTTCGCTTATATGAAAAATCTTATTCCTTGAGTAATAAACTTTAAACTTCCCACAAAAAGTACTAGGCTTGCATGAATTCACGATAGTATCCAATCATTACGTTATGCTACTAATATGATTTGGATGAGGCAGAATTATATATTATAACCTGGATATACAGAGACATAGGATACTTTTTATCCCGGTAGTACGTTTCCATGGAATTATTTTCAAACTCCACGCGAGCAAAGCTGCGGGAAAAAGCTAGTTAGTCGTAAGAGGAATTAATAATCCGGCCAGGATGATTTTCTAAAAAGAGGTTACACAAAGAATTTTGTTAATAACAGTACACACAGGTAAGAAAATATTATAAAATACGAATGTGGTATAATAAGAATGTTGTGTTTTGCGAATGTGGTGTTTTGCGAATGTGGTATTTTGAGAATATGGTGTTTTGAGAATATGATGTTTTGAGAATATGATGTTTTGCGAATGTGGTGTTTTGCGATTATGATATTTTGAGAATATGATATTCAGAGACGGAGCCTTGCTAACACAAAAAAAGCAAGATAGAATATGCAAAACATTGTTTTAAATAATAGCGTGATATACGATGCTATAAAACGGTTGTTAATAAGAGAAAGGTAAAGGGCTGATTTTATCAAAGAAACAGAACACGAATAGCACGTCTAAACCGAGTTCAAGATCTGTTAGTGTCAATATTCCAAAGAAAATAATTACATTCACAGCTCTTAAACATGTTGTATAAGCTGATCGCGTTCAGTTTCATTGGTGAAATTTGCTCTAAGAGAGAATTTCATCAATGAAACTGAACACGAACAACACATTTAAACCGCGTTCAAGAGCTGTCAGTGTCAATATTCCATAACAATAATGATAGTGACAGCTCTTGAACGTGGTTTAGATGTGCTGATCGCGTTCAGTTTCATTGGTGAAATTTGCCTTAAGAGAGAATTTCATCAATGAAACTGAACACGAACAACACATTTAAACCGCGTTCAAGAGCTGTCAGTGTCATTATTCCATAACAATAATGATAGTGACAGCTCTTGAACGCGGCTTAAATAATTATGCTGATCGCGATCAGTTTCATTGGTGAAATTGGTACTAAGACAGAAGTACGTACCTATGTATCATAGATACCTTTCTCAAGAAACTAGTTTTGCACAAGTCCTTTATGACTGATGCACCTCTCAATACGCCAAGTACGTATCCCACAATAGGTAGCTATTGAACCATTGAGCTGAGAATTGAGAATAGTCTAGAACCGAGTTCCCTTGCTTTGGAAACCGATATCCTTTGAAGCAATGAGGACAAACCGGCAACATGTGAATGTACAATCGAACAAAGATTTGGTATATAGGCAAGAACATCCATCTTTTCTCTACACATATAAAAAAAGATGAAAACATACATTAATTCACGTATTTTGACCATGGGGGTAGGTAGAAACTATAGAACGCCATCTGCTACGGTCCTTACACACTCCATCTCCTTTTTACGTTAAAAACACATTTATAAAAGTGATGTTAAAGATTTGTTTGTCCACGGAGCTTTTTGCCCGTTCTTCTCCATAGAGGTTTACGTTTTGGAACGGGCCACTAGTTTCAACATTCTGATTAATTGGCCTGGACTATATAAAAGTACGCAAATGATTTAGTTCAACGAATTTTTTGACTACTCAACACATACAAAATTATTTAAAAGTTGTTGCAAGTTGTCAAAGTTGTCCATACACTAATCTCTTTGTTTGACTGTATTTAGGTTTACGTCGGGCGTGCGATCAGCCATAAGTGGCCGTGACGAGGTAGCATACTCGCTTTGTACTCGATTCGAACATCTCCGTCATTAAGACGTATAGTTGTGGCTGTGAATGAAGCATAATATCACGCTCAGAGGGTGTGGTCTGTAAGCAGGGACATATGCCTTCTAGAATGTGAAATATCTTACAGTGTATATGTAAAATGGGCTAATCTCCTTTAAAAAAATGATATTGTACGAATATTAATTTCAGTAAAGTGATTACAAGAGAAAAATTCAAACATAAAGACACAGAGTTTACCAAATATTTGTGATCTATACAAATATTTGTTCGTGAAGGGTAACAAAAAGCTGTAAGTAGCTTTTGGACTAATTGGGTCGTCATCAAATGCATGAGGGCCACCAATCAAACTTATACAAAGACGAACATAAAAGACTGGGTTCTACGCCCCAAACTGGGATTACACAAACCAGACGAAAAACATTAAACCATTTAATTTAATGCTCCAATGTACTTGGCATAACTCTCACAATGCCTTCAAATTTGTACAAAGTCCAGATTTATCTTGTTTTCAAGATAAATACTTGCGCAGAAGCGCGCAGACTGATATCGAGAAATTCGCGGATAACTTTCCCGTCGTTAAGTTAACTTCTTGCAACTCGTATGCATTGTGGAAGCACGGCTTAAACTGAACTTTTAAAAGATATCTCGTTAAATTCAAATGTCAACATTTGACTGATGAATTACTGAAACTTACGCAAACATTGGTATGTTGAATATTGGCCAACTTTTCTTAAGAATGTTTTTAACTCGTTCGGTGTATTCGGAATTCGGAAACAGTAGAATAGGATGAGTTTCAGATTACATATATGAGGAGATAACGAGTACGTCAGGCAAGAATGTGTAAACGAGCGTGTTGAGTAATGGCGCAGACGCCTGAACCATTCGCAGTTGATTAAGCGAGCCTTTGAAGTTGCACGGGTGACACGATGATTAATAACTGTTTATGACAACCATCTCAAACGTGGGTTTTCATACGATACAAACGCAACACAAACATAAATTTGAGGAAAACATTACTGTTGCTGACGTTTTTCCCGCTTCGCATAATCCTGAAAAGCCGTCGACAACAGTAAATAATATTAAGCGTTATAAATATTTTCATTACCTCTTAATGCTATTAAAATTCAAATTCCATGAAATTAACAACAAATTACAATATCTAGATATCCATTTTATAAAGAGAAACTGAATTTGAAATATTTTACTGGTAAGAATTTATAACATGGATAAATATACCTAACATAATCGTTTCAATTTGAGTGTTAGCGTTCGTAGCACTTTCGTAGCACTTTCGTAGCACTCGCCGAGCTGTTTTGTAGCAGACTCGTAGCCACAGCTACGAAGATTATTATTCATTTGGTTTTCGCACAGTTTACATTCGGGAGTGTTAAGTTTACATATATTACTTTCTAAGTACATATACAGCGTTTTAATTAGGACAGATATTCACGGATAGAGCTCTCTGTAACTTCATTAGTCTGGTATCGTAAATAAGTAAACATTTACACTGATTTACATTCTCAGGATTTAGTTGCAAATCATTCAGTGGCATAGACTAATAATTCATATGAAATTTTCTGGTATTATGCTGAAAAATTAGTTTGCTTTGTTATTTATTAGTTTTCTTAATGAGGATTTTAATATGAATTCTCACAAATTAGGAAAAAATACTGAGCCGTTAAAGTTATCTGTATTGTAGATATATTTTGGTGCACCAATATGTTTAGTAGTTCATGTAAAGTTTTCTTTGGCGCTCGGCGTTATACTCGTCTCTAATGTCAACATATATTTCGTGCGAGACATCGATTACCGGAATTGTAACGGAATTTATTGTGCCTGAGATAGAGAGTTTCGAAACTGCAACTGGCTGTAAAAAAGAATGCGATGCGAATCGAGGGAAAATCAAATAAAATTAGTAACAACACCCGGGGATTTGTCATTGTGTTCAATCGAATTGTAGAAAGATACTGTGTGATGTAACGTTAAATATGTATATTTGTTTATTTTGGGCCATTTGCCCACTTTAAAGGTCTGGTGTTTTTAAAGGTCATGTGATACAAATATGTATCGAACCTAAAATACTCCCTCAATCTCACACTATCTCCCTCACTCTTACATCTCACACTATTTCTAAAACCCTTACATACATTCCTAAATAATCATTCTTTCGCATGCACTCTTGCTAAACATCGAATAATAAATACCCACAATTGCATCATTATGACGCTCACTATTTCAAACACAGTTGGTTTTTACGATTTTATTATATTTTGGAAGTCTCTTGTTTTTGATTGTCTTACGTTAAATTTTCTAAACATTATGAATTAAACAATTTACAATAAAATTCGGTATCGACCCTGTAATTACAATCTGTTTAAAATTCTCAAGGACTTCGACGAGACAGGCATGATGTTGATGATCTAGTATGGAGTCCACAAGTTAATATTAAAATTATTTTTCCTTTGTAAATACTACTACGACTAATTTACTCGTAGTTATTAGTTTTAAGGAAATGTAAGAATATTTTATTTAGTTAATAAATGATTTTCATTTTCATTTCATTAAACATGGTACCTAAAACCTAACCTATACTAGGACTAACGTAGACTTAGTGTAAGTAAGGTTTAAGGTGTATATTGTATGAGGTTTATCTTCGTCTTTGTCAATATCCAACATTGACTATGCCTACAAAGATATTCGAATAAAAGTATCATATGATTATAATAAATATTATAAGTACCTGCTGATAAGCCTTATCTTGGAAGTTGACTTTATAAAAATACTATCGTCCCGCTCCTGCTACGCAAGGTTTTTACGACTTGACAAAACATCGAGATTTCTTAATTATCTATAAGTTTAATATTCATGTATTATACACAATAAACCTTTCGGAATACATTCTCTAAATTGTGTTGAAAACATCATCAAAATCCGTTGCGTATTTTAGAAGAACAACGCGGACATACAGACAAACGCGAAAAGCGACTTTGTTTTATAATATTATTATGTATAGATTCCAACATGATGAAGTAATAAAATATTGAATCAGATTCACAGTCTTCTATTTGATTTATAGACACCTTTGAAAAACAGATGGTGCATATTTCAATCTGAAAGGCAATATATTCAGGAGGACCATCCGGTATGGGTATTACGAATGCAGTTTATTTGATAGAGTTTGAATATTAAGGCATAAAGTAAAATTTGTATTTTCTAGTAACGTAAATTAAATTAAATTTGTCGTACGTAGTTTCAGCAGACGGTAGTTATGAAGTAAGACTATTCAATAATTTGCATCATAAACAATATAACCCGTATAAGTACATATAATAAAATTGTAACGAAGAATTTTTGTCCATTTGTCTGGATGTATGTTCCGGATTGGCGCAAAAAAGGCTAAACGGATTTGGCTGAAATTTGGCACACAGATAATTTATAACCTGGATTAACAACACATAAGCTTTTGATCCCGGTAGTACGTTCCCGTAGGGTACTTTCCGACATCCACGCAGGCGAAGCCGCGGGCAGATACTAGTTATCATTATTTACCTGCGTGTGATATGAAAATAAACATAGAACTACGGAACAGTCGAGAGCAATTAATATTCTGGAAAATGCTTACAATCAAGAGTATCGATATTTTCAAGGATCGGATGGTGATTTCATTGTTTACTGAAAATATGTATTTACCTGGAAATGGGAGGAAGGAAAATGGGATTCCTAGAGAGAAAAATCCCAGCTGTATTTTTTTTTACAAAATGTTGAATTATTCGTTCCGACAAACAGGCAGTTTTACTGTTACGTCCCTGACTTACGCACGTGACAAAATGAGTCATCCTACATATGTCAGGATACATATAAGTATTTTCTTCAATAACAGAACCGCACGAGAGGTTCTGAAAAGGTCTCGTTGGCGACGCGGATCACGTGCGTATTATTGGCAGCCGGAATCAGAGACTACCGTCAACGCGCCGTACGCCCTAAGCCCGACACACCACTAATACGACCGTCACATTACATGCTCTGACTCAAACACTCCAAAGACAAAATTCATAGAAATTAAATTTTAAATAAGCTCGTGAATTAATCCATTTGCAAATGAGTACTTATACGGAATACGTGTAATTTTCGTAAGTAGAGGTACAATTTAGAAACTCGTGTGAATCGAAGTAACTCCGTGGGTGGATGACGCACTTTAGCGGTCCCTGTTTCCTGAGTGTCCTCACAAAGACACACGTACACAAGAGACGTCATTATCGACTCTCCGATCGTGGATTATTGTGTTCTAGTGTGTTTAGGTACTACATTATATGTATGTGAAGCCATAGGTGCTGCTATATAGGCTGTTATTTTTTTAAATTGCTTTGGTCAATCTATGCTAATCTGTCTTTAATTGTTTATGTTATTGTAATTTTTTTATATTTTAAGGTGTCGGCCATATTGTCTTAATTTACATGTCGAAATACTATTTTTAAACATTATTGATGTACTTAATTTATAAAATTCAAATGTCATTTATTTTAATGTATATACAGGGTGTTAAAGTAATTGCGTGCCATAGTTTCCTTTATCGATACTGAATCTACCCCAGGTTCAGTATCGATAAAGGAAACTAGGAAATATTTTAAAAAATTGCAAGGTCGACCTAATTTAGTTTGGAATCAGGTATTTACAAAGATTAAAAATCAACTTTTTTACTCATGTTTTAAGTTGATTTGATTGCTATTTTAGGTTAGTAGGTACTAAATTAGGTTGACCTTGCAATTTTTATTTAATGTTTTTTTTTTAATTATTTTTCTGGTTTTATTTTTTTATTTTTCCTAGTTTCCTTTATCGATACTGAACCTACCCCTAAGCTATGGCACGCAATTACTTTAACACCCTGTATACTGTCACTATGTAATTTTTTGTGTAAATTCAGATACAAGTTACTTGTTTACGAATAAATGACTATGACTATGTTCAGTACCTATAGGCACGATACTCGTATAAGAATATTTTTAACTGAGATTCATTGCAAATGCGGTTTTATTCATGGAAATACCCATTGATTTTATTTAATAATAATTAAAAAACAACATAACATCACGCCTGAATTCTCCGAACGGTTGGGCAGAGATGTAATAATAAGAAGTTACTGAAATTTCTTCAAAAATGGATAGCGGTTTTCACTTCCTCTTCTGTACATCAATTTGCAATCCATAAAATGTCTACTAACGCTGTGATAATATTGTGTTTGTTTATCCTTTTGTTTTTTAGGAAAATAAATAAATGCTATATTTTTTACATCGCCTATATCCTATCTGCAACGATAGGGCCATTCCCCGTATGCAATACTCATCCTCGTAATAGACCTAGGTCTTAGACTGTAATGTGAGCGTCTCAAACATTACCCTGCCTCCACTGTAATGTTGCGTCGTACCATTCAGATAATGTGCCATATAAAGGTATTCTTATTAACAAAATCTACCGAAACCAGGTAGGTAGTTTGCTCGGAATGCTTGCTAGTTCATTTGCAATTTACCCGAGCTCGGTAGCAGTGTAGTTGGCACATTAACGTGATGGACGGAACCCGCCAAAATAGGGAGCTTATAACTAATACCGTTAAATGAAACCGACTCATTCTCATCTCCTTCAGGAATATTAGGTGTAAGTTTTGATTCTCTGAGATTAAAGCTAATGGATTACTTAGGCGGTGTCATAAATGTTACTTTTAATATGACAGCTCGGAATAAAACGGCAGCCACTTTAAATTTTGCCTACTCTATGAAAGTAAGGATAAAAATATGCTTGCATGAGTTTGTTCGCTTAATTAACTTCACAAATTGCTGACCTTTTCATCGGAAACCACACGATGAATAATTTTTAATCTCTGAAAATTACCGGGCTCATTCAGTCGAAAGCAACCGCCTCTGTGGTCTAGTGGTTTAACCACCTGTCTCAGACCCAGAGGTCCCGGGTTCGATTCCCAGTGGGAGCAAAATTTTCTGCTCGGTTTGGTTGGTCCGCATGGCTAGCTACCACCATTTTATCTAAGTCTGTCGCCATAACAACAATGTTAACAGCATTGTTGTGTTTCGGCAGTTACAGATAAGATAGCCAGTTCCTCTTTGGTTGAGGATTCCGGGTGAAGCTCGGTTCCACCTTCGGCCTGATCATCACTTACCATCAGGTGAGATGCAGGCCAAGAGCGTCCCCGCGCTGCTGCTGAGTGTTATTCTGGGTTCGATTCCCAAGCAGACTAGTGAAAGGGCAATATTCTATGTCCGTTTTATGGAATTTTGTCGACTCATACTTAACTCAGGTCACCATGACAACGGACGCAGAAACGCCCCTTAAACGGTTTTCTTAAAAATCTGAGTGCAAGTTTGAGTGAACACCGCAGGTTCCATGAATTTTTACCTCAGGCGCTGCTTGAAATTGCATAAAAATACTTACTAAGTATGTAGCGTTCTGCTTCAATCAATGTTAAAGATGCTATATGTAGAAATTCATTCTACGGAATGCTTTGTTGTTCAAGTTCATCTATATAGTACGTACTAATTCCATGCATAAGTCATAGAATTGAAAGAATAAAAAAAACACTTAAACGGGTTTATTAATTATTAAAAGCAGAGCAGTGGTGGCCCAGTGATAACGGCCCCGACTTACGTGTTGTATAGCATGTCAAAAATTCAAAGACATGTGCCATCTACCAACCCGCACTGGGCCCGCGTGTTAGATTACAGCCCACTCCTTCTCACTGAGAGGAGGCCTGTGTCCCAGCAGTGGGAACATTAATAGGCTGATTATGGAATTATTAAAATATCCACGAACGATATTAATACCGCCTACCGCCTACCTACCGCCCAAGCCATTTTTTGTTGGTATATCTAATAATAAACCTTTGCTCCTAGTCAAGAGTTGCAGTTGAAATGCCCGAAAAACATATTTTTCCATTGAGAAAAGCTGTGCTTGCTCGTGCGTATTCATAAGTAGATTCAGCTTGCACCTAAGTTCAACAATGTCACCTGATTGAAGACTTCAACTCTATCGGTATCAGAGCGAGCGATTATCATTTTTCTTGATTTTAATTTTATAAAAACTATAGCGAAAAGACCCCTGAAAACACAATTTTAGAACAGTATACAGTGTTCTATAACACGGTTTTAAACCAAATGCCAAGAACCCTCCTGGAGGGTCCATTAACAATATGAATGGAGGCATGACACAATGAAAAAAAGGGGGACTCGAATGTGTTAATGTAGGTTTTCTAGCTTGAGTTTGGCAGATGATTCCTCACCTATACTAAGGAAAATTAACGTTTAGTATATTTATAACGTAGATACGTTTTTTTTCATTTTCATGTCAATGTCACTGATGGAGGCGGAGTCGACGTTGAGTGGAGTGTAAAAATGACGCAGAATATGAATGTCTTAAAAAACGGGATATCAAATTGTATCTCTGTAAACATTTGTCGTTTCTTAGTTCGTCATTGTGTTTTCGAATGATTGAATCATTCGAAAACACAATGACAAACGAAGAATTGAAAATTAATTATCTATCAGAACCATCATTAACTCGTAGTATAATAATTCAATGTCTATAATTAGACCACAAAGCCAGCGCGGGTATCAATTGATCACTGTCATAATGAGGCGATACACAATAACACATTACTTTGTGTTTCAGATAGTCAAAATTATATATGGAAACTAACTGTTACCCGCGACTTCGACCGCGTGGAATTCTATGCATCAACTTTATTTATTTGTATAGATGCCAGTGAAACTCCCGTCAAAATCAGTCCAGCCGTTTCGGAGATTAGCTGGAACAAACAGACAGACAGACAGACCGACAGACAAAAAAAATTTAAATTGTGTTTATAGATTGTATATACTTTCATGTGCATTTAGTAAAAAGCTGTTATTTTGAAATTACAAACAGACACTTCAATCTTATTTATTTGTAGTAGAGTATACGCAAGAAAAATTTTGGCAAACAACAAAAAAAAAAGAGTAAATAATGAAATAGTATGAGTATATTACTGACGAGAGGCAAAAAGTTCATTCCATTTTTAAATAACACGATAGGAGTTTTCATAGTAATTTATTCAGCCGCTTAACACGACAGATATGGATTTTCATACAAACATTGCCGGCCGGGCGCTCGCATAAATTCGACCAGTACAGCATTTTCGATTTTTCTCGAAGAAGGTTTTCAAAATTATCTTATGCTCGAATTTCCAAGTATGTTTGAGAAAAACGTTTTTCTGGAAAACACTTTTCTGGTAACTTACAGTCTCTATCATCGGACAATACATGGCATTAAAATCTTGTATTGTCATCAAAACTACTTGTGTGTACGAGGTTTTACAAACAGTTCAGCCGTTCTGTGCTGTAAAAATCTCACCGCGAAAACATGGGTGAAGTGAGCTGTTATTCCATCTTAATAATGCTGGGGATTGACTCCGTTGACATCTCTGTTCATGGTTAGATTTTTGTTCATGGAGTTGCGGAAAAAACATGAAAAATTGACGATCAGATCCGACTGTTACTCGTAGATAGAAAGGCTGGTGTGAAACTGAATAAAATCGTATTAATTGTACGTCTATTCTATTCGTAATTAAGTCTCTTATTTGCATTACGCTCTGCGTTGACACTAAAAAAACGTGTCCTTTAATTTGTTGGTACAACGCACGCAGCAGCCGCCCAAACATTTTCCGCCAATTTAACACTGACTATAAAACGGCGCAAGCTGTTTCTATTAATTAGTTGTTGTAACGTACTACCACGCTCTTAATTACAAGTAAATTTCATGTTTATTATTACCTCGAGCGTAAGATATTAGTTTAGTGAGCTATAATTACTATGTATGTGGCTTGTACGCCCTACTCGGATTATAGCGTAACAACTAAACTGTTGGCCGGGGTTCGCGAGGATAACTCACGCAAAGCGATAAGAAACTTGTAGAGAAGAGCATCCATTCTTGTTCTTAGAACAATGCTCCAGATAGTTATCTAACGTATACGCTTTGTTCACTTAATTAACTTCACAAATTGTCGTCCTTTACATCGATAAGGCGACTACGGACAGTTTTAAATCTCTAAAACCAATTCTGTGTCAGTCGTTGGACTTAAGACGAAAACCGACGGGAACTTTTATGAGGGCCCATGAGGAAAATGATTGAACATTGAAAGTAATCAAAGGGATATAATCCCTGGTAGCGAGAGAGCAGTGTAGAATTTAATTTATGAATAATTGAAAATAGAGGTTAAAGGTATGTAAGGTCGTTATCGGTGTGCCTCCGGGAAATGAACGGTGCTAGCTTTTTTGTACGGAGTTCACGTTCAATTGATAGAATCAATACTTAGGAATTGGCAAGACTTGTCTATAAAGAAAAGTGTCTAGCTGTTGGGTCAATGTACGTTATAAAAAACAATAATGACTAGAATAAAGGTAACGCATTACTAGTTTTCCTTTTAACCCTGGTATAATACAGCATCATTAAAAAAGAGAAAGGAATAAAGTACAAGCAGTGCCTTTAACTGAAACCAGAGTCCCCCGTATGGATACGGAGAAAAAACCTCTTAGACGGCAGCTATTCTAGCTAGTTTTATGGTAATCTCACAATATTTTGTTTTAACCAAAAGAAAATAACCTATTTTAATTAAGAACTCGTATTTTGAAGTGAAGCTTCAGTTCCTAATTGTGTACGTACTTGGTAACGTTGGTCGTAACTAGTGCTTGATTAAACTTGTTCGTGGAATTAAATATATTATAATTAGCGGCTATCGTTTTAAAACTTAATTTGGTTTACAAAAACAGCAAGTACTTCAAAGAAAATGAAGGATCAAAATTAATTAGGTCTGGAAAATAATTCATTTTGCGTTATGATAAAATATACCTACGCTGCGCACTTGCGCTAGTCACGGTAATCCATCAGCAAACATATCCCAAAATGAATTAACGAAAACATTGAGCTTTTACGTTGAGCTCGTTTAACAATGTTATTGTTTAAATACATTAACGTTTTAGTACAATCAGCAGCGTGTGGCTAGAACGAATGCATTGCACTATTATGATAAAAGATTAGTCGCGCGGCGGGGCGGCGGCGGCGGCGCGGCGCGGCTTCGCTCGGCCGCACTCTACAAACGTTTGCTCTCATACAACTCCCCACAACTGTTCACTCATTTGCATTTCGCAGTCTGTTAGGTAAGCCTTCGCCACAGAATTTGGTCTGCACTGCTACTTAAGTAGGTATAACACTAACAAACAGACACCAAAGTAGGCTGACGCTGCAAGGCGGCTTTCCGCGCCTACCTTATCTTAATATGTGTCAAGTAAGCTACTGTTATTAGGATATTTTAGAGGATTTGCTTTATCTTAAGCTACTCGTGATATAAAGGCACTTTTAGAGTGTTTCATGAAGCGTGAAATCATGGTCGGTAGACTCGCTAGTAGAGAACTGGAGCTCAGTTCCAATGTATTCGGAATACGTTCATAAAATTGAAGCTGTCTATGACCGATATTTATGGGCATGCAGGGTGTCTATTTGTATCCTAGCTCGGTCGAACGCGGGTATTTCATATTGGTTTCTGGACTAAAAATATACTTTTAAACCGTATTTAGATTTTCGTTGAGTAAAATTAGGAAATGGTTGGCTTTTGGGGGATTTACGAATCACAAAAAATACAATTTATCAACATTCGCGCCCACGCTGCTCTGCCTGATGGCTAAGTAATTAACTTCAGAAAAATCTTCAAAACTTAGCCAATCAAGATGAAGCGGCTTTTTTATGTTTATGTAAACACGTTGAGCTGTGGGTGTATCTACTGTGGTACCTACATCATTTTACGGAGTAAAGCTAGTAAAGCCAGTCCAGTTTTAGCCGCCATCATGTCTGGCGCACCATGTGTTCGGATAGTGTTCAAATTCTTCTTGGTTATTTTATATTCACTTTGTGATCGACTCTCATCTCCGCTTCAATCCTGTTCGACTAACTAAACAAAGGTAGTTATTTTATCGAATTAATGCTGTTTTGAGTGTTTTTACAGCTGCTCCCTATCTTTATCTATACATATAACAAAATAGTAACGATTATTTTTTGTCCGTATGTCTGGTTGTCTGGATGTATGTTCCGGATTGGTGTTTATTTGATAGAGTTAGAATTTGAAGGTATAAAGTAAAATCTGTATTTTCTATATGTAGTTTCAGACGGCAGTTAGGTAGTAAAACCATTCAAACATCTGCATCATAAACATTGTAACCTTTATTGCTATATATATATTTAAATAAGGTAACGAAGATTTTTTCTCTGTTTTTTGGTTTATCTGGATGTACCTATGTTCCGAATTGGCGCAAAAACGGCTGAAGGGATTTGACTGAAAGGCACGCAGATAGTTTATAACCTTGCTTAACACATACAGTATTTTTAACTCAGTAGTAAGTTCCCGTGGGATATTTTACGACATCCACGCGGGCGAAGCCGCGGGAAAAAGCCAGTGTTATTATAAAGAAGTGCAAATCAAAAATGTTTAGTTGCTTGGCGTCACCCGCGAGCATTGTAAGAGTCAATAAAAATAATTCGGCTCCCTGCTATTGCAGTCCCCTACTAATAATACCTCACCCTCTTTCGTTTTGATGTCGTGGGATTGAGGGATTATATCGGATTTGAAAGCTATATCCACCCATTGTATATGACTTTAGTCGCCGATTCTACAAAGCTGGTCAACATCTATAAAAAATAAAATAAAAAAACACGTACCTAATTCGTAAGTATAATGAATGTATCGCCTAAATTCCCGGGAGAGCAAGGCAGAGGTTCGTCGCCGATTTTGCAAATATTTTTGATATGAATCGCTCTATAAATCAGTAGATACACTGTCAGAATCTTTTTATTTTAAAGAGTATTCTCTTACAAAATTAGAGCACATAAAAAGAAGTCTCTCCAAGCAGCGGAAAGAAACAATATATTGAGCTCATTAATCAATGTCAGGACCCAACAATGACCGGATACCTTTTAAAGATTGATCTCGTGTCGTGCCCAGAAATATGAAAAACAATAGACGTGATACCAACACTGACGTTATAGTTCTAGCTCTAAAACAACTTTTTATGCGACCTAAATAAGGTTCGTAATGAATTTGTTGTTGGAGTAAAGCAACTACGGTGTAAAGTTTACTTTGTAAAGTAAAATGAAAATACATAAAACATCCCGAAGCACATACCCATAAAAATCTTTACTCCACCATTTTATACCCGAATAAAATAAAATAAAAAATACCGAATTTGTAAAAGCGAACGATTTTCTGGCTACACACAATAAAATACAGGCAGCTACAGCCATGCAAACGTTAAAAGCTACGGTCGCTTCCCCATTCCTATTGTTTCGCGCGAGACAGACGAAATTAAGGCACATCGTTTTATATTTTCGTTTTTAATTCACGCAGTTGAAAGCGAAGTTTAAAAAGCAGATAATAACCTTTACAGGGAGTATAACGCCGCGGTCGAGAGCTGTAAAATGTGCTCTTTTATTGCTGTTTTAATTACATTCTTCGCATTCGCTCGCTTCCTTTATTTTGCACATTTCATTTTCATAACACAATCGGCAATTTAACATGTCTGTTATGCTCTGAAGTTCTTTAAATACGCACAAATTCAATTGAATGTTTGCGTATTTTCAGAAACGGATTTTTTTAGAAAAAAAATGCCATTCTATAATGATCAACATAATACTCATAAAAGCCACGTATAATACGGATAGTAATTAGTTAATAGATGCTTCTTTGCTGCAGATAAATAAATAACAAAGTTTCTCGTGCTTATCCCGTCTTCAGAAACACAAATATTGACATAATTAATAACAACAGAGCACGTCCGCTCACTACTCGTGTTGAATTATAACTAAAGGAAATACTGCGTATCTCATATTTCTTTAGTTTTCCTTGTGTTTCTATGAAGAAGTATGTTTTAACGAGTAGAGTAAGAAACAAAATGTTAATTCATACCTAAGTAAGTCATACGAGTATATCTAATAAAAGTGTCTCCGTCTGTTTTTAACGACCTAAACTGTTAAACAGATGTTTTATGATATTTGGATTAGGACATAAAGTAGGTATATAATATTTAATAAAAACTTTTTACAAAAAAAAAACAACCGACTTCCAAAAAAGCATTACAAAGTGAAAAATAACTTTAATTTCGGAAGTTGGTGGCAAAAAACGAAAATTCAAAACCAAAGACACCGACTTTTTTAACTTTTTAGTTGTGGTTCCTACCCTACACAAATTCGAATATAACAGTGACATGAAGTTATCATCATATCATCCATATAAACTAAGTGGTAAAAATACGTATTCTTGAAGCTAACTCAAAAACTATCTAAGCAAAGTTAATTAAATTTACATGGGACCAACTTGGAAGCATTCCCTTTCAAACAAAAAAATAATTTTCAAAATCGGTCCACAATTGACGGAGATATCGGTGAACATACATAAAAAAAAACAAACATATACGACGAACATATAACCTCCTCCTTTTTGGAAGTCGGTTAAAAAATCAACCCCTAAAAGGGCGACACGGCTTCATAAAAAAAATGCAACAATGGGTAAACAAAAACCGTCTCAATTTTATTACGATGTTCCTGGAAAATTAAGGAATTTGATGTGAAAATGCCACATAGGTATTTTGCTCGTTTCATCCGAGTGTGTCATGCTTTCATCACCCTTTTATATTGTTCCAAGTCAAAATTCCAAAAATACTTCTTCCATAAAATCCCTGTCACTTCTATGCCTACAAATCTCAAGCTCAGTGCAGCTAAAGCGTTGATATATTATGTCAGTAATACACAACCTCGTTTTTCTTTGATGTATAAATAAAACGAAAATTTGTCGATTTTCGGTCCGTCCCTCACGATATTCCAGACTATCTGTATGCAATTTGCATCGTCAGTATTTTACCTGCAATATATTGGAAAGTGTGTAGCGCGCTTAAAAAGTGATTGCTCTCCTGGTTTTGTATAGTAAAAGGAGTCGGTTTTTTAGGAGGCAATATTTTATTTTCAGTTCAGTTTCTTATCTGATGAAGGCTTTCCCAGGTTAAAATGTACTCGAAAAAAAGATTTAAATATTATATTATTAGAGAGAAAATAGCATAGCATAGCAAAATCAGCCTATAATGTTCCCACTGCTGGGACACAGCCCTCCTCTTGGCGTGAGAAAGTGGGCCATAATCCACCACGTGGGCCCAGTGCGAATTGGTGTATGTCATATGTCTCCAAATTTTCTGGTTCTAGGACATGCCTGTATCCTCACGATGTTATCTTTCACCGTTTAGAAAACAATAAATAGGTATCCAGCCTATTAATGTTCACACTGCTGGGACACAGGCCTCCTCTCTGTGAGAGGGAGTGGACCGTAATCTACCACGCGGGCCAAGTGCGGGTTGGTAGATGTCACATGTCTTCCAATTTTTTGTTCTAAGACATGTCGGTTTCCTCACGATGGTTTCCTTCACCGTTTTGAGAGCAGTGGTGATGAAATTATTTACACAAAGTAAAGCGCCTGCTTGGGTTTGTAAGAGTGCAGTGGTAAGAGAGCAGTGCTGGCCCAGTGGCCTTTACCACTGGCCAGCACTGCTCTCTTACCACTAGACGACCACTGCTCTAAATAACAAAAACGGCAGAAAACAATAAATTAGAGAGAATAAAACAATACTTAAATTGAGGTCTAAAATCAGAAATGGTTATACGAGCCTTGATGTTTGTTTTAGGACGGTTCGTTTAGTATAAACCGAATAATTTAATTTGAGTTGTAATAGAATTGGTCGGAGCAGACGTCTCTCGGCTCGTTTATCTATTTCTCTTAAGCAATCTATTACGATTGTGATCTTAATAACAAGAATACTAGTTAATAAATGTACGTTTATTTTCGAAAGGTCTAGTCTAATAGATAGTTTGTTTAACACGAATCGAACTTAAACTAAACGTTAACGCAAAAGGCGAAAAATCATCAAAGCGTTCTCTAAAAGGGGAAGACGTGGCTCTATAAGCGATAGGAAAAAAAGTATCTCGGTTTTTGTGTAACGACTTTCGATTTACTGAATACGAGTGCTCTCGTAAGGGTTGGAGAGGGGAGGTATCACTCCACATCGAGTCAAGTACATTCGTCTGCCAAATAAGGCGTAACTGACTCCTCGCCGCGAATTTATAGCGTCTATGAAACGAAAATACGTTTCGTTTTTATTTCTGTAAAATTTCAATTTCACACTGCGCTGCCCTTTTCCTAACTGTGGTCGTAAAGCCGACAGTTAAATTTATTAACAAACATTTACGGAACTGTATCGGTTCCGATTAGTTTTAACAAATATGTGGTGGGAACATGAACTGTTGTGCGCGATATGTTAACTACAAAATATTGTACTTAGGCTGTAAATCTGGTTCACTGAGTTTTACCTGTGTGATAGTTTTTTTTTCTAAAGCTCGACAATACGATAGTAAATTAAACTGCATATGTCTAATGCCGTTCCCAGTCTGCATACAAAAATTCAATCAAAACCAATTCAATCCTTTAGTCACTGTCGCTAGTCAAAGTTTTATTCGCATTTTTGGGGGACTGTCTTATGTAATTTTGACGTCCGAAAAGTGCTGATTCTCAGCCTAGTTTGAATAAATGACTTTTGAATTTGAATTTATTATTGTTTGAAAAAATCACTTTTTTTATTTCGATGCTAGGATATATTTGATAATTCCAAAATACGAGTACTCTTATGCATGACTATTGCCAGTATTTTCATTTATGTTCGTATTGTTATCTCCACATTGTATTACTCCTTGTTTCAAGCTCAGCAACCAAACTTTAAAATAGGTCGTGTAATTTTTATAATTTATTCACGAACGACTCAATGGACGAATACCTAATTCCTCTGAATTTCTACTTTTAAATTCACCCACTCGTAATGTGCGACTAATGGGAAACTGATACGAAAGCCGTCAACAGGGGTGTTTCGTAATTTATGGAGAACAGTAACTAATCACTTATTTATTGTTTTCGTTAGAAATTGTGAAATAAAGCGATAAATAGGAATCTTTCGTTGTTATTATGTACTTTTCTTTCGTACCAAACGTTCACCCGAAAACAAGTAAACATTTTGATTGAAAAATATTTCTCTGGATGGACTCATCAGATTCACGATGCATTTACAAACTTTCTTATTCCTAAATTACCGCCCTTACCCTATTGAAATGCAATAAACATAAAGCTACATCTTATAAATTTGCATATTTTATCTTGAATTTCTCAAAGTTCCCTTTAATGTCAATTTAATATAAAATTTATTTCAAGTTCTGTGACGAATAGAAAAAGAGATAACGAGACACCGCCGCCTCTCTCCATGATCACCGCCACGAATTATGTGCTCCGAGCCTTGAATATTAAATGAAGGCGGCAAAAAGTAGCGCGAGTCTGCCTCAACTTGCCTAAAATTACGGTTATCGAGCCAATCGGTTCCTTGACACAGTTCGCGCTAAATGTATCTACCCAACTCCCCTGACACGAGTTTTATTAAAAATATCCCAAAAAGTCATCCACTTTTTCAATAAGCTAAGGAGATGTGATTTATAAATAGCTTTTAGCAAATTGACGTTCGACTGGGTCCTAGGATATGAGTATAATGTGTTGCTAGTTGTTACGTTAAATTGAGTTCTTTTTGTGTCGTTCCTAACGAAGATCTTCACAGTCAGCCTATGAATGCAGGTATGGTTAGCGAGAAACTGTTCCGAGAAAATGAGCCTCAATAACAAATTTATTATTTCCGTTTATATCAATTCGAGAGCATACCGTAAGCTACTTTTACTGGGTTCGCAAAATCTTTTTATTTAGCAATTTATTGGGTAAATAGTCGTCAATCAACTCTTTTGAATCGGGCGATTAATTGGGGTTACTTTGCGTACCCTATTCAATATTTTTATCATTCGCAGGAAACTGTCTACTGTACTAGAATTGGGGTTTGGGACACATAATCTCAGAGTTGCCAAAACCCATCTGAAAAAACCCTTTTTCCCAATATCTTGGCTTTCCATTGAATCAGTGTTGATAAGCATCTTGTACCTACCTTATTTAGATACCTGTTACTTTTCAGTTACTCTTTTCTATCTGATTTCGATAAGGGTTGCGTGCTACATACGGCTTCGTGTTGTACGTAGGTATACCTTATGTTACCCTAAGTTAGAAAAAGCTACAAATAATATATTTATACAATATGTTTGCATCCTAATCCTAACTTTAATATTATAAATGCGAATGTGAGTTTGTTTGTTTGTTACGCGTTCACGGCTAAACGGCTCTACCGATTTAGATGAAATTTGGTATGGGAATACTTTGAACCGTGGGAAAGGACATAGACTTTTTATCGACATACCACGCGGGCGAAGCCGCGGACAGAAGCTAGTGATAACATTATTTAAATAAGATGTAAAACAAATACACATATGTACCTTGATTTGGAAAGATGGTGGATATATTATAATTAAACTAAGTAGTTGCTCGTCCGAGATATGATCTATTTAATTATTGAATTTTTTGATTATTTCAAGACACTATACTCTCGTCACGTATTAATCATAACATAGAAGGAAAACAAGACCTTAGGTAAATAATTTATTATTTTTGCATCGACAAATAATCTATTTGGAATTTATGCTGTACCTACAATTGTACCTACCTACTTATATTCTCGATTTACTTGTGTGACTGTCTTCACATACTTCAAACCATCTGGGCTATTCACAATCTGGGTCAACCTTCAGAATCACCCGACTGGATTGAAATCCGTACTTCAAATCCGTTCTCAGTCACATTACATTCGTTAGCCGCACGGGACGGGCGACTGAAACCCAGATGAGATTGGCCTTAAGACTTCAGGTGACCGGATAAGACTATCGGGAATGGAAATCAGAAATATGGGCCGGGCATTTCTATACATATAATAAATTAAAGAAATCAATTATACTGACATATATTAAAGAACTCTCGATGTATTGTCAAGTCGTAAAAACTGTGCGAAGCAGCTTTATATTTTATTTTATTTTACATACAATCAAGTCTGTATTTCCAGAAGGCAGAGGCGTAGGTTCGCACTGTCTTTAAACTCCATGTAATAGGGAGAGAGCCTATTGCCATCAACCGGGCACAAATTTAGACTCCGAGCACCTTCCGAGAAATTTGAAATCCATTATAACAATTTGCTCATACCAGCTCTACAGGTGCGCTATAACAAAGCAAATAATGCATTTCTGGCTAAACGATTCTCTCATAATAAATGACCACATCATGACGTTCATGGCTTAAAATTTCTTCTCCATAATAGTTTCCAGAAGCTGAGTTATTGTGGGGAAGCTAAATTCATTTATTTCGCAAGATTAGTTGCGGGCGACATATCTACTCATTTATAACATTTGTAAATCGCTTGTAAGCCGGCGACAGTTATGAATTATTCCGCGAGGCACAGCTTCTCATCTCACATGCCATGTCTAGGAATGATCCTAGTTTACCTAGATTATATTTAACAGATGGAAAGCAGAACTTTTTGAAAAGTAGTTGGAATAGGTATTGGTAAAAGTTTATGATGGAAATTGATCCCCTTCGCGTACAGAGTTTCGGGCATCATATAAATGCAATGATGGCATTCAATTCTAAACTGAATTCGAGGAATCAATTTGAATATCGTATTGTGAGTATTGGTACAACGGACGTAATGCTTTAAGCAAATGTTTACCAGACTTGCTTTAACCAAACAAAGATATCGCGATAAACAAAATGCTCTACAGGTCCCATTTAATAACTGGACCCCCTGGTTCTCCTTAAGTTTAATACCTGGACGACACTAAGTTATTATACAAGGTGCATGGCTAGCAATATCCTGCAGTTCACGAACAACAACATGCTGCAGTCGCCACACCCGATGCCAAGACAAGATATCGCCTTAGATATTTAGATAGAATATTAAATCTAAGGTAAAATGAAGATGACCAAAGCCATCAATATTTGCTCGCATAGTAGCTCGCGTACAAGCAAATTGAATAAATTCACTATACTAAATCACCACATTACGGGTTTAATAAAGAAAATAGACGTTCGCAGACGGTACGTCCGTCCTTCCAAAAAAGTATAGCAGTAATTTATTTTCCTGAAAAGAATTGCTTTGTCTCCGTATCAGAAAGTATGTCTAATAAGTCTGACGTAACCGAACAGTAGGTACGTTTTTTTCCAACTTCACTGAAACCGAAAGGAGGGTATTAGGGATATTTGTAATGAATGAAAATATTATGCACATTCCTGATATCAGAATAGGATGACTCAGATTACTTGGGTATTGTTCTGTATAGAAGAATCCTAGAATATGCATAATAACTGCTGAAAAAAGTTTATGTTGCAATAATTAGGCTTAAGCAAGGCTTCTATTCTAGGGTTTATTGATTAAAAGTTTAACAAGCGATGGCGAGCAACAGAACTCACGTCTCAAGATTAGCTTTGCGTTTTACAATCCACCGAACATTCTGACTTTGTAGACCGGAACACACATCGTCCATCAAACTGTTGAATGGAAAATAAAATATTAGGAACGAATATAAAAATGCTGCGCAAATCACGCCAAAAGTTGATCGAGCGTATGTAGAGGCAGTTTTTAGAACTCCGGACCAATATTTAGTCATATTCCTACAACGTTGGCTGAAAACAAAAATATTACGAGTTACGACACTCAAATCAACAACTAAAAAAGTTTGAGTGATTGATCTACCTTCGAATGTTTTTAACATATTTTAGAAGGTTGATAACATTGAAAAACAGGTACAGTATGTTTTGTGGCAACGTTGAGTTACGTCCCACCAACATTACAGTACTATACTGTAACGTTAGAGGGACGTTACTCAACGTTTGTGTGTGTGTAGCAATAACAAATGTTCTCAGCTCATCACAATATTTAATAGAAACGGGCACACTGCTGGATTGCTAGTTTTACTCTCTCTTCACGTTCACATTAAAACTAAAATCACATTCTTTTTTTATTTAAACATACAAATTGCTGGGATGCTGTTTTCTTAACAGCCTGTAAAACATAAGGTTGCTTTTCGCATACAACCTTACAGTACCTACTGTAGCATTAAAAGATCTGCTTCTGCCACTTGTTAAAAAGAATGCTTGGTGAGAATCGAACCCACTCTAGCATAGGGTAACTAAATAGAAAGAAAAAAATAATAGGAGATTTTAAATATGATTTGTATTATATTTTTTAAAGTAAGAAAAAAAACAGAAACAGCTATGTAAAAAACGTGATAAATAAATTTAAGTATGATTGCGAGCCGCTTATAACTACGGTTGATTTTTATTTTCCGAACGGAGAATTATGCGGTTTAGGGTTGAGTGTACGATCGCACGCGGGTTAAATACGTATAGGCCTTTACTAATTTAATCCCGGAGACGCGAGGTAGAACAGAGCAATTAAACCGGCAATAAATCTGGGTTCAGCGCGGTAGATGGATTGCCTAGCTTAAGATTCAAAAATAAAGTTAAAACTAATGCGATGGAGATTAATAGCCAACGAATCCTGAAGTCCTGAAGTACGGGGCGCCGTCCTGCTGCTGCCCGGAACGATCTCGCCTTGGTTGGCGGAGAAACCCGACGTGGCTAGAAGACGTGGGTCTGTGTTGACGCAGGCTGGGAGTAGAGAACGCCAGGATCCTGTCCAGGCGACGGACGGGGGTCCGGGAAAGGCCTTGCGGCCTTGGTTATATGTTTGTACAGTAAATACTTCACCAAAAAATAGTGGTTCTAGATTCTCGCTTGGCTGGCACGAACTATACGTATAACTTGAGGACTAGACACCACAATGAACACGATATGCTTCATCAAAACTGCGGCCAGCTAGCACAAAGATATTATCGTGATCTTTTTACATTCGCGTCTCAAACTGAAAACACGACACTTGAAGCAGAGAAAAATTATTTAATACCATGACGTATCGTCCAGAGCGGCTCACAATAGAATGACGCAAGTCAAAAAAATTGTTTTACTTTGAACGATATAGAATTCAAAATTTGAAAATGTACTCAATTCGAAATTTTTAAAAGAAATAATAGTTTATGAAACTTTTACAACTACAAAAGAGGCTTGAACGGCAGCGCAATGCTGCAATACACCCTTTCCAGCAAAAAAAAAAATTATCGATACTATCGATAAAAAAAATTGACAACCCTAAACGATGTCGTCACTAAAGACGGAAGGCATCATCGATAAAAATCACGACCCTATCGACAAATTTTTGACAACCCTAGACGATGTCGTCACTAAAGACACTTGACATCCCTATAGGGAAAACCGAAAAAATTATGTCTCCCCTATAGGGGTGACAGTTGAAGAGGAGACGAGACCAGGCTAGGGGAAGTCCTGAGTAACAGAGTAAAAATGAAATACTTACAAGACAACTAACAACTAACAAGACTAAACCAGAATTAAAATACCTAACCTAAGGAGCGCCTACTAAGTGCATTCGACAAAGAGTAAATACGGAACGTTCCAGATCTAAACCTTCTCGACGCGAGCTCAGGCAGCGTCCACCTAAACCTAAAAAATAATCTAAGTGCGCGACTAAAGAAAAATACAGCCTAACAGAATTAAAATAACTCACGGGATAATATACCATGGCGAAATAGACTCTAGACGAAATAAAGAAACTAAACTAAAGTAAAAAGCGAATGTAAGTATAGGTTAAAATTAATTATTGACACATGCTCAGAGGGCAATGTTGATAAAAGAAGAGGCTAGAGGTTGTAATCAACGAATATAAGCTGAGGAGGACCAGGCTACGAGAGGAAAAAACCTAAGTCCCGAAAAAATAATACCCTAGCCTACAAAAATAAGGGCTATAAACCAGTATTTTAATGTCCCTAATTGTAGGGTATCCCTCCTGATCGGACTTTCAGCTAACAGAGTGCTTAGAGTCTGATCAGAGGAGTGATAGTAAGGTGGGAGGGTTGGTGCACCTCAAAGACACTCCTAGAGGTCGAACACGAACCTATCATCGTCCGTAGCAGCAAAACTCACTAACAAAGTTGTTGAGAGTCAAAAATGTTGAACGATGAGTTACCTCTCCGACCAAATCCAGAGGTTCCAAGAGGGATAGAGGGAACTTAACAAGAAGGTCACTCATAGCGTATTAGTCAGCGAAGAAAAGAAAAATTACGGAGTAAAATTAAACAGAAAAACAATATATAAGTAGATACAATATGCTTAGTGTGTTATGTACGTTATTTACATCAGATAACGGAATTGTATAGAAACAGAGAATTTTGGGAATGTATTATTATTAAACTTACCGAGAAATCGGAGAATAAACCACAAAATAGCCAAATACCATAATTATAATAATATTATTATTTTGGTTTCTTATGAAAATGTCAGCGTGATGACGTGACAGTGTAAAAAGAAGTAAAAAGTCAGAGAGTGAAAATAAGGCTGTATAATAGAGAAAGTTCGAAAAGAGTTTGTAACAGATTTTGCGATAAATTTAAATTATATAATTACGTACTTTGAAACTTAGCTTTTTTGTTAAGGGGGGTATCGCGATGATTATGGCCTGAAAATGGGGGGTTATGTGTAAAAACAATATTTATGATGAGTAAATTTGGATTAGGTGGTGAGATGAGAAGAAAGAAACAGCGAATTTTGGAATGGAGGAAATCTAATAGGATGATTGATGTAGATTATGGGGGTGCTATTTCAAAATATCTTTGATGTGATATGACCCGGAATGAACGGAGTCACAATCTTGAAGGAGGTAAGTTGTTCTGGAGAGTACTCTACTCACCCGACACTTCACAAAGCGAGGAGCAAGCTTCCCGGAAAAATAATCAGATCCCGAAGACCTGGAGAAATTCCTCCTCCAGACCGTGTCACCGACGTTGAGGGTGATAGCGGAACGGTTGGCGTTATATGTTTTTGAATTTCGGAGGAAAGCAAGAGAAAGATTATCGGTGACCCTAGAATAAACTTGTGCGAGGGAAGATAGGTTTGACGCGTGTTGAGACCGACTTTCGGCTAAATCGGTGCCTTGAGTCTGTCCGTGTGCACGGGTCGGATCTATAATAACTTCCCTACCAAACATAAGAAAGTTTGGGGTAAAACCGGTAGCTAAGTTGATACATGAGTTGAGGTATAATTTGACCTTGGGTAATAATTTTGACCAATTTCTTTGATTTTCGCCGACTAAGATGCTTAAACATGTAATAACGCTTTGATTGTAACGTTCAACTGTATTAGCCTGTGGGGTATAATACGGAGTAAAAATTGGAGATTCAATGTGGTAAGACCTGAGGAAATTCAGCAATCGGTTACTACGGAAAACGGTGGCATTATCGCAAAGAATGGCGCGTGGGACTCCGAAATTAAAAAATATCTCAGATTCCAGCGCCTTAACAACAGAATTAGCGTCGACCTTTTTTAAAGGAACGAGCCAAACATACTTGGAAAATACGTCAACCATGGATAAAATATAGCGATAGCCATAAAAGGCGATAGGAAGGGGGCCAACGATGTCAATGGAAATAAGCTGTAAGGGTGAGGAGACGGCCTTCGGGTACAGCATCTGTCCGCGCGGTTGAGTGTTAGAAATTTTATAGGCCTTGCACACCTCACATTGACTCAATGTTTCCGTGACGTCACGAAACATATTTGGCCAGTAGAAAAGTTCCTTGATCTTAAGGTAAGATTTCAAGACACCAGGGTGTATTGAAGGGAAATCATTGTGAACTTCCCATATGGCGAGTGGAACTTTCTCTGAAGGCAATACGACGCGCCATGGGTCAGATGAGAGAGGGCTGGTGATAGGCATACGTCTCAAGAGGACACCGTTCTGAATCGCGTAATCGGGGAACATCTGAGGCGTATCTCGAGCGCCCAAATAAATCCTCTTATACCAACGGTCCGTAGTATGTTCGGGACCCTGATCGAACGAGACAGGGCTGGCATAAACCCTGGAAAGTGCGTCTGGGACGACGTGTTGCGACCCCTTGCGATGAACGATGTCAAAAGTGTATTGGGATATGACGGTGGCCCACCGGGCCAGGCGCCCAGAAGGGTTATTTAAAGTGAGTAACCATTTCAAAGCCATATGATCCGTTATAACCGAGAACTTCATACCATCTAAATAACACCGGAAATGTTTTATAGAATCAAGAACGGATAAAAGCTCGCGTTCGGTAGTGCTATAATTTCGCTCCGCCTTGGAGAATAGGCGGGAATAATAAGCGATAGGATGCTCCACACCATCGATTTTTTGTGAGAGAACCGAACCGAGGCCAACCGCTGAGGCATCACACTGCAAAAAGAACGGCTTGGAAAAATCCGGACAAGCCATTACGGGAGTGTTGATTAGCGCCTCTTTCAGCTTGGAAAAAGCTTGATCGGCAGCCTGATTCCAAATTATGGGATCTCGACCTTTGCTTTTTCCGATCAAGGCGGTGAGTGGCGCGATTATGGACGAAAAACCGTCTACGAAACGCCTGTAATAGGAACACATTCCAATGAAGCCGCGCAGAGACTTGGCACAGGTAGGAGTAGGATAATCCCTAATAGCGTCAAGTTTGCCAGGGTCAGTTTGCAGGCCCTTTTCGTTAACAATATACCCCAAATATTTGAGTTCGCTCTTGCAGAACTCGCATTTTTTTAGGTTAATTGATAAACCGGCTTCCTGAAGGCGGTTCAACACCTTCTTGAGGAGGGCGAGATGGCTGTGGAAATCCTTAGATATTAGGATCAAATCGTCGACGTAACCGAAAACACAATCGTCGCTAGTGGAGGTAAATTCGAAATTTACGATCATATCAGTGAGACGTTGCATCTCGGAAGCTGCGTTTGTGAGTCCAAACGGCATTCTAACGAACTCAAATAAACCGCGTTGAGGGATTATGAAAGCAGTCTTCTGACAACTATCGTTGTCGGCGAGAGGTATCTGCCAAAAAGCACTCCTAAAATCGAGAGAGCTTATGTATCTCGCCCCACGGAGATTATCAAGGATATCTTGAATGCGCGGGAGGGGATATGAGTCTCTGATGGTAACGCTATTTAGCTTTCTACTGTCGACGCAGAAACGAACCGAACCGTCCTTCTTCGTGACCATAACAACAGGACTAGCCCAGGGAGAACGGGATGGACGAATAACGCCTAACTCTAACATCTTGTCAACTTCGTCGTTGAGGATTTTTAATTTGACGGGTGAGAGCGGATAAAACCTTTGCCTAATTGGCTGTCCGGTGGTGTTGATTTTATGTGACAGCCATGTGGTTTTTCCGAGTCCGATTTTGTCAGACGAGATTATTTCAAATTCGTCTATGACTCTTTGTAGACTTCGCTCTTGATCGGGTGACAAGACGTTACGAGGATGTATATACCGTGGCTCGCTAACGCAAGAAGCAGATGGAAGGGAGCGATTAGCGGACGAGAGATACATGTTACCTTTAATATTTTTATCGAATGCTTGACTAAAGACAGATGTCAAGCCAAACTTATTCCAAAATTCAATACCCAAGATGACTGAAGAAGACATAGAGCGCGCTACAAGAAACTCATGAGAAAAGATCGTATTATTAAATTTAACTGGAAGGTGAACCGTACCTAAAATATCAATGGGCGAGTTATTGGCAGAAATAACGCGGGGACACGCGTCGTATAAATTTAATGGAATAGATAATTCCTGGATCAAGGCGTCGCTGATGAGTGACATCTGCGCGCCCGAGTCCAATAAGGCTTTGATCAGACGATCACCTAACAAAATTTCGATAAAAGGTCGGTTATCCGACGAACCGTTCGTAATCACCGGTGACACTGTACGAGAAGCGTGTCGCCGGTGGCTTAAACATTTTTTGGATTGCACTTCGGGCAATCCCGAGTTATGACACCAGGAGTCCGACATTTAAAACAAAGGATGCCAGGAAAATGAGGACAATTACGATAGGAGTGACCGTTTTTACTACATTTGGGACATATCTGGGTCTCGCATGCAACGGTTGATACAGCCTTAGGAGAAACTGGTATAAAACTTTCAAAATGGGAAGCCATATCGATGAGCGAACTTAATTTGTCAAATTTGTGGACGGATAAACAAGGGTAGTATTTAGGGTGCATATTGTGCAAAATAATCTGTAATAAGTTCGATTCAGTTATGGGGAAGGACAATTGGTCGTTCAGGTACGAAACCTGGATGACGAAATCTCTGACTGACTGGTTAGATCTCTGCTTCAGATTCCGGACATCCTGTTCGGTCCTAAATTCGTAATCTATCGGGCCGAATGTCCTTAGAAAGGACTCTTTGAGGTCTGGATAGGAGAGGTCGGGATGGCGAATGGATCGGAAGTATTTAAGCGGAGACCCTGATAATACCTCGTGGAAATGTTTCAGTAATTGGACGTCCGATATGTCGTCTGCCTCCTTACGTTCGTCAATCGAGACGAAGAAATCACGGACACAAGAGTCGCCAGAGAAGTCGAGCTTCCACTTCGAGAGTGAAACCTGCCTGCGATAGTGGAGCGGACATTCATCGGTCTTGATAGGCGACGGAACGTCCGACGACGCTGAAGGCCTGGGCGTTCTAGGCGGGATCGAGCGAGGTCTCGAAATTATCGGGCTTCTACAGATCGGTGTCTCGGTAATGGATCGCTCTTCGTCCGACATATTTAGAGTTGGTAACCCACGGAGGCAAAAAAATTATTAAATGATAAAATGTTTGAGGGAAGAAGTATTGTTAGAAAAATGGTCGTTGTCCTTTTAAAAAATTTCGGGTTAACGTGAATGGGCGGTCTCCTTTATTTTGAAGTGAGTTTGGAAAAATGAATATTTACGCGGTTTGAAAATGCAAATTTATTCCTGAGCGAATATTTGGTTTGTTTCGACGGCGGGGTCTAGAATTAAGCGCAAAACTAATGTTTAAATAGAATTTTAGCAAGATAGATATGTGATACGTGAGTTATTGAAAAAAAATGTTCGAATGGAGTATTTCTATAGGAATATATGTGTGTACCTAATTCATACCCTTGGCGACGAGTAATAGACGTGCGAACAAACAGAAAAAGACGATAAGGCGAGCAAAAGAGACGGGTGGGGCTGAATGCTAAAGAGAAAAAGAAAAAACTAGACATTCAGCAAAATCACCAATCAAAAAACGCTTACCTTAGATGTGGTCCCTACGCATTCATACTTCAAACACACGTTACCTACGGGGAACTAGCTACACTAATTACGAGAGATGAATAAAACTCGGGGAATAATAATATATTTGTTGGGAGGAAATGAAAAAAAGTCTGAGATAAAAGGTATTCGATCTGGTTACAGAGTTTTGAATTGCATCATAGTACATTACATTAAATTATATATTATCATACAATCGTATTTCATCACATTAATTAATTGGTCATTAAATGAAAGGCACAAGGTTAGGTAGACGTAATAGGAGCACCAACAGCAGCAAGGCACCAGCGCGAACTGTTCTGTAGTTAGGCTTGCCGAGATTTTATTTAAAACGACCGCACCTGAAACAAACAAAATTGCTCTAGGAATTAGAAATTGTGCTCTTAAAAGGGCACACCACACCGGTGCTATGAAAAAATAAAAATTATCAAATTGCTTATGGGTATTATTAGGTGTTTAATACACAACAATATGATTATAGTGAATAATAATATGTTTTATTTACCTTTAATTCGGGCGCCATCTTGTAGCATTAAAAGATCTGCTTCTGCAACTTGTTAAAAAGAATGCTTGGTGAGAATCGAACCCACTCTAGCATAGGGTAACTAAATAGAAAGAAAAAAATAATAGGAGATTTTAAATATGATTTGTATTATATTTTTTAAAGTAAGAAAAAAAACAGAAACAGCTATGTAAAAAACGTGATAAATAAATTTAAGTATGATTGCGAGCCGCTTATAACTACGGTTGATTTTTATTTTCCGAACGGAGAATTATGCGGTTTAGGGTTGAGTGTACGATCGCACGCGGGTTAAATACGTATAGGCCTTTACTAATTTAATCCCGGAGACGCGAGGTAGAACAGAGCAATTAAACCGGCAATAAATCTGGGTTCAGCGCGGTAGATGGATTGCCTAGCTTAAGATTCAAAAATAAAGTTAAAACTAATGCGATGGAGATTAATAGCCAACGAATCCTGAAGTCCTGAAGTACGGGGCGCCGTCCTGCTGCTGCCCGGAACGATCTCGCCTTGGTTGGCGGAGAAACCCGACGTGGCTAGAAGACGTGGGTCTGTGTTGACGCAGGCTGGGAGTAGAGAACGCCAGGATCCTGTCCAGGCGACGGACGGGGGTCCGGGAAAGGCCTTGCGGCCTTGGTTATATGTTTGTACAGTAAATACTTCACCAAAAAATAGTGGTTCTAGATTCTCGCTTGGCTGGCACGAACTATACGTATAACTTGAGGACTAGACACCACAATGAACACGATATGCTTCATCAAAACTGCGGCCAGCTAGCACAAAGATATTATCGTGATCTTTTTACATTCGCGTCTCAAACTGAAAACACGACACTTGAAGCAGAGAAAAATTATTTAATACCATGACGTATCGTCCAGAGCGGCTCACAATAGAATGACGCAAGTCAAAAAAATTGTTTTACTTTGAACGATATAGAATTCAAAATTTGAAAATGTACTCAATTCGAAATTTTTAAAAGAAATAATAGTTTATGAAACTTTTACAACTACAAAAGAGGCTTGAACGGCAGCGCAATGCTGCACTACACATTGATATAATATTAAGGAACAAACATAGCAGACAAATAAATGAATTATTGTCGTTGTTGTGTCTTAACATCTCTTGGACGATGACTGTCCTCAAATATAGACCATGAGTCAATGCTGTAAATGAACCTGTATCGTCCTCGTAGAGACGCGAGTAATCCTTGGTAAACACGGGATCGGGATCCCGGAGTCCGGGATTATTGCAGTACGGGCTAGCCGAGGCCGTCAGATAACGGGAGATGGTTTTAATGCGATATTAGCGAGTTAACTCCCGCGCTGGCCCGCACTAAAGCAATATGTGATAATCATTAGATGGGCATCCGTCCCCTCGCCATGTTTAAGTGATAGATAATGGACTAATATCGTATACACTAACACTTCTTGTTTGTAAACATAGTTGTGATTACAGTTTGATGGACTTGTAAGTAGATTAGTGGTTTTCTATTACATTGTGAGTGTTATTGTATGTGCAGTGTGTGCATCACTTTTGTTCTGGTTTTGCTCCTTCCTTATGTGCATGGAGAGTGACAAAGGGTTATTAGTGTAATTATGATAGAGCGGTGAATCAGTGAATAATAACACCATCACGCTAGTATAGTCCCCGAAGGGTTTGGTAGAGGTTTATAATAACACCCACATTCTCCAGTTAGCATAAGTCCTATGTAATAGGGGGTGAGTGAGCCTACCGATCAAGCCATCAATCGAACACAAGTCCAGACTTCTGCTACTGGAAAAATTCGCGTGTAAATTAATGGGTAATACCTATAACGGGTACAATTTTCAATTCTTGGTAGACTGATATGTATAATGTTCGGGTCGACGATGCCTAGAAAATAATCCCTTAGTTAACATCTTATACACCCACGTACAGAAAAGGGGTGTCTATTTTTAGGTGGGTTCAGTTCTACCCATCGTAATAAATGTATTCGGTCTTGCGTAATGGACACTCATATAAATGGGTACGTTTTATAATGTTTTCGAATTGTCTACTCGTAAAATGAATATAAGTTTTTCTGCCTTATGTTCGGACTCTATAATGGTAGTTTACGTACCTATTTTATTATCTTCAAAATAACTTTTTAGATTACAGTCTTGAAAACTCGTCTTAGGCGTATCGAGAACTTCGGCATTAAAGCTTTTTAAATATCTTACTTATTATATCGTACTTAGTTTTTAAATTCAATGATGAGCCTAGAGGCGATTTATTTCCTGTTAATACAAAAAACGCGATAAATCTGTCCTCCACCTAAATAATAAATACCAGCGGTCTCATTCGAATTTTTACTACGGAATCTCGATAGCTATTTCGTTTTCTGAGCAAAAGAAATATGTTTATGGGCCTGTTTATGCGATGGCAAGACCTTTGTTTACGTCAACGTTACGGCTACGTCGTGTTGCGCAGATTCTTACTCCTAGTATGAAATATGGAATATCGTATTGAACAAGGAACAAATACACATATATCTTTACATATATGTGGTTACAACAGGCCTCATACAAACAAATAACAGATTTGATGCATCAATTTCCTTCTTGTAGAGATAGCATCTATCGAGTCTTGTCGGTACCTACAGCTACCGGAGATTCGATTTAGTTTTTGCAAGAGGGTGCAGCGATGCATCGCAATATCGGCCGATGTCATCAGGCTTAGATAGATTGAGGGCGCTGTTGAGTCTATCAATCAGTTATATCAGTGGTGGAGAACAGTTGGGTATCACAACAGAGGAAAGGGCGCCCTTCGCCCGAATAAATCAATAGACGGATCGCTTACCGTGATTGTTCGCATTAGTTTACTGTTACTTATGTCACTCGTTTTATTGCGTCATATAAGTTTTGTATATAAAAATCTTCTCATATTGTGTACCTTCCAGATTTTTTTATTGTTATTGGTGATTGCTTTTGTTATTGATGTAAAAAGTAACTAGAGTACCTACCTATGATATTACCTACGTATAATTTATCTATCACTAGAGCCTACGATGTTTTTGCGCGAGCTTATTTCACTTTACTGATTCTCCAGTTCACAGTCACGGGAAAACATGTCACTTCGATCTGACAGTGAAAAACAACCCTCGCGTCATTTGTCAACGTCAGCCACTCAACGCGGGGCAAAACATAATTTCATAAAGACATCGTTGTTCTTGTTACGCTGCGCTGAGTATGGCTCAGCCACTTTTTACAGTATCCCCATCATCGAATTACTTGATAAATTCCACCTGAGGAGCGAAGCGTTACATCAAAATAATAACAAGCAACGCACCTTTGTAACACAAGGAAACAAGCTTGTTTTTTTTTGTTAATCCATAATGAATAAAATAATCCGGGAATTGTAGCTTTGTACAAATATTTTGATAGGATAAATATATTTTTCAAGGAAGATAAATATGGGTTGTTGAATAATTTGATATACAAATTAAACAAGATAAAGAAGCTTTAGCAGGTTGGTAATATATTAGGTAATTGTAAACAAAAACAAGTAAATAAATAAATGTTATTTCAGAAAAACACATTTAAGGTTCACAGAAACATTTTTCCAAGTAAAAAAAAGAACATTACAGAAAAAAGTAGGTAGATATACATATCTGTATATACTCGTATATGTAGGTACCTATATTATGTTGCTAGGGACACATATTGGACGAACGGCGGTCGAGCATGTAGTAGGCACCGAGCCATAAGGTATTGTTTATTTGCAACATGTTTTTCAATTTCCATTGTATTTGTTTTTCATTTTGCCTGTGTGCTAGGAAAATATGGAAAACGAAATCGATCATCGTACCTATTAGCCCAGTACCATTATGACTTCTAGATGGAATTACGAGTTAATTGTTTGCAAACAATTAGTCTAATGACAAATGAGACGAGGGTTGTCTGGTTTTCGTCGCCATGTGTGATTTTGGCACGAAGACCGTTGATTAAGTAACGTCAATCTCAGTGCCCGTGCGTCGATTTGTTAACAAAATAATAAAATAGATACCCGTGAAAATCGGGAGCCCTAAGCTGTTCGAAATAGTTGGTTTTGGATGTAACACAAAGGAAACTGATAAATAATTCAAATGCTGCAATGCGGTCCTCAAGGAATTGACAAGGAATGTAGTCGCGTGTGTAGTGGCACTGTGGAGCTGTGAGGCGTAATAGTGCACTTGAGGCGTATTTGACGACTTAAACCGAGTCTGCATGCCCAGATATTGCGTGCAAGTTTAACAAGCTTTGTAGGTATCGGAGGCACAGCATTGTCTTGGTTTCTAAGGTGTAAGCTTAGGACCTCATGGCTCCAATCTAGTGCACACATAGAATCTGCCTAGATCCCGATGGGAGTGTTTCAGTCCATATTATTGTATATATTTCAATCTCTCTTTTATCAAATTTTGCAGTCTCGCCACATGATCAGAGCATGAAGCTTTGTGCAGACCAGCGTGACTTGTCGCGCGACGCGTCACCGGTTATTGTTATACTGTGAAGTTTTTTTTTGAAATGGTATTGTTCGTGTCGCGTCTGCAAAAGCCTTGATTATGGGCTAGCTTGAGTACAAAACTAATCATTTACTACCCTGTAACATGCACGTGATTAGAACGCATAAGCAGTATTTCATGTTTATCTATATCTATGGATGTAAATGATAAAATGATTTTATTTCTGTAAGTAGGTACAAACACTTTTACACGTCAATCATATTTTTTAAACTAGATGAGTTCGGCGTTTCCTATCTGACAACTCTGAGCAGAAAGGCCGAAACAAACTCAGAGGTCACAGTCTCTTTTCAAGTCCAGACATAATCTTGGTCAGATCATGTGAAGACCATGTAGATTGGTGTCTGAAATGGTCTTTTGAGGAAAGAACCACACAGATTGAGTGGACCTGTCCAGTCAGTGCACGCATTTGTCAGTAATCGTGCAGCTCAACTCAGAGTTTAAGGAGCTCAACGATTCGACGAACAATACCAAAGAAAGGACATTTGGATAGGCTGCATAAATTACTCAAGCTGCCAGACCATGATAAAAGCTAACTAAGAAAAAAAAAAAAATTCGGCGAATTCGGCGACTATACAACGTATGTAGTTACATTCAGTCATCAGTTTCACTGCTAAACTTTTATCTTGATTCAACATAGTCACGGTATTATGTGAAAACCCCACATCGTAGTAGCGAGTAGCTTTTCAACAAATTTGAGCGGTCTCGGCTAACGAAAAGTAAAGTAATTAACGTTTCAGTGGTTTGAAAGTTCCCTCAATCCATGCGTGAGCTGAATGGAACGCCGGCAAACGGCTATAAAATATTATTATTATATTAATAATCCTGAGCACCACTCTATTCTTAAGTATTGGAAGTTATTTAATAAATGTAGAACGTTTATTAAACAGTAAGTATGTACGTGTAGCTATATACACAAAATGGAATGTGATATTGTTGTATCAGTAGGTGCTAACAAACAATTAATTATGAAATTCAATTAGACCGTTCAATTTACACTGCTGATAGATCATACAAAGGAGGAGTGTATCACTTACTAATCACATTATTAATTAGGTTCAATCAAGAAATTAATAAACATTTATTAGTAGTTCTTTTAGCGTTATTACGTAATGCAAAACGTTCGCAGCATTCGTAAACACCTCAAACCTGCCGATTAATGATGGAACCATCCGAAAAATGTCTATCCCAAGTATCCCTATCACGTAACGAAATATCTATAATTTGATGGGAGGAATTTCATTAATACGCACCTAAGTTCCTAATCTTGTCGAGAGTCCGAAAATAACAGGACCATCAGCATGAATTGAATATGGATATAATTCTCATTAATATATTGATTATAATTAAGTTACCAAAAAGGCTACATCTTCATTGAATATTTAAGTAAGGGCCGCGTGATCAGTATTCTGGTCAGATGCTGTTAGTTTGGTTAGGGCGCTTCAAGAGTCTCAGAGGCGATTCCCTAAACAGGTTATCTAACCGCATTTATATCGTTGGCGCAACACAAATATTAGCATAATTAGTTCGACGTACACTGCTTAAATATGTGTACGTGCCTTGTCTGATCAATTGTGTGCTTAGGATCATCAGATTTTGTTCATCAAAAACGTGTCAGAGGTAAAAGTTTGAAAGTAGATACCAAACGCTAACGCGCCTGTAGCTAGGTACCTCATTTATCAAACAAATCCAAAAAATGCTTACACATTTATCTTCCTGTCACAAATGTAGGTCTTATTCGGATTTGAATTCTAGATACCTGTATCTGTCTGGCTCTGGAAAAATCATAGGGGGTGCAAAAAGGGACATGCGAATGTGATCGACTTATAAGGAAAAATAAAAATAGTACTACGTAAGGTCGATTAGTAATTTTTCATATTAGTATGTAGATATTGCAGTGGTGGCCCGGTGGTAACGGCCCCGACTTACAAGTCGTGGGTTCGAACACAGGCAGGCGCTTTACTTTGTGTAAAATAATTTCATCATCACTGCTCACAAAACGATGAAGGAAAATATGGTGAGGAAACCGGCATGTACTCGAACCAAAAATTCGAAGAAATGTGACATCTACCAATCCGCACTGGGCCCGTGTGGGGGATTACGGCCCACTCCCTCTCACAGAGAGGAGGCCTGTGTCTCAGCAGTGGGAACATTAAAAGGCTAATTATGTATATAGAATTGTAGATATTTGGTAAAAAAATTATGCCTTGACCGCTTATTAAAGTACAAATGATGAGTTAAGTGCCTGCTACACGGTTGCCAACCGCGTACCCGACAAAGGTGACCTTGGTTGGCGATCGGCAAAGTTGTTTCAACGTTTGGTCGTAAACCATCATCTACACGGTTATAAAGCACCAAGGTCACCTCTGTCGGGACGCGGTTGGCGATCGTTTAGCGGGCGTTTAATACGCTAGATGGCGGTTTGAAACAATATTTTATTATTTAAAATAATCATTAATTTGGAACAGTTTACTACGCCATTCTATTTTACACTTATAAGATTTATTTGAACGTCAAAAAATAGAATTCCTACTGTTAAAATGTTGACATTTTGAACTTAAGTATATGACTATCAACATTTTTATTCATTCGATAGTTTAATCACTCGGCATTTCAATCTTAGACATTAAGACAGATTAGACATTAAGACAGATTAGACATTAATTTAAGCACAACAATTATAATAATTTTCGATATTTCGATACAAACGATATTTAAGTTGTTGATGTTTTGAAGGTTGACATTTTACCCGTAGGTATTTTAATTTTCGACGTCCAAATATGTACCCGATTTAAAACAATGATTTTGAACAGAATCATAGCAGTAAGCTGGATAGCATAGAACAGTTAGAAGTTACGATCTCATTCTATAAGTCAATATCAGTTCGATGGCTAACCAGTTAAGCCGGGTGGCACTGCACTTGTGAAGTATACCATATAAACGAACGATAGCCTAACGGACTAGTTCAAGAAAAGCCTGGACTAGTGGGATTTGTATGAATCGTCATGATGTGTTAATACTGGAAAAGTACGAATTGTGGAAAATCAAAACTTGTTCAATCTAATCCTGGTTACCCATTTACCAACTTATAGCAGAAAAAGTCTGAGAATTATATATAATATAATATAATCCTAACTAATATTATAAATGCGAAAGTTTGTTTGTTTGTTTATTTATTTGTTACGCATTCACGCTAAAACGGCTAAACGGATTGGGATGAAATTTAGCACATGGTCTACCCATGACTTGAAAAAGGACATAGGGTACTTTCATCCTGGATCGCAGGCGAAGTCGCGGGCAACGGCTATCCTAACTATATTATATTATCCTCACTATCTTAACATAATATTATAAATGCGAAAGTGAGTTTGTTTTTGCGCTAAAACGGCTGAACGGATTTAAAAGGAAAGAACAATGCTCAAAACGTCCCCACCCTTGTAGCACTTTAAAACCTATGTTAATCGAAGGGCCATAACCATCTCATTATTTTATTGTATGACACCGACACTGAAATGTCTGTCCGAAAAAAATTATAGCGACATGAAGAAACCGGAATCGGTCAAAATTATGTTGCCGTTAATGTTCTTTATTATTAAAAATATGGCAAAAAATAATCGAAGATGTGTGTTCCAACTTCCAACTATGTCACAGCCTCAACATATTACCACTGCCGGAGCAATGGCACACTTTTTTTTTTTGTGTTTTTTTTTTGTTGGGAAATTGTCAAATAACTTCTTCCGGTCTGGGCGGAGTGGAAGGGCGTGCGTGTCAGACTATTACTGACTAAAATCCACCCGTGTTCCTTCAGTTGCCTGTACGTTGCCAGGGGCCACGGTCACCCCTTAGGACTTTCCCGTAACCCCGGCAGCAGTGGCACCCTGTGCCCCCCAAGGGTTATCACCCAACCAAGTAATCTATACATATAATAAAATTGTAGAAAAGTGGTGTCTGTACAATGGAAATATATGAAAAAAAAGTAGCAGGGGTTGTTATTATATCGATGCTGAACCCGAGATTGTAATTAAAATTTTTTTTGTCTGTTTGTCTGTTTGTCTGTTTGTCGGTTTGTCTGTTTGTCTGTGTGTTTGTGCACGCTAATATCAGAAACGGCTTATTCGATTTAGATGCGGTTTTCACTAATATATTGTAGTAAGCTTCACTTAACATTTAGTGTTTATTTCATGGCAATCGGTTCATAAATAAAAAAGTTATGTCAATTTAAAGAATCACGGCGAACATTTGTTATAGGTTAGGCATTTCTTTCCTTGATTTTCGGTATACTTATCTTAATTTTTATTTAGGGTTTGTATATAAATATTATAAGTATTTGGTATAGGTTAGGCATTTCTTTTCTTGATTTTCTTTATTAAGTATAAGTTTATTAGCTCAGGTTAGTAATTAATTTTTCTAGCAATTCTTTTGTTTCATAAAGTTAGATAAGACGTGTAAACCAAACGTACTAAACGTTTGGTTTACACGTCTTAACACTTATTACTTAAACTGTGATAATTTTAGACTGTATAATAATCTGTAAGTATTTATAATTTAATTGTTTACGATAGTACGTGATTACTAAATAACTATGTGTTAAGTAGTAAGTACTATTTTATTGTAAGAATGCTTCGAAGAAGATCCAACCTCTCCCAATGTAGCAGAAATGCTAAAAGGATGAGATTAGTTCGATCACAGGAATCTGAGGAAGGTCGTGAGGGAAGGCTCTCTGCAACTCGGGAACATCAGGCTAGGTTTCGTGCTGCAGAAACTTCGACTCAGCGGGAATCTCGACTGAGTTCAAATCGTTCTCGAATGGTCGAGGTCGCGAAAAAATTTTTTCAGAAGGAGGTGACGGCTTGCCATGCCCTCTCGCTCCGCACCATGGCCTGAACCAGGGCCGTACGCGAGAGGTCACCGCCGCCGATCGCCTCCACGAGGACACGACGGTGGTCCACCCAAGCCGGGCAGACCTCCACCGTATGCTGCGTGCGCTGCCTAAACCGTTAGAGTTACATGAAGAAAATGTATTGTGGGATTGTTTCTCTTAAAGAGTTCTAAATAAAAGTCCGCGACAGCATATATCTACCTTTTATGTGGAAGCCTTTATAACCAAAATAGTGAGCAATAAATACAGTTAAAATGAATACTTTTTTTACATTGCATATTTTAGAGTATTTAGTTAATTCTTAATTTACCTTCATCGCTTTTGGTATTTAATGTAGATAAAGTTTGTCTTTTACACTAAGTAATTTGGACAAATAGTTTAAAAGTTAGAACGATAAGAATGACCTGCGATATTGAGTCGATGGCACACAGAACGAGGGTGGAGGGGCGGGCCAGCCAGGGGATGACGCGCCAGAGCGCCAAGTAGAAGCTATAATTGCTTAATAATTATGTTCGAGAAATAACGTAAATAACGCAATTAATTGTTGAACTGTCAAAATGAAACCCATTGCTATTGTAAGTGCTACGCAATTACCCCGCTGATTTAGGACATGTTACACGTTCCTGTGGGATAATTTCCGACATCCACGCGGGCGAAGCCGCGGGCAGAAGCTAGTAATTACATAAAAACAAACACTGCGAAACAAAACCAATACCTATATACAGCATGCCTGAACGTTAGGACGCTCCTACAAGATAATAGGATTATAGAACTGAAACACGCAGTTTCAAAGTTAAAGTGGGATATTATAGGCCTCAGCGAGGTTCGGAGACCAGACGAAAAAATAGAGGAATACGAAGAATTTATTCTCTACCATACGCATGCAACAAAAGGAAGAAATGGAGTAGGATTTTTAGTAAAAAAAAATGGAAAAACAACATTCTAAGCTTCAAAACCTTCTCGGATAGAGTAGCAGCTATGGAAATTCAAATCTCAGAAAATACGGTTTGGTCTATCGTCCAAAGTTATGCACCAACAGAGACCTACAAGTCGGACGACATAAAACTCTTCTACGAAACTGTTGAAAATGCTTTAGACTTCATAAACACAAAAAATCTGATACTATTGGGTGATTTTAACGCTCAGGTTGGAAATGTTAAACATGGAGAAGAAACAGTATTTGGAAAATTTTCCGATGGGAAAAGAAGCAAAAATGGTCTAAAGTTGGTAGAATTTGCACAGGAAAAAAACCTGGTGTTTGTTAATAGCATGTTCAAAAGGAAAACCCAAAAGAGATGGACCTGGAGATCACCAAACAGGCGACACTTCAATGAAATTGATTATATTTTAACAAACCAACCCTGTAATATCCATAGTTTTGATGTGTTAAACAACTTAAACTTTGGAACGGACCATCGTATGATAAGATGCAATATAACAATAAACGAAAGAAGGAAAAGAAAATTCATAAAAAACACCCATAAACATGCAAAGAATTTACCAATACTATCCAGGGCCGATGGGTTGCATTGGGAGAATAGCTTTATAGAGTCTTTAAACACGTCAACGGAAGTCCAGAATCAATACAATGCATTGGAATTGAAAATGAAGGAACTATTAAAACAATTACCAAAAATGGAAGAAAATAAAAAACAATTAACGACATACACCAAAACCCTCCTCGAAAATAGAAAACAATTATACCAAGAAATACGAACGAAATCAGTAAAACTAAAAATTACAGGAATAAGTAAAGAAATAAACAGGAGCATATCAAAGGAGAGGAAAATGTGGAGACAAGAAGTTCTGGAAAGACATTTAGGTAAATCAGGTGCTATAAGGAAAGCGTACAAGGAACTCAGAAATAAAAAAGAGTGGACAGAGAGCCTAAAGAACAAAGCAGGAAACATTATTAGTAATAGACCTGGGATGATAAAGGAAGCCACAAGCTATTACAGAGACCTATATGCATCGGGGGCAAGTGAACGTTTGGAATCACAAATGCTTACGGTTAAGCTTCCTGCGGGTTCAACCCCAGGTATACTAAAAAGTGAAATCGAGCAAGCAATAAATTCTCAAAAACCAGACAAAACACCCGGCGAGGACAAAATAACCAACGAATTGCTTAAATCTCTTTCTGAATCATTACAAGCTCCACTTCAAGTACTGTTCAATAATATACTCAACACAGGAGTAATCCCGCAGCAGTGGTCTAAATCGACCATTATTTTACTACATAAAAAGGGTGACAGAAAGGATTTAGGCAACTACCGGCCTATTAGTTTAATGTCGAATATGTACAAAATATTTTCAAAAATAATACTAAACAGACTCTCAGTAACACTAGATGAGCAACAACCGTGCGAACAGGCGGGTTTTAGGAAAGGTTATTCGACTATAGATCACATCCATGTTGTTACACAGGTAATAGAGAAGATCAAGGAATACAGGAAAACCCTATATTTATGCTTCATTGATTACAAAAAAGCCTTCGATTCTTTAACACATGGCGCGATCTGGAATTCTCTTTTGCAACACGGCGTGGCAAAGACATATATCACTCTACTCCACAATATATACTCAAACAGCTGTGCAAAGGTGAGGCTAGAAAGAGAAGGAAACGTTTTTCCCATCGAGAAGGGCGTTAGGCAGGGCGACCCACTGTCGCCAAAAGTTTTTACTGCAGTCCTAAAATCAATATTTAGAAACATAGATTGGGAGGGAAGAGGCCTTAAAATTGATGGAGATTATCTCAGCCACCTACGTTTTGCAGACGACGTTGTAGTTTTTGCAGAAAACTCTACCGACCTGGAAAACATGATAAATAAACTAACACGTGAAAGCAAAAATGTAGGCCTGACACTTAACACCGGAAAAACTAAGATTCTAACAAACGGAGAAAGGAGGAGTATTTCAGTAGAGGGTAACGTCATAGAGTACGTGGAAGAGTATATTTACTTAGGACAAATGGTTTCCTTTAACAATTATACGAGTAAAGAAAGAAGAAAGAAAAAAAGAAAGAAAAATTGTTTATTCTGCACAAACAAAACAGTAATGAAATTAATGTATTAATGAGAGTAATGAAATTCGAAGACGCATTTCATTGGCATGGAAGAGATATTGGAGCTATAAAGAGATTTTGAAAAACAAACAAATAAAAATACATCTGAAAAGGAAACTCTACGAAGTAGCGATTCTTCCATGCTTAACGTATGGTTGCCAGACCTGGTCTTTAAAGAAAGATGATGAAAGCAAACTAGCAATTTGCCAAAGAAAAATGGAACGAAGCATGCTGGGGGTAAAGTTGAAGGACAGAATTTATAATAAAACTATTAGACAAAGAACAAAATTAGTTGACGTCGTCAAAAGAATCAGGTTACTCAAATGGAACTGGGCTGGCCATGTCTGCAGGTTGGAAAACAGTCGTTGGACCAAAAAAGTAACGGAATGGATACCAAGGGACCAAAGCAGAAGTAGAGGTCGGCCAAGGAAAAGGTGGGAAGATATATTTTTGGAGAAGGGAGGACCAGGATGGATGACTAAAGCTAGGAACAGGAATCAGTGGAAAGAAATGGGGGAGGCCTACGCCAAAGAGGCGACTACTGCTTAGAGGCGGGAGACACGTACAGTACACATAATATTATATTTTTATGTTGAAATTTTAAAGTAGTAGAAATAAAAGGCTTTTTTATTTTATTTATTTTATTTTAAGGGTGGGGACGGTGTCCATATATTTTTGAGCATTGTTCTTTGGTACGTAGGTGGACCATGACTTGGGCACAAAGGATACTTTTATCCCGATATTCCCAGGGGATCGAGACTTATGCGGGTGAAACCGCAGGGCGCAACTTGGTAAAAATAATTATTATATTCAACGTTCAACTTTCAAAGTTGAAAATCCAACAACGCATTAATTATGTGGGTGAACTTGGCAGATCATTTCCCAGCAGAGCCCAAAAAAATGTGAGTTCTATTGGCATGCGGGTGAGTTCTAGAGTTCCTTATACTTAAAAAAAATAGTTCTGGCTTATTTGCCTGAAAAAAGTCAAATGAAAATATGCTCTGCTAACTTCCGGTAGCAGATCATTTTCTCCAAAATTAAAATTTTAAAACTGATTTAGGTGCACAGTGGTGAGGTCTATAGTTCCTTATACTTTTCCGAAAGAGTTCTGCTGACCTAAACCTACAAAAAAATAAAACAAAAATATTGATCGGTTACTAGAAAAAGAGACTCATTTTGGAAAAATAGCCGTGAATTACATAATTTGTGGATTTTCGTAAATTCTTCCAGCTATGATTACTAACCACGATCCAAGTAACAGTAAAAAAACTATATGAAAGCAGAAGTCTCACAAAATTATTAACAGCGCCTTGTGAGAAAGATAGGTTAGGAGAAATCGAGATTGCATTCAGTGTTTAAGTTAGCAGGATCAAAAACCAATTTCATTAGCAATGAAGAGCCGGAACTCCTCATTTTCTGATGCATCTATAACAAAGCTATCAGAAATCATGAAACATGAACCCAGAACTCCCACTCAGGTATCAGCAGAGCATGGTTGAAAAGTTCGATTAGAAGAAATCAAGATTGAATTAAGTGTTTCAGTAGGAAGGATAAAAAAATAATTGAAAAGCACTGAGGAGCCGGAACTCCTCGTTTTCTTTTGCACCTATAACAGAGCTATCTAAGAATAAGAAAAAGTAACCCAGAACTCTCACTCAGGTATCAGCAAAGCATGGGTAAAGGTTTCATTAAAACGAAATGAAGATTAAATTCAATGTTTCAGAAAGATTGATGAAAAAAAAATTGTGTAGCTTTGAGGAGTGGGAACTCCTCGATTTCTAATAGACCTGTAATGAGAGAATAGGAAAACATGATTAAGTAATCCAGAACTCTCACTCAGGTATCAGCAGAGCATGGGTAAAGATTTGAGTAAGTTGAAATTGTTATTTAATTTACTGTATCATAAAGAAAAAAAAATATAAAAAATTGAGCAGCACTGAGGAACAAAAACTCTTGCTTTCTTGATACACCTATTAAAGCGCTATCAGATCTCGTGAAATATGAATCCAGAACTTGGACTAGGATACCAGCAGAGCATGTTTGAAAAGTTCGATTAGAAGAAATCAAGATTTAATTAAGTATTTCAGTAGGAAAGATAAAAAAAAAATTTAGTAGCACTGAGGGTCCGGAACTCCTCGTTTTCTTTTGCAACTATAACAGAGCTATCCAAAAATATAAAAAAAACAACCCAGAACTCTCACTCAGGTATCAGCAGAGCATGGGTAAAGGTTTGATTAAGATGAAATGAAGATTAAATTCAATGTTTCAGGAAGATTAATGAAAAAAATAATTTTGTAGCATTTAGGAGTGGGAACTCCTCAATTTCTAATAGACCTGTAATGGGAGAATAGGAAAACACGATTAAGTAATCCAGAACTCTCACACAGGTATCAGCAGAGCATGGGTAAAGATTTGAGTAAGTTGAAATGAAGATATAATTAACTGTATCCGAAAGAAAAAAAATATAAAACATTGAGCAGCACTGAGGAACAAAAACTCTTGGGTTCTTGATACACCTATTAAAGGGCTATTAGACCTCATGAACTGTGAACCCAGAACTTGGACTAGGATACCAGCAGAGCATGGTTGAAAAGTTCGATTAGAAGAAATCAAGATTGAATTTAGTGTTTCAGTAGGAAGGATCAAAAAATATTTGAGTTGCACTGAGGAGCCGGAACTCCTCGTTTTCTTTTGCACCTATAACAGAGCTATCTAAAAATAAGAAAAAGTAACCCAGAACTCTCACTCAGGTATCAGCAGAGCATGGGAAAAGATTTGAGTAAGTTGAAATTGTTATTTAATTTACTGTATCATAAAGAAAAAATATATAAAAAATTGAGCAGCACTGAGGAACAAAAACTCTTGCTTTCTTGATACACCTATTAAAGCGCTATCAGATCTCGTGAAATATGAATCCAGAACTTGGACTCGGATACCAGCAGAGCATGTTTGAAAAGTTCGATTAGAAGAAATCAAGATTTAATTAAGTGTTTCAGTAGGAAGGATAAAAAAATAATTGAAAAGCACTGAGGAGCCGGAACTCCTCGTTTTCTTTTGCACCTATAACAGAGCTATCTAAGAATAAGAAAAAGTAACCCAGAACTCTCACTCAGGTATCAGCAAAGCATGGGTAAAGGTTTCATTAAAACGGAATGAAGATTAAATTCAATGTTTCAGAAAGATTGATGAAAAAATAATTGTGTAGCTTTGAGGAGTGGGAACTCCTCGATTTCTAATAGACCTGTAAAGAGAAAATAGGAAAACATGATTAAGTAATCCAGAACTCTCACTCAGGTATCAGCAGAGCATGGGTAAAGATTTGAGTAAGTTCAAATTGTTATTTAATTTACTGTATCATAAAGAAAAAAATATATAAAAAATTGAGCAGCACTGAGGAACAAAAACTCTTGCTTTCTTGATACACCTATTAAAGCGCTATCAGATCTCGTGAAATATGAATCCAGAACTTGGACTAGGATACCAGCAGAGCATGGTTGAAAAGTTCGATTAGAAGAAATACAGATTGAATTAAGTGTTTCAGTTGGAAGGATAAAAAAAAAAATTGAGAAGCACTGAGGAGCGGGAACTCCTCGTTTTCTTTTGCATCTATAACAGAGCTATCCAAAAATAAGAAAAAGTTACCCAGAACTCTCACTCAGGTATCAGCAGAGCATGGGTAAAAATTTGAGTAAGTTGAAATTGTTAATTAATTTACAGTATCATAAAGAAAAAAATATATAAAAAATTGAGCAGCACTGAGGAACAAAAACTCTTGCTTTCTTGATACACCTATTAAAGCGCTATCAGATCTCGTGAAATATGAATCCAGAACTTGGACTAGGATACCAGCAGAGCATGGTTGAAAAGTTCGATTAGAAGAAATCAAGATTGAATTAAGTGTTTCAGAAGGAAGGATAAAAAAAAAATTAAGAAGCTCTGAGGAGCCGGAACTCCTCGTTTTCTTTTGCATCTATAACAGAGCTATCCAAAAATAAGAAAAAGTAACCCAGAACTCTCACTCAGGTATCAGCAGAGCATGGGTAAAGGTTTGATTAAGGGGTAAAGATTTGAGTAAGTTGAAATTGTTATTTATTTTACTGTATCATAAAGAAAAAAATATATAAAAAAATGAGCAGCACTGAGGAACAAAAACTCTTGCTTTCTTGATACACCTATTAAAGCGCTATCAGATCTCGTGAAATATGAATCCAGAACTTGGACTAGGATACCAGCAGAGCATGGTTGAAAAGTTCGATTAGAAGAAATCAAGATTGAATTAAGTGTTTCAGAAGGAAGGATAAAAAAAAAATTGAGAAGCACTGAGGAGCGGGAACTCCTCGTTTTCTTTTGCATCTATAACAGAGCTATCCAAAAATAAGAAAAAGTAACCCAGAACTCTCACTCAGGTATCAGCAGAGCATGGGTAAAGGTTTGATTAAGATGAAATGAAGATTAAATTCAATGTTTCAGGAAGATTGATGAAAAAAAAATTGTGTAGCATTTAGGAGTGGGAACTCCTCGATTTCTAATAGACCTGTAATGGCAGAATAGGAAAACACGATTAAGTAATCCAGAACTCTCACTCAGGTATCAGCAGAGCATGGGTAAAGATTTGAGTAAGTTGAAATTGTTATTTATTTTACTGCATCATAAAGAAAAAAATATATAAAAAATTGAGCAGCACTGAGGAACAAAAACTCTTAGGTTCTTGATACACCTATTAAAGCGCTATCAGATCTCGTGAACTGTGAACCCAGAACTTGGACAAGGATACCAGCAGAGCATGGTTGAAAAGTTCGATTAGAAGAAATCAAGATTTAATTAAGTGTTTCAGTAGGAAAGATAAAAAAAAAATTGAGTAGCACTGAGGGTCCGGAACTCCTCGTTTTCTTTTGCAACTATAACAGAGCTATCCAAAAATATAAAAAACCAACCCAGAACTCTCACTCAGGTATCAGCAGAGCATGGTTGAAAAGTTCGATTAGAAGAAATCAAGATTGAATTAAGTGTTTCAGAAGGAAGGATAAAAAAAAAATTGAGAAGCACTGAGGAGCCGGAACTCCTCGTTTTCTTTTGCATCTATAACAGAGCTATCCAAAAATAAGAAAAAATAACCCAGAACTCTCACTCAGGTATCAGCAGAGCATGGGTAAAAGTTTGATTAAGATGAAATGAAGATTAAATTCAATGTTTCAGGAAGATTGATGAAATAAAAAATTGTGTAGCTTTGAGGAGTGCGAACTCCTCGATTTCTAATAGACCTGTAATAGGAGAATAGGAAAACATGAATAAGTAATCCAGAACTCTCACTCAGGTATCAGCAGAGCATGGGTAAAGATTTGAGTAAGTTGAAATGAAGATATAAATTCAATGTTTCAGGAAGATTGATGAAAAAAAAAATACGGCGATATAATAAACGCCTGTTACAGCCCAGATTTCGCTAAGAGGTTGAAAAGGTACCTCCTTCCTTACGTGCCTTTGTGGACTGCAATTATGGTGCCAGTGTTTAGCAGAGGTTCCGTATCCGCTACCTCCGCTGCAGTCGAGGCAGACTTTTCTGACTTGAAGCACCGTGACTTCAGGGGTGAAATTCCGATGCGTATCGATCGTTTTGTGATGCAGCATCTGGAACGCATCGACGAAAAAATAAAAGAGCGCTGTTATGCGTCTGATGCTGATATAAAAGATACTGCAGAAATTGCAAAAAGCACAGACATTGAGCTTGGTGAATTTTCAGACACTATCTCAACTTCTGAAGACGAACAAATAAAAAATTGTAAGAAGCTCAGCACAGAAGTGGTTGAGGACTCCACTGAAATTAAAAATAATGAACTGTTTGGTGAAAACGACTGGAATGTTAAAGAAGAATGGGGTGGCCTGAACAAAAACTCCAAACCAGAAGTTAAGGAACCACCAAATAAAAAGCGACGATATCCCACGTGTCTAGATGCTTGCCCCGAGTGGGATTTTATAAAAAATTTAAAGACTGCCCATACACCAATTTTATGAAACGGTAACATCTCGGGGTCTGTGCGATTTAAAGACCATGATTTAAACGTCACTTCAACGTGTGCCTTTGACTAAATTTTTCAAGGTATCCTCTGCGGTCTATCGGTGAACAAAACTTATTTCAATGAGTTAATGTCATCAGATTGTCCCATAATTAAACTGGCGCAGAGTGTCATAGAAGAAAAAAATATATCAAAAAAACATTTTCAACGAGCTGACATATTAACAAGCACAACCATTTTTTAAAACTCCATCAAGACCTACACGAAAAAGTTAAAACGTTTAGATGCAGAGTGCAATGTTGCACATTTAGCACAATACCTAATTTTAAGAGAACCCAGCTATTCGTGTGAAGTTGATTGTTTCTGCGGATATTCAAATAAAAGAGAATACCCACTTTTAAATGTTAACATTGATACAATTATATGCCAAGGTCTCCATCTCATGCAGGAAGCAATTGATAACGCTATGGCAGGAGAAAGGTCTTGTTTTGAATGCGATAACGAATTATTATGCTTATATAATTATGGACCGCATGTGATGATTGATACGTCTGTGATTAGCGATCCAGACTTACGATTTACGACACTCTGCGTCACTTTAATAATAATTATGGGACAATCTCTTATTATTAATTCATTAAAATACGTTTTGTTCACCGTTAGACCGCAGAGGAATGCTTGAAAAATTGAATCAAAACCACACATTGAAGTGACGTTTAAATCTTTAAATCGCACAGACCCCGAGATGTTACCGTTTACTAAAATTGGTGTATGGGCAGTCTTTAAATTTTTTATAAAATCCCACTCGGGACAAGCATCTAGACACGTGGGATATCGTTGCTTTTTATCTGGTAGTTTTTGTTCAGGCCTCCCCATTCTTCTTTAATATTCCAGTAATTTTTACCAAACAATTTATTATTCTTAATTTCAGTGGAGTCCGCAACCGTTTCTGTGGTGAGCTTCTAACAATTTTTTATTTGTTCGTCTTCAGAAGTTGAGATAGTGTTTGAAGATTCACCAAGCTCAATGTCTGTGCATTTTGCAATTACTGCAATATCTTGTATATCAGCTTCAGACGCGCTCCTTTATTTTTTCGTCGATGCGTTCCAGATGCTGCATCACAAAAAGATCGATACGCATAAGAATTTCAGAAAACTCTGCCTCGACTGCAGCGGAGAAACGGAACCTCTATCAAAATCTGGCACCATAATTGCGGTTCACAAAAGCACGTAAGGAAGGAGGTACGTTTTCATAGTCTTTGCGAATTCTGGGCTGTAACAAGCGTTGATTGTATCGCCCTTCGAAGATTGGTCCGCTATTTTAACTGCTGCGTCATATAAGGCGACATGCTACGTTTTCTAACCGACTTTGCCCGTCTCTCCATCCATTACACAAATGTCAGATTCGTCGTCGGACATGTGACTAACTTGTACATCGCTTATGTTTTCACTTTCGTCATCGTCATCTACGTCATTATCAGTGAGATGGCCTCCTTTAATCTTTTTATTAAGAAATTGCAATCGTTCTTCTGCCGGTAAATGCTTGCCATTGAGTCCAGATCCGATACATTTACTTAGAGCAACAATGAGAACTGATTGCAGAAAGAAAGACAATTAGTCTTCAAGATTTGCTATTTGGTGGGCTTTTCAAATTCAAAATTCAAAATTCAAGAGTCATTTATTCAAACTAGGCTGAGAATCAGCACTTTTCGAACGTCAAAATTACATAAGACAGTCTCCCAAAAACGCCCGCCCTTCACCACTTCCTAGTGCTTTTGCTGGAAAGAAGAAGTGACGCAACAAACTCCCCAGCAGCACAGCTGTCTGTTCAGTTAGAAAAAAACTTGATTCTATACAATAGTATGCAAATAATTAACATTATTCAACACAAAACATTAAATAAAATATATTTGCCATAATGACAGCTAGCACACGCCAATGTACCAACGAAAAAATATCGAAATCTAAACTCAAGCGAAAATAAAAACTAAAAACGTACACAGAACTTAATGCCCGATAAAGGGCGTGCCCGCTTATATATAGCTAATAAAGCTGTAACTCGAAGTCACATAATTATGATAAACTAGGTCCATCGAAGTAAAAATAAATCAACAGTTAGGCAAGAATAATATAATGATCTACTGTCGAGGTCGCTAGCTTACCACATATTGCAATACAACTCATTAAACAAAAACATTGTAATGAGTCGATTATGTCAATAATAAATTAAAATTAAATTAAAATAAATTGACTTATACAGTCAAATAAAATAAACAATTATATAACTCATATAACCTGTCAGTAGGCTACTGAATCTCTGGGGAGAGAACATAAACTTTGTCTTGAGTTAATCACAGCGACCAAAATTGTTGTCGTTTAAGTAGTCATAGAATAGTATGCCTTTGAACAAAGGTTGGATTTTAATTAATAGGTGTATCAAGAAACCAAGAGTTTTTGTTCCTCAGTGCTAATCAATTTTTTATATATTTTTTTCTTTATGATACAGTAAATTAAATAACAATTTCAACTTACTCAAATCTTTACCCATGCTCTGCTGATACCTGAGTGAGAGTTCTGGATTACTTGATCATGTTTTCCTATTCTCCCATTACAGGTCTATTAGAAATCGAGGAGTTCCCACTCCTCAAAGCTACACAATTTTTTTTTTCATCAATCTTCCTGAAACATTGAATTTAATCTTCATTTCATCTTAATCAAACTTTTACCCATGCTCTGCTGATACCTGAGTGAGAGTTCTGGGTTACTTTTACTTATTTTTGGATAGCTCTGTTATAGATGCAAAAGAAAACGAGGAGTTCCGGGTACTCCTCAGTGCTTCTCAATATTTTTTTTATCCTTCCTTCTGAAACACTTAATTCAATCTTGATTTCTTCTAATCGAACTTTTCAAACATGCTCTGCTGGTATCCGAGTCCAAGTTCTGGATTCATATTTCACGAGATCTGATAGCGCTTTAATAGGTGTATCAAGAAAGCAAGAGTTTTTGTTCCTCAGTGCTGCTCAATGTTTCATATTTTTTTTCTTTCGGATACAGTTATTTATATCTTCATTTCAACTTACTCAAATCTTTACCCATGCTCTGCTGATACTTGAGTGAGAGTTCTGGATTACTTATTCATGTTTTCCTATTCTCCCATTACAGGTCTATTAGAAATCGAGAAGTTCCCACTCCTCAAAGCTACACAATTTTTTTTTTCATCAATCTTCCTGAAACATTGAATTTAATCTTCATTTCATCTTAATCAAACATTTACCCATGCTCTGCTGATACCTGAGTGAGAGTTCTGGGTTACTTTTTCTTATTTTTGGATAGCTCTGTTATAGATGCAAAAGAAAACGAGGAGTTCCGGGTACTCCTCAGTGCTTCTCAATATTTTTTTTATCCTTCCTTCTGAAACACTTAATTCAATCTTGATTTCTTCTAATCGAACTTTTCAAACATGCTCTGCTGGTATCCGAGTCCAAGTTCTGGATTCATATTTCACGAGATCTGATAGCGCTTTAATAGGTGTATCAAGAAAGCAAGAGTTTTTGTTCCTCAGTGCTGCTCAATGTTTCATATTTTTTTTCTTTCGGATACAGTTATTTATATCTTCATTTCAACTTACTCAAATCTTTACCCATGCTCTGCTGATACTTGAGTGAGAGTTCTGGATTACTTATTCATGTTTTCCTATTCTCCCATTACAGGTCTATTAGAAATCGAGAAGTTCCCACTCCTCAAAGCTACACAATTTTTTTATTTCATCAATCTTCCTGAAACATTGAATTTAATCTTCATTTCATCTTAATCAAACATTTACCCATGCTCTGCTGATACCTGAGTGAGAGTTCTGGGTTACTTTTTCTTATTTTTGGATAGCTCTGTTATAGATGCAAAAGAAAACGAGGAGTTCCCGCTCTTTAGTGCTTCTCAATTTTTTTTTTATCCTTCCTTCTGAAACACTTAATTCAATCTTGATTTCTTCTAATCGAACTTTTCAACCATGCTCTGCTGGTATCCTAGTCCAAGTTCTGGATTCATATTTCACGAGATGTGATAGCGCTTTAATAGGTGTATCAAGAAAGCAAGAGTTTTTGTTCCTCAGTGCTGCTCAATTTTTTATATATTTTTTTCTTTATGATACAGTTAATTAAATAACAATTTCAACTTACTCAAATCTTTACCCATGCTCTGCTGATACCTGAGTGAGAGTTCTGGATTACTTAATCGTGTTTTCCTATTCTGCCCTTACAGGTCTATTAGAAATCGAGGAGTTGCCACTCCTCAAAGCTACACAATTTTTTTTTTTACTAATCTTCCTGAAACATTGAATTTAATCTTCATTTCATCTTAATCAAACCTTTACCCATGCTCTGCTGATACCTGAGTGAGAGTTCTGGGTTACTTTTTCTTATTTTTGGATAGCTCTGTTATAGATGCAAAAGAAAACGAGGAGTTCCCGCTCCTCAGTGCTTCTCAATTTTTTTTTTATCCTTCCTTCTGAAACACTTAATTCAATCTTGATTTCTTCTAATCGAACTTTTCAACCATGCTCTGCTGGTATCCTAGTCCAAGTTCTGGGTTCACAGTTCACGAGATCTAATAGCCCTTTAATAGGTGTATCAAGAACCCAAGAGATTTTGTTCCTCAGTGCTGCTCAATGTTTTATATTTTTTTTCTTTCGGATACAGTTAATTATATCTTCATTTCAACTTACTCAAATCTTTACCCATGCTCTGCTGATACCTGAGTGAGAGTTCTGGATTACTTAATCGTGTTTTCCTATTCTGCCATTACAGGTCTATTAGAAATCGAGGAGTTCCCACTCCTAAATGCTACACAATTATTTTTTTCATTAATCTTCCTGAAACATTGAATTTAATCTTCATTTCATCTTAATCAAACTTTTACCCATGGTCTGCTGATACCTGAGTGAGAGTTCTGGGTTACTTTTTCTTATTTTTGGATAGTTCTGTTATAGATGCAAAAGAAAACGAGGAGTTCCCGCTCCTCAGTGCTTCTCAATTTTTTTTTTATCCTTCCTTCTGAAACACTTAATTCAATCTTGATTTCTTCTAATCGAACTTTTCAACCATGCTCTGCTGGTATCCTTGTCCAAGTTCTGGGTTCACAGTTCACGAGATCTGATAGCGCTTTAATAGGTGTATCAAGAACCTAAGAGTTTTTGTTCCTCAGTGCTGCTCAATTTTTTTTATATTTTTTTCTTTATGATACAGTAAAATAAATAACAATTTCAACTTACTCAAATCTTTACCCATGCTCTGCTGATACCTGAGTGAGAGTTCTGGATTACTTAATCGTGTTTTCCTATTCTGCCCTTACAGGTCTATTAGAAATCGCGGAGTTCCCACTCCTAAATGCTACACAATTATTTTTTTCATCAATCTTCCTGAAACATTGAATTTAATCTTCATTTCATCTTAATCAAACCTTTACCCATGCTCTGCTGATACCTGAGTGAGAGTTCTGGGTTGTTTTTTTATATTTTTGGATAGCTCTGTTATAGTTGCAAAAGAAAACGAGGAGTTCCGGACCCTCAGTTCTACTCAATTTTTTTTTTATCTTTCCTACTGAAACACTTAATTAAATCTTGATTTCTTCTAATCGAACTTTTCAAACATGCTCTGCTGGTATCCGAGTCCAAGTTCTGGATTCATATTTTACGAGATCTGATAGCGCTTTAATAGGTGTATCAAGAAAGCAAGAGTTTTTGTTCCTCAGTGCTGCTCGATTTTTTATATATTTTTTTCTTTATGATACAGTAAATTAAATACAAATTTCATCTTAATCAAACCTTTACCCATGCTCTGCTGATATTTGAGTGAAAGTTCTGGGTTACTTTTTCTTATTTTTAGATAGCTCTGTTATAGGAGCAAAAGAAAACGAGGAGTTCCGGCTCCTCAGTGCAACTCAAATATTTGTTTGATCCTTCCTACTGAAACACTAAATTCAATCTTGATTTCTTCTAATCGAAATTTTCAACCATGCTCTGCTGGTATCCTAGTCCAAGTTCTGGGTTCACAGTTCACGAGATCTAATAGCCCTTTAATAGGTGTATCAAGAACCCAAGAGATTTTGTTCCTCAGTGCTGCTCAATTTTTTATATATTTTTTTCTTTATGATACAGTAAATTAAATAACAATTTCAACTTACTCAAATCTTTACCCATGCTCTGCTGATACCTGAGTGAGAGTTCTGGATTACTTAATCGTGTTTTCCTATTCTGCCATTACAGGTCTATTTGAAATCGAGGAGTTCCCACTCCTAAAAGCTACACAATTTTTTTAAATCATCAATCTTCCTGAAACATTGAATTTAATCTTCATTTCATCTTAATCAAACCTTTACCCATGCTCTGCTGATACCTGAGTGAGAGTTCTGGGTTAATTTTTCTTATTTTTGGATAGCACTGTTATAGATGCATAAGGGAAAAAGGAGTTCCGGCTCCTCAGTGCTTCTCAATTTTTTTTTATCCTTCCTACAGAAACACTTAATTCAATCTTGATTTCTTCTAATCGAACTTTTCAACCATGCTCTGCTGGTATCCTTGTCCAAGTTCTGGGTTCACAGTTCACGAGATCTGATAGCGCTTTAATAGGTGTATCAAGAACCTATGAGTTTTTGTTCCTCAGTGCTGCTCAATGTTTTTTTTTTTTTTTTTTCGGATACAGTGAATTAAATCTTCATTTCAACTTACTCAAATCTTTACCCATGCTCTGCTGATACCTGAGTGAGAGTTCTGGATTACTTATTCATGTTTTCCTATTCTCCCATTACAGGTCTATTAGAAATCGAGGAGTTCCCACTCCTCAAAGCTACACAATTTTTTTTTTCATTAATCTTCCTGAAACATTGAATTTAATCTTCATTTCATCTTAATCAAACCTTTACCCATGCTCTGCTGATACCTGAGTGAGAGTTCTGGGTTGGTTTTTTATATTTTTGGATAGCTCTATTATAGTTGCAAAAGAAAACGAGGAGTTCCGGACCGTCAGTGCTACTCAATTTTTTTTTTATCTTTCCTACTGAAACACTTAATTAAATCTTGATTTCTTCTAATCGAACTTTTCAACCATGCTCTGTTGGTATCCGAGTCCAAGTTCTGGATTCATATTTCACGAGATCTGATAGCGCTTTAATAGGTGTATCAAGAAAGCAAGAGTTTTTGTTCCTCAGTGCTGCTCAATTTTTTATATATTTTTTTCTTTATGATACAGTAAATTAAATAACAATTTCAACTTACTCAAATCTTTACCCATGCTCTGCTGATACCTGAGTGAGAGTTCTGGATTACTTAATCATGTTTTCCTATTTTCTCATTACAGGTCTATTAGAAATCGAAGAGTTCCCACTCCTCAAAGCTACACAATTTTTTTTTCATCAATCTTTCTGAAACATTGAATTTAATCTTCATTTCGTTTTAATGAAACCTTTACCCATGCTTTGCTGATACCTGAGTGAGAGTTCTGGGTTACTTTTTCTTATTCTTAGATAGTTCTGTTATAGGTGCAAAAGAAAACGAGGAGTTCCGGCTCCTCAGTGCTTTTCAATTATTTTTTTATCCTTCCTACTGAAACACTTAATTAAATCTTGATTTCTTCTAATCGAACTTTTCAACCATGCTCTGCTGGTATCCGAGTCCAAGTTCTGGATTCATATTTCACGAGATCTGATAGCGCTTTAATAGGTGTATCAAGAAAGCAAGAGTTTTTGTTCCTCAGTGCTGCTCAATTTTTTATATATTTTTTCTTTATGATACAGTAAATTAAATAACAATTTCAACTTACTCAAATCTTTACCCATGCTCTGCTGATACCTGAGTGAGAGTTCTGGGTTACTTTTTCTTATTTTTAGATAGCTCTGTTATAGGTGCAAAAGAAAACGAGGAGTTCCGGCTCCTCAGTGCAACTCAAATATTTTTTGATCCTTCCTACTGAAACACTAAATTCAATCTTGATTTCTTCTAATCGAACTTTTCAACCATGCTCTGCTGGATTCTAGTCCAAGTTCTGGGTTCACAGTTCATGAGATCTAATAGCCCTTTAATAGGTGTATCAAGAACCCAAGAGTTTTTGTTCCTCAGTGCTGCTTAATGTTTTATATTTTTTTTCTTTCGGATACAGTTAATTATATCTTCATTTCAACTTACTCAAATCTTTACCCATGCTCTGCTGATACCTGTGTGAGAGTTCTGGATTATTTAATCGTGTTTTCCTATTCTCCCATTACAGGTCTATTAGAAATCGAGGAGTTCCCACTCCTAAATGCTACACAATTATTTTTTTCATTAATCTTCCTGAAACATTGAATTTAATCTTTATTTCATCTTAATCAAACCTTTACCCATGCTCTGCTGATACCTGAATGAGAGTTCTGGGTTGGTTTTTTATATTTTTGGATAGCTCTGTTATAGTTGCAAAAGAAAACGAGGAGTTCCGGACCCTCAGTGCTACTCAATTTTTTTTTTATCTTTCCTACTGAAATACTTAATTAAATCTTGATTTCTTCTAATCGAACTTTTCAAACATGCTCTGCTGGTATCCGAGTCCAAGTTCTGGATTCATATTTCACGAGATCTGATAGCGCTTTAATAGGTGTATCAAGAAAGCAAGAGGTTTTGTTCCTCAGTGCTGCTCAATTTTTTATATATTTTTTTCTTTATGATACAGTAAATTAAATAACAATTTCAACTTACTCAAATCTTTACCCATGCTCTGCTGATACCTGAGTGAGAGTTCTGGGTTACTTTTTCTTATTTTTTAGATAGCTCTGTTATAGGTGCAAAAGAAAACGAGGAGTTCCGGCTCCTCAGTGCAACTCAAATATTTTTTGATCCTTCCTACTGAAACACTAAATTCAATCTTGATTTCTTCTAATCGAACTTTTCAACCATGCTCTGCTGGTATCCTAGTCCAAGTTCTGGGTTCACAGTTCATGAGATCTAATAGCCCTTTAATAGGTGTATCAAGAACCCAAGAGTTTTTGTTCCTCAGTGCTGCTCAATGTTTTATATTTTTTTTCTTTCGGATACAGTTAATTATATCTTCATTTCAACTTACTCAAATCTTTACCCATGCTCTGCTGATACCTGTGTGAGAGTTCTGGATTACTTAATCGTGTTTTCCTATTCTCCCATTACAGGTTTATTAGAAATCGAGGAGTTCGCACTCCTAAATGCTACACAATTATTTTTTTCATTAATCTTCCTGAAACATTGAATTTAATCTTCATTTCATCTTAATCAAACCTTTACCCATGCTCTGCTGATACCTGAGTGAGAGTTCTGGGTTGGTTTTTTATATTTTTGGATAGCTCTGTTATAGTTGCAAAAGAAAACGAGGAGTTCCGGACCCTCAGTGCTACTCAATTTTTTTTTTATCTTTCCTACTGAAATACTTAATTAAATCTTGATTTCTTCTAATCGAACTTTTCAAACATGCTCTGCTGGTATCCTAGTCCAAGTTCTGGATTCATATTTCACGAGATCTGATAGCGCTTTAATAGGTGTATCAAGAAAGCAAGAGTTTTTGTTCCTCAGTGCTGCTCAATTTTTTATATATTTTTTTCTTTATGATACAGTAAATTAAATAACAATTTCAACTTACTCAAATCTTTACCCATGCTCTGCTGATACCTGAGTGAGAGTTCTGGATTACTTAATCATGTTTTCCTATTCTCTCATTACAGGTCTATTAGAAATCGAGGAGTTCCCACTCCTCAAAGCTACACAATTTTTTTTTCATCAATCTTTCTGAAACATTGAATTTAATCTTCATTTCGTTTTAATGAAACCTTTACCCATGCTTTGCTGATACCTGAGTGAGAGTTCTGGGTTACTTTTTCTTATTCTAAGATAGCTCTGTTATAGGTGCAAAAGAAAACGAGGAGTTCCGGCTCCTCAGTGCTTTTCAATTATTTTTTTATCCTTCCTACTGAAACACTTAATTCAATCTTGATTTCTTCTAATCGAACTTTTCAACCATGCTCTGCTGATACCTGAGTGGGAGTTCTGGGTTCATGTTTCATGATTTCTGATAGCTTTGTTATAGATGCATCAGAAAATGAGGAGTTCCGGCTCTTCATTGCTAATGAAATTGGTTTTTGATCCTGCTAACTTAAACACTGAATGCAATCTCGATTTCTCCTAACTTATCTTTCTCACAAGGCGCTGTTAATAATTTTGTGAGACTTCTGCTTTCATATAGTTTTTTTACTGTTACTTGGATCGTGGTTAGTAATCATAGCTGGAAGAATTTACGAAAATCCACAAATTATGTAATTCACGGCTATTTTTCCAAAATGAGTCTCTTTTTCTAGTAACCGATCAATATTTTTGTTTTATTTTTTTGTAGGTTTAGGTCAGTAGAACTCTTTCGGAAAAGTATAAGGAACTATAGACCTCACCACTGTGCACCTAAATCAGTTTTAAAATTTTAATTTTGGAGAAAATGATCTGCTACCGGAAGTTAGCAGAGCATATTTTCATTTGACTTTTTTCAGGCAAATAAGCCAGAACTATTTTTTTTAAGTATAAGGAACTCTAGAACTCACCCGCATGCCAATAGAACTCACATTTTTTTGTGCTCTGCTGGGAAATGATCTGCCAAGTTCACGGACATGCATTAATTTAGGGGTCTCCTAGTGCTATAATCTTTGTAATATTATATGATTATAAGTATTCCACCAGAATTAAACTGCATTATCAATTCTACCATTCCTACCATAATAAGCTAAGCAAATATCAAATTGTAAAAGCTAGAAAAATCTGCTTCATCCAACATGACTTGGTTCACCTTAGCACACCTAAATAGGTAAGTTTTACCCTATTGGTGATTTTAAAGTTACATTTATAAAATACAATTCTCAGCAGAGGCATGTTACAGAAACCACAACTCAGTAGAAAGAAAATAACTACAAATATCGGAAACATTTTCACGATTGACTTGATTTTATTTCAATAACTGCACAGACCGACGTCTGTAGGGATTATAAAACGCTTGTTGTCCGGCTCACAACCGCAAAAACTAAACAAAGATGACGATAAACAGTATTACCAGCTTCAGTTGGATTAGTGCGGGCTAATGTGGGAAAACCTTATACTGACCCGAGGGATTTGGAATAGAATACATTGTGATTGCAAACAAACTCATAAGTACCTACGGTGTATTTTATTTTACGGTGTATAAATATTAGGTATGATTCACTATTGTAACAAGATTATTAACAGGTAATGAAGGTAAATGTAGTCGCCAATACAGGACGGTCATATTTAAGGGTGAATACATACAATCAAACTCAACTACGTTCTTCATGGGACCAAAATTGTAATCGCGAAAAATTTATCAGCCCTCGTATACATTTGGGTCGAGTAGGTATTGAAGTTTTGAAATGAAATTGTTTATTCTGTAAATAGGATATCGGAATCACTTTGACACGTAATATTAAAACATATTAAAATTAAGCTAGATGAGGTCGGCGTTTCCTATCTGACTACTCTGGGAAGAAAGGCCGAAACAAACTCAGAGGTTGCAGTCTCTTTTAAAGTCTCGACGTAATCTTGGTCAAGCCATATGAGAACCATGTAGATTAGTGTCTGAAATTGTATTTTGAGGAAAGAACCAAACAGATTTGAGTGGACCTGTCCAGTCAGTGCAAGCATTTGTCAGTAATCGTGGAGCTCTTGTATGGGACAGTTGATTATTTTTTTCACGATTACGATGTTGAAATTCAAATTCAAAATTCAAATTCAAAAGTCATTTATTCAAATTAGGCTGAGAATCAGCACTTTTCGAACGTCAAAATTACATAAGACAGTCCCCCAAAAACGCCCGCCCTTCACCACTTCCTAGTGCTTTTGCTGGAGAGAAGAAGTGGCGCAACAAACTCCCCAGCAGCACAGCTGTCTGTTCAGTTAGAAAAAAAACTTGATTCTATACAATAGTATGCAAATAATTTACATTACTCAACACAAAACATTCAAAAAAATATATGCCATAATGACAGCTAGCACGCGCCAATGTACCAAAAAAAAAAAAAAAAAAATCGAAATCTAAACTCAAGCAAAAATAAAAACTAAAATGGTAAACAGAACTTAATACCCTAATTATAAAGCCTCCAGGCATAAAGGGCGTGCCCGCTTACATATAGCTAATAAAGCTGTAACTCGAAGTCACATAATTAGATATGATAAACTAGGACCATTGAAGTAAAAATAAATCAACAAAAATAGATCAACAGTTAGGCAAGAATAATATATAATCTACTGTCGAGGTCGCTAGCTAATCACATATTGCAATACAACTCATACGAAAACATTGTAATGAGTAGATCATGTCAACAATAAATAAAAAATAAAATAAATTGTATAATAAAGTCAAATAAATTAAACATTCTATAAACTCATATAACCTGTCAGTAGGTAAGCTAATTCTGGAGAAAGAACATAAACATTGTCTTGAGTTAATCACAGCGACCAACTATTTTTATCGCTTAAGTAGTCATTGATAGAATAGTATGCCTTTGAACAAAGGTTGGATTTTACTTTAGCTTTAAACGCATTAAAAGGCAAATCTAGCAGAGAAGTGGGTAGCTTGTTATAAAAGGTTATACCAAGCCCAACAAATGAGTTATGAACCTTATGAAGCCGGTGAAAAGGAGCTCGTAATTTGTCTTTATTTCTGGTGTTAATATTGTGGATATCACTGTTTTTAGTGTATACGTGTATATTTTGCCTAATATATAAGATATTGGCGAAGATGAATTGTGATGCCACTGTAAGAATACCAATATCTTTAAAAAAATCTCTCAGAGAGACTCTGGTACCTAGTTGGTAAATTGCTCGGACAGCTCGTTTTTGAAGAACAAATATATTTTGAATGTCAGCGGCTTTGCCCCACAGCAGAATACCATAGGACATAACGCTATGGAAATAACTAAAATAGACTAATCGAGCTGTATCAACGTCAGTGTATTGTCTTACTTTCCTGACAGCGTAGGCGGCCGAGCTGAGCCTTCCCGCTAGACTTGAAATATGTGGGCCCCACTGAAGTTTGGCATCTACTGTTATACTGCCGAGCCCACAGTTTCAAGCACTTCTTTATCTAAGACGATGTTGGGTCCTAGATTTCTAACATTCGGTAAAGCGAACTTTATACATTTCGTTTTCTTGGAGTTGAGAACTAAGTTATTTGTTGTAAACCAATCCGTAACCATTGAGAGTGCACTGTTTACATCGTCAAAATCTTGTCTGTTCCTGTCTACTTTAAAAATAAGAGAGGTATCATCTGCAAACAGTACAACTTCACAGATACCCTTTAAAAAGAATGGTAAGTCATTGATATACACTAAGAACAAGAATGGACCCAGTATGCCTTGAGGTACACCTAACTGAACTGGTAACCCGGAAGATTTCACACCATTAATATCTACACATTGGGACCTATTACTTAAATAAGAATTTATAACATCGAGAGCTTCGTTTTGCACACCGTAATGACGCAGTTTACGCAATAGCGTGTCATGGTGCACGCAATCAAAGGCTTTGGAGAGATCACAGAAAACCCCAATAGCATTTTGCGAGTTCTCCCATGCGCTAAATATGTGTTTCAGCAGAGCAACACCCGCATCTGTAGTCGAACGACCTTTTGTAAAGCCATATTGTTCATTATGAAGGAGGCTATTTAAATTAAAATGTCTTAGTAACTGCTTGAGTATTAACTTTTCAAATATTTTACTAAATGCAGGTAAGATAGAAATAGGCCTGAAATTGCCAACGTCATTTTTATTACCTGATTTAAATAATGGAATGACTTTACTACTCTTCATGAGGTCAGGAAAAGTTCCTGAGTCAACACATTTATTAAAAGTAACAGCTAGATAGGGGGCTACGATGTCTATTATATTACTTAAAAGTTTAATGGAGATGCCCCAGTAATCACCAGTGTTTTTGGATTTGAGTGTGTTAAAAACATTAACTACATCACGAGGTGTTACATGTTCGAAGCTAAATAAACGACTACTTTTAGACACACTACTAAGCAAAAGGTTTTCAGCTTTAGACGGGGACGAAGTTAAGGAGCGAGTCGTAGTTAAAGGTATGTTGGCAAAAAACTCATTAAACGCCTCAGCTACGTCAGCTGCTTTAGTAACTAATTTATTGTCGACTATAACCTCAAGTTCTTTATCTTGTTTAACCGACTTACCCGTTTCATTGTTAATAATTTTCCAAGTGGTTTTTACTTTATTATTGGAATTTTTAATTGTATTGCTCAAAAATTTCGATTTAGCATAAACACTAACCTTTTTAAATAATTTTGAATAATTTTTAACATACTCTAGGAAAGGAGTATCAAACCTGTATTTTTTCAAACCATATAACTCGTATAGTCTCGCTCTACTTTTATAAATACCTGGAGTGGCCCATTGGTTAAAGCCAGCGCTGGTGCCATTAATTTTAATAGTTTTGGTCTTGAATGTAGATTGGTACTCTTTTTGCACGACATCAAAAAGGGCTCCATAGATGGTCCCATGAAGAAGGTTGTTCAGTTTGATGGTCTGTACCTACCCGTCCAAATATGACTACACCTTTCTGATACATACTGTACATCTGGTAGAATTTTTCATTATGACCACAAAGTTCATGGTCGTTAATTGTACTGTATAAGCACAACTGTTGTGCTCATACAGTACAATTAACAACCATGAACTTTGAAACCATGAATTTTATGTTGTGCCACAACATAAAATTGATGAATTGATATGCGCCAAAGCTCACGGTTCTCCATCACTGACATGACAACATGAAATGATTTTGTATTCTGATTATATGCCAAGGAGCAGGAAAAACACATAAAATTGAGCTTGACCTTGCTACATTCGTCGAGCCGCATTAAACATTCAACAGCTTATCGGGAGTTATGTTATGAGTTATTCATCTATGCATTACATCCGGTGACACCCCCGCGACCCGCAACCCATGCCCGCGCGCACCCTTCGAAAAAGGGTAACCTTTACTCTTGTGTTAGACGAACATGGTTCAAGGGTAAACCACTGCATGTAATATTGTTTTGGCTTAAAAAATCGGTCAACATTTACTTTTCTTTTTAGTTGTTTGTTTCCTTTTAACATATCGAGGCTTTTATGACAATATTATATATAAACTGACTATTATATGAATATAGCATATTATATTGTATCAGAACAGGATTGTTCTTGGTTATCGTTTGATCAACAAGTTGTTGCTACAGGTGGACCGTAACGATCATACTCAATACATTTCGTAAGAAAATGGAAAACCGGTAGATACAAAAATTATCCTTGGTATCTCATTTATAGTGAGTGATAGACGACCTCATGGCTGAGTATTAACAGCCGCACGGGTCGATTCATCAGGTTAAGCTATTACCGGGGTTGGTTCATGGATGGGTGACCATCTTTACATACCGAGACTCCTCCATGACTCAGAAAGGACGTTAAGCCTTTGGTCCCAGCCGGCATTCAGAGTCGTTACGAGTCGTCAGAAGCCCGAAAGTCTGACAACCAGTCTTACCAAGAGATACGTATTACCCAGTTACTGGGTTGTGGAAGTGAGATAGGCAGTCACTCCATGTAAAATACTGGTATTCTGCTGCATCGGGTTAGACTGGAAGCCAACCCCAAAGTAGTTGGGAAAGGCTAGGCAGATTGATTTGATCTCATTTATAGTGAAAATTATGAAGTAGGCAAACAGGCTAGCAAAAAGAGGTAATATTCGTCGTGATATTTCCACGTGGTTGTCTTTATCGAAGCTAATGGATAAAACACAATACAAAAAAAAACAAATAATAATAATATATAGATGATTGATTGATGGTGCCTCCGAACAATCTCCTTATAAACCACTCTATCTTTTTCCAGGATGTCACAAAAAGACAAAAGAGCTCCAATGGGAATTTAATTGAAAGAAAGTTATACTTGGTAAGGTGTTTGCCGCTTATCAATAAAAAAGTGGGAGTACTACTTCCTACGCAAATGAACACTGAATAAAATTGTGATTTAGAAAATCAGTAAAGTAAAAAAATATAGAACAGTTTATTAAGTAGGTAAGTAAGTACTTGGGAATAAAAGAACGTATAATATTTTTAGCCAAGGATCTTCAATTGACATTTTTTCCTTCGCCATGTTTGGTTTTTTTTTTCTTTACTAGAATATTGCTTACTCTTTAACGATTCCCAGGAACTACGTAGAATATAGACAAAGAATCATAGTCTATGTTCCATTTCTTTTTAGGGTTTCGTACCTCAAAAAGCAAAAACGGAACTCTTATCCTCTGGACCGTTGGTGGGCTGCGTCATGACCCACGTCAAAAAAGTCTGAAATGTTCATGGGTCACGACGCAACCCGCCCGGTGCCCAGTCCATTTTGTCTGTTATTTGTATTATAAATAGTGTTTACTTTTGTGGAACAGGTTTATATTTAAAGTCTATGAACGAACGATGACATAAAACATGACATGACCGACATCTGACAGTAAATTCATTGAATAAATTCAATATTTATTCAGTTCATACGGTCTGCGCGCAAAATGGCCGCGCGTGTGGTGTTTGTCTCGTGTTTTGTTTTCGATTTTATTTTGTTTTAGTTAATTTCGGTAGTCCTCAAGCCTTTGTGTAGTGTTTTCCCATGAGTAAATAACATCATAAGTTCGAATGTACATTCAGATTTGAGTATAGTGCAACGTAATAAAAACTGTGATCCAAATAAAACGTTCGTGTTAAAACTTTTAATGGCGTGGTCAAACGTGGTGTTATTTTTGTTAAAAATAAACAATTATATCAGTTGAATCTCTGTTAGCTATTGTATAAATGACGAACAAAAGATAAACTTCAGTGTAAAAAGTGTTTGTGTGTTAAGTGATAAGGAGAACAAAGAAAAAACAGGTTCCGTTATCGGGCCGGCGGCCGTCGGAAGGTGACGTCATTGCGCCGGTAAGTAATAAAATATTTTTTTATGTGAATATTGTGTGGAAACGTGTAGTTTTTTATGTAATTCTTTAACGTTAATTAGTATATCAATTTAAAAAAATAATAATAAGTGATAAAAATATTTTCAATATTTTTCTATTATTTTTTTCTTTACGGTAATGGGGAAAAAGCCCCCTTCTCGTGACTTTACATTAAAATTAAGAATATAATAGGAAAATAACATTTAGTTATCTAGTTTTATTGTGTTAGCTTATTTTATACCGATTCCAACTACGTAAGTATTATAAATAGCTCCCATACGAAACTTTAGAGATATAGTCGTTCTAATCTCAAGTAGCAGGCTTCGTGGGGGGTCTCGGGACCACCCACGCGCCGTTTGACAGCAGACGGCTTTGCGCCGGCGCGGCGCGTGACAATCCAGAGGATACAGGATCACTCGTGTGTCTGTCTGTATGGCCGTCTGTCACAGCCAATTTGCTCCGAATCGAATGGACTGATTAAGTTGTAATTTGGTACACATTTATGAATTTATGTGACCCTAACAGGAACGTGTAACGAAAATAAATGAATTTTGAATACGGGGGTCACTTTTCGAGAGCAAATTGTTTTTTTATTTTATTAATAGCTGGTTGTGAGAATTAGATTTTTTTTATAATTTTAAAATAAATAGTTTTAATGACATTTATGAAAATAGATAAAAGTAGGCCATTCCCCGCCCTCATCGCCCAAACTAATGAGTCAAATTTTGAAAAAAAAAATACAGTAGGTATATAAATCTATACTTATATGATTACAAGAAAATCTATAAGAAGTCAACTGTCTTAAAACACCATGGTAAATCTTCCAATATTGTGCGTACAAACTTACATCTGCAGTTGGAATGTATGGGAGAACATGTTTTTCAATTACAACGTTAAGTTTGTCCTTGGGATAAATTCATCCCAACTACGGAACTCTTCATTGTGCGTGGTCCGACACGCACTTGGCCGGGTTTTTATTTTTTGTCAGCGATGAAACACGTTTTTTCTGAATGAGATTGCCAATAACTTCACTGTCGCAGTCATAGATATCCGTGGTCGCAGTTCAGTAAGTGGTCCCTTTAACCCCTACGTACTAATTACCTGTGTTGATAGTTAAGTACACTACATACACGATTGCCAATTATGTACGACGAAGAAATAAAATATGCGAGTGAAACTGGGGGCAGAAACTAGTATAATTAAAAGGATTGGGTAGACATCTATTACCAAACTTAGAAAGTAATGACAAGATTTGATAATTCCACAAAATCCTTTGCTGTAAAATGAAGATCGCATTTGTAAATTGAAATCGTTATTAAACATGGACGCTTTAATTTCAGTTAGGTACTTTGACATTGGGTTTTTGAAAAGGACGTATAGATACTAGCTATTATTATTTATTTCATTAAAATAGTATTGGAAGCCTTGATTAATGTAACGCTCAATAGTTTTGTTCTAGAATAGTTTAAGTCTGTGGTTAAGCTTTAGGTTATCTAGAATCGTATTGATTAAAAGTGATATCAATTAACCTAAGTTACTGCACTAGTGCTGGAATTTCTTAATTTATATGATCTAAAGTCTGAGTAAGTACATAGGTACGGATACCAAAATGGCTTTGAATAATAATTTAGCCTGGAACATCTTAATAAAAATATAGACCTTCTCATTTGTTAGCTATACCTATTAGTGTGGATTATTCAAAGAAAAACTAATTTTAGACAAAAAGCTTGCTTGCCGTTATTTCGGTACGACTGTCAAAATAATATCTCAAAAGTTTGCTTTATATACAGGGTGGCAGGGACATCGACGCGAAGCCGTGTACCATGGATTCAGTACATGATTCTGAACCCCCCTGCGCTTTATTTATAATTTTTCGTCGGTTATTTAAAAAAATATCTGTTGTTTCATAGAAAAGTGCAATACCTATGCGGTCAAAATGTATGGAACAGCTGTTTTTTTTTAAATAACCGAGGAAAAATTTCAACGCAGGGGGGTTCAGAATCATGTAATGAATCCATGGTAACAGGCTTCGCGTCGCTGTCCCTGTCACCCCGTATATTATTGTTGTGTAAAATGATTAGTAACATTATAAACAAACACACTTACAAAGGCCTAGCACACATGCACTGTATTAATCAAATGATCGGTCAAATGGTGAATTATTGAAGCGGACGGGTCATAGTAAGCGTTCAATGGCGTATATTGGGCCAGCAGTGCATAACATGGCCATCGATGCGCGGCCATCGCGATAGAGAGCAACATGCTCCGCTAATGAGCCGGTGATGAAGATAAAACCGAATTTATTAACGTTGAATGCATCTATTATAATGGGCAATGCACACATGGGTTACTGGCTGATTTTGGCTTCCAATTTTGATTTTGCTAGCCAATTGCTGCCAAAAAACAAAGATGAACCGATAATACTGACTTAGCTTTTATTCCTTTTTTTCTGTAAATAAGACCAACCGAAAATCGCTTTGACAGTTTTATACGCCGTTCACGAATGTTATCCAACGGCCACTAAAAAACCAAATGGAATTCCGAACCGAAATTGAAAGCGTCGATTTTTATACGTCCGCAGTCGATCCTACTCATCAGATGTCACAGAGACGAGCTCCGGAATTCTAAACCCGCATCTAAAGGGCCAGAGTCCAGAGGGACTCGAGTGGAGTTTGGGAGGCTACAGATAATAATGTTTATATCTCATTAGGGTGAGAGAATGACGATCTACAATGGCTTTGTCCACGCCTAAATAAACGTATCTAAAGCGAGTCGGAAGTGTCATTATTGTCAAAGAGAATATGATACATGAATGTTGATACGACCTAACGAGTATTTGCATGTTGAATACTTAAATGGTAATAACATTCACGTATTGATATTAATAGGAGCTTTGTATGTTTGATGAGCAGTAGAAGATATTTAGCTGTTTATAATATTCTAGGAATATTGATTGTTTAGGCGTAGGTGGGTATATTAATAAATATTTTGCATTAGGTTTCAATAAAAAAGGTGTTTACGAATGCATAGAATGCCTTCAATAATAAATTGACTATCAACCGAGTATTGACTTTTGACTAAAAAAAAACGTAAAAACCATCTGTCTCAGACCCAGAGGTCCCGGGTTCGATTCCCAGTGGGAGCAAAAATTTTCTGCTCAGTTTGGTTGGTGGTAGGGCTTGTTCTAAGTCCGCCTGGTTAGCTACCACCATCTTATCTAAGTCTGTCGCCATAACAACAATGTTAACAGCATTGTTGTGTTTGGCAGTTAGAGATAAGATTCCAGTTCCTCTGTGGTTGAGGATTCCTCACTTCCATTTTCTGATCATTACTTACCAGAGATGCAGGCCATGAGGACCGATGTGGTTAAAAAAAAAAAGTACAATAAAAGTAACTACTTATAGTCTAACAATACAACTTAACTGTGGGCGTGTGTCTTTTGTCGCTACATAAATCACAAGTTGGTATTTTTCGGTGTGAACAAGGGACGGAATCACTCGCGGCGCTCCTTTTCACTGAAGATTCGGATTCGCTCGAGGAGATACATATTAATGTACTCGGCTTCCGAAGAGGCGATGCAATGATCAAATCCCAACATCAAGCACCGTTTCGGAATATTTTTATCGAAAGTTCGAATATCTATTTTGTTCGATGAAGAAATGTTATATTTGAGGCTTAATGTTTTAAAACCACGATTTGAATATCAGTGAACATAAACTCTGTATAGTTTCCTCAGTTTCGACACCAGTTTGCGAAAGTCTTTGTGGCATCTGGATTTGTTGATCTGTGTTCTGTCCGATCCAATACCTTTTTGTCAGATATTGCTTATCTGAATCGTAAACCACAACGAGCAAAGTTATAAAGCTTAAAACCCAAGCGAGTCGTTCATTGTTCAGAAATTTCGTGGTAAACGTACCATAAATTTTGTGCTCAGGCTAAAGTTAGTGAATAATTTTCCGTGTCTCTGTTTATTATAAGCTGGGTAAGTTGTTTGAGAGTCGTTGCTCGTAATCAACTTCTCGAATGTGAAACGCGCTCCACTGATTGCGAGTATGAATACAATGTCAAGTCGATATCACATCAAATATAAGGTCATAACTTACACTTCAAAATGGCTCTTAACAAGGAAAATGCAAAAAACATCTGTTTTATAAATCTCATCTTAAGAGAAAATAAAGTTACGAGAAAATATTATACAACAGAGAAAATTAAGAAAAGTTCCAAAGAATAAACTAAATAAATAAGAAACGCATGCAATAAAGACAACTTTCTTTAGCTTAGTAATTGAGACCTCTCTCAAATCCTTTGCCGACAGCTCTGCCTAACTGAGTTGGAAAGCAGCTGGACGAAGTTTTTACTTTTTCTTTCAACAAAGTTATTACACTTTAGTGAGTGGTATAATTCTGCGCGGTCAAAGCGAGAGAAAAATTAGACCTATTTCAAAAGCCAACTTATTATACTTTTTACACTGGAGGATTAAGTGGACATTGGTTTTAAATGTTTGTATGTAAAGGCATATTATAGAAATATTAAATACTACCTACTTAAATTGCATCTTTTACGGGGTTACCTATAAGTTTTTCAAACGACTACTGCTATTCTTTGAAAATTGTAGATGTGGTTATTAAACATCCAATTGACGTCTCTAGTGTCTCAATATGACAAACAATTAATGTCCCAGACCGTTGTCCAACAACATCAACGAGTATTTCGGGACACCGCAAAGCGGTTAGTCGACTCTTCACGTGACCAAAGAATCAGCATTGCCATCCAACGTCGCAACGCTGCCTGCGTTGTGGGCACTTTTCCCATTGACAGTGGTGCGGACAAATTCTTTGATCCATGCCCAATGAGCATTCCTTTATTTTTATTTTTTTATTTACATACTTGTATATATATTTTTTGAGAGTAGTGGCCCAGTGGTATTGGCCCCGAGTTACGAGTTGTAGGTCGTGGGTTCGAACCCAAGCAGGCGTTTTACTTTGAGTAAATAATTTCATCACCACTGCTCTCGAAACGGTGAAGGAAAACATCGTGAGGAAACCGGCATGTCTAAAGGTGCTCCCACACAGCAGTTATATAACGTTATATAACATAGTTTTTAAACAGAACTGAACCTTAGTACTTTAAAAAACTATGTTAGAAAATGTTTGTTAACATTTTATAACAGCAGTGTGGGAGCACCGTTAGAACCAAAAATTCGAAAACATGTGACATCTACCAACCCGCACTGGGCCACTCCCTCTCACAGAGAGGAGGTCTGTGTCCCAGCAGTGGGAACATTAATAGGCTGATTATGTATGTAAATTATGTATATATATATATTTTAGTATTACATCAAATTGAATTGAATACCTACAGTTACAACAAAAATAACTAGGATTGGAATCAAGCTTAAACAATTCATTAATGCAAATTGCATTGCTGCACTTTTTTTTCTTTAAGAATACAGAAAACTTCTGTTTTGCTCATTGGCTTTTTTTTCTTTGCTGTTATAGCTTAGTAAGTTCGATCTTATATTTAAGTTAGACCGACAATTCCACTTGAACAAAGTAATAAGGCCTTCGTTAATAAGTTATCAAGTAAGGAAGCTCGTTGTATGAGGAACTATGAAAGTGTTTGATGGGTCATTCCTTCTAAGAATTAATGCGCCGTTTTATGTTATTACTTCACTGTAAAAAATTCATTTAAAGTTACTGTTACTATTAGCCTGTATCAACCCACTGCTGGGCAAAGGCCTCTCTCCACTGCTTGCGAACCAGTGCTAATGTGGACAACAAGTCGATTGTTTTGTCCAGCCGGTGCCGCCATGCCGTCATCTTCTAAGGGGTCTGGCGCGACGCCTTTAGCATAATTTAAAGTACCTACATGGTTAAATTTATAGATTTATCATTGTATTATATTATCAACCCGCCGTTGCTTCTCGCGGTTTTTATGCCATAACAAAACATTATATATTAATATATATAATCAGCCTATTAATATTCCCACTGCTGGGACACAGGCCTCCTCTCTGTGAGAGGGAGTGGGCTGTAATCTACCACGCGGGCCCAGTGCGGGTTGGTAGATGTCATATGTCTTCGAATTTTTGGTTCTAAGACATGCCGGTTTCCTCACGATGTGATTAATCTTCCAAAATATTCTCTAAATGATGGTGGAAACCGCATCAATATCCGTGGCGTAGTTGAGAAGAATAACGCGATCAAACACGAAAAGCAACTTAATTTATAATGTGTAGGTAGGTCAATCTGCCTAGCCTTTTCCCAAATATGTTGGGGTTGGCTTCCAGTCTAACCGGATTCAGTTCTCAGGGTTTATAGATAAGTGAGTCTAACCAATAAGTTATTTTTGGTAAAAAACCATAACGCTGGAAACCAAACAAAAGCTCACACATACGTATAGCATATATACATTTTACTTGGCATTAATAAAAATAAAAGCATAGCCAACAAACGTATTGTGTGACTGGCAGGCTAAATTCTATTATATGATGATTGATGGTCTAGAACTCGCAAGCAAGGCCACCGGGTCCGAGCCACTCCTTCCACAATTTTTGAACGTTTTGCTGAGAGAAAAATATTATTCGTATATTTTGCGGTCAAAATAATGAATGTTGGGCCTGACAATCTTATTCGTGTATTTTATACATATTATAGGGCTCGAAGCAAGTAAACAACTATTTGATTTATAGCAACTGGTAAATAAACTGATAATTTTCATGTGATTTTTGCCCTTAATTTGATGTAAGTACATCCTCTTATTTACAAAACTATGCAATGCTATTAAAACCTAAATCAATTTTCCCGGTTAGGCTTACAATAGAAATGTATGGAAAAATCCGATCGTCTGTGTTTTTTTTCAAACAAAAAAAAATGGCCGACTATAGGTGAGCTCAAATTATACGCGTCACTTGATTCACGTGTAACGAATGGTTGTAAATGTTTCAACATTTGGACGCGACATGAAAAGTGGGCACAGAGGAAATTGATATGCGACATTAATACATTGAAAATATTTAATGCACGTTCGTGGAAATTAAACAACGTATTGTAAATTGTTGTACTATCAGTCGCGGATTGTAAATATCAATTATTTAATTTGTCGCCTATCAATTTCGAGTTTTAGAAATAGTTCGGCTTTTTAGAATGCTCTCTTTATCCCCATACCAGTGTCCATTTAATGTTCTATGTCTCGTAATGTTAATAACTTTACTAGGTTATAGTTATAGTTAGTTATTTAATTTATAGACTTCGAGCGAGGACAACGGGCTCTAATAAAACTGATATACTTAAAAAATCTTAGATTTCCCACACAGAGTCTTTACCATATTAGCGATTTACTCTCGTTGCGAAAACTATATATTATTATAGTAAAAATTGTGCTAAAGAAACACAAATCTCTTCCTTTGACCCCAGCTTAACCTTGAAAACAAGAAAAGATATAATAGCGGAAGTTCCTCCAACTAAAACCAAGTTCACCCGTATACAATACAATAAACTCAGTTATGGGACAATAGAATAAACAAAGCGTTTATAATAAGAAACAAAATTTATTTAAAAAAATTGTAACTCATTACATAAAACCTTACCTATGACGACATGGAGGCGCTGCTGATATAAAATATAACCTCACACCTAATTCCTGCACCATTCTTAACCTCACGCATGCACTCTAATTCATTCGACACTCTCACTGTCACTCACACACTCGCATGCTTGCATACGGGCTGCGTTTTTAGTTTTAACTCTCTTTTCTTTATGTCCTTATTTCATTTCATCTTCATTTGTATAGAATCAGAAATAAAACAACTGAATTGAATAACAAACAATTTATCTTTTTTTTTCGTTTTTCACTATTGTACAAAAACAAGCGTTTTTCTAACGCCACTAAACTTCTTCCCAGCTAAAGCACTTGGAAGTGGTGAAGGGTAGTTGTTTTTGGGGGACTGTCTTATGTAATTATGTGCGTTTGAAAAGTGGTGATTCTCAGCCTAATTTGATTAACTGACTTATTTATGGTCAGGGAAAACGTCAATCCAATAGCCACATTCGTTAATATGATAAACGATGCTCATAATACAGGTAACATTATATCTGTGTTCCAGTCTAAAGCGAGACTGCTGTAGCTGTACAGTGGAACAGAGCATGATTGATCATTTAATGAAATCAATTCTAGCCTTTGTGTAGTATCGGGGTGGCGAACCGTGGCATTACTGAACGGTATATAATATATTAGTAGTGTTGCTCTCTGTTAATGTAAATTTCCGATAAACATAGCGAAACGTATTTGGAGCATCGTAATGTCTCTATTAGTTTCAATCGATTGCCAGAAAAAGGTTGTTGTTTAGAATAGTGTAGCCTAAATATCTATTTAAATACAGTGGAAAATTGCAGTAACAAAAGAACTGATTCGAATGTTTGTTGTTGTAAAAAATACGAAGATTTACCGTCTCAGGTTTACGATTTGTTTTTGTTTACATCGCACTATTGCATGAGCTCAAACCAGTCTATACACACTTGTGGGGCACGACTGAGGCGGGCGCCATATTAATATTCATAAAGCGACTTATCTAGAAAATATTGTAATTCAGCCGGCGTCACTGAATAGGCAAATTGTCACATAAACCAGTTATCAGTCTTACACTAATACTAGGGCCGTGTTGATGAGGGCCGCGCGACGTTTGCACGGCCCTTGTTAGTTCACCTGTGAAACTGGGAATAATTAATTCCATACCCTTGTAAACCTTTATATAGAATTGTTTACCCGAACGTTACACTGTTACACAACACATTACCTACCCTATTTTAATTTAATGGTAATACGCATACGTATAGTAGTTGTTAGGACGTGGATTTGTTTCAGTGATAATGCTTGATTTTAAATAGCAGACCCCTATTAATCTGTTTGTTTAAGTAATCCCAACATACTTACATATGTAGGTTTTTTGTTAGCCCCGTGTAGTCACAAAAGGGTTTACCTTTCTTAAATTGCTGGACAGCAACTGCATCCATTAGCGTTCTAATTATCATTACCTATACGATGGACGAATCTTTCTCGTGTCGCTCATCCGTAACTGTTGATCCTGTAAGTCAGATTACGCCTATAATAATATGATGTTTGTAAATAGGAATACAAAACCAAGTATAGGTTAGTACCCATACCTATTTGGTCTTGTTATTATATCACGATTAAAAACAATTTGTCCAAAACATACAATTTAGTTTTGAAATATATTATCTGTTGTTTGTAACTTCAGCCTCGTGGAACTTCTCTGTTTTCCCAAAGGAACCATACGTCCTTTCTGTGGTGTCAAACAATCTACAAGTAAAATTTCAGTTAAAACTATTTGAAATGTTTCAAACTAAACTGGAGCCCAGTTGCCGTATTTTTAACACTCGGTACTTGACACCCGGAACGAAAACGTTGGTTTAGGAAACAAATAGCAGTAAGTTTTCTTCCTTATAAAGTTGTACGTAATAGCTACTTGAATTTTTCAATAGGGAAACGTAATTACAAAAAACGTTTACGCGAAGGGCACGAAAGAGCATCTTCAGTGGTGTGCTCAAAATACTATTAAGTCACTTAATATTCACACAGCACACGTACGCCGCGCGGCAAACGGAAAAATCCAATTAACTTCATACGGAGAGTTCCAGCCAAACTCGGCCCCACTCCCAGCCACTCCACGCCACTCACACTAACGACTATTTTTCAATAACATTAATGGAATAACCTCTACCTCATTACGTCAGGAATATTGCACAGGCAGACGAAAGCGCCCCATCAAAGAACCATTTTACTTTTTTATTTAATTACGGATCCGATGCTAAATAAATTGTAATAAGTTGTCTTTGTAATTTACATTTCCATTTCGTATGAAAGAGAAGGTCGGAGTTTTCAGGTTTTTCGTAGTACGAGTATTTGACGGTTTTACAGAATACAAAGTGTAGGTAATTAAAATTAAATAGTCGAGTTTAATACTGAGAAACTTGTAAAATTAGAGCTACAGAGTTGTAAAAGACAAATATATTTCAATTCTGACGGAACCATGTGGGAATTGTGAGCCTCAGGCTACTGGGGGAACATTGAATAAAAAACAGGGGAATATCGTTCGAAGAATTCATTTTTAAAGTTGAGTTCTGCTTGTGCTAAACGCATTGTTACTTTTTAGTAGTATTTATAGAATATTGCTTTCAAAGAATTCATTCATCATCATCAACCTATTAATGTTCCCACTGCTGGGACACAGGCCTCCTCTCTGTAAGAGGGAATGGGCCGTAATCCACCACGCGGGCCCAGTACGGGTTGGTGGATGTCACATGTCTTCGAATTTTTGGTTCTAAGACATGCCGGTTTCCTCACGATGTTTTCCTTCACCGTTTTGAGAGCAGTGGTGATGAAATTATTTACACAAATTAAAGCGCCTGCTTGGGTTCGAACCCACGACCCACCACTTGTAAGTCGCGGCCGTTACCACTGGGCCACCACTGCTCAAGAATTAATTGGTGAATCTTATTAGACCAACTGAACTTGTTGGTGCTTAAAGATCGTTTGCAATTTACTCAATCATTGACATCACATATTTAGATAGCTTTAGTAAAATAAAAAGTAAACAAAAATAATAACAAGTACCTACCTACGAACTGAAAGCTCAAAATAGGTATGAAAGTTTTGACGTATAACCAAAACAAATGATTCTACATCATTAGTTTCGGTAATGTACAGGCTATGTACCTGCCTACTGTACATTCGTGTATCAATTTATTGATATGTATTTGGCGTCGTGTAACTTGAGCTCTGGTCCTGAATATTTCATATCGATACAATCAACGCGTCCCGAGGCGCTTGCCAGTAATTTAGTGACAATGGTCTATTTAACCGTAGATAATAGTAATTTAATGTGAATTGATGTGATTTTGCGTAGCGACGCGGTTTGATATATTATGTACGAGTGGAACATCATGATCTTTCACTTATGACTTAACTCGCGTAGGTAAAGTATCAAATGAAATTGATATTTCATATCATTTTTCTAGGAAACTTCTAGCAGTTTCAGAGTAGATACAAACAATAGAACAAAAGTATCTAGTATCATTCTGCTCACGTCAGCATTCTCTGTGCAAAATTGCATTTGTATGAAGTTCCATCGAGGCGCTATTGAATAACAGACCATGTGCATCTGTGGCCATGAATCTGACTTCGATTTATTGGGATTATAAAGTTATGAGACATCGACTACCTACATCTGCATAGGAATAGGTTTTAATCTAAATGGCCTTAGAATAGCATTATGTTGAACTTACAACCAGCACAAAATATGTTAAATACATATATGCTATATATGTGCACTTTTAATGAAACTTTTTTTTTCACGCAATCTTTAAAGCTGCTACGTCCATTATAAAAGTTCCAGAAAATAAAGACTTAGTTTTCACTTGTGAACAGTTGACAAGTGTCTTTCTTGTGAATTCCCCATAGTTATAAAACTAGTTCACATTTCCACTGTGAAAGAGTCACAGAATGGATTTTATGACTTTTCTTTACACACTAACCTAATAAAATGGATTTTACGCCTTGGAGAACCGAGAGCTTCGAAAAACTGGGTATCAACCCAAATCAGAATTTCCGCTAGATGTTTATGTCGTAAATATTTTTATATGCATTTTAAATGCTGGCTTTATATGTTTATATTCAATAGTGTTTTTTAATGCTGACATAGGAACTATTCCGTAATGTATACATTTAGCTATACAAACATTTATTGGCTGTTGTGGTTCTGCTACGAAAGCTATTCGATTCGGACGTCGATGGGGTCATGCGACCTGTCATTTGCAAAGGGATTTGCACCCTTTACCGTTTCACCCGTCAAATTTATTACCGTCGACAAGCGTACGTCGCCTAACGAATGGAGGTTAGTTTTTCTAGCTTTGAATGTCTTTTATAGTGTATTCGTATATCACATCTGAGTAATGTGCAAGCAATAAAATGGGACACAACGAGATTACATACACCTAGAAAAACTTGCTACAAAAAATATCAGAACGCAACAAAGAGCATTGATTTATATATTCAAGGAGATTCGGTGTACGCTGGGGAAAGTGAAATGGGAATTTGAGAAAGAATATTTAAGACGTTAGGCTGGACTTATCTGACATTTCCGGTCATTGAAGCGAGGGCAATGGGGCAACAAAACATAGTCGACACTTTCACCATCAGCGTCATTACCTTTCCGCCATGCAACGGCGAAACGCTTCCGTCATTTTCATGATTTAAAGTGTTCGTCAGTGGTTTGTGCAGGTAGATGAATAAGCGTAATCACCTGCTTGCCTCCTGATAACACAGTGATAATAATTAAGTACCTGTTTCCAATTTTCCTCATCTATGTTATAAATAATTTATCAACAAGATCTTTTCTCCCCTAAGTATTTTATTTATCTGACGGGAGCAAAGTAATAAAGCCCCCAATGTTCGTCAATAGATTAGTTTTGTCTGAGTCATAATTACAGACGTCGCCGTCGCTAGTCTTTGTAACAGGATGTCTGTTCCTGACACAAGGGGGCTCAGGGTTCGGCCTATAGGGCTGATTAGCTGGCACATGCCTGAGCTCAGCAGTCGACGAATCCTTTATCTCGAGCCGGCAGCTCCTACACCACCCCGCTAATATTATCGCCGCTTTCAATTAAATTAGAAATTGACGACTTTTCAACGAACCTATTTTGTGAGTTCTGAGCAGAATCACAAATAGATTTCCATTTGTGATTCGTTTGATTAGAACCGTTTGGTTGATGTTTATTTTGTGTTTATCATTATTGTATAAACAGAGATTGTTATTAAATTCAATGATTTCATAAATTAATACTTACTGTCAATGATGACGTGAACTAATATCATATTATTTTAATACTGTTTCAAAATTTAATCTAAACATCCACGGGTAACCTTTAGTTATATATTCTGTATAAACAAACAAGGAGGAGGTTCTCAATTCGTCTGTTTATATATTTTTTTTAATATGTGATAACAAATATTTGAAAAAATAAAAATATACAGTCGAATGAAATACATGAGAACTTTCTCGAATCCTTTCTCGTTCTCTGTCAGTCGGTGGCAAAAAACGGAAATATAAACCCTAAGACACCAATTTCCGAAATTAAGTTAATTTTCACCTTGATGTTTTTTTTTAAGTCGGTAGATTTTTTTTTGTTAAACGGTTTTTTCCCATATTACTTCTTAATAATGTCAATATAAAGTTAATATGTATCAAATCATATCAATTCACTGCTCAGCTACCTTTGAAGTGTTTCAAAAAGGATGTATTTACCTAAATACTTAGATAGTATAAGGTACTTACTAGGTCCTAGGAAATAGCATTACGAACGTACCTAATAGTGTTCGAAGATGCTCTGGAAACTAACTTAAGTGCCTTTGTCATGCACCGCGAAACATCCTGAACATCTTCGTTTTTGTTGGGCAGAAAACTACCTATAAAACTTTCCTGGAGGAAAGACATTTCTTGTAAAATGCTTTTTACTCTAAATTCTTATAAAATAGAAATAAAATATTCTTATAAACTGTTCTTATAAAATCGTCTAGTTAGTCTAGTGGTCCTGGGTTCCATTCCCAGCTTGGGCAATTATTATTGGGTTTTTCTTCAGGAATATCTTAGTAGCAGCCGGGAGTTTGGAGTTGTGCCCTTCGTTGATGGCAATAGACTCGCCCCGTCCCCGGCGAAATGTTGGTGTACTATAGATACACCTCTGCCTAACCCTTTGGGGAATCAAGGCCTGATGTTATGTTAAACATACATGGCGAAATGTACATACTATTAGTACCTACACTTCTGCCTAATTTAGTACCTACACTTCTGCCTAATTTAGTACCTACACTTCTGCCTAATTTAGTACCTACACTTCTGCCTAATTCTTCGGGTATTACAGGCGTGATGTTATGTTATGTTTACGTTTACATTTCTTATCAACTAGCTGACCTCTGCCCACTTCCTTGGGCGGTAAACGTTAATATATAGACTATGATACCCACAAATAACGAGGCTTTCTAATGGTAAAATAATTTTCAAAATCGGTTCAGTAGATCCAGAGATTACCCCCTACAACCTCACATACTTTACCTCTTTATAATATTAGTATAGAAGTGTAGATTATAACAAGGCTTTCTCTAAATTCTTAAAAAAATCTTATGTTTTATTTTTCGTGTTTCATTTAATGAATAAACGTTCGCAAAGAGACGTTGTTGCGATTAAACAGCTATCTAATAACGTAACACTTTTTCGTATCCGATTACGACTAATCTGTTTCATATTGACAGTTCAACAACATTCGTTGCGTTATTTACGTTGTTGAGCAGATTTTTTTTCGAACTTATGAAGCCTTGGATTGGCAATCTGTTTCAGATTCTGATTGATCGTGCATTATGCAATTAGGGGACACGTTATCACTTCAACTATAGGTACTTTCCAACTCTGTAGCCACAATGGCTGTAAGCATGGGGATAATGTAGACTTAGGTCTAAAGAGAGGCAGAACAGCTTACTCTCTCACAGAAACTTATGATGCTATTTACAAACAAAAGACCAATACTTGAGAACTACCAACAAAACTTTTTACCCGAAAATTATCACAATAATTCGATTTTTATCGTTATAATTGAGTTTCATTAAACGCCGTGTTAGTGTATGACATGAATAACGGAAATGAAATAGTCGCACGGTATGGTGGGTATTTCTTAATACACTCGGCTGCCAAAGAAAGAATCCCGTGCGTCGCGAAGCATTATTACGTTTCTCCCCACATTGTGGCTCACCCGCTTTTGTTATGGCCCCCACACTTTACACTGACGTTTTTAAACGCTCTTATTTATCAACGGTTAAAAGATCACTGCCCTACGCTTTGTTTTGTTTATTTTATTTTATGCTAGATTTATTACGAGCTATGGTTCTGTTTTTATTAAAAAAAAAGTTTATAAAGCTTTACCTACGGTTTCAATGATTACTTTGTTTGAATTTTTAAATAATATTAGTATCTAACTATGAAAACCTTTTAAGCTCAAAGTAGTCTTATTAAAACTCGCAGTTAAGATAGCAAAACCTCAAATTTTATACCACTTCGTTTGACTTAAAAATATTTGAGTCGGTAATTCTTAAAAATTCTCTAGTAAAGTTTTATGAATTACGACTGGAATTATTAAACTCATTTTCATATTGCAAGTCAGCATTATTTTCTCACCCCTGTTCATACCCTCTCGTCAGCCGCTAAGATGGTGATATAGACAAGAGTTGTGTAATAAAAACTCAGTAATAAAAAATGAAATGAAAGAGAAGAGATTTTAACCATCTCATAAAGATATTATGAGATAAGCAAAGGTGCTTTAATAAAACGGGATGTGAATATACAAGTCGTAAAAATATCGTAAATAGCACTCTCGAACGATACCTACGTGTTGAAGTTTTAACTGTCGTAATTATGTTACGTTTTAACGGAAACGGACACAGCTTAAAAAATACTAACATCTAGTCAATCTCTCTGAACGTCTGTTGTACTTGCACTCATTGAAACTGTATCCATCAGGGACACTGTAGCCTTAATTCGGTATACATATCCAATTATAAACATTACAATATCTACTAATGTACCTACCTACACCCCCAGGGCACCACGCACGACTTAAATACATAAAACATTCATATAGGTATGCTATCCCTACGTACTGCGTCTGGATTAAAGCAACGATGACCATGTATACCATCCATATTTATGCACAATATTAAAACATAATATTATATTACGTTATTGTCTACTTAGTTGATAACATACCAGGGGCGTAGACTCCGTACAAGCCGATTCCTATCGGCTTCCCTTCGGTAATTCGGAACACAACCACTCTATCGTCATTGAATAATCACACTATAAGTATTTGAATACAATTAAAACATTACAAAACGCCTACATAAAAATTTTTGTCTTTATATCCCAACAACAAAACATTTCGCTCTAAAATAACTCGTAGGCGCGTACGGGTTATCGTGAATTCAATTTCTATAGAAAATAAAATCCGTCTGACGTCACTCGGTCACGTGACTCCGTGCGTTTTATACCAAGCAAGGAAGCCGGCTTGCAACGAGTTATAGTAGGTAAAGTAGGCGAAAACGCGCTCGTGTGAACGAGAAAGAACTATGTATTGCTATTACTCACTCGTTCTCGCATTTGATATTCGGTTGTTGTCGTTGAGTATCGTAATGCGTTCGGCTCGGTGTTCGGACATCAAAACATTATTTCATCATTCGATTGACAATGTGTTGGTTTTTGTCGTAATCGCAACCATATAATTTGTTTACAGAGTTAATTTGCATTTTGTATTCATTGTATTCATTAGTTTATCATTACTAGTACGAGTAATATTTGTTTTCAGGTATAGAAAGATAGTGTTTGTGTTATGAGTTTAGTGAAAGAAACGTACGTTGATTGAACTACGTTGTAATTAGGTATTTGGGGTAAGTAGAAAGTTTTAATAAGTTGAACTTACATCATTAGAGTAGATTTGAAAAATGATTAGTACTATCAGTAGGATTAGGATGGCGGCAAATAGTTTTGATTGTTGCTTGACGAATTATTTACTTTGTGAGGAAACATGCTTTTCAAGGTTTGAAAATAAGAAACACATAATTAATACTGAATTCTTTATTAATACCTACATTATGAAACAAATTCCTTAATTAAAAATACTTTTTGTATTATAATTACATTTGATTTCATTCTTAGAGTAAAATCAGATGTGCTGTCATCTTGTGTTGAAACGCCAAACTAGCTTCACAAATCTCAAAATAGTATTTCTTTTCTCGCCGACAGATGTCGTTAAACGAATCACAGAACAACTTGATTATTTTTCGCTAATTCGTATGAAGCTCCTATTAGAAAAGTAAATCGAAATAGGAATTTAAGAAACGGTTTATTGACACCATTATTTTGTTAGATACACAAGAAGTAGCTTTTCGCGGCCACGATGAAGGTCTGAATTCCAATAACCGCGGTAACTATATCAAAACTTTGTTATATCTGAGGAAATATGATCCGTAATGAACTCGCATTTAGAACTATGATCTTCAGTTCAGAACCCCGTGTTTTCTGGTCTCTCTAGTGATATTCAAAATGATTTAATACATTGTATTGCATCCGTTTTACGAGACCACATTAGATTAGAGATAGATAAAGCTCAATTTCTGTCTGTAATGATTGACGAAACTCCAGATGTCAGTCATAGGGAGCAATTAACTGTAATTTTTCGATATTTATCAGAAACTGGAATTGAAGAACGATTCCTGGGTTTTTACGATGTTAGCGAAAGTCGAACTGCTGAAGTTTTATCCAAACAGTTGTTAGAAATACTTGACCAGTATCGTTGTAGAAATAAGTTAGTTGGTCAATCTTACGACGGCGCGGCAGTTATGTCTGGCGAGCCACGGTGGAGTACAAGCGAAAATTCGTGATGCATGTCCTTAAGGCAATGTTTGTCCCATGTTACGCTCATATATTAAATTTAGTACTGAGCCGTTCCCTTGAAAATATTCAGGAAATGAAAACGTTTTTTGGACACGTAAATAGTATCATCTTATCATATAGTAAATAGTAACATCTGCCTGTACAAGACTGAAGAGCCAGAAAGCTAGCCACAAATTGTAAGTAACTGGACTTCACGCACGGCTGCAGCCCCTGGTATTTTTTTTTTTTTTTTTTTTTTTTTTTTTTTTTTTTTTTTTTTCCTTTTGTTTTGGCTCCGGCTTACCTTTTCTATTACGGCACCCTTCGCCACTGTAACATACAGTTTAAATTTCATCGTAGGAGAACTTCAGCATTGTTTAACTTAGACATTGATCCGTATATTGTATAGTTTAGGACTTATTAGCTACTCGGAAAAGCTTTCGGAGGCAACGCATCGATCGCTACAGTTTCCAGGAACGCTTCTTGGAGAGCAGTTGTTGGCGCAGTGGTAACAGCCCCGACTTTGTATAAATAATTTCATCACCACTGCTCACAAAACGGTGAAATTCGTACGAATTCGTTGATAACTGTAACAGAACACTTTGAGTAGTCTGAAAACCAAAATTACACCATTAGGTACATCCAGAATATTTGTATGAATAGTATTGGTAGTCAAACTATCCGTCAGTATGTGGCAGCTAGGGCTGCACAGGGTAGGCTGCGCAGGCTGCCAAGAGATAGGTAGGTAGATTAGGTAGAAGATAATGAAACATCAAGGAAGGTTAATACATATATTTAGATACTTAGATAGATAGGAAGAAGTAACACGGCTAGGTCGCGGGTAGGTCCTAAACACTGTGTCTGAGCTCTCGCACTTATAGGTAGAGGAAGGGTACCGTCCTTGGCAGCACGTGGTAGACGTGGGGGCCTGTCAGCACAGGCTCCGCAGTAGTAGGGCGGACGGCCCTCGTAGGACGACAGATGGTGTGCGTCGGTAGCAGGTGGAGGCTGCCTGTCAGCACAGGCTCCGCAGGTAGATTGCGGCAGTAGGCCCTAGGTAGGCGAGGCCTCGGTAGCGTGCGTAGGGAGCTACGCATCCGTGGCAGGCAGGCATGCAGGTATGGGTAAGAGGTCCTGCCCTCAGCCCGTACGGTGAGCCCCTAGATTCGGGGCTCATAGCTGACCTTAGAGGTTAGCTGTCACCAGTACAGTAAACGGAAGTCAAATGACAGAGCCAAGAGCTATACTGAGACAGATAGTGTTGTGACATGTGTTTTAGTGTTGTGATTAGTAACTTACTAAATATCATTATAGCAACACTCGACTATTCAGTTGCACAACGTTACAGTACCCCGGCTGCAGAGAGAGGATTTTACCTATACCAAATCCGCTAGAACTACCACTTCCCACTTGCTGTCTAATCCATAGCACAAGTCTGTATCCAGTCCAATAATAGGAAAGACTGGAACCATACTCAGCAGCCATGAGTGAAACTAGTTAGATAGATCACTCAAGATTTACAGACAGCAAGCAAAGAAATACACAAGTGTTAGAGCAAGTGTATCTCAGTCGGTAGTGTTCTATTAGTAGCAGGTGCCAGTGTTATTAGTAGAATTCCTACATGTGAGTAGAGATGTAGTGTATTAGGTATACTGGCTTTAGGTATGTATAGGTAAGTGAGTTCAGTATGTACTTGTAGGTGTAGTTAGGTATGTATACACATGTAGTTAGAATGCCAAAGTATTAGATTTAATTTTAGTATGTACTTTGGGCATTTAGGTAACAGATAGACAACACAAAAGCTAAGGGTAGTTATAATAGTGAACTGCTATGCAATAATAAATAGACATCCCTTGGGATCAACAGCATTCCCTAAAATAGCGCCAGTGCAGCATATGTTAAGGATAGTTTTAGGTAGTAGATATAGTATATTATTAGTTATAGATAATAGTTTTATTTATATGTAGTAGTGTGTAGTATAGTTTTATTTCATTCATAGATTTAATAGTCCAAGTATTCCCATAATATCTTTAGATAATATCAGATAATAGAATAGTTGTGGGAGTAGATTATTCAGTAAGTAGATTACTGTTGTAGGTAAGTTCAATCTAGGTCCCTATAGTATAATCACACAAGACTAGAAATTAGGATGTAGTCCACAGTACAAAGTAGTAGCAGTTTTATTTCTTTTTATAAATATATTTATTTGTATGTTAGGTATAGTTAGATTGTATTATTTAAAATGATAGTTATTAGTGTTTCCATATCATTAGATTTAGTCATGGATAATAGAATAGATATGCTAGGTAGCAACAGATCAGATTTCAACAAGTAGGTAGATTACTGTTGTAGTTTCAACCAAAGTCCCAATAGTATAATGCACACACAAGAGAAATTAGAGTCTAGTCCATAGTACTAAGTAACCAGTAGTGTAGGTTTTATTTAGTACAAAATTCCCTAAACTGCATAGGAATACCAACAATTACATAGATAGACAGTTTACATAAATAGATAGTTTTGGTTTAGATTTTTTTAGGGAGTAACCATTCGCTCCATAGAATATATTTATGTAATAGATAGATAATTTGGTTTAGGCTTATTTAGGCAGTAACCGTCCGCTGCTTAGAATACACATATGTAATAGATAGGTAGTTTGGTTTAGGCTTATTTAGGCAGTAACCGTCCGCTGCTTATAGTATACATAGGTGATAGATAGATAGTTTGGTTTAGGCTTATTTAGGCAGTAACCGTCCGCTGCGTAGAGTATATATAAGTGATAGATAGGTGATATGGTTTAGGCTTATTTAGGCAGTAACCATCCGCTGCTGTAAGGGCTTGTTTATAGAGTTACACCGCTCTTTAGAATTTATAGATAGTACATATATTATTATGTAGATAGGTTAGTAGAATTAGGTTGCTTAGGGTTACCAATGGTGTAGGGCCAATTGATAAAGCAAACCTACTGATCAATGGGGTAGGCCATTATGATCATTACAACTAGGCTGTTAGGCCGATAGTTATGGAAGGTAGGTGAATAATGGGGTAGGGCCATCATTCGTTTTTAAACTATGGTTGTAGACCAATAGTTATAGAGGGTAGGTGATAAATGGGGTAGGGCCATTATCAATTACAACTGTGGCTGTAGGGCCAATAGTTAAAGAAAGAAGTATAAGATGGATGGGGTAGGCCATCATCCTATAGAACCGTTTGGATTTTCCAAATAGTTGAAGTGTAGATATTATATAATTGTTGGTTATAGTAGACACAGTAGGTAGGTAGGTAGTTGTAGTGGGTGTGTGCAATTTGTAGAAGTTTGTAGGGCATAATTGGTTAAGTGGTGGTAGGTTAGTATGTTAGCGGGGTTTGATCTGTTGTTTTATTACTGGTAGTCAGTTGAATATTTGATAGCATAGGTTTAGTTGATATTGAATTTAGTTTGGTTTAGTTTTATAAGTAATTGTTGTTTATTGTTATTTTATTATTTTGACAACAATTCAGTAAGTATTAGTGTTAGATATAGTTTTGATTTGTATGTATGAATGTATGTATATAGATAGGAAATAGTAGTAGGTATAGTTGGTTATAGATCATACAATGTTTAGGCATAAGTTCAATTTTTTGGTTATGTGTAGGTAGTATTTTAATTTATTTATTAATATTTTATAGCAATTGTGCCAATTATGTTAATAGGCAATTGATTGTTTCCATGTAGTAGTAGTAGTATTGCAACACTGGGTATTGTTATAGTTTGTCAGTGAAGTGAGTAAATAAGTTGTTGTTAATTATGTAGGTAGACTGGGAAACAATTCAAGTTCAATTTCAGTTTATTTTAACCAGCCATTGAATGTATTGTAGTATCAATTGGGTAGGTAGTGTTATTTTATTGTAGTAAGTAGTAAATAATTTAGCTAATAGTGATTGGACAAACAGTAGTAGTTAGCAATGAAGTTTATTTTATTTGGTAGTTTATTCAGTGATAGCTGTCCTTAGTGTTTTAATTTTGGCCACAGTAGTTATATAATTATTTTTTTATTATTTGTGAGCCAGTAGATAAGTTATTTAGATTGTAATTATGGAGTTATGTTGCATTTAAAAGATGTATGAAGGTTTATCAAGTTTGAGTTTTGCAAAGTTAGAAGTTAGGTTAGGTTATTATTGTTATAATCACAATGTTTGTAAGTAGTTGATTTTATCACAGATTTAGGTTAATTATGGTTTGACAGCTATTCATAGTTGATTTTAGAAGTCACAAGTCACTTTTTAGAAAAATATGCACTTCACCGCTGCCAGCACAGAGATAAAAGTTTTTAAAATTAAGTTACACAAGAGTTACACATCAGGTGAGTTCCCATTATGTACAGAAGTAGTAGATACACATAATTAGTAGACACAATAGGTTATACAATAGATAGAAAAGACTTAAATCTATACCGCTACGATGTGTAGCGAGGAAAGTGAGTGCGAGGGCTCAGTCAGGTCAGCGTGTTAGGTTTGGTAGGTTTTAGAGTTGGGCGCCACTGTGGCAGCTAGGGCTGCACAGGGTAGGCTGCGCAGGCTGCCAAGAGATAGGTAGGTAGATTAGGTAGAAGATAATGAAACATCAAGGAAGGTTAATACATATATTTAGATACTTAGATAGATAGGAAGAAGTAACACGGCTAGGTCGCGGGTAGGTCCTAAACACTGTGTCTGAGCTCTCGCACTTATAGGTAGAGGAAGGGTACCGTCCTTGGCAGCACGTGGTAGACGTGGGGGCCTGTCAGCACAGGCTCCGCAGTAGTAGGGCGGACGGCCCTCGTAGGACGACAGATGGTGTGCGTCGGTAGCAGGTGGAGGCTGCCTGTCAGCACAGGCTCCGCAGGTAGATTGCGGCAGTAGGCCCTAGGTAGGCGAGGCCTCGGTAGCGTGCGTAGGGAGCTACGCATCCGTGGCAGGCAGGCATGCAGGTATGGGTAAGAGGTCCTGCCCTCAGCCCGTACGGTGAGCCCCTAGATTCGGGGCTCATAGCTGACCTTAGAGGTTAGCTGTCACCAGTACAGTAAACGGAAGTCAAATGACAGAGCCAAGAGCTATACTGAGACAGATAGTGTTGTGACATGTGTTTTAGTGTTGTGATTTGTAACTTACTAAATATCATTATAGCAACACTCGACTATTCAGTTGCACAACGTTACAAGTACTTATGTAAAAAAGACTAGTCCTACCAATTCAACGCAATCAGATTGTATCTAACAACAGAAATAAGCTGAATAAACACGGTGTAAGGAGCAGCGACTGCGACGCGCACATTGTTACCATGAATTTCAGCACATGATTCTATACGCCAGGGTAGAACTTTTTTGTCGACTATTAAAAACAAAATCTGCTGTTTCATACAAAAGCACCTACACGGACAAAATATATGAAACAGCAATTTTTTATTTAATAATTTTTACGCTGGGGGGGTCTAAAGTCATATGCTGAATCATGGTAACAGTTTGTGCATCGGTGTATTTGACTAAGCGTCAAAAGACGCAATCATTTATAGAACACACCTGCAACTGTCCTCAGAGTTTCTTCACATAAAGCCTGTAGTCATTTCTAACTGAAGCTTGAGCCTCCTTTGTGGATGATCTTGGGGATAACGCAATAATCACGCGCCGTGATATCCGGGTACAGGTGGATGCTGCTGCCCTTACACTGGACGTAATCCCTTAATTGCCTCTTAACACACCCTCTTGTATCCGCAGTGGGGATAACATATACCTAAACGTGGTTATCAGTACATAAGCAAGCTTTTCTCACAGGAAAATAAAACCGTTTTCTCCTAGAAATAGACAGTTACCCTTTCGTGAAATACAATTGACTAAGAATTCCTAAATGTTTCCTGTTTCAAGAAAATCACAGAAAGTTCAGAGATAAATGTGTGTCAAGTACCTACATTGAATCGCACACAAAACTAAATAGTATCTCTCGAGAGCTATTCCAAATGTAACAATAAACAGTGTACGTAAGTACGGTTATATTGCTGCTAATAAGAACATTGTCGTCGTAAATATCTAGCGAATAAACGGGCCCACGTCGGTGCCGAGCATTCGGTTTGCATGTAATTAAAACTTGCACAATTAAACACTGTGGAGAAGGAAAACACGGGAAAATTGAGATAAGATTAATTTTCTGACTAGTGCCTCGGAGGAGTTTGTGCGCTAACTTTGTGAGATAGCCACGCCGAATGGCTATGTGCACTAGCCGTGAATTCTCCGACTAATATAATTCGATAATTTCTGGAGAGAGATAAAGTCTTCTTTCTTTCTTTTTCGTGTAGTTAGTGACTAATCTTATGTCAGAGTTTTTATGCCGCCCATGGGCCTGTGACTTGGCTTCACATTCCGCCGAAAAATATCTCTCAGGTATGCCGCGGTCTCCTCACGATGTTTTCAGCGTTTATAAGTGACTGATAATTATACAAACGCACATCAATACTAGAAATCTGAGGTGCGTGCCTTGGGTTCGAACTCGAGACCTATGATTTGGCAGTCCGACGATCACACCATTACGCTATCACTGCTATAAAGTGAGATAAAGTACAGGCGGTTTATGAACGACGGTTTTATCCGCTCGTTTGCTCGTCTAACTGAATGAACTCTGTAAAAGAAAGAGGTTGAGTTTTTTAAGGGTTAGGTAGATACTAATCCACCGCTTAAGAGCACCCGTTAACCCGTTTCCGCCATTTGATTCTCATAACTTGCGGGATGATGAGCGTATTAGGTAAGTTTATGTCCCCTTATTTCATGCGCACCGGGAGGGATATCTCCATTTAGAAACAAATATTACACAAGTCATCAGATTTTTTACCCGACTGCCCCAGAAGGAGGGTAATGTTTTTCGAGAGTATGTATGTATGTATGTATGTATGTATGTCTATTTCTTTGGCACGCTCTGTAGCCTAAACGGCTTGATGGATTTTAACATAGGAGGTGTCGTTAGATTCGTCTTAATCGTAGAAGTGACATAGGCTATATAATATTTATGTATTGCATCTGCAAATACAAAAAAAAGGAAGATGAAGGTTTTTTTTTAAAATAAATTACAACAATATCGGTATCAAATAAAAGCTGGTAATGAGTCAATTCCAAATTAAGATATATAAATAAAACTAAAAATCTTGAAATAAAGAAAATTATTCAAAAAACAAAAACCCGACTGCAAAAACACATAACTGAAAAGAGAAAAACAAGCATTATAATCTATAGAATTTTGGTATCGCAGGCGGGGACAATAATAATATAACAATAATAACCGGAAATATGGTGTACCTAACATTTGTTTGTCCTAACATTTAATTTATTAATATGACTGTAATTAAATGCACTATATTGTACATAAATTATAGTGCATTTAATTACTTTGAGGTAATTACCTAGTAATGTAATGTAATGTAATGTAATGTATTAAACCTAGTAATGAGCAGTGGTGGCCCAGTGGTAACGGCCCTGACTTACGAGTTGTAGGTCGTGGGTTCGAACCCAGGCAAGCGCTTTACTTTGTGTAAATAATTTCATCACCACTGCTCTCAAAACAGTGAAGGAAAACATCGTGAGGAAACCGGCATGTCTTAGAATCAAAAATTCGAAGACATGTGACATCTACCAACCCGCACTGGGCCCGACTGGTAGATTACGGCCCACTCCCTCTCACAGACAGGAGGCCTGTGTCCCAGCAGTGGGAACATTAATAGGCTGATGATGATGATGATGAATGCGAGCGAAGTACGAAGGTTCTCTTTTTGTAATTGTGCAATCGATTACTCAATTAATCGATAATCTCACGAAAACTATCTTTCTCATATTTCTCACCTTCAAGATTGAGAATTGAGCGCAGGCCACACCGCCAGCTTAGAGGGCGGAGCGGGCGTTCGTTTCACCTCTTTACATACTTCGGTTCACACCGCGAGCGGTGATATTTCGCGTAGTTTGTATAGTTTCCTTCGTTCGCTCCGCCCGCTAAGCTGGCGGTGTGGCCTGCGCTTGAAGCTGATTTATGATATACTAAGATAAAAAATATAACAATTTTTTTTTAGATCATACTAAAGCACACACATACACAACAAATACTCAAACTCAAACTCAAAGCATTTATTTCAATTAAACCATATACCTCAGGCACTTTTGAATTGTCAAGGAGTCAGTCAGTCAGAAATATGAAGCTAGTTTGTCACGCTGCAAAATGACATCTTAGGCGACATCTAGCGGTAACACCTTGAAGCTCCAGAGTGTATCAATAATGCAGATATATGGCGTTGTGGTTGGTTTAATAATTAAATTTATGTTGCTCGAGCTTTCCACATTTATTGACATACTTATGTTAATCAACAACATTTTATAGTCATGCAGGGTTTGATAAACAATAAATAAATAAATCATAGATTAGCAAAAGTGGACAGTCACTGACGATTCTGTTTAGTCTGTGGTTAGATACTTCTCGAAGCTTCCAAAACAATAGCGTTCTTTGATACGGCGTCTGCGACGACATCGTTGATCCTCGGATCCTGGTGAAGCTACGCGATGATGGTGATAGAACAGGTAGGTTATTGGACGGGCACCGGTTCAGTGATGATCGTCTGATGTGTCCGATCAATAATCTAATTGGAATATATCTGTGTCGTTGTTTCAGTTGTAGCTGAACCTGTCTGGCTTTTTAGGCTAGCCTGAAACTGGTACGATTCGTGTGGAGACGTGACGCCTGGTGCTGTGCCGTGGCCTGATGAATTAGCAGTCCGTCCCGAGTCCCGACTACTGTTGGGCCGTGTGACGGTTTCACCACGAGCAGTTGGCAGTTCAGAGGTTTGACCCAACGAGCTCGAGAACTGGCCGTGTGGCCATCCTTCTATTGGAAGTCCTTACCTACCCGGTATCTCGTGCAGGAAAGTCTCGCCGCATCCAGGTACGATTCAGCGTCATCTTTTACGGTGGACCCGTAGGCCACGCGTTCATGGGAACACAGAGTTCTCTCTGTTGTTCCATGCCAAGGGTCTTGATTCCACAAACTGAGTGAGAGGTTAATTCACAAACTGAGAGGGAGTTATAAACCGAAGTCATACTACTACCTAACGTTTAATTGTAGTAGAACCTTAGAGAGAGAATATATATATGACCATTTTGATAAGGTCATTTCAGAATATTAGTTTATAAGACCAGTTGTTGTAAAGTCAAAGTGTTTGGTTGTGTCTCTGGGTGCTTTGCCCCAAGTGTTATATTTCTTATAGGAGCACAACCATATAGGTCATTTACATACGATTGAGCTAAAGGTTACTAAGCGTTCATCTCACGGATCCTAACAAGCGACCTTGAATTCTTATAATTATAGTCTCATGTTTGTATCTCCTCCGACACGCGTTGTTACGGAGACAGAGCGTGTCGGGGCAGATGCCATTTTAAATATTAAGGTTGGGAAGGTTAATATAGTTTAGTGGCTTGCCACAATTGTGTGTACCTTGTTGATAATACAATAAACTTTGTAATGTGTAAAAGGTAATTGTTTAATTGTTTCTTTCCCAATACCTGATAAATTAACTTTAGCACGGCCACCCAAAACGTCGGGTTACAAGTTGCCCATTCCAAAGCGTAGTAGGTACCTATGGAGAAGAACGGGCAAGAAACTCCACGGACACTCTTTTAAATAAAAAATTGGTTACATCATTCATGTTGAAATTATACATGTGAGAACAATGTAAAAAGACGTGCACGTTAAAAGCGTCCGTAATAAAAAGATAAAAACAAAAACAATTCAAAGATTAAAATAAATTAAAATAAGCCATGGCAGCTAAGAGATGCCCAGTCCCAACTGACGGCGCCCGTTCACGAACATGACGCATGTATTAGCACCATTCAGCTCAACCATTTTGAAGGGAGCTAAATGATCCAACACACACGCTACCATCAGCGAGACTTCTGAGTGAGCATGACATACTCTCAGCCGCCAGGGCACATTCAAGTCAATGAAAGACATTTATTACCCGGTAAATGGTAGCTCTGTAGTACATAGTACTCACACCTGTGCTATGCAATTATACAATACAAAAGAGATTGAGTTTATACAATGCAAAGATGATGTCTTACAATCTTCAGCAGCTCCAACAGTATTTTCAAATGTTAATCAATTTGTTGTGGTTGTGGAGCAGGACCAGCATTGAGCCAAGCATTTTTATCAGCGATGTAATCGGCCAACTTATAATATATGCCTGCATAGTGTGCGTTTTATACAAGATTTGAATTTCGTCTCATTCAGTTGAAGTATGTGGAGAGGAATTTTATTGTAACATTTTAAACAGTACCCCATGAAAGATGAGTCTACTTTAGCCAGTCTGAAACCTGGTTGAACTAATAGGTCCCTATTTCTTGTACTATAATTATGTCTATCACCTCTTTTGCTAAAAAGATGTAATTTTTTTCTTACGTAGGTACGTGATGTTTTCATAGATATATTGACAAGGTATCGTCATGATCACAGATTTTTCTGTTCTGTGGTCATGATGTTAATATCCTTAAACCGTTTCCTTAGATAATCGCCCTGATACACACCACAAAACACACACACACATGTACATTTGAGCCTACCGTTTTCCATCTCCTTTGAAAAATCTTTTTGCATTTGAAAGCTCAATTATTTAGGAAGGCTATAGGCTATTTAACATCACGCTAGGACCCTTAGGAGCCGAGCAAAATCAAATTAAAAGTCAGAAACAACGCTAAGCGAAAACGAAGTAATAGCGCAGGCAGGCGATGCGAAGCGACGCAGTGAGTCGAAATTTCACGCTGACCAAGTTGCGGGCAGAAGCTAGTGCCTATATAATCTGGCAGAGTAGATTGTTTCAAGTACCATTTAAATAATTTAATAACTAGGTACTTTTAAATTGAAAATTTCACAAACATAATTGAAATTAACCTTAGGTGAAGGGGTTATGTTTCATCAGTTTTTCTTTAAATATAAAAGTTAAGGTTAAGGACAAGTTAAGGGTAAAGGTTAAGTATTGTAGTCTGATGAGATTAACACAAAGTTAAAAGAGTGGATTACGTGTACCTATATGTAAATGTAGTATACACTCGCTACCAGAGGCGTACCGCGCTAACAACTCCATTCCGACCGGCTTCCCTTCGGACGATCGAAAATATGGAGAAGCAACTTCGCCTACCACCATTGAAAATTGCCACGTTTAGTAGTATTTACGATTGCCAAATAATATATATATACTACAGGCACAGGCTTTGAATTCCAACACAATATTGTTCTAAATAATCCGGAGCCACGACGCGATCGCGAACTAAAAATTAATTTAATAGCGATTCCGTCATGGCGTCACTTTTAAGGTCCCGTGGCACGGCTTATTATGACGACGGTAACTCGCCATCGTGACCATCTATCGGGTTATGACCGAGACAGACATAGAAACATGCGTCGTCGAGAATTTTTCAATTCTATAAATTCCAATAATAATTTTAAATTAGGTACCAGTAAACTTAGAAATTGTGTTTTTTTGTGTAAAAGATTGAAAGTTTTTTTTGTGTATCGATAGCGTCTTTTTGGTTCTGCTACTTGACGAGAGATGGTGTTAAATTCAGTAAAGTAAAGTAATGACTTTTATTTTTGCGTAAATAAATATATTTTTACGTAGGTAATTGACTATTTATAGAACTGTACAATTTCTTCTTCGGCTTGATCTTACGGAATTTCAAGCCTCGTCACAGTCGGTGCCTACTTTCGAAAATAGTGATTTAATTGAAAGGATTTAAAGATTCCTACCAACAATTTCAATATCGTCAATATAAATTTTCATTATGACTTTCTTCATCCCGTTAGAAAACATCATGAAAACGTTGCTATCCTGAATAAAAAAGTGTTAAAAAAGTTGTACCCCATTATCTTCAATATATACATATAGGTCTATAGAGGCACTTGGGCCCGGCCTGACAAACCTGATCCGGCAGTTTTCACCGCCCTTATAGCAATGAGGCGACAAATTCCTTACTTATTGAGAATGAGTTCGGAAGACATAAGTGTACCTAACATATAGGTAGCTATTATAAATATACTGCTATATATATAAGAATCGATTCAATAAACAAGGTTTTACGACAGTTTATGGCGCTAGGTAACATGACGAGCAAATCCCATTCATTTAGGTAGGAATTTCCAGACTTGGGCCCTTCGATCAATAATTTATTGATCGAAGTTTGGGCCTCGTAAAAATTACATTAAAATACTGGATACTGAATACTTGGTTGACTGGTAGAGAATACCTAAGGCATTAAGTCCGCCTTTGAACCTTTCAAAATGTGCGAGAAGTATAAATAAATAAATAAAATAAGTTTTTTAAAGTTAGGTAAAATAAGTTTTTTAAATAATAACGTCCACATAAATTCAAATTAATAAAGTAAACAATACCCAATTAAGCGTAAACAAAAAGGACCATTAGGGGACTGTAATTATAGTTGAAGAGAGTCTAAAAATTGACCTTAAACGAGTGGCTACGCTTTTTAAAGTAGCAATCGGTGTCTGTTTCAGAACAAATTGTACATTCAGAGCTCCACTAATGAGATCGCGCAGGGAGGGGTTGAGTTGTGGCACAGGGGATGCCAGGGGGTGAAGCGGACGCGGGGCCGGGGGGGACCGTGTCTCCAAGGACTATATTTTACGTTTAATTGACGCACAGCTGTCAGCTAATGAGTCCTGGATTTTTTATAATATTGTTCAAATAAAGCCTTCGGAAAAAGTCCAAATTGCCCACGGAGTTTCTTTTTTTTTGTGAATTAGAAGATGATATTTTTGTTTTATTTTTGTTACTGAATAGACATTCAAGGATAGACAATATTTAAGAACTATGTATCAGTCTTGTGCGATACATTCAATAATAATGATACGTACTCGATATTACAAAAGATTTTTCTGAAAATTTTCACATAAAGCTTTTTTACTCGACTGACTCAGAAGGAGGGTAATGTTTTTCGAGAGTATGTATGTAAGTTTGTATGTTTGTATGTCTATTTCTTTGGCACGCTCTTTAGCCTAAACGGCTAGATGGCTTTTAACATATGAGGTGTCGTTAGATTCGTCTTAATCGTGGGAGTGACATAGGCTATATAATATTTACATATTGCATCTGCAAATACAAAAAAAGGGATGGAGAATCAAAATTGTTGGAATTTATTTTTTATTTTTTAAAAGCCTCCCTGGCTTTTAAAAAATAAAAAATAAATTCCAACAATTTCGATTCTAATAAAAGCTAGTAATGAGGCAATTCCAAAAGATATATTAATAAAACTAGAAGGCTTGAAATAAAGAAAATTATTCAAAAAATTTGTAATGCTTGTTTTTCTCTTTTCAGTTATGTGTTTTTGCAGTCAGGTTTTTATTTTAGAATAATTTTCTTTATTTGTTAAAGTGACCATACGTATTTATCCTCATCCTCATATTTAACAGAATTTATTGGGAACTCTGCTACGTCGACACGTAAATCTTTACACGTTACTCTTCTAAACATAGTAATAAATTAATTAGGTATTTAATAAAATAGGGCACAATGTATAAATAAAAAAATGTTACTAACTTTACATAACAGCGTCATTTTCCGTCAGCAAATGAAGCTGTTGACAACGTTGATTGATATTTACATAAAATTAAAGTAGGCTACATTAAAATTAAAATATGATCTACTGGTAAAGTAAAATATTCTATGTTTACAATAATTATATTACAGGAGCGACTGAATTTCATCCGGTTGATGTTGAAACAGACAGTCGACGGCGCCAAACTATTGATATTTGATCTATCACAATTTGGAGCGTTTGCCTTGTGGCGCGTACTAAACATATTAATAGTATATTGTCATGTTAACGAATGTAGATAATAATATATTGGCTTTACAAAACCACACACACGTATATAAGTACTTTGGCAGAGCTGAACTACCTACACGCCGGCTTTCGGAGAACAGTGTATAAATGTCAACGCTATCAAATTTAGATATGTGTAGGTGTTTTTTTTTGTTGCCAAATATTTCAGAGCACTTGATTGATATCGTTGTTGAGGTATTTTCTAACATCCCACACAGGGCCCTTAATTGTCGCCGCGAATAGACGAAAACAATGTGTGACCCGCCAGGTGGGTGACCTAAATATCTAGCTAGGTAGTTTGCGGGAAACAATTTGGCGCTTTGATACTAGATATTCCCTAACTTCTATAGCCAGATTTGCATCCTGGTAGAGAATAGCTAAGGGCACAGTATCACTTACAAAACATTTCAAACTTATTTTAAAAAGGTGCATCCACAATTAGTTGAATTTGTTTCAATGTATACAGGGTGGATTTTTGAGATGGGGCAGTAAGGGTAGGTTAGGACCAGGTTAGGATTGAGAACTAGAAATCGCAAAACAAAAATCCATACATTTCGTAGGAAATGAGACTCCCAACTTACTTTTTATTATGGACTATCTTCTGCCCGCGACTTTATCCGCGAGCCTAAAACCGTTTATATTTTTTTTGTAAATTTTTGCCCAGTTTTCATTGTAGCGGCGGCGGTTTGCATTGTTCCCAACTTACTTTTTTATTATGGATAGACCCCTATCCATAATAAAAAAGTAAGTTGGGAGTCTCATTTCCTGCGAAATTGATGGGATTATTTTTTTGCGATTTCTGAGTTTTCTAGAACCCAAACCTAGTTAGTCCATTAGAGTTTTTTGATCCTTTTAAGAAACAGGATCAATTGGCATCTAAAAATGTTTTTGTGAAAATGACCCATTTTCTTGCTAACTGTATTTTTTTTTCAAAATCTGTGAATGGATATCCAAATTTCTTCAAAAAATAAGGACATTCTCCTAAGACCGGTTTCCTGTAGCTACCTCGCAAAGGAATTTTTACAACCGTAGAATTGCTCGCGGAAGATTGCTCGCAGTAGCGACGCACCCGTAACTAATACCCGATAAAGCGCTGTTTAATTGTGTAAGTAGTTTGACGCAAGGCTTGTTTTGATAATATTGTTTAAAACCAATAAACACGTTCACCCGAAGCCACACTACCCCGATCGAACAAGGTTAGAAGAAATATTAAGTTCACCAAAATTAACTATAGTTTATTTAAAGATAACATTATAATTATGTACCATCAAAGGAGTTCATTTTGAAAACAAAATCCCGTGAACACGATGACCATATCTGGACCACATCTGTTACCGGCCCGGTTCTATAGCCGCCGAGATCTGCAAGCAAGAATAGTCCTTACGGTGGTAAGTTATGAACTTCTTTGAAGGTACACAATAATACATAACATCACGCCTGTAATCCCCGAAGGGTTAGGTAGAGGTATACCTATAGTATAACCACGGATATCTATAGTATAACCACGGATATCTATAGTATAACCACGGATATCTATGAGTATAACCCACATTTCACGTGTACAATAGTTTGTGGTTTGTTTGTTTTTTGATGGTACACCTCTGCCCAACCATTCAGGGGTACAAGGAGTGATGCTATGTTATGTTGTCGTAATAGCTTGTTAAAATATTGATAACAATTATAGATCTGATGTGTATCGTGGGAGGCTATTTGAAGCCGTCGTTATATCGCCTCCTACGCATACCGCCAATTATTCCGCTAACACCTTTGATGAGCCGAATAATTGACTGTACACCTACATACAGTATTTAAGGTGCCATTGCGTTAATTCAGTGTAGGCGTTGATGCCACCAATCTGTACAACTGTGACGAAATGTTCAGGGTGATAAAAAGTACTTCAATACAACGGAGCACAATGTTATTATTTCTTTTAATTGACCGAAAACTTTACAATACCCATGAAGGTTGTCGTATGAGGAATAGGGTGTAAAGTTCACTCATCCACCATAGAAAAGGGAGGATCCTCCGACCAGACGGGAGTCATGTCTGGCGGGCAACTGCCCGTAAGTTGATTTCGGATAGTCTTATATAATATGTCGTTCGCGCGGTAAACTCTAACTGCGCGATGCAGGATTTGTGTGACGTTATGTCTTTGATGCGTAGTTTGTATGTGGCGGTGTAACCACTACAGTTGTGACCCAATAGACCACACACAGATTTTATTTATCTTGTTTTGATTTCGTACTACTTTACTTTATTTTCCCAATAGCAGTGTTTCCAGTTTGAACTCCATTTTTATCTATGATTGTATCGCTCGGCGTCTACGCAACTTCAATGCCTACGCTGGACAACAGTTCAGTGCAAAGACACTAATAATAAAATTCTAAAGCATCCTATAAGTAGTCAAAACCAAGGTAAAGCAAAAACACATCAGTGCGGTGCTAAATCGCAACATTTTACATTATAGACTTCGAACGTAAAGACGGAGCCCCACCGCTGCGCACGGAGAGGCTACGCACGTGTGTCTTCCCTTTGCAAGAAAATGTATGTGATAGCGTCCACTGCAACCCAGGAATACGCTACGCACGAATACTAGATTAATGACGTCATTGCTACACGCGTGGCTTACTCGAATAAGGCGCCCACGCAGCTGACGCAGCTCAACGCTGTCAGCAATATGCACGCGGTACACGGAAGCGTACGATTGCGTAGTTTCATTGCAGGAGGTGGGACGTGGTAGCATAGTCGTGGGTTAATATTCGTGTAAATTGTGTGCTGCAGTAGAAACGTAGACCCACGTTGTCAAACAACCGAACCCACGCAGCTAAAATGCGCCGCGTGCCCGTCCGCGCGGTGGGATAGCGAAGCGGTGCTTGGCCCGGAAGCAAATAGATACTACTACGAGATAGCTACGAGGTGTCTACGGCGTAGGCCGTAGCAGCAACTATTTGTGCCTCTTCCGTCGCGCTACGCATGCTGTTGTGTTGTGGTGTTACACCAATAGTGTCATGTGTAGGTGTAAACAAATGGTAACAAAATAAGCGTAACGATATTTCAATTTACTGAAATACGAAACAGCAGCTCCATAGCAAAATTTTACAAAGTGATGCAATATAAAATTATTTGTTTCGTATCATTTAGTGCTTTAGTTGACTGGACCGACATACTGGGCAGTTTGCGGCCGATAACGGTACACACAAATTATTCCTGTTTGACCTATTTACTTTGATATTTACGAATACACACAGTACGGTGAAGTTATGTAACCAGAAATATAGTTATGACTTCGAACAACATCGGTGAGATAAATATGCATATTTACACAGAATATTGACATAATTGATGTTAATATTCGTAGTTGTAAATATGAGAATCTCGAATAAGTATCAGAAGGAATACATTTTATAGAGCAACTTTTGACTCGCATGTAAGTAGATCCATCGCGTTAACAGATTATTGTTGTCAAAATATCACAAATTATTTCCTTGTTTATAAATTCGCTGTTTAATCTATATTAAGTGCCGGCTGTGCCAACAATGACAGTAATTTTCTCGGAAGAGAAAGTTCCTTTCTGTTCGTAAGATTATAATTCCCATTCAATATCGGATTTTTTATCGGGACGCTTTTTTATCAGCATATTTTGCGCAAATTGGATTATAAAGGACTATTCAGTATTTAATATTAACTTATTTATTTACGCCCGGGGCGAACGCGGCGTCCGCACGTACACCATATTAGCAAACAATTTTTAATAAATCTACTTAAATCGGCAGATTAAGTGGCCGCTGTTGAGTGCACTATGTGAGTTGGAGTGGGGGACGTAATAAGTTTTATTTTTGCTTTGTTGTTCGGTTTGTTATAATATTATTCAAAGAGGAAGTCTGAGGAGGTTGCCAAGCAATTTGGCAGGGCGCACGGCGGCGCTGCGCAGATAGAGCGTTATTTACAGCGGCTATTGGAGCCGGGGGTATATCGTAACTTCTGCTTAAATACCTTGTTACAGTCCTGCCCTAGCTATACATTCCGTCTTTTACTTCTTACGCTGAAAAAAGCGTACACCATGATTTCGTTCCACAATTCGCTCAAGTTCGCTGAAGAAAAGAATGGCGGGAGATAGATGTACCTAATTCTGCGAATGCTACTACGAATAACATGCAAGTAACATATACCCAATATAAATTGTGTTGCGTAAATAACGCTATATAAAGGGATAATTTATCGTGCCTTAAATAGCAGGCCGTAATTTGTCGTTGACAATGGGCACCCTGCCGCGTATAGATATAACTTATTCACTTTAACATCTGATTCCTTGCTCCGAGTTTGTTTGCCATTGTTGTCTGCTTGTTTTATTTGTTGTTGTACTAAATTCAGGTATACATGTAGACCAATTTATTATTATTGTAGAGAGGTAATTAAGTAACTAAGTACAGTATTTTATGTGGGAAAAACAACGACAACGTACCAGGTTTATGAGATACCTACTTAAATCATAAGTCTAGCTCTCTCAATACACAATGCATAATTCCTTTGCGAATTCATTTATTATCGCAGGTACCTGAGATTAATGCAATTTTGATTGGTTCTGAACATCATAAGCCTCTTATAGTCAATTTAATGGGATCTCAGAGCGCTTAAGTTTACGGTGCAATCTGTTTAAACTTTACGAGAAACACCTTGTTTCCTTAAGGGCCTTTCAACTTAACGCTTACTTATACAAAAATGAAAGTCCTTGTAAGCCTCTTCATAAAAACTTTACACTTAATAAATTACACATTCTACTTGTCCTTGTCATTTTTATGTCAATGGAATGAGAGAGCACATATTGTTCGTTATGGGTTAGGGTAAGTTGTTTTATAAGACTTTACGTAAATAGGGGAGTTATGATGCGTATGTAGAAGTAGCTACTTACTTTGCTGGAAGTGGTTTATTCTTTGAATATAGGAGTTCTACAAAGAAGAATAGCCACTTCCAGTAGTGCATTTATAAAATTAAGCCATCAAGTGCAAATCTTAAATACTGCGGTCACGACTGAATATAATATTTCATAGGACAGATTAAATTGAAACTTTACTTACATGTGAAACACAGCAGTAAACACTTTCGTGACGAAAGAAAAAGACCAAAATATTTACTACACAACAAAATTTCGAAGATTCGTTATTCTGTATCTGTATTGTTTATTTGTGTAGCTAATAAACGCTCAGAATATATGTGGGCTAATGTCTCGTTATGTATTCATAACACTGGCATTGTGTCGAGTGGCACACAATGTTGATTCTATTAGGTGGCGGAAACGAAGGCTTGTCTGACAACCTCTGTTTTACGCCACTGAGCGAACATACGGAGAGCACGGTCTGTTGTACGGCGGCAAAGCGCGGCCATTATACATTCAACATGTAAATACAAATAAAACTAGCCGACTGTCAAATATGAAGGAGTTTCTTGCTACAATAGTGTTGCATCTAGCTCGTTTCCCTATTGTTTGAAAGCGTTCCCCGTCTTAACAGTCTTGCAAAATAATCAAACATATACAAAGTCATCCCCAACACACAATAGACTTTTTACTGTAAGTCGTTATATTTGTGTCCGTATTTATTCAATCTTTTTTTTTACATAGATAGATAGATCACTTGATGTTGACAAATGTACCTTTGCAAAACTGCTGTTTTTCATCAAAATCAATAAGTACTTTACAAACAAACTATGAAAATTGAAAAGCTTGTTGTATTTTCTATATTCTCTTTATTGATATAAACACAAAATAGAAATATTTTTTGGATGATCAAAGGCGATAAGTAAATCTCTTACTCGTACTTCAGCCGAGGGATTCTAGCTCCATAAGCGAACGCGTGTCGGCAAATCTCATTACTTTTCGAGGATAAAGAAAATTCAATATCTATCGTTCTTTGTCTGTCTATACCCTTACAAATTTTATTTCGCAGTTCGCGTTTAAACTTTGTATTTATGTATATAAAAGTTTTTTTTTCGGAATTTTCCCTTTACTTGTGCTGTAAGACCTTGCTTTTAACCAAAATTGACAATTCTAGGTCAACCGGAAGTACCCTATAATTATTAAACCTATATGGTAGTTCCCGTTGACCTAGAATCACGGGCAAAAAGCAAGGTCTAAAAGCACAAACAAAGGAAAAATTGCAAAAAATAAAAAACTTGAAAATTAAAGGGTGTCCCCATACATAGTTGACGCCAATTAAGATAGTCCTCTGAGTTGTATGGGCGCTCATACAATTTTGAGGACTAGTTTCTAGGCACAGAACTATTTAGATACCTATACGAATGAATCTCCTTACGGAACCCTCGGTGCGTGAGTCCGACTCGCTCTTGACCGGTTTTTTTTAAACTACATGTTTTTTTACAGTGACTAGCTGCATTGCAAAATATTATTTTATATCATGCATCATTTTAACAGTACATAAAGGAAAACGCGCGGATTTGTAAAAAGGATGTTGTAATATCGTAAATACGTGTTATTTAATTTTCAAGAGGACATTTTCAGCGAACCGTCTTTGATCGTAGATTCCATTTCACAGTCGTCGACAAATTATGTTACAATAAATCAATTCTGTTCAAAAGTATTACTGAGCGTTGGCAAGTCATTTTGGGGCAATTTTCGTTATTGAACGCGTCTTCATTCAGTGTTATTGTTTAGGGCTCGATGTAAATTAGTTTGTGGGCGGGCCTCAGAAGGAAATCCAATTAATTAGATGTTTAAATATCGTGAAACCCGCGATATTAAAATTAAATATTCTTTGTTGACTGCTAAAATTATTAGCAGTGCATTATAAGCCATAGTGATACAGTGTGGTACTGTGTTTTATGTTTGGTAATTGCTCCTATACTTAATTGTATTAACCGGTTAAGCCGCTTGACATTCACGCGCGCTTTACGTCACTTTTGTCATTTTTCAGAAATTTTCGGTGTTACCTGTTATTTTTGATTATTTTAGTCCTGATTGACGAGTATATCCGTCAGGCCATAGAGTGAAATAGCCCATAGACGTTATTAGCCATTATTTAGCATTAAAAATATTGATTCACGCCGACTGTGACTAACTGGTTGCAGTGGGGCTTACGCGGATTGAAGAAAGTGGAGTGTAGAGCTAGAGCTCTTACGTTTGATTCTAAAGCTAATCTGGAGTGTAACAGTCTTCCGGTTAAGTTTCTTATTATTTAATTATTCTCATACCATTTATAGTAGCGTGTTCTAAAATTAATCACTATAAAATGAATTGCCTTGCTTAATAAAAACGTTTTAGTTAAATGTTTTTTATTACATTCACTGTTTTAAAATGGTCTGAATAATTATTGAAATAAAAATGTGATTTACAATTATTTTTACCAAATCACATATGAATGAAGCAAGTTAATTAAAAGCTTGTAAAAAACTACTGGGTTGAGGAGGTCAGATAGGCAGTCGCTCCATGTAAAATACTGGTATTCAGCTGCGTCCGGTTAGATTGGAAGCCGACCCCAACATAGTTACAAAAAGGCTAGGCAGACTGATTTATTGATATTAGTAGTTATCTAGCCTTGTATTGTATAATGGGCTAGTGTCCACAAGTCCACGTCCAGCGCATATTTTGCGTATGGCTATGGAAACCTCTGCAGTACAATACTGCCAACCAATAATATCAGTTAACAGATAAATGTGAAATCGGCGAGAGTATTTTTGAATCAAAATAAATATCGGATGTATTATATTGGATTGCGGCTTCAGTATTCCATGTCATTGTAAAATTAAATTCATAATAGATATATTTTTATTTCGCAGTGCTCGTTACTTTACTATGTTATTAATTTATTTTTAAATAATTTATAAGCACGGATCTTGAGGTATTTTAATAACTTTTATAACTACGTAGTTATAAAAGTTATTAAAATACCTCAAGATCTGATTCAGTAATCTGGATAATATTCTATTATAGGAACAGGAGATTAAGACATTTTAGAAGTGGGTGATAAATTATATAGGTTATACTTACGCTTTAGAATGTCCTTCTTCTTTTTGTGTGGTTAAGGACTAACCTGGTGTCAGAGTTTTAAGGCTTTAAAACTCTGACACCAGGTTAGTCATTATCCCACTTACCACATTACCCATGAGCCTCTGACTTGGTCTCACATGCCGTCGAGAAATATCTCTTAGGCGTTTCTTCACGCTGTTTTCCTTCACCGTTGTTGAAGCAAGTGATAATTATACAATACGCAAATTAATCCGAAAAGTCAGACGTGCGTGCCTTGGGACAAACTCGAGACATATGAGAATGTCTTTTGTGTTTAGAATGTCTTTTGTCCTAAAAAGATATTACGTTATGAGCCTAATCTGGCCATCAAGGCTGACCAAATCCAACCGTATGGATCAGACGTTATGGGAAACTATAGAGGCCGAGACAACGCTAGAAAAAGAACAGCAGAACAATAACAATACTGTACCTAACAGGTTTTAAAAACACGACCATTATCGGAGGCCATCGCTGCCCTTTTAACTCTCATTCGTACACTTCCATGCTGAATAGGCGAAGTTTCAATGGCTGTTGTTAGAGAAAAACTCAACGTGGAGTGAATTCTTGCGTGAACTAGGAATGCGAATACTTCCATCAATAGAAAGTCGAATTTGAGCGTGATTCGTGATGTGAGGTAGCTTCTTGGGGTGACACAGTATCTCGATGGCAGAAGACATAGAATCGCCCGCACGTGCGCCATGCGCCGACGAATACGAGCCCTCGATACAGTCATGATCCCACTTGAAACTTTTATTTCAAAGAAAGCGGCATCGTGAGCCAGCAGGCTATCAAAAGCCAATGTTAAAGTATCTCTATTACTTTTCGAGTTCAAATTATAAGATATGGAGGCTAGAACTAGTAACTTCTAATTTGTTGTTCTGAAAGTTCATTTGAAGAACATTTAGAGGGGAGCGATATTCAGAGATGACTTTCAAATTAATTATCTTTGACAAACAATATTTTTCTTGAAGCGAAATATGCAGATTCACAACATTTACACATAACATAGTGAATACTGAGTACATAGTGAGTGCTGTATAATTATATTGTGTGTCTCTTAGTCTATGCTAAATAAATGTACTTTCTTTCTTTTAGGACCGTAACAAATACTTATAAAGTAAAATAAGCTTTAAATAAAATTCTGTCTGTTGTAAAACTAAACAAGGTACGAGACGTAAAACCCACATAACCCAAACAATAGCAGAAATTCCTCATTAAAAGCAGAATAATGAACAAGAAATAAGTTTATGAAGTGTTAAACAATTCGCAATAACACCCGGTGCTTGATTAAACAAAGGCCAATAGTAATAAAATACGAGTGAAATTAGCCAATTACAGGCCTTAGGCGGACGAAAATACATCTCGATTGCTTGTTTCATCAATATCAAAGGAAACTTATTGTTTGATATTATGGAATTATTCAATAAACGGGTCAAGTGATGTCAAAAGTTTCTCATAACAAAGAAAAATTAAGTAAATCCTTTTAAACGACTAGACTCTTGGAAGTAATTTAAAAAGATCCTGCAAAATTAAACATACTGTACTTGTCTTTTTCGGTAAATTTTCTCTAAATTACAGCACTTTATAAACACAAACGACCGTTTTTTTACGGCACAATTTAGTGATGGAAATAAATATATCCTCAAACATACACGGGACCAGTCGTGACGGGTTCTAGTTAAGATGTCAGTCTTAACACGATAAAAGAGGTTACTAACCCTTAAATTGTTTAATAGTACGATTTATATGTGAGCCGCAGTTACAAGTTACGCGTGCTACGACATGCTACGACGCGTAGCGTATAGCTACGAGTACTACGATCCGTAGCATGTAGCATAATTATATAACTGTCATTGCTGCAGGTCCTTCGCTGAAAAACTACCGTAACATTAAAAATACATAAGGCTACTAAGCACCCTCAAAAACCACTAAATAACTTCAGACAAAAAATCAATCTTCCTAGCCTTTTTTCCCAACTCTCTTGAGGTCGGCTTCCAGTCTAACCGGATGCAGCTGAATACCAGTATCCACTATGAATACCACTAAATAACTTCAGACATCAACAAAAAAGTACTACAAACCATAACCATGTTATTTATCGGTATACACACCTTATATTGTTCGAAGCTATTTCCCGCTTAGTTTGATATTGATTCCTCGTATAATCGTATTGCTAGGCGTTGTGGGCCCAATCACCGACGATAACTGGATTTTGCTCCCCGAACGTAGTCGGGACACGTGACATCACCCCAGGGATATCAATTGTGAACTCAATTATTGTCGACTAATTAAATTAATACCCAGGAAATATTGACTATCAAACTTGGTAGTACTTGTATAACGATCGGCTTGATTACTTATGACGTGTTATTGTGAATATTTGGCATTTTCCCATTGTTTTTGTGGAACAAAGATTTCATTTTAATACCTTAATTTAAATCATAAGTTTTGAAGCTTATTCGTATGAACTTGTAAATGGCCTTCAATTTCATATTGTTTAAGAACACTGTATAGTAAGCTGTAAGTTTCCAAAATAATATATAATATTTTATCAGCTACCTAGTATGAATATGAGAATAAAAAAGGTATTTCAGGTCAGTGGCGGATTGTCGTTTGGGGGAGGGCTTGACCCCGCTGAGGGTAGGTAGTTTTTTGCAAAGTAAACACAAAAAAACCACACAACGTTATATTATGCTTAACGCATAACAAGCCTCCTCGGATAGGATAATTAGAATAATATCAGGTTCACTTTAACATTTCTCACGGAAGAACCCAGATAGTTTTGGGGGGGGATCCGGCACTGTTTCAGGTTAACATAATGTAAGAAACCCAAAATATATAAAACTAGCGACCTGCTGCGCACGGTTTTTAGGACTTGACAAAACATAAAGAATCCTGTATTATATGTATATGTAAGTTTAATATTAATGTTTTACACATAAACCTTCCGGAATAAATTCTCTTAGGTAATGATGGTGAAAACGTTATCTAAATCCGTTTAGAAGAACAACGCGGTCACACAGGAAGATACAAAAAGCGGTTTTTATTTATAATGAGTTTATATACCTGATGAAATCATTTACCGTCTATAACCTAAAAAGAAATTGATCTATCGATGAATACATTTGAAGTAAACTATTACATACAGTATTATTATATTAGTAGAACAATAAAAAAAAAATGTAAAAAAAGGAACTTAAGTAATTCAAATCATACGCACCCTATTAAATGCGCGATCAATGAGTTCGTTGCTTTCCTTAGCGGCCGATACTCGCCGCACTTGCCGCGCGTCGGCCTCTTTGATATCCTTTCGCAGGCGCACAAGTCGCTGGCGCATCCCCGCCCGCCCGCGTCCGCGCTTCTTGTATTTCAATGGTACTAAGCAAATATTTTCGGGCATGGCTTCTGTTCTACTTACACAACACACCATATTATTCTCGAGACTTTAAAAAATTTCATCCGGTATAGATAGTTCAGTACCTAGTTTTTTCTACTAAAGAATTTTAAACCAACATGAGGTACAGTCAACAACAAACTTCGAACGCTACTGGGCCACATTTCAGACCGCTACAATGACGATCACAGGAGATTACCGCCACAATAACCACGATTATCGACCAATTGTTGGTTAGTTAGGAGCATGCCGCGGCGCCGCTGACCAATCTCTTGGCTTGCTCTGGTTCAACTATTCTTAATTGGTTACAAACCTGCTGGTTGATTTCGGAAACCGATTTACAGTCACGAGCATAAATACCTTACAGTTAGGCAAGATTTAAAAGCGATTTTCTCCTAAAGTATTGGTTGTGTTAACATTTTGGTGTTACGAAGATCGTTTTATCGAAACCATACTATTACGAAATAGGTCTCTTTTCGTTCGTTTCTTAAAGTTGTAATCGGTTATTTCACGAGAAATTTTCTTTTGAATTTTGTGTAAGTATTATACCCGCGGCTGTACAGTCAGCCTCAAAAAGATGACAAGAGTTCGTTTAATTGTCTACAATTTGCGTTTCTTAATACTGTATCGATGAGTAGATATAATTAAGTACTTACCCAATGTGTAATATTCTTATAGCCATAAGCTACAAAATTATGGAACAAAGGTTGTTAACAATTAAATTAACTCTTATCGACATCTTTTTGAGGCTGACTGTAATATGCGAGCATACTACGAGGGCAGCACTGAAAATTTCGGGAATCAAGGAAGTGACACAACATTACTATTTAAAAATGTATTTATTGCTTTTCGAAGTATTCTCCGCGAAATTTGACACATTTTTCCATACGATGGAACCAATCATTGAAGCAACCATTCCATTCGGAAGTTGGGGTCTCCAAAATGGCCGTTTTGTAGGCGTCCACAGCTTCTTCAGGTGATGAAAATCTCTGTCCAAGCAATTTATTCTTTATTTTAGGGAAAGTATAGAAATCATTAGGGCTTAGGTCGAGGCTGTACGGCGGATGGTCTAATAATTCTATGTGTTCTTGCTCTAAAAACTCTTTTGTTCTGTGCGCGGTGTGAGAACTCGCATTGTAGTGATGGAGGATGATGCGGCGGTTGCAGTTCTCTTTACGGAGTTCAGAAACGACCTGTGGCAAACAAATGCTAGCATACCATTCTGTATTAACCGTTCTTTGTCCCTCAAGAGGAATAGTCGTAACATGGCCGGTTTTGGAGACAAACGTGGCCACCATTTTTTTTGCAACACTCCGTGAACGATTAATTTTTGTTGGCTTTAACTCATTTTCGAACACCCAAACTCGTGACTGGTTTTTTGTTTCGGGTTCGTACGTGTATATCCAGGATTCCTCACCTGATACGATGTTGTATACAGCATTTGAGGATCCTGCGTGGAATCTTTCGAGAATTCTGACGCACCAAGTAACGCGAGACGCTTTTTGCTCTTCACAGAGCGAATGCGGTATCCATCGGGAAAACAACTTTTTTACACCTAATTGTTCATGCAAGATTATTTGTATTTGACTCATGCCAATGTCTAAAGTTGCCTGAATTTCGCGGTATGTCACATGTCGATCTTCCTCAATCAGCTTACGCACAGCATCAACGTTTTCTTGGGTGACTGCAGTTTTTGGACGACCTTGACGGGGATCATCACTGACACGTCCACGTTGAAATTCAGCAAACCAGCGATAAATTGTGGTTTTGGATGGGGCTTCATCACCAAATGCAGAAATCATCCGGTCAACACACTGTTTTTGTGTTAAACCACTTCGAAAGTCATAATAAATCATCGCTCTTGAATTTTCTCGAGTCAATTCCATTTTCTCAACGACTAAACAAGTTTGACAAAACCTTGTGACAAGACCGAGAATCTTTTTAAAAATAAATAAATAAATGGTATTCGATTTTTAAAACCAAGGAGTTTTTAATTAAAAAGATTTTAATATGACAGGAACAGTGGAAATATTCCATTCCCGATACTTTTAGTGCTCGTATTATTACATTGTTATTAGACATTATACAAATCATCATGCGAAGCGTTACGCGTAACGTCGTACGAAACGTCATGCGATGCGTTATGCGAAGCGTCATGCGAAACGTTATGCGAAGCGTCATGCGAAGCGTTATGCGAAGCATCAAACAATTTTATACGTTGTGCGCAGAAACTTTAAACTGTCATCATGACTTACCCTAAAGCTGCTTATGGTATTGGTAGGGCCACTGTTTGTTGTTTTCAGGAACTCTGCGTTTTGCGACCTTAATTACCTACCGCTCCTAAACCGCTGCGTATTCCACATATTCAACTAAATGCATTCGGATATAGTCGAGTATAATTCGTGTACGTTCGTATATGACAAGTACGCGTCGTGAGTCACGTCTGTCGCAATTAGTCGTTGTGTGCGCTGCCGACGCGAGCGCCTCGCACACGCGTGGTTTCACGTCACTGCCAATTTGTACCGCATTGTTACACTTTACACTACACGCTAGCAGTAGAACGAACACGTGAACTGCCGACGTTATTAGTGATTACAATCTTTATAGCTGTTTCGGATAATCAGTGTATCCGAATTTGGAACAAAGTTTTGGTTAAAGGTTAAAGGGCGGTTTATTTATAACCCAGCGGTATGAAGGGTAATAGAAGTTGTAGATGTTTAAAAAGATAAAGGAAAATGCCCGAATTTTAAGGTATTTCGTATTGAGATACTTATTAATATTTATAAATTGCTGTTTAATATTATTAGGATTGAAATCCATTAATCTATTTTAATTATTGCCAAAGATTAGGACACAATTTACAAACAACACAATTGAATTTTTTTAACAATGTAGGTAAGTACGATAAATATTCAATAACATTTTCTTTAATTCAGTTCACAAACCCAAGTTGAATAAGCAAACCAGTATAAGTCAAGAATTGAAATGTAAACTTTGTCTATCGTCTGTTTTCAAAGGAACAAATATTTAAGTTTTTCTACCGTCTATGCACTCCTTTATGTGGGAATATTCGCCAGTAGCCATAGCTGATAGGGAACAATAATTGACGGCGAAATGCAACACAAATGTGCGTCTGGGGAACTGGCTTGCAAAACACTGTTTCCAAAACACTAATTCACTGCATACACCGTCGAAATGTTCTCGAATTTCGCATGCAGATACTTGTACAAGTCGTACATATAACATAAACATCTCAAAGTAACTCCCCTTTGCGACGAGAAACTTTGAACGGCCCGATTTCTTTGTTATTTTTAATATCGACTTTTTTGCGCTCGAACGGTGGTTGCTAATGGATTTTCAATATTTGTGTTGACAGACAAACAAGGGGCGAATGGAGTGAGCTCTCGAACATTCCGTCTGCGTCCGTACCCACGATCCAGTGTGTATCTCTCTAAAGAAAGCAATCGACAACGTTTAAACGACATTTATTTATGTTTGCCCGTGGTTCACACTACTGATTAGTCGTTTATCCGTTGAAATGAATTTTTGCACGTGTTTATCGTTTCGCACGTTAAACATTATCGTATTGCTCACTCGATAACTCATTAGGGAATTGAATATTCACATTGAATCGCGATTTTCCGAGCACTCTATACTTTCATATTGAAACGGGACACTGAAATGGCTATTTCAGTGTTCCGTTTCAATATGAAAGTATGCTCGGCAGCACGCTGTATAAACATTGATGTTAGATGAAATATTTTATTAGTGAGCTCTCTATCATCAAAACTGTTGGACGTCGGACTCTATTACCATAATAGGTACAGATTTGGTCCGGCGGCCTAACCCTCTTCCAATATCTTAAGTTGGCGCCGCGTACGATGAGTCTGCAATATTTGTACTCCACAGAACATCGTCTTCTGTTTATCAAAACAGTGTTATATCGGTTAGTACGGTTAGTGGGAACTGTTAGCAACTACAAATGAACTATTAAGAAGTTTGTATAAATACTAAATTGTTCTAAAGTCCCCAGCAAGTCTCCGTTCTGTTTCATTCGTTGAAGCACAAAAAAAGCAAAAACAAAATACGATCGAGACTTTTTTTTTTTTTGGGTGGGAAATCATCCAATGACTTCTCCCGCTCCCGGCAACCCCGGCAGGACGATCGAGACTTGGCGTGGCTATTTTTTTCATCTATAATTCAATCTATTGGATGGAATCTGGTGATTGATAGCAGAAGCCAAACTTATCAATTAATTATATCAATGACATTAGAGCGATACGATCTCATTGATATTAGACAGATCTGTGCCAAATTGGAAAACAATGTAGGTATTTCGTAAATTATTATACACAATAATATAACATCTCTAGATGTACCGACTTGTCGGGAAAGTCGACTATCCGGCCACATTTGTAGTCAGCGACTAGCAACTAGTCGGCTCTTTATTCGTATTTCTAAGATTAACGTTCGAATAAAGGTTGTGATTGAAATAAAATAATAACCTGAGTTGTTAATATTTTTTATTTTAAAATCAGCCTTGAAGTTTTTAATATAATCTAAGAATAGGAACTCTTCCTTTAGTTGTCTATAATTGAACTTAAATTAAGAAAAATATAATTTTAACCAAATATAAAATTAAAAAAACAAACCTAACGAGAGTTTCCACAGGTTTGAATAAAGAACTTACCGAACGTACTCGAAGTGCAGCCAAAGCAATTATCGGTTTAGCCGACTAGTCAGTCTTTTGGTAATCGACTAGTCGGCGAGTCGGCTAGTCAGCCAAAGTCATAGTCGGCCTATCTCTACTAGAGTCTGGCTAACGAAAGATGGCCCCAGAATATTGGCGGCAAATTTAAAAAATACATGCATGACAACACTAAATACACCAGAGATACCGAACGACAACCTTGTCAAATTGACGTTCACGTTCATACAGAGTTGCTATATAAAAAGTTCGCAAATAATTCCAGGGCCAACTTTCGTTAGCCAGACTCTAATTACCTAGACGCATATAAAAAAGCAACATTTAGAAAGTGAACAAAAATATAGAAATGTGAAACAGTATGATAATAATAGTATTGTATAGTGCCGTCACAACACCAAGATTATACAAGGTCCCATTAAAATAGATTCAGTAAGTCTAACCAAAGATATCCAAGCAAAAAAAAGTGATTTTATTTTGACAAAAATAATAAATAGCATTGGGTAACCAACATTTTTGGTGTATTTTCGTTAGCAGATTTATTTTTATTGTAAGTATATAATGCGTTTTTCTTAATTTTTTTTTAACATTGTCCTAATTTTGGTGGTCTGAATGAATACTAAAAGTTTGTCCATCTATTTTAATGGGACCTTATATATAGGACCACGTAATTATTTGTTTATAGTAAACCTCTTAAGGGGTCATTGTACTCATCATTATGAACAAGTTTTACTATGGGACCAACGATGAAATCGCATATCTCTTCATAATGTAGGGAACAGCTGATTTCATTTTTCGCGATTTCAGCGTTGGTCCCATAGTGAAAATTGTTTATAATGATGAGTACAACGACCCCTTAAGAGGTTTAGTATAAACAAAAAATAGCGTTGTATAGGTAGTTGTCACGACCAATGGCCGCCTGTGGTTAGCCGACCGTCAACAGCGGTGTAAATATAACAAGTAAATAAGTCCACGTGTTGCTATGCATACAGACCGATAAGAAAATAGAGAAGTTGCAAAACGAAAAAAAATACTTAAAAAAGGAAGCGCACTCGTGGGTTATAAAATAGGCTATTAAAAGAAGCATGATGTCGGGTGGTGCAGCAAGGCAATTTACTGGGTAGAAAAACACCGGAGGGTACATACCTTTAATATCGGAAACAAGCATCTTTAAATCAAAGGAGATTTTTGGAAGTTCCTTCGACATGTTATAGATAGAGGTGGTAGGTGTATTAAAACTCAGTCAGTCAGGGCCTTAACACAACAACATAACACTGCACATATTTCTACGACACTTGTCGATAATGTCAATAGTATAATAAGACATAGAAGTCTTTTTATGGTACTTATAACAGTGAAGCACGTAATTTATGGTAAATGATACTTATGATATTCGCGGTACCTTTTCTGTTCATGTAATGATCTATTATTAATTGAATGATTCTCGGAAAGTTTCCTACTCCACGGTAATTACACCTTAATAAATATTTGCCCTTTATTTTAGTAATATTAAGTCTTGGCTTCGAGAATTGGGAATTACGAAGCCAATATTTACTAAATATTAGGTCTACCGTCAGGTTTGTGAAGACATGTTGTTTAATAAGTTATATAAAATCTGCTAGCTTTTGCCAGCGGCTTCGCCTGCGTTATAGTCAGAAATTATCCCACGGGAACGTACTATCTGGATAAAAAAGTACCATATGTGTTAAACCAGGTAATAAACTATCTGTATGTCAAATTTTATTCAAATCCGTGATTGAGTAACTAACATCCAAACATACAAACCTTCACATTTATAATATTATTATTAAATTGTTCGTAACAATTCTTGTATATTATATCTATATATATAATCTGAATCGAGTGTACTATCTCGGAAACGGCTCCAACGATTTTCATCAAATTTAGTATGCAGGGGGTTTCGGGGGCGATAAATCGATCTAGCTAGGTTTCATTTTTACAAAACCCAGTACCCAGATATTATTTCATCATCATCATCATCATTTCAGCCAAAAGACATCCACTGCTGAACATAGGCCTCCCCCCAGCACCGCCACTTCGACCGATTCTGTGCTTCCCGTATCCAGCTGATTCCCGAACCCAGGTATTATAATATAATCTTATCAAACTTCCTTGCGCTAATACTAAATAGCCTACCTAGCCACGTACGAGCCACTTTAAAGTAGCGCTCGCCGGGGGGTGCTGCGGCACCGCTCGCTTTGCTCGCTCATCTCTCGCGCGGTTCGTCACGGTTCTAACCTAACCTAAATTAACCCATTTCACCCAATTCACTATTTTTCGACAGTTTATAATCTAACGGAAATTATACTGATACATTATAAACACAATCACACAATCTTCAATCACAATCTTACGGCGACACATATATTATATATATTTAATTATTAGTAGGCCAATTAAAACAGTCTAAATCACTGGGTCTACAAGCATGTTTGCACAAACATTCCATAAGTAATGAAGCACTAAGGAGGGATTTTTGAAATCTTCCACTAAAGCGGATAAATAGGGGTGAAAGTTTGTATGGAAATTTGTAATTTTAGCCAATGGGAAATCTCAAAATAATTTTAAACTAAAATGCACCGTGAAGTGAAACATTTCTCTATTCCTATTATAGCTAGTTACAAAACAGTGCACGGCTAGGCAGACGTATGAGTGAAGCATTGTGGTTGCGGTCCAGCCAGTCGCGGGTAGACCGCGCCCGCGCCGACCGCCATCACATGCTGAGGGCACACTACGTGACGTGTGGCAACATTGTGTCTCTACATATTTTCATTATTTCTCTACTTACCATTAGTGTCCCGACGAGCGGGTGAAGTTGCGGTTGTGGTAACGTGGTAGTGCTGCCATCATATTACGACGAGGGCAGACAAAAATATAATCAAGCCCGTATAGACTTGATTATGTTTTTAATGAGTCAAGAAACAGACGGGAAGGAAGCTTTTGACAAATTTGCTCAAAAGTACATTTGATATGTTTACTTTGATCCAGGAAGTGATACTACTAATATTATTTATCATTAATAGCAATAAGTACTTAGCTCTATTTTTTGCTTTTGTACGCAGGTAATTTTTCAATATTTTCTAAACATAGGTAGGGTTATGATGCGGCTGAAATGCCTTAACAAATATATACCCAAAAAAAAAAAAAAACGGTTTCCTACGTCGGTTTTAGGCATTTTTTTTTATGGCAAGGGCATGAGTCATGCATGTGTGATATTATTCAAAAACACAAAAAATAATTCACTATGTATGACAGGATTATAATCCGTTACAATATGAAACTTAGAACAGTGTGAGTCTTTGATATGACTAAAACCTTAACTATAACTAAAGTGATTCATACACAATAATACATAGATAATATCTACATACATAAACGAAGTCCCGAGGCACACTATTTGTTTGAATATTTTGATGATCGTCTCTTTTCGAATGTAAATGTACTAGTCCTTTGTACGAATGAAGAGCCTACCTGAATAAATAGGATAGAGGTAAGGCTGTGTTAAAATTGTGGATTCTAGGTATTTAAAAGTAGGCAACATGTCCGCAGTACTATTGGGATATGTGTTACATTTGTAACACATTTCAGATGTTGCTTGGTAAGTGAATAATAAAAGGAATGAACAGCAAGCCAAGCACACGATGCTTTGTTCAGGGAGACGATAAAATTTACATGGGACGACGACGGGACGCGCTGCCCGACTCATAAAACTTGGTCAGATTTCTCTTGTGGAACTAAAGTAGGTACAATCGGAATATATACAGACTGCTGTTATTTTATTTATTGGCATAAATCGTTCACTTTGACCTACATACAGAACAGGTACACCTGGGGGGGAGTTTATAACAAAATTGCAAAATCTTCCTTTCAGAGAACAACAATACAACTTTAATCACCTAAAATGTATACATTCACAGGAGGTTTCATTAATTTAAAAGTAAATGGATACTGGATCTATTATACTCTAACAATAGAGCAAGGGGATACAGAAAAGGAAATAAATATTTGATAGGATCTCTCCTGGATCCGATTCCGGAACAAAATAGATTGATGCTCGCAATGATATTGGGATAATGAGGCAATTATATTCAAAAATATTTAGAAATTGATGATAAATTGTAAATTAATGAATATTATAATATACGTCTCGAATACAGAAATATGTGAAATAATATCATGTGAAGTAATATCATTTAAATTGGTACTGAGTTGTGTCGGCTAGATAACTTTTCCTGGTAATTTTCTGACTGTAAGTAATTGAAAAGTTTACATTCAACTTTAAACTCAAAGATATACTAGGAAATCATAACCAGAAAGCTAAAATTTCGTGTATACACGTTCGTTTCGAAATACAGTAACTAAAAGCGTATGTTTAGGAATCCTTGCTTTAATTCCATTAGTCTAAATTAAGCTTTGCAAATCCATGTGCTGATAAACATAATTAACCGACACGACGTGATTTAATGGTTAGTCTGTGTCAGTTAATCCTGAGCTGCAACTGAAAAATTTGATTTATAACCGTCAAACTCACCGTGCCATAAACCATCACTGACATTTATTCAGTAGTGGGTTTCGCATGTAAAGTATATTTTTCTGCCAATAGGTATTACCAAGTTACTCAGAAAGTTTTGCGACTATTGTTTTTGTCTGTAAGTACAATAATACCTCAATGAACAAAATTAAAATATTCTGTCTCACTGAAAAAAATGGATTCACAACAAGCACATTTTCACGCGATGATTTGTACGATTTCAAATGTCGACTAAAACCAGAAGAATCGTTTGAAAGACATCGAATGGCGTTCATAGACAAAAGCCCTTCTTAAGCGAATGTTTTCTGCTGGTTCAACAAATTTAAGCGTGGTCAAGTAACTTTGGCCGACGAGAAAGAAGTGACCGGCGGCTCTTACAGAAGAAAACGTGCTGGCTGTGAAAAAATTCATTCAATAAAATAGGCGAATTACTGAAGGAATTCAGCATATACTTCAGATTGGATCGGGAAGTGTGGATGAAATTCTACACGGTCATCTTCGGGTAAGGAAGATAGTTTCACCATGGGTACCGCACAATCTAACGCAGGCTCAGAAGGAGGTTCGGGTAGAATGGTGCCGAGACATGATAGCAAAGTTTGAAGCAGGCAAATCTCGGCGCTTTTACGATACTATTACGGGTAATGAATCATAGATTTATCAGTATGATCCAGAAACGAAGCGTAAGTCGACCGTGTGGCTGTTGCAGAATGAACCAAAGCCTAACAATTGTTAAAATAAATAAACAAACAAAGTGAAGCGAGTGAGAGCTGCAGACAAAATTTTAATCGCAAGGTTTGTTTTCTTTGACGGTATATCTGGTGTCAGTACCCTTACCGCTTGGCCACGGGAAATTCGCGCGGTGCTTTTTGAATGAATTTAGATTATGGCCCTAAATATTATACCATAAACCAAAACTACTACTCCTCTCCAAGCAATATCGAGATAATTTTAAAGACATTTCGCTCTCGGTCTATACTGGTCGCGGCGGCGAACGCCACTGCCCGTGGCCTGCAAAATTGCCGCATCGATTGCCGCCCCGCAAGACGCACCACCGATCGCGCCGCCCGTTCCGTGGCCAGGCGGTTACGTGATCAAAGGAGCATCAATGCTGAATGGTGGTTATGGTGGTATCACTTTGTAGTGTTTTTTTTGGAAGTCGGTTATTTTTTTTTGTAAAAAGTTTTTTATATTATAATTATTATCTCTTTTATTTCATTTAAATACATATAATTTACATTTTTAAATATTTCTTAAAAAAAAGGATATAAAAAACATTTAAAAATATAAAAAATAGTCGCACATTGGCATCAGGAACAGGGTCCAAGCTGCCGGTGGTCAGGGCTCTAGACAGAGGAACCTCCTCACTATACGTGCTGTGTCTAGGAGTACTGCTTTCTGAATCAAGCCCTTGACCTAGCCGCGCAATGAGAGCCTCCCGAGTTTTGGTCGAGGCTCTCCGCTATTAGGCCATTAACCGTTACGATTATCGGTACAATGATTGCAGATTGCGGTGGCATTCCACATGTCGACAACCTCGTGTGCTAAGTCAAGATACTTGATTTTTTTATCTTTCTCAGCTTTCACGAGATTCTCGTCATGAGGGACAGCAATATCAACAATCACGGCGCTCTCGTCGACCTATCACCACAATATCAGTCTTATTGGCAACAATAGTCCTGTCAGTGATGATAGATCGATCCCAATACAATGTGGCGTGACCATTCTCGAGAACTGGGTCGGGCACATACCTGTAGTATGGTACTTCTGACTCCACAAGGTTGTATTGCAAGGCATGTTGCTGGTGGATAATCCTAGCTACTAGATTGTGTCTGTGCAAGTACTCGCCGTTAGCAAGACGAGAAAAACCGGAAACAATATGTCGGATTGATTCACCGGGACGGTGGCATGCCCGACAAATGTCAACCGTACCATCCTTGACAATGTATTTCCGATAATTATTCGTCATGATAACTTCATCCATAATCGCACAGACAAACCCTTCAGTTTCTCCGAAGAGGTCGCCGAAGCGCAGCCAGGATATAGATGCCAAAAGCTCATGGAGGGCCCGGAAAAAGCGTCCGTGAAGCTCTTTGCCTTGCCATACTTCCTTACGATCGTTAGTATCAAGTACTGCAGGTTTGCGCCAGTTCTCTTTTGCCAAGGAGAGCGGGGTGAGGCCCTTGTCCACTGCGACCACATCTCGGTGCATGGGCCCACGTCAATTTGAAGAAAATATTCCCTGAGACTGTAAATCTCGCGGTTGTGGAGGGTTTTGGCATTTAAGAAACCTCGACCCCCACACTTCCGCGGGATATAGTCTCATCACTGATGCCCGTGGGTGATGCATCCGATTTGCTGTACGGACCTTCCTATCCAGAGCGTCAAGTTCCGTCTGAGTCCATTTGAGTATGCCGACAGAGTACATCAAAACCGGCATGACCCAACCGTTGAAGGCACGCACCTTGTTTCCGCCTGATAAAAGACTATCTAGTACTTTATTCAGGCGGCCAAAGAAACGCTCCCTCAACGATTGTTTCATGTCGGCAATATTGATGCCTAATGCTTCCGACATACCCAAATACTTGTAGGTTTCAGTTGAGGAGAGGGATCTAAGGTGTATGGAATCCGAGAGTTGGGTTCCCACGGATTCCATAATCCCCCCTCGCTTTACATGCATGACTGCACATTTGTCCACACCAAATTCCATCCTGATGGCGCTACTGAACGTTTCTGTTACCTTCAGTAGCTCCATCAGTCGCAAATTGTTGGGGGCAAAGAGTTTCAAGTCATCCATGTAAAGGAGGTGAGATATTACTCGACCACCTCTTCTCAACCGATAGCCTAGACCTGAATCCTCCAGCAGTGTGCTTAGAGGGTTCAAGGCTAAGCAAAACCAAAGCGGGCTCAGCCTTGAAATATTCCCCGCTCAATCCTGATCGGTTCATCGATCCTCCGGATTTGTCGACATCCTGAGTAGAGAAGGACCGTCCTCCATTGCCCCATACATGACATCATGAAGGTGCGCAGAGTTGCATCTATCTTGTACATCTCCAGCACCTTCATGAGCCATGTATGTGGCACCGAATCATAGGCCTTCTTATAATGTTTCCAACATGTTGACAAATCCTTCCGGGATCTACGGACCTGTTGGTTTATCATGTCTATAAGGAGATATATTATAATTATATTTATAATTTTATTTACAATAATTATGAAGTTGGAAATAAACAGTATTCTTTTCAGAAGAATATAATACAGAATCATGTATAGGTACCTACTTACGGTGGCTTCTAATATGAGATAGTTAATAAAGTAAAATAAATATTTTAGTAAACAAAATCTTATTTTTAGTTAGGTAGGTAGGCGTCTAGTGTCTAGGTTCAGACGACTACTTGTGGAAACATAAATTATATTATTCCTAAATCTTATTCAATGTTACATAATGTGGCACTCATATCTATAATCTCTTCAGAATGCTACATAATTTTGTATAAATATAAATAAATACTACGTCTAGGTATATACCCAACATCAAAACAAACATGCCTAATACATTCCTTTGCGGAAAGTAAATTGAGAGAATTGTAGTTTAGAAAGAGCGGGATAAAAGAAAAAGGTTACAGTAAGGGTTCGTCCTCTGAGAACAATTTTTCAAACTAGGTTGGCTTCTTGGTTTACTCACATCAGTGATTTAAAGCGAAGACAATATGCTTTGAATAACTCAGCGGAAACGAAAATCTTTTAAACTTTCAGGCACTTTAACTTTTATTTATGTTCTCTTGGTTTAAAACTTTGGGTCGCATGCAATCTTTGTGTTTTAAAATACTTACCTTATAGATACTTTAATACAGTAAAACATTTTTATTAATATAGGTCTTTTGTGGAGTATTTATTAACTATCCGCAATTTACTAAAATTCCGTGACTTGTGTCACTGTAAGACCTAACTACGAAGCAACATTTATTTAGATTTCTGTATTTATTAACATGTCTGAATAATATAAATCATATAAAATGTTACTTACTTTAAAACCGTTTGACACATCATAAAAGATAAAATGCCTCATGAAACTTTTCTCATAAGAAGCTTTTACCGGTAACAAATCTTTTCATTTATAATCACTGACTGCCATGGAATTAGTGCAGTGATACTTAACCTACGGGCCGCGAGCCTCCCCCAGCAGCCCACCGAGACTTACTTACTGCGAATCTGCAAAATAAAACCATAATGCGCGGGACAGGTTGAGATGGGGTGGATGTATATTTATGGCTTTACTCTTGCCAGCATTTGAAATGCAAGACGCTGGTTTCTAAAAAAGGAGTCGTCACCTGCGGCCCTCATAAAATAGCCAGAAATGTACATACATGCATATGTTTACGGCCCATCAAAATAGGTTAAGTATCGCTGCTCTTTATGTAATTTTTATCAGCGACATCCGTTAAAGTATGATCCAACTATTGCGCTATTCATAAAAATGTTTTTATTTCCAATATGGCCATCAAAGGACGTATTTTACGGCCGAGTATTGGGATTTAAAAGCAATCAGTTGCGAAGAACAGATAACGAATCAAGGCGCAGATTCGATGATTAGTTCCCGTGGAAGCTGATCCGCACAAGGGGATCAGCACGGGCTATAAAAGTAAATTGAATTGTTCTCCGGGCTGTTGTTCCTTGCTGCATGAGCCAATGGCCACTAGCGTGCCGTGTTACGTTTTTAACTTTATGATTTTATAGCTGGCTCCATGTTATGTTCTCTCGTGTGATACTGCAAATAAAAATGTCGTTCCAACAAACTGGAACTGTATAAGTTCCATAAACACGTTTTATACTTAGGCACTGGATTAACTTGGAGGAAAAGCTTTTGAAAATCCAAAAAAATACGTTCGTTCCTTACCACATTTCCATTCCCTTTACGGCTTTTACGTAACAAAGAAGTTTAGATAGGTACGCACTACGCACACATGGAAACTGTCATTCTAATCTCAATATGAATACAGTATCAGTAATGTTATTCAAAACTTCGATCTATATCAGTTCTTTGGTCCCAATATTGCTATTAGGGTGGCTACAATAAAACTTGGACAATTAAATGTAAGTCAGCGTCGTCGGAAGCGGCGAGATAAGACCTAGCGGCGCCCCTTAGCGTGGTACTTGGGCTATTAACAGGGTGGCCCTACGCCCCGAGTTTCTTGAACTGTCTTCAAGCGTGATTAGAAGTGCCTATTAAATTCAAACGTTTGGTGATTTTCCGCTCAAGGTACTTAATGTGGAAATCCTCGTCGATCCTCTCAAGAATAATGGTTGACTTTATCTTCCCCTATTGGAAAAAAATACTTTGATAAACAATAAATGGCCAACACAAATCACGGAAGAGAAGTATCCGCTAAGCTATGAAAGAAAAATATGTATTAAAGTGTATTAAGGGCTTTAGGTTGAGGGTTTTGTCAAAATGAATCTTTCTAACTTGAGAATATTTTCCTAATCAGAGGTTCGGCAGCTTGTGGTCACCTCAGCTATAATTGGCACAAGTTTTGCTAGGCCAGAACGACGGCTGTGGGACTGCGGCCAACTTTTACTTGTCCCCTGTAATTACTTTTACTACTTTTCTACAACAATTAAAATGTAATTTTAAGTATTTTTGCTAAGGAGCAGTTATAGAACTTAACTTACACTCCACGTTTGAAGTGGCTGATATGAACTTTTATGAATTAAATGTTTTTTTTTTTTTTCATTATATTAAAATACACAAATGTAAATAAATAAGTTGACTTAACAAGTATTCAATCAATTTAATAATTAGGTAGCGTACTTTTAGAACACACCAACTTTCATATAATTAGTAATTTGGTTAGTTCCATCAACAAGATTGTGCGGGAAAGATTGATGATTCTCGTGTCTCCATTTTATTTCCCCGCGGATAATCTCGTTGTCTCCGGCTTAAGGACATGTGAGCCGGAAATACGACAGCAATTTTCCTCCAACTATAGAAAAATGAGGAACGTTTAGCGTCGTGCATGGGTACCCACCCGTGGGTACAGGGTTCAGCATCGTGGAGATACCGAACCAACGAACCATTCTCTTATACTCGTAATATATATCCTTTTTGAGGATCATCTCATGACGCTGTCGTTTGTCACACATTCTCGTTTTGTTCTAAACATCTGCTGAACACGATATTTCATTTATTAAAAAGTAATGTGGATAATATTACGTGACAATATATCCTCATCCGTCAAACATAAAAAACCTAAGTAATCATACTTTCACATTGCGAGTAGATTGGTTCCAGCCACCTTGTACATACCGCACAATGTTTTTGGTCGTTTGAGTGATGTGAGCTCGTGATGAATGTCTTGATTACATTCCTTTGACTCAAGAGTGCGGCTGACGGATGACCACTTCGTTTATTGCCCCTACAAGCGACCGCTATAAATAAAGCAGTATTACATTGCCAGCAAAACAACTTCATATTCTCTGCGCCTGTATTTCATCCGTAAAATCAAAATAGAATGCGTTTTGGCATGTCATGAATAAATTGCGACCGTGTTTTCTATTAACAGAAGCGAAAATATGCTTTATAAATGTTGAAAAAGCTCCGGCCGGCTCGGTTAACATTCTGAAAATTTTGCCTAAAAATATTTCATGTATGTACTTAGGCTCGGGCACGTACATATCTTATTCTTGAGGTGTATGAATAAATATTTAGTAGAAAAGTGGGTTGCTTTTAGGACGTGGAGTGAGTGAAGTCGCGACAGGAACATTCTCCGTAAAATGACACGTAAATGGGAGCCGTAAGAAATAAAAGTGGGGCAAGGACAGTGCTCTCGCAATTTATATGAAGTTAAAAACGTTGGAGGTGGTAGTTAGGGTGAAACGGGGTCATTCTCCGTTCACTTACAATCGTTTCACGCTAATATACACGCGACTCCTCTAATGAGGTGTAATTTAAAAAGCTTCACACAGCCACTACGGTATATTCTCTTGTTCCCTGAGGAAATAAGGATCAAAAGAGCATTTTAATTTTATCATCGACCCTAAAAGAGGGCAAGATTGAGCTTAGAACGGCAAAATTTCCCTAAATTGATGAGGGGATTGATGAATAAACATTTTTAAATCCCTTTTGTTTCACTTTTGTTTTGTTTACAGATTGAGGTACACGTGGGTCCAAAGTATTTATAAAATTAAATGGCTGTCGAGTTTCCAACGTATACTTTTACGTAGGTATTATCCAGCTTTGGGAACTTAACGCAGCATAGATACTTTAGGTACTTCTTTTTGCAGCAGTGTATTTACATGGTGTATGTACCTATTTTTTCAGAAAAATAGTTACTTATACTATTTATAACATTGCCTGAGATGCTTACTAGGTAATTTAAATTACTCTTGTGAAAGGATTCGGTTCAGTAGAACCGAACATGTTTATTTATTTGTCAAGTTTTTTATCGTTTATGCACTTAATTATTATACATCCACCTTAGTTTAAGAAGACTGACAGTCTTAGGCCCGTATTACAGAACGTTGCTCAAGACTCAAGCATTATTTAAAACTAGTTTCAACCAATCAAAACGCTTTAAACGAGTTTTAAGTAATGCTTGAGTTTCGAGTGAGGTTCTGTAATATGGGCATTAGTCCTGCAGAAACAAAACGCCTACTTGTATCTCTGTGTGTATAAATGTAGTGGTCTTTCAAGAGATGATGGATCACCGGTATCTTATATACAACCCCGGGTGAATGGCCTCAAAGATGGGAATGACCTCAGATTTTATTTTCACGCAGATTTACCTCTATGACTGTCTAGACTGTACCTTTTACATGGAGAACGTCTCTAAAAGTCAATTGGATAATCCAAATCAAGTAATATCATTTTGCCTTAACGAACATTCACGGACGTCTTATTATAATTTTATTTAGACTTTCCAGACACCTATTCTTAAGATATAACGCATAATGAAAATCTTAACAGTGCTTAAATACCAAACAATTGAAAGTGATGAGTATTTAAATAACAGTTACAATAGAAAGGTACTTCAGAAATAATGAGATTTTAATAGAGCTTGACTTCAAGTTGAAAGGCTTTCAATTCTTTACATATTTTAAGTGAGAATTTCGATTGCCAGCTAAATTGTGTTCAATCAAGTTGTAAGTAATCGGATTTAATTGAAAATCGCTTCCAAACAAATGCGAATCAGACAGAAAATAGTACAAACCAACAGTAGTTTGAACAAGTACAGTACAGTAAATAAATGAGTGATATACACATAATCGCAGAGGGAACAGTTTCATTATGCCACGTTCATTGTGTTCGCGGTCCCCAAAGAATACGGAATCTCTCCGTCTCGCAGCGGTGGGTAAACCCTTTTTATTTCTCGAAAAAGTTCTGCGACTGCAAAAAGTATCATAAAAGAAGAGAAAATTGTGAGAAAATGAATTTTCCATTTCACTAAGTTGACGACTGAATGGCTTATTCTGTTAAGAGAACATCTTAGACAGGTATCTAACAACTTTCGAGGTTTCTAAGCTCCGCGCTTTGTGTCACGTTCCAGTTCACTCTGGAGGCTGTTCACTCATAATTTATCGCTGCCAGATGAAAATATCTTACATTTTTCACTTAACCTAAAACTTGCCTAAACGCGAATATTTTGCGTTTGCGAAATTATCTGCAAACCAAATGTCAATTAAAATGATCAAAGACTGGCACATCGGCAAAAGGGTAGAAGTATTTACACGGGACGGATGAAATGAAATGTTCGCTAAGCAGATAAAAAGGTTATCAAGCAGGTAGCTGTAACCATATCTAAACAAAACCCTAATTAGGTAGATCTATTTGATGAAATGAATGAGATTTTTATCACACGATTTAATTGAGCTATAAGGCACAGATTTACTTTGAGGCTTCTTTTTCAAAAGTATTCCTTATGTATTTTCTACATGTATAGATCAAAGTGACTTTTCTCTCGGAGAATTTTATCATTTAGGGATCTAATAGTACCTACACTTCCACTACTATTTATTTTTCCATTACCTAATTGTAACCTCTGTAGTTTTAGGACTTTACTCAGAAACTAATTACGTTAATTAGTATGCTGTACGTTTCTCCTTTTGAGGTTGGATTTACACGTATAAAATAAAAACTGACTTTAACTATGTTTACTACATAACGACCAACTCACCGCACAAACAAAAAAAAAAAGAAACAAAAAACTGCACAAAATCGGCGGCCGGCATGCCATGCCTGAGAGATATTTCTCGACTGCATGTCAAGCCAAGTCAGAGGCCCATGGGCGACTTTAAAACTCTGACACCAGGTTAGTCACCAACCACACGAAAATTAGAAGATCGCCCAAAACATATTGTCATGGCCATTGCGGCGTTCCGTCAGCATCGATTGCATTATAAAAGTGGTTTAAAGGCTTTATTTGCCGTTAATCTGTACCTTCCACGTTTTACGTTGACCTCGGTAGGCAAATCCATTTGGTGTAAAGCCCATTATCCCTGGCCGGGAGCCAGCATCCCAACAATGCTCGGGCTGCGTTCTGGCACGACACCAATAGTCCGGATTATCTCGTCCCGCTAGCAATGGCTACAACGCAAAATACAAGATTTACTACACCCTGTATTTAGTGCGTGCACATTAGCTTACGTTAATAGATTGGTTTATTGTGTTATGCTAATATAATGGAGCCCATGTGTTTTAATTATTGCTCCATGAATACGATTTTCTGTTATTTGCGCGGATTTATTGGTATTGTTTTTGTGTAAAATTAATAAAACCAGTAGGGTACCGGCTTAATGATTTATCCAATAAATTAGTATGCCAATAGGTCATTTGGGATCGTGTGGGCCTCCGCTTTAACACAATTTGAATTTGATGGCTACTCGGTCTCTGTTGGATATCTCCAAACGCAACATGTGTCAAAAGTGCTACGAGCTACGAGTGACTGCTACGGGCTACGACTACTTGCTACGACCTTCGAGAAATACAACGTTGGAAATAATTATGATTCTTGAGTATTTTATTTCATCATCATTATCAACACAATCGCGACAATCTTTTTTTTAGCTTCAACTCGACTCTTACTTTTCATTATTAAACATCTTATACAATTTCAACAGAAAATAATGGTTACAAAAAATTTCAAAAGCACTAGATAATTATTTTAACCGTAAATTAATTTTCTAGGGATTTTCCTATTTAATTTGCGAAGAGATTTTCAGAATAAAACCTTTTATTTATAAGGCAAAAAACTAGGAGCATTAAGCCGGCAGCATGCTTAATGCTCATTAGGTATTTACTGCAGACAAAAAGCTCTTCCCGTAAAGTCTAGTCTAGATAGTTGGTCTCACTTACGTTTTTGCCTCTTAGTTTTGCCTGTAAGCTAAGCCGAGAGCATTAGGTACCAACGCTACTCTTAAACCCCCATTAAGATATAAATATCGCACTTGCAAATAAAAGGCTTTATTTAAGTGCTTGTAAACGAGAAAGACATTTTTAAAGTGCATTTTTTTATATGGAATATTAGTTACCCAAATTACCTTTGATATTATTTTTATGTTTGTCGAGGACATATGGATAGCACAATCTGCTAAGGCATTTGTTTACCTATCGCTAGCATTTCGGTTATTAGATCACCAAATCGTAGGCAGTCTAGGCGTTCACGGGCTGACAACAGTTATTTTCTTGTAACAATGTATGGTATAAATATTTATGTTCGTATTGACAGGTTCACCGAATTCAAGACGGTTCCTGATAAGACGTGTATGTATTTAATTAAGATGTACGCCATCCATGTAGCAGGTTATAGGTAGGTAGTAGGTAGGTACGCCTTTTACAAATGTATCGGTAAAGGAAACTGTTTAATTAGTGGCTTCATGTATCTACGAGTAGGTAGAGAAGGTACGTTCTCTGAGCACTGTTTCACCTCAACAATATTTCAGAGCGCTTCGAGTAATACATGCCACGAAGTAAACAGTTGGCTACACGTTCCACAGTTTTAGTGGGATATAATATAGGTAAGTAGTAAGGCACGTAGCGACCAATATTTTATATCGAAAATAGAATAAAATTATGTGCTTGTGTTACCTATCCATAAACATAATAATTCTGTTATAAACTCCGTTCCTAGGTATTCCTACAAATACGAAATCAGAACGTCTAAAGATCCGGTAAGTTCAGTGACACAGCCAGCATACAAATGGAAAATCATTCAAAAGTTACCCTGTATACCTAACTACGTTCTTATAAATGAAATACCGACGTCTAAAATTCCAACCCCTTTGACCTCTTGCCTTAATTCTTTTGTTCCTTAATCGCACACTTATTCATTTGATCTTCCCCTCTTGAAATAAACTAAGAGTCACAAGAATAAACAAACTTCTCAAACAAAATGTTTGGACTGGATTACTCTGGTTATGTAAAAAGGAACTTGGGCCTAGCACCGCTGAATAAAGAAAATTAATGTTTTTAACAACAAAGGCAAACATTTTCTTTTTATGGATAGATCCTCAATAGAAAATTCGTAGGGAGATATTGAAAATCGAGCCGTTACTTTTATTATTGAAGCCAGGGAGGGGTCAAGGCAAAATGAATTCTGAAGTAGGTAGGTACCTAGATCAACATGATCTAATCGTCGCGCGTCGGGAACAGAAGCCTTGCCTGACTCCCCACTGAGTTGATCTTCGCGCGGATGAAGTAGATACCTAGGTATTTGTACCTAAAGCCTAACATGTGTTGTATTTTAAATGTGTAAATGGAGTGAAATACCATAGCATAGAATAGGTAAGTTGTTATTGCTGGAAGAGGAAGACATCGCAGAAAGCGATAAGGCCTCATATAGCAGAAACGATCGTAGAAAGGATAATATAAATTGTATGTTTTTTAGTGTTAAATATATTGTACCTATTATTTTGTTAGCTTTCAATTTATTTGTACTGGCAACATCGAAAGATTCGATATATCAAAATGGCGGAACAATGGTATGCTGCACAGAGGTCTGCTAGGTTGAGCGCTCGTGATAGCACCACGTGCTGTGTCTGTTTAAAAGATAGATTGGGATAGAATGCTTGGAGATTTTAGACTACGATATTGGGCTAACGAATTTATGATTCATTTGTGGATTAGTATCTATTTTGAGGTATTCGTTACGTGTGTGGGACGAAATTTGCGCAAATTTCTATGAAAAAACGTCAAATTAGATTTGCGCAAGCCTAAGTTTGCGCAAGCAAATCGTTACGTGTGTGGCTGGCATTAGAGTCAGGGTAGTGTTTATTACATTTTGTATTTTTTGGCTGTGTATTTTCTGGTGTACAATAAAGTAGGTATATATAAATAAATATTGATTATATTTTACATAATAATTAGGTTACATTAATGGTTGCCAAATCAATGTTCTTCTGTATATTAAACCTACATTAGCAGTTCGTTTATGTTTGCTGCATAGGTAAATGTGTTTTCAAACGACAACTAATTGTGCATTATTTTTGAGAGCACTATGAATGTATTTATTGAAATAACTGAAACACAACTTCAATATGGGATAAGTAATAAATAATAGATATAATGTAGGTGCCTGACAGAAAATGCTCGTAAACATCGTACCTACATCAGTGTGTTCTTGGAGTTTTCTATAAATGAAATTACCCACTTAACTTCAAACATATACATTGGGATATCTAAGGTTTTAGCTAGGCAAAATACCTACCTAAAAGTACCTATAGCTCTTTGAGTTTTGGTACTTTTTTAAAAATGCTTAATGACTAATATCAGTTTCAACGATGATGGATTAACTTGATGTCTCTTAATATAAGTACTTAGTACTAAAACGTGTAAACTGCAGGTACCTAGACCCAGGCGAAACTTTATACCAATCGATGACATTCTGAATGATTATGAATAGGGCATAGGCATTGAAGCTGCATCAGCTTCAATGCCCTATTCATACACACAGCTGAGTAGGTAGGCATCTAATGTGGCTCGCGGGCACTCACATAAACCACAGGCCACCACAGGCCACCACTATACATTTCATCATTTCGTTCCTAAGCACCCGTACACTCATGGCTCACAAAACCACACTTCAAAGTAGTTAGTAATCTATCAGTGTGCCCACATCGACCACCATTGTCTGTAGGAGCCATTAAGTAAATGAATCGTTATTGTGTGTCTGTACTCTGTACCTAAGAAGACGAGCTACGAATGCTACGATGAACCATTTAGGTATACCTATAGGCACCTACATACCTATTATTCAAAGGTTGTACGAAGCGAAATAGCTAGTGGCATAGTAACGTATTTACTAAAGTAGGTACAATAGGTAAGTACCTATAAAGTCATAAGACTTCCTAGAAAAAATCTCGGTTCTGTTCGCGATACAATTTTTTAATACATGGCTATAACTGCCCGTTTGATTTGGAAACTCTTCATGTTCCAAATAACTTCAAGTTGAATGTCAAAATCAAAACATTTTTACCCCACTACGGAGAAGCCAAAAGAAGGGTTACGATTTTGATTGGTATGTATGTAGGTACCTCTGTATCTTCATCTGTTACCTCTTAACTTCTAAACTACTTAGCCTTAGGTACTGATCATAATTTGACAAATGACGTATCGTTGGAAGTGTCTTGATCGTCCGCTGGTTATAGGTTATGTGACGTCACAAGAAATACAACCGAACCTTCTCCTTTTTGGGAATTCGGTTAGGTAATTAATTTTAAAATGGCGCCCTGTAGAGGACATGTCATGAACTAAAAAAAGTCATGAACTATTTATTTATTTATTAAAACTTTATGCACAAGTAAAAACAATACTGTACAAAGGCGGACTTAATGCCTGGGGCATTTTCTACCAGTCAACCTTAGGGTGATACAGAGACAAAACATGGCAGGTGCAATATAAGGGATAGATAAATTGAAAATTAATACATACTAATACATAGATACATACATATAAACCGAATAAACTTTGTCAGGAGAAATAACGATAGTTAGAGGAGAAAACAAATCCAGCAAATCAGCGCTGCAACGATTCTGCCAACTTTCTACGAATATGTTCACGTGCCTCCAGATAACCTCAGATAACCGAATGGTTGCCATCCTGATGTTCAAAGGGAGTGAATTTCAAAGAAATACCGCCTGGACAAAGAACGAAGAGTGAATAAAACCAGAGCGGTGAGAAGGACCCTATACCTACCTACATACATATCTACGTACCTAACTACACCTACCTACATACATACATACATACCTACCTACCTACCCTACCTACTTACCTACCTACATACATACCTACTTACCTACCTACCTACCCTACCTTCACCTACCTATCCTAAGAACCTTCTCCTTACTATAACAAACACAACAAAAAAAGAATTAGCGAAATTGGTCCAGCCGTTCACGCGTGATGCCGTGACCAAGGAAATAGGGATTCATTTTTTTAATAACCCCAAAATAATATAAATAAAAATAAAAGTTATTTACTAAAACCCAACTACGACAAAAAAGTCTACTGTAAAGTTATAAGACATCACAGACAGACTAATTAAAAATCCGGAGTCGCACGTGTTAGGGCTAAATCGAATAAATTACCTGTGACTCCAGATTTTTAAAGTATGTCTGTGATATCTTGTAAACCTTTTTTGTTGACTCGTTATCGTAGTTGGGTTTCATTATTTCTAAACGAACAAATCGGTTCAGAACGAAACTGCGCGCTGAATCTTCGCGGGCTTTTTGACGGTTAGCAGATGTCAAGTCAAGTCAATGTCAAAACAAAAGTTGGAGCAAATTATTTTGCAAAACTGCTCGTAAATTATTATATGTACTGTTCAAACAATTATGTTATAGTTGAAAAGTTAATAAATAAATGTGTTCTGTAGTATTTGGCGAGTGTTGTGTATAATTTCCAATCATGACATCTCTTTTGTCAGCTGAATTATCAGCTACATGCAATGCCTTGGGAACGTATGATAAAAAGACCGGCAAATATTTAATTGATGACTTTACTCTTAACACAGTCAAAGATTTAATTCGTTACTTGCGTCGTGATGGCGAAGATCATGAAATTCGACGACATTTTGGTCAAACAAAAGTGTTACAAAGTGATCTTCTACCTATGCTAGTTGATCACTGGGAGAACACGGAATTATTCGACGTAACACTCAGGTATGCAGCGTAAGGATAACTAACCAAGAAATAATCAAGTAATATTGTCATTAACACCCCCTTATCATCTTAGATGAAGTATTATCATTATTTCTTAAAGAGAAATCTAAACTTAACCTTAAATCCAGAAATTTTTCTTCTCATGTAGATGTTTAAAATTATTTATTTTAGCAAGTCTTGTTTACTTTAGCATAATATTGTTACTATGTCTCTGAACACACAAACAAGAATAATTAACACATGAAATATTAAGTTTACTAAGGAACTAAATGTTCCTGTATTGAAATAAGTGCCTGACAAAATTATATAAGAACCTAACAAATATCAGCTGGTATAATTAAATCTTGTTATTCAAGTGAGATTTGTAAATCTTGAAAGATTTAAGAACCTAAAAAGTTAAATCAGTCTTTCATATAATATTATCATGTGTCTTATATTCTTACCCTTTGTTTTAGACTACTAGTAAACCTTACAAACCCTGCTCTGCTGCTATACAGAGAAGAAGTGCCAGCTGAACGGACAGCTAGACATAACTACCTTCAAATATTGTTACATTTGCAGTCTTACAAAGAAGATGCATTCACCAAAGTTGATACATGGAACATTTTTGCTAAGAAATTGGCAATGGTTTTGGAAATTGTAAGTAATTTATTAGGTACCTACTTCATTAGCCCAATAATGTTTATGACTAAGACGACGGCCCTTATTACATAACCTATCTCAAGACTCCAGCAACTAGTTTTATAGAATATCAACCGATTTTGATCAATATACCATCAAAAGACTTTAACAAGTTTAAAAAAATGCTTGAGTTTTGAGCGAGGTTCTGTAATATTTAAACGGATACAATCACTGTTTGGTAGATGGATTAGTAATTACAGTATACAGTGTGAGTCTTTATAATGTGCACATATCGAAATATCTTAAATCTATGCTTAATTTTATCGACGGCATAAATATTAAAAAAAATCTATAGGTACGTTTGATTTATTTAAAAAAAAAAGCTACCTGCTAAACAATAGTGCGTAGGCATGCGCTGGGCCTTTCTTTGGCAGTTGATAAGAAATGTTGGGATTGAGTTAAAAACATCCAATTTTTACTATTGGGTAGCTAATATGATTTAGATTAATTTAAAGTAATAAAAAAGGTAGGTAATGTCTTATTGAGAAATTTTACGATTATTGTAAAGATTGATGTAAAAAACATTAGATTTTATCTAAAAATAACGTTTATATTCAATTGAGGGCAGTTTTCATTTTATGAGGACGCCTAATTACTTCGAATCATTATGGAGTTTGTTTCATCGTGATATATCATTTATTTTAAAAGTTACACCGTTTTGTTTACAGTGGGGTCACAGTAGCAAACAAAATTTTTAACAGAAAAAAAAAAAAAAAAAAGTTTTTTTATAGTTTTACCTTTGACAAAATCAAGTAAACATTCCCTCATTTCAATATGTGCACCTTAGAATAATAACGCACATTATAAAGACTCACACTGTATTGATCTTAGGAGATAAAAGGCTACTACTATCCATATTGTCCTTATTCTAAGTTGTCCATTCTTTATGCCCCTAAGTATTAAAACACCTGGAAGTTGTGATGGGATGGACCCTAATAAGGATTTCTTGTGCTGTCGTTTTTGCACTGCTAACCAGCAGATCAGACTATATAAAGTTGGATTTTTTATTGTTTTTAAATAGGATTGGTCAGAAAGAGATGAAGATACAGGACTTATCATTGAAAGGATTTTGATTCTAATTAGAAATGTGCTACATGTCCCTGCTGACTTGGACAGAGAAAGGCGACCAGAGAATGATGCCAGTGTGCATGATCAGGTTAGAATTACTTTAATTTAAATAGTTTCTATATTTCATCATCATCATCGGCAACCTGCAGCCTTGTTCCACCCACTGCTGAGTTTAGGCCTTTGTGCCATGCTTCCGGTCTGTGCGAGGCTCATCCAACATCATCATTTATTTTTCATAATCCTTATTAAATTGACACACTTTGAACAATACTTTGTAGAATGGAATATGATTAGTGCCTGCTATTTTTAATCCCAATTTACACAACTAAGTTTTTATAAGAATATGTTTTCTTTTTTTTATAAGTTATTTATTTTAGGTGCTGTGGGCTCTTAATCAGTCAGGTATTCTTGACATAATCCTATATATGTCATCAGAAAATGAAAAGCAATATTTTATGCACATCCTGGAGATAATATCTCATTTGCTGAGAGAACAGAACCCTAGCAGTCTGGCTGATGCTGCATTGCAGAGAAGTGTTGACGAGAAGTTAAGAGATGACCAAGAACTACTCTCAATAAGAATGTCAGAAAATAAACAAAGGATAAATAAAATTAAACAGTACTCAGGCACTAGGTAATATTATGATCTACTGCTTGTATAATATTTATGATTGTAATATTTAATTTGGGGCTGTACCATCTGTGAGATGTGTCAGATCTATCATTGTTTTTGTGTAACAGTAAGAGATGGAGCTATACAGCATAAATAGCACCATCCCTTTTTCCAACAGGACACTAATGGTTTTGATTGAGAAAGCCTCCATATTTTTTTTTTTAATATTCACTGATTGTTTGAGTTTTAATACAAAGTAACTTCTTTCAGGCATTCTCGATTTGGAGGCACCTATGTGGTACAAAACATGAAATCTTTATCGGATAATGAGATTGTTACCTTGAAACCTTTGAACAAAATATCTAACTTAGACTTCAGAGGGGGTAAAAAGTCAAAGTTAGTTAAACCTAAGAATCAAAGACCAGTCGAGAGTGGCATCTTAGAGAGGAGGTCAGCTTTTGCTATTAGGTAAGTGATAATGTTTTAATTTCATGACGTAAATACTTACGACGTATTTTAGCTATAGCCGAATGAGAAGATTACTCTAAGGGAGCAAACATGATAAGTGCTTGCAGCTTGCTTCATGCACCGGGCTACCCTTCAACAACAACCAAAAATCATTTTCTGTCCAAACTTCTATGTTTTTATGATATTAGCTTGCTAATACCCCTTAACTCTACCCAAGTCTGAATACAAGCTTTTGCATTGTAATAGGTGATCTAATATTTTTCTTCTTCTCAGATTATTCCTGAAAGAATTTTGCATAGAATTCTTGAACAGCTCCTACAATCAACTTATGCATTATGTGAAAGATGTGTTAGTGAGAGCCAAGGCTCAACAAAATGATGAGTCCTACTACTTATGGGCAGTCAAATTCTTTATGGAATTCAATAGAGGACACAACTTTCAGGTCGGATTGGTCAGGTAAGACAAATTTAATTCATACCTATTTCTATTGTGAGATGAAATCGAATATTTACTCATTAAATGTTATGATTTAAGTCACGAATTTATTTTGGTATTCCTGAGTAGTTTCGAACTCGAACGTAGCTCTTAGTCTGGAGCTCATCACGCGGCATTATTTCATATTTCTCAATCAATTGGTAAAGGTTTTATTCGCTTGTTTATTTCGGGTGTGCCCAACTAATTCCAACTCAGGGAAGTCATCAGTTTTTTTTTTTTTTATTGGAGATTTTCAAATAACTGCTCCCGCTCTGGGCGGAGCGGAAGGGCATGCCAAACTCTTACTGACTGAAACCTACCCGTGTTCCTTCAGTTACCTGTACGTTGCCAGGGTCCCCGGTAACCCTTTCGGACTTCTCGCAACCCCGGCCGGCAGGCATCGGCCCTAGCGGACCCCGTCTAAGGCCCGTATCACAGAACCTTACTCAAGACTCAAGCATTACTTAAAACTAGTTTCAACCAATCAAAAGGCTTTAAACGAGTTTTAAGTAATGCTTGAGTTTTGAGTGAGGTTCTGTAATACGGGCCTAAGTCATCAGATCGCGCTTCAGGAATTCATGTGTTTTCAACCTTCAATAACAAAAATATTACTAAATATAAAATTCAAGCTGTGTTTAACTAACAATCATTTCAGTGAAACAATGTCTGTCCCGATGTTCCATTATGTGCAACAGCAAATGGAGAAGTACTATGACATGATAAAAGTTGAAAAGAAAAAGTTCACAGCTTGGGTGAGGCGGCTGCATTTAGCTCTAAGAGCTTATAAGGAGTTGCTCAACACTCTATTAGCTATGGACAAAAGTACGGATCCCAGTGTTAAAGAATCCGCAAAAGTTTTGAAGAGCAACATTTTTTATGTATTGGAATATAGAGAATTTATAATTTCGACGTTTCTGAATTATGATGAAAATAAAATGCCTAGGTTTGTTTCTGTACTGTTACTGTTCTTTAATTAATTTATTTTAATTTTTTCAGTTCATTTAATATTTTTATTTACTTAAGACTTATTTTATTTTAGGTCATACTTAGTGGATTTAATGGAAACAGTACACTTATTTCTAAAAATGTTAGAACATTTCTGCAAGAAAACTGGATTAGTTGTCCAAAAGAAAGTGAGGAAGAAAGCCAAATCTAGGCCGAAAAGTAAGTTAATATTTTTACGTTATAAAAAGCTTGCATTTTCGCTTAATTTTATCCACACGCAACTAAATTTCCTATTTTCATTGTAAAACCAATACTGTATTTTTCAGTAACTACAAATCTCTTTAAAAAAATTAGTGGTTTTTTTTTTATCCGTTCAAGGCACAATTTTAGCGACGTCATCAGCCCATCCCGCGTTCTAAAATTTTGCTTGATACAAATTGCAAATATCCAGGCCATTAAATGATACATTTCTAATGTGTGTAATGCACCGGTAACAACGATAGGTGTCGCCATACATCACGATGAGCGGAACTGCCGACGCAGTGCATAATATCTACATACATTGTGTTTATGCTTATGCTACAGATTATTCCTGCTTCCAAGCGGTTCAGCCGATAAGTAAGGGGGCTCACCGCATATTTGCTTTATCAACGTAATATATAATGCAATCGAATGTTGTGAGATGAGTGGTTGTCTGAGGCTTGATCCTTTAATGCTACTAGCTATGAGCACCTTCTGTTCGAATCAAGTCGTCGCCAATAAAAGCATTTGTGACGCTCATCTTCTCTCTTGAATAATTTCGGTTCAGAATATCCGATTCAATTTAGACCTTTAATTTTAGATCCAGAATTATGTCGTCTGCAACTTATTACCAAAACATCGATGCCTAGTGTATATTCCTTTTAATTTCTCACAGTACGACAACCCAAACAAGACCTTTCTTATCTGTTAACAACCCCAAAAAAAACACAAATGACCCTCATTTATTTCCGTACAAAGCTTAAATCGTATAACTACTTTTAAAAGTAATTTACGGTCAGATGTGATAAAAGGAGGGAAGGCTAATTAATATTGTGGTTCAGAACAAAAGGCGGGTGTACAAAAGCCTAAGGTCGCGGCGCCGGCCGCCGAATGGGAGGAGGTGAGGGCGCAGTTGGCCGTGGTCCTAAGTTCGGGCGTCGACGAACATCCGCCGCCCTTCGATGCCGCCTCAGACGTGCCCATCGACCAACAAAAGTAACACATTTTTATTTAATTTGATTTTCTTTTTGGCTTTTGTTCTTTGCTGAATTGCTGTCATTATGAGTAACGTATTGTGTATAAAGTTATCTAGACAATGAAAGACAATGGAATTTTCTAATAATGTAAATTGTAAACAAAGCGGAACCTGAGGAATTGCCTGTTTTTTCGATCAAAATAATGTTTTGCTTTACTTATTCTTACCGCTCAACTGTCGATTTGCCTTTTGAAGTCGATAACAATAAAATGTCTATTGTTAAACTCTTTACCGCTACGTAATTAACGATTTCGGAAAATTCAAAGTACAAACATATACAAGGTTTTCTAAAGTACTTATACAATACCTAATCATGTTTATTATAAATTTAGAGAACACTGCATGAAGAATGTACAGAAGTTGATGAAAGAATACAAATTCGAAGATGCTGTCGGAATGTTTAGAGCTGCAAGGTTAGTAAAGATGCTTCTACACTGACATGCAATAGGGATGAACACCTATGTAAAAAAAAGATATTATATTTAGTCCGTCAGTTAGGTGATAGAAAAATATTAAACACGTATTTCTTGCTTTATAAAAATATAGATTTTATTAAAAAATGACTTGGATATAACTCATTTAAAGTTGGGGAGTGAGGCTTGTTACATCACAACTAAGTATACAATCACAACTGAATCTACATAGGCGTGACGTCATGCCATATATGTCAATGTATCGCTGAGATATACATGAGAGAGACAGGCATGATGTCGAGATGATGATGATGATGCCATCATCATCATCTTTTGATTAAGTACGTAAAAAAAAACAAAAAAAACGTGTACCAATATTTTGTTAATAATCTACCTGACGGACAAAAAAGCAATATTTTGTCTTCATCCTTACTCAATCAACAGAGTAATAAAAAAAGAATAATAAAAGAATACGTATATTTTCCGTGATCCCTAATTCGTTGCGACTTTGTCCGGAGAACTTATGAATTATTTTTCTATAGGGAAGTTTGGCCTGATGAAGGAATATTCGGTACAAATGGAATAACAGAAGACGAAGAACTTACAATGCTTGAAACTGTTTACAGCACCGACTTAGGAGTAGAACCAACTGGTAAGTATCTTTATTTTCACTCTTTCATTAAATTATTTGTTTTTAAATGATTAAATCAATAGGTTCCCCCGCTATTACATGGGACTTAAATATAACTGGCAAAATGTGAATGTACTAGAGGAGTTACCACCTCTGCTTAATCCTCCCGAGAATGCAGGCGTGATGTTGTGTTAGGTTAAATTAGTAAGTCAATGCTATGAAAGGAGAACCGTCTAGACAAAAATAGGGTTAACCAAGCAAGTTTATGTACCATCTCTATATTCCAGTCTGTCAAGACCTCTTAACATTTTAGAAAACTTTTGACTCAAAACATCGTCGGAACTAATTCGCGGTACTTAACTTATACGTCAAAAAGTAACTGCCTTAGTAACTTGAGCTTCACTTAATAATACTTACCGTTTCTCCTTAAATTATACTTCACCTACCTTTTCGCCGAAAAAAATATATTTTTTCATTTTCGTTTCTTTTATTTTTGTCCAACGCTGTTAAAAGTATATTTTTTTTACAGAAACCGTTGACGATATAGATGAAACTCAAGAAAATTCGGAGCATGATGAAGAAGGTAAGTGGCCGTCTACCAAACAAACAGTAGCTGAGTTTTTTACAGCCGATCTTAGCGTACTAGCGTCTTTAAATTTTTGAATTTATTAAGTAGATTTGACAAGCATAATTTTTTTTGTACTTTTTCCTTCAAATTAAAGTGTTCCAGTTCCATAATGTTTCGTAAAATTATTGCTTTTTAGACTTCGTTCGCGTCGTAGTTTTTGTGTACCTTATGATATCCATGTATGAACTAGTTCGTTTTGCGTGGATGTGACGCATATTTTCCCCCAAATTGTTTTTATTCGTATTCTATTTCTTTTTTTTGCGTCATGTTTACCGCAAATAAATATATTTTCTTTCTTTCTTTCTTTCTAACTATCTTAAACATTGTATATTTATTCTAGACGAAGAAGAGGAACAGGAGAGAAGCGCGGCAGTCGTGGAAACTGACTTCGATTTTCAAGACTTCGTTAACAGGTAAAGCTAACTAACCTAACTCAAGGTTGCTGATTCGAACCATTCGTAAAACCCTTGTAGTACAGTTACAACTAAAATACAATGTCGCCCATGCGCATGTGACCGCCCGTAATTTTCTGAATATTCATGAAAAAATATCGAAAATAAACTTCAAAAGGGGGGGTCTATCTATAACATTTTTCACTAGTTTTTTTTAAATAAATACACATTTTTTTACCGAAAAAATGACTTCGATTCCGTTTTTTCTTTCGTAGTCGATAATTTTTTGTAAAAATTTTAATTAACCTGTTAAAATAACTCATAAGCTTTTGGAAATAATAAACAGAATCCAAATCGACCCATAAACTTCGGAGATGTGTCAAAAAACAGAAAGCAAATCATTAAAAAATTAAAAATTGAATAACATGAAAAATGTTATAGATAGACCCCCCCTTTTAAAGTTTATTTTCGATATTTTTTCATGAATATTCAGAAAATTACGGACGGTCACATGCGCATGGGCGACATTGTATATTCGTCGCCTTATTTTTGCCTGCTCATTGCACGATAGAATCTGTTTCACCGACTCAGCATTATAATAATTATTATGTCGTAAATTCGTATTAACCATACCGTAGAATACTATTCAGCCATCTTCTTTACGTGTCAGACAGAATAAAAAATGTGACACTGACAGTCTGACCGTTAAATTATTTTTACTTTATTTATTTATACTCAGCCTATCCCAGTCAGTGGACTGCGATAGGCTGAGTTGATTGAATAGTATTTATAATAATGGCAGGCCATTAAAAAGGTTTAGTTGATATCTATTCGATATTGGACAATGGTCTATGTTATTTTGATCTTTGTTATTAAGTAATTAAATATAATTTTCAATGAAATAGTTTACTCAGTTCCGTAGCTTCAAAATATGTGTCCCGACTTGATAACAGAAAGAATTTGAAAACTGACGAAGATATAAAAGACTTGACTGTTCATACATATAATAAAAATATTTTCCTCGTCTAGATTCTGTCACCCCCGAGTCGTAAGCGCCTGTGTATTCCTCCTCGAACGCTACGACAAGAACCTACCCGACACAAACCACAGCATAACTAAGATGTTGCACAGAATCGCGTGGGACTGTAAGCGGCCCTCCATGATGTTCCAAGCCTCACTTTTCCTCATATTTCAAAGGATACTCGACAATCGAGTGCCGCAATTCAGGGTACGTGTTTGTCAACTGTATTTTTTTGTTCTGTGTCTTTGAGGAAATTGTATTTTTGTGTTCATAAATGTATTATGTATTTAAGAGCAATTCTTAAAGACATAATATTTACTAATTACTTCTTCTTCTGGTATTCAGCTGCATCCGGTTAGACTGAAAGCCTACCCCAACATAGGTGGGAAAACGTTAGGCAGATTGATTGAAGATCAATTCTTAATCAATATTTGAGAGCACTTTAGAGCGATATTTAGTATAACAAATTAATCAGAGCAGCAAAATATTTTACAGCTATGTTTTTGCGACGTTGCCAACTTTCTTCTTAATATTGAGGCGGTCGTTTATGAACCTGGTGCTTAATGACCGATTCCTATAATTTAGGGGCCGTTATTGGTTAAAATGATGTCTCTTGTACCTTTATAAATAATGAAGCAAAGACCTCATAGTTTTGCATATGAAAATAGCTATCACAGGTAAAATTAGCTTACAATCTCATGTAACATTAGCGTACGCGGTAGATGCACCGCTAGCATTGCATCGACATTACTGTATCAAAAATAAAGACGCGTTTACGCAGCGTGAACGTTCGCCGAACGCCTAACTACGATAGATAATAACGGTGCCTAAAACACGACTTCAACTAACAAAACAAAGGCCGCTCTCACAAATAATGGTTGGAAAAAATGATATCGTTCCCCTGTCCCTCCCCATTATGTTAGCTGGCAAATATCCAACAATATGCAATAATATCCGCAATTCAACATACATGGCATAGATGGCATCACTTATGCACAAATATAGCCTTTTTATTTATCCACCATCATTACACTATGAACCTCCACTACTGAGAAACTATCACGAAGAAAAAAATTGGATATCTTTATTTATGCCAGATGTACTGGGAACTAATATGTAGGTACCTATAGAGGTATGAGGAACAGGATGTAAAGTTCACTCATCCTCCATAAAAAAGGGAGGAGCCTCCGACCAGATGAGTTTGGTGTCTGGTGGGCTACAGACAGCCCGACGATTGATGTCGGGACGTTGTATATATACTCGTCGCGCGGTAAACTCTGCTTGCGCGATGCATGATTTTGCGAGACGTCAGTGGTGATAGTTTGCATGTGGCGTTGTAGATGGCGCCACATACCTATAGTTCTGTTAAAATCGCTCTACTTACATAAAACACAAATGAAACGTCACCCTAACTTGATCCATATTAAAGTAAGGAAACAATGTACGCCCACGTAAGTTGTAAAGCTCTTCAAAGGGAAGCGCGGCTGGGACTTAAGATCGATGAGTCTCTAACTTGTCCTTCTATTTTTGAACCGAATACGTCACGTTACTTAGGCCGTAAAACAAATGACTACTCACGCCCAAAGGGTACTTAACAGATGCTTAACAGCCATTGCTTTTTTTATTTTATTATTTGATTTATTATGCTTTCATTTCATTTGATTTATTTTGTTTCGATTTAATATAAATTATTTTCAATGGATTTTATTTTATTTGGTGTTTCATTTTATTGTTTTTTTTATTTTAATTTATCTTATTTGTTAATTTATGTTTGACTATGGGTGTTATTTACCTGAAATAAATGACTTTATTATATACGTATACATCTATACAAATAAATAAAATTGAAGTGTCTGTTTGTAATTTCAAAATAACAGCTTTTTACTAAATGCATATGAAAGTATATACGAACCATATAACAAATACACAATTTTTTTTTGTCTGTCTGTCTGTCTGTTTGTTCCGGCTAATCTCCGAAAACATTTAAGGGAAATCTCCCTAAATATACATGTCGACTTGAGAACCCCCTGTTTTTCGTTAAAAACCTTTAAACAAGAGGTTACAAATGTTTGATGCTTTGTCTGGCAACAGCTTTATTTTTTATACTTAGGTGAATCATAATCAAACTGAAACGCATGATAAAATAATAAAGTCACAAACTAGACAGACATGTGGCCAGTAAGCTATGTAAAAATAATGCAATTTTCCCTTGTATAAGTTCAACTTGTTTTTATAGCCAGATATTTTTCCTATATTACGACACACGTGTGACCAAATTTAAGCTTTTTTCTCTGTCGTGCATATGACGTGTGGAGGGGCAGGGGACAGATTTTATCGACGCACGAGGGGTGTCGGAGGTACCTACCAAATGTATCGAGAATCTAAATTAACCTGGCGCAAAATTTGATTCCTATCTGCCACTGAGTAATAAAATGTTTGTCTTGATGTTACCCTAGCCTCGTCCCTAAATTGAAATGTAAATAAAAATGCCGAGGAATTTTAAGTACTGCACCGTAAAATGGAATGGTATCTTGTTATTTATTATCTTGCCAGTACTCGAGGAATAATATCATTTAGGTACACTTTCGAAAGTAAATGCAATTTTTCCGGGTGTACTTACCTATTTAATAAATTGGTTGGTATATTTTGTAAACTATGTTTATTTAATTTAAAAACCTCGTAGGAATACTGTTATTTTTGTTAACAGGAATTGGAAAAGTTCGCTATATTCATATTGAGGAAGTTCACTGAAGTTGCTTCGAAGAATCCCAAAGTGTTTATTGAGCTCTTGTTCTGGAAAAATTCGAAGGATTCTCTTGATATTGAATATGGATATGATTTATATACTGATAACAGGTGAGTGCAATTGAACACCTAATATTTAGGTATCACGGGAAATGACATAACTTTTTAATATTCAACACATTATTAATATAAGTTCGAAATTACATCTGTATGTCTCAAGTAATTGCAATAAAACTCACTGACCCAATTAGTCACAATGTTGACCCATCTCATATTGACATTTCCGTGCGTAAGGTGAATAACCTCTTGTAACAGCATTTTCACATTCGCTATCATCAATCTTTGTCCACAGTTTCTAAACGTTTGAGCGCGTTAATTGGACAAGATAATGTTGATATAGGTCGCGTCTCTAAACTATGATTGATTACCAAAGAGGTCAAATCCGTTTTTAGAACAATTATATATTTATAGTTTCACTGTATAATACAGTGAAAGGGTTAATTGAAAACAAGGGCAAGCCGTTAATGTGGCACATCGAGTATTAGAATAAGTTTTGCTTTGTAGAGCGGCGTCTCTTTCACTCATACGTGTGTGATAGTCTCTTTTTAAAGCTTGTTCTGTCATATTTAAGACCGTGCATCCTAAAAGTTGGCATCGTCGGAAATAGCTGTCAAATGTTTACCTGTTTTGATTATTTTGGAACTATTGCCGTAGGGAAATAAGAAATGTGGCTATCTAGCGAACTAGAATATTGATTATGAAATTAAATCATTAATATCGTAACACCGAATATTTAGTTAAAGATGTAAAAAAAGTATTTGGAATCTTTCCAAATGCCTTTTTTACACCTAAAGCGGGTACCACATCAAAATCAATGTTACAATTGCTATTATTTAATATTCTTGTTAGCTAGTTTGCCACATTTCTTATTTCCATACTATATTGCCAAATTAATCAAAACAGCGAAATATGTGGCAGCGTAGGGGGTCTTGTGGGCGACGTTGCCCACTTTCAGAATACACGCTCTTATGTCTGAGTTCTGAACTTTGAAAGTCATTTCAGTAGCTTTCTTTTTCTACCTCTAACTAAACAATGAAAAGAATGTGTTTGTGTCCTAAATCTCTGCCATAAACCATTCCAGGGTTTCAGACAAAAATAAAAAAGTATTTTTCTCCTGGACTATTTTATATTAATGCGAACTACAAAGAATACGGTTTGTTTTAGTTAAATATACGACTTGTTTGACCTAATTCTCCAATTTAAAATCTTAGGTAACATTTTTTGTGGTAGATGTTAAGGGAGGTACTGCTACAAAATGCAGGGACACCTGTAACTTTGTTTAATGTATTCAAAGATAGTGCCAGCTGAAATGCAAGCTGGCGCTAACTTTGCCGCTATCTTGTACCTATTTTGTTTTTTTTTCGCCTTTATTTAAAACTTGCACAAGTAAGGTCTTGATGAATATTGTAGCAATCTGGCGTTCTTTTGGGCACTAGTTTTAAATTCGTTTTACCTTACATGTAACGTGTGTCTAACAGGGATAAGCCCGGTAAAGGCGTTTGGTCGGAAGAACAAGAAGAAGAACTTCGTAGACTGTACATGGAGAACCAAAGCAATCCACAAACTGATCAAGGTAAGACGAAAGAACCATACTGCATTGTATCTATAACTTGCGTAAATCTCTTGTGTTGTGTTTTAGTTTCATTTCATTCTGAACTTAAACGTACATATGGGCGTTTTACGGGGTTTGCGTAGGGGGGTCTTGTAAAATCAAATCCTAGTTACGCCCACACTCCTCTATGTATGTAAATTAGAACTTCCAAACATATATTTGCCTCTACGTGGCCTGTATATTCATGTAACAGAACCTCGTTATCATACTACTAAAATTAAAATTCACCACTGTCAGGGATTTTTGAAAGCGTGATAATTATAATAAAGGTTCAGTATAATTAGCTAGTACCGCGATCACACGTGCGGGCTTACCAACCCGCATATCGGAGTTAAGTTAGGTTTATGTTGCGACGTCCGCAAACACAACACAACTTACAACTAACAAACCGTGTTAACAAACTTGTAAAAAGTATTCACACTGTTTCACCGCAATAATTACTTAGTAGAGTGCTAATGAAACATTATCATAAAACATGTTAGTTGGTTGTTACCGCAGAAGTCATGAAAGGACCTCAAAGGCAGCTCGTGTGTTAGAAGTCCGACTAATGTGTGCATACCCTGAACATTTGCGGCAACTCGTTTAACATATGCATTAGTACCTCAAACAACTCCTTATGGATTCAACCCGTAGATATATCTTCATACATTAGAATGAATGTTGAAACATGCCAATATATGTATATTTCTTTTTCAAAGATGTGATTGACTGGATTCTGGAGAACCTAATAGACCAGACGCGGACTAGACGCAGCGTCATAAAGAAGTTAAAGGAATTAGGACTGATATTCCGTGCGCCGACAAAGCGTAGCCATAGAGAACCGGCCAGAGAGAAGACTCCTAAGGTGTTCAGTGAAGAAGAAGATCAGATGCTCACAGAACTCTGGGAGCAATTCAAAGATGCACCCGGTAAGTGATATTATGAAACACGTGTTACGATTATTAAAACGGGGCTTCCGTTTTCATTATGAAACAAAGTTGGTCAACATTGTTGCCAGCAACATTGGATTTGGTTTCTCAACTTTCTTTTCAATGAATACGGGGCTTTATTCTCATTCTATAACAATAATGAATGCCTTGAACTGATAACTAAAAAAACACATCTCCAATTCTATACCTTTTGTATTCCCAAAAATTCATTCAATTCTGTAGTTATAAAAGGCAGAGTTCTTTCAGATCCAATGAGCGTAATAATACCTCGTATGCCCCGTAAGCGTCAAAAGCGTAGCTACATCGACAGATTACTGGAGCTAGGCATGATTCAAGACAAAAGGGAATGTCGCAAAAAGAGACAAAAGAAATCTAATGCTAAAAGCAGTGGCGCAGATGACGATAAATCGAACAGTAAGTTGCTAAACAAGTTCACTTAGCTTTAGCTTTATTCTTAGCGCCGTGACGTGCCTTCCCCTCCTCCCTCACCCTCCCATGACATTAGAGGGATTCAATTTTTTTACTTATGCGTCTAAAACAGCTGAAAGGGATGAACGTAAATAAACTGACGGATTGCTTATGTTGTTTGAAGGATATAAATATACTCAAACATCGGTTTTGTATGCGTAGTACCCGTAAACTGATACTTGATACAAAACGATCCGTTCCTCCCACTAATCGCCGCCAATATTATTGTATATTATGCCTACCCACATGAGTTCATTATTAATGCGTGGGTTATCCTTACCCGTTTTCCTTCAGTTTTCCAAGTGGGTGTATGATTTTCATCGGCTATGTACACGTTACGTAATAAAAACATCGCAGAACACATGTTGAACTAACTTGTAACATGAAAAGTAAATGTTTGTGTAGATCCACAGATGAATACAGATCAGATGGGTCACTCCGCAATTTAGGTATGAAGCTACAAGTAGGTACGCGGCGGGATCGACTTGTCGAATTCAGTGGGCGTAACGTAGTCAGAAGATATAACGAGTTACGCGTTAGAAAGAGAGGTAACATCTAGGTGAATATAACTGTAGGTAATTAGTGCTGTGCGACCTAAATTGCACTTTATTGTGTCGTAACAAGAGTCGCTTTTTATTTAAATGATTTTGCGGACCCATCTGTACTAATCTGTGCTTGATCTCATAATATAATGTTAAGTCTTTGAATCACTCTGCATTTACAAATACTCAGACAACTATCTCGTATTAAGTTTTATTATTAACCTGTATTTAACTTGTAGTCTCCTATTTATTCGTTATGATGAGCACTCTATCAATAAAGAAACAGGTTAATTCTACAAACATTTATATTAAAAGTACACTATGCAAACAAATACATATATTACAAATGAGAGGATTATATTCAAGATAAGAACGCTTGGAAACATGCTGGTCTTGCTCCATAGGAAAATCTAGAGTCTAGACCAAATCATATTAGTTACTAATTTAATTATAGGGTAGCCAATTCGAATGTATTCAACTTTTTTTGGCCACCATTTTCAATTGGCGCCAAATTTTACAGTTTTTGTGTGAAAAATACGATGAAAAGCAATCCCATTGTAAACCAACAAAACGGAAAGATTTACAGGATGTTATTGTTCATACAAAATTGCCAAGCCTGTTTAATGTGAATATAAGAAAACCTCTGCTAATTTTGGTTTCAAATCAAAATAATCTTAATTTAAAGTTGTATACCTTCGAATTGGCCACCCTGTCTACAATTAATGTATATGTCGCCGCGAAAGCGTCTACCTGTAAAGATTATAACATAATCTTATGCGTAACTATCTATTATAAAATTATTTCATCATAAGGTCGATGATGCGGCCCTCTATGGAAGACTGTTACAACTATTTGCATACCTTTGTAATGTAATAATGATTTAATATTGGTCAACACCATCTATTGGGCGAATTGTGAAATCAAACTCGAGACTGTATGTCGCTAGAAAACTAAAACAGTTGATTTCCATGTTTTAGTTAAAACTCTAGTTAAAATTAAAAAGGAACATTTATTTTATAGTCTTTACGTTTTAGTAATATTAACAATATTGCTCATTTGACACAGTAAATTTGTTTATGACTAAGCACTACCTAATGTCACCAAGATGGCGCGATTTGCGAATATTATGATCAATAACTGAATGTAATAATTTAATACGAGAACTGAATAAGTTTCAATAATAGAAAACCAACTATAAAGTAATAAGATTATTTTACACTGCAATTTACTAATGAATACCTGTTGTGTGATTAAATTCCTTGAATCACCGGAAGTATTGTAAAAATAGTAATAGTGAAGTTGTAGACTCCGTATCAAAGTTGCGACAAACAAAGGCGCGACAAATGCTAGGGCGACAGTACGAAAGGTCGACCATCAGCGGTGCGACAGAACATCAGCTCGACGAACGTTAGCGCGACAGATTGTTTTCACGACAAACGATGGCACGACGAAACTTTTGATCGACGAACGTTATTGCGACTGATTGTTTTCACGACCATCGATGGGACGACGAAACTTTTGATCGACGAACGATAGCGCGACACAATTTTCGCTCGACAAACTAAAGCACGACAAACATTTCTATAATATTTTGTTGCTAATAGCAGATAAGAAAAAAAATGTAAAGTTTTAGGTTCTTTAAACATGGTTTTCGCCTACCTTGCTCGTAACTGCACTCGCGCACTACAGTCATTTAACATTGACAATAAAGAATATTGCCAATAAAAACATTAAAAATGAAAGTACTTAGTACTTCCCATTTTTTTGTTATCTGCTATTAGCAACAAAATATTATAGAAATGTTTGTCGTGCTTTAGTTTGTCAAGCGAAAATTGTGTCGCGCTATCGTTCGTCGATCAAAAGTTTCGTCGTCCTATCGATGGACGTGAAAACAATCAGTCGCAATAACGTTCGTCGATCAAAAGTTTCGTCGTGCCATCGTTTGTCGTGAAAACAATCTGTCGCGCTAACGTTTGTCGAGCTGATGTTCTGTCGCACCGCTGATGGTCGACCTTTCGTACTGTCGTCCTAGCATTTGTCGCGCCTTTGTTTGTCGCAACTTTGATACGGAGTCGAAGTTGTAGAAAGTAATAAAGCTTCTAATTTAACTTTCATTCTGAATACCCTTTGTATTTGTGAATATTAGCATTGTTTAATTATAAAAGAATTAACAGATAAGCATTTTAGCATTGTTTGTAAGTTTTATTGAACAAACTAAGTAATAAAGTTTTGAATTCGAATACGTAGTTCCGCCCACTGGAAAAAAGGATTCACGCACGCAATGGCGGGCGTGATTATTAGAAATGAAAAGAAAAAGTTGTGTTAATGTGTTAAAAAGGACTGAAGTTGTAACTGTCGAACTGTAAAGGAAATGTTTTATTTAAAAGAGTGTCCGTGGAGTTTCTTGCCCGTTCTTCTCCATCAGGAACCTACTTCGTTTTGGAATGGGCGCATAACTTCTATAATTTTTTAACTCAAAATATATGACTTTAACTGAGCCTTTATAAGTGATAATTCAAAAGTGCGTGTAAATGTTATAGTTGAAATAAATGCTTTGAGTTTGAGTTAAGACTTGTGTGTGATTGAAAACCAGCTACCTATATCTACCTTCAACGAAGAATTACACCAGAGGGCAGAGACTGGTCAGAAACAGCATAGGATATACACCCTATCGTGTTATATACAAAATATCGTAAAACATTTTAAAAGAGTAGATAACTATGGAGTTTATCGCATTCGCGATACGAAACTATGTTTTGAAAAGGATATTTTCTTGTAAATGTTTACATTCAAAAGCGCCCATAATGACCTATTTAAAAGAAACGATTTCACTTGTCTTTGACTTTATAATTAAAAGATTACTTTACAAACATGAAACACAATTCATATTTTAGGTGAATCATCAGAATCTGAATCGTCAGATAATGATAACTCCGACTCTGACAGCGACGCACCACAGCCTGTTAAAATTAAACCAGTGAAGAACATCGCTCCAAAGCCGACAAATAAGAAGACTGAGAAGCAACAGAAACGTATCGAGCTGACTGCTAATGAGATCGCTAAGCTCATGGTGCAAGCCGTCGACAACGGTAAGTAACCCTCACTTTACGAACATTTACGTTTAAAAGTCATTTAACGTCTTTATTTTTGTTAAAGAATAGTGGACGAAACAGCTATCTAATTGCGTAACACATTTTCGTAAATTATTAAGTGCTTTGCGATGTCCGAATAGCCGAATAAATTCAAAAATGGAACAGAATTTGTATGAAATTATCTGCCAAGTAAGTTAATAGGAACTTAATCGTAGGTGGTGAAACAGGCCCTAAGACTAATCTTTGTTTCATTTAGACAGTTCTACAACATTCATTGCGTTATTAACGTTGTTGAGCAGTTTTTTTTTTTCGAACGTATGAAGCAATGGATCTGTTTCAAAATAATTCATATTGTGATTGATCGTGTATTACGCTATTAGGGTGCTGGTTGTGAAATGAAAATTAACCTCTTGTAATTTTGCTTACAAATGACCAATGTCTTATAAATTTTGTGCTAAAAGTAAAACCTAAGGATATCTTTATAAATTATGACATAATTATGTTAGTCATATAGCATTCTACTGCTACTACTTATAATTAAATACAACAGCTAATACAAATTAATGAAATATAATAATTAATACAAATTAATAAAATAAAATAATAAATACAAATTAATAAAATATAACTAATATACATAAATAAAATTATTTAATAACCCCAATATATTTATTAAGATTACTACATAAACGTAATACTAAATATCTTTAATAAATAAATATATCTATAATAATATTATTATAGATAGTAATTTTATTATATTTGTTTAAAAAACTAACACTGGATGCTTGTTTTTGTCCAAATTTATTATAGTATAATGTTGCCGTACCCTAAACGGGTTTCATGTTGGAACCTACCATTACTTGTAACAGCTAAAATGTACACATGAATGCAATAAAGAGTTTGAGTTTGAGTTACTGGTGTAAGATTTTTTTGTAAAATCGGTCCAGTAGTTTTTGAGTTTTATTATTTCGTGTAGATTACACATGATATGCAATGAATAAACTATTCTATTCTAAAAGCAATTTTATGACAAAATAATTTTACCTACATTAGTAACAAATTACTTTTTAATTGCACTGTTAAAAACGCTCGCGTAAACAAACGAGAAACTAAAAAGTTAAAAAGCTCCACTTTTTAAAAGTGTTGCTGCACACAGCGCGGCTTTTTTTTATATTTTATTTGTTCGAGCAAAATCAGTTTATTAGTTCTCGGGTTTCTAATAATTCTAGTTCCCACGTTATTTCCTACATTCGTATATGAAGTTCGAACTAATATCGCACTTCAATAAAATCGTATTGATATAAACATTTAATGAAAACGGTTATATTAGATTTAACAGAAGCTTTGAAATGGTTGGCGGAGAGCTTGGAAGAGGTGGCGTTGGACCAAGAGGCCGAGGGTTATGACCCTGAGGGTGAAGGGATTCCACTGGTGCCGATATCTCAGGAGTCTGTTGAAGCTATGGGTAATGAGCTGTTCAAGAAACTGCTGCTGGGAGTAGGAGTGGTGCCACCTTTTGATGAACAGGTAATTTTCTCATTAGCATGTTGTACAGGGTTGTTGATAAATATGACCGTCCTGATGTATGAACGTAAACGAAGTAATAGGAATATGTAAGGATCGCAGCAGTTCGCGTTCTGTAGTTTCTGCTTAGCCCCACGAGAAGAAAGCGTGAGTTTATGTCCGTAATGCAATGCGTATAAAAGCGTAATTAATATTTGCCTACTTTGAAAAACTACGGTTCTCTATCTACTTTCGATACCTACAGTATTTGGTTTACCAAAACATTCACAAAAATATCTCAAGTTGGTACTCATAAAATACCTTGTCATCGTAGCCACATTAAAAGTCCTCGGAAAATCTCTTGGTCCCTTAGATAATAAATTAATCAAACCGTCTTTACAGGAAAAATACTGGAGAATACCGAGCGCCTTGCACTTTGAGACAATCAGGAAACGGCGCGAAATAATTATAAAAGCCACTAACAAAGAACTTATTATCGATACTACTGAGGCGGTAGAGGTGACGCCCGACGTAGAAATATCTCAAAGGGCGGACGAATCGAGTGATGACGATGATTTGTTCGATAATTTGAGGAAGATGCGGGAAAATAACGTCGAAAACGTTATCGATAAAAGTGGCGGTAGTAATTCCAACGAAATAACACGTAATAGGAAGCGAACCCGCAGTGATTCTGACGAGGAAGAGAGAGATTCTAGAGGGAAGATGCAGAAAATTGACGAGGGCGACGAAAGTGTGGTCAATGACGATGATGACGACATTCTGTCCTTCGCTAAGAGAACACTGCAGCACGAAGACTTGCCCGACAGCGAGGATATTATTAGCAATATACCAAAACTGGACAGTGGTAAGTACACAAACCTAACATTATTTCATAACTACGGTTTTTACGACTTCACAAAACATCAATATTTATTTATTATATATTAATTTAATATAGTTGTATTATACACATAAACCTTTCGAAATAAATTATCTAAATGATGGTGAAAACTGCATCAAAATCCGTTGCGTAGTTTCGGAGGAAAACGTGGTCACACAAACAGACACAAAAAGCGACTTCAATTTGTAATAATTATTATGTAGATTACGCATAAGGTATTTTGTAGCCTTTTTGCTATTAAAAATCCAACAATGCCAGCAACACTACCCCTAGCGTTGCCGCCCATCCTAAGGGCGTCGTAAGAGATTTAAGGATTATTTCACCCTTACACTTCCATCACCTATGCACCTACTAAGCTTTGTAATTACGGTATTATCCCTTCCAATTCTTTCATGTAAGTAGTAGAAATGTTTAACGGTTCGCCTCACATTGATGTGTGTAGAAATATAACTTTTTGTGAAGTAGGTCATCCGGAACATTATGTAATTACCACTATATGCAGGGGGGTGTTCTGGGAACAAACAAAAAATTGTCTTTTTTATAAATCTGTACTTATCTACTCTGTAATTACCCTCTCTGAAATCAGCAATATTTTATTTTTTCTAAATAAAGTCACCAACCCTAACCCCCCTCGAAATGAATTCCTGGCTACGGCCCTGACTGTAGGTACTATATTTCTGCTGCCAAGTAATGTTGGTGCCAGTAGTTACAGGCATATGACTCGGATAACAGTGGTGGCCCAGTGGTAACGGCCCCGACTTAAGAGTTGTAGGTCGTGAGTTCGAACCCAAGCTGACGCTTTACTTTGTGTTAATAATTAAATCATCTCTGCTCTCAAAACAGTGAAGGAAAACATCATGAGGAAACCGTCATGTCCTAGAACCAAAAATTCTAAGAAATGTGACATCTACCAACCCCCACTGGGCTCGCGTCGCTCGCAGATTACAGCCCACTCCCTCTCGAAGAGAGGAGGCCTGCGGCCCAGCAGTGGGAACATTATTGGTTGATGCATGACTCATTTTCTCTGAGAAGACGTGTGTGGAAATTAGAGTTTTATGAGGAGTTGCTTCTCCCGCAAAGTACCTATTACCACCGTAGGTACCGTATTTCTGCCGACAAGTAGTGTTGGTGCCAGTAGCTAGTTACAGGCATAAAATATGAGACATTTCTCATTTCTCATTTCCTCGTTTTGTCTCTGGGAAGACAACGCAACTGCAAATCTGTGATGGCTCTGATTATGCAGATAAGCGGCGGTGACCACTTACTATCAGATAAAAAGAAGGAAAGTTTTTTATTATATGGGACACGTTTAGGAAATAAAAAAAGGAACAGAAAACTAAGAAAATTATATAAAAAAGACCCGTACGAGCCCAAAACCTCAGCATAATGCTTCAATATTAAAAAAATCTGATGGTTTTCTAACATGTTTGCCACCTTTACCACCATAAAAATCTTAGATATCTGTGTTCCAAGATCTCCGTAAATAAAAACAAAATATCAAAAAACCCCACTTAGTTTTTAATTGTTCCTTTCAGAACGTAAAATTTATTGATATTTTCGCTCTTATTACAGATAACAGCAGCGCTGAAGATAATGACGACGTAATTGTGTCGTCGAGACGAAATAAAAAGAACCGAAGAATAGTTATCGAAGATGATTCCGATTAAATGTTGATCATAATTTCTTTTGTATCTGTATTTTATTGTAAGTTGATCTTGAAAATAAAGACTAGGTATGTATTGTTCGGCTATTTTGGATTTTATTTACATTCCCTTTCATCTCGAATAATTATAACAATAGTTTTTTTTATTTTATTGTCTGGCTATCTTTATTAGAACTTGAATAAAGAAACGCCACTTACATTCACTGTAACTTTGCGTTCGGCGCAACACGTCGTGTCCGGGTTCGTAACAAGTCAATCGTCATCCTGAGGATGCTTCGTTCAGAGGTGATTCAGAGGTTCAATTGTGTCTTAACTTATAAATTAAATAATTAAGGCAGTGTATAGAGTGCCACCAGTGGCACTCTATCCCTATCGGATAAAGTGCCACTACCGGCACCCTAGTAACACCGCCTCGGCCCGGCCAAAGTGCCGCAAGCATTGGATTGTCATTGTCACTGTCACTAAGTCACGTCACTTGGTATTTTGTTTGATTGTCTAAGTTAGATCGCTGTAAAACACCACATTCCCAAAACAAACGTAATGTTTTGGGAATGTGGTGTTTTACAGCGACTCTTGTGCCTAAACGGACCCTGGCACTTCGCCGGCCGCTGCCGCGGCACCGCTCGCTCAGCTCGTGCGTTGTGTGGTCACAGTTCTAACCTAACCTAACCTAAATAACAAGTGACAGTGACAATGCAACGCTCACGGCACCCTAGCCGGGCCGAGGCAGCGACACTAGAGTGCCACAAGAATACTCGCGGCACTCTATACACTTCAAATAATTAATTATATACCTACACACTTCATACTTAACACCATCTCGCCTTGTTTCCCCGAAGAGTTAGGCAGAGGTGTACTTATAGTACTCCCACATTTCGCCAGTTATGTTTAAGTCCCATGTAATAAGGCCCGAGCCTATATTGCCATCAACCGGACACTAATCCAGACTCCGGGCTGCTACCGAGAAATTCCGTAATAAAACCCAATAACACTAACCAACTTGGGAATCGAACCCCCCGACCACTAGACCAACGAAACAGTCAAAATACCGGTCTAAGTTATTGGTCTAAGGTCTAAATTCTCTAAGAAAACGGGAGATAGTCAGCAAGGCTTTGTCAGTATTCCTACACTAACAAAGCCGCGAGTCAATACCGGTGGGGTTTGTATTAATAAGAAGATGTATCGTAGCTAAAGACGCCATTCTTCTGCTACAATCCCTTAAATTTGTTCAAATTCAACTTCAAATAAACAGTCCGTTCTGCACTTCTTATGTTATTATTTTACGTAAGAATTCCAATATCATTCCGCCATCGTATCGCAATATAGTCATAGAGAGCTCGCTTGCTGGCATTTGCCTTCCATTGCAAGGGATCCCCGCGCATTCGATATTGCTAATATTGTGCAATATAACTGACTCAATTGGAAAAAATGTATTTGTGATACAGCCAATGTTTATCCGAGTAGACGCAATAGCCTTTACAGCTTACTATCCTTACAAACAATATCGATACTGTCTTATGTTCTGTTCCTATAAACTTAACGAATCGTTTGCCTACCAATGGTAGCATTTTTGGCTAACCCATAAGATTTTTTTTATTTCGCAGCATTATGCTGAGAAAGCCTCTTTGGCCTCGCACGAGTCTTTTTAAAGTGAAATCTTCTTTCAATTCAATTCAATTTATTCCGTAAAAATATACATTGCGTTCGAAATAATCCAATATGAAACATAAATATACACAAATGTTACAAAATGAGGATGATACAGATATCATAATAATTTGGGATGGGTAAAAAAAGTTCTCGCGTCAGGACACGTGACCTGATCGAAAATTCGTAAATTCAAGAGTAGAAATGTTGTTGACAGCGCACTCTGTTTTATTTTTTTGTTTATGTTTGATGGAGCTACAGCTTTCGTTCTTGTACTGACAGCAAGCCACATAAATTCCTGACATTTTCGTTAAATGGTGTTACGTTGTATCAAAAAGTTACTTAGTTTTCACTTCTATCGGCAGTCTCCAAAGACTGTACGATGTTTTTCTTTAAATAATTTTCTTAGTTTTTAATGTACCTATTTTTGTTTCCTGTGCGTGTCCCAAATAAAATATTTTTGTTTCTTCCTATTTATCTGATAGTAAGTGGTCGAGGCCGTTTATCTGCATAATCAGAGCCATCACAGATACGCAGTTGCGTTGTCTTCCCAGAGACAAAACTGAAATGTCTCCTATGCCCGTAACTAGCTACTGGCACCAACACTACGTTGTTGGCAGAAATAGTGTACCTATAGCATTTTTTATTGCCAAACTGGACATGATAAATAAATTCGGAAGCTTATTTTACCTGTGACAGCTTCTTCCACATGGGAGGGTCTACTATGCAAAGCTATATATGTGGTCTTTGCTTCATTATTAGTAAATACAGGAGTCTTAATTTTTACCAATAACGGTCCGTAAAATATAGAAATCGGCCATTAGTCCATTACTGAACCATTCTCTTTATTTCCACAAGTTTTTCATCAATTCGAAATGAAAAGGTATATCTTTTTCAACGTGATCATTATATCGGCTCGTAAATGTCCACTGCTTTACGTTGGCTTTGCGGATTATCCCAAAAGCCATCTAAATAAACGAGTATTGAATTTCTGTCTCCACGAAATAAATGATATCTTGCTAATTATTATCGAGAGCCTCATTCGAAATGTAATATGGTTTGGTTTGGAGTATTAGAAGTGAAGCTGTACCTACGTAGCTATAATATTGTTATAGATTATACGCAGGGGTGAGCACTAAATCTTTTCACTCAGCTATCAGATTAGCGCCGACCCTCTCCCCTGTATGTATCGTTGTTTTTCTAACATTATCTTTACATTGGGTACGAACACCCGGCACGAGGAGGAAATACTACCTGAAATAACATTTAAATAAATCTTACATTTACCTAAAAGTTTTTGCAGCACGCGTAGCCATCACCACCATCGGTTCCGTCACCAAACGGGGTTTGTCCACGGAAAAATCGACAAAATAAGAGATTCACAATAACTATCTGTCATTTTGTCTATGCTTCCGGCAAGAAAACCCGTCTTTTTTGTGGTCATGCATGGTATTCGTGCAGTAGTGACTTTAGTCTTTATTTACTACCTAAATATTGATAAATTAATCGCTGAAAAGAAAAAGTAATAATTTATCCCGAAAATACTTAGATTTTTTCGACACTGATGTTTCTCAATTCAACCTAAAAGCAAACTCGAAACATTTATGTTACGGCAGCAGTAACATTACCCACCTACTGAATATCAAAACAAAGAATCATTTCCATATATGAAAAGCGTTTAAACATCGTAATAGCCTCCACTCGCGAATTTCCTACACTCACAATCGCGAGCCGAAAAATACAAACGATCGTTTGATCGCGTAATCCCGCAGGCGATCAAGTATTTCTTATTCAAATGTAGACGGCTATTTTAATGTTCCACAGCACGCCATCAATCTTTGCCGAGCCCGAACGTGGCCCATTACGACGCCCCCTTGCAATTATCCACTCGAATAAAAACGTTTTAAGTGTTAAATTAACGATATCTCAGAGACGAGAGCTTGTCTGACTAAGTGATTAATTCCAACCCAGAGAAATGATAGTGAACCATGGCGCGCTCTAGAGACTCACAAATCTCATTTATATCTATTACAGAACCATTCGCATGTATCTTTGTGAATATCTAAGTGTATAACTTCATAACAACGATAACTCATCTTATTATGATTACGAGTTATGATTCTTATGAAAATACTCAACTCATTACATTTTGTTTAGCTTACTCGTAACTGGGTGTAATACGCATACATTTTTTAAAGTAAGTATATCTTTGACAGTGCTAATGGTCTGCGCATAAACTTCGCCTGCGTATTACAAACAGCAAGCGGCAAATCTTTGCTGCAAATGTAACTTATTTCTTGCTACTCCGTCACTTAGCTGCGTAAATATAAACAACCTTCATTCTTCTTCTTTACACGCCTCGGGCGGAGAAAAGAATGACAAACGAGTTAAAGAATAATGGAAAGTAAATGAAAACAGCAAAATCGCTTTTGTCAACTGTTTTTCTTCATCCATTGTCGACATTCAGAAATGTTTTCTAAAAACGTCTTAAATGCAGAGTCGAAGTTATGGTGGGTGTCTTACTTACCTACCTACCTTACGAATTCAGAAGATGAATTTATAACAGACCTTTACAGGGCAGACATTTCAAAGGAAAAATGTATATTTTTTTCAGAAACGTTGAGGTGGGAGGGGTGATTCTCTTTGTTATAAAACAAGTTATTCTCAAGTAATTATCATTACTGAGTTCTCAAACTCGTTTAGAAAATGGGTACCTGAACGTGCGATGGTAGATATTATAATTATGAATACTTTTCTTCAAAGAAAAGCTAATATTTATGATCCATTATACTCGGAACGTAAAAATACAAAAATTACAGACAGCTATTAAAAATTATGGTTATCGTAGTCGAAAAGTTAATCAGTTAGCCATCGCTAATACATTAGAACTTCCTAGTATGGCCGTAAAACTAGCGACAGATGGGCTGGCGATCTGAAGTGATTTAACTTAGCTACCCTGAATGTGAAAGGCAGCTGAGAACTATAAAGGCAACGCTTTTACACCGTTTATCCTCCAAGTCCGTCCGACAAGACATTTGAGAGTTCCACCAAAGCAGCGTTTAACTAGGAGAAGTAAGTCCATCTTATCTAAAACAAAGTTAACCTTTGGTTGTACAGATATTTACGTAGGTACCTACTTAATCCTCGAATTAATAAAGAGATTCATTCGATTACTATAGAAGTAGCTGCGAAGTGCTACGAGCGTATCGTAGCACTTCGTCGTTGCTTTCCAGGATAACTTGAAATTTTCTGCAAATAAATTATTCGTTATTTCATTTAGTTATCGTTTCTACCTTTATTGTCGGTTTCGACATTTTTTTAAATTAAACTAATTTGCAAGATTTTGCCACACCGAAAAAATCTCGATTACTAAATATTTACATATGAATAATTCGTGCATATTCGATGTATTTTACGTTTCACGGCATCTCAATCACACTAGATATGAAATGTACAATATGCAGTAAAAATATCATGGATATATTTTCTTACGAAGAATCCAACAACATTAAAGAGAGGATGCGAGGGTTCGCACGGAGCACCCTCAGGTAAAAACCAAATTGAATTTTCCCTCGGCCAAATAGAACGGTATCGCGTAGATAAATCTCGAAGCTGCCTCATCCCGTATCTACAGAAAACAAAGTTTAATAGAAAAGTAAATAGAAAAAGTGGAAGTGAAAACACTGAATGTTGGAAGTTTTAATTTGGACCAGATATCACAACGCTCGAATTTGAACTTGGAATCTCATAACTTTTGATTTATTGGCTTACAATCGCTTTGACATTATAATAATAATTGTAACCCGTTTATAACACTGATATTAAAGTTATTACCATGCCCGGTCAGGCAGGGTTGTATTATGGACTCGAAGCGTAACACTTAAGAAAGTCCCTTTGAGAGAATTTAATCTAAAAGCTATAAATCGCACCTGCTGAAACCTCTCTTTGTATATGTATAGATGCTGTATACAAATATGCGTAATCTAAACTACTGTACTTACTAAAGCAACATGATGGTGCCAGTTGGGGTATATGGTCACGCTAACCTGTATGTATGTCTAAGTTAGGGGGGAGTTGCGCCCTTGTAGTGTGGACCCCGCTCTATAGTCCGATGCACAGCTCGGATGACCAAAAGTTAAAATTATTTACTTATTGCTGGAAATAATAAAGATAAGGAGATATGTAGGTATTCAGTATACATTTCTAAAGATGTAGTCATTAGTACGACAACTAGGTACCGAGCTACGATCGTAGCACTTCGTAGGAGCAGTTTATTATTTACAGCTTCGCCCGCGTGGAGATCGGAAATTATACCGCGGGAAAGCACTACCGGGATAACAAAGTACCCTATGTCCTAACGCAGGTCATGATCTACCTGTGTTGCGGACGGCTACTATACCCAGTGAAGGTATCTCAGTCGCCCTGGGACGTCTCCCACAATAGATTGATGCGTGTCCGTTTTTTCTACCTCTGCTGGTTACACGCACCACCACGTACCCCTGAATACGTACCTCGAAGATTGTACCACAAACCAGTACCTGGTATACCTTGGAGCAAATAAAACTCTGATATCTATCTGAACTTATTCGGAGACTTCGGCTTGCATTCTTGATAGTGTTCTTCTGAAGGCTGGACTGCGACTAAAAAACCTTGCGAAATAGTCCTCCTTTTATACTTTTTTGTTAACGATTTGCAGGTGCAGGCCGAATTCTCGGAATTTTGTAAGTACTTTATTTAAAAAAAAATCAGTACAAAAAAAATTTATGCTTAACATTACACCCTTATATAAACTATTCTAATACATAAAACCTTACACTAGCTATTTACTTAGGTAATTGAAACTATAAAACATCCAAATTATTTATTATCTTAAGTATATAACACCTTATAAAGCAAAACATTACACCTTAATACTAAGCAAAATTTCCTTATATAAAAACGACTATATCTCTTTATTGCGTGAACCGATTCTTATAAACTAAACATACAAAATGGTTTTAAGTCTATACCTTTCATTTGAGATCAAAAACAACGTTATATCTACATAAACAAAAAAGTAAGTTTTCAAGTTACGTAATTATGTATGAGAATTTTCGTCTAACAAAATTCCTTTGCAATTTTACTGTTGATGCTTCTAATGAGAATTACACATAATTTTAGCATGAATCTAATTGGAATCGACTTGGAACATTACATAATAACAAATTCCTATTAGAATCTAGTTAGATATTGAATATTTACTTAGATTTTGCAACTTTAATGTGAAAAATTTACTGATTTTCCGTGTCGGCCTAGCCGCTAGTTGCGCCCTAGTGCCCCAGATAGGGTCTCAAAAGGAAATCTTATAGCACATTCTAACTGAATTATATATGAAATGCTAAACCTTATTACATAGTTTTTATGTTATTGCGCTAATATTCGTGTAGGATCACCTGTTATTAGCGCCTTGGTGTGTCGATCGAGTCTCGTCGCCGACAGTCTCCCCCTCGTGCGTCGCACAGCTCTCCTGGCTCGGCGACACTCCCGGCACCAACAGCACCACTCTCGAACTGGGTCTTCGCAGCACGCCGCCTCTGGTCTCGACGTCGACGATCCGGATCCGCCCATCTGGTCCTGGATACACCTGCTGGATTCTGCCGCGTGGCCACGTACATCGTGGCAGGCTGTGGTCGACGATCATCACGATGTCTCCGACGTGCAGGTCCGTAGCGCTGGCTCTTCCCGGTGTCTTCCTCGGCAGCAGGGTGGGCAGGTACTCGCGCAGCCAACGTTGCCAGAAGTGATCGGCAAGTCGCTGCGTCGCCTTCCAGGTGTGTCTGCCCATGAGCTCGCTGTCTTCGAAGCTGCCGACTCGCGCCGCGCCGCATGACCGCCCGAGGAGGAAGTGATTTGGAGTGAGTGCTTCCTCCTCAAGGCTCTCGGAGAGATGGGTGAGGGGCCGAGTGTTGACGATGTGCTCGGCCTCTAACAGGAGGGTGTGGAGTACCTCCTCTCGTGGATGCTTCTCGTTGAGTGTGGCGCCTAGTGCGGTTTTGATGGATCGCACCAGACGCTCCCATGCACCGCCCATGTTGGGTGCACCAGGAGGGATGAACTTCCACTGCACGCCGATCTTCTCTGCTTCTGAGGTGAGATCTTCTTGTTTCATTGCTTCTAGGGCTTCCTTCAATTCTTTGTTTGCGCCGACGAAGTTAGTCCCGTTGTCTGTGTAGATTGTCTTCGGCATTCCTCTTCTTGCAGCAAATCTTCGTAGCGCCATGATCATGCTGTCGGTAGAGAGTGACGGAGTAAGCTCGATATGCACAGCCCTTGTAGTTAAGCATGTGAATAGAGCTCCCCATCGTTTTTCATGACGTCTTGCTACGGTGATTGTCATAGGGCCGAAGTAATCGATGCCGGTACACGTGAAAGGAGGGTTGTTATGCATCAGTCGCTCAGCCGGTAGGTTGCCCGTTGGTAGCTCTTGAGGTTTCGCTTTTCTCGTCTTGCACCATTGACATTGATGTTGAGCTATCTTGATCGCTGATCGCAGTCCCAGCACCCAGAAGCGTTGCCTTATCTCGTTCATGACCGTTGCGTGATTTCCGTGATTGAAACGACGATGAAAATCTTCTAATAAAAGTCGTGTCGTTTTCTCCTTACTGTCGAGCACGACGGGCCGCTTGTAGTCTCTGCTTACGCCCTGTATCGCGTCGATTCTTCCTTTCAGCCGCAGGAGACCATCTTCTAGAATTACGTCGAGCTTCTTCAGTTTGCTGCTGCCCTCTACTTGCTTTCCTTGCTGTAGACACCTGATGTCTTCTCTGAAGCTTCTTCCTTGGCTTCTTCTCAGCAGTAGATTTTCAGCTTGCTCTAGTAGTTCGATGTCCAGCGGCTTGTATTTCCTTTCTGCTGCTTTTGAAGACTGTCGTTGCTTCTCGACTGTCTTCTTTCTTCCTTGCGTCATTTTCCAGGTGGGATCTTCCTTGCTGACGTTGACCTTTTCTTTGCGTCTGCAGAGTTGAATGAACTGCAGTACTCTCGCTGTGGCTCGCCAAAGTCTCTTCCACGATGAGAACCTCTCAGGATCCGGTGATGGGTGGGTGATGCTTGCTGCCGTCGCGACGTCCGCCGTCTTCTCTTCGCCGGTGGTTTCCTTCTTGAAGCTTCTCGCCGCCGGCCAGTGATCTTCTTCTCTTCTTAAGAAGTCCGGTCCGGTGAACCAACGGTGATCGCAGCTGAAGTGTTCTGGCACGTCACGCGTCGCATCATCTGCCGGATTCTGCGCCGTAGGAACCCATCTCCATTCTTGTGGCTTGGTAAGATCTTCTATCTCCGCCAAGCGATGAGCTACGAACGTCTTGAAAGTTCTCGGGTCCGTCTTGATCCAAGAGAGTACGATGCTGGAGTCCGTCCAGTATGTCTTCTTCACCACCTTCAGATCCAATTCTTCTCCAACTGAGTGTGCCAATCTGCTTCCTAGGAGGGCCGCCTGTAGTTCGAGTCGTGGAATCGATACCGGCTTCAACGGAGTGACTCGTACCTTCGCTGCTACTAAGCTGACGTGGTAAGTTCCATCTTGATCTTCCGTTCTCCAGTATACAGTGGCTGCATACGCTGTTTCGCTGGCATCTGTGAACGTGTGCAGCTCCCCCTCGGTGCGATGTGGCGCCAGACATCTCGGAATCTGCAGGTCTTGGAGTAGCTTCATCTTCTCCAAGTAAGTCTTCCATGCTTCGTACTCCTTTTCTTCTATTTCTTCATCCCAACCGACGCCGCTTCTCCATGTGTTTTGAAGCAGCTTCTTGCCTTGGACGAGAACCGGTGATGCTAATCCCAGTGGGTCGAAGGTCGACATGACGGCGCTGGTGACTTCTCTCTTCGTAGGCACCTGGAGTCCTCTTGCTACTTCTTCTGGAGTATTTCGGAGGTTCGCCCTGAAGCCGATGGAGTCCCTTTCTGTAAACCAACGTAGTCCCAATGTCTTCTCTTCCTTCTCGCCCAGGTCCACTTCCGTTTTCTCGGTTGTTTCTGTCTTCAATCCTTGCAGCAACCCAGGTTGATTCGACGCCCATCCCGTGAGTTCGAAACCCGCCTTCTTATGTATGAAGTCGACTTGCTTTGTAACCCTTTTGAAATCCTCTTCTGAATGGAAGCTGTGTAGGTAGTCATCCATGTAGTGATTCAACTCGATCGCTCTGGCCGCCTCTGGATATTCTTCCTTGTAGTCCGCTGCGTTCCGGTTCTTCACGTAGATCGCTGTGCTCGGAGATGATGTTGCACCGAAGATAACCGACGTCATCCTGTACTTTTTCGGTGACACGTCGCGTCGATCTCCTCGCCACAGGAACCTCACGCTGTCTCGATCTTCTGGTCTGATGCGAACTTGCAGGAACATTTCCTTGATGTCAGCCGCCACCGCTAGGGGTCCTCTTCTGAATCGCAGCAACACTCCAAACAGCGACTGCAACAGATCGGGTCCCGGCAGCAGAGCGTCGTTGAGGCTTCTTCCCTTTGACTTGGCTGCAGCGTCGAAGACGATCCTTATCTTCTTCTTCAAAGGATGAACCACGGAGAAGTGAGGGAGGTACCATGTCTTCTTAGAGTCTTCTTGTCCAGCAGGCGCTTCTTCTGCATACTTGCTGTCGATCAGATGCTGGATCTGCTTGCAGTACTCCGTCTTCAATTGAGAATCCTTGTCGATCTTCTTCTCAATGTTGATGAGTCGATTCTTCGCAGAAGTGTAGCTCTCCGGCATCTGTTCTTCCTCGTTTCTCCACAGAAGTCCAGCTTCAAATCGACCATCTTCAAGTCGTCTGCAGGTCTTCTCCAGGATGGTGAGTGCTCTTCCTTCTGAGTCCGTAGTGGGTCTTCTTGGCTGCACGCCGAGCGCTTCGATCGCGAAGTGATCCTTGATAGCTTGATGCATCTCTTCTTCAGGCGTGTTGACATGCAGACATGTGTGTAGGAAGTGTACTGGTCTCGCACCCCCGATGTCCGACCCGTGGAGCACCCATCCGAGTCCCGTTCGCGAAGCTACTGGTTCTCCTGGTTTCCCTCTTCTTATTTCTTGAGTCACGATCAGCTCCCAGTTATCTTGCCCGATGAGTAGCTGCGGTGACTCCCCTTCGTAGTACAGAGAATCGGCGATATTCTTCAAATGTTGACAATCTTGAATCCTCTTCTTGTCGAGAAACTGCGGCGTGAGCTTCAACTCGTCGACGGTCCGGACTCTTCTTAGTGTCTTCTTGCCTTCTTGATGAACCCCCTTCACAGCAAGGTCCAGCACTTGAGAGTCCTTCTTCCTTATCAGCTTGCCGCCAACTGTTTCGATGATCAATTCTTCATTGTTTCCTCGAGCGCCGATATCTTCTGCTACCTTCTTGTTCAGAAGTGATACCGTTGACCCTTCGTCCATAAGGGCCAGTATCTTCTGTGATCCTTGTGACCCGAAGACCTCCACCGGAACTATCTTCAGGTATGCCCTTGCATTGTTGACTGCATTCACCGACGCAGTAACGCTCGCCACCTCATTTGATGGCTCCTTCTTGTTTTCAGAAGTCCTTTCTTCTGACGGGACGTGCAGCAAATGATGATGCCACCTCTTGCATTCCTTGCACGATGGCTTCTTGCAGCTCTCCTTCCGGTGCCTCCCTTGAAGACATTTGAAGCAGACGTGACTCTTCTTAACAGTTGCCCAGCGATCTTGAACCGACGCCTTCTGGAACTTCTGACAATCAACGAGGAAGTGTTCACCCTCACATACAGGGCAAGTCTTCTCAGGTTTTCTTGAATCCTTTTCTTTGAAGTCCTTTGTTGAATGCGTCGCTTGCCGCTGAGTCCTTTTGAAGCCGCTCTTTTCTTCTGAAGTCGCGAAGGCTCCACATTTGTCCGCTTCTGAATTCAGGAATCTTGAAATCGACGACAGGTTGGAGAACTCGCCATCTTCTGATGCTGCAGTGAAGTCGTACCACCGGAACTTGAGAATGGTAGGTATCTTCTCCACTATTTGTTTCACCATTTCAGGTGAATGTAGGTACTGTGGTTTCTTCAGTCCCTTGATCGCTGCTACGCTGTTGTTGATTTGACTTGCGAAGATACAGATGTCTCTCGGGTTTTCTGAAATCTTCGGAAGCGCCTTGACCTTGTCCAATTCAGCCAACACCAGCGCGTCAGGTCTTCCATATCTTCTCTTGAGAGCTTGCATAACTTCCAACGGAGAGGCTTCGGAGTACAGCAGACTCTTGATTGCTTCTCTTGCGTTGCCTTTCAGCGCTCTTCTAAGTCGCGCCACGTTTTGAACATCGTTGAACATCGGCGCCGTATCTTCATAGACGACCTTGAACGCCAACCACTCGCTGCTGCTTCCATCGAAGTAGGGTAGCTCGTGGATGTAACTCGGCTGCGCTGCTGGTCCTCCTCTTGATGTGAAGGCTTCTTTCAACGCCGTTGTCAACGCTTGAATCTCGATCGTAGCTCCTTTCGTTGCGGAGGTAACTTCAGGCTTCACTTTCTGCGGCTCTTCTGGCTCCTGGCCCCGCTGCCTTGGTTGCTCCATGTTGCCATCTTCCAACACCGATGATTGAATCCAGTTCTGCACCTGTGCTGTTCTATCTTCTTGATCTGCCAGGTCTTCATCCACTGAGTCCTCATCTTCACACTGCGCCAGCTCCAATCTGACACGGGCTAGCTTTGCCGCAGCCTGTGCTTGCTTCAGCTCCAGGCGTGCTACCTCTTCTCTGGCTTCTAGCTCGCGTCTTCTGGCTGCAGAACTCGTGGTCTTCATGGACCTGGCTCGACGACCGACCCCCTTCGGCTTCAGGGTCGTGGCGGAGCCATGGACACCTTGTTCCGGAGCATCTTCTGGGATCTTCTTGGTCGTCTCCTTCTGTGCGGCACCTTCCTTTTTCTGTCCGTTCCCGGACGCCGCCGTGGTCGCAGTAGCCACCGTATTCGCCGTAGCCGTAGTCTCTTCTGTGGCCGTGGTACCCGAAGAAGTGTTCGATGTGGCTTCAGTCCCCGATGACCCTGACGCAGACGTGACCCCTTCCGACCCTGACCCTTCTTCTGTCCCGTCCTTTTCCGTTGAACGCGACGTGGGTTGTGAGGGAGCATCCTTCTGCGACCTGGTGACCGGCATCTTGAACGTCTTCTGAACTCTTCTATCTTCAATCTTCGCTTGCAGGGAATCCGGAACTCGAAGGACCAACTGTTGCGGACGGCTACTATACCCAGTGAAGGTATCTCAGTCGCCCTGGGACGTCTCCCACAATAGATTGATGCGTGTCCGTTTTTTCTACCTCTGCTGGTTACACGCACCACCACGTACCCCTGAATACGTACCTCGAAGATTGTACCACAAACCAGTACCTGGTATACCTTGGAGCAAATAAAACTCTGATATCTATCTGAACTTATTCGGAGACTTCGGCTTGCATTCTTGATAGTGTTCTTCTGAAGGCTGGACTGCGACTAAAAAACCTTGCGAAATAGTCCTCCTTTTATACTTTTTTGTTAACGATTTGCAGGTGCAGGCCGAATTCTCGGAATTTTGTAAGTACTTTATTTAAAAAAAAATCAGTACAAAAAAAATTTATGCTTAACATTACACCCTTATATAAACTATTCTAATACATAAAACCTTACACTAGCTATTTACTTAGGTAATTGAAACTATAAAACATCCAAATTATTTATTATCTTAAGTATATAACACCTTATAAAGCAAAACATTACACCTTAATACTAAGCAAAATTTCCTTATATAAAAACGACTATATCTCTTTATTGCGTGAACCGATTCTTATAAACTAAACATACAAAATGGTTTTAAGTCTATACCTTTCATTTGAGATCAAAAACAACGTTATATCTACATAAACAAAAAAGTAAGTTTTCAAGTTACGTAATTATGTATGAGAATTTTCGTCTAACAAAATTCCTTTGCAATTTTACTGTTGATGCTTCTAATGAGAATTACACATAATTTTAGCATGAATCTAATTGGAATCGACTTGGAACATTACATAATAACAAATTCCTATTAGAATCTAGTTAGATATTGAATATTTACTTAGATTTTGCAACTTTAATGTGAAAAATTTACTGATTTTCCGTGTCGGCCTAGCCGCTAGTTGCGCCCTAGTGCCCCAGATAGGGTCTCAAAAGGAAATCTTATAGCACATTCTAACTGAATTATATATGAAATGCTAAACCTTATTACATAGTTTTTATGTTATTGCGCTAATATTCGTGTAGGATCACCTGTTATTAGCGCCTTGGTGTGTCGATCGAGTCTCGTCGCCGACAACCTGTGTGCAAAATTTCATCGAAATGCGTTCAATGTGAAGCGTGAAAAGGTAACGAGAGTTATTTTCGCATACCTGTATCTACATATAAGTAATATCAGAAAGTATAGTATGATGTGGTTCAAAGCCGGGCAAGTAGGTACCAATGTGACTTTTTCAATTCCTATGTACCTACTTTCTGAATTTATCTTGGACATTACTGACACCGGTGAAGGAAGAACATCGTGAGGAAACCTGGACTTGTAGTTAATATAAGTCTGAAATCGCCAACCCCTCTTGAGCAAGCGTGGTGATTAATTCTCATGCCTTCTCTGCATAAGAAGAGGCCTTTGCAATGCAGAGGGACAGTATAGGCTGAATGTATGACTGATGAAGTATGGTATGGATTCCGAATGCAAACTAACCTCCTACAAATTCGTATGCCTACTTTTACCAAGCTCTGAGTTAATGTGTGAAGCGACAAGAGATCCTCATTTATCAATTAGAATCTCTTGTCGCTGGCTTCACACATACATAGCTCCTACCTCAGACCATTGAGTGCGGTCGATACAGTCTATATTTGTGTGGAACTGCTGATAATAATAATCTCTTCATAAAATTATCCCGTCACGCCCGCCGATAGATAGGTAGAGGTACCTAAGGCGGTGGAGTGCAACGTGGTGTAAGCGGCTTAACCTGCGAGGCAGCGAGGTATCGAGAAATTCGACACTAGTTTCATTAAGCTTGAACATTCGCAGGAAGATTACTTTGGTTCCCATGCTGAATATGCTCATCCACCGATTAATCATAATCATAATTTTTTTACTGCTTCGTTGATGTAGTGGTCACAAGCGCTACTGCTGACCATGAGGTCTTGGGTTCAATTCCCGGGTCGGGCAAAGTGTTATTGGGTTTTTCCATCTGGAATTTCTCAGTAGCAGCTCGGAGTCTGGATTTGTTGATGGCAATAGGCTCGCCCCCTATTACATGGGATTCAAACATAACTGGTGAAATATGGCTGTAGGGTCTATAGGTACACCTCTGCCGAACCCTTCGGGGAAAACAGGCTTGATGTAATGTTACGTAATCATCATTTCAACCTGCTATCACCCAATGCTGGATGAAGGCGTCATTTTCTTTCTGCCATACTTCTACTAGTTCTGTGTGTTCCTCATCCAGGTGTTTCACGCGACTTTAATGATATCGTCGGCACGCTTTTGGACATCCTTGGTTTCTAATGGCCCAACCTTGGCTACAGTCAAAACCTTACTCCAGCTGCCATCGCCGTGTCTAACTAGTCTTATCTACGCAAGAAGTCTAGCAATCTAGGAAGACAGCTGAACCAGGGAACAGTATGCATTGTGAATGGAAACTCAAATTCGTTCCTGGTCCGCTTTATATATAAAAAAAATAGATATCCTTAACAAACAACTAAATGCCTACGGGCTTATGTGGTCAGTACAGATAACAACTTGCTTATTCATTAACCACATAAAATTTTATGAAAACAATACAAAACATTTACACAAGACACCGATATCATACTAATGAGGTCCCGCTGAGCGTTATAACCTGGGCCATAATTATCTTTGTAGGGGCCCTTTTAATCGAGTACTGGTTACGCTTTACGGTATTAATAAAGTTAATGTAATTTTATAAGGGGTCTTAGGCAAGCGTTTAATTTGAGCGCTCCGAGGTGCCGCAGCTCTGCGGATTGGCTGGCGTAACCCTTTGGGATACCGTGTTTGTTAATGTTTAGCTACCTATAATGTACTGAAATTAAATAATGTTTTACCTGTACTTTGAAACTAATGTAGGCAGGACCTATTATAATCTCCTTTTCTAAACCCGAGGCATTAATTACAACAAGCGACTACCTACAAATGTACTCCTAATATAGGTACTTAGGTTACATGTCCTACAAAAATTACTTTTGAATAGCAAAAGCAAGACTCGACGTAATGAGTTCTTTCAAAGGTACTCGTAGGTAAATAATCTGTCTCCTGGTCCGGAGCAGACGCATATCAAACAATAAATATAATAGGTGCCTATCAGGCAGTTGTTGGTAGTCTGAGACGCGACTGAGTACCTAGTGAAAGGTAAACTAATTTCATTGAACAAAACGTACCTACCCTATAAAGAAACAGAGTTTATTTTCTGAGTACGTATCCCATCCCATTTATAAATAAAACTATTATATAGGTAGACAGGTAGGCACCTATTTTATGTTCTTGTGTGTCGTCAAAAGCAACTGAAGTGTTATAAAAGTGGACAAGCCAGTAAACTAACGTCATGTAACTCGCCTCACGCCTGTATAGTTCACTGATTAGGTCAACAAAATAACTAACACAACTCGCAGAGGCTTACCTTCACGACACACAAAGGACGTCCGAGGGCTGAAGCAAAAAGAACAAGCCTTCAAAAAAGCCTTTCAAAATATTACGTCATCGCATAAAAATACTTCATACAAATAACCGACAATATAGCCATAATTGTATGTACTCTGAACCTATAATAACAAAGCGTGGGCTAAATAATTTGTTTAATGAACACGCGCTAATCGCTGATATAGATAGGCTTTATCCCGTTCGATTTTATAATCTGCGCTGTATCCGGTAATCTTTTCCACATCGCGCAGTATTCATACCGGATGTTACAAACAGGTATGAGCCAGTGAAACAATATCCCAACCAAAAAATATTCATTCTTTATCCGTTTAATAACGTTGAAGCACCTAAAAAATAAAGTGGGCGTTATTCTCGCGCGAGAAAATAAAAACTATTTTTCTTTCGTAAAGCTCCCGTGAAAGTTGGAGTGCTTATTCGCAAGTATAAATTTCTGCCACACGTAGCCAGACACTCGTGAAAGTTACTGGGCACAGATAGCTATAAAGACAATTTGTCGACCATCGTTCTTCACAAGCCCATAATGTGGATATAGACAAGTGACAAAATATTATTTGTATAAAGCTCACCCTCAAGTGGACGTTCGTTTTTGAGAGAGTGAAGAGGTAGGGTGAGTAGATATCTGACGGCGGCGGTGATGACAAATCTGGGACTTGTCGCAGCAAATAATTAAAAAGTTTTAAATTCATTTGAGCGGTATTAGGAGGTCGAAGAGCGACCGCGCCTGTCAGAAAGTTGTGCATTAACTTTTCATTTGCAAGTTTGGAGCGAACCTCGCGAGCTATCGCGGCAACTTTGCAATTTCCACTCATTCACGATATGTAGAACATGTGATGGCGGACTAGTGGGCCGAATTACACTACTTAGTGTTCAATGCATATTATATCCTCCTCTATATGTAGGTGTAACCGTTAAAGATAGAAGAAAATATAACGTGTTTCACTTGATAGGTAGGTATAGTGAACATGATAACTTTGGCGAAGGTTTCGAAAGTGTTTGAGAATAACATAGCATTGCGTGGGTTGTGAGATAAGGACTAGCGATAGGATAGACGTGCAAATCAAATTACTAACAATCTACGTGTATCTACACTCTACGAATTAATTCAACTTGGTTTCGCGCGGTCTTCTTTGCCTAACAAAATTATTGCGAACTGCATCATGTTTTAAAGGTTGGTAGTTAATTGAACACGTTGTTTAACAAGTGCCTATAGATACATATTTGTCAGTCTCGATTCAATTGTTATGTTGAACGACATCTTCCCGAGGGTTTTAATAACTTCATTTAATAATCTGTCTCCTGGTCCGGAGCAGACGCATATCAAACAATAAATATAATAGGTGCCTATCAGGCAGTTGTTGGTAGTCTGAGACGCGACTGAGTACCTAGTGAAAGGTAAACTAATTTCATTGAACAAAACGTACCTACCCTATAAAGAAACAGAGTTTATTTTCTGAGTACGTATCCCATCCCATTTATAAATAAAACTATTATATAGGTAGACAGGTAGGCACCTATTTTATGTTCTTGTGTGTCGTCAAAAGCAACTGAAGTGTTATAAAAGTGGACAAGCCAGTAAACTAACGTCATGTAACTCGCCTCACGCCTGTATAGTTCACTGATTAGGTCAACAAAATAACTAACACAACTCGCAGAGGCTTACCTTCACGACACACAAAGGACGTCCGAGGGCTGAAGCAAAAAGAACAAGCCTTCAAAAAAGCCTTTCAAAATATTACGTCATCGCATAAAAATACTTCATACAAATAACCGACAATATAGCCATAATTGTATGTACTCTGAACCTATAATAACAAAGCGTGGGCTAAATAATTTGTTTAATGAACACGCGCTAATCGCTGATATAGATAGGCTTTATCCCGTTCGATTTTATAATCTGCGCTGTATCCGGTAATCTTTTCCACATCGCGCAGTATTCATACCGGATGTTACAAACAGGTATGAGCCAGTGAAACAATATCCCAACCAAAAAATATTCATTCTTTATCCGTTTAATAACGTTGAAGCACCTAAAAAATAAAGTGGGCGTTATTCTCGCGCGAGAAAATAAAAACTATTTTTCTTTCGTAAAGCTCCCGTGAAAGTTGGAGTGCTTATTCGCAAGTATAAATTTCTGCCACACGTAGCCAGACACTCGTGAAAGTTACTGGGCACAGATAGCTATAAAGACAATTTGTCGACCATCGTTCTTCACAAGCCCATAATGTGGATATAGACAAGTGACAAAATATTATTTGTATAAAGCTCACCCTCAAGTGGACGTTCGTTTTTGAGAGAGTGAAGAGGTAGGGTGAGTAGATATCTGACGGCGGCGGTGATGACAAATCTGGGACTTGTCGCAGCAAATAATTAAAAAGTTTTAAATTCATTTGAGCGGTATTAGGAGGTCGAAGAGCGACCGCGCCTGTCAGAAAGTTGTGCATTAACTTTTCATTTGCAAGTTTGGAGCGAACCTCGCGAGCTATCGCGGCAACTTTGCAATTTCCACTCATTCACGATATGTAGAACATGTGATGGCGGACTAGTGGGCCGAATTACACTACTTAGTGTTCAATGCATATTATATCCTCCTCTATATGTAGGTGTAACCGTTAAAGATAGAAGAAAATATAACGTGTTTCACTTGATAGGTAGGTATAGTGAACATGATAACTTTGGCGAAGGTTTCGAAAGTGTTTGAGAATAACATAGCATTGCGTGGGTTGTGAGATAAGGACTAGCGATAGGATAGACGTGCAAATCAAATTACTAACAATCTACGTGTATCTACACTCTACGAATTAATTCAACTTGGTTTCGCGCGGTCTTCTTTGCCTAACAAAATTATTGCGAACTGCATCATGTTTTAAAGGTTGGTAGTTAATTGAACACGTTGTTTAACAAGTGCCTATAGATACATATTTGTCAGTCTCGATTCAATTGTTATGTTGAACGACATCTTCCCGAGGGTTTTAATAACTTCATTTAACTTTCGTAAATTAATTTTCATTTGATCATTTTATTGGGAGATGAGTTATAATTGAAGGGGCGCAGCGCAATCGCTCGGGATCCACAAACGGAATAATGTCAAATCAATTAAAAGTTGAATTCGGCGGGCAGCGCGCCAGGCTCCGAAGTTGATTCATTAGTACGTAGTGGGCGCCGAACCTCTTTCTCTGTCGCAGCAAGTATTCCACAATATTACGAGTTATCTGCGCCGCGCAGCCCACCACCACTCGCATACATTCAGATAATCATTGACTGAGAATGTATTTTATGAGGGATTCCAAACTTGTAGTTCCTAACCAATAAATACTGCAATTACTTCCAACTTCATAACTTGTGGCCGTACCACGGCCATAATATTACAATTTATCGCCAAAAAGCTGTAAAGCGAAATTAAAACTCTGTCTTATATGGTTCAGAAGAATTACCAACCCCATAATTAAATAATATTATCAACTAAACGAAAAATACGTAAGATTATAGATGTTTTCATGGGTGTTACATTCATATCTCTCTAGTCCTCGAGTGGTGTGGCTGTTTCCTTAGCGAACGCAATAACATTTGCATAGGTCCCGTCAACTGCTGGCGTACTCATAAAAGTAATACGAAAGGGATCACACTTGCGCTCCGTAATAGTGAAACTTTTCCGGGGATCAGCGAAAGTAATTCCCTTCTCTGACTTTGCTAAACAGGGGTTATTTACAATACCAACCCGTTACAGGCTCTCACGTTAAGCGTCTACACGAAAGGGCAACAGATGCCGACGGCATAAACTTCACTAAAATCGCTCCTAGTACACCATAAAATGAAACAAGATATTTTTACGTGAAATCCGACTACTTAAAATTGTAATGAAAGACTCGCTCAGTTATTTTAACTCCACAAACTTTTAATCCGTTGCTTATGTATCTGCCACGAAAAACTGATTTAAACAGGAACCAAAAATTAGCGCCAGGAAAAGTGAATATAATACAAGTTAAAGGCTTATCCGCCGCGAGCGATTTATTCAAACGACCAATAAATATTCAAGAGTAATTAACCACCGCGCCGCGTCGATACAGAGCAGAATATTTTTAGCTGCCGTCGATTTTACGTTAATCCTCGCAAAGGTAGATTACGAAGTGTTCCTAACTCCATAAAACGCCGCCGGAAAATCCATATTTTATCAAAATGAAAGTAAAAGAATTTTTTGAATTAATTTACTTTCTATCTTTTCGAGCGCCGCTGTGTACCGCAAAAATTCAAACAGTTCAGTTAACAACGATTAAAAAGGAATCCCTTTTTAATTATAATAATAAATTGGATGTTTCTGTGCAAAAATAAACATGTAAAACCAACCCTGCATGTGCCTTCCTCGAAATTAGGCACTTGTAAGCACTTGGCACAACAAGTAGAGTTTGCACACGAAACCTCGTGTCTATTCCGTCTGACGGGAGCTCAAAAGATTTCAGCTAACGGTGCCTGTGTGCTCACCGTGCTCGGTTAGCTCGCTACTCTATTGTTCGTACACATCAACCGTCTTCGTAGATTCGTAGCACTGCGCTACGATAACGCTACGAACATGCTACGAAAAAGGAAACCAGCCGTAGCTACGTATAAATAATGTTTGTTTGTGATAGCCTTTGGCCAATGTGCCATGGTCTCATTTTATCTCACTCGGTCGTACTTGTTCAATAAATAGTAGTGGTTTTCCATCGAACACGAAATTTGTTTTCACCGTTATACACAAAGAGATTACAAACAATTGATGCGTTAAAAATTCACAACCGATACCGGTTATAAAGTGATATGAAGTACAAAGTAGCCATACATTTCCATCGCCTGTCCCGGGGGACGGTTTTCCGGAAATCAAGCTATCGTGAAAAACATTTTACAATTGCTGTTAGTTTCTCTGTTGTTTGGTATTTTGAAACTACTGGCTTGCTAGCTACACTCGTTATGAAATAAATGACTATCGTTTTTTAAAACGTTTTTTGTAACAAACAATAGGATAGCAACGCAATTAATGTTAATTTTACCTATTAGTTACAACATGCATAATATCACGCCTGTATTCCCCGAAGGGTTAGGCAGAGATGTACCTATAGTACACCTACATTTCGCCAGTTATGTTTAAGTCCCATGTAATAGGGGGCGAGCCTATTGCCATCAACTGGGCACCAATCCAGACTCTGGGCTGCTATTGAGAAATTTCAGATGGAAAAACCCAATAACACTTTGTACGACCCGGGAATCGAACCCAGGACCTCATGCTTAGTAGTTATATTTCGTTTAATAGCGAAATATAAATCGAATAAGAAATTGTACTCCAAATAATTAAATGTTATTTCAATGTTTAATCAACTCTTCTGGAACTCTTCATGTGGAAAACACGAGGTTATATATTACCTTCATTTATATTTGTTATTATTTTACGTGCAGTCTTGTCCGAGACACGTGCTACAGAAGTATTTCTCTCAAATGCCCGCGCTGGTCCGCGCTCCAGCAGCGAGGCTTCAATTCCCTCGACTTCCACGACTCGACGTCAACTCGGGCTATTTAGTTCAAAACGATCTCCTCGAGAGCTCTTGTGTTTTCAGGGTTTATTTCGCAATCAAGTTGTCCCCAGCGATTTTCCGAGACTAATATATTCTTTAAACATCTGCTTACGTTATCTTTCTGCCGTCCACGTTAAATAAATAGTCGTTCCTATACACTACAATGTAACAGCCCTGCTCCTTTCCAAGTTAGTAGAACAAATATTGCGGAATAAAACTTTTTCACAAAAAAAACAACCGACTTCCACTATAAAGTGAAAAATAACTAAAATTTCGGAAGTCGGTGGCAAAAACAAAATACAAAACCAAAGACACGGATATTCGTTATACGCCACCGACTTCCGAAATTTTAGTTATTTTTCACTTTATAGTGGAAGTCGGTTGTTTTTTTTGTGAAAAAGTTTTTTTTTCTCGCTTTTTAGTGGGTCGGTTTGTAATTAATCTAAGTTACAATAGCCTAATATCAACTGCTCATCACCTTTTACTAAATATTGCTTTTCCCGATGCAGGGACGTTCATTGTTGAGGAGTTCTTCTGGTACTTCGCCATCAGCTCCTCTTCACCCTATGCATTGTGACGGGCATAAATTGCTTGGCAACCATATTAATGTAATCGAATCGCAAGTTCGCAACCCGTGAAATACGTATTATTGAGTAGTTCCGGTGGCCATCTGTGGTCTTCATCATCAGTTCCACTTCACTAAATGGTGCTTTCCGAGAGCAAATTCATGAGTTACTATAAAAAATACCTCAATCGCTATAGGTGTGCCTATAATATTTCAAGAGTTCCCTCGACTTCTCCAGGATTCCATCATCCAATCCTGACTTGATGACAATGGGACCAACTAGAAAGTATACCCTTTCGAACAAAAAAAGAATTTTCGAAATCGGTCCAGCCGTCTTCGAGTAATCGGGGAACATACATAAAAAAAAAAAAAAAAAAAAAAAAAAAAAAAAAACATTCCGACGAATTGAGAACCTCCTCCTTTTTTTGAAGTCGGTTAAAAACACCCGAACGTAAGAGTGAAATCCAATATTTTAAAGTAGACGAGAACCCTTATGACAAATAGAACACTCACTATTGAGAACCAATGACCGGGAAAATTGGGATATTATCTTAACTAGGTCTCTACAGTTTCAATAAAACAAATTCTCGTGTCGAATGTTCATTGGGCGGATATTTTATGTAACGTAAAACTTTCGGAATCATGGTATATAAGGTTTCATCAAACTTTATGTTGCTTTAGGCAGAGATTACCCAATAGTTAGTAAGTTTGAGCCTGAAATAAAAGCGTAATGTTTCCGTCGCTCGTCATCTCGCGTAAGAGTCAACTTGGAGAAATAGGTTAATACCGTGCTTGTGTCGACGTGCTTGCCGCCTACTCACTCTACAACATCTATACTTAGGCACAATCTGGTTCTTAAACACAACACTCTGCTGAAGCGTGGCTTCCAGCGAGTTTGCACCTCGCGTTAATACTTACAGCTTCAAGTTTCTCTAGAAAAACAAGAACTTAAGGCAAGAGAAAACCTGAACCTATTTCTATTCACAGAACGTTGGTACCTAACAAACAATCGAATAACGTGCAAAACTTGAGTTAAGTTCTAGGCCATGTTTACATGAGGAAAGCAATATTTTCTGAGCGGCTAACACAAACAAACATGTGATAAATAGAGGCCCGAAAGTAGTGAATAGATGTAGGTAGCATACGACCACGTCATTCAGCGAAGCAATCACGTTAATAGTGACAGTTCCAACTCAGCCGCTATTCATAATACGACTTTTATTTGTTCGGACGACCAACACTAATGGACCGCGCTAATTAAACGGGCGGCTACCATCTAACAGTACAATGTCTACACTGAACGTATACAATGTAGAATTATACACGCTTGCATATTCAGTGATTACCCATTGAATTCTGATTAACGTTATTGTAGGGCCGGCTCTCATCCCGTCTCAAGTGATTTTCTGTGTCGCGTGTGTGACTACGACTAAGTACGTGGTATGTGTGTACAAGTTAATCCTTACTAATCATGCACGTATGTATTATGTAAGTTTAAGGTCTATTTATCTTTGAGATTAAACATGGCTCCTTAATATTCTTCGTAAACTTTGAGTAACTTATAATGGTTCATAATCATATTACAGTAAATTAGAGGGCTAGACTTACTTTATTTTAGATTAACAGTTTAGTAAATCAACTTGTAACAGTATCTTAAATAAAATTAATAGTTCTTTCATAACTGCCATAATGTTAATCAAGAACTTTGGAACTATGTTCTCTCACAAATGTCATGACAAGTGAACTGTCCGCAAATATCTGTAATCTTGTTCACCAGGTTTGTGCGATATGAAGTGAGCAGCACTAGTGTCATTAATCAATGTCAAGAGTTTATGAAATCTGTCCCTTGATGTCAGTTGACTAGGCTGAAATAATACTCAGTCGTAAAAAGATACCCCTGAAACAAATACTTTTCCTGGATAAAGGAAAAAAATACTTTTTTTGTTCCTTGATGAACACTGAGCAAAACTGTAGATATCGATTTATTTGATATCCACTCTCAAATACGTACAAAGTGTATACCTTAAGTTTCCTCAAACGCTTGCAACTTACACTTTAAATACGGTGTTAAGGAACCGGACGGCCAGACGAGCAGTCGGGGGCCGGGGTCGCTGCAGAGATCCTTCATTCGTTACGTACGTGATAGGACTGACCGACAAGATGGCCGCTACGGCCAGTGCTGTGGCCTGCAGCTTACGATACACTATCGATCACGCGCTAATACGACACTGGTAATCCCGGTAAGAGGCGCCTGAAACGTGTTGCTCCCAACGTATACTTTATTTGAGTGATCCTTCGCTACCTTGTTTACACTTCACTGCTTCAACACTTTCCATCTCCATCGGTATATAACAAATCAAAACTGCTTTATAGTTTCTACCCATTTGCAGTTTACAGAATTTTTACAGCTCACTAACTACCCAGTTAAACTCCAATGAGCTATGATATTTGAACAACACTAGTCTCGCCAGCGGAGCGGTGCACCTAATGGATTTTTATTTTATTTCGTTGCAGTTACGCGAGCCAATTAGTTTTGTGCAAGCGCATCAAGAATACTCATTACTCGTCTCCTAAATGAATTTTTATCACAAATTCTTGAAAACTGGTTGGAATATTTGACTTCAAAGTTCAATTTACCAATTTATTTAAGTTTCACCGATAAAAAACATCGCCTGAAAATATTTTTCTATTTGTAGCTCAATAGCTAGACTGTACTACATCTCGTCGCTAAAAGAACAGAGAATTTATCTCGAATTGTGGCTAGAGATGGGACATTTTGTAAAAAAAAATGTAAATTTTAAAGTTTTTAGCGTGGACTCGTGGACATTCAAGATATACTCTCGTACGTCCACCGTGCCGGGAAATTTAACTTAAAAATTATTCCAGGCGCATCTTAAAATTCCAGCTCCGCATATTCGTGTGTTGCCACTTCATAAAAGTGGTGTTTTACAAAGAAATTGTGTCAGTGGGAAAATACGTATGATGAAAGGCCAGGCATAGAAGTTCATGTTACAGAGCATTGCTGTAGTGCTCAGAAGTGATAAATAGATTACTTCGGCCATTACATTCAATGTAGGCCGTAAGGTTATACATATATTGTCACATCGCTAATAATAATATAATATATTTAGTACCTGCACTACCTGCCTAATATTAGTCACTGTACTGCAGTAAACATATCAGCTGTTACAATAATATTAGGCAGTAGACCGACTGTCAAAGGTATAACCTCATTATTTTCCTGCCCTTTTGTAGGAGCAGCACGAACACATTGTAAACAGGTAGATAACAAGCCATGGAACTAGTTAATAAAACAAGTGAAGTGACAATAAAATGACATTGTATTTTTATGCATCCACCTAATTTGAATAAGAGAGGTGGAACTTAATGGACATTATACGACCTTCAGTCAGAGGCTTTTGTCGAGCAGATACAAGAAGACAGTTTTATGAAACAGAAGTTTCTGACGATCACGTATTTCACGGGTATCTAGGTATATGAGTTTTACATAAATAGGTGTGTGTAGTATATAGGCTTCATCAACAAAGGACTAATAATAATATGCTCACGTTAGGTGTTGCGAGTCTCGTCGTGACAAACTCGCAAGCGCCTCGTTTGCTGTGTCTACTCGTTTGCGCCTTGCCTACGTGACGGGAAATAGGCCGCGAGCTGCACGTAATTTGAACCAAAACACACAGCTAGGCATAGCACAAACGAGCAGTCATTAAGCCCTTACGTCATGACTTTAGGCTGGTGTGTCACGATACTTGCATAATTTCGAACATTTTTGAAGTGAAAACTTCTTTAGCGGCGTTGTGCACTTTTTTTGGGATGGGTTCTAAATGTTAAACTCGCGTCAGGATGTGACCGTAAGATCCGTTGGCTAGCAACCGACAAAGTAAATATCAAAATAAATAGTCTTTGACATTACGTAAAGATTGCGAGGTAAGAAATTTTACCCATATTGATGGGTAAAAAAAAGCAGTCAAAACATACTTCATGAAAAAAGTGTTTAATTATTTTTGTTAGACTATATTTTGAAAATAAATAAATATACCTACTACTACTACTAATGAATATTGCATTTAACCGCATAAATTATAGTACTTTTATACTTACTGATAAATAAAGCAATTTGTGCGAAATTATTCCCTAACCATACCAAAATATTAAAAACGCACAACGTTAATTTTCAAGTTTTGACTTCTGCCGGCACTCCCGGAGTGCAACCCGTTGCTTTTTTTTTTAACTTAAACGAAAACGTTCAATTTTCAAACAAGCCAATGAACTTTTCAAATCTACGCAAACTCAATCCAATAAGTTTTATTTACACAAAATTATACAGATGCGTTTTAAAGCCCCGACATTGTTAACATTGTATTGTTAGTTGAGGATCAACAAGCCAACTCGTACATTTTTATTTACCTGTTCGCTTGATCTCGCAATCCCACAGACGAGGGATTGATTTGTTCCTTAAGGATTTCGTCCTTGTCTCGTGCTTGCAAGGCGAAGTTATCTGTCGGCTTAGATGTGGCTACCTAAGGGGTGAATTTTTATCCGGCCCTCTTAGTATTCCAAGGCTGTAGGCTTATAATTCGCTTGAGGGTAAGACCGCAAAGGGTAGGCGACAGAGAGGCGCCCGCACGTCTGAAGGGGCTTCCTCTGGGCTCGCGCTGTCATTCCTTGTAAAATAGTCAACCGTGAGGGGAGACAAAGGAAAACCTTATATAGGTAACTATAATGTAATTGCATTATAAGAAGCTTACTATGTTTCGGAGATCGGTTCTCACTCTGACCAAAAATAACGCCTGTATTCATAAATAACTTTACGTAGATGCCATAAGACTTTGATTTTAGTGCGTACTTACTCGTACTTACTTTTCTTTTACGTGTAAAGATAAAAATCTTTGGCCATAGCATCGCGGTCATAACTTGACTCCGTAAAAAATGTTAAATCTTCCAGATATGAACATTTCACAGCGGCGGTAACAAAAATCTGACCGACTGCGAGACACAAAACGATCGTAACTTTAATAAACCTACATTACATTAAAATTGCTGAAATTTTCTTTATAAAGCATAGCTATAATTTTCCATAAGCTCATTGCCTGAGTCACCGTCGCGAGTGTAGTTTCGGATATAATAAATGTTTTACAAGATAAATTTAACTTGCAACATTAGCACCCTCTGCTTCGACACAGCGATTACACAGCGAGTGCAATTTTTCACTGTTGGGCACCCCTGCTGGTGCGGCACAATTTATGACGCGAAGAATGATTTTTCAACATCCGTAAGTTAGATTTATATTTAACAGCCGAAAAGAGCCTGAGCTAAATCACCGATAAGGGGAATATAAAAACGCTGAGTCAATTGGGTTTCGCTATGTATGACTCAAGTTTACGAAATGCGACGTCGCGCCCCGGGAAAATATACATTTATCTGTAACTGTTCACTATTTTAATATTGCTTTTTATTATTGTTGTTTACTGTTATTGGTTAAGTTTTTATGATGTGCTCAACTATGAGCTATCAAAATATTTGTAAGGATTTCGGCTGTTGAGGAAAGCTATGTCAAAGTTCGTCACGTTTTAAACCATCACTCAAATAAAATATGGTGAGTTTATTTTTATCACTCTGATATCGTACAGAAATATTTGGCAATTTTATGAAAATAAAGTTGTTTCGATACAACTCAAACAGAGCGTGGTATCCACACGCAGCCAATTAATTGAACCGAGAGTGGGATAAATGTAAGGTAATTTATTACAATTCGCGCCAAACGGCCGACCCATTACATTTAAAATATAGCACGTTCACACTTCCTATAAAATCGTTGGATCTTAAATCGATGCAAGTAGACAGTAAAACAAATCCATATTAACCCATGAAAACGTTGATTCGCAAGACGTAGCTACGTGCGTATCAATGTATATACCTAATACCTAAATAGAGATGGCTTATTTCTTTACTAGTAAAATATGAGTCAAAAATTACAAATCGACCACTTATATTGCTGTCAACAATAAAAGATACAGAACTATTTAAACACACTATGAGTAGTTGAACATAAGATCTACGAAGCTTTGTGAAATCTTTATCTATATACATAGGTACCTAAATATTATACCTCGATGATTATGACAACATAGCAACCGCACAAAGTACGATTGTGTAAACATCAGAATTTGCGGAAACTCAAGATCTATCCAATCTTCCGACATAATTAAATTTCAAGGAAACGTATTTAACACAGCAGGGGTTTAACATTTCTATCTTTGAACAAGTAAAAATTGTTAACATTTTATGTCGGTAAAAATTCCCCTTTGAAATATAAGGGCTGTTTGTTTGGCAAGGGAAGCATTACAAGCACCAAACAAGCAGAAATTATGTCAGATTTACCTACCCGTTTCGTTTCCTACTGTTTTGACATACCGGGATAGTTCCGCAGATCGGCCTAAGTAAACAAATCAATTGTCTATTTAACATATCTGGGGCAAGTTGGGGATGTGTCGGGCGCAAGTCTGGACCTCTCGAATTGAGGGCATGCAGACGACGTCACGACACTCCAGAGTGCCGCTCAACGAGATTTATGATGATGTATCGCAAACTGATGGAGCTAGAAGGACAATGGGTACGTCTAACTATAGAATATGACTAACGGGAACTTAGGGACGATTTAGTAATGAGGTTGGTATTTAAATTAATAGTAGGACTAAGAAGTTGATACTTTGGTCGATAATGTTATATACAGAATTTAGATTTAATGACTTGCATAACCGTGTCATTAATATTAATTTGTTTTCCTGAAATGGCGTTGAATCGATCTTAGGAATAACACAACGTTACAGTGGACAGCACTAGATCAGAAATCTAAACATGAACAGGATTAACCACAGCACTATCAAGGAATTACAGTTAATTACCAGATTATAATCCGAAAGCATGCAAACGTTCCTAATTTGGCCCAAATCGACAGATTTTCTTCTAATTGAGTATACTAATATCAAGTCCTGGGTATATTGGCTGTCTCACAGGAACACTACCGAGAGAACGTAATTAGCAGTAAATCTAAAAGATTTACTTCTACAATAAATTTTCAGGAACGTTACGAGTATGTTATTAGGCGCTTGAGCGTGTAACGAAATCTAGTCCATAATACGACCATACACGGCTCATGAATTCGGTCCGTTTTGTGCGAAAGTAGCACATAGCAATGCTATTGATCGGCTGTTGCAGCAACACATGGCGCCTGATATGTGCCGATAATATGGACACTATAGTCCCTCCATAAACTGCTACTAAGCGGCCGCTCGGAAATATACGTAGGTACCTAAAACAGCGGTATTGTTTTACGTACTGAAATGTGTTTGCAAAATTTTTGCGTTGAATTTTCTTTGATATTTTGCGTTGCATTTTTTAAACAATGAAAGTATTTTTCTAATTTATGCGAATTATCTGATCTAGGCACAGCCTCTATATTCTATAGATTCTACAATCTCAAAGACTGTGTAGCATTATAAGGATGGCTTGCGATGATCAGGGTCCTAGATTCAAATCGGTTGCAATAATGAGACCTAAAATAGACGTACCTACATATTTTGGCCAAATGTTACTTATACATTTAGGTACCTATATTATATTCTACATATAGTTTTAAAAACTTTTATTTAAATAAATATTTATTCCTTAATTTTTGATATTGCACTTACCACTGTCTGTCTCTGCATTACCCAATAGTTGACTGGTAGAAAATGCCTACCTTCTATAACAATTTTTTTTTTTTATAAGTATTAAATAAATGAAGTAACCCTTCTGTTTTAGTCGCACTGTGGGCTGAGTAGGATTTGGGTCCCGGGAGGTCTCGTGTCTCCAAGTCCCGGGACTTTTCTTAATTTTAGTTATCTCGAGTCCCGGGACTTTCAGTTTGAGACTCGAGACGAGACAAGATTGTCGAAATTGTTGTGATAATTTTTTTTTTATTTAACCGGAAAACGTATAAAAAGTTTGGAACTACTGTATAAAGCCTTAAAAACATTTAAACCGTGTTGAAAACGAGACAGTGTTCTCCTTGTCCGGTGGCATCATTACAAAAGCCTATTATATTAAATCAGCAAAGAAGTCTAATTAATGTGTTAGTTGATTATTATTTAAAAGACTGATTTATAAATCTGTTTTATTATTTATATTTAGATTATTTAATGAAGAAACAAATCTGTGATTATGACCAATGACTAGATACTGATGATTAGAATTACTGGATAATAGTAAAGTTATTAAGAATTAGTATGATTTTTAACTAAGTTTGTTTTATAACTATAAGATTTAACTGCTTAAAAGTGAATCTGTGTGTCATTAAAGGAAATAAAATTATTAAGACTGAAATAAACTTTAAAGTTAAGATTTAATTTTCTGTTCAATAAATGTTGATTTTTACAAAAAATTGCCTTTTTTTAAACACTTGCTTTTTTTTCTCTTAAACAACAAAAATGTCTCGAGAATTCCCGGGACTTTGATTGTAGGCTGTCTCGTGTCCCGGGACTTTGAAATTGTCGGGAATTCCCAAACCCTAGGGCTGAGGGTGTGTTAAACTAAAATAAACCTATTGAATGTAAATTGATAACGTTCTTCTAAACTTAGTCCTCGTTCCATAGCTATTCGTGACGGTAATAGTCTGATCAGCAAGATTAGCTCAAACTTCGGACGTGATTGTTAACCTAGTTTCGTTGAAAATTAAATATTCTGAGTGCAGCGGTAAACGCTAGACAGCCTACAAAATTAGATTGGATGAAAACCTTAACTTTTATGGACAGTCATCGAATTTTGTTCGAGAAGTTGTGAAGTAAGATTTTATTATATCGTCAAGATTAATATTAGAAATTAAAAAACTTGCTTAGTTGTGGTCTACGAAAATTACGAAGGTTTTGCTAGTGAATTAAAATATGCACAACCTGCGCGTACGATGGGAATTATGACTGAGTCTTTGAAGACACAGCCGTACCGTACCGTAGCGACACATACCGTTAGCAGACATGCACGAACGATGGTTTTGAAGAAAAGTTTCTTAAATTTTATCTACTATACTTACTATAACATTTTCCATATTTGGTGTGAGCACCACCAACTTCCATCAATCGATTAAACCCGCATCTTACATTTGGACACTTTATAAAAGACTAGTTAGTCTCAATTAGTTAAAATTACCCTGATTTACCGCTATGTTTGGGAAAAATAAGGAAAAGACGATTTTAAACACTTCAAATGTTGGTAAATAAAAAACAACCCAAAGATTTGTAGTTTCTTTTCGAACATTAATCGAGCTTCTAATAAATCTATAGCCTTCTACGACCAAGAAAAAGGTTAAATGTGTAAATAACTTGTAGATACTTCCCTAAACGTAGTTGCCTACTTATCTTATTTAGGGTGTTTGCCGAAACCCGCTTCAACCAGTAAAACATTGCTTCGTAAGTGCTCGTGTCGCTAACTTTACACTCTTCGGCAACTTCTGGCTATATTGCATGCAAAGGTATGTTAGGTCTGAGCTAGGTTTAACGGAGAATATAATAAGAACGTGGAGTTGATCCTCGTATTATTTTAATATTTGTATACTTACTAAATACCTAAAGGAATAAAGATCGCTGGAAGAAACCAGGTGCTAGCTTTCTTCTTTTTTTATTTCTTTACATGTTATCATTAAACGATGTCTTTTAAACAAATAAAGCAATACCCAACGAAAGGAGTCCAGTCCCAGGGTTTCTTCGATTCACTGAGTTCGTGAACCGAGCTTTTTATTATTAAAACGAAAATGCAAATAGAATTTCCACTTCAATAATAATTAGGTACCGGTAAGCAGTTGTCGATTTTCATAGTCTATTTTCATAGTCTATTTTCATTCCATTGCAGTCAAGTAAACACGCGCTCGGGTATCGGATTATCCGATACTGTTTTTTTTTTTTTTGTATTTACGTTTAAAGTCATTACTAATATTATGCAGCACTAATTGAATACAATGGTCAGCTGCGTTTTGTTTCCTAGAGAGTGCAATGTTGTTGAAACTAAACTTACTACTGTATGTTAAGTGATCTAGAGAAAAATTGTTAACGGTGCTATAGATAAAATTGTAAACTAAGATAAAAGATTTAAACTCACTCAAACCTAGTTCCCAGATCAATAGTTTATCTATGTATAAAACATAGATAATGCGAGCTCTTTTAAAACTATTGCTAAGAAGTTACGCATAACTTTCAGAAAACGTTTTCCATTTACATAGATGTGGGGTAGATATACCGGATAGATTGACGTATCCAATACGACATTTGCTGAAATTCGATTCTCACCTCACGTAGCCATAACTTTAACAGTTGAAGTCATAAAATAGAAACCTTAGGTAAGAGGATGGAACCGGGGGTGGAGGCAGGCCTCATAAAATTTTGCATGTTCCGTAGATCGCGCGCCTGCTCAAGTAGAAAATTTCACTCGTACACGAGTACGCAACATTTACGACTTTTTCATGACGTTATACAAGACTAGCTCCTTGGAGCTTGCACAGACAACTATAAAATCTTACGCTTTCACGACTTTTTCTGTTCTTCAAATAAGAATTACCTGAGAGCGAAAAACTTGTAGTTTGAAAGAGATGGTAGATATCGTGAAATATTTCCCTCTGGTCACATTAATTTTGCAACGGCTCGCGCGCTCGCCGCTTGCAGCAATATCGGAAAACATTAAGAATTTCATTTCCAAATAGAAAGCGTCTGTTTAATTCATTCTATTTCTTAACGATTCGGTATACTGAGTTGACAACGTTGAATTTATCTGTCTATAACAGTTAGTGGAGGAAAAAGAAAAATGAAACTCTATCGTCTGTTGAAATGAAGTCGAATGGGCCGGAGCCCCCCCCCGAGGGCGGGGTCCGGGAGATAAATCTCGGACGGCGACATCAACAGCGGTGCGCTTGCCAACGCACCACCAGCGCAACACCACATTAGGGCCCAAACTAATGTCTGCTGATATAACATCCCTCCCCAGGAAGAATCGCGCATCTCTGCGACGAATGTATTTACTTACAAATGTACGTCTTTATGCTTAAACGACATCCTTCGTAACTCGTAGGATGTCTTGCTGAATGTCTGTATGTCATACTGTGACTCTAACGACAAGAGCTTTATGAAGATTGATATGAGCCATAATTCGGGAATTTTCTCTCAATATAAGTAATATTTTAATGTTAATGTTGATCATAATGAACATTATCCTTTTTCGAAGAGATATTGCCTACCACGTTTATCAGGGAACTAATTTAGTATGCGGAGAATTAGTTTAATAGCCTCTTATTACATTTCTACCTATGCCTACGACGTAGTAATCGTAGCACATGCCATGCCTACGGTGTAGCATACGTAGCCCTTGCCTACGGCGTAGCATGCGTAGCGTATCTCTACGACGTAGCACACGTACGAAGCCGTAGCACTAGAAACTTTCGTAAAACTTCTGTAATACGTATTTTTGCATCTCTTTTCCAAATATTTTCAGCATATATAAACCGGGTACGTAGTGATCAATAATTCTAAATGATAGTGCACAAAAGTGATATATGTGGGTTAGCAGTAGTAAAGACCAATAGGTACTATTGATCGTCAATTCGGCAACTCTGGCTCGTATTTTAGAGTAAACTGTAGTTGTATAAGCGGTCGTTCGATCAGCATCAGTGCCATTTATCGTACAGTCGGTTTGTGCCGCCGCCGTCCTTTACTCGGCTAACACGCTGGATAACGTGACATGACACCACTGTGATAGCCACATACATTATCAGAATGGCTCAGCAATGGTATTAAATTGTTGTGACATGTTACATAGTGTTTGATGAAGGATTTAATGATGTATTGAAGCTGATAGATTCTAGCTGCAAGAATGGCGTGTCCTGGTGTCCTTATTTAACCGTCTCGATCTCTCACAGCCAGTTACAGAAATTAACTTTAACTTTTAAAGCTGTCAACCTTTTGAACGCCATGGTCACATATACGTGACAAGCAAGCGCGTGCCCTGTACGCCGATGACACAAATATGTGAACATTTTTGTCACATATTTGTGTCGTTGGCGTACAGGGCACGCGCTTGCGTTTATGTTCTTTCATTAACTTGTTGCAGAAAGCAAGGTTCTTGGAAGAAATTAATGAAATCATTAGCGTTAATGATCCATTACGTAATGGGGCGTTAATATTTGTCTTTGTGCAACTGGATGTCAGTCGAATAGATCATTCAGTCGTGGTTCCCGGTTAATATATCTGTGACAGCTGTCGCTATGAGCAATTACGGGACCTAAAGTCATACAACTGCAATAACAACCACCGGGATCCTTTATAATGACTGATGTAATTGGATCGCGTAAGCAGATGACACTCATAAAATTCATAAATCCTGCAATAATACCCAGGCTGTGTAATGATATCGCCGTGATGGCCCAGTGGTTACGGCCTCGCCATTCATGCATAGGTTATGGGTTCAAATCCGGGCAAGTACCTAAGTGACTTTTATCATTCTTATGTTCTTTCTGAGTTTATTTTGGACATTACTCTGACATCGGTTAAGGAAAAACATCGTCACCTTTAATACTAGCTAACCCGAGAGACGTGGTATTGTCCAAATTTCAATAATTCATACAAAGTTCCAATAGAAAATGCACCATTTTTTCTTTTCGTAAGAACCTGATTCGGACTTTTTAATTTGCCAAATCGATCCAGCCGTTCTGAACTTATGCGCTTACCAACGAACATCCACGAACCCCATTAGATACTAAGCCTCCGTTGTCCATCCTGTCTGTCTGTCACCGAGCTGTATCTCATGAATCGTAATACGATGACAGTTGAAGTTTTCACAGATTGTGTATTTCTATTGCTGCTATAACAAGAAATAATAAAAATGTAATAATATTAATAATTAATAAAATTAATTAAAACACACACACACATTGTGCGTTTCTGTGCTTAAAGTATTAAATAAATAAAAATCCATACAAGAAAAGTGTTTTGTCGTCGTTTTTTAATTGAAAACTTCTTTAGGCGCGTTGAGCACTTTTTGGGTGAACAAAAATCATGGAGCTCGCGTCATCGTCACCGAACACTTTTCATGAGCTATATGTATACTGTGTATATATGTGTCCGGGTGAACAAAAAGCGTGAAACTCGTTTTCTGCTCGATCTTAAAGCTTCGTGCAGACTAGCGCGACGTGGCACCGTTTATTTGTATACCGTGAAGTTTTCTTTGAAATTGTATTGTTCGACTCGCGTCGCGCCGTCGCGTCGCGCTGGTCTGCACGAGCCATAATACGATACGGAACTATTCGTGTGCAAGTCCGACTCGCACTTAGATAGTTTTTATTACTTATACAGATAAGGCTGATATCGCACACCCGTCTTAATCAATCGTGGTGATCAAAGCTTGTGACATCTCTGAATGAAAAGAGGCCTTTGCCCTGCAGTGAAACAGTTATAGGCTGGTATTGTGTGATATAATAAACATAGAAATTGTCATTTACATTTCGATAATCACCAGGATATTGTACCTAGTAGTAGGATTTGCTGCTTCGCGCTTGAGCAACTAATCACCATGTGAACATCAACCACCAATTTCCGTAATTAGGTCACGACGTGCTGCAGCTGCTGAATCAGCCACTTTACAAAATAGGAAATCGGTTTACGGTATTATATCCAGCGTAGAAACAGCGCAGATAATATAATATACTTATGTAGTAGCATGCGAGTACCTAATTAAAAAATAGATCGTGTAACAAACTTTAGGAGCAGTGGTGGCCAAGTGGTAACGGCTGCGACTTACGAGTAGGTCGTAGGTTCGAACCCTGACAGGCGCATTACTTTGTGTAAATTATTTCATCACCACTGCTCTCAAAACGAGAAGGAAAACATGGTGAAGAAACCGGCATGTCCTAGAACCAAAAATTCGGAGACCTGTGACATCTACCAACCAACCCGCATTGGGCCCGCGTGGTGGATTAAAGCTCACTTCCTCTCATCGAGAGGAGGCCTGTCCTAGTCATAACATCACGTCTATATTACCCCAAGAATAAATTTAAAAATCAATCCATGAAAATGCACTATATGGTACTTTATGATACTGCTACAACACTTTGTTGCTACTAACATTAGATGCTGTTCTATAAAGACTACCTAACTTTTATTTCATAGCGCCAAAACAGAATTAGATTTTCTAAAGTGCTATTTTATAATGCTGCCAAGCTTGCTCGTATTTTGTCTGAGTATACAGCCTTGCATATATACTTCATGATACAGCCACATATTGCAACAATATCTTCCTTAATGTTAGATAAACGTCGACATACCTTTACAATCTTTATCGTGTTTGATTAGTCTGTTTACTACCTACTACTAGAATAGGGATGCATTTATATTGTAGGATTATTACTTCCATACAACCTAACCATTAAAAAAACGTTTGCAAAAATAAGTGTTAATTTTTGTTAGAATCAAGTGTGCCAGCTAATTGCAGGTTGGTTTTGTATATGTAAAAAAAATCAAGGTATAGGACATGTATATTAACGAAATTTAATTAATTTAAGGAAAACTATCACAGCCGAGTAATAGTCGACCAACAACCCATACATTCCGTATGGGACAACATGTTTTTCAACTACAATGTTTTGTCAGAGTAAATATTGTAGTTAAGTTTGTTCATGGGATTAATTCATCCCAACTACGAAACCCTTCATTGTGCGTGCTCCTACACGCACTTGGCCAGTTTTTTTTACTTTTTTTGACCTCACTGTGTCTACAACTACCTGAGACATGTAGTTAATTATTTTCCGTAGGTACCTGATCACTAATGGTGCTGAAATGAATTTGTATTCTATTTCTGAACTACATGATGAAAGTTGGCGAGAGTATTCCCAATAGATACACAATCGCACTTACTGCTAGAGAACAAACGTGACGAATTTAGAAGTTATTCCAGGTTTTGGTAGGCGTCACTCAGGAACGTGCGTATTTACTGTGGTTCTTATCATTATGCTAGATAGTTCTTAGAAAAGTTCAAGCCTTCAGAGAATTACGTGACTTTTTGCAAAGTTTTATCTCGAATATTTTTGCCATGTGTAGGAACAAAAGAGCATTAAATTACATGCGTTGAATACATACAAAAGATATAGCATAGAATGAATAAGAGCTATTTACAAATTACGGAAACAACCAATCTCCTTAGAGATCAATTTAACTTCGTGCCAACACTTTAAACTCAACACCACATTTGCAGCAACTAGCAACTCTCCGACCATTCCGTGCAATTACTAAAAAGAATAATGTTTGAAGGTAGAAAGTTTAGAATTAGCCTCACGGAAAGCTGGAAAAGTAGTTTTAACTTAAAGCAAACAAACGTCTTTTGTAAAGATCCCGGACAGGCAGCAGATGGCAAATGAAATAAAATGTCCGAGTGATATGTTTGGTCCATACGTCTTCATTTCAATGACCATTCATTTGCGATCGGTGCGGCCGCGCGGGCCTCCGCTAGATTAATGGCGATCCGATTTTCTGCTCTCGGCAGAGCCTATGAGAAAGGAAATGTAAAGACATATATACGGACACATCTATATTGTAAATCTAAATTGTTAATAAATAGCTTAGGTCAGTTACTTTAGTCTTTATTTTAAGAAGAGAATAGGTTGTTTGTTTGGTTCTCATAGTTATTACTTTTCTTCGTGTACCTACCTACATACCTACATAGATATTTTACTATAGGTTTAAAGATGGCATACAGATACAGATTTAAGCCTCGGTAATTGTTCTACCGTGAAGTTTTCTTAGATATTGTTTTGTTAAAGTCGAAGTACGAAGCCTGTAGTTATCGGTATTTCATTATAAAATGTTGAACATCATCAGTAAGTTTTTAATGTTTGCTTTACGCCCTTTCGCTATGGGCCCCTTCTTTTCAAAACCCATTAAGTCATTAAAGATCTCTGATGGTGATAAGATTGGCCAACTGTTGGCTCTCTTACAAATTAAATTCCTTATTTGTAGGGATATTTCCCATCTGGTGCACCTACTAAAGCAACCTTATATACCTAAGTTTATAACTCTATCCTATTTATTCAAAGTCATAGCGATATTCTTTAAATAACTTAAACAGTATTTCGGTTTACCTCCTGCAAAATAAGCAATTCTGCAATATTTCTGTGACACACACAACGTCACCTGTTAATCCTCTTGGCGGAAATAGAATTTCTCAGAAGCAGACACGTCGTAATATCGAAATATATAAAATTCTGACATCATAGCACATAGCCACATGGCATTACCTACCGATAGAAAAATATTATAAATTACTTTGTTGCTAAGGGCTTTACTTAAACCTCTAAATATGTACCTACCTATCAATAAATATACGTTGCCAGACGTCCCGATTTTTTGTTCATAATTAAACGTCCCGCGCGGGACAAGCTCAGTCCCGCTTTTCGGGGATAGACGAATAAATAAGCAATTTGTAAGTAATGTATTACTTGTTTTATATACCTCTAAAGACTTAACTGCCTTACCTACACGGTAAACCACACAGTGATTGGTATAAGTTATAGTAAAGGAACGTATTTTCATTAAATACATTTTCTATTTCTATAGCTATCTATAATCATTTTGAAACTCAAATAAAAGCATAGCAGTGAAAAATTAAAATGACTGATTATTTACGTTTTCATAATATGTCCCGCTTTCGAGGAAATAATCCCGCTTTTTTTACTCAAAAGGGTTCAAAATCCCACTTTGGCCGAAAAAAAATCTGGCAACGCTGTCATTGTGTACTGTTTTTAGCTACCGATAGACGTGTGAATATGATCAACCTATTGATTGATATTATCATTTGACGACGACCTCAACGACGACAATAGGCTTCGATACTTTTGCTGTTACTGCACTTTAGGCTCGGGACTGCCCAGTATATGTAGAGGTGGAGCTATAAGATATGAAAAGAAAATAAATTGAATATCAAGTGCGTTCAGGGTTGGGCAGTATTTGAATTAGGTACTTGTAGGTAATTGAAATACGTAATTGAAATACAAATACGTAATTGGTATTTGTAATTCAATTACTTCTTATAAATGTAATTTGTATTTCAAATACCTGACGCTGAGGTATTTTGTAGTTAGTATTTCAAATACTTATGGCTCCAAAATACATTTGAACATAAATACATTTAGCGATCTTATGAATGGGTGCGATCTGCAGAAAATAGCGCTCGATAGCTTTCGTACCTAAGCAAAATGGCGACCGCTAAATATGTAATATCTTTAAAGTTGGCAACACTGCACTTAAACTGTACTGTAGTCTGTACTGCAGGTACATACGTCAAATTGTCAATTAAATAACTTGTCAATTGTAATTTTCATTCGGCGATGGAGTGAATCCTGTGAATGCTGTGACATATTTAGCGGTCGCCATTTTGTAAAATATGATGGTAAGAATATATTCCCTTTGCCTTAGGCTGGGCTGGATTAGTTCTAATCTCTTTATATACCTAACCTAACACCAGACTGTAATTTGTATTTTGTATTTTAAATAAAAATAGTCAAAATACTGTATTTTGTATTTTATATTTCAAATACACGACTTAAAATATTTTGTAATTTGTATTTTAAATAAGTGCGAGATAGTATTTTGTAATTTGTATTTTAATTAAAGCAAAACATGTATTTTGCCCAGCTCTGAGTGCGTTACGTTACGTGCTATTTGATAGAGCTGTCACGAAAGCTGTTCGATATCAATATAATTAAAAAAAACAAATACCAGACTGCGTAAAAAATGAACTTTATAAAAGATAAAAACAAGACTACCTACCTATTTGGTAATAATCGGATGCAATAGATCTTGATCTTCTCTGACCGTATGACATTCATGCATGGTATCAAATAGGTACCAACCTACCAAAATTGTAAAAAAAAGACGTGTGGCACTCGGGGACTGCCGCGGTAAAGCTATTGCATAGCATTTTTTATCAACTTATGCAATTATAATTATTTATTTATTTTATTTGTGTAGTTTTTTTTTTTTTGTTTTTTTTTCTTTGATATTAATTATAAATTAATTCAAGTTACACTTTTTGAGCGTGGTGACCGATAAGAAAACATATTTTTTTCTTTTATTAAATAAATGAGAAGTTAATATTGTTCAAAATATTTTTATTATCTTACAATAGATGTAGGTTATTCAGGAATATTTATCATTGAAACTATAGGTTTATGGTAACTGAAATAAGAAACATAAGTTTGAGACTTGATATATTCTAAAAAAAAAAAAAAAAATATACGTGTCGAATTGAGAACCTCCTCCTTTTTTTTTCGTCGGTTAAAAAAATATCTGGAAAATACCGCGTCAATGGTGGTCCCATATTTTGTTGTGGATTCTTGTGGATCATTATTCATTTTCAAATTCAATATTTTCGAAAGAAAAATTGTCAACCGCTCTGATTTTTTATCAGCGAAGTTGATGTTGAAATCGCCAGCCAAGATAAGTGGAAATTTATTACCATTTGTACCAAGTATTTTCGACCCTTCTTTAGTGTACTCCAGTAAAGTGCGATGAATAAAATGCTCTACCTCGTCTAATTTTGGATTCGGTGAAATGTAAATTGCTACCATGACTATGTGTAGGCCATTTCTAAGTTTGCATAAGCACGCACAAATATCTCCAACAAATGAGCTCCTAACATTAATATCGCTAACGTGTGCAATATTTATTTGATTGAAGTACCTTGTCCAACACGCTTAAACGCAACGTTGACACATTTACTAACTCGCAACCTCATAATTTTAGCAGCGATGTATAAAAGTTGTTTTCAGTAGCACGTCTATCAGTACGCCGAAGTTCGCTGGTAGCTTGCATAAATGGAGTAACAATAACACCATCTCTGTATATTCGAAAATGACCGCCGTAGATTGTCGGAAAAAATAGTTCTTCCGCATGTTCATCCATTAAAATACTGACTGGCCTGTTGTTATATTCACCGGGTGCTAGACTCAAAAAATAATCATCATTCCACAAAAGAGTTTGCTGCTGCGTGCGCAACTAAATTGTCTTCAATTGGCACATGTTCACTTATTTCATCCATATTCAATTGCGAAGTACGTTCATTGCCGGTAAAAGTAAAAAAAGATTCATCGATTTTAATATGATTTTAATTTCTCGGCATTGTAAAATATTAACCTGAATACAAATAGCAATGGTGACATTGACAGGAACTGTTATTCACATTTATAGTTTTTAAAACTTGACACAACGTAATGGCCGGGAACATCAAACTAATAAAAAGGTTTTAATTTAACTATTAATAGTCAAGGATCATTCGTCTAAGTAAATTTGAACTTTATTGTCAAACAGTTAAACATAATTTTCAATACAACACTCTCGTATCATTCGTCTAAGTAAATTTGAACTTTGTTGTCAAACAGTAAAACATAATTTTCAATACAACACTCTCGTTGATCATTCGTCTAAGTAAATTTGAACTTTGTTGTCAAACAGTAAAACATAATTTTCAATACAAAACACAAAGAGTGTTTTGTTTCTTATGTATTTTCGTTACGAAATTTCTGGATTAGGTCTCCACGCTCAAGGCCCGCGATAGAAGCTATGCAATAGCTTAAAAAAATATTAAGTGTACTTTTTACGAAGTCGGGTTTTAGATTTTTGATGTGTAACATCTTTCCTCTCGTTTTCCTGGGGGCCTACCACCACCTTTAAGAGCAGTATTATTTTAATATTACTTTAGTGTGAGAAAGAGATGAAGCTATAAAGGACGTATAGCGCCATCTCATTCCCCCACTGAAGATCACCGAATAATAATGCTTTAAAGGTGGTGGTAGGCCCCCTGTAATCTGTAGGAATGATTTCGTGAAAAGCGACGGCATTGTATTACAGGAAGCCTGGGAAGCGTGAGTTAAGTGTGGTAGCCCTACTACGATTAGCTTTGTCAGCAGTGCAGCTTCTTCCAAATCTAGTGAGTAAGAAATTACCTATAATGTAGGACATTGTCGTCACGCCACAATTGTCATATAGCATAATTTACCTAAGTATTTACTTTAGGATTTCTAGCCACTACTTATACTTTGGCGAGCCAGATCTTGCCAAGGTGCAATACTATTCGTGACTTGGGCGTCCATCAAGACAATAAGTTAGTTTTTGACACACACATTGATGCAATTGACAAAAAAGCTTCTAAACTGCTCGGGTTTATAATACGTCTCTCTAAGTGTTTTACTGATGCTAAAACACTCAAAATATTGTATTGCACTTTCGTAAGAAGTCAGCTAGAGTATGCGTCTCAGATATGGAATCCACGGTATCATAAATATATTGACCGCATAGAAAACATCCAAAGACGGTTCATAAAACATCTTTGCTTTCATCAGAAGATTCCATATCAGTCAACAGATTATCTTGGACTCTGTAAAAAATATCACCTGCTGCCACTGGTAGATCGACGCAAAATTGCAGACGTTTTATTTCTGTTGAAAATCCTCAATAACAATATTGATAACTCTGAGTTATTGTCAAAGTTTTATTTTAACGTACCAAGTAAAGCACTTCGTTTTAATCCACCCGTGTACCTCATACATCTTCGAATTATAGGCAGAACAGTTATATTGTGCGCGCAAGCAGAAATTTCAATACTATATGCAAGGAATACAATTTTGATCCTTTCACAACTAGTGTGAATTCGGCCAAAAGGTGCTTATAGCGGTAGGTTACATAATTATTTTTTTTTTTTATTTATTTTTTTGGTTTCTATTATTTTCTCTGTTACTGTAGTCATTTAATTTTATTGAAAATCAACCTCTTTACTAATATACGTTGTTTGCGTCTGTGTGGTTGCACGGCGTTTTGTCTTCCTCTTAGGAAAGTTTAATTACTGACGACTGAGGGAGGGAAATCGGTGTGTCGCTATTCACCTGTTAGCATAAGTTTATTGGTAAGGCAGCAAGTATTATCTTTATGTTGCTTCTTATGTTGTAAAAGCATGTCTTTTTTTTTTTTTTTTTTTTGTGCTCACGCCGTCAATAGTTATCTTAAGTCTATACGTGAGGACTTGTCATTGGCTCTTTGGTGACTGTCGTCTCCTTTTATTCTGTTTTTATTAGCTGTAAGTCCTCCATGCATTAAATAAATAAATTAAGACCATTATTATCTTTACTGTGACTCTGTCAGTTAAATAAAGTTATTTTTATAAACTCTCGGATTTTCGCGCACTAAGTATTTGATTTGACCAAAAGCGCGCGCGGTGTTAAAGTTGGCCATCAAAAACGACCTTGATGAGGCCCCGCCCCTTTAATGTTGCTTATTACCAAGGTGAGATGTTAGATGTTACATTATATGTAAGGCTAGCTCGTTTTTTTTAAGTTACTCGGTACTGTTTTATTTTACCTATTTTAGTTATTTTATCATTTCTCATTCCAAATTACATTTCAACATATTATATAATTTGTGTATATGTTTGTAAACACCTTTAAAAACCCTTCATTTTGATACCCCACTCGATAGGTATGGGAGTTTTTTTTTAATCGTACCTATTTTTTTGCGCCAAAAATGCGCCGTTTTGATTTGATTAAATTTTAATATACCCAGTGGCACTCGCGCAATAAAAACGTATCTAACGACATTATCATTCATGAAAATCGGTTCAGCCGTTTAGTAGTGATGAGGGACATAGAGACGGACATCATATCCTGCACGCGTAGCATGACAACCATAGAAACGGGTTTTCTACGGGTTTCGTCGACGAATAGACAAAATGATAGATTGTGATTGTTTATCACATTTTGTCTATTCTTCCGTCGATAAAGCCCGTTTCTATTTTGGTCATGCTAAGCGTGCTGGAGGATGGATGCATGGATGGATGTTTGTTACTCTTTCACGCCAAAAGTATTGAACAAATTTGGATGATATTTGGCAGGCAGATAGTTTATAACCTGGATAAACACATAGGATACTTTTTATCCCGATATTCCCACGCAATTGAGACTTATGCGGGTGAAACCGCTGGGCGCTGCTAGTACCTACATACATACAGGTGAAACACATAACCCTCCTTTTTTGCCTTCACCGCAGTCGGGTAATAAACCTCAGTCAGCCTGACTCGGCGCCAGAATTAACATACCTAATCTTAATTTTTTGAAGTGAAAACTACTTTACGGCGTTGTGCACTTTTTGGGATGGGTAAAAAATGTTAAACTCGCGTCAGGACACTCAGGACACGTAACCGTAAGATCCGTTGCCTAGCAACCAACAAAGTTAATATCAGTACTTAAATATCAAAATAAAAATAGTCTTCGACATTACGTAAAGATTGCGATGTAAGAAATTTTACCCATAGTGATGGGTAAAAAAAGCAGTCAAAACATACTTCATGAAAAGTGTTATATTTACTTAATTTTTTTATTTTTGTTAGACTATATTTTGAAAATAAATAAATATACTACTACTTATGAATATTGTATTTAACCATATAAATTATAGTACTTTTATACTGATAAATAAAGCAATTCGTGCGAAATTATTCCCTAACCATTCCAATTAATTCAAAAATGAACAACGTTAGTGTCCCGGAGTGCAACCCGTTGTTTTTTTTATTAAATCTAGCTAAATCTCTAGACAGTGCAAGTTTGGAAGATAGCGTCATCTTTGAGACGGAGCGTGAACTATACCTACTCTCTGCTGGAACGTTGGGATACTCTCTGTGCCCACTAGTTCCCAGCATTCACCACAGTGAATGATTGACACGCTATTGTGCTTCCGAGCCCGTATGTCCAAGTTTGGAATACAAGTTTAAGATTATCTTCGAATAAGTTAAGCGTTTAACATAGGTTTAAAATCGAGAATTAAGCATTAAACAAATAGCAATACGCAATTTAGCAATTCAGGCATTAAGTCCACCTTTGTACCTTTTTTTTGTGTGCGAAAAGTTTAAATAAATAAATAAATTGTTTAATCTAGGGAATTTATCAATGAATACTTAGCACCTACGTATCTATATAGGTAGGAACTATGAATGGCGGTATGGATTTACATATTCTCAATATTACTACAGTCAAACCTGGCTAAGCGAGAGTTCAAGGGACCGCTATCTCTTTTTCGCTTATAGAGGTTTCTCACTAACTCGAGTTTCTAGGTTATAGAGGTACAGGAGAAGCCTTCCTCACTCATAGAGGTTTATAAAAATAACAGCGAATTTATGCAGTGATAAACATGATTGTGTATGTATGTATGTATTACTTACATCACTTATTATTCATTAGATTTTGACATAGATGCTTAGACACTTTTCAATGTCGGGAAACTCGGAAAGTCGACTCCTCTTAATATTTCCGTGTGCCTCAGAACTGACTGAGACTGCACTGAGACTTTATAAAATCTTTTGATTTTATATCAAAAGATTTTATAAAGTCTCAGTGTTTTTCAGTCTCAGTAATTTTATAATAGGTGGAATCTGGCAAACCAAACTCACGCTGTATTTCATTTTGCGATTGCCCGCACTCAAACGCATTCACAATTTTAAGTTTATCACAAGACAACACTTTGATTTTTCGTTTTAACATTATGAGTACGTGCCGGGCCTTTCGTCGCCATTGAAATTTATCAATTGTAGTAAGTTCGACAAAGAAGTCGATTCACACGCACATCTGGCCATTCGAATAGAATACGATACAAAAGTAGGTAATGTTAGTTAGTTCCTCGAAAATCAAGAAAGAAAGAAAGAAAGAAAAAGTATTTAAGTATAGGGACTCGCACAGTTAGCACATAAAAAACATAAATAAAATAAAAAAACTAAGTGTAATAAAAATAAAAGCCGAAAGAATAAAAACAATACAAACAAGAAAACAAAGACAATGTTCCACGAAATTTAAGAATAAGCCATAAATAGCAGATGTTAAATTACGCTCGACTGTCGCTTATAGAGGTACAGGCAAGTAGCAGTCTCCGTTATAGAGGTCCGTGAGCGAAAAATGACTATCTCTCATAGAGGTTTCTGTTTCTCGCAAATAGAGGTTTTAGAGGGTTAAAACAACGGGACCTGGCAATTACTCTCATTTATAGAGTTTTCTCGCTTACCCAGTTCTCACTTAACCAGGTTCGACTGTAGTAGGTATCTACATTACCTACCAACTACTTAAAGGTTCCGAGCAGATACGTCTTCTTTTTTAAAAGAGAATCGAAAAATTATGCCTGACCTTTCTATATGGGTTACCTACATAGTTTAATAAAAACGATATGAAACAGGTGAAAAACTATATTTTCACTCAGCGAATCATACAAAGGATCTTGTGTGGCTACCATGAGTTTCATTTTACCATCTCGATCAAACGCATCGACTGCGTTTGGCACTCCGATTGGCAGCCGGCCAGCCTTCACCGGTGAAGGGCCAATCGGAACGCCGAACGCGCTCGATGCGTTTGATCGAGAAGGTTAAATGAAACTCATGGTAGCTACACTGTAGTTCGCGAGTAAAGAAACGCAATAATATTTTGTAATCCGAACATATTGCAGGCGGCAAGTTTACTAGCAGCTCAGCCGCTCATAGAATGTTGTTTGTTTATATGAATTCGGGTAGCATTGAATAGGAGAGCCGCCCAGCGTGATGTGCAAAATACAAATATGCAGCATGCGGACTGAATGCAACTTTGTATGCCGCGGGTCGTGTGCGGGACCTACATAACGTAAAAATACTTATTATGTATTCATGCTTCGCATCTGTTTCTCTTATAACGATTTTCATCGGTAGAATTACCTATAGACGGCCACGAACATGACGTTACAGAAATAGAAATAGCACCCTAGCTGCCCCGTGGACACGTGGTGGTGGTGTCCCCCCGGAATAGGTAGGGTACTATTTCTGGGGTTTGATTAGTCACATTTGCGCGGTTCATGAAACTCATGAGATTATGTATAGGTAGCTCTGATTAATTAAACCTAGGACACCAACATCGATGTGCGAAAACAGATAGGTTTGTTTTCAAAGACACAGTATTTCAAATAAGACATGAAAGAGTAAGAGGATATAATATAATTTAACAACAAACTACGTCTATAGATAGCTACCAGGAATGCACTGCTCTCCAAAGTTTGGATGCGTCAATAAGTCGTGGAAGCTATAACTGCACGGCCCATAGCGCAACCAGTTCACGAGTAGGTAGGTAATGGCCAAGAAAATGTTCAAACTTAGTAGGTAATCGAATTCTGTTTCCTGAACGTAGCTACTCTCTTTTTTACTTTTAATTAAGTTTCCGTACAAATCATGTTTATCATCATTCAGTTTTAATAGCCATCGGTTTTAATGACCTCTTCTTTTTGCTCATGAGTTAGGTTGGGTTCTTTTTTAAGAAATCGCAGGTTATTTAGTTATTTAAATTACCCATTACCTACTCATTAGCACCTACCTAAGTAGATACATAAAGTAAGAATACGTAAAGTAAATACATAGGTACTGGTGGGTGGAGTGGGAATCGAACTCACTTTTCGCTTTGACAGGCCGCTCATTAACAATTGGGCCATTCCCACCTCAGCTAGATTTCGTTTCCTCATCTATTCTACTTCCCACGTAGGTACCTAGATGTAGGTATTGTTTATGTACACTATGTAGGTACTAGCAGAAAAGCAAAGTAGGTACTTACCAAAACTAACGTATAAAGGCAGGCAGGCGCGACGCAACTCTAGTAGTATAATTTCTATGAAAACTTTATGGAAATTGTTCTACAAGAATCGCGTAGCACCGTCGCGTCGCGCCTGTCTGCAAAGCCTTAATAAGATCATACGTATAGGTAACCTATACACACAGGGGTGGGGGGGGTAGGTATCACCGTATCACACGTGACACGCCATTATGTAGGTACCTACAACGCATGAACTCGCAACGTTTCGCAAGAATGAAGGTTCACAATAGTAAATAGCGGTAATAAATGAGATTATCCTTTCTGAAAATTATGTGGGTATGCATACTGGCGCGTTGCGGTGATCCTTCTATTACAATGCCCAATATATCATGTCCTGCGTGCAATCTGATAGGTACGCTATTTTGTATGGGCATGTTATGGTATATCTAGGATTACCTAAATATTTCATTAGGTACCTACATAAATATACCTACCTAGTGAGTAGGTATATATTTATAGGTAAGTACCCACAGCCATAGCTTTATTTTTATTACTTTATGTCGGTCAACGATTTAAAAACGACTATTTTAGAAGGTGCATACCGGGTGCTCAGGTATGTATCGGATCAGATACCTACTCGTACTCACGTATCGTGCAGATGAAAATAACTTTACTAGTAAGTACCTACCTAATCATGCTGAGAATTGCAAATATCTAGCAAGCAAACTCATGCATGACAGCATGACCCGCATCTTCATTGTCTACATATATCTATACATACCTACTTATTATAAAATAAAGTTAGTTTTCGTGTCTGTGTGACTGCATATTTTTTTTCGAAACTACACAACGGATTTTGCCGCGGTTTTCACCATCATTCAGAGAATTTATTCCGGAAGATTTATGTGTATAAAACATTAAATAACACTTGTCCTAAAAATCGTATAAAGCAGGGGCGGGTCGCTTGTTGTATAATTACGATAATAATATCACCCTCAACGATTTAATTACGCCATGGTTACCAAAATCGTCGACGGATCCATTCTTTGGCAGCAGATCCCAATAACACTACCCGACAGTGCACGATCGGTAGCAGGACATTTATGCGAACCCATTTGCGCGAATAGACATTTATCTACGCGAATGGACTTTTGCGCGAACGGACTTTTGCGCGACAGATACTTGCGCGAAAAGACATTTCCGCAAATGATTTGACTTTAGCGCGAAAGACACTTGCGCGAATCCAGCACTTGCGCTAAAGACATTTGCACGAATCTATTTGTGCGAAAGGATAGTTGCACGAAAGAGTTGCAAAAATTAGATTTCTTCATAACATCACGCATGTATTCCTTTAAATTAAAGGGTTGTATACTGTGAATAGTACACCCTCAATTCACCAGTTAAGTTCCATTTACAGACAGACTGGAAATAAATAGTCCAATAAGGCGTCAAATCGTTAATAGATAGTTATTGCCGTAGTTTTTTTATTGCAAGTACTTTTTCTTGGTTTTTAAGTTTCTTTTATTTATTTTCGACGTGGGTTTAATTTTCATGGTTTTCGAGGCTCTTAATAATTTAGTCATAAGTCGTGGATTAGCACCCACGACGCAGGCACTTTGTGTATTAAATTTCATCACTGCTGCTATCAAACCGGTGAAGGAAAAAAAATGTAACGAAACCCGATGTCATGGAACCAAAACGATCGTAGACGTAACATGATTATGGTGCACTCCCTCTCACATCGAGGCCTGTATCCCAGAAGTGGGAGCATTAGGCTGCCTGTCCACTGGAGCGGAGAGGAGAAAAGAGGAGCGGAGATGTGCCAATATTAACCAATAGAATCTTGACTCCGCCCCTGAGTTTAGATCAGTGATCGTGAGTCAAGATTCTATTGGTTAATATTGGCACATCTCCGCTCCTCTTTTCTCCTCTCCGCTCCAGTGGACAGGCAGCCTTATAGTCTGATTATGCTGAGTACCTACACAGCCTTCGTTTCCTTCCTATAGTACAACCAAAATGTTGGATACCATACGTCAAAAATTGACATAAGAATATGCTTGTACTTGGTACTTACAATATAATTATATTATGTATTAATTGGCAGGATTTTCTTCAGAGTAAACAATACATACTTTTATAACGTAAGTACCTACACTATGTAGAGTTCCTGTCGGAAAAGACAGGAACTCTACATAGTGTACTTACGTTCCTGTCTTTTCCATTTGACGTGAGACTTCCAACGCAGTTTAGCATCAAGAGTTATGTTATAGACCCCATGCTTAGCAGTCGTGTTTGGGATCAGTAGACCAAGGAGGCATTCGAGTATAGGATGGTACGAACTTGTAAACAAGGGAAGTCTTCAAAGCCACAAAAGTACATACAAATAAACTTTACAAAAATTTCGTAAAAGGTCTCGTAACGTTTGGGCAGTGTGCACTTTTGCGCTAGCGACTTGACCTATCCATTTACGCGTGTGAATGACCTTATTTTTTTTTTTTTGCTGAACCGGCCTGCTCTTCACCGCGATATCGCCTGATGGAAAGCGATGGATGAGGTCTAGGATGATGGATCGAGCGTGCCCAGAAGATGCCTGTTCACTCTTGCTTTGAAGGCAGACGGGTTATATGTGGAAGGGAAAACAGACGCTGGCAGAGTTACACACTTTGGCTGTGCGCATGATAAATGTGGAGGCGAAGCGCTGAGTACGACTGGACGGGGTATCAACCAAGTGGATAGTACCCTGCAGTACGCCTGGTAGTCCGGTGATAAGAGGGCTCTGATGGGATCAGGTCGTAGAGCTCCTGCGCACACTCTCCGAAGTACAGTCTGTAGAAGATCGACAGGTAAGGTAAGCAATATTACGCCGATGAGTCAAGCTGTGAAACCTAGCGACCAACGTATCGTCGGCTATAAGCCTTTTTGCTCTGCGTTCAACCGAGTCAAGTGCAGCAAGTTTGTACTTTGCTACCCCATAAGTGCATCTCATAAGACCTTTATAGATATCATCCGTTTTCCCTTCATACTTCACACCTAGCACCTGCAAGTGTCATTAACGAGACACAATAGATTTTTAATTGTTATGGCCTCCTGAAGGCCAGTGTAACGGTTGAGCGGAAAGCCAAAAATACCTAATTAATACGAAACAATAAAATGAAAAAATATATATTGGAAAAAAAATGTGAACCGCAATAATTATGGAAGTAATAGGTTGTGTGTGAGTTGTGTGACGTCCCTAAATAAATTGGGATATGGCTGCCCTTATCCTAATTTATTTAGGGACGTCACACGATTCGTCTGCACGAATGACGATAAGGTACCTATATGTGAACCGCAATAATTAAAGACAAAGTTAAATATGCATCCAATGGAATCACACCTATAAATTACAATGATCCACTTGATACACGAGGTTTTGACATCCACCACACACACATTCAAATTTTTAAGATACGGACCTGCAAATTGAAAAAACGTAAGAAAATATGAATTTCTCGACCTACCCTGGCGCTTTCGTGTAAAAATGGTTTGGAATACTGATGTTTTTGCGCGGAAGCGCATTAAGGCTCGTGCAGATCAGCGCGACGCGACTTAATTAAACAATACAAATTCTAAGGTGTCGCGTCGCGCTAGTCTGCACGAAGCTTTAGACGTGCGGAACTAACGGCAAATTCGCATAGTGTGGTTAGGGCAGGGTACGCGGGACGTATGTTTTGTCGGCACATCAGCGACGACACAAAGGAGAGAGGCGGGAATATGATGCACTTATCGTTTGCAAGCTCTGTTTCTGCGCGCTCAGCGTTCGTGAATTTTGTTGGATAATTATGTCAAACTTAATATTTTTTAGATATTTGGGACGAGAATCATAGGTCCCTCGTTACACCAAATCGAGGCAAGCTGATATAGAGGGCAAGAAATTAAAGTAAACATTTAAATAAAACAGGTACATTTTATTGAAAAAAATATGTACACAGCAAAACAAATAAATAATCTTATGTTGTATATTAGTCTATAAAACATTAATTTCATTGAAATAAAATACTATACATAACTACATTAAGATTATGTACATAATACCATCTCACAGGGAAGTGCTATCAGACTATAATATAATAAACAATATCCATTTAACATTTAAATACTATGTCGATATTTGGAGTCACATTTATTAGTTAGGAAAAATTTAAGTGGAATCCCTAAATTACGATAAAATACGATAGGTATATAAAACAGTAAGCTATGATAATTCTTGATATATTCATCGGACACCCAAAGATCACATAAAGTAATTTTGCACATTGATAAATCTAACAATGACTGTTGATAACAAATTACCTATCAAAATGTACTCATGGCATGACCTATTAGTTAACATTACCTAGATTTTTTAAACTTTTCTTATCTAAAAATTATTGTGATTAAAAAGCATTTTAGAAATGATTTAAAATAATCTCCCTTGTACCACAAATCAAATTGTTTATCAATTAAGCGACACTTAGAAATATCTTAAATTTATATAAATAAAACAGAAAAAATGAGATGATGAGATTAATTTCTAAACGCGTGCTAACAAATGAATGTCGCTGTGATGTCCTACTATCGATGAAACACAAACGTTCAATGCCATTCATTACATGAAAACTATTTTTGTATAATTATGTAGGCCTATAATAATTCAAGATTAGTTCATTGAAATTGCTTACAAAATGTATAAATAGGTCTGCTGTATTCTTTCTACGACACAACATAGCAATATTTATGTATAGATAAAATCTGACTGCTTCATTATCAAAAATCTTTTCGTATTTCCCATTTAAATAATTGTATCATTTACTATTTCTAAAGTATTAACAAAAGTATAAAATTATTAACGCAAACAAGTAGCACAATGTCGAAACTAATATGTACTGTACTTATTCAATATCAACCGAAATAATGTCGACGCGTGCGCGCCGGCACTCGCCAGGCCAGTGTTATTGTCAATTATCTCATCTATAATATCTACATTTTAATATGCTCAATATTTTGACTAGAAATCATGTTATACTTATTATTTTCTAACAAAACACATAAAATTTACAAGATATATAGCATAATTTCTTATCAATTTACAGTTTACTAAAATTGTACAATACATCGATGACAGGTGTGGAATTTCAATAATTTCTTTAATATCGAGAGAAACCTACTTAAAGTATGACCTTCACTTACTCTAATACATATAATGTGAAACAACAATGATTTTAAATCATGATTGCAACACCTAAACAATGCACATTTATAATTTAATATCAAACTGTGATAAATCACTGCGTATCTCGTCAATAGAATGGAAATATAATAATTTGCATATTTTTAGGAACATCTAATGTCTAGAAGGAATTTTGATCCAAAGATGACACGTTTCGAACACAAACTTTACGAACCTTATATACAGTGATCCCAATTAAACGATAGGTAATACGGAATGGTATATAATCACTGAACGGTATATTAAATATACAAGCTGGAAATAAAACATAAGTCTTTAACGTAATGAATCTCAACAGCATTGTTCTAACTAACGTCTATAAATAAAAATTGTAAAATTAAATGTCGTTGTGATGATTTTAAGAGATGAAAAGTAATTTTGCAAATAAACCACTTTATTTGTGTGATTTCTGTTACGTCATCCGAAGTAGCCAGTCTCAAACTTTTAGATCTCGCGTTAAAATATACTTTATATTTTATAATATTTAAATCTACATAACGTCTGAATAAGGCGGACTCTGTACCACATTCCTACACCGAATGAGGGGCGCACTGAACAGTCAACTTGATACTAACACCCCATATCACCGGCAACAAAAGAAATTTGATTCAGCTTGTTAGTAAAAATTGAATATTCAGACCGCGCGATTTAGGAGAAGGGCGCTAACAGTGTAAGTCCGAGTTGCGCTCGTCATCGTGAGCTGCGCAGCCTGGCGCCGTCTGCCGGCGTGTTCGTGTTCGCTCCGGGCGCTGTCTTCGCCGGATTTTTCTTGTGATGCCTGTCTCTACTCCGCGCCTTCTCGGGCTTCCGGGCGCGGCGCGGCACGTCCGTGACGTCATCTTCGTCAGCGATCGGTTCCGCGCTGTCTTCCCGCTCACCCGAGCTCTCGCTCTTCTTGTCGAGTTCCGCCATCGCTTCCTGAATCGCGTTCTCGAGTAAGGTGTTCAGTTTTCTACTCCTGTTGTAGTAAACGGCAATTATTTAGTCATTACGCACGAGAGGGATCCGTATTGTGGATATTAGCAGCCTCACCGCGCGACATAATTAAACAGAAATCTCAGGTTGGGTTAATATTACAAATGTGTTGAAACAAAATTAAATCTTTAGACGCACATAAATGATGGCGAGTAGTGAAACTACAACGAAACTCTCATTGTAAATCATAAGGGGCAACTACGGGGATTTCGATAGATCAACAGCAAGTAATAATAATTTGGAAACGCTAGTCCCTAGCGGTCCTGCTCGCGAGTGCGGTAGTGCGGTAGTGCGGCAGTCGGGTGTGTGGTCGGGCGGACTCACTTCCGGTGCTTGGTGCGCGCGGCGTGGTGCTGGTCCAGGCCCTCGGACAGCGTCAGCAGGCGCGCCTGCGGCAGCGCGGCCGGGCCCAGCGCGCCGAACCAGCGCACCGCCCAGCGGGCCCCCGCCAGGCGCGCGCGCAGCTTGCCGGGCCACGACGCGTAGCCCTTCACCGGGCCCCACACCACGTCGCCCACCGCGAACGTGCGCGCGCGCGGCCCCGCCGGGCCCCCGGCCGGCCCCGACTCCTCCGAGCTCTTGGCATCTATCGACCGATCACAGCTGTTAGGCGCGTCCGGTGCGCGGAGTACGAGAACCTCCACCGAGCTTCCGCCACCGACGACGTCGACGTGATATAAAAGCACGCCCGCGCGAACATTTCCAATTAACACAGTGCGAACTCGAAACGCTGCGGTTTCACAGAAGTAGCAGCGAGAATTCAGAAAGGCATTCGACAGCGGTAGTTGAACACTTCGCAAGTTTATTAGTCGTAAAGTAATTTTAATTGAGGTGAGCATGGAAAAAATACAGTACTCTTGATTTATATTTAGGAAATAACTATTTGATGGTCTACCACGAATGTATGTATTTTTTCCTGGCACCTGAGAGAAGGTACGTTGTCGTAGTAAAGAGAATATGTGCTTTACTTACAATGATGAACAGATGAAATGATGATGGCTTACAATGATGCGTTAGTAATGGAATCCCAATTTTTGTACCAATTTGTTACTTCGAATGTGGTGCAATGGAAAGCGACAGAAAGCCGGGTGAGAACGTTTGAACGCTGCACATCGCTGATTTATTCTGATTAGTTTCCAGTACACCCTTTATTAACAGCTGTATCTTGTATTAACCCAACCAAAAGAAAACCAATGACCAATAGGATCGCATTATGTAGAAGCTGAAATATACCACAATACACATCATTAAGACGTATTCGTTGACAAACACTCTACAAACATATACAATTTAGTAAGTCCGCTTGCAGAGAGTCAATCCAAAACCAATACAAGACACAACATTATGGTAAATTTTGAATTTTGTTAGCTGTGACTAAAGCGTGAGATGGTTCTGGACATTTATTAGTACAGAGGCAGTAAACTTGATGGCCGCACAATCGATAGATATGTAAAGAAAACGTAAGATAGATCAAGAGTTTTATGAACAACAAAGGGGAATTACTAACAAAGAATTCATTAAAATTGCTAATTCTGTCGAATAAATGACTTTTATTGCTGTAAACAAAAAGGGGAAATTTATTAAAAATCAGTTTAATTTACTCCGGTTCTTACAAATAATTTATTAATCTGCTCACATCTACGAGTAGCTATTTTACTACTGCAATATGATACACAAAAACTACTTTTTATTTATTTTAGATACTTAACTTATCAAGTTGCTGTGAATGAGACAAATGAATTTTTAGGTGTATTTAGCACACTGAAACTAACAAATACAGTTTCCCGCCAAAGTGCATTATCTTAAACATTTATAGCAAAGAGTCCAAAGCATAGCATAGAAAAAGATGATATAAAGTTGACTTACCGTCGCCAGAACCCATAGTATGTCTATCAAATACTTTCGGCATAGAAGACGAGTCTGAGCTCGTGCCCGAAAGGGGGAAATGTCTTGACTGTGTTTTATCTGGTGAACTCATACCCATTGATTCATAATCTGTATCCTTTTGTAGTCCATGTACCATATTATAATTAGCTGTCCTCATGATTTTGTCCGGCCTGTATGTGGATGGGTCACCAAAGTCATTTTTTCTCTTGTACGTCTGAGTCCTTTCATAATAGTTTGATGTCATCGGCATGACTTGTTGGTTGTTCATTGGCGAAGAGCTCATGTTTTGATTGAAGTGCATGTCAGTTGACTCGACAGGATTGTGCGAGCGGCTTTGTCGCATCATGGGCGTGTTTGATATCATGCCTGGAATATAGTAGAACTTTACTTGTACTTGAACAACATATTATATTTTGGCCTTGGTTAAAATAATAGCACACATGTTAAATTTTGTTCACGTAGATAAATCAGCTATTTCGCCTAATGAAAATACCAAATGAACATAATAATGAGGTTTATAAAAGAGTTGCAGCGAATGGGAAAGCATAAACAAGACAAAGCATAATCCAATACTATTGTGATACTTTTATGTTATTTTGATTATTCGAAGGCGTTTGACTGTGTCAAGCGCATGATGACAATCCGTGCGGACAACTGTTAAACGTAAAAGACGTTTATAAATTATATCCATTTCTATTCCGTTATAGCAGATCCAAACTTAACGGAGAAACTGATGTAATAAGTGTACAGTGACGTCTTTTAAAGTCTTTTTATGCTGTGAAAAGTAATTCCCCAAGGCAGCGTCTTTTGTCCTATTCTATTGAATGTTTATGGACCAAAGCAGAATGCATGCAGCTGAGATGAGAATGTTAAGACGGATATGTGGTGCAACGCGAATGGGTGGATCAATTAGTTGTTGGTCACCGTTCTTTTTATGATGGATAGACCCATCATAAAAAAGTAAGTTGGAGTTTAATTTCCTACGAAATGTATGAGAAAAGGTTTTTTGCGGTTATTTGACTTATCTAGTACTCAAACCTCAGTTGGTCCAATAGAGGTTTTTGATAAGACACAGGATCGACAGGCATCAAAAAAAGTTTTGGGAAATTGCCCATTTTCTTGCTGACTGTAATTTTTTCTAAATCTGTCAATGTAGATCAAAATTTCTCAAAAATTAAGGACAGTCTCCTAAGACCGCTTTCCTGTAGCTACAACGGTTAAGGCCCATCTCAAAAGTTCACCCTGTATATTCCTGAGCAAAAAATGTTTATTTGATTAGCGGAAATGAAGATGTAAAGGTACATATAACTTACTTTGCGTGTCTGTGTCCGAGTTGAAGTCGTTACGTGTCACGGGCCAGGCGTGCTCACGCGATTCCGCCATATCTTGCTCACTGCTAGACACGCATTGCACCATGGCCTGGAAACAATTATCAAAACATTCACAAACAAATCTTTCTTTTTTTCAAATGCGTATAATGTTGTTTTACTTTCCTTTCTTTTAGTTTAAATCTAGCCTGTAACTAGTGATAAGTGTAATTAGGTGTTTTTTCTTCGAAACTTATTGGCGCATGGTTCGTCAAAAAATTTCGAAGAAAAAACACTTTTTTATAATAAAACAAAAAAATAAGATTATTTTTTATTTTTTTTTGTTAAAATCCGCTAATAGTGTTGTTACTTGAAGTATGAGTTAAGAAAATCTGTATTTGAATTGAACCCGAAGAAAAACTATTTTTTTTCTATCACTAGCTTTTTCCAGCGGCTTCACCCGCGTGCATTCCGGAAATTATCCCACAGGAACGTTCTACCGGGATAAAAAGTATCCTATGTCCTATTCCAGGTTATGGTATACCCGTGAGCCAAATTTTATCCAAATCCGTTCAGCCGTTTTAGAGTAAAAGCGTAACAAACAAACTCACTTTCGGATCATCACTACATCCTTACATATATACATATTATAAAACAAAGTCCCCGCCCGCGTCTGTCTGTCTGTCTGAACGCGATAAACTCAAAAGCTACCGAACGGATTTTCAAACGGTTTTCACTATTGGATGGGGTGATTCATGCGGAAGGTTTTAGTGTATAATTCATTAAGGTTTTGGTAAATTGGCTGAAATATGGCGATTATTGTTGAAGATGTCGGAAAAAATCATGCCGCTTTATTGGCGTGCGCCGCGTAAGCCGTGAGAGATAAATCAAATTAATGTTCTACAGTATTGTATATCTTAAAAAAAAGTTCAACAAAAAAGTCTGCGATGGCATATGTCTATCTTCTAAGGATGACCCACAGTAACCATTTATATCTTTCAAAATTTTATAAAATTTTCATTGTTATTTCCGAAGCTATTTTGACCGATATCATATTAATCCTTATCCAATAAAATATGTTATTTAAATTGGGCTTTCAATTTCGATAAAAATATGCCTTTACATCACATCATTTAAATGAATAGTTTAAGAGATATCACAGTTTCAAAATTACGCGTAACAAAATAATTATGGTGGACGGCAACGCGGCGCAGTAGCCTACCACTGCGTCCGCTGAAAGTTAGTCAATGATCTCTTCCTCGGCTATTAGGTTTGTATGTATTCCCGGTAGAATGTTCCCGTGGGATATTTTGCGACATCCACGCGGGCGAAGCCGCGGGTAAAAGCTAGTAATTTATAAATTTATCACGCGGGCGAAGCGGATAGCTTCCGCCAGCGACTTCGCCTAACTAATCTATACTTAATATTATAAAGCTGAAGAGTTTGTTTGTTTGTTTACTTGAACGCGCTAATCTCAGAAACTACTGGTCCGATTTGAAAAATTCTTTTAGTGCTAGGTAGTCCATTTATCGAGGAAGGCTATATATCATCACGCTAAGACCAATAGGAGCGGAGCACCAATGAAGAATGTTTCAAAATCGGGGTTTTTGTTTTCCTTTTGAGAGCTTCCGCTGCGTGCGCTGCGTAAACGGTGAAAGTTTCGCAAAAATCATGTATGACAGAATTGTTCCCCTTTAAAAGTTAAAAAAAAAAAATCCGCGATAGCATATGTCTATCTTTTAAGGTTGGCTCACTATAACCGTTTTTATGCTAACCAAATTTGTTCTAAAATAATGCATTATTTGCGAAGGTGTTTTTATAAACATGACATTAATCCTTATTCAAATAAATACGTTATTCATGACAAGTATTTAATTTAAAACAAAATTGCTCTTTACATCATTCAATTTCAATGAATATCTTAGGAGAAATCGCAGTTTTAAAATAACATCGCAGCAAAATAATGATCAAGTATTACGTGCGCATTTATGATGGCAACAGGAGCAGTGGTGGCTCAGTGGTATCGGCCCCGAGTTACGAGTTGTAGGTCGTGGGTTCGAACCCCAGCAGGCGCTTTACTTTGTGTAAATAATTTTATCACCACTGCTCTCAAAACGGTGAAGGAAAACATCGTGAGGAAACCGGCATGTCTTAGAACGAAAAATTCGAAGACATGCTACATCTACCAACCCGCACTGGGCCCGCGTGGTGGATTACGGCCCACTACCTGTTATAGAGAGGAGGCCTGTGTCCCAGAAGTGGGAACAGTAGGTAATAGGCTGATTATGTATGTTATGTAAGGCAGTCATGAGGGGTAAGGGCGGTGGCCCCAGTTAGCTCTGCGAAATTCCATGCCGCGCGGTTTTTTTTTTTGTGTGGGAAATCATCAAATGACTTCTTCGGAGCAGAAGGGCCTGTTAGACTCGAACTACTTTTTAAATTTGTTTTTCCAAAATATCATCGTAGATGAATAAGTTCGTAATAAGTTTAGTTATTTTTGTCAATATCTAGATACATTATTTCATTTTGTAGTATTTTAGGGTAATTCAGTCGCGGGTGAAAGTTAGCGTTAGCCCAAAGTAACTATTCCACGCGGACGAAGTCGCGGAAAGAAGCTAGGATTTTATAATATTAGTTAGGATGTTTACCTATTGATACCGTCACGTCTGCAGTGCTTCGCTCATTAGTTAATTTGATCATGTAGATATAGATGTTAGGAGGAGTCTTACCGAGGAGCTAGCATCCGCCGGCTCGGGCGACTTCGTGGTGGTGTCGGCGTAGTGCGCCGGAGTGGACAGGCCGCGCGCCGCGTACACGCGAGGGCTGCCCGCCGCCTCCAGCGCGCCCAGCGGGCTGCAGTAGCATATTGAATCATGCATTTGCACAAAATATGGGAGACAATTGTTATTGTGTTCAAAATATTTATAATGGCACAAACATGTTTAGGTAAGATACAATATAGCATGCAAACTAATGGAACATGTAAGTAGCAGATCAAACGCTTCTCAGTTTGTGCCAATCTCTTTGTACTAAATTGCAGATCAAAGACAAGCAATGCTGACCTGTGCGTGGTAGTGTCGGGCGGGCTGGCCGCGGGGCGCGCGCTGGGCGACTTGCCGCGCTGCTGGTTGCGGCGCGTCTGCGTGGACACCGAGTGTCGCACGTGCGGCGCCAGCGGGAACTCGCCCATGAACTTCATGTAGCCGTCCGCCTCCGCCTTCACCGGCCCCTCCGCCTGAGGGCGACCGAACTGAACCCCTCGGTGTTTATCCTCCCTGTGATCCTCCTGAACGTTCCCGGGCGGAGACTCTACGATACCCCTTCCCCTTTGATTCCCCATCGACTTATTAGCCAATAAAATATTCGGATCTATACTCAATCTCGACGCGTTCCCGCCCAAATTTGTTGTTATCGACGACAACTGCGTGTTATGAGAGTTGGAAACGAGAGTAGTCTGCTGTTGCACTATCGTCGTGTTCTGGTGCACAAATGTTGAATTGCCTCGGTTACTCGTCGCAGACGACAGAGACACTTGTTTCGGAGATAGCGGAACCATTAAAGCTTGTCCCATCTGATTGGTCTGTATGAACTCTTGCGTCTGTAAATTACTAGATCTGACTTGGGGGTTATTGAACGTTACGTTGGTTGGACTCAAATTAGCAAGCAGAGGACTAAGTTGACCATTGAAGTTTGGACTATTCATCATTACTTGACTGTTAGGAGATATGAATTGGGCTCCTGGACTATGCTGCGATTGTATTATTTTGCCTTGCTGGTTTTGAGCTCGTAAGACGACGCCACCATTTGTGCTGGTTGCGTATACTCCAGGATTTTGAACAGGGGTCAAAACGTTTTGGCCATTGACTGTTTGTAACTGTAACTGCACAGGCATTCCTGTGGAATTATCTGGAATGATGGCCGTGCCGTCTGCCGTCATCATCATGCCGCCGAGGTTGGGCACGATGAACTGTTGGAACGCTGGGAAGTTCGGCACCACACCGCTAGCGTTGTTTATAAGATTGACAGGTTGAAGTAGATTTATTTGTTGCGATGGCGAAGTATTAGTAATTATTTGTTGGGATCCAAAGTTGTTAGTGTTTCCTTGTCCATTCATAACTATATGGGCTGGTGTTCCAGATTTTCCCGGCACTATCGTCAACGCTTGCAACATAGGCGTTGGTGATATATTATTATTTGGAGATAATTGAAAACCACGCGGTGAGAACTGGGGACTAGTATTATGTTGCGGTGAGGAATGGTGAACCATAATATTGTTGGGATTTTGTTGCGGAGCAGTTATTTGTAAGACGTTGGTAATATTTGATTGATTCTTCTTTTTCTTACTTCGCTTTTTCAAACTTTCTGGTGATAACATAGCCACGCCCTGAACGAAACTGTGTTGATTCTTCATTTCAATTTGTCGAGATTTGTCATTTGTCTGTCCTGATACAATACCGCCCGCTACTATTTGTGGCATCACATTATTCTGTTGCATGACTTGTCCGTCTACAGCCATCATAGGCGGCTGGATAACAAATGGAGCTGGCATTGCGTTCACTACCACCGTTGGTTGGTGTTGGTTTACCATGGGTTGCATCCCGCCCACAGCCGGCACGACTTGCGACACAGATGTTGTCACATTGGTCATGTTGCCTTGCATCGGCGACATAGTTGTCGAAGTTTTTGGTGGAGGAGGCGGCATTTGATTATTTGACACCATAATCTGACCAGTCGATGATATCAATATTTGACCAGGCGTTGTTCCTCTTCTATTCAATTGAGATAGAGACATTGAATGCGTACCGCTCGTTTCTAATTTCGAAGGTAGACTACCAATAACATTCTGTACCATTTCCATTGGTGATTTGGAGATCATATTCTGTGCCGTTGTACCAGCTATATGCAACGGATAGCTCGTTGGTAAATTAACTGAATTAATAAAAGGATCTGGTTGATTATTTGGAATGGCATATGTTGTAGCGAGATTGACACTCGGCGGTGGAGGTGGTCTAATGAAATTCGCTTGAGATGCATTAATGGATGTAGTGGCAGTGTTGGCTTTTCCGGCTAAGACTGAGGTGACTGTATCCCGAGTGACGGAAAACCCACTCGCCATAGTAGTGACAAAAGTCTGCACATAACAAGCTTGTATTAGCGTGTGAGCGGGACCTCCGCCCAAATGCGGCGGGGGGCAGTAACCAGGCATCGCATTTTCTATCCTCCTTCTCGGTTCCAACCTATACAATTCTTGAGATGGTTTTAAACCCGGTTTTACACCAACCATTGATATGTTATCAACTTCCATGAGATTTTTATTGACATTATGATTTGATATGAAATGCATTACTTGGGTTCCTGTCATAGACTGAATATTGTTAGGAGGTCCAGGCGAGTTATAAGGATAAATTTGATTGCTGCCAGGCGTTGAAGGGTTACTAAAGTTATCTCTGCAAGAACCAGAATTTGAATAAGCTGGACTAGGCATTGGGTAGTTGCAATTTGATTGCATTGGCGAGCTATTGCTGCCATTGCTCTGCGGCGTGTCTGTACTGCGCGAGCTGCTCGACAACGTCGGCGACGGCTCGGGAGGCTGCAGGGTCTCTGGCAGCGACACGTTGCTGGTGCTCACCGTCGCAGCTTGAATAGGACCGCAGTTATCATTCACCATAGGATTCCTTTCAATGAACGTTGATGACGTCACCGGATTGTCTTCAAATGAATGTTTAGGACTAGACGTCGTGGAATTGCTCTCCATTTCCATCTTATACATTTGATGTTTCATGTATTTAAGGCGCATTTGGTTGTCAGAATAATCTGGACTATTACTTTTCATTGATACACAGCCTTTACAACACTGTTGCATGTTATTATCTCCAGGTTTCTCTGATACAACGCTGCTGTCTGGTGTGCTAGTAGGAGAATGTGACGGATTTGGCACATTACTCCTATAAGCATTAGAACTTTCGCCTGGTTTAGACATAGCATTCATTTTGTCCATTTGATGTTGCGGAACACAACAATTGGCGGGACTAGGAGCTTCGTATCGGTTAGGTTCATACGAAGAATTGATTCCTACTTGTTTAGAGATAGTATTGTTTAGCAAAGCCGTTTGCTGTGCCAAATATCCGCTGGGATCGTCCATAAATGATGGAACGCTACTCATTTGTACTTCATCATGCATTCCCTTTGATTCCTGCATCATTCTCATTCCATTGCTGCCATATGTAAGAACTTTGTTCTCTGGATTATTTTTCTTTTTACCGCTCTTATTGTTAGTGCCCTTTGCCTTCTTTTTATTGGTATCGACGACTGGCCACTGTTGGCCCATCATGTTGTAGTGCTGCGGTAAAGGCGGGACGCGAGAGCACATGCCTTGGTTCATTTGTTCATTACTCGAAAAAGAACTGTAAGATGAAGAAGAAGAGTCTTCAGATATGCTGATATTAGATTCTTCATAATCATTCTCGGATTTGGCAAGTTTCGGACTAGGACTAGTCATACAGTTGGAGGCGCTAGGTTCGTTTCGCTTCACTTGCCAAGGAGGTGTCTTTGCAGGGTTTGTTTTCATCACAGTACCATTTTGTATTACTAACTGTCCCTGAGGTATATACTGACCATGCCCCTGAGACTTATTTTGGTTTATATTTTCTGCTAATTGTGTTCTGTATCCTTTCATAGCCATTTCAATCTGCTTTTGATTTTGCTGTATGAAAATTTGCTGTTGTTCATTAATTTTCTGCATCACTTCGGGCGTTAGGGCTTGATTTAAGCCGCAGAACATTTGTGATTCTTCTTCTTTGAAGGGATATTTGCCCTGAATATTTTGCTGCACGATGGACATTTCTTTCTTTTCTTCCTTTGGTTCTGCTTCAAGCGTATTCTGAGCTATGTTTGGATTGTTTTTTAAGAAGGTTGCCTGTTTTTGCCCGGTGTTCACACCTATTATTTGCCCGTTCGCGCCTCGCACTGGCATCCCTGGAAGAGGTGAGTTTACAGGCGAGTTAATGCTATGTCTTTGTGCAATCTGAGACTCGAGATCTTCCAACTGTTGTGAATGTTGCGATATCCAGCCACTATTAACAGTGAGATAATGAGAACTTTTTTGTACGTGCGTCTCTTGTTTTATTTCATTATCTTGGGGCGCAGTATTTGGTACATTTTGTTGAACTGGCTGATATGTGGGCATGCAATGTTGGGCATTTGTTGCTCGCTGAGGTCCCATCGCTGTTGAATGTTCTCTGTTGGCTTCTGTTTCTTGTCCCTGTAATATAATAAATAGAATCATCAATGTTACTACGTTTAGAAACTCAAAAAAATCGAATAACTCTCCTCACTACTGAAAACATAAACTAACTCTCCCGTACTCCGTTACGTACACAGCGACAACACGCGGAATAAAAGTAAGAAATAGCCTTAGATAGGTAATCCTGGCAACGGTTGAGCTCTTATCATGGCTATGAATACTTAATATCACACGTACCTTGAACTCGTTGAGCGGTCGTTCCCGCTGTACCATCAATTGTGACACGCTCACGTTTGCAGGGAACCCAGCTCGCTTCTTCGTCTTTTTCTTGAGCACGGATACTTCGGAGCCCGTTACTGAAAATTATAGAAGAGCAAATTAGTTGATTCTGCAACGGCTCTTAAAAAGCATATAATTGTAGTTAGGAATAGCTACATAAACTGAGAAAATTTACAGAAAAATGTGATAGTATTTCAATAAGTTGTACCTAGCTTGACAAACTTCAACGATCAGTAATCGCAACGAACTGTTATTATAAGTGAGCGAAACTCAAGATGCTACTATCCATTGCTTTTAAACTCACAAAAACAATACAGTACAACAGCTCGTAGTCTCTTTAGACCTGCAGGTTCGGCGGCGCATAAACCGCTGCATAAACTTTAATACGATCGAAACTTCAGTGCGTTAAATCGGGACAAAGAGATTCACATGAATATAAGTCAAATATAGAAGAATACAACAAACATTGTACGCAAAGTCATTGAGTGAGGTGAGGTGTGGGAGACCGACCGGGTGACTTTGAGCTGCTCTCCAGACGACCTAATAATTTAAAACAATATATCTAATAAAAAGTAAGAGTTTCACAAGCGAATTGCTGAGTTTGATCTTATCGTTTTGATTAAAACATGAATAACTCTTTGTTTATTAAACGATTCATAAAACAGATTCTTCAAGAGCTTTATATTTCTTAAACTATTTAAATAGCCCATCAGTTAGTTAAACCATCTCTACTTATGACGGCGAGCAAGTCTATTATAATTTATTACTATACAGAATATACCGTCTCAGTTGTGCGTGAAATATTGGATTATAAGCAACAACAATAACAAGCTGAACTGTCAATCCATAAAGCTGACAGCGCCTTATTAAAACGGTTTATGACGTCGCAATTTAAATATGTATTATGTAACAAGAGGGCGGCATTACGTGACGTTTATGATAGCGTTTATAATACGTTCACGATAGAAAAAAGACAGTTTCAGCCAGCGATGTTCTCGTAATTCGATAGTGTTTCATAATTAGTTAGCAAGCCGAGTATAATACCGTTATCTATTTGCACATTATCTGGCAGATTTGCAATTAAAATACGGGTTGTGTGCGGCTCTCGGCGAGTCGAGGGTGGTCTCCTCAGCGGCAGGGTGCAGTAGGACGGGGCGCGGCGCCCGGCGGGCCGCAGGGTGGCGCGACTCGTCAGATCAATAGTCGGAGGGGCGCGGGCCCACGCCACCGGCCGTTCTGCACCACCGCCGATTGTTTCAAATTACACCCGCCTTTGTTCCCGCCACTGATCGAGTCGCCCGAGTTTTTGTTTGCTCTAAACGACCGACTTCCTTTACGGTAATTACGCATTCTGCGGCGAGCCGTACAGATTTCCCAATCTACTCCCAATGCAGTTAATGGTGTGATTATGAGAACATTACTGGATTGCTGTAATAATATTTAGTAAACACGCAATTATTTTTATTTTATTGTGGGGAATATTGTGATTCGTCGCGTGGTCTATAAATAACTTAATAAAAGACTGCCTTTGCCAGGGTCGGGCACACAATAACAAAAACAACTCGCGGGCTAATATTAGTAACGTTGAATGAGTATGATTGAGGCCTATAAATAACTTTAACAGACAATAGGTCCACATCATCAACAGGCATAATAAAGCGATACAATTAAAAATATGATAATTGAAATAGTAGAAACATAGGTGGAGATAAGGCTGTGAATTGCGAGGGGTGTCGGGTGTTCTGCAGGTTGTTACTCCCGGACGGACGGCTGACGAAGTGCAGTTACCCGCTATTCATGCCACACTAAATGCACCCCCGCGCCCCTCCCACTTGCTGCCACTTAACAACAAAGAGACCGCTTCTACCCTCTTTGTTACAAGAAACAACTCCGTCCTACGAACAACCACTTTTCAGTGTTAGTTTAGTCCTTTGGAGATAGCTGGTGCCGACGTATAATGACACTGCTTACTTATCTCCCCTGCAAAACTTTACTGTTATTTATATGCAAGAATGTATAATACTTAATTAAATGGACTATTAATGTAAACAGTCAATATATGGATTATATAGAGATGAATATAGATGAGTAAAGTGTAGTTATAGTTTTGCTGTAAATGAGTTAATTTAATTGAAGAAAGTAACAATAATAATTGAAGAGCACCCAAAGTAGTTGATTTTTTAACTGCACAAACTGGTACAAATTATTATGCTAACAAGACAGTGTCCAAATCATTTTAATGTGCATTTTACTATCATTTGGATCTTATAATAGCAACGCAACATAGTCATGAATTGCTCATAAAACTTACTTTGAACTAATATCAAAAGCACTATTGTGACAATGTAACGTGCGCAGCTTGGACTTTTATGACGCAATTCGTGGATCAATGGCTTCTTACCGGTAATCTATGTAAAGTAAGGCGAGCAGTCGTAAACCTAGTTAGTATCACTGTGCCAACTCTTATTAAAGACGGGCCGGTAAGGTGCGGGTCGGCGTTTCCCCGGTTAATCCCGTTCGGTTCACACTCATGTAATTGGATGAAGGAGGGCCGAGCTCCGAGATTGCGCCCGGAACGCCCGCCCGCTAATCGGATAATAATGCCCCCGATGAACCCACTGTTACACCAAACTACAAACACATTAACTATAAACTAAGTTTAATTTAAAAACGCCACGTTATACACAAACAAAAGACCATTTTAAAGGTTTAAAAGGTAGTTCATTCAATGCTGAGTTAGTCAACGCGAGAGTTACACAAAAGCTTTTAATTTAGAGGTAAATGCCCCTAGAGGGTGGTGGCACATTTTGCGTTCTAACGATGGAGTCCACATTTCACGCGATATAAACAGAATGATTACTTTGTATTATTCTTTTATTTTTCTAAGTAAAATGAAGTGCATAATTATATCTACTGTTAAATGTCAATGTGACATTTATGTGTCAAAACCATTAATGTTAGCCAATGTTAGCTCAATAATTAATATTTATAAAACTGAATTAATCGAGTTTTGTCGCTGACTGTACCTATATGTGGTACGTGGCCTTGTGGATCATAGTGAACAGCACCCTAATTGCGTAACACAGCATCAATCACAATCTGTTTCATTTTGACATTTCAACAGCATCATTACGTTATTTACGTAGTTGAACAGACAAATTTTTCGAACATATAAAGCAATGGATTAGCAATATTCTTCACAATTATTCAGATTGTGATTGAATGTGTGTTACGAGAATTACATTGAATTTATGTTTCCTTCTGCATGCTCCTCTAATAACTTTGTCCTCAATCTCCATATTTGGCCAAAAAGATCTTTATGCTGTTTATTTTACATATTTTTTAAACCTAATTGAAAATAAACCATATTGAAAAGGAACCATATGCATTCGCATTTTAAATCATCATCATCACCAGCCAATTAATGTTCCCACTGCTGGGACACAGGCCTCTTCTCTGTGAGAGGGAATGGGCCGTAATCTACCACGCGGGCCCAGTGCGGGTTGGTAGATGTCACATGTCTTCGAATTTTCGGTTTCCTCATGATGTTTTCCTTCACCGTTTTAAGAGCAGTGGTGATGAAATTATTTACACAAAGTAAAGCGCCTGCTTGGGTTGGAACCCACGACCTACCACTCGTACGTCGGGGCCGATACCACTGGGCCACCACTGCTCTGCATTTTTAATACTGATTATAAATTCAGCTTTCGCTGCAGTGTCGTCCATGAATAATATTATGTGTATGATGCAATTGTTAACTCACAGACCTCATTCATTATAAAAAGTTATGATTTCAATTTCATAAGTGTAATTTAATTAAAAAGTCTTGACAATTCAACTTCGTACTCGGATTTTCTTAAAATTTTGTAGAGTTACGCTCTTCTCCCTCAAAAGACGAGTTTATTTCGCCGTCTACCACCAAGCACTACATTAACTGCAATCTGCCTTAATCAAAGATATTGAGAAACTGCAACGCTCGTTTGTTTGAGATATTTGATAAACTTTTTAAGAATACTGACTTTAGCCACCAAATGGCGTCTTTAGCAACTGTTGGGGGAATGTTCCCTACCAACCGTCGGAACGGAACTCGACTTGAGTAAAAAATAATCCTCATAGTACAAGTAGGCCAGAACGAGTAATGCATTCATCAACCCACTTGCTTGCTCCTTCATGGACTTATCTCAAATTGTAATGCATTATAAGTACCTTTTTTCTGTTCCATGTTTTGTGGGGGTGGCGTTGCTGGAGACTGCGCGCGCGCTTGCAGCGTCGTCAGCAGTTTCCGCTTATGGTTGCACAGTTTAGTCAGCTCCGCGCCCGAAGCCGCTTGATAAGGCTTGCTCAACACCTGAAAAAAAAATAAACATATCATTTTAGTGTTGTAGATTCAACGGTAGGTCGGGAAAAGTGTTGTTTACAATAGGTTTTCAAGTAAGTTTCTCAGTAGCCGTCCAGAGACTAATTATTTTGGGCCTGGTAAATGGCAATAGGCTCACTACTCTATTACATGAGATTTGAACGTATCTGGGAGAAAAGTGGAAAGGTACAACTCTACATCAGGAGTCACCAAATTGCGGACCGCGGTCCGCATCCGGACCACCGACCTATTTTGCGCAGACCTAAGTAATAACTTAAACTTAATCAAAGGGATTTGAAGATTTTTGTATGGAGGGTGGCCCTAACATGATGCCGTTTTAATTTTTTTTCAGAATCGCGGAAAAAATCAAAAGTTATATATTTAGATAGAAGACACTTATACAAACAAAAAATGTCATATGACATAATATCCTAAAGCGTCAGGTTTCGGAGTTATTAACCGAAATATAAGTCAAAAACTGAACCCTGAAACAAGATTTTTTTTGTTATTTTCCCTTCAGGTAAGTATATTGAACTATGAAAACATAATTGCATCATGTATATTTTAGTTAAGAGCGAAAGAGACAAAAATATATGTATACCCTCCGCCGAATGAGGGCGTGTGTTATATGGTATTTGTAATGGTGCATGGCATGGGCGCGACAGCAAGAAAATCCTATTCAGCGTCCCGCTGCCTTCTTGGATGATATTATTTATACCGAATATGATTAAAAAATCTTATGTTTTATCCACTATATGTAGTCAATTAATTCATGTGTAAATAACTTAATCAACATGAAGTAACTACAACTTAGATAAATAAATTCGTTATAAAAATTGTTATTTTTATCTTTGAATATCTCAGAAACGTGACGCTTTATGATGTTATGTTATATGAAGTTTTATGTTTGTATAAGTGTCCCCTATCCAAATATATGACATTTATTGTGCACCTCGATTTTGAAAAAAAAACAAAATGGTGGCTGAGTTTAGGGCCAAAATCTTCAAACCCCTTTTTTTATCATTTATGTTAGTCCGCACTTTGCTGTGTCACATTTTCCACATTAATATTAATTCTTACTTAGTTATTTTTGTTCATTACTTAGGTACAATTTGTTTATTATACTTAATAAACAAATATTGAGGTTTCTTTTCGTTATATTTCGCAATGGATTAATAATATTGGTTGCTAATTAATAATCGTCTAATAAACGGACCGCGACAGTCATGATCAGATCCCCAATGTAACTAATTGTTGATCCCTGCTCTACACCTACCTCTTTAGGGAAATATAGGCGTGATGTTACGTTACATTCGTGCTTTAGAGTAATTAAAAATATAACAAAAGATATTTAGATGTAAACGACTAGATATCAAAATTAATGGTAACCTTATCTACAAGATTTATAATGGAAATATTTGCATGACGTCTATGTTATTGAACACATACAATAAGGGTGACTCATTGAGATGGGTCGTATAAATTTTACTACGAAACCTATTTCTACTATCTGGCGTTATTAAATGATATTAATTTCGACATTGGCCAGGATCAGCTTTTCCCTCCCCATAACCAAAAACCCACAGTATTCAATTTCGGAATATTGAGAGAGAATGCTACAAGCAGTTCAAAATATCAAGTGCCTAATAGATTTACGATTGCTAAATATTGTGAAAAAATAGAGTAGTTTAAGATTTAAAAGCTAATTTGTATTTAACATAATGTAGATATTAATTTAATTTAAAGAGTGAATTATTATAATTTATAATACATGGGTAACTATATTTTCATAACGCGTTAATAATAACCGGAATCGATTGAAACTAGGCTACTTTCAGCATTACTAGTGAGTGTAACCAATCATAGAGCGTTGCATTTCCTGATTTCACGCCAACCAACCGCTGGTTACGATCTAGATCGCAGATCCAACATAACACCTTAGATTGCTTCATGTAAATAAGTTATTAATTATACTCGTAAATAATCGTAAACAATGCTCCATTACGCCATTGTGGAAGACATCCTTGCTTCCTTATAATAGTGAGGAAATGAGTAATAACTATGCAAACAATCAGTTCGTTATAAATATTTTAAACAGGATGTTTAAAATATTTTTTTTTTTTTTTTTTAAGAAATCAAAACAGAAATCTTAGAGCAGAAAAGAAACTTCGACAGGATTTTCAATCCTGTTTCTAAGAGCAAGGTAAGCTAATATAAATACAAGCTCAAAATACACAACCTTATAGGCTTTGCTTTTAGAATTTACAATTAAGGTTTTAGGAAAATCTAAATTAGATTTACCTTATAGGCTTGCATTTATCTCACAAAGGCGTACGAGTATCATTAATCTATCGGCACGTTCCGTAATCACATTTGACTATATGTGGTCATTGTTCGATTAAAGCTGTGCTCACAATGCAACAGAGTATGCATTGAGTACAGTTAGGTTGCGATAATATTGTGCTCGATCTGCGAACACGTCCGCCATTCATTATGGACGGACGCCCACTGTGCACGGCTGCACACGCAAATTGCTCCACGCTCGCTGACACAGCTGCATACGACTTGTACCCAATGTTTGTACAAAACGAGGAAATTGTCGTTCCCGCGGCTCTAAGTAACTGGTATGTTAGCAGCGTTAGCGCTGGTATGGTAATGAGAGGGAAGTTTAAAAAGGTGCAAAAGTAGATTTGCTTCAAAATGTTCTACAGCTTATCCCTGCTGTGTAGAGTGAAAAAGGGAAAGATACAGTAAATGCAAACTCATTCTGATATTCTAAACCGGTAACATTCATCGAAGCACTGGGGCTTCAAAATTTCAGCTTGCTTGTTCAGCTTTGTGCATGTTTGTTCTTTCTAGCCTATCATTCTCATCTTAAGCAAATGCCTTTCTTCGTTTTCTCATTTGCATTGTGGTTATATCAATTAAAGCATTTTGTTTCTTATCTTATAAATAAGCCTTAGCCTCTCATCACTACCTACTGATCAGTAACCGACCAACTTAATGTCACAATAAACGAATTCAAGAACTCAAACCTTGATGATTACGGAACCATCTGTTTCCAAACTAAACGCACACTTGTCCAGTTTTTAATTAACATAAACAAGACAGTACCTTCATGCGGCGCAAACAGAAGGTCGTAGCTGTCCTTGTACCAGTTAGCGTGCAATCACATTTGCAGCTAAACGTCAAATTATGACTTATGGTATACATAGCTAAATACGCGTGTCTGACAAGTATTCACGTTGGTCATTAAAATTATAATCGTATTTTCTCGTATCGTTTATTTATGGATCTAAGGATTTAAGTGATGTGAGGACACTTAAAGATCATTGAAAATCTTAATAGGTTTGAATTCTTGTTCGGAAAATGTTTAGGCCGATGATGTACTTGTACTGTAACGATCTGACTAAGTTAATTTGCGTAGTCAGTGACCGTACTTGCGGTGAAAGTTAGTGAATCATAAAATGTCTCTTTGTTTAAACTCTTTAAACATTTTGGGTCACCAAATACAAGAAAATCAGACTATAGGAACACTATCAAACAAGTTCATGATACTTTAATGATAATCGCAATTGAATGAATTTAGTAAGCGAGCTACATTAATTCAGCATTAAAGTAATTAAATACCTACTTGTTTACCAACACTTCGCACCTAAATTAAGACATGACGTCACAAGCACTGTTCAGAAGCGTATTAAAATTCAAATACTAACCTATTGGAATGCTAAACGTTCAAATACTTACGACCTAATTGGTTACATTATTGCATTGTCTATTCAATTATAGATAGCACGACCAAAACTGTCAGTTAAGTGTATGTCGCAATCAGAGTTAATAATAAGTCTAACTTACATGGGATGCCCATATATAGCCTTTACCTATTATTAGATCCTTTACAGAGTTTACTTTAGATCATATCAAAGATAGATCTGTATATATGTCACAGTTAGCAAATGAAGACAATTAAGAAGCAGAATTGAGCAGAGATTGAGAATTTTTCGCAATTGCACCTACCACAGTTTGTGTCTGCATCACCCAAAGGTTGACTGGTAGAAAATGCCTATGGCATTAAGTCCGCCTCTGTACATTTCTGTGCTTTAAGTATTAAATAAATAAATAATAAATAAGCAGCGCAAAACACCACAAAATATGTTTGGTGATGGTTTTCAGAAATATTTGACCACTGACGACCCACTCAAGCAAGCCACGACACCTCTTAAATTAAGCATGTGAGCAGGTTGAAGAGATAAATATTAGTTTCAATTTTATTACAATAGCTATACTAACTATAGAAAGATAAGCCTTTACATCACAATGCAGCTGGTCATTACAATATGAAACCAATCAACGTGATGGACGCGGCTACATTGTGACAGACGCGTCCTGAGCTGAACACGGCACGCTAACTAATGACTGGAGTCTAATTAATAGCTACCTATCGCAGCTGAATGCGTTATTTGACTCAATATCCAATAGAGTTGATGGAATGTTACTAATATTAGCTTGTAACAGTACAGTAGCCTGAATACAGCGCGCTTCGTGTAGGAATATAGCAAGAACTTGTTTATTACTAATTAAAGTTTTGAGTGAGTCTGTTTTTCTTTTGGATTCATCCTTTGTTCAAGTGTTAATTAATACTTTTGAAATGAACTACAGTATTAATTATTATTAACAAAAAACAACGTGGGTGCAACCAATTTTACATCTTATTTGCGTGCGGGATCGCAATCCGTCAAGCAATTTGTCGCTGTATCGTCGGCAGCTCGCCACTAATTAACGGGGACATTTACGGCTGCCAAACTTGCCTGTATCGGTACAACACGGCTCCCCAATTTCCACACCCCCACTGCGGTGGTCGCAGTGCATTCTCTGCAAAGTTAGTGCTGGCGTCAGCCCTGATAAATTACTTTCAAACACCCCACCGGTTATTGTATTGCAAATAGGTTTTGTTGATGGTGGCCATTTAAACATCGTTATAACATGACTGTTTAAAGGAAATCGGTAAATAATGAATGCATAAATAAGTTAATAAACAAATTATACCGCATAATGGGTCTGATTTGCATATAAGAAGACAATTCACAACACGGAGCTTTGAGAGTCGTTATCTTGTCGTTGAACGGTAGGTGAGCGGCCGTAAAAGTAAATTAATGGACCCATTCTGCAGGATTTACCCTTCCGTAATTTGGGTCAAACTCTTGTGAATACAGATAAATATTCGCACGAGGAGTGCCTAATAGGTAAAGGTAAACAGAATAACTTTTGTCCTTAGAAACGATACAATAAAAAGATAGAAACTTTGGTATACGTCCATGATAAACGTACAATAATATAAATATAACACTTCTTAAAAGGATTTTTCGAAAACTGTGGGAATAAAGAGGGGTTGCTGATAATCTTATCAACAAAGGACTTGTTATGTTATTATTACCAGTCATCTGTTTACCTATCATTGTATCCCCTTACAATCAAAACCAATAACAAACACTGCTCGTCACTTGGGGTGAGGGAAGTATACCTATCTTTATGTGTATTGAATATCGATAGCCTTGACCTCGATAGCAACACAGGGGTTGCTGCACTCCCCTCGACACATCATTAAACATTTATGCTGTCATGTTACTACAAGTGGAAGTCAATTTGTCTAACTAGTGCAATTTGAAAGAAAATTATCTTTAAATGAGGCAATTCTTGGTAAGAACATTGGCAAGATGGACAGCTTCGTGAACTGTCATAGTATATGGCTCCATTCTGCGTTGGGAGCTGCTCCCGGGGTTTACAATGGTCAATAAACAAAGCTCGTAGAGTCAGACAATGCTGGCTTCGGTGGCTAGCTAGCCGTATCTCACCATCGCGATCGGGGCGGCGAAGCGTGTCGCTTACGACTGTCGGTGAATACATTTTATTGTCCCATATGCACGCATGTTAACTCACATTCACATAAAGCCAGCGTGTTGTGTAGAAATAAACCCAGCGGACATTATTGCGTACATAAACTTTCATTTACCTTATGATTATTACTCGAAGATGAAGTAAATTATTATGCCTGTTCACAAACACATGTAACAGGAAGCGTAAATGAACCTAACTTTGATTAGATATTCCAATGAAATATGGCGCGAATTCAAAGATCCCATAAAAGCAAATGTCAACAAAACACTCTACATCAGAACTACATGGGTCTAAAAGAGAGAGACCAACAAGAACCGTTACAGCGAGACTACTCTAAATAGAAATTGGTGTGAACAAAACTATACAACCAGCCATAGTAACAAGTAGGTACCAATACAATTTATTTAATGTTCTAGCTCTCGCTTTATTCCAAACGAGGTTCCTATCGGATCGGAATGTTACGTACTGCCCTGCACGGTCGCCACTTTCACCTCACTGTTGGAAAGTTGGCAGCGTTTAGAGACCGACTAAACATTTATTAAAACTTGCTCGCACAATGTGGTACATTTTCTGCTATAATGTTTTAGCTTTAAACCATTTAACTAACCATAGACAAATTAGCATTTAGTCTATTATTCAAATTATGCATATAGCGTGCATTATGACTGGAAGTAGCTTTATCAAAATAAATCAAGGAATGATTTACCAATCAAAATCGCCACACTGAATGTATACGATACAAAAAGTATTAACCGATTGAAAGTAGTATTGAAATCGAATAACATTGAGCATAAGGATCACGACCTCGATCGATCGCTTAAATGAGCTTAAATGTCACTTGAAGCGGTTGCCACGCGGAAGAGCCGTGATTCTTTGTTCTCGGATGAAGACAAGTCAAAACAATGAGATACTATCGCCACACTGCAAACCTTTCCGTTCCGATAAATCGTCATTGTTTACCAGTCACTCCAAGGTGACGTTGCGAGTTTTTAAGTTGAAAAATTAAAATGTCTTATTTTATAAATACTACAGAAATGCATATTTAGAAAGTTGTATTAATATTTACGTACACAAAAAGACAAATTATATGTTCCTCATTCAATTTAATAAAGCTAGAACACCTAAGTAAGTACTCGATTTCTGAAATTCTTCACTACAGAATCTTGCCAAGCCATCCTAAATTATATTTTGGAATTTATGCTTCAAATCGACCGATCATAAATAGGAACATAATGGTCTATAAACGTCTTAGCAACAGCTGAAAGTGTGGTCGCGATAAGATCGTTGTCAGTGCCGGAGGGTCAGTGCTTACCTCACGACTGGCGAGGACCGCGACATAGCGTCACGATGGAGAGCCGACTACTAGGCAGGTAGTTATCATAAATACTGCTATATCTGGACATGCGGAGACGGCGATCAGTGAATTGTTTGCATCAGTATGGTTACGGACGGTCGAGAAGGCGAAAACAGGAAGGTTTATGGAAGGAGTTGAATGATAAAGTATAACAGCAGGCATTCTCCTTGAAATTCTTAATATGCCCTTGAACATGGTTAATGAGGTATTAACTGAAACCGAAATAAACATCCATTTGGTCACAATTTTTGCTGACATGCAGAAAAATTTGATGCATTTATCTGAAGATGTTGCATTAACATGAGACACGATGATTATTACCTGAATAGTTTTATTTATAGTCATGTAGGTGTGAGTCCTAACATTAATTTATTAGATGATGTCGGACTGCTTCTTGGACGTGTCATGTTGACAAGAAATATTTCAAAGCAATAATATACAACAGATGCAACTTATACATAAGTTATCTAAAGAATAAACGTGCCTTGACATATTATTTCGCGCATTTATGGGACTGACCATCAACAGTGTTTAGAAAATTAATGGAGGCGGCCTCACGGTTACAATAATCAGATTGTATGATTGCCTGTTTACTTTTAAAATATACGCTAGGCCTATAATAATTAATCTCAAATAGCGCCTGGGAACAATATGCGAAAGTTAGCTATCAAAGTGAAAACGTAATCTGAATTTCAAAAATATAACAGGAACGTAAAATCTTTTTTAAATCAGCATCTGAAGTCAACCTTAAGCACGCAGCTTTCATCCAGCACCGAATTTTCTTTTTTTGCGTGCCGAAAGTTAAAATGCAGCAAACTATCAAATTAAACTCTGAGGACATAAAAACTTTTAACAAAAAAAAAACAACCGACTTCCAAAAAAAACACTACAAAGTGAAAAATAACTTTAATTTCGGAAGTCGGTGTCTTTGGTTTTGAATTTTCGTTTTTTGCCACCGACTTCCGAAATTAAAGTTATTTTTCACTTTGTAGTTTTGATACCTACCCACCCCACACAAGTTCGAATAACACTACCTGCGACACAATTAACAGTGACAGGAAGTTATCATCTTATCATCCTTAAAATGAATTAAGTCCGAACACAAGGTAGCTACTGTAAAACGTTGAGGAGTTCCCTTGACTGTCCTACGTCTTCATCATCAAACCCCTAATGACAGTCACAACCCATCTAGGTGTAAAGTTCTCATCAATACAAATTAATCAAGACCAAACACCAGGTAATTGCTGTAAATCGTTGAGGAGTTCCCTCAACTGTCTTTCGGCTCCATCACCAGATCGACTCCAGACCTTTATTAAATAGTAGTGCTAAAATGCTTAATGAAAAAAAAATTACAAACGCACTAGTCGCCACTACGATTTTGGAAGGTTCCCCTCGATTTGTCTGGGATGCCATTAGCAGATCCTGTTTTCCTTATAATTTTTTTGAGGATTTCCCGCAAGTCATCATGGATTTCATCACCAGAACTGAATTTTGATCAAAATAGGACCAATCTGAAAGTACCTTACCTTTCAGATAAGAAAATAATTTTCTAAATCGGTTCATAAATGACGCCACCCGTGAAATACTTATCATTGAGAAGTTCCGGTGGCCATCTGTGGACTTCTTCATCAGTTCCACTTCACCAACTGATACTTTCTGAATGCAAATGCTTAACTGGTTGCTGAAAATACCGAAATCGCTATGTGTATGCCTATAATATTTGAGGAGTTCCCTCAATTTGTCATGGATTCCATCATCAGAACTAAATTTTGATAAAAATGGGACCAATCGGGAAGTATATCCTTTCCAATAAAAAAAGAATTTTCCAAATCGGTTCATAAATGACGGAGATATGAGGTAACACACATTTAAAAAAAAACACAACCGAATTGAGAACCTCCTCCTTTTGGGGAAGTCGGTTAAAAAATAAGAGACAGTTAAAATCGTTTCATGTATGGAGCTATCAAGTTGATGATAAATTCCAGTCCTCACATTCATCATCGTCAGTGTGATTGTGAACATCATTCACAACAGTACATTTACAACTGGTTGGTTCTTCGAGGTTGTTTTCTCTCTATTGATTTTATGCCTCTTTTATTTTGGGAGCTAACATGTTCTTTATCTTTTACTCTTACTTTGGTAAGATAGATGATGTCAAACCAAAACTCAAATACTCATCCAATGTCGACGATAGGCACAGATACGAGTGGATCAGTGCTTCAACTGAATGTGATATCGAGATGTCGCCGAGTGTATCTCAAGACGAATGCATGGAACAAAGAGGAATCGATGAGAGTGCGGGAGTGTGGGGATACAGGCGAGTGCACCGACCTCCCCCCACCCCCACGGGCCGCGGTGCAATTTGTACATTTCAAGTGCATACAAAGGCAATGCGAGGAGGTCGCAGCAAGCTTTGACAGAATTAACTTGTCCGTCGCACAAATGCAACTGCGAAGGCTCACCTTTATTGGATCGCCTGCCATGTACAAACGAGACGGAATGGTAGAGGCACTTCACAGTTCATCCCGTTACATGCAGAATGACTTTACAATTTGATTTGCCATCTGCCAAAGGGGATGCAGCAGCTTTGACTGTAGAAATTAAAAAATCAGCTCTACTGATAGAAAAATTATGCAACGACAACATTTATGAAAAATCCTGCAGGACTCCTCAGTATAACTCAGAAAAAACACGAAAATGAGAAGAAGTAATGCAAACAGCCCAAATTGCATAACGAGGCCACTGACTGTAAGCAAAGTGGGACAAACTAGAGTAAAATAACGAGTCACTTGTTAGGCAATGGAAGTATGCTCTGAATAAATATAATGTGGCCACTCGACTATGTATAATGCTCTTCTTGTTATCGACAGCACGTGGATCTAGCTCTTCGTGTGTTCTACCGAATGTAAATTACATTCAGTGTACACATTACACAAACAGTCGCGAATTCCGAGTAATTATGGTGAAACATGATCATGGTAATTAATTAATGAGGTGTAATTGGAGTTAATTTACATGTACAAAAGAAGATTGAAGACATGTTTTGGGTGGGGCACACAAAAGTGATTTACACCCAAAACCTAAAGCTCATCTCATAATTTGGTGTGACTTATACTAAGTAGCAGATTACTGATGATTTTCTTCAGAATCTGCGCAGTTTTAATAAAGTGTATAATCATTTTTAATATACACATCATCAAAATATGTTCAGTTTGTTTAAAATTTAGAGTCTCGCCTAAGCGAAAACCTTTTCAAACTGGTTTTAAACTTATTACCAATAAACAAAAAACTCGATAGTAATTTATTTGGTGACAATTTTATCGATAACAGGTAGTCATTTTCATGTTGGTAACTTGTTAACACATACATAGAGCGCAACATCTGAAGATATGGTGAATGTAATTAACATTTTTTTCAGATGTCTGACAACTCACTATAAAACCATATTTCCATAATTCTCGATTTCTAACAAACTACTTTTTTTTTTTTTTTCAAAAATTCGTAGCACAGTCTATACATCAAACAGTCGTCCGACGAAGACGTCTAGACAGGGCAATTGTGCGGGGCGTTAGGGGCGAGACGGGGGAAGCGCGCTCCCGAACTGTTACGGTAACGTGTTAGTAGTTCGGGAGATAACTTTCAGGGCTATCGTGTTGAATTTATTATTCTTTTAATTTATGTATAATAATTAAAATGGTGCATACGAATTACGACGTGTGTTGTGAAAGATTGCAAGTCGTCATCTTACATTAATAAAGAACTGCGATTTCATCAATTTCCGCGCACGGATGAAAGGTAAACAAATCAATATTGTTCATTTAATAGGGAAGGTGCGTATTTACGCGACTAGGTTTTTCCATTTTTTTACCAGATTTTTACTTGCAAGTACGCCGGCCGACTAAGTGCCGAAGCGAAATACATACAAGACTATAAAGTATTTTACTATTTTACTCGGCTACTCACTCCGTCGGCGCTCGATGCTATTGGGCTCCTTATTTATATTTAGTTACGGATCAATGTTCTATGCAAGCATTTTGTCTTCCAACAAGGCTTGAAAACTTCATCAAAGTATTTTACCTGGCTACTCGCTCCGTCGACCCTCGACGCGATTCTGGTCCTTATTTATATTTAGTTAGGGATCAATATTGAAAATGCTTGGAAATTGGAAGTATCATTTTTTACATACGCGATTGTAGTCCTTATTTGTATGAATTTACGGATCAATTTTCGATGCAGAAAGAAAATACTTGAAAGTATCGCGAGCCCCGGTTATTGGCGCTGGTGGCGCCAAAAATCGACATAAAAGGTGGACGTACTTAGAAGCTCTGGTACTCGATTTAGCACTTCTTCTTCCCAGCTAAAGCACTACGAAATGGTGAACGGTGGGCGTTTTGGGGGACTGTCTTATGTAATTTTGACGTTCGAAAACTGCTGATTCTCAGCCTAGTTTGAATTGAGTTTAGAATTTTGCAAGTGATAGGTCTAAATATTTTCCATTTTGTCATGTCGTGCCAAATTGCCGACGTAAACAAAATTAATTAATAAATATTGTTTACTTGGGACAACCCTAGCTGTCGCGACAATGCCTACACGTTGTCGGCTTTTACCACTAGATCAATACTCAATTCTTTATTGCATTCCATATGTATTACATAGATGGTATAACAAAGTAAAAGACTAATAATCAAAGGTGTCATCCTACTGTATCTTTTTATACTGTGGTAGTAGTGTATTATACAAATGTATAGCTGCCAGTTATTCCTGAAGGAAAACTCATCCCCTATCAATATAATATTTTGTTTGGAGAAACAGTTGATGACTAAAATAATTATATGAGAATTTTAAGTACAATAGCACCTAATGTTTGTTTGTAATTTAGACATTAGTAATTAGATATTTAGAAATTAGGTTACATTTTGATATGGCCTCCAAACAGCATAGACAAGTCTATGTTAATCAGTCGCTGTTAAATAAATTTTAACAAATTAATTAAGGTGGCACTAGTTGATAATTTTTCCATACAAATTTCGGGGCGCTTTTACTCCACTGTTTGACATTGTACATTCAAAGTTAAACATGATATCGTTTTGTCTCAATGTTAATTTTGTCTGTACCGAAACAGAACAGTAAAATAATACGCCATTAAAAAGTTAGGAGCCAACAACGATTCGTTTTTCTTGCTAATTTTAACGCAACTTTAGGCGTAAATAAGTAATATAATAAAAGACGTGTGAAATCTCCAAAACAAAATCCGTACAGACACAGCTCAATTATCGAAGATTTCAATTAATTTTATTTCTAATTGATTCATGCAGTGGTTTTTTCATAAAACTCCATTTTCTAAAGGACTTTTCGTATTTTTTTACGCGCTCTTTTTACTAAAATTGTTCGGAACGGTGTTTCTGTGCGTGCGAACTATACGTTGTCCATGTAGACCAGCTTCTAACTGCTCATCACTGATACTATCTCTGTAGGACACGATGCCAGGTGAGACAGCGTGGTTTTTGGCCATGCCCACCGTTGAGTTCGAGCCCGCGACTAGTTCCACCTTAATAAATTATTCTAGTCACAATTTTTCACTGATCTTTTCACATCTAAGTCAAGCTGTGACACATATTAATTATTATTATGAAACTATTACTCGTATTTTATCGTCCTCACTATATTTCAAGGTGACACTGACATAATAATTGCCCTAATTTATTAATGTCTTGCCTCGCCTTCTGTGCGAAGTCGGCCCTTCACTCTATTATATCGCAACGTTTATCATATTTTATTCATACAATTCCAACAAGAAACAAATTAGGTTTTTTGTAAACGAGAGAAGCAGACGAAGTCCCATAATTATTGAGTATATCAATAAATTACTAAAGTTTAAAACTTCAACGATATTTTTGAAGTCATAATGTTGTGAAGTATTTTATATTAATATTATTTCTTTTGTATCGTTTACATTATGATTATGATGGAACACAAATTACGGTGTCCTTCACCACACAATCCTCACTTTTGAAAAGTTCATGAAATTGAATTTTGAAAACGCCAAAAAATAGTCAAGAAATAGTCATAAATAGTCACCAAAGTTAAAAAAATAGTCGCATTAAGATTCCGAAGTTATAGCTATAAGTTGGTGAGGATTGTGGGGTGAACGTCTCCACACAATCCTCACCTCAGTGCAAGCAAACGGCTGGGAGTATCGACTTGGTTTCAATTCCAAAAAATAGTCAATAAATAGTCGTAACGCTATGCCAAATCTCGAAAATAGTCATTAAGAGGTTCCAGAGATATAAAGGTGTCTTGGTGAGGATTACGTGGTGAGCCTTTCTCGCCACAATCCTCACCTGATTACCGCGGAATGCTTACGTTTTTTCATTTGAAATTGGTGTCAAAAAATAGTCAAGAAATAGTCGTCTCCAACCACCATAATTTCGACCTGGTTTATTATGAAGAAGTATGTTAAATTTCCATCTAAACTTCTACATACATTTTCGATTCGAGTACAGCCGAGCACAAAATTATTATGTTCGTATTTGTAGTGGTCAACAAATTGTTTGTTTGTATTATTGTTAGTTATGTAGCTATTTTAGGTAGGTATTTTAACTATGTTTTATATATAATAATGAATAACATAATCATAACATATTATAAAACAAAATCCCTCCGCCGGCGCCGCGTCTGTCTGAACGCGATAAACTCAAAAACTACCGAACGGATTTTCCTGCAGTTTTCACCAATTGACGGAGTGATTCATAAGGAAGGTTTAAGTGGTGTATAGAATTATTCCGAAGCCGGGTATATAATTGTCTTTATATATCTGAATTTACAGAATTCATGATTTCTGTTACTAAGTACCTACATACACATACCTGTTAAACTGTGTAACATGTTTTATTTTCCTAACAAAACTATTCGATCGTAAACTCGTAAAACAATAATTAAGATGGCCAGTATCATTTTGCGGACTTTAAAAACTTGTTTGTCTTTTGGCATTATACTATATTTAGTTACTGATTTGCCCAAAATTAAAAAAAAGCACGTTAACAATGGATTTTCATATACCTTTTCTGCCTACTCAGCACGTTAACCATGAATTTTCATATTTTTTTTTCGATCCGCACATTTGTACAACAATAATGATGACGTAAATTCTGCCTCATTAAAAAAAAAGTATAATGGTGCTTACCGAGCACGTATAAAATAAATATTATACCATCCTACTTAAACAAAGTAGAGAATATAAAATTATAATGAATATCTGTAGGTATTTTAATAATAGGTAAGTAGGTAGAAGTCTTAATTTCTCATACTACAATAAAATTAATCTGAAATAAAGACTTAGTGCGGATTTCAGCAGTGAAATTGAACGCGTTCAGCACATCTAAACGCGTTGAAATATAACAATTTTGACACTGACAGCTCTTGAACGCGTTTTAGAAATGCTGATCGCGTTCAGTTTAATTTGTGAAATCAGTTTACTCAAAGCCAACCGGAGAAAAATGTCTAAATGAAAAAATAGCAAGAAACATATTTAAAATTGGAGGAATATCATGTACAGGTAGATTGGTATGTATTAAACTCTGACAGAAATAATAAATACGTAAGTAACTACAATATTTTATTACCGTATATTATTAAACAACAATATTAAAATAAATTTGCAATTTAAGTATTCGCGACTGTACCAAAACATAATGTATGTAGAAGTTTAGATGGAAATTTAACATACTTCTACATATTAAACCAGGTCGAAATTATGGTGGTTGGAGACGACTATTTCTTGACTATTTTTTGACACCAATTTCAAATGAAAAAACGTAAGCATTCCGCGGTAATCAGGTGAGGATTGTGGCGAGAAAGGCTCACCACGTAATCCTCACCAAGACACCTTTATATCTCTGGAACCTCTTAATGACTATTTTCGAGATTTGGCATAGCGTTACGACTATTTATTGACTATTTTTTGGAATTGAAACCAAGTCGATACTCCCAGCCGTTTGCTTGCACTGAGGTGAGGATTGTGTGGAGACGTTCACCCCACAATCCTCACCAACTTATAGCTATAACTTCGGAATCTTAATGCGACTATTTTTTTAACTTTGGTGACTATTTATGACTATTTCTTGACTATTTTTTGGCGTTTTCAAAATTCAATTTCATGAACTTTTGAAAAGTGAGGATTGTGTGGTGAAGGACACAAATTACGCTGATATTATCTCTAGAAAGATGTTTCTTTTTACTGTAGTTGAACCATAAACATTAATAAATGGATATAAATGACACATTTTCGCTTGGTAAGATCGTCAAGGAGACGTAAAAACTTTTAACGCGACTCGGTAACCGGCTGCGATCGAAACATTCTCAGAGCAGAAAAAGTGGAACGACTCGACAACAGGCATTCCTTTTGCCGATGAATTGCTTTATGGAATGTATCGATGGACTGAAGCCACTGCTTCAGCTGATAATAATTCCCGGAAAAATTTAAGTGCTTTTAATTATTTATTTAAAAAACAAATGTACAATTTACCTTTGGATCAAAGCTGAAGGCAGTTTCCGGCCTCAATGGACATGGAAGTCCACACTTACAAGTGCCGGTTGTCTGAAGATACTCCCGCAACTGTGGAAGAGTACTCAATGCTGTTCCGCTTGGACTGCAACAAAAAATATCAATATTAAGGTTTTAACAAAGAATGGCTTAGTTAGTATAGCTTGTCCAGTTTGGAATGACGGAAATGACGTGCCCCACTACCGCATTTTACGTACAAGCCGCGGTGCTGTATACGTAAAATGCCGTAGTGGAGCGCGTCATTTCAGAGTGAACAAGCAATAATAGAAGATAATTATGAGTGGGAGTCTATAGCTTTTGGGATATATTTTTTTAATTATTATTTCGATGCTGTTAAACCATCACCATGTCACCAAAAACCGGGACAGATAGTGATCATAATGAGGGTTTATGACTAAATTGCTAAATTGCTGTCACGTAGATCAAATTGATCTACGAGGTTTGGTAAAAGTTAGTGGTGGTGTAGCCTTGGCATAGTGACGCTCGTATTTGGTAGAGATTGTAAGGTATGGGCCCTGACTTTTTACTGACTTCCAAAAAGGAGGAGGTCCTATGTACGAGTTTGTGTTTTTTTTTTAAATGGTGTTCACCGATTTCTCCGTCAGTTGTCGACTGATTTTGAAAATTGGTATTTTTGTTTGAAAGGGTAAGCTCTCGAGGTGGCCTCATATTAATTTTATTGAGTTTGCTTGGATAGTTTTTGAGTTAGCTTCAATAATACATTATTTTTCCCACTTAGTTTATATGGATGATATGATAATAACTTCCTGTCACTATTATTTGCAGAGTAGGTAGTGAGTGGTATTCGATTTTGTGTGGGGTAGGTACCACCACTAAAAAGAGAAAAATAAAAACATTTTACAAGAAAAAAATAACTACTTCCAAAAAAACACTACACAGTGAAAAATAACTTTAATTTCGAAAGTCGGTGACAAAAAACGAAAATTCAAAACCCGACACCGACTTCCGAAATTAAAGAAAAAACACTTTTTAGTGTTTTTTTTTTTGGAAGTCAGTTTGTTTTTGTAAAACAGTTTTCTATACGATAGCAGCTTTGATCAGAAGTTCAAAAATTATTTATCTCAAATTTTGCTTAAGGCGACGATAAGCGACTATTAATGATTTTATACTGAAGATCACGTCTAAACGAATAGTGTTAATGATTTGGAAAAAATATATTATATTATGTTAAATTAGACCATTTTCTTAATACTTAATTATATCTGTGAATTATTTTGGATTATGTTTATATAACACTCAGGGCCTATTTCACGAGGTCTGAATAGCCACTACTTACCTAATAAATTCAAAAATGGAACAGAATTTGTATGAAATTAATTGCCAAGTAAGTTAATAGGAACTTAATCGTAGGTGGTGAAACAGGCGCTAAGCACGGGTGTCATAAAGTAAAGTTATGCCTAACGCGGATAAAAAACTAAGAATCACGCAAAAACTATCAAGCGTATTTTGCACCATTTTAAAGATAATTTTATTATTTAACTTTTAGTATACGTGTTTTATTAAAATACTGTTTGTTTTATATATTATAATATTATATGAGGTAAAATTTGTTTGTTTGTTAGTTAGTTTAGTAAGTTTCTAAGTAGGGGTAATCTCCGGAACTACCAGTCATATTTGAAAAATTCTTTTTGTATTGGATATCCTAACTCTTGAGGAAGGTTATAGGCTCGCGGACGTAGTCGCGGGCAGAAGCTAGTGTATAATAAATTAATAATGCGTCTAATTTGGGACAGTGCTCCTTGACGTGCGAGTCCTTTTACTGGTCGGCCGTACGACGCGTTGCGTGAGCTCTAACACAGAAGACGCAAGCTAACCACTCAAGGCTTTTGGCATATATCTGCGTCTAAACCGCAGCCGCAAAGTAAAGCATGGCTGCATAAAACAATAGCATACGATACGCACACAAAACTTAATTGCGTATTATTCAGCAAAATCCGATTTCACTTAATAAAGCGTGTTTGAACTAATGCGAGAGGGGAACCAGTGATTTATGTAGACGATTGAAGGCGTATTTATTGAAAGCGCATGATGCAAAGCTTCTAGTCAAGCGTGATCGCACCCCAACTCGAGCGGTTTAATCAAACGGCTAACTGACTTCAGTGCGGTCAATCGATAGTTCATTTCTAAACCTCTTTGAGCTTACCTCGATGCTCTCTACATCATGCAATATTAGAAGTCATACATCATTGGTTTACTCATTAACCTAGTTAACCGAACGTGCAATTTTTTTTCTACTTTCTATAACGAAGTTTTCATCATGACACCTTGTCTGCGACATTACACTGTCGCAGATTGTGTCGTTCAAAAACAGATATTGCAACCACGCAATAACCCAAAGGGCTATTAAGAACAATTTGCAAACATCACAATCCTTTTACGATGACAGCTCGGAGCATAGGTTGCCGCCATTATTACACCTCGATTCGCTTTACAAACAGCCTCTTTCATGAATGCTCCACATGATAATTCACGCCGATTGTTCACGGTCTGGTACACTTGGTGAAGGTAAACCGCAACCGCAAAAAAGATTTTTGTTTACCCGCTTTTTATACATGCACGGAGTCTGCGGCTTTGACCACTATACGGGGTGTTTGCGGTCGGATAGAGAGTAAACGGGGAAATTCGTTTTTTGCGATTGCGTGCATGTTTGGGGGAGCGTGGACGTAGACAGCTGCCGATAATTATTACTCAACACGCGAACCCTTTCGCACCTTGCGGTCGCTACTATTCGATTTACTTGTATTAAACCAACTCGTCAATTAATGTTTTAAACAGGTATAATTAAATCACAATACCATGGCACAATCATGACATGACATTTAAATTTTAAATATAGTAGCAAATAATTTTTTTGAAGTGAAAACTTCTTTAGCGGCGTTGTGCACTTTTTTTGGGATGGATATAAAATGTTAAACTTGCATCAGAACGTGCCGTAAGATCCGTTGCCTAGCAACCGACAAAGTAAATATCAAAATAAATTATAGTCTGTGACATTACGTAAAGATTGCGAGGTAAGAATTTTTACCCATATTGATGGGTAAAAAAAAGCAGTCAAAACATACTTAATGCAAAGTATTTAAATAATGTTTATTTTTGCTAGACTATATTTTGATAATAAATATACTACTACTACTAATGAATATTGTATTTAACCACATAAATTATAGTTCTTTTATACTGACAAATAAAGCAATTCGTGCGAAATTATTCCCAAAATATTCAAAAATGCAAAACGTTCATGTTCAAGTTTTCACTTCTGCCGGCACTCCCGGAGTGCAACCCGTTGTTTTTTTTTATCCTGAAATGAATGGGCATTAAAAATGTATGATCATTCATATCCCAGTGATAAAAAACTATTGTAAAACATGAGTAAACCTAGACAACAAATACTCGGGATCAAAAACCTACCCGAAGTGCAACAAAAGGCGTCTAGACGGATGCTCGCTACTTCGTCGTCACCTAATGCAGCAGACACCATTCAAACACATGACAAGATTAACAGAATAAGAGCAGCCATAAAGACCGATCTTAATGTTGATGCTAATAAAATAAACGAATCGAACATAAATCCTATTAAAGTCAATGTGTCACAGAATGTTCCACGAAAACAAGCCACACAAGTCTGTGTTATTATGCAGACAGTCATCTTTCATAGCCTTGAGAAATACTTATTTATGACTAATCGTAGTCGCTGTACAATTTATCCTCATTGACAAACATGAAAACAGATAATAAAAATAAGATACACGTTAAACTTAATTATTTTAATTTTATTGTAAAAACAAGTTATCCTAACTTTTTCAATATTATATTGTTAGAACACACAAAACTGCAAACTTAGGTACCTACAAAGTTGTTGTAGGTACCTAAGTTTGCAGGTTTATGAAACTTAATTGTGTTTATAAAACATTTTATTTTTCGTTAAAATTAATAATGGAATTTGGGCTAGAATGACGATGATGAAGAAGGGGTAGCTTTTGGCTCATTCTTTAGTAGGAGTATAAATACCTACTCCAACATATCGAAAGAGAAATTCGTTGTTACCAGGAATCAGACTTTAAACTAATCAACTACTATGAAGGTGCTCTCCTAGAGAGATTCGCATAACCCTAATGACCCCAGAACTTAACAATGCTCCACGATTTTGTTTTATTATTGACTCCTGAAATCTTACGGAAGCTTCCCAAAAAGCTATAGGTTACATTTGATATGTAAAGGTATTGAGTTTCTTGCCCGTCTTCTCCATAGTTAAGAACCTACTACGCTTCGGAATGGGCAACTAGGTTTCATCTTCATCGCAAATAAACGTATTTTCTTTCTTTATCTTTCTGACTGACCGACCCCTTGACAATTAAATAATGATCGCAAAATCTGGCAAGTACCCACATCTAGTCTCGTCCTACAGACCACAACGCCTTTTGAATTACAGCATCCCATATCAATACAGTTTGGCATAAGAGGTGGACAAATATTCGACTTCCAAGAAAAAAACACTACAAAGTGAACAATAACTTTAATTTCGGAAGTCGGTGTCTTTGGTTTTGAATTTTCGTTTTTGCCACCGACTTCCGAAATTAAAGTTATTTTTCACTTTGTAGTGTTTTTTTTGGAAGTCGGTTTTTATTTTTTTGTAAAAAAAAGTTTTTATTTTTCACTTTTTAGTTGTGGTCAGTGGTACCTACCCCACACAAATTCGAATACCACTACCTGCTATGAAAATAACAGTGACAGGAAGTTATCATCATATCATCCATATAAAATAACTGGGAAAAATATATTTTATTGAGGCTAACTCAAAAACTATCCAAGCAAAGTTAATAAAATGTATATGGGACCACCTCGGAAGCCGACCTTTTCAAACAAAAAAATATTTTTAAAATCGGTCCACAAATGACGGAAAAATCGACGAAAATAAATTAAAAAAAAAAACTTAGTACGTCCTCCTCTTTGGAAGTCGGTTAAAAAGTTATTCCTATGTAAGTACATAGGGTACTAACAAGGTAGGAGATTCATTGGATCAAAGAATTACTAATCAGCTGTATTTCTCGATGTGCAACCAGTGCAACAGGCATTTGATAAAGTTGCCAAACTTTTTCAAATGGCTGGATAATCAAAGGCGAAGAATTAACTGCCACACAACCTCTAGTCTCTTGATTATAAAGTTCTGAAAGATTCTCGAGACAAAATTAATTACTCTTACTCAAAATTCTGTAATATTAAGGCTGGGGTACCTCAAGGCTCTTTCCTGGGACCAACATTGTGGAAATTCCAGTTCCGGAAAATCTTCAGGCACTGAATTTTGGAGATCTGTATACTATAATATATACCTTAATGATAATGAGGATCTACGAAAAGCATCATTAACAACAAACATAACCATAACACCAACATTAAATGACTTAATGAATGGTAAAGTCAGCTCGACTAAACTGATAACAATGATTAGCAATTTAGCAAGCTCGGAGAAGAATTCGTATTTTGAAGACAACGAAGTAAAGTGTACAATGGGATCCATTACACACATATTATTTTTCATCGGTAATTAAGTCATTATAACGTGTATTATACAATAAATAAATAATGTTATCTCAAATCTAACATGGCGCTTCTCATGACTTTATTGATGTGTCCTATGACGAACCCATCAGTTGCTACTTCATAATATTTAAATGATGTAAGGTCTTAACCGTAATGAACGACGGAACAATATCGATCGGTATAATAGATATCCCGAGCTATATAAATATTTTCTTAGGAGTACTAATATGGTTGTTTGTTATGTAATTTTCATACATTACTCATCTATCTCGTAAAAAGATCTACAGCCACGTTTTAACCGGTATCGTCCCGCTGGCACCATTTGGTGCCACTTAAGATTGTGGCATATGTCATATGGCTAGCATTCGTGATTTAAAAACTATTTCTGCTTTCAAATATCGATATATTTATTATTATTAATATACAGGGTGTTAAAGTAATTGCGTGCCATAGCTTAGGGGTAGGTTCAGTATCGATAAAGGAAACTAGGAAAAATAAAAAATAAATCCAGAAAAATTGTAAAAAAACATTAAAAAAAATTGTTAGGTCAACCTAATTTAGTTTGGAATCAGGTATTTACTAAGATTAAAAATCAACTTATTTACTCATGTTTTAAGTTGATTTGATTGCTATTTTAATGTAGTAGGTACTAAATTAGGTTTCCCTTGCAATTTTTTTTTAATGTTATTTTTTCAATTATTTTTCTGGATTTATTTTTTATTTTTCCTAGTTTCCTTTATCGATACTGAACCTACCCCTAAGCTATGGCACGCAATTACTTTAACACCCTGTATAATTATATTTAATATTTATATATATATTTATATATATATAAATATACGTGTATTTCCTTATAATATTAATACTTGCACTACCCTACGGGTTAAACCACCCACGTAAAGTAATTTAAAGACTTAAAGTAGCTAAAGACTTCATAATGTAAAGAAAAACTCCATAAGGAAAACTGGTAATAAACATACACGAACAATACAGCCTACAGTTTCCTGCTTTTGTTGCTGAGCGAAAATAAAGATAACATCGATAGCTGTATACCGTCTCCAAGAGACATCGGTATTATTGGCCCCTAGTATTGTGATTGATCTCATTTCCTTTGTGACCGCCGGGGCAATGTATAATGGGTGAAATATTCTGGCGCCAAGCCAATGTACGCTGCCACACAAAACATGACGACATTTTGTTCCACTAAAAAATTTAATGATAATAATATCCGAATTCAAAATTGCTTGGAATGGTGAGCAAGAATCGTTTGTTTACGTAAAGACAACATCTTTTATTAATTGGAACCCGGTCGTAAAGTTCTGTACGCTCATTTTGTCTAAATTGTAACTCCCGATTTTCATTTTGTAATCTTTGTGTCGTCAACTCGACACTCGTCAACCTCCGAAGCCATTTTGGTTCAGGATGTCGAAAGTCGATACGAGCAACCAACTCACACTTTGTAACAAACTATTCTCTTCTCTAGTTTTAGATTTATTGCTTAATACGAAAAAATTTAGTAAGTTATTTAATAAAAGCACAACAGCGGCGCTTAATAAAAAGAAAGAGCGCACATTCATCAGTCAGTTTTCAAACAACGTTTCAATTGTGGCAACAAGGACATTATCAATATAAACAGGGTGAGTGTCGACTCGACTCAATGCCTGTAGTCGATAACGAGTTGAGTCACGAAAGGGTTTCCCTGAATGACTCATTGGCGACTTACTCGACCCGACCGAATAGCCAAATGCAAAAAGAGCGTTTTAATTTGATAATTGCGGCTGGACTTGATATTAAATGATAGAACACTGTATAAATTGATAAAAACATGAGCAATTTCGGAGTCGGAATTTACTCAAACTTTTTTTGCAGCCAGTTCAATCTTATCCCATATGTTCAAATTGAGCATGCGTTCTTTAAACACCACACAGCCAGGATAGGTTGGTGCTCAATTCAATTAGGCAAATGTAGAGTGCTTATTCGAACACAATACGTTTATTAAAAGCTATTCACTACCATAATAATTGACTGTAATCTAATTGGAGCGGATGAATAAATAAGCTATTTAACCACTGCATTGAAATATAATATGAAATGAAGAACGTGAAAAATTTACCGTGATCGTAAAACACGTTCACTTCCCGAATTACGAGACACATACAAACCCTTACGCTGCAAATCAATACTTAATTAAATTAAGACACTACAAAAACCGCATACGTGCAGCCAAAAGAACCAATCAAGTTCTTTTTCTTTGAATAAATACTAACATCATTGAAATATCGACGTTCTACAGTCTACAGAACTACTTTCTACCAGAGTTTAGGCTACAAAGTATAAATCGGAGTTGACGAACTCGTAGGTTTAAGCAGTGAATTCTGCAAAGTAAAGAATAGAATTCGAATTAGAAAGCCAAACAGGAATATATCGAAATAGGGACATATCGATGAGTTGGTAAACGGGTAAGTTACAAATTGAGCTTTTATTTATTCATGTGAGGGGAACGAGGTTGAAATGGGTCGAGGCCGCTTTATAAAGGACACTCTTAGCTCGGCGCTAAAGGGTTTATCAATGTCGTTCTATCGAGAATAAGTCTTTGAATCGTAAAGTTGAGTTTCGTGTTGGGTCGACATTGCAGATTTTTATTTTGTAGATCCAGCGAAGTGACTGATCTGTGCTGTAAATGATTTCGATGTCGATATCTTGCCGAATGTTTCTTTAATCATGAGCTCTTCTCTTTACTATTACATCCTGAGATAAACGTATTTTCTCCAGAAAATTGATGACGTACGACTTACGAGTAGCGTCAATAATTGGATCAAATATGTTTAAATATCTATGTTATATTTACATATTTGCATGAAATAACAGATGATGCTTAACAAAAAAATAAACTTAATGTAGCAGGCTGTTAGCCCTTATTTGAGGCAGAAATAAATTAAAGATTTGTTATATATATTAAGTGATTCAAGGCGATGATCTGCAATATCGCGTGATTAATAGATTGCAGGTTTTAATTTCTGCTGTAAGGAGACTTGTGATTTTCTATGTCACAAAACATGTCTGGTACTGGTACGTACATTGTAAAGCGTGTTTCTAGTTTCTTTTTCCATGTGTGATGCCTGGAAATCTTTAATAGACTGATATTTTGGGATATTTTTAATGATTCTATAAAAAGAATGACTAATGTCAAGATGAATAAAAGCAGCTTCAAATTAAACTTAATAGCATATCATTTAATTATAGAATCAATTGGTAAGTAACAAACCTAACGACTATACAGTTGATAAGGGTGAAAGTATCATACTATGTATTGGTAATGGTATTAGACTACAGGTGAATGGCCGGACCTAGGCGACAAGTACTCGCTCCACGAGTAAGCGATCAACCAACCCCCACTTTATAGATCTACCAACGATTTTAGCTTGAGGAATTAAGGACTATAAAATTGCTCATAAATCTTATCAATACTATTAAGTTAAGTACTGTAAATGTGCCCTGACTTACAAATTACAATGTAAGTACTGTTTCAAAATCTAGTTCTATAAGTACGTTCTAATTTTATTTCAGTTTTCTTGATTTTCCGAGATTCTAGGGTTCCGAACTGAACATTATGAAATCTAACACCGAATTAATCAATAAAGGATTACATAACTTGATTACTTTAAATAGAAATACGAATTAAGAATGTAAGATCGACCGCCTATTTATAGATTCCCAAAGATACTATTTTTAAATACCTTCCAAGTACAAAGTATTGACCTCTCAAGCCAGTACAGTACACATAGATATCTAGATAAATAATTACACATTAAAATAAAACGATATCACAGGTGAATAAAATGTTGTCCAGTCAAGTTCAGGTTTGCAGGTAACACCTGCCACATGCCAAGCGAAGCCAAGCGCCGCATCGAAAAGCAAATAAATTCACTTGAATACTGCAGGACGTGTAACGTCGCCTAGTTTTTGCAAAGCATATTTCAAAGAGTTTTTCTTAGATTCGCATGGCAACCTTGACTCGATCCCCTCGGCTACGCTTCTGTGGGAACGATTGAGAACACATTTCATTTACTTCGTCCGTCTGGAGCCCATGTGAGCTGACGCATCCGGCAGACTTCACGCAAGGGTCGTACGCCATTCGTCGACGTTCATGTTTATTTATCTAACTTTGTTAGGTATATAATACCATGGGATTATAAGGTTGAATTATGCTTGCATGGAAAATTATACCAGTACCTGTTCCTTTTTTCTTCTACTTCGTAAGTAATTGGACGGACTAAATAAACATTGCAAATTAAAGGTACTTTAATGATGTTATCTGTGTTATTTTAGCATGTTTGTTTTTTCCCCTCTTCTTTGGTCAGAAACTCGGAACCAATTATGATTAGACATTTTATTAAAAGAGCGTAGGTAACTAGGTACTCACAGAGAGCATTCACTTCATGAGTTTGATGTTTGCATTTTTGCAAACATTTGCTGTGCGAGCTATTGTTACGCGGCGAACATTCATCATGACAGGAACAGTTTGGCGAGTACGTGATTATAAAATAAATTCATAGAGAGTGATACAAGCAAAGACATTAAATTACTACAAGGATATTTTGGCGCCTGAATGACATTGACAGGGGGGCGTTGTTGGTAAACATTTGTGAAATTGTGTCACAGAAATTGTATTGACAAAACAAGATGGCGACGTTAGTTCCGATTTTGGCCACGCGCCAAAATAACCATGTAGCGTTATAGCTGTGCTTGCGAGCGAATGTTCGTTTCGCGATTGGATGTTCGTAACGTAACAAAAGCTCGCGAACAGAAAGCTCGCGGTGCGTACCGTCCATGAAGCTTAATTCATTATTATTTTACATCAGATATTATATTGCAACTCTTTTAGCCTGATATCGTTGTCATAACCTCATAACTAAACAATGTTCAATTTTAAAGACCCAATTGCGGTTAGCGGTTTTCCTCGTATAATAGATCGACAATAAAATTATAATTGACTAATTAAATTAATCCAGATAATAATACTGAATGATCATAAACATTTCATTCCGTCAACAAGCAAGTTGATATGGAGCTAAATACAAGCTATAAGTTGTTAGTTACACTAAGTTTGAATAATTACATGTCACGACGTTCAAACAGTCCAGATTTAACTTTAGCAATTAAGAATAGTGAGACTAATGGCCGTATCATGGATGTTAAATTCGTTTATTTGTTGTTGAGACGCTCTCCACCCAGAGTCGGCGGCGTGCCTCATTTAATGGAGCAATAAAAAATGTTCGACTGTGCTTACGTAATCCATATTATTTCCGCGTCGAAGCCAAAGCGGAGGTCAACGCGCGTATGATCTCGCCTCCCAGCCTCATTGTCCCTGTTCCATAAATCTTAAACCAGATTACTAGATATGCTTTATAAGGTGCCAGTAATGGTTATGAATTCAAAGATACGCTGATACGCTTCTACATGCTGTGTTGATTACTTAATTGGCTCTCAAATACAGATATTGTTGTGACCTTGCGAAGACATTACAAAACTTGTTTCTTGTTTTTAATTGTTCAGCAAAAAATATGACTACCTATACCTACTCATAATTTTATTAAAGTTGAAGTGATTTAGATCGTGCGTGTCGACTTGTCGAGGTATTCTTATAGTGGGTAGTACAGACTTTGAACCTGGATATAATGCATATTACTTACTGGGTTTTGTGACATCACTATAAAAGACACCAACAGCGACACTTAATTAATTTCGGTTAAACCTTAGCAAGAGTGATCGCTTGGTTTTGTACAGGGTTCACCGCTCTAAGGTCTACGTGAAATTAAATTAGATATCTCGCGGGCAAAACAATCATTTTAGCTTTAACTTTTGCTATTACCGATTGGAATGAAAAACATTTCAAAAGTCAGTCTTTTCCAGTGTTATAATTTACCTTACATGAGTCAAACATTTTAACAATATAGATAAAAGTCTATCGATCCAAGCACGCAGTGCCATTGTAAACGATGACTAAAAGAAAGTTGGAACGAATTATAAATCAGATCAGAGCGCCTGGTGACGCCCATCAAATCCGTCGAAACAATTGAGAGGAGCCGTATGAGTTGAAGACGGACAATCCCAACATTGTGCAATACCTCACAAAGAAGGCCAGAGAAATCCATGCGTATACAATGCGACTTTCGAAAAAAAACCAGACGGTGTTCTTTACCTCGCTTGTGATGGTGGCTATAAATCAGTTGAGCAATAGCTAGTCCCCAACGTCAATAAGCACACTGACAATTTGACACAAAGAAAAGTGGAAGAATAAGATTTTTATTGTTTCTTGTAACATAATTTACGACGGTCGAACATCTGTTTGAGCTGTTGCCTCGTCTGACGAAACAATCGTTTCCGATTTTGACGTAAGAAGCCATGATTTCTGATTAGACTGCCTTCGGTGGTCTAGTCTGGTTTCACAATTTAAATTAGTTTACTTAGTATGATTTCATAATGATTATCCCGTACTTATTTGAATAATTATATCTCAAAAGAGAGGAGTTCTGTGTCCCAGCAGTGGGAAAATTAATAGGCTGATTATATATGTTATGTATCTCAAAAGAACAAATGTATGTCATGTCACCTTGCTCGAAATCACTAGAAAGAAAAAGTAGTGCAGTTACCAGGAAGCTTGACCGCAAAGCCATTAAATAAAACTTTATGGTACTGTGTGCACGCGAACGAAGTGTTCGTTACAGTATTGTTCAGTTCTTGGGCATTGTACCCTACAGCAATGACAGATAAGGGCAGGTTACGCGCATAAAGTCCTCAGTCCACGATACAAGATACAATGGAATCTGTTGAGCTCGGAGCTCAAACCTCATCGTAGGTTAGCCCAGTTAGTGATACGGCACGTAGCTGCGTAGGCATCAATAATAAATATGCCGCAGAATATTAAAATACCTGACGTGAACCTAGTTTAAAAAATATTCAGAACAAATTACATTTAACATTCTCACCACTTAAATGTCACTTTAAACTGTATATCGGGAAGAACTGTGAAAGGGAGATATAGTAAATGTCATATGGATTATCCACATGCCATTCTACTCCTCAGCGATGCAATTTTACTTCGGTGTCCTATGCACCCTTTTTTAGAAAACGTTTGAAGGCTCGTGCAGACCAGCGCGACGCGATGGCGCAATGCGACACGAACAATACATTTTCTAAGAAAACTTCATGGTAACAATAGCCGGTGTCGCGTCGCGTTGTCGCGTCGCGCTGGTCTGCACGAAGCTTTACAATAACCGGTGTCGCGTCGCGCGACAAGGTGCGCTGGTCTGCACAAGCCTTTAGCTTTGCGTAGGTATGCCTACTACGTACTATAGTTTTATTTTATTTTTATATCATTACCCAGATTTTGATGGATGTGAAGAATCCTATGGCTTTTAATAATATTCTTGCCTTTTACTTCCAATATTTTGATACTGCGTATTACATTTAGGCGGAATTTATGAAATTCATAATCGAAAATGGATTATGTGACACAAGTGCAGGTAACATAGGTCCTGACCTGAGGGTTCATAGTTTCATACCACCAAGGCCGTCTTAGGGCAAGCCGGGGCCCCCTAGAAAGTAAAGTATATACCTAAGTATGAGTTAGATTCGAATTAACGATAATGGTTTCTTTCGGGATTCCTGTTCTGAAAAATTTTCTATTATAATATATCCTCAGTAATTTTTTTTAATGATATCACGTTCTATGGACATAATTGACAAATTAGTTAGTCGTTCTTGTAACAATGTCGTTCGTAATTTATTTTTTATTCCCTTTTTTATGAAAATGTGCGCTCTCTACTGCAATTGGTAATCATCAAGTAAAGGAATATTTCGCGCTTCCGAGGCCCTCGTGTGGTGCGGGGCCCAGGGCTCTGGCCCCCTGTGCCCTTAAGGTAAAGACAGTACTGCATACCACGTACACACAAGTGTCAAATGAGTGTATTCTCAAAGATTAAAATTAAGAAAATATCAACATCAATAACGTATTGCAACCAGATGCTCACACATTTATGATCACGGCCTATTTTCTGACAATCGACTAATCATGTTTACTATGACAGTTAAAATTATGCAGCTGCCCAGGATTTAATTTATGATATTAGGATGACTCGAGGGTACTGCGAAAATAGGGTAATGATTTGATCTATTGGTTCAACACTAGTTCTTACTGAAATAAGGGTCAAATTCTCAATTCAAAGTTCGTTGCAAAATTCTTTTTTCAAAGAGAGTTTAGGGCTTTACTGAACTTCTACATCGACGACAGACTTAACAATACATATGACAGGAGAAAAGACATGAGCATCTTAGCCCTCAAGCTTCCAGAGAGTAGTAATGTCGTCTTCGCAACTCGAACGATACTAAAAGTTTTTATGCTGTCAAGGATCATTCTTTTTAACGTCGCGTTCAAGTTACGAAATAAAATGGCATTATAATGCAAATGTTTAGCAGATGCAATTATACGATCTGCAAATAAAAGGGACTGAAGCCGTTTGGTCCAAATGCTCAGTTTTATTGGTGTAAAGTAAAGTAACTTTCTTCACTTACATCGAGAACGTCCGCACAGCTGCCGGACTGGTTTGTCCACTTGTGCCGGATTGATTTAACGTGAACACACGATCCGCGGTGCTCGCGCCGCTGTATTCCACCAATACTTCATTACCGCTCAACCATCTCGAACATTGATCGTTAAATAATATTATTTGAGAGGGTTAACAATGCGCAACCGCAGACTGCGACGCGGACTGACTCAGATGAATTGGTTTAATATTAATTAATAATTTTAATTTCATTCGTTCTCAGTTTGTCTTAGTTCAATATTGCATTTAAGATATTTTCATACAAGATAATGCAAAGTATTTCATGCAGGATGAATCTTTTTGTTTCTGACCAAAGGCTTGGCAGATACGGACTACGAAAGATCAGACTATCGCAGCCGTTATTTCTTCTTTTCGTATCGACGGAACATCTATATTATTATACTTTATGGGCCTAGAGGTGGGCACGTTTCTTGCGGTGTCAGAGGCTTTGTTCAGATCGTCAAGGGTGAACGGACATTTGGGACGCTCCAGCAAATGGTTCATAGTCTGATCAGGAGCACCGCACTCCCACTGGGTGTTAGATAAATCGATAATACCCCTTTTCCTCAGATTATGTTTGCAGCGGCTTATTTGGGTATGCTTTCGAAATAGGACACTGCATTTCACGACCGGAAGACGAGTGATTTTGTGGCTTCATGCAGTCGTGAGGTGGTGGATACCTTTCTTCCTACAATTTGCTTCGCTCTTTAGGTGGCCTGGTAAAGCCACGTTATCTATCTTGATTATTCAAAGACCATCATAACAATATCTTCCAAATGAGTAGATGAATGAGTTAGGATAGGTTTAATTAAATTGGACTTGGAAAAAAGGTGGACAACGAGTTTTTCGTCTTGTAGACTACACACAACAAAGGCAAAATTTATTAGAATACAAGCTCTCGGCGACAGCGTTTGTCATTATCGACTTTACATTTGGTCGAATCTAGACTTGAAGAGGTAGCGTTAGAAATTGTGCAGGATTATATTCGCTTAGGACGCTGATTGATATTGATGGTAGACACATTCAGAGCCGAAGAAAGATCAAATTGGGTTATAGTAAAGTATCTGGCAAAGATCGTATATTCTCAATGCGGGCAAGGCATCTAAACATACCGCAATGACCAAATTTTTTGACCAGCATGTTACTATGTTGCTACTGGGCGTTGAATTTGTTAATTTTACAAGTCAATGAGCTAAGAAGCAAATTATGTTTCAGGTGCCCTCTTGTGTGACCATACTTCTCCTACGCCTACCAAACTACTTACCCAGTCGACGGGCTACATAGTTTCACCACGGCATACCGTATTCTGCATATTTTATGTCTCATGCAGACACGAAAGAAGAGAAATTACGAAATATACTTTCAAAGAACTGCACAGTGAAAGAACCCTGGAGAATTTTCAAATATTAGTTACTGTGCGATCTTTCCATGTTTGCTAAGGGACAAAATAATAGTCAAAAGTCCTTTTAAAGCCCCTTGCAGATGAACTCCCGCGAAAAGATCTGACGACGCGGACAGTCGGGTGTATGTCGTGGCCCCACTTACGCGAGGCTTTTGTCCAGCGACTATCATTTAGCATAAGCAAAAACCTGTTTAGGTATAATATAACAAAGTACTTTTGAAGCTAACCCAGTTAAATTCAGTGAAAGGGTTTACACTTCTTAAAGAGACCCCAAAGTTTAGCCTTTTAAGGATTAAAGATTTTAAAGGGGTTTAGCTGGGAAATACTCGTAGCATAGTGATGCAAATTTTAATGCTGCTAAACAGCCCTGTGTAAAGTCATGTGAAATGTAAAATATTAATATTGTGATAGGTATACGTTGTGCTTTTTGGTCACTTGGGGGTGTCTGTTGCTAGGGTGTCTACTGGAGCAGTTGTAATATTGTACTTGTTATTGGTAATTAAATAATAATGATAACCAGAGAGAGAGAGAGGGCAACAATATTAATTTAAGTAATTAATTTAATATTTTTTTTAATGCTGACTGTACATTTAATTATTTTGTATTTATTCATCTTTAGCATGTTAAAATTGAGTAACAAAAGAATGATATTTTTTTCATTACATAGCATTCTGCGTGATTTAGATGACCTTAAGCCTACTAGGATATTTTTTTTAGTTTGATTATAGTTGTTAGAAGCTTTTAACTATTAATTTTATACTTTTGCTATGTGTTTCTTTCTTTCTTTACCTATAATATTATTTTTATGGTGCTTGACCATTGTTAGTACATAAATACATATGTAAACATCTAAATTCCATCAGCAAAGCTGCTCTTCGACATACCAATAAATTCAGCCTGAGACTGTGTTCATTACATAGTATAAAACAAAGTCGCTTCTCGCTGTCTGTCCTGATGTAGGGTTAGATCTATAAAACTATGCAACAAATTTTGATGTGGTTTTTTAATAGATAGAGTGATTCAAGAGGAGGGTTTATGTATAATACATACATATTATAGTATAGAAAACTGTCCACGCGGGCGAAGCCACTGGCAGCAGCTAGTAAATACTAAATTAAATCAACCAGCTTGATCATTACTTACCTAACATAGATTACCGATGTGCTACTAACTATTCTCTTCCAACCTAGGGGCACTGTTACTGTTTGTTGAGAATCATTCTGCACCACTGTCCTTGAGCTTAGCTCTGGATTCTCAGGAGGCTGGGACAGAACAGGCGCCGGCAGCACGGCCAGGACCACACCATCTGCAGTCCTCACCAGCTGTGGTGCACTACCACTATCACCTTCACTTACTATTCCTCTACTCACTCCTACTTGTTGGTTTAGTATACTTATACTCTGATTCACTATCGACTGATGAGATACACTCTGTTCTAAGAATTGATAGTTCACAAAACTTTTGCACACAGATAACTCTCTTTCACTACAATTTGATCCCTCACCACCACTCTGAACTGTTACATTCTCACTATATTGGTTCTGCCCATGACGCAATGCAGCCGGGTGCATAGAATTCATAGTATTATCTGAAACAATGGGGCCACAACATCTTGCCTGATATGTTGCCAGATCTACTGTTTCTACAGGTACTCTTGTATGAAAAGTTTCAACACTGTTAAATTCTGTACCTGCTTGCTCAGAACAATCTCGTTTGACACTTATATTACCTGATCGGTCACTCCTACTATCTTCATTCTTTGAACATGTTTCCTTCATATACTGTTGTGAAACTGGATAGAATTCTGTTCTTTGTGTAACATTATCAGGCATACCATAAACATTTACTTTGCCATCATCATCATTTAACTGTTTGTAGTAAATATTAGCAGGTAAGTTTCTCTGGTCGTTTCTGTCAAATTGTGTTCTATAGACTGTATTCCTAGGCAAGTTCACTTGGTGATGTATGTTCTCAGGGATATAGAGGGTATCGTGCTGTGGCTGCGCAGCGGCGGGCGCCGAGGGCGCGGGTCCGGCTGCGGGCGGCGGGTCGGGGCCCGCGGCGCCGGGCTCTAGCTGGCGCGGGTCCGCCACGTACACCAGCACGCGCGGAGTGCCCGGCACGCCCGCTCGCGACGCGCCCACACTCGCGGGCTTGCCTGACATTGCGCACAAACATCACACGCCGCGTAACTTGGCTCCTCACTAGCTGAGCGCGCCGTGACGCGATCTACTGATGTGACTCCACCTGGCATTGCTTGCGACCAGACTCGTATCATCGCTCGGTGGCCTCCTTATCACCTGGAGCTCCTTGACCATCATCGACTGTTGATTTATTATGTGTCGGAGACATCAATCGTATTTTAATTGTTTTACGATAGACTAACAACCGACTAATAATTTTATGGCGGAGCCCCTTTGGGCCCCATTGTAAAAGTTACGGCTCCTTGCAATAAAACAGGTAGCATTAGCTTGACTACTGTTTTTGTCTTTTATTCATTGGTTTATTACACATATTGACACACTTCGAGGATGCAAAAAGGTCACAGAATAATAAGTCTTCGTTTCATCTTCTTGTACACAATCTGTCGCAAATTTAATCACCAAATTCCCTGATTATTCCAATAAGTTTGCTTGCACAATGGTGATAAATCCTAAACTAGTATCTCACAATCAAAATCCGATGCTTACAAAGTGAAACACTGCAAATAACGAATGAAAGAAAAGGACTTGACTTGCACACAAACGATACGACATGATAGGTATACTTATAAAATCACAACTCACTTCTTTCTTTCTTTTCTCGTATTACGTTACTATTGGAGGAAAAAGGACGCATTACAAAACAACAGTGACATCTATTAAAAGTTAAACAAACACTCATCCCGGCTGTTTTACCGACATAATCACGATGATATTCTCGTAAGAAAAACTACTTAGAAATAATAAATAATAAAAAACATTTTGAAAAATGCAATTTCTTCATTTAATTTAATTTTGAAGCCTTTCATGATTTTTACTGGACTTATTATTTATTCCCCGTCTTTACTTAGTATTGAAAAGGATTCCCGACTATCTCGCTTTCGTCTCTCTTGCTTTCTTGCTGGCAACACTGGTAGTACCACCAACTTGCAGGCGCAAACGTTCATAACGTCACTTCCTCTGACCAGTATAGATTATCTGTGACTCTATTTATTTATTTCGTAATCTGTGGTAGTCAAGGTGATCGCTTCTGTACAGGGCTGCGAGCTTGTATAATTGGAAACTAAATATGTATAATTTGGTCATATTGTGTAGTAAAAATAATATCCTGCTTCTATAGCAGATTGCCTTGGATAGAAGAATGAGAATTCGGGTCTCCCTTGTTTCATCTAAAAGAAATTGACAAATTATCACTTCCCAAACAATTTTCTGCATAATTTCATTTGCCAAATTATTACTTAGCAAATAAACTCTTCACAAATAATTGTAACGCAAACCTAATGTTTGGCAAGTGAACGTTTAAACAATAACTTGCTTACCAACTAGTACTTTACCAATTTTTATTTAGTCAAATATTTCAATTGGTATAACATATTTTACGCAAAATAAAATAAGTCAAATATTTAGTTTCGCCAGTTTTCAATTTACGAAAAAAATACGTTACGATGTGGGTGTAGTAGGGCAGGGAAACACCATGGGACACTTTAAGGGCATTGTCCTTGACCTTGATGTTTAAAACAAAATTATGAAATCCGCTTTTCTCAGGAGCAGTAACAGGTCAATATCATGGTTTGTGACCTTGAGGTCAAGGACAAGTGACTATGAGGTCAAGGTCAAGTGATTCTGGAGATCGTGATACTTTGGAGGTTAAGGTCGAGTGACTTTGGAGGTCATGGTCAAGTGGCCTAAGAGGTCAAGATCGACTGACCATCGAGGTCAAGGTCGAGTGACATTAGAACTCAAGATCGAGTGACCTTGGAGGTCAAGGTCGAGTGACCTTGGAGGTCATGATCAAGGGAACTTGGAATGTCTTTGTAATTCCATTGCCTTGTCACTACCAACCTCTTGACTTCCGAGTGCAAAGCAGTTTTTTTTATATCCATGATAATAAAAAATTAGAATCATCATATCGCAGAAAGCTCACACAAATATGCAAACAAGCATACAAGCAAGCATGCAAGCGACCATGCAACATGTAGCAGGCATGGTTTCCGTCACGGCTCTGGCACTGCGAGGCTCCGGCGGTCCCACGCGGGCTTATCGTCGCAGATGGTTATAACGTCACCACCGCAAACAGTTGATTATGAATATGAACAAAAGTGGTTTTAAATGGTGCCAGTAAGAAGCATGCCAACGAGGATGCTTGCTTCAAGCATGCAGCATGCAAGCATGCAAACAAACATGCAAGCAGGCATGCAACATGCAAGCAGGAATGCAACATGTAGCAAGCATTGTTTCTGTCACGGCTCCGGCGCTGTGGGATTTGGGCGGCTTCACGCGAGCTTATCGTCACAGATGGTTTTAACGCTCACCACCGCAGCTTCGGCAGGCTGGCCGGCGACGGCGGGCCTTCAAACCACCTGCTCCTCAGCTCGCGGGCCGCCTCGCCCCTCCGCGCCTACGCTGGTTTAAATTACACTCACACTTGGTTGGAGACAAAAATTACCAAGACGCTTTTAGCCTTACATAAACTTACAAAGAAGTACGCAAATAACATCGCATATAAATGATTATATTAAAATAAAAGCGCATTTTTAAATTATATAATTACCAAAAAATCTTAACTTTGTCTTTATATTTTTTGTCATAACAAATCAATTGACTAAATGTTTATTGTCTAAAGATAGTTTGCTGTAATAAATCATTTGATTAAAGACCAAATGCCTTAATGACATTATCCTTGGTAATATTCTGCCAAGTAAAAATTTTACCAAATGAAAATGTGCGTACTAAAATCATTCCAAATATTGCATTGGTATAAAAAAGGTTGCTAAAATTTGTTTGGATAATGAAATTTTGTCAAAATCCTTTAGGCAAAACGGGGGGATCCCGGTTACACCGCCACATACGAACTACGCAGCAAATACATGACGTCACACAAATCCTGCATCGCGCAGTTAGAGTATACCACGCGAACGACATAGATAAGGCTATCCGAAATCAACTTTCGGGCAGTTGCCCGCCAGACACAACACCCGTCTGGTCGGTCGGAGGATCCTACCTTTTCTAATGAGGATGAGTGAACTTTACACCCTGTTCCTCATGCCATTATCGACTTATATTCATATAAGTTATTTTTATTTGGAAGTTACCTCTAGCGCTATTGCACGCTTTCCTAAATAATATGTGAGAAACTCCAACATTGTTGGTAATTTATCTTGATCCCAATCAAGGTGGAATGCTCTATATGTGTATGAATCCAACTTTCTATAGAGTACACAAATCAAGAACCGATCCCAGTATCAACTGGTACATCCAAATTTTTTAGAGCCTATAAATGTTACTTTATTTATGAAACAAAGGTCCGTATAGCGGCTCCTGTTCCATTTTGCATCGTTGGAATGTTCAAAAGTAGGTTTATAGAATTCAATCGGATTTTATTGTTATATCACTTCTTGAGGAACTCTAAACTGATAAGAATTGTTTGCAATTGTATAATTTCTGGGACTCAGCTGTATAATATAAATTGCAAATGCATACTGGCAGCCCTAACTTCTGTCAAAATATGTCAATTTCAAAGTCAATTTCATGCGAGCGAGATTGCGAGTCTATGTCTTGAGATAACCTATAATATTTGTGAGATCGTAATTAAAGTTTTTGTATTTGTTTACTTAAAATGAAGCGCAAATCTTCTTCAGTACATGATGAAGAAGCGAGGTACGTATTAGAATTTGCTACGATGTGCTTCATAATATTTTTATTCAGCAAGAAACACTCGTGGATTTATCTAAAACTTGCTTCCGCCAGCAGCTTCGCCAGTGTGATATGACATATTTATAAATTATAGCCTATGTTACTCAGTGATAATATAGATGTCCACTGCTGAAAGGATTTTTAAAATCGGTCCAGTAGTAATTGAGTTTATTCATTACAAACAAAGATTGGACAAATCTTTTCTCTTTATAATATTAAGGTAGATATGACCCTTAAGGATTGAAATCTTTGAAGATCATCATAAATTTATTAAATGTTACAGGGTCTCACAATTGTTGTTTAATAAAACAAAGAAGTTTGTTGAAAATTTAAACCCAAAGGCTAATGAAGAAGTGGGTTCTGATCTGCAACCAGCATGGGTTGATGAAGATGACGAGAACTTTGGAGCAAATATTATACCAAACATTAAAAGTACAAGTCTGTACTCCGAAAAACTAAAACAAAAATATGAAACTTTAATGGGTACCCCAAGTTGGGCTAAGCTGAACAAAAAAACTGAAAAAGAAGATAAAGACGAAGATGAAATACTAAGAACTGTAGGACATTTACACAATAAAAACTCCAACCACCTTCCAAAAGATTTCCTGGAAATAAAGAAGTTCCCACAAATAAATTCTGCTACTAAAAATGAAGGATCAATCATATCCTGTGTTGAGTTTCATCCTAAAATAAGTGCTGCCCTTGTTGCTGGCCATTCTGGTGTTGTATCATTGTTCTCTGTTGGTGGAGATGTAAACAACAAACTACATAGCTTTAAATTAAAAAAATGGCGAATAAGTGCAGCTCAGTTCTCTCCTGATGGGTCAGAGGCATTCATTGCATCTAAAATTAACCACACATATTGTATATACGATCTTGTTAAGGCTGAACCAAGATTAATTCAACTGCCAAGAGTAGTGAAGAAACCTGTTATTTTCAAAGTCTCAAGCGATGGCAAATACATAGCAACATGTGACGGTTTTGAGGAAGTATACCTGATATGCACTGCATCTAAGGAATTGCTGAGATCATTAAAACACAACTCTAATGTTGCATCTGTAACATTTAGCCATGACTGTGCACAGTTATATTGTTATGGAGTTGAAGGAGAAATCACAATATGGGATCTGTCGACATACAGACCATTAAAAAAGTTCTATGACCATGGATGTGTTACAGCATCTTGTCTGACCACAAGCCCTTGTGGGAAGTTATTAGCTACAGGAAGTGGGGAAGGTATTGTGAACATATACCATACTGAAACATTAACTACCTCTGAACCAGTTCCATTCAAAGTGATTTCAAACTTAACAACTAAAATAACAAACCTCAATTTCAATGCAACAGCTGAGATACTTTCAGCCTCATCAGCATACTATCCTAATGCAGTGAAACTTGTGCATATTCCCTCTTACCATGTTTTTGCCAATTTCCCCAGCCCAACACTGAACCTCCATCAAGTTGATTCAGTTAATTTTTCACCCAACAGTGGGTACATGGCACTGGGGAACAATAAAGGCTGTGCTTATTTGTATAGGCTTAAGTATTACAAAAATTATTAATAATAAAGAATTTACAAATATAATATTGTCATTTTATTTGCATGTAACACAACCTATGTTGGGACCTACCTTACATTGTAATTGTAAGCCATCGCGAAAGTTCTATTCTCCTTTCTTGTCAGCAGAGGAGAATATTCACAAGAATAGCTTATCATCAGTTTATAAAAGATCTACCGCTGGTTGTAGATCTCTTCTCTAAGCGCACTCAATGCTGCTAGATATCCTGTGAATCAATCCTTACGCACTTAGGTATATTGTCCCTCCACCTAGCCAGGAGCAAAGAATTTATGCCCTGAATTGAAGGAGCTAGGACCGAAAGTTTTCTACCTTGTGTTGTGTTTTAATCTTCGGCGGAGTTTGCTTAAAGTAGGTAGTACTTCTTCGCGTGACCTAGTTTTCGTGAAGTTTCTCGTAGACCTTACTTAGTCTTCAGTGTATTATGTCTATGGTAAGGTCTTCCACCAGTTCGTCAGGGGCATTAACACTGCGGGGGGCCCCCAAGCTACAAGGGCCCATGCTTGTCCAAGGACCGATGGCCGATAGAGCAAACGACTCCTGGGGTTCTACTTCCCAAGCAAAGTCCGAAGTTTCGGCGCTTCGTTCTCCGTCTCACAGAGACACACCGTAGTAGATGGGAACGAGTGCGATGCGCCCGTAATTTCGGCCGAAACTACGGATTTAGCTTAGCTCCCTAAGCGAAATCCAGGTCATTAAGGCCCCCTGGAGTGGAGACCGCATATCGCGTAGCTTGGGACCCAGCAGCTAGATAGACTGAAAACCTTAAAGAAGTGGCTCTGGGACAGGCTGAATGCGGAAGGAGCCGTGGAGGACGGTGTTTTGGCCTTGCCTATCAGAGGCCTATATGTCGAGCCAGTCGACTGCGATAGGCTCAGTTGATAGAGACAAGTTAGCTTTAACCCGTCGGTCTCGTGGTTGTCGTTATAGCAGTTTGATGTATAAGCACAAGCGGCTTGTAATGTGCGGTATCACTGGTACAAATACAAATCCTAACTATGTATATAATTATAATATTTTATTTAAATTATAAATGCGAAAATGTGTTTGTATTGTAACGCTTTTACACTAAAACGGCTGAGCGATTTTGGATGAAATATGGCACATAGAATATACAGTAGATAGTCAGTAGTAGGTTGTAGATAGACCATGACCTGGGTAAGGACATAGCCTTTTCATCCTGAATCGCTGACAAGTCGCGGGCAACAGCTAGTAAATAATAAAACAAAAGTTTTGAGACAAAAAAGTTTATTTAAAACTAAACTTTATTCAACTATTTTTATGTGAAAACAATGTGAGTACAAGCCATAATACGTTTACCATTCAACCTCAAAAACATGACGAATCACACACCTACATAATGTAGAAAATGTTCCCTTTAAAATCTTAAACTAGCAGACAATATAATTTGCTACATAATAATAAAATAAAACATTTTATTTTAAAACATATAAATGAAGCTGCTGCATTATGAACATTTCCAGTGCCAAAGGTGTTTTCGGATTCGCAAAATGATTATTAATTAGCGTGTGAATATTTAAACAACTTTCTATGAATGCCTAAATGACTAAGTAAAAACTACTTAGTCAGCTCAGCCATCTCAAGAATCCCGATCTGTACTTCAGGCCATAGGCAGTTGTATAATTAAACAGTGCCTACCTCAACCAAAGCTTGTATGTACCTATCAAATGTTACTAATTGAACATAAGCTAAAAAGTTTATTAATTTCAAGCAATTTTCTCATTACATATGACTAAGTAACAGAAACTATGATCAGTAGAAACATATAATTTCAGGAATACGCTTTATGACCTATTTTATGATTTATGATCTATGTCTGCCTATACTGTAACGGCTACCGTCCTAGACTGTTTCTGTATCATAATGATTTAATACAAGTTATTTATTGTTGGCACTGAATATGGTAAAAACGAATTCATAATAACAAATCAATATTAGCTAGGATGCCTTGATGAGTACCTAAATAGTAAGCTCCAGAAGAGAAAAATTGAGTCTAAAAGAAGTAGGTTGATAGAAAACCAAATCACAGTATGGATTATGTCAGTACACCAATATTACTAATCACCTAAAACAATGGACCTACATTGTGACTAAGTATTTTATCTTAATATTATTTAAGGCAGGTTTCAGCATATTATGAAAAACTCGAGCTTCTGTAGCTATTTAATTGTTTTTTTACTAAGTGTCTTGTCCTCACTGGGCTCCTCTAGGTTTAACTGGTGAATGTGATGTTCACATGAATTGAAAAACTAATAGCAAGTCACATAAATAATTTAATTAACAAGCTAATATTGCTTTACAACTGATGAAATACAAATAATGTCATACATCACAATTATTAACATAATATATAAATATCGTTAATGTAATTGAACATAAGACAAGAATGATGAATGATACTATTCAACACTAAGGTGCTACATAACATAAAATACGTTACTAAATAAAATATGCAGTTAATAATATTATGTGCGACAATATTAATCACGTATGTCATATTACTGTACCAACTTGTACTAGTTCATCATGTTCATCAAACTCATATTGCTATTAATATTTCAATCAGCAGTAATTTGGTTGTATTAGGTCCATCGCTGGCGCTCGTTTGGCGAGAGTGCGGCAACGTCTAGCTAGTGGCGCACTGCACTCGATTCATACCAGGATGCTCGTCGTCTTCCTCGTAAGCGTTGCCGTGGTGTGCGCGTCGCCGGCGCGACTCTTGTTCCGGATCCAAGTCGATCAGCTGACACTCTTCAGCCAATTCGGGAATTTCAATCTGTAATATTAGACGTTTATTTAATTTTCTATTCATAATTCCCAGAATTATTTAATTCTGATTTTCTATGATTATTGCCAAATCTAATAGCATATAACATTGGCATGCATGACTCTGCATAATCGACCCACGCAGATTCAATGACGTATGCAAACACGCCGTCATGTGTTCGTCATTTACATAACAGAATAACTTGATTTAAAGGCATAAGCAATAAGATTTACACTCACCCTTGGTCGAGGCGGCAGACAGTTCTCAAGGGCAGGAATGACTTCGGGTGGAATGCAACTGGGAAAGTTAACTAGGAATTGTATAATAAGCTGGCCTTTTTCAAACGGATTTTTGTACATCGGCATACCTGTAAAGTTAAGAGTAAACAATTGAGAAACGCGTATGATACATGATAATAAACAATGATGATTCATATACCACACAATAATAATGAAATAATGCCAAAACTAAAGGTACATTCTACTACCAACTATTAAACTAAGGCTATTCAAAATAATTAAATTATTTTGTTGTTACACACCTTCATTCAACACGCACTTGACTTCACCATGCTTGGTAACTTCGCCGGGCATAACAGTTATCACAATATCCCTGTCATCCAGGGTACGGATGACCTTCTGGAAGCCACACAGTGCCTCCACAAGCTCAATGTTCAACCGGATTATGAGATCATGGCCCGAACGTTTAAATGTCTAGAAAGAAACATAATAAAACATTATATAAATACATTTAATTCATACTAAGAAAAAAAAGGAAAAAGAATGTAGACAGAACAAGTATGTCAGAACAAGGCGGTCTGTGTTTCGCCTAACCCTTGTGATTTAAGGCGTGGGACATACACAAGATGGGTGTGGCGTGGCGACGGTGTGGCGCGGGCGTTGCGCCCTCTTCATATTTCATACAAAATATATAGGAAGGATGTGGCGCGGAACATCGACAAGAGGCGTGACGCGGTCGAGGCAACGGTGCGCCGCGGGTGTTGTGTATGTTTCGCACCACGCCTCTTGTGCACTGTGTGTAAAAATGCGACAAATAATACTTACTTCATGCTCCTTCTCGTCTAAAACTATAACAAGATCACCAGGCTCAAGCTCCGGCTCCTGATCTCCCTCTCCACTGAAGACAATCTTCTGGCCATCAGTCATGCCCTTGTCCACATGGACTTCCAGAATTTTGCGGTCACGCACCGTCTTGCGTCCCTGTAACATTATAATGATATTAAATCTGTTTTTTTAAGCTTTTGTATTTTTTTTAAAACAATATCTTTTGACCTAAATTAAACAATGGCAGTCTTCCTTTTGTGTCTACGTGTGTATGACCTACTGAGTTTGAATATGTGGTTAATTTAAAGTAAATGCATCATTAAACTTGCTTCCTATGTGGGATTTTTCACAATTTTTGTAATGTGAATAAAGTTGCTAAATAGTTTGTTTTACATGTGTATATTTGAAGTCATGTAGAAAAAAATTTTTGCTGAGATGGATAGTTTCATACCTGACAGACTTTGCAACGGTCCTTAGGGTCAATGATCTCCCTCTGCCCACGGCACTCACTGCAGACAGTCTGAATTTGGTGGATCATGCCAGGAGCCAGCTGCTGAATCTGTACTTGCATACCTGTACCACGGCAAGTGGGACAAGTTTGTACTGCACCCTGAAAAGGACAAACATAACCTTTAATCAGAGTTCGAGACTTGATGTAGATACATAAAAAGAACAGAAAATTGTTTCTTTTTAAATCCTCGATTTGTTAGTTACCTTCTTGCCACCACGTCCCTCGCATTTTTCACAGATAACATTTTTCTGCAAAGCCAGCTTTCTTACAGCCCCACGGTAAAGCTCTTCAAGTGTCACAGACAGCTGATGAATCACATCTTTGCCCTTTCGTTCACGACCACGTCTGCGACCACCACTGAATCCTCCACCAAAGAACATGTCAAACAAGTCCATGGGTGAGGAGAAGCCACTGGCACCAACACCTCCCTCTTTCAAAGCTTGTTCACCACCTGTGACATCATAATAGAATTATGTACATGCACGACTAATCTTAGTTCAGTGTTCTATGTTTGCTTGTGTTTTTTTCCGTTATCAGAAAGGCTTGGCAATTTTTATTAAATTCTATCTGATTGAAGTAGTATGGAAAAGTTATCTTTAGCAATTTCATGTAATATAGACTTGTAGTTGAATCTGTTTACAGTTTAGGATTATAGATACTTTATATTAACATTAAGATTAAGGAATCACTGTTATATGTCAAAATATTTGAAGTGAAAGTATTTTTGCCATGGTTTAGTTGAAAAATTCACAAATTTAAAACAAACCTTGGTCATAAATGCGCCTCTTGTCAGGATTGGACAGCACTTCGTAGGCTTGTGAAATCTGTTTGAACCTCTCTCCTTCATTTGGGTTTTTGTCGGGGTGGTACTTCAAGGCTAGCTTCCGGTAGGCTTTTTTCAATTCATCATTTGTGCAACTAGGTTTCACACCCAAGATATCATAGTATGTTGTTTCTTTCACCATCTTTAGTACCTATTACAGAAATAAATAAAATGATTACTATATTCACCCTATTGTATAATGACTAGAATGCTCAAGAAAATTCTAGTGCCGTGCCTAGATTTAGTTATTTCATTCTCTACTACTTAATCAAATAAAAGCAAGATTACTGAGTTGATAGCGTGGTTTATAGACTATAATCAATACTAATTGGCAGTGACACCCTAAATAATGTAACGCGTGTTGTGAAAACCACGTAGTTTTATTTAAATTTGCAAAGAGTAAAATAGGAAAGAACCAGCAAGTTATGTGCGGCAATCTTAATAATCGATTTATAATATCAGTTTCTTAGAAATGCTGCAGACAGTTCAAGCTAAAATAAATTGCCAAAGAAAGGAAATCTACGCAAACGCCATACACATTTCCCATGAAGATTACATTGTTACAGTAATTTTTGAAATAAACTCACCTTAGATTCTTTTCAACGTTCAAGAATTTAATCACAGTTCTGAAAACTTCTAGAAACACCAGTTCACAATATTCACGAGCACTTACAAAACGAGCAAGAAACACGCCGTACGAGCACTTCTTCACACGAGATTCGTTCAACTTCAAATGACGTTTCAACGTTTGATCGAACTTCATCGAACGAGGCGAGGAGGTGAGGAGGGTTTGTTGAGTCGATGGAAAGCATATTCGAGAAACTTCTATAGTCTGGTGCACACTGACGGGAAGGGCAATTCCTTTTTTGGCAAATTCCAAATGAGTTTTTGAACTGGTCGTCGAGATTAGTTGTCTGTTGCTGTTTTAGAATACCTTGTGTATTTTATACACCTTTGAAATCTATACATACAATAAAACATTAGAATCCGGTGTCTGTCTGTTTGTTTGTTCGCGCACATCTCCGGAACTAGGTACTAAACGGATTTTCATGTAATTTTCACAGGTAGATAGAGATTAATTTGGAAGAGAATATAGGCGTTGTTGCATTAAAATCGGATGTTGCAAAACGGCGCGATAACGCGGACGAAATCACGGGCAACAGCTAGTGGTTAAATATAATCGCAGAGGAATACTCTTGGCCTGGCTTTAGTGGGCAATTAAAGCAAAAATACTCCGTCTGAGTAATTGTAGATCAAAAGTAGCGGGCTCCACCTGCATTTCAAGCAAACATGAGTAAAATCGCTTCTCCGAAAACGCTCTCATACAACGCCATATTTGAATTTTGTGCGGGCCACCGGGGCCACCCCGCCGCACGCCAAGCTCAACGCCCCGCGTCTCCATAAACAAGCACTAACTCAGTGTTGGAATCAAGATAGAATCCAATAAGCACCCTTTGGTGCACCAAACTGTAACAATGGGGAAGGTAACTGTCAAAATGGCGCTGTCGTAGCTAGTCCCCAAAACAGGCTAATAATACAGGGCGTGAGGTGGTTTTATTTTATTTTTTGTAAAAATTACGCTTTCTTGTGTTTCCAAATACTTCGGAATTGGAGTCCAACATTTGCCGAAAGACTCTAAAATTAAAAGATTGGTCCATAAAGCTATCCGTGAAGATATTTTTTAAATTACACAGATTTATAGGTTATGTCGGAAACATTTTTAAGAAAGTAATTACGAGGAAATATCTAAAGTGTTAAATTCTGACACTTTCCATGTCAAATAATTTGTTTAAAATATTGAAATCACCAAAAACAACGAATTTATGAAAAAAAAAGCAAAATCATGAATGAACATAAAATTGCATGAATGAACTAAATGTCAAATTTATGTCAATTTTATTATCTATGTAGGGACCTAGCCGTAGACAGAAGCTATGATCACGCCATCTACAATAAAGGTACGGACAGACGTGCTCATTACTAGCACGAAAGCATGCTTATATTGAGCAAGTGCTCATTAGTAGCACGTGTGTCGCATCGTTGCTAGTAATGAGCATGCTTATTTTCAGCGTGCTCAAAAATCAACCGACGTTTGATTTTCGAGCATGCTTCCTGCAAACAAGAATGCTTATTGCTGGCAAAATTGAACAGTTGCAGAGCAAACTCATTTTAAGCAAGCTTATGAGCATGCTTTGTTTTTAGCACGTCTGTCCGTACCACTAGCTTTGCCGGATCTTCTCCATTCCGAGTCCGTGAATGCCAGGCCTATTATTTAGCCATAAACTACATTTATGACAACGTACTTTTAGTCGATTTCAGTTTTTCTTTCATCGATTTTTGTCGATGGTTTGCAAAGATAATAATAGAGTCTGGCTAACGAAAGTTGGCCCTGGAATTATTTGCGAACTTTTTATAAAGCAACTCTGTATGAACGTGACGTGAACGTCAATTTGACAAGGTTGTCGTTCTGTTGTCATGCATGTATTTTTTAAATTTGCCGCCAATATTCTGGGGCCAACTTTCGTTAGCCAGACTCTACCTCAGATAAGCCTCAGATAATGCTTTAGTTATTACTCTGAGTAATGTACAAAGGGCAAAGAGCCTGTGTTTGCACTGGCGAAATATCACGACAAAACATGTTGAAATCTCTATAAACTGTCAAACATTATACGGAAAATTGAAATTGACAGAAAATAGAGATCCCAATATGTTTTGTTGGGAATGTTTCGCCAGTGCAAACGCACAGTAAGACAAAGCGGGTGATAGACATGCGAACGTGTGTGTGTGATAGACATGTGTACTTAGAGACCGCGGTTTTTAAGCTCGTCCACTTACTCGGCTCGCCGTCGGTGACAGTGTCAAAAAACGTCATAACTTTATTATTAGTCCAGTCCATTTTGATGTTGCTTGATAGGCCGTTTGCTATGAAATGAAATAGAGAGCGAATGTGTAAACACTAGTTTGCCTCGTCTCTCGTTTCCCTTTGACTCGTGCGCAAAAGACCGCTCCCGACGACGCGAACGTCACGACTTCACGAGCGGCGCGGACGAGGCGAAAGACGAACTACCGTTTACACATTCGTGTTCGTGCCTCGACTCACCGTTCCCCTCGTCATTCGTGCGAATTGCGTGCGAATGTGTAAACGCGGCATAAGCAATACGAATGACAGTTTCTTTCTTAGTGACAGCTTGACAGCTGACGCCTGACACTACGGTGACCTGTGACCACATTGGCGGAGGTGTTACTATTATTGGACAAATTTCCCTGCTGATAACGAATAGATTGTGATTATTTGTGATAAGTTGATAACGTCACTCGCTTAGCACGGTGCGGCGCGTGTGCGTTCATAGACGGTGTGCAGTCTGCCAGTCTCGCTGCTCGTTGCGAATTGGTCGCAAGTTTTGTTGGATCTAGAGTTGTCTTCTTCCATTTACTTCCGTTTACTATTTACGTATTTTTAATTCATTATAATAATGGCAGAGAAAATATTGAAAAATAGAGTCTGCATTATCGGCTCTGGTAACTGGTAAGACGTTTTATTAGTTCCGTGCATTCTAAATATTTATGATTTTTCACTGCATGTGTAATTCGATCACTTTTACGGACTGCGGACATCAGAAGTGATGCGGTGCTGACTGACCTTTAGCAGAATGATGACATAACAAAATCTTAAACTTCCTATACACTAACATTGAATCTTCATATCAAAGCAAATGATTGTTAATTTTATTAATGAATGACTGAGATTTGAATGCATTAAATTTTAATTAAATTAAATCCCACTTGTCCTTTGCTTATTTATAAATTTTATGAATTCAGGGGATCTGCGATTGCAAAAATTGTGGGTCGCAATGCAGCCCGACTGCCTAACTTTGAAGACAGAGTTACTATGTGGGTATATGAAGAGATGATTGAAGGGAAAAAATTGACAGAGATCATCAATGAGACCCATGAAAATGTTAAATATTTGCCTGGACACAAACTTCCTGAAAACGTGGTAAGTACTTAAAAAGTTATGTTTTAAAATATATCTCAAGATTATGCTAATCTAACTTTAGCAACAAAATTGATGGCTTTGTTATGAAACTTTCATAACATACATTTGTATACACATTATTTTGTGTTTCGCTAGAGACTGTTGGACAGTTACATTTGTTCTTGACAGTGCCATGTGAATAACACATGTTCAATCTATTTTGGTGACAGTTCATTATGGAAGCAATTCAATGCCAATGTTATCTCACAACCTCTCTTGTTGACTGGTAACAAAAGTTTTAGATATTTGTGCTAATTATATTTTTTTAAATGACTTTACTGTGTCTATGAGTTATTTATTATATTTTTAAATATTATTATATTTTTGCTTTAAAATATATATAGTAAAGAACCTCAAAAATAGTTTTTTTATATTACACCGAAGTCTAGTTAGAATCATATAAGATTATAAACATATATGATTGATTATACTGCACTACTCCCTCGGTTACCTTAACAAGAAACAGCTCATATTTTGTAGAACAAATACAAACAAACAAAATAAACTATGCTCATACAAATTAAATACACAATTTATTATCTTTTGACATGGTGTATCAGATGCAGTTTACAAATGATATGTTTAAAAAAATAAAAAATAATAAAATAAATAAAAGGTTTATCAAGAAATAGTTGCCAATGCTACAGGTTAACTGTAATTTTCCATTTCAATGATCCTATTATAAGAACTCAATAATACCTATGCCAAATCTCTAAATCTTTACAAATAAATGAAATTGAAGTGTCTGTTTGTAATGTCAAAATAACAGCTTTTTACTAAATGCATATATTAAAGTATATGTCAATCCATTCAACAAAAACACAATTTTTTTTTTTTTTTGTCTGTCTGTCTGTTTGTTCCGACTAATCTCCGAAACGGCTGAACCGATTTGGACGGGAGTTTCATTAATAGATAGCTGAGGCCACTGGGCGTAAAATAGGCTACTTTTTATTCCGATATTCCCACGGGAACATAGGGATTAAAAGAAAAACTACTTTACGCGGGTTAAACCGCGGAAAGCAGCTAGTTGTAAATAATATTATTTATTTCTGACCATTGTAGCTGACCATGAATTATTTACTTCATTAAAACGAAAATAATTGTTATTTAGTGTTTTAGTAGCACAATAACAGCAATTCTAGTTTATGATTTGATCTTAGCTTTGTTGGAACAAAATAATCTCCTGATGTACACAATTAAGATCTTGCAGTGTTTCGCATGACCTTGGAATTGATTAAGTGTGACTGTGTCATATCTGTGTGTACCTACTGCATTATGTAACACTATTTATAGTAGTATTTATTATTTATGTGTAGTATTTATTAGTTTTCAGACAATGAAAACAATATAATGTAGTATACCTATTGCTTACACATACTTACATTATAGTCAAAGGAAAATGTACAAACAATACAGTTTCCAATATAGGTAATTTCACTTTCAGCAAACTAGATTTACAATATTTTGATACAATTGGTGTAACTAGGTACCTCTTTTAAATATAATAGTAAACTAGCTGCGCCCCGCGTTTTCACCCGCATAATATTAGTTTCGATGCCGTGTTAATATCGGAATAAAGATTATGTCCTTCTCCAGGTCAAGGTCTACGTATGTGCCAAATTTCATCTAAATCCGGTCAGCCGTTTTAACGTGAAAGCTTAACAAACAAACAAAGTCACTTTCGCATATAATATTAATTAGGATGCTCCAAATGACTTTTTTTTTCAAAGATTTATGTACCGTATTTAAGTCCTTCTTGAGAGAGACATATAATCAGAAAATTATGGCCGGTAACATATTTTGACCTAGTATCAACCCTACCTATGGAAAATATCATATCAATCCATGTCCAATTAAAGTATAAATAAGGAGATTATCTGGAAATACTGGTTTTTAATATGACCTATATTGATTTGGTGAATTGTCTCATACAGGTGGCCATTCCCGATGTGGTCGACGCAGCGAAGGACGCCGACCTTCTAATTTTCGTAGTACCCCACCAGTTCGTCAGAACTATCTGCTCCACACTCTTAGGGAAGATAAAACCGACGGCAGCTGCACTTTCCTTGATAAAGGTACACGTGTTTGAGATTATTGCGTCCTGAATATGATACAGTAATAATTAGTAGATACTAGATACAAATAAAATACTTGGTAATAGGTATGTAACAAATAATACTTATATCGTTTATTCCCCCAGGGCTTTGATATTGCGGAAGGTGGCGGTATCGACCTAATCTCACACATTATTACAAGATGTCTCAAAATCCCATGCGCCGTGTTGATGGGAGCTAACATCGCGTCTGAGGTAAGTATCAATATTTGCAAACCAGCGGCAGTACATGTCTGGCTCTATCTATTATAGTATTTCGTCAGGCTAGCCGGCGAAATTCAAATTTTCATAGGTACGTTTTTTTGCAAAATGCGTAACAAAATTTGTGTTTCGCGGGATACCCTGACGCTTTCGTCTTAATTTTGTAATAATTTCGAAATAATCTGTTATTTAAAACTAGTTTTGGTGTTCCTGATTTGAGATTATTACGTACCTAACTGCTAATAACTATTCTATTCTATTCAACCTCAAGCATAAACAGGATGGGTGGCAAAAAGGGAAGGAAAGTTCATGAATCGGATTTACCAAGGACTCAAATTCCGATGAATATTTGTGTCTCATTACTCCGAACTTGAAACCAATCTATCCATAAGTTCAGAGTTACCCTATTGGGCTACTGTGCTTCTCTCTTTTTTTAACCCGAAGGTACCTATCAAACCCACCCGATGCTGATTGTCGTAGGTCTGCTCTATTGATCATCATTCTTTCCACTCCTGGCGGGCCCACCTCCTAAAATTTAATTCTGACTGCCTGAGACTGGTTGATACCAGAGGTGTTGAACATCGGTACGAATCACCTGTACCTATTCACAATGCAGTCATTTTATAAAAGCAAGGCCTCACTTCAAAAAACAAATCACGATATCATCGCTTATCATGCGCGAGCAATTTGAAACAGGTTGATAAAAATCAATATTCATAAATAAAACATGATACAAAGTAATCTCGGGTTGTAAATTCACTTTTGCAGATTTATGGCCGATTATCAATCCAAATTGAATACTTATGTAAAAATATCGTTTTCAATACTATAAAAATTATTGGACAAAATGCGTTATAAATTCTTGATCTGGTGATTTATGCTCTTGTAGAAGATACAGCTACCTACCTACTTAATACGGATTAGAAGCATTAAGTTTTTCTTACCTATACCCAACCCCCAATACTGAAAATTATCTTTACACGAGTTTGCTCCGTGTCAAGGTATCATAATCACGCACTCAAAAACACTTAGCAACACTGTTCTGGCAAACTGCCTAGGAATTGCACGTTAGCGTAAAATGTTCTTTTAACATTCCATTTGGAAATTAAACTGTAAGAACAATAGTAATTGCAGAACTATCATTTTAACGACTTCACTGCAATTTGTAAACCCAACATTATTAAAACATTTTCAACATAAATTACATAGTTCGGTAAGGCACATAATCGACCAGTTAGGATAATTGATCCTCTAGTCTAGAATACTTGTTTATGCAATATTAAACCTTAAAAACATCCAGATTTGTTATTGAATGCAAGATAATGACTCCCTCTTGAGCCGTGATTATTTAGCACACTTTCATTCGCAGGTTGCCGATGAGAAATTCTGTGAGACCACGATCGGATGCCGGGACGTTATGCTAGCGCCAATGATGCGTGATATCATTCAGACCGAATACTTCAGAGTAGTCGTGGTTGACGACGAAGACGCCGTCGAAATTTGTGGAGCTTTAAAGGTAGGTACGGGGTGATCATATCAGCGATACATAAAGCGTCGAAATTTATAATTGAATGTTAATGACTGAATTTGTATGCGTAGAACATTGTCGCCGTGGGAGCTGGTTTCGTAGACGGCCTTGGCTTTGGCGACAACACAAAGGCAGCTGTCATCCGTCTAGGTCTCATGGAAATGATCAAATTCGTGGATGTGTTTTACCCGGGCAGCAAACTTAGCACTTTCTTCGAATCGTGTGGCGTTGCTGACCTCATTACTACCTGTTACGGTGAGTTTTACTTCTGCATTAATTAGAGTGTACAATGCCAAACTCGCTGCTGGTCATTGCCGAATGCGGCAAAAATAGACTTACATATTGCCTTATTAATTTTATCTTGATGGCTCGAACATATATAAGTATATCTGATGGTCAAAAATATACCCAAATGGTTCTTGTAAGATAAAACACGGGTGTTTCTTCGCCGAACTTGGCTTTGACAAGCTGTCGAGTAGTGCCGTGTATTATTCTCATCCCAATATTAGTAAGGATCAGTCAATTGCAATTGGACCTGACCTTCAATTAGCCCTACCTAGGTAGGGCTAATTTGAAGGTCATGTAGCGAAATGGCCAAGGTCAATTAGAGCCAGGCGTACGTACCAACGTTGTTTGTATAGTTGCACCAAGTCGACCTTGTAGCATGTTTTACGGGGTGAAGGGCCTGTGATAAAATACTTTATTTATGTTCTTCGGTACATTTGAACTTCATAATATATATTTATTGCACTAACACCTAAAACTTTTCCGTATCCCGACCTACGCGAAGAAAATTGATTTACCTATGTGCGCGTTTATCTGATCAAATGATTTACCTATGTGATAAACACATAAATCATTTGATCAGATAAACGTGCGATTTCAGAATTGAGCGAGTTCAAAGCGGTTATATTATTAAGTGCTGCTCTCATGTGTAAGGAATGTGTCTAGAACCTAATAGCTCTGCACTTCGTGAACATAATTTCGTTGAATAGATCGTAACGGAAGCCAGGTATTAAATAGAACAATACATAGGTTAGAATTTCGCAGAGGCCATGGAAGCCATGTTGCATACTAGGTACCTAGGTATCGATTTTCTACTTGGTAACAAAAATTATCTATCGCAAACATAATTTGTCGAGTGCTCTTTGTGAAAAAGTTTCGGACGTTGCCAGAATGTGATCGGTGTACTATCAGCTTCGGTACATAATAATTTTGGCAAACTTTAGTTCCTACCTACTGATAAATAATAATACATGCGATAAACTGAATAACTGCTTGTTAAAAATCATTTGGCTAACATTTAACAGTCTATATATATAATACCTCAAATTGCTTGCATGATCTTGCGTTATATCGAAAACACTGCTGCATTAATTTTGAAATAAATATATGGTAAAGCTGAGGATACTTAGACGAAATCTCGATTCCATAAAATTTTCTTGACAGAAAAAAATTACAACGTTACCTCCAAACCGAACAATAAACCGCTAGTACCTACTTATAAAAAAAATATTATAAGTACTTACTTCAAATTAAATCATGAAACTTTTCATAATAACTGACATAAATACATAATTCTTTATGTATTTATTTCAGTTATTATGAAAAGTACGTAACGAGTAAGTAAAATAAAATAAAACAAAGTACTTATGTACCTACTTACCTTCTGGTAAGTAGGTACATAAGTACTTTGTTTTATTTTATTTTGATTACTATTATTTTCACGGTAAAAACGAAATTTCCTGAACTATCGGCGCTTTGAAGCATTCTCCCCACCGCTTAATCTCGCTCTCAATCAGTCCGTGAGCAAGATAAAGAGTGAATTTGTGCTGAAGTATTATGGACTCATTTACTAGTCATGATCCTAAGTTATTACGATCGCGAGACACTCAGGTTTTAATTATGATGGATTAATCTAGATCTTACGATATTTTACGATTTGTACAAGCTTGTTGTATCGCAAACTAGGTAAATTGATAGGATTGATAATCTTTTGTAGGATTATTTCAGACTATGGTCTGCACTGCCCTAACTGCACCTAAAATAAAAGGACTTTTTTTATCGACATAATATAATTATACAAATAAATAAAATTGAAGTGACTGTTTGTAATGTCAAAATAACAGCGTATGCGTATAGAGTAAAAAGCTAAAGCATTTTGAAATTAGTATAAAAATGTTTTTTTGTTTTTAAGTACCGTATTTTTTTGGGTCCGTGGCTTAGGCCCCCAGTGGTCGAGGCACCTGTGGCCGACTCCCCCGATTCGATTTATTTAATATCTTTTGTTTTTTGTGCTTTTTCACTTAGTACATGAAATGAAAAAAGTGTTTCACCCTAATAATTAAGTATATTTTCTTGCTAAACAAAAGTTATCTATTAAATAGCAGAGAGAATAGATCGCCACTTAACTTTATCCTTACACACCTTTTCCCCCATTAAAAGCATATTTATTATGTACAAGCATCCAAAAAATCAAAAAGACTTCATATAAAATGTGAGTGAATGTTGTTAATACACATTTATAATAAATTACCGCTTCGTCGACTAACTGAGCCAAACCAGTTATAGGTAATAATAAAAAGTCCATCTTATTATCCACAACATTGAAAACAATACGGAAGTATGAATAGATATTATGTCTATCTCTTTCACACCAGAGTCAAATTATTGAATATTGTAATATGCAACTGATAAGAAAGTTTAGTGTGTGTCCAAATTGAAATTATACACTCGGGCGTACTACACACATAATAAACCTTATTTCATACAGTCCACTAATTTAGTAATAAGTTTATATAGATATGTCTATAGTTTTAACAAATGTGCTCTGACACATGTCAGTTTGGTTTGACCTTTTCAAATTAAATATTGTAAGCTTAGAATAATAACGTTGTAAGAGTTAAAATAGTTTTTTATTTACCTGTTATATAGAAATAGGCCCTTAATTGCCCTCAACAGTGTGTCATCTCACAATGACGAGCGAAGGTCGTAATACCTATAATTCTTATATTTTTTTTCCTAATTTATTCAAATATTGTGATTATTTGCAAGAATAACACACAAAACTTCCAATCTCGCGAGAAATTGGCAAGATCTAGGTATTGTAATTCATAAACTCGCGAGATCTCGCCTTTTTTTTTTTTTTTTTTGGGTGGGAAATCGTCCAATGACTTCTCCCGCTCTGGGCGGAGCGGAAGGGCGTGTCAGACTTTTACTGACTAAAACCCACCCGTGTTCCTTCCCTTGCCATGCCAGGGGCCACGGTTTCCCCTTGGGACTACCCGCAACCCCGGCAGGCATCGGCCCTAACGGACCCCGTCAGTTTTGCTGACATCTCTTTGAGGCGCGCGTGGAACACGACGCGCCGTCGACCCGGGCCTGGTCCTTATCGGACGGCGAGCTGCCCTCTGCTCTCCGTCCGCAGGCCCGCGCCTACGGTGGCCGGAAATCGGCTATCAATTCCCGACGCCCGGGAAGTCTCCTACGGCGGCGGCGGCTTGGGCTGGTAGGGCGCGGCCTCCGCCACTCCCTCGCGCGCTCCGCCTCCTCCTTCGCGAGCATTACTGCTTCGCAGAAGGAGGTGACGGCTTGCCATGCCCTCTCGCTCCGCACCATGGCCTGGACCAGGGCCGGACGCGAGAGGTCACTGCCACCGATCGCCTCTACGAGGACACGGCGGTGGTCCACCCAAGCCGGGCAAACCTCCACCGTATGCTCCACCGTGTCCTCCGGACGATCCACACAATGGTGACACCCGGGCGTTTCCTCCCGCCTTATGCGAAACAGGTACCTCCCGAAACAACCGTGTCCGGTGAGGACCTGCGTCAGGCGGAAGGTGAGGACGCCGTGGCGCCTCTCAAGCCACTCCTCAAAGAGGGGACTTATCGCCGTAATTGTGGCGTGCCCAAATCTGGGTTGCGACAATCGCACACTCCAAGCCGCCATGAGATCCCGCCGGAGCTCTGTCCGCTGTACCGTGATTTCTCGCGGCAGCGGAGTTACACCCCGGCGCTTCATCTCCTCGCGCCACTCCCAAATGTGGGCGAGGACCTTCGCCTCCAGATCCCATGGCGGCGTTCCGGCAAGGAGGCTCGCCGCCTCGCCGGAGACCGTACGGTATCCCCGGACCATCCGGATAGCCATGACCCTTTGGGCTGCATGCAACCGGCGGGTTGGCCGCAACCTTAAGGTTCGCGCCCACACCGGTGCCCCTTAAAGGGCCATGGACCGCACGACCCCCGCGTAGAGCCTCCGGCAGGAGGCGTTTGGACCCCCTAGATTGGGCAGAAGCCGCTTCAAGGCAGCCCCGGCCCGCTCCAGTTTGGGAGCCAAACGTCGGAAATGCTCCACGAAGTTCCACCGGCTGTCGAGGACGAGTCCCAGGTACTTCATCGTCACCTCGACGCCGACGTGAACCCCTCCTACAGTTATTTGGGAACCCGACGGTGGCGCGTTCCGAGGGCCATGAAAGCACATGACCTCGGACTTGTGCAGGGCCACCTCGAGTCCCAATTGCCGGATCCTGTCGACGATCGTCGCAACCCCGCGTGTCGCCAGTTCGGCCGCCGCCTCGTGCGACCTCCCCTGCGCCAGGACCAGCGTGTCGTCAGCGTAGCACACTAGGCTGACACCACTAGGGAGGTCGGCGCGCAGCACCCAGTCGTATCCGATGTCCCACAGATGCGGCCCCAGGACCGATCCCTGTGGGACACCGCACGACATCTCTCGCCGGTTCCATTCTCCCTGGTGACCGGGGTAGATGACGGCCCTGTCCGTCAAATAGGCCTCGACCAACCGACAGAGGTAGGTCGGCATCCGGTGATACCGGAGTGCCTCCCTGATGCAACTCCAGGGTAGGGTGTTGAAGGCGTTGGCGATGTCTAGAGACACCGCCAAGACGACCCCACCCCGGGCCACAGCATCCCCCGTCGTGAGGGCTCGCACGCGCATGATGGCGTCCACCGTAGAGCGCCCTCGGCGGCGAGATCTCGCCTGAGTCCCAATCTCGCGAGATTGCATTCCCTAAGCCCAAGGTGTCGTCTAGGGTCTGATGAAAGTGCCGGAAGGTGACCACAGGAACACCTCGATTTTACACGGTAGCTCACATAAGGTGTTCTAATGTTAGAATAAAATATTTTATAAGTAAATTTTTTTTTTTAAACAAGCTTATAAAGAACTAAAAAGGAATAAATAAAACTTACGTAAACATAGAACTAAAATATTTTCTTAAAAGCTTGAGGCGTGAACGTTGTTCTTTCACTAGGATAAGCCTCAAGCTAAGCGGTTAATTATTTTTATTCTTAAAAAATTTCAAACATTAAAACATTTTGTGCCTGACAGTACATTTGATCAAAATTTGCTTTGAATTAAATAAATCGAATCGGGGTAGTCGGCCACAGGTGCCTCGACCACTGGGGGCCTAAGCCACGGACCCATTTTTTTCTGTCTCTCTGTTTGTTCCGGCGAATGTCTGAAATGGCTGGACTGATTTTGACGGGACTTGCACTGGCAGATAGTTAAAAGGAGTAACTTAGGCTACTTTTATTTTAGAAAAAGAATCGGAGACTACGCGGGTGAAGCCGCGGGCAGCAGCTAGTTTTTAAATAATAATAATATAGTTTATTTTATGCTTTAGTTCAAAGTTAGTTCGTAGTATAAAGTGTACAGGGGTTTAGTGTTTGGTGCCTGCATTTAAGCATATATTAAGGTGGAACTAGTCGCGGGCTCGAACTCAATGGTGGGCATGGCCAAAAACCACGCTGTCTCACCTGGCATCGTGTCCGACAGAAATAGTATCAGTGATGAGCAGTTAGAAGCTAGTTTACATGGACAACGTATAGTCCGCACGCACATAAACACCGTACCGAACAATTTTAGTAAAAAGAGCGCGTAAAAAATTACGAAAATCCTTTGGAAAATGGAGTTTTATGAAAAAACCACTGCATGAATCATTTAGAAATAAAATTAATTGAAATTTTCGATAATTGTGCTGTGTCGGTACGGATTTGGTTTTCGAGATTTTACACTACTTGTATTACTTATTTACGCCCAAAGTTGCGTTAAAATTAGCAAGAAAAACGAATTTTTGTTGGCTTATAACTTTTTAATGGCTTTTTATTTTACTATTCTGCTTCCGTACAGACAAAATTACTAATGAGACCTAACGATATCATGTTAAATTTTGAATGTACGATATCAAACAGTGGAGTAAAACCGCCCAGAAATTTGTATGGAAAAAATATCAAATTGTTTCACCTTAAGTAATGTCTGTGTTAGGAGACTGCGCTATATCATAGTACAGCCAAATTTAATTTATACCTGGTTTCTTTAAATAAATGAGCGTCTGGGTGATACAGCTATTCATGCATTGGAATGTTTACAAAGCTGAGTAGGGAATAGGTACCGGTCTACCGATATATTCATAATGTTAAAATAGTTTACAAAAGCAGGCTATGCACTTCGATCGATATATTATTAACTCCTAAGTCAATTATTGTGAAGTGTATTATCTAATGGGCACAAAGGCCGCGAACATTGACCACTTTGTGATATTGGATGGGTACGCGTTCAAGAAACTTATATTTTTCCTATATTTATTGAGTCATGCATTGTGAATGACACGCAACTGTTATAATATATAATATATATAATCGAACATCAGTTTATTAAATTATACATAATATATTTTAATTCAATAAAAAGACAAGTTAGTCTATACAGGGTGGCAGGGACATCGACGCGAAGCCGGTTACCATGGATTCAGTACATGGTTCTGAACCCCCCTGCGTTGAAATTTTTCTTCGGTTATTTAAAAAAAAATCAGCTGTTTCATAGAAAAGTGCAATACCTACGCGGTCAAAATGTATGGAGCAGCTGATTTTTTTTTTAATAACCGACGAAAAATTTCAACGGAAGGGGGCTCAGAATCATGTACTGAATCCATGGTATCAGGCTTCGCGTCGATGTCCCGGACACCCCGTATAATTATTATTAACTAACTACCCTACAGGCACGTTAAACACCTCGGAAAGGGATCGTTCTGACCTGGCTATTAGCGTGTTAATAGGTATTTACATAATTAGTAAGTATTGAAGCGGTTACACCGCGACATACGAACTACGCAGTAAAGACATGACGTCACACAATTCCTGCATCGCGCAGTTAGAGTTTACCGAGCGAAAAACATAGATAAGACTATCCGAAATCAACATAATGGGCAGTTGCCCGCCAGACATAACAACCCGTCTGGTTGGAGGATCCTCCCTTTTCAATAGAGGATGAGTGAACTTTACACCCTGTTCATCATACCCCTAAAGTATAAAAGTTAAAAGACGTTTAATATTTGTATTGTTTTGATAGGTGCCATTGTATTGGCATATTAAAAATAATATTTTTACTTTTATATAAAATACTAGCTTCTGACCGTGACTTCGTGCCTATAACCTTTGTTATGAAATGGGCTATCCAATACAAAAATAAATTTTCAAATCCGACTGGTAGTTCCGGAGATTATCCCCTACATAAAAACTTACAAACAAACAAACTTTACCTCTTTATAATATTTTAATAAAAATGATAAAATAAGTACACAGTAAACTATAAGTTAGTCCGTAGAACATGAGCTAGCTGCCAGTGAAAGTCCCGTCAAAATCGGTTCACGTGTTTCGGAGATTAGCCGGAAAAAATAGGCAGACAAACAAAAAAAACATTTTTTTTTGTTCCTATTAAGTACTTATCATTTAGAAAAAAGCTGTTACATATTTTGACATTACAAACAGACACTTCAATTTTATTTTATTGTATGTTTTTATAATATATAGATGTATAGATTGTATAATACAGGTATTGAACGCTTAAGCTATAGTTCTACATCGACAACTTCCGGAAACTAAATATAAAATAACTACCGCCTTGGGTAATATTAAAATTGACTTTATATTGAGTGAAGGACATTGAATCAATTACTACATCACGAATATTATATTATAACTCTTCTTCTTCTTTTTGAGTCCCTCCCACTCCAAGCCCATTTAAAAGCAATAGGCTCGCGCCTCTATTATGTGGTATTTCAAACGTATGTTTTCATATTTATAAAATTCAAACTCTATATTATAGGTGGTAGGAACAGGAGAGTGGCAGAAGCCTTCGTGAAGACCGGCAGGTCAATCAAGGAGCTGGAAGACGAGATGTTGAATGGACAGAAACTCCAGGGACCTATCACCGCTGAGGAAGTCAACCACATGCTTGCCAACAAAAATATGGAGAACAAGTAAGAACCCTAGAATCTTCCTTGAACATATTTTTGATGAATTTGATATCCATTATCTGTCTTAGCAAATTGGACAGGGCAGAACTAGCCATATCCAGATTTTTCAAACTAAAGTGGTTTATTTATAAACGTTGCTTAACGTTAAGTAATGATTAGCGATTGCATAACCATACATTTTGGAAGTTTGAACGTCACTTATGTTTAAGCAACGTTTATAAATAAAATCCATAATGTTTCTCGCAATTCTAACGCACCGCAGCATAAAACGACAGCTGATAAAAGTTGGCCATAAAAAACATTTTAACACCACATACAAAGTAATAGCGCATTTTAAATCGTCTAGCATTTATAGGCGTGCAAAACATACGGAAGTGTTACGTTGTTGTTGATCGCGGACCGTGTAGATAACGACGGGACGATTATAATCTGTAGCTGTAATATTATTGTAACGTAGGTTGAACTAAAATAGTTCTTCTTGGCTTGCATCCACTTGTCACTTGAGGTCAGTGCCGCATTAAATGAAGGATATTGCAAAAATTCTGCGACATTTCGTTGCACCTATCAAACTGCAAATTTTATTGTAGGCAGATAACGTGCTTGATCGATTTAATATCGTTCAAATAGCCATTTACGGCACCAAGTGTTAATTATTCTATTGTGGTTCGTTATCTTAATTAGATTCTAGATATACGAGGTCTGCTACCGTCCATCATAGGCTACTGAACTCAATGTCAAAGTCAATCTGATAATTCGTGTTAAACATTGACAAGTAGCCAACAATCTTAAATGGGTAGGTACTTGGCTTCTCTTGTGATAACCGTGATAAGTGCATACATTTGTTCAGTTTTAATTTTGTTGGAATGTGATCGTGCCAGTTCTTATATGTAAGGCCGGTGACGGTTAGCGGTCACCCGTGCGGAAAACGGTCTGATTGCCCAGTCTTATATCTACCTATAGGCAATACATTTCCTGAGAATCGAACGCAATTGGCTAAATAGACATCTAGATTGTAGGTATATTGAACAAGGGCGAATGAATGTACAAATGTTTCCAGGTTCCCTCTATTCACCGCCGTGTTCCGCATCTGTCGAGGCGAGCTGAAACCCAACGACTTCATCGACTGCATCCGCAGTCATCCAGAGCACATGTAAGACATCATTTGCATCCGCTTCCTTGTCTGTCTAGCTTAAACTAGATAATTAGAGCATAATAATGTACGTAGAATAGAGCCGATTAACTTATTATGTACATAACATGATATGTAATTGTATATGTATGTTTATTTTACAGGGTGCTAGTACTTAGATATAAATAAAATTATTATACGTAAAGCATAACGATGCATTGTTTGGCTGCACTTTAAATGAAAGCATTGACATTTTAATTAACATATTTATAAGCTTGCTTCGCTATCTTAATCAACAATGCGATGAGAGTGCATGATGAATAGAAAGTGTTTATTTTTTGTGAAATAAATGCTATTGAATTTTAAAAGCTATTTATGTAATAGGTATTTATTATAGTGAATATAATCAGGGTTATCGGTCAAGAACTAGACCGATAAATAATGATTTAATAGTCTCATGGTATAAAGATCTGTGATGTGAACAATACTGGAGTGCAGCCACGCAGTTCATCAATTGTATGTAACAAATAAACCATGTCGTAAACATGGCTGTATAAACTGACACCCGTTGTTACATTAATATTACATGTTGCTAATAATGAGTAAGCGTCATTACCTACCATTATCTCTGCTGATGTATTATCTGTCAAATAAGCTAGCAAATATCGTCGGCGCGGATCTGTTATCGACGTTTAGGCTGGTAGCTACAAAATAAATGAACATATTCGAGTGGTTCTTGTTGAGATAAACTTTATTAATGTTGTGTAGGCGCTAAGTACAAACAAGTATACTGCGTAACGTTACCCTATGTGTACGGAGTATAATGTAATATATCACTAGTTATCTTTTCTATTAACCTATATATTTGTATTGCACGTTAGTTCTAACCATAGTTTATTTGTATCTAAATAGTTGATGAAAAGCGTAAATATTTGTTGAATAAAATATCGTACTTAGAAATGCTAATACTTTTCATTGTCCTTCTTTCTCTTATTGTTCCTGGTTTCTTGTTGTTTGTCTTCTACATTGGAATTTGTTCCTGGTTGTTTCAATTTCAAATAAAATCTTCAAATGGGGTTAATGAATCTCTACTCGTCTACTTCAAGCATTGTTCATTAATCATGATAATTGAATTTTTCAGATTTGCTCCCAAGAATATTAGTATTTACTGAATGCCATTCCGAAAATTATTCTGTACTAATCCGGTTTGCTGCATCTGTATATTTTTATGTGCATGTTGTGTTTGTTGTTAAATCATGTTTATTGTTTGTAGCTTATTTGCATGTTATTGTTTATTAATAAATCTCTTATTGGGATCGGCTGTCTTTATGTTGCAGTTTTTAGTCCATGAAATTGAATCATTCACATGTTTACGCGAGCTTATTAATTTTCATAAAAATTCAACACAGTCTAAGGATTTTTGTAAGAAAACTGTGTTTAGTTTTTATGAACTAAACAAAAATTGTTCATCATCATGATTAAAAAATAACATGTTTTTACACTAATATTCTAGGAAACAGCCGGGGCCCAAATGTTCTCTGTGACCAAGTGAAGCGCCTCTACAGAGTCTGTCATCAACATGAAACTTGCATTTGTCGTCCGGCACGCCAGCATAATTTCGTCACAACACACCCACACACATACATTATTTCAATTACAAACGTGAACGCAGGGCCTATGCGGCATAGATAAATACATAGTGGCGCTGTATAGGTGTTATCAAAGTGATAATTAAAAACGCTAAGTATACCTAATGGAAAATTATGAGGTAACTTGGTACGTGTCATGACATTCCTGCCGGTTGCCTATTTTGTAAACATCTCACCGTGAAAACTTATACTCCATTGGTTTAGGTAATTGAATAAAGGTAAACAAATAGTAAAACGGGTTTTTATAGATGACACTTGTTTAAAAATACGTTATAACCAAAATAAACTTATTTTTGATTTTCGCGATAGTTTTCTCTTTTATTAATGTAAGTATGTTAAACTACTTCGTAGATGTAAATGCTTCAGCACACTTTTTTAGTTAGATTTATAATAATAAGTATTAAAATATAATAAAGAACAATGTTATGTTATGTTTACACTGGCGTTGATAGCTGCGACACAATTGTTGCTATCATCGTTTCCATTGTAATTTAAGAGGGTTTATTCTGAAAGTTGGCAACGTCGCAAATAAATGTCAAATATTTCGCTGTTTTGATTAATTTGATAATATTTCTGTATGGAAATAAAAAATGTGGCTAACTAGCGAACTAGAATATTGATTATGAAATGCAATTATAACATTGATTTTGATGTTGTACCCGTTTTAGGTGTAAAAAATTCATTTGGAAAGTTTCCAAATACTTTTTTTACATCTAAAACTAAATATTCGGTGTTACGATATTAATGATTGCAATTCATTATTAATATTCTAGATAGTTAGCCACATTTCTTAGTTCCATACAGTATTATTTCCAAATTAATCAAAACAGGTGAATATTTTACAGCTATTTACGACGTTGCCAACTTTTAGGATGCACCCTCTTAAGTATGTCAATTTTTTTTTGTGTTCCAAAATAAAAACTTTTTACTTTAACTTTAGATATTATATTATAATAATCTGTACTTATTACTTATACTTAATGTGAAAAAAGGGGGCCCTAAACGTCAACGAACTATAACGTTGCTAAATTGAAGAGTCCAACTGTGACGTAGCATGAGAACTCAACTGATCGTAGACAGAGTATTCTATAAAATATTACGTTTACTTGACAGCTATCTCGTCACGTGGTTTTTTTTGTTTACCTTTATTTAACCTAAACCAACTATAACACTAATAAAACTCCTTGTGCAGTGAGCTGTCACTGCACCATTTATTAGGGAGTAGCTTCTGCCCGCGACTTCGTCCGCGTGGAATAGTTACTTTGGGCTAACGCTAACTTTAACCCGCGACTGAATTAACCTAAAATACTACGAAATCAAAAACAAAACCCTAAAAAAAATGGAATACTACAAAATCAAATAATGTATTTAGTTAGACACACACATCACAAATGCGCGCGCAGTACTTGATCATTATTTTGCTGCGATGTTATTTTAAAACTGCGATATCTCCTAAGATATTCAATGAAATCGAATGATGTAAAGGGCAATTTTGTTTTAAATTAAATACTTGTGATGAATAACATATTTATTTGAATAACGATTAATATAATGTTTATAAAAACACGTTCACAAATAATGCATTATTTTAGAACAAATTTGGCTAGCATAAAAAAGGTTATAGTGAGCCAACCTTAAAAGATAGACATAATGCTATAGCGGACTTTTTTTTAGAACTTTTAAAGGGGAACAACTCTGTCATACATGATTTTTGCGAAACTTTCACCGTTTACGCAGCGCACGCAGCGGAAGCTCTCAAAAGAAAAAAAAAACCCCGATTTTGCAACATTCTTCATTGGTGCTCCGCTCCTATTGGTCTTAGCGTGATGATATATAGCCTATAGCCTTCTTCGATAAATGGACTACCTAATACTGAAAGAATTGTTCAAATCAGTAGTTCCTGAGATTAGCGCGTTCAAGCAAACAAAAAAACAAACTCTTCAGCTTTATAATATTAGTATAGATTTATGAGAGATGTTAATACCACTTCAACTAAGCACAGATAATATTATAATACTACCTAAGTATTCACGATGAGATTTTTACAGAATATACCGGCTGTTGTTTCTTCGATTATTTCTCATTATTATTTTTATCGTATATATAATATTAAAGCGTGATGTATCTAATTGAAAAAATGTACTTTAACATCATTATTGCATGAAAACCATTTTGATAAATGTAACTGAAGTTCTATGTTACACTTTTAATTTTTATAGTAGTCCGCTTGATTAAAATAGCATAACAAAAATCTTAGTTCCCGACTACGTTTATGTATAGATGTTTATTTGTCCTAGGCATAATCTAGAAAACTTTATGCGTGAATTTTGATGCAATATTCTCGCAATGTAAAAAAATGTTTTAATGATTTGCATGCGGACTGCTAGGTGTAAGTAAATCATATAACAACTCATAAAATTCTATCAGGGACACAAAGCTTTTATCGATATCACACTGAAAGTTAAAAATGAAGTGTGTGTATTCCATTCGAGTGATTTAATCTATTGAATAAAACTAGATAATACATTGTAATAGCTTTTACGGTTAGTTATCTTAAAAAGATTATAAGTAGTTGTTTTGTGTGAAATTTTATATAAATGGGATGGGTCAAAATATTTTTAAGGTTTGGGCCACATCTATTCGCAGAGGCAAGCCATATGCATCTAGTCTGTATTTTTTTATATTTTGTTTTTATTTTGCACCGCAAAAAAAGTGCGTGGCCTCATTGAGTTGTAGTCGACTATTCATTTTTCTAATTATTCTAAGCGTACTTACCTAAATAAAAAGAATGAGCATTGTGCATATCCCCATGGCACACATTCGTAACGATAGTTTAGTTGTGGTTCAAATCAAGCCATCAGCCACAATTACGACGTGTCATGTATTTAATAAATACACAACTCATTGGAATGTTCAGAAAAAACAGAAGCCTTAAATCAGTGTGGCCAAACACTGCTGCTTCAGCCATACATCACCTTTATTTTTTTCAGGATACGGATAGTTAGAAAAACACAAAAATCACATTGCTGTATATCTTAAATATTATACAAAGGTAAGGTAGAAAGAAGGCTTCTGTTTTTATGATAATTAGTTTATCGTACATGTACATAATTATATGTTATATCTACATAAATACATTGCATTTTCTAAATCTGTCTATTATTTTATTATGAAAACCATTGAAATTGGCCACCATTGAGGACTAACAATATTAATAATCAAATGGTACTTATCATTCAGCAACGCTTGTCCATAATAACATCATTTTGGTATGTCTTGTGTTTGCACAGTTCATTTTTTATTTACACAAACTTTTTGAGTTATAGTGTGACATTGTGACAATCGGCTTAAGTGTGCAGCTCACTTAGAATAGTACCTATGTACCATCTTTTCATTACTGGTAAGTATTAGGAATCACTGGTAAATTAAACATATTGTATCGATGTTGTAAATATCTCGTCTTACTTTCAACTTTGAGGACGCGCGGGCTCGCGAACCTTGGAAGGAGTGGACGGAGGCCATTGCCCAGGAGTGGACAGGGCAGAATAACAAAAAAAAAAACAACTCATGATGTTTCGGTCTAGCACGAAATTATTGCGTGGTTAGTGTGGGACCAAAAGGTACTCAGCAATACCTTTTGAAAGTCAATTACAAGTACAACACAGGTTGAGGCAAAGCAGTTACAAAAACAGTAAAGGCAATGTCTTGTAGTTTGGTTTGAGGTCAGCCTTACGGCTTACCTCCTCTCAAGTTGGGATCGGCTTCGTGTATAACCAGATACTGGTGGACCAGATGGTCCAGATGGCATCGTGCCATCTGAATCTAACCTCTACGGACATCCTAAGGTCTGACCTGCTGTTAGAACGTTGAACGATGTCTGGGACAGACTATTTTACGAGCAACGGTTGGATCGCGATACGTAAGGAAAAGAATGGACACAACACACGGCCAAAGGCTGCCTGTCCACTGGAGCGGAGAAGAGAGAAGAGGAGCGGAGTTGTGCCAATAGAATCTAAACTCCGCTCTGGAGGTGCGATTCTATTGGGTAATATTGACACATCTCAGCTCCTCTCCTCTCCTCTCCGCTCCAGTGGAGAGGCAGCCTAACTGCGGCAAGCGCACCCAACCTCGCAGATTGGTCGGTCGATACCTATTCAGGGTGGAAATTAGACACACTGTGTCTAGTACAGAGTTCTGATCCTTATGGTTGACCGATCGATCGGTGGCAAAATTTTTTGTTTACTACATTTTTTTTTGTATTTGCGTCGGTTCGATCCCCGGCGGGAGCAAGCATGTATATTATTATTATTAGTTTGTGTGACTTAAAAACAGAATGTTTCTTTTGAGCAAAATTTGCTATGATCAATATTGTAGGTACTTTTCCCTTAGTGACTCTTTAACTTTCACCTTGTATATTGTATTTGAATGATGCTACCAGACATCTAATTATAATCCCTTACTCACAAGCAGCCTTGCGACGTCAACAGAAGGAGCGACAGCTTATTCTAAAGCCAAATATCGCCCGTCACACGACGTTGAGGAAATATGAAACTGATTGTTCTCTTTTTTTTTCAGGGTAAGGGTTTAATGAAGTAACATCGTAGTTTTCTGCTAGCAAATGAATTAGGATAACTAAATGATCAACTAAGTAGCTAATAAGTTAGTCCTGATAGTTGTCTACTACAACTAAAATGTTAAATAGGATCTTAGGTAACTTAACAACGAAAGATTGTTTTTCTTACATTAACACAAATTTCCACTACAGACTATCAACCTACATACTAACAAATATTTATTTCTTTATTTTATGTATATTTTATATTATGTATTAATATTACTTATATAAACAATATTTTAACCCTGCATCCTTTGGGTGTGGAATATCTTATATATTTTGTAAAAGTTCTAATATACATTTTAGACTTAACAAATATTTATTTACTTATTTTCCCAATCTCCAATCCTGTCATAATACATCTTACTTTATTGATTATTATTAATAGTATTATAAATTTTGATTTAATAGTAATTATTTAAATAACATCATTTACTATAAATGCTTTTACTGAGAGCATACCCCAATTTTTTTAAAGTGAAAACTTATTTACGCGCGTTGAGCACTTTTTTGTTGACAGCGCACTCTGTTTTATTTTTTTGGGAATTTTTTAATGGAGCTTACTTTGGAATTTATAATGGAACTTAGTTTTCACTTCTATCGGCAGTCCCCAAAGACTGCCCCGCATTTTTTTTAAGGTTGGCCTCTTCTTCCTAATCGCGTACATTACAATAATCGCGTTTAGGAAGAAGAGTGGGGCGCGTCTTCGTGGATGGCAATACCTATAGGTAAGTAATAGAGGGTCAAATTCAATTAACTAGCCAAACTCCGCAGACGTGATTGGTATCGATATCTAATGACGAAGTAAAAAAATTTTAATTTTGTAACTCGTAGGGTCTGTTTCACCACCTAAAATTAAGTTCCTATTAACTTACTTGGCAGATAATTTCATACAAATTCTGTTCCATTTTCGAATTTATTCGGTAAGTAGTGGCTATTCGGACATCGTGAAATAGGCCCTTACTCTTAAATTCAAGTAACTACAGCTGTCTACGGGGTCAACGGCCGCTGGTAGTTTAGTAACTTGAAATAATGAGTTTATATCTTTTTGATGTGTAACATCTTTCTTGTCGCTTTCCTGCAATCTGTCGGAGGAATTTCGTGAAAAGGGACGGAAGTCTGTAACAGGACGCTGGGGAAGCGCGCGATATTTGATTTGACTAATGAGCGCGCGCGGTGCTAGCGTTGTCCATCAGATGGTACCAAACCATTTTCCGAGAGGTTGGTAATGTCAGCCACGGTCTTAGATGTTACACGTCATATGCGACTACTGTCAGTCTCGCTCGTTTTTTTAATAATCCATCCCATCTGTGCAGTTTCGCTAGCTAATTTAAATTGACCTTGTAGTCTGAATGATAACACCAGCATAAAATTATCTATTTATTGATTTCTAGAAACTGTACACTCCCTTTTTCCAACCGGAACATTTTTAATATATCCATTATAAAAATCTAATGCTGATATTTGTCTTTTCCCTACTATCCTAAGTGATTTAAAATAAATATATCTTCGGTCTTTGCATAATATTCTGATTGCATTTGTTTCCTCACTATATTCCAATGTTCCCACTGGTTTATCATCATGGTCTAATTTGTCACCATCTTGGATAAATGCATCAAAGAGTTTCATTTGTTTTTCTTTAAATGTTGTGGTAAGTGGATACAAACCGTATATAGCACGATAAAGGTTGTATACTTCAACTGCAGACATCTGTGACCATCTGACTTCACTTATGCTTTTATGTATTTTCTTAGCTGAAAGTGGAAATAGGGAGAATGTTAAAAAATAACTGTAGGTAGCTTTTATTAGGCCGCTCGCCCACTGCGACTTTTTGTAGCGATGCTGTCGCGCGTTTTGTAAACGCGCTTCTGCATCGCTACTGTCGCGCAGGATTCTTCATATATAATGACAGCATCGCGTCTGTATCGTTACACATTTGCGACAGCATCGCTACTGCATCGCTACAAAAAGTCGCCGTGGGCGAGGGCCCTTATTGTCAACTGACAACTACTGATAACTTAGAGCAAATTGATATGAGTTTCTATAGCAAACAATCTTTAATTTTTTTTTTTTTGTATTAATAATTATTTATTAATAAGCATAACTAACACAAGGTTTGAGTTACACAATGTTGAGTGCATATATGAGAATTTATTATAGTATCTTCTCATTTGCGACTGATTCTAAATTTGATGTAAGTTCATTAGTAAATTTTCAGCCAGTAATCATGTTATACTTACCTAACTGATTTATAGGCATATAAGATTATGTATAGAACAAATAATACACACCATAAGTAACTCCTTCTGTGCTTTGTGGTTGTGCATTTTCTAAACTTCTTGGTAAGGTCTTTAAGCAGTCTACCAGCATTTCTGCACCAAATTCAGATAGCTGATCAGTCAGCTCTGGTAACCTTATATCTTTGGATACTGGCACTTTTATTTGACTAATTATTTCACCTGGAATTTCAGAAATATGTATCTGTGATTATCTGATAAAAAAATCTATAAATGTAGTACCATGTAAAAAAAAAAGTAGATAAAAGCGATTTTCTCCTTCAACAATAAGTGCTGCACATTTTCGAAATAGTATTTTGTAAAGACAAATTACCAAAGAACTGATAACTCGGTAATACCAAAATATGCTTACCCACATCAAAAATATCAGGTTTAATTTTCATAAGTGTGACTCCTGTGTTATTGTCTCCATGCAGGAGGGTGTGGATGATGGGGGCAGCACCTCGCCACCGCGGTAATAGGCTGGGATGCACATTCACCATGCCACTGAAGAAAACAATAATATGCCCTCTTAATTAGGGTTTAACACAAAAGTGTATTGGGTCAGTAGGTCATCTTAGGGGGAGTTACTAATTAAGTATAAATGAATTGAATGAATATTATTATGGCCTTAATATTAGGTACTTCTCATGGGGTTGTAAGTCTCCTGGGGTAGCTGTAAAAGAAGACTCGAATTTTGGCGTAAGTAAATATAAAATCTATATTATCAACTTACAGTGGGAATTTGCTAAGGAGATCTTCTTTAATCAGGTGACCAAATGCGACAATTAATCCCAAGTCGTATTCTGCAGCACGTAAACTGTCTAAGGGCCATGGTATTGTATTTATATTTTCTACTTCAGCATACTTTAGTATGTCTGTTTTGTATTTCGTGTTTGTAGTGACCAAGTCCAACCGTTCAATGAGATGGTTATCCTTTTTTCTGAAATAAATTATAATTTTAGGTTAAAGTCGGAAGAACTTCACATTTTAATAAAACTATAATCGTTAGTCTATCTATACATATAATAAAATTGTAGAAAAGTGGTGTCTGTACAATGGAAATATATGAAAAAAAAGTAGCAGGGGTTGTTATTATATCGATGCTGAACCCGAGATTGTAATTAAATTTTTTTTTGTCTGTTTGTCTGTTTGTCGGTTTGTCTGTTTGTCTGTTTGTCTGTTTGTCTGTGTGTTTGTGCACGCTAATATCAGAAACGGCTTATTCGATTTAGATGCGGTTTTCACTAATATATTGTAGTAAGCTTCACTTAACATTTAGTGTTTATTTCATGTCAATCGGTTCATAAATAAAAAAGTTATATCAATTTAAAGAATCACGGCGAACATTTGTTATAGGTTAGGCATTTCTTTCCTTGATTTTCGGTATACTTATCTTAATTTTTATTTAGGGTTTGTATATAAATATTATAAGTATTTGGTATAGGTTAGGCATTTCTTTTCTTGATTTTCTTTATTAAGGGTCCGGCGAACACAATATTCCAAAATGCGTTTGGAATATTGTTATCTCTGTTCTGTTGTGTTTTTGTGTTGTTGTTGTTGTCTGTGTCTGTTGTGTGTTATGTGTGTTGTGTGTTGTTAGCGTTGTTACTAGCTATCGCAATTTATGATAAATTTGGATGTGTTCCGTAATACCAAAAATGATGAATGAAAACCTAATATTCTTTCATAATTATTTCTATACTTTGTAACTTGATAATATAAGCTATGCTTCTGCCGAAACAATATTCCAAATATTGTTGTTTATAATACAGAAAAAACAGTACGAAAACATGTCATTTAGCTCTAAAAATTGTGCGAATTTCAATTCGCTTAAACTTTATTTTAGGTAAGTTTTTTTGGAAAAAAAAGATGTACAAGCCTAGATAAATACTGTCTAAATCCGAATATTAACATAATATGATGGAAATATGCTCAAATTGCAAATGATTTAGGTATTACGTTTGTATGGAAAATTCTAGGGTCGCCGCGGTCTTAAGTATAAGTTTATTAGCTCAGGTTAGTAATTAATTTTTCTAACAATTCTTTTGTTTTATAAAGTTAGATAAGACGTGTAAACCAAACGTACTAAACGTTTGGTTTACACGTCTTAACACTTATTACTTAAACTGTGATAATTTTAGACTGTATAATAATCTGTAAGTATTTATAATTTAATTGTTTACGATAGTACGTGTTTACTAAATAACTGTGTTAAGTAGTAAGTACTATTTTATTGTAAGAATGCTTCGAAGAAGATCCAACCTCTCCCAATGTAGCAGAAATGCTAAAAGGATGAGATTAGTTCGATCACAGGAATCTGAGGAAGGTCGTGAGGGAAGGCTCTCTGCAACTCGGGAACATCAGGCTAGGTTTCGTGCTGCAGAAACTTCGACTCAGCGGGAATCTCGACTGAGTTCAAATCGTTCTCGAATGGTCGAGGTCGCGAAAATTTTTTTATACTAAGGGGGTCGAGTCATGAAAAAGGTTGAAAAACACTGCCCTACATTAATCCTACTAATCCTACTAATAATATTATAAATGCGAAAGTTTGTGAGGATGGATGGATGGATGGATAGATGTTTGTTACTCTTTCACACAAAAACTACTGAACGGATTTTGATGAAACTTTACAATAATGTAGCTTATACATTAGAATAACACATAGGCTACAATTTATTAAGATTTTATGTGATTTGACCATAACATAACGATAAGTATCAAGTAAGTCGGAAAAATTCCTGCCCTCTGAGATCTATCTTTGCGTGCGCTGCCATTATTTTTTTTTTTTGGTTGGGAAGTCATCCAATGATTTTTGGGCGTTTCAGTCTCTTACTGACTAAAACCCACCCGTGTTCGTTCCCTTGCCTTGCCAGATGCCACGCTTTCCCCTTGGGACTACCCGCAACCCCGGCAGGCATCGGCCCTAGCGGACCCCGTCAGTTTTGCTGATATCTCTTTGAGGTGCGCGTGGAACACGATGCGCCGTCGACCCGGGCCTGGTCCTTATCGGACGGTGAGCTGCCCGTTGCTCTCCGTCCGCAGGCCCGCGCCTACGGTGGCCGGAAATCGGCTATCAATTCCCGACGCCCGGGACGTCTCCTACGGCGGCGGCGGCTAGGGCTGGTAGGGCGCGGCCTTTGCCACTCCCTCGCGCGCTCCACCTTCTCCTTCGCGAGCATTACTGCTTTACAGAAGGAGGTGACGGCTTGCCATGCCCTCTCGCTCCGCACCATGGCCTGAACCAGGGCCGTACGCGAGAGGTCATCGCCGCCGATCGCCTCCACGAGGACACGGCGGCGGTGGTCCACCTAAAAGCCAACTCCCACGGTGCGCCATATCGCGGACGCGCACCAGCCCGCACGAGGACGCACCGCCACGCACGCGTACAACGCGCGTCTGCGCTACCACGCACGCTAGGTTTCCCACGGTGCGTCGTGCGCGTGCGTCCGCGATATGGCGCACCGTCGGAGGGCGGCTTAAGCCGGGCAGACCTCCACCGTTGGCTGCGTGCGCTGCCTAAACCGTTAGAGTTACATGAAGAAAATGTATTGTGGGATTGTTTGTCTTAAAGAGTTCTAAATAAAAGTCCGCGACAGCATATCCGCGACACCTTTTATGTGGAAGCCTTTATAACCAAAATAGTGAGCAATAAATACAGTTACATTGAATACTTTTTTTACATTGCATATTTTAGAGTATTTAGTTAATTCTTATCAAAATAAATACCTTCATCGCTTTTGGTATTTAATTTAGATAAAGTTTGTCTTTTACACTAAGTAATTTGGACAAATAGTTTAAAAGTTAGAACGATAAGAATGACCTGCGATATTGAGTCGACGGCGCTCAGAACGAGGGTGGAGGGGCGGGCCAGCCAGGGGATGACGCGCCAGAGCGCCGAGTGGAATAATTATGTTCGAGAAATAACGTAAATAACGCAATTAATTGTTTAACTGTCAAAATGAAACCCATTGCTATTGTAAGTCCGACATCCACGCGGGCGAAGCCGCGGGCAGAAGCTAGTTTAATAATATAAATAAACTCCTAAAATATGAGGTGTTTTAGGCAGTTCTTACTTACCTGAATTCATTTATTTTTCGTAAGCTACTGAGCGCGATACCATCAGATCCAAAGAAAAGAAGTTTATATGATCTTATGGTAGAATATTGCCTGGTAAGTAAGTTATTTCTCCTAAATACTATTTTTATTAGGTAAGAAGATAGGTTAGGAATCATTTCACCGACACAATAACAATGTCAATGTCAATCGTTAACGTTAATGTGAAAGACGTCAAAGTTGACATTTATCAGGATCTGCCAACCAAATGCGCAAAAAAATGCGTTCGGACTTCGGCATGAATTATGGTACAAAGTCCGCGCATGGAATTAGTCAGTACTCAATCTGCCTAGCCTTTTCCCAACTATCTTGGGGTCGGCTTCCAGTCTAACCGGATGCAGCTGAATACCAGTACTTTACATGGAGCGACTGCCTATCTGACCTCCACAACCCAATATCTGGGTAATACGATACCCCTTGGTAAGACTGGTGTCAGACATTCGGGCTTCTGACGACTCGTAACGACTGTCAAGGATCCACGAATGACAGCCGTGACCAACGGTTTATCGTGCTGTCCGAGGCACGGAGGAGTCTCGGTATGTAAAGATGGTCACCCATCCACTGACCAACCCCGGCAAGCGTAGCTTAACCTGATGGATCGACCAGTGCGGCTTGTTATTACTTAGCCACGAGCTCCTCCTAGGAATTAGTCAGTACAGTTCGCGTCAAATAACTTTGCCGCTGTGAAGTTAAGTTGCGCATGCGCGCTGGCATGCGCACTACTGTTTTATAAGGCAGATTGACTACTGCGTAGTCATTTGTAGCCTACTTCAGAGCGGCAAAGATTTGTAGCCTACTTCAGAGCGGCAAAGTTATTTGACGCAAACTGTACTATAAGGTATAAAACGCCTGCTACACGGTCGCCAACCGTCTTCCGACAGAAGTGACCTTAGTGGTTTACAACCATATAGATGATGGTTTATAACCAAACGTTGAAACAACTTTGCCGGTCCCAAACCAAGGTCACTTCTGTCGGAGACGCGGTTGGCAACCGTGTAGCAGGCGTTTAAGGTCACGTGAGTCCTCAACACCGCGGTCGTGGCGAATGTAGAGTAGGCGGTTTTTGAAGCATGAAACCATGCAGAGGCGGATCCAGGGTTTTATTTTGGGGGAGGCCATTTTCACAATGTTCAGAGCTAGGGTTAAAATCACAAGTAAACAAACAATAAAAAGCGTTTTTATTAGCTTGAAATTTTACAAAATAAAGGAGTATGCTATGTAAAAGTGCACCTGAATTTGAATCGAACAGTTGAGTCGACAGTATGGATTTCCTCGGTCTTATGGGGGGCATGGCCCCCATGGCCCCCCCTTATATCCACCAATGAAACCATGCCATTCGACTTCTATAATACAACGTATTACTTTTGATATCCCGTAGCTTACAATGAGACCATGTCAAAGAATCAACTGGAAAATGAATTATTTTTAAATAAATATTTATTTTTCGTTTTCATTTTTCATACAAAATAATTCGATCACGATTATTTATGTAAAACACCCTTACAGAAAATATAAAAAAAAAACTTAGAATTCAGAGTTTTATTTTTGTCGCATTTTCTATGAATTAAATAATGGTTTAAATAATGTCAATGTTTTTATTTTTTTGAATTAAAAACTTTTTTAGGCGCGTTGAGCACTTTTTGGGTGAACAAAAATCATGGAACTCGCGTCATCGTCACATAACGCTCGAACAAAAGACATCAACGCGTGAGCACTTTTTGGGTGAACAAAACTCATGGAACTCGCGTCATCGTCACCTAACGCTCGAACAAAAGACATAAACGCGAGAATCAAAAAGTTACTTAACGAATGACATCAACGCGAGAATCAAAAATTTACTTTAACAAAAGATATCAACGCGAGAATCAAAAAGTTAATTAGTTTTAACTTCTATCGGCAGTCCCCAAAGGCTGCCCAATTTTTTTTTGTAGCACGTGTTTTAGGCCTTTTTGTATAATAATTATTATTTATAGGATAAACATTATAGATAGTAGGGAAATCACAAGGAACACGTTGTATAAGCATTAATTAGATATATTGTAAAGTTTTGCATGTCAAATATCTGACTAGGTATGTATTGCAATAAAGTTTCTTAACTTTACTGCATAAAAATATTTGCCAATGGGTCCATATTGGCTCACCTAAAGTTCTTTACCCGAAATTGTTCTTCCTAACGATTTGTAATCCGAATGATCACTCTCCCTAAAATTTTTCATCCTAAAGTTTTCATTCATACTATTTGTAGTGCTACCGGCGATGTTTATAACACTCATGTTTCCGAAAATTGTAATTAATAATATCATTAATGTAAATATATTTAAACTCCTACTGTTTTTTATCATAAAACGCTTTTATCCTACTGAGAGAACATAATCATGAACCAGATGCTTTGAAGGAAAAGGTTTGTTTTTAAATTATTTCTTGTGATTACAAAACAACTGTTCACATTTTTACATTTAGCCATTTTATTTTTGGTTATTGTTGTCACAAATTTATTACTATAACTATACCTGAGATAATTATGTCTAAAAACCAACTGTTTAGAATGATTAAAGGTCGTTTCACAGATTTTTGTCTTAAATGAATAAAATTCAGGTCAAAGTGTCGTCTTGGGGGCACTATGAAAAAAATACTTACAAAAATTTCGCGACTAATTAGCGAGGTAGCGCTCGCCGGCCGCTGCCGCGGCACCGCTCGCTTCGCTCGCTCGGCTCGCGCGTAGTTGGTCACAGTTCTAACCTAACCTAACCTAATCCTAATCTAAACAAAAAAGATATGACTTTGAATAATAGTGTAAAAGATGTTTATGTTGAGAAAATATAGGAAAACAAATAAAAGTATAATAGATGTTTATTGCTACTGACATTATGAAGTTGAATGCTTCGGAATTATGAACATTAGAGACAGAGTAGTTAGGAATTGTGATTGTTAGGATGAAAAATGTTAGGAAGAACATTTTCGGATTTCCAATTATCGGAGTTGAAAATTTAGGTGAACTTTGGCGCACCCTTTGCCAATTGCCTAATAAGTAGATATTTCTGGAGCTGTCGATCCACCCAGAAATAAACTAATTTCGTGCAAATCGCCTCAAGAAAAAATAATCCCTCAAAAACATATCATGTCAAAAAATACAAGTCTCGCAACGCAGTTCTTCTACCGCAAAAAGATATGAGATCTAATGTAAATCCAAGTCTTTTAATTTATTCAGTACCATGTGTATTTGTCATCTTTATTTCTTTAATAAATATAGGTAATGACTAACTTGGCCATTGCACGGCAACATAATCACGTTAGAATAACCTACTTTTTTAATTAGTCCAAATTATTAAAGCGCAGCGCTAATATTAGGTAGATTTCGCTGTATGTCGAATCTAGATTCTATTGCCGTGTGCGATTGCCAAGTTCGTCATTCCATTTATTAAAGAAATAAGATGACAAATATGTAATATCCACAACGAAGTAACAGGGGGTTGAAAATGTCCTGAATGGCTTCGAGAAAAGATGGTTGGGCTACAGGCGCGGTCGCAGCCTAAGATTTTGGGGGGGGTCACCATGAATTATTAGGGAAATATTTAATTGATACTCTAAAAACTTTTTAACCTTCATAATGATGCACACTTTATAAATAACTGAACCTCTTTTTAACTTTCTGATCTTATCGCACAGTTGGTCGCAGTAACCATGCTAGGGTACCCCGACCAAACGGGTTAGGTCAGGTTAAAACAGTGATAAACAGCACGCGAGCCGAGCGAGCGAAACGAGCGGTACCGCGGTAGTGGCCGCCGCTATAGCTTGCATTCTTACATCCAATTTGGTCGCAAATAGTTGGTTATTTAGTATTTTAAGGACCCCAAAATATGAATTATTTGGGGTTCGATTAAATTGTCAATACATGCCATATTTTTAGAATTCAGATTGACATTACTTATGCTGTTCAGACACGCAGCAATATTTTTTAACAGGGGATTAAAAAATGTATTTATGAAGCTGCCAAATTGGTCGCAAGCTTTTTAACAAATAAATTAATAATAAGTAGGTAGGTATTAGGAATTTAGGACAGTAGATTATGTAGAGTGAGAAGAGTGAGCGAAGCTAACTCGATAATTTTAATACCCCGTCTCGGAGAGGATTATGCAGGAAAGGCCAAACAACTATGAAAATGTAGAATAGGAGAACGAGCGAAACAAGCTCAAAATCTTTGCACTCTCTCGGATAAGTTACATGTTCTTTTGATCATTTCAATAGCACCAAGAAGGACTTGCTTTGTCGACTTTGAAGAAAAGGTCAAGAATCAAGACAAGCGAGCGAAGCGAGCCTCGAAATTTTAGCACTGCGCCTTGAAAAGGTTGTTTTGTTAGGATTTCATTTACACTTTGAAAAAGAAATAGGAGTTACACTGTCGACTTATGCAGGAAAGGCCAGGTAACTATGAAAATGTACAATACAAGAGCGAGCGAAGCGAGCTCAAAAAATTTGCACACTTTACGTTCGTATTTCTTTTGATCATACAAAAAGAACTAAGAATTCCTTGCTTTGTCGACTTATTAAGAAAAGCTCATGAATCAAGACAAGCCAGCCTGCCTTGAATACGTTTTGTTTTCTTTTGACCATTATACAGGAAGATCTCGATAACTTTGTCGAGAAGAAAAGCTTAAACTCTTTTCACAGCAGTTTAGGTTTTCAAATGTGGCCTTACCCTGAGCGTAGTGGTGCCCAAATTCCCGAGTTTTCTTAACAGGCTTTTAGTAAGATACGTAATATTCAAGCTGTCGACAGCTTGAATGGTTTTGGGGGGGGTCACGACCCCCAGGACCCCCCCCCTCGGACCGCGCCTGTTGGGCTATGCCTTTGTGTTTGTTTTGCTCGACTTGACGGAGGCACTGCAGTGCCCCCAGATATTATACGACCGACGACGATAAGTGTCGACCAACACTCAGTACCTATTGCAAATAAATGATAAAAATTGTGAAGTGAAACTTCTTAGGCGGCGATTCAATTGGACGAGAACTGGGAGTGAAATTTCAAGGACTCATCACGTTTAGGCACGCTTCGTTAGATCACACGTATATATTCTTTATGTTTTAAGAAGTTACGCTTGTTACATACAAGCAATTTTTTTTAACTCTTTACTTAAATAACTCTATTGCTTTATTTTCATGTTTTGTCCATGGAATTATGTAGTATATAGGTACCTACTATAATATAGGTTTTATCTTCTCCAAGAAAATTATAAGTTCCTTGGTTTTTTCCATCTATCTCTCTTTATCTTAGGTATTGGTTCCGCTATTGTAGATGCAGGACTTCTTTGATAGCGCGGACTCTACCGGCTCTACGGCGTTCCATAAAGACTCGAAATAATCTAACAGTAGGTATTCTGGTTACAATGCGAGTGTGTGACCCTTACTGTAAGCTTTTAGCAGTTGATGCCACCGATCGAGGCGTTGACAACGAATAGATTGTAGATCTACCTACTAGATTTCTACTCTACCTTCTTCTTTTTACCTCCAAAATGCTAGAACTGTGTTAATTATTAACCTATGTCATACCTAGGGTTGCCAACCCTACTATATAATATAGCAACCTGCTATATTAGAGGCCTAAATAGCTACTAAAATATTTCTAAATATAAAATATAGTAGGCGAAACTAGGTACTATATTTTTATTTCAATAAAAAAGTGGCGAGATGACAGCAATTATTCGCAATAGGGCTAGTATTTATTTCTTACGAGTATAGGTAAGCTGAATTAATAACTATATTTTGAGTTGATTTGATAGTAGCAAAAAATATGCATAATATATAGAATAAAAATGTTTTTGTAACATACCTACTATATTTTCGCCATCTACTATATTTCTACAGGCAATGGCTTCGAAAAGAATATAACTGTATATATAAAAAAAAACAATCTACGTATTTAAGCGTGGTCATATTTTCAGCAATTTCTGCAGCCGGAGTTGAGTGGAAAGGCATAAGAAACCAATGAAAGTAAATTAGATAGAAGATTTTTATTTATAACATTCATCATAGATATTTAAAATATAATTTCAAGTTTCTATACTAATATCTACAGGTACACATACTTAGTTGGATTTTGGGACGGGTATCAAGAGTACCTAATGTAACATTAACAATGTTTTTCGTTATCAAAACAAGTTACAGATTAGATTAGGTAGATTAGATCAGAACACATCACATTAGTTAAAGGTGGAGGTAGATCTACAGATAAACTCTTTAATTGGTACATCTTTTCTGATAAAAACAACTTTCACTCCCCTTAAGGACAGTAAGGTAGGGTGCGAGCAGGGCTGGTCCAGCACCACTCCCTAAACCAATTTGTAAATTCGAGATGCAATGCGGGTACTTGTCCCATGTGTCCAGGACAATGGCTAGCAGAATATATTTATTTATATGGTCAAATAGACTGTTTACTGGTACCCGGAGGTACCACGGGATAATATCCCCAGGACAGCAAAATGCGCAGAATTCGGTCCCACCTTTATTCCTTCAATTCAGAGCTCCCAGCACCCAGCCCCCTATAATTCTTCAATGTCTTACTTAGCTAATAAATAAATACTTAATCTTTTTAAGTGGTGGGATCCGGGTCACTAGTTTGTGATAAATCAGTGCGTGTAGAACGTCGGTGAAAACTTCTCTTTTTGTTGAACTGAGGTTTCATATACCAGGAAGGTGGACTGACGATGCTCTCTTCCAGACTTTGAATAGTCTGCATACTCGTCTGTGAGTCCTGGCGCTCCGCTACCCTGGACGATATCGTATTCACTTTAACTTCACGTTTTTCATCGGTTTGATATGGTATATCCTTCATTTCAACTATCTCAACGTCTGTATCACTCAAATCCTTACTTGGTCTATGCATTCTGGTCGTATCAGTACAATAACCTATTGTTCTTAGAGTCCCACTCATGCGTTTAGACTTATCCCTGTATAGCATTTTCTTGAACTCTTTACGAAATTTTGGATGTGTTATTATATAAATAAATGGATTGATGCATGCAGCCGTCTTGCAGAATAATGCAGGAATCATTGAAGTTATCGGAGTCAAAAGATCCTTTCTTCCAGTTATACCCAACAGGGCCACGACAGCATACGGTGTCCATGATATAAAAAATAGAGCGATGACAGCCATAACTAGAAAGGCTAATTTTATTTCTGCTTTCCTTTTCGTGCGTTCTTTTACATGTCTCGATGATAGCCTTTGATCTTGGTTACCATAAGACATACTTCTATTAAAAACTACGACACGAAATATACTAATGTAACAAAACGTAATGGTGCAGAATGGTGCGAGCCACGCTGCGCAGAAGAAAACGAAGATGAAACATCGAGGTGAAAACTCTTCTGTGAGGTAATCAAAGCTACAGCTGGTCAAGTAGCCTTCTGGAACATAGGTGCCATAGCCGATGTTGAGTGCTGGGATAATCGCGAAGATACAGGCGTACAGCCAGGCACCAATGGCTAATAGACGAGCCCGTATGGCTGTCAGCGCACGAAGTGGCTCCAGAGGCCGCACCACTGCCCAGTAGCGGTCCAGCGCGATGGCTGATAGTGTGGCGATCGACGTGGTGCCAGTCAAACCACCCACGAAACCGTATAGCACGCATCCTGTAACAATATTTCACATCATTAGAATTTCCACGTAGGTCCTTCTTTTTTGCAAACTCTATCTTTCCATTGTAAAAAAAGCACATTTTGATGAAAAATTATCAACATAAATCAAAGATTTCCACCCCTATTACTACGGTTCGTTTGTTGGAGAGTCAAGACGTGGCTGGAGGTGATAATACAGTTGAAAAATGACAAAGCTATTGAACTGGTTCGATCCACTTTCTTGCGTTTCACGTAACGGAAGAAAGGCAGTGAAAATAAGCGTTTAATATAGTTACCTATCTATGATCGTACCTAGCTATACATAGGTACATAATATTTTTATCTAGATGAAATGCGGAGGCTACAACATGTATAGGTATTAAAGCGTTATTTCTGTGAGTATGATTATTTCCATTGTTTTGACGGAAATGTCTAATAGCATGAATTATTACAATCTTCAGTCTGGTCTATTTGGTTTATCTGGTTTATTCCATTACTGGGAAAAGGGTGTGGAGAGAAATAACTTCTGAAATCTAATACTATCTTAAATACTTATGTAGGTAAAAATTGAGTCGAAGTGTTTATGGTTGCTAATTCAAGATAGCTAGGGATTTATGTAGTACATAAAATATAATACATAATGGTTTATAAGATGGTACAGTTTTGTGGACCAATAGATGCTGCTTTCCGGGAAATTGCAAACCTAACATTCTTTACCCATTTACGTGTCTATATTGTATATACCTAAGTATACAATGGTATGTTACCTTTAACGTGGGTATTAAAACTTTTATGAATGAATTAAAATATTAAGATTCTGATGAACAGGAAGGAGGACAGTAACTAACTGTTATCGATTTATTTGTAGGTACTATTCCATCAAAAATAAAAAGTTTTCACTCCAAAATTTAGACAGAAGTTTTTAGTGAGCCAACTTGACTTGGTTTTTATTTTAACAATATTAACTAAACGGAAAATACTTTTTTTTGTCAACCGAAAAACACTAGAAAAGTTTTCTTCTGATGGAAATCAATTCTCTGCCATTTCGATTTATGTTATAAATGTGTGGCAAACAGAGCTGGGCAAAATACATGCTTTGCTTTAATTAAAATACAAATTACAAAATACTATCTCGCACTTATTTAAAATACAAATTACAAAATATTTTTAAGTCGTGTATTTGAAATATAAAATACAAAATACAGTATTTTGACTATTTTTATTTAAAATACAAAATACAAATGACAAAATACAGTCTGTTGTTAGGTTAGGTATATAAATAGAATATAAGTAATCCAGCCCAGGCTAAGGCAAAGGGAATATATTCTTACCATCATATTTTACAAAATGGCGACCGCTAAATATGTCACAGGATTCACTCCATCGCCGAATGAAAATTACAATTGACAAGTTATGTAATTGACAATTTGACGTAATGTACCTGCAGTACAGACTACAGTACAGTTTAAGTGCAGTGTTGCCAACTTTAAAGATATTACATATTTAGCGGTCGCCATTTTGCTTACGAAAGCTATCGAGCGCTATTTTCTGCAGATCGCACCCATTCATAAGATCGCTAAATGTATTTATGTTCAAATGTATTTTGGAGCCATAAGTATTTGAAATACTAACTACAAAATACCTCAGCGTTAGGTATTTGAAATACTAATTACAAATTACATTTATAAGAAGTAATTGAATTACAAATACCAATTACGTATTTGTATTTCAATTACGTATTTCAATTACAAGTAATTCAAATACTGCCCAACCCTGGTGGCAAAGATAAGAAAAACAAATTACCTGTTTTCCCCAGTGCGGGTCCGAGATTAAACGAATTGAAAATGAATATCGGTGTCTTGGCAATCATCAGGAAGTCGCTGAGTGCCAGATTCGCCACAAGGATGTTCCCTGGAGTGCGGAGTGTGCGGCATCTGAAACGCATTAATAAAATCACTAGTTCATTAATCATATCACTTTGATCTTTTGTCCACCACTAGCTACATGGAAAGTTAATTAAAATAGAAACGTGCTCCAATTTCGTAACCCGCTGTAGGTCTAAAGATATAAAGAGGGTCGCCAGTAGGTAGGTCCTGCCATATTAAGGCACTCGCTGACAGGCGCGATGCGACTCTAGTGGAACAATTTCTATAAAAAAATCTCGGAAATTCGTCGTCACGTCGCGCCTGTTTGCAGAAGCCTTTACAGTCAAACTTTCATAACACGTAAGACAATTTTGAAGGTACAGTAGGTACGCTGCGATTTCGCTGAAAGAGAATAGTTGAACATGTTGTGGAATTTTTAGAGGAAAAAGCGAGACAATGTATAGCATCTGCATTCTTAAAATTAAGATAGCACAACCGTCCGCACAAGCACAAATATGTGTAGTACACATAGTGTACATAGGTAGGTACATATTGGTACTTGAAAATTTTCAGTAAATCAAAAATATCAAAATTCTTCAAGGTCTAAATATAACAACACGCGTAGGGGTTATCGTACCAAATATTATTCCTTAAATCCTCATTAATGAACCGCACAAAATGTATGTATTTACACAACTGTTTAAACCTAATATATACGGGAAATCGTTGTACTCGTAAGTTTTCAACAAATAAGTTTCTCAAAACGTAGACGTTGTATTGAAATCATGAAGTATTATAATTTGTTAATATTATTTATGATCGCTTTGAAATGCGGAGCTCATGAGAAGCCAACTACTGTAAGTGATTCCGCGGCTGAGAATGTTACGAATAGTGAAGTCTTAAGTACTACAGAAGGTAAACTCGAAAATATCAGTAGTTCTAGTGAACCTTATAGATCTGAAAATACTCTCATCAATGCGACAAACGATAATACTGTTGAAGAAAAGGAAAAACATTTACTAACACTTAGAAACCTGGCGCAACAAGGAACTCGACTGCAGGTGAAGAACATAATTGGGAGTTTGATGAAAGGGCTTACACAGCTAAATGAACCAGAATCGAAAGAAGATGCAGGAGATAATGAGGAGCTTACTGCTGTAAATTATTCCACAGTTGAGAATGTTACGAATAGTGAAGTATCTAATGCGAGTATTAAAGAAGGTGAATTGATTTAGTTTGTTATAGTATACCGCTTTCCATTTTAATGGAGCAGTGGCGGCCCAGTGGTGTCGGCCGCGACTTACGAGTTATGTAGGTCGTACGTTTGAACCTAGACGGGCGCTTTATTTTGTGTAAATTATTTCATCACCACTGCTCTCTAAAACGGTGAAGGAAAACATCGTGAGTAAACCAACATGTCCTAGAACCAAAAATTCGAAGACATGTGACGTCTACCAACCCGCACTACGCCCGCGTGGTGGATTACGGCCCACTCCTTCTCACCGAGAGGAGGCCTGTGTCCCAGCAGTGGGAACATTCGGTATAGGCTGATCATGTATGTTTATGTTAAACCGCTTTCCATTTTAATAGATTTAGTTAAGGTAAGTAACTCTTTACCGTCTTTTAGCTCCCAAGAATCTCTTTAACAAGTGGACGCAACTCCCAAATATCAACAAAAGTACTCTCATCAATGCGACAGATGCTAAAGCTGTTAGTCCTTTTAAGAAAAAGGAATTTGGTACATTACCGTTACCGATAAAGCTGCCACGATGGAGAACTCGGTTAGTGACGAACATTATAGGGAGTTTGATGAAAGGGCTGGCACAGCTAAATGAACCGGATTCGGAAGAAGATGCAGAAGACGATGATGAGGAGCCTACTACTGGAAATTATTCCACAGTTGAGAATGTTACAAATAGTGAACTTTTTAATGCGAGTACTACAAAAGGTAAATTGGTTTTGTTTTTAATACAGCTACCGCTTTCCGTTTTAATAGGTATCATTAAGGTAAGTAACTCTTTGTCTTCTTCCAGCAGCCGAGAATCATTTCGACAAGTGGATGCAACTCCCAAATATCCGCAAAAGTACTCTCATCTATGCGACAGACGCTTTCAAGAAAAAAGAGTTCGGTAAATTACCGATACCGAGAAGACCCCAACAGGGAAGTTGGTTGATGAAGAACATTACTGGGAGTTTGATGAAAGAGTTGGCACAGCTGGATAAACCAGATACGGAATTAGATGCAGAAGACGATAATGAAAAGCCTACTACTGGAAATTATTCCACAGCTGAGAATGTTGCGAATAGTGAAATCTCTAATGCGAGTACTACAGAAGGTAAAATATTTTAGATTTTATATTATTCACATATTTTACATTATACATACACGAAATTCCGTCACACATCTAATGGGATAAGTCTTATAAGTATTTGGTTGGAGTGGCTATGCTATCTGCACCGTGAACTGCCTGTAAGACCAACAACGTCAAATTATTATAATTATCATGACTACATATTTAGGTATATTGTACAGACAAGAAAGCTATTTGGTATGCAGGCAGCTAAGTTACAAATACTTTTAAATAATGTTGTCAGTGTGCTGAGTAGTTGATTCTTTTATATTACTCTTATAAGTATGTCTTAAGCCTAAAACACTATTACGCACACAATAAAAATGAATATTGACAGAGTATTGAAAAGATGAATATTTTTGCCTGCATACCAAATAGCTTTGTTGTCTGTACAATGTTAATTTTAATGTCTTGTCTAACATAGATAAAATACTCTCTCTTTAGTTTACAGGGTGTTCATTATTCAAATCAATTATAAAGCTAGTAAATCTTCTAGTATCTCCTTTTTGGGAAATAACGAAATTCTGTTAAGATTTTCTTAGATTTGTAACCAGTAAGATGACGATTTGAATGTAGAACGTAGTTATACCCTGTTCTAAAACTTTTTGATTAAAGTGTCAGTGATCACTCACTAAAGGAAATCAGTCCTTATATACGGGGTGGCAGGGACATCGACGCGAAGCCGGTTACCTTGGATTCAGTTCATGATCCTGAAACGTTGAAATTTTTCGTCGGTTATTAAAAAAAAATCTGCTGCTCCATACATTTTGACCGCGTAGGTATTGCACTTTTCTATGAAACAGCTGATTTTTTTATAAATAACCGACGAAAAATTTCAACGCAGGGGGTTTCAGGACCATGTACTGAATCCATGGTAAGCGGCTTCGCGTCGATGTCCCTGCCACCCTGTATTATGTCTGTATTTCGAAGGTTTTAACTTCATAACTCACCACCTTTTCCAAGAATAAATGTTTCAATAAATCGATATAAGTCTAATAAAATTAGAGGACTTACCGATTTATCAATTACAATTTAAACAATTATTAATCCTCAAATGAAAAACCTCATAATGTAATTTAAAACGTGTAAGTATTCAAAGAATCAAAATAAATCACTCAACTTGTAAGAGGCACTACAATTTGCCATCCACTTTCTAACTTGTTTAAATTTTCATCAATTGTTTTGGAACAGAGTTTGGAAACTCTTTGTGTTCTTTCAGCACCCGAGAATAGTTCAAGTGAACTTCCTGGGGCTGAAACTACTCTCATCAATGCGACAGACGCTAATGCTGTTAAACCTTTGAAAAATAAAGAATTCGGTACACTTCCAATACCGGGAAAGCTGCCGCGACACAGACCTCGGTTATTGACAATAATTAAAGGGAGTTTGATGAAAGGGCTGGCACAACTGAAGGAACCGGATTCGGAAGAAGATGATGACGAGCTTACTACTGTAAATTATTCCTCTGCTGTGAATGTTACGAATAGTGAAGTCTCTAATACGAGTACCACAGAAAGTAAATTATTTTAAATTTTATATTATTCCTATCATATTATACACGGAATCCGGACGCATGTCGCACGGGATTACGCACGGGTCGTATATTTGGCGTGGGTGCCATTTGCATCGTATTAGTCTAGCAACGTCCGTCACATAATTATTATTAATACCAATATCCATAATTTAGGCTAATTGGGTAGCTAGTTCAGTAACTATAATAATATACAGGATGTTCGGCAGACGGTTGAACATACGAAAATGACGGATCTGCTACGTGTTTAGGCTCAATAACAAGACCCAGGCCTCTAGGCTTACCTGGGTCTTCTTGTAAACATTTTCGTATGTTCAACCGTCTGCTTAACACCCTGTATATATATATATATATATGTAAAATATATCCTATAGCTTGACACTTGCTATCAACTGCAATTTCGGAAAATTATGAAACAGTGACAGTTTTTTTTTTGTCATGCGTAATTTTCTCTTTCTACAGTCAATATTAAAAAAAAACATCAAAAGGCGAATCTTCGGTTTTGAAAAGCATTAATCGATAAGTAACGTTATTTTCGCATTTAAATTGACGACTGCTTATAATATCTTTTTTCAGCACCTGACAATCGCGTTGATAAGTGGACAGAACTCCAAAATATCAGCAGTTCAAGGGAGCCTCCTGGGGTTGAAAATAATCTCATCAATGCGACAGACGCCAATGCTCAGCTCTCTTTGAGAAGAAAGAATTTGGCAAATTACCAATACTGAGAAAGCTGCCGCAACAGGGAACTCGAATAGAAACGAACATAATTGGCAGTTTGTTGAAAGGGTTGGCGCAGGAGACGGATTCGAACGAAGTTACAGATCAGAATATCGAAAAGATTTTAAAGTAGCCATTGATATTCATTTTAGTATATCAATAAAAGTAGGTAAGAAATAATATTTGCCCCTCATGCAAACCACTGCATGAACTTTCTTATGCTTCTTATTCTCATTCTAAGTAAGAATTTATTTGTCCGTTTTAATTTGAATTATTTAAATAGAAACCTACGCAAAAGCAAGTTATTCAATAGATTCAAAATCAATTTCCATTTATTAAATGTTTGAAACTTCTGGCGTCTTTGATTTTATAGACATTTGAAATATCCGGCATAGTGATCTGCGGAGGTTGAAATAATAATAATTGAATTAATTTGACCTCGCATTTAATTGTTGTCGAAATTGTGTAGATAGCATTTTAACATCCCTTATTTTCTGGCGTTTCCTCGGGTGAAAGATTGCGTCGTACTTTGTCACAAATATTGATTTACTTTCTTGAGATACGAGCGACAATTAAGAACCTTTCTCCGTCGTTATCTCACGGTCTATTTAGAGTCTGACTGTGTTTTGAAATGGGTCCCTGAGGGCTATGTAAGGAAATCCTAATGAGGGCTATACGTCTTCTCGCTTTTACATCACGAATGAAGCTTGGATCACCTTCTCAAAAAGTTTTAAAATTAAATAGAGAAATGAAGAAAGAAACTGGTCTTGTAGATAACACAATCGGTGACTCGGGCAAATTTTACCTAATTACTTACTTCATTTCTTTGAAAAATTGGTTGTGACTTCTTGAAATAAGAACAGAATAAACCACAAAAACATTTTGCTAAAATAGACATGTAATTAATGTTCTGTGTAGGTTTTGTTGTAGATAAATATCCTAACTTTAGTGAACAGTAATATACTAAAATTACTTAATATACGAGTGGTTACTCAGGTTTCAAGTTTGATAAGTTAATTCCTAAGTGAGTAGAGATACCTCTAGGTGGTCGAACTTGGAAGGTTAGTTAAGCCTAAGGTACTCTTTACATAAAAATACGGACATCTTAATCGCATTAAATGCGTTGGTTTTTCTTCTGGTACACAGCGGTAATAAGTTGGTAATATGCTTGTATAATAAATACACATAAATATAAGTATCTAACAGAGTGTGCGTAATGTAATGAGACAGTTGTTTGTCCACAACGAAAAAATGGTCAAAGTTTACTCTTTGCTCAACAAAAATACTTCGTTAATTTTTTTTTTTTTATTTATACACATCATATATTTGCGGAATCCTTCAAAGTTTACAAAGTTCAGCACATCGTGCGGCCCGCTTCCTATTCTCTTGCGGTGCGCGCCAAAGAAAGATTTATAGCCTGTACAAGTCTGGATTAATGAAATTAATTAATTTGCGAGCAGATAACATTTCCATTTAATTAAACTTGAATATATGAAAGTTGGCAGTGGATTCTTATTAACATATATATACGGTAAGATTGTCGTCGGCCCCATGAACAACTTTGACAAAGACAAAGATATTCGTAGCCGTAGGATATTATGGTAAAAGTGTGTTTAGGACACATCTACCAAAACTTTGTTAACAAACTACATTCGTAGCGGGCCTATTCGATGGGAGGAGAAAGCCGCAAGATGCAAATAGAATTTTCCCTACTCTGCCACTATAACACAATTTGATTGAGGTAAATGTATGTACATTTGGCCTCCATATTGGCAAAAGTAGGGGTAGGTAACAAACAAAAAAAAATACTGAGTTATGTAGAAGTAAGATGGGCCTACTTCCGCACAACTCAGTTTTATTTTTCCGTTCCGGACTGAAATAAAGTTTCGTTTATTAAGTACCTAATTAAGACATCTAGGTCCAAGTTCTGAGGGTGAAATACTTGCTATAATTAAGAAAAGATTTTACATCAGTTAGGTGTATGGATAATGTCAGGTCTACATAAGTTGCGACTGGACATGTTTAGCATTTAGTCTGAAATTTTAAGGGTTAGATAAGAACAGATCAAGCAATACACTGGAACTCTGTATACAAACTTAAAACCCATTAAACTCATAGTTGACTCAGGTTTGGGCATTCTTTTGCAATTTACCATAAAATGCATCACGTGTACGCATGATTCATGACTACAAATGATGATTACTCCTTCAAACGATAGTAAATGAGGTAAAGTGCGTCTCTCATAACTTATTTCAAACAAGGTAATGGTAATTAATAAATATTTATGTTTTTCATTGCATTGCATGTAAGTAACTGTTTGTTGTTCCTATTTAATAAAATAAAATAATCTTAATTACATAAGTGTCCAATTTATGAATACAGACAGCTCTCTGACATTTCAGATCTATCATATTATATGTAATTATTATGTATTTTGTAACAATTAGATAAGAGTATTGGTGGCCAAGTGGTAACAGCCGCGAGTTGGTCGCAGGTTCAAACCCAGGCAGGCTCTGTACTTGTGTAAATTATTTCATCATCACTGCTCTAAAAACGGTAAAAGCTTATCCAGACCGAACACGCAACGCCGCGACACGAAAACTTCACGGATAACAATGGCCGGTGTCGCGTCGCGCTTATCTGCACGAAGCTTAAAGGAAAACATCGTAAGGAGGTCAGCATGTCCTAGAACCAAAAATTCGAAGACATGTGACATCTTATACCAACCCGCACTGGGCCCGCGTGGTGGAATACGGCTAACTCACTTTTTGTGAGGAGGCCTGTGTCCCAGCAGTGGGAATATTATAGGCTGAATAAGCTATGTAATAAGGTAAATGCAGTAAGTAGACACAACATAACAAGAAATTCTGGAATGTTTACTAAAAATAATTCCTTCTCATGTATCATGGATAAACTAGAGACGGAAATGTCATGTACCTATGATAAAATAACTGCATGTGTGCTAAATTAGGCCCGCCCTACTGACATTTGTGTTACCTTTGTGCACAGATCCGAGCATTCCGAGTTTAGTCACTACGCCAATTGGGTCGAAATATAACCACTGCACAAACCTTGTGTTGGATGGGATTCCCATTCGTCAAAAATGACGAACTTCCACGAAAACTTTCATCCTCTATTTAACCGCTTAAGACTCAATTTCACCACATACACTGTTAGATATAACAGACTGTTAAACACAATGTCAACTGCTGTGATTGGCTGTTGTCATGTCAGTGAGCCAATCAAAGCAGTAACCTGAGTTTAATGACCTGTTAGCTAATTTTTGTGTTTGGTGAAATTAGGTCTTAAGGGGTGAATTTTCAAAAATAGTTCCTAGTTCACTTTCGTTATACATTTAAATGAAACTCTTGTGCAAAATTTTATGTTTTTAGACCAAACGGCTGACGTAGTCTGTCAGTGAATTAATTAATGAATTTAGTGTTTTATTTAGTAGATTACATTTAATCTACATTAGGTACAACTATTTATCTAAACATCAATCTTTCTTTGATGCAATTCTTGTAGGTAGGTAATTTAATTCATTTAAGAAAATTTGCTACAAGTAAAATTTAATTGCGGTCACTAGTGCCAGATGTTGTTAAGTGTCACGATTTCAATATAAAGGATGTCGTTATAAAATTACGGCTCCGTAAAGCTGTAATACCAAGAGCCCTCGTGTTGCCGCGACAGCTTAATTTCGGAGCCCCTAGGGTAGGTACCTATAATAAATGTATACGTAATAAGCCCCGTTGAGAAAAAACAGCAGAAAAACATGTGTGAACGCGCAGATTATTTCAGAGGTGTTGTGAAAGCAAATGGACAAAAAACTTTTAAGCAAAAAATTAAACCGACGAAAAAAAAACACTGAAAAGCGAAAAATAACAAATAACGTTTTAGACCTTCAACAAATTTTTAGGTCATCAAATTGTCAGTTTTTTTGTCGTCGGTGTTAAATTTTTTGCCTAAAAGTTTTTTTTTTCCTTTTGAGTTACTATTTATTGTTTGTCTCAAACTCTGACCGTTGATGACAGTCATACCCCAGCTATGTGGTAGGAGATTGAAATAAGCCCAAAACATGATGCAGCTGCTGTAAACTGCTTAGGATTTCTCTGGACTTTCTTCCATCTCCATCATCAGATCAACTCCAGGTCTTTATTATGTTGTTGTGTCATCAGAACTACATAATATGTGTGCGAAATTACAACAGAATCGGTTGACAGTTGAAAATTCAGCAGGTGAAAAACAATCAACCCCAATTTTTTACCCTTAAGGGTAGATTTCAGTTTTCAATTTTATATGGGACCCACTTCAAGATATACACTACCGAATAAAAAAAAATCGTTCAAATCGGGCTACTCAGTCGGATATAAAATAAATCTAAGGTAAGTATAATATTTTTTATATGTACATGCATTGCCATTGTCGGTTATTAGGTCCCACGGCTGCAAGTAGTTTCCATACGTTAGCATGTAAAGCCACCGACACACATTACTGTGTCGTGTTGTGTCGTGATGCGGGATACACCGATCAAACTAACATGTTCAAGACTTAGCCAATCACGAGTTTTGATTTGCTAACAATGCGTCACGACACGACACAACACAGTAATATAAATCCAGCTTTAGTTTAAGAATTCTAAGTAGGGAACTAGTTTATTTACAACGATCGTTCAAGCGAAAGCGAAAACAAGTTAGATTTTATAGTTTAAAATCCCGTGAAGGAGTAAACAGATAAAGAATCAAGAATTTGTGGCACGCCTGAACTCGGATAATCACGACACGAACCCAGGAGACGACACCTATTTGATATTCAGATGACCTTTTCGCTTTATTTGCTGGGTTTCTCACTTTATCGCCAAATGCACGAAGTGAGAGCTTATGACACCGACAGATTAGGAGATCAAAAAAATGGTTGAACGACGTTCAGGGCCTCAGGGATTATCTTTTACTATTCATGCACGAGTTCGTGTGGGCCGAACGGTTGGAGAGTCTACGTAGGTCGTTATGCAATAAATTAATTGTTAAATATTGGCCTTAGTACGAGAGCGTCACGAGAAACAGACTGGATCACTGATATTCTTGGTAATGAAAGGAAATAATGCGGTATTTTAACTAAAGTTAAGCTATCAAAGGGTTTTACGCATAACGTTTTGAAAAAACAAACAATGGAACTGGTTACAGACGGAATCATTGTAATCAGAGTTCAAGAGGATATCATCTTTTAATTTACCTGTTAAGACTTATAAACGAAGGGCTATTCTTAACTGGGATATAAAGGCTCAGTCATTATCTACCTGAACGAAGGTAATGACTAATTAATACAGCCAGCGATGATAACACAAAAAGAGAGCCATCGTTGTATACATTGACAGTATTTTAAGATTGATTATCTGTTGATGACTTTGTGTTTTTATAAAAAGCCACAACTCATGATTGGTACATCAATGAATCTGAGCCTTTTTCTCATCTATGTTGGATCGGCTTCCAGTCTAACCGGATGCAGATGAATACCAGGATTTTACATGGACAACTGCCTATCTGAACTCCACAACCCAGTTACTGGGTAACACGATACACCTTGGTAAAACTGGTTATCGGTCTTGATATGTAATGGACCAACCACGGCGAACCTTCGATCGACCTGTTATCATTAATTTATACAACGTTATTTTTTGTTTATACTAATCCTCTTAAGGGGTCATTGTATTAACCACTTTCACTATGGGACCAAAGCTGAAATCGCGAAAATAAAATCAGCTGTTCCCTACATTTTGTCGAGTTATGCGAATATAAATGTATGGAACAGCCGTTTTTTTTTTCCGTTTTCAGTGTTGGGCCTACAGTGAAAGTTGTTCATAATGACGAGTACAATGACCCCTTAAGAGGTTGAGTCGAAACAATTTTTATAGAAACTTATAGTTGTTTGAACTTCTACATATCATAGGTAGGTACGGTACTGTGCCCTTCTGTACCATTGTCGAACTTCACCTTTGAACTTAGTTTTCTAATGTTTGAACATCAAATAGTTTTCTAGTTCCTGGTCGACCTAACTCTGCTCGGGTAAATATAGATAAACATATCATCCAACGTAATTGTATTACATTCCCGGTACTGTGAAAATAGAGAAAACTAATTTTTCCAGATATGAGACCAAGCTAGATAATCGCATTTTCATCGAAATCGTTAGAGCCGTTTTCGAGAACGTGATTACAAATAATACATACAAATATTGCTCATTCAATAGTATAATATGATAAACTTTCTAATCACTGAGATGAAATGAAATGAAATTGTTTATTCTGTAAATAGGATATCGGAATCACTTTTACACGTCATATTAATAAAATAAAAAAATAAGCTAACTGAGGTCGGCGTTTTCTACCTGACTACTCTGAGAAGATAGGCTGAAACAAACTCAGAGGTCACAGTCTCTTTTAAAGTCCAGACATAATCTTGGTCAGGCCACATGAGGACCATGTAGATTAGTGTCAGAAATGGTCTTTTGAGGAAAGAACCACAAAGGTTTGAGTGGACCTGTCCAGTCAGTGCAAGCATTTGTCAGTAATCGTGGAGCTCAACTCTCAGTCAGAACTTAAAGAGCTCAACTCGACGGACAATACCAAAGAAAGGACATTTGGGTAGGCCGCATCAACTACTCAGACTGCCAAACCATAATTAAAATAACTGAGAAAGAAAAAAAAAATAATGAGTAACAAAAAAAATAAGAAAGATATCCACATTGTCCTCACATTCACAATTATAAAAATAATGTAATACTTTACAAAGTATCTTTATAAGTAGTATATAATATGTATAGTAAGTACATCTTGTCATTTTATGTATAAAGTTCAACAATGTCAATGTGATCGGCAAACGCCGATCAGCAGATAGAGTTCATTAGAATATAAAGACACTGCACTAGCAATTATCGTATACATGTTGTGGAAAAATCAGTGGTGTGACAAACGAGAAAAAAAATCCTGTTTGTCATACTGGTGTGATAATCTGGTGTGACTACGAGTCGGCAATGGATCTGAGCCATTCTGAAACTAGGGTTGGAATTGTTAATAAAAAACTAATAACTACCAGTTAGTTTAAATACATTTGAGTTTTATAAATCAACATTAACTAATTATTATGCGAAAGTAAGTTTTTCCAGTAAAGCGGAACCGTTTTACAACTAAGTAATTTGAATAATATTTAAATAAACTGCCGAACCGATAAAATTTTGTGTACCTAAACAAAGTTTGGTATCAAGGAAAGGGCAGAGGGTAGGTAAGTACCAAGGTAACCTATTCATTAGACGCGTCAATAACTTGATTGATGTCTTACCGACCAGACACGGAGTCTGGTCGGTAAGACTTTGTAAGTCTTTATCTAGGCTATTGACTTAATAATAATATGTAAATTCTAACTATTTCCAAGTATAAAAAATATTAAATAATAATTAATATTAATTAATCAAAACTAACGAGTGTGAAGGCTTTAGTTATTTTCAATTTACCACAGCAGGAATCAGGACACACAATAATTAAAGATAGATTTTTCATTATAATAGAATGTAACAAAAAAAATAAGAAAGATATCCACATTGTCCTCACATTCACAATTATAAAAATAATGTAATACTTTACAAAGTATCTTTATAAGTAGTATATAATATGTATAGTAAGTACATCTTGTCATTTTATGTATAAAGTTCAACAATGTCAATGTGAGAAAGTCGGCAAACGCCGATCAGCAGATAGAGTTCATTAGAATATAAAGACACTGCACTAGCAATTATCGTATACATGTTGTGGAAAAATCAGTGGTGTGACAAACGAGAAAAAAAATCCTGTTTGTCATACTGGTGTGATAATCTGGTGTGACTACGAGTCGGCAATGGATCTGAGCCATTCTGAAACTAGGGTTGGAATTGTTAATAAAAAACTAATAACTACCAGTTAGTTTAAATACATTTGAGTTTAATAAATCAACATTAACTAATTATTATGCGAAAGTAAGTTTTTCCAGTAAAGCGGAACCGTTTTACAACTAAGTAATTTGAATAATATTTAAATAAACTGCCGAACCGATAAAATTTTGTGTACCTAAACAAAGTTTGGTATCAAGGAAAGGGCAGAGGGTAGGTAAGTACCAAGGTAACCTATTCATTAGACGCGTCAATAACTTGATTGATGTCTTACCGACCAGACACGGAGTCTGGTCGGTAAGACTTTGTAAGTCTTTATCTAGGCTATTGACTTAATAATAATATGTAAATTCTAACTATTTCCAAGTATAAAAAATATTAAATAATAATTAATATTAATTAATCAAAACTAACGAGTGTGAAGGCTTTAGTTATTTTCAATTTACCACAGCAGGAATCAGGACACACAATAATTAAAGATAGATTTTTCATTATAATAGAATCGATAGTTGTTGAGGCTACATCGCCTATAAGAGATTTAATAGTAATAACCTCTTATACATAGTAATATTATAAAGAGTAAAGATTAGTATTTTTGTTTGTACTTAATGAATTCAATTAAAAAAAGACAGGACCGATTTAAAAAATTCTTTCACCAGTTGAATGCTATATTATCACTGAGTAACATAGGCTATAATTTATAAAAATATCACGCGGGCGAAGCCGCTGTCGGAAGCTAGTAAATAATAATATCTATCGGCCGAAAATGAAAAAGGTCTAATTGTCGTGTGGGCATCAAAGGACTTAATAGGATGGGTGCTGATAGACTCGAGCATTCACTTGTAATGAGCATTCTGGCGAATGTTACATTGAAGAAAAATAAACAGGAGCATTTTAGCGAGTATTCTAGCGAGCGTACTAGCGAAAGGACAGTAAATTTGCTTTGAGCTTTTTGCCGAGCCAAGCCATTCTGTCATTATTCCGTTTCCATCTTCGTGAAGAATATTTTTTTGACGAACATTGACTAGAGCGTTCGCTAGAATGATCGTGAAAATGTTCGTAGCGATGTTTGGCTCTATGCTTGGCTCTGTTCGTTGTTCAGTTCGACAAATTTAAAAACGGCGAATGCTCGATGTTCTGTTACAAGTGAATGCTCAAGTCTATCAGCGCCTTTACTGTTCGGAGATAGTTTGTCCTTAATTGATATTCACACACCCACTCAAGTATCACATTGTTTTGCTAATTCCGTGGTTTCCCTTTGTATTGTGTAGGTCAGGATCAGACTACGTCATGAGACGTGACAGGACGAAGAAACATTACCTAAAGTGTTTGCTGTCATAGAATTAAAACTACAAATACTTACATAGAAGCTTATGTTGTACGAAACGATTCTTTTTTTCTTTTTATAGGAATATCTCATTAGATATATAGTTAGATAGATAGTTAGGTAGTTAAATATATAATTTTGAATTTGAATTAGAACAGATTTCTAAGCTAACGGTATTGTATAACGCAAGTGGTATTAGTTGCCAGTGGTATTGTCCGTTTTCGCATAGGTATGTTAACATAATCATACTCATTCCTGAATGAATTATTTATTTTAGATAGCAAAAAAAATATTGAATTCTCATTAATAATCGAGAAGATAATACTGGTAGAGAGAAAAGTCAGACTAACAAGAAAATCCCATACTATGACGAAGGAAAATAATAAAGAAGAAAATAAAAAGAAAAGTCAAAATATTTATGAGATTTCTACACCAAATAACAATCGACTTCCAAAAAAAACTCTACAACAAGGTGAAAAATAATTTTAATTTCGGAAGTCGGAGGCGAAAAACGAAAATACAAAACCAAATACACCGACTTCCGAAATTAAAGTTTTTATTTTTCACTTTTCAGTTGTGATACCTACCCCGATCATATTCTAATACCTACCACTACCTGCTATGTAAATTACAGTGACAGGAAGTTATTATAACATCATCCACATAGGTGGGAAAAATACGTATTATTGAAGCTAACTCAAAAATTACCCAAGCAAAGTTAATAAAATTTATATGGAACCACCTAGGTAGGACGAGTATACCTTTCAAACAAAAAAAATCTTAGTCCAGACTTCTTCGAGTAATCGGGAACATTTTTTTTATCCACAACGGGGTCTTTCCTCTTACTGCCAAAACACAAGAATGCTGTTAACATCATTATTATGGCGACAGACTTAGATAAGATGGAGGTAGCTTCATGCCAGGCGGACTAAGAACAAGCCGAGCAGAAAATTTTACCCCCACTGGGAATCGAACCCGGGAATCTGGGTCTGAGACAAGTGGCCTAACCACTGGACCACAGAGGTAGTTAAACACGGATACATAAAATTTAAAAGGTGACTCGGACTTGAAGCTTGGACGCCACTAAAAAACGCGCATAAAATCCGTCGCATCTTTTTCAGTAATTTAAAAAACGAAAGTGACGAAAAACTATTTATACTGACTTCGTAATATTAATTTTTACACGTATGTAAGATATCATGTCGAGTATGAAATTAGTAATAAGGTCACTTATTCTTAATCCCAACACGTTTAGAGTGTAAGTTTGTTTGTTTAGATAGGGCATACAATAGATGTGGGTATGTTTAAAGATTTACATCTCGAAAACTACTGTTCCGGACTAGAAAAAACCGTTGAAATAGAAGGTGCACTTCAAGCCAGTGTTGAAAATGCCTGTGATGTTTAATTTGAAAGAAAACCTTTATGAATATTCAAAATCTCCTCAGCGTAAAGATATCGGCTCGTTGAATTTAAAAGTCATTGTGCCCTGCCCAGGTAGATAGCCAAATATAGACGTCAGTTCATTGTCTACGGCTATTATCTTAGCAATCCATTTCCTCCGGTTGTTCACCGGTTCGTTTTGTGTGTAATAAAGGACCTATAGATTTAATTTAGACTTTATAAAAGGAGAAAGGAACATAGATCAGCCATTCGTGTTTGCTGAAAAGGAAAACCAAGGGAAAATGGCTTACAGATAATTATGTTTTTTAGAAGATATTAAAATATGACTTATGAATTACTTTACGAATTTTTTGATGCCCTATAATTGTTCCCCCATTCTTTATATACTTGTACATATTATTACTATTATTTTAAGTCTGTATATAAATAATTGTACTTTAATGAAAATAAAAACTCGTTATTTACCGATAATAAAGTAGATAAGACACATATTACTTTACGTAAAGAAAATGTTTGGGAACCTATTTGGGAAATTTTGTATAAGTAGTTATTTATAAAGATTTGGAAAGTAAATCATATTAGTTGTAGCATCTGAAATATCATCAAAGCAATAATAATTGGTAATAAGAGCTCCACCTAATACTGAAAAATTTAAACTCTTTCTAATTATGGAACTGAACTGATAAAACAATTTTCTGATTTGGCACGTAATGTAGTCGTGTGTGTCTTATTACCGCCACATAGGAACTACAATACTGACATTTCCTACATCGCGTTATTAGAGTTATCTACCCTATTAACATAGTTAATTGACTCAGGCGTGACCTTGCGGAAATCCATCATAAAATACAATAGACGATGTATATCTAGTAAAACACTCACTCACTTTGCGTTCGGCTCGTGTTAATAACACTTCGTGTCCGAGTTCGCAACAGGTCAATCGTCGTCCTGAGGATGCCTCGTTGAGAGGCGAAACACGTGTCGATTTCTTACAGGGTTCTCTAACTCTTTAAGAACGGTTAAGCGGATTAAGTTACTAGATATACATCGTCTATTGTATTTTACCCTATTAACGTTACACAGAAGCCCGACACCAATACTGTCGGGCAGAAGTCCTCCAGAGACAACACCCGTCGGATGATCCTCCTTTCTATGGAGGATGAGGATTTACCCGACCCGTTCCTTACGGTGCTCTTACACGAGCCACTAAATTGCGCAATTCTTGGCAATTTCTATACAATCTTGTAATTGCTCAATTTACAGCAATTCCAAAATTGTATAGAAATTGCCAAGAATTGCGCAATTTAGTGGCTCGTGAAAGAGCACTGTATTACCACTAAATACCTACCTACTAATGACATGTACAATTTAAATTCCTCAAGAGTTAACATAGAATAGCATAGTGGATTTGATTGAGAGTATATAATTATCTAGAGTGGTACTGGAAATAATTTTATAAATTTCTATGTACCTACATTCATATGAGACAAGTAAGTACCTATCTAACTAATGCTACTAGTATTTCTATACCTAAAATCTGTGTTTTAATCCTACATAGACTAAGATATTTATAACCTAAGGTTATCTTTTTGATAGTGCTACGAGTATTAGTTCGTTTAATTTTATTTATTTATTTATTGTTCCAAAAAACAGTGTTACAGATTTTATTCCATCAGAAATAATAACCTCCTTATTGTGCTGTGAGGAGGAGTTCATGGCTAAGTAATAACAGCCGCACGGGTCGATCAGGTTAAGCTACGCTTGCCAGGGTTGGTCCGTGGATGGGCAGGGCTAACCTACACTTAACCTACCCTTAACCTACAGCTATATTTACACCTAAACCTGCACTAGCTGTGCCTTCCGCTCTCACCCGTATAGGTCTCTCGATCCCGCGGGAGTGCCGTTACGGGGTGGAAGTTCCCTGAGTCCTAACTTGGGTCATAGTCTACCAAAGTGCCAAATCTCACCCAGACTTTGTTGTGCCTTTGCTGACATGTAACAACAACAAGCGTGACAAGCAACCAAGCAAATTGTATAAACAAACACACTTTCGTATTTATATTTTGATAACGGACTGAACATTACTTATCATAAGTTAACTATATACTGCTCATTAGCATAACTCACACACTATACACCCTCACTCTTCTCACCCTCACCCATACACACATATTACAAGTACACACGCGATCTGGCCCTTTTCTATGCATTTTCATTCTATTTAATTATAAGTTACCTATTTATATATTAGTTGGTTTTTATTTTATTTTATTGTAATTGAAATAAACATTTTATTTTTTAATTTTTAATTTTAATGGGTGACCATCTTTACATACCTTGACTCCTCCGTGCCTCGGAAAGCACGTTAAGCCGTTGGTCCCGGGTTTCATTCGTGGATCTTTGACAGTCGTTACGAGTTGTCAGAAGCCCGAAAGTCTTACAACCAGTCTTACCAAGGGGTATCGTGTTACCCAGTAACTGGATTGTGGAGGTCAGACAGGCAGTCACTCCATGTTAAATACTGGTATCCAGCTGCATCCGGTTAGACTGGAAGCCGACCACAACATAGTTGGGAAAAGGTTAGCCAGATTGATTGATTGGATAAGCAGAACTGTGCAATTCAATACTTTACTTAACTTGAGTGGAAAGATCACCTATGTCCTGTAAAGCTGTATCACAGGAGACAGGGCCTTCCGTTTAAGATGAGACAGCGTATTGACAACATGTATTCCGATATCTTAAAATTTTGCGTTTATGAACACTCAGTTACTAAATAAGAGAAACGTTGAAGAACAATTTCGTTTAAATAGATAACTTGGTCGAATCGATAGCTTAAGACCTTAACAAATCTTGGTAAGTTAATCTTCTTCTTTTCGTGTAGTTAGTGACTAACCCGGTGTCAGAGTTTTAAAGCCGCCCATGGGCTCCTGACTTGGCTTCACATGCCGTCGAGAAATATCTCTCAGGAATGCTGGTTTCCTCACGATGTTTTCCTTCACCGTTTTTGAAGCAAGTGATAATAAATTATACAATACGCACATGAATCTGAAAAGTCAGAGGTGCGTGCCTTGGGTTCGAACTCGAGACCTATGACTTAGCAGTTTGACATTCACACCACTAGGCTATCGCTGCTATAATCAATCAAATCAATAGTTAAATAGATATACCTACCTCCCCGTATAAACAATTGTGGAACAAATTAAATTGTATTTTGCTCGATTTTTTGGATTTGTACACAATTCTGTACAACAGCGTTCCATAAAACAAGGTCACTAATGTTTCAGTGCCTTCAGGGCATAAGGCTGCCTGTCCACTGGAGCGGAGAGGAGAAAAGAGGAGCGGAGATGTGCCAATATTAACCAATAGAATCTTGACTCGACTTGACTCCGCCCCTGAGTTTAGATTTGATTGGTTAATAATGGCACATCTCCGCTCCGCTCCTATCCTCTCCGCTCCAGTGGACAGGCAGCCTTAAAAAGGAGCTTTTATCATGTTAATTAAATATTTATAAAAATCAATACGATGTATTGGATACCGATAAGACAGGGGAAAATTTATTTCGAGTTAATGGGTGACACTTCTACGTATCGCTTTCAACCTTTTAAAGTACAGGCGTGATCCTACGTATATTTTCGGAATACTTATGGATACATTTTTTTAGAATTTCGATGCCAAAATTCATGCAAACAAATTCCCCATTTATTTACCAAATAGAATATTTTTGAATAGAAGATGAATTTGTATCTGTTTGGAGACATTTCTAAGCAGAATTTGATGCCAAAATTCATCATCATCATCATCATCAGCCTATTAATGTTCCCACTGCTGGGACACAGGCCTCCTCTCTGTGAGAGGGAGTGGGCCGTGATCTACCACGCGGGCCCAGTGCGGGTTGGTAGATGTCACATGTCTTCGAATTTTTTTATTCTAAGACATGCCGGTTTCCTCACGATGTTTTCCTTCACCGTTTTGAGAGTAGTAGTGATGAAATTATTTACACAAAGTAAAGCGCCTGCCTGGGTTCGAACCCACGACTTACAACTCGTAAGTCGGGGGCCATTACTACTGGGCCACCTCTGCTCTCTGCCAAAATTCATGCAAACATATTCCCCATCAATTTGGCTAAAATAATGTTTTTTAATAGAAGATGAATTTGTATCTGTTTGGTGACATTTCCATATTATTGTTCAGAACTAGGATATTAGATTAGAATGCCCTTTGTACACGACACGGTTTCTTCACGGTATAACGGCGGCGACGTACGAAAAACATGTCTGTCAACAAGCGTTCCTAGTGATTCATACAATGCTGACGACCGACCGACTGTGTCAGCACACACACGCCGAATGAACCGTAGTTTTTCACGGCAAGAAAATCGTGTGTGTACAAAGGGCCTTAGATAATGAACGATGCATGATAGTTTGTTACTCCTTTTGAATGTTTTTCTTTTACTCGGTAAGAACTGTTAGTGCATCCCTCAGAAAAGTTCACCTTTCCCTTTCAATTGTCATATTTTAGATATTTTCGTTAAAAGAGACATCACAGGTTTTTTAAAATCAATGTTCATCTTGAATTAAAATGGCATGGTGGTAGTTGTACTTAGTTTCTTCGGACGATTCGAGGTCTTTCACAAATACCTCTTCTACAACAAAGAGCTCTATAGGTACTTCTTTAAGAGATTCTTATTCAGTGCAAAGAGTCCGCTCGTCTTTAATTTTTTTAATATGTTTTCCTTGGGAATCTTACTAAGAAATCAGCATATCGAAAAGTATATTGATATTCAGCTTCTAATTAAGCTGGAAGACATCCCCGATATGAAATATACCCCTAATATATGGTTGGGGACAGGCTCGCAATTGACGTCATAAAACCAAACTGTAAATTAGGGTATTAAAATGAGATTAAGAAGTTTATTTGGCTAAATCTAATCTCGGGTAGTGAACGAAATTGCTTATTGATCTATATATTTGCAGAGGGAATTAACAACGTGTAATTAACAACGGGGATAACCGAAATAACTTTTATATGAAGTAAGCACTTCTCATATAGTTGTGAATGAGCTTAGTAAGTTATGTAAACGACTCTTCGTTCACTTGCCTAATAAAATCAATGTTTATTTGCCAAGTTTCGCATCATTTAATAAGTGGGTCACCGAATCACATACTGAAACATCAAAATATAGGTACATAATGTGCAGAAATACTTTAACGATATAAAAAATATAACATCATTGAGATAGTGACGTGAAAAAACACGTGTTTTAGTTTGAGAAATGTAGTGGTAGGTACTTTTTGCTTGACACATAGTCACCTTCTTCATTTTTACGTCCTGGCTGGTTGCCAAAGTTTGCTGACCTTTCCGGAACTGATGGATTCTCATTTGTGTGTAAACGAGCATCAGTTGTCCAATTTATTATATTTGCTTACACAGAATGACAGAACTAAGATCTACCCCTTGACCTGAACCCTAGGATAAATCTAATTGAACACCGTACCTACTGCTTGAAATTTTATCATCTGTCCGTATCTACTTATTTAGGTAATAATAAACATTAGCTAAGCAGATGCTTTTATGAAACTCCTAGGAAAAACCACATGAAACTGTGGGCTCATACAATATAATTATGTGTCATTGTGTCATGAGCAGTGTTTTTGTAATTACGTGAAATACTTATGTATTGATATTGTAAATATATCAAATTAGAGGCAAAATAGATGTATCTCAGTATGCACTCCACACTTCTTTGATATGTTTTAGAAGTTTTTATTTAATTTGTTTACGTTTTCAGTGAATGCTGTGACATTGGCTGTGACTGATTTGACTAACTGAATATTTCTACTGACCTCATGTACATAAGCAGTACAAGCACATTGCCGGAGGCGCCGGTCCCCGCCAGCAGGACATATGTGCTGCCCAAGGTGTACTGTATCCAGGAGTCAGGAGGAGGAAACTCCAGCCAGTGACTGTTGATACGCAGCAGGTAGTCGTCCGTAAACAAACCGATTGAGCGCCATCTCTCCACCGGCCACCTCTCTATGAACTTCGCCACCAAAGCTAACTTATTATCAGAAACACTTAGTGCTGTTGTCTCTACAATATCTAAACTATTTTGATAAGAGGCCAAGTCATTGACCGCATCATCTGTCACTTTCAATTTATTGCTCTCATCATTCAATTCCTTTTTGAAGTGATCAGAACTCCTTCTTCGCCTTTTCCACTGCTTTAAATCATCCAAACACCGCCACAAAAAATCGTTACGACACTTAAACGGTTTCAATGCCACTATTTTGGTTATTTTACAGTAAATGCACTTGTTTTTATCACTTTGCAATTGAACTACATAAGTTCTGTCCACCACTCGTGACGTCGTGTCAATATTCATACAGTAAACTATATTTGAAGCCGACACCAGAGCTATAATTAATATACTCAACATACGTACTATTTACGTTAAATTACTGAGAAGTCGTCGTGTCTATAAATGAATAGGACACAACCGTTCACGATGGTTTCCGAGACAAAATGTTGCCGGTGCGTCACGGAGACGCGAAATGTGTCCCGGAAAGGATGCGGTACGGTTCTCCGTACTCGAATAATCTCTAAACTTTCCCAGAGCGGAATTATTTTGAAGACAAAATATTGCAATAATATAAAACGTCGCTGCTTGGTTATATTTAGAAGAACGATGCTAGCAAACAAACACGTAAATAAAATTTAAACCAAGTACTCGCCTCATTTATCACTTCTTGTTGAACGTTGAGTTATAAGAGTAAACGAGTTGGAACCTATGTTCCTCCAGAGGGTTTTATCGAACCGTGAATATTTTAAAATGTAGGTACGTATTTCAGGATCACAGCAGCTGTATTGTTATAAATGATATATTAAGGTGAATTATTGATTAGATGAATTGGAGGATCCTATTTAGATGTCTGTATTATTTTTAAATGTATTTGATGCGTTTATTTAGTGAAAAGGAAGCATATTCGGTTCATGGCAATATTTTTTATGCCTACTCCTTATTACGTTCTTTTATCTTTCACTTAATTTTGTTTATACCTCCCTACTTATAGGTACACAGACTGAACAACAATCTGTAATAATTATGCTTTGTAGAAAACATGGTTCCTTTGATCAATCAATTTACCAATTTAATGTAACAATAAAAGAACAGTATCCCTCTAGGCTCTAGGCTAAGTCAACGCCGTAAAAAATATGGCCATTTATGCGCAAATAAATGAAAACCTATAGCGAACTTCCCGTTGGCCTGGTAAGAAGCAGTCTCACTTCATTGTGAGTAGTCCGACACGCACTTGGCCAGCTTTTGGAAGTCAGTTATAAAGCTTGGACACCACTAGACAATATTTTTTTTCTCGTTGTGATAACTGCCTACTTTTCTATTTATTGGACCAAAATATTTTAACCAAAACTGAAGCAAATCCCGCGCGGGATGCGACACGAAATTCGCTCGCGTTAATTGTGTCAACTAATTTGTATGGAGGTGTTAAACTGGCGCGAATAAGCGCATAACTTCATTCTCATATCATATCTTCAGGGAAATATTGGTACCATCCGTTACCAATATTGTCCTGAAGGTTCAAATCAATAATATCAAACGTACATTTTCCAGACAATTGCGCGACTACAGGACGAATGAAGTGTTCTTGGACCCCTACATGCGCAGTCACACTCGTGCTGGCCCTTACCTTATAGGAATGGCTATGGATATATCATGTCAGTTTATAAGCCCAATAACTATAGAAATGTTATTTCTAAGGTATGTACTCAGTAGCTACTATATAGTATCCTACTACTGGGGTCTGGTATCTTAGACAGTGAACATTATTTATTCAGTAAAACAAAGCTAGACATAGAACAAAATTTGTATAAGCATCACCAATTTTGGTGTCGTCTGTTCTTTGACGGAGTTAATCATATGCCTGGTTACTGGTAATAGGCTCGCTCCCTGTGACATGGTACAGTCAGGAACATTAATTGTTTATCAAATTACCACACATCGTCAATTTGCCGTGTTGTAGTCATTTTATAGCCGTGTTGTAGACTAGAATCAATTTGACTTTGTGTAAATTTTTGACGTTCAAAAGTTCCTTTTATGTGCCTAATTGAAATAAATCATTTGAATTTGACTTTGACTTATACAACTGTCTAATCTGATGATTTGAATATACGGACAGTTTTAGATAGTAGTGAATTTGGTAAACGATTCATTTCCCTTTCTTTAACATATAACTGGCGAAATGTGGGTTTACTTAAAATGATAAATCATTTTACACCTCTGCTCTCTCCTTTGGGGAATATAGGCACATTATGAAATTAAGTTTCTTGCCCATTCTTTTCCATAAGAATCTACTGCACTTTGGAATGGGCAACTAACTTCATCTTTCCGATTGACCGACTCCTTGACAATTCAAAAAAGCCTGTAAATGGTTTAATTGAAATAGGCAAATGCTTTGAGTTTGAGTTTAATAAGGTGTAATAATTTTATTTCAGAAACGATTGCTCCTGCCGTTCGCAGTGGCTTGCATAGTTACTTGGAAAGTGGCGACAGAGCCATTATCATGGGTTACTTTGGAGTATGATCATCTAAGTTCAGCTTTATATGCAGTCCTCAGCAGAAACCTCTGGGCGTTGTGTTCTTGCATTACTATTGGTATTGTGGAGTATGGGGATATTGGTAAAACTTAATTAATCATGTTAATACCAGCTTATTATTGTCTTGCTGCAGGGCAAAGGGCTCTTCTCATACAGAGAAGGCACGAGCATTGATCACCACGTTTGCTCACGACGGGTTGGTGATTTCAGACTTACACTATAAGCCCAGATTTTATCACGATGGTTTCCTCTTTGATTTAAAAAAAGCTGCTGGGTGCGTTCGTTTAATCGTAGACCTCATCCATCGCTTTACAGGCGAGATCGAGGTCTAGAGTGGTCTCATTAATTATTTAAAAATGCTGGGTTTAGCAATATTATAGGTAATGGTAAAAAGGGATAGAGTAATCCGATAAACATTTAAAGAGGTTATTTAGTTGTCAGCAGAGACCGTTGAGAGCAGTGGTGGCCCAGTGGCAACGGCCCCGACTTACGAGTTGTAGGTCGTGGGTTCGAACCCAAGCAGGCGCTTTACTTTGTGTAAATAATTTAATCACCACTGCTCTCAAAAACGGTGAAGGAAAACATCGTGAGGAAACCGGCATGTCTTAGAACCAAAAAATTCGATGACATGTGACATCTACCAACCCGCACTGGGCCCGCGTGGTAGATTACGGCCCACTCCCTCTCAAAGAGAGGAGGCCTGTGTCCCAGCAGTGGGAACATTAATAGGCTGATGATGATGATGATGATGATTTAGTTGTCAGAACGAGTTCTATAAGAATTAGCGAAAGCTGAGGTGAAAAGTTATACTGAGGGCCTGTTTCACCACCTATTATAAAGTTCCTACTAACTTTACTTGGCAGATAATTTCATACAAATTCTATTCGGTTTTACGACTTGACAAAACATCGAGATTTCTTAGTTATATATAACTTTAATACTAACGCATTATACACATAAATCTTCCGGAATAAGTTCTCTAAACGATGGTGAAATCCTCATCAAAATCTGTTGCGTGGTTAAGAAGAACAACGCGGACGTACAGACAAATACGAAAAGAGACTTTAATTTATATTAACATTGCCTCGACGTCGAAGCCTTATATTGAAATAGTGACCTCTTAGGAAATCACTATTGTTTTTGGCTCTCATAGGCTCTTCTTGTACTACTTCAGTAAGATTATTCCAGCATAATCATAATTGGTTTTCAATTGTTTCTTTTTTATTTCAGCCAACATACGTAGATTCACAAGCTGGCGTGGTTTTACAATACTAAGCCGTCTCACCTACGGAATTTATTTGACGCACTCACTAATCATACAACAAAATTTGTATTCAAGGAGGAATCTGCAGCAGGTCAATTTGGTTTATTCTGAGGTTTGTATATTAACATCATTTGGCTGTTTTTGCCTATAAAATGATGCTGGGTTTCCAAAATTTCCAGTTACCTACTAGTATTTTTAGTAACCCAAATAGGATGTTTTTTAGGTTTACGAAAAAGTTCACAAAATCGTAATATATCATAAGTAATATTATAAATGCGAAAGTGAGTTTGTTTGTTTGTTACACTTTCACGCTAAAACGGCTAAACAGATTTGGACGAAATTTGGCACATACACGGGGTCGTGCAGACTGGGGCGAGGTGACGGCGCGACGCGACACCGGCTATTTTATTGTTTTATCGTGAAGATTTCTTAAATATTTTTTTGAGTCTCGTCGCGCCTGTCTGCACGGCGCTTTATGCAGGTGAAACCTCGGAGCGCAGCTATAGTTCATATTAGTGTTCAATAATAGGTATTTATAGGAAAGCAAAATGGGAAATATTGAAGGTTCAACTTAATACATGCCGTTCTATTTCCTATTATCAGTGGGTTAACTTTGTCTACTACAGCTGATGGCGATTTGGACAGACTTATCAAAAGGAAGTACAAGTGATTTATAAATTCCAATGTGTAGGTATGTTATGTAGATTTGTTGACCATTTTCTATTTTGTTAAGTACTTACCTGGTACTTGTTGAAAGACCTACACTGTCCTCCCATACTACTAACACTGTTATTTGAAAATATAGTGAAAGCCAATTATTTTTTAATGAGTAACCGTGGAGTTTCTTGGATCTCCCTATGAAACGACCAATTGAACCCGTTCACTTAACTTCTGACATTTTATAAGTGCCCATGTAGGGTTAAGTGAAATATTCTCATTAAAAAGTATAATAATTTATATACAGACTTAAAATAATAGTAATAATATGTACAAGTATATAAAAAAGGGGGGGGGGGGGGAACAATTATAGGGCATCAAAAAATTCGTCCGCATCGCTGTCAACAGCAAAAGTGCCCAAAAGGCTGGCAGCATTGATTGCCATGTTGTATGAAATATTGTTTTTTAAATTAGAATTAACTTAATAACACGTTTTTTTAGGCTGTGCATAGCCTTGGTGTCACGACGCTATCTATGATATTTGCTACTTTCTTATGGATGTTTGTGGAGGCACCCCTGAATAATTTCGTCAACCTAGTCATCAATTCTGGGTAAGTGATTATGAAGACCAGCTGTTTTCATCTACTTATTTTCAAACTCTGCCTAACCTTTCCCAACAATATCACGGTAGGCTTCCAGGGTATATATAAAGTGTTAAAAAATTAACTTTAGTAACTTTAAGAGGTGCTTTAGACCATGAAACTGAATAACTTTTACCATGGGACCAATATTGAAATCACGAAAAAAAAACAGCTGTCCCATACATTTAGAGCAGTAGGTATTAAACTTTACTAAGGAACAGCTGATTTATTTTTCGCAATTTCAATGTTGGGCCCATAGTAAAAGTTGATGGTCTAAAGCACCTCTGAAAGTTTTAAAGTTAATTTTATAACACCTTATATACAGGGGATAGACGAGAAAAAAGCATCCCCACTTTACGTGTAGAGAAGGTAACCTAAAAAAATTTTTTTTTTTTTAACACTTTGTCGGCGTGATTAATATGTATAACCCTTGATAAATGACAGCTTTCTAGTACTAACAGGCTCTGAGCTAAGCCGCGGACAGACGGACGGACATGGCGAAACTATATTCCTTGTTGAATATAATACTAAAAAAAATTGTAAAAACGTTTAAAAATACATCTGTATTTATTTACAGATCGAAAGACCAGTCTCGGAACCAAAGGACCAAAGATGAATTGGAAACAACAGGTTTTGAAGAAGCTACTCCCAAAATAAAACAATCATGATAAATAAAAACAATCTGTGTTTTATTATTGCAGAGTTACTTTCAAAACAAATAGCGTAGACTCCTCTCAATTACCTCTTTTCCTTGAATTTGTATGTATAACAAAAAAAAAAATATTATTATGGACAACTTTCATAATACATAATGAAATCTACTATTGCGGACTAGAAAAAAACGTTGAAACAGAAGGTGCAATTCAAGCCAGTATTGAAAATGCCTGTGAAGTGTAATTTGAAAGAATGAGTTTTTTGGATATTCAAAATCTCCTCAGCGTAAAGACATCGGCTCGTTGAATTTAAAAATCATTGTCACTATGCAGGTAGATAGCCAAATATGACGTCAGTTCATTGTCTACGGCTATTATCTTAGCAATTCATTTCCTCCGGTTGTTCACCGGTTCGTTTTGTGTGTAATAAAGGACCTATAGATACCTACTTTATAAAAGGAGAATGTAACATAGATCAGCCATTCGTTTTTGCTGAAAAGGAAAACCAAGGGAAAGAAAATGTTTTACCTGTTTGTAGATTTTGTAAATGTTTATAAGTAGTAGTTTATAAAGGTAAGAGGTTTGCGAAGTAAATCATATTAGTTCTATCATCTGAAATATCATCAAAGCAATAATAATTGGCAATACGAGCTCCAAAGCCTTATTGAAAAATGTCAACTCTTGTTAAATTCTGCAACTGAACGGATAACCAATTTTCTGATTTGGCACGTAATGTAGGTAGTCTTATTAGCGCCACATAGGAACTACAATACTGACGTATCCCACATCGCGATATTAGAGTTATCTGCCCGATTAACGTTACACAGAAGCCCGACAACAACCGGTCGGGCAGAAATCCTTCAGAGACAACACCCGTCAGGTCGGATGATCCTCTCTTTTCTATGCAGGATGAGGAACTTTCTACCCTGATCTATAACTAAATACCTACCTAGGTACTAATGACTCGTACAATTTAAATTCCTAAAGTGTTAACATAGAAAATGGCGGACTGTAAACTGTTCTATGTATGTTTAAATTCCAATCAAAGGCATGTTTAACGCAAAGACGATAACACCCGCATAGTGGACTTGAGAATAATTATAAAGATATCTAGAGTCGTACTGGACAGAATTTTATGCATTTCTAAGTATGTAACTTTCTTCTAACTAATGCTACTAAAGTGTTTCTATACCTAAAATCTGTGTTTTAATCCTACATAGCCTTACGTTTATCTTTTTGATAGCGCTATTAGTTAGTTTAATTTAATTAATTAATTTCCATGCATCACCTACGGCTGTGAAACATGGTCCCTTACAAAATACCATAGAGACAAACTAGGAAAGTGCCAGAGGGGTATGGAACGAAGCATGACAGGAACAAAAAGGCAAGATAGAATTAGCAATGTGCAATTAAGACCAAAAACCAAATTAACGGATATCCTGGAAAAAAATTGACCTTCAAAAATGGAGATGGACCGGCCATATGTTGAGATCTAAACAAGAAAAGTGGAGCCAAATTACAACAAATTGGTATCCAAGAGATGGCAAGAGATTTCGAGGACGACAACAAATGCGCTGGCAAGATGAGCTGAAACTTACTGCGGGACCTAAATGGAGAAGAGTTGCTCAAGACAGGAAGCAATGGAAACTACTGGAGGAGGCCTTTGCCAAAAGGCACACTGAGTTGAGAGACATCCTATAGCCAAACGAAGCATAAAATACAGTCATAAAGATTAGTCTCACTTAGTTTAACGGGCTAAATAAATAAATAAAAATTAATTAATTTATTGTTCCAAAAACAGTGTTACAGATATTTTTGCACCAGTTATGGACAAACAAAACTGTGCAATACAATACAGTACTTAACTTTTGTGGAAAAGATCACCTGTATCCTGTACTAGTTGAAACGCTGTATCATAGGAGACAGGGTCTTCCGTTTAAAATGAGCCAGCGTATTGACATACATGTATGGCGTGTCTTGAATCTTTGCGTTTCTGAACACTCAGTTAAGTAAATAAGTGAGACTTTGAAGAAATTCGCTTCAATAGCTTAAGAAACCTAGGTAAGTTAATCAAATTGATATACCTACCTATTAAGCCCGTATAAAGACAATTCTGCCCAAATTAAATAGTATTTTGTTCGATTTTTAGTAGCGTAGCCCAGGTTCGCAGATTTTTTAAAAATATTTTTGCTTTGAACACAATTATGTACAACAGCGTTCCAAAAAACAAGGTTTTTCAGGGCATTAAAAAGGAGCTTTTATTATGTTCATTAAATATTTATAAAATCAATCTTATTGGATACCGATTATAGGGGGAAATTTACCTTCCCTTTCAACTCTTTACTGTACAGGCGGCCGGCGGGATGAATGTATAATTTTTCAGCCGAAATACGTTCACTGCTGGACATAGGCCTCCCCCACCACCGATATGTATCTTTAGTATAATTTGGGAATATGTAAGAAATCATTTTGTGTACTTCATCTTTAGCAGATTTTGAGCTCCATCAATTTGGAAAATAGAATATTTTTGAATAGAATATGAATTTGTATCTGAGCTGAATAAAACAAAGTATACCTACTGATATTCAGCTTCTTATTAAGCTGGAAGACACCCCCAATATGAAATAAACCCCTTATATGGTTGGGGACAGGCTCGCAAATGACGTCATTAAACCAAACTGTACACTGTATCAAAAAGAGATTTAAGATTAAGAAGTTTATTTGGCTAAATCTAATCTCGGATTAGTGAACGAAATTGCTTATTAATCCATGTATTTGCAGAGGGAGGTCCTGTAATTAACAACGGGGATAACCGAAATAACTTTTATATGAAGTCGGCACTTCTCATATAGTTGCGAATGAGCTTAGTAAGTTATGTAAACGACTACTTGGTTCGCTTGCCTAATAAAATCAATGTTCATTTGCCAAGTTTCGCATCATTTAATAAGTGGCTCACTAAATCACATAGGTACTGAAACATTAAAATATAATGTGCGATATAAATAATATAATGGCATTGAGATAGTGACGTGAAAATACATCGCGTTTTAGTTTGAGAAATGTGGTGGTCGGTACTTTTTGCTTATCACCTTCTTCATTTTTACGTCCTGGCTGGTTGTCAAACTTTTCTGACCTTACCGGAACTGATGGATTCTCATCTATGTGTAAACGAGCATCAGTTTTCCATTTTATTATGTTTTGATTTCACAGAATGACAGAAATAAGACTCTACTGCTTAACCTGAAACCCTAGGATACATCTGAGTGAACACCGTACCTACTGCTCGAAATTTAATCATCAGTAAGTAGGTACGTACTTAGATAACAAACATTACCTAAGCAGATGCTTTTATGACACTCTCAGGAAAAGCCACTTGGCATGAAACTGGGGGCTCATAAAAGATATGTGTCATTGTGTCATAACAGTGGCAGTGTTTATGTAATTACGTGAAATACTTATGTACATATGTATATTGTAAACATATGAAATTAGAGGCAAAATATATGTATCTCATTATGCACTCCACAACTCTTTGATATGTTTTAGAAGCTTTTTTTTTTCGTTTTAAGTGAATGCTACTGATTTAACTGAATATTTCTACTGACCTCATGTACATAAGCAGTACAAGCACATTGCCGGAGGCGCCGGTCCCCGCCAGCAGGACATATGTGCTGCCCAAGGTGTACTGTATCCAGGAGTCAGGAGGAGGAAACTCCAGCCAGTGACTGTTGATACGCAGCAGGTAGTCGTCCGTAAACAAACCGATTGAGCGCCATCTCTCCACCGGCCACCTCTTAATGAACTTCGCCACCAAAGCTAACTTATTATCAGAAACACTTAGTGCTGTTGTCTCTACAATATCTAAACTATTTTGATAAGAGGCCAAGTCATTGACCGCATCATCTGTCACTTTCAATTTATTGCTCTCATCATTCAATTCCTTTTTGAAGTGATCGGAACTCCTTCTTCGCCTTTTCCACTGCTTTAAATCATCCAAACACCGCCACAAAAAATCGTTATGACACTTAAACGGTTTCAATGCCACTATTTTGGTTATTTTACAATAAATGCACTTGTTTTTATCACTTTGCAATTGAACTACATAAGTTCTGTCCACCACTCGTGACGTCGTGTCAATATTCATACAGTAAACTATATTTGAGGCCGACACCAGAGCTATAATTAATATACTCAACATACGTACTATTTACGTTAAATTACTGAGAAGTCGTCGTGTCTATAAATGAATAGGACACAACCGTTCACGATGGTTTCCGAGACAAAATGTTGCCGGTGCGCCACGGAGACGCGAAATGTGTCCCGGTAAGGATGCGGTACTATTCTCCGTACTCGAATAATCTCTAAACTTTCCCAGAGCGGAATTATTTTGAGGACAGAATATTGCAAAAATAGAAAACGTCGCTGCTTGGTTATATTTAGACGAACGATGCTAGCAAACAAACACGTCAATAAAATTTAAACCAAGTACTCGCTTTATTTATCACTTCTTGTTGAACGTTGAGTTATAAGAGTACACGAGTTGGAACCTATGTTCCTCCAGAGGGTTTTATCGAACCGAGAATATTTAAAAATGTAGGTACGTATTTCAGGATTACAGCTGCTGTATTGTTATAAATGATATATTAAGGTGAATTATTGATTAGATGAATTGGAGGATCCTATTTAGATGTCTGTATTATTTTTAAATATATTTGATGCATTTAGTTAGAGAAAAGGAAGCATATTCTGTTCATGGCAATATTTTTTATGCCTTCTCCTTATTACGTTCTTTTATCTTTCACTCCATTTTGTTTAAACCTCCCTACATATATAGGTACACAGACTGAACAAAAATCTGTAATTATGCTTTGTAGAAAACATGGTTCCTTTGATCAATCAATTTGCCAATTTAATGTAACAATAAAAGAACATCCTTCTAGGCATAACCCTCTAGGCTTATAAGAAGAACAGGTACCTACAGATCATTCTCCTGCTCTTATCCCAATTTGTTTGGGGTCGGCACAACATGTCCCTTTCTTCCATACTTCTCTCTTAGTAGTCATGTCGGTAGTTAGCCCCTTTCTAGCCATATCAACTTTCACACAGTCTATCCATCGTTTCTTTGGTCTTCCCCTACTCTTATAGCCATCGACATTCATACTCAAAACTTTCCTCACGACATTTTCCTCATTCCTTCGCATCACATGCCCATATTTTTGGTCACCGGACCTACAGATCTTTTATGAACTGCAAATATAAAGGATGTTTCAATTACAAGACCAGAACAAGTATAATAACATTAAACCTAGTTTTCAGGAAGTTTTATTTTATAACAAACACAGACATGTAAAAGCAATAAATTGTACTGTTATTGGACATTGTATTGTACCAAACAGAAAATCATAAATTGATGGAAACCAGAGGAAAATATAAACTCTTCTTAAAATGTAAATAGTGGTGTTATACCAACTGATAATATAATCATTTACCTACTTACCTGAGATACATAACCAGCACGATGATGTTTCCCCAGCAGCCGATCGTAGTAAACATGATATAGAACCCGCCTAAAATGTTCTGCAACGATTCACTAGGAGGTGGAAATTGTAGCCAGTGTTCGTTGATCAAATCCAGATAGTCGTCAGAGAAAAATCCGTACTGTTCCCATCTAGATACGGGCCACATTCGCTTGAAATTCGCAAGTAATAAAGCGTGCTGGTTCACAGTCGAAGTGTTGGCAGAATCGGTAAGGTTTCTCGATTCGAGAGAGTCGGCTATTCTATATGCCGTTTCAACGCCGGCCGATTGGTTTGTGGATCGCTTTTTTCTATCTAATTGCATTTGCTGAACTTTTTTTCTGAATTCATAATTCCATAACTCGCGAAGTTTTTCTACGTAACTTTTGTCGACTTCATTTTCCACTCGAATTATATTAGGGTATTGGTTCGTTAACTCACAGTAGGATATTATAACTACGGATATAAGTGCCACTAAGAAACTTAATTTCATTTTAGCAAGTTGATATTGTTCGCGACGTGTCGTTCGTATGAATTCTTGCGGTGTTTTACAAGGATCCATCAGGTCTATTTGTGTCGTCGTCGGTGGCCTGAAGACACTGGATGCTTAGCCCCCGTTCCCCGGGGACGGCTGTGAATTTATGCTTAAGTGGATTAAAGTGGCAAGCTTTTAGTAAAATCTGTATGGAATTGCCGGTTAATAGAGACGTTATTAGGTTGATCGACGAACCTCTTCATTCCTTGTCGTGAGCATTTAATTCGAGCAGGATGGACATAATAATGTCAAGTAGGGCAGACAGTACACTTATGTACACGTACTGTTGTGACGTGAAAGATATGAAACATGACAGAGATTTTTTTCTACATCAGAATTACTTGTTTGATGAACAAGTGAGATCCACAACGAGAAGTCCACAACTTTCAAACAAATCCAAATGCAGAAAAAGTTCGGAATAATTAGTAATTTTGATGTTGACAGACATGCTGGTTTCCTCACGATGTTTTCCTTCACCATTGCCTGGCATGTCTTAGAACCAAAAATTCGAAGACATGTGACATCTACCAACCCGCACTGGGCCCGCGTGGTGGATTACGGCCCACTCCCTCTCACAGACAGGAGGCCTGTGTCCCAGCAGTGGGAACATTAATAGGCTGATTATGTATGTTATGTATGTTGACAGAACAGATGTTGATAACTATTTTGAACGTGCATGATGCACATCGCAGAAAATAAACTTCACTCGTGTTGACACTATATTACTTGACAAATTGATTTGCGAGATCAAATTAATGTCTTTGTTTATTATCTTAGGTACTTATAAGACCCCCTGTGATGTCAGTTAGCTAATATTATGTCGGATGACAATTTTATTACATTTCGAATGTTTGTTTGGTTGGTCATAAATAAATATGTGGAATTTCACTGGAAATTGTCATACAAATCACATAACATGCAGACGATATAAGTACTTCACAGCCAACTATGACGTATCGAGCAAACAACTTGCCTACATAAAGTAACTTTACCCATCGACGTGGGCGGTTCAAATCCTATCCTTCAGTTCAGTCAGCTAAGCTCCGTTTACAGTAAGTCTACTGTAAACGGAGCTTAGCTGACTGAAGTAGCGAACATTTAGCTGCTAATTGCCACAGATATCAGCCTCATCCCTGACCCGACATTACTAGATGTTTACACTTCCGTCTGACCCCCTTCATGTTGATGAATTCAGCTTCAATCTCTGTTTACCCAGCACGGTAAGCCAGAGACAACATTACCTAATACTGAAAGTTATTTTTTGGACACGGACATTTCAACCAATTTTATGTACGTATATGTACCTACGTATATAAATATAGGGGTATAGATTTTCCTGTTTACTCTTTTATGGGGATAAACAACTTGAAAACACAACCATATCTCTACATAAATCAGAAAGCAGGCGCTTACTCGTATAAGTCATCATGGCGAGTGAAATAAAATGGCTACGCGGGTGTGTTCAAACTGATATGAAACGATTGAATGAATACACATTATTTTCGCGTTCATTATTAATGATCTTATTAATTGAAAATTCCAAAAAAGACATTACAAAGTAAAAAATAACTTTATATTCGAAAGTCGGTGTCTTTAGTTTTGATTTACGTTTTTTGTCAGCGACTTCCTAAAATAAAGTTATTTTTGACTTTGTAGTGTCTTTTTTGGAAGTCGGTTTTTTTTTTGTAAAAAGTTTTTAATTCTAAAACTTTTTAGTTCTGGTACCTACCGCACACAAATTCAAATGGATCAATCTCCAAAACGGGCGTATTCGTGTGATCGCTCTAGTGCTTTTCAGATATTGATATTTAATGGTAATTATGTATCTCATTAAAAAGAAGGATATTCAAATAGTACATTTTTACTATTGGCCTTCAATTTACACAAACAGTTATGGAAATATTTAAGTTCAAAAAATTTCGCGACCAGAGCAATCATAATTGGTGCCAGAGCGATCATAAATGGTGAAATCAGTGAAACAAAAAAAAGAATATTGATAAAATATTATTTATTTAGCCGTTTTCAGTCATATTCAGTCTACGTGTAACAAGATCACATCAAATCACTCATTGGTAGTACTGTGCCCCGAGCTTTTTTCCTTTGGTTCTCCTTCCTCTCCTCTTGACTTTACAAGCCATTGTGCGTATATATCTGGATCATTTTTATTTTGGCCATTCTACGACGCACAGCCAATTTCTTCCTAAGACGTTTTTCTTCAATAGATAATTTATTTTGAGGCATGATTTCAATCTGAAGCAATAGTTGTCATTAAATTTTAGAGAAGAAAGGGTTACAGTTGTGGTTAGCTAAATGCCAATATAATAATATCATCAAGGTAAAATAGTCAAAATCTGTTTATGGGTTTAGGTTATCCAAAGAAACCCAGGAAAGGTTATATATTAAAGGTTATATGCATAGTTCATCGTTTGTCATTGTTACATTCCGGTACTACTACTTAAAATAGATTTATAACGTACAATTAATGCAAAATATCATCGCTCTGGTCTTTTTGGACAGAGCAATCACAGCCATAGCGATCAGAAAAAGTCACAAAATCATAAATATTGCCGAATTTAAAAGCAGTAGAAAGTTGTGATTACTTCTCATAAATAACATCATAACAATCACTTAATTCACATAACAAACACATTCACAAGCTTACTATTTAATTTAAATAACGTGCCATAGCAATCATAAAATTCGAGAACCAAATCCAGAGCAATCATAAACTTACCTTCGTAATGTTGGACCGTGGGTACGTGGCACACAGGTATCCTCCTCGGCGGTTAGACCACTACTGGGGTTGCCCTGCGGGAGCGGAATAGAGTATCTATAACTCGTAACTAGGGATGAGCGCGATGTTTTACCTCAGCGCAGAGCGATGAGATAAAATGCCCGGTCACGATTTTAAATCCAAATTGTGGCAAAAGTATTGTTATTATAACAAAAAATATTTTATTACTATGAAGATTAACTATTTATTATGTAATCTAAATAAATTGTTTCTTAAGAACCTTCTCACTAAAAAGTTAAAAAATATTTTTTTCGTTTGTAGCGGTTACACCGCGACATACAAACTACGCAGCAAAGACATGACGTCACACAATTCCTGCATCTCGCAGTTAGAGTTTACCAAGCGAAAAACATAGATAAGACTATCCGAAATCAACATATGGGCAGTTGCCCGCCAGACATAACAACCCGTCTGGTTGGAGGATCCTCCCTTTTCTATGGGGGATGAGTGAACTTTACACCCTGTTCCTCATACTCCTAAATTGGTGACCCCGAGTATGAACGTCAACGCAGCCTTCGTGCAACTACTTCAGCGTGACGTCATCATCATCACTCCCGCAAGCTTTCGTGAGGCGAGTCACACAGCCAGCCAGCACCCACGGCTTCAACGGGTATCCTGACCACCAGCATGCAGCGAACGCGCATTCCTGGTCATCACCCTCAGCCACATCACCCCGACTCACTGGGGAATCACCGCAATCACCTCAATCACCGCAATCACCTCAATCACCGCAATCACCACAATCGCCGCAATCACCGCAAACAGTTCCGACCCACCGTGAACTGTGCGGCACCCGGTTCCGACTCACTGGAACCACAATCACCATCGCCGCAATCACTGCAGACAGTTCCGACCCACTGTGAACTGAGCGGCACCCGGTTCCGACTCACTGGAACCACAGCTGGCACTGTGAAGCATCGCAAGATCCAAGACTCAGCCCACTATCGACCTCCGGTCTCCGGAGGGGAGTGATGTAGCGGTTACACCGCGACATACAAACTACGCAGCAAAGACATGACGTCACACAATTCCTGCATCTCGCAGTTAGAGTTTACCAAGCGAAAAACATAGATAAGACTATCCGAAATCAACATATGGGCAGTTGCCCGCCAGACATAACACCCGTCTGGTTGGAGGATCCTCCCTTTTCTACGGTGGATGAGTGAACTTTACACCCTGTTCCTCATACCCCTAAACGTTCAATCGGGAGTTGGGTCAACCCAGAGCGATCAGGATTGAAGGGTTTAAGATTTTTTTTTAAATATTTAAAATAAACTTATCCATAATACTAGCCTTATTTCACGTAGATTAGATACCGAACTGTAAATAAAAAAATATTTTGAAAACGTTTTTCGATTTTAAAATGGGTTTATCCAGCCCGAAATGAAAAAAAATGCCTCTGGAGATCGACCCAAATACAGTGGTATAACAGTGTTATAACAAATTCAAATACAGTGGTATAACAATACTACCTACTATGTAAATAACAGTGACAGGAATTTATCATCATATCATCTACATTGAGAAAAATACTATTAATGAAGCTGACTCAAAAACTACGGAAGCAAAGTTAAAAATCTTTATACGGGACCACCTCTGAGGTATGACCTACCAAACAAAAAAAGAATCATCAAAACCAATTCATAATTGGCGAAGTAATCGCGTAACAAAAATACAAAAAGAAAAAAAACGTACAGTTGAATTGAGAACCTGCTCCTTTTTGAAGTCGGTTAAAATAGGTTCTACTGATATTTATTACTTTGAAGGCTCAATTTACCTCCTTCTTGGAAAACTAGTTAACAATTTGTATTTGAGGTACATATTAAAATATCTTTTGATCTAGTTCAAGGAACTTCGAAGACATCACACGCAAAGTTGGCTATCGATTCGGTTTCAATTTCAAACTCAATCATTTTACAGAATTTCATGATTAAACGATTCAGGACGATATTGATATCTTAATAAAATTACTCAACGTCTTATTATTTTCAAAGATTTAGGTGCGGGACAAACACAAGTGGCGAGGGGACGACGGGTGAGGCGCGAACCTTGTGAGTATGTTCCGCGCCACGTCGTTCCTATAAATTTTGTATGAAATATAAAACGAGCGGCGCAACGCCCACGCCACACCGGCGCCACGCCCGCGTGTCTCGCCACTTGTGTATGTCCCGCGCCTTAATCTTGTCTTTATTGAAAGTTTCTAAATATGCCATCTTATTATTGTAACAGTAAAAGGTCACATTCTAGTGATCCCTATCCGACAGATCCGATCCGATCCGATTCCTATCCGATGGTCAGAGATCAGTCATCAATCGGCCGGATAACAATCCCTAATTTTTATTAATTAATGAATGTGAATGAATGTCGACTTCACAACAATCCTAAATTAACTTCTTCAATTGGTTACCACTTAATCCTATTATGCCAATATTCCCAATTTGTAGAAGCTTAATGAGCGCATCGCTAATCTTCTGATTAATTAATTCACTATGCAGTCTGGGACCGAAATACCGGCGCGAGTCGGCGCGACGTTTCAAGTTTATAATATTTTGGCAGAAAGATGTTTTATACTAGAATGCTTTTAAATCTGGAATTTTAAATAGGTTTTAACATTGCAAATGTTATTTCGATCGCTTCTGTACCTATAGCCCCCCAATTTCGCTAAGAGTGCGACATCGCTCTGGTAAAGTGAGTTTTAAGGCCACATGAATGGTTGATGTCTTCTGAAAAATTTAATTTTTTTTTTGTTTGCCAAAATGTAAAACAAATACGCATTTTTTCGGGGTCCTTTCTCATTGAATCGTCTATATTTCGAAAACAAAAAGCGATATTTAAAAAAAACCATCCTGGAGATTTAGTTGGGGTACATTAAAAAAAATTATAAGACCCCTTTATCTTTTACGGTCTAGGCGCAGTAAGGCTGCCCTTAGTGTAGGGAAAACTTGGAAAGCGCGCGCGAAGAGGCGCGCTGCGTATGGCGCATTGTCGATGTAAGTACAGTCAGCTGCAGAGAAATCTCACCCCCAAGCAATGTATTTTTACATTGCTAGGGGGTGAGATTTCTCTGCAGCTGACTGTACGTGCATGGCCTTGGTTTGCGGTGATGAAAATAACTTTAGTAGGTTTGTCAGCCAGTCCAATTAGTATTTTAATTTCTTAAATTCTATTTTCTTGCATTAAATAATTGAAAATATCATTTAATTTATTGATTTTTCACGTTACTATTCAAAATCTTGAGTGCTTCTCGGTTTGTGCTTTCGAAATTGACTTTGACGCTGAATTGATTGATGATTTTTTGCGTGTAGTAATGGTATTTATTACTTTAGACCAGTGTTTTTCAACCTTTTTCATGATGCGACCCCCTTAGTAAAAAAAAAATATTCGCGACCCCCTGTCATCCACCATTTGTAATCTGAATTTTGAAATAATACATATAATTATAAATAACAGTTAAATACGTACAAAATTTTATTATTTTTATAATGACGTATAGGTTAATTTCATAATTAACAAATATATTAACAGACTCTCGCTATAACTTCATAAGCATCAAAATTTTAAATTAGCATTTAATTCAAATAACTTACTTATAAGAATATTCTTAAAATCAGGTTTCGTTTAGGAAGTGAAAACTTCTTTAGCGGCATTGTGCACTTTTTTGGGATGGGTTAAAAATGTTACACTCGCATCAGGACACGTGACCTGATCGAAAATTCGTAAGACGTTCAAGTTTTACGTTACTACTACTACACGTCTTAAACGTAAACGTTTAAGACGTTGAACGACCGCACTTCTAAGGGGGGGCAGCTGCCCCTCCCTGCCCGTATAAAGTATATTTTAAGTAAATTTTATGTCGTATAAATGATGGCTTTATGAGGGTCATTCATGGCTACGAGGGATTTCCCAGTAGAGTAATTATGTTTTTATATGCAGCTATAGAGGACTTAGATGAGGTAACTTTGGGAACCAATCTAAAAGAAAATCTGCTAGAATTATCTAAAGCAACAAAACAAAGAAAATATTTGATTTTTCTTTTACTGAGCCCTCGCCCTCGCGACCCCCTTATAAAGGTAGACCCACAGGTTGATAAACACTGCTTTAGACAATAATATACATAGGGCCTGTTTCACCACCTACGAATAGCCACTAACTACTTACTGAATAAATTAAAAAATGGAACAGAATTTGTTTGAAATTATCTGCCAAGTAAGTTAATAGGAACTTAATCGAAGGTGGTGACACAGGCCCATAATGTCAAGCTTATCTCTTTTTCTGTCAAAATTTTTGTTTAGAGTTTCTAAACTGTTCATATATTTTAGAAATAATAAAATAGTACATTACTGTCGCGGCCTGTAACAAGAACATTGATGGACGATAGTGAATCACACATACGTGCGTCCATCAATCCCTGGTTGAGCCCAAGGGTTGTATAGTACTTTTCTCAAGTAATGCGCGTAAATTCAAACAAAGTAAAGGACATGACCAGTGGGGCGATGGGCGCCTGCTTAGGTGTAAAAATAAATGTGCAGCAAAAATTGTTTTATTTTTGCAATTGTTGTATTCTACAGTTTACAGGTAAAAAACTTTCACGACTCCAAAAGATCAGGAAACTGAGAAAAATAAAGATAAGTTTTCACTAAATATGATCACTGATCACCTGATGTTAATAAGCAATAACCGCCGCCTATAGAAGTCTACAACACCAAGGTTACTGCCGATGCGCTGCCACCCTTTTCCCACCCCAAACCCTGGGCTTCCGATTCTCTCACTCACTATTCGAAGCGGAGCAACATAATGTTGGTACTTTACGTTGGTATTCTGTAAGAGTGTGGTACCTCCCCGGCCGAGCCAACCCAATTAAGAGTTACAGTCAGCTATTGACTACATCTAGGCTCTACGTGGCTCGGGAAATAAAAATAAGGCTATTGTTATTATTATTTGTGAAGGCATGAGGATTTAAATAAAACTATTATTTGAACGAATTAATTATTTTAATATTCTTTAATAAAATAAAATATGTAGGAAAGACGAACTGTGCCGGACGGGCGTGATCGCTGGACGCGTAGATTATGCAGGTTGTAAAGCTATCCCAGTCCAAGCAGCGGTGACGTCCTGCACCTAGGGATCTGGATACTTCAATACTAACCGAGCGGCTGTCCTAGATTCTTGAGGGAAAATGGGTTTTGACAAGAAAATAACAACACCATTTCCCTGATAAATCTTCATAATATGCCTTTTAACCCGCCTTACATATATGCCATAGTTTAGGCACCTCATCATAATATCCGTTTATCCGAATCGTAGAGCAAAACAGATGAATCCTTTATGAATAGCAATGGTAATCGGGTTTTGAAGATGTCAGTCCGTAAAGAATAGCAATGGTCGTGGTCAGTGGGTCGTCTTAGGGGCGTAGAAATAGAACACAATAATCGCACAGTACCTACACAACGAACGCGTAAACACAACGTGGGTCGCGAACTGCAATGATAGATAGATAGAAGATTCTTTATTATGTACACCATAAAAAGTATAGATATAATATATAATTATACCTGACGTGACGCCAAGATTGAATGTGCAAGTAGGGATGGTGAATGGCGATCTGAAATCGATAAAGTGTCAATTGCTTTTTTCTCGAACCTAACACATAAAATTCGAAAACATTTGACTGCCTCGTTGGTCTAGTGGTGGCAAGCGCTACAGCTGAGCATGAGGTCCTGGGTGCGATTCCCGGGTCTGGCAAAGTGTTATTGGGTTTTTTCATCTGGAATTTCTCAATAGCAGCCCGGAGTCCGGATTTGTATCCGGTTAATGGTAAAACGCTCGCCCCGCATTACACGGGACTGGCGAAATGAAGGTGTTATGTTATTATTCATCCAAATTAAATATAAGTAGTTCAAAACGGTCAAAGAAAATATCAATTCAAAATTCATTTTATGTGAATCGATTTTTCATGCTTTGACTCTAATCGATTGAATTATCAATTTTATGAAAAAAACTACTACCCCTTTGGTCCCTCCCTACACAGGTGTCTGCTAATGTCAGATGCATTGTCAACGAAGTAACACTCCTATATACGCAGTGATTATTAAAAAAAATATGGTGTTCGAACTTCACACGTGTCAATAAAACCTAACATAACCCGTTAGGCGTATCAATAAATAAGTAATTATAAACAAAACATGTATATTCCATGTCATTAAAATTCACTTGATCGAAAATAGCTCGTTTTTAGTTTATTTTTTTCCATATTATGTGTAGCTTATTTTGGTTACCGGGTGAATATAGATACAATGGAACGTCAAAATCAGGAAGTGCATAAAAGAGAGAAACGGAAGCAATTAATATACTGATTTTTCAGATAATTTAATCTGGGCTTTAGTCGGAATAATATAACCATGATAAATTAGATCTTTATTTTTAAATCTTAGTGTAAAAGTTGTAATGCTGCGCATGTTCCCGAATTCGAAGGCTAAAACTGGTCATGTCCTTTATTATATATTCCAGAATCAATGACGAACAACGATAATTTTAAACGCGCCAATATGTTCATTTGTCTCTTATTTACTTTAAACAGCATCCGCATTGCGTAACATACGATCAATCGCAATCTGTTTCATTTTGACAGTTCAACGACATTCATTGCGTTATTTACGTTGTGGAGCAGACAAATTTTTCGAACATACGACGCAATGGATTAGCAATATCGTTCGAAATGATTCCGATTGTGATTGATCGTATGTTACGCAATTAGAGTGCCATTGAAATTTAAAAAAAATCTTTGGTAAGTTACCTCCTTGGTTCCCATGTGAAAAAGTAAAAACTTCGTTCCATTTTTAAAACAATTTCGATTCATCCCGAAGAAGGTTGTCAAAATAATATTCGAATTTCCAGGCATGTTTGAGAAATAGTACATAACTGTCGCAGCCTGTAACTAGGGACAATGACGGACAATTGACGGACGATCATGCGTGACACATACGCGATTCCATCAATACTTGGTTGCGGCAAAAGCTTTTATAGTACTTTTCTCAAATAATGCGCGGAAATTCAAATTGAGTAAATTAATTAAAAATTCTAGAATTAAAGACAAAAAATGATTAATTTTTCACGCGCCAAAATGTTTATTTGTTTCTTCTTTACTTAAACACCTCTATTTGCAAGCCAAATCGAAATTTAAATAAAATCTTTGATAAGTAACCTCCTTGGTTGCCATTTGTTGAAGTAAAAAGTTCGTTCCATTTTTAAATAATACGAAGGATATGAGTTTTAGTACCTAATTTATTTAGCCGCTAAACGACAGATATGAATTTTCATACAAACATTGCCGGCCGGGCACTCGCATGTATTCGACCAGTACCGCAATTTCGATTTATCTCGAAAAAGGTTGTCAAAATAATGTCAAATTTCCACGCTTTCCAACATGTTTGAGAAAAAAATATATATGTACTGCATTGACAACATATAATACTTAATGCATTTTTCATTTTGTTCAGTTCATTTTCAATGCACTCGAAGGTCGTGTATCTAATGCACGAGATCTGTGATTTTTTTAGAATTATATCGTTTACAACGAACAATGCATCTCTATGCATTGTTTGTTCTGAACGAGTGCGTGCTGCGTGTGATAATTCGCTTTCATTGTTGCTTCTCAGACCCAGAGGTCCCGGGTTCGATTCCCAATGGGAGCAAAATTTTCTGCTCGGTTTGGTTGGTGGTAGGGCGGACTTAGAACAATCTAAGTCCGCCTGGCTAGCTACCACCATCTTATCTAAGTCTGTCGCCATAACAACAATGTTAATTTTACAGCATTGTTGCGTTTCGGCAGTTAGAGATAAGATAGCCAGTTCCTCTGTGTTTGAGGATTCCGGGTGAAGCTCGCTTCCACCTTCGGCCTGATCATCACTTACCATCAGGTGAGATGCAGGCCAAGAGATACCCCGTTGTGGGCAAAAAAAACAAAAAACTTTCCCCGAATAGGTGCAATGTAAGACGTACCTTGATAAGTACAAAACTGACATCCTACAACGAGCAAGTTTGCACACTGCATTTAAGTTTGAATGACGGGTGTAGTCCGCAGGCAGATATTATTAGAACTCACTGGTAACTACAGCAAAACGGGGAATACCTACGATAAAATAAATGCATTTACTTATAGTATTTTATAAAAGACTAGCTTCTGCCCGCGACTTCGTCCGCGTGGAATAGTTACTATGGGCTAACGCTAACTTTAACCCGCGACTGAATTACCCTAAAATACTACAAAATCAAATAATGTATCTATTTAGATAAGGAAATTAACAAAAACAACTAAATTAAAACAAAACTTATTATTACTAACTTATTCATCTAAAAAGTATTTATACGATGATATTTTGGAAAAACAAATTTAAAAAGTAGTTCGCTGAGCACAACCGTTTCGAAGGATGGTTTTAGAGTCACGCTGACCGTCGGCGCTGACAGCCGAAACGTATGAACTTCAGATGTCAGCGCTGAGCGGTTGGCGTAATTAAAAAACGTTTCTTTTGGCTGGTTTTAGAGTCACGCTGACCGCACGCTGACCGTCGGCGCTGACAGCCGAAACGTATGAACTTCAGATGTCAGCGTTGAGCGGTTGGCGTAATTTCATAGAATACTAAACTTTATATACATTGTCTTATCAGCGCCGACGACGGTCAGCGTGAGAGTAGAACCAGCCCAAGGAGCCGACTCAGCCAACCACGCGTCTGAGCTGCGCGGCATGGTATTTCGCAGAGCTAACTGGGGCCACCGCCCTTCCCCCTCATGACTGCCTTACATAACATACATAATCAGCCTATTACCTACTGTTCCCACTGCTGGGACACAGGGCTCCTTTCTATGAGAGGGAGTGGGCTGTAATCTACCACGCGGGCCCAGTGCGGGTTGGTAGATGTCGCATGTCTTCGAAGTTTTGGTTCTAAGACGCCGGTTTCCTCACGATGTTTTGCTTCACCGTTTTGAGAGCAGTGGTGATGAAATTATTTACACAAAGTAATGCACCTGCTGGGGTTCGAACCCACGACCTACAACTCGTAAGTCGGGGCCGATACCACTGAGCCACCACTGCTCCTGTTGCCATCATAAATACGCGCGGAGTACTTGATTATTATTTTGCTGCGATGTTATTTTAAAACTGCGATCGAAACATCATTCGATTTCAATGAATATCTTAGGAGATCCTAAGATATTCATTGAAATCGAATGATGTAAAGAGCAATTTTGTTTTAAATTAAATACTTGTCATGAATAACGTATTTAATTTCATGTTTATAAAAACACCTTCGCAAATAATGCATTATTTTAGAACAAATTTGTTTAGCATAAAAACGGTTATAGTGAGCCAACCTTAAAAGATAGACATATGCTATCGCGGACTTTTTTTGAGAACTTTTAAAGAGAAACAATTCTGTCATACATAATTTTTGCGAAACTTTCACCGTTTACGCAGCGCACGCAGCGGAAGCTCTCAAAATGAAAACAAAAACCCCCATTTAGAAACATTCTTCATTGGTGCTCCGTTCCTATTGGTCTTAGCGTGATGATATATAGCCTATAGCCTTCCTCGATAAATGGACTAACTAACACTGAAAGAATTTTTCAAATCGGGCCAGTAGTTCCTGAGATTAGCGCGTTCAAGTAAACAAACAAACAAACAAACTCTTCAGCTTTATAATATTAGTATAGATTTACACTGATTTGTTACTAGAGGCAACCAATCAATCTATCTGCCTAGCCTTTTCCCAACTATCTTGGGATCAGCTTCCAGTCTAACGGTTATGCTCTAAAAAGTAATCATAATCAGCCTATTAATGTTCCCACGGCTGGGACACAGGCCTCCTCTCTGTGAGAGGGAGTGGGCTGTAATCTACCACGCGTCGCGGGCCCAGTGCGGGTTGGTAGATGTCACATGTCTTCGATTTTTTTGGTTCTAAGACATGCCGGTTTCCTCACGATGTTTTCCTTCACCGTTTTGAGAGCAGTGTTGATGAAATTATTTACACAAAGTAAAGCGCCTGCTTGGGTTCGAACCCACGACCTACAACTCGTAAGTCGGGGCCATTACCACTGGGCCACCACTGCTCCTAAAAAGTACTATAATTATTTAAATAAACTAACATAAAGAATACGATTATTCAACAGAACCGTTTTTACGTTGGCACATGTGACGGCAGAAAGTAATTTAATATTACCGTTTTTTAAAGTCAAATTGTAGCATAGAAAACTTTGTTAACTCCCGAGAGAAGATAGGCGTTTCAATTATATGTTTGGGGTCTTCGTCTGTCAGAGTGCCAGTCTGTTGTTGCTTTCAAATGGATGTTTGAAAGCAAAAATCAGGATGGTTCTTGGCTATGTTTAATGATGATTATTTCAGCCAGTTGAAATCATCAGCACAAAGCCGATTTTTTTCTGGCTCATTCATCTCTTTTGCAATGACAAAGTGAAAGAATAGAACTTGGCCCATTATTCATTTTCTTTATAGGGCCCTTAACTTCAAATGGCACAAACAAGAACCGATTTGTCGCACTTTATAGCCGCATAGAGTAATAAAGGGTGTAATAGCGCATAAGGAGAGTCAGGTACCGGGTTCATTGTATACAAGTGCCGTCATACAAGTAGAAGCAATTGCTGGAAACGTTGGCAGTTGTCGTTTACGACGTTTTTAACTATTGTAACATTAGTTGCTCTCGGTATGATTTTAGTATTCAGTTCGCTGCTCCAACTTGCGTGTAGTGTTTGAACAGGGAAAACACGAGTTCGTGACTTTTGACAATGTTACATTTCGCGTTGTTTGTTCTGACTTTTATAACACATTTGTGACTGCCCTGACGTAACTATTTGTTTGCTAAGCTTGTTTAAATTCCTTACTTCCTCAATTTACTTTTGAAGCTTGCAGTGTTGCTAAAAATGCGGTATCATTATGTCTCCCTTCAATTATTCGAATCACTCTAAAGCAGTAGGTAGATGGACTGCGCAGTATTATCATGGGTACAGTAACTTAGATATATAAATTGATTCAAAGAGCACAGAAGTTGGGGTGGCAAAATAACACAAATGAAAATGCAAAGCAAACTCTGGCAGACAGCAAGAAAACCTATTAGATGACGCTGCAAGGCAGATAGATAAGGCAAACTTCCATGAAACTATTTGTTTAACAGTCTTGAAACTAATATGAACTCAATATTGAAAAGTTATATTCTTTGGAATGTAATTTAAACGCTCGCTGTGATGGCAAGAACAATTTAAAATGCATCATCGTAAATGTGAAATTCCCCTTAAAAGCCAGGCTTGCAATTTCGTGCAGTAATGTTACTCTTCTGTTTTATTGCGAATATATTACAGTGTAGCTGTCTACTCTGCTAGCCAGGTTTGTCGTGAGATAAAAATATACGCTAAAAGTATAATTTAGGGAATAACTTAGAACTGTAAAACATATATTTTGCTGACATTTATGAACCACGTAATGTGTGATTATAATATAATATATAATATTTTTGATTGAATGATTTAAACGAAATAAACATATTTAAATTAATAACTGGTGACCCTACTGTTTTTACTGCTAAAACGCAAGCGAAACTAAGATGATAATGAAAGTTTCTGTACCTGACAAAGGTTTGCAAAAAAAGGGTTTATTTTAAGTAATATTCAGCAGGTTTAGGCCTGTCTGACGCTTTCATTTTGTTTACGAAATACCGTACGCAAAAACCCTTTGTGAAAACTAAAAGCTTGTGTGTAACTAAACTAATGTTACAATAGCAAAACTTTTCACATTCAGTGTGATTTATCTATGCAAACAGTACTTGCAACATTATGTAATATTATTTCGGTAGCTACTTTATTTATTGTTGAACCATTAATAATCTTGTTGACTGTACAACAACACAGGGCCAAGTATGTTTATTTGTGAGTCTAATCCTAATATAAAAAAAATACATTGGAAAAACCCGATGTTTTTCAAATGGTTTTTTTAAGGAATCTAACAAAAAAAATTTTTTCTCTTAACTTTTTACTTGGGTATTCTACTAAGTAAAAAGTTGGACAAGAATGTTTTGTTAATGTAAAGCTTCTGTAACGGTCGTATTTTTTATTTGGAATGTTGTGCGATGTTATTAAATTACAGGAAGCTTTGCTTAAATGTAGGCTTATTTATATATTTTTTGCGTTAAAACGTAGCTACTGCTACAATAGCTGGGTATGAAATAAGAGTCAGCCCTAATAATTTACACTCACAAAAAAGAATGCAGGGTCGTCTCTTGCATAAGTAAACGCCGCCCGAGTTGAATATCCGTTTTTCATGTGATAAGGACTCTTCAGGGGGCCTACCACCACCTCTAAAGCAGTATTAATATTACTTTAAGTGTGAGAAAGAGATGAAACTCTACAGCGGGGCTAACACGGGCATACCCAAGACGTTTGTGACAAGACATGATAAATTTTATCATGTCTTATAATTTGTCATAAATGCTAGCACGGTTCAACCATGTGACAAAATCTGAGGCGCGACATGCCTTTCTTGTTGCTAACTTCATAGTGTGACACAGTAAATTTAAAAAATTAAAATGTCTATGATCAGTGAATATGCGACCAAATAAAATAATACGTTTTTATAGTGCAGGTTCATACAGTTTTAAAACTTTTTAATTTTGTTGTAAACTAATTCACTTTTGACGTACGGACGACAGTCATTATGTAGCATTTGTGATAAAATTGGTGCGCCCATAGTAGCAAATAAGACATAGAATCCCAAATAAACGTCAAGAAGTTATGTCACAAGTCAAGAGATTATCTCACGCCGCCGTGCTAGCATTTGTGACAAAACTGTTTTATCGCCCAAATTGTGATAAAATGTGTGACTTAAGCTATCTCACAGTAGGCCATGCTCGGTGCGCAGGACGTACAGCTCCATTTCTTTCTGCCACTGAAGTAAGATTAAAATAATACTGCTCTAAGGGCCTATTTCACGATGTCCGAATAGCCACTACTTACCGAATAAATTAAAAAATGGAACAGAATTTGTATGAAATTATCTGCCAAGTAAGTTAATAGGAACTTAATTGTAGGTGGTGAAACAGGCCCTAAGGGTGGTGGTAGGCCCCCAGGACTTTTGCGACCCTAGATTGTTTACTAGTAGACGTTTCCGATAAAGAGTAGTAGGGTTAAGAAAGATGGCCGGTCCAAACATGATCGTTTTGTCAATCTACATTATTTAGTAGGTCTAGACGTCGTTTATCGATAACTATAATATCCTAATCCTAATCGTAACTACGTACCTATATCACTGCATAGTATAAAACAAAGTCGCCGCTGTCTGTCCCTATGTATGCTTAGATCTTTAAAACTACGCAACGGATTTTGATGCGGTTTTTTTAAATAGATAATGATTCAAGAGGAAGATTTATATGTATAATATATACATATTATAGTACAGAAAGAAGAAGCTGCTGGCAGCAGCAAGTAATATTATAAATGCGAAAGTGAGTTTGTTTCTTTGTTACGTTTTCACGCTAAAACGGCTAAACGGATTTAGATGAAATTTGGCACATGGGGAGACGATGACCTGTGTTCGGACATAGCATACTTTATCCCGACATTCCCACGGAATCGAGACTTATGCGGGTGAAACCGCGGTGCACTGCTAGTTTAATATAGTTTACATTTAGATTTACGAAACACTTAAATATTAGTAGGACCAAAAACCCTCTCGGCGGCATTAAATCTGTGCACCCCGCCGCGATGCCCCCGGGAATTCACCAAGTTGCTTCCATAATCTTTATAATATTTCTATTACTTTGAAGCGACGACGGAAATTGGGGAATTCTTGTGAACATAAAACTGGGTATTTTTTAAATTGGGTTGAGTTATGTACTGCCTTCTATGATACGGAAGCTTAAAGAAATGAGATGTCACATTTATCTTCAAAATACTCATACTTATTTGAATAATTTGTTATTTCTTCTTTACCTTGTATTTGGATAAATGTTTGTGTAATATTTGGCAAAATTTGAATACTCCAGTATGTTTGGTTGTGTGTGACTTGTGTTGCAAAGTTAAGAGCTTTTCACGTAAGGGTTACAAAAGCACATACTATTAAGACCAATGCAAAATGTTTCAATACTTCAAAATTACAATATTTTATGTTCTACCCTTCAGAAAGATTAATACGAACGATGAGACGAGACGAGACGATGATGAGACGAGGGCTTCTTCCCGTGACCCAAGGGCTGGCTTTTACCTGGGCCAGAGGCTAAGCATTGCCATACAACGTGGCAATGCCGCCAGTCTCTTGGGTACATTACCAGTCGACAGCGATGCGGAGGAATTTTTCGATGCCTTATTGTTTGTTTGCTAATAGTTTTAGTTAGGTTAGGTTAGTTATTTTTAGTTTTGGAAGAAGATTATGTTAGTTGTTAATTTAAAATACAGATTTTAGATATGGAGACGATTAATTTATTAGATCTCACATTCAAATCACCCACACACATGCTGTGAACCTTTGTTGTCAGTTGATCAATGTCTGTGTCCTAGGTTACCTAGGTTATCCATTGTCTCGAGACGTCTTTCATTTGAAACTGTGGCGACCCTCCATACAATTCTTCTTGATAAACGGTGTCCGGGTATCAGTTAAAGTTATGTTTAGAACAAGGTGATATGGTGAGCTGATGCACCAATTATGTAGGTACTTGTTGGAATAATTTACCTATGTATACCTCAACCAATTATTTGGTGAAATATATTTAAATTAGGGTTATAAAATACAAGAGTCTTGTAAAGACACACAAAAATAAACAAAGCACAAAACTACAAAAAAAAAAAAAAAAATTGAGTACAAACTATACCCTAGTTTGTACTCAAAATTTTTTCATATTATATTTTTGCCAGCAGACCTGTGAAAGGAAAATGAAAAGAAAAGTAGTCCAAGTGATGTGTGAGTGTATGATGTGCTCCACGTATTTTTATTTGTACCTCTGTACTTGGGAAACCTTACATTTTTATGCGTTCCTTTTCATACCAATAGATTACTAAATGGTTACAATTTTTTCATATTTTCATTCAAAACTTATATAAACTTACTGTTTTCTAATTAAATGACGCATTATGAGATTTTAGACATAGTGCAGTGTGACCTCTGCAGTTGCATCTTTTTGGTTTGCAACTGTTCATAATTTTTTTATTCTGTTTTTTTTTTGTATTTCTAAATTGATTAGATTCTAAACAAAGAATTTTTCTATAAAAAAATCACTTCGTTGAAAAAATATGTATTGAAACAAGTCGGTTTTATTATTTTGGGCTGTTCATTCTAAATTGAGCCAAGTTATTCCAAAACAAGTTACAAGTTGTTATTTCCTGTTATCTTCATTCAACCAAGTAAAAGTACACGTACACGGATTTTGTTGTTGAGTTCTGCAAACGCTGATGACAACGGTGTAAGACTTTCTGCAAATAGGTAAAATTTTTCTTCTAATGGTATAAGACCAGTTGAAAAGGTCGCTTTCGCCCTTTTTTTTTTCGGGAGACTGAATATCTACCAAGCTAGTGCCTCTGGTCCATTTTACCAGCCGTATAGCTTGGAGTTTGACACTGACGAGTACGTTTTGGTGTATTGCCTGTGATGCTGTCCAGGCGGGTTACCCCTGAGGGTCGAGATTTGCTGATCGCCGTGTCACCTACGGTGCTGTCGAGGCGTTTTATGCGTTGACGACGCAGTCCGTCAGGATTGACTTATTTTAAACTATCACACTAAATTATACTTTAAACTAGGGTTGTTTATATCGGGATAACTTGGCTCATCTTTATTAGATAATATTCACGTGTTGTTTACGTAATTTTGTAGTCGCGTACCTAAAACAGATTGCAATCGATTCCCTGGCTCCGAAACCAAATGCGTAACAAAGATTTACCATCTGATGTTCTTTATGTTTTCTCGTAATTCCTTTTCATTTAGGTCGAATTACCTGTTCCGCGACTATTTAAAATGTTTTATTTTTTGATGCGATGATTGTGTAAATAATAATAAATTATTATACGCGTTAAAGTGGTGAATCTGTATTTTTTATAGTAACAAAACAACACATTTATCGACCAATGTGAAATAAACCTATCGTCCAGACGATAAAAGGTACAAAAACAAAGTCAGCAGCTAATTGTTTTCAATTTTCGTATGATCCACTTCACTTGATTATATAGTACCTGGTCTACTAGAACAAAGGATCATTTCATTTAAGGGCATGGTGGTCGCGTGACTTAGATCGCGTGAGGCCACTTGAACTTACATTCTCTCTAGAGAAATGGAAGGCACTTGTGTTTGTACCGTCTTTTAATATTACTTCAATCAAGTGTTTTCGATTTATGAGTGCCTAGAGTAAAACATAAGTATCGCAATATAATATTACATAACAGTTAGAAACCAACGTTAATACCAGTAACGTTGTTTAGACTTTGCGGTTTAGAATTTTAGTTGCAATAATACTTATTATACTTAATTATGTTCGCATTTCGGAGGTAGTATAGATAGATGTATAAATAATCTTATCTGGCAATTCACAGTATATAAGCAATTTAGTTCCAGTTCTATACTTAGTTCACGTTCCATTCATATGAGACATAATATGAAACAATTACCTACTGAATGTTTCAGGCCGTTGAGAGCGCCGTATCCGCAAATCCTTGGATATGTATCTGATATGCGGATATGGATACGGAATAATACGGATACGGATATTGCAATTTATCCATCGGCTGACTGTGGCGGTAAATCCGCTTACATAAGTACATAGATATGGGGTTATACAGCTCTTTTTGTGTTGATGTTGGCACGGTTTGTTTGTTTCTCACATCGATGCCGATGGTTGTCATTTATTTATTTTGCAATTTGCCCCGGATATTTATTATTTTAAGACAAAGTTTTGGATTTTTTTGACCTATTCAGACTCGGAAAAATGCCAGTATTGTGGCACAGAGTTCAAGCGAATTGAGTCACTTCATAACTAGCGTGTTTGTTATTTCATTGAAACAGTCTAAAGCTGTTTTCAGACCAGCGCGATTTGTCGCGCGACGCGACACGAACAATACAAAACTTCACGGTATAACAATACCCGTAGGGTTATTACGTATCTTGCAGAAGCAATGCGATAGCGATCATTTGTTTCATTTTGACAGTTCAACAACATTCAATGCGATAATTACGTTGCAGACCAGAATTATATTTCGAACTTATGAAGCAATGGATTAGTAATCTGTTTCAAAACGAATTGATTGTGTATTATGTAATTAGGGTACCGGTGTCGCGTCGCGCGACAAATCGTGCTGGTCTGAAAACTGCTTAACACGTCATTGTACACGATGTTTTGATCGGTTGTGCGGTTACCGTGCTGGGTACTAAGTATGTTATTATGAAGTGTGGTTTTTAATGAAGACTCCGAACTCCCGAACCAAATCAATAAAATGACGGCGACAATGAATTTAAAATAAATCCGCTTTTATTTGCACACATGTTTTCGGATATTCGCAGTTGTAAATGATAATAACGTTCATCACTAGATAGATTGAATGACCGAAAACAGATAATAATGAGACACATAATCCAAAATAATAATGTCTCTAATTCTATATAGTTGTTATGGATAGGCCATTCTTCCTTTCACAGATTGTTTTTTGATAAATATTCTGGATTAGCATTAGATTTGCTTTTTTCTTTTATATTGTTTTCCTGTCTATTGTCAGGGACCGCTTTGCATAATGGACCCCTGTCACTCCGGTGAAATATGGGAAAACAAAGCGCTACGGTGCGATTTTGTTTTTACCTGCAACCCTTTGGTGAAAAGAATATTTATTTATTATACGAAGATGAGGACGGTGTTGATGTTGCTGGCGTCATCGTATACTTTTTAATTGCAATATAATGAAACATAACCATTTCTCATCTTCAGTAGTGTTTTAAGACAAACTTTTCTAAATAGTTAAGGTACTTGTTGTTTTGTAAAACTAAATACGAGAAGTAGACATCAACACTATCAACTTTTACATTCACACGATCCTGTAGTTAGATAAAATTAAACTTAAACTTCTACATATTTGTAGCTGTAGGTGCACAGGCACTTTATACCAATATATCTAAATACATAGTTAAACATCGTAGTTAAAAATGTTGATAACTGCTATTAACATTATTGGACATAGTATTTTTTGGCATCGACCACCAATGAAAGACGCCAAAATAGTATTAGAAGAATCTTTTTAATTGTAGTACACAATTAAATTACATTAGGAGATTGTTGTTTTACTAGACTGTAGTAAAAGCAGCGGTTATTTTTATAGTAATCTACAAAGTACCTACTTTGTTCATTAAAAGCGTTGTAATTCTTTACAATTAAATAATTTTAGTTAGGCTTCGCTTAAGATTATGTTAATGAATAATGCTGAATTTTAGGCTATGAAACAATAAATCCTATCTGTATAGTAATTTCGTAACAGCAGCGTGATGTAAGTGCCGTTAACTGAAGCATAAAAAACCGTTCAATACTTGAACCCCTCTTCGCTAACCCGAATCCCTTTGCTGGCTTTATGTTAATTTATTTCATACGTACGAGTGAGGGACCACATTCGTACAACCAGAATTTGATGTGTGCTTAGTTTACGACATTTAACTGAAATTGAATAAACGTTTTTACACGAAGAAGTTAGATTTTTTAGAGAAAAACAATCCCTTTTTTATTTATTACTTACACGTTTATAATTGAGTAGCTACTTACTAAAACCGCCAATATAATTGACTTTTCAACACCATAATTAGGTACATTTTTCAAGGGTCAGAGAGTAGGTACCTAATTCAAAACGGGCTTCGAGTAATTTCATAAACTCGTTAATTTTATTATCGACTGGCTGCTGCCCGTGGTTTTACTCGCATCGTAGGTGAACTACTTCATGTACCCAGATAAACAGATCATGAATTACTCAAGTACATACCTAAACAGGGTGTCGGAGACATCGACGCGAAAACTGTTACCATGGATTTAGTACGTGATTCTGAAACCCCCTGCGTAGAAAGATTTCGTCGGTTATGTAAAAAAAAATCTGCTGTTCTGTGCTTAAGTACTTACCAAGGGGTATCGTATTACCCAGTAACTGGGTTGTGGAGGTCAGATAGGCAGTCGCTTCATGTAAAATACTGGTATTCAGCTGCAACCGGTAAGACTGGAAGCCGACCCCAAGATAGTTGGGAAAAAGGCTAGGAAGATTGATTGTGCTTAAGTACTGGTTTCAGCACGAAAGATTTCATGTTTCATTTCCGGAAAGCTTCTAAGATATTTGCAACTTATGAATAAATTACGATTATATCGTGAAGTGGTTCACGTCCGCTTCTCCATAATTCTTTTAAGTACTTATTTATAAATTTCCCTTATCTCTTATTTTATGTAAAATATTTTTGTTTATGAGTAAAATATGAATTTTCAAATAGCAGAAGATTTATTTCCGCATGGCCCTTCAAGGCCTCGCTTTACAAACCAGCCGTACAGCAAACGGTCCTTAGAAGTTTTGAATTAAAAAAAAACATAAATTCATGTGGAGACTTAGGCTACGTTCACACGGCAACTATACGATTCGATTTTATCACGTATACGGTTTTCCCGTATACGAGACAGTCGTTAACACGGCGACCATTTGAACGTTACGTTAAAATTGAACAGTTTATTCGCGTGCGAGTCTCGAATACGAGAGAAAAGTTTCTTCGTGTGAGCGATACAACGTGAACATAAGCGTCACTGCGTACGGTAGGTATACGGGAAAAAATATTTCTCGAACACGATATTTTCCCGCATAGACTCCGGGCGAACAACGTAATATATTTTCTACTGCCACCGCTCTATTCGATAAAATCCCGTATATGGTACGAGGAAAAAATCGCTGTGTGAGCGTAGCCTCATTGATCACAAAACAATATTCGAGAAGCAAATAGGTTCTACGTTTATTTTTATTCTTTCTTTAATTAAGAGGATTTCATTGAGGCGAAATAACTTTTTTCACCACACTTTACGTATACGTAAGGTATTTAATAATGCAACCTGTTTTCGCCGGTCTGTTTTTATGTAACGATCTCATTCAACCCGGGGATAAGTCTATGTTAAGCCTCACTGGAGCTAATATTTCGCCTACACATGACAAAATTCCTCGAATTCCGAAATTGCACTGGCATGTTTTTGTCAAAAAGACTCATTTTATTCTGTAAAAAAGCTGGCTTTCAACGTACAGATTACCAAAAAAGAGTTGAAAAAATTTGAGGAATAGGCTAGGAAGATTCCGATTTCCCATTCGAAGTGACCTAAGTGCGATATAGGCCCCCTCAAATTTTTGGGGTCGGCTTCCAGTCTAACCGGATGCAGCTGAATACCAGTATTTTACATGGAGCGACTGCCTATCTGACCTCCACAACCCAGTAACTGGATAATACGATACCCCTTGGTAAGACTGGTGTCAGACTTTCGGGCTTGAGGCTTCTGACGACTCGTAACGACTGTCAAAGATCCACAAATGACAGCCGGGACGATTTATACAAAAATCCAAAAAGCTAAAACAATCTTCTTCTTAGCGTGTCGATGGCAATCTAAATGGACTCGGCCCAGAATTCGGCTACGTGTTTGGCGCCATCACTAGCGTCCATCAGTTCCTGTAACGTGCAGCTGACAGGACACGCAGGACATGAAATTAAGTGTCCCATCGTTTGTGGAACAGCACCACATTTACACTCCAATGCGGAGTCGTCTATGAATCTCCACCTGAACAGATTGTCCTTGCTTCGGCCAACCTGGGTCCGGAGTCTGTTTAAAGACTTCCAGGCTACCCAAGGCAATTCATGTCCAGGCGGGAGACTTTCAGCAAGTGGAACGAATGGTTTGGGTAAGGAAGCACTGTCTCGCCACAGCTTCAGTCTCTCTTTTGATCGTTCGCCAGTGAGTGGGACGACACACTTTAAAAAACTGTTTCGGCTTTTCAGCCTTTGTGGCACAAGGATGTTGTCGTGCAAAGGGTGTCGTTTGTCAGAGATCATTTTGGATCTTTCGCTGGAGCTTGCCACCGCTCTGCGAACCACTGGTGGCGCTATTCCTGCCAGTGGGTACAGCATTTGAACCGGGGTCGGTATTAGGCAACCAGTGATGATCCGGCACGTTTCATTCAATGCTGTATCCACCAATTTTGCATGGGCAGAACGACTCCACACGGGGCATGCGAATTCACCTGCAGAAAAAGATAGAGCCAGCCCAGTAGTTCGCATAACGTCAGGCGAAGCACCCCACTTCGATGAGACTGTTGCGAGAGTGCACCTTCTGCTTGATGTTCTTGCAGTTTTTGCTGAATGTTAAAGACCTGTCCAGAGTAACGCCAAGATATCTAGGGGAGTTGCTGTGTTCGATGGGGACCCCACCCCAAACGATGTTAAGCCTGCGGCGGGCCTCTCTATTGCGGAGATGGAATAAGCAAGACTGTGTTTTGCTCGGATTGGCCTTAAGTGAGTTAGCGAGGTAGTAGGAGGCTAAGTCACTAAGAGCGTCTGACAAGTGGACCTCAACTTCCTCAAAGGTGGTGGCTTGGGAGGTGAGGGCAAGGTCATCTGCATAGAGGAAGCGGGACGTGTTTGGGCTGGATGGTTGATCGTTGGTATAAATATTAAAAAGGAGTGGTGCCAGGACACTACCTTGAGGTAGACCGTTTTTTTGCGCCCTCCAACGACTTTTTCCTGAAAGAAGATGGACCTGAAAACGGCGGTTGTGGAGAAGTTCTCGGAGTATTCGAACAAAATTCTGATCGCTGATCAATGTCTCCACCTTCCACAACAACCGTTTGAGGTTGACTGTATCGTAAGCTGCTGACAGGTCCACGAATACAGCACCTGTGACCATTCCTGTCTCGAAACCATCCTCAATGTGTTGAACGAGTTTGAGGGTCTGATTGCAGCAAGACTTGACGGGTCTGAAACCAGCTTGCTCAGGAATTAGCTTCGGGTCAATAACACTCGTTAGTCGGTTCAGCAACAGTCTCTCAAACAATTTGTACGTATGGCAAAGCAGAGATATTGGACGGTAGTTTTTTGGATCGTCTGTTGCTTTACCTGGCTTCGGAATAGCTATGACCTTTGACTTCCTCCAGAGACGGGGTATTGAAGCTGATTCCAGACAGTTGTTGAATAGTTGCAGCAACCACGACACAGCAACGGGACCAAGCTGTTTGATTTGCTCAACTGAGATGTCGTCAATGCCAGAGGCTTTACCACACTTAAGACTCCTTATTGCTGCGACGATATCAGAAAGGTTGAACGGTTTACTAATATCGTCGCAAGCGCCATCGGGTGTTTGTGGCTTAGGGACTTTACTGGAACGGCGTGTTGGTTTACCGTTAATGAGCAGTTGGTGGGCTATCTGATTAGCGGTGACTTGGCTTGGCGGGGCGGGTTGAGGTGCCTCATTGGTTAGCTTTCTCATAGTGCTCCAAGCCTTTTTGCTGTTATGAGTCATGTCAATGTTAGTAACAGTGTTGATCCACCTCTCCCGTCTGTTTTCGCCTAGTTTTGATAGCAGCACTTCTCCAGCTAGCGTGGTTTCCTCTGAAAAAGGGTCGGTGTGATATAATGACTCGTATCGGCTCAGTAGTTCACTGGACTCTGTTGACAGCCCTGGGATGTAGGAAGTCCTGCAGCCCCTTGGGATGTGTCTTCGGGAAGTAGTTGACACAATCTCAGCAAATTGATCGTAGTTTTGCGGGGTCGGCAATACATTCAAGAGGGCGTCTTCAATCGACCGCATGAACGACTCCCAGTCGGCCTTGATGTAGTTGAATCGGCGCTTAAAGGGGACATTTATAGGCCGGACTGCGGGTTCAATGCAGCACATAATAGGTCTGTGCTGGGTGCGAGGGATAGGTGAACATACTCTTTTGGTGCACTGTGAACCGATAAACGAGCTGGCGAAGATTAGGTCGGGATTGTATCCTCGTTTCCAGCGGCCACTATTAAATGACGCCGGTTGTTTAGCGTCGTGTATTAGCATCAAGTCATTTGTCTCAGCCCATTTCTCGACCGCTTCTCCGCTACAGTCCGTGTCATTGTAGCCCCAGTTGGTGCTACGGCTGTTGAAATCACCGATTATAACCTTAATTTGTTGGCTGCTAAAATTCTCTGGTGGAACGAAATTAAATGAGGTGCCAGGTGGTTTATAAACGGAAGTGATGGTGCAGGTACCAACATCGACTGTGATGATTTCTATGCCGTTTTCGTTTGAGCACTTGATAGATAGTATGCTTACGCCGGGAGCAGCAAACACTGCGTTACCGTGCTTTGGGTGACAGATCTCAGCGATAAGCGTAAGTCCAGGTATGTGTGGCCGGCTTTGGGTTTCGTCTCGATGGGTCTCTTGGACGCAAAGAATGTCGCAGTGAGTTTTGCGGTAGACATCAGAAAGAATTTCAGATTTTGCTTGTGAGAACCCTTCGATGTTAATCGAGACTACGCACAGAGCCGGTTTAAGTGGATTTTGGATTGCCATCGTGGTGAAAGGATTAGCCAATCAGCGTGAGAACTCGCTGATTGCCCAGGGTGCGCCGGGCGTATACTGGATTTGTAGATACGTCACTCGGGGAGGCTCCTTTCATGCACCCCAGCTAAAACAATAAATAGTTGTTTATAGCTAAAACAATAAACATACCATATGTTGGTTACACTGCATTAACACCAGTTAACCCTAATTAAAGCAGATTTGAAATCAGAACATTGTTCGTAATTAACGAAAATATCTCATAAATGAAATGCTCGTGTGAATTTCGCGATAATTCTCACAAAACCGATGTGCTATATAGCTATTCCAGGAAATGTTTGATGTCGATTGCTATTTATCCATTACTATTTAACCAGTGAATAAACAAGAACATTTGAAATCCAGCAGTTTTGGTTAATTGCTGGATATATAGTCTACGTGATTTGAAAAACATGACGTGTTATTTTTTTTTACGCATCTTATTCTGCCACAACATCTACACATATGTATAATAAAATCGTAGAGAAAATTTCATTATTATTTCCGAAGCTATTATGACCGGTATTATATTAATTATATACGTTATTTAAATAGGGCATTTAATTTAGATTAAAATATGCCTCGACATCCTGTCATTTAAATGAATAGTTTAAAATATACCACAAATGCAAAATTACTCGTAACAAAATAATTATCGTTGGCGGCAACGCGGGCGCAGCTGTTGGAGTCAATGACCTTTTTCAATAGCTATTAGGTATGTTATCCCGGTAGTACGTTCACGCGGGATATTTTGCGACATCCACGCGGGCGAAACCGCGGGTAAAAGCTAGTATTATATATATTATTGATAGATTTTAGATAGCCGTTCGTCAGGAATAATCTGAAAAAATGCATCAGTTAGTGTATCAGTGTTGTGTCATTAGGTAGTATATGCAGCAAAGCAGGCGTTCATTAATTCACAAAAAACGAAAATCTTTCGCAAGCAATGGGAAATAGATACTGGAGGCTGCAGGTGTGGACTTCAAGACGAGTTGCTTCTCACACGGACAACTGTTCGTCGGCGTCGCTTGCTCCAACGTCACTCACACACATTCCTGACTCTCTGTATTTTAGGTGCTGAGACCAAAACTACAAACGTAGTATACAGTAGTAGAAAGTTTTATAAAAATGTGGCTGTTATTTTAGTATATTGTGGTGTCTTACGACTTCCACGCGAACGAAGTTACAGGCAGAAGATAGTATTTTTCATAAAAAAGTATCTACAACTATCTCATTTTCCAAGTGGTTCATAACTCTAAAAATTCTCTTAGGTTTTCATTATTTCAGATCTTAGTGGGTTGTAAAGATTGTCTGAACAAATAATAAGTACCAAACATAATTATAAGCTCCAACGTAAATATTTACAGAAATAACAATGAAGTAATTATTTTATTCATCGCATCGTCGTGGTTGAGGCAAACAATTCTCCCCAATCAGTAGGGTCAATCAGGGCTTAAGTAAGGATTAAAGTTCGGCGAAAATATTCAATTAACTTGTTTAGAACCTCTCTGTTTTTGTTTTGTTTCTTTGTTTGACTTAGATTTTATCAACATTGTGCCAGAATCTCAAGCAAGATGTATTTTTTATTAATATTTTTGTGAAACTAGAAAAAACGTCCCATGACTTTTTGTAAAGTACCTGCGTAAAATATAGTAAACTGTCTCTGAGTTGATAGGCCTACGAATAAACGCGTCTTTTCATTAAAAAAAACCGGCCAAGTGTGTGTCGGACCAGGCACAATAAAGGGTTCCGTATTTGGGATGAATTTATCCCTAAAAAAACAAACTTTGTAGTTAAAAAATACTTTCCCCCATATATCGATATACGTCACGGTCAGTTCTCCAACTGCTAATGTAAGTTCGTAATCGCAAAAAAAAATGTTTTATGTGATAAAATACAAATGAACGATTTTCGGTCTTTTTCGAAAATTTTAGGACCGTACCCCCGATAGGTAAGGTTTTTTTTTGACTATTCGTATATAAATAGGAGTTACTTTATCGAAATACGCGACAAAAAAAAAAAACCTGAACAGAAGTAAGGCATCGCCATTACTACCAGATTCTGCCAGCTCATTGGTCATTGCTGGACATGGAAGTACTAGACCAAAGGCTGCTGCTCATCCGTCTGAAACCCTTTAAATCCCATACTAACGGCAAATACATACTTGAAAGCTATTTAATTTGCCCCACAACAGAGAGATTTGCAGTTATATTAAACCTCGAGCAAGTTCTTGTGAGGTTTGGTTCACGAGTCGAGTGCGATTGTTTTCGTGTTCAACAGGATTGTTGTGGCTTTACAATTGTTCGGTTTCGGAGAAATTCTCTTCGCAATTCTAATATACGTGGAAACATATACATTTGGCTTTACCTACACCGCGGTTACAAAATAAGAGTAAGATTTCGAAGAAGCACAAACGCTGTTTACAATGCTTGGAAACATGCTGGTCCTGCTCCATAGGACAATTTAGAGTCTAGACAAAATCAAACTGGTTGCTTACTTAATTGTATTTATTTTTTATTATATGACATTGATTTTACGAGTACATCCTGTGATTACTTCCTCACACACTGACTTATTAATTGTATTTTTTTAGTAGATTCGTCTATTTTTACAATGTTTGTGAATATGTGAACACCATGTATCTACCACTTAATTAATTTATCTGTCGTTTGCTCCACTTTAAATTCTTTTTACTTTATACAGTAGTTTTATTCTAGGTGCATCGTCTTCACATATAATTATATAAATAATGTACCTATACAAAATATTGTAAAACATTTAAAAAGAGTAACGGTGGAGTTTCTTGCCCATTCTTCTCCATACGAAAACTACCTTTTGGAAGGGGCGGTAGAATCAATACTATATTTTGTAAATTTTGACGTTCAAAAGTGCCTTCAAGGGCCTATTTGAAATAAATGATTTGACTTTGACTTTGACTTTAGTTTAAGATTACAGGTCTCCAAACTGCATATAACAACCGCTCTTAATAAAATTTTGTTGCTTTGTGGTTATTCAATAAACTATTTGATTGTCTTCTGCTGCAGTGGTTACAAAAGTAGAATTTGTCAAAGATAAACAATAGGTATATATCTGAAATAAATTCTAGAACCAACTACTTTCATAACACGAATCACTTCTGTAACACGTTGTATACGTGGTTCCTCTTTGTCGTAAATCAAGCGTGGAAACAAACATTGTTTACGAAGGAAATATCAAACCACCCTAACACAAACAACCTTGATTAATTAACTTCAGAATAAGATAAACGAAATGAAAGAGAGGAGCATAAAAAATTACGAGCATAACTTACTTCTCAGTATCCCAACGTTGATTGGTCGAGGTATGCGTAGGTACCTTTACCGAATTGCCCCTTTGATGTCATGAGTCGACGAAAGAGTCTAAACGTTACAGGTTGTGACTTTCAGTTTCCTTTGTCTTTCTCCTGACATTTTTCCAGTCTATTGGTGACATCTGAACGGTAAAGAGTTCAGTAAAGGTGCTAATTTTACTGTCAACGATGGGTTATTTCAAGTATCAGAAAATCACGCCTGTATTGTCAGAAGGAGCAGACAGAGGTACACCTTCATTTCGCCAGTGTCATCATGTATTATTATAAGTAAAATTTACATTATGATATGATGTGACTATCTTATTTTAATAGCAGTTGCCAAGATCTGCAAAAAAACAACTATTTCAAAGCAGCGGTCATCATTACTCGAATCGTATTGTTAGCATTAATTTCGATTGAAAGTGGCAGAAATAAAAGGTATGGCCAATATTGAATGATTCACTTTATGTTTACTCACATTAATTATCCAAATTGAACTGTTTTCAATGCAAATCACTAGCGATCCGCTCCTGCTTCGCGCGGTTTTACGACTTGACAAAACATAAAGATTTCTTCATTTTAATTATGTAAGTTTAATATGAATGCGTTATACACATAAACCTTCCGGAATGAATACTCGGTGAAAACCGCATCAAAATACGTTGCGTAGTTACTAAGAACACGTACGTAAAGCGACTCTAATTGATAATATGTTTAGATTTACTAACCTCTGCTTTTTTAAGTTGTTTTTACTAAAGCAATTACAAAATATACCACAGTGCAACAGCGCATTAGTAGAATCTGCCGTCGTCAGTTAGTTTAGACAGGTATCATAAACATTTCTAGGTTGCTGTTCTGACAACCTGTTGTTTAATTTATTCAGAGAATCGGTGCCTAAACTTTCTCGAGCTATTTCAGTTGGGTAGTGGATCCAAATTGGCCAAATATTACGCCACCAATTATGTTGTTAGAACCAACTATTAGGGTAATATGAAGGGGAAGAAGTTATTACTTACACGCATGTGTGTAGGTAGGTTATCTGGTAGGTATTGTAAATATGTTTCAACAAAATGATGTAGGCTTAAGTATGTAGATAAGCGATAAGACTGATCAGACAATATGCATAGTTTTATCATAAAAAGAATATTGACAAAACATTAAAATTACAAAATTGTGCACAATACAACTTTAAATACAAACGTATTGAATAGAGCAATACCGAAAACATATTGGTTACAAGCGCAGCTTCCTGTAGATGATCTACGGCGCCTACGCCGTAGCACATAAAATTACAGCAAGTCTTTCGTAGCGCGTAGCGGGTCGCCGCGCCGTAGCGGTTTTGGTGTAAAGAGGATAGCATTGTAAGTTCCCAAAAGTATAATTTATGCACTAATTGATTGAACCTTTACGCCATTATTTTGTATTGTTTGAAGTTACATTTAACATAGTGGACTAATAGTTCACTACGATAATAGCACATTTATTTTTAATATACAAATTACAATATCAGAGCCACCGAGAGTATAAAACGAAATGTTAATCTTCAATTAAATCATTGACTTTAACGTTGTTTACTTATACTGTTAAAAGGTTAAAAGTCATATTTCAGTCCGTCCACTCAAATACCTCGACATTAAAAGTAAATAAACTGTTTGAACGCGTAAATAAAACAATTTTACCAAATCCTTAACGGAACGAATGAATAAAACATGGGGTTGATACCACTCATGATGTTGTACTGTTTGGAATAACAGCGGGTACCTGTGAGGGTAAATATTTAAACGATGACCGACCGATGCACGCCTAACCCTTCTATACGACACGGGTTGTGAGTGAGAACTTCATGCCTTTATATCTTCGTAACTCAACGTATGAAAACTACTAAGGAATTAGAATTTAAAAATTACTTCTACAATACAAATTGCTTTCTTCTAATAAATAAAAGTTAAACTTTAGATAACGAGTTTATTTTTATAGTTACTCTCTTTTATTGGTATTTAATGTATTAATCTTTTACATACTGTAGCTAACGATGTTTCTAGTACGTCTAAAAACTAAAAACATTTTCGGTATGTTGGACTCGTTGGAGAGACATGTAGTGCCAACGCCAAATAAATTGGGATAAGCGCATGAGAATGATGATACGTTGAAGAGACACCAAAAATGGCAGAGATGTGCACTTCCCTCGATTAGTATTCCTCTCTACACTTTACGAAATGTTTATCACAATATGTGACCACTAAACTCGTCACATAAACATCGTTTGTCTTACCCGAGTTACGACAACACAAATCTCCATCCCAGCTCAGGAAGTGTGGCCGCAGTGTGAAAACAAAAACGAAATAATATATATTGTCATTTCAGTAAGGCTCCGCGCAAACGAGTTCCGACCACACCCTCCGGTAGCCTAGCGACAACCAGTTCACATTCTTTTTCGTATGGATTCCTACCACCACCAGCTACAGCAGTACTCAATACCGCAGCAAGACACGACAGCCACCGGTGGCTGTGGTCGGTGGCTCGTTTTTCAAGAGCCTAAGGCCCCGTTCACGACCTCGAGCGATGTGTCTTGCATCAAGTGACATGTGCGTACGTAACCGATGTCCGTCGGTCGCTCCGCAAGTCGCGTCGCTGTGACTTGTGGCATGCTCTAAAGTAGGCTGGTTTCACAGATGACCGGGAGACCCGTACGGACCGTCCGTACACGGGAGACCTGTACGGGTAGCGCCCTCAGTGCTCTGAAACGAGGGAGTAGTACGATACGTTGTACGGGCTCTACCCCGCAGGGCTATTACCTATCTTGCAGAAGCAATGCGATAGCGATCATTTGTTTCATTTTGACAGTTCAACAACATTCATTGCGATAATTACGTTGCAGAGCAGAATTTATTTTCGAACTTATGAAGCAATGGATTAGTAATCTGTTTCAAAACGAATTGATTGTTTATTACGTAATTAGGGTACGGAGCTTGTCGCGTACGGACCAATCCGCGTCGCTGTGAAACCAGCCTTAACCAACTTCTTTCATTTGTTTTCTTCCTATTCGCAGTCGCAAAATGCGTGTCACTTGAGCGTGTAGTTCGTGGCGACGCGGTAATAAGTAGTAGCCCTACAAATATTCAGTGACATATTTGCATGAATCGGTCAATCTGAGAGGATAAACTACACTTGCTATGGTCAAACTATGCATGGTCAAGGTCATAGTAAAGCGACATCTCCTCGGGTCACAAAGCATTCATTATTGAAACCGTGGGTCTATCCTCGGTCGGAATTACACACAACTATTTATGACAGTCGGTCGTTACGCAAAAAATTCTGAAGAATATTGGATTTTTTAATCTTCTTCTTTTCGTGTGGTCAATGACTAACCTAGTGTCAGAGCCTAGCCTCTGACTTGGCTTAACATGCCGAGAAATATCTCTCAGGCATGCCGGTCATGTCGGTCGGGATTTTTCAATAATTGGGTTACACGGGTCAGATAGTGGTCGACCCATGTAAATTACTGAAAGTCAGTCACTTTTGGTTAGATTTGAAACCATTAACCTACTAGGAAGAAGGTGAGGTTGAACTCAAACTCAAACGCCATTTTTCCGTTACTGTAAACAAGATGACAGAATGCAGTCTATTTCCAGCACTGTCATACTGGCGGCCGCCTGAGGCGTTCATATCGAAGCTCGGGAAGGTTCGAGCAAACAAATAATCCGAACGACTCGATACCCCAGTTTGTTGTTACAACGACAGGAAGGAATGAACTAGGTAGGTATATATTAACACCTAAATAATAAATTGACTTTTGATTCTCGTTGAGAATCGAGCGGAACGGTTCATATTCAGTAAAAGGCTGTCGATGATGATTATTGAATTTCGATTCTGCTTCTTCCGCGTCAGCATGACGGCAAGAAAGTGCCTACACGGAAATAAACATTAGCTCTTAGGTAACGCGTTTAAAATATCACGATGAAAAACCCATGTAGGTATAACTACGTAGTTTAAACTGCGGAAACTGTTGAAGACCTGTTCAATGATCTAATCAACCAATTTCTGATATTATTACGCATGGTCTGACTATCCTACCATGTCAAGTCATTACATAGTTAACTGTTACGGCATGCTAATGCTCACCTATGCAGTTAATTGATTGGTGGTTCAACCCAAACACGAGAATAATCCACCGAATAATTTATAATGGCGTTCGCTGTTTTGACGAGAGCGTTTAATCTGCCCTCTAACTATCAATTTACTATCAACAACCAATTTAATGACGACATTGCAGTCTATTAGTTAGGTACTTAATTACTATGATTAAGAAAATCAATACTAGTTTACGGTATATAGGTAAGTGTGTTGCTTTTAAGACGCGCTTCTAGTTGAATATTATATTTTAAAAAGAATACGTAACTACAGGGCCCTATAGCACAAAACATAACAATAATTACAATTACAGAAAGTTAACACGTGTTAAATGGAATAAAAAACTATAATTGAATTATGTGACAATAATAAAAAACTTTTTAAATACAGGATGGAAGGGTAAACACCGTTGTCACTCAAACTGTGGGTAGTTGGCTTAAATATAAACATAAAAAACCGAGTAAAAAAAAATTAAGTTATTTTTTTTAACAAATCTTAAAAAGGTTATTGTCCGACACCGTCCGCAAATTCATGGTTATGCGCCCGCCCGAGTGACGTAATCGATCGCCGCCCGTCCTACCTACCTACACAACACATGAATAACAAAACATGAATAAATACACAAAACATGAATAAATACAATACAACCTTTTCCTGGCTTAAGACAGGCAAAAATACCTACCTTAGGAATTGCGTGACGATTCTAAATGTACATCTTTAAAAAAAAAAGTTGTGATTTTCCATTGAATTTATGTTCTATAAACGAAACCAAACCACTGGTTTGAAGGATAACGGTGTTTACCCTAACACCCTGTATATTGTTGCTATTACTTGCTATAAAACAAATAAAAATTACAAAACGTGTTTATAACTACTTGTAGAAACAAAAATAGACAATAATCAACAGTAACAGTACTTAAAGGAACATAACATGCGCCTTGTTTCTCGAAGGGTTGGGAAGAGGTATACCGGTAGCACGTACACCCACATTTCGCCAGTTATGTTTAAGTCCCATGTAATAGGGGGCGAGCCTATTGCCACCAACCGGGCAAAAATCCATGCAGACTGAGAAATGCCAAATAGAAAAACTCAATAACACTTTGCCCGACCCGAATCGAACCCAAGACGTCTAGAGCTCAGCGGTAACGCTTGCGACCACTAGACCACGAGGCAGTTATAAAGGAAGGACCTCATTAATTGAGTATTGTAATTGCGTTTACACAAACACTCTAATTACACGTGTTTAATTAAATAAAAAACAATAATCGAAGTAAGCCGAAAAAAAAATTTTTTTTTTGATGTTACTGCTGTAAAACAAACAAAATTATAATAAAAATGAACAAACATAGTTAACATGTTTGTTAATTTTTATATTTTTTTCTTCTTGTAACAATTTGTCAATAATCAACACTTACATTATAAAGGAAGGACCTCATAAATTGAGTCAACCTAACGTAGGTACCTAGAGTTTCGGTGCGGCCGAAGGTTCGGCAGATTTTCTGCCGAAACCGAAACTTATGCCGGAACTAGATTTTTTTGCCGAAACTTGCCGAAACCGAAACCGAACCTTCGGTCGGACACTAATTACAATTTACAAATTTGTACATTTCACATCCGTGTAGCACAAAACTCTAAGCCACACAATTGTAACGGAAAAACCTTACAAATATGTAAATTGTAGTGACAAGTGTACAATTTATACATTGCCTCAGGCTTTGTGTTACGCTTTTAAATTGTAACTCATACATAATTGTAATTTCTATGTTACGCAATTTTTTCTACAATTTAACAATTTTGTAGAATTGTAGACTTGTAAAGTTTTTTGGTATAGGCCCTGGTATGAATCGTGAAACAAGTTCATGGCTTCGTTTATACTTTCCATCTCTTTTTGGCTGTTTTTCAAATACAAATGTAATGAATACTCACTCATTCCAATCTTCGAAAGACAAAAGACATGACACGACATAATTGGTACGATTTGTCTTATAAATTCGAAATGAGACATCAATTTTTCAGCGCAGTAAAATAAAATTTACGAGGATTCTCCTTTAAACAGAGACATAACGTATCCAATAACATTTTTATGCCTACCGTTTAGTAGGCAATACATAACCAAACAGTTTGTTCATTGAGAAAGAGCCTGTTATTTTGAAATTTTAATCTATGTAGAATGAATGTTCTTTTATTACTTGAATACGAGGTTTTTGGTCTATTGTGCTTTTGGCTACCTTATAAGTGTGTATTTTTTTTGTAATATCTTTTGTTTGTGCAAAATAAATAAGTTTTCTTTTTTTTAGAAATACTTATAATATTTATTCAATTCAGACCGTGTTCCTGGAGAGAAGGTATTTGTAAAAAAAAAAAATACTTACATTATCTACACTAATATTATAAAGACAAAAGAGAAAAAAAATAAGAGAAAAGATTTATATTTTTGTTTATAAAGATTAAACTCGAAAACTACTGGACCGATTCAAAAAAATCTTTCACATATTCAATATTATAAAGAGGAAGGATTATTTTGTTTGTTTGTTTGTACCGAATAAGCTCCGAAGCTACTGGACCGATTTTAATAATTTTTTTCACTAATCGAAAGCTAAATTATCAGGAAGTAACAGGCTATAACTAAGTTTAAAAAAAATTAGAGATCCTTAGTAAAATTGCAATAATGTAACCCAAAGTAGCAAAATAGTGCCTATAAAATTCATTATTTGGCGTGTGCTGAGAAAACTATTCATGATACATAAATTAATCATTACTTAAATTAATCATTATTACCTACAAAAAAGTTCACAAGGGAATATATCTATCTACTTATCATAGTTAAGTCACAATAGCAGCTTTTGGGTTCTAAAATTTAATTAGATCGCTGGTAGAAACAAAAGTTGGTTATATTCGTATTGCAGTATTAATTCTTATTCAAATGAATAGTTTTAACATCAAGGGTATTTATGTAGCAGTAAAATACTATTTAATTTTTCTATTTACTATTTCTAATTCATTCGAATTGGACATTAAAATTCGAAGTTATCACGAGTATAAAAATGCAATACTTGAATCGTTCGACCCGCCGCGGCCGCGACGTTCCCTACTCTATATTAGGTTCGGTTAGTTTAATTGCTACAGTCGACGGCTGCATTGAAGAAGTGCTTAAGTGCCCCCGTAGCCCCCGGTGCAAGTGTGCGAAGGAACACGGGGTGGTTTTAGTCAGTAGAAATCTGACAGACCCCAGTGGAAATCCTCATGGATGTCCTCCGTTCGCCATAGGACGGAGGACATCCATGAGGATTTCCACTATGTTGCCAAAAAAATGAAGTTTATTGCTGCGAGGTTCGAGTCTGATGCCGCAAATATAGTTTTTTAGAAATTTTGTCTATTTGTCTGGATGTATGTTCCAGATTGGCGCAAAACAACTGAACAAATTTGGATGAAATTTGGCACACATATAGTTTACTAGCTTTTGCCCGCGGCTTCGCTCGCGTGGATGTCGGAAAATGTCCCACGGCAATGTACTACCGGGATTAAAAGTACCCGGCCCTAGCACTTGATCAGGGTAGAGCGAGTGATGAAATGATAGCAAGGGCAATATTAAAATATAACTAATTTATTTGATAAGAATGTTAGCACAATAGATAGATGATAAAACAAGAGAGCTTCATACACCATTGACAACAACTGACACAATAATGAGTCAGACTCCTTTTTAGTTTAGTGCAGGGTCCATACAGTCCATACTTTCATCAGCCTCTCCTGGACGCAAACGCTTCAAAGTCAAGCCCATTGATGTGGTGAACCCTTCATGCTTCGGACGATGGAGTCCTTTCGTTAAAGCATCGGCGATCATGTCTGTAGTTGATCGATATCGAACAGCAACTTGGTTAGCAGCAATCTTCTCTCGAACAAAGTGATAACGAACATCAATATGTTTGCTGCGTGGATGGTACATGGCGTTACCTGAAAGACTAATTGCACTTTGATTATCCTTCTTCAAGCTGTTTTAAATAAAGTGCTTCTTGAATTGCAGAAGCCATTAACATATATTCAGCCTCTGTGCTGGATAATGCTATAGTTTGCTGTTTTTTTGAATTCCAGCTTATGGCTGCTCCCTGAAATAAAAATATATAGCCTGTGCAAGACCTTTGGTCTTCTACATCATTTGCCCAATCAGCCATAAATATTTTCATTCAAATTTTTCTTGAAAGTAAGTTTCATAATTATTAATTGTACCTTTCAGATACCTCAAAACTCGTTTCACAGCTGCCCAGTGATCCACAGTTGGTTGGTTATTAAATCTGCTCAAAGAATTTACTATATAAGTTATATCAGGTCTCGTTCCTTGTGATAAGTACAGTAAGCAACCAATAATTTCTTGATATGGTATATTCTTTACGATTTCATTTTGAGTTTCAGCTTTCTTCAACTTCACATTGACATCAGTCGGTGTCCATATTGGCTTACAGTTTTGCATTCCAAAACGGGTAAGTATCATTTTGATATAAATTGACTGATCTATTGAGATTTCGTGTTCAGTTGAATTGTGAGAAATTCTAAATCCAATACAATGCTTAGCGGTTCCCAGATCTTTCATTTTGAATTTCTCTTTTAACTTATTTTTTATAATCTGAGATGTTTCTTCATTATTATAAAAATACAATAAATCATCGACGTATACTGCTATAAAAAGTATATCCTTTTCATTTACTATGCGATGGTATACACAAGGATCTACTTTAGATCGAGTCATTCCTATTTCTAGCAATACAGCATTTAACTTTTTATTCCATTGTCTGCTTGCTTGTTTCAGGCCGTATATAGACTTGTTCAATCGACATACTTTATTTTTTTCTTCATAGCCGGGTGGTGGAATCATATAAATTTCTTTATCGATATCTCCCTGCAAAAAAGCAGTAACTGCGTCCATTTGATGAATTTGGAGTTCATATTTTGCAGCCATGCCAATTAAGTATCTTATGGAACAATAACGAACTACCGGGGCATATTTTTCTTGGTAATCAATATCCTTTACTTGTTTATATCCTTTAATTACAAGTCTAGCTTTGTAACGTGATATGGATCCGTTTTCGTCTATTTTTGTTTTAAAAACCCATTTACAGGGAATGGCTACTTTTCCTTCTGGTAAGTTTACTGGTGTCCAAGTGTTGTTACTTATTAATGACTGATGTTCTTCCTTCATTGCTCTTTTCCATTCATCAGCTTTGTCACTGTTGAGAGCTTCGTCAAGGTTCTGTGGATCTCTATTTAATAAACTCATAGTTGACTCACCATTCATACACATAAATGATGTGGCATCATCATTCTGATGTCTTTCTACTCGACGTGGACGTGGTCTCAGAGTCATGTTGAGTTGTGGCGGAGATTCCAGCGATTCATCAGGTAAGTATGTTTCATCACGAACATCTTCAAATAAATCGGAGTCATCAGAGGAAATTTCAAGAATTTGAGAAGTAGACTGTGTTTCATTTGTTTCATCTATGTTTTCTGTTCCAGATTCATCGTGTTCTGCGAATAAAGGTAAATCTACTGTTTCTTTTATTAAATTATTCTTCTCCAGTTTATTCTCCTTTTTATCCGGACAAATTTCTTTCTCTTTAATGTTTTCTTCCTTTCCTTGTATGTTAAAAACTTTGTTTCTGTTTACTGTAGCTTCTAAGAATACAACATCTCTACTTATAATTCCTTTTTTTGTTTCAGGGTCTATAAATCGGTAGCCCTTAGTGGAATCACTGTACCCTACAAATATCAATTTACGTGACTTAACATCAAGCTTTGTCCTTCTTTCTTTAGGGATATGTACCATTACATGACACCCGAAAATCCTCATATGACTCAAATTAGGCTTCTCTCCAGTCCATATTTCATGTGGGGTCACATCGGATAAAGCACGAGTTGGCGAGCGATTGACAATATAGGCGGCTGTGGCTACTGCTTCAGCCCAGAATATGTCCTGTAATTCAGCATTAAAAATCATACATTTAGCACGCTCTATTAATGTCCTATTCATCCTTTCGCTGAGACCGTTTTGCTCGGGAGTGTAAGGATTAGATGTCTGGTGCCATATTCCATAGTTCTTAAGATAGGCTTCAAATTTATTATTTTTGTATTCGGTACCATTGTCGGTTCTTAGAATTTTCATTTTTTTGTTTGTCTCATTTTCTACTCTATTTTTAAATTCCACAAATTTGTCAAAAACTTCGCCTTTACTTTTAATAAAATATACATGTACACGACGGGAAAAGTCGTCAATAAAAGTTACGAAATACCTGGCACCTCCGATAGAAACATTTTTCATCGGCCCACATACGTCACTGTGAATGAGCCCTAGCAGCTCCGTTGCACGCGAACCTTCGCTGGGAAATGGTTGCCTGGTGTGCTTGCCCTCGAGACAAGTTATACAAATACTATCTTCCTTTTGCGGTGACAGCTTTACCCCCTCTGTACATTTAGGCATTTTACAAATGTCTGAGAAATTTAAGTGACCCATCCTTTGGTGCCACAAGTAAGTATCATAATCAGTTTTTGCTGACATTGCTTGAATTTCTTCATTTTTTGTAGATTTTAACTGATAAGTATCATTAATGAGATTTGCTTTTGCAACTAATTTATTATTTTGATTGTAAATTTTACAACCAACCTCATTAAACTGGATTTTGCATCCATTCGCAATTATCTTGCTGACTGACAGCAAATTTGTTTTTAATTCTGGTACATATAAAACCTTTCTCACCTGTATTGTCTCGGTGCTGTCATCATTTGTATTCACTTTTAGAGATACATTACCACAGCATTCAACTTTCAATACCTTATTATCGGAAATTCTTATGTTCTGTACAGGTGGAGCCGTGACATCGCTGAGCCAATCCCGGTGCATGGTCATGTGCATGGAGGCGCCTGAGTCTACATACCAGTTCACAGAATCATTCATCATGGATGCTGAAAACGCTGCTACGAATCCTGTGTTGTTATCAGTTTTAGCGTTGTTCTTCTTGAACCAACATTTTTTACCGAGATGCCCATATTTGTTACAATTAAAGCACCTTGGGCCTTTTTTAGGTTTTTGCTGATCATTTTTAGGCGGAACTTGTTTTGTGTTTGTATAAAGTGCGGTAGTGTCTGATGATTTAACCTCTTGTAACAGTTTGTTCTTTACTAAATCAGCACTAATCTTCATACCTGAACTTTCCAACCCCATAATCATTGGCTTGTACATATCTGGCAAGCCTGCCAGCATCAGAGTACCTAACCACTCATCATCTACATAGAATTTTATATTTCTTAATTTGTGTGCCGCCGACATTATCTTATTTACATAATCTTCCACTGAAACACTGTTATCCAGATTAGTATTTATTAGTTCTTTTAATAATCCAACTTTTCGACATAGACCACTGTCTTCAAATGCTCTTGCTAAACTTTCCCAAACCTGTTTAGCATTTACTGCCTCTTGGATGTGTACATATAGTATTGGGTTAATTAACAATATTAACTTCGATTTGGCTTTTATATCTTTCTTCATCGAGTTGGGATCAGTGGATAAAGGTTCGTTGAAAATACAGTCATATAAATCTTCATGTTGTAAGTAAGCTTTAACTGCGAAACTCCAACTTGCCCAATTATCTCTGCCTGTGAGTTTCTCGATTGATATTAACGAATTAGAAGCCATATTTCCAAAAGTATTGTTTCTGAAAATCTGAAATAAGCTGAAACGGAGCCGGTAAAAAAAAATGACGTTTTACCACGGATTTTTTTACTATGACTTTTTCACTTATATAACTGTTCAGATTATAAAAATATCACTATACGGCAGGTACGGGATGGCCCATAACCTGATGAAATGATAGCAAGGGCAATATTAAAATATAACTAATTTATTTGATAAGAATGTTAGCACAATAGATAGATGATAAAACAAGAGAGCTTCATACACCATTGACAACAACTGACACAATAATGAGTCAGACTCCTTTTTAGTTTAGTGCAGGGTCCATACAGTCCATACTTTCATCAGCGAGATTGTCTTTCTGCGCCCTTTGATCGACGCTTTCTCTTCACGTAAATTCTACTCTGGTTTCATGTTAATTATACAGGGTGGCAGGGACATCGACGCGAAGCCGCTTACCATGGATTCAGTACATGATTCTGAAACCCCCTGCGTTGAAATTTTTCGTCGGTTATTTAAAAAAAAAACAGCTGTTTCATAGAAAAGTGCAATACCTACTCGGTCAAAATGTATGGAGCAGCTGATTTTTTTTTAATAACCGACTAAAAATTTCAACGCAGGGGGTTCAGAATCATGTACTTAATCCATGGTAACCGGCTTCGCGTCGATGTCCACCCCGCATAATAATTCCTAAATTTTGCCACCCCGTATAATAATTCCTAAATTTTCAAAAACATCTTTTTTTGAAAATATCCAGTGGCGGACTAAGACTGTCGGGGGCCCGGGTCGGAAAAACTATATTGATACCAAAATAGGAGATATTTTGTTGACAATAGTAAAGCTAGAGCATTAGATGAACAAAGGATGATAGAGCTCGAAGTTTTTTGCACCCCGCATAGTTTAAACTTTCTTTTGAACATTCACGCAAAAACAGGAATTACTTTGTCAACCTATACCGAAAACGTAGGATGCAAGAGTGAGCGAAGCGAACAAGAAAAATTGGTGTCTTTGGTTTTGAATTTTCGTTTTTGCCACAGACTTCTGAAATAAAGTAGATTATAAAGATATAAAGTTATTTTAGTGTTTTTTGGACGTCGGTTTTGTAAAAACTTTTTATTTTTCAATTTTTTGCTGTAGTACCTACCCCACACAAATTAAAATACTAAGTGAAAATACGTATTATTGAAGCTAACTCAAAAACTACCCAAGCAAAGTTACCTAATAAAATTTATACCTCTGAAATTCTGAATAAGACTATAAAAAAAAAATGATCATCAAAATCAATTCATAATTGGCGGAGTAATCGCGTAACAAATAAACAAACAAAAAAAACATACAGTCGAATTGTGAACGTCCTCCTTTTCGAAGTCGGTTAAAAATGCTGCCGCGCCTCTCAAAAGGTGGTATCAAAACTTTATTTTGGGCTGGAAATAGTTTTTAGCATTTGGTTTTTTGGCACCCCTTGTCATCTGGCGCCTAGAGCGACCGCTCCACTCGGTCTACCCTAGGGCCGGCGCTGGTGTTAATCCAGGTTATCCAAGTTAACATGAAACCGAAGTAGAATTTATGTGAAGAGAAAGCGTCGATCAAAGGGCGCAAAAGACAATATCGCTCTACCCTGAACAAGTGCTAGGGCCGGGTACTTTTAATCCCGGTAGTATGTTGCCGTGGAACATTTTCCGACATCCACGCGAGCGAAGCCGCGGGCAAAAGCTAGTAATTCATAAAGATATCACGCTGGCGGAAGCTAGTGTTAAAGTAAAGGCAGAAAAGTCTCCTGAATTTTCTTGAAGAAGAATGAGCAATATATTAATTTCAGCTGTAAACAATGACATCAATTTGGAAGTCATGTGCAATTAGAAACCTTCAGAAGTTAATCGATTTCATTTACACTTTGGAATTATAAATTCGCCTTATGGTATGGCCTTCGCTTCCATGAAGCATATCAAGGGGCTGAACACTGTAACATCATACGAGATCGGCGATGGCATCGCAGTATGTCGGGATCACAGATGGTTGCTGCTTCCCTTTTCCTCAGTGTAGCGCCATAGTTTCCTTTTATGACACCAGGGGGAATTACCAGGGGACTCCTTTTGTATTAAAGGAAGGCTTATGTTGGTATAAAAGTTTGGCAACGTTTAAGATTTAGATTAAGTCTACACGGGTTTGCTACGAACAATTTCAAAATGGAATCGTTACTTTCTATTATTATTTCTGTTATTATTATGCTAAAGTTTAGCGGTTGTCTTGAAACTTAAATCCACGCAAATTACAATATAAATTCTCCTTGTTTAAACAATATTGCTTTAAGTTATACCTAGGATTGTAGATAAACAATTTTGTGAAGGACTTCGAAAGTTCTCAAAGGCTAGGAATTTCATATACCGCGTTCACGGCAGAATGCTTTCCCACTGAACTGATAGAATTCCTTTGACAGTCAACCATTGTAGGTGGTGTTAATATAAAAGTTTTTCAAATTATGCAAAAACCGCTGTTTCTATTTAAATGTTGTTTAAAAATACCTACCCACAATATTTTTTAATTGAAGAAATTCCACAATCATGAAAAGGTAAATTGGGATCCAAGCAATTCATTAATTCAGAATATAATTTTGCCCTGTTTTTGTACAATTTGTCTTCAATTTGATGAACACATAAAACAACAGTGTCTTTTATAACTTCATCGGTGGAGCTGTCACTTTCAACAAAAGAACAAAGAAGAAAAATGCCATGAATGTGTCGAGCGTAAAATGGAAAGGGCATTGCTCTTGATTTGACAAAAACGAGTGAAGTGCCCTCGAGATTTGCTCTGCGAGATTGCGCCCAGTTTATTGGCGAGGCCTTACTATGATTTATCGTATAAATAAAACACTAAATTCCACTTAAAATGTTTGGTCAAAAAATCTACGAAGTGTGTAAAAAGCAACAGACATTAAAGTTTTATCGCGCGCAAACATTCGCATATTGCTTTTATATTGCTGCTGGTGTGGCGAGAGGACACTGAAAGCTATTAAAATGCCTTTACTGACTTTTAAGTAATGAGTGAATACAAGCTATGTAATAGAGTTGTATTTATAGTCTTAGAGATTGTACTGCAAGTTAGGTAATATTTTCATTTAGTACCTTTGTCTTCATCTTCAGTAACCTAATATTTCGTAATGTGGACTTAATTTTTGTTGTTTATTACAGCTTTGTTATCGGACAAATGGTAGGTACTAACTCATTTTCCCAACTCTGGCAGACTAACGAAAACCGTCGGTACTTTTCCATTCAAAGTTAAGGGAGGGTCATGAGCACTTACCAACCTTTTAGACATATACCTAGCTGTACTATAGGTATACATAACCATAACATTAGTTGGAATTTCCGACGGTCGTAAAGATACAATATCTCGGTTACATCTGAGTGGGTCGTTATCAAATAAACCGTTAACAACGATAGTTTAGATGTCACTAGTTAACGTTTCGGAATAAACATAGTTTGAATAAGCAATGGCTCGTAACTTGTAATTTATTTTCATTCAAAATTCAAAATTCAAAATATTTTATTTCACATAAACCTACATGGGCACTTATGAAACGTCAGAAGCTACGCACGGTTCCAATTGGTCGTTTCCTATGGAGAAGAGCCGGCAAGAAACTCCACGGTTACTCTTTTAAAAATAATTGGGTTTTACAATATTTACAACAAAAAAAATATAAAAAATACAGTATTATTAGGTATGCGAGGACAGTGTAGGTCTTTCAACAAGTACCAAGTATGTACTTAACAAAATAGAAGATGGTCAACAAGTGTACAGTCCACTAAGCCTACAGCGTTCTCACATTCACAAAATAGAAAAGAATCTATATAAAAGATAAATAAATTAATAAAAATAAAAACTATTTTAAACGAAATGACATGATTGCTATTACAACTGTAACAAATCTGAATAATTAACATGTCCACAAAAGTCACTAATAGAGTTGAAAATTAAATAGTAGGTATATAATGTCAAATAAAATTATGATTATGTCAAGGAAGAATGTAAATAAAACAAAAATATAAACATGGTAATTTGAGAGCAGTTAATAGAATCTTACATATTTTGCCGTTAATGAGGTACCAGGGAAGCCACATGTGCAGAGGGAATTATTGCCAAACTTCTTTGTCTTCAACGTAGTCTTTAATTTTATAATATGCTTTCCTGATAAGGACACGTTTGATGTGGGTTTTGAACTTCCCATCGCTAAGTTCTGTAACCGACTTTGGCAACTTGTTATAAAATCGGATGCTGTTTATAAGAAATGACTTGCTTGTTTTAGTTAATCTAAATTTGGGTATCACAATTTCATGTCTACTACGTGTATTTATATTATGGAAATCGCTTCTTATTTTGAAAAGTCCTAAGTTTTTCCGAACATACAAAATATTTTCTAAGATACAAAGAGAAGGCAGAGTCAGTATATCAATTTCTTTGAATTTGTTTCTAAGAGACTCGCGAGGACCCATTTTATAGATAGCGCGTATTGCCCTCTTTTGTAAAATGAAAATTGAATCTACGTCAGCCGCCGATCCCCACAACAGAACGCCATAAGACATAATACTGTGGAAATAAGCAAAGTATACTAACCTAGCTGTAGCTATATCAGTCAACTGCCTTATTTTTCTTACTGCATATGCAGCTGAACTTAATCTACCTGAAAGAGTTCTAATGTGGGCGCCCCATTGCAATTTTGAATCTAAAGTAATTCCTAAAAATACAGTTTCCGTTATTGCATCTAGTTTTTTGCCATCAAGTTTTAGATTTAGACCCACTTGAGGTACATTTGGTAATGAGAACCTAACACATTTAGTTTTGTTCGCATTAAGTAAAAGATTATTAGCTGCGAACCATTTCGAAAGAACAGCCAGACTATCGTTGACGTGTAAGACATCTGTATCTTTTCTATCTATTTTAAAAATAAGAGAAGTGTCATCAGCAAATAGAATTATATTCGATAAGTTAGCCATCATGTAAGGAAGGTCATTTATATAAACGAGAAATAAAAAAGGGCCGAGAATTGAACCTTGAGGCACGCCCATTTTAACTAGAGACCCCGAGGACGTCGCCCCATTAACGTTTACTTTTTGCCGTCGATTTGATAGATAGGAAAGAACAAGGTCAGCAGCTTGGCCACGAATTCCGTAGTGGTGTAATTTACAGATCAGTGTGTTGTGGTCAACGCAGTCAAACGCTTTTGAGAGGTCACAGAAAATGCCAATTGCATCCTGGGACTTCTCCCAGGATTCTAAAATGTGACTGATGAGTTTTACTCCTGCGTCAGTCGTTGACCTACCTTTCGTGAAACCAAACTGGTGACTATGCAAAATCCCATTTGAATTAAAATGTGACAACATCTGGTCTAGCATGATTTTTTCATATATTTTACTCAATGCTGGTAGAACAGATATAGGTCTATAATTAGAGGGATCACTCTTACTACCCGATTTGAAAATTGGTACTACTTTACTATGTTTCATTAAATCAGGAAACGTACCGCTATCTAAACATTGATTAAATATGCCTGTTAGGACAGGGGCAATTGTGTCAATGATATCAGTAAGGACCTTAACGGAAATCCCCCATAAGTCTTCAGTGTTTTTTATGTTAAGACTTTTGAAAGCTTTTTTAATCGTGACAATAGAAATGGGCTTGAATTCAAAACTTGGAATGTCCTTACTGAAATTTTCTTTTAGAAGAGATTCAGCTAGTATAGATGATGAAGGCAGAGATTTCGTAACCTCTATTGGGATGTTGGTAAAGAAATTCTCTAGTGTCTCAGCAACTTTTAACTTATCTGAAATGGTTTCATTATCAATTTTCAAAGACAATTCATTCTGATCTCGCTGTTTTGTGTTACCAGTTTCTTTGTTAATTACCTGCCACACAGCTTTGATTTTATTGTTCGAGATACTAATTTTGTTACTTATTAATTTAGATTTTGCTTGGGCGCAGACTCTTTTAAATATCTTAGAATAGTTTCTTACATAATTATGAACAGCTTCATCAGAAGTCAATGATTTTTCGTTATATAAATTATATAAAATATCTCTGCTTTTTCTAATGCCAGCAGTGGCCCATTCATTAAATTTTGGTTTAGTATTGATTGTTACTTTTTTTACAGGACATGCTTTATTGAATTCTTGGCATACTGTAGAAAATAATGTACCGTAGTTTATATTGGGGTCTTGTGAATCAAAACTAGCTGTTGAAAGATTGCTAAGAACATTATTATTAAACATTTTTAATTTATTTTTAGTAAGAGGTCTTAACTGAATAGTTTGAAGTTAAAGTTCTTGGACGTTCAATATAATATTATACGGCGCGTTGTCTGCGAAAGACAGCCATTATTTAGAAAGACAAGCAGCGAATGGGCGGGCTTGAATCTACTCGGGAACACACGGATCGAACGCCTTCTTAGCTCTAATAACGATTTACTGCTATCGCCAATCCATCTAGTGAACGTGATGATAATAACGACTGAGTATCCCTCATTGTCATTAATACGTATTAACCCTCATGCATATTGTATTCTTCAATTAATTATTATGACTGTTTATAATAAGTATATGCTGAAGATGAGGCCCATGTACCTATAGCAGTGTACGTTATTATGATTTAGTGCGTATCGAACTTTCAAACAACTCGGTCGTTTAAGCTGAATTAAGGGAGGCAGATTTAAAAAAAAACAACCGTTTGCCCCTCTTAGTAGCAGCTGATGTCAATTTAACAGAGTTCGTTAAGGTACATTAAACTAGAGAGGCCCTTTAGGGCACATAAAGACATGGCCATGAGAATGAGGGAAAGTTACTATCTCCATTCATTTTCCCTTGAATGTGAAAGTCAACCCGAAACTGGATAACACAAGGATGTTAGATACATTTTATATGAAGACTACTAACTCTTCTTTAGTTAAGTGACAATATAGAATGGCGAAATGAAAATGGGACTGCGAGATAATAAAGAAGATACTTCTTAAATGATATCCCCTAATATTATAATACGTCCTCATGCAATTATTACGAATTCCTCAAATGAAATTAACTAAGGGCTTACTGGATGTTAACACACATTATTTAATTAATTTTATTCTCGTGACCGCGAGTGCCGTAAAGGACTCGGAACGGCAGGAAATTTTAACGCTGAGCTTAATTTTAGTACGGACTTTTTAATTAATATCTATGACATAATGTGGAGGAGCTCGTGGCTAAATAATACCAGCCGCATGGGTCCATCCATCAAGTTAAGCTGCGCTTGCCGGGGTTAGTCCGTGGATGAGTGACCATCTTTACATAACGAGACTCTTCCGTGCCTCGGAAAGCACGTTAAGCCGCTGGTTCCGGGTCTCATTTGTGGATATTTGACAATCGCTACGGGTCCTCAGAAGCCTGAAAGTCTGACAACCTGTTTAACCAAGGGGTATCGTATTACCCAGTTACTGGGTTGAGGAGGTCAGATAGGCAGTCGCTTCATGTAAAATACTGGTATTCAGCTGAATCTGGTTAGACTCCGAAAGCCGACCCCAACATAGTTGGGAAAAGGCTAGGCAGATTGACCTATGACATAATGTGGAGGAAAATTGTCAGGAGCACCCTAACTCTCGATTTTCCTCTTATTGATTCAGAATATTGTAAGTTAACAAGATGATGTATTATGAATTGATAACGTAATATAACGTAAGTACTATTTTTTTGAAGTGAAAACGTCTTTTGCGGCACTTTTTTTGGGATGGGTAATGTTAAACTTGCATCTGGACACGTGACCTGTTCGAAAATTCGTAAGATGGAGGGAGAGTAGAAATGTTGTTGACAGCGCACTGTTTTATTTTTTTGGAATTTTTTGATGGAGCTACAGCTTTCGTTCTTGTACTGACAGCAAGCCACATAAATTCCTGACATTTTCGTTAGATAGCGTTACGTTGTATCAAAAAGTTACTTAGTTTTCCTATCGGCAGTCTCCAAAGACTGCCCGATGTTTTTTTTTTTGTATAAAAATGTACCTACCATTTAATTCTGCTCATATTGGTTGTTTTTAGCATTCCGTCCGTACCCAAAGGGTGCCAGTTGCACTAAGGCTCCGCTGTCCGTCCGTCTGTCACAGGGCTGTAAATTTTCACAGAGTATATACCACTATGACCGCTATAATATATATATTACTATAATATATGTATAACACACAATATAAATTAAATAAAGTTAAAATTTAAAGGCAGTCCCCATACTTACAAGAAACCTGATTTTTCAGTATTTAAAAGAAAATGTAAAATATTGTAGGTACGGTGGTATTCGGTGCTATTCAGCGGTATTCGGTTAGACTGTAAGCTGACCCTAACATAGCTGGGGAAAGGCGAAGATTGATTTATTCACACTACAATGTACATACAATGGGACTAATGCAGTTACAATAACCCTTCCTTTTGGCTTTGTCGTAGTCGGGTAAAAACGCGGTCTAAATGCCAAAAGGACCCTACTTACGAATCTAAGACCCGAAAACTCTCGAAGCTTGAGTGACGTGAGATCGTTCTAGTCTAGTACTATTTGCCATCCTCTCGATACAGAACTAGCCTTCTTAATAAGTTTTGTTTAAAGAGGTTCGTACTATGTTAAAAGACTGGCTACCCGTGTGGTGGCATCTACATCGCCACATGCGAACTACGAATCAAGGATCTGACGTCACACAAAAATCCTGACGTCACACAAATCCTGCATCGCGCAATTACAGTTTACCGCACGAACGACATTATATATAGGACTATTCGACATCAACCGTCTGGCAGTTGCCCGCCAGACATGAAACCCGTCTAATCGGAAGATCCTCCCTTTTCTAAAGAGGATAAAGAGGATGAGTGAACTTTACGCCCTGTTCCTCATACCTCTAAACCTACATACAATGAAATACACAACCAAGTTATTTTTGTGAAGTAGTAACAGTTCAATGCTGAATCGAAATCGTGGACTAAGATCACTAGGGGTAAAGTCGATATTTCAAAACAATGTCTAATTAAATAACTTGGTTCTACTCTGTCGTGCGCCTTAGTGACATTGCTGATAAGGCTCCCGCCGCCTTCGCTCAACTTTGGAGCCGTCAAAACAATTATGTCTACTAGCAACTTTGGATATGCTTGTTACTTTTTAATAATTATTATGGATCGATATAGGCTCGTGTATATTCGTCATTCCAGTAAACCAAAGAGAACATCATATAAATCAATGGATGAAGATTAATTACGAATTAATCAATGAATATAAAACCGAAAGACCCTTTCTATTCTCTAAAATGAAATAAAATCTTTATTGTCCACATATAAATCCAACTGTCAATAAATACACACATAGATAACGTAATTTTATACTATAAATATTACACATTCGCATTACATACCGCGATAAATAAAAGATATAGTAGGATGGTTATATAGTTTTTTCTAAGCAAGTCATACGAGAAGCGATCTATTCGCGGTGACGAACAGAGGGCTGAAACAGCGATTACCAACTTAACTTGGTGATTATCTAGGTAACTGACTAACTGGGCCTTATCTACAAGCATTTCACGTTCATCGGTGATTATTTGTAATGTCTCCTACAGCAAGTTCCAAAATGTACTAAAACAATTAGTTTTCCAGCCTACGCTTATTATATAACTGGGGCGAGATTACAGGCGAAATGTATTTTCTGGTTTTGTTCCTAAATTAAAGCTGAATAATATTCATGAACAGGAAAGTATCAATGGAGCTGCGGTGAAAAACGAGTGGCTCATCATTCGAATGCCACGTCATCCCGGACCGCGGGATGCGGTCTTGGCAAACAACGATGAAATATATTTGGGTTTAGTAGCCCGCTATTTTTTTTTCCTCCAAATCGTTATCAGGCTCAGGCTACATAAATATGGCTTCGTACTGTGTTAGCGTTTTATTTGCCCAGTTCGGGACAAAAGGGGATCCGGAGGTATTGTACTAAAGGCAGGTATAAATAATACAACTTTTGTTTTAGAATGGGTAATTATTTGCGTAGTATTTTGGTCTCTTTATAATCTTACACATAAAGCCTCACCAGTTATCTACTCACTTTTGTTGTGATTATTGTTATAAACAGCTTTTAATTTGATCAAATAAATCAATGCACGCTTAAGGCTGCCTGTCCACTGGAGCGGAGAGGAGAAAAGAGGAGCGGAGATGTGCCAATATTAACTAATAGAATCTTGACTCCGCCCCTGTGTTTAGATTTGATTGGTTAATAATGGCACATCTCCGCTCCTCTCCTCTCCTCTCCACTCCAGTGGACAGGCAGCCTAAGGGTGCCTTTGAATGTAAAAGCTAAGCTACGAAACTATGTGACCGTTTCCACTGATGCTGAGCTATGTAGCGGTGCGAGTAAAAGTAATAGTAATACTTTATTTGCCAAAATGTAGGTGTACAAAATAGTATGATCTTATTATAAATGTGACCCATTTACATTCTACCATAACATGTGGTGTGCAAATATTTAATTCCAGAATACATTCAAATAATAAAAATGTTTTTTTTTAAGAATTAGTAAGATGTGCTATGAAGATGCGCCGCCGCAAAGTAGCTGCGCGAGGAAGATGCGCAGCTCGAGCTATGCGATGTATCGAAAGTAGGGAAGCATCCATAGCACGCATCCATAGCACGCATCCATAGCACGCATCCATAGCATGCATCCATAGCACGCATCCATAGCACGCATCCATAGCACGCATCCATAGCACGCATCCTTTCATATAAAAACATAATTATCTTAGTTGAATCCGTTTCCAGCAGTGCTAAGCTATGTGCACCAATGAATATGATTGGTGGATATCAAACGCACCCATAGCAACGTAGCATAGCACATCTCTGGTGGAAAAGCAGCCTAAGTGTAGAATTTCCTCCTAGTGCAATTTATTTCATCGATTTCTTTTAAAAATAGGAATCCATTTGAAATAAATCCGCACTTCGCAGTGGCTAGAAAGTAGGAGATATAAACGAGGTGTTGATCTATATGTTTGGATGAGGCTTTTATAAAATAATGTCCATTTTCTTGTGTAGCAAACCTTCAATGCTTCTGAAAGACGGATGAGGGTTTTAGAGCAATAAATAGTGTTACTTGTAGGTACATGGAAAGCTTATAAACGTTCGATCAAGTGTTAATATACTTACTAGGTACGTGTTATTTAGTACAAGGACTTACCTTTACACAGGTCTTAGGTACCTGTCTTCTGGGCACGCCACAATTACGGCGATAAGTCCCCTCTTTGAGGAGTGGCTTGAGAGGCGCCACGGCGTCCTCACCTTCCGCCTGACGCAGGTCCTCACCGGACACGGTTGTTTCGGGAGGTACCTGTTTCGCATAAGGCGGGAGGAAACGCCCGGGTGTCACCATTGTGTGGATCGTCCGGAGGACACGGTGGAGCATACGGTGGAGGTTTGCCCGGCTTGGGTAGACCACCGCCGTGTCCTCGTGGAGGCGATCGGCGGCAGTGACCTCTCGCGTCCGGCCCTGGTCCAGGCCATGGTGCGGAGCGAGAGGGCATGGCAAGCCGTCACCTCCTTCTGCGAAGCAGTAATGCTCGCGAAGGAGGAGGCGGAGCGCGCGAGGGAGTGGCAGAGGCCGCGCCCTACCAGCCCTAGCCGCCGCCGCCGTAGGAGACTTCCCGGGCGTCGGGAATTGATAGCCGATTTCCGGCCACCGTAGGCGCGGGCCTGCGGACGGAGAGCAGAGGGCAGCTCGCCGTCCGATAAGGACCAGGCCCGGGTCGACGGCGCGTCGTGTTCCACGCGCGCCTCAAAGAGATGTCAGCAAAACTGACGGGGTCCGTTAGGGCCGATGCCTGCCGGGGTTGCGGGTAGTCCCAAGGGGAAACCGTGGCCCCTGGCATGGCAAGGGAAGGAACACGGGTGGGTTTTAGTCAGTAAAAGTCTGACACGCCCTTCCGCTCCGCCCAGAGCGGGAGAAGTCATTGGATGATTTCCCACCCAAAAAAAAAAAAAAAAAAAAGGTACCTGTCTTCAAGGTCGAAAATAGCTCAATCGTATATAAATAGCACGTTAATAAATAGAAATGGGGACGTCTATCCTAAGTTTTGTGCTGTGATTGTACTTAAAAGCAAAGGTTAAATTAAAGTTTTGATATATGGCGGAAAAGTGTGCACCAGCACTTTTTTGCAACACGGGCTATAGATTATTTTTATGTAACAAAGTTTTGTTCGGACAAGTCCACAAAATGAGTTAGTGAAATACTTTCCTAACAAAAGCAGTGATTCAGGCAGAAAAGTAACTGTAAGCATAAATCTCACTAACGCCACATATTCAGAAAACTGGGTCGATGCGGAAAGATAATCATCTGAAATTGTGAAGTCACATAAAAATTCAATGTCTTTTGTCAGTGGTTACTGGTTCAGTTCGTATCTTAATGGGTGCCGGTGTCGGGACGCCAGACTAATGAAAACTCGTTCCCTTTGACGTTATTACAGCACTTGTACAAATAATGAAGTTCAGTTTTGCTGACGACGCCGCACTCAGGGTGGAAGGGACTGAATGAGGTGATTAGGTATACATATTTAATGCCGCCCTGATAGAAGCGTTAACTGCACGTAAACGAGGAAATAAAACGCAATGGAATAAGTGCCTTTTAATATACCAATTTGAATATTCATTTGAAGCCCTGCACGGAATAGGCTCTTACTGCATATTCGTCAAGTTTATGGGATTGCAGGTGTTAATAAGGAAATGTAACTGCACGCAAATAGGTACCAATTTGATCCCTCTGATTCCTGGTTTCAGGATATTATGTACCTAGTTAAGCGAGATTTAGATTTATTTAAATTCAGAGCCATTTCATTACATTAAATGTTACCGTTAAACCCAGAGAACATCAAGTACCTAAATCGTAGACCGCCTGTGTCTCGAGGTACTTAAGCACCTATAAAGCCATAATCTAGTAATCCACAACGGCCCATCCACAAGCGCTGTAATAACCCATTTAACAAAATTGACTTTTACAATTTTCCTGGCATAACGACCTCTTAAAATTGGTTCTTGTTTTTCTCATGAAAATGAGTTCATTCATTACAGATAATGTAAGAAAAACAGACTTTTAATTTAATGTAGTAAAACAATACCCGGTACGTGAACAAAAACGTAATTGGCAATTCGAAATACATTAACGGCATTTTAATTAAAAAACACAGAGCTCACCAACGTCCTGCATTGTTCCAAGTAAATGCAATTATTGCGTAAACAAAAAACCACTTCTTTAGTCATTTGTGAATGTTATTACTTCGTGCATTGCAGCTAAATAATCGAATAACTTAATTGTGTGGCAACTTGTTTGTTACCAAGAGCGCAGATTCCGATATTCCTTTATAGTAAGAATCCTCTTTTTCTTGTGATGTCTGTGCAAGAACTCGACAAGCAATTAGTTTTGCGTCACAATCAATTCTTTTGCTCAGCAATTCTTTTTCATTAAATAAGCAATAGAGAATATTTAAAATTCAGACAATGAGCGATGGACTAAAAGCTTAACGGCGCCGACCGGGAAAAAAAGATCGCACCGCCCGGGAATAAACTGAATAATTTGAGGAAAGAAATTCAGTAGAAACGGTTGCTGTAGACGCTAAACTGTAATTTGGTAGGAATAATACCAACAATTTTCTTTGAGCTTTATTTTAGCTTGCTAAATAAATTCTAACTGTATCTTACGACCACTAACTAATCCCAGAACGTAAATCCGAAGACAGCATAAATTTTTAAACAAAAGGTATCTAAGTAATTTACTGACTGAGGATTTCCACATAAAGCTGCCTGCCTTGCAGACAATGAATAAGGAAAAATGTTTAGGTACAGGTGACTTTAAAAAGCACAACCGTTCCTAGAAAGTAATTATTGTAAAGCCCGACCGTCATTGTTTTGTCATGGTACAAGACCCATAACTGGGACCGAACTATGTTCTACTAAATGGGTACTATCCAATTAAATGTTCGGTGCCTAAAGTTTCATTATACGTATATGAACTCGTGAAGTCGTAACTAGTTTAAGTCCCTCTTTACCGTTACCGCAAAACTAGGACGTAGAAGGTGCCTACGGGTTATAAATATGCATGGATGTTATGTCATTATCTTACATCTGTCGGTGATAATTAGATCTTAGCAGATTGTTGAAACAATTGGCCATGAGGGACTTGTTATGTGCCAATATGCCTCTTAGTATGAAGCTTGCTTTGTGGAAAGCAGTAAAATCTTGTGAAGGAATCACATAGTTGAAGTTGAAGCTCCATTGAATGTCCACAGTAGCCGGTCGCTTTAGGTTTTATTCCACGATTCCTTATTAATAACTAGCTGCACCACGCGGTTTCACCCGCATAAGTCTCGATCCCGTGGGAATATCGGGATAAAAGTATTCCATATCCTAATCCAGGTCATAGTCTACCCATGTGCCAAATTTCATCTGAATCCGTTGAGCCGTTTTTGCGTGACAAGCGTAACAAACAAACAAACCCTTCATATATTCATATTGGTCAAAACTTTTAAGTGCTACAAAACCATTGTGAGAGAAAATAAATATATGTTATTATTTATTTTTATTTAAACAAAAACTCACTTTCGCATTTATAATATTAGTTAGGATGAGTTAGGATACGGAATTATCGGAATGAATCAAATGGAAAACCTATAATTTAATTAATTGGCATGCAGCATTGTCCTTCTATTAATTAGTTGGTAATAGCCAATAAATGCCTAATCGTATTACGTTGTTATTAGTACGTGCTGAGAAGGACGCTCCATCTATCATTATAATAATCCCTTATTGGATCATTTACACATTTACGAGGTAATTTGTTACAGTTGCAATTTGTTTTGAGGTACAAACCAATGAAGATTACACACAAATATCTAAATTATTATTTTAGGTAGGTACTTAGGACTAGGAGTTATTATAAAAATCGAGAAAGCCTTCTCGTCTGATTAGCTAAGTAAGTCTCTTTGACATCTCTGTGAAATCTCTTATACACTGCTATTTATCTGCAATAGAAAGATCAAAAAGTCAACTTTTGTAATGTCCCGTGTTTTGCCAGCTAAAATAAAAGCCATACAAGTCATAAAGCGAGCCTTTTTGCGAGTGATGTCGTACTCGCTCTGAATGGGAACAACAATTTTCATCTGAATCTAAAAATGTTACAGCATGTCATATCCCGCTTTTGTTGCCGAACAACGATTGAGTCAAAAGGACAGGAAAACTTGAGTTTTTAGTAGCTCAGCTCAGTAACGCATATTGTTTTCCAGTGGCTTTACTAGACTGAAAAGAGAAACAACTGAATGTTGTGGAAATACTTTCAAAGAAGCTTTGAATACAATTATCTGAATACTATTATAATATTTATGCTAGAAAACTATCGTGAAAGGAATTCTAATATCACCCGACTTCAAACGTATATTATAATTTAATAGTTTTCGAAAATCTTAAATTAATTATATGGACTTTAGAAATTACCTCTTTGCAAATTGACTACCAACTTAAATCCAGGTCCCTAAAATCAAATCACAACTGTCATTCTTTGACAGTTGTACGAAATGACTATGATATGGGAAATTAGAGTAGTGTGGCAGTTTGAACTAATAATTTCCCTGACTATCCCTACTTAGGTATTAGATACTGGTAGGAACCCCATTAACCCTCAATACTATAGCGTCCATATATGCTAACAAAAAATACAATTAAAAGAAATGTTTTTTTATAATAAAATATTAAAAATTGATACACAATCACTCTTTATACGCACACTAAGACTTGTCTTTCAACGTGGGAAGACAAGTGCGCGCGTACAGAGTGTATCAATTTAATATTTTTGTGAATAATATTTTATTGTTTATAAAAAACATTTTATTTTTGACAGGTTTTTTTTTTTTGCACGTCACGTTAACTGCTTTTGTTATACTGGATGTTTATCAAATAAGTTTTGATAGTTAGTGATTACCAGCGCTGTCCATGGCATTAATTGAATTAGTAGTTTCACGCCGGAGTCCACATTATCTTAGTTATGAATAGCACACCACATCGCCTCTAGTCTCTTGAGGCTCGTAAATGGTGACTCTGAGTACATAATAGGAGTTTAATGGAAATCAGTAGGCCCATGGGTTTTCCTGAAGTGTTAATACTTAAGTAGTTTACAGTAATAATGTGATTATTTACTTCGCTGTTAGGTGTGGAAATGTGAAAATGTGGATTTGATGATGAGAAATTATTGCGTAGATTACCTACTGGTTGTATGGTATGCAGTAATTCACTTTACGGGTCGGTTTTCCCCTTCAAACTACTTAATGAAAATACATATAACGCTAGGTATGCTAGGTAGGAGCGGGTCCTCGTCAACAGTGCGCCAACGACTAACTTTTCCTGTGAATATTCGCACTGTGGTTCAAAATTAAACCCAACCTAATTCATTTTATATTTCCTAAAAGTTAAATTCTTATTTGAATTTTAGTCGTTACCAGTTTCCCGCATAAAGAGCCGTTGTAGAAATGTAGCAATGAGAACATTTGGAAAAAAAATGTGAAAACAAAGAGAAACTGTGTAACTGCTAGTAGTTGTTTGGAACGGGGATCCAAATATGTTATCGGAATTGCGGTATCTATCCTTACCTGTCCGGAATATCGATTATACTTATTTATTTATTTGCAAACGGAACATCTGAAAATGTATTCGCCAGATATAGTGGGCAATGTCTTCAAGTTCATAAATTAAATCGAATTTGGTACAAGATAGTATTACAATCATTAGTATTATGCCACTAATAGGATTTGGATGAAAAACAGTTTATAAGTAACAAAAAAGTAATAGGCTTGCATGAATTCACGTTTAGTTTATAACCCTGGGGCTACACTGTCGCGTTATCGCGAACTTTACTTCGCCCGCTCTCCCTCGCACACCGCTCGACGTCTCGCTGAGCAACAGAGTGCGCACGAAGTAAAGTTCGCGATAACGTGACAATGTAGCCCCAGCATTATGAGTATCTACCCACATAAAAAAAATGCTATCTATAAATAAAGATCTACTGCCGTATGTATAAAAGATCATAGAGAACGGCACGACTGATTTGGCAATTTTTTTTTTGTTGTATTTGTAATTGTCCAGACAGAAAATTTTGGAAAATCCACCGGAAAAGTCGGAAATACACCCGGGCGACGCCGGGCACGAACAGCTAGTATAAAATAAGAACAGTTTATATTGTGTAGTCTAAACTAAAATCAAATGAATTAGTCATTTAAATGATAAAACAAATAAAACGGGATGATCCAAATGTATAATCTTTGATCTTTGGGTGGAACACGGACAGCTGCGGTTGTGATTACATAGATTGTATAGTGTGCATTGATATGTGATCTTTAATCAATTAGAATTCATTTTATGCACAGTCACGAGCATATGGACAGCTCGGCAATAATTTCATGATTCATCATCAAATCCTAACTAATATTTTAAAATGGGAAAGTAAGTTTGTTTTTTTGTTAGGCTTTCACGCTGAAATGGCTGAACGAATTTGGATGAAATTTGGCACACGGGTAGACAGACCATGACCTGATAGGACATACACATATCAAAAAAAGTTTGCGATCAGTTTGAAAAATCGAAATCTTTTTTATTACAGTAGACTATATTATAATTTCTTCTTCTTTTTAAATTCTTTCAGGCAGTATATTTCTATTTAAGAAAACATATCAGCTTTTGCTAGTGATCACAAACTTTTTTTGATGTGTGTATGCTACTTTTTATCCCGGTAGTACGTTACCGTAGGATAATTTCCGATATACACGCGGGAGAAGCCGCAAAAGCTAGTATATTATAAATGTGATCATTTGTAGAAGGCATATACAAGTGGGAGCACAAAAAATATGTGTAATCGAAGTAACATCAAAAATATCTGATAAGTCAAAATATAGGATGCAGCATCTTTTAGCAGGCTTTAAAAACACGTGCCTCGTGAGTGTACCTAAAATGCTTAGCATAATCAGCCTATAATGTTCCCACTGTTGGGACACAGGCCTCTTCTCTTCGAGAGGGAGTGGGCTGTAATCTACCACGCGGCGGGCCAGTGCGGGTTTGTAGATGTCATGAATGTCTTCGAATTTTTGGTTCTAGATTCTTTATAGAAGCAACAAAAATAATGTATATTATTTAAAAGAGTGTCCTTGGAGTTTCTAGTCCGTTCTTCTCCACAGAGATCTACGTTTTGGAATGGGCAACTAGCTTCAAGTTTCTGACTAACTGACCAACTGACCAACTCTTAGACAATTCAAAAGTGCCTGTAGAGTGTGAGTTTTGAGTTTGAGTTAGGACATGCCGGTTTCCACACGATGTTTTGTCAACCTACCCTACCTTTGTTTTTTTCCTCAACATGTATGGAAACAGTTTTTTTTCGTTTTAAAAGTGTTTTATCGATAAATGTGTGAATAGTAATATGATAAGTGGCTCCTATGGTATTGTAATATTGCTTTATCGTAAAAGTTGCCTCATGACGTGTTAACTGACCTATCTATAAGCCCAAAAGCAGCCATCAAAAAAATAATCACCTCTTAAATTATGTTTCAGGCTTGCTAACAAAATATTAAAAAAAACAACGTTAAATAAGAGTTTAAAACAATGCATGAATGTGAAGTGTCAATGGAATGTCGGAGGTATCCCGAGGTGAAAATTGTTGAACCTCTCGCCATTTTCAAGCCATTATTATGTTGATCATTTATTATTAATTTGCGGTTCCTTTGGAGCTGTAGAGTTGTATGTTTATAACACATTGGTGAAAGTCCACCTGGCAATTAACAGCGTTTGTTTTTGCCCACCCTGATCCTTTTACGTACCGCGTTAAAATAAAAAGCTATTATTTGAATGTTTTAACTTAGTGAAAAACTTAATTACTTGTTGAGTGTAGAAAACGTTGTGTTTTTATTAATATGTAGGTGCTTTGGGGTGTTTGCTAGCAGTGAAAGTTGTAATGAAAGAACTCTGTCTTTGTATTTGGTACAATAAATATAAGAAATTTCAATAGAAAATGTTAAGTAAGTAGGTTCCAATGGACCGATACGAAAACATTAAAAAATCGTATCTCATGAAAACTGTATAAAAGTATCGCCTGAAATAAAATACTAAAATGTTAGCGCGACCTAGTTTAGAACTGAGAATAGAACCACTGTAGAAGATTAGTCTAGTCTTTTAAATCATAGGTTTACGTTGGTATACTTATGCGAATCCGGTCGATTAGAGGATATTGTCAAAGCTATAGGTACAAGCGAAAGTGCGATAAGAATATAACAAGAAAAAAACTGATATATACTCAAACGATCTGATACGTTCATAGTAATCATACGTAGAGATAAGTAGGTACTACATCTGTAAGATTGTATGATGATAGGTATTGATGTTTACTTTTCCTCGTGCACTTAATAAACATAACATATACCTACAGAATTTGCCTCTGTATTTGTAATACTATATCGGTTAATCTAATTTTGTTACTGTAGTGTGTTTTTTTTCTTAGTGGCAGTGCGATAATATGGTAATTTCTATATAGCTACCTAGTATTGTGGTGTGTATCGCTCTAAATAAACACTAATAGCACAAGTGTAATGTCATTGTTTATTTGATAAATCACCTGAGTCAAGCCACTGTAGATAATTCTTTCTTAATGTAACATAGACCACTTTTATTTGTATATAAAGCAATGTCAATAAACAGGAGTAAACTGCTTATTACTTTTATATAGAAAACAAAAACAATAAAAAAATACGCACGTGCACGTGCATTTACCTGTTCATTTCTTACAGCTGGCATGGATTGGTCACGCATACAAAAAACCTGATAAGTACGTATACTTTCCCTTGTACTCTGCATAAAGGAAAACGAAGCGAGAGGCTTCCGAAAACAGAAATGGCGTCGCTCGACCGACCTTGACATGTAATTCCTTAACTCGTCCCACCAGGAAGGCTTACACAAAAACAAATTGCAATGGTCGGAGCCTCTAATCCAAGAGATAAATTAAATAAAAACAAGAAAGCTTTATAAATATTTTTGCTTCATACGATAAAAGCTGATAGTCCTGTAAGTTTTCATCAATGCAATTTCCCTAAAACGTTAAGTTGCAAGCGAGATCTTAAACACTCCATAACATTTTTATACTGTATGCCTATATGTACAGGAGTGAGGAAAATGCTTTGACTTTTTATAGGGCCCTCAAAACCCCTTGGCTCCTACCCTCTTATCAAATGCTTTTTGCCTTAGCCACCCTGATTGTGACGAGAGTAAGCGCTCTCAATCGTATAATAATGAGTTTGATGGAAAAAAACGCCAATATTTTAGAAAATATTCAATACAGAGAGTTGAATTTGATCCTTGTTGGTCAAATATGCTTCTGTGATCTTTTCTGTGTTTTGGGGATTATCGTTCACTTGCTCTGTTTGTGATCACGAATACAATTAATCTATATATATAAAAATGAATCCCTATTTCCTTGGTCACGGCATCACGCGTGTACGACTGGACCAATTTCGCTATTTCTTTTTTTGTTGTGTTTGCTATAGTAAGGAGATGGTTCTTATGGATGGATAGAGTGGGTATGTAGGTAGGGTAGCTAGGTAGGTAGGTATGTATGTATGTAGGTAAGTAGGTAGGGTAGGTAGGTAAGTAGGTAGGTAAGTAGGTAGGTAAGTAGGTAGGGTAGGTATTCATACATATATACATACATACCTACCTACCTACCCTACCTACCCTACCTACCCTACCTACCCTACCTACCCTACCTACCCTACCTACCCTACCTACCCTACCTACCCTACCTACCCTACCTACCCTACCTACCCTACCTACCCTACCTACCCTACCTACCCTACCTACCCTACCTACCCTACCTACCCTACCTACCCTACCTACCCTACCTACCCTACCTACCCTACCTACCCTACCTACCCTACCTACCCTACCTACCCTACCTACCCTACCTACCCTACCTACCCTACCTACCCTACCTACCCTACCTACCCTACCTACCCTACCTACCCTACCTACCCTACCTACCCTACCTACCCTACCTACCCACCCTACCTACCCTACCTACCCTACCTACCCTACCTACCCTACCTACCCTACCTACCCTACCTACCCTACCTACCCTACCTACCCTACCTACCCTACCTACCCTACCTACCCTACCTACCCTACCTACCCTACCTACCCTACCTACCCTACCTACCCTACCTACCCTACCTACCCTACCTACCCTACCTACCCTACCTACCCTACCTACCCTACCTACCCTACCTACCCTACCTACCCTACCTACCCTACCTACCCTACCTACCCTACCTACCTTACCTACCCTACCTACCCTACCTACCCTACCTACCCTACCTACCCTACCTACCCTACCTACCCTACCTACCCTACCTACCCTACCTACCCTACCTACCCTACCTACCCTACCTACCCTACCTACCCTACCTACCCTACCTACCCTACCTACCCTACCTACCCTACCTACCCTACCTACCCTACCTACCCTACCTACCCTACCTACCCTACCTACCCTACCTACCCTACCTACTTACCTACCTACCCTACCTACTTACCTACATACCGGATAAGAACATTACGGAACACTACAGAATAAGAAGCCGTACCTTCTTTTTCTGTTATTTTATAAACCAATGCTCCACTCGTAAAATAAACCATGTTATTGTAACAGTTATTTAGGAAATCTTTTGTTTTTGTTTCAGTGTTAATATTTTTCTCATATATAAATATTTGTTTCAGTGTTAATATTTTTCTCATATATAAATATGAGAAAAATATTAACACTGAAACAAAAACAAAAGATTTCCTAAATAACTGTTACAATAACATGGTTTATTTTACGAGTGGAGCATTGGTTTATAAAATAACAGAAAAAGAAGGTACGGCTTCTTATTCTGTAGTGTTCCGTAATGTTCTTATCACACCAGATTTTTCCTTATGAGCACAAAAAATATCTGAAGTGTTGCAATATTTTATTAAAAATATTGTATAGACAACCGGCGCTATTGTTACTTTAGTCATTTCCTTGCCCATCTCACGGGCCCTGTAAAGGGAAACTCCAAACGCGGAATAAAATTTAAATAATGAACTCAAAATTATTTGTTGAGCTACGCTCATTTCTATAGGAAATGTTGATAAATATCAGAAAATGACATTTAATTAAGTCGTTTTCGTTTCTACAAAGGTTTTCCATTTTATGTTCATAATTTAGGTGTTTCTACAGTAAAGTCTGTCGTTAACGATATTTCAGCTAATTACCTACTTTGAACATCAATTAATGATATTATTTCATGGTTCTGCATAATTGCTTACATGATTACACTTGCAAAAACCTAGAGAACCTTCAACAAAATTTCACGGCACCTGTCCAAACTTATTGATGTTCTCCATTTATCCATTTATTTTTGTGTACACAATGTATAATATATCAAACGAAGTGAAAACTTTTCTCTAGCGAGGGAGAGACCGCGGTTATGAATCTAAGATGTTTTTCATGTAATTTTGATTTATGCTTCGGAGGCGTTGGATCTAAAGGATACGAGAATCTCACGACCCTTTTTACTTTCTGAAAAAACTCAAGATTATGACTGACATTTGTAATTTACGAGTATTGATGCTTTGTTTGTTGTCTGCTGTTATTGACGTAAACTCAGTCATTAGTATTTAAAATATTCCTCCTTACCTACTAAATCTAGTAAGCTTTCTATTGGAGCTTACTTTATACCGACATACCAATGTATCTTAATTTCTCTTAAAAGTTTAAGAAATAGTAAGATTAAAGAACCTGTAATAAACTCAATTAATATCTCTCTACTTTTCAGATTTCTATTTCCTTATTGAAAAAAGCACTCTCTAAAAAAAAATTGTGAAAAGATAATCAAACGGCATTCATTACTAATTTAGTCGTATTCGCTCTATCCACATGGAAGTCCTTTTATCCGTTTTAATCTGCAATTAATTTATTTCTAAGAATATTTATTACTCTCATATCGCATGGCTCGTTTTATTCAATAAAGGCGGCTTTTTTAAATTCCTTTCTAATTAGTTTTCTGCGGTTCTTTTGAAGACTCGGCGTTGAAAAGGGGTTTCTTATTAAGCATTATTTATGATAGATTCAATTTGATGAAGATGAGAGAACATTTAAATCAAAAGAAATATTGCTTCCCTTAATTACTTTTCATGGCGATTAAAAAGTTTTCGTGGGCGTGTTTATTATAATTATTATAAAGTATTTGATGTTGGCAAGCCGCGCCGGGCCGGTAGTTACGAACACACGCAGCTAGGTACGTCTCATAATTTATGTGGCGAATTACACGTTTATCATAACGCGTCGTTTAATATCATCGTCCCGCACACTCCTCATAAATATCATATTTATATCGCTCCATGGAAATTCCGGTCGCTATGTAATTAAATTTCAAGGAAATAGGCATCGTAAATTAGGTTGTTTACATGTAGCTGAACGTTCAGCTTATTCATCCCGACAATGCAAATATTCGTCCTTTATTTGTATAGTTCGGGATAAGCACACAAACTATCGATTGTAAACTTGATCTTAGCCTTGTTAAGTCATGAATACTGTATACCGGACTTAGTTGCAGTCCCCGTAAAGTAGAGAGTATGGGCCGAACTTTGTGGAATGTGATAAGTTTGTGGACAGTGCATTAAGTGAACCCGCATTATCCGAAGTAGTTTGTTACTTAAGTGGTAAAAGGTTTGTGTTGTAAGCGTTGGGAACACCGGTCAGATGAATGCGATGCGCTATCGACTCGCGTATTTATACTCGTAGAGGGAGGCTGCGGGAAGCGGACACAGACCAGACAGACACGCGGCGTCACGCGCCCCGCGGGACACGCGAGCGAGCGGTCTTTACATTGCCATTGAAAAGCTTTTTGATGTAAACTTTAAATATCATCTTCTATTTAAACATATAATAAAAAAAAATGTAAAATCTTTTTTTTTAAAACAAGCTTTTAATTAACTAAAAGACTAAACAAAACTTACATAAACATAGAACTTTAACATTATTTTCATAAACGCTTAGGCTTATTTTAAAGTGTAAAAAGGACGTTCACACAGCATCGCTACCATAATTAAATACGTTTATAAAATAGTGTTTCTGTACTGTTGACCGCTGAGGAGTCCTCTCTTCTGGAGCCAATCCTGGGTGCAGCAGCAAGGTCATGGAGGACTTTAAAGCAAACTATATAAAAAGTCTTGTCTGTGCTGTTGACCACTGAGGAGTTATCTCGTATTGAACTAATCCTGGGTGCAGCAGCAAAGTCATGGTGGACTTCAGAATTGACTATTACCTACATAAAATGCGTATATAAAATTTCGTGTCTGTACTGTTGATAGTTGAGGAGTTTCTTCGTCTGGAGCCAATCCTGGATGTAGAATCAGGTCATGCTTATCGTAAAAATGCATTATCTTTAGAAAGGAACCAAAATGTAAAATATCAACTCCGTAGAATAAGTTTCATTAGTATTTTTAATTCAGTTGGCAAGATGCGGCCCCAACAAACATACAAACATGGCACCTCGCGCGCTCATTGGTAAATTCAAATAGCGCACGCGTCCCGGCTTCCTGTCACACACTTCCGTCCCTTTTCACGAAAACACTCCCACCAATTCCAGGAAAGCGAGAGGTAAGATGAGGTACAGTCTCCAAAAGAGTTAAGTATCCAGTTTTGTACTGGTGTCCCCTACAAAACTGGATACTTAACTCTTTTGGAGACTGTACATCAAAAAGTGATATAAGGGAAAGAAAATTGAAAAAGTTGCCCAGATTTAAAAATTCGGTATAAACTGAAAGCTTTTTGTTTTCAATGGGATTTTTGTATTTATTGGAACAGGGTCAGCTATTAGCTGCTCCAAAGCATAGGTCTTGTACACCCACAAAAGAAATTCCATGAGTTTGTATTTTGTTCAAATACCCAAAAGTGAACATAGTGCGTAGCTTATTTTTAAATAGTGCCCTGCTGGACGCCAATATATAACAGTCATGTAATATACAATTTTACTTGTTTAAACATAAATTGGTATGAATATTTAATATGACTTTGGTACCTCATACCCTTAGAAATACCGTATAGCAGAAGTTACAAGTAAACCATGTCATTTTGATTTTACAAGAATCTGGAAAGCAGTGTCAGTTCTGCGTATAATATTATAAGCTAGGACAGCTAGGGGGCGCGCGGGGGAACCTCGGGGCGCGCAGGGCGGCAGTCAGCGACGCGCCGCGCCCGGGCCACCCGCCCGTGTACCCAAGCTTTACGTAACGATGCCGCCGAGCTGATGGCCGCGCTCGTGTGGTGGCTGGCGGCCACCTGCCTGCTCCGCGCCGCCACCGCCGGCAACCCCGACGCCAAGCGCCTCTACGACGACCTCCTCTCCAACTACAACAAACTCGTCCGGCCCGTCGTCAACACCACCGACGTGCTCCGAGTCTGCATCAAACTCAAACTCAGTCAACTCATCGACGTCGTAAGTGTTAACTTTCGTCTCCTGTGCCCCACGCCGCCGAATACCCTGTGTAAACAATCAGTTAAATGACTCTGTTATCCATACCCACCAGACTGACCTACATCGAAGACAGCCGAGGGTGCAGTGTGGACGCATACCTTGCTTGCACTTGCGCGCCGCATTTGGAATTTAAATAGACGTGAATTGCATCAACGCCTCAGGCTGCGACCCAGTTTTTTCAAATACGTAGCTCAGTTAGAATCATTTGTAACTGGTGATAATGGGTATATAATGTAGCAAGTGTCGTATTCACACCTCCCCAGCTATCCAGGCTAGGCGCCCCTCTGTCTCCCTCCTTATGTATTTCAAATCAGATCCCATAAATCACCCGTATAAAAGGAATTGTATATCTTTCGATATATATTCAATCCTCCTTCGTGGCCATAATCCTCACGACTCTTTTGTCGTGGTAATTACCTACATTTCGTTGGTTCTGTGTGTAATGTATAACGTGTGATATTATTATGTAAGCTGTTAAAGTTATGGCCAAAATTATGAGATGATAATATAAACTTTAAGCACCTAATTAATTATATCACGCATAACGTTTTGTGTAACCGACCTCACTTTCTAACTTTTTATTACTTGAAAGTGATTTTTTTTCCGTGGAATCAGCTGATAGTATCAATCAAGGATCTAATCAATCATGTAAAGTAGCTAGGTCGTTAAACTATGTACATCCATATATTACGCTCGCTCTTATGTCATGGTTTTCACTCATAAGAGTCCCCCTTATAAGAGGGCTTCCAATTTAACTGCATGATAACATCCATGAGTGTTGACTTATTAAATTAGATATCACGTTGTTTGTAGACATTGACAATTAAGTATTAATTAATAGAGACGTTGAAAATTATCTGATTTATAATTGGCAAATAAACAGATTCTTGACAGATATATAGATGGAAACGTAGCACTTCCAAATTATGGAATCTTGTGAATATCTAGGTCAATGTTGACATAAAGATACATGCGTATCTAATTAAGTATTGACTTTATTTTGCTTTGGCCGCCTTTGAAGTTTCATTTTCTTTTTAAGTAACTTGCGTTATCATGGTAACCATATTTTTTGAAGGTCAGAACATAAAAATTAGGTACTATGTGGTAATAATATACATAGTAGGTACTAGATGGTATTAATTGAAAGATGAAGACACCTACTGTCGACTACGGGTAATCGAAACTTACTAAATATTTAGGTATTCATCCACGATTTAATATTGGAATATGGAGCAGATATATAACTCTTCTTTTAAATTAAATTCTTTATAAAGTACCTTTGTTTTTAACGAAAATCTATTATTTAACAACAGCCTACCGTAGCCCACTACTATTCCAAAGTAAATGAGAAAAGTCTTTGAGCGCACTTTTTCCGGAAATCAGCAAACTGTACCACTGCCTACAATATCTGCCAAGTCTGTGACCGCATAGTCGATATCAGCAGTAACAGGAGCGAATTGACCGCTATTATTACGAACACGTCGACCAAGATTATCGAATTCTGGACGCAGATGCCGACGATGTGGTTTGCATCATTTGCATCAATCACGGTTTAGAATGGCATGTGATTGAAAACAATGGCGGACGGCTGGAGTTTGACATGGTTGGTAAGACGGAGGAAAATACTTCATGGGTAATTGATGTAATCAACAGTTCATTAAAAAATATGACTTTACGTTCTCATTACGCCTGAACCGCATTCAAATCGGTTCACCCGTTTAAGAGCTACGGTGCCACACAGACAGATAGACACATGCATAGCGGTCAAACTTATAAGTATAACACCCCTCTTTTTGCGTCGAGGGTTAAAAATAAGAGTAAAATCTTGTTAGTCTCTTCAAAGCTTATAAAATAGGCTTATTAAGATAAATTGAAAAGGAAGGTTTCAAAAGAGAGGTTTCGAAAACGCCTTTTTAGAGCATAGTCCACTTGATGGTTGACTGGTAACGTAAGCTCTCCGGTATTGTTGTATACAATACAAGAGATTCAGCTTGGAACGACAACATTTTGCCTTCAATAAATCTGCATCTTCAACTCAACGCTTTTCGAGATTATTGATAAATATTTTACAAGCATTGTTTATACAAACTAACTTGCTTTTAAACAAATGTTTAAGCACCACTACATATGAACCTAGTTATATACCCTTTATATTTCACGGTGATACTTACCTAGACAGAGTGTTCATTATTGTATACCACAGCTTATATACAAATAGCTTAAACCTTTACATATTCATGGAATAACTAGAAATACATTGACTGCCATTTAATTATCTGAAATTAATATTCCCAGGATTTCGAAATTACCTTTCAATTTACGGTTTACATTTCAGAGTCAGTCCACACAAGGATTCCACGAATTGAGGTCGATCGTCCATCCAGCCGTGGATACAGCCTCGGACGGTAATAATATCTGGCTGTGGTATATTTTGGACCTCGGTGATTGCAATCCAATTATTCATGCTAGAGACTAAACGATATTGACTGATACATTTTATAAATGAGTCAATCAAACTGCCTAGCCTTTCCCCAACTATGTTGGGGTCAGCTTCCAGTCTAACCGGATGCAGCTGAATACTAGTATTTTACATGGAGCGACTGCCTATCTGACCTCCACAAACCAGTAACGGAGTAATACAATACCCATTGGTAAGACTGGTTGTCAGACTTTCGGGCTTCTGATGACCCGTAACGACTGCCAAAGATCGGCTTAACGTGCTTTCCGAGGCACAGAGGAGTCTCGGTACGTAAAGATGGTTACCCATCTACGAACCAACCCCGGCAAGCGTAGCTTACTGATGGATCGACCCGTGCGGCTGTTATTAATTACCCACGAGCTCTTCGTCACATTACACACATGGGTCATGGCACATGGGTGAGAGATAATAATTGACCAATTTTTCTGAGATGTGACGAAATCGTGTTTAAAATTGACAGAAAACATGGTTGCTAATTTAATTGCACATCAACCAGGAAGTATAAGTAACTCTAACAAAACAATAACATAGATATCCTTCTTATTTATTAAGCCAAAGCGGAAGATAATAAATAAATAATATCTGTCAAAGAATAAATGTAATAATATTTTTCTTAAGCAATATAGAGGTATTGTAGGTATTGTTTTCGTCACAAATAAACATATAGGGAGGGGAGAGTGAGAGACAGATGAAACTTGTAATATCCCCCAGACGACGACATATGGACATGAGCATCAAGCTTAACGTCTGTAAGTTACTATCGATACGCCCGCCTCAGTTTTTTCTCCATAATCAATATCGACGGAACGTCTGAAGACGTTTTCTTTCATCCATAGTTCTTTTAAACATATTTTGCTAACTACTCCTCTAGTTTGCAACAGCGCATTCTGTGGTTAAAAAATTATTTATTTATTCTGTAACTATCCGACAAGCAACAAAGTTTTTCTGCAGCTCCTTCGGTTTAAAATTACCTTAAACAGGGGGAATCTCAGTTACCTGAAACCGTGTAGGTAAGATTATTAATTATGAACACAAACAATAGAAGCAGATTTGCTCAAGCGGTTAAGCTAATAGTGTGGCCGTCGCACCGCAACGTTTTGTCATTAGGGGCTCAGGTCAGGCGGCCATAAGCGTCAGTATCGCAACGCCAATCCCTGAACAATGGCGGCGTCGTCCACAGCCGTCATATCGCCCACACGTGACTCAACACAACGTCTACTCACGTCCGCAGATAATGGGGTTATTCATGAATTCTACCATACGGATATTATTATATGCCTTTCTGTAACTTTAACGGGAAGTAACGAGATGACCCTCATTTGAGCGGGGACGATAGCTACTGAGGCTGTAAACTTTTGAAAAGTACTATATACTAAAAACAAATGTACTTACTATCTATGACTGTTTTTTCTACGACTCTGTATGTTTTCACTGTACCTACTCATCATTATTTCTGTAGGTTTATTTTAAAAAGTGTTTACAAAATCACAATAAAACTTTCCTCCTTGTACAGCTAGTCTTAGAATTCTATTATGTGTAACAACAAAACAACAATTAAAGTGTCCTGCGACTTTTCTTCTGGGAAATCAGAACATGTTTGGTTTCACGTTGCTAATAAGTTCGCATCCATGGCAAACTTTCTTGGTTCAAGTGAAAATGAAAAAACAAAAGAAAATCACGGGACGCGGGGTCGAGGGATCACATGGACAAGCTTGTACGCACAAACGAACAAAACTTGGTGAACACCAACATCGAACACGAAACATTTGGTTCGTACGTGTGGACGTAAATTAGCAAAGCGAACACGAACACCATGCGAACACAGTTCGACTTGTGCTCACGCTCAACCGCCCCGCTTTCTTTAGTAACCATGGATCCTCCAATGTTCGCAATGTTGCATCAAATTTCTTTGAACACCGTCCACACGGAACAACGAAATGGATTGCCACCATCATTTTTGACGAACAGTGTTTGATGTTCGTTAGTATGCACATGCAAACAAAATGTGAGATGTTCGTGTTCACCATGTTCTTGTTCGTTCGTGCGTACACGACTTTATGCTTGTGTAGTGCACAAAGACAAAAGCTTACTGTTGAGACAGACAAGAGCAATTGGAGACAAGTGGTCGGCTGATGGGATTGCCAATTATCATATTAAGTATTTTTCTGAGTACTTATCTATAACCCAACTTTTCCCAGATATTCATTCCTTTGTAGAATTCAACGGGTATTTTCTTTCACACGTTCGTTTTTTGCTATGTTGTTCGTTTTTTGCAGAGAAGTTTCGAAGAAACCGATAAATGTTAAAAAGTCACGTTTGCTATCACTTTTTCATTCGATACACCTGTCACCAATTCCGAACAGGCTAACCACAGGTGTGCCACGAGCAATATTCTTCGAGATCAATTTTATTTACATGAACAAAACTGTTTAAACCTTTTCTAAATTCGAACTGCTTCATATTCTTCTTATAGACAAGGTGAATGAAACATACATATATGCGAATTGAAAATGGAAGAGAATTTGTTTGAAATTATCTGTCCGTTAAATATTCTCGAGATTTTTTCCGGAAGTAGTGAAACAGGCCATTATTTTTGTTAATATTGAAAACTTTGGACTAAACCTAAGCGAATGTATGACAATTACCATAGCTATTAGGCACACCACATAATAGTATTACACAACCACTATGAAAGTTATTTCTTTGAAAGCGCTTTTACTTGCTCGTCTTATTTACTTTAGTTCAGAAAGTTCCATCTAGGTTAATATTTAGTTACGTTTCAGAGAAAAATATTTACTTAGGTACGTATAAATATTGTTAATTTCATAAAAAGTTGTAGTGGGAGAGTGGTAGTTTAGTAGTGGAATTAGGGTCATAATATCAGACACAGGCAGTTTAAAAACAGGAATAATGATGAAGACTCGAGAAAAAGAAATCTAGATCATTTAGAAGTAATTTTATTTTATTGTTGTTTTCATGCCTATCGAAACAAATATAATATTCAATTCATATCGAGATTAAATTAAATGAGTAATAAAAGATTATTGATTAAAATTATTGTATTATAATATGCGTAGCTTTAATTAATATTTTAGTTTAAGACGTCATTAAATCATATTCTTCTCTTCTTGTTCTCACACACTATTGTCTACATTTATGTTTCATCTCTCCTTTCGCATGTCTGCTGCATGAAGAAATTTCTTAAGAAATAAGCAGTTTGTACTCAATATGTCGTTATGTTATCTGTATTTTATTGTTTGTACATAAATAATGAAATAAATAAATATATTAACTTTTTGTTCTACGAGAAACAATTTTGTACTGAAAATTGATATTGTGAGAAATCTATGTGGAGTACTGCAACAATGGCTCCTCGTAAACTGTAACTTTACGAAGTAAAACGTTTTCAACTGAAACATTTCCATGTAACCCCTGCTGATAATAGCTAGCAGAATTTTTGTCAGTCGAGCGAGAGTCAGAAAAAAAATACAATAAACAAACCAGCAACCATTTGTATGCAGCAACGCACGAAATGAAGACATTGTCTACATATGTAATGTATGTAAATTAAATTGAATTGAATTTTTAATGCTGTGTTCACTTTTCAATGAAATATTCCCTTTATTTTCTCGACATATCTCTGACTTTACCAACAGATGATAGGGATAAAAAGTTTTAGCACAAACAAGCCCCTTTGGGTAGGTATTTTATTTAGTAGCTATGTGTAAAGTCAAAGTTAATCAAAATAAAAGCCGACTACGCACCTTTTGGTTCCCTACCTCAAATGGGTCACAAGGTCACAAAGGAACCTATTAACTTTGTCACAAGACCGTAATTTGTCTGAACGTATTTGAATAGATATTTCTCGTAATGTAGAGAGTAGAGTTGTACTGAAAATTTACTTAAAAGCATTTCATTCAACAAAAAACCATTATGAACGTAATTTTTTGTAAGCAATCACAGATTTGTTACTGGATTTAAAAACTTATGGTATTGGATTTATATAAGTACCTACCTAAGTATAACATAGGTGTATGTCTAATGAATCGCATCAATTTGCTTTCTTATTTTTGTACCTAAGTTTGACAGAATCCATAATCACTCAATCACTTTGACTGAGTTTTTGTTTGGTATCTTGGTGAGTGATTAGGGAGTCTAATAAGGGCAAGAAACCTTGATTAATATTTTCTGTTACATATTTATGAACACGGAACCTAAAGATAGTGTGACCTCATTCAAACCTTGCTTAGAATCAAATACCTAGACTACGAACATAAACTGTAAGTCTCACTAATCCCTTAAACTTTGCACCACAAGGGTGAGCACGGCCGACTCACAAACACAATTATGCCTACAGCGGTAGGCTTTAATTACGAATAAAACAAAGCAGTGTCAGCTACTAGTCTATACCACCTGACATGGCGAAGATACACAAAAGCGACCTATTTTCCCAGAGAGAGAAAAGAGCCGGAATAAATTGTCTACTGTTTTTTCTTTCATTAGTCTGAAAATGCCAGTGCTTTGATAAAGTAAGGTTTTAAACGAAATATAAGTACTTGTTAGTGTATATTACGAGGACCGTTTCTTACCGAAGGCTCTAAATATTTTGATTAAACACAGTTTTGTCTGTTGTCGGAACCGTTTCAGCCGTGTACCGTACAATGTTGGCTGTTAGTTTAAAAATACCTGTGTAAACCTACGAATTTACGTCAAGATTCGTAATATTTAATGCTATACCTACGCCTTGCTTGCCTTGCTATGCCTTTTAGTAACTAGGTACGTACTATGTTTGGTAGCTTTTTTGTTTGATTTATCTACTTACACGAAATTCATATTATGTTCTTTGTCCTTTCTGATCCCAACTGCCCACTTGTTTTACATAGTAAAATTATTTTACCCACAATTAGGAAAAATGTTTTCTGTATACAAGCACATTTTGCTCCATTCTCAAGACAATTTACGGCGGCTGTACACGACCGTGTGCGCTGTTTCTATCGTTAACAAAACAGAATTACCTCCACGACAACTTCCTGACTTGTAGCCCGCTCCCTCTTTGTTTAATATTTTTTACGTAGGCACGTTTATCGAGTGTTAGAGAGTTATCGAGATGTCACAGCGAATTTTGCGTGAAATATTATCTTAGGAACAACTTCGAACAACATTTTAGCAAAGTTTATGTAGATTGATCAAACTGACTCCCCAAAAGTCAACTGAAACTGGGTTAAGTGGATAGGGACGTATATAATTGAAAATAGGGATGTTCGGTACCTATGTTTCACTTTAAATACATGTAGCAGACCTTACGTGGTAGACGTAATTTAAAACGGGGCCATTCCATGCATTGTACAGTGTGAAACCACGGTGGCTAGTTTTAATTTCCGTCTTCGAGCGAGCGAGCAACTCGGCGTGGAATAAAACAACTAACACATATCATGTTTCCCTCATTCACAAACCGGCGCGAAAATGCTAACATAGCGTAACCCTTACTTTTTATACGATTTTCATTTCCGTGTCGCTCGTGCACGTTCAGCGGTCGCCAGGAAATTTATTTTATTTTAGAAACTTTATTTTAAAAACTGTCGAGTTCATAACTACTGTTCTGGATGGGGACACTGTAGTATGTTTTAACTTATGTATTTCTGTGACAAAAAGCATTTTCCTAGGCTTAATTGGAGACGACGCAATTTATCTTCGTGAAGAATATTTTCCTTTACTCTGGTCAGTGTAGTCGTCGGGAAAAAGCAAACACGGGCAAAGTTATCCACACCTTCGTCTCGGTTGTCGTATGAAAGAAATCTAATATCCTCTGGGAAAACACAGTCGGTGATAGCGCAGCCCGGTAGAAAATAAAATATTCACCGTCAGAGATTTCTTCAAGATAAAAGCGTCTTAAAATATTGTCCAAAATGATGCATAAGTATCTAATAACATGATGTATTTACGAACACTTGCTTGGAATATCTGAAGTGATAAAAAGGAATTGTTCGAACGACGTTTTTGTCAGAAATGTACGAAAAATATGGCAAACAAAGACACAATACGTTTTTATGACATAATAGCAAAGATGGGACGTGTCCTGTACGAATATACTTTATTGGATATGTTTTGCTACTCTCAGTGTTCTCATGATGTAGTCGATGTAGGTAGGTACCTACTTAGCTCTGAGCCATGCAAAAATAAAATCTGAATTTTCGACTAAAGTTGTGATACATAATAACAATCTATAGCTACTTATTACATCATCGGTTCAAACTTTGACAAAGTAGATAATTCTGTTAACCGAGCTAATTAAAGTTTCGAAGTCACAAGCCATTGCCGCAACTTATCATCGGTGAAGCTGAGGCTGTGTTAATTAATATTAAAGAGAATGATTAAAATTAATAAATTAAGTTAAAATATATTGCTGCTCTGTCACTATATTGCAGCAGACATTTTGATGATCACTGTTTCGTTTAATAATAGACATCCTAACTATTATTATAATACTATAAATGCGAAAGTGATTTTGTTTGTTTGTTACGCTTTCACGCTAAAACGACTGAACGGACTGCGATGAAATTTTGCACATGAGTACACTATGACCTGGATTAGGACATAAGATAATTTTTATACCGATATCCCCACGGGATCGAGAGCGAGGCACACTAGTTAAACATAAACTTCAGCAAGCTAAACATAACTGGCGATTGGTGTTCCAGAGGTAGACCTCTGCCTTACCCTTCAGGGAATACAGCCGTGATGTTATGTTAATGTTATATTATAACAAGCTAAAAATCGAGAGAAAGATCTAACTACTGAAATACCATCATACCTAATGTAAATCTATATCAAAATAATGTTTATCCGCAAACGAAACATAATACGACTTCTTAGCGGAACAGAGGCACAAAATGTTTATTGACAAAGTTTCGTGAGAAGCTGACAGCGTAGCGGAACAAATGTCAGATAGGATAAGCAGAAAGTCTTCGGCTAAATCGAACCCGATCGCAAATGTTATGATGGATACAGACCCTTAGATAGGTAGGTAGGTATTGTCTGTTGCTAGCCTCCAATGTGACACATTTTTCAACTTTCTCACAGTGTAGATACGGATTTTATTCAACTAAACGAACGTGTCTATAAGTTCCACGAAATGGATTGATTTTTTGATAAAGATAGGAAAACTGACAAATTCTGTAATCAACATATCATTACATTTACTTTGGTTGTAGGCATTATGTTACCCCGAAAAAAACATGGTATTGCTCCGAACACAATAAGTTAGTATATTGATAGAGAAACTCTCTAAAATATATATTGTTCGACGTTTCTCGGAAAAACTATCATTACTCAATCATCTCACTAGATGTCATTTGATGTCTTTAATATTTCAAACCCGTATTACCTATAGTAATAGCAGATATATTTAGAAGAGGGTTTTTATCTCAGTGGGTGCTCTTCTTGAAATAAGCATTTTGCTTACAAGTCGTCGTGAACAATAACTTAAAGAATTTCAAGAAACCTCGCTCAAGCTGAAGTTATTGTCGTATTAAACTAAACTGAGCTTATCTTATTGCGTTATGAATAAAATAAAACAGCGACGGAGAGCTCTAGAATTATATTATTTTTCATGTAATGATGTTTTTAACAAAATTATACATGCCAACTCTACTAGGTACAAGTAAATTAAACCACACAGACTTAAACTGCTTCTGTTTAACTTCGGTCTGTTTCTAACTTGCACGAGCGTGTCGTAATATAAATTATATCAGAGAAGTAAATAAATATTTTACGAAGTACTCAGTAGCGACAAGTTTACGAAACTTTCAAACGAACGAGTAAAGAAACGTACATGTGAATAAAACCTAATTTAAGTTATAAAAAAGTCGCAAGCAAAAGAAGGAAAGTCGACACATTTCAGCAACATGTACTTTTTAGTGTTGTGCCTACAGTTTTCACAACAAAATGTTGGCGAAGCCGCACTTCGAAAATTCACGCGATACAAAACAGTGTTTCTGTTTGTCATGAATAATTCATTGTTGTTTAACATTATCGGAGTCGGGATTATCTATAAAGGACAAGGGATTGATTTGAAGGTGTACTTGAAAACAATAGATTATTATTAAGCTAAGACAAATAACGTTTTACAACAGCGATCCTGATGGGATTTCGTTAAAAATGATGATAGTACCGAGATTAAAATTGTAAGTTTTTTGCAAGTTGGAAAAATAACCCCATTTATTGATAAATGGCACAGAAAAGTTTTAACAAAAGCGCCAATTTAAAAAAAAACTTTTTTCAAATCCAGTATAATGCTTTCTTATAATCCGGTTCCAAATGTTAAAAGTTTTAAATTGATCCACTTCGAGTTCAAATATAACTTGGAATTGGAACCCTTCCGGAAATGGCATAATAAAGCCACTTTTGGCTGCCTATGAAGTAATAACAGCGGTTTATTTATACCGCTACGCCAATAACCCCTGAACGTTGAGGCAAAACTGTCGTTTTATACAGACCTTGTTCTAATGACAGTACTAAATGCTCGGTTTCTATGGTATTTTTTACCGAAGTTTACCAATACGATAGTGCTATTGTTTTGAATCGTTACATTTCTGGACACTGGGTTAATTTAGAACATTGCAAACTTTGGCGAATCAAAACATATTGATAGTTTATAATGAAGACCGTAAAACCGCCCCATAAGTGAATCAAGTTAAAGACATATCATTATATTACCCTGATATCATTTTGATATGAGATGTTTCGAAATATTTTTAGAAGCATTGCAGCCTCACGTTCAACGTATTTAGTTCCGGGCAAATAATAGAATATGTATTGTCTAACAGAATAATTCACCTACAGTTTTATCTGACAGCCTGCAGACGGGAAAAGCTCGGAAAAATCTAGCAAAAATATGAAATAAATTAAGGTATTATTTATACCTACGTGTTGTTGTTGATCAAAAGAAGTTTTAGTCAAAGGCGACAAAGGAATAACAAGAGAATGGGCACAGGTGTAAATACTTTTTACCAATTCGTTTGCGAGTTCTAATGTTCTTTATCGAGACTGTCGCGGATTGTTCAATAGCGAACGTTGAAGTCCGATTTTATTAATAGTCTCGTTTTTGACCGTGATAGTGCAGGTTACTTAGAAGCTATCAAAAAATCCTAGCTCATAGCTATCTGAAAACACAGACTTTGGCATTCCATTTCATAGCGGTAGCCCTACGCATAATAAATGAGTAAGCGGAATACTTTGTGCGTATAGGCGGAATAAACCATATAATATAGGCACATATATCCGTACGTCTCGTCGTCAGATGATGGAATGGGCTTTGGGGAATTAAGCCATGTAATTTCAACGCACACTCCCGGAAATGTATCCGATAAAATACCGATAGGCATAGGTACAACTTGATGTTTACTTTTTTTAACGGATATTTGTCAAAATGACTCCGGTTAAACATCGATAGGCAACTGTTTAATCTATACTAATATTATAAAGCTGAAGAGTTTGTTTGTTTGTTTGCTTGAATGCGCTAATCTCAGGAACTACTGGAACGATTTGAAAAATTCTTTCAGTCTTAGATAGCCCATTTATCGAGGAAGGCTATAGACTATATAGCATTACGCTAAAACTTATAGGAGCCGAGCACCAATAAATAATGTTTCAAAATCAGGGGTTTTTTTTAACGAAGTCGCGGGTTAAAGTTAGTGTTAGCCCAAACTAAAACTATTCCATGCGGACGAAGTTGCGGGCAGAAGCTAGTTATAATAATATGCGTACAGAATAATAATAATCATCTTTAGAATAATGTGTATTATATTGATCAGGCAGACCTGGTCTTCCCGTAGTTCTAGGTAACCAAACCAGTTGATCCGACAGGGGACATAGTCCTCCCATAGTTCTAGCTAACCAATCCAGTTGATCAGGCAGGGGACATAGTCCTCCCATAGTTCTAGCTAACCAATCCAGTTGATCAGGCAGTGGACATAGTCCTCCCGTAGTTCTAGCTAACCAATCCAGTTGATCAGGCAGTGGACATAGTCCTCCCATAGTTCTAGCTAACCAATCCAGTTGATCAGGCAGGGGACATAGTCCTCCCATAGTTCTAGGTAACCAATCCAATTGATCAGGCAGTGGACATAGTCCTCCCATAGTTCTAGGTAACCAATCCAATTGATCAAGCAGGGGACATAGTCCTCCCATAGTTTAAGGTAACCAATCCAGTTGATCATGCAGGGGACATAATCCTGCCATAGTTCTAGGTAACTAATCCAGTTGATCAGGCAGGGGACTTAGTCAAATAAAGCAAATAAAGATATGAATATGAATATAGTCCTCCCATAATTCTAGGTAACCAATCCAGTTGATCAGGCATGGGACTTAGTCCTCCCATAATTTTAGGTAACCAATTCAGTTGATCTGGCAGGGGACATAGTCCTCCCGTAGTTCTAGGTAACCATCCACTATAGCCACTCAAACCCATAGCCCAATATGTTTTGGTTCCATGTTCTGCAATAGTCCTGTACCAACAGGGGATAGTCCATGGGTATGGGATAATCGTTGGTTGGTGTCTATCATTATTTAAATTGTCCTTTGCGAGGTGGTTCCGGCCCCTAGTACTCTTTCCAAAGGACCAGAATAGTGTTAACAACAAAGAGCAAGCGTAACATGCTAGGTCTACTCTAACTTCAAAACAGTATCCTCTAAATGAGACCCCCAAGTATAATAATAAGCTCTCAACTTTATTCTTGTGTTTTTTGCCAACAGAATCTCAAGAACCAGATAATGACAACCAACCTCTGGGTGGAGCAGTCTTGGTACGACTACAAGTTACGTTGGGAACCCAAAGAATACGGCGGGGTCCACATGCTCCATGTACCCTCAGATCACATCTGGAGACCTGACATCGTACTCTATAACAAGTGAGATCAAATCATGTCTATAAGCTTCAGATAAACACTACAGTTAAATTGTTGTTTGATAAACTTTGAAGGTGAGGCAGCGAATCGTGGCACTTTCTCTGATATTTTTTTTAAACAGGGCACCGATGATTACTGCTCAAGTTATCATTAAAGTAATTACCCTATTATGAGTCTTCCCTCCCTTCAATAATAGAAGCATTAAAGTTTCTCTGCCCCTCTAGTCTTAGGTTGAGCAATTAATCATGATTCCTGTAGAAACTTTCAGGGCAATTACGTATTTCAGTACTTTTAGTAGCCAACCAAAAAAATTATCTGGATTCTAAATACTCAGTCACTTGTTACAAAACTCACGAAAGAAATGCTCGAACGAAAAAGCAATTTCATTTCTGTTACCTAAAAGAAGAAAAATCTTCAGGAATATTTTTCTTACCGAGCCCGCATACTCGTCTAATTTCTCCGATAGCATTAACAGAGTTATAAGGAAAACTCCGAGATCTGCTACAACTTAATATCCAAAGTCAATTTTTCGGGTGATTTGTTATCCATTTCCTTAATATTTTCCAAGTTAAGTTGTAAGATCGATACGAACTACAAACAAGTGGGGTTCACTCAGTTAAACTGTTCTAACTTACTGCTGGAGAACCTAATTACGGAAGAGACGGCATCATTTACCGTGATTCAGTCGCTGGCTATATTGCCTGTAATGAAAATGTGCTCACAACGAGGTAATACATGTAATTAACTTTGGATCGAGTTCAGAGAGAAACGGCCAAATTGGGCAATCATAATATGAAGTTGTTGGGATTAATATTGTAAACAGCATAAACGAGATTATCTTGTTACACTTTTCAGATGAAGTTGTTTAGAAGTATGTGGTTGTGGGGTTATTTCACCGTATTTTTACAATTTTTCAAGTGTGTATGAGATATGCCTGCCTCCAAAGTGTAACACAAGTGTTTTACAAAAGAAGCTAAGAGCTACTCGTCCGGGCCCTGAGCTGTGTGCGCCACGATTCGTTGCTTTACCAGACTTTAAAAATGTGCCAAATTAATACTGATGACATTCCATTTACACTTATTTTGTGCTAGTGCCCTTATGTTTTACACCTACACCATCGAACCACCCAACACTGACATCCTCACAAATACCCATAGTTACCAATTACTTGAAAACAGATACCTACTTTTATATTATTTAACAATTACTGACTGAGTAATACTCAATTGCATTGCATTCAATGTTAAACATTAGGAATGTTTTTATCAAGACTTCGTGTAATCAGTACGATAGAAATCATGCTTCATGCTTCTCAATTATCATACAATGAAAGTTGGACCCAAAATTTAACAACAACACAGTAAAAATCCGAATAACTTATCTCTGAACTCTGAATTGTGTTTATCGTAGCGAATATCAGCAAATCCCGTAGCGTCGAAAGGACAAAACAAAGCCTGTAAACGAATCGTATTTTACTTACAGTACAATCTTAGCGATAAAGGCTCACAAAAGCATAGCATTGTCCCACAAAAACCAATAAGCCGTGAATTCTGCGTTGTACCCTTCCTAATTGACGAAGGCCCAGAGATTACTGTATCACCCCTCCTCCCCCCTTTACCGGTTGCATAGATATCACTTAAACCAAAATTATTTGAAACCCTCATAAAAAATAGAATTTGCAACAACTGGGATTTAATTTCATCCTTATATTCATATCATCTACTAACCCCTACGAATAATTTATTATTCGTAGACTAACCCACGATTTGGTTTCCGTAGATTTTATTAGGGTACATACTCACAGTCGCGATAGAGTGAAACTATAAGTAAAATTAATGAAAATAAAACAAACAAGTATAAATGCCGCATAAATTGTGATTATTAAACAATAATTCAAAAACTATTGACGCATCGTGAAAATCCCTTTCATAAAACTATAACAACGTTCGTAACCAACGTTTTTTATTTCGTTTGTAACTGTTGTTGTTAAATAAAATTCCATGAAAACATTTTGCAATTACCTGCAACCTCTCGCGGGATAAACCTTGCGAGGTTTCAGGAAAATCAAGCGAACAAATACGCCTCCTTCCTCTCCCACCGGTCTCCTTGCATCCTTTACCATCACATCGATTTTCCTTCTAAGAATAAAATTTCCATTAAAGTCGAAGACGGTTAATTTTGAACGTTCAACGTTTCGGCTTTGAAAGTATTGTGGTGCGGGGGTTGGTAATCCTTTTAGCCTAAACGATTACTTTAATTTAATTTGTTTATATTAATTTTTAATAATAAAGTTAATCTTTGGCCGTAAAGAATTTTTGTTTCGTAATTGCTAAAGGAAGTTTGTTAATTCATAATTTAAAATCCATTGATTAAAACCTTGCAAAACGTTTCATAATAAAATCCTCTAAAACTTAATATCGCAACACCAACAAGAGCCTTGAGTCGCAAGTTTTAGTTGTGTGTTGTGCTCGTAGTTGGCATTCATTTTGTCGCAGCCGCCACCTTGAGGCGTCGGACTTTGATAAATGGCCGGGACAGCAATCGTTACTCATTTCCTGTCCCTTCCCGCGACCTGGGCCCCCCCTTCCCGTCTGCCTCGTCCCCTCTAATGTGCACATTTTTGCTTCTACCTCAAACCTGGAACACCTGCGATGAAGACCCTTTGAATGAACGAATCGCTGTGTAAGGACCCCCGCGCAGTGATTTGTTAACCCTTATCATAGAGTTTCGCACATCCCGTCCGTGTTTCATATTTTTGTTGTCATATTTTTCCATTCTTTTATTGGATGTCTTCGTTTTCATCCACATCGTTTAAATAAAATTATAAATGATGTAATAAATATGTCCTTTTCTTTCGCTGTTAATGCATGTTTAATGTTGTGTTGTATTGTGTTAAATTAAATTATAAAAGTAACTAAAAAACCTTTGTAATTAAATCGACATAACGAATCATGTACACTTTTTCGTACATTTAAATATTACGTCTTCGGATGCGTCGTCAAATAAAATAATAAGGATATTTTAATCTGTTTTTATATAAAACTATTTTTTTATTAATTGTTTTCTTTCAGCGAGAGTAAACTTAGTGAGTAAATACGATGAGTAATTGTCTAATATTTGTCAAGAGTGACCATAAATTATTACGCATAATGCATTATTTAAATGATAATATACCAGAACAATGTAATTTTTCGTTGTTTAGGTCGGCACATTGTATTGTAGAGCAGCTGTATAAACACAGCAGCACAAGTACCGGTATTAGTTAGTAGAACGTATCATAAATACGTCGTAAGTTAAATTAGTTATTACGCGATTCAAGTAACCCGTGAACCTGTACTAATAGAACGTTCTCTGTTCTGAAACTATTAGTGACACAAAGTTTCCCGCACATGCGACATGGTCCACACACAACATACTCGTACTAACGCACTTGAGGGTATTTGGTGAGACACAACTGAACGGTAGGGCCGCGAGACGGCTTGTAAACGTGCGTTAACATTACAGTGCCGACGGCAACTTCGAAGTAACGTTGGCGACCAAGGCGACCATCTATCATCAGGGGCTGGTGGAATGGAAACCACCTGCCATTTACAAGTCTTCCTGCGAAATAGACGTGGAATATTTTCCTTTCGACGAGCAAACGTGCGTTCTTAAGTTCGGTAGCTGGACGTACGACGGATTCAAGGTAATTGCGTGGAGCTCCGTCACCGCTCTCGCTGACCGCTCTGTTTGTCCGCAGCGCCGACGGCAACTACGAGGTGACGCTGATGACCAAGGCCACCGTGTACTACAACGGAATGGTGGTGTGGCAGCCGCCCGCCGTCTATAAGTCCTCGTGCTCGATCGACGTCGAGTTCTTTCCTTACGACGTGCAAACCTGTGTGCTTAAGTTAGGCAGCTGGACGTATGACGGCTTCAAGGTGACGCCCCGCTGTACGCTGCTTGGCGCCGCGCGCGCGGGCCGTAGCCGTAGGGCCCGCCGCCCCGGCCGATGTCCATGCAATAGCTTGTTGGCTCGAACGTAATTCGTCGTGTAATTATATTACTTTTCTGTCCATGTGGTATGTTATCTCACTTTTACATATTGACTGTAACGATGACGCTAGAGTAGTGGCGAAGAGCGTGCGCTCGGTGCCGACGTTCGCTCCCCGCCCCCGGCTCGCTCCGTAGCTCTGACATGTTGCAAGTTTACATTTCTATTGCGATGGTGATGACTTAAGTATATGGAGTAGCGGTTATGTCGACGTGCGTGATCACGAATGCTCCAGAATATCCTCGGCCGGTCCACTTAGCTCGTTCGGCCTTCCTCGCTCGACACGGAAAGGTATAAAATTCTAACAGCCAGGTGATATGGGATGCAATAATTTCACTCGATCCGTTCCTACCCGACACATCCCGCTCCGATAGAGCCTTTCCGTGCTACACGATAAGCCGCGAGTGCGAAGGTAAATACCACTTAGATGAACAATGAGCTAACTATCGCATCGGTACGCGGAGCGGCGTCTCTCGGAGCTGTCACACCCTCCCATAGCTGGCTCCGCTCGCGCCACACACACACACACCCGCCACACGCCCGCCACACGAGCGCCACACGAGCTTGCTGCATGTGTCCCCGTCAGTGTACACTCCACTCACCGCATGTTTCTAGCTTGTTTCCGAATCACTTGCATTCCCGATCACGGCGCGATCGCTCGCCGCTCGACGCGGTCGTGACTCTTGTACACAGCTTCACACGAACCTACACGCGAACAGGTTTAGCACAGCACGTGAACCAAACGAAGATAAAGATCACACTTGTTGCTCTACACTATCGAGCATAAATAGTCATCATGTTGCATATTTTATACCTTTCCCTATTAGCGACTCATATACTTACTGGCTGTACCTAGTGTGGTGTCGCTGGCAGTCCATTGCATGTTGTCATTTCAAAGAAAGACGACACCACTCCCAATCTTTGACACGGAGTCCATAATGCACAAAAATCTAAATGTTAAAGTAGAATACGCCGTCTCGTCGAAGCGTCGAGGACCCTCGGGCTGTCGAGGAGACGGTCGTTGCATGCTATTACAACACTCGACCGAAGCACGCGTCTTATGCCAACACGCCGCCACTGTAACGAACGCAATTGTTGGTTTATGTTCATTAGAGAAAGAGAGTCAGACCGAGTTGGTATGAGGCGGGTCGCTCGGGACGCTGCGTCCGCGCGACACACACACGCGCGGCGGAGCCGGCGCTTTCGACCTCCTTATCAGATTTTTTGACGAGTCGTTGAGAATGAAGTGCGCTACTTCCGAGATACGATATTCCGACACGAAGTAGTGCGCTTATTCTACGCGATAACGTTAAGGGACCAGGAGAAGGAGGTCGTCCTCATCCTATTTACTCTTGTCGAAAGCTCCACGATCACTCGTTATATTCGGTGTTTTCTGTGTTTTCGCGTTGTTATTTCTTCGCATGAATCGAATTGTTGTGACATGTCTACATTGAAGATAAGTGTGTCGGTTTGTCGTTAAAGGTTTTGCTCTCAGTTTGTACTCAGGTACATCCCACTTGGCACACTCTGTGATATTGTTTTCGAGGCATCTCATGCGCACACCAGCTTGGAATATACTGATCTTTTATACAGAGAGTCCGAGATAGTGAAGTACACAGTTTTAATGTCTGCGTTGGCAAGATTTGATGGGATTTTTATTTAGATAATTCAACACATTGTGTGACAGGGTGCATGTATCAAATAAGTAATTCTTATGACTAAATAGGCAATGAATTAAACTTAACTAAATAGATATAACAACTCATCACTATCCTACGATGGAGTAAAAAATAATGATGAATTAGCTTAGTTAAATAAACGATCGGGTGCTACAAATTTAGCCACAAATTACGATATAATCCTACCACATTATGTAACTTGGATGACATAATATTTCACTCGAGTTACAGTAAAAGGGAATTAAGTCAAATTCAAATTAATTAATAAGTGAATCATTGTTTTTTACTCCATAAGAGATACTAACAAGTAGAACTAACCTGCATCATTCTAAACGCATATCATAAGATTAAACAAGTAATAGCAAATGTGTTAAACTTCCTTATATATGTGTCTTTTAAAGTTATCGATGTGTATTTAACTAGAGTATATTAATTTTAAGTTATAAGAGAATATAGTAACAATTTTCAAAATATAAATGATTGGCACCGGAGTCTTACTAGAATGTTAAAAGTGTGAGTAATCTGAGTAAGTATTCACAGATTTCTTCCAGAGACGTGGACAGCAAAATTTAAAGAAAGATAAGTAACCTTACATTGCATCTGGGAAAAAGAATCATACAAGACCAAAATAGCTTTAAGTAGAATAGAACACAAATAGAAAAACTCTTCAACTTCTCACTGTTAATATACAGGAATAGAACGCAAATACTTTAATATTTTCTTGCTAAGGTTGGTCTAACCGAGGTCGCTTTAAATGAAATAAGCTTGAATGTGAGCACCTTTTCAAAGGGAACACGTAACGTTCATAATCGCAATCAAGACACACGTATCTCCCAGCATACCCCACATTTGAAATTCTAATCTATTTTGTTCATTCAAGACGTAGGTTTAAGATGAATATATTCATTTGAACTCCGGTGCCTTGTGAATGTTCACGTATGTTGGGACGAGTAAATAGTTTTGTGAGTTGGTATGTACACAGGTGGACTTGAGGCATATGGATGAGCAAGCGGGCAGCAACGTGGTGTCCGTGGGCGTTGACCTGTCAGAGTTCTACATGTCCGTCGAGTGGGATATACTTGAGGTGCCGGCTGTCAGGTACGTAATACTACCTAGCCCCTTGGCCACGAGCTACACACTCAAGCGACACGTGCCTTGTGACAACGATTGCGGAGAAAATAAATGAAAGACCATGCCGCGAGTCACGGCGACGCGACGGATAAAATTCATACTAAAGCGCTTGTCGCTTGACGCAAGTCGCATCGCTCGAGCCCGTGAACGAGGCTTAAAGATTAACCCCCTTACTAATAAACGTTGTATATCGCCTGTATAGTTACACACCGATTTCTCTCTTTCAGTCGTCAGCAATTTGACATTCGAAAGAAGAAGACAAAGCGTTGTTTAACGTGTAACTATACAGGCGATATACAACGTTTATTAGTAACCCCGGTAAATGAGTAGGTGCCGGAAATTCCCTTTGAATTTTTAGATAGGGCTTATGCATGCCCTAATCCTACTCCTTATTCATAAAACCTCTGTCTTTTTATTTATGTTTTTAGAAAGCTAATAAAATCACCATTTTCGATATTTAAAACGTTTGAAAGAACTTATAAATAGCATAGGGCGCTATTGTTTTGTCTGAAAGTAACTGTATATTTTTGGTATCTGAAATTGATAACGTAGGTACCATAAAATTCGCAGTATTGCGTTTCAGTCGAGTGCTGATCAACCCACGCTGAAATAACTACCTTTTCTTCCAACTTTTACTGTCGTATTTCAGGTCTTTTCGAGATGTCTTTATTATTCGCAAGTTCCGGATTCTAGACAGTCTTATGAAAGACTTGTCCAGTTTTATATTAGTTTCTATCCGTTATATATACAGATGGACGGTTTATTTTTCTTTGCCAGATTAGGTCCCATCTGCTACCAAGCTAAGTTTGTATCAACTTCCTCATACTCCAGCTCATAAACGAAACCTGAAATAACAGAACAGTCTTCCTAACGCTACAAAAGATATCTCCCATGTTACTCGCAGTTCATCTCACAGTAAAATAATAACCGGTGCACGACTACGACGTATGACTCCAACGATGCTCGCTCACATTTCCTTGAATTATTTAAAGTCCGACGGTGTAAGGATACTAAGGATACTCACGTTCGTGCTTGGAGATATAAAAGTTTATCGTACGACCGTTTAGTTTCAGTTATTGTGGGTGGGCCGGTGACGGCTGAACTAAATGACCGCTATCAGTACTTATGTTATTACGACAGGGACTCATTTATTTATTGTTGCGTAATTCCTTTCTTCGGTCTTTTAACTTTTAATTGCTTCGTATGTTTCTTCATAAAGGTAGGTATTTTTTGTTTACCGTTAAATAAAATCTTCCTCTGCAAAAAAATGTTAGGTAGGTACTTGAACAGTAATTTAAAAAAGGCTCTAACAATGGTTAATACAGCACGAAATACGTCCCGTAGGCGGTAAACAAAAGTTAATTGGAGTTCGATGTACAGCGGTCGTTTGTCCTCAGCCCTCAGCCCTCCTTGCCGGCTACGGGCCGTTATCCGCCTCTCGAACACACGAGTGTCATTATTAACCCGACGTCACTTACCTCGCCATCACTTTTACGACGTGTATCCGCTTTGCCACGTTAAGCTGTGCTTGCTTCTAAACTTACGCTACGAACACCTCCCGATTTCAACCCCTTTAAAGTGCGTGGGTATAATGTCTGAATAAGATGTTCTGATAAGTCACGCTGTCGAAGGCTCAAGTACCCCGGTATCCACCAAATAATCTAATCAGCTTCTCTAAAAACGCTGAGCAGATCCTTGCTTCACCTCAATGTACATTTTCCTTTATAGACGTCATTTTAAAATTCTAAGAGGATTTTAAAAAGGAAGAGGTCTACGGAATACTTAAAAGAAAACAAGCAGTAAAAAGAGGGTTGTTGTTCTTAGAAATAAAATATTTCTAGAAAATAACCCGGCTTTATAAAACTGATGTTTAAGTACCTACCTCCTCAAAATAAAGCACTATTTCAGCTTTACTGACATGGGTGGCGTACTGTGAAAATGTTGCAGTAACAAAGGCCTTCGCTGAAGCAACACAGTAAAATCTCCTTACAGACGAGCCTCCGGTAATGTCCTTTATACATATTCTGTAGTTGTAACACAGCCCGCGGCTGACTCCTACTTACTTTGAATAAAGTTCGCATTGCCACGTTAACAAAGCTATTGCAACGGTAAAATTGTCAAGTGCTTTTACAAGCTGCGAGGTTTTCTAAAGACGCTGTCATAGACGCCGTTCGAGGTTTAAATTAACGGGTTTTATTATAATATCTACGATGAAATACTGGTAGTTGCTTTGTGTTTTCCTTTTAGGTTACTACAGAGAAATATGACGTACCAAAATATAAATCTATAGACATAATATATCTATCTGTACATACACTTTGAGTAATAAAACAGTACAGCACTTGGTTTCCTTCAAAAATATTAGCCCAATAATAAAACGCTCATGTTTTATCACCGTGAAATATTATATCATAACTTTGCATATGGAATGTACCCTTCGTTTGATTGACGGATAGCTAGACGGTCGGGACAAACTGCGCTTTTCCATATAAAATGATTTCCCTGGAAACGATATAAATGCCATTTTCATATTCCTTCAAAGCTTTTACGAGCTACTCTACGAAATTACACGAACACACACTTCTTATATGGCCGCTCATAAAATATTGTTTTACAAAATTTGCAAGCGTTTAGGTACGTATTTACTTGTCCTAACTTTGCTGAGGGTTCGTGATCTATTCTATAACTAATTTGCATTAAGATTTCTGCGTTCAACTGTCTAACTATTCAAACCTTTTCAGAAGGCTCAAAGTAGTCTTACGTGTCTGCGGCTTTAATCTCAACTACTTAAAACTTTCTATTGCCCGCCTATAAAATGATATTTAAATATTAAAATCGCTTGTAAAACTTCTACTGTAACTGAAACGCGAAAGTGTCGTTATTGATGTTTGACTTTTACGAAGTTTTGTTTGAAGAGCCTCTGTTGCAGACTCAATGGCTGTATTCTGTCCAATAATTTAATTTCAGAGTTCTACGCGTTTTGAGTAATTTAATAAGACACATTTAAAGGCAATACAATTGAACTGCCTTTAAAATGCGTCTTATTAAATTCAAACTACTTAGAAAACTTTGAAGACAGCTGTCATTACAATCTTCAAAGTTTTCTAAGTAGTTCGACTCTGATCATTTAAATATGCTTAACGTATAGTAATTAATTCTTGACAGTTTATAGAGTGCCACTAGCAGCACTCAAACTTTATTAACACCGCCTCGGGCCGGCTAAAGTGCCGTAAGCATCGCATTGTCATTGTCACTGTCACTAAGTCGCAGCACTTGGTATTTTGATCGATTGTTGAGGTTAGATCGCTGTAAAACACCACATTCCCAAAACATTACATTCTCTTGTGCCAAAACGGACCCTGACACTCGCCGGCAGCTGCCGCGGCACCGTTCGCTACGCTTGCTCGGCTCGTGTGGTGTGTGGTCACAGTTCTAACCTAAACTAACCTACCTTTCAGCCATTTTAATTTGCTAAGGCACTTAAGCTTAGCCGGGTATAGATGAAAGAAACTACCCTTAACAATCAAACAAAATAACAAATGACAGTAACAATGCAATGCTTACGGCACTTTAGCCAGGCCACTAGAGTGCAGCAAAAATTCGTGTGGCACTCTATACACTTCCTTAATTCTTTGCCACTAAAAAGTATGGTATATAAACATGGGAATGATTTTCTTTCGCCAAGTTCTACATTCCTAATTATGACCGTTGATGATTATTTGCACAGGAATGAGAAGTTCTACACATGCTGCGACGAGCCGTACCTGGATATCACATTCAACATCACGATGCGGAGAAAAACACTGTTCTATACGGTCAACATCATCATCCCTTGCATGGGGATCTCCTTCCTTACCGTCCTCACATTTTACCTGCCTTCAGATAGCGGAGAGAAGGTAATTATTCATTAAACTAATTAAGGTTATAGTTCTCTTCTGATAAGTACACTTCGATCCTTACTCAAGTTGGCACTGTTGTCAATAATGTTGGATATTTTTAAAGAATGCGTTCAATTTTACAAACGACGTAATTCCAATCATATTTACGTTGCATAGATTTTACCTACAATTCGAACGGGAACTTTATTTAAACGTAATGTTTGAACAATAGTATTACTGATCAAATAGTTTATAAACCTCTATGTCCACTTCTCTACGAACTACAAACAGCCTAAGATACAAAGCTTGATAAAGCCCCCTCGGGGAATTCGTTGTCTCTTTTGATTTATGTAGCTTGTATGTATACAAACCTACTACAACTCGATATTTAATCTATAGAAAACGTAATATTATTACCAATTAGAGGATTATATCCAAGATACGAATACTTGGAAACATGCTGGTCCTGCTCCATAGGACAATGTAGAGTCTAGACAAAATCAAACTGGTTGCTAATTTAATTGCTTGGTTGTTATTTGGTTGCTTTATTATTTTTATATTATTATTTTTACGACATTGATTTTACATTAATCATGTCATTCATGATTACTTTAACTCACGTACTGACGTATTAGTAAATATATTACTTGTATTTTTTTTTGGAATTTCTTATAGTTCTACAATGTTTGTAAATATGAGAGCACCATGTATCTATCACATGATTAGTTAATCTGTCATTGCTTAATTTTTTGACTCCGTATCAAAGTTGCGACAAACAAATGCGCGACAAATGCTGGAGCGACAGTACGATAGGTCGACCATCAGCGGTGCGACAGAACATCAGCTCGACGAACGTTAGCGCGACAGATTGTTTTCACGACAAACGATGGCACGACGAAACTTTTAATCGACGAACGTTAGTGCGACTGATTGTTTTCACGACCATCGATGGGACGATGAAACTTTTGATCGACGAACGATAGCGCGACACAATTTTCGCTCGACAAACTAAAGCACGACAAACATTTCTATAATATTTTGTTGCTAATAGCAGATAACAAAAAAATGTGAAGTACTAAGTACTTTCGTTTTTAATGTTTTTATTGGCAATATTCTTTATTGTCAATGTAAATGACTGCAGCGCGCGAGTGCAGTTACGAGCAAGGTAAGCGAAAACCATGTATTAAAGAACCTAAAACTTAACATTTTTTTTCTTATCTGCTATTAGCAACGAAATATTATAGAAATGTTTGTCGTGCTTTTGTTGGTCGAGTAAATGTTGTGTCGCGCTATTGTTCGTCGATCAAAAGTTTCGTGGTCCCATCGATAGTCGTGAAAACAATCTGTCGCGCTAACGTTCGTCGAGCGCTAATGTGCTGTCGCACCGCTGATGGTCGACCTATCGTACTGTCGCTCCAGCATTTGTCGCGCATTTGTTTGTCGCAACTTTGATACGGAGTCTAATTTTTTATTCTTTTTTGGTATCCTATTGTGGTATAATAATTCTATTCTAGGTGCATCGTCTTCACATGTAAATATATAATTAATGTATACAAAATAGTATAAAACATTTTAAAAGAGTAACGGTGGAGTTTCTTGCCCATTCTTCTCCATACGAAAACCATCTTTTGCCACCCACCTTTTGGAAGGGGCGACTAGAATCATTACAAATATTTTTTTAAATTTTGTTTTCATGTGTGCCTTACAAGGGCCTACTCGTATTAGAAATAAATGATTTGACTTTGACTTTGACATCATTAAATAGGCAAAAACAAAATATAATACGGTATCACAAATATTGAATTTTTCTCTTAGGTTTTGTTCAGTTCACCCTATAATAATACTTGTATTTACTTTAAACTTTTAATATTACGATCGTATTAAATAACATTTAATATCCAACTTTTGTCAAAAAACAATAAAAAAGAAAGGGAAAGCCCTAATGGAAAGCACCTAATATTTTTTATTATATTAATTTAGCCCACATGAATAAAATTTCCAACGCTGTTATTGGAGTGAACTTCTAAAAACAAATTAACAAAAATTCTGCGCGTTTTGTCGACAAAGTTGGAGCGGTCCGTAAAGTTTTCAGTGAATATTGTTACAACCGCTGAGGTTCAAATTGCTCAAATACGATTACTCAACGTGTTCTTTTATTGCTCTCTTGTGATTACCTACCCCAACGTAATAAAAATGTATTTCATTTGTGTATCAAGCGTTCAAATTGAGCTTAGTTATGATTTACACGACCCTTCCCGCGAGTATTGTGAGTTACTGCGACGCGAATGTATCGAGGGGATGTAAACTAATGACATTAAACTGTTATCTCTAAATGTGTTAAGAAGGTTTGGGCAATATTGTACGCCGACGCCTGATCAGGTTAAGGAGAACGTGGAATACATCAAGCTTACATTAGCTTACATTTTCGGCGTACCTGCGCATACAAATGTCTAACTGCTGTCTTAGTCAGTAGAAATACAGAAGAGAGAGAAGAAAAGATTAGATTCCTAAATAGACACATGGTATGTGAGTCTGTTAATATTATACATTTTATTTGTGCAACGTAAATATGATTACAATACGATCGAATCGACGATACGCATTCCTTAAAAAGTTTGATTGACTTTACTTGGACCCACTTGCTCTAGTTATTTCGCTCAAGAAACATCTTTTTAATAAGCAATAGCCAATTATTAGGCTGTTTTAAAATAATTGTAATATTGCTACGACGTAGCCGTCGCGTCGTAGCCAATGTGCTACGCCTCTGCTACGGCGTAGCATCAGTCACTTTTCTTGTGCATCAGACGTGGCTTTTCTTTCCTGCTCTTTTTCATTCTAGGTATTGTCATTCATTTCATAACTGAAAGAAAAGTTTTAATTAGTAGACTTGGTTCCTTCAAACGATAGGTATCTTTTATATTTACTACGACTTGCAAATGGAACAGACTTGTTTATTTATTTATGTTCACACCGTAAAATAGATACAGATACGACATATAACTGTTACTTTTGTTGTGTACTGTTAACTGTAATATTAAAAAGCTGAATAAATTGCGCAATCAGGCATTTTATCCATTTGGTTTCTGTTTATTTATAAACTTTGTAAATATATTCAATTAAGCAAAATCATTAGCAAACAAATATTCACTTACCGCATGCCATATAACAATTTAACTTTCATGTATGAAAATAAAATATTACAGTATTTATAATATAAATAATTCTTTATACATAATTCTGCCAGTGCTATAGTAAAAATGTTGTACTTTACTTTATTCATTACTAGCGGTTGCCCGCGATTTTGTCTGCGATCCAGGATGAAAGGTAGCCTATGTTCTTCTTCAGACAAATTTCATTCAAATCCATGCAGTTTTAGAGTGAAAGCGTAATAAATAAACAAACGAAGAAACTTATTTTCGCATTTATTTATATAAGTTAGGATTTTTAATACAAGTGTTGAATTTGACATAGTTCTTCATGATATACCTCACTGTAAGGTGTGTCTTCTCAGTTTTAACTTATAGCAGCCTTGGCATACTCTTTCGATATCGATTCAATATCGGTGTGTAGATATACATACCGAAGAGTATGTGGTCCCTTTTATTTGACTCAAGGGATGGAACTTTTTGATCACCTAAAAGTTCTGAGTTTTTGACATAAATCTCAATCAGGTTGGTGATTACACTTTGGATCGTTTATGACACGTATTTAAGAACTTACTATAATAATATGATCAGTAATTAAGTAGATACTGATATATCAGAAAGTACTAATAACTATTTAAATAACTGCCTGATAGGTCGTTAAATGTTTAATTTTATTTTGTAAAATCAATATCGAATGCTCATCGCAATCAATCGTCTGTGCTAACTTCGAGTTGTATTTATGTTTATTCAATCTCGAAGATAGAGTAGAATCTAACTTCAATTAATTATGTAAGATAACACTGTGTAGCAAATATTTCATTCTCATTACGTTCACTGATATTCAACGGTGGAATTGAGATAACGTTTCTGTCTACATATGTAATAACTTGTATGGTATGTATTTAGTGTTATGCGATAAAGCTACACTGCGCATACTGTTAGATAGAACATAACTTGCTAACATGTAAAACACTGGTTAGTAGACATGCATTAAAATTTCATGACACGGTATTAAAAAATGCACCCTGTAAGGGCACTGCAAATTCTATATATCAAATGACTAAATTACATAATACAATATTGATTCTAATTATTACAATTAATTAGTTTATATTAAATATTACAACAGAAAGATATGACATTTAGATTTACAACATCCATTTTTATTTTTCGCAAACTATAAAAGATTGATTTTACACAAGAATACTTTCAATATAAATTTCGTCATAAGTTGTAAAAAGAACCCGCGAAGCTAACCGGTTTTCCTATCAGAAATAGTTTATGTTGTATGCGTCGATGGATAAAAATCGTAAATCACTATGATGAAATGATTGGTTATCAGGTTATGCGGGATGGTGTCAAGTGTGGGTAACTTGATCGTATTCATCAAACTTTAATTGACGGAACTTTAATTATTGTTGGTCTGATTTCATTACAAAAGTACGGTCTTTCGTTCTACTTAAAATGATTATCTGTTATTCTTTATTATAATAAAGTATATTAAATACTTATAACGAGGCGAAGGGTCTTTGTGGCACTGGCTCCTCAGGTAAGTATCCCTCAGTTTCTTCCAAAGAAGATAATCATCATCATCATCATCATCATCAGCCTATTAATGTTCCCACTGCTGGGACACAGGCTTCCTCTCTATGAGAGGGAGTGGGCTGTAATCTACCACGCGGGCCCAGTGCGGGTTGGTAGATGTCGCATGTCTTCGAATTTTTGGTTCTAAGACATGCCGGTTTCCTCACGATGTTTTCCTTCACCGTTTTTGAGAGCAGTAATGATGAAATTATTTACACAAAGTAAAGCGCCTGCTTGGGTTCGAACCCACGACCTACAACTCGTAAGTCGGGGCCGTTACCACTGGGCCACCACTGCTCCCAAGAAGATAATATCAAATATTTTTAAATATGTATACAGGGTGTCAGAGACGTCGACGCGAAGCCTGTTACCATGGATTCAGTACATGATTCTGAAACCACCTGCGTTGATATTTTTCGTCGGTTATTTAAAAAAAAAATCTGGTGATTCATAGAAAAGTGTAATATGTACCTACGCGGTCAAAATGTATGGAATAGCTGTTTTTTTTTTAAATAACCGACGAAAAATTTCAACGCAGGGCGCTGAATTTTGCAATTCAGTACATCCTGAATACAGGCAACAGGCCACAGCACACTGGTAACACGTCGATGTCCCTGACACCCTGCATATGAGTGTGTTATTGTCAACAGGTAACCCTATCAATTTCAATATTGATTAGTCTCCACGTGTTCTTCCTACTAGTCGTCGAGATCATCCCTCCTACGTCCCTGGTTGTGCCCCTCTTGGGAAAGTACCTTATATTCGCCATGATTCTCGTATCTATCAGGTAAGTGCCTTCAACCGCCCGTAATGGAATAAATCTGTCCCAAAAAAAGTAGGACCAGTAGACATGGACAAGCGAATTGTTGAATGGTGACCGCAACCGGAAAAAAGGGTGATCCCGAAAAATCACCCTTAGGGACACCCGTACCTTTCCTGAAGTAGCTCAGTTTGTAGTTTTTCTCATGTTCCGTTGGCGACTTATTTGACGTCGTGAAGTAATGCTCCGTAGTTTCAGCAGTAAGTTTCCCGCCATCTTGTAGAAGTACAATGCATGTCCGTAAGTTTGACGTAAGAGGAATTTATTGGACGCTTCCTCCTTGCGTCTACATAGTCTTCAAGAATAGTTTGCTGCTCTATATATTGTAAATTTGCAGAATGTCTATTATTTGATGACGTGTTTTATGTGTCTTGATGGCTCCATTAATATTTACCATGACATTTGTAAGCGGCACTGACAACGTAATGTTCACATGTAAAATATGTAGCTAGATAATTATTTAACAGGTAGAAAGGTGCCTTTATGCTTATCTATGTAGAATCAAATTACTTTAAGGGCTTTATTTAATCAAATAAAACCATCTTATTTAATGGTTTTATACTCTACTGCTCTACACGATTAGGAGGTATTTTAATTCTATATTAATCTATATAAACATTTATTTTATATACTTTAATCCGAGCATTTATATGACTATAGATTACTCCCAAGTTGTCCATACCAGAAGTGTGCACTTTGTTAGCAAAGACGCCACGCGACCGACTACGACCGTTTCAAAAAGTTTTATAGCTCTAAATAGGAAACGGCGCAGTAAACTACCATTGAGCTACACGAACTACCTCGTGATTAAAAATAAATAAACAAGGATGCTCCCGTCGTTCTATGTTTCTTTGGTGAATGTAATAATTTCGCAAATTGAGAGTGGAGGGTGTTTAATTTAATTCTCAGCGCCCCTTTGATCCTCGTCACTTTGGAGGAAACAACTAAAATAGGTAGCTACGTGCGTGTATCTTAGCTTATTACACATTAACAGTAATCTTTGGTTCCAAGTATTGCTCTTTGTTCTGCTGGTGATAAAAGACAGAGGGCTATTCTTAGGTACGATATTCTTTGCGTAGGAGACAGTTTCGTAGCGAAATAGGTATTCATTTATTGAATCAGGAAATTGGATACTGTTTGATATAACATTAAAAAAATAGTTATACCTAACCTATTAACATTATTTTGCTACAATGTATAATAAAAGTCTTTATTAGGTTTTTCAACAGCCACTTATACTCGTATGTTAATAGTCAAGCTGAAATAACCTTATTAATATTATGTAAAAAGATCAAAGCTTACTTCGAGTTAAATTTTATCAAATCAAAGCGCTATAATAATACGTTTTGGACCAAAGTAATTTATTTAAATATGGCTCGGTTGGGGCGTGCTAGCTACCATATTTCCATATAAATTAAAAGTTGGTTTGTAACACGATATTTGATTGCATGCTCTAGCTTCAAGAAAATTTAATTTTTAACACCCTGACCTCCAATTTTGAGTTAGGATAATTGGAAACCTTTGTACTGAGTCCCGCTACAAAGTTGCTAAAAGTCCAAGCTAAGGCTAGGATTAATATTTAAGTACATAAAGAAGCAGGTACAGTCACGAGCAAAAATATATTACTATTGTTCATAGTCGGCAGTAATATCTGATTTCATGATTAATCCATTAATATCTGTGGTCAATATTACGACAAAAAATAATAATTTGTGGAAGGCATAAAAGTGGTAGCACCAATATCTGACGTATAAGGATAAATCAGCAGTAATATCTGATTTCATGATTAATCCATTAATATCTGTGGTCAATATTACGACAAAAAATAATCATATGAGGAAGGCATAAAAGTGGTAGCACAAATATCTGACCTATAAGGAACACCAAAACTATCTGACGAGGCAAGCGACGTCAAAATATAGCTTTGGCTTCAAAAAGATGTTTCATCTCTTGAATGCTGAAAACTGAACCGAATGCACGATGTCGACATTTTTAAGTTGGTCACAAATGATCACATATAATCTCCGTCATCTTGACGACAGATATGATTAGATGAATTATGAAATCAGATATTATTGGCGAGCTGTCCATAGTCTATAGTAATATATTAATGCTCGTGACTGTAAATAGGTAGTTTTATGTATTACAAAACGTGTATGCGAAGTAATGTAGCAATTTTTAAGTTATGACTTTAAGTAACTTACTTATGCCTTGTAAAAAAAATGTCTAATGTTAATCATCATTGCCTTTCGTAATACGGAAACGTACATAAGTAAGGCTAACAGTTATGCTGCCAATATAATAATAGGTACCTACATGGTTTACACACTATTACCATGTTAACTATTCATAAATAAACCGGTAACACGACCGCGGCGCGAACTACCTGATTCAGCACTATTCAGCAGGGAACTAACAAATTACTCAACATTATTTGTAGCACTATTGTGTAAACCTATGAATAAAACTATATTAGCATTAATAATTAAGCGTAATGTATGTACGCAAGGATTGTTAGTCATTGATTCTTTATGCACACACGAGCAAGATAAATATAGGAAAGCACTGTACAGCATTGGAAATTACAATGATTTGCTTAATCAGTGATTGCAATGTGTGTTTCATACTTAAAATTACTCAAATCAAATACTAAGACTAAGATAAAAACATGTACCTATAGGATAGAGAACTACCTAATTAAAGTTACGGTCAGAAGGTTATCGGTAAATTCTACTAGCCAATATATGCTATTAATTGTACCCATGTCCTTGAGTAATAAAACCTTTTATTGCTTTTAGTATATGTGTGACGGTAGTGGTCCTAAACGTCCACTTCCGTTCGCCGCAGACCCACCGGATGGCGCCTTGGGTGAAGCGAGTTTTTATTCACATCCTGCCACGACTGCTCTTCATGAAACGACCGCAGTACAAGTTTGACACAACAAGGTGAGTCTAAACTTGCAGTATCGCGCTAAACTTTGTTTCACAATCTTCGCAATTAAAGTCAAATTAATTCGGACTTTACTTGTTCTAATCTGGATCTCTGAGTGAACATTGCTGATTCCGGCCGGCCGGGCCGCCAACTCGTAAATCCGACCGCGGATCAGTAACAACTCTAAATTAATTATAAGTTTAAAAGACTAGCCGGTCGCGGCCGCAAGAGTCAGGCGTTTATTTCTCACTTTTACTCAACTTTAGTACAAAGCTTAAAGTTAAAAAAGCGACGGAACGAACTGCAAAGATTGCGTGCCGGATTTTTTTTAAAGCGTGATACTGGCGACAACTTTGCTTGCCGCGCGCCTTTTTACGAGCTAACATCACTTTGAGGTATTTCTGCGAGATTCCGAGTTAATGTTTTAATTTTACGGTCTGACATCAAACATTTTTATCAACATGTTTGCCTCCATTTATAAAATCCGGTGCATTATCTGTACGTAGCTACACACCGAGTCATATGGAACTTTATTATCTAGGTTGGTGCATTAACTGTTGGTTGTTACAGAACTATTGATCCGCCAGCGCATAGCTATTATTAACCAAAACCGTTTACCACTCATAGCCAGTCGCTGGTTACACTGGAATGCCCGAATAGCTGCTGTTTAGTATCTATGTCTGTCAGTTAACTGGCTTGCGAATAATTCGTGCGGATAGCTAGACGGTATCGTAATTCACTTACGAATGGATGTCTGTTAAACTAGACTAGAGGTGTAATAGTACCGCCGCCTCGCTGTGGTTACCGACTTACCCAAGATTACGTAAATGGATCTCTGAGGCAGATCACATGCTCGGATCATCTGTTGGGTTCCTCCTAACTCTATCCACTAATGTGGCTTCTCTGTTTTGGTAATTAGTTAAACTTTATGTCAGTTTTAGTCTCGTCACCTAAATTACGCGGGAACTTTTCATTGAAATCAAAAGTAAATATCAAGGCATTTAAGTTCTATACACAAAGTACGCCATTTGCAAAATTTAGTAAAGGTTAGTCTAATATGATTGTATCGCCTTAGAAGTTAAAACCAATAAATACGCCTACCTACATACTGCATACTTCTAGTATTAATACGTAGGTATGTATATATTTGATAATAGACTTCGGAATATTCGGAACTGGGTCACATACAAATTGTTTAGGATTTATTGACCGGCCCGCCGCCGTAACCAAACTTTTAAAACAAACAAAGCCGCGTTCGATTCTTATTGTTTATTTTTACTTTAGCAATACTATAACATGTAAAATAGTGCAAGCTCTAATGGGGTTAACGTTTGCAAAATATGCAGACCGCAATCTGACTTCTGATAGGTGTTGTAGTGATCAGAGGCTTCAATATGACTGATGTTGCCAGTGACTATTGTGGTCACTCACTTCCCCCACGCCTGTTAAAATTGTTAGTATCTCAAAAGACTATTGGTTTTAATCATAGAACTTTATTAAAAATACGTAACACTAATACATAAGACGTTTATTTTTTATATGAAAAATAGAAATAAGAATTAAAAAAGGTATTTTTTTTTACAGAAGCAGTTACTTTTTGTTCTTACAATCATTGGCTACACATTTATGCAAAGCTAAGCAGTTCAGTGTTTTTTTTTTTTCATCTACATGATATAGTGCGACAGTTATGTAGATCGACATTGGACGGACATTTATTTGTCATTTTGAGACTATTTCCATAGATAAACTTGTGCTGAAGATCTTAAAAACAGTATAATTACAATGCATCGGAGGTACCCACATATTACTCTAGACTTGAAGGGAAAGCCTATGTTTTGGCATATCTATTTATTGTCGCAGTTCATCCGCTGTTGATGAAAAAAAATAAGTGCAAACTTTTTCCAGATCTTGAAATTGGTGTCTAGTCAAAAGCCCGTTATCCAAAGCAGAAAATGTATCCTGAACAAAATCCATCGACGCGCCGCCCGTTTAGAATTTGCTTTTTGGTTCCAATGAGACAGGTGGTATCGCAGCCTGTTAAAGAGTGCAGTGCAGATAGAATATTACATATATTCTCGCCAAGGAACTATGCACCTAAAAGGAACCCTATTTATATTTGCGGTGGGATGGACAACCCTACAAACAGATGTAAATTGCAAGGTGCAGCATTAACCGAAGTTACCGTTTTCAAATCGAACCACTTGGAGGCTGGTTTAAGAATGTTCTGCTATATATTTCATGCTGTCAAACTGAACAATGACTCGGAGATTATCATCCTGAGTCCTGACACATACCTATATCTTTGTGTTAGTCATTTATTTCTGCCATAAACTTAAAAGAATAGGTGGCCGAGGTTTGTAGTTTGAGAGATTACCAAAGAAAAACCGCAGTTTAGAGTGCCATTTAGCTACTCAACCTCTTAGCGAAAATATATGTTATATTCTACCTGAATTGCACTCTCATGATTACAAACAGTATTCTTTTGAAGTTGTAGCGGTTCCACCGCCACATACAAACTACGCAGCAAAAAAGACATGACGTCACACAATTCCTGCATCGCGCAGTTAGAGTTTACCGAGCGAAAAACATAGATAAGACTATCCGAAATCAACTCATGGGCAAGTGCCCGCCAGACATAACAACCCGTCTGGCCGGAGGATCCTCCCTTTTCTATGGTGGATGAGTGAACTTTACACCCTGTTCCTCATACCCCTAAAAAGTGTACAGACGCCAGCACATCAAGTTACTACAATCTGTCAAATTTCTTAATTATATTTTCAACTTTATCACTAAACAATAAGGTTCAATGTTGATTGGGAAAATTTGACAGATTGGAGTCGGTTGATGTGCTGGCGTCTGTACTATAACAATGTTAACAGGGCTAGGCGAGGGGGGCGGCTGACCACAATAGTTACTGGCAACATCAGTCATATTGAAGCCTCTGATCACTACAACACATATCAGAAGACAGAATGCTGTCTGCATATACTCTAATATGCATTGCATTGTCTGGGGAGCCTAGTCTAAAAGGAACAATTTTTAAAATACATTAAAAGTGAAGGTGGATCGTACAGCCTGTTAACATCGTCCAATCGTAACCGTATCTCAGCATAGCTAAGCCTCTACGGGCTACGGCGCTACGGCGTAGCAGCGTAGCGAGAAGCAATTTTTATGTAAAAATAATAAATATCTCGGTCTCGGGCTTATCGCTGTGGCTCGGTCCGACCGCAATAGCGAAGTGGCAATATTGCGACGCTTACTGAATTGTAAATAAAATCATTATTATTGATGATAACCAAAGGTTTACTGATACGTACGGCTCCCCGTAGACCGCTACGTAGCTGCGTAGGTATAGGATACGTTTAGTAGTTATTTGTAGATTGCTTTTATTACCTCATCCTTTTAACAAGGTAGTGAAAGACTGGTAGGCAATAACAATAAGATTTAACCGAATTTGCAAATCCTGGTTCACTCCCAATTGTATTTCAGAAACTGCAGTTTCACAGAGAATAAAGCCAACAAATTGAATGATAGTGAGCGATTGAAGAGCGCTTTGCATATTCATTTGGTTGCACTTTATTTCCCTTTTACATTTACTGGCTTTCACGACGTACGTACTTGCAAAGTAAATAGATCATACGTTGTATCTGTTTTCAGAAAACACACTTAATTCCAGTGTCCCGAAGTAAGTGCCTTCTTAGTCAATAATCAGATTAGAGAATCGTATATTAATCCGATTACGAGTATAGCACGGATTATATACGACAAAAGGCCGGCACCATACCGTGAGCAGGCGCACGCATACGTGCATGTACATATATGTAGTATAGAAACATACTGCAAACATTATGTCAGTCGCGAGGGCGCTTGCACTCGCTATGCGTAGACGCGTATCTACTTGTGCGTACGTTTTCGCTCAGTGTAGCCGGCCCTCTTTACTAATCTTTTACCACAGATCGCGGTACACGGCGTGCGGCGTGGTCGTGCGGTGCGGGGGCACGGCGCGCCCTCTGTACCCGTACCGACTGGCAGCGGCAGATGACGACTGCTGCGCACCCGGCGCATGGCCGCCACCTGCTGCGCCGCCTCCTCGTCCTCTTACGAGGACGCCGAGCAAGGAGGACCTTACACACACCACCTACCTCAATTCTGGGTAAGATATTGTTATTATAAAAAATATATGCTCGTGTAGTGTGTATGTGTGAAATGTGGGTGTTATAGTGGACCCTAACCCTTCGGGGATTAGACACGTGAATGTTATTTATGTTAAAAAATATACAATTAGAATAAACACCAGAAGGTGCTGGTCAGGTATAGAGAGCTCCGTTCTGGGTAGAAGTATTTACTCCCAATTATTTGACTATAAATGTTCCGTACCCAGATCGTGAGCACCGCTCTGCTGCAAGGAAGTTCACGTAAATACTATCGACTTATAATTTAGTTAATTATTTATACGTGCAGAAATACCAATAGGTAGGTACAGTCATGAGCATAATTATGTGATCTATTGTGTAAGGCCTCACAATAGCACCACAATAATATGCGACATTGAAGAAATGCCAGAACTATCTGATGAGACAAGCGAAGCCAAAATATAGAAAGCTGCATCGGCACTAAAAATATGTATTTTATTGAAAAATCGAATATCTGCTTACGCAGTTAAATTCGGAACACTAATCTCATCACTTTAGCAGCGTAAAAACCTGCCTGACAGTATAATGTTTCGAGTTCATGGAACTACTATATCGCAATCAGTGCCACTCATTCTGCAAAAATATGTCACATTACAAACTGGAAGCATGAATATCTGAAAAAAATGTTTGAAGTAGAATTTTTTTTTTTCCTTTTTTGCAACTGAACCGATTTCGACCATTCTGATAGTGATATGTATCTGTAATGAAATCAAATATTGCCGAACTGTACATACATAGAAATGAGAGAGTGGTGGCCCAGTGGTAACGGCCCCGACTTACGAGTTGTAGGTCGTGGGTTCGAACCCAAGCAGGCGCTTTACTTTGTGTAAATAATTTCATCACCACTGCTCTCAAAACGGTGAAACCAGCATGTCTTAGAACCAAAAAATTCGAAGACATGTGACATCTACCAACCCACACTGGGCCCGCGTGGTAGATTACAGCCCACTCTCTCTCACAGAGAGGAGGCCTGTGTCCCAGCAGTGGGAACATTAATAGGCTGATGATGATGATGATGACATAGAAATGTATTTATACCAGGTTCTCAATGGCAGCATGATCTTCCGTGATAGCAGGCGAACCAGTCATCATTCGAACCAGTAGACCAAATCAAACTGGTTGCTAATTTAATTGTAATTTGTTTTTGGAACGAAGTTCCCTTTCGCGCGTTGCGAAAGGGGGCTAGACGGAAAAAATTAAGACCAAAAGTTGTAACGACACTTTTTAATTTTTTATTATAACGCCATCTGTGAGCGACCACAGGTACTAATTAGTGGCATGCCTTTGTGAGGTTCATTCCATAACTTCGTTCCATCCGGGTGTCCCTTGACACCTCTCAGTTTTATTTTTTAATATATGACATTGATTTTACATTCTGTGATTACTCCTCACACACTGACTTATTAATTGTAATACGTTAGGAAAATCGTCTGTAATTGGTTTAGTTGAAAATAAATGCTTTGAGTTTGAAACATATATACGGGGTGTCCGGGACATCGACGCGAAGCCTGATACCATGGATTCAGTACATGATTCTGAACCCCCCTGCGTTGAAATTTTTCGTCTGAAATTTAAAAAAAAATCAGCTGCTCCATACATTTTGACCGCGTAGGTATTGCACTTTTCTATGAAACAGCAGATTTTTTTTTTATAACCGACGAAAAATTTCAAAGCAGGTTCAGAACCATGTACTGAATCCATGGTAGCCGGCTTCGCGTCGATGTCCCTGCCACCCTGTATTTATCTAATGTAGGTACCTATACAAAATGTTGTAAAACATTTTAAAAGAGTAATTTTTGCCCATTCTTCTTGTTAAATGAAAATGTTAAATTTTGTTTTCATGTGTGCCTTACAAGGGCCTATTAGAAATAAATGATTTGACTTTGACTTCATTAAATAGACAAAAACAAAAAAATATACGGCAGAAGACCTATATATCTGCATTTGCTTTCAGGATGGGTGACAGCAATAGATTCGGCGGCAGCTGCCTGGTGCACGGGTCAAGTGAAGGGGTTGTGGGGCCGGGTGCGGGACTAGCTGGGGGTCTGGCAGGGGGGCTAGCCCCCGAAGACGAGACACTTAGCCCCGTGCCCGACCCGCCACCCGGCTTCAGCCACTCTGCCTGTCCACCAGAAGTGCACAAAACATGCTTCTGCGTGCGATTCATCGCAGAACACACTAGGATGCTCGAGGACTCGACTAAGGTAGGGATTTTGTCTCATAATTCTTGTGAAAGTCCTTTCACGTTCTTATAGAAACACGAGTTAAGGCTCTTGCAGACTGGCGCGACATCGGTAATTGTTCTGCCGTGCAGTTTTCTCAAATTGTTTTATCGTAGCGTCGCGGCTGTTTGCGGGAGCCTTCAAGACATCGTGTTGCAACGTGTAGGTATTTCAATCAAACGTTAGTTTTTCTTCCCTTAAAAAGGCAGTAAAAACTAAATAATTCGCAAATAAAGATCCATTAACACCCTGAGTTATTAAACAAAATAGTGCGTTTATGTTCTTTCGAGAGTTCTTCGTCTCGTTTACATTACAGGCTCTAAGGGCCCTCGCCCACGGCGACTTTTTGTAGCGATGCAGTAGCGATGCTGTCGCACGCGCGACAAAAAGTGGCCGTGGACGAGAGCCCTTAATAATATAAATAGCGTCACAACAGCCATGCATTGCTTACAAAACGCTCGTGTATCGAAAGCTTAACGATTCAATAAGATTTAATACAATTATTAAAATGATTGTTAGGTATATTATTCTAATTAAACTTTTTAGCAAGCATTACTCTACATAAGGTACAATTGTCATCAATTATCCTTAACTTATCCTTAAGGCTGCCTGTCCCCTGGAGCGGAGAGGAGCGGAGATGTGCCAAAATTAACCAATAGAATCGCACCTCTGGAGCGGAGTTTTGATTCTATTGGTTAATATTGACACATCTCCGCTCCTCTCCTCTCCTCTCCGCTCGGGCAGCCTAAAACAAGGCCCACTAGTTGAAAAGAAGTACCTTTCTTCACAAAAATACTCTACGGTAGTGTACGGACACTATAATCTGCTAAAAGTATTTTAAACTGCATGGAAAAGAGCAAACGATCCCCGAAGTAGGTATTTTTTTTTTTTACTGAAACCTTTCAAAATTGACTCTTTTTTATGAACAGGTAAAAGAGGACTGGAAATACGTAGCGATGGTGCTTGACCGTTTATTCCTGTGGATCTTCACGCTAGCTGTGTTAGTAGGCACGGCAGGCATCATCCTGCAGGCGCCCACATTATACGACGACCGAGTGCCCATAGACAAGCATTTCAACCAGTATGCTACCTCGTCGCTAGTGCGGTGTCCGCCACCTTCGTAATGGAAATCTTGTCTCCATATGTTTATGGAAATATGACGTCAGTACAAGTTTTAAGCGCAGGCCACACTGGGAACGAAGGGAAACGTTAACGCTAAGTTCGTTTATTTTTCTTCCGCGACTTTTCATACTTCGGTTAAGAAGTAGGTATGAAGACACGGAGGAAAGCTAATCGAATTTAGCTTCGTTTCGCTTCGTTCCCAGTGTGGCCTGCGCTTTAGTATTTTAACATATTATTTGGAACCAAACTGATAATTTGTTATTGGTCAAATCTTGATAAGAGGGGAGGGGGGGCTTTAGGTTTATCTAGTTTAGTTTCTATGATTCGAACTTATGGAAATGATTATTTTTAAATATTTAATTTATTATAAAGACTTTCTTCCAGATACTAAAATATCGTCTGAACTGATAAGACTGACGTCATATTAGCTATAGACATGTCTAATGGTATGGTTATTCAATAATTATATAAGCAACGGTGTCTTTAAAAGGTGCAGTGATTTGTTTGGGAAAATCGATTTAGGTGTAATGAAAAAAAAAACTGTTTAAAGTGAGTGTGTTGTCTACCTATGGCATATACAATATTTGGCATTTTCTTAACGATTTTCGTGAACAAGTTACAGTAAGACCGAAGGACTATATTGCGTCGCCGTTGCATTACAAGACCCAACGCACACCCGTCCCGCCCGGAACGTGTTCTATTCCACGACACGTAACTATATCTCTAAAGTTTACGTATAATAAGTACTATCATATCTCTTCATAATATCTACTCTTGCATCCAACATTAGTATTAGCACATATCCATACACACTCATTCTGTTCCCCCATGCAACAATTTGAGAGCATTTCAAATTGCTCATACCAACGTCTTATGTGACAATAAAATGTAGCAATTGTTTTTGTAGCTATTTCTAATAATTGCCTAATAGTATCACAACCCAAAGCGACTTCATAAAATCATCTAGAGATATTATAGTCTCTATGAATAGGAATAAGAAAATGAACGAAACACCACCATGGTAAATGTATCTGTGTTCAAAAACGTCATTTAGCTAATTAGTATACATTATGTAGTAGCACCAATAGCTAAGCTTACCCCAGAGCAAAAGCCCGACAAGTCTGCTTATAGCACCTCGCTTGTTCATGTAAGAATTTTATATCAGACCTGCACAATCGTCAACATTAGTGCTAAATGTAGACATCGAAATCAAAAGTAATTTTAAGGAATTCATAGACACTAGAGGTAGTGAGGTCTTGAAATCATGCTGAAACTATCGACTATTTATATTCTTCCGACTCTTCTATTTCTAAAAACATTACTATAATTTGTCGTAGAATAGAACATGTACTTTAAAATAAGAATATCGATTTTATTATTTATAAGAAAAAAAATAGTATTTGAAACCTATGAAATACAGTAACGTATTTATAAAACAATTTTATTGTTGGCTTTGAAAGAACGAGATTCTGTTAATAGACTCATGAATATTGTAAAGATTTACAAGACCAGTGTGAAGAAAAATATCCTTATGATAATAAGTACAACATAATGATTTAATTTAAGAAGATAATTGCTCAATTTTAAAATCCGTACCTTCCTTATTTCTGCTACCGGTTATTTGATATAGCGAGTGATTTTGCATTACCTACACACACCCTTTATGTTACACGTACCTACATGTGCTTTACCTTTATCAAATGATGTTATGTAAACCTATGTTATTGATATTAAGTTAAAGCTTTTGTGTTTATTATGTACGTTTGTTATATATACTTATAGTCACTGTAAATAAAATTAATATAATAATTATATTTGAGGCACGCGTTCGAGCAAAGACCGTGATAAACTTTTGGACAGGAATTGAAACTATTTATTAATTGAATATGAACAGTACACAATAAATTACCAAATTTAAAATAATATGTACAAAAATAAATAACGAATATAAAACATTAAGATTAAAAGCTTATTGTACTGAGATGAAACAAAATGAAATTATGATGATAGTTATCATAGACACATAGGTAGGTAATGCTACCGCATGTTGTAAAGTCACTAATGAAATGCGAGGCTATAGTCGAATATTGAAAAGCTACTCAATGGAAACCTACGGCCATAAGTTTTCACTTGATCAAGTAATCAGTTTGCGAAATTAACTTTATCACTTGCCTGTCAGCACGACTGAAAGATGTATATTGGATGGTGCTCGTAGAGCATTATACGACACTAGGCACACATCAAAAGCTCATAAAATTTTGTCTCTTTTACGGCGTTTAAATATTCGGCTATACGTACATATTATAACAGTCAATAAAAGAATAGAAAAGTACTGGTGCATAGTATAGTACCCTGTAAAACATTATTAATCTAATATAATAATTAAGATATACCTAACACACATTGACTGCTCGCAGTAGAGTAGCGCAGCTCAATTGTAGAAGTATAAGTTTGTAAGTACTTATTTATATTGTTAATAAAATCGTTATATATAGAATTTTCTTTTATTTCCCTTTCTATAAAAAAACTATTTTCCATAGTCAATCAAAGTCTTAGGTATTTGAAATAATTCGCATTGGAAAGAATGCTAAAGAGTAAAGACAAACGTATAATGATTATAATAATTTCCATTAAATCACTCAGTTTGACCGTCATTGTTTTACTGTATTGTCAAGACTAAATGCAACAAAGTCAACACTAAATAATAATAAAGTTAGATAACAATGCCCAAAGGGGCGCTCGTTAGTCAGCTGGGTCAATACAGAAAGCCACCTGGACACAAGGCGTATAGTACGACGGTAGCCAGCCCAGAGCGCGGTGCAGCGGTGGACTTAATATCCACAATGGAGCGCTAATTTTAACACATCTTTTATGGACTATGTTAAAGAGAATAAAAGACTATATAAGTGATTTCATTTACCCGAATACACTTCTTGCATTGTATTTGTTTCTGTTTTTCATAATACTATTAATAATGCGAGCTGATCGTTTGCTGTTCGCAATGAGTTGTCGAGCCTCTTTCAAAGCACGTTGATGTGCCTCCGAGTCCCTTGGCGGTGTATGGAAGAAAGAATCGTAGTCCATGGATGGGCTTTTATAATTATTTGTCGGAGCAGCTGTTGTTTCCGGTCTATGTGTAGTTAAGACCTGTGGTCTGTAAGTTTTCGCTGGGGCTCTATCACCAAAGGAATAAGGCGGACCTGTTGGATGTTTAGGTGTTGGCATATATGAAGGATTTTCGTAATTCATTCTTTGCGGATCTATGGGTATTCTCGGAGCATTCGTTATTAAAGGCGTTGAAGGTATATTAGCTATTTTTGGAATATCTTCCTCTGGGTCAAATGGCGAATCCGAATGCGATAATCGTTTATCAATAGAATCAAAAAAGTCTAACGCTGCTTGTTGTATCGCGTCGTTTTCAATTTTACGTTGCTGATTGGGAACATTAGGAATCAGTCTACCAGGAGTCGACAATTTCGAGGCGCGATTAAGTGGTTGTCTTGTTTGCAATAAATGATCGCTTAATAATATCGGAGCAGTATTATAGTTTTGTTGGTCAGGCGTATTTGATGTCAACCATTCTCTGTTTACAGGAGCGTTTTCTGTATTCGCCAATGGTGGACTTACCCTGAAATTCAGATCCGGGCTATTTACAATTTCTGGACTCCTTGATGTATTTGCTTCTAATTTCGGTGAGTTATTCAAATCCTCTTCATTTCTAGAAGCTGTTATGCTTTCACTTGTAGGCATGCTTTCTGTTGGCGGGAATACTGTAATTGTTGTCATAATTTCATTTATCGCTGATTGTGTAGTTGTAGATGTTGACGACAACTCTTGTTCTTCAGGAGCCTTAGTGAATTCAACTGTTTGAATAATTTCGGTTACAGGTACGCCATTCGCGATCTCTGTAGTACTCGTCGCGGTGTCATTTGAATCCGTGTTCTCATTTATAACTTTATCTGGCATCGTTGCAGGTGTTGTAGACAAGATTGAAGGGTCTTCATTTTTTGTGGGCGTTATGCTTTCAACGGACTGGTCAATTATTTCGCTAACAGTTGTGATTTCTGTTGTCGGGAATGTTGTACTAGTTATAGCATCAGTATTAGAGTTGGTGTCTATTAATGTAGCCGGAGACGCTAATGGCGAGTTTTTAGTCGACGCTATTTCATCATTTTCGGCTGCAGTATTATTTTCTTGGGGTATGCTTTTTGAAATCGTCTCTGGTGTCACCGTTACCTCGGCAAGACTCGAATTATTATCATTATTTGCTGTGTTTGGAGTCCTTGTAGGACTATGTGCAGTTGAACCTAACGATTCTTCGTCACTTGTAGAAACAGTTCTTGTGTCTACAGCTTGACTAGTCTCACTCTCAGACGTGCTTATGTGTGGCGTTGGTGTACTGGTTATTGAGGTATCACTAACATTTACTATTTTTGAAGATGTTGTCAATTGCGATGTAGTCTCTGTTGAAAACTCTTTGTTATTAGAAGCCGTAGTGGTTTCTTCGGGTTGAATAGTCCCATTTATAAGAGTGCTTTCTATAATTGGCAAAGAAGTACTTATTATCATAGTTCCATTTGAATCTTTTGAAAATTCCTTGTCCGTCGTATTTACTGATGTATTTTCTACTATTGGTGAAGAATTACTAGTTATCATGGTGATTTTCGAATCATTGTCATTGACTATTTTTGTTGTAACTGTTGAAGATTTTTGATTGTCAGAAGTTGTACCGGTTTTTTCAGGTTGAGTAGTCACACTTACAGGTGTGTTTTCGATATTTGGTAAATAAGTACTCGATATTTTAGTGTCATACAATTCTGTTGTGGATTGGTCTTTACCAGAAGTCAATGTAGTTTCTATGGGTTGAATAATCTCACTTATTGGTGTACGTTCTAAATTTGGTGAAGAAGTACTCGGTAACATGGTGTTATTGGAATCATTGACACTAATTATTCTCGCTGTAACTGTAGAAAATTCGTTATTAGCAGTCGCCGTACTTACGAGTTCATTTGTAGCCGAAGTTGAAGATTCCACGGTCTCAGGACTAGTTGCATTTACAGATGTGTTTTCAACCATCGTATTGGCTATGCTACTAATCACTATATCCTTCGAATTACTATTACTATGAGACGATGAAGTCATCTCTGTCTCCGCTGTTTCTGCTGCACTTATAATAACGGCGTCATTATTTGTAGCAGAATCCGATGATTCCTCTTTGCGAAGTATCACGTCTTTTATTGCTGTGATTTCTGGTGGATGTAACGGATTCCTCACGGTCACAGTTTCATTCGAATTATCTTCACTTGTAGATAAGATAGTTGTGGCATCATTTGCAGTCACTGACGTCGATTCCGGTTTATCTAAATTCGCAAGTAAGACAACAGGCGGTATGGTCTCATTTACAGGTGCGCTGTTAATAATCTCTAATTTAGTATTCGGCATGGTCTCGTTCGTATCGTTTTGCAGAGTTGTAGATTGATTTGTAGATAAAGTTGCTAGTTCATTAGATCCCACTGCGGTAGGACTTTCGAACGTATGAATTATCTTACTTCCAAACGGGCTTTCTGTGGTAGAGTATAAGGTTATTGTTATTGCCGTATTATTCAGTATTGCAACCTGGGTGGTGTTATCATTGGATATTTCTTGAGCATTTTTAATAGGCTCAACATCATCTCTATTCATGTCTATATTCAATATAACAGGTTTTGGGTGATTAGATCCTTGCCTATTATAAGAACCCGGATGATCGGATATTTTCTCGTGCTCTTCTATTTTACTTTTTATTTCACTTAAATGTCTGGACTCTTCTTCTTTCCATTCTTCAAATTGTTGCCTTAAACCCACAAAGCTATTGTTTGAATTACTTTCTAAATCTTTTAAGATTTCTTCAAGTTTAATATTCTCGCTAGCTTCAGTCACTTCTATTGCATCTAATTTGCCTAAAACTTCATCAATTACTTGATGAATCTCCCTAGCTTCTGAAGTATTTTTTGTGTTTTGTTCTCTTTTTTCTAAAACTTTTATTTCCTGTAAAATGGTATCTACAGAAGGCTCTGAATCCCTTTGGTTCTCTATTTTCTTTAAATCAGTAGTAACCTCATGGGATAATTTGTCCAATTCCTTTTTTACTATAACACTAACACCAGCTAATTGTTCAGATTCCTTAGCCAATACATTTTCAATACTTAGTACATTACCGTAAGGTTTATAATTCCCAAGAACCTTTGAAAGAGTTTCATTAATTCTTGCATCTATTTCAGCAGGTATCATCTTTTGTAGGTATTCCGAGTTATTAGGTAAATTAAATGTAACTTCCACTTTTGGCACACTTGCATCCTGCTGAGCTTCACTGACGGAATCAGTTTTATTAGTTGCACTTCCACATCTATCATAATACCGTTGTGTTGCGTCGTGGCTCAAAGATAGAACGTGTTCCACCGCCAATATAGTGCAGTCTACAGTCTCTTTGACATCGGTTACTACGTCACTTAAAAGTTTTCCAAAACTATTTTGAACTGATAGTACCGCGCCGTGAAATACATCGAAAAATGAGGCCGACACCTGGAATTAATAAAAGATCGTTAATACTTACATGTACATTTTGCAACATCGTGTGTTTTATTTTTACTGTCAATAACGCACCTGCGCGACCAGTATAGTTGTAATAATCACTGATATTTTCATGATGCACTGATTTTAACACTTGGGAGTATATCTAACGCCTCACCACCGACCTTTTTCACACACGCAGACATACTCGCAGAGTTCGGAATGGCCGTCCTTTTAATTTTCCATACAATGGTTTACGTCTGTTTGCACAATCAAGAAAGACACGCGCTATTGTTACGTTCATACATCTGTGCTAATATTTAACGTCACACCGTTATAAACCAATTATATTGTTTAAAGTAAGTCAAAGTGGTCATGTGGATACCGAAATAAGATTACTTACTAATAATGAAAGTTCGTTTATTTTTGAGTAGCTTAATACAATATATCACAAAAGTAATTCTTAACTCTATAAATAACACTTTAAAGTGCTCTGCATTTTCATGATAAATATTACTGTAATCTTGACAATTAATATATTAGAAATATTTTAGTCTATCTAGGTAAAGAAAAAGCTACATAATATTTATTGTCAGATATTTAATCTTGAGATACGAACCGACAATTTCATACTATCATTCTTATGAATGCACTCGTGCTACCGTTAGTGAGTTTAAAAGCGTTAAGTCAAAAACATACTTATCAATTCGTATACTGTTGAGATTATTTCTATACCATTTAATACCTGGGGGTTTGAAAGTTACGTAAAACGGCTGCACCGAAAGAAAGTTCCGTAAAAAGACAGAATTTAATAGTTATCGTGATATATAAATGACAATTTAAATTAATTGTGATAAATATGTTTCGACCATTTCTGGTGATTTTCAAAATGCAAATTACACTGTTACAGCATTATCGAATATAAACCTAATGTATTCTTTCGACAGTTAAAAACAATTAATATGCTACACAGAGCAAATAGACGGATATTTAGAGATACTATAATTTAAACAATAAGACATTTATTGCCAGCTGCGCATAAGTGTAATAGTCACCAATTTCGTAAAATACAAGAATTTGGCACTTCTTGAGCAATATTTTCAGATTCTAATCGTCATAAGATAATATTCATTTCCATATATTTTTTAAAGCAGACACATTTTTCCAATAAAATCTATACTCAAGGTTAATATGTATTTGAACACTTAATTTTGACTTAATTCTATAATGATTCTAAGAAATTACAGATGTATTGAAGGTACACAATGTTAGAAATTGATCACAATAAAGGTCGATAAATCGTTAGCCTCCAAAAAAAATAAAGTTATTTATAGTTGCGATTTAAAAAATGTAAATAAATAAATAAAATTTGAAATGTAAATAAAATTAACACTTTTAAATAGTAAAAAATTATGAAGTATCAAAATAAAATGTAAACCATTGTAAATAAATATTAAAAGTAATTGTAAAGCGCATAAATGTAAACGAGTGGAATGTAAAGTATTTGAGTATTTTCCACATGTGACATAAGAATGAACAAGAACACGGAAATATGCTTAATTACTTACTGGCAACATAAGACATGAAATACTGCGAGAAAAATATTTACATTGATGTGAGCATTCCAAACCTATTGGATCAGACCAAGGTTATTGTTCTGAAACCTGAAGGCCAGACACTACGCTTCATAATTCACACTATCTATTGTACATTTTACGGCTTTTTGCAAATATAACAAGTGCATTGTTTGCAGTAAGTTTATAAGCTTCGTCTACGGACTTCAAAACAATTTATATTTTTTTAGTATCAGTACAGAACAATAGAATTTACCTCATGCTGTGAGCAATTTATTACTGTTATACAAAATTACAATGTTTCGCAAAATTATTATTATTTGAAGCGCTATAATATTCCGATGAATAATTATGATGCAATACGGTAAATATTTAAATGGTTGCTGGACAAAATATAAAATATCGACTTACTTCCTTAATAATACGAATTAAATGTAACATTTCAATAACGCCTAAAAACTTTCTAAATTAAATGCTTTACAGCTGTTCAAATATTAGTATAATTTATAAATAGCGACATAAGCATAGGCCCTAATGCTGTGTGATTTTCTTTATGATATGTAAATAATCGAAATTTATCCTTGAATTATACCTACGTATTCTATTATTTTAATTTGAACACGTCTAATACAACCATAGTTATATTACAAAAATAAACTAACGACCCTCAACTTTACGATTACATCATTATATGGCATTTAATATAAAACATTCCTCTTCATACTTTCACGCACACAGTACATCCTACGCTTCGTCGCGTAAAAATCATGATACAATTACAATAAAATTGTTCTTAATTAATTAAAACTAAATACTGTTTAACATATTGCTATATAGATATGCCTATCCTACGTCATACACCGTGAAATAAAAGTTTTCCTACCGCGGTGGGGTGACTCCGTTTTAGTTTTACAATAGGACAGTCAATTTTTTTTTTGTAAATCGCACGATTTTATAATGAGAAGATCAAAAATTAAAAAGAATAGAGCGGTGGGTTTTTCAAGGAGAATGAGAATTGTTATTAGACAAACCAGTCATATTTTTTATATAAATCAAACTTTCAGATAAATTGCTCTCCCCACCAATCAATATAAAATAGTCACAACACGCGGCATGAAAACCATTTAATCTTTGAAAACTGAGCATTAGTGAGCATGCATGGATAGGGAGCATTCAGTTTTATTGCTTATTATCGTTTACAACATATATTTTTGTAATCACGGTTATACTCCTGAACTCGGTATAAAAGCTCAAATTAATTTAATTGGCGAAAGTTCACAGACTATGGGTATCGATACCTCTCTCTCTCTTCCTGGCTCCCACATAGTCGTTGAGCAGCCTTCCTGTACCCTAATTGCGTAATACACGATCAATCAGAATCTGAATCGTTTTGAAACAGATTACTAATCCATTGCTTTACTAATCCATTGATTGGTTGTAATCGTTTACGAACTGGTCTTTCTCTTCCACTTCGTGCTATCCTCGACATTGTCTGATACGTCGTCGACGATAGGTGTCGATAAAATGACGATAAATTAAGTGAATGTTTACCAGTTAATTTATTTTCATTTATTTTCACCTGGTTTTTATTCGAATTAATATTTAATAACTGATACTTTAACTATGTTCTAAGGTTCGCACAAAAGAGTAAACGAGATCACTCCAAGACTTCACTTATAGATAATGTTCCACATCTAACACATTAGGACCATTTTAAAAGATCATTATCAAAATATTTTTAGAGACATAAATTTTTTCTTAAAATAAATCTTGATTTTGACGTAACTTGAACTTTAATACGCACATTGGGTACGATTTCAACTAGTTTATCGATAGTGGCATTAGTTATCTATGAACTTCACCCATTGTTTATGTCAGGGTAGCGTAGCATCATTTTCTTCGTCGCTGGGCGTTAGCGTTAGCGGGGCTGTTGGGAGTTCCTCTCGTTTTGGTGGTTCAGGTATGTTGAGAGGCTCCTCGTCCCTCTTGGGGGGCGGCGGGGGGGCGATGTTTAGTTTGGGCAGCGGCGGGATCGGCGGCGTGGGCGAGCCGGCCCGCGAGCCGGCCGGGGGGGGCGCCGCGGGACTGTTGGCGGGGAGGCCGTTGTTCATGCGCTGATAGTGCGGCTTCCATTTGTTGGCAGGCGGCGTGTAGTTCAGTCGATCGTATTCCATTTCTGAAAAGAAATAACCATTATGAATGATCGATGTAGCGGTTACACCGCCACATACAAACTACGCAGCAAAAAGACATGACGTCACATAATTCCTGCATCGCGTAGTTAGAGTTTACCGAGCGAATAACATAGATAAGACTATCCGAAATCACTTACGGGCAGTTGCCCGCCAGACATAACACCCGTCTGGTTGGAGGATCCTCCCTTTTCTATGGTGGATGAGTGAACTTTACACCCTATTCCTCATACCCCTAAATTGGTGACCCCGAGAATGAACGTCAACGCAGCCTTCGTGCAACTACTTCAGCGTGACGTCATCATCATCACTCCTGCAAGCTTTCGTGAGGCGAGTCACACAGCCAACCAGCACCCACGGCTTCAACGGGTATCCTGACCACCAGCATGCAGCGAACGCGCATTCCTGGTCATCACCCTCAGCCTCATCAGCAACCTTGGCACAGCACCTGCACTTCCGGCCGGTCTCACAAGCAGAGCCTATTCTACCCTCTCCTGGTCGACGCAAGCAGTCAGCCACAACCCGGCGCTGTACCACATCCGACTCACTGGATGACGACGCAGCGCCACCCCGACTCACTGGGGAATCACCGCAGACAGTTCCGACTCACCGTGAACTATGCGGCACCCGGTTCCGACTCACTGGAACCACAGCTGGCACTGTGAAGCATCGCAAGATCCAAGACTCAGCCCACTATCGACCTCCGGTCTCCGGAGGGGAGTGATGTAGCGGTCACACCGCGACATACGAACTACGCAGCAAAGACATGACGTCACACAATTCCTGCATCGCGCAGTTAGTTTACCGAGCGAAAAACATAGATAAGACTATCCGAAATCAACTTACGGGATGCGCCATACATAACACCCGTCTGGTTGGAGGATCCTCCCTTTTCTATGGTGGATGAGCGAACTTTACCCCTGTTACTCATACCCCTAAATTTATACTAATATTATAAAGAGGAAACATTTTTTTGTTTGTTTGTACCGAATAGGCCCGGAAACTACTGGTCCGATTTGAAGAATTCTTTCAGTGTTAGATAGCCCATTTATCGAGTAAGGCTATAGGCTATATATCATCACGCTAAGACCAATAGGAGCGGAGTACCAAAATCGGGGGTTTTTTTTTGCGTTAGCCCAAAAGTCGCGGGCAGAAGCTCTAGTTATGGTATATTTTTATATTTTACTAGCGACCCGTCCCTGCTTCGAACGGGTGCAATGTACTGATACTCACGTCAACATTCCAATGTTAATACAGTTAAAAACAAAATGCAGTATGAAACTGCTAAGAAACTGAAAATCCCATTACTGAACTGATGAACCCAAATGTTATACAGTAAAAAAATATCGTTCTAATCATCGCCTGTGAACGGGCCTTACAATTAAAAAAACAAAAGTGGTATATTGTCATTGGATGGTCCCACTATTTCGTTGAACCGAATATTTGAGAAAAATGTTGAGTCCTCCATTTGTGGAGTTTAGACGTCCAAAAACTTTTATTAATTAAATAAACTAGCTGCCTCCCACGGTTTCACCCGCGTAAAGTAGTTATTTCTTTTAATCCCTATGTTCCCGTGGGAATATCAGAATAAAAGGTAGCCTATTTTACGCCCAGTAGCCTCAGCTATCTACTAGTGAAAGTCCCGTCCAATTCGGTCTAGCCGTTTTGGAGATTATTAAAATTGGGTTTTTGTTGTATGGATCGTATATACTTTCATATGCATTTAGTAAAAAGCTGTTATTTTGACATTACAAACAGACACTTCAATTTTATTTATTTGTTTGTATAGATGTTACTCAGTGGTAATATAGCACACTACTGGTGAAAGATTTTTTAAATCGGTCCAGCAGTTTTTAAGTTTATTCATAACAAACATACAAAAAGATTTTTTTTTCTTTACAATATTAGTTTAGAAGTAAAACCAAATAATATTTACCATATCCCTCCTTATGTTTGATCTCATCGTATACATGGTCCAATTTATTGTCATCTTCATATTGTTGTTGGTACAAGTTAGGATTGTTTGCATCTGCGTCTTTGTTCTTCAAAGATGACAGCGGGTCGTAGCCTTGAAATTAAAATAGCATTGATTAGCATTTTATGATTGAGCTGCAACTTATTACCTCGCCAAATAAAGAGAGTTATGAATATGTAATGTCTTTTGTTCATCTGCTAGTTTAGAAGACACAGTTGTTGTTTATTATTCATACATATTTGCAACTGTCCGGTCTTTGCCCCCTTAAGGCTTGTGCAGACCAGCGCGACTTGTCGCGCGACGCGACATCGATTATTTTTATACCGTGAAGTTTTCTTCGAAATTGTATTGCTCGTGTCGCGTCGCGCGACAAGTCACGCTGGTCTACACAATCCTTTAGTTAAAAAGATTCTGATCATAAATCCATTACATATTCATGAATTTTGATTAGTTTATTACGTCTATTCTGAATGTGTTCGGTAGATAGTAGGAACTTTAACAAAAGACAACTCTCAATGAGTGAACATGAACTCCAATGTAAGCAACAACCAGTAACATTTTACGATCAGCATTATGTCTGCTCGACAGAATTAAAATGAAATAATAGTAGTATAGTAATAGTACTTCTACTTACTATCAGAAGAACTAGAAGCCTTCATCCTCAGTTTCTCCATTGTAGTGTTGTTCAGTTTACTTCCCGGGCCCAAGTTGTTGAGTATGTGTGTACCGTTGTTGAGCAGGGTGGTTGAGTCGTCGCTACGGGTCGAGCCTTGGAACGAATAGACTGGGTTGTCGAAGTGCTGTTGTTCTGTTTACAGAAAAGATTACAGTGATAAGAGGTTATGATTTAACATGTAATCGAGGTCAGGTCAAAAATACAAGTTATTTAAATAGGATCCGTTGAAAAAAACCTATGATACAATACAATATAAATGTGGTATAATTTTTACATCTTTCGAACGCGCGTCAATCATTGCGTTTTATACCTAAAAACAATGGCATGAAAGTCACATGATGCGCCCTCGTGAATTTGCAAGGACTATATATAGCGTATTAAGATTTTGCAAATCTGTCAAACAATAGTTAGTTCAGGCAAATAAATAAATCAAATAAAATAACGTAATAAATCTTACCAGGTTGTGAGTTAGGATCTGCAGTGTAATGCACGTGCGCGATCTCTCGCTTGAGGTTGCGCACGCGCTTGCGATAGTACAACAACACCAGGATCGCCGCGGCGGCGCAGATGAACGCTAGGATCACCATCACTACTGTCAGACCGGAACTTGATGATTCTCCTGAAAATAGACATACTTTTTATAAAATTGTTGTAAGTTTTGTGGGTTAAACAGGTCTCGATTGAGTTTAATAGTGAGGTGTAACGAAGAATAAGATCGGTTTATAAAGTCGTGCAAACACATCTACAATACGACCGATATAACTTGGCAGTGTAGCAGCTAGGGCTGCACAGGGTAGGCTGCGCAGGCTGCCAAGAGATAGGTAGGTAGTTAGGTAGAAGAAAAGAAACAGCTATAGAAGTTAATACATATATTAAGGTCCTTAGATAACACGGCTAGGTCGCGGGTAGGTCCTGAACGCTGTCTGAGCTCTCGCACTTATAGATAAGGAAGGGTACCGTCCTTGGCAGCAAAACACTAAGGACAGCTATCACTATGAATAAACTACCAAATAAAATAAACTTCATTGCTAACTACCACTGTTTGTCCAATCACTATTGACTAAATTAATTACTACTTACTACAATAAAATAACACTACCTACCCAATTGATACTACAATACATTCAAACTGCTGGTTAAAATAAACTGAAATTGAACTTGAATTGTTTCCCAGTCTACCAACATAATTAACAACAACTTATTTACTCACTTCACTGACAAACTATAACAATACCCAGTGTTGCAATACTACTACTACATGGAAACAATCAATTGCCTATTAACATAATTGGCACAATTGCTATAAAATATTAATAAATAAATTAAAAAACTACCTACACATAACCAAAAAATTGAACTTATGCCTAAACATTGTATGATCTATAACCAACTATACCTACTACTATTTCCTATCTATATACATACAGTCATACATATAAATCAAAACTGTATCTGACACTAATACTGAATTGTTGTCAAAATTACTTATAAAACTACTACAACAATTACTTATAAAACTAAACCAAACTAAATTCAATATCAACTAAACCTATGCCACCCCGTATACAACTGACTACCAGTAATGAAACAACAGATCAACCCCCACTAACACACTAACCTACCACTAATAAACTTAACTAACATTCTAACCTACTAACCTACCACCACTAACTAAACCAATCCTGCCCTATAAACTACTACAAGTTGCACACACCCACTACAACTACCTACCTACCTACTGTATCTACATATTATAACCAACAATTATATAATATCTACACTTCAACTATTTGGAAAATCCAAACGGTTCTATAGGATGATGGCCTACCCCATCCATCTTATGCTTCTTTCTTTAACTATTGGCCCTACAGCCACAGTTGTAATTGATAATGGCCCTACCCCATTTATCACCTACCCTCTATAACTATTGGTCTACAACCATAGTTTAAAAACGAATGATGGCCCTACCCCATTATTCACCTACCTTCCATAACTATCGGCCTAACAGCCTAGTTGTAATGATCATGATGGCCTACCCCATTGACCAGTAGGTTTGCTTTATCAATTGGCCCTACACCATTGGTAACCCTAAGCAACCTAATCCTACTAACCTATCTACATATATGTACTATCTATAAAATTCTAAAGAGCGGTGTAACTCTATAAACAAGCCCTTACAGCAGCGGATGGTTACTGCCTAAATAAGCCTAAACCAAATCACCTATCTATCACTTATGTACTATAAGCAGCGGTCGGTTACTGCCTAAATAAGCCTAAACCAAACTACCTATCTATTACATATGTGTATTCTAAGCAGCGGACGGTTACTGCCTAAATAAGCCTAAACCAAATTATCTATCTATTACATAAATATATTCTATGGAGCGAATGGTTACTCCCTAAATAAGTCTAAACCAAAACTATCTATTTATGTAAACTGTCTATCTATGTAATTGTTGGTATTCCTATGCAGTTTAGGGAATTTTGTACTAAATAAAACCTACTCTACTGGTTACTTAGTACTATGGACTAGACTCTAATTTCTCTTGTGTGTGCATTATACTATTAGGACTTTGGTTGAAACTACAACAGTAATCTACCTACTTGTTGAAATTTGATCTGTTGCTATTATATGTATTCCATTAACTATGATTATATCTAATGATATGGAAACACTAATAACTATCATTTTAAATAATAAAATCTAACCATACCTAACATAAATAAATACATTTATATATTATAACTCAAACAAAAAAAAAAAAAAAAAAAGTACTACTACTTTGAACTGTGGACTACATCCAAATTTCTTGTCTTGTTTGATTATACTATAGGGACCTAGATTGAATTTACCTACAACAGTAATCTACCCACTGAATAATCTACTCCCATAACTATTCTATTATCTCTGATATTATCTAAAGATGTTATGGGAATACTTATGATTATTAAATCTATGAATAAAATAAAACTATACTTAACATATATTAAGCTGCACTGGCGCTATTTTAGGGAATGCTGTTGATCCCAAGGGATGACTATTTATTATTGCATAGCAGGTCACTATTATAACTACCCTTAGCTTTTGTGTTTGTCTATCTATTACCTAAATGCCCAAAGTACATACTAAAATTAAATCTAATACTTTGGCATTCAAACTACATGTGTATGCATACCTAACTACACCTACAAGTACACACTGAACTCACTTACCTATACATACCTAAAGCCAGTATATCTAATACTCTACATCTCTACTCACATGTAGGAATACTACTAATAACACTGGCACCAGCTACTAATAGAACACTACCGACTGAGATACACTTGCTCTAACACTTGTGTATTTCTTTGCTTGCTGTCTGTTAATCTTGAGTGATCTATCTAACTAGTTTCACTCATGGCTGCCGAGTATGGTTCCAGTCATTCTTATTATTGGACTGGATACAGACTTGTGCTATGGATTAGACAGCAAGTGGGAAGTGGTAGTTCTAGCGGATTTTGTATAGGTAAAATCCTCTCTCTGCAGCCGGGGTACTGTAACGTTGTGTAACTTAATTTTAAAAACTTTTATCTCTGTGCTGGCAGCGGTGAAGTGCATATTTATCTAAAAAGTGACTTGTGACTTCTAAAATCAACTACTTACAAACATTGCGATTATGAAAATAATAACTAAACCTAACTTCTAACCTTCAAAAACTCAAACTTGATATAATAATATCTTCATACATCTTTTAAATGCAACAAAACATAATTACAATCTAAATAACTTATCTACTGGCTCACAAATAAAAAACAACCTAAATATATAACTACTGTGGCCAAAATTAAACAACATTGACAGCTAACCTATAAGGTCTACTATGTGCCCCGAATCTAGGGGTTCACCGTACGGGCTGAGGGCAGGACCTCTTACCTGTTCCTGCTAGCTACCTCAACCTGACGCCACTACCCTCGTACTACTGAGGCCTTACATACCTGCGGCCTACCGCCGCAAGCCTGTGCTGACAGGCAGCCTCCACCTACTACCGACGCACACTACCTGGCGTCCTGCGAGGGCCGTCCGCCCTACTACTGCGGAGCCTGTGCTGACAGGCCACCACGTCTACCACGTGCTGCCAAGGACGGTACCCTTCCTTATCTATAAGTGCGAGAGCTCAGACAGCGTTCAGGACCGACCCGCGACCTAGCCGTGTTATCTAAGGACCTTAATATATGTATTAACTTTTATAGCTGTTTCTTTTCTTCTACCTAACTACCTACCTTTCTCTTAGCAGCCTGCGCAGCCTACCCTGTGCAGCCCTAGCTGCTACAGCAGTTCCGAACTTTACGCAAATTTTGGAGTGAAAACTTCTTTAGGCGCGTTGAGCATGGAACTTGGTCTCTCATGGTCATCGTCACCGAACGCTTTCCATGAGCTATACATAAATACTGTGTATAATGTATACATGTACTTTTTGGATGAACAAAAACCGTGAAACTCGCGTCATCGTCACCGCACGCTCGTTTTCACTTATATCGGCAGTCCCCAAAGACTGCCCCGCATGTTTTTTTTTTTAGGATCTCTATTGTGACATTAGGAGTGTGAGTGAAAGAACATGCGCGAAAGTTCATAGTTCCTATGTTCAGACCTGCCAAGTTGTATCGGCAATATTGTAAGTTAGCTGCGATTTGGTTCAGTTATGTTAACATACTCTGTATTTTCACGCTCACAGTTTGATGATGATGCATCAATATTGTATGTAATAGGGCAAGCAACTCTTTTTATTAAATCAGCTCTATTTTTCGACGGCACATGCAAGTTATGTTACTTCTACACAATCACAACTACTATTGTGATACATCAAATAAAGTATACGGCCCTTTGCACCTCGAAGACCACAAATACGTAAGACGAGTGACAAATTAAACTTACGCGGAACTCCTGTGACTATAGCGTCACTGGCGGGTATATTGCAGTTGTCTCCAATGAAGCCGCGATGGCAGATGCATCCGACGACCGGGTCACACACCCAGTTGCCTTCCGAAGAACAGTTGCAAGCTGCCATACAGTGATCACCGAAGTAACCCTCAGGGCAGACTGTTGAAATAGAAATATACATTATATTATTTGTCATGTAATAAATTTTATTTGATTGAAATTGTAAGTCGAATTTAAATGCTGCCCGCCATTTTTCAGTTTAATTTAATCATGCAAATCATAACCAGGACCAAAAATAATCAAATTTTCATAGCCGCCATCTTGGATGTGGATTATACTTCAACTTTAATTTGTATGACAATCCTTTCACATTTATTCGTCATAACGCGTGTCTAGGGATGCTGTTGACACTCGATAACATCGAGTTCTATGACTGACTAATTGGTTATCTGGCTAGACTCTGCCTAGGTGGTGAATAGAACAAAATAGTAAATTATTCAACGAAGTCTTGTCAGCTCGCATTAAACGAAAACGCCTTTTTCCCCGAGGAGAAAACTTTACTTTTCACACCTTCTGCGAGGAAATAAATAGTCGATTGTTTGCCTAGGAAGCAAACAACTATTTTTGAGGCGAGATTGATTCTTTGAATTCTGAGCGCAGCGAGGGATTCAAAATACGTCACTCGAGCTTAAAATAGTGTTGCTCCCGATGTGAACACTCTACTTTTTATCACCCTCACCTTTTTCATAAAAAAAAGAAAGCGTGCGGTCCGACCCCCGTCAGTAACGAAGTTTTTTCTTACGTATAACTTAAAACAAAAACAAAGTTTTCGTGGCCGCCATCTTGTATATTTTGACCTCGGTTTTAGCACCCTCGAAAACGATGAAAACAAGACCAATAACGAAAAATTTTAAATTCATTCGCCATCTTGAATTATAATTTTATCCAAATTCACGCTGCCTGTTATTTGTGTCCGGTGTAGCCGGGCGGACAGCGACAGTAGCCGTCGTTGGGGCGGCAGGCGGCGTGGGGCGCACAGCGACAAGGTTGGGTATACGTACACAGCGTGCAGTAGTGTCCGGTGTAGCCGGGCGGACAGCGACAGTAGCCGTCGTTGGGGCGGCAGGCGGCGTGGGGCGCACAGCGACAAGGTTGGGTATACGTACACAGCGTGCAGTAGTGTCCGGTGTAGCCGGGCGGACAGCGACAGTAGCCGTCGTTGGGGCGGCAGGCGGCGTGGGGCGCACAGCGACAAGGTTGGGTATACGTACACAGCGTGCAGTAGTGTCCGGTGTAGCCGGGCGGACAGCGACAGTAGCCGTCGTTGGGGCGGCAGGCGGCGTGGGGCGCACAGCGACAAGGTTGGGTATACGTACACAGCGTGCAGTAGTGTCCGGTGTAGCCGGGCGGACAGCGACAGTAGCCGTCGTTGGGGCGGCAGGCGGCGTGGGGCGCACAGCGACAAGGTTGGGTATACGTACACAGCGTGCAGTAGTGTCCGGTGTAGCCGGGCGGACAGCGACAGTAGCCGTCGTTGGGGCGGCAGGCGGCGTGGGGCGCACAGCGACAAGGTTGGGTATACGTACACAGCGTGCAGTAGTGTCCGGTGTAGCCGGGCGGACAGCGACAGTAGCCGTCGTTGGGGCGGCAGGCGGCGTGGGGCGCACAGCGACAAGGTTGGGTATACGTACACAGCGTGCAGTAGTGTCCGGTGTAGCCGGGCGGACAGCGACAGTAGCCGTCGTTGGGGCGGCAGGCGGCGTGGGGCGCACAGCGACAAGGTTGGGTATACGTACACAGCGTGCAGTAGTGTCCGGTGTAGCCGGGCGGACAGCGACAGTAGCCGTCGTTGGGGCGGCAGGCGGCGTGGGGCGCACAGCGACAAGGTTGGGTATACGTACACAGCGTGCAGTAGTGTCCGGTGTAGCCGGGCGGACAGCGACAGTAGCCGTCGTTGGGGCGGCAGGCGGCGTGGGGCGCACAGCGACAAGGTTGGGTATACGTACACAGCGTGCAGTAGTGTCCGGTGTAGCCGGGCGGACAGCGACAGTAGCCGTCGTTGGGGCGGCAGGCGGCGTGGGGCGCACAGCGACAAGGTTGGGTATACGTACACAGCGTGCAGTAGTGTCCGGTGTAGCCGGGCGGACAGCGACAGTAGCCGTCGTTGGGGCGGCAGGCGGCGTGGGGCGCACAGCGACAAGGTTGGGTATACGTACACAGCGTGCAGTAGTGTCCGGTGTAGCCGGGCGGACAGCGACAGTAGCCGTCGTTGGGGCGGCAGGCGGCGTGGGGCGCACAGCGACACGGCTGCGAGCAGGCGGGCCCCCACCAGCCGGCGCCGCACGCCGTCTCGCAGCGCGGCCCGCGCCAGCCGGGCTGGCACTGGCACTCGCCTATGGACACATATAACTGTGTTAAACTTTCCTAAATAATGTACGGAGAAATTTAGTATTATGGAGAAATCAATCGGAACGGACCACGCAAACGTGAAACGATCACATCAGGGAGTGATCGCTCCAGGTACTGTTAGCGATCGATCTTGAAGCCGTAACAGAACCAACACCTTAACACGAAGATAAGTAGATATGCTTGCGCAGGCGCAATATTTTTTTTTTAGATGCCTCCAGAAATTAAACTAAGGTAAGAACTAGAATTTTGTCTGAATATTGAACACCTGAAAATATTCCACCCGAAGACTATACTCATTGTTTTTTTTTTTGTTTTCGTACTTTAAAAGAAAATAATAATGAAAAAACTGCATACAACTCACCCGTAACATGATGGCAATCAGCGCCATGCATGCACTTGCACTTCTCCTTGCATCCGACCCCGAACGTTCCAAGTGGGCACGGATACTCGCAAGTCACTCCCGTAAAACCGCTCGGACAGCTATACATACCCGTTACTGGATCGCACGTCGTGTTACCTAGCAACGATAACATTGTTAATTTTACGTACAAACATTTACCTAAAGTTTACAAATTTTCACCGTGGAACATACACATAACTTTTGTGTATTTTCCGCAGTTGCGTAATCTGAAGTGGCTATTTGACCATTTCAAAAGTCTGTAAACACACCTTCGTATCGACTCTCGATGCGATCTGTTCGATTTGATTATTTTAAGAGTTTTATTTGCAGTTTTAAGCAATTTATTTATTTTTGAATTGGATTTTAAGCAATTGGAGTGCTGATATTTATGTGGGAGTGTCCGACATTCATTTGCGTTTGTAGTCGAACCCCCACGTGACCAGCCAGTTGAAAAATGAAACGTAACGCGGTAGGGTTTGTGATCGCACCACAGATATAGATAGACATAGATAACGCAAGTATTACGATCTGTATGAAAACCAAGCGTGCCATTTTTTGACTACCTACTATGACGTCACAAGCATTATTTAGTGATGGGAAAACAAAATCCGCCGCACGCGGCAGCGTCTTTGAATCGATTTTATTATCTTTGAATCGATACTGCTCGCTCACCCAGCCAGCAGTACGCTAACTAAAAGTCTTCGCATTCTGAGGTTGTGTGCTCGTGCGCGTTCCGTCGACGTTCACACGTCGTTTTTGGATACCTTTTCCAAAATTTCAAGTAAGTTTACCATTATAATAAATACGTGAATATTCGATTGAAATACCTTATATTCAATTTAGTTCTAATGTTTACAAAAGCAACGAGATTCTACCCTTTTTCATCACAATTTTGAATAAAGATCGCCTTTTTATTATACCATTTCTCTATTTATTGAGTAATCGTGTACAGTAAAGAATTATTGAGAATCGCTTAAATAGATTAATTAATCGATTTTGTGACATAGTAATGATATAGACAGAAGAATGAGTTATACAGAGGAATGAGATATACAGAGGAATGAGATAGACAGAGGAATGAGATAGACAGAGGAATGAGATAAACAGAAGAAAATAAAAATTTCTGATCTGCTTAGTAGGCAGTAAGGGATTTATAATTTCTTTAAATTGTTAGTATTTCCCTACTTATTCCTTGTAATTGTTGTAGATTATCTTTCAGAAACAAAAAAAAAACCAGAGAAGAAATTTTAGAAGGTAAACGAAAACCCAGTAAAATACGATATAATAAAATTAAAATGGATGCAAAATTACTTGAGCTACAACAGCAAAAAGATAAAGAAAGTTGTGATCTTCAGTACATCAATAGTCGGATATGCTGCTTTTGTTAATATTCGTTACTTTTTCCCTTCAACAAAGCATGCTTCCTCAAAATGTATTTAACAAATATTATAATGCTATGCTTTGTTGGGAACCAATCTTTATTTCCCGTCGCCTCAATCCATTTTTCTTTTAAATTGGGTTCATGTGGGAAACTAAAAAAATCACTAAACGTTACGATAATTTATTAAAATTGTCTACATAATTACTACCTATAAAATACAAAATCATTCCTCTGTTTCCGAAATCGATTCTTGAGAATCGATTTGTGTTGCATACGATGAACAGCACTAATCGCTAAAATTGACAGAAAAATGATAAAAGCTCCTGTACTACGAAACCGATGCGATATACGATAGTATCACTTGCTTCGATATTCATCACTTGTTAAAACAAAACGTCGCATCAACCGCTTCAAGTAAAAGCCGCAATGTAATACGAATATTCAGTTTACGTTTGATGACCTATGTTTTTCTCAAATTTGGTATTACAGAGAGTATTAGATTAAAAATAATTGATTTTAATATTAAATACGCATAATATTAATCACAAAATGACTTATCGATGGAAGGAATCGTTTCCTTTATTTTTTCTCCTCACATTTGTAAAGTTTTTACAATGTATAACTGAGCAATTAACCATTTTAAATTATTTTACTGACGTCCGTCTAGCGTGGCACAACGATGCAGACTGAGCGCGAAAGTGGCAGCTTACGATTATTGTACGTAAGCTGGGCACGCGAAGTAGTTGCTCTTGCGTTATCTATGTCTATCTATATCTGTGGATCGCACCAACTAAAACGAGCACTTCACTTAGAAAAATACGTTTTAAAAACACTGAAGTTGGGAAAATATGGATATGCCACCCACACAATTGACCGATTATATTGAGAAGGCCACGGGGATCCCTGAATGGCGGAAGCACAGGACTGTTTGGTGTGGCAATTCTAAGGGAAAGCCTTTGTCTAGTAGTGGACGTCCATACGTAAGTACATCGAATAACGTAAAAATAAGACAGTTATATACTAACGTTCAAGTTACGTAAAGATAATGTGGTTTTTTTTGTAATGAGTTTAGTTTGTGCTGAATAAACAATGTTTCTTTTTTATTTTTCTTTCTAGATCTCCCAGAAATTCTTATATACACTTCGGCAATCATTGCCTATCTTCGGAAAGACGAACGAGCGATGATGAGATGTATAATATAGAGGTGTTACAACCATGAAAGTATTACCTATTTTGTATAACATTGATTACATAATTTGAGATTAACAACTCTTTGCAATTCCAAAAATTTTCTGAACTTCCGAGTGACCTAACACAAGTTCATACAAAATCGGAAACACGAAGCTTACGAAGTGCGTACCTTTTATATTCTAAGTGTCGTCTAAGTTGCATTTTGAGTGACCTTTTGTGATAAAATGTTCCTAAACCAATTTTAGTGCCAATGGAATATGAACCTTGTCATGTTGGACTTTGTGTTTATATTTCTATTTCATGTTTAGTTACCAGCTGGCGACTCGGCGCAGAGCTGCGTGCATCCGGCGCCGTAAGTCCCGGGTGCGCAAGGCGTGGTGCAGTCATCTCCCGTCCAGCCGGCTGAACACACGCAGCGCCCGCTCGACGCGTCGCAAGATGAGTTGTTGCCGCACGGACACTTCTCTGAGCAATTTTCACCGTAACGACCCTCCATGCACTGCGTCTCGCACCGCACACCTGATGGAACGCAATAAATGTTACCCTGTTCATGTTAATTCATTTAACACTACTCCTTATACTCTATTTAAAGCAAAGAGAATATAGTGATATCTCCATAGAGACAGCATGCAAATGCACACGTTCACTCCACTTAAGTTTATACACATAATTGTATATATTATGTATGTACATGTAGGCCAATTCTCGCAATTAAAAACATTCAAAAACTAATTGCAATCTCATTTCAACGACAAGAGATTTGTCGAAAATGTAGGTAAGTATGCGTTATTTTTTACAGATTGATTACTGATATTAGAATGTGAACGTTCTTAAAAATACGGGAATTACTCCTTTGATGAAACACAATAAATGTTATCCTGTTCATGTTAATTCATTTAACACTACTCCATATACTCTATTTATAGCATTGAGATATCTCTTTAGAGAAACATGCACACGCTCAACTACGCCTGAGTACATGGAACGCGTCTTTGCGTAAAGTATTACGCGCGTAGACTTTTTCCACCGGCAGTTCCGGCAGTTTTAGGGTGTGATTCCACTGAAGCGGAGACGAGCTGAGCTGAGCGGAGACCTGCAGGAACGGACCAATCGCAATGGTTGAAATCCTCATCGCGTGTCTCGTCTCGTCTGTAATTGGACGATTCCTGCACGTTTGCGGTCAGCTCCACTCGTCCGTTTCCGGTCAGCTCCACTCATCTACGCTTCAGTAGAAACGCACGCTTAGGCTAGTTCCGGCAGGTTAGGACGAGGCATGAGCAATGTCATGCCAAAAATGGAGCGAACCGAATGTTGTTTCCGGTTATAGGTAAATTCAAGGAACTTGATTGATAAGCAAATTGAATATCACTTTAAAATGTCCGTAAATTCAAATCTTAACTGTCATTCTTTATCAGTCCTATAAAATAGTTACAACACGGCAAATGGCAACGTATGAAGTGTGTTAATCTGCTCAGCAATCAAATCCCTTGTCCACTTTGAACCGCTGCATCCGCCTGTATCGAATGTTATGTTAATACAGGGTCGCATACGAGGGGTGTTCAATAAATAGTGAGAATGCGATACATTCTCTTTGGAAAAAACAAAAATAAATACTGGCAGGCATACCCCAGACATTAGTTAAGATGATAATAAAAAAAGCAAGTAATTCTCTTTTGTTTTTTAAAAGTAGAAGTCTATTGTTTGCGTCGTTTCGGAACGTGTTCTTAAAAATGGATAAAATTGAAGTTCGCGCGGTAATAAAATATCTCTGCTTGAAAAGTTTTACTACGGAGCAGGTAAATCAAGACTTGAGAGCAACATTAGGGGTTCATGCTCCTCCATATTCTACGGTTGCGCGTTGGTGTGCTGAGTTCAAGCGAGGAAGAACTTCCACTAACGACGACCCACGAACGGGACGCCCCATATCGGCAGTGACTGAACAAATGATTAAAAAAGTTGAAAATATTGTCTTGGCGGATCGTCGTGTTACTGTTCGTTTTATAGCTGAAGAAGTAAAGATTTCGATAGGAAGTGTCCATAATATTATAAACGACCATTTGGGTATGAAAAAAGTGTCAGCGCGCTAGGTGCCCAGAATGCTTTCTGACGCGCAGAAACAAACTCGACTGAGAATTTCACAAAGCTGTTTGGATTTGTTACAACAAGATCCTGACCGATTTTTGGCTCGATTCATAACTATGGACGAAACATGGCTTCACCATTATGACCCGGAAACGAAACAACAGTCCATGACTTGGAAGCGACCGTCATCTCCAACTCCAAAGAAATTTAAGGCGATTCCATCCGCCGGAAAGATCATGGGCTCTCTTTTCTGGGACAGCCAAGGGGTGGTAATGATCGAATATCTTAATCATGGAGCCACTATTACGGGGACTATGTACGCAGGACAAGTAACAAAGTTGCGTGAGGAAATACGCGAGAAACGGCGTGGCAAACTCGCTAAAGTTTATTTGTTTCACCAAGATAACGCCCCTGCGCACAAGTCCAGAGTTGCGATGGCTCCCATTCAAGAAGCTGGCTTCGAATTGATGGAACATCCTCCATATTCACCGGACCTTGCTCCTAGTGATTTCTACCTATTTCCGCGCTTAAAGGAACATCTCAGGGGCCAGAAATTCGAAGATGATGACGGAGTAGTCGCCGCCGTAAATGATTTTTTAAGGGACCAGGAAGAAGATTTTTTTAGAAAGGGAATTTTAGGATTAGAGAAAAGATATACAAAGTGTATAAACCTGAAAGGTGACTACGTCGAAAAATAAAATAACATATAATAAAAGATAATTGCATCTTACTCATTCTCACTATTTATTGAACACCCCTCGTAATACAGGATGTATTTTGGTACACCAACTTTGTAAAGACACACGATATAAAAAAAATACAAGTATTCTATTCTTTTATTTCATATAAATTGTTAGTCTCGGAAACTTCGCAAGTACAGTCACGAGCACCAATATGTATACACTTAGCAACTTTTAAAAGTGATTTGCCCCTACTGTGTTGATTTTTATTTTATGTTGTTACATATATAGTATTTTGGAACGCATATTAACATAAAATAGGCCTTATCTCCAAGTTGCAGTCAATATGCTACGAGAAAATCGCTTTTGAATTTTTCTAAGTGGATACATATTCGCGCTCGTGACTGTACCTATGGATTTTTTTTAATGTTGTTGGCAAATAAGGTCCATTGTTGAAGACAGCAATGAAAATGTTTGGTGGTTGTCTGGTTTAGTCAAAAAATAACCAGGGGAAAGAAAGAAAGAGATACGTCCTGTACAGATCCATCTCTTTCTCAAACTAAAGTAATAAGAAAATAATACTACTGTAGGGAGGTGCTGGTTGGCCCCCTGTACTGGATACGTGTATGTGAGATGATTACAAGGAGATACCTCGATGATAATTAAATAAAGCCAAGCAAAGGCATCATCGCTACGTAGAAAAGTAGGTATAGCTAGTATAGACACTTCAACATCTATTAACGAGAACCTGATGAAAGAAACAATTGTGATGGGCAAGCACTTGTTTATACTACACGCTCCCAGGTCGCCCATGCGTAAATATTTCATGTGATAGTCATCAAAACATAATACAAATTACAAAATTCTATTCAACACAATCTTCTTTTATTTATAACAGATAAGACAATCAAATACTAGGCATATATTAACTAATGTTTATTGTCTATTTTGGGTCTATTTAATACTGCTGAAGATAGCTCATTCACGTAGGTTTGTCCTTGATTCATAGATACTTCCCATATCGCTGCACTATCATATTGAGGTTCCGTTTCACTGACCAATGCTACAATAGCTCTGGCACTGGGCACGTTTAAGCTACTGAGCGCATGCGCTACCATCGGTATCACGAGGTTAGGACCGGCGTGTTCTTTTTTGGAGTTCCAGGAGGCGCAAATTCTTATTGGTATTTGATTTAAATGATTGTATTCTTCGGACAAAACTTCGTTCAACATTGCTGTTCTATCGAAGTCCCGATCGTATTCTTGTTCGTCATTGAGGAATTCGGGCGCCGTGACGCCTTTTTTGTCGTCTTTCAAGTGAATAATTTGGAACGTCTCGCCCTTTCTGGTAATGTTCCTGTTCATAATGATTCTGTCTTCATCTCCCCTCGTGTGTATTGTATTGTTGTTATCACACAATGTTTCGTATATAATGGTGGCTCCAAACAAATCTGTCATTAAGTTAAAAATAAAAACATTATAGTGAATTGTTATTTTCAGTATACGTACCCGTCCTAGCAAGACCTGGATCAAAAATATAATCTTATAAATAAATTAAATCTAAACCTACAGGATTATATCAATAGTTTAGTTTTGTTTTTTGTTTTAGACTTTACCTACCTCAGTAGATAGCGTCTCACGTCGCTTGAATTACGAATACTTTAATGTTCACGAAACAAAAACTTGCAAATAATATCAAACTCTTATTAAAGTATATACCGTTGACTATACAGTGACTGAACTTGATTGTTGAAATTTTGCTATAGCTATTTCATACTAGACAAGAATGACACAGCACTGCAGATACACAGCTGTGTTTTTAATTTACAGTCCATTTAAGTTGTTAGTCACTCTGCTCAACAATCAAGTTCCTTGCACCGTTATCGACCGCATCTCTCGCTCTTACAATAAGGTGTAATAGTGGTCAACAATCGTAAGCCTATTAGAAGGGCAATTCCGGTATTTATTAAACGTTTGCCTTCTAATCTGTCTCAATCTAGCAAAAATACACTGCTAGACTGCGCGACACGAAATAAGGCCGGCGAAAAATTGTGGAACTACATTTTTTGAATGCAGCGTGACGAAATGACATAAACACCAGCCCCGAGTCAAAAGGACTTCTGTAGTGGCGCGGACTGTACAAGGATTTTTAAGCACTCTAATGACTAACGGCATTCAGGGTGGCGCTGTTGGCCGCACACAAGGTAAATACACTTGTATGTTGCTTCCGTAAAATTTATGTAATCTGCATTCGCAATTTATTTGCCAAACATGTAAACAAACATGAGTTTTCCACTTAGACAAACATCAACAATATGACAGTGTAAATAAAGTTAATTTCAGACCGACTAGTACTGCTGAAAAAGTCATAAAAATTATAAAGTTGTAGCGCAAACTTTATGTTACTGGGCATTACAGATGTTTTTTTCCTAAAACTCATGTTTGTTTACATGTTAGGAAAATGAATTACGTTATGCTACTTATAAGAGAGTTTAATTACGTAATCGACTTACGTGAGGAACACGTACAAGTGTAATGGCGGCCTTTGTGCAATCGTTTTGTGATGTGTATTAAAAAAAACAAGATAGCGGCGTCTAATTTTGGCCACGTGTCAAAAGAACCTTGTGTGCTACAAGGTCACACCTCTATGTCCCGCAGCAATAAGTTGAACTAATTCTTATTATATAATAGCAGATTGTTTGCCAAGGGAGCAAACAACTATTTTTAAGGCGAGAGTGTTTCTTTCAAAGCGGAGCGAAGGATTCTAGAGTAGAATCCCGACCGTAGCGAGGGATTCTAAAGTAGAATCCTGAGCGCAGCGAGGGATTCAAAATACATCACTCGAGCTTAAAATAGTGTTGCTCCCGAGGTGAACACTCTACTTTTTATCACCCTCTTTGAGTAAACAAACGTGTGCTGTCCGACCCCCATCAGCACGCGTAGCATGACCCTTTCTATGTCTACGAAGAATAGACACAGCTCTTTCTATACAAAGTGACATTTCCTTTTCCATTTTTGACATCGCACCGTAGAAATCTTTCTACAATCTGTCATTTTGTCTTCCGTTTCTCACTATCTTTGTCTAGGTCCTTTTATATGTAGACTATTTCAGAAGAAACTTTTCTATCCCAAATTGTCAAAATCACACTGACCACTGACAGTTGTCTAAGATAGTGAAACTTTCTACTCGACGGTCACAAATTATACAGGTCAGCTGGTCTATGATGTTGAGATAATTTATAATTTATGATTCCACCGCATGCCTGCGGCACGAATGTTTTTGACGGGAATTGGCCTTCAGGCTATGAATAATAAACGTGATGTCTGACCTCTCCAGGCGCTCTCGCAGATGCACTGGCCGGTGACGTGGTGGCAGCCGCGCGCGTGCGCGTGGCAGGCGCAGAGGTGCGCGCACGCCAGGCCGAACGTGCCCGCCGCGCAACGCTTCTCGCACCGCGCGCCCGCGTAGCCCGCGCCGCACACGCACTCGCCTGGCGGGACAAATACTACGTTTTAGGCCCGCTTGCACCATAAATTACTAAATTTAAAAAAAAAACTGGCCAAGTGCCTATCGGACCAAGCACAATGAAGGGTCCCGTGGTTGAGAATTTATTCCAAAAACAAACTTAGCGTTGTAGTTGAAAAAAATGTTCTCCGATAACCAACCGATCAACTGCAAATGTAAGTTTGTACACATAATATTGGGAGATTTACCATACTATTTTAAGACTATGGATAGACTTTTTATAGGTTTTCCTGTAATCTATAAGTAAAGAACTATTATCGGTATTTAAAAAATAATAATTTCATTAGTTTCTGAGATAATGGGGGTAGCAATGAGTGAATGGTCAACTTTAAAGCTTAAGCTTTAAAGAACACATAAGGCTTTGGTTGATCACCAACCAACGTTGTTTACGCAAGTTTTTTTAGGAACTCTTTAGTTCATTAAAAGCTTGTTTTTAAAAAGATTTTTACTTATATTTTTTTTTCATTTGGACATACGGAACCCTAAAAATAAATAAAATTAATTTAATTCAAAGCTTTAGAGAATATAACACTGGAGAATAGCGCAATATCTGAAAAAAATATCTGTCACTGACGGCGACCGACGCGGTAGCTACTCTCGCCCATAATGAGACATACATATTTTCAATTAATGTAACCTAAACTTTTGAATAGGTGTAATACGTATTTTACACAACTTTCGCAGTAGACTGACGCAGTTTGACCGACCTCAACAAATAATTAAAGATATTTGCCAGAAACTTATTGTGTAAAATAGCGGGGGGAACATAGTTATCCTATAAATTCGAATGCTGAAAGATGATGTAAATTCCTGAATTTCATGACGTAATTCGTAACATCCCGCCAAGTCAGCTGATATTTGAAAATGACAAAATATTTTCGAGCAAAGTGGTTATTGCGTCATCGAATAGTGTATGTAATGTGATATACGTCATTATACGTACCGTTAACAGGATTGCAAGGAGCATTATTTTCACAATTACATGGCTGCCGACAGTTTAATCCGAACGTTTTACCGTTGCATGGGCGATCGCACTTGAGACCTTCATACCTGCAAAAAAAAGAATATTTATAAAAATAATAAAATGGAAAAGATTGAAAGTTGTACAACATTATAAGTTGGACGCTATAGGCTGATTAACTTTGGACTTTCACATGGGAGTATATTTCGTAGTTGTGTACTGCAAGAAACGTAGGAACCGCTTTTGAATTCCCTCATTATGCTAATACTAGCTTTTACCCGCGGCTTCGCCCGCGTGGATATCGCAAAATATCCCACGGGAACGTTCTACCGTGAATACATACCTAATAGCCAAGGAAAAGATCATTGACTAACTTTCAGAGGACGCCAGAGGACGCAGTGGTAGGCTACATCGCCCGCGCTGTCAACCATAATTATTTTGTTACGCGTAATTTTGAAACTGTGATATCTCTTATACTATTCATTTAAATGATGTGATGTAAAGGCATATTTTAATGGAAATTGAATGCCCAATTTAAATAACCTATTTAATTGGATAAGGATTAATAAGATACCGGTCAAAATATCTTCGGAAATAACAATGAAAATTTTATACAATTTTGAAAGATAAAAATGGTTATTGTGGGTCACCCTTAGAAGATAGACATATGCCATCCCGGACTTTTTTGTTGCAATTTTTAAGATATACAATACTCTAGAACATAAATTTGATTTATCTCTCACGGTTTACGCAGCGCACGCCAGTAAAGCTCCCAGTCGGCATGATTTTTTCCGACATCTTCAACAATAATCGTCATATCTCAGCCAATTTACACAAAACCTTAATGAATTATACACTAAAACCTTCCGCATGAATCACTCCGTCCAATGGTGAAAACCGTTTGAAAATCCGTTCGGCAGTTTTTGAGTTTATCGCGTTCAGACAGACAGACAGACGCGGCGGGCGACTTTGTTTTATAATATGTAAGGATGCTAAGTTTATTAATAATATGGCTGTAGCAGGCGTGCTTTCTTTGTTTGGATTCACGCACACATGCAAAGTATATATATATAAACGTAATACCCCATCATTGGTAATGCTAATAGAACATTATTCTAGTAAAGCAAATTTTTAAATGTTTGTACAGTTATCATAATCATACATAATCAGCCTATTAATATTCCCACTGCTGGGACACAGGCCTCCTCTCTGTGAGAGGGACTGGGTCGTAATCCATCACGCAGCCCAGTGCGGGTTGGTGGATGTCACATGTCTTCGAATTTTTACAGTACAGTTATCGCCAAAGCATAAATCAGTACCACGCCTTGTAAACACGTCCTAAATAAAAAAGCTCTTATGCAAATCAATGTGCTCAAAGTGCGTTCTAGGGTTATCGTATATTTCAATTGAATGACATATAAATACTAATGTTATCAAAACAAAGGCACGTGTCAAGTGACGCAGTGTTTATATATAAAGTAACGGGTTACTGCGCTATCATCTGTCACAATAAAATGTAATATTACAACATTATCAAATTACCAGGATGAGATAAAAAATTTACTCAGCTTAGGGACTTCAACATTGGACGTAGGTGTAAATAAGGATAATGCTTTCAAGTGGTATTAGGTCGGAAACGAGTACTTTTGCTGAATAAATTATCCAGTTACTGTGATTATTTTATTACACACATAGACCAACAAGCAGCATCGCTGTGTTATGGGTTAATTCCGGTTGATACCAGCACATGAGACATTTCAGCAGAGAAGCTCGTGGCTAAGTTATAACAGCCGCACGGTTCGAGTCGCTCCATGTAAAATTCGGTATTCAGCTGCATCCGGTTAGACTGGAAGCCGACCCCAACATATTTAGGAAAAGGCTAGGCAGATTGATGAGCCATTTCAGCTTTGTCTCTAGGTGGTAGCCTGGTATTACAAAGGTCCACAGGCGACAGTAACCACAATTAGGTGAGTGGCCTTATTTGTTTTTATTTTTCAATAACATTAAAAATTTAAAACATGATTACCTCGTTGTTAAGAAAATTACTGTATTGTTAGTCTAGTCGTCCAAGCGCCACGACGGCTGAGCATGAGGTCCTAGGCTCGATGTCCGGGTCGGGCAAAGTGTCATTGGGTTTTTCCAAATACTATTTCTCAGTAGCAGCCCGAAGTTTCGATTTGTGTCCGGTTGATGGAAATAAGCTCGCCCGCAATTAGATGGTACTTAAACATGACTGGTGAAATGAAGGTGTACCATAAGTACACCTCTGCCTAACCCTTCGGGGAATACATGCGCGATGTTATATTAAGTAATAAAAAAAATACTTGCCCAGGTTTGCAGTCGCAGAGCCCAGTCTCAGGGGAACAGGTAGCGTTGTTGTAACAGTCGCAAGTGTCAGAGCAGTTGTCGCCGTAGTACGGATAAGGGCACGTCTCCTCGCAGCGAATACCGCGGTAGCCCGGCGCGCATAGACACGATCCTGTGCAAATAAATTAATTACTATATTTCAGTCCATTCACGTTAAGAAAATAGTGAGTCATCGACCTACAAGGGGTACTATAAGTACACCTATCGCCCCTCGACCAATCGGGCAAATGATGCAAAAGACACACGCGTTTCGTACGAGGATCTGCCAATGGTCAGCTTTCTAATTTGATGCGACCCGATTGGTCGAGGGGTGGGACTAGGCCGATGACTCACTATGTTTTTATTAAAAGTGTTTTGTCCTGCTAAGTCTGCATTAAAAAAGAGACTTTCTTCTTCCGTCCACAGTGACAGATGGCTTAGAAATTGTACTGGCGAACAGACCACATACGGTCCACACCTGTGGACTGGTATGGAAGTCTGTCTACAGACCGTATGTGGTCTTTAGACAGTGAACCTGTAACGCGAATGGACTACAATACCAACAATAGTAAACATCTAACAACAATATACAAGACTACTATAGTATAATATAACGGGTAGGTGTCCGCAACTCCACGTTCAAGCGCGTGCGTACGGTATACAATATACATACCGAACGGGAGACATCTATAGTAACAATTGGACATTGACAGCGACTTTATTTCGAAGCAATAAGAACGGTTTTCGTAGTTTAACAAATTAATATTACTGACGTAGGATTGATCGTACTTTCGTCCGGGGAGCAAAACCGCTGATAGAAGCTTCGCAATTATTATTATTTTGCTATATTATGCACATGCATGCTCATTTCTCAGATATACATTTATTATGTACACCATAGAAAATTACTGATATAAATGTAGAAAAGCTATTACGTCCATCTATAATTACCATTAACAGGTGAGCACAGCCCGCTGTTTTCACAGCGGCATGTAGAGAGGCAGCCTTTGCCGTACGTCAGCAGTGGACATTGTCGCTCACAGGACTCGCCGGCCCAGCCCGCAGAGCACTCGCAGGCACCAGTCCAGGGATCACACCTATGGAAGGAACGATATTGTACACAGACAGAAAATGATTGATAAGCTAATTTATTCAATTCAACATCAACTTTAAGCGTTAATTCAAATCACAACTATCATTCTGTGGAAGAGCTCGTGGCTAAGTAATAACAGCCGCACAGGTCGATCCATCCGGTTAAGCTACGCTTACCGGGGTTGGTCCGTGGATGGATGACCATCGTTACATACCGAGACTCCTCCGTGCCTAGGAAAGAACGTTAAGCCGTTGGTTCCGGCCCCAGCTGTCATTCGTGGGTCTTTATCAGTCGTTACGAGTCGTCCGAAGCCCGAAAGTCTGACAACCAGTCTTATTAAGGGGTATCGTATTACCCAGATACGGGGTTGTGGAGGTCAGATAGGCAGTCGCTCCATGTAAAATACTGGTATTCAGCTGCATCCGGTTAGACTGGAAGCCGACACCAACATAGTTGAGAAAAGGCTAGGTAGATTGAACTATCATTCTTTGACAATCATATGAAATGGCTTTAAGACGGCAAAAATTCCTGTAAAATAATCCATCACATAGTTATCTACGCATTCTGTTCATCAATGTAAGTAATATTGCAGGAAAACAATTTTAATTTTTTGTGTGGAAAGTCGCTTTTTACGGCAGCGCACAATGTAACGCACGATTTCTTATAGAGTTTTTTATGACTCTTTAGGAATAGTTAAGAGGAATATGTTACTAAATATATCTACGTCTATTGTATTTCATAATAGATTTCCGCAAGGTCACGCCTGAATCAATTTACTGCTTTTAAACTTGTTTTCGTGGAAAAAAGTTGGAACTTTGACCTTCAATATCTCCGTAACCAAAAGGGGTTCCCAGGTATAGTCATACCTTGGAAACCTGTACAGTACAAAAATATATCACAGGAAAAGACACTTAACGAAAGCGAGAGTCACTTGTATTGCACAAGTGACTCTCGCTTTCGTTAAGCGTCTTTTCACACTAGTTACATTCCCGTCTTTTAATATAATCTATTCTAACCCCTATAAGTGACATAAACGACGCTCTCATCTGTACTCAAACTTGTGAAATATAATTTGATTCAATCTACATAGCCTTTTTCCAACTATTTTGGGGTCGGCTTCCAGTGTAACCGGATGCAGCTTTTTACCAGTATTTTACAAGGAGCGACTGCCTATCGGACCTCCACAACCCAGTAACTGGGTAATACAAAACCCCTTGGTAAGACTGGTGTCAGACTTTCGGGCTTCTGACGACTCGTAACGACTGTCAAAGATCCACGAATGACAGCCGGGACCAACGGCTTAACGTGCTTTCCGAGGCACGGAGGAGTCTCGATATATAAAGATGGTCACCCATCCACTGACCATCCCCGACAAGCGTAGCTTAACCTGATGGATCGACCCGTGCGGCTTGTTATTACTTAGCCACGAGCTCCTCTGTGAAATATCTCGTAATTTGATTGTTAATGTCTAATACAGACAAATAATACAAACGATTGTTTACATATGATTTGACACAATTCAGGAAAAACCCATTCGTAAAAACGCAGGAAGTTATGTATGAATATGAATCCCATTGCATCCTGTGTTTAACATTTTTATCACAAATATACCTAACCGAAACACCGAAAAATATAAACGAAAACGTAACAAAAATTGCAATAATCAGGTACACACTAACAAAAGTTTCATGTTGAAGTATTAGACAAAAAGTTTCCAATACAAAATATACCTATACCTCTTCGAAGATTTATTTTTCTAAGGAAAATTTTTACTAAGTAATATAAAGTGAGTTTGTTTGTTACGCTTTCACGCTAAAACGGCTGAACGGCTTTGGATGAAATTTGGAACATGGGTAGATTATTATCCTTACTTGAAATATAAAAAAAGCATTTAATTCTGACCATTTCTGCCCATAAAAAAAAAATGACAACGTCTTATTTTCTTAGCTTTAAATATGAATGATTGGTTTGAATTAAACTGATTTACTCGTGTCTGTTACCTTTTCACGTTACTTAACATCTGAACGGGGTTGGTACATAGGATACTTTTCCCAATACCACATTCCCGTAGGATAACTTCCGACCTCTGCGCGGACGAAGCACGGGAAAAAGCTAGATAAAATAATAATTACATGTCAGTAGTGTTGGGGTCACACTCGCAGTCCCGGTCGCAGTTCGCACTCCACTTGTTAGCCGGACAGGCTCGTTTCTCGCACTGATCGCCCGTCCAGCCCGGCTTGCACGTACACGATCCATCCTTAGCTGAACATTCACCGTTGTGCTCGCAGTTGCACTTGCGTGAACAATCGACGCCCCAAGTACCCACGGAGCAGATTTCAAGGCACTGAAACAAAATGTGGTTCAAGTCGGGGTGATTCAACAAAGTGTCGAAACGGAACCATGTTAAATGCAAAAATAATCACACATTACTATAGTATTTGCTTTTATATCAGGAAGTTATAACAGCCAGGAACCTAGATTTGTGCCCGGTTGTGCGGTAGGCTCGCCCCCTTTTACATGGGACTAAAACATAACTAACGAAATGTTGGTGTACTATAGGTAGATCTCTGCCTTACCTTCCGCGTAAAACAGGCATGATGTTATGTTATCACTGTAGTATTCGATTATATTCATAGGTCCTATAAATATAATCAGTGTAGTCACGAAAAAAAGGTCCCTTGTCACTCTTACGGATGGAGAGAGGTCAAGGCCATTTTCATTCTGTGATAAACCATTAGCCGGGTGGAGCTGTAGTGTTAAACTATGACAGTGGGCAATTTCCTTGTGTAAAGCCGTATGCACATTGCGTCGCGGCGGCAGCGTTTTTCGCCGCCGCAGTATCAAGACTATTCAAGACTCGCTGGCACCGCGGCGGTGCCATGTGTAAGGGTCCATACAAATCCAAGGGTGACTAATACAGCGGTGCCGCTGCCGCCATGTGTAAACGACCTAATAGCTACCTTTTCTCCAGTAAATCCAGCTTCACACTGACAGCGGCCAGTCACATGATGACAGCCAGCTCCGTTCGCACATTCACATGTCTTCTCACATTTCGGACCCCATCTACCAGCTGGACATCTAAAAATGGCGACAAGACATTAGGAACATCCGCGTCAAGACATAAAAGAAAATATCTTTTTTGAATTTTTTATTTTGACTTACTTGTTAGCACAAACTTCCCCAGTCCACCCCGATGGGCAGTCACAAGTTGATATAAAAGTACATTTTCCACCATTTTGGCATCGACATCTTTCCGGGCACGGCTCATCCTTCGGACATTCTTCTTCACATCTAAAACAACGATAAGACAGCTCCTTAAGGGGTATGCGCAGTGGTAGACCGCGAATTTCAAATTTTCTTACGTTTTTTGCAATTTGCAAGTCAGTGTCAGGTTTGATGTTGATCAAAATATGATTCGCGACCATAGCAAAATTGTATGAGTACGCAGGCAGGCCCCACGCGACAGTGCAACGCGGCTCTAGTAGAACAATTTCTATGAAAAGTTTATGGAAATTGTTCTACGAGAGTCGCGTCGCGTCCGTCTGCGAGAGCCTTAAGGGCGACCCTGGCGGTTTCCCCTTAATATGATGCGTACGTAAAATCGCCGAATGTTATCCAAACATTCAACGTATGTGTAATAAGATACTAATTAGCGAACTGCGAGAACTATAAACATTAGGGATCCTGTTTTATGATACACTGTGCTGTGCATATTGCCACCTATACACTAAATTGTTATCTTTATTAAATGTGGGTAAATAAGAGACGAAGATCTTAGATCTAGATCGGTCTTTTCCCAAAGATACACCGTGAAAACACAGTAGTGAAAACGGTTTAATGGGGCAAAGTTTTAAGTTATAAGACTGCTGTAAACTTTTATAAATAAAGAAACATAATAGTAAAGACTGGTAAGAAACAATGATCAATGATTTTACTATAATAAAATCAACAACTTTCTCCAAAATGCTGCTTTTTCTGTCCAAGATTTATTGTTTATAATGAAATGCCAAAATCTGCTGGCAAAGCCTGTTTAATGCCTTTGTCTTCGTCACGGGGAAGAGGCTTTTGGCCGCCGACCAAGAAATTTAACGTAATAAGTCTATAACCGTTCCCACTGCTGGAACACAGGCCTCCTATCTTTGAGAGGGAATGGACCATAATTCACCACGTGGGCCCAGTGCGTATTGGTGGATGTCACAAGACTTCGAATTTTTGGTTCTAGTCTAGGACATGCCGGTTTCCTCGCGATATTTTCCTTCACAGTTTTGAGAACAATGATGTTGATGAAATAAATTACACAAAGTAAAGCGCCTGCCTGGGTTCAAATTCACGCGCTAAAACTTGTAATTCGGGGCTGTTACCACTGCGGCACCATTGCTCTGCTCAAGAAATTAAAGCGCCTTAAATACGAAATGTATCAGTCATAAACTTACAAAGGTCCAGTGAATCCTTGCAGACAGTTACAGGCTCCAGTAGCAGGGTCGCAGGTCCCGCTATTCTTGCACTGGCAGAGTTCATCGCAGTTGTCGCCGTAGGTGGGCGGCGCGCAAGCCCGCTCGCACGCATCGCCTCGCCAGCCGGCAGTGCACGCGCACTTACCGGTCAGAGGTTCGCAAGTACCACCATTCATGCAACTGCACTCGTTCTGACAGTTCCGGCCCCATTTTCCGTCGGGACATGCTGCAAGTGAAACGTCAGGTTTGTATTACCGTCTGGGTTACCAGCACAGGAGGACGTTGAGTTGTTCAAAAGAAGAGCCTTCTCACTGTCTTAAAAACTAAGCTAGGAACTTCAAGTGGCTGTTATTGCAGAAAAACAATGGATGTAGACAGATCCACGACGGCACTTGGTAATGTTTACAAAAAACAATATTTGGATGGGCTACATTTTGTATATTTTTTCAGCGTAAGCCTCGATTTGCTAACACAAATATATTTTAAACAAATATCAGAAGACAATGCATATTCGTATTTACGTCAATTGTATGCATCGTTAAGAATAAAGTATTTACTTTAAAATAGGTAGTCACACAGGGTTTTTGCTACTAAGATTTTAACATGATTCATACTTTCCGTTGTCACATGGCCGTGAACTATCGATGACTTAAACAATCTTTGTCGTGGCCACGTTTTTCTGACGATGCGTACCAAATGTACAGTTTAGGCACGCTACAAAGACCTACATCGTTAACAAACCGAGGCATTGTTTTTTAAATGAGCTATGTAGAGCATATCGCCGGTTTTCGAACAACTTTTTCATACCAAATATTCCACTCATCAATAAATCTTCATCCGACTATAGAAAACGAACAATACACTTTATTTACAGTATAAAATTTTATAGGTGTTCCGATCGATTGACTTTTTGATTCCCACAATTACAATTTCGCTTTACTCAGATAAACCCAGATTGCGATTTCTGATAAGTAAATAAATTGTGCTACTGTAGAACTGGAAATATCAAATATCAGAAGAAGAGATGTAATTTATAATAGAGGTGTGTGCTTTCGTTTATGAACACGACAACGAACTTTGAACCCTTCAGTTTTATTACGGTGATTCAACTGTAATTCAGACAGCATTGCAAAATAAAATATAGCTAGCTCCTAATTAAAACTGAAAAACATGGTATTCGTTATTTTACGGCTGCTACTATCCATGTGAACTCGCATATATGTGACAGCGACACCACATTAGCAACATCCTGTTTACAGCGTTATTCATAACCGTAGTTGAGTACGGGGAACTCGCTACGCTAGTACGCTACTGAAGTTTTCTATATAAAATCGTAGCTTACATATGTCGCAGGCGGGGCCTCCGTAGCCGTGCGCACACGCACATGTATTGGGCGCCACACACTTGCCGTGGACGCAGGACTCCACGCACACCGGCACACACTGCTCCCCTTGAGAATCAGGAGCGTACCCCGCACAGCACTCCTCAACTGGCCTATATTTCACCAGCGTCTGAGTCTTGAATACCTCTCGGAACTTAATCTTGTATTTTGAACATTTAGGCGGCACATTGAAGCACCATGTGTACTCTTTCACTTGGTATGGCTGTTTCTCTGATACCCGTAACGTTGTTGTGTATCTGGAAAAACATAATTATTGATAATTAAATTAAGTGACGTAATGTAATTCTCACAAGTGTCACAATATAATTACAGGTTAATTGTTTCCGGTGCAGATGTTACCGGGCCTACAGAAGAGTTATCTAGAGATGCTTACGGACGCTATTCTACTGTCTACATTATCTGAATCAACAGCTTCTGTCCCACATATCTATTGACTCAAATGAGAGATATATAGGGAAAACAGAGCATTGCAAAGTCTTAAGGGTCACTGTCAACTGATAAAGCATGCACCAACGGATATCGATAATAGTAACATTGAACTGTTATGCTCACATCGCCAACAAGTGGACCTAACGGGGTGCGGGGCGGAAAACTCGATAAAGTTAACTGACCCGATGAGTAACGACACTGATCAGCGACAATCAGTCGCCCCAGCATTCGAAAGTAAATAATAAAGGGCCCTCACTGAACCAATATAATAAGGTAACAAAGAACGTATCATGGAAAGACTTTCTTTTCTCAAATACAAATGTATAAAAATATAAGTATGTGATATGCCAACAACTCCTACATAAAACCGATGTGATTTTCTAATAATTTTGTATGTAGATAAGACCAGTAGTTGCATACAGATTCGACAACAGCACGGCTCTAATACATAGTAAGTATAAATTGTAGAGAGATGTTCAATTATCGTCACTCAGCGTTTAACTTGCTAAGTCAAAGGGCGCTGGTAATTAAAAAACATTAAGGATAATTATAAATTAAATATAACAAAAGTGAGTTTTCCCTATTTATTTAACAATATACATATTGTTAACCATTAATAATAATATGAGTAATGTACACTTCTATCATTAATGTGCGGTTTGCGGCCGCTATTCTAACTGTAAAACAGTTATGTATTGTATATGATCATGCTGAACAATTAGTAGCAAAGCGCTTCACCTACCTACTGTACTGTTGTGTACTTACCTATGCACTAAAATAATTTAAGTATTAAAAGTTTATGAGGACTTAAAAACTAATTTCATGTAACAACATTGTATTGTAACAGAAGGTTAGGCATGACTCTTTCTTAATAAAAATAAATTACTTATATATTTTTAGACTAACAGTTTTGATAAAAAATAATCAGATTGATGGCTTGTCAGATAGCAAACAATATTAGCACTAATAAAACACTCAATCTGTAATCAGCCCACTGTTTTAATTATTATTTACCTCCAACTATTTTAAACATAGCATATAATTTTTTAAAGTAGGTAATTTATAAAGATAAAACATCACACACAATCAGGGCAAACAATGGTCAATTAAATAATGAATTAAGTCTGAAATCCACTAATTGAACAATTAAAAAAACTATAACCATTTTGTTGATAAAAACCAGCAATCGGAGGAAAAAGGAAACAATGACCAAAAAATTAACGAATTTCGATTGGCTCTGCTCTCTGCAATAGGTACAGTCAGCATCAAAGTTGTTGATTGTTAAAACATTTATCATCATCATTCTCCTGTCAATCCAACCTGTCGTCTCTTGGCATGGTTTATTCGCACGAAATTACTCGCCCGAAACGGGCGAATCGACACTTTCAAATAATATAATTTTTTCTATAGGCGATTCGCGAGAGCAGTCACAGTGGTAGCCCAGTGGTAACGGCCCCGACTTACCGAGTTGTAGGTCCTCCTCAAAACGGTGAAGGAAAACATCGTGAGGAAACCGGCATGTCTTAGAACCAAAAACTCAAAGACATGTGACATCTACCAACCCGCACTGGGCCCGCGTGGTAGATTACAGCCCACTTCCTCTTACAGAGAGGAGGCCTGTGTCCCAGCAGTAGTAATGTTAATAGGCTGATTATGATGACAGGCGATTCGCACGAAGTTAATTAATTTGTGGGTGAATATCAATTCCAGAAATAGGTATTAGGGAATTGGCACATTTTGAATTTTATGCAGTAAAAGTTAATGTACTTTTAACTTTACTACATAAAATAAGCCATTTTCTTCCATACTTCTCTATTTGTCGTCATCTCGGTACTTACCCACCTTCCAGCCATATCATCTTACACATAGTCCATCCATCATTTGTTTAGTCTTCTCCTACTCTAACAGCCCATGATCGTTAAAACGTTCCGATATAATTATAAAATTTAAAACTGATTAGGTAGTACAAAACAATTAATAGCTATCAGGTCAATATTTTTAATACGTCTGTGAATTAATTTAAGCAATAATTAATTAATAAAATAAAAAGTGTGGTTTCTAAATAATGCGTTTTCTCATTCTGGAAGTTTTCTCGATTATTGAATAATATTATGAACTGTGCACGTTCATTAGTTCATATTTTCTGTGACAGTGACGTACGTACTAGTAACTAAATCTTATGAATGAATCATCAGAAATAGCAATAATGAATAAAGATACCTAAGCTACACAACCTATAAACAAAGACTCAATTTATTAAAAAAAAACCTTTGTTGCTACTAGCGTGTTATAAATCCGTGTAACCTAGTGGGCTATAGACAAAGCTATGGAGGAGTTGAACCTATTATATCTACCCAATTGAAACTTATTTTAGTAGAATTCATCATCACTACTGGACATAGGCCTCCCCCAAGCACCGCCACTTCGACCGATTCTGTGCTTCCCGCATCCAGCGAACTCCTGCGGCCTTTACTAAGTCATCGGTCTATCTTGTAGGAGGCCTTCCAACGCTACGTCTTCCGGTGCGCGGTCGCCACTCCAGAATCTTTGGGCAACATCGGCCATCTGGTCTGTGAGCAATGTGTCCTGCCCATTGCCACTTAAGTTTAGCAATTCTTCGGGCTATGTCGGTTACCTTGGTTCTCCTGCGGATCTCTTCATTTCTGATTCGATCACGTAGGGAAACTCCAAGCATAGCCCTCTCCATTGCTCTTTGGGTGAGTTTTAGCCTTCTGATAAGGCCCATTGTGAGCGACCACGTTTCAGTGCCATAAGTCATCACTGGCAACACGCAATGGTCAAAGACTTTCGTCTTGAGACACTGTGGTATGTGGGACGAGAAGCTATTGCGTAGCTTCCCGAACGCTGCCCAGCCGAGTCGGATTCGACGATTGACCTCTTTCTCGAAGTTGGACCTATCTAGCTGGGCAGTTTGTCCTAGGTAAACATACTCGTCTACAACTTCGAGCGTAGCGTCTCCGATCTTTATGAGGGCGGGTGTTACATGGGCATTTGACATGACCTTTGACTTGTCCATGTTCATTTTAAGACCCACTCTTTTGGAGGCTCTACTGAGGTCATCGAGCATTATACTGAGGTCCTCCATGGTCTCAGCCATGATAACTATATCGTCGGCAAGCCGAAGGTTAGTGATATACTCGCCATTGATGTTGATGCCTAGCCCTTTCCAGAACCTTGAAGACGTCCTCCAGTGCAGCGGTGAACAGTTTCGGAGAGATAACGTCTCCTTGTCTCACACCTCGCTGGAGAAGGATAGGTTTCGAGGTCTGGTCGTGGAGTCGGACTGACATAGTGGCGTCTTTGTATAGGCACTTTAACACCTCGATGTACCGATAGTCGATCTGGCACCGTTGAAGAGACTGCAGTACAGCCCATGTCTCGATCAAATCGAAGGCTTTCTCGTAATCCACGAACGCTAAGCAGAGAGGCAGGTTATACTCTTCGGTCTTCTGTATAACCTGCCGCAGCGTATGTATGTGGTCCACGGTCCTAAAGCCTTTACGGAATCCGGCTTGTTCGGGAGGCTGGAAGTCGTCAAATCTGCGCGCGAGACGGGTCGTGATGACTCTTGAAAACAGCTTGTAGACATGGGAAAGAAGTGTGATGGGTCTATAGTTCTTAAGCATCGCATTGTCGCCCTTTTTAAAGAAGAGTTCCACCACACCTCTGTTCCATGCCTGTGGCGTTTTACCCTCAAGTAATCGAACAGCTTCTGGAGGGCCTTTAGAAGCGGGTTTCCCACCGGCCTTTAAGAGTTCGGCCGTAATTCCGTCATCACCCGGCGCCTTGTTGTTTAGAGTTTGCTGTTTTAGAGCCATCCTAATCTCGTACAAGCTGACGTACGGGATATCTTCGGTATAATTACATTTTAGTAGAATTACATTGCTGAATTGACACAACTTCCTCAAACAAGCAAGAATCAGCTATCTAATTGCGTAACACATTTTCGTAAATGCTTAAGACTAATCTGTATGATTTTGACAGTTCAACACAATTCATTGCGTTATTTACGTTGTTGAGCACAACATTTGTTCAAACTTGTGAAGCAATGGATTGGCAATCTGTTTCAAAACGATTCAGATTGTGATTGATCGTGTATTACGCAATTAGGTTACAGGTTTTCTTTATTAACTATCTAGATTTCCTATACAATGTGCTCTATGCATTTCACAACAAATGATACCACTGCGTATGTTGAGTTATTTATTTTATTACAATTTGCAAATAATAATATTTTCCTTATCAATAAAATAAACACCATCGAGAGTCCCACATTCTCAATTGGATAACAATTAAGAACACTTTGAAAGGGAAACACTCCGTTCTCAACGATGCGTCACCAAACATTTTTTGAATGTATAAAGTCTTTACTTATGTTAACTTAGCTTCTTTATATAGGATACATATTTGGTTCGCAATGAAGCGAAACTTAACAATACAAATTGTTTTAATTCTTATGGTAGCCACACACGTTACGATTTGCTTGCGCAAATTTAGGCTTGCGCAAGCAAATCGTTACGTGTGTGGGAAGAAATTTGCGCAAATTTCTAGGCTTGTGTGATTTTAAATTTTCGATTCCAAGCTTGTGCAAATTTGAGTTTGCGCAAATTTGCTTGAGCGTGTGTGGGGCATGTGTTCAAATTTCAGTAGATTTCTTTAACCTACCGAACGGATTTTCATACGGTTTTCACCTATGGACGGAGTGATTCATGAGGAAGTTTTATTGGCTGAAATATGACGATGAAGACAAGGGCGGATCCAGCCTTCGAGTCAGGGGGGGGTCACATAGTCGGGGTCCAGTCAGAACAGGCCCAATCAGTGAGAGGACCAAGTCTGTCAGGGGCCCGGAGTGGCAAAAAAAAATGAGGCCTCCCTGTCTTCTCAGTTTATGTAGGTATTATTAGTAAAATTTTGCAAAAAAAACGAGTATTATATCGTGCGTAATTTATAATCCACCTCATCGATCACTAATATAGAAGTTCTTTATTAGTGATCGATGATCCACCTACACCATGGACATCGCAACCCGTAGGATTTTTTTTTGAGAGAGTTGCATTTTCATCTCCTCAACGAAAAGAAGAATGTAGGGGAGCGAGCAACGCGAGGTCGACATTTTTTGCACCTCGTCTCTGAATTCTCGGTTAGGTTTGTATTGAACAACAAACAGGAGAGTTACTTTGTCGACATAAGCAGAAAAGTTTGAGAGTTAGAAGAATATAGAGTTCAAAAGCGAGCGAAGCGAGCTCGAAAATTTTAGCACACCACCATGTAGGGAAGGTTTTTTTTTGAAAAGTCATACAGAAATAGGACACGTCTCTTCTCTTCGTCTTTGTTGTCTTTTGTCGACATATAATGCAGAAAGTCCGAGGGTGTAGCGAGCAAAGCGAGCTCGAAAATTTTCATCCTCTGCCTCAAACTTTAAACTGCTTCTTAGCCGACGTTCGCAGGAACGTGTTTTTATCGCGGTGATTTTTTTTCGTACACTGGATTTACAACCCTCGGTATTGAGCCGAGCATTGAGAATCCAACAGCGTGCATTCACCGCGTATCCCAGCGCGGCAAGAAAACATACTGTTGGATATTCAACTCTCGGCGCTAAGCGGAGCGTCGAAAATCCAATAAGTACGCGAAAAAAAATCGCCGTAATTTTTATCACGGCGATTTTTTTCACAAGTCGCGCCCGTGTGAACGTCGGCTTACTGAATATATTTTGACCATGTTTGGGATATCATTAAAAAGTACTTCTTAAGATCTAAGGGGCCGTCAGGACCGTGGGCCTGGGGCGGTTTGTCTTGATACTATTCTGGGGTATTTAATTTCTACGTCTAGTTGCTAGTTTCAGATAAACCTACATGGGCACTTATGAAACGTCAGAAGCTTAGGAGCACGGTTTCATTTGGTCATTTCCTATAGAGAAGAGCCGGCAGAAAACTCCACGGTCCATCAGCATAATTATAATAACAGGACAATAAGTCTTATTATGCGTGTCGTTCACTCACGTAACACATCCTACGCGGCAACATCATACAGTATTTATTTGATAAAATTTATCAATGAGATTAGAAAAAATATCCGTGGTCGACCTAGACACAGCCCAGGGGGGGGGTCATGACCCCCATGACCCCCCCCCTGGATCCGCCACTGGATGAAGACGATTGAAGGTGTCGGAAAAAATCTTGTCGATTGGGAGCTTTATTGGCGTGCGCCGGGTACAATTCCGTAGTTGATCACAGGCGGCAACTGCAGGCGACGTGTCGCCGCGACAGGACTGGTTTCTATGTATTTTTAAGAAGGCGACGTGCCGACGTGTCGACGTGTCGCTAGCATCGGAAGGTACTTCATAGAAATTCATTGAAATCAGTCGTGTCGCGGCGCACATGGTTCGGTTTATTGTACCTACGTATTTTTTTTTTTGTAGCGATTTTTGGTGACCACACACGTAACGATTTGCTTGCGCAAACTTAGGCTTGCGCAAGCAAATCGTTACGTGTGTGGGAGGTTTGCGCAAATTTCTAGGCTTGTGTGATTTTCAATTTTCGATTCCAAGCTTGTGCAAATTTGAGTTTGCAGTGTGGGGCATGTGTTCCAATTTCAGTAGTTTTTTGAAGCAAAAACTTCTTTGGCGGTGTTGTGCACTTTTTTTGGGATGGGTAAAAAATGTTAAACTTACGTCAGGACACGTAACCTGATCGAAAATTCGTAAGACGGAGGGAGAGTAGAATTTGTTAGTAACCTAACAAAAAGTACTAGTCTTGCATGAATTCAAGATAGTATTTCAATCATTAGACGTTGTGCACAATATCTGAGCAGAAACCTAACAAAAACTACTAGGCATGCATGAATTCACGAGGATTTGGATGAGGCAGATAGATAGTTTATTACCTGGATTAACATAATATTATAGGATACTGTTTTCACTTCCATCGGCAGTCCCCAAAGACTGCCCCTCATGTTTTTTTTTATCAACAATCGAGCTACCCATTGCTCTCCGTCCGCAAGCCCGCGCCTACGGTGGCCGGAAATCGGCTCGCGATTCCCGACGCCCAGGGCGTCTCCTACGGCGGCGGCTAGGGGCGCGAGGTCGCAACATTTGTCTCTCCCTCGCGCGCTCCGCCTCCTCCTACTATTGCCAAAGCGTCATCAATTGATGCCATTACCGCGTAACACACCTGGACGGTCTCTAAACAGAAATGATATCACAAGCAAATTTGAGCCGTGTGTGGTCAATACCGGCGTCAAGCAAATTTGCGCAAGCAAATCGTAACGTGTGTGGTCAATACCGACGTCAAGCAAATTTGCGCAAGCCTAAGTTTGCGCAAGCAAATCGTAACGTGTGTGGCTACCATAAAGTATCGTTGTAACTTGTACCAGATAGGATAGGTATTAAAAGTACTAGTAATTTTTTTTTTATCCAAATGATAATTTTGATGAAAGTCGTAAATCCATTAATCGCCCTAATTAGGTATGATATAGCCTTTTTTTTTTATTCAGGTCATCTATACCGAGACCTAGCCCTGGACCTAACTTCTAGAAATAGACCTTCAGGAAACCTACTTAATTGAGTTTGTATGTTATAAAACTTTACTTCGAGATCTTGTAAAATAAAGGCTAAACAACCTGTATTCAGAGGCTCGGCACGGGCTGAAAAGTCTGGATAAGATTTATTTATTTTATTTATTTAACACTTTAAGCACACAAATGTACAGAGGCGGACTTAATGCCATAGGCATTTTCTACCAGTCGACCTTTGGGTGATGCAGAGACAAACAGTGGTAGGTGCAATATCGAAAATTGTGGAATAAATATTTAATTAAATCTAAGGATATACATATACCTATCAAAACTATATATAATATACCTAAAATATACATAAATATAATAATACATAAATACACGAATATACTTAAAACAAATAAGACAAACAATGGGAAAAATATTACCGTTGTGATGATACTGCCAGCTTCTTACGAATGTGCTCGCGAACTTTAACTTTAAAGGATAATCGGTTGGTTGCCATCCTGATTTCTTGGGGGAGCGCATTCCACAGAGAGATAGATTGAACGAAGAAGGAAGAGTGAATGAAGTCAGTGCGGTGAGTGGGATATAGTAGAAGACTTGAATACTAGATTTCTCTAGCGCAGACTTCTAGACCAGCAGGGATTCTTTGTGTAACGTAGAAATCGATTCAGTAGGTACTTTTTCAGTAAAATCACTTGCAAACAGTTTCATATTTAATTTATTAAAATTAGTTACCTATCCCGATATCGAATTAAGTATCAGAAAACAAAATCATCATTCATTCTCTATTCAATAAGACAGTTTTATAAGCAACTAAAGTAGGTAAATCTTAGAATTCATGCCCCAAAACTATTTCATGGTATCCGTGAAATTCTAATTTGTATCTTTGACCTAGAAATCAAGAAGTGTTAGAAAATATAAGAAAGTGTTCACACATCCAGGCGAGTAGCTGGCTAGTCAGTTAATTTCATGAACGTTTTCACAAAGTTGTTTTGAATACAATAGATGTTCAGTAGTTTATACAATTAATAAACTATACTCACGCTTCTTGTCTGGTACAGACATTGGGGCCTTCCAGCAGTGCATAATTAACGCTCACGAGCGCAAACAAAACGCTTAGCACCGACCACATCTCGACTTCAGTTCACGCAGTATGACGCCGTATCTCCATAACAAAACTATTGTTTTGGCGGTTTACGTCACAATAGGCATTCAAATCCGATTCCGTTGCACTTTTTCGGAACAGCGCTGCTGAATTTTACCTGAAAATAAAGACCGTGTATTATGCATCTTATGAAAGAAAGAAAGATAAGACGTACATTTGATTAGTGTTAACAAAAGAACGCACTCATAAATTCTTCCAGTGTTTGATTTGCATTCAAGCGTTTATAAAATAAAATAATAACAGTTTCTAAAACATCATTTCATAATTTAGATAATAAATGACCAATCACTAATTGAAGTAAGTTCTAAGTAGCATGGATGTTTATCAGTTTCGTCTATTCCATTGTCTACAGCTACACCATCATAGGCAGTGCAGGATTGTTTTTCTTTACTAATGATATATTTACAAATTAATGTTATTGTGTGTTTGTACTCGTATTACAATTTTTATTCATATAATATTAAGTGAAGTGAAGAGCTTGAACTAAGTAAGTGTAAGTAGGTACTCAAATTGTCGTGGGGAGTGGGACGGTATTGCAGACAGCGAGACGACAGATTGTCAGCTCATCAATATGTTTATTACATACAATACGAGGCAGGACACGAATTGCTGATAACATTCATGTATGGATGTTGTATTCTTATTGTAATAAAAATAAACATTTACAATTTAAATTTAAGTGGAGACAACTGGTGATTGAGGAAATACAATTTTCATGGGAAGAAGGCGTAAGTTTACGTATGTATGTAAAATTTAAATGCATTACAAAAAATGCGGATACCCCAGTTTTGCCTTTGTCTAGGAACGGGATTGTACTCTGGTACGGTCAGCAACGAAAGTCGAATATTTATCATTGTTACTGGCTGACAAGAAAAAGAATAGAATGTTAATTAAAACAGCTATTAAATTACGCAACACATTTTCGTAAAGGATTCCGACTAATCTGTTTCATTTTAACAGTTCAATAATATTCATTGCGTTATTTACGTTGTTGAGCAGATTTTTTTTCGAGCTTATGAAGCAATGGATTAGCAATCTGTTTCAATTCGATTCAAATTCTGATTGATCGTGTATTACGTAATTAGGGTACAGGTTTTGTCTACGTATAAAAAAAACAAATAATAGGTATACAGGGTGACAGGGAAATTCGACATATTCCTTGAAAGGGGTTATACTACAAGACCTAAGCAACAAATTAAGTCCAGTAAACTAGGGGTTGACCCCTAGTTTACTGGACTTAATTTGTTGCTAAAGGTTTTTAGTAGCAATAATTTTTAAAGTTTGTATTTTTCCCGAAGATTGAAGTAAGCTATAGAAAAAAAATTGTACGACAGTTGGCGTACAAATTTGTAAAATGACTAAGAAACTAGTTTCATATGCTTTCCAAAAAGGTACAATAATTGTCATTAATTTTCCCAGCGGTTTTTAAAAAATCAGCAAAATCGTGCTATAGGGCAAATTTTGAATTTTCATTTGTTAATTGAATTCAGCTCGAAAAGTCAACAGTGTGGAGTAGTGAATAAAAAATAGATGTAATTAGATAAGGCTTAATAAAAAAAAAAGCAGTAAACAAAAATTACACATCCTGTTCATTGTTGCAACTTTAAAAATGATTGCTACTTTTATGACCTTTTATTTCTGAGATTATGTAAGGTTTGGGCAAGCATTTTTTTTAATGGTCCCTCATTTATCAGCTTTCAAAAAAATATCAATTAAATGTTTAGAGTGGAGTAGCTTTTTCATAATTAATTGTTTTTGGTATCAACTCGGAAGAAATTTAATAAAATCGAAGAACCGTCACAGCTCGTATAACCCCTTTCAAGGAATAGGTCGAATTTCCCTGTCACCCTGTATAAACACGCTAGCTCAACTACTTTAACATGGATTTTACCCGTTTTGATTTTAAGATTTAACTACTACAATATTTGCTTTCCATGTTATACGAATGTTACGATGCTTACGAGGTATCAGGCAAAATACAATAAGCAGTTTCAGTATGTTTCACTTATTATTAAACTACGTACGTACGTTATATTATGAATAATTAATTAAACATAATATAAATATGTCAAAACAGTAAAATAAGTGATTCATTTTATCTTTACGTAGGTTTGTGGAATTGTGACTATATAGGTATGGATCATGTATGTCGAGTGCATTTATGTTTACTAGGTACAAACAAGAAAAGCTTTGACTTTGTACTGGATGAGTAGAACTGGTCTAAAAATAGGATACAGAAAATAGATAATGTTGTTTCACGTATGGAATCCAGTAAGACCGCATAATAAATTATAGAGAAGTTATAATTGCAGTGTACTCGAACATTCCTTGAAATGTAATGCGCTTCGAAATATTACGCTAATATTACAAAACTTACTTGGTCGAAATGCTTGCCCACTGTGTGTGTGTGTGCTGTGTGCAATGCCTAAAAACAGACAGCATCAGGCAATCAGACATGTCTGGTAAAACAATTATCTCGAAAAATACTTTGCTGCACTGGTAATTAGCTCAGTCAGCGCTGAATGAAGTTTCATGAATTTATTAAGGAAATTTTAAATCAGTGTGATAAGCACGTGCTTAAAGAAGATTTTTTTAGATGATTGAGAAGTAAAGTTCGTTTTTTTAATTCCAGATAGTAATTTGACAATTGCAAATCCAAATTGACAAAACAAACAACAAAGATTTGAAATGCCAAATTATTATTTATTTATTTATTAAAACTTTATGCACAAGTACAAAAAAATACCGTACAAAGGCGGACTTAATGCCTGAGGCATTTTCTACCAGTCAACATTAGGCTGATGCAGAGACAAAACATGGCAGGTGCAACATATGGGACTGACAAATTACTATCTGGTAATAAAAAACGAGCTTTAGAACCTTACCTGCATAACACACGATCAGTCACAATCTGAATAATTTTGAAGGACATTCTTTTTCCATTGGTTAATTTGTTTGAAAACTTTGTCTGCTCAACAACGTAAATAACGCAATGAATGTTGTTGAACTGTCAAAATGAAACAGATTGTGATTGATCGTGTTTTACGCAATTAGCGAGCAGTTCTTTTTAGTAACATGGGAATATACTGTTATTTTTCCACTTATTAGTTCGTTATTATTTGTGCTTGGTTTGTCCTCCTCTCACTGTAGGGTAGGTAACTTAGATGCTGACCACAATACTATACTTATTAATAAAGTTACTCTTATTATGTTCAGTAAACAATATACACACATCAAAAGTGTCTAGGGATCAAGCATTTTTATGCGGATTTCTTGAGATTGAGATGTGGCTTTGTAATAAATTTATGATTTTATAAATTTATATGGATCCTTTTTGGTGCATTTCATAATTTGAATCAGGAACTGTGAATCAAATTCGAGTAAAAGATGAAAATCAGCTGTCAATATTTTCCCTATAAAAACATACAACGCATTGAAGACATTATTAGTGCTACTGTTTCCCTACTACTGATTAAAACCAACGTTATTATGGAGCAGCGACGTCATTTAAGCAGGGAAGAAATGCTCAGAGCCGTGGGAATGATAGAAGCTGGTTCCCGGCAACGTACTGTGGCTTTAGCTCTGAATACAAGTCAGAGTGTTATCAGTCGACTTTGGACACGTTACCGAAGCACTGGTACCGTGGCTGAGCGCCATGGAGGACGGTATCGCTGCACCACACGGAGACAAGACCGATACATTCAAATCTTAGCTCGAAGAGCTCCAACAATAACCGCCATGATGTTAGCCGTGAGGCTTCATCACTCTTCAGGGAACTTAATTAGCGACCAAACAGTCAGAAACCGCTTGCATGAAGTGAACCTTCATTCCCGAAGACCGCTACGGGTACCACCTATAGCAATGCACAATCGTAGGATTCGATATCAATGGGCTCTTGAACACAGAAATTGGGCAGAAGAACAATGGCGTTTCGTGTGCTTTTCTGATGAGTCTCGTTTTGGTATGAGACCGGATACAAGACGTATACGACACTGGAGAACCCCTGGACGCCAACAGCGATTAAAATCCTGCCAGGAAGTCCATCCTTATAGTGGTGGAACCATCATGGTATGGGCGGGTATTTGGATCGGCGGAAGAACTGAGTTGATTTGGATTAGAGGCAACCTCAACGCTCAAATTTATGCTGAGACGATTGTATCAGACGTCATCGTTCCTCTACAAGTGCAAATCGGTCCCTTATTTCAGTTAATGCATGATAATGCACGACCGCACACCGCAAGAGTTGTAAGACAGACTCTCGCCGCAGCTAACATCAATGTCCTGCCCTGGCCTGCTCAGTCGCCAGACTTGAACCCGATTGAGCATGCATGGGATATGCTACAGAGAAGAGCTCTGCCGAATATGGAGGGTATCCAGTCGCAAGAAGACCTTTTTTTGTTGTTGCAACGAACATGGGCGGCCATTCCACAGCGTGATTTGGATGAACTCATTTTGAGTATGCCAAACCGATGTTCTTGTGTTGTTAGTGTTCGCGGTAGAAACACGGATTATTAATTGTTTAAGTTACCCAATAAAATTTTAAAGAAAACTGTTATTTCAGTCTTTTTTTCGAACTTTAATGTTAGTGGTTCAAATGTCAAAAATCCCTTTATTAGGAAAATGGCAAATTTCTTTATTAATGCAAAGGTGACTTGGTTTATCGTTACTGTGACAAACGAAAACACTTTATTTGATGAATCCTTAAAGAAAATTTTAATTAATATCAATCAGGAGAAAAGTTATTGCAAAAATATATGTTGATCCCTAGACACTTTTGATGTGTGTATTTTCTGTAATTTTCTACATGCGTTATTGTGGTTAAAGACATGTCTACAGTAAGGCATTGTTTATCGAACTCCGTGTAAGAAGTTATGTAGGTATACACGGCTACATATCAAGCTGATTGAAGCTATACATTTCCAGTATAAGCTGATCTCGCATTATAAAGGATTTCCGTATAATGAGAGGTCAGCTTATACTGCAAATGTATAGCTTATATTAAGCTCATTAGTATCCGTATGTACCAACTACCAACTGCAGATAGGTAATTATTTGTTTTATGGTAGGTACAATCACCAAAGAAAGTCCACTTTTATTTAGTAATCGACTTTCATTGCTAGCTGTACCAAAAATATGTTCTTTTAGCTGGTCAATTACAACTTGGATTAAAAGTCGATAACAGCCAGAGCATAGTTTGGAAATCTATGTATGATGTAATATTTAGGTATGTGATTTGGAACATCAAGTCGAATAAAGAACAAAGAAACACCACAGTGACTACCGGAAAGGTTGAGCAGCGCTGTTAACAATAGATACAGCTAGAAAATAAGCAATGACTTGTTATTATTGATTAATTAAGTGAGTAGTTGTAGCTCTAATTATGAATGAAATGAAAGTGCATCAACTAGTCATTGATACGCATGGCATGGATCGCTTGACCAATAAGTAACGGACCCAATAACTGCAACTATCATCGATTGACCAGTCACATCACGGCCAAGTCCGCGAAGTGAAGTTGGGCTGGTACCTCTGGTAAAATGGTAAGCCAGTCTTTTGGAGTTAAGTCCTGAATTACTCAGTATTCAGTAAGCACAGGAATGAGGAAAATGGCGTGAGGAAACTTTTGAGTATGAATGTGAATGGCTAGTAGGGGTGGTGGAAGAGAAACTTTGGGTGGCTGTGTGACAGATGGTATGCCTAGAAAGGATGACGACGTAGAGGTCCCCGGGCCCCGTTACGATCAATTCCAATTGATCTAATGCTATAAATTTGTATTGTAGTAATATTGCCAATCGCTTCAATTGCATTTGTAGACGATCAATTTGTGCATCAATGTGTATCAAACACGTAAAAATTTACCACTGCAATTGATGGTTTCGGGGGGACCCTTATAGAGAGAAAATAATGATTCTTTAGAAATAACCTGAGACGACAACTTTCACAACGTAACCGACACCAATGTTCAAGGGCGTCACCAGACGATGGCCCAGGGGCGGCAAGTTGATAAGGACGATGGGAAAAGTATGATTTGTAAGTACAGTCAAAAGTCAAGAGCACATGAAACTTTACACTTGCAGTGCGAGTCTTAACTCTACGGCGCACAATGGGGCCAAAATTGATGCTGGCTGGTAGACATTTTAATTTTTTTATTATTATATTCTTTATTTCGGACTTCACACAATCCATATAGTGTTAGTAACAATGACTTAAAAACTATGTTAGTAAACTTATACAAACTAAAACAAAATTAAAATTGACGTGGCCCAACACACGTTGGCACGTGCCTCCGTACCCAGTGCCTTATAAAGGGACTGTCTACTTTGTCTAATAATGTACTTAGGATGCTGTTGGAGCTTCCGCGCAACCTACCCATTATTGGGGATATTTCATGTAGCATTCAACGCATACAGACGTGCTCATCAATGCATAATTTCAATCAAATAAATTAACGCTTGCATAAATAGTGACCTAGTTTCAGTGTATTAGCGTGTTATACAAATAAACATTATAGTGAAAAGTTAAAATAATGAACTGAGTAATATATTTTTAAACTGATAAATGGCAGACAGCCCCTTTAATCGGAGCACGATGATGCGACGCAGCCCTCCACCAACACCGACCCCGGTACCGACCCCAGCACCGACATCGCCCCAACAACCAAGACATGACCTAGATGAAAAAGTTGAAGTTGTGTCCACTCCGGAGATTCAGAACTGGATGACGTCTATTGAGCAGTGCCTGAATGAGGTTTGTGCAATTTCTTCTGAGGGAAAGCTAAACGCTGACCAGAAGATAAAAATAAACAATCTTTGCCGGAAAGTTGGACATGGAGTTTCGCAAATGGCTGTTCAATACCAGTCACTTAAACAAAAAGCCATTCAAACCCATACCTCCCTTAAAACCATGACCGAAGCTCGAGACCTATCAGATTGTTTAATGGAGATGAACCGGACGATTCAGGAGTCCTGTACGAAGCAGGAAGCAACTTCTACATCTTTTGCAGCTATGGTGAAAAAGGGGTCCAAAACCTTTGTTCGTCCTAATACTGTTAGCTCCGTGGCCATTTATCCCAGTGACAACTCTAAGACAAGTGACGAAACCAAAAACATGGTTCAAAAAATTATATGCCCTGGAGAAATGAAGCTGAAAGTACGAGGCGTACGCAAAATTGGAAAAGGAGGACTGATAATCAGCACCGAGACCAAAGATGACCTAGATAGGCTCAAGCAAACAGTCCAACTCGCTTCGTCAGGGCTTACCGTCGACGAACCTAAAAAGCGCAAACCGCGCATTATAGTAATAGGAGTTCCTGCATCAATGGCTGAAAATGAGGTTTATAAATGTATTTATGAACAAAACTTGGCCGACAAACTGCCCACTATATCCCTAGATACATTTTTGACCTCTATAAAACTAAGCCACAAATCTGGCAGGAAAGATGCTGAGAACTGCAACTTTATTATAGAAGTTCCAGCCGTCATACGTAAGGCCCTCATCACACAAGACAGATTATTTATAAATTGGTCGTCCTGCCCGGTACGAGACTTCACATTGGTAACAAGATGTTACAAATGCCAGCAGTACGGTCATGCAGCCAAAACATGCAAAATTGCTGCCTCTATATGTGGACATTGCGGAGAAGAAGGACACACAATACAAGACTGCGCAAAGAAAGCCGGTGCGCCAAAATGTGCTACATGTTTGCGCTTTAAAAAACAAGCCAACCACAAGACAGGAGACGCAGAATGCCCAGCTAAAAAAGCTGCCGAATACAGGTACATCAACTCGATTGACTATGAAGGCGCCTAAGAGCGCCACATACTTGTTTATATTTTAGACGTAATTTATTATTGTTATTTTTCTAGTTTAGTATGGATAATAACTTAATTACCGACATAGACAACACATTTTTATCTGTGTCAAAGACATGTGATGTTGAGGATTGCAGACAATATCTTTCCGATTATAAAAAGTCACTAACCGTACTGACCCAAAACATTCGTAGTATTTATAAGAACATAGATAGCTTTAAAATTTTCCTTCATAGATTAAACTTTGACTGTGATATAATGGTACTAACCGAGTGCTGGCTATCTAACCGCATCGATAACCTCCCTATAATACCTGGTTACAACCTATTGCATACCAATATAAATCACAATCAGAATGATGGTGTGGTGGTCTTTGCTAAGGAATCACTTAAGGTAACAGTTGAAGAACCTACTCTACAAGACTGTATGATCAATTGCTTAGTAATCAAAATTGGTACAACCACAGCGATAATCGCTATGTATAGGTCCCCTTCCGTTAGAAACTTAGATTCTTTTCACAATTCCTTAAACCAGATTTTTCAAGCGCTAAGCTCGTTTAAGAATGTTATACTAACAGGTGATTTAAATATAAATATTGGCTCCGAAAACTGCGATGCAGGTACCCAAGATTATCTTAATATCTGCTCATACCATGGTTTTCTTCCCTCTCACATATTGCCTACTCATCAGAGCGGTTCCTGTCTCGATCATATGATGATTAAAACCAGCCTATCATATATTACGCTTGTTACTAACGCAACAATTACTGACCATCATGCTGTCCTACTAACCGTAAATTTAACGCTGCCTAAGCTAAATTGTCCCCAGACCAAAAGCAAATTAAACACAAATAAACTCGAATATGATTTATGCAACCTTGATTTTAGCCTAGTTTACAATACTGCTGACGCTAATTTTGCTTTATCGTATTTTATAAAACATGTCCAACAAGCAATATTACGTAACACGACAGTTTCTACAGTGAATAAGAAACTCCATAATATTAAACCTTGGATTACTCCTGGACTAATTCGGTGTATAAGACACAGAGATAAACTTCATCAGAGAACTAAGAGATACCCTGATAATCTAATAATTCAAACCACATATAAAAGATACAGGAACTTCTGCAACAATCTCCTAAAGAATATAAAAAATAATTACGATAAAAATGAATTAAATAGAGCAGGTAACAATAGCAAGCAACTTTGGAAACATATAAAAAATGTCACAAATATGTCTAAACAGCGTGAATCAAATTCGAGTTTACTGCTTACTAATCCTTCACCACTCTTGTCAGCTAACAACGTTAATAACTTCTTTGTCAATGTTGGGAAAACTCTTGCTGAACAGATTCCAAAACATTATTGTGACCAATCACCTTTCCAAAACTCAAGCAATCGCTGTAGCCTGAAATCTTTTGCTATGCTGGACACTGACGAAGACGAAATAACCCGAATTATTTCTGGACTAAAAGATGACTGTGCAGTTGGATGGGATAACATAAGCAATAAGACCCTTAAACTCTTTAAGCATATTTTGGTACCTCCCTTAACGCATATATTTCGAATCTGTTTATCCAAAGGAATTTTCCCTAGCTGTCTTAAAAAGGCAGTTGTAATCCCTGTCTTCAAATCGGGTAGTAAAGACTTAGTAAATAACTATAGGCCAATATCGTTACTCCCCTCAATATCAAAAATATTTGAGAAAATTATAAACAGTAGACTAGTTAACTATCTAGAAAAAAATAATTTCTTATCCCCTGCGCAATTTGGTTTTAGACCCAAATTATCCACAGCCGATGCGGTGCATAGCCTGACCGATTATATTTCTCAAGAACTCGGCAAAGGTAACCAGACCTTGGGAGTCTTCCTTGATTTAGCCAAGGCCTTCGACACGGTATCTGTTTCTGTTCTTCTAAACAAATTAGAGGCCATAGGAATAAGGGGAACGCCGCTAAAACTATTTGCGGACTACTTAGATGACCGATACCAATGTGTTAGAATAGATAATATCACGAGCGATGAGCAGAAAAGTACTGGTTTTGGTGTTCCCCAGGGAAGTATTCTGGGCCCTACGCTATTCCTGATTTATATTAACGATTTATGTAATCTGAATATTAAAGACGGGAAAATTATATCATATGCCGACGACACGGCGTTAATATTTACAGCTAAAACCAGTAGCGAACTGTTCGATATTGCTCAACTAGGTTTTAATACTGTGACTAATTGGCTTCAAAGCAATTTACTAACATTAAATGCTGACAAGACAAAATATATTCACTTCTCTATGCGCAAGCCTCAACTTAACATTACTAACCCTCCTCTATATGCCCATCAATGTGGAAATCGTTCAGTCACCATTTGTAATTGCCCTTTTATCCTCAAAACGAGAAGCATAAAATACCTCGGGGTAATAATAGACGACACCCTGTCTTTCAAAAACCATATTGAAAGTCTAGTTAAACGAGTGCGCAAATTAATGTACGTTTTTAAAAAATTGAGATCATTTGCAGATTCAAAATTAATCACACAAGTTTATTTGGCTCTATGTCAATCTATAATTCTTTACTGCATCACTTCATGGGGTGGTGCACCAAAAACCAATCTACTCCCTCTTGAAAGAGCACAGAGAGCCATTTTAAAGGTAGCAAACTTCCATCCCTTTCTCTTTCCCACAGATCTGCTATATAAGTCCTGCAACGTGCTGACTGTTCGCCAACTTTTCATTATGCACTTAGTATTAAAACAGCACACCATGCTTACCTACACTACTGACAATACTAACAAGAGACGGAATGATATAGTATGCATTTCTAATGCAACCTCAAAACATGTCTTTGTAGAAAGATTTTTTACATTCTTAGGCCCATTTCTGTACAATAGATTAAATAGAAAACTTAGTATTTATAAACTAAATTACTTTAGCTGTAAAAAAATTATACTTGAATATTTACTAACCATAGATTATGCACAGACAGAAGATCTACTTGTTGTCTGCAAATAGAACCACTAACTTGCTGTTTTACTTTTATTTACCTAATTTTAATTTAGTTTATACTTAGACTCATAGTTAATTTATTACTTTAAGTATTTATGCACTTCCTAGCCTGAAGCACAGGTCCAACCTAGTTCAGGCAAATAAGCAACTGTGTTCTATTTTTTATGATTAAGTAATTTTTTGTAAATGTGCCCCTCTTTATATAAATAAACGATTTTATTATTATTTATTATTTATTATTGACGCTGTTCTCTTCCTCAGAATAGCATGAAAATCGTCAACACGGGCTTCCGCGAACATCTGCGAAGCGCTGCAGAAGCGCGGAAGCCCCATCAACATCCTAAATCCATTATTATATTGTACGCGAAGGACGTTGTAGGCTCTCTGAGTATACTTCACCCACAAGCTGCACGTGTAGAAGGTTTGGCAGTATGCCTTAAAAAGTGACACTTTTACGCCCTTACTACAACGCGCAAATCTGCGGGCTACCATATTACATCGAACCGCCAACGCCCTCCGCTCCCTCTCCATATCAGCATCGTCAGATAAGTCCTCCGTGACTACATGCCCTAAGTATCTAAACTGTGTAGTTCTCTGTAGTGGCCTTCCGCTTAAAGTCACTGGAGGAACATTATCCAACGAGCTGGACTTCGTTTTAAAAATCACTAGCTCACTTTTCTTGACATTGTATGTGAGTCCATGTGACGCAGCATAGGACTCACAAACAGCCAGCAACTTCCTGAGTGCGCTGATTGATGGACTCAGCAAGACCATGTCATCTGCGTAGCTGAGATTATTTACCATAATGCCATCGATAGAGCAACCGACGTTGGTCTCGCTGAGCTCAACAATCAACTGGTTCATGTAAACATTAAACAAGGTCGGGGACGTCAGTCCACCCTGTCTAACACCACACTCCAAGACGTACTTATCTGAGTAAGCACCTGCCCATCTAACACTGTTAGTCTGCGAGCTATACCAAAACTTCAGTACATTAATAAGCTCGTCGGGTACCTCCAGAAGTTTAAGCTTCGACCAAAGCTTGTCGTAACAAACCAAGTCAAAAGCCTTGGAGAGGTCGAGAAAAGCAGCATATACTGGCGTTTCCCTATCCGTGTAATACTTGACCGTCTGCTTAAGCGCCAGGATAGCGGTCTCAGTTGATAGCGCCTTCCTAAAACCAAACTGAGCATCACTCAACTTTAAATACTCACCAAGCCGGCGCTCAAGCAGACCATCAAATACCTTACCAATTATAGCGGCCAAAGAGATGGGCCTGTAGTTGGTTTTGTCCGCTATGTCGCCTGTTTTATTTTTAACCACAGGCACCACCACGCTTTCCATAAGCTCCGGTGGTAGATAGGTATGACGGATACAAAACACATACAACATTGCTAGAACCCGGTAAATATGAGTTCCCGCATGTAACAGATGCTCAACACCAAGCCCATCATGACCAGGCGACTTCCCTCTCGACAAACTTCCTACCACTTTTTTCACCTCCTTAGCAGTAAACCCAAGAGGAAACACCGCCGGCACTCTAGCTTCATCCGTACACTGGGCATCTGTCAATGAGGAAGATACCACAAAGTGTTCTTTAAAAATGCTGGCTATGCGTCCCGCATCGGTCTCACCATCAACACTCACGGGTAGACCAGTTCTAGGATTCATCCTACCAGTTTGTTTCCAGAAACTCTTAAAATCCTTTTGTTCGTGACTCTTGACTATCAAATCAATACGCGTTTGCGATTTATGATTTTGACAGTATTTTAACTTTTTCTTGAACTGATTCCTACTCTGTTTCATTGCAATACAAATGGGGCCATCTGAAGGCATTCCACAGGATTTCCATACTTGAAATTTCACACGGGCCTCAGTGTGAGCGCTTTTAACGTACTTATTCCACCCTATTACATGCTTGCCCCTCCCAACCCCTCCAGACTCATAACTTTGCACGGCTGCTTCCTGTAGTGTTCTGACAGTTTTTTGGTATAGCTCGTCGATAACCAACCTATGTCTGACATCGGTACACATTCTATCACAGCATTCACTGAGTTCGGAGGGAAAGTCTATACTTCTTAAAACTGTATTACATAAGTGTTGGTAGGTATTAATTTGTTTAACATTTCGCTCACCCCAGTGTATCTTGGTATTATTGGAGGCTGTATAACTCAAAACAGACTTCACCCTAGTTACCTTTAGGTTACACTTTATTTTTAAAGGAAAGTGGTCGGACCAGTACACATCGTGACAAATCGTGACATCACTAACCGACTGCCATGCAGCTTCAGTAACCAAGCAATGGTCCAGCCAGCGCCTTGAACCATGCGCATCGCTTATAAATGTATAGCTGTCACTGCCTTGACCAAGCGTAGCTACATCAGCGCATACCCATTCCTGTTCTATACAAAAAAATTGCAATTCCTTACCAAATAATTCACCAGGGTGAGCATTAAAGTCACCTAACATGAACACAGACTCTATATCGCATGCTTCAATCGTAGCTACAATCTCGCTCAAACACTCATCAAACTCTGTAATGTTCTCTAGACAGTCAGTAGGCATATAGACACAAAAACACAACACCTCTCGATTCGCAATAGTGGCTCTTATATTTTTGACAAATCAGTTTCAACTAGGTAGTCCCGATAGAAATCGAGAAAAATTATAATCTCTATTTTCAATGTGTGGATTGGAAACGGACCTTTCGGAACGTTTTTCCCAAAACGTTTTAGAAGAACTGTAGAGCTGAACTGTCAGCTTACCACCAACATATAGATACGAATTACCTCCCCGGAGATATGTATGGAACTTAAAAAACCAAATAAAAATCGTCCAAATAAACAAAATTTGATTTATAGATAATTATGTAATTTCTATGTACATTCAAATGCCTTGTATTTGACCATTTTCTTTGGATCTCTAAGGGGGTGGCGGCCGACCCCACCCTGCCCCCTTGGTGACGCCAATGTTTATGCTCAACAAAACATTACTGCTAAACCTTTTTTTACCGAGTGAACGATGCAAGCGAAGCGACTCTGCTTCAATTCTGGCAAAATATGCTTTCCTCTGTCAGTTTGTTGGTACTCCTCTACAGATCGTTTTTTACAACCGATCTGGACGAAACTTGGTATACAGCTTTTACGACTTTATAGATATTTTTTGTCGCCGGGGATTTTTGATTGGAGTACGTACCCCACTTAATCCACAAAAGGGCAAAAAGGGGCTACTGGATATGTTCGCCTTATGAGATAGATCCGATTTCAATGGTTCTTTTTTTATTTGAAAGGCAGTAACTTTAACTAGATCTCATAAAAATTTGGTGCAGATCTGATGAATCTCATAAAAATTTGGTGCAGATCTGATGAAGATCCTCGGCGTGATGAGCAGAATAGCCCCTCAAAATACAGTAAAATGCTCACTTTTGGATTATTACTAGTAGAATCGGTCCTTTAATTACTAAGTAGGGATTGTTGGAGCACATGGGACCACCTTCTCATCACAAAACTAGAGAATTACGATAATCATTTTCAGAATTTAAATAAAGAAAAGTAATAGAGAATTAGCCAAAAAATATGTGCTCGCGAGGTCTACTGTTCCTTGGGATAGGGCTGTCTCTGCAGACGGTGTTGACTTCGTCCATAAAAATAATTGAACTCTTGCGCAAAATACGCTGCTGATCCGAGTTTTACGTTTGAATTTATTTTAAGATCAGCAAATATGTAGACATACATACTTATAAATAAAACAGCAACAGCTTAGCTCGCAACAGTCACTGTGCATATCTACGTGGGAGTTGGATTTGCAAAAATATCCGGTCTGAGAGTCAATAAGTTTGTAAAACTAGTCACACGACGAAGGATAGAATGATTGTCTCCTGATTAGAGATGGGCAAATGCCCGGGCATTTTGGGCAAATTGGGAAAATTCCTAATAAGTGCCCATAAATTTCTGCCCCTGGGCATTTATCGGGGCATATATTTTTTGTTTCAGAATTCATTTACGAAATTGATATTGGTGCCGATTCTCTTGTACACCGAACTGAACTAACTAAACTATCACTAAAATTCCTTAATTTTGGCTATGAGAATCTGAGAGACTCTATTCTGCCAAAAAAAAAACTAAAAATAATTTTGACACAACTAAAATCGAATTTGACAATCTCGTCGCGACTCCACGTGGTACTTGTTTACTGTGATTTTTTTAGAGCCGGAGGCGCGCATGGGGGGCAGCCTCGAAGTGATGACTTATATGGAATTTTTCACTTTTTGTATGGAAAATATGAAAAATTATTACCAACATGTTGGGTGATAGGGGTTTAAGGGTATTATAAAGGGGGTCAAAATTTTCATTATTTTTGCGATAGGACGCACCATTTCCGAGATATAAGCAAGAGAAAAAAAAAATACAGTCCTGTTTTTGCGCCTAAAGTCCAAGTGTCGGTGTGAATTTTAGTTCATGACAACTAGTTTTAATCCACTCCTTTTTAATCGCGTTTAAAAATAGTCAGATTTAGTTGGATACATCAATCTTTTAGGTGAAAAACGTCAAATTCAGAATAGCAAAATTGCCATTTTCACTAAACTAATAACTCAGTGCAATCTTAGTGCTGTCAAACTAAAACATAGATAAGTTGTGTCACTTTAGTCAATTTCAGAATGGGAAATCCTCGTTTGACAGGACTAAACAAAATTTTGGTGATTTTTAGTCTAATTTAGAGGCATTTGCGACAAGAGAATCGGCACCATTAGCTTTGGAAGCTGGTTTAATTTGTTGAGTTTAGTTATAGTTCATTCTTTAAAGCTGTATTTTTATGAAATTGCCCATGCTATTTAAATTTATGTTTTACAAAACCATGTTTACGAACATAAATGTTACGAATCGCGGCGGCGTAGGAGTGTAGGACCCACCCGGGTCGACGGCGCGTTATGTTCCACGCGCGCCTCTAAGAGATGTCAGCACAACTGACGGGGTCCGCTAAGGCCGATGCCTGCCGGGGTTGCGAGAAAGTCCTAAAGGGATACCAGGCACGGGCACGGACCCTGGCAAGGGCAATGTACAGGCAACTGAAGGAACACGGGTGGGTTTTAGTCAGTAAAACTCAGACACGTCCTCGCACTTCGCCCAGAGCGGGAGAAGTTATTTGATGATTTCGCAGCCAAAATAAAAAAGGATTGCAGGGTGAGGGATGCGCACACGTACCACGCCGCGCCGCCATTTCGATGATAGTCATCTGCCTGTGTCAGTTTCAGATACCACACGCATTTATTCTATTCTATTCGAGCCTTCCGGTTATAAACACACACAGACACACACACGCACAATACGCACATAGCACACTGCACATATTTTACTATTTTTGATATAAAATTTTTATTGTTTATTTTCACATGAAAAAGTAAATCAATGTTATTATTTTAAAATAAAAATGTGTTCAATCATTGACATTTCTTCTTTTTTGTCTTCAATAAGTACTATTTTACATGAAGAACTATATTAAATCACGTTTAACGAACCCAAATTTTTATGCCCTGCGATTGGGCATTTATTGGAAAGTTATAAATTTATGCCCAAAATGCCGGGTTTTTTCCTTATTTTCCCGCCGGGCAGAAACACATTGCCCATCTCTACTCCTGATAAATTATTTCTGATTTTCCACAATATACGGAAAGGAAAGTTTAAAAACTTGGCATGGCAGCATTGAAAACAGAGCTTTTTGTTGAATAGGTAATTTAATACTTATTATATTATAGGCAAACTATATTCCAAAAATTAGTTTAACTGACTAATATTAAATTAATTAATAAATATAGTTACCTGTTCAGGAATTCGTCGAACATGTACCTAGATCACGTCCTAGAAAACCACTTGTATAAATTAACATATAAATATAAACTACTTTAAAACTGTATTTTACTGTGTATTTATAATAACAACTGAATTGAGAACCTCCTCCTTTTTGGGAAGTCGGTTAATAAAATAACATGCATCCAAGAGACACTCACAGTGAACTGAATACGAATAATAAAATGTGTGTATAGTAATTTATAGCGATAGCCAACGTGCCGACCTACAATACCAATATTATATTTATTTCATGGTTATTCCCCGCTTTGTTGCAAATAATAAATGTATTAATTGCTGAGAAATTGAAAGAATAAAATATTTACCCACATAAAGCTATCAAAAATACCTATAATAAAATATACCTACACGATAAGCGTTATTAATAATTATAAAGTACATGCCTAATTGGTGTAGATTATGAATGGCAGTAGTAACGCGTCATATGGATAATATAATTTATGTTGATCTACCCATCAGTTTACAAGTAGGTCAAGCGATGCAGATTGCTTATTTAACAGAAACGTAAGTAACATTCTATGGTCGTGGCGAATATTGTCAAAACACGAGTCAGCGATGTTTGAAGACTAAAACAATTGAGCCCATCATGTCATGAGTTAAACAGGTCACCGCACCAACGTGTGGGCATGGGTAAATATACAGACATACGGTGCAAGGAGCGAAAGTGGAGCGATATACCGTACGAGTGCGAAGTTTTGCGAACGCCTACGAACACGCCTTGTGATGATAATGAAGGAAATGTTTACGAATACAACGTTGACGTTATTAATACCTATTTGATTTGATTAATATTATATTACACTAGCTTCTGCACGCGATTACGTTCGCGTGGAAGTCGATAAAATATACCCCATGTTTTTGAGTTTATCCATTACAAACAAACATACAAAATTCAAATCTTTTCTCTTTATAATACTTATGAGTTTAGATTTAGAAGTGTTCGTTAATTTAATTCCGTAGATAGGTACCTACCTACTCTAGGTACCCACCTTATTATATGCAACAATTCGATAAAGGAATGCTACTTGAATTATCATATTAAATGTTACTTATTTACATTCCTAAACATTGGAATTAGTAAATGAGTTAATGCTCATGACTTAAACCACATACAATAAGCTATTACCAAAGAGATCTGGGTGCGAAGCAGACGCATCCGCATTTCATTCAGGATGTAATGATAATGTATCAAAGATAACGAAAACATTAAAGGGTCCACTTTATATTTAAGTGAATAATTTGGACTTCAGAGAGACACAGCTAAGTTACAAAACCCTTCAACACAACGACGTCTTTCCAATGTGCACACCTAGCCTTAGCAAAGCGTGAGTTGAACACTTTTCTCGAGACACGTCAAAGAGGAAACAAAACGAAGATATATCGTGGCGTCATTGTATGAAGACACCAGGTTAGTCACTAACCACACGAAAAGAAGAGATTGTTTGAAGTTTTCTCTAAGTGGAAGCTATAACGATTTTGCTTATGAATTGTGAATGTACTTAGAAATAACATGCAAATGCACTGATAATTTAACGAAATTATTATGGCATTTTGGTAATAGGTTTTGGGTTTATTAGTCAAGATGTCGAGGATAGAGCGAAGAGGAAGAGAAACACCAGGAAGGCTGACCCACCAACATGTGGGATACATAGCCAGGAAGAAAGAGAGAGGTAATAGGTTTCGGGTTCAAGTAACTACTCAGAAAACTAAATAGTCTGTTGGTAGCCTGTTACATAACATAATATTAACTAGCATTTTATACGCGTAAGTATTTACTTTTCCTTTTGAAATAATTGTAAACATGCAACCTTTGGATGTACATATAGCATTTATTTATTAATTTTAAGTGATTAAGATAATATTCTCTAAGTAGTTGTAACCAGCCAGTGGGATGAGTCACTTGTGATAAACAAAACATAAGTGATGTTTATACTAGATAATGTTGTGAAGAAATACTTTAACACTAAACAAACTGTTCCAGGAATTGGATACATACGTATAATTTGCAATTTTTTAATTATTTTTGTAATTTTTTATACTTTTTATTTAACCAAATGAATGATGTTGAGAGGTTATTGTCATAAACATTTCATCATTTCTTTATTTATTCTTTACGCATTTAAATATTTCAAGCAAAAACATCCATATTTTAATTAAATAATTGTGTAGAAATTCATGTTTAGGTCCAAAATAGTAAATATTATGGGAAAAAAAAAACGAATTACTTAAACCATGATCTAATTGGTTTTTCAATGAGGAGAACCTGGTGGTAACAATTTCAACACTCAAAATAAACACAGTTGTTGAAAATATGTTAAGCAGATGTTGTCTCTGCCAATAATTAGAATATTGCTCATGCCATAGGCATAGTACAAAAAAATAATAGTAAGACATCTGCTAAACAATATAGATAAGTTTCAAAATCTGTATGGTGGTTCTGAATTTATGCAATAAGTATAAAATACTTTTACGTAAGTTACTGATGATAACTTATTTTGCCCCCTAGGAGTCTATACATATATATAAAGGCCAACTTCCTGACTCACCAGACAACTGGTTAAGGTACATATCCTAATAAAATATTATAAATGTGAAAGTTTGTTACTCAATGAAGCAAAAACGGCCGTACGGATTTGAATGAAATTTGGCACACGCATAGTTTATAACCTGGATTAACATATAGGAAACTTTTATCCCGGTAGTAGATTCTCATGGGATAATACATTTCCAACCTCCATGCGGCCGAAGCCGAAAGCTAGTAATATTATAAATTCTGGGGTTATCCATATAGATTTCAAAGTTTTGTAGGTACTGAATAGCTGAATACTCTGTCATCATATTTGGAGAGACCCTGTATCCTAAAACATCAGTCTCAAAACGTTTACTTATCTTATAAGACTTAATACTTGACTAATTTCAGATTATCCAGCCAGTAACATGTTTTGAATTGAAAGATTTGTTACTACATGCTATGTTTAAAACCCATAACTAGATTCTTTTTTTTTCTTAACTTATTGTCATTACTACCCATTACACATCCTTAAGTAAATTAAAAACCTCAAAAATTAAGTAAAATATGTGGTAACAAAAAAAAAACAATTCTTGGGCTAGATTTTTTGAAAGACAAGACCTCTCTGGCTGACAAACACATTAAGAGAATTTTACAATTTATTTTAAAATATCTTTCGCCTGCAGCTTCGCCCACGTGGAGGTCGGAAATTATCCCACAGGATACTACTATCGGGATAAAAAGTATCCTATATGTTAATCCAGTGAGCAGTGGTGGCCCAGTGGTAACGGCCTAGACTTACGAGTCGTGTCGGGTCGTGGGTTCGGTCCCAAGCAGGCGCGAAGCAAAACATCGTGAGGAAACCGGCATGTCTTAGAACCAAAAAATTCGAAAACATGTGACATCTACCAACCCGCAATGGCCCGCGTGGTAGATTACTGCACACTCCCTCTCACAGAGAGGAGGCCTGTGTCCCAGCAGTGGGAACATTAATAGGCTGATGATGATGTTTATCCAGGTTAATTATCTGTGTGCCAAATTTCATCCAAATCTGTTCAGCCGATTTTGTGTGATTGAGTAACAAACATCCAAACACACAGACATACAAACTTTCACATTTATAATATTAGTAGGACTAGCTTCCCCCAGAGGCTTTGCCTGCATGATAGTTTTAAAAATGATACCCTGTGGCACAGGGTATCATTTTTAAAACTTTTAAACAGGGCCTGTGCTAGTGATAATGTAGCATTCTACTGGTGAAAGAATTTATAAATCGGTTTAGTAGTTTTTGAGTTTATTCATTACAAACAACTTTTCATTTTATAATATTAATGTAGATTGCACAGAAAGTAGGCAATGTAAACAGAAACTAGGTCATTGATAGAGAAAGTGGTACATTAAATCCACAAAGCTTAGAAATGATTGTGCTTAGTTAAATGTTCAATACTTCCTAAGTGGAACAATATAATGCTACTTTTAAATGGGACAGTCAAGTACTACAATCTGGGATTAGTTTTTTTATTTGTCAATGTGGAATAGTTAGTCTACTGCAAATTATTAAAAAAAGCATACAGGTTCAGGGAGAAGTGGCCAATGACACAGTTGTTTATGCTAAACCCAACTGTGAAGCAAAATATCTATAGAATATCTTATCATTTGTTTATTTATATAAATAGAACAGCTATCTTTAATTATCTATAGATTGCATTTTTTTCTTTCATTAGGGATAATGTCTACCTGGTATGTGAGGGATGATAATTATAAGAAAATAGGGTCGGTGGGTAGCCTTAGGGGCGGATTTAACTCAATTTTAATGTTGTTTGCTCAAATAATTCGGATTGGATCATCTATAATCTAAATGCAAAAAATTAAAAACACAACAAGCATTCATAACGAGTACAAATGCCATACAAGAATAAATATGAAAAGAAAATACGTAATAGTTTTTTGATTTGCAAAATATTCCGTCTTACTTTGAACATACCCTCCTGGGGCAGTCGAGTAAAAAATTGTCATTGACATAATTTTGAGATGCTAATCTGAAAATATACGAAAATAAAGTGACTGATAAAAAATACTTACAATCTGTTTGTTTAGAGATCGGCCGGAGTATGAATCACTGTTTCACAAAAACCATACACGATGGAAGTAGTTATTCAATGAATTGGCTGTCTCATCGCCATAATATCCGTACCGACCCTGTTCTGCTTTGGAGTCACTCACAGATACACTCAGTAATACAGATGACGGAAGAAGCAATATCAAAACATTCGGAGTAAAGTCAAGTTAGTAAATTAAAGCGGACAACTTCGTTAGCACAAAGTAAATAAAAATCGGCTGGTGTAACAATGAATGAAAGGCCACTCTTGGAAATTGGAAATATTATGACCACAGATTAATAATAGTAATTATGATTATGAGTTTATGACTGAAGCACAGAAATTCACAGAATAGTGTTGCCAACTCCAAAAGTTCAAATTATCGAGTTCCCACGTCGAAATTATTGTTTTTTGGGAAAAATTATCGTACAAAGGAAAAATAAGAATGAAAAAAAAAAAAAGTAAAATTGCTATAAAAAAACAATTAATAATTATAAACTAGAGACAATAAAGGAGAAGAATGCCAAGTCTCATCACTAGTGGCGCTAGCAGCACAAATCGTAAACATGACATGTTTTGTCATACCCCCTTACTAATAAACGTAAACGTTGTTTATCGCCTGTATAGTTACACACCGATTTCTCTCTTTCTGTCGTCAGTAATTTGACATTCGAAAGAAGAAGACCAAGCGTTGTGTAACTGCAGGCGATATACAACGTTTATTAAAATAAGGGGGGTTTGTTTTTAAATTATATTTTTGTGTTTTCACTGTAAAATTATATAAAAAACTAGGGGGAGGGAAAGAGAGAGAGAGAAATATTTACATATTGATGTTGACGTATTTGACAATATTTAAATTCTCATTTCTCCGTTCCTTTTTTTGTTCGTGTTTAATTTTGTCTGACAAATACGTTTTGTTAATAGAACTATTTTTTTTCTGCAAATCTCTTAATTATCGTACTTTAGACCTTCATTATCGTACATCGTACCATTGGTCAAATTATCGTACGCCCCCATAATTATCGTACGGGTTGGCAACACGATTAAGTAGTATTCATAGATAATACACTACTGAAGTACTGACTGAACTGAGTGAAGAAGCAGTGTGACCATCTCATAAATGGCGAATCTGCCACACTTGGCGCCAAAAATATGCCTTCATGAAAACGAAAATAAAAAAATTAAGTTTCAAAAACTGTAACCCGACTACGGGATACTAAAAGTGATCTAAAAAGTACGAAACAAGAAATCTTTCAGACAGAAATCAAGACATAGGTACAAAAATGGTCAAGATAAAGCCTTTGTCGCATGCCATTATAATTTTGATGGTGTTCCTGGCACATACATGGTATACAGGCATGCGATCGCGACACGTCTTTATCTTGACCATTTTTGTACCTATGTCTTGATTTCTGTCTGAAAGATTTTCTTGTTTCGTACTTTTTAGATCACTTTTATTATCCCGTAGTCGGGTTACAGTTTTTGAAACTTAATTTTTTATTTTATACTTTTCCGTTTTAACACTTGATAAACGGTACGACAACGTAAATAAGAGTGATCCAATAGGTCAGTAATTAAACTATTTTAAATTCAAATACCAGTGCATAGTGCCTTGAACGAAACAATGGCCCGATTGGTTTCGACGCCAACACCATTTATCGATCTTCGAAGAATTTTAAAATATAAATATTTTGTTATTCTTGTTTTTCTTCTGTGGCATTACAAATCATTAAGGCTATGTTTTCCGGGCCTATAGGCCTTTGAAACGCTACTTCCGCTTCCCCCAAAATAATGCAGAGCGACAGGCACGTATACAGAGGGGGGGATAGTTGGGATTTATCCCCCCCCGAAATCTGACTGAAAAAAAAAAAGTTTTAAGCCATCTGTTTATTTATTCGCTTGCGTGTTCTTTCAATAAGTAGGTAAAATAAAAATAGATAGATCTTGATCTGATTATGTAAGCGACGTTACTAGTAGTGCCATCTAACCTATTTAGAGAGAAACCGAGAACGAAAACAGTAATGAACGACATCTATCGTCGAGTAGAAAAACTAATAGTAGAAAGATCGTCGCGTTGAGTAGCGAAATATCGAGAAGCTTCCATAACTTTCTGCTACCAGGTAGTAGATGGCGCAATATTCCACAGTGTTCCAGAATACGAAAATGTAGTATAAATACGGCGGGGGCGGGAGTCCGGGAACCTGCATGTCAGTTTATTTCGAGAGCGATTCAAGTGAGAATCGAGAGCGACAAGCGAGAAGAAAAGTGAAATACCTCTGCAATAGTGACAGTATAGTGCAATAGACCAGTTTATTTTGATATTGGTTTCAGTTTCATAGAGAGTAGAGTAAATTCCTTCCGACTTGGTTCACCTGATACTTTGCCCGTGCCGTGAAATAAAGGAAAAAAACTTCAAAACCACTGTTTTCTTTGGATTCGCCAAATCGCCAGTCCGTTACGTACGTGAGATAGTGTTGGACAATTTTGGACCTGCAGACGTCATAATTTGTTGGACCGTTCGCCCTATCCATCACAGATTACTTAAATAAAGTAAAGTAATGTGTGAAATGTGAGTGCTTCTTGATTTGTGCTTGTTTGAACGTATATAAATTGCTGCTGCTAAAATGAAGAGAATTGACAACTTTTTCAAGCCAGTGGCAAAAAAAATTGTTACTACTAGCGAGGAAAAAACTACTCCAAGCATGGCTTCTGCTGTTGATAGTAGACAACTAGAAACAACTTCGTCAAAATTTACAGAAAAAAATGTGATTTCAGCCGAACCGGCTGGAAGATGTAGAGATGAAGGAGAATGTTCAACTTCAAAAACGTGCAGTTTAGATACAATGATTATAAGTGAAACTTTTCCTGATATCGGCGTGGTTTCTAATGCCATATATAACACACAGTATCCTCCTCTTGTATTCACAGATGAACAGAAAAAAAATATTATTACACAGCCGTTTGTCCCAGATGCGTCATTTTCGTTTCCGGCTAGTAGCTTTGGAAAGAGGAAACTTAGATTTCGAAGAGAATGGATGGGATCATGGGAATGGTTAACATATTCGCCGAGGAGGAATGGTGTGTTCTGCAAATATTGCGTTGTCTTTTCATCAGGCACCGCTGGAAAAGGTTCCCACCAAACACTTGGAAGTTTTGTCAGCAAACCATTTGATAATTGGAAAGATGCAACAGAGAGATTTCGCGAACATTCTGCTGCTAAATATCACCAGTTTTCTAAGTTATGCGCAGAAAATTTCTTACGCGTAATGGATTCAGCAGCTAAAGCTATAGACGTTGCATCGCTGCTTAATGATCAAAGGCTCAAAGAAAAGGAAAGAAATAGAACAGCACTAAAACCTATAATCGCAACTATCATCTTCTGTGGAGAGCAAGAGTTGCCGCTTCGTGGAGACAAAGACAGTGGACCATTGACTTTAGAAAAGCCACTTAGTAAAGATGGAAAATTCAGGGCTCTGCTACGATACCGAGCAAGCTATGATAATATCCTGAAAAATCATATCATTACAACCCCTAAAAATGCAACGTATTTTAGCCCTATTATTCAAAATGAAATAATAGGTAGATACTTGCGGAAAGATAATTCAGAAAAAAGTTGTGACACAAATAAATAGTTCAGAGTGTTTCGCGATTCTTGGCGATGAAACTTTAGATGTGAGTGGAACTGAGCAATTGTCTTTATGTGCGAGATACGTTTATAAAGGTATTTTGAGGGAGGACTTTCTCAGTTTCATTGAAATACACGACCTAAGTGCCGAAAATATAAGTGCAGAAATTTTAAAGAAATGTCATGAGATTGGTTTGAATCTCGATAAACTAGTTGGTCAGGGGTATGACGGAGCTGCTACCATGGGAGGACACATCAGTGGTGTGCAGACGAGAATCAGAAAAGAATTTCCTAAGGCCACATACGTACATTGCTCAGCACATCGTCTGAACCTAGTTCTTTCAAAAGCTCTTTCAGTTCCCGAGGTGAGAAATTCAATAGGCGTTGTGAAGGAAGTCTGCAATTTACTTCGCAACAATGCAATGGCCGGGAAACAGTTCAAGGAAAATGTGGAAAAGCTCACACCAGAAAGTAAGAAAAAAAGACTGGTCGGCATGTGTGACACTAGATTTATAGAACGTCACGACTCTATAAATGTATTTGGTGAGTTACTCGAACCTATTGTCATTACAGTATGAGAACTATCCTACACAAACAGAACTGTCGCCCAAACTGCCTCTACACTCATAGCTGCGATGGAAAAGAGTAGTTTCTTGATTTCTCTAAAAACCTGTGAAAGATTTTTCAGTTATACTCTCCCACTGTCAGCATATTTGCAGAACCCTACACACGACCTGGCCTCTGCTATGAAATTTTCCGATGACATTATCGGAAAACTAAAAGAGATACGTGACGATGTTAACACGGTATTCTCAGAAATATATAACGCATGCTGCAAAATAGCGGAAGATGTCTTGCAAATAGAAATTCAGCGTCCTCGAGTTACTGCCCACCAAACTGCACGAAGCAACCCTCCCAGCGATATTGCTGAAGAATACTTCAGAAGAACTATTTTTATACCGTGCTTGGACGATTTGATATCTGGCATGAATGATAGATTTGCGAATCAAAGAGAGCTGCTTTCTTCTTTAGAAATTATTCTTCCGAAAAATGTGGACGAGAGGAAAATAAGTGAATTAGAAAATATGAAAATTTATTGGGAAGAAAGTGTTGGAGAATCACTAATAAAAGCAGAGTACAGTATGTGGTGTGCCAAGTGGAAAAACACAGATAAGAAACCAGTCGAAATTATGGAAATTTTAGACACGTGTGACAAAGTTTTCTTTCCTACCACCTTCCGGTTTCAACGGCATCTGTGGAGCGGTCATTTTCTTAGAATAATAACTAAAGCATAGAAGGAGGGCTAAAATAGCAACTGAACTCAATATACTTGCTTCATTTTGTCTTATGGAGACGCTTCGATGTTAGAGAAGGACACCTATACAGAAAACGTTTTGAAATTTCGTTGGTTGTCACAAGGTTTTCACTCACTATATTCAGACTAGTGATGTGACCCACTAAATTTCAACATCGATAGAATTTACAATGCATGTGTGAATGTATTTTTTTTTTAATGGATACAATTGTAATTTCTAGGTAGACGAGTAATTACGATTTATACACATAACATTCAAATCGTTTTTTTGAAGTTCGTTCAAACTGAAACTGTACTTTATTAGGTAATAAAAGTAAGTAAGTAGTTTCATTTAGGACGAACTTCAAAAATCGAACGATGATTGATGACGAACTATTTAGTTCGTCATCAATCATCGTTCGATTCATGAAGTTCGTCACTAAAGTCCTCCTTGGTTCCCGACAAATTTTTATGTATCCAAGTATTAAACCTGACCCGGCTACCCCCGAATGTATTTAATTGCCATATGTAGTAATTGATGAAAACAATGTGGTAGACTTCGGCTTTACGAATGTTTTTAGCAACTCTTGCTTCAAATTACTTTTTCATATTTATTTGGATTTTAGATATTTAAATAGGATACAAAGTGGAAATTGATAATAATCTTTAATAAAAGACAAATAGATGGATGGATACTTTATTGTTTGCACACCATAAAATACAAACCGACCCACAAAAAACTGAAAAATAAAAAACATTTTTACAAAAAAAACAACCGACTTCCAAAAGAACACTGAAAAGTGAAAAATTACTTAAATTTCGGAAGGTGGAAGTGGTAATTCTTTTAATATTACTGCCCTTTAAATAAAATAGTTTTTGTGAGAAAACTTCGCACCTTCTCATGAGGCTGATTCGCCTGTTTTGTTGAATAGTGAATTCTTATTGTTAGATATATCTGACATATAGATTTGATCAGAAGATTTCGATGATTTTCAGCAAAATCTTGCTCTAAACAATGCTGAACAAGGTTGTGGAAAACCCTTGATACTGTATATGTTGAAAACACTTTATTCATCATCATCATTATTATTTCTTTGCGACCCAAGAACTGTCCACCGGCCTTTGAAATTTGCTCCCGTATAATCTTCTCAGTAGTTTTACAGACGTCTATTACACATTTTGATGGTTTGACTAGACCTCCTCTATCTTTAACTTTTATAAGTGACGGTCTGGAATCTATATTACCACATAAACTTTCCATGCATATTTCGCATTTTAAAACTTTTTTGAGCTTTCTAACCACAAAGCCTGCAATGTAGTGAACCACATCTACTGAGTATTCAGTAAGCTGAGACGATGATAAATAATCGTGGTCTAAATCAACGATACTTAAAATTGTACTGTAAAATAAAAGTATCGACAACATTATTTACGTCACTATGTATGATCAAGATACCCTCAAAACAGTTTCCGAATATTCGCTAATAACTGCTATTGGAATAGATATTACGTCTGGTTTCCGCTACAAACTGATTCAGCAACATTTGTTATGTATTTAAATTCATTTATCAGTACACATTCAACAAAAAAATTTGTAAAATCTTACCGATGGACTGTCAATATTTCTTTTTTATTTTCTTTGCGTGATGAATGGGACTTGCAGTCCCCAACCACACAAGACATTGCTCCACACACTCACTATTTGTAGTTAAACAAAGAATTCGTGCAATATTTTAGTAATATTTGTACTGTTAGTACAAATATTACTAAAATATCGCAAAAACATACTCAGATTACAACAAACGCAATAAACAATGAACACGCGAACAAGTCAAGTAGTTCAATGAACGACATTTCAGGCATTGAAGCAAAGTACTATCAAATTTGGCCGGGTTGAATTAGAACCAATATAACCAAATGACAGTTCATCTTGTGAAATGCCAAAAAGTAAAACAAAGAGTAAATCATTTAGCTCTTTCACACATCCTTTTTCGTGCCATAAGATAGAACGAGTATAAAAGTAGTTACAGAATTCATTTTTTAGCTTTCCTTCTATGCTTTAGTTATTATTCTAAGGTCATTTTCATGCCTAAAGAGAATAAAATCCTTCTTATGGAATAGAATGGCGGGCGAGAGGCTTACTGGTCTCGCTCTATTGTCTATTCATTCCGCTTTGGCGCAAGTAGCTCTACCATGAGTTGCCATCGAAAATTTACTCGCTAGCGTTAAACTCGCTAGCGTATTAACGTTAATCAAATACATTTCGATAATGTCAAAACTTGCTAGCGTCCCCGTAAATGATTTATATGAAAAGATATTGTACAGCGCCCCTAGCGGTCACAGAAAGAATTAAAATTTGTTCCAAGAGCACTATAGCTTTCGATAGGTAAGAAACCTAACGTAATCTATTCGATAGTCGCTAACGTTTTTCAGCTGTCACCATACAAAACGGCACCATGAGTCACTAAATCGACAGACGCTATCGAAAAATACGCTTGCGATAGTAGTTACGTTGCTCACTACCATTTTGACGTGTGAAACATGTTTACATTCAAATTATATACGTTTTTGAGTCTATTAAAGGCAAAATAATGTCTGGAAGAGATTATTTAGCATGGAATATGTTAGTGGCCCCAAAATTTGGAGGCCAACGACTGGAAGAACGTAAATTTCAAGAAACTATCTTATTTAGTTCTCTTACAAAATATTCTATTTGCCGGCGACGCCGACGGGATCCGTGCACTTGGTGTTTGTTCTAAAAGTTTTAACTACATACCTAAGTTAATTAATTGTATAGTGTTTTATATGAATAATCTACAAAGATTGTAAGAAATTCTAATAAGAAATAAATAAATGCACAATTCCAAGAATTCGGCTTGCACCACAATATCCTAACGGATTTATCTACTATAAAAGGCGTACCATTTTGTGGGCAATTCAGTCGCAGTTCAGCCATAGATAATACACTTAAATACGGAGCTCAGCCACCAAAGCAGAAACATACCAAGAAAAGCCGAATTCTCCGGAATAATTCAAGATAGTAAATCAGTGTTTTATTTCGCTGCCTCAAGATAGTCCTCATCGTGGTCACTGTGGGTTATGGTACCCAACCTAGGTACGTATTCAGGGGTCCGTGGTGGTTGTGCAGCCAGCGGATTCACCTAGGGTCAGTTAGCAGGGAGCGCACATCAAATATCAGTGGGAGATCGTCCCAGGTTGCCTGCGGTACTGTAGGTACCTCTGCCGTCCGCAACACTATTATTGTAAACATAGTTCATTTTAAATTTAAATAAATAACGCCGCGAATCACACATTGTCAACAAAATTACAAATTGAATAGAGGTAAATAATTATTACCTATAAGGAATAAAAATTCAACAACCCCTAAATACCATAAAAAGGTTCACTAACCGCCAACCTTTCTATTTAGTCGGATTGTTTCATGATACATATTGACTGTCATAACATTGTTACCATAGCGATACCTTATGTGTAGTGATGGGAAATTCTCGAGAATATTATTCTCCTTGCGAGAACTTTGCTGTTAAATTCTCGAGAATATTCTTTTGGTAGGGAACTTATGAGAATAAAAAAATAGGATGACTGTATTGAATCGGTATTTTTTTAGACTAATAGTTTTTTGTGCATTTGAACGTTTTACGAAGTTTGAGTTTAAAATAAACTACACCACAACTTAAATTCTCAGTAAATTCTCCTGAGCGAGAACATTCCCGAGAATATTTTCGAGAAAATTCTCATAAATTCTCTTAAATTGTTAAAGTATGATTTCTGTATTAAAACGAACTTTATGAGTTTAAAATAATCAGCATTAATAAAATGAATAAGAAAACAACATTATAAGAAAGGTTTATGGTGCAAATAATTAAAATCAAAATAACAATAAAAAATAATTTTGACGCAACTAAAATCGAATTTGATAATCGCGACTCCATGTGGTACTTGTTTGCCCTACCTTGGGAATTTTAATTGGAAGTGCTTAAAATTAGTTGGCATGAACTAAAATTCACACCAACACTTCGACTTCAGTGCGAAAACAGTACCTACCTACAACAAGTAGGTACCTAACAACACATAAGGTTGTCTGTAAAAGAACGCTTTTAGCGATAAGACCGCTCATTGTGTCACCCTACGTAAAATTTCTACATTTATACCTGTAATTTTTATGGTGTACATAATAAAGAATATTCTATCTATCTACTGTATTTTTTTCTTCTTTTGCTTATATCTCGAAAATGGTGAAATAATGAAATTTTCGACCCATATATAATATATCCCAACAAGTTGGTAATAATTTTTCATATTTTCCATACAAAATGTGAAAAATTCCATATAAAACTCGTCTAGGCTGCACCCCCCGGTCTAAAATCATTCACAGGGTAGAGTAAACTAGTGCCATGTGGAGTCGTCACGCGATTGTCAAATTCGATTTTAGATGTGTCAAAATATTTTTTTAATTTACAGATTTTTGGTTTTGTCAGAATAGCTTTAAGATTCTCATAGCCAAAAGTAAGGAATTTTAGTGATACTTTAGTTTGTTTAGTTCGGTGTACAAGAGAATCGGCGCCATTTCCAGTCCGAAACATAATACAGTAACGTTTTTTCGAGAAAGTATTAAATAACAACAATAGAAGTTTACTTTAGACCTTGAAATCGAAACTTATTGTATTGGAATTTAGCAATTTTACTTCCATTTTTAAATTCTCGTATATTCTCCGTCGAAAAGAATATTGCAGAACATTCTCGATCCGAGAATATTCTCCCATCACTACTTATGTGACGTTTTGATCTTATGAGCCGTTCCCTCTTCTTATTACTGAGAAAGATAGAAACAAAACATAAGAGTGAAGTTAGCTAGACGACCAGTGTGGCAGATTTCTACCATTTTGGCAGATTTCGCTTCAAAATTTTGTCTGTGGCAGATCCTGCTGACGATTTACAAAAGTGGCAGATTTTGGCAGATTTAAAAGACTTCAAGGAAATTCACATAACCTTATTAGAATTTTCCTTTTTTTATTATTATTAGGTATAATAATGCATAAGAAAATTGTAAAATATTTTTGTTGATTACCTAATGATATTTCATTGAATTTGTGTGTATTTTTTCCGTTTCCATGAAGGCATATTTTTGGCGTTTTTGGCGCCAAGTATGGCAGATTTTGGCAGTTTTTTTGCCCAGTCTGTGGCAGATTCGCCATTTATGAAATGGTCACACTGTAGGTGACACGATCTATTGAGCTTACCTTAGCGCCTGCATGAGACTCCGTAAAACTCATGGTGCGAGCATTATCGAAATCAGTTTGATCTACGTCAACACTTCCAACTCCACCCGCTTTTCATAGAGCTCATACGTCATGCCGCCATACATATTGGAAGTAAACCCTCCGGGAGGGTCACCGGCATTTCGTTTGCGCTAAAGTTAACCATCGCTGACGGTCTACGGCATTAGGTTTAAAACCGTATTATAAACCACTGTAAAACGAAGTTAATTTGTGTGAATATTTGTAACAGTGAGTAATTTTTTTATTGATACGAGTAATTAAATTATAAATTATAATATCAGATTTTACTATCACAGTTTATAATGCCAGCTGTATTCGCTAAGAAAAAACAACATTTAAAATGAGCCCACCGCGAGGGCTCCCGGTATTCCATATGCGACTAGGTGAACCCTCCAGATCCTCCCGGCACTGAACGGGTTAATACGCTAGCGCTAGCGAGTAAATTTCGATGGCAACTCATGGTAGAGGTACAGATCCTGATAAGGTACATACTAGACGTAATGGCTGCCAGCGGAAACAGAAAATTACTTATATAATTATAGTATAGTACAGTGAAAATTATAGTACAGTGATTACAGCGATTTTCACACAGTTCACATGGTTGTTTCAATATTTGTCCCCCCCCGAACCAAAAGTCTGGAATCCAGACTTTTGGTTCGGGGGGGGACGTCGCTCTGCAGGCACGTATCCAGACTCTGGATACGTGCCTGCAGAGCGACGTATTTATTTACGTTGCACTGCCTACGATTTCGTGGAAAATCCATGCCACAGCATAAAATATTTGCAGTTGATCAACTCACCTAGCAAAAGCTAATCAACCAAACTTAAGAAAACTTAGGTTCGATATTTTGAAGTGAAAACTTCTTTAGCGACGGCGTTGTGCACTTATTTTGAGATGGGTAAAAAATGTCAAACACGTGACCTGATTGAAAATTCATAAGACGGAGGGAGAGTAGAAATGCACAACGTTAATGTGTAATGGTCAGTCCTCTAGTCAGCCCCAGGCGCACAAAAACTCCCAATACACTCAAGTCTCCTTGCGTCCCTGGGGACACAGTACGTTCATGCAGATTGCAGCTCTATTTATATCTAATATATGGGCTGATATGGTCTGTGGTTGGTTTTGATTTATGGTAGGATAATATACCTGTCAAATAAATCGACTAAAACGTCAAAATATGCAGAAACAATTCTAGAAAAAAGTAAAAATTGAACATTTTGGCACGGCAAAATGGCGTCTGCGCATGCGTTCAGCGCACTGCACTCCGCGTTCTATTTATTTGTTTTCTATTGTTTTTTAAGTGTAAATCGACGGGAAATGGTGTTATTTCAATAATTAAGTAGTGTCGTCATCGTATATAGTTCCTATTTGCACTAAATAACATCGTAATTACCTATTACGGACCCATCAAAAAATGTAAACAAACTCGGTAGTGAAAAAACGTTGATGTGAAATTTTGAGTTTTGTGTGTGTTTTGTGTATGTAATCGCTGGTAAGTCTGTGGCGATGAACACATCGCTCACCTAAAATGTCGATGTAACATCCCTACGGCAGAGAGCACATCACTACGTTTTTGACACAGAAACTGACGTTTATTTTTTCCCGGGTGTTAGCATATTATTACCCTCTATATAATTGTAGTCTGTGCATATTATTAAATAACCAGTGTTCTAGTGAATGGTTTTATTTCAATTATTGTTCGGGAGAATATAAATCCCGCATTGGTGACCCCGACTACAAAATCACGCTAGTTACACCTGTACCTGTAGGTAATCAGTTGCCAGTGCCAGACAAACAAGTGCCAAGTGTGCCAACTGCCAACGCCCCGGCGCCGGAGTGCCCACTCCCTGCGTCTGTCGTCGTGTTTCAAACGAGAGCAGAAACCATAATCTTGTCATTGATTACGACGCTGCCGACCAAACACAAACTAACACAATCCCAACCGCCGCCGGTCGGCCTACGGTACGTCTACGCTACGGGAACTTCATCGTGTTTCTGCAGGCGTACAGACTACAACTTGCAGTTGGTCCTTACGACTGCAATCGCCGGAACAACCGCCCAGAGTGCATGATTGCATGTTGTGTGTGCTTTGAGTGCAAAGTGTAAAGTGTAATCTGAACCAATAATAAGCAGCACTGGACATTCCTCCGCCTCACGCAAGTTTTTAGTTCTTTTTCTTTTCTAATACTGCTAACTAATAACTCAAACAATTTGTTTACAAACTTTCCTAGTGCTCAGGTACTTACTACTAACAGTCTACCTGCCTGCTTGCATTTAATACCTACTTAGGCACATACTAATAACAACATTAGGCTATGCCAATCCCATTTTGTTGAACTGCATTGCACTTACTCAACAATCTGAGTGAATGATCGAAAGTTCTTATTGTTATTTACCTATAGAAACTAGTTTTGTTAGTGCCTTTCTTTTCTTTGTATTAATTATAAAGTGCAATCGCATAGCTAAATTGTTACATATCTAAATTGTTGAAATAAGTGTCTGCAACTAACCCGCATCTTTAAAAAAAAAAACTTAATATTTAAAATTACTCAGCTGATTGATCGAATTTATGGTGTTGTAAAATATGTGTATATTGTTTGAATGCTTACCTACCGCTAACATTAGTTACTTTTAGGGTTGGTACTGTAGCCACCAAAAAAAAAAAAATACTAAATTGTTTGTCTGTTCTGCGGTGCTCGGGTGTGTGGTATATTGCTTCTTGCTGTGCATAGGTTTTGCATCATGGTGAATGAACAGCTTCAGGCACAACTTGAGCAAGCGATGGCAGAAAATGCAGCATTACAAAAGCGACTAGGTCAGAATGAAGTGGAGGCAAAAGTTTGTAGGGTAGCAGTGAAATTACCTATATTTTGGGCTGACAAGCCGGCAATTTGGTTTGCACAAGTGGAAGCACAATTCCAAATTGCTAATATTGTTGGTGATACCACAAAATACAATTATGTAGTAGGACATCTAGACCAGAGGCTGGCAGGCGAGGTTGAGGATATAATAACAAACCCACCAATAGAGGGGAAATACGAGAAGTTGAAAGAAATCCTCATACAACGACTGTCAATATCGCAGGAGAAACAAGTAAGACAGCTGCTAGGTGACGAAGAACTTGGCGACCGTAAACCGTCCCAATTCCTTCGTCACCTGCGCTCTCTGGCTGGAACGGTTCTTTCATCAGATGACAATATCATACGCCAACTTTGGTTGCGTCGTCTGCCACAACAAGCTCAAGCAATACTAGCGGCACAGGCTGACCTCAATTTGGATAAAGTGTCGGAGTTAGCTGACAAAATCGTAGAGTTAGCCCCATCACCTGCTGTTTGTTCCACATCGGCAAGTTCAACCTTAACTTTAGCTACATTAGCTCAACAATTAGAAGTGGTGAGTAACCAAGTAGCTGCACTCTCGAGGCAGCAACACCGTCCTATACGTGACCGGTCCGCATCTTCCGGCAGGTCAGCATCTTCCAGTAGGTCAGCAAACAATTTCAAGAGATGTTGGTACCACAGGAGATGGGGTGTTAAAGCAACTAGATGTACTAGGCCATGTGACTGGGAGTCGGAAAACGAAGCCAGCGGTCAGTAGCGGCGGCAACTGATTGCGATAACATCAGCCGCCGCCTTTTTGTCACGGACCACGTGACCAGCCGCCGGTTCCTAATTGACACTGGGTCAGACCTATGTTGTTTTCCGCATCGATGGTTACCGTCACGCAGGCAGCCTACTGATTATGAACTAAGTGCCGCTAATGGAAGCAATATACAAACCTTTGGTACAGTAAACCTTAAATTAAATTTTGGTTTGCGCCGAGATTTCACTTGGCAGTTCGTGATAGCCGACGTCAGCACAGCCATTATTGGTTCTGATTTTTTGGCATTTTATCACCTTTTACCCGACTGCCGAAATAAGAAATTGGTCGACGGTACTACTGGACTAGCAGCTGCTGCTTCCACCGCTAGTATTGACCAGCCCAGCGTACGAGCAGTAGCGTCTGGTAAGTCAATATTTACTCAACTCCTGGCGGAGTTTCCAGATATCACTCGACCTCCCGGTTTTCCTAGAGTCATCAAGCATGACACAGTGCACTACATCAAGACCACAGATGGACCCCCTGTCTCCTGTCGACCTCGACGTTTGGCGCCGCAGAAACTAGTCGCGGCTAAAAAAGAATTCGAGGAAATGGTAAGATGCGGGACGGCCCGGCCGTCAAAAAGTGCCTGGTCTTCACCTTTACATATGACCGTTAAAAAAGACACCACCTGGCGGCCTTGCGGTGACTACCGCGGCCTGAACGCCAGGACCGTACCAGATCGATACCCGGTTCGGCACATTAATGATTTCGCCCATAACCTCGCTGGTGCCAAGGTATTTAGCACACTCGATCTCGTTAAAGCTTACCACCAAATTCCGATTTTCGAGGAGGATATTGCAAAAACTGCCATCGTGACCCCGTTTGGCCTCTTCGAATTCCCGTTTATGACCTTTGGCTTAAGGAACGCTGGCCAAACATTCCAGCGTTTCATCGATGAGGTCACACGGGGTCTCGAATTTTGTTTTCCTTACGTAGACGATATTCTCATATTTTCCAAAGACGAGTCTACCCACCTTCAGCACCTGCGCGTCCTCTTCAAACGCCTGCAAGACTACGGAGTAGTAGTAAACCCTTCTAAGTGTGTCCTAGGTGTTAGCGAAGCCGTATTTTTAGGTTACCTCGTTTGCGGTGATGGTACGCGCCCACCTCAGGATCGAATTCAAACGTTGCTGGATTTTCCACCACCTGAGACAGTACAAGGTATGCGCCGGTTTCTGGGTATGCTGAACTACTATCGTCGATTCGTGCCTCGTGCAGCGAAATTCCAGGCCCCATTGATTGACGCATTGGTTTCAACTAACAGTAAAGGTGCAAAGCCATTTCCATGGTCACCCGAACTCTTGCAACAATTTGAAGCTTGCAAAAAGAGCCTCTCCAACGCAACGCTGCTGCAACACCCAATCAGCAGCGCTAGGTTGGGTTTATTTGCTGACGCATCTAGCGTTCACATTGGGTCCTGCCTTCAGCAAAATCTAAACGGCCAGTGGTATCCACTTTCCTTTTTCAGCAAAAAGTTGACTCCGCAGCAGGCACAGTGGCCAGCTTATTACCGTGAATTATTAGCGATCTATGAGAGTGTCCAACATTTTCGGTATATTTTAGAAGTCCAGCATGCAACAATTTTCACAGACCATAAGCCCCTTTTGTACGCCTTTTTACAGCGACGTGAGAAACTTCCACCTCCACAACTTAACCAGCTATCATTCATTAGCCAATTCACGACTGACATCCAGTACATTAAGGGAGAAGACAATATCGTGGCCGACGCTATGTCACGCATTGACATAGACGCCATCAGTCTGAATCAAGATTATGAAGCGTTGGCTAGGTCACAGGCATCAGACCAAGAACTTTCAAATTTATTGCAAGGTGGTTCCAGTCTAACACTAACCAAAATCAGTACATCAGGGACCAACACTCCGGTTTACTGTGACATCTCTACTGGTAAGCCTCGTCTCTATCTGACCCCTTCCTTCCGCCGCGCTGCTTTCAATAAGTTACACAATTTAAGCCATCCCGGTGCTCAAGCTACGACACGTTTGGTGGCAGAGCGTTTTGTCTGGCCTTCGGTTAGAAAAGATTGCCGAGCCTGGTCCCGATCTTGTGAAGCATGTCAGCGCAGCAAGATTTCAAGACACAATTCTTCCCCTGTCGGTAATTTTGACACACCATCCGGTCGTTTCATGCACGTCCACATTGATATCGTTGGTCCATTGCCCGTCTGTGATGAATACCGTTATTGTTTGACCGCTATAGACAGAGTGTCCAGATGGCCCGAGGTTTGGCCTATGCGATCCATTACCGCGGAGGAGGTAGCAGAGACTTTTACCAAAGAATGGGTATCTCGCTTTGGCGTCCCGGCGGTTATTACTACAGATCAGGGTTCTCAATTTGAGTCTGGTTTGTTTCAACGATTACTGCAGCAATTTGGTACCAAGCGCATTAGAACCACCTCATATCACCCCTGCGCAAACGGGATGATTGAGCGTGTACATCGGCAACTTAAAGCGGCTTTAATGTGCCATAATGACTCGTGGGCGAGGTCCCTTCCGATGGTTCTGCTTGGAATGCGTTCGGCGTATAAAGAAGATCTCGAAGCCACGGTAGCAGAATTACTTTACGGAGAGCCTCTCAGGCTCCCTGGAGAATTTTTGGTCCCACCTTTAACATCAGGAATATTAGAAAACCCAGTTGATTTCGTCGTACAGCTGCGACACAAAATGTCATTGGTACGACCGCTACCAGCTAGTCGACATAGTGAACCAGCTTCATTTATATTCAAGAATTTGTCGACTGCTACTCATGTATACCTTAGAGACGATACCATCCGAAGAGCGTTGCAGCCACCCTATACGGGTCCCTATAAAGTCCTGGAGCGTTCGGGTGATAATAAAACATTCACCCTAATGGTAAAGGGCAACAAGACCGTCGTAAGCGTCGACAGACTCAAACCGGCTTTCATTGATCATTCCGATTTCCAAACGACCCAAACTATGCAAATTTCCCACCCCGGCTGATCCTCCTCCACGGCAAGCCGTGAGGGATAAGTCGCCCGAGCCCTCAATCCTGCAACAGTCAATACCGGTTCATTTGTCAGTAAAGCAGCCCTATACCACACGCTCGGGTAGGCGCGTTAGATTTAAGAATTATGATTAAGTTCCTTTTTAATTGTTTATTGATGTGCTATATATATAACTGTGTACGATGTTAGTTATTTTAGCCCGGTTTTGTTCTCTCCGTAGGGGGGTGGTGTGGCGATGAACACATCGCTCACCTAAAATGTCGATGTAACATCCCTACGGCAGAGAGCACATCACTACGTTTTTGACACAGAAACTGACGTTTATTTTTTCCCGGGTGTTAGCATATTATTACCCTCTATATAATTGTAGTCTGTGCATATTATTAAATAACCAGTGTTCTAGTGAATGGTTTTATTTCAATTATTGTTCGGGAGAATATAAATCCCGCAAGTCATTTATTTTATATTCTTTAATAAATAATAAAAATGCATAATACAGAAAAAAAAAGAGTTCAATATTTTTTAATTATATGTGTTTTTATTTATTGTGTTTGTCCGTAAATAATGGTTTTCCCCGATAGTATATGTATTCTTAATGTATCCTGCGAAATTTCATGTGAATCGAACCAGTAGTTTTATTATAAATAATCAAAACAATGAACAACGGAATTTCTTATAAGAATCTGATAAGAATGTTTATTTATCAATACTAGCGTTCGCTTACAAAGATTCAAAGTATTATAAAAAATCCTTTGTCTAATCAGGAACCCAAAACCATTAACGATAAGACTATTTACGTAACAAAAAGCTCTCAGTTTTTGTTTATATTAGCGAACTCTTATCTCTGACGCGCCGCGGGCGTGCCGCGCGGCTTGACGGGTTGTCGCGAAATCGCGCCGCGCCGCCCAGGAGGTTAAGTTTTTGTTGACAGCAGACTTGTTTTATTTTTTGGGTTTTTTTTAAATGGAGCTACAGCTTTCGTTCTTGTACTGATAGCAATCCACATAAATTCCTGACATTTTCGTTAGATGGCGTTACTTAGTTTTCACTTTAATCGGCAGTCCCAGACTGCCCCGTTTTTTTTTCTTAGGTTTACTTTTTATGGGACCTACGGTGTAGTGAATTAAAATGGTTACTTAAATGTCCTATCACTCCTGTGTAGTTATTGGGCGTTTTCTCATTAACAGACACAAACCCGATACCGATATGTCGGCAGTTATATCGACGTCGATTCGATACCGCTATAATTATTATCGCCCCAAAGATATTGGTGAATATCGATGACCATCGCGACATGGACGCACTAAACAACCACAGTATTAAGAATCGTCAACGTCTCAAAGTCCGCAGTGCGGAAAAGTTTGTTCAAGAAGAAGAATGCCGCTTCTGTCACCGCACTGTGCTGTGTCTTCACCGGTTTTTGAGTTGGTTTAATTAAGGTTTCCGTAATCCCCCTATTTTGTTGTAATTATTAAAACTGAAACATATTGGTTTAGGAACCTATTCCTTATTTTTTTTTTGGAAATCCTCGTATATACGGTCATGAAACAGAAGTTGCCAGTCCGATAAAATTATTTGTAATTTAAATAAACAACCTTATTTTTTGTTTATACTAAACCTCTTATAGTTTTATTGTAAGCTCATCATTATGAACAACTTTCAATATGGGACAAACACCGAAATCGCGAAAAAAATTTTAAATGTTCCCTATATTTTGACGAGATATGCGAACATGTATGGAATATACATGTATGGAATAGTTGATTTATTTTCGCGATTTCAGCTTTGGTCCCACAGTGAAAGTTCTGCGTAATGATGATTAACATTATACTCCTCATTATACACAACTTTTGACCCCTCAAGAGGTTTAGTATAAATAAAAACTAGCGTTTTATATAAAGCCTAATGCGATAACAAAAAAAAGACGAATTCACTGAAAATTCAAGGTAATGTGAATTTCCTTGAAATCTTTTTAAATCTGCCAAAATCTGCCACTTTTGTAAATCGTCAGCAGGATCTGCCACAGACAAAATTTAGGAGCGAAATCTGCCAAAATGGCAGAAATCTGCCACAAATGGTCACACTGTGAAGAAGAGTTGTAAATGACGTGACGTGCAGAAGACAGCGCGCAGACTAATAAAAAAAACAAAACAATACCATAGTGATAGTCATGAAGGGGTGAATGGTGATAGACGTGCGAGCAAGTACGCGGTCTTATGGCTCGGCGACCTTACTCGCCCGTGTTGTGACACGGGCGAGTAAGGTTGTGGTGGCACATTGTGTCACCCTAAGTATAGTTCGCGGCATGTAACTTGATCGCTCTGAAGTTAGGTTGCGCATGCGTACTGGCATGCGCGCTACTGTTTTATAAGGCAGATTGAATACTGCGCAGTCATTTGTAGTCTACTTCAGAGCGTTCAAGTTATTTGCCGCGAACTGTACACACACTTTAAGAGCCTGGCCACGACTTTGAGCGGGGCGGCAAGCGGGGCGGCGAGCGGCAAGCGGGGCGGCGAGCGGCAAGCGGGGCGTTGCCCATGCCACGTACTTGACAGTAGCGTTAGCGGCAGCAACCGCGGTGGACGTACTTAGACTTTTGATTTTTTTTTATTAACATGGCGTTATCCAAAGTGGCTCTTCTTTGCCTCGAAAGCAGTTCTTATTTGAAACAGGATATTTTGAATATGCGGGAAGGAGTGCACGCGTCCGATAATTTGTTCCCAGCTTATCCCTAGACGGTGTTGATCACAGATCATGTAACTTTAGTTGTTGAGATAGAGCTCGTACAGAAATGGTCTAAAACTGACAACTTCTACGGCCCCCTAATTCATTATTTTTGAAGATAAAAACATATAAAAATTATATTTGTTCTCTACTCGATGCGCTCTAGACACTGTTACCCCACATGCCAGGGTCAGTTTGTATTTTTTTTCAAAATGGTGGAACCATCATCAATTCCGCTATCTAACGATGGCGGCTATATACATGGCTATTGGAGGTGCAACATTATAACACTCTTGGATTATTCCGAACCTGACCCGGAAAACCTAACCCGGTCGCGGTTTAGGTTCGGAATTTAACATTACGTAGTTATGGATTGAGAGGACAGAAATTTTGATGGGTAAAAAAGCAGTCAAAACATACTTCATGAAAAGTGAGAAATTGTTCATTGTAGATTTTCCAAACTATTTTATTCGTCCAGCCGCGCCGCTCAGTCCACCCCTGCACTGCCGTCGTCCGTACCGCTCTGAGTAGTGGCATCTCATTCACTCGCCCATACATTTGTTCAAGCCGCGCAGGCGCGACCGCGCCGCTCGCCGCTGCCGCGAAACGCTTGGCAAATACCGCTCCCGCTGCCGCTGTGAGCGGCGCGCCGTGGCATGCTTCATACATTTCTATACATTTGTTTTTACCGCTCGCCGCCCCGCTCACCGCTGCCGCTGCTAGCGGCAAGGTCGTGGCCAGGCCGTAAAACCGCCGAGTAAGTTCGACGGCGATCTGCCAAAATGTCAGGAATCTGTCACAAATGGTCACACTGGTGGAGGTAGTTGACGGCTGCAGTGGCGGCCTCTTACGGCCTAGCCACGACCTTGCCGCTATCAGCGGTAGCGGTGAGCGGGGTGGCGAGCGGTAAAAACAAATGCATAGAAATGTATGAAGCATGCCACGGCGCGCCGCTCACAGCGGCAGCGGGAGCGGTATTTGCCAAGCGTTTCGCGGCAGCGGGAAGCGGCGCGGTCGCGCCTGCGCGGCTTGAACAAATGTATGGGTGAGTGAATGAGATGCCACTACTCAGAGCGGTACGGACGACGGCAGTGCAGGGGCGGACTGAGCGGCGCGGCTGGACGAATAAAATAGTTTAGAAAATCCAAAAGTGCACGCCTCATAACACTCATTCATAAACGAAGAAGAAATTCAAAACATAGTTTCTAACAAAAATGAACAATTTATCACTTTTCATGAGGTATATTTTGACTGCTTTTTTACCCATCAAAATTTCTATCCTCGCAATCCTTACCTACGTAATGTTAAATTCCGAACCTAACCCGCGACCGGGTTTAGTTTTCCGGGTCAGGTTCGGAATAATCCGAGAGTGTTATAATGTTGCACCTCCAATAGCCATGTACCTATAATACATCGTTAGATAGCTCTTTTTAAACTGAATAAAAGTTACTATGGCGCCTAACACCAAATCCTTGTCCGTTCAGAGTTATACTGTACCAAACATGTTAGTTTTAGCAATACCCAAATACGGTTCTTTTTTAGATACTTCATAATTCACTTCCCCTTTGAGCATCTATAGGGAGGCGTCGACATCACATGCGAGTCATGCGACCCAGTAACCGATCATGGGTTCACTTCTCCCCCTCCCTTCCTTCTAACGGTTAATCTTGGGTTTCTATCGGTACGCGCTGTCGTCAAATAAACCTTACCGCATTTCAGCTTGGCACCGAATCGGCATCACCATGAAACTTTATTACTTATAAGAGTTATAAGCAGTGGCGTATTTTAAGATTCGGCGCCCTGGGCCTGTAAGATTTGCCACCCCATATATTAACGAAAAAAAATACAAAAAGTTTTACTATTCTAGTATAAAACGCCAGTGTGTGTCCATTGAATGACTTTTTCATGAAATCATAACTTTTGAGAACAAATATAACTTAGGGAGATAAAATGATTTCAACGATTTTAATTTTTTACATAGTATACATATTTGTTAGGAAGCGTATAGCTAGCTACATTCTAGCAACATTCCTCACTATCAGATAAAGTGCCACAGCAGTGGCGCTACCTAGACCCGTTTATAGTGCCGTAACTTTGCATTGTAGGAGGTGGGCAAGTTCTTTGGCGGTCTGCAATGACAGACCGCCTCGTTGGGCGGCTGGTGCGGGAGGGGTCTCTATACATCGCCAATGCCTTCAATACCCTGCCCTGGAGTTCCATCAGGGAGGCACTCGGGTATCACCAAATGCCAACCTACCTCTGTCGTGTGGTCGAGACCTATTTGACAGACAGGGCCGTCATCTATCCCAGTCACGAGGGAAGATGGAACCGGTGAGAGATGTCTTGCGATGTCCCACAGGGATCGGTCCTGGGGCCGCATCTGTGGAATATCGGATACGACCGGATGCTGCGCGCCGACCTGCTAGCGGCGTCAGCGTGGTTTGGTATGCTGACGCCACGTTGGTCCTGGCGTAGGGGAGGTCGCACCAGGTGGCGGCCGAACTTGTGACACGCGGGGTTGCGACAATAGTCGATAGGATCCGGCAATTGGGACTCGAGGTGGCCCTGCACAAGTCCGAGCCCATGTGTTTTCATGGTCCTCGGAACACGCCACCGTCGAGTTCCCAAATAACGATAGGAGGGGTTCACATCGGCGTCGAGTTGACGATGAAGTACTTGGGGCCTTGGGGCTCGTTTACGACAGCCGGTGGAACTTCGTGGAGTATTTCCGACGTTTGGCTCCCAGACTGGAGCGAGCTGGGGCTGCCTTGAAGCGGCTCCTGCCCTATGGGATCAAAGTCCTCGCGCACATATTGGAGTGGCGCGAGGAGGCGAAACGCTGGGGCGTAACTCCGCTGCCGCGAGAAATCACGGTACAGCAGGACATAGTTCCGGCGGGATCTCATGGCGACATGGAGAGTGTGATTGTTGCAACCAAGTGCTTGGCACGCCACAATTGCGGCGATAAGGTCCTCTGAGTGAGAGAGAGAGTGGCTAGAGAGGCGCCACGGCGTCTTCACCTTCCGCCTGTTTCAGGTTCTCACCGTACACGATTGCTTCGGGAGGTTCCTGTTCCAGATAAGGCGGGAGGAAACGCCCAGGTCACCATTATGTGGATCGTCCGGAGGACACGGTGGAGCATGAGCACCGCCGTGTCCTTGTGGAGGCGATCGACCGCAGTGACCTCTCGCGTCCGGCCCTGGTCCAGGCCATGATGCGGAACGAGAGGGCATGGGAAGTCGTCACTTTCTTCTGCGAAGCAGTAATGCTCGCGAAAGAGGAGGCTGAGCGCGTGAGGGAAAGGCAAATTAGGCGTCCTCATGCTTCTAGTCACCGCTGGTGACGCTCTGCGCATCGGGAATCCATAGCCGATTTCCGGCCACCGTAGGTGCAGGCTTGCGGACAGTGAGCAATGCTCGCTGCCGATAAGGACCAGGGGTCGACGGCGCATTTTGTTCCACGCGCGCCTCTAAGAAATGGCAGCACAACTGACGGGGTACGCTGGGGCCGATGCCAGGGTTGCGGGAAAGTCCGAAAGGGATACCGTGGCCCCTGGCGACACACCGGGAACTAAAGGAACACGGGTGGCTTTTAGTCAGTAAAAGTCTGACACGCCCTCCCGCTCCTCCCAAAGCAGGAGAAGTTATTCCATAATTTCCCACCGCAAAAAAAAAAGCATTGCATTGTCATTTGGTGTTTTGGTTGAGTGTTGAGGTTAGCGCAATAAAACATTTTGTGTATGGACAAAAGTCGATGTTACTACTGTTACTAGGAACACTTTTGATGCAAGAGCGAACGGGGCACCCTGACCCGGACAGGTTAGGCTGCTCCGCCCTTCGCAGCCTACCGCCCCGGGCCATGGCCCTTTTGGCCCTAGGGTAAATACGCCACTGGTTATAAGTAAGTACTGCCTGGTTTCCGGTATATTGATGAGGTGAGGTGGTGCGGATCTGATGCTGGGCTTAAAATAATGTGTGTGTAGACTTTACCGGCCGCAAAATAACGGATGTCCTGTAAAATCTTAATTTACACCAATGTTAAGTTACAAATCAGTCGATCTTTTGTATCGTGTGTGACTGCATTACGTTTCGATTGACTGGAAGATAAAAAAAAAAATAGATATATTTAGAAAATATCATCTAAAGTTTCTGGACTCATTCTTCTGTACTCATAAAATTTTCTCGGATATTTTCTGTATTCTTTGTATATGTAGATTACGGAATTCACCATATTTATACCGGTCTTTATTAACTGCGTGCACTCCTTCCCGCATATTCAAAATATCTTGTTTAAAATAATAACTGATTTCGAGGCAAAGAAGAGCCACTAAGGATAACGCCATGTCAATAAAAAAAAAATTAAAAGTCTAAGGCCTCTGCCTCGAATCTTGCGGGCAGCGTCGCGGCAGCGGCGCGGGAGCGGGCAACGAGCGGTGTACTCCAGTCAAGCGGTGACCGCCCGCGCGTCTGCATTGCAGTGTTGTGCAATTTATTAGCCACAATAAATCGAGCGTTAGGAATAAATTTTAATCAAAAAGATGTTGCCGCCGTTGTTCAGACATTTCGTTTCGCCGCCTCCCATAAAAAAATAAACTGGTAAAATCAAATTGACCGGCCCTTGAGGCCTCTGCCTCGAATCTTGCGGGCAGCAGGGCGGCGGCGGTGGCGGCGCGAGAGCGGCGCGGGCAACGCAGACCCGTTCTCGAAACCAGCGGGCAGATTGCACGGCACTATAGCGGCGTAGTGTTGTGTTCGTGGTTGTGTCGTCGAGATATTGGTTTTTATTCGCAAACGAAATGTCTGAACAACGGCGGCAACATCTTTTTGATTAAAATTTATTCCTAACGCTCGATTTATTGTGGCTAATAAATTGCACAACACTGCAATGCAGACATTTCACACATTCGCGGGCGGTCACCGCTTGACTGGAGTACACCGCTCGTTGCCCGCTCCCGCGCCGCTGCCGTGACGCTGCCCGCAAGATTCGAGGCAGAGGCCTTAGACTTTATTTTTTTTTTTTATTGACATGGCGTTATCCTTAGTGGCTCTTCTTTGCCTCGAAAGCAGTTATTATTTTAAACAAGATATTTTGATTATGCGGGAAGGAGTGCACGCAGTTAATAAAGACCGGTATAAATATGGTGAATTCCGTAATCTACTTATACAAAGAATACAGAAAATATCCGAGAAAATTTTATGAGTACAGAAGAATGAGTCCAGAAACTTTAGATGATATTTTCTAAATATATCTATTTTTTTTTTTTTTCTTCCAGTCAATCGAAACGGAATGCAGTCACACACGATACAAAAGATCGACTGATTTGTAACTTAACATTGGTGTAAATTAAGATTTTACAGGACATCCGTTATTTTGCGGCCGGTAAAGTCTACACACACATTATTTTAAGCCCAGCATCAGATCCGCACCACCTCACCTCATCGATATACCGGAAACCAGGCAGTACTTACTTATAACTCTTATCGTTAGGTTTATTTGACGACAGCGCGTACCGATAGAAACCCAAGATTAACCGTTAGAAGGAAGGGAGGGGGAGAAGTGAACCCATGATCGGTTACTGGGTCGCATGACTCGCATGTGATGTCGACGCCTCCCTATAGATGCTCAAAGGGGAAGTGAATTATGAAGTATCTAAAAAAGAATCGTATTTGGGTATTGCTAAAACTAACATGTTTGGTACAGTATAACTCTGAAGTGAACGGACAAGGATTTGGTGTTAGGCGCCATAGTAACTTTTATTCAGTTTAAAAAGAGCTATCTAACGATGTTTTATAGGTACATGGCTATTGGAGGTGCAACATTATAACACTCTCGGATTATTCCGAACCGACCCGGAAAACCAAACCCGGCCGCGGGTTAGGTTCGGAATTTAACATTACGTAGGTAAGGATTGCTAGGATAGAAATTTTGATGGGTAAAAAAGCAGTCAAAACATACTTCATGAAAAGTGATAAATTGTTCATTTTTGTTAGAAACTAAGTTTTGAATTTCTTCTTCGTTTATGAATGAGTGCTATGAGGCGTGCACTTTTGGATTTTTCAAACTATTTTATTCGTCCAACCGCGCCGCTCAGTCCACCCCTGCACTGCCGTCGTCGTCCGTACCGCTCTGAGTAGTGGCATCTCATTCACTCACCCATACATTTGTTCAAGCCGCGCAGGCGCGACCGCGCCGCTTCCCGCTGCCGCGAAACGCTTGGCAAATACCGCTCCCGGTCCCGCTGGCGCTGTGAGCGGCGCGCCGCCGTGGCATGCTTCATACATTTCTATGCATTTGTCTTGAATAGAAATGTATGAAGCATGCCACGACGCACCGCTCACAGCGGCAGCGGGAGTGGTATTTGCCAAGCGTTTCGCGGCAGCGGCGAGCGGCGCGGTGCGCACCTGCGCGGCTTGAACAAATGTATGGGCGAGTGAATGAGATGCCACTACTCAGAGCGGTACGGACAGCGGCAGTGCAGGGGCCGACTGAGCGGCGCGGCTGGACGAATAAAATAGTTTGGAAAATCCAAAAGTGCACGCCTCATAACCAGTGATTGGATATTCGGATGCATATTTACCTAAAGTTGAGGTGTTGGCTATTATGGAAAGCACTTTTGTATTCAAAGAAATCCCGGGATTCCGGGATCGACAAATTTTGAGTTCTGATTATAGAATCGAATGTATATTTACTTACGTGTAGGTTGGCTAATATGGAATGCTTTTTTGTATCGATCGTAAAAATCTCGCGATTCCGGAATCGATTTGTTTCGTACTTTTTGATTATAGAAATAATAAAAAAAAAAAAAAAAAAAAAAAAATAATAAATTTATTTGCATCATAAAAGTACAACCATATAATTAGGTATTTTTACATTTGGTAGGTAGACACTACGAGGTTCATCCATAAACGCTGCCTAAAGTTAAGTAATGATTAGCGACTGTTTAACATACATTTCTGAGTCTGACGTTTGAACGTCACTTAACCCCCAGCAACGCCCATAAATAATCCCCTATATACATAGGTTCCTTACACTTAAATACTAACCAATAGGTACTTAATGTGATATTCTATTTCTCACCTTTCTAACGTCCCATAAGTCCTGCGTCACATGACAGTTATTTAGTACGTATTTAAGCACTAATCACTCACCAATAATTACTTACACTGATATTGTTATATAGGTTGTAGTATTCAATTCACACTATCCTCCGTACTAGTCGAAACTGTATCACGATAGGACAGTCTTCCTCTTACACACTTCAGTTCTAAATACAAATAGTATTCCAATATTGTTTCACAGTATAATAATTTAGTATCTATCATCTATGATATTATATTCCAATGTGAACAGGTACGTATGAGAACATTTTGCATTATGAGCGAGCAAAAGTGATCACAATGGAGGTAGGGTTAAAATAAATTTAGTATATGCAAAGTTTACAGATAATCGTTAGATTTTTATCCTATAAGACATTACTATTTTCGTGAGTACTAACATAAACATAAACATAAATAATAGCTGCAGGTACAAATAATGAGTTAGAATTTTAGATTTAAATCATAAGTAAATGTGTAAGCAAGAGATATGAGTGTGTGTGTGTGTGAGCGTGATATTTTGAATATGGGTTTAGATGTTTGTGAGGTGTGGTGTGTGCGTTGTGTGTTGTTTGTTCGTGTGTATGTATGTGTTTGTTTTAAGTCAATCTTTTCAATAGTTTCTCAGTTTTATCATAGTTAAGTTGTTTTAAATATTCAACAAGAACTTTCTTACAGGCAAAAGAAGTCATATTTCGTAGGCTGACGGATTGTGATATCTTATTATATAAGAATGGACTTAAATATTGCATAAACTTACAAGCAAATGAGGTTCTGTAAAATGGGACTAAGTACACTATGTCATTTCTTCGTTTTCCTGTGTAATGGGGGGGGAGATTGTGTTGACTTTGTTACACTTAATATAAAAAGCTGTCTCACTGTTAGTACAGGCAATTCACTGTATAGTAATTCAGTTGAGAATCTGTACCTCTTAAATGTCATAACTTTCAGTATAGCACGTTGCGAGCGTTCCAAGCTAATCATTGTTGACTTAGATGAGCCTCCCCATGTGGAGATACAATATGTTAAAACTGATTGACAAAGTGCATAGTAAAGTGTTAGTAGTAATTTTCTGTTACAAAAGTGGCGGATTTTTTTAAAGACATAAATCATCTTTCTGACTCTAGCTGTTGAGGTTCTAATGTGCTCATTCCAATTTAGATTTTGATCAACAATTAGTCCTAGATATTTAATTGATTGTGTTTTAGAAAGAGAGTAGCATGAGCAGGTGCTGGGTGCGCAACATGTGTGATATTTAATTTGAAAGGTATTTAATGGTGGTTGTGTCGTATTTCGGATGCTAAAGGTAATATATTTCGTTTTTTGTGTGTTTAAAGTTAGTAGATTACGGTCGAGCCATGTAGATACCAGGGTAAAACCTTCATTGGCTAGGTTATATACATCCTTCCAAGATTTTCCTTTAAATAGTAGGACTGTATCGTCCGCGAAAGTAATTATTTGACCTTGATTCAATTGCAAATTACATAAATCATTGATGTATATTAGGAACAATGTAGGCCCCAGGATACTTCCTTGGGGTACACCGTACAAAATTTTTTCAGGTTGACTCACATAATCACTCATTTTTACGCTCTGTTCCCTGTTAGTTAGGTGGTCTTTTAGAAATTTAAGGGTAATCCCGCGAACACCAATTAATTCTAACTTCCTGAGGAGAATGGGAATAGAAACGGTATCGAAGGCCTTGGCTAGGTCGAGAAAGATGCCAATAGTTTTTTCTCCCTTGTCGAGGCTATCTACTATGAAAGAAGTTAGCTTATGCGTAGCATTTGCAGTTGATTTTTGTGCTCTGAAACCGTATTGATTCTCAGAGAGAATATTGTATTTTTCTAGATAATGCCTTAGCCGAGACTCGACGATTCGTTCTATAATTTTTGACAGTGACGGTAGCAGGGAAATTGGCCTATAATTTGCGACATTGTCTTTTTCCCCACCTTTATGGATAGGTACAATGATTGATTTTTTAAGCACTGACGGGAATACACCTTTGTCAATGCATAGATTACAGATCTTAGCGATTGGTGGCGCAAGTACTTCTGAACTCATTTTCAGCAAAGCCGTAGGTATTCCATCCCAGCCAGTAGACTTAGAGTTCTTAAGCCCTATAATAACGCGTTTTACCTCAGTTTCGTCAGTTGGCAAGAGAACAAGGGAGTTTGGTGTAGGTTTTGTTTGACCTGCCATTTTTGCTAGGTCTTGCTCATTTAACTGTGTTCGCGATTTGATATTATTAGCCAATTGGCACCCCACGCCCGCAAAGTATTCATTGACATAATTTAATGAATCATTAGTGTTTGTTTTTATGTTTAAAAGGTCATCATTTTTGTTAGAATTAGCACTTAGATAACATACATCTTTTATAAGGGACCATTGTTTTTTAGGGTTATTTTTGCTAAGATCCATTTCTGATTTTAGATAATTATTCTTAAGTCTTTTAAGTATCTTATTACACGTGTTTCGATACCTAGTATACGTAATTTTGAGGATAGCATTTTCAGGGTCTTTTTTCAGCCTTAGATGAAGCCGATCACGATTTCGCATACAGCGGCAAAGTCCCGGAGTTATCCAAGGCTTAATGTTTCTTTTCCTGCGAGATAGTTTTAATACCACCGTGTTGTTTTCTATGGCTAAACCAATAATTTTTAAGAAGGATTCAGTTATTTTGTTCAGATCATTGCCTGATACTACATTTTGCCAGTTAGTTTCTTTAAGGTGCTTGACAATTGCTTGATAATCAATTTTCCTAATAGTTTGATTACTATTTTTGTTGGTAGAACATGTTTTATTCGAAACACATATCATTACGCTGGAATGGTCAGTGATAGTCGAGTTGCAAACAATCGTCAAAGTTTCGCAATTGGTTTTTACAAAACAGTGGTCCAGGCAATTTTTATCACGAGTAGGAAGGGTATGTGAAGCAAGAAGTCCATGGGATGCCAACAGGTCTAAATATTTGGCCGATCTCCTGTCATCCAGAATATTGATATTAAGGTCGCCGATAAGGATAATACTTTTCACGTCTTTCGTGTTGTGTAATATTCTATCTAGCGTAAACAAAAAATTATCAACACTCTTGAATGCAGGAGGTCTATACATAGCAATGATTGATAGTTCATTTTTTATAGTGGCAGTGATACAATTAACTTCATCGCCTATCCGCGTTGGTTCTATTACTGAAATGGTTATTACTATGCCATCATTCTTATTTAGGTAATGTGTTGTAGTATGTACATGATACTTTTCAATCGTCGGTAATATTATGTTTGGCGATAACCAGCATTCTGTTAAAACAATGAAATCGTACTCAATATCCAACCTACTTAGCAAAACTTGCAGTTCCTCGAAGTTGTGATTTAGGCTTCTTATATTTTGCGTAAGTATTTTATAAGAATTTGGTGTTCTATTGAAAAATGTTTTACAGAGTTCAGGAGTATCCACACTGTGCGCATTTAGGACATTGATAGTATCATCAATGTCTGCTGTGAGATTTTCTAGATTAGCCATAATCATCAATAACAATGATGAGAGCAAGAATTACGGTAATGCGACAGTGAAGATAATCAAGATCCGAGAGGAAAAACCATTGATAGACGAGTGTAATTTTTTGTTTGTTATGTAGTTGTGTGTGTGGCTTCGTATAAGTGTTGTTTGGTGTTAGTGAAGTATGTTTAGTGTTATGAGTAGCTGTAAGCATATAACTTATGACTGCAACTATTATTACATAGAATTTTACGAAAAATAAAAGTAATACGGACTTAAGACTAACTATAGTACTAATGGTATAATATAAAGAAGTATGAAAAAATTGATTAAATTCAAAAGATAGTCATATCTGGGTGTTATAGGATACCTCTTTTGTGTGTTCGTCGATTATACCGTCTATTTGCTCTGCAGATTTTATTAGAATTGCTGGTTGCCCCTCCGATTTCTTTACAAAAATTTTGCCAAATGAAATCCAGCAAAATTTGAAGCCTATTTTTTTCTGTAGCTCTCGGCACAAATAGTGTAATTTTCTAGCTTTTGGTGTCAGTGACTCAGAAATGTAGACTGGTTGTTTCTCACCTTCAAAGCCTAGAATCTTAGCATTAAATTTGTCGTCTTTGTGAATTCTATTGTAGTTTTTTAGGGCTGTGATGACTTCGTTCCGTGTTGAAATGCTAGCTAATGTTGTAAATTAGTTTGCCAAGTTGGCATAGCACGGGTACGTATTACAATACCGACCTTTCATAATAACTATGACTGAAATACCGACGTCCAAAACAACGAAGTTCAAAATACCGAAAGTTTTAAATACCGATAGCCGTTATATCGAAACATAAAATACCGATGTCCAAATGCCCGAAAGACTGAAATCACGAATGGACGAAATCCCGAATGGTGGTCAAAATACCTGAAATGATGCATCACTTGCGAACTATTTATATGTCTGTATAAGTAGTAGATCAGTGGGTGAAATAGGTTAGCTTAGAACAGTGACCAACCGCGCGTGCTACGAGCGAGCGAAGCGAGCGGTGCCGCGGTAGCGGCCGGCGAACGCTACTTCCCAGTTGCTCGCAGAATTTATTTCACCATTTGCTCGCAGAAAGATGCAACATGCAAGCAGGCATACAGCAGGCATGCAGCGTGCAAGCAGGCATGTAGCATGCAAGCAGGCATGCAATATGCAGCAAGCATTGTTTCTGTCACGGCTCCGGCGCTGCGGGGTTTAGGCGGCGACGCGAGCTTATCGTCGCAGATGGTTTAAACGCTCACCACCGCAGCTTCGGCCGCGGCGGCGGGTCTTCAAACCACCTGCACCTCAGCTCGCGGGCCGCCCCACCCCTCCGCGCCTACGCGGGCTTAAATTACACTCTATGGGTAGGGCAGGCTAGACTGCGTGAAGTCGGTTTTGCAGCGATTCGTTTTTGTTATATTTAAAATAATAATTGTGTTTTCATTTGTATCTTCGGGTTTTTAAGCTTCGGGATATGGATCTTCGGGATTTTAAGCTTTCGGGCAAATGAACTTTAGGGATTTCAAACTTTCGACCAAATAATCATTCGCCGTTTAATTTTTCGGGATTTCGTCCATAGGTTTTTTTAAATAAGGTCTTTTGAATTTCGGTATTGTAATACGTACCCCATAGCACATAGCCACAAACAATTCGGAGCTTTGAGTTTCGTTAAAAATTTTATACAGTAGGTATACAGGGTGGACCAAAATACACGTCATAAAAAAAAATAGATTCCTCATGTCCAGGGGTACCAAAATACCCCATGTATGTTCCGCGATTTTTTGTAGTTTTCGAGTTATTATTTTTTTTGTAATTTTTTTTGAGTTTTCTTGCCGGGAGCCTCAAAAATTCATGTCTTTTTTGTAGTGAGTATTTTCTAGTTTTTTTTTATGGCGTCGCTATTTGGACCACCTATTTTAAAGCTTGGAAAAATAATATATAGATAAAGGATTTTTAGCCTAACCTTCGAAGGCCGATTACAGTGAATTATTAGAAGGTTAAGTACTTACTTTTTGTTTTTTTTTGCGTAGCTGAGGAACCTGCATAGTTTTTTAAGTCAGCTAGAATATATGGAACCTCATTTTTGTATTTTTAAATTGAAGTTGAAAATTTCAGTCTTACCATAAAATTCCTGTTATCGATACTTTTTTGAGTAGCTTGCAGGAATGTTAGCAAGTTTATGATTTTATATATAAAAGTAACATTCAAGACGATACTGTCGCAAAAAAAAAACTGGAAAATACTCACTACAAAGAAATATATGAGTTTTTGAAACTCCACCGGCAAGAAAACTCGATAAAAATAAAATAAAATATCGAAAACTACAAAAAATCGCGGAACATACATGGGTTATTTTCGAATACCCCTAGACATGAGGAATCTATATTTTTTTTATGACGTGTATTTTTGGTCCATTCTGTATAAATTTTTATGTTAACACCGTAAAAGTAACCTACATAAGAGGGCTGCTAAGTCGTTTCCATACCATGTATCTGAGCCCGGAATTTAATCATAATATATTTTTTCTTTATATAAATCCCGGAATTTATATAAAGAAAAAATATATTATTTAAAGCCACTTCCATAATTTCTTAGCCAAAACGTAACTTTAGGTAAATATGCATCCGAATATCCGATCACTGCTCATAACACTCATTCATAAACGAAAAAGAAATTCAAAAATGAACAATTTATCACTTTTCATGAACTATGTTTTGACTGCTTTTTTACCCATCAAAATTTCTATCCTCGCAATCCTTACCTACGTCGTAATGTTAAATTCCGAACCTAACGCGCGACCGGGTTAGGTTGTTGTTGTTTTCTACAAACAACTTTTCAGGATTGGTGACAACCTTTTTAGTTAGATATGATATTCTGATGTTTCAATGTACTTTTAAATTTTGAAGAATATTTAAATCAAAAATTTCTAGACTCATTCGTGTGTACTCATAAAATTTTGCCGGATATTTTCTGTATTCTTTGTATAGATAAGGAATTCACCATATTTATACCGGTCTTTACTAACTGCGTGCAGTCCTTCCCGCATATTCAAAATATCCTGTTAATAAGTACTGCTTTCGAGGCAAAGAAGAGCCACTCTGGAAAACGCCATGTTAATAAAAAATAAAAAAACTAAATACGTCCACCGCGGTTGCCGCCGCTAACGGTACCTACTGACTACCCTATATATCTCAGCTATATATAATTGTAGTCTGTGGTACTGACTGAGCAGTACTGAGCACTGAGCAGTACGTGGCATGGACAACGGCCCGCCTGCCGCTCGCCGCACCGCTTGCCACCCCGCCCTAAGTCGTGGCCAGGCTCTTAGATCTTTCGTTCGTTAGATTCGCCATAGCGCGTTTCTGTTTCTTACGTCTGTCATCGGCGTCATCGCCGCGAGTACCGAGCTGTCATTTAGTTTCGACATTTGTGTAATGTTTGTTTAGTTTGGTTCAGAAAATTCAACAACATCGCGGTACAGTGTGAGCAAGCCTCACGTGTCACCGACGACGACCCGAGTAAGTATGCGAACTTTTCTTTTCGCACGTCTGTCACTTACTTCATAATATGAAAACCGCTTTCATATGAAACTGAGTAAAGCTTGTATAGCTTGTATTGTTTGGTGCAGGCGTGCAGCAGATGTGACCATAAACTACAAACCATTTTGTGTTGTGGCATCACGAGCCTGCAGCCCTGATGTCTACGCTGCAGCCCTCACCATTATCTGTCACTCCGTCCCGTCTGACTCTGTCAGTGTCAGTTGTCTGTCACTAGTGTCATTGTCGTAAGTGTCAGTCAAGTCAAGTTGTACGCGTAGTCGCATAATCTTATTTTTTTACTGTTTTTGTGATCTTTCCACATCCATTGAGATTTAAAGAAATCCGGTATTGTAGTACGGTAAGACACTTTTTGTTCCGAACTTTTTTCAATGGCTGAAGTCTGACTTGAAGTTCGTAAACAACATTATGGAGTCCTCATCCATAGTCAGTTTTAACAATGATTCTACTTTCCAAACAACATTGAAAGGTGATTGTAATAATATTAGCGTTCATGAATTGGCTCTTCACGCTATGAGGGATCGATGTCTTTTGCTGCAAAGAAGAATAAACGCATTAGAAACTGATAATATGCGATTAAAACTTGATGTGGTAAAAGCTACTGAGTGTTCACCATACGTCCCACTAAAAGAAGATGAAAAAGTTATACTGCACCAGAAAATTGCAGAGCTTAATAAACAAAAGTCTAAACTCATGCATCATGTATTTATGGTTCAATGTGAAAACAAAAATTTGTGGACCAAAATATCCATTATAAAAGGACCTGACAAGTTGACAAATAAAGACTATAACAAACAGCCCTTACTACGTACGAATACATATATTCATAGTACTCCAAAAAATAGTGCAACCTATGAAGAAAAGTATTCAGAATCAAGTCTGGAGGAAATATCTCTAAAATTAATAAATAGCTATATTCAAGAAAAGTCTCAATTAGTTGAACAATATGAGCAGATGGCACAGCTGCAGGACATGGATGATGATCTTTTGAATGTTGATTCTATTGGCTTTACTTACATGGAAGACCCAGCTACAGATTCTCTTAAAGAAATTCACTGCCAAACAGAAAGACTGCAGTGTTTGAAAAAAGAACTGGCACAACAGGAAACCGATTTAAAATTGATTATCTCAAGAGTTGAGACTATATTAAAAGGTAAAAAAATAAATTTATATTCTGAGAATGATCATTAGGTGGTTACTCTATTAATCGCCCCAGTCAGATTAATACGAGAAATGTTTTTGTGCCCATGCTGGCTTGGAATCAAATGTAATTTATTATTTACTAGCTTTTACCCGCGGATTCGAACGCGTGGGTGTCGCAAAATATCCCACTGGAACATACTACCGGGATTACATACCTAATCAATCAATCAATCGTCCTAGCCTTTTTCCCAACTATCTTGGGGTCGGCTTCCAGTCTAACCGGATGCAGCTGAATACCAGTATTTTACATGGAGCAACTGCCTGTCTGACCTCCACAACCCAGTAACTGGGTATTATGATACCCCTTGGTAAGACTGGTGTCAGACTTTCAGGCTTCTGATGACTCGTAACAACTGTCAAAGATACACGAATGACAGCCGGGACCAACGGCTTAACGTGCTTTCCGAGGCATGGAAGAGTCTCGGTATGTAAAGATGGTCACCCATCCACTGACCAACCCCGGCAAGCATAGCTTCACCTGAAGGATCGACCCGTGCGGCTTTTTATTACTTAGCTACGAGCTACTCCGGGATTACATACCTAATAGCCGAGGAAAAGGTCATTGACTACTATCGCTCCGCCCGCGTTGCCGTCAACGATAATTATTTTGTTACGCGTAATTTTGAATCTGTGATATCTTTTATTGGTACGCTCGGGCTTTACCGGTACTATTCATTTAAATGATATGATGTCAAGGCATATTTTATTCCAAATTAAATGCCCAATACTGTGGTGACCCACAGTATTGGGCATTTAATTTCCGCGATGGCATACGTCTATCTTCTAAGAAGTCATCCTTAGAATATAGACGTATGCCATCGCGGAGATTTTTGTTGAATTTTTTAAGATGAACTATTCTGTAAAACACAAGTTTTATGTATCTTTTACGGTTTGCGCGGCGCACGCCAGTAAAGCTCCCAATCGGCATGATTTTTTCCGACATCTTCAACAATAATCGTCATAGTACAGCCAATTTACACAAAACCTTAATTAATTATATACTAAAACCTTCCATATGAATCACTCCGTCCATTGGTGAAAACCGTTTGAAAATCCGTTTGGCGGTTTGGTAGTTTTTTAGTTTATCGCGTTCAGACAGACACACGCGGCGGGGGACTTTGTTTTTACCCGACTGCCCCAGAAGGAGGGTAATGTTTTTTTAATAAGTAATGATTTATGTGCACACGGAATACTTAGGGACATAAGGATACATAGGGTTTGTTTATTTATTTCATTGCACAACCCTATTTGTTGTAGATATTTATTCATGGGCGTACCCAGCTTTTGGCCCAGGGGGGGGCAAATCAGAATTTACCTCCCCCCCCACATGTTTTGCATAGTTTGATATTCCTGCTGCACAAATTTTCAAAATTGCTTCACAATTGACGAAAATATCATCCATAGTAAAAACAAAAACAGTCGAACATAGCACGTCCTCATAATACAACATAAAAAGCCGCAGCGCGGTTTTTTTCTAAAATTAATTCAAAATAATATGTAATTGTAAAGGCAAGTCTTATCGTGACTGTAACTTAACTTTCCTCGACAACTATACCTACTCGTACAAAATCCAGGGGGGGGGCAGCTGCCCTCCCCTGCCCCCCTCTGGGTACGCCCATGTATTTATTTGTCGATTTATGAGTTGGACGCTGGGGCCACAACAATTGATAATATAAAACCAAGCTGTCAATAGGTTAATGCATGTTTTTATTATTTTCAGAAGGATACAAGTGTCCTACATGCATTGCAAATAATGCTAAAGTTATAACATCAGAACATAAGGAGATAGAAACAAGTGATAGTCTAGCCAATTGGGCGACACCAGCAGATTCCAGTACATACAATAATAACTTTAGTGAATTAAACACATCAGCTTATAAAAAAAGTATTTTAGAAGAAAGTGAAAAGGATACTACTGATGAAGCTTGTGATAAAATTTGTCCAATGTGTGGACAAACATTCCAAAAAGAAGTTGCATTTAATGAGTTCCAGTCTCATGTTGAAAGTCATTTTCTAGGTGAATCCGAACCTGACTCCATTACTGATAACTTTGACCATGTTCCTAATTCTTTTGATAATATTATTTAATTGTTTTTATTAGTACTTACTTAAAGTTTAGTTTTTAACTTAATAGTTTTTTTCAAATTAAGTTGTCTCCCTATACAACATTCCACTAAAATCCATAGTCTAGCACACACGCACTAGACGGTACGACTAGTTGACCGTTGCGACCACTGGTCGTGGTCGTGGCCATCTAGTGCCCGAGATCCTTTATTCTATCTTATAATGAATGTTATATAAAATTTTCAGTACTCAGTTTCCAAGACCAATCCTCATGAATGATTCACATATATTATATCTGAAAAAGAGTTGCGAGTTTTCAACGTTTTACAGTTTCTCATACACTTTCATATCAAATTGTGTGGGCACTGTTCAATGTTATGATTTCTGTTTTCTTTAATCTGTATAAATTAGGAAATAAATAATATTATTCTACATAATTTTTGTATAAAATTATTAAAATGATGTATAGTCAACCTCGATATTGCTTTATCACTTGGTTAATGTCACTTGCACACTAATTATTCGTAGCTTGCACAACGTAAAACAGTAAGGTCTATTTGTCTATTTGACAGTTTCTTTAGTGAATTTTCATACCTAAGCATCTGTTCAAATAATATGTAAATAAATCTATACAATTATATAAAATTGAAGTGTCTGTTTGTAATGTCAAAATAACAGCTTTTTACTAAATGCTTATGAAAGTATATTTATTTATTTATTTATATCAATTGCTTGCTACACTTACAGTAAACACCAAAGCGCGCAGCAAGCCAACAACAACATCTAGCTAAAAAACTTCATGCAAATATTTAACATTGATTTACTGCTATACATAAATATGTCAACATCGGGGTCCTGAGCAATCAGGTATATCAGGTATATAGCGCGACTGGTAATTAGTGGCCGATACTTAAACACGTGACTTTACTCATCATTATGAACAATTTTTACTATGGGACCAAACCTTAATTCGTGAAAAAAAAAGCCAGCTGTTCCATACATTTTGACGAATATTTTGCGAACACAAATAGGGAACAGCTGATTTTTTTTTCGTGATTTCAGGTTTTCTCCATAGTAAGGCTGCCTGTCCACTGGAGAGGGGAGGAGAGGAGAGGAGCGGAGATGTGCCAATATTAACCAATAGAATCTAAACTCCGCTCCAGAGGTGCGATTCTATTGGTTAATATTGGCACTTCTCTCTCCGCTCCAGTGGACAGGCAGCCTTAAAGTTGTTCATAATGATGAGTAAAGTCACGTGTTTAGGTATCGGTCACTAATTACCAGTCACCCAATATACAATTCATACAACAAAAACACATTTTTTTTTTGTCTGCCTTTCTGTTTGTTCCGGCTAATCTCCGAAACGGCTGGACTTTGGACGGGACTTTCACTAGTAGATAGCGGAGGCCACTGGGCGTAAAATAGGCTACTTTTTATTCCGATATTCCCACTATTTTCCCACGGGGACATAGGGATTAAAAGAAAAAACTACTTTACGCGGGTGAAACCGCGGGATGCAGCTAGTTAATAATATAAGCCTTTATTCAGACAGGTATAAGTTAGAACATTAGTTGGTTATTTTGCAAATTTATCAAAACTCAGAATACAATTCGTTTTGATAAATATGACTTAGTATAGAATAAATTAACTGCCTGATATCCCTGGCTGTATGTCCCCCGTTGACAAAGGCCACCTCCAAAATGTAAATACCTAAATTACTAAAATAAATATGTATTATGTAATATGAAGCACTGTAGAAAGACTTATTTATAGCATATTATATCAAAAGGAATAAAATTCTTTATTTTTGTACTTTCTATTTTATTTATTTATTGAATTGATAGAACTAAATACAGTTACCTATTAAATACTACTTTCCTTTATATTGTTAAGCTAAATCTGTAGGTTTGACATCAGTTGACTTGGATGGCTTCTGTGTTGTTTTTTCAAGAAGATTTTTGCTGAACCATTGTGGCCTTTCTTTTTTCATCTCAATAATTCTTTTGCCTTTCCAGAATTCTTTGGGCTGCAACGAAAACATTACATTGTACTTCCCATAAATTGTCAATGCTATTTTGCTCACATTCATTTATATCAAAGAAGGAATTAAATTGAAATAGGTAGCTGCAGCTTGCAGAGAAAAAAAAACTGGCCAAGTGTGTGTCGGACCACTCAGAATGAAGAGTTCCATAGTTGGGATTAATTTATACCAAAAACAAACTTAAAAATGTTGTTGAAAAATATGTTCTCTCATGCATCAATATACCTATGTCACGGTCAATTCATCAACTGCAAATTTTAGTAATTTAGATACGCAAAACAATAAGGGTCTTAAAAGTGACAGACGGGTGCGCCAAAGTTCACCTAAATTTTCAACTCCGATAATTGGAAATCCGAAAATGTTCTTCCTAACATTTTTCATCCTAACAATCACAATTCCTAACTAGTCTGTCTCTAATGTTCATAATTCCGAAGCATTCAACTTCATAATGTCAGTAGCAATAAACATCTATTATACTATTATTTTGTTTTCCTATATTTTCTCAACCATCTTTTACACTATTATTCAAAGTCATATCTTTTTTGTTTAGATTAGGATTAGGTTAGGTTAGGTTAGAACTGTGACCAACTACGCTACCTCTAAATTGGTCGCGAAATTTTTCATAGTGCCCCCAAGTCGACACTATGACCTGAATTTCATTCATTTAAGACAAAAATCTGTGAAACGACCTTTAATTCTAAACAGTCGGTTTTTAGACATAATTATCTCAGGTATAGTTATAGTAATAAATATGTAACAACAATAACCAAAAATTAAATTGCTAAATGTAAAAAACAAACCTTTTCCTTCAAAGCATCTGCACCCTAATTACGTAACGCAAACTCAATTTTAAATTGAAACCAATTGAAAAAGATTGCCAGTTCATTGCTTCATAAGTTCGACAAAAAAAGTTGAGCATATTTTTTCTGTCGAACTTACGAAGCAATGGACTGGCAATCTTTTTCAATTGGTTTCAATTTAAAATTGATCGTGCATTGCGTAATTGGGGGGCTGGTTCATGATTATGTTCTCTCAGTAGAAAAAACGCGTTTTATGATAAAAAACAGTAGGAGTTTAAATATATTTACATTAATGATATCAGGTATTAATTACAATTTTCGGAAACATGAGTGTTATGAACATCGCCGGTAGCACTACAAATAGTATGATCATTCGGATTACAAATCATTAGGAAGAACAATTTCGGATAAAGAACTTTAGGTGAGCTAATATGGACCCCTGACAGACAGATAAAACTGATCCTGTATGAGTTCCATTTTTCGTTTTGAGGTATGGAACCCCTAAAAATCATACTTATTTATACCACTGCTGTTGAATCATTGTTTGTATGCATGTATGAGGTATGTTTCTATCTAGCTGGCCCCCCTGAGCCACAGCAACGAAATCGATATAGACTGTTAGCTTATTGAACGTACTTGTCTAATCGAACGATAATTTTCAATGTACCTCCGCCACTAAAACAGAAATGTTTCTATCCAGTGAGCCCCTTTCGTTATTCTTTTACTTAAGAGACTTGAAATTTTTATTGGAGATACTCCTTCCAATGTACTTTTCAAATTATTAATTTATTTTCAAAAACCTTGGATAATATAGCAGAAATTACATTCGTAAGTATTTTTCAATCCAGCGGGCCCTTTTTATCCTTAACATTTACTAGTGAAAATGGCACGCCAAATTAAAGCATTTTCAATGTTCTTCCGGGGATTACTGCGTTTGTTGATAACATAATTAACGGTGAAAAAGGATCTGTTAACTTTAGTAGTTTTGTTCAAAAAGTAAGGTCAGCATGACATGTTTCTTTTAAGATAAATAGATAAAATAATAACTCAGGGGGGCTAGCTCAGGGGGGCAGCTAGATAGAAACATATTATACAGGGTGGCAGAGACATCGACGCGAAGCCGGTTACCACGGATTCAGTAGGTACAGTCAACAGCAAAAGTAGATGATCAAAATCAGAAATTCAATACTAATGAACGGAGTTCGCGTCAGAACTCAGAACTGTGTGGCGTCGAAGTGATTCAAAAGTATGTGATTGTAAATTATACCAAACATTTACTACTAGTACAGCTGCCATATATTCGTGATCAGTTTTGACTCCAAAAGTTATAAACTCGACTAATATATTTGATTGTCAGTTTGTGACAGACGTCAAAGTAAAAAAGATCAAAAAACAAAAAGAAACAAAACTTGAGGTTGAGGGTATGAGGTTGCTACAAATATATTGTAGCAGACTGGGCAGAAGCAATCATTGATTTATGATTTTGTATCGCATCAGCTACTTTTGAACATTGACATAAATTCACAAACACGCAAAGATAATAATATTGATTGAATTATGGTTTTGTATCACATGACACATCAGCTACTTTTAAACTTTTTACAGAAGTTACAAAAAATAAATAAAAAAATAGTAAAGTTTTTCAATTATATGATTTTTAATGCATTAGGCATATATTAAATATGCAAATTTTTATCCAATTCAGCTGTTTTTCCGTAAAACATAACAAATTAAATTACTGGGATAATTAAAAAATAAGTATGGATGAATTATTTGCCTCATGATTACGTGGCCTCAGTTTTATCATTTAATTTTTGATTTTAACTGTTCACTAGTTTTGAATATTTTTTTCACTTTTTAGTTCTGATGCGAATTGAGTTTATAACTTTTGGAGTCAAAAGTGATCACGAATATATGGCAGCAGGCTGTACTAGTAGTAAATGATTGGTATAATTTACAATCACATACTTTTGAATCACTCCGACGCCACACAGTTCTGACGCGAACTCCGTTCATAGTATTAAATTTCTTATTTTGATCATCTACTTTTGCTGTTGACTGTACATGATTCTGAACCCCCCTAAGTAGAAATTTTAAGACTTATTAAAAAAAAACTTTTGTTTCATAGAAAAGTGCAATACCTACGCGGTCAAAATGTATGGAAAGGCTATTTTTTTTTTTATAACCGACGAAAAATTTCACGCAGGAGGTTTCAGAATCATGAACTGAATCCATGGTAACCGGCTTCGCGTCGATGTCCCTGCCACCCTGTATGTATGAGCATTGTTTTTGTATGCATTTTGAAGTAGATCAATACTGTCAACTGTGGCATCTTTACTTTCCATGAGCAACTTTACCCATGAGTATTAATCTGTGCCATGAGTTTAATTTACAAATATTTCTGGATTACTACAAATCTGTTACAAATAGTCGATTTTTCTACTCTTGTATCTCTTTGATATTAAATGGCGGCAACAGATTTTTAGTAATCAAGAGATATTTAAGTACAATTTTAGTAATCGAGAGATATTTAAGTTCAGTACGACACAACTTAGATGTAGCATCGGCAAAATTCGTAAAACTGATCTCCATCCGAACTGAGTGCACCTTCAAATTCACCAATCCTTATTACTGCTTTAGGTGAAAATGATCTTTCATAAACGCAATAACTTGTAAAGTTTTATAGCCAAATACATTCGTAAAATTGAAATGCTACATCTAAGTTGTGTCGTACTGTACAAAGTTACTCATGGAAAGTAAAGATGCCTCAGTTGACCGTACTGTGAAAAACAGGTCATGATTGGTGCTATGTAGCGCCTTAGCCCTGAATGCTCAACAACACAATAGTGATGAAATCACAATAAGTTATATTTTTTGGTATAATGCAGACTATATTACCTCATCTGGAAGGGTTTCTCCTTGATACAATACAACAACATCATGTTCAACTGGATTGATACCAAGCTTTTCCTTTATTGTGGCTTGAATTTCTTCTGTTTCTTTTTTTACTTTGGTGTAGCAATGTTCTGAAAATACATAATTCTCCATATTAGACTTTATTACTAGCCAAGCTGAAGAATTGTAATGGACACATTTTGTAGGTTTTGTATGGCTTTGAAATTAAATAAAACAAAGGCATACCACACAATCTTCCTTTCTCATGATGATGTCCACAGTTTTGACACACTTTGATGTAACTTTTGGGCACAAGCATTTTATAGACATACTCAGGGGTTCCAAATTTTCTCTTTAACTTCCTTTCAATAGTTCTTCGGAATTTGGGTACAGCCAATAACAACCCGTCTCCAACTATGTCTTTGATTGAGAACTTTCTGGGAGGAGTGGCAGGTTTCTTGTCATGGACATAAGCCAATGCTAGCTCTAGAACAAAAGTAACATGTTAAGTAAAGTTTTTGAATCAATATAACAAAATAATAATGGGTACTGTTGTGAACACGTTTTATACTAAGCTCTGGCCCAAATTCTTATGATGGCATGTTAAACATTAAACCCAGGCTTATTAATACAACAAATTACTTGAGGGTACAGTAGGCGATAAAACCACTCGTACAGTACGACACAACTTAGATGTAGCATAGATTTGAAAATTTTCATTCATTCATTTCAATTTTACGAATGTATTTGGCTATAAGACTTTACAAGTTAATGCGTTTTTGAAAGATCATTTTCACCTAAACCTGGAATAACGATTGGTGATTTTGAAGGCGCACTCAGTTTGGATGGTGATCGGTTTTCCGAATTTTGCCGATGCTACATCTAAGTTGTGTCGTACTGTACGAGTGGTTTTATCGCCTATTTCGCTTGTTAAGCCTAAGTCTTCCTCTGAATAGGTAGTGATTGATGGTAGTGACTTCGTTTCTTTATTTACCTTTGGGTGGATAACCAAATATTTGAAATAAATTCCTTTCCACATTCTTCATAAGTTGTACTACATGTGTTAGGCGTGGTATCATATCGTCGTTTTTGGCCAGCAATTGTAAAAGCTATAACAATAGTAAAGTATTGTAGCAGTTGGTAAAATATTTTTAGGTTAGCTGGCACTCAGACTCAGACACTTGATTGACAGTGACACTGACACTTGACAGGACATCACAGACTAAGCATGAGTTAGAAAATAGAATACCTTTGAATTTACATCTGGCGACATTAGATATGGACAAGTTTTCCTGATAATAACAATTATATTTTTTTTTTGCGAATGCTAACTTGAGAAGCATTTGAGAAAATATCTCCTCAATTTCTTTCGACTTCAGAAAAAATCCTATTTGTGATTGTTTGTGAGAGTGTTGCCAAACTACGATTTAGAATTTCCTCAGATTTTACCGACTTTGCAAAGGATAGTTGCAAAGCACAATGGTTTCACTGCTTATCTTTAAACATCAGTGTCATAGCGTGTACAGCGAGAGAGCGGTGGTGGTCGAGTGGTACCGGCCACGACTTACGAGTTGTAGGTCGTAGGTTCGAACCCTGACAGGCACTATACTTTGTGTAAATTATTTCATCACCTCTGCTCTCAAAACGGTGAAGGAAAACATCGTGAGGAAACCGGCATGTCTTAGAACTTTCGATGACATGTGACATCTATAAACCCGCACTGGGCCCTCGTGTTAGATTACAGCCCACTCCCTCTCACAGAGAGGAGGCCTGTGTGTCCCAGCTGTGGGAACATTAAAATAGGCTAATATTATGCTATGATATAGCGTGTATAAATGTTGTGTTACGGCCATATCTTTATTTTCGCAGAGCTGTCTTCTGGATATTCAAAGCGAGATAAAGTCCTGATTAGACTAATCCTTTGCCTTTAATTCAAGTTAGCCTGTTGTATTTATTGGTTTACCGGAAAAGTTCTAATCTCAGATGTTGACACTGGGTTGACAGCTGACATTGACACGTTGACATTTGAATAGGCTTTATATTAAGCTAGACAATATTATAGTACCTTTTTTAGTCGTCTTTATAAAACCATTTTAAATTGGAAACCATTCCCGCGTTTGAACAACCCCTCAGTTTGATTGATATACAAATATTTCTGACTGTAAGTTATCATCATCATAACTATCCGCCTTGTTCCACCCACTGCTGAGGATAAGCCTTCTCCTTCTTCTGGAGATTAAAATTGAAGAATTTATGACAGACAGGTATGATTCCGAAGAACGCTGCACGAGGCAGTGCTACCGCGTCTACTGGTCTAACTGGCCCCCATACATTTTTTTATAGGAGTATAAATGATATAATATTTCGAGAACGGCCGGCGCGACATTGCTGTGAGGGCACTGCTGCGTGACAGTGTCGCCCTGCTGCCACCGCAGCAGACCAACGGCGCCTATTACAGTGATTATTGCGATTACACGTGAATGTTGAAAACTGTTGATACTTGTAAATGAACAGCAGTGCTGGGCAGCGGTGCTCGAAATCACGTGGCAGGCAGCAGTGGCGCACAGCACTACCGCGGCAGAAATGCCGTGTTGTTCGGAATCAGACCTTAAACTACCTTTTAATTTGTGTGTCAGTCTTTTCTCAATCATGTTTTATTATTGAAGGAAAAACGGTTTCTGTATTCACACCCTGGTAAACTTTTTAATTTTGGTGATGGTAACATTAAAAATCATGGCGACTTTGACAATCAGCTGTCTGAAAGTGGGGGGGAAATGGCGAATGCCTGTATGCTGTGTGTGTTATGCAGTTCATATCCTCAAGCGTTTCGTTGCAGTTGTAGCTATGGCGTGTTTAAGTTCGAGTAGGCTCTGTGCTCGTGTTCAAGATAAGTTATTGTGTCAATTCGGACATAAAGTTCGAAAGCAAACTGTATTTGTGAAACTCAAACCTCCCGGACCATCTCCATTGCGAATATTTGGAAAGACATGTCAGGTTAGACAATTTAAATTTCAGTTTTGATGTATTTAGTTCATTAATTTAGCAGGTTTTCTTATAATAATAGATAGATTATTTTGTTTTTCATTATGTACAATTGTTTTTTGTGTCATGCTATTCAACAATGTTATTCCTTTTTACATAACAGCATGACAGAGTATCTAACCTCTCTTTGTCAGCTGATCTAATCAAATATATAACATGAATTTTCTGACACAAGATGCAATTAGAAATTGTCCTAAAAGCGTATTTATTACTTGTTAAGATATGTGGTAAAGTAGGGTCAGTCATTGGAAATGTTAAAAGTGAAATCTTCGTGAGTCGGTCGTTGAGCAGTGGGTCGCTTCGCGCGCGGCACAGGTTTGTTGGGTTTGTCGGATGATTTTCACCGTAAGCAAAGATATTCGCGACTTTTACTTTCATCAAACAAAGCAAAGCTCTGTAAGGAAATAATTCAATATAAGAGGTTATTTTGGATGTACGACAATCACAGTCACTGCTCTATTAGAAACGATTAATTTATATCTGTTTGTTGGTTCATTAGTACGTTGAAATCATGTAATACATGTAATCAGTCTATTAATCCGGTATAATCAGTACCAATCCCGTTTACGCTAATTGACCCTGACCTAATTTGACGCAATCCTCCATGTTACATTTTTAGGTCAAGCAATATGTGGTCATAAATTCCGGAATCAATATAAATGCTCCACTTCAATAAATAATATTCCGGATAAAGTATACTCTCTAGAATACCCAATTACAGACCTTGTTCAAATAGACCAGAATTTCAACGCTATGCGTGTCCTGCGTATATCAACGTCAAGGTCCTAAACACCACATCAAAATATCAACAGTACATTAGTTGGGAACGCGCGCCGTCGTGCTTTCTCGCGCAGCGTGCGAGCATGCAATGTCCAATCTCGACGACTCGTATAGAACTTTCTAAGCAACAATTATTATTCGCATTAATATTTCATTTACTCCTTCAATTGCAATTGAATTACTAGCCGATTTCTTTATCCATAACATAACTCTATTTGCAGTCTTTTGTCGAAAATGCGTAGTAAGAAGGTATTAGGTATTATTACCTTATCTGAAATCTTGATTGGACGAATCATAGTGGTCATTGACGTACGCGTATCTTTAGCTTTACCTATGATGACAATCTCTAGACGCATGCACTGGCTCACGGCTAGTGAAAGTTGTGTGACGATTCGTTGAATTTTTAATAGCGCGAAAACTGGGTAAGTAACCTGTCGAAGGAGTGCTATAGCCTTTCTTATTTTTATTCTAGTCCATTTGGCGAGCAATGACCCCGTTTGCCTCGAGACATCATCGTTCAACGCCATTTCTTCGATGTTGCGTGTCTCTAACTTTTCGTCTAGCATATGAAAGTAGATGGATGTATGTTTGTAATGAGGATTTTCTAGACTATGTTAGGTTACAGATACAGACCTCTAAGGCCCTAAATAGAGATCCCGGATTTGAATTGTTTTACACTACAATCGTTTATTAGGTAGATGAATCGGTCGACTGAATCGCACCGTACGTAACCTCCTGCGTAAATGAAGCTCAGTAGAAATGCGGAACACACAACTATTTGTTCAGTCGACATCATTGTATAAGAGTTTGCGGCAATACACACGATGTAGCATATGTTATTTTCGACTTACAACATTTACTTCAATCCTAAATTACGTGATGACAATACAAAAGGGCATAGAAAGCCGAGTGTTATGTTTGCTACCATCGATAGAATTTTGTAACAGATTATATCTGCAAATGTTTATGCATAAAACAAAAAACTTAATTTTATAAGTCACAAAATGAATCAAACCGCCACTCTGGTCTAGCTATAGTTTGACCGACACCGCTGTACCGCGCCGTACGTATGTGCGCGGCGAGACGGGGGGAGAGTGCAGCCGCTCATTCGTCAACGCTGCCCCCCGCCTCGCCGCGCATTCATAAGCCGCGGTACAGCGGTCTCTGTCAAACGCAAATATTTTTTTGAACCATATCTTTAGGAATTGGGCAGAAAATGTAAAAAAGACGAAACCAGAATCTGTAGATCGGTAATCATGTATAGTCCACATGATTACCGATCTACAGATTCTGGTTTCGTCTTAAAATGCCACAGACATTTTCTGCCCAATTCCTAAAGATATGGTTCAAAAAATGATTAGCGTTTTCCCATTATTTCGTAGATTTTCCCCGATGACATTCCCAGATCAAGCTTGCCCGATAAACAGCAATTGACTCGCCCTGGATGAATGGAACCTAATACCGACCCACAATGGACGAATCGTGGGTAACAGAGCACAGACATACTATGTCTGTAACGCAGACCTCTGCCTAGCCGATCACGCGCGAGACGAGAACATTATGTTCGACACAAGAGAAATATTTTTTATTGTAGTATAAATTAAAAACCCATTTTTCTTTTCGCAATAAGGCAACGCATATTTACTGCGGTCGGCTTAAGTTTTTAATGCAAGTTGCGAAGTTTTTTTGAAGACCTTTGACGTGGGCTAGGATTGTGACATGCAATGACCACGGCCTCGTGAATATTTTATTTGATTATTTTTGTAATGATTTAAACTACTAAAAGAGGTTGGATCTTGGCCTTATTCTAAAGGTGCAAATTAATATGTATTATTTAAATGATAAACACTATTTAAAATCTGTTTCGCTTGGTTGTAACTGTTGTAAGCACTGAAACTACCAAATGCTTAGCGGTATTTGCAGAAGTGGTCACCGATGATCCAATGTCCTTGCAAGCGTTGCATGCTTAGGCTGGTACAATTGAGCAATCGCGTTTCGGTCACCACTTGCAAACAATGTACTCATCAACGTTGTCTCTGGAAGCAATATTAATTGCCGTAGCTTGCGCACGTGACGTTGTTACTTGATAAGACAACTATGTTTCGTATACTAGTATTTAACTTAGTTATGGATTGAGTAAGCCCAGATTACTCGTAATGAACACCACACACCGCAATCATGTTACCTACTAAGTTAGTTATTTGCAGAGGTGATAAATCGGGATAAAATTTAGAAGCACGTAGATCAAAATAAAATAATAATTTGCGTACGTGTACTAGGTAACTAATCTATCTTAATTAGTTCTTGTGACTAATAGCAATCCGAACAAGAACTTACGCACCGAGAACTTAATCACGCAAGTTATCACAACAACAACTATCAAAAAAAGTTTAAAATATTTTACAGGAATTTGGAAGCGTGATGAGCGCACTTTCTGTACCGCTACCACTGCAGTTATAACAAAACAAATGAACGTGCCTACACAGCTAGAAATGAGGAATGATAGCCTGAAATGTTTGCTAGAGTAAATTGGAGGTGCTTTATAATTTGCATCCGTGATAATTTCCGATGGATCCGCGAAATCGTAAACCAATGCCAACCTTTAGCTATTACAGTGAAGAGGAGAAACTTAATAGTAACCAGTAACATTGTTTTCGTATAGGCAATTAAATAACGATTCATAAAACGAAAATAAAACAAGTTATTTGTTCGGAAAATAATGCGCTATATTTAATTCGGTAAATTTTCATCAAGATATAAGGATACATAACAGATAGATTTAGTCGAAATTTACAAGAGTAACAAGTTTTCAAGGATATTCCGCCTTTTATTAAAAACCCTTCACAACATGTAAGACTACAAGGTCCGATTTATTCATAACCCTTGTTTAACACTCTCTTTGAGTTGCAATTTCTGGGGTTTCTCCATCACAAGGTGTTGTAAGCTGAAGTGTTCGTGTTAAAAGAACAAAATAATTAAATTGTTTATTTAGAAGAAGCTTTAGTTTTGATGTAAAGATGACACATGAACTGATACAAGATGATAACTTTGAAGCATACGCCGCGTCCTTGTTGCGTACGTTGGCGTTGATTGCAATCTGTAATCACTCGGCAATTACATCTGAAAGTGTATAATCGTCATATCATGACTACTCCACGTCATTCTTCAGATAAACTCAGGGTCGATGTGTGTAATCTTTGCGCTGTCTAAATACTGTGTATGTACCGTTAGATAAGTTGGATTAACTTCGAGAAAATTTTAGCTAGTGTAGATTTTGTAGCTGCTTCGTTATCCTGCTGGTGTTATCTCAATTTATTTGGGGTCTGTGCAGCACATCCTTTTTATTATACATACTTCTCTATTAGCTGTCATCTCAGAATTCACTTCCATTCTAAACATAAATATAATCAATTCATCTTGCACACTATCCATCCATCCATCCATCTTTTTAAATTAGAGTGATCTATCGCTTTTCAATTGAAGCTTACAGTTTGCGAAGGTGGAAATTTCAAAATATGTATGTCGTAAGGGACAGGGACGTTGTCTTGAGCAGGAGCAACAATAAATTGTTGATTGACTGAAGATTTGAACGTTTATAAACTAGGTCTTGAGCATTATTTTGTAGTCAGATTAACGTAGGTAATAGGAATAAACACCATTGTTATTATTTATCGAACCATTCTATTATGAATAGGAAATGAGATAATGTTATCAAATCAATAAGCAGTAAAGCTGAGGTTTATATCGCATTTATGATCAGATTTCAACAGATGGGACTTATAAAAGTACCTACTCGCCTAGTTACAACATATTGTGACTGTTGTGACATAAAGACATAGATAGAATATTATCTATTACTATTTTTACCAACGGCGTCTAATTTTGTATGTGTTGCCAAAAAATTGCCGATGTACAAAGCTCTTGCAATACACGTGTGCGTTCATTATTTAGGTATCTAAACAGATCAATATATTGTAACGAAACTATATCTATATACATAATTATATTAAATTTAGGGGTTTTTATATATCAATGATTGTTCATTTAGTTTTAGATAGTTGAAACCAAAATAAGACTTATTTTGTAGAGTTTGTTACAGCATTTTAAGCGTATATTTAATTCATTAAAATGCGTTTGGTCTTGGTAGATTTATTAAAATTACCTAATTTATTGACCTTTAATTACCTACTTTTGTGTTGCAAATCCACTTATATCGTGGATATTAGGTACCTACTCGTATCTATTACATAATTAACTATTAAGAGGCAACACCTACTGAATAAAATCGTTTGATTAACTGAAATGTCGTCATCTTCGTTCTCCTTCTCTCAAAATCCGTGGTAGCCAAATAAACCAACAACTTGCAAGTTCGAATGCTATATCAGCTATGTGATCAAAGCTCTTCTAGAATTGTTTTACGTCCTGACTCGTGAATGATAATATGTAGACAAGAACCAGCCGTACCTTAAATTCTACAAGAGTATGAACACTTGGGTTTGTAAGATTATAATATGTACGGAAAAAAACTATAACCATGCCTTTTTATTGCAGACCAAAACTAATAGACATCTTCTAAAATGCACCTAATTCACGAGTTCTCCCGATCTGTTTCTAATCAAGATTATTTATACTCGTGAGGAAATGGATTGATTTATCTGATTCCATTATAAAACGCAGCTTGTCTATCACAGATCATGCTGGACATAAGCTCTCCTAAGACCCTCAGCTTTTTAAATTGATCGAATAGCATTTCCCATCTCACTACACGTGTTCCATCCAATAAAATTCCACCTTTTTATGGCACAAAGTTAATATATCCCAAAAGTCCAAAAATGTCTACACACATTATAACTGTAGAGGTACTCATAACCAGTTGTTCCCGTTAAATCCGTCCTTGATCCATAACCTAGCGGGGCGGGGCGTCTTCGACCGACATGCCTCTCGCTACAGACCGGTGGAGGCTAATTACACCAGTGATCATTACTGCCAGTGGGTGCAGTAACGACCTTGGTATACCATACTCTGTGGCTGCACTTATTGCTGGTACCAACCTTACTACAACAACCAACTAACAAACACGCATACTGTCAAGGTCGGTATGAATAGTGTCCAATAATACTGTCGATTGTTGTTGACACGTAATATAAATAAGGTTACAATTAATTTGATCGTGCGCCAATTAAAATTGTTACAAATAAATGCTGTGTCCCATTTTTATTAAATAACTGAACTAAATAAAGCTCCTCGTTTTGTTTTGTGTATGGTAGTCTCAATTTTGGCGTCATCCCTTAAGATAGTATTGTCTCCGGCGACAAAAGAGCAGTGAAAGAAATGATTAGTTTTTTCTGCCTGCTGAAACAGATACCTAGAATCTAGGATCCTAAATCTTCGAAGAACAAAGGATGCTAAAAGTACGTGTTTTCAAATGTCTAGACAGATTGCGGTCATGTTATGCAACAACATCGCATGCATAGGAGTAATTTCGTTTGGAGCTGTCATAGAGAATGATATTGACTTTTCGACCCAGGCGAAGGTGGTTGCATGCAGTAGTCAATTTGTTAAGAGATGATTAAGTAGGTGTTTTTAGAAGATAGGAATCTAGTAGCCAAGAACACGCTACAGCTTGGATAATCCCAGTCAAATAGATCTATTATTGCCGCATTCTCGTATAAAATGATGAAGTTCGATCGTCATTGGACTTGATGATAACATGAAAAATACCATGTAGCAAGTGTAATTAATGTTTATGTTAAACATCCTTTTATCTATTTGCAATGTGAAGACCATAAAATGTCCAGATAATACCATGTTTAAACTTAAATACTGAATTATTCACACACGAATCACGATAAGTTTGCGCGTACGCAGGTGACGCGTTGATGTCTTTTACACGCGTGAACCTGCGCAACTACGTTCACGAGTCCGTTTATCATCATTTACTAAGCTATAGGTACGTGAAATTCATGTTAGGTTATAATTATAATTATTGTTGTTCATGAAGGACGTCAAAGTTTCTTTATAAATTATACTTATTTTTCTATGAATGAATTATAACGAAGTCTATTGGTAATTTAGATGGATTAATGAAATATTATCAAATAACTCATTTAAGCTCTCTTGTTTATATGGGAACTTATGATAAACGACTAAATACCAATACATTATTATAAAAAATTGGAAGGAGACTAAAAATAGTTTGGAAAATCCAAAAGTGCACGCCTCATTATACTTATCACTCATTCATAAACGAAAAAGAAATTCAAAACATAGTTTAAAAATGAACAATTTATCACTTTTCATGAAGTCGTAATGTCAACGACTGACAAAGATATTTACTTGGCGGTTGCTAGGCAACTTCAGGTCAAAGGTTGGAAATATTTAGTTAAAGATATTATATTTTAGTTAGTATTTTATTAATTATAATTAAACTACTTTGAATAAAAGAGCCATTTTCAATAGGGTTCCTTCTACGGCTGAAACGAATGTATAAAAAAAAAATTGACTCAATTAATTGATTTTATTGCAAGCTACAATGTTTTCAGGGTTCATAAATTGATGGACAGGAATTTTTTTTCAACTATATTTACGCTTTTTCCATTTCTGCTGCATTAAATCAATTGTTAAAAAGTACAGTATTCATCTCCATTTAATCATCTATACAATGGTATATAAATTAAGTAGGTTATGTGTACTAGCAGGAGTGTAACAATAAAAACAGTTACAGAAATGGGGCAAAAAAAAAATTTCGATCGTAGATCACACTCTAATGCTTCGCATTACGAGTCGTGCAATACACTTTGGAAAAGAGTAATACAATTTTATAAAGAAGGTTTCAGTTTCCTAGTATAACAAGAGCTATACCAGAATGTAGGTAACTTATATCGCAATAAAAGCTAATAATGTAGCTTAGTTTGGGGTGGTAGTCATGTTGAGAACACAATGATCCCACAATCTAATGCAGCTGTGGCCTAGCTGATTCATCAGCGTAGTATTCAGCTGCTCAGCGTTTTACGAAAAATAGTAGTATTACAACAAATCTAGGCATTATTTCACCAGTGTGCGGCACTGTGCTACACTGTACTGCAAAGCGTACGGCATAAATTTTTCTTTCGATGGACTCGCTCAAGTAAATATTTTTACATGTGCTGCATTTAACGCTTATAAAAATTTCGTACAGCTTTGCCGGAGGAAACGGATCTGCGGCTCAGTACGTGCACTGTTGGAGTTCTGCCCATAATGTTGGTGAACAAATGTGCGGAGCACAATTTTGGTGGAATCACGCCTTTAAATTAACATTTTGCGAAACTAAACGTAATAACCATAAAACATCTTCTGTGTCAGTTCAGTGTCTTGAACCGATTGATGAATGAAATACGTAATTCAATAAATTAAACATTTTCCTTATGTGATTAGGTAAATAATTGGACATTGAATAATTTACTAATACAAATAATTTGTAAATTCTTTGCACGTGCAAGTTTTATTGTTATTTGAACTTATCTTCGTCATTAGTCCTTGGAACGCATATCTACAATTATTAGCATGTGATTACAAAACTAAGCACATTTTAATCATAGTTCTGCATATTACTTAGGCAGCATAGAAAACAAATTACGAATATTCTATAATAGCATACAGATATAAAGGGAACATTATTTTTATTCCTTTTATAACTATATTGTTTTTTTTTGCGATTAAAATGAAGATACATTTTATATTGGTACACCTTCTAAAGAACTGATTTCTTTAGAAGGTATGTGTACCTCAGTTTTACCATTTTCAGATTGAAGAAACAAAACTTTACCACGGCGTAGGCGAGTGAAATCGCAGTTCAATTAATTTTCAAATTTATTTGTCGGCCATTTATTTAAGGCAGTGTATAGAGTGCCACCATTGGCACTCTATCCCTATCGGATAAAGTGCCACTACAGGCACCCTAGTAACACCGCCTCGGCCCGGCTCAAGTGCCGCAAGCATTGGATTGTCATTGTCACTGTCACTAAGTCACGTCACTTGGTATTTTGTTTGATTGTCGAGGTTAGATTGCTGTAAAACACCACATTCCCAAAACATTACTTTATTTTTATTTTATTTTTTTATTGAGAGGAACAGCAAACAGTTACATTATAAGGACTTACAACTAGTTTAACAAAATATAAATTTGGTTATAAAGTAACCCACAACGCTGCCCACAAGTAGGCATAGAAGTTTAAGAAAAAAAAAACAGCTTATCGCTAGGAACATTAATAGCAGTACGTGTGGCAAATACATAATTAAAAGTTAAATGATAATAAAAATAAACACTATTAGGAAAAAAAATACAAATTATATAAAAAATGTTTAAAAATTTTTGAATAAATTTTTAGTTAGTTCAAAAATAATGTAAAAAGATATGTTACAAAAATTATACAATATAAATATATTAAGGGGCACTTGTTGTGATATTTAATAGGGAATGGTGAATGAGGCGCTTAAATTGACTTATTGTGCAATTGAAGATATCTATATTTAAAAAGGTACTGTTGTTAGTTGTATGTGTCAACCATACGGCGGACAGGTGAGCGCAGGCCTGAGTTAGTTCGGCAGGTGTTCAAAGCGAAGAGATTACATTCTCTTGTGCCTAAATGGACCCTGGCACTTCGCCGGCCGCTACCGCGGCACCGCTCGCTACGCTCGCTCGGCTCGTGCGTTGTGTGGTCACAGTTCTAACCTAACCTAACCTAAATAACAAGTGACAGTGACATGGCAAAGCTCACGGCACCTTAGCCGGGCCGAGGCAGTGACACTAGAGTGCCACAAGAAACTCGCGGCACTCTATACACTTCGTTTATTTAATTGATAGCAATTCGACTGAGGAACCATGATATTCTATGTACTAGAGCAGATTAAGTAATTTTATGTTTATACTAGTAAATACATTGTACAGTCTTGCCTAGGGGTATCATGTTAACAGCTACGGGGTTGTGGAGTTCAGATATGCAATCTGTCAATGAAAAATTCTGATATCCCGCTGCATCCGGTTAGACTGGAAGCCGACCCCAACATTTTTGCGAAAAGGCTAGGCAGATGATGATGAGTAGTAAATACTTATTTTATCTTCTCGGACAGATGAGATAAGATAGGTTCAATACCGTCTCAAGCACAATTTTTGTAAGTTATTAATATTCAAATAAGAGAACTAATTAAGCGCTCTCTTTAGGTCGACATAATGCGTCGGATTGTCCACGTAACAGCTATATATCAATCTAATGTACGTGGCAATTGGTGTTCACTTCTATTTTAAGAACGATCGATGCGCAAGAGTGTTCGAAACGCTCACTTTCTATCGTGTTTTAATTGTTATGTGCGCCCAGTAACACATGCAATTTTACGTGCGACAATGTTGTTCATCATTTACATTGAACGCGGATATCATGCTTTTTGTATTAAATTTTTCACGTATATTACCTTTTATTAGTTTCCATTGCGTAACAATACTCAATTATCTATGGTCGAGTGTCATTAACATAGCCTTTAAATACCTACATATTGTTTAATGATTAGTCGAAAAGAATAAAAATCACGCATCTAGAATGATGTAGTAGGCATTTATAATGAGATGTTTCCTTGTTAATTAAAAGAAGTTCACATATTGACCTTACACGTAAGCGTGAAAATACTTGGAATTATCGCGCCTTCATTACTGTAAGCTTTGACGTCATTAAGTACGTCGGTCAGTACTTACTCGATTTATTTGAGCTGGGTTTCTTAATATAATTGATCAGTAAAACCGTATAGGTACATAAAATATTTAGCATTATGGGTAGTAATTGCACGCAACATGTAAAGTAGGAATTATGTATTGTCTGTTCCGGGTTCATAAGTAATATGGGGTAGGGGAAGGACACCAGTGAATCAACAGCTTTGCCAAGGTTTTTGAATATACACTCACATTTATTTATTGTGACGCAAGTAAATCGCCTTCCTGAAAAGAATTGAAAGCTACCTTAAAGGTCAACTGTGGTTATCGTTATTTTTATTTATTTTTAGTAGGAAATGGCCATTACAGTGATAAATTGTATTGCATTTTCTTTATTACCCGTGGCCGTAGGTCAATATTATAGGTAATGGCTACTACGATGTTCTTCAAAAGTGCTTTTGAATACATTTATGAATTTATTTATACGATATACCTACTAGGTAGTTTTTATAAGAAACATTTGCTAAGGTATCCTCGTGAAACGTCAGTAATTTAAGTATGTAAGTACTTACATTTTCCTAGTAAAGTTACCTAAGCAGTAATTTTTCAGGCATAGTTTTTATGATTGATATTATTGACTATAATAAATGAAGTATAAGATTGCGTTGTTGACAGAAGTGAATAATAGAAATATTGTAATTCCTCCTCATTGGAAAATTACTTCTAAAAACAGAAAACTATTGGCCTGCTACGGCGTAGCACTGTAATCTGAATTATGTTGTATGTTGACTTGAAAGAGCATGGCAGTTGAGAGTTTGTCATGCTCACTTAAATGTCTCGCTGATGGTGGCGAGTGTGTTGGATTATTCGGTTCCCATCCAGCTCAACCTGATCTGCGAGCTGATCCACGCGTCATGTTCGTGAACGGGCGCCGTCAGTTGTGACTGGTCATCTCTTTTCTGCCAAGGCTTATTTTTAATCTTATAGTTTTGAATTGCTTTTGTTTTTTTTTTAATAGTTCGCACATAGAAGCAACAAGCATAATGTACCCAGGATTTTGTAATATCTATATTTAAAAGAGTGTCCTGGGAGTTTTTTGCCGGTTCATCTCCACGGAGATCTACGTTTTGCAATGGGCAAATAGCTTCAACTTTCTGACTAACTGACCGACTCATTGACTTTTGATGGTTTAATTGAAATAAATGCTTTAAGTTTTTTGAGTTTTGAATCCTAACTAAGAACAATTTGAGTCATGATAAATAATTTTAATTTATTATCGCTAGTAAAAAGTAGTGTAGCTTGTTGCCTTCTGCCGTCAAGTCTATCATCATTAAGTTTGGGCTTTTAATAAATTCCAAGATATTAGGTACTTACCTACTTTAACGTAATTTGAAACCAGCATAGGATCGGTTTCAAAGAAATTGTTCAAATAGTTCTTATAATGCCAAAATGCCTTGATATATTCCCCTCTAAATATAATCTTTACTCATTAAATTCCCTGAAATCTTCAATGGAGGCGTCCTTTACCGTGCTAACGTGTGTGAAATCGAATGGAAGTAATCATTATGCTACGCATCAAACGTCGCTGCGAATTAAGGATGTTGTCGAAACGGCTCCACTAATACCTTTATTTTTAATTCATGTTACATATTGCGTTATATAAGTTCTGATCGATGTAAACAATGAAAGGAAATAGTAAGGATTACACTTGTCGGTATTAAGTTCGTATAATTTTGAACTTGACTCTGTGATAATTTATATGTAAGTAAATGAAATTGATTTGTTTTCTCCATGGTTTCCCAGCAAGTTTTGTCAAAGTACACTTGATATCAAACGAGTTCAGTCAGATTATCTTGTAAATGTAAGACGATTTATATATTAACTACAAATATTTAGCCTAATCTGAGTAATAAAGTAATAACCGAGACTAAGCGCATGTTCTCAGTCGTGCTTATAAAAGGACAGTTTATAAAATGACGACATTAACCAAACCGCTACGCCTTTTTGTTGCTTCTGTGGCAAGATAAATATTAGCACAAGAACCTTGAAGTATATTCACAGCTCGAACTACGTTTACTAATAATGCATTAGATTTTAAAATTGCAACATTGATCCTACCTCCCGCCAGCGCCATCACGAGCCTTGCAACCGGAGAATGGCTCTGAGATTAACGTTCAATTCACGCTCAGTCATTCGCTATTTCTTAAATATAACTCAGACCTGTCTTTAATTCCAGTATTTAAACATAATTCGGTGAAAAATACGATGCAGTACTTTGGTTAACATTCATTTGCACACATCTAGTTAGCCACACACGATTTAGTATTTAATTGCATGTAACCGTAACCAAGCAATAAATGAAAGTAGCTACTAGGGTTCACGGTTGATGTAATGATGGATAATTTTTCTAGATCTCTTTTAAAGAACAAAAACAGTAACTGCCATGATCAGCGACACACGCAATGCCGCAAGTGGTTGCAACAAACAACTATGCACAAATATCTAACTGGCAGAATAGAACAGGCTTGAAAATCTGTATGACGTAATGAAGTCTAAAGTATGGTTTAGCTAATTGTTTTCTCTTAATTTATAACCGCAAACGCGTCCATCTATGGGCTGGTACTTGCGGGCACATACGTGCGCCGGTTGAACGTGTAGTGGTTTTGCAACGCGCGGCCGGTCGCAGCCCATCGGGCGCGAACTGCACTCGCTTGCAGTTGCATAAACGGAATTGCGAAACCCGCGTATCGCGGTCACTGCCGCCGTCGACGCTACCACTTAGTTAAGGGCACCTGGCGCACCCTTCATGCCTTGTCGGACACTCACCCATTGCTTGCTGTTTAAACGCACCACAAGTCTGCAACTGCTGACAAAGACGTTAAAAATGTGGAATATTTGTAATGCCGAGGAATATCGTAATACAGATATTGGCGATAAGCGTTAGTCCAGGATGTGAGGCCGGCTTTGGGATTCTCTTTGAAGCTTTAGTTGACATCTAGCCATCTAGCATAAGTAGTAGGTACTTTGTTTCTTGTATTGACAGAACATTTGTTTATTACAGAGAGTCACAACATGCGGACCTGCTTGCGGGTCAGGCGGTTTCAGTGCTGCCGCCACAGGCGGGCTGGTGCGCCGCCTTGCCTCCAGCCTCCAGAGCACAAGCACAGGCTCGCTACCAGACTACGGCACACAGATCGTCGACCCCTACCGCTTACTGGAAGACGACCTCAATGGAATATATGAAGACATCAGATCCGTAAGTACAAAGTAATTTATAGCCATTTTTGAAACTGAATTACCAAAAAAGTTTATGATTAATGAACTCGCGAACGCAACATTATTCTTGCCTGTTTTTATTGCGTCGAAAATGCAGTACCAACACAATTAACATATTTTTTTTATAACTTTAATAGAATTTTTCAAGATTGCGCATACTTCATTTAATAATTATCATACGAACTTTTCATAATACCAGATTATACCTACTTGAAAATTTTGCATTTATTGTTGTAAGAAACACCCATTCAAAATATTAATTACTTCTGTAAGTGGATAAGTTACTATTAGAATACAGAATTATAGCGATGACACATGTGGTGACTGTATTCAGTAGAGTGAGTAGCATCTGATTGACTTTGTAATTATCATAAACAACGAGTAACCGACAAAACTAGACTGATCTATGCGTCATTCATTGTACCATAAGCCGTGATATAAAAAGGGAACAGTTTACGAGCCCATTGCTCGGCACTGTGTCCATTGATCGACAATTGTGTCAAAGTCACGACGTGTTAGCACGTTGGTCAGTTCGGGTTGTGCAATTCGCGCATCGGCGGTAATTGAGATCTGTAGTACACAATACTGCTAACCGTAACGTGAATTATGCACTAAATTACACAGTTTGCTAGATTCCAGTGCGCTTAACCTAGTCATAATGAATGCATTGCGACTTAAACCGGAGATCCCCACTACGAATTGTTTGGGAAATGTAACATCGTACAAATACCACTTCGCCTTCGTTTGTTTCTATTGCAGAATTATTCAACTGAAGATTTTCATTCAATTTGGTCATTTTCATTATACTTCATGCTTGTTAGTTATCATCACAAGCATAGACCTTCCTATTGTCAAAAAATGTCAAACACAAATAAATTGTGTGACTTTATGTGCACTGGAGCTGTAATGGCAGAAACTGACCTTAAAGCAGTTAATAAACACAAAAATTAATGACATCCTCTACATTGTGCTCGAAGCCGGCAACCTCGGCGGTGTTGTATGGTTGCGCATTTAGCTCAACTGAACTTTTGACAACGATACTGCAAAATGTTGCAATGCACTAAAGTCAAAGTATGTTTACGTTGGCGAAGTCAATAGCTCTTCGATATCCCTCTTTTGCATTGGTGTTGCGAGGAAATTACTCTTCCTGGTTCATTTTGTTTATTCTAAATATTTATTTAAGGTGAGAAAGTTAAGTATTTACTTATGTAGGTACTCAGATATTGTAAGACCGTATTGTTAACTAAATCATTAAATACTTTACTGTCCAGGCCGCTCGTTGGTGGAATGCATTACCAGTTCCAATAAAACGCGCGTTGCCTGTGTTTAAAAGACTCGTGAAGGAACATTACTTGTCGTTGTGAGTCGTTGTGAGTCGCCATTTATTTTCGTTTAGTATGTATCTAAACTGTGAAGGAAAACATCGTGAGGAAACCGGCATGTTCTAGAACCGAAAATTCGAATACATGTGACATCTACCAACCCGTACTGGGCCCGCGTGGTGGATTACGGCCCACTCCCTCTCACAGAGAGGAGGCCAGTGTCCCAGCAGTGGGAACTTTATAGGCTTATTATTTTATGCATGTTATGTATCTATGCATTTATGTGTATAATCTGATGAACAATAAAGTATATTTATATAAATAATTAAATAGTGGCAAAAAAGGCTTATTGTTAAGTAAAGAATAAAGAATGTTGATCAGTAAGGTTTAGTGACATCGGTCTTACCGTATCATCGCCGTCTGTGATGCCAGTGCTCGTTTGCCTACTTTCTGTTTGGAAAACTCGTCTAAAACTAGGCCCCTGTGTGAATGCTGTACTGGCAAGCTGTATATTTCTACACGATCATTTCCTTCACGTCTGTGGCCATATAGGCTGATTTCTAGTTTTAAATCCATCTTGGGTAAGATCTTTCAACTAGGAGTAAAAGCACAGATTAACGATAAGACGTCTGGTTTTGTGTGAGGTGCGAAGAATGATGTTTATTCATTTTATGAAAATGTTGGACAGGCGCATTTGGCTTACCTATCGCAAAAATCGGCAATTATTGGTCTGCGCGTTACCGACTTTTCTGTTTATGTTGGGAAACTCACCAAACCTGTTCTATAGTCTGGGTAAGATTTTGCACGTACGTTTGAAATTACGTAAGAGTAGACCGGGCAGAATTTCATTCATACAAACTGTCACTCAGACTACGAGTGAGCCTATCTCTGCCAAATTCCATTAAATACTCATGCAGCTTAGTAGAAAAATAAGCTGATATAAACTTGAAACCTAAAGAAAACGGGAGGTTCATTTACCAGAAAATGTTATTGTAGGTACGTCAAATTGTGTTCATAGAGTTTAAAACTGTGCTCTTTGACGTCTATAACATTAGTCAAACTTACCACAAATTGTTTTGGCATCTTGTTTACATTATTTGCAAAATGACTTGGCCCCGAGTATAGTCATTTTCGTAATTAATGGGTTTCGGAGTGCTAAGCAATGAGTGGGAAATGGAAAGTGTGGCGTGGAACAGCGCTAAACTTGAACATTGACCTTGTTTCCAGACCCGGTACGCAAAAACAACTAACAAGTATTCTCATTACTTCGTTTCCGTTACTGGCTGTAGTTTTATTCAATTAAAATATGGGAAACTGCTATACAGATATTCACGAGATGTGAAATGTTTTTGACATAAAGGGTTTGATTGTGCTTCTCGCCAGCTTGTGCTAGTTCGTGTTTTCATAAAACAATGGCTCCAACTATAATCAAATAGAAGCGGAGTCACGCGACATACTGATATTATTTTGCACCATAAAGTTATGTGTGAAATAAGTCTAATTAGACCGTCCTTGTTATATTCAATGTTTCACAACATACGGAGTTCCCGATCAATAACATGTCATTGTTGGTTTTACCGGTAGCAAGGCTGTTGTATTTGAATTATCACTATCACTACATAATAATTATTATAAAACAAAGTCCACCCGCGGCGTCTGTCTGTCTGAACGCGATAAACTCAAAAACTTCCTAACAGATTTACATACGGTTTTCACCAATGGACGGAGTGATTCATGAGGAAGGTTTAGGTGTATAATTCATTATTAGATTTTTGAGTAAATTGGTTGAAATATGACGATGTAAAATACCCCAAGGATGAACATCGGTTGCATATGCTCGACGCAAAAGGCTGATACGACACAACCCCAGAAAAAAAATGGCAGTAGGCATTATGTCCTGCTACCCGTGAGAAGCCGGGGCGGGTTGCTAGTCTTATTTACGTGCCAATAAACTTAATATAGGTACCTACTCTAAACATAACTGCAAGATATTATGAGTAACAAAAACGAAATTTGGAAATACGACATTGACTCGTCATTTACACAAATTATGTGCGTTGGTATACAATGTTGTTTAGGTCAGACATTTTCGGAGGCTGGAAATCTTCCTGTATTTAGAAGTTTATATATGGGAAACTTAGATAGCCTATAGTGAATGACGCTATGGCGAACGTCACTGTTCTAGGTTATGAACTTATGACCTATTCCTGCGTTATCAAAGTAAGCTTAGGAGTCTGAAGATTTTCAGTTCAGATTTGTTACAGTTTTTTTAAAGTTTTCATTTCAATTGTAGAATTTTATGAAATACTATGGCTCCCTATGCGATTATACAACATGACTGGCCTCGACTGGGTCACACTCATCACATATTTTAACCTCATTTTGATTAGTCAGCACATTGTATACAAATGACTTGTATCTACATTTTCGACACAATATCTTGAAAGGTCAAATCAATTTTTATGATCCTGATAAAATTTTCTTCAATGCACTAAATTACTGTAACATGGGTGTAAAACTATTAACGATGGGAATGGTTGATTGACAAAATTAAGACCAAACTGATAACTTCAACTTGACATGCAGATGTAAATACAAAATTGTAGGTTAGTCGGCCCAGTTAAGTTTGTCCTGAACTGCGGAAACTAAGTTCAATTTAGGAATCATTTGCTCTGGACTTGACAGAGTTCAAATAGATTTAAATACACCATGCATATTATTTGAATGTGGCCAGGGTTCGTATATCTTTGTTTTGTCATTAAACAGCGGTGCTACTACGCATACTCAGCACTCTAGTAGAAGGTGAATCTCACTATGTAGGTGCGTAGCTCGTAGGTACGTAGGTACCGTCCTCGGATTTCGCAACAGATGACTGCGTGACGTTTTGAATGTGTTCGGTCAACAACGGATGGTGAAGGATCCATTCATCCAATATTTACTACAATGTTTAGCATATTTAAAACCTTACTCTTAATTACTTAACACGACACGTCTAAGATTCGAATTCGAATCTTAATTTAACGAGGTTATATTTCACTGAATTCTTAATATCTTTGTCAACGAACCTCAATGCCAGAATAGATACTTATATGTTGCAAAAGAGTTGAAAACTCTTAGAAAGGGATATATGATTTTGAATATTTTGCGCCACACCCACGGGCCATACCTACATCTGATTATAACTTAATGGTATCGTATTGGAAAAGCTTAGTAGGTGTGATTTAATGTTTTCTTACGTAAACACATTGTATGGTACATAACTGTTTACATATTTACTTATTATTTTGTATTGTTTTGTCCGCTTGTCCGTGGCTGTTTCCAGTATTACCAAAGCTGAGCCTTATGTTATTTATCTAAGGAAGTTTGATGGGTGCGCCTACGTATTTGGTAAAACTTACAAAACTCTTATGTTAATCTGGCGATTTTACTATGTAGATATAAATTTATGAATATGTAGGCTTGTATCATAGCCTATTATCATAATCACAGAAATTATCAGTGACCTTACATCAACGTTCATTACTTTACAACATTATAAAACAAGTGCGTAACACCAACTCAAAAGTGGTTATAGATTTATTCAATCCAGTTTTTATTTCATAATAGACGTTTACTGAAAATATAGGTCATTCGAATTTAGATTGATATGACTTTGCATACAGTCTTCGTCAGCGAAACAATGAAATTGATGTTCAACAATCATAATTGAAAGGCAATGGCAAAAGTCGCATTGTCCGCTATAGTAAGAGGACACTTGCGACAAGCTTGCGTCAATGTCAGCCGATGGTGGTTACCACACCGCTAGCTGAAAACTACCACCGAGTCCTTCAGGGAGTTGCAAATTATCTCTGTTGTAACACCGCTTAGACTGCCTTTTGCGATCTCAACAAATGCCTATTATAATAATTAGCACCTTCGTATTTTTAACGCAGTCGCAAGTCATGGTATAAATTGGGATAAACTTTAGGTTTACGTTGCAGTACTTTGTATATCATTTAATTAGCTGTATTGTAATAAGATATATGTTGTACTTACTATTCAGACCGTTAAAGAATCTGGCTTCGTTGCGACCGATAAAATCAAGAGCGTGAATTCACTATAACTAAGTAACTAAAGTGTTTCTAATTACCAGATTACGGCGAAGCAATAATTGGGTTCTGACTATGTTTTCCAGGTATTAGACGTTTCATTTTTCTAATGTTCACCATTAGCTAATGAACGCAGGTTTAATTTATTTTATTGTTGCATTTGTCATTTAGACAGCAATTAACAGCATAAAGAGCCGCGCAGTCAGGCTAGAAAGCTTATTGGTTATGGGTATTTGAAAATACTACTTACGTATTTGTCAGAAGAACCCAGATTATATTTTAAATTTTTAATAGATACGGCGCGTGATCAACTTTTTCATAAGTTATGAATTCGTTTTTAGCTTATTCTTGTAAATTCCAGATAATATACGAAATACTATAATTAAGTTTTTCACGAGCTAAGTACGTATTTTGATAGATTACTGATAAGAAAATAGAGCGATTGGCTGATAAAATATGACACAAATACTTATGAATGGCCGTTGGAATGTCTTAAATTTTTCGTAGCAAGTGCTACGAAAGCGTAGCACATGTCATTATGCTCCATTATATCAGTTGGGACATTGTTGGAATGTATGAATGTGCGCTTATTAGCAGGTTTATGATATTTAATGAATATAGAAAGTGAAAGAAAGAGAAATGTCTCACTTTATCAGATGACTCATTTGTCTACGTAGTGAAATTGTCAATACAACCTATACGGTTTCTTGAAATCTAATATTAGCTTCAAGAAAGTGTACAATTTATGTAAGAAATTATCGTAATCTGTATAACAGTATATCAATATCAATGCACAGTGCTGGTTCAGTCGGTTATCTTGTTTGTCACTTAATCAGTTAGTATAAAACACGATAGTTCATATTTTAACCTAGAGATATTTATCAGAGTGTAGATTGTAGATTAAGCTGTTACACGAGATAATATATATTTCCTATTAGTATGCGTTATGCTGTAGATACCTTCGTCCAGCTAACAGAATATGGTCTAGCCCATCATCATGCATAGCACGGCTTACAATTTTCTCATCTATGCTCGTAATGTTATCAGTGATGTTGTTATAAACTTGAGACTTATAAACATGATTTCATTGAATAATTTAAATGTTTTCTATTATTCACCCTACATAATTGACTACTCTTAATAATTTTGTTGAGACAGTATTGGAACAACGCAGTTGTGGAATAGTTTTAATTTTTTTATTGCTGAATAGGCCTGCTCTTGACCTCGATCTCGCCTGATAGAAAACGATGGATGAGGTCTATGATGCATCGAGCGTGCCCAGAAGATGTCTGTTCACTCTTGCTTCTCTTGCAATTTAAAATCAAACCAATGTAGTATGCGCTCTCTTATTTAAATTATTATCTTACTATTGTGATATTTTTGTTAGATGTGATCCCAACTCGACTGTAGCCCCTCTGCCCGACAGGAGCTGGAGCGTAACACCAACCAACCAGAACTGAACACCATAGCCACATACTACTTCGATGGCCAGGGCAAGGCGCTCAGGCCGATGGTCGCGATACTTATGGCGAGAGCCGTCAACTACCACGTCTATGGAGAAAACAGGTATGTGCTCTTACTTACGAGCTCTTGAAATATACATTTATCTTATTCACGACTATGACTCAAGGCTTGCAGACGTGCTTCTGTAATATCTTATTTAAAGACAATGATCTTGGGTATACAAATACATAGCTATAGCTGCAAAACTACGTGACAGTCAGTCATCTCAGTAAATAAAAGGCTTAAAATGACTTATCATTTCATCTATTATATACGTACTAGAAGTTCTGCGAACAGTAGACCTTGCGAGCACAAACTTTTTGGCAACAAAGGGCAACAATTAATAACTTAAGGCTTATCTAAAAAAAAAAAACGTCTGGACAGGGGAGGTACCCTAAAAAAAAAACATGATTTTATTTTACGACTTTATCGGCGTGTATAATATGTTTAGGCCCATACCAAATTACAGTTTTCTAGTACTAAGATTCTCTGAGGACTGAGCTAAGCCGCGGATAGACAGAAAGACAAGCAGACGGACATGGCAAACCTATATCAGTTCCTTGTTGACTACAGAACCCTAAAAACCAGACAAATAATGAGTAAAAAATTAACAAATATGTTTGATTAAATAATGAGCAATTTACTGCATTTGAGGAGGTATTCTGCTCATCGTGCCGAAGATTCTCATCAGATCTTCACCAAATTGTTTTGGGACTATCTTAAAGTTACTACCTTTCAAATAATAAAAAAAGAACCTTCGAAATCGGATCTCATAAGGCGGATATATCCAGTAGCCCCCTTTTTGCCCCATTTTGGAGGAAGTACCCATCCAATCAGAAATCCCCGACGACTAAAAATTTCATAATACCTGTATGCCAAGTTTTGTCCAGTACGAACTGTAGAGGACTACGTACAAACTGACACACGAAAGCAAATTTTGCCAGACTTGATCCAGAGACGCTTCTCTCGCTACGCTCGCTCGGTCAATTATTGTTAAAATAATTTTTATGCTACTAACTAAAATAAATTATTTTATGAAACAATGTGCTGCATCACGAACACGCGTAGTGGTAAGAAAGTAAAGAAAGTTAGAAAAGTCTGGGGTCAACCCACAATGTTTCTTTGTAATAATAACCACAAGCATTATGAGCGTAAACAATGTTTTATCACGTTGTGCTTCAAAATTATTGTTTCCAAGATAATTTTGCCGCCCATTTTATGTACAAATCTAACCTTAAATGATGGACTTTGAAATGTAAGAACCAAAGTGCAAACATCTCCCACAGTGTAATTGACGTTAAAAAGGTTGACCGCACCCATCGCCCGTGGTTATATACAACGGCATAGTACCTATATGAATGAACGTGACGAAAAGGCAGTCTGTTATTAAGATACCACATTTGGCCAAAATTATTCTCATTATTGCTTGCGCACGAGTTGTTTAAAGATTTATGTTCAGCAGTGAACAGACATTTACGATGTGAATTTATTAATCTATGAAGTCTGTTCTATATCAGAAATGTTAAACAAGACGAAACGATCCATTTTTTGTAAAGTGGAAGTCCGACCGAGACTGATATCTTAACTTTTATTTCCTTTCGCTTAATTCATTGAACTTGTTGCCTAACAGTATCTGTTTGCCAACGCTTTGGGATTGCGTTCGGTCATCAGACCGTACGCTCCATAGTTCAATGTCTCGCCGAGGACCTTGAACAAACGATTTTTCAAAGGTCTTTATGTCGTCACATATCGCGAGACCATTTATTGCATTAAATCGAAGGTTGTACTCAACGGTCAGATATAATTATTGAAGAAGATTAAAACGTAGTAGATTCTCAGTAGTATATCAATTAGTCCGATTGTTCGTGTAGTATTCTAATCAGTAACATTGTAATTGCATAATAATGGGTACACTTTATTGTTCTTAAAAACAAACGTGCAAACGCGTATTAAATAATCTTTTTGGTTAATTAATAAACTTAAATTCAAACTATTGTTGTACTTACTTGCAAAAGAAATCTTAAAGAGGGTCGTATTAAGACCCTTATCTTTCGGTTTGTTTAAATCGGGTACCTAACATATTCAGATTTCCTTTGTCTGTTTTTACTGAATCGTGACGTGACGACGTGCAGGAATATTTTTCTATCTTAAGGAAAATCTGGATTTCTATAAACAGTGTTATTTTTGCATTCAATTCAAATAATTACAATAAATGAATAGTACGAGTAAATGTCCTATTCAGGCATTGAGTTCACGTGCTCGATGTGAGCTGTCATGTGGTTTGCCGATCCACCCTTTCATGATGAGAATATGGTAAATATTTAAACACGCAACGCGAAATACTGGTCAATTAATTTACCTTAGAATAATTACAATAGCTGACCGTGATCTAGCTAAGAGAGGTAATTAATAGTAACAAGATACCTGTTACACGAATAAAAAATAAAACCGCAATTTAAAAAAGAATATGATTGTTAATTGAATACTTCGTGTATACCTACTGTATACTTCGTGTTTACTGTACTACTGATGTTGACAGTAGGTATAGATGGGTGAAGGAGTGTTAACAACTGCACGTCTTCCGAAACCTTCAGACGAACTATCTCGCACATCGCGTGGTATGCGCAACCGAACCGCTAACCAAGGCTTTTCTAACTTATTGATGCAATAGCTGTCTTTATTATTTTTCTAACCCATTAAAACTTTAAATATCACGAACTTGATGTATTTATAAAATAAAGTTTAAAACTAGTTAGCAAGTAAAATGAGAAAAGATATAATGGCAAAAGAACCGAGTTTCTGCATGGTGTTTACTAGTATAAAGATTCTAAATGTGATATCTGAAAAGTCCGTCCTTTTCATGAATATATAACAGCTAAAGAAATACATTCAAAAAGATAAGCCGCTGCTTCAGACTGCGAACATCGATCATAAGCTTAGCTGCATGATTTTTAGAGATCAGTTCAGTGTAAACTCTTTTTTTAAAACAATTTACGGAAGAGCCTCTCTAGAGGTCTTACGTGGACATTCTATACTGAAATAGTATAATATTGAAATTAATTCTCTTACGGAAAATCATAGATGTAAGATATTCTTCGAAACAGACAGTTCTTTACAATAAATAATAAAACAAAGAGCTATATTGTATTCAAGTTACAATTGACACTAGTCCCATGTCAGTTAACGTATGTAAGTAAATGTGGTAACAAAATCTTGCTTGAGTAGTTTTAACTTAATACGTAATTGTCCGGTTCGGGGTGCATTCATGGCTAACGGTGCAGCTCCTGTTAGACTCGTAACCACGTAGGCAATAGTTATTAGGTACTTTTTGTACATATTTGTTAGGTACTGGGTAATTATTTTGTTTTTCATTTTATTGTGTTTGCATGAGTCGGCAGAGCATGATTTGAATTGGTTGATCATATATAAAATTTCGACGAATGGAATATACAAAAAAACTATTTTTTGTTTATACAAGATGGAGACGACATTACGACAATTATAAATTAAACTGCGTATATCTAATGACGTTCTTTACTAAAATTCAATCAAATATATCCAATAGTTAAGTCACTATAGCTAGTCAAAGATTGGCAAAACCCATAGTCGGCTCATCACTACTACTTATTTAATTGAGTCCACGTATCACTGGTCAGTTTCCCTCAGTCGTTAGTTTATTTAATTCGACAGTTTCGTTGATTCGTCAGTTTCACTGATTCGTCAGTTTTCCCGATTAGACAGTTGCGTTAACTCGCCAGTTTCTAGTATTTGCCAGTTTTCGTCGATTCGTCAGTTTGGCATGTAGCAGTGTTGCAGTTTTGTGTTGTCGTGTTGTCTCCACATTGTATATATCATAGCATTTCCATAAAATTAACTAATAACAGATGAAAGAAACCTAAAATAAAACAATACAATTGATCAGAGTTCCTTGTTATATGTCTGTGCATGTACTGAATAAACTTTCAATCAAAGACTAGATTTCTCTTTACCAATACAGTCTCAAGTCCGTAACCGCAAGCTTCTGCAACGTATTTGTATTATTCTCGTCAAAGTTATAAATAATGTATCTTATGTTCAATACTCCACGTCACTATGTTGCGAAGAGCGTGAAACATTACATATTGTCTGAAATATTACATTCACGTAATACTAGTTGGAAAAACTTAACGATCAGCTTTTTATTAGCAAAACGTGTTTGGTATACATCTGTCCAAAGTTTAATCAACCACGTCAAACAGTTGAAAGGATCTAAAGGCACTGTTTGAATTAACTTGGTTTTGTTAAATTTTTTCATAAAGAAAATATTCATCTTACATACAGACTTAAATATGACATGGGATTACATCCGCCCATACAGCCTTTGGTCATTGTCAATTATCTAGCTGTTGAACTCGTTTACTGTTGAATGCTGACCTTTGTTTGCAAATGATCCTTTAGTTCTCAGCAGTGGCAGTTCCCATGACTTTGGCTTAGTTATTATTTCACACCATAATCTTATGTACCATATGTTAATGAGCAATGTTGTGGCGCAGTGCATTGCAGCCGTCGCAGCGGCAAGTGGCGATGATCAGCGAGATGATCCACTCAGCGTCCCTCATACACGATGACGTCATTGACCAGAGTGACTTCCGCCGCGGGAAACCCTCCGTCAACGTGCTCTGGAATCACAAGAAGGTAAATATTTTTTAATTTAATCATCGGTATTGCCAACGTTGCAGTGAGATTGTGCCAGATACGCTAGCTGTGTGTAAAGAGGCTAAATACCTTTTTCTCTATTTCTTAACTTTTAATGCCGTAGCTACTAAGAAACTTACGTTTTGTTCCCAGGTTTTAATAATACAATAGTAATGTACTTACTTTAATTCGATTAACAGCTTTATCTCATGTGAATTGAAAATTATCAAAAACTTCAAGTACGCTTGATATGTATAACTATATATATATAACTGTAGATTATACGGACAATATTCTGTTATTCAATTGTCACCTTTATTTCATGAGAATTCTAAATTACCAAGATTGATAGATTAAATATAAAAAAGGTCTCATTAAATAATCTGAATAGCGTATCCTATAGCGTTAATTCGATTGAACGTACAGTTTTAGCATATACGGTTGAATTTTCCTTTGAAACGTTATTTCTCCGTGTCATTCAACTTCAATCCATCTCCTGTGCAGGGCAGTAAACATAGTTTCAACGTGTTGAGGATATTTTACAGAAATCGCTTTAAAGCGACACGCATGCGCTTATTCTCAAGACAATGGTTTTGTCGTTATCCAACATTGATCGTTTTATATAATGTATCTATATAAAAGTGCGTAAGTTTATAAAAATAGCACGTAGGCATGTCTTCAGAATTGTTCCTGTAGAATACGAATGAATCGATATTTATGGAAGTGATCGCCTTATGACAGCGATCTGTGGTTATCTTATGTAGATTGACGCAAATTCTCTCGTAACTACGTGTGTGTACATTTAAATTAACTTAATTAGTATACACAAGGGATTGCTTACCACATCAATCATATTTGTGGCTCTACATACTTTGCAAACATGTTTTATTATATTTGCGATGAATTAAACGTTATGTATTTAAGCATGGTAATTAGATTATTATACGACTAGTACCTATTAGAATTTATATCGACTTAAAACATAACGCCAAATGTGCAAAATAATTATAACATTATCATAACAGAGGTATAAACAGTGAGAAATATTAAAAAATAAATACAAGTTGCAATCCACACTTACGTTCCAATATCCAAATTCAACCAAATGTCAAAAATCATTACTAAAACAGTTTCAAGGAGACATAGGCATTTTTAAATTTATCAAGACTTAAGAATCGAATTCATCAGGAAATTCCAAGCATGATGTGAATATACAATCAGTGATTATTAAGATGATTATTTTAATACTTGACAGACCTGTTGCATGCCAATTTGAAGTACCTAACATATAACCTTGTCATTGTATAGATCCGATACTGTAAATAGAACGAATAAGTAGTACTAGCTCTGCTCTATGTTAGTAGGTAGCCTATTGTATTGGGATAAACCAAACACTGATTAATATGTGTGCCATGTCTTCTCGATCACGAGCCGAATGGAAAGTGCAAATGGGCTAAGTACATAAATAAGGAGCGGCTGTGTCTGGTCTGTCATTATGTCTGTTGCTAAGGCGGTGCCGAATTTCTGTTCGATTACGTGCGTCACTATAAATCAATGCGTAAGTGGTTCGCGAAATGGCTACATAAAATATACCAACGGTCATTTTTACTATCTGTATGTATAGAACACATTCAAGCGCCTTGATACAGGCGTATTGTGTTTTGGTTTACTGCTTGTCACCGAAATCTAGGTTAAGATCACGATTCACGCTATTCATTACGCTATACGTTCCATTAAATCATATTCTAAAAACCACTCACTCATATATAAATACATATAGTCAAGGTCAAAATCATAACTCAACTTTCAATGAAAATGTGAATTCAATATTTTATAGTTTAATATTCTACGATCTCGCCCGTTTTCACTGAACCATTAATAATAGCATAGTTTTAGGAGCGACATACCGGGCAAAAAAAAATTAAACACGTGTTGTCTTTAGCAATATTAGTTTAAGTTTTAAGTCGGCACACATTATTTACCCATTTGTTGTACAAATATTGAACTTCGTAGATATACGTTCGTCATATTCAATTTCGTTTTCAACGTGACTGTAGAAAGCTGGTTTTGGGATGACCTGCTTGTAATAATTATTCAATAAATCACGTTTGAATTCATTCCTACGATTTTTTATTCATAGAATCAAGACTGTTGTTATTTAACAGTTGAGCAAAGATCTAAGCCTAATTAAATGTACAGAACCGTAGACCAATATTTTACTTTATTCAAGTTTGATTTCTATGTTTAGATAGACACTCGTTTTATAATCGATCAATGAATATACCTACACACTTAAGTAAACCTGTTCTCGGTTTGACCCACTTTTTGTTTTACCAAACTTTACCAAGTCCAGGTTGTTGCCCTAAACATATAATATAAATATAATCAGTGGGAAGTAGTCCGATACATCTGTGTCGACGGGACAATCAAGATAATATTGCTATCACGTGTACGGCTATTCTTTTCTTTCACTTTATGAATGGGTGAGACGTAGCTATAAGGCAGCATCGAGTCGCGTAGTAGCCGTGTTGTTAGTGGCCAGTGGCTGTGTCAGACAAGCCTCACCTACTCGCACTGGGCCAAAAGGCGAGCGACCCTTGGTGAAAGTACCTCGCGGCCTCCTCGCACCAATAAAATGTTGATACCGGCCTTTTTTTTTTGATGACTGAGTATTTTATATTTATAATTAGAAATTGACAGTCAAACATATTGTATAATTTAACTGTTTGTAGTACCTAACCTATAATTTGAACGATTGTTAATAATAAATTCAGTTTCATTAACCTACTTTGCACCTACTTTGCTCATAAAACTTTTGATAATAAACTTTATAAATCACAGTACTTTTATCTTTACATGTTTATTAAGTAGGTATATTTTCCACGTTATCAGATAATTTCCTCAAATCATTATTATCGTGTCATGTGTATTCAGAGTATTGAATGACCGTAAACAGAAGCTCGGCGCGTCGAATGACTTTGTGACACGATAATTGTGTAATATTTCCCTCTTTAAATGGATATATTTGTTAAAGCTATTAAAGCTGTTAGATTGGTCAAGGCAATTTTCGTAAGCATTGTCACAACAGAACAACCAATATTAGGATAGGTTTTGAATTTCATCCTATGGTTTGAAATCTTTGTATTATAGAAATATATTCCTGCATAGTTCCTTATGGTCGAGATGTCTTAACAAAGAATCGATGTGATTTGAATGGAAATTAGTGTAGAACAAAGCATTTAACTCGATTTAGTTATTGCTACGAATCTCGTGTTAGCTACGGGTGCTGAATGCTTTTATTGCATTGTACATTACTGGTTATCTGTTTATATCTACTTGTAAGCAGTTTGCGTTTGCCTTCGTCCTTCACGAACAAATGCCTATCCTGCGATTACATCTTCCGGCGGTGTAATCTTCAGTGTGAAACGTTTTATGAATCGACAATGCATTTTATCGTACGTTGTGTTCTTCATCTAATGGCATGATGGCGAGAATGTCCCATTAAACACGTTGAATGTTGTGCAATTTAGGTCGACACGACCTTTGCCTTTTATTCACGGATTTTATAGTTGAATCAATTTTATAGAAATCATTATTGTGTTTTATTATATTGATAACAGAATGATGGAAGTAAATAATTAATGTATATAATTTTAACATCATTATCAAATATTAGTAAATTAGTATCCCATCGATTAAATTAAATAATGGAAGTTATTGTATAATCGTAGTTTATAAGTAATTTTCAAGTCATACTTTTCAACTTATAGTTAATTTATTATTTTATTTACCTATTTCAAACTATACTTCGGAGCATAGTTCTTAAATTAAGTCTGTATGAAAATAATTCGTGATGATCTTGACTAGGTACCTAAGTTCATTTAACCCGTTGTCTTGTTAGGTGGGCATTAGCGGATGTTGTCACAGTTCGCTAATACTAATTTGGGATCTAATAACCTGTATTTGAGTTATATAATTCAAACACCCAAATGTTGGTGTTAGTACCGTCTGAACTTACCTACCATATACGTATGTATACATACGTTTTGTGTAAATATGCTATCATGGTAACAGGGCGCGTCTGTTTGTATTTAACTCATTTACGACCATGTTGCTGTGCACGGATGTGGAATATTTACATTGCTGTTACGTGGACAAAATCTCTTATAATTCGTTTGATTGCGGCCTCTGTGTGTCAATGGGTATTACGATTAAGGATTTAAGAATATTATGTAATCGAATACCTTTACACGACAAAGGTCCTTATTCGGTCAACGACCGCTGCAACCGCGGTGCGTTTCAAATATGTATGTATTCCTGCTCTAAAAAAGAATGGTATTGTATAGTTGTACGACAATAGGTAGGAGTCTTCAACAACGTCAGTAGCGAATTTCCGATTCCTATCGTATCTGCGACCATTGTTCAGAATATGTCGCGGACCTTATTGTTCACCTTGTCTGAGCTGTGCTATGGAATGACGAGTTTAAATACAGAGCGTACGCGCTTGGAATTTATGTAAAAATATTGGACATACCAAAACGTCTGGGCAATTCCTATGGTATCCCATTGCTTGTGTGATATCTATGTAGATGGGGCCATCGTGGTAAGATAATAACATACGACCGAATTATCGTGCGACGGCGCCGGTGACACCTGTCTCTCTGTAATGTCACCTGCGCCCAAACCCGTAGTCTGATGCAACACCGCTTTGTATTGACTGAGTTATCTGACATTACCATACTAATTGATGTGTCTGGATATGGATTTCGATAATCACATTTAAATTAAACTTATTTAGTTATTTGCAAATAATCTTTCATATTTCAGAGTTGGTCTAGTAAGAGTTGTACATTTTCATGGGTACTACACTCCCCTAAAGTATGTCCGTCGTTTAACCTAACACTCTGTATACAAGAGTTCAAACCACATCATAAATTGAATTTGTTAGGCATTTTCATAATGTAAATTAATTCAAAGTATTTGCTACATATTTTGTTATTAATATAATTCTAGATTTTTATTCATGACTAATTAAATATATCACTTTTAGTGATTAAGAAATTCTCAAGATATTAAGTAAATCGGCGAGGTCAAAGTTTAGAATTGTTGGCTTTGAAATCGAATAAATCGGATTGCTTTCTAAATATAAATGATTAGTTGATCGACAAAATCTTGTTGGAAGGACTCGTGTGGACGCGGGCTTTGGGGACCGGGTCTGTGGTAGCTTTCACCGGGGAGGAAGGCGCGGGGTGCGGGACGCGGGGCTTGATTCAATTCCGTCATCTATCAACACCAGCGGATGTCAGGTGTTCCGATGCGTAACATTCACTCGATTATCGTAACTAGATGAAATCATATCATATGCTACAATTTTCTTGCTACAAACTTTCCGAATTACGGTGATGTTAGAAAATAATTCATTACCGAGGTACAACAGATTAGTAAGGTAAATAATACATAGCAGAATATGCATAGTTGTTAATGTGAAGCAAGAGCATTAAATTCCTATAGATACAAAACTACAAACATACACACAATGTCGTCCTTGTAACATGAGATATAATCGTAATCCCTTCCACGTAATTGAGACTATGATACTGTGGAAATCTAGTTTCCCTAGGATTTACGAAGGTCAAGCTGAATTCCGCCCGTGTGAAACTAGAAATTACCCGTAGTACAATACCTACAATGTGTAAAGGAAACTGGTCGTGTGCTTTATTGGGATTGCTAATGGGCACACAATGCATTTCCTCTCACAAAGTTGACCCTCTCAATAAGGAAAAAGAAAAATAAGGCAGGTCCTTTGCGATGACAAAATTAACAAAAATACTTTCTTGACTTCAAATGGACTTTTATTCAAAATGTCAGAAATATCATTTTCCTCAAGAAATGATTCCGAGGATAAAAGAAATTCCCCATAAAAAGTTGAAGACCTTGTTACTTCGAACATGAAACCTTTCACTTACTGTAATACGAAATTACTTTGAACTCTTCAACACGAAGCATTTAGCATAATTATTAATGTAGATATAAAATGTCTCTGAATAATAGGCAGAAAATTCATGAATCGTCTGCTAGGAATACCTAGCAGACGATTCATGAATTTTACTAATACTTCGTTACAAGGACGTCAAGTTAACAGCATAATCGATTTATGAACAAATTATTTAAATGGTCTTACCAATCAATACTGAAGGTGGTGCTACTTAATTTAAACATTTAATGAAGTTGTACTTGTAAATCATCGCATGTCATAAAACATTTTCGTAGTAATTTCTCATATTATAAAATTTTTAAACCAACTTATTTTAAGGTTTCATGCATTACACAGTACTGTCCATAATTGCCTACGTGTGACGCGATTAATGGCTTCTGTAACAGTTCAAAGCCTTTGTGTATTTACGTAGCGAATTGCTAAAAGGAAATGAAAAATAGGCTAATGACAAACTTGACAATAAAGAGCACTATGTACCATATTATCTCAACACATTTTCTAAAGTGTTCGTATTTTTTTTTTGATGAAACTGAGGATTCCGGCACGTCTTTGTTCCGACGAATATTTTATGTAGTTCCACTGTTTTAATGCCAAATCAATAGGTACTCCGACTTCGCAGAATGTAGTAATTGTATAAAACTTGATGTTTCGGGGTCAATTGATTGATTAGCAATTCAATATAAACACAAAACACGTTGTGCAAAATTATTATCATCCATTGGAACTAAAACCTTAAAAATGTTAAACAAAAATATACAAATTGAATTGTCGTAGACAGAAGAATAGGTTGTGACTTCAGTTGTCTCTTTGTCAGTTAAATTGTTAAGGAAGTTGATGTTCCAACATAATCACAGCACTTACTGAAATGTCACGAATTTAATGATAATTAAACCTACAAATAAATAGCAATCTTCATGCATTTATCTCATCTCCTGCTATTAAGTTACTAAAGGTCAGTCAACTCAGGTTCATCATTATTATTCTCACAAGCTTCATCCCAGTTTTTTCGGGAGACAAGACTTTTCCATAACCAACTGAGAAATAAAACAATGTTTTCATGAAAGTTTTTGTATCCAAAACTTATTGCCTTTGTAAGGTCAGGTCAATTATGTAATATTTTTTTTGTTTTATCTTATCATTTGTGTCAAGAAGTTTCCCCATATTCAATGTTGTAAGGTATTGGTTCCAGTTAATATTTCCCAATAAGAAGATGCTTGGAGATGCTACTGTCCAATTCTTTTGATTTATGGTGCATTTTAATGTTAACATTGTTATTTCATTTCATTAAAATAAAATTATTAAAAAAAATATTTGTAGGGCATTGATTTGGAATGTCAATTTTTCACCCATAAATCAAATCACACAGGAATGTAGCAATATCTATAAGAATGTCATCATCGAAATGAAATTGTGTTATAACGCCATAAGCAGACGAATTAATAAATTATAAATAGAATTAGATTAGATGTGAGTTATGTATAATAAATAAAATGCATGTCGCAGAACACGCGTTGATGTCTTTTGTAGAGCGCAACGCACCTGCAATGACAAAGCTCACTCGCTACACTATTTACATACGTTACGCGGTCAAACGCAGTCTAGACGCCGTCATATGAGACTTGTTTTTATATCTACAATATTATTAAATTAATTTACATGATTCAAAAGTCTGTGAACTATTACTTTCTATAAATTGATATTATGACCGAATGATCTGTTGAAAGCAAAATCGTCCAACACTTTCCTTAAGTGACCTACCGCGATGTGTATTAAAGAGTGTAAAGTAAAAACTGGTCTTTGTAACTGTAGTTTGCGGGGAGTAGTAAGTAGGTGCGGGGGGATGTAGGTCGGACGCGCGACCACGCCGTGGCCCGCGCTCTACGAACCCAACAGACTCGTGATAAGACCTTTATGTCGATGTTTAGGCAATTCCATTATTTCAAGCCTAAACGAAACAAAGCATATACAACTTTATAAACAACGTAGTAGATACTAGAGAAAAGAATGATGCAATTTTTTTATTAGTTAATAGATTTATTTTCAAACAAGTATAGCCCGCTACGAGAGCCAACAGCCTTGATGGTTCTGAGTCAAGGTCACAGCGTTTGTCCCCATATCTTTGAGCGTCGAGTTTACTTTGGTTTATTGACAGTGTGTACGTAGGAAGAATTGTGTAGTATACGTTGTCTAAGTGGAATTACTAAACTGACTCTAGTGTTGGGTACAACGGAATGCATTAAGTACATTTCTCCATGATTTACCTTTTATAGAGTCTTATTAGATGTCTTGTATAATTTATTATTTCATTATAGTTCTGTAATTGAGTGTATGAAGAGATTTTGGTGAACAACGCATTACTTTTGGCAACAGTCAGTTGTCACGTACTTTATAATTACAGTGCGGTTAATGACACGCACATTACACACTTAGCCATTATTACAAAAACCGGTTTTTGACGGATACACGTGCCCACAATCCGACGTACTATGTTGAAATGATGGCCCACTCGTATACCACTAATCGCCACGACCACTAGATGGCCGCCGCCGGTGTCGCAACCGACGGACCTTCCACTCACTCGATACGAAATTCCTCGATCACCTGTAATACGAACGTGTATCGATCACATTGATTGCTAGCGTACTAACTTAGATTTATCTTAATCATCAATCGTGGTATGTTATTATACTGTTAGCTCATAATATAGGAATTTACGTTTACATAGTTACGTCGTCTATGGTTTTCAGTTTCATAAAATATTGAACTCAAACCACCTATGCACCGCCTTCCCTGGGTAGTCGTAGCACTCACTAGCCTAATCTGACATGGAAAACAGGTGTGACTTGTGTGTGTGTGTTACTAGTAATGAAACTTATCTGGGCCGTCGGTGTCTTTAGAGACGCATTTATTTATGCATTTCAGCTGAACTGAACTGAATGGTACAAAACGGATAGAGTCGTGTTACGGAACGTTGCGCGGCGCGGCTGTTTCGGTCGCCGATCTCCAAATGGCTGGTGTTGTGAGAAGGATGAGGGGGGAGTCAAGGCCGGCCGCGTGACATAGATCCCGCCACATTCACCTTCCGTCCGCCGGCCGCCGCCGTCGCCACCACCACCTGCCCACTGTCAAGGCTGCCTTGCGAAATGCAGCCGACTGCATACATCCAGTTATACGAGATCCGCTTCAAGAAATCATGTCGCAATTATCCGACAGGCTCTGATGACGGCCTTCGGCTATCGCGCAGGACAATTGCTATCCTACAAGTATAAAGTAAATTACCAATATTACCCCTATGGTGATGAGTTCCGCGTTCAATAAATATTGATGAAACTACCTTTTACCTTATCTGTCACGGTATTCCCCGCTGATGATACGATTCCTTAAATGGACCGCTTCATTTACTAGTTATGAAAATGCGGAAACTTTTTCAGCACGAAGTAAATGTCTTTATTTATTTTTTGCATCCAATAAGGAAAACTTTTGTTGTTACCGGGGTGACTGACACCGATTCGCCTTGAAAAGGGATTTAATATTATATTATGTTTTTATTTTATTTTGCATACGACCCTCGAATATTCAGGTTGAAAGCAGTTACAGCTACTGCGGGGACTTTATCGCTTGCATCTCGTACTTTCAGGAACATGAGAACAATATCAAGTGCTTGGCTCACTAGTTTAGCGATTCAAGAGAGGTGCGAACTTGCATTACAATGTATGGGTGTAAATGAATTACAGAATAGAAACTACAACGCATTCGGAATTAAGTTGGCGTGAAATCGTAGAGATTTTTCTGGTAAATTATTCATGTGGCTCACGTTGGGTAGACTTTCAACGCGTTCTTGTGAAAGCCTTTCACTCTTATCATGGGAGTTGCATATATTTTTGAACATTTATATAGTAAAATACAATGTATAGGTATGTCAATAATTTTCTCAGAAAATACGGCGCGCGATGTGTATATTGAACACATAGTTCTTTTGACAATATCAATGTAGGAGTAACATTGATATTGTCAAAAGAACTATGTATTAAGGAAGCTGCTTTTTGCCCGTACCCATTACAGTAGTCTGCTAAAAATTTTATGTCCAGGCACGTTATTAAGAATTACAATGAATATTTTCCTGTAATTAATGAAACATGAAACTGGTTCACGGATGTGAGTGTCATGACACATCGCGAGCGTATCGTCAATGCAGTTGTGCCGGTCCGGCTCGTGCACGTAACGGATGCGTTTTTAGCCCGGTTAGCGTACAGAAAGTGTGCTAACGCGTGCACCGATTTGCGCAACCAAGCGCGTACGATACGCGCGGCCACTCCCGTATGTAGTCCCGTTGCTTATGTTACTGATCTACACTTTACATCATTCATTATAAAATCATAAAGCGTATAAACTAGTCTTATCTAACCAATCTATTATCCAAACTATATTTTATTATGTGGTCTGCTGAGAAGCAGATTTGCGTTCACCTTCAAACGCACGAATAAATGCAACGATACTGCAAGAAACTAGTAAATTAGACTGGAAACAAAAATGAATGCAGTCATATTACTTATCATGATCGTTGTGAAACTTTTAAATTTCAGCCTCGGCCACTTATTTTTTTAATCTAATTGTATTACTGAGGATTAAAAGTTGACAGATTGAGATTTGACATTAAAAATTATAGAATGTGGGACATGCGTAATACCGGCCACCATAGACAACGGTTACGTTTCTAGTGATAATTACGGTAATTTAATTTTGAAAACGGCTGAACGGTCCGTACCTTTTCCGCCCAACAAACTTATCTCCGTGTCACACCTTAACGTTACGTAAAATTACTTCCAACATTCCATGGTGCATGGGTGCGCACGTAATAGGTAAAAATTCCGTCTAATATTTGAATAGTACCCAATGCAATGTTTCAGCATTTATCTAATTTAGGGATTACAAAATAGTTGTAAGCTCTTAAGTGTTATTTCAATGTTAATATTGACAACCATAAAAAAAAAAAACAATTTATAATCGACTAGCGACCCCCGATCCTGCTTCGCATGGGTGCAATCACGGAACAGATAACCTTATTTATCTGTTCCGTGGGTGCAATGAGGACATGTCAAAAAATTGCGATTTCTGTGATATATCCAAGTTAAATATTTATGTATTATAGACATACATTTTCCAGAATAAATGCTCCTAAATGACACAACCTAGTGGACATTGATTCGGTTGTCACCCTCATCAAAACCCATTATGTTGTAAAGAAGATCTAAGCGGTCACACAAACATAGGTACACAAAAAGCGACTTTGTTTTATAATATGTATAGTAGAGTTACGTGGGGTTACGTTATAGCCGGCCAATGTGCGATCACAAAAGCTTTTGATGTTAAAAAACGAAGCTCAAAATGTGTACGTTTTCGACGAAAAACGAGACGAATTTTATTTATACATCTCACATTAATTCAGTCACGTGCGTGTGTCAGGTCAGTACAAATAGTGCCTAATTACATCGATATTTAATTAACTAACATTTGATTGTGATATTTGTGTGTCATCGACTTTAAACCGGACCCGTCGCCGGATGCCTTCATTCATACCACCTTATGGAAATACGCATCGCGTCATCGTCCGACCACTTTCACATTTTTTGATTTCCTCCACTTAGTTGGCAATGAGTTCTTGTGCGACGAATATTACTGGGTGGTCAAGGACATCGCCAATTATAATTAGGTATGCCAACTAAAAAAATCTAAACTTGCTTTGGGAAGGCCTATGTTGGCATTCAACATAGGCCTTCCCAAAGCAAGTTTAGATTTTATAATATATTTTTTTTAGGTCGATTTACGAGCTATTGTGATATTATTAGTTTACAGTTACCAGTTTTGAATTTATTTTTTCGAACTAATTAACAAAATTTCTATAAATTTTCACACCAGAATCGTATTGTTCATTTGTTATATTGTAGGTATCTAACATTGGTTACAGACGTATTTTTTACAAATTAAATTGTTATCAATCAAACCCATTGTTTAATTACTGATGAAAAAAATGTTTGCGTCTATCGTCGGTTTCACAATCTTTATGATCGTATACTACGTTTTTAATTACCAATCATTAGAAAAGAAATTCGCATGAGCCAAATCGAAGTCTGTGCTTGGTGCTTGCTATTGATGAATGTAATTATACTGTTCAGCCGTAATGAGCCACTTTATTGTAATTGTTGGATTAAAGTGAAAAGTATTCTATGTAGAGTATGTAATAGGCACAGGCACCCATCTAAAGTGATGTTTTAGTCATTAGTACCTATTGTAGTTCGAAGAAAAAATCTATCTCTTAATTTTTTTATCGTATTTGTTGCATCGAATCAACGCGAACGTCGCATATTATCGAATAGTCCCATATAGCGGGTAAGTCGGCGTATTAAACCTGGCCACTGGATGTAGGCTAACAAGTGTCCAGTGGTTTAATGAGAGGCGGTTTGTGGTCGGTCCCCGTCGGCCGTGAGGTCCCGCGCGCCTACACTCGGAAGCAGCGCGCGCGCCGCCGGCGAAACGTCCGCGCTGCCATTAGTATGCGACCGAACACCGCATCACAACTTTCTCGACATTCTTGCCAACAACTGGAGAAATGAGCGCCATCGATACATTTATTACAATCTATGTTATTTACAGCAGCTGTGTACATACATAATGCTGTTTTGCAGCTCTATTTGTTGTTTCCCACTAGAACTATGAAGTTTTTCGGTGACGAATACTACTATATTCGTCACCAAAAAACGTCATAGTTCATGTGAGTGTTTATTCGGCATTCGTCACTGCTGCACAGATTACTTAATCGTTTAACCAAGATTTCCAGGTGTGGGACGTTCCAAAATGAAAATTATAAGCTAAGTGACTCGATCAGCATGTATTTATGTAATACCTATTATATGTACTCGTAATGTAACATAGATAGATTAATATGTGAATCACACTTGAAATATTGTATTTATTCATACTCTTATCACAACAGGATATTAGCAGGTATTGAGGATAACTAAAACAATATTATTGAATTTGAAATATTGGTACAATTTACTCGTACAAGTAGGAAAAATGGGTCCATATTGGCTCACCTAAAGTTCTTTACCCGAAATTGTTCTTCCTAATGATTTGTAATCCGAATGATCACTCTTCCTAAAATTTTTCATCCTAAAGTTTTCATTCATACTATTTGTAGTGCTACCGGCGATGTTCATAACACTCATGTTTCCGAAAATTGTAATTAATAATATCATTAATGTAAATATATTTAAACTCCTACTGTTTTTTATCATAAAACGCTTTTATCCTACTGAGAGAACATAATCATGAACCAGATGCTTTGAAGGAAAAGGTTTGTTTTTTTTTAAACTATTTCTTGTGATAACAAAACAACTGTTCACATTTTTACATTTAGACATTTTATTTTTGTTTATTGTTGTTACATATTTATTACTATAACTATACCTGAGCTAATTATGTCTAAAAACCAACTGTTTAGAATGATTTAGGTCGTTTCACTGATTTTTGTCTTAAATGAATGAAATTCAGGTCAAAGTGTCGTCTTGGGGGCACTATGAAAAAAATACTTAGAAAAATTTCGCGACCAATTTCGAGGTAGCGCTCGCCGGCCGCTGCCACGCGCGTAGTTGGTAGTAGTTCTAACCTAACCTAACCTAATCCTAATCTAAACAAAAAAGATATGACTTTGAATAATAGTGTAAAAGATGGTTATGTTGAGAAAATATAGGAAAACAAATAAAAGTATAATAGATGTTTATTGCTACTGACATTATGAAGTTGAATGTTTCGGAATTATGAACATTAGAGACAGAGTAGTTAGGAATTGTGATTGTTAGGATGAAAAATGTTAGGAAGAACATTTTCGGATTTCCAATTATCGGAGTTGAAAATTTAGGTGAACTTTGGCGCACCCAGGAAAAATACGTAGGTAAGTATTGTTGTTACCTAGCAACAATACTTATGTATTTTTCCTACTTACTTTTACTACTAAGTATTTATTGTTCATTGTAACTCAAATGATGTTTTGGTTTCAATTAAAAGTATGATTGATTATATTTACTCAAATATTTGACTAAACAGGCATAAGAACTGCAAAAACTCGTGTTAATAAGTCATTTTCTCCAAAAGTTTTCCCAAGCAATAGGTTTTCTCTGCGTGCATTGCAGTAATATTATAATTATTGATACATGCTATATGCGATAATGTGACTCACTTTCCCCTGCACACGTACGTTTCAAACGATACTCACGCGACGTGTGTAGATATAGTTTAAATTATTATTAATTAAGCGTACGTATAGGAGTATTGTGGTGCAACTTGAGGCCTATATTGGATAAAATAGAACTGCAATAGGCCGAGTTGATTAATTGATCACTCATGTTCTGTCAATGTTACAAGTAATGTTAGAAACCATTTTCTATGTGAGATTACAGGAGAGGTCTATATCTAAATCAATCTGCCAATCTGCCTAGCCTTTTCCCAAATATGTTGGGGTCGGCTACTCGGCTTCCAGTCTAACCGGATGCAGCTGAATATCAGTATTTTACATAAAGCGACTGCCCATCTGACCTCCACAACCCAGTAACTGGGTAATACGATACCCCTTGGTAAGACTGGTGTCAGACTTTCGGGGCTTCTGACGACTCTTAACAACTGTCAAAGATCCACAAATGACAGCCGGGACCAACGGCTTAACGTGCTTTCCGAAGCACGGAGGAGTCTTGGTATGTGAAGATGGTCACCCATCCACTGACCAACCCCGGCAAGCGTAGCTTAACTTGATAGATCGACCCGTGCGGCTGTTACTACTTAGCCACGAGCTCCTCTAGGTCTATATCTAAATGAAGCTGAGTGTGAGAGCTGAGAGTGATTTGGATGTTTGATAAACTTACCTTTTTATAATCTCATTAATCAGCCCCACGTCTAGGCTCTTAAGAGAATTCTTGACCTTTTGTAGTATTGAGGAGACAGACAACGCCGCGGCGCCATCTATTCTAGATGAAATATTATTTATAATGTTTTGTTTTCCTTGTAAATGTGTATTTTTAAATGTACTTACAGAAATTAACATCTGAATTAAATTGTTTCCAGGTGGCGATGGCCGGCGACTTCATCCTCGCCGTGGCGTCGATGATGATAGCTCGCTTGCGCAGCGATGACGTCACACTCGTGCTCAGCCAGGTAACTACTTCATTATCGCACATTAGCTACTATACAAATTCGCGAGGCTCCTAGCTAAATGAGATTTGGCAACGATAGCCCATTGACTTGGTAGGTCACTGTTTTATAGAGCGCATTATAGACTAGGTCGGCCTGCCGAATATCTTGAACAGGGATCACAGTGCAAACAATCAGCGAAAATGTCGGACAACTCATCTTATTTTGGAATATCTGTACTGTTCATATCCTTTACTGCTTATTGAGCGATGGAGGGCAAATAGTATTATCACTTTAGAGATAACTATTAAGTTTTGACTCTTGCCTCATTGCTTTATAAATAAATGAGTTGTACGTACACGGATCCAGCGTGGGTTTACTCAAAGTTCTGTGTAAAGTTAAGGCCGTTTTCTTAATAAACGAACATTGCGTAGGTATTGCGGATGCACCGATCATCGATCACCAATATATAGTATCTGTACAATATGTTATCTATATTTCAACATTATGTCATTAATACCCACAGCTCTTATACAAGTCATAGCGATCTAATTAATATTCAAGGGGCGGTGCATAAGTGTTGAAGGAATCTCAGATGATACCCATTATTTTATTGTAAAGGATTTGTACCCTGCATTTACTTAGTTACCGCTGATGTTTATAGAAGGCAGCTTCATAAAAAAAAAAAATCAATGAGGTTTCAATGATGCTTTTGTAGGACATTTCCATAGCCTATTTATATTGAAGGCTCAAAAACTCTATTCCAAGTATGATTATTATGACCAGTTAATTTATGCCTTCTATTTTTGGATGATCAAATTAGTTACATACTACCTCAAAAATTTGATTCCGCAACCGTTCTCCTAAGACCGATTCGCCATTGGACTGTTCGTCGACAGGACGATTCATTTATTTCCGTTTCCCCAGCAGAGTCTTTCCCCTACGGACATTTCGCCGACAGAACCTTTCATCTACGTCACTTTCGACGACAGGCCTTGTCAGCTACAGATTGGTTCACCGACACGACGATAAACCTATAACTCTTTTAACTACAGACCTTTCCAACTACGGAGAATTCGCCGTCAATCTTATGACAAGCGATATTACAAAAAACACACATCTACAGCTTACTGTGTCTTTACTTAGAGATCAGGGCCGGCTAGTTGCCCTAGAGGATGCGTGGATGCGTGTCACGCTTAAGTTGAGCCAAGAAAAAGGACGCAGCAGCAGTGTGTTATATTCGGTGATCGGATATTCGGATGCATATTTACCTAATCGATACAAAAAAGCATTCCATATTAGCCAACACCTGCACGTAAGTAAATATACATTCGATTCTATAATCAGAACTCAAAATTTGTCGATCCCGGAATCCCAGAATTTCTTTGAATACAAAAGTGCTTTCCATAATAGCCAACACCTCAACTTTAGGCAAATATGCATTCAAATATCCGATCACTGAATATAACACACTGCTGCTGCGTCCTTTTTTTTGGCTCAACTTAAGCGTGACACGCATCCACGAGTCTTGATCCTCTAGGAGTCTAGGGTAACTAGCCGGCCCTGATCTCTTAGTAAAGACACAGTAAGCTGTAGATGTGTGTTTTTCGTAATATCGCTTGTCATAAGATTGACGGCGAATTCTCCGTAGTTGGAAAGGTCTGTAGTTAAAAGAGTTATAGGTTTATCGTCGTGTCGGTGAACCAATCTGTAGCTGAAAAGGCCTGTCGTCGAAAGTGACGTAGATGAAAGGTTCTGTCGGCGAAATGTCCGTAGGGGAAAGACTCTGCTGGGGAAACGGAAATAAATGAATCGTCCTGTCGACGAACAGTCCAATGGCGAATCGGTCTTAGGAGAACGGTTGCGGAATCCAAAAATTTTGACAAAGACGTTTAGTGATGTAAACTGAGGGGCAATAATGAAGTTTTGTAATATTTAATGCCGCACCATACAATAAACGCCGATGCGCTTGATGTGATAAAATGTTTACATCTAACATTAGTATTGAGTTTCATCATTATATTGAGGTACTCCCATTCAGAGTCTCAAGTAGTAGCACAACCATTACTTTAATACAACCTTTTGAGTGTTCGTGCGCACACGCATGCTCAATTGGGGTCGAATGTTCGGTTAGAATATTCATTAAAACGATTCATCCTGTCGGCCTTAAGTGCGATGGTAATAACGCTGTGCCATATGTTTCAATGATTTTTATTGTTCTTATAAGCAACTTACCACTAATTATGTGCTATACATCTACCACTAACTAATTGTCTGAATTCTAACCTAACACTAATTGTGTTTTGCAACATAAATAATTTTACTCAAACATGCTTGGAAATTCGAACATTATTTTGACAACTTTCTTCGAGATAAATCGAAATTGCTGTACCTACTGGTTAAAAAAAAGCGAGCGCGCGGCCGGCAATCTTAGTATGAAAATCCATACGTGTCTGTCGAGTTTAGCGGCCAAATAGTTATTTAAAAATGGAACTAACTTTTTACTTCAACACATGGCAACCAAGGAGGTAACTTATCAAAGATTTTATGGGGTTTGAAGATTTAGGGGGTATACATATATTTTTGTCTCTTTCGCTCTTAACTAAAATATTACCTATACATGATGCAATTATGTTTTCATAGTTTAATATACTTTTTTTTTTAATTACCTGAAGGGAAAAAAACAAAAAAAGTCCTTGTTTCAGGGTTCAGTTTTCGACTTATATTTCGGTGAATAACTCCGAAACCTGACGCTTCAGGATATTATGTTATATGACATTTTTTGTTTGTATAAGTCTCCTCTATCTAAATATATAAGTTTCGATTATCACCGCGATTCTGAAAAAAAAATCTAAATGGCGGCCTCACTTTAGGGCCACCCTCCATACATAAATCTTCAAACCCCTTTCGAAGTTTCTTTGCAAATGGAGCTGTATAGAGAAGAAACAAATGAACCAACGGGCGCGTGAAAAATATGCTTTGTTCGACATTGATTCTGGAATTAATAATTAATTTACTTAGATTGAATTTCCGCGCATTGTTTGAGAAAAGTACTATACAAGCCTTAGCCGCAACCAGTCATTGATGGACTCACGTATGTGTGCCTCGGCTTCGCCTCGGCCCACATTTTCACGATCGTCCATCAGTGCCCTAATTGCTGGCCTCCACAATAATGTACTATTGTTGATCGAAATTATATGATAATATTAAGAGTTTTTGATCACAATCGAAAGTATTGAAAAAATCTCATTGTGAAGTTGTATAATGTTGTCTATACAGTTTGGCTATTACTTTGATAGTTTCAAAAATCTAAAAAGTGAAATGCGAGAGTACTATAGCAGCACACATCATCTTAATTTAAAAATCTGTTGAATTTTATCTCTGTTTGACTGTATGAGCATTTTGGAAATTTTAAAATCAGTGTTTCGAAATATTTGTATGATGACCTTTGTATTGAGTTCTTGAATAATTATATCATTTGAATAATGACATTATTCTAGTACACTCTAATGAGTGCTATTATCGTTTGAATAAATTTCATGAATGTCGAAATCTTGTAATGAAAATAATATAAATAAATTGTTGCATAAAATTAAGTAACTAAGCAATTCAGTAAGTTCTGAATACCAACTGCTTGCGTGAAATTTAAACATATTATAAAAAAAGGAGCCATATAGTTGTAGTAGAATATAGCAGATAGTTATAGATTTAACCTTTTAAATGATTACCACCGCGCTATGCTTTTATGGAGCTAAGCAGTTAATCATGACTTATACAGGGTGGACAATAGTTACGTCATAAAAAAAAAATATTCTTCATGCCTCATACATGGGGTATCTGAAAATACCATATGTTCTGTGATTTTTTGTAGTTTTTGAGTTATAATTTTTTTTTGTTTTCTTGAGAGGTGGCTTTAAAAAATCATTTTTTTTGTGGGTATTTCTCACTTTTTTAATGACATAACCGTCTTGTATGTTACTTTCATACGTAAAATAGTAAACTTCCTAACATTCCAGCAAGCTACTCAAAAAAGTATCGATAGCAGGGATTTAAGTTTTTAGTGGGATATACTGAAATTGAAAAAATCTTCAATTTAAAAATACTAAAAGGTGTTTCCATAGGTTCTCACAGACTATAAAAACTATGCAGGCTGCTATAAGTTAGTACTTAACAAGCTATTATTAGCTGTAATCGGCCTTCAAAGGTGGATAGGCTAAAAATCCTTTTAACCTTTAACATATTATTTTGCCTACTTAAATTATTTTGACTGTGTTTACGTTCTCCGAACTATCGTATAACAATAACTATACGGTAGTCATTGAGTTAAATGTACTTACGTAGTACATTTAACTCAATGACGGTAGTTCGTAGAACGTAAAGAGAAAAACATGAAGTTTAGGCATCTTCTGTCTTTTATTGATAGCCGTACGTCAGGAATAATCTGTAAGAATGCATGTCTGTTTTGTGGGCCATTTGGTAGTACAGAAGAAGTTTTATAAAACGAACGAACGAAGAAAGTCGCGGGTAGAAGCTAGTAAACTGTAAAGTACAAATAATTCTTCCCAATTAGATCAACTTTCGCGTAGACTTTATTTGTAAATTGTAACGGATTTTTATTTGCTTGGTCAGCCTGGAAAAATATCTAGTCATCATGTGCGATGTGCGAACAACCTTAGCAACACGACAACCTCGGGTCTTATAATTATCCTAATACGTGGCCAAGGGAATACTACTTCAGTAATGATGATGACAGTTTTTATTGTTTTATAGTATATATTAATTATTATCAAACAGTGTACTTTAAGCCCACGTTCGTGAATTTATCGCGCACTGGATTTTCAATTCTCGGTGTTGAGCCAAGCATTGAGAGTTCAAAAGTGCCATTGCGTTGAAAAAGACACTATTGGATTTGCAACTTTTGTAGCTAAGCAGAGCGTTGAAAACCCAGTGTGGGAATAAATCGCCCGTGCGTCCCTGGGCTTATTAAATTATCTGCAAAAAGTAACGCAACATAATTATACCTAAATAGGTGCAAGTTATTACTTGTGTATGACAGATCTGGTAATTAACATTGATTGTCCTTACTAAGGCTTGCGGGTAAAGTTCAGTATCCTTGAAAACCCTTTAATTTTGCAATGTATTTTTTGCATCAAGTTTGTTGTATTATTCAATTTGCACCACTATTGTACAGGTGTCGCACGGCGCAATTAATCGATAACGAGTGACCTTGCCCGTCACAGAACATGCTGTTTAGGTGACCATTTGTGCTATACCAAGCCGTGGAAGCAATGATTTGATTCAATGCAAAATGTACGTTGCATTGTATTGTATAACGGGCTGGTACGTGCGTACGAAACATAGGAAATGTACGTTCCACGCATCGACTCATCGATCGATCATTATAGTTCAGCATACAACATCTGATAAAATTTACGACTCCTTAAATATTATGATCAGTTACAACAGTGATGTATTGTTTATTTCCAGGTGGTGACAGACCTCGTACAGGGCGAGTTCATGCAGCTGGGCAGCAAGGAGACTGAGAACGAACGGTTCGCGCATTACCTCACCAAGACTTACAGGAAGACGGCCTCGCTCATCGCCAACTCAGTCAAAGCGGTAATATTCTCATTAGTCATGTGTAATGTTATTCTAATTACAGAATTATGCTTATTAGAACTTATAAGGAAGCAAGCCTCGTTTGCAAATGTGAAGAATATTATTTGAATGGAGACTTTAGAAATTATTTCACCCGTCACTTGTTTTGTTCTCCTATTAGCTTTATTAGCAATAGTAGTAAGTACCTACCTAGTTTTAAAAACTGCAATTTCGTGACACTAATATGAACTAAGTAATGAAATTAAGGAAGCACAATATTTAATGGATTCTACAGTTGTTATCCCACATCGTTAATAACATCTACAATAATTAAAATGTACCAAATGATATTAGTCTACATATTTTGTTCTCTATTTATGATTATTGTTTGCTCAAAATCGCACAGAATAAAATAACTTTTATCAAAATTATACCGAATAATAGGTACGAATATTCTTAATGGCTTTACAATATAATTACAACTAGTTATTACAATTTTATAATGTGGATCTAAGTAGCTGTCATTCTATTAAGAATATACAAATAGTTAAGTAGCAAGAGGGATTCGAACAAGATTTTGAATCCAGTTACCCCTTTCAATGCACTCATAGGTTTATCCAACAAAGCGGAAAGAAAACCGTAAATTACTACATTACTACTAGGACAATATTTTTTTTTTTCTATGTTTGTATCATTCTATTTAGTTTGTGTTCTTCCTGTGCGAGTTCCAATAAATACATTTTCTCTCTTTCTTATTACCCTATTTTCACATATCTCAGCTGCCGATAATGCCGCTGCACCCAATCAGTGACTTACCACTTCGACTGCAATAAATTCTTTCTCTATGCAGCGAAACACCATCGATCGGCTAAGACGCTAAGTACATGTATATGTACTGGTCCCGAGTACTAAAATTATCCAAATTTCTAGGTGGCCCTCCTAAGCGGCGCAGACGAGAGTACGTGCGAGCTAGCGTTCCAATATGGCCGTAACCTCGGTCTGTCCTTCCAACTGGTGGACGATCTGCTGGACTTCGTGTCTTCAGCGCAGGCTATGGGCAAACCCACCGCCGCTGACCTCAAACTTGGACTGGCCACCGCACCCGTGCTGTTTGCCTGTGAAAAGGTATTTTGGCATCGAGATATAAGTACTAACGTACTAGAGAAGACACCGTAAATTCCTACTTTGTCTCGTTCAACTGCGGCGATCGCGCCGCAGTTAAGACCTTTTCGCCGAGAATAAATACACTTCCGCAGCAAATCTAGCGCTGTGGTAAATTAGTTATCAAGTAGGCAGAAGAAGCAGACTGTGTCTCATCTGCGGGTACGGATACCTATGAGAATCTCCTTGCATCGCGCATGCACCGCAGTTGTCAAACTTGACATCCGAGGGACACATTTTTTGTTCACGGTGTCTTCTCTAGTTTACATTGATCTCAATGTATTTTGGTTTTTTAATTTTTTGTCTGAATCTATATTATTATAAAACGGTATGGTCAAATGTCATTTTTAGTTCGTTTTTTTCTTGCATTATGCTCACATAGTTTCCAAAATAAATAGAAAAATGTGTGTTCACGAATTTAACGACACTAGCAGTAGCCTGTTGCAGAAGTGTTTCTGAATACGAAAAATTCTCCTAAAAGCCCAACGTACACAAATACTCAGAATCGAAACACGGTAAGACATACAAATATAAGTTCTGTGTGGGAATCTTCGATCAAGAATACACTAGATTCAGGATTAGCGACTCAAAAACGGCCCGAAAAATAAGACAACGTGGCTTTATGTTGTGCGATTAAAAATAGAATAAACACCAATTTTAAACAATATATTATTAGTAGAATAAGCACCAATTACAATACAAAGATTTTAAGTTTTTATTTTAGAATAAATATTTTTGTGCTTATTCTAAAATCACTTTATTTACAAACTTCAAGCTAATTTGTTATAAAATTTTCTCCGATGATAGACAGTCCTAAACTTTAATATATCGCAAATATAATTCAAGTTTATGTTCGCGTATTATAGTAGATCATAAACTAAAGTTGATGATATTTAAAACCTTTTCATAACTTTTTTGAATTAGGACCATAAATCAATCAATATCCTTTTCCCAGTTTCCAATTATGTTGGGGTGGGGTCGGTTTTTGGTCTAACCGGATGCAGCTGAATAGCGGTATTTGAATTAAGATTATTAATGTACAAAAGTACTATCAATCGTGGCCAGTTGAGCAATAAATTTTTGTTCGTGATCCTATATCTAGAGTATTCTTGATCAAAAGTGGAAATCGAATTTGAGACATATAGCGCAGCAACCAACCGCTCAGCCACAGCGGCAGCCGTGCCGTCATGCACTTTGAAATAACTAGTTAAACAGGATGAATAAGAACCACTGATAATAATAATGTTGAATAACCAGCCAGTTTTCGCTCCAGTTTAATATAAATTAGACAACTTCGTCAGTTACAAAAAATATAAGGCTAAATCTAAGTTTTCAAATAGCTTGAGTATATGAGTACTTGACCTACATACCTAATTCCAAATGATCTTAGGTCGACATTTAAATATTTAGAATTTCTCAGTGCGAGATGTGAGCGTGTTTAAATTCGACTAAATAATGTGAAACCGGTTGCCCTACCTCAGCTTAACATACTCGCGGCCATACCGGGTGGTTAAACACACACTTGCGCAAAAATATTCGTTTTCGCAATACACACGTTGGGCCACAGCCGAAGCATTTGCACCATATTGCAAAAATATTCACGTTTTACCCGCTATGACAGCCGGTTGTGAGTTGTGACGAATACGACGCGAAATGAAGATGAAATTCTTTATTCGCATTGTGATGACACGTCATAGTTAAATTAATAAAAATGAAAGTTATGAAAGTGTTTGGAGCTTTATGTTTATAGTAACTGGTCGCATCGAGCTCTGCTTGAGTGAAATAAGATAAACATATCGTCCAGTTATCGTTATATAACATTATATCTGAGGCTATGAAAATAGAGAAAACTAATTTTCCCAGATATGAGACCTAGGTTGATCGATATTTTGCCCCCGTAAAGCCCTTTATTGCATTTTCCACCAAGAACGTGAATCACGTTCATAAATTCCATCCTGTATATTTGTAACAAATACACAGGATGGAATTTATGAACCCCACTAAATACTAGAGATAGCAAATTTTAACTGAAAAGAAACAATACTTTATTTTAAAAAAGAAACAAATCTGCATTCAAAGATTTTCAAAAATTTGCTTGCCACACTCTAGAATCGAACCGGCTAAAATCCGAAAAATTTACATCCAGTACTTTTATGGCTTCAATCGACAGGGATCAAATCTCTGTAATAAACATGATAAATTTATAATAAGGCTTCATGTTTTTATTGTTGATTCATAGAACGATTGGAGCAATGTTTTTTGGCATGCAAAATGAACAATAACAAAAATATACTACACACATCAAAAGTGTCTAGGGATCAAGCATTTTTATGCGGATTTCTTGAGATTGAGATGTGGCTTTGTAATAAATTTATGATTTTATAAATTTATATGGATCCTTTTTGGTGCATTTCATAATTTGAATCAGGAACTGTGAATCAAATTCGAGTAAAAGATGAAAATCAGCTGTCAATATTTTCCCTATAAAAACATACAACGCATTGAAGACATTATTAGTGCTACTGTTTCCCTACTACTGATTAAAACCAACGTTATTATGGAGCAGCGACGTCATTTAAGCAGGGAAGAAATGCTCAGAGCCGTGGGAATGATAGAAGCTGGTTCCCGGCAACGTACTGTGGCTTTAGCTCTGAATACAAGTCAGAGTGTTATCAGTCGACTTTGGACACGTTACCGAAGCACTGGTACCGTGGCTGAGCGCCATGGAGGACGGTATCGCTGCACCACACGGAGACAAGACCGATACATTCAAATCTTAGCTCGAAGAGCTCCAACAATAACCGCCATGATGTTAGCCGTGAGGCTTCATCACTCTTCAGGGAACTTAATTAGCGACCAAACAGTCAGAAACCGCTTGCATGAAGTGAACCTTCATTCCCGAAGACCGCTACGGGTACCACCTATAGCAATGCACAATCGTAGGATTCGATATCAATGGGCTCTTGAACACAGAAATTGGGCAGAAGAACAATGGCGTTTCGTGTGCTTTTCTGATGAGTCTCGTTTTGGTATGAGACCGGATACAAGACGTATACGACACTGGAGAACCCCTGGACGCCAACAGCGATTAAAATCCTGCCAGGAAGTCCATCCTTATAGTGGTGGAACCATCATGGTATGGGCGGGTATTTGGATCGGCGGAAGAACTGAGTTGATTTGGATTAGAGGCAACCTCAACGCTCAAATTTATGCTGAGACGATTGTATCAGACGTCATCGTTCCTCTACAAGTGCAAATCGGTCCCTTATTTCAGTTAATGCATGATAATGCACGACCGCACACCGCAAGAGTTGTAAGACAGACTCTCGCCGCAGCTAACATCAATGTCCTGCCCTGGCCTGCTCAGTCGCCAGACTTGAACCCGATTGAGCATGCATGGGATATGCTACAGAGAAGAGCTCTGCCGAATATGGAGGGTATCCAGTCGCAAGAAGACCTTTTTTTGTTGTTGCAACGAACATGGGCGGCCATTCCACAGCGTGATTTGGATGAACTCATTTTGAGTATGCCAAACCGATGTTCTTGTGTTGTTAGTGTTCGCGGTAGAAACACGGATTATTAATTGTTTAAGTTACCCAATAAAATTTTAAAGAAAACTGTTATTTCAGTCTTTTTTTCGAACTTTAATGTTAGTGGTTCAAATGTCAAAAATCCCTTTATTAGGAAAATGGCAAATTTCTTTATTAATGCAAAGGTGACTTGGTTTATCGTTACTGTGACAAACGAAAACACTTTATTTGATGAATCCTTAAAGAAAATTTTAATTAATATCAATCAGGAGAAAAGTTATTGCAAAAATATATGTTGATCCCTAGACACTTTTGATGTGTGTATTTGCATGAACGGTATTCAGGTCCGGTCTGTCTAATCTAATATTTTACAAAATTATCGTGACAGTCCACATCTGCGTGTATTTGCAATCTGATTGAATGGTTTTCGTTCCCTTCCAGTATCCAGAACTGAACCCGATGATAATGAGGCGGTTCCAAGAGCCCGGCGACGTAGAGAAGGCGTACGAGCTGGTGCACAAGTCGCGCGGCCTGGAGCAGACGCGCTTCCTGGCGCGCAAGCACGGCGCCGAGGCCGCGCGCCTGGCCGCCGAGCTGGTGGACTCGCCCTACCAGAAGGGCCTCGTCGTCACCACCGACCTCGTGCTCAACAGGATCAAATAGTACTCAACCACCACAGTACGCGCACGACCAAAATAACTCTAATATATTCCATGAAAGGCATCCACAGTTCTAACGCCTCCCACCCGATGGTGAGGCTTCGAAACCGAACGTCGAAGTAGTTTTTCGCTCACGTGGCAGCACGTCTACACGTGATCATAAGAGTACTTTGAAAGATTTCACTTTCCATGTCGAGCGCCTCCTTTAATGTTACTTAAAGGTTCATACGCGAGACCCACAGAATTCTGGATACCTTTTTGTAAGGGATATAGAGGCGATGGACAATTTATTTTTAGTAATGTATGAGTGATCGGTGATCAGTCGGGCCCGGTCGCCGCCGCCGGGGCTCGGCGCGTCGCGAGTGAACGTTTGTGTATATGAGAGTGAATTGAGCCAACATGGCGACATATATCGTAGATATTATACGTCAAGCTATACCATGTGCCCTGATAAAATAAACATAATAATTTCTACTATACACTATATAAAACACTATGTAGATTGTTGTTATATTATTGTGATCAGTAGAACTGATTGTCAAGTAATTATATATTACATAATGTTAAAAGTATATATATTTTATTGGTATTTTATATACATATTTGTACTTTTGTCCTTCACTTGTGTGACCTGATTTATTTTAAGATAATTTTCTGTGAGTTTTGTGACACCATGAAGTACGACTAGCGCGAAGCTATCGCTGCCAGGGAGCGTGTATGACTACTCGTTACCAAATACTGTACGCTATATGTACATACCTGTACTGCTTATATAAATATGCTCAACTGTTGTTTTTATCGTGCAATCTTTATGTAGGTATAGAGATAGAAAGTACCTGTGTTCATGCACAAATATGCTATCGACGATTATCACAAAATTGCTTACACTTTGATTTCATAAGTTGCTGTTCGTTTGTTTCTTACTGTATGTATTTTATGATGTGTAAATACTGAGAGTCATTGGATAAGTTACCCGTGTTTTATCTTCAAAACCAATTACCTCAATTTCTTTAGAGTACATGTTGCATACTAGAGGTGTATGTTATATTCTGACCTAGTATTAAATTGTAAGTATTTTACGAGGCCGCACTACACATTGAGGCAGAATGTAAACATCGGTTAGCCAATTAGTACGTTTCAATTGTAAATAATACTAACAACTAAATATATTCAATGTAACAGAGGTTTATATAGACAAATGAAGTATCAGAGTACCGCAAAAATTATGCACCATAAGCGCAGTATTCTTAAAACTTTTTTCTTGAAATTATTAATATTTAACAAAATATTAGTCATTAATAAGGTAAATTAGTAGGGCTGACATAACGACTGAAACTACATGAAATAAGCTCCGACAAACACCACCTTTCAAAATTATTATGTAAAGGTCTCCAGCAGATACAGAATCCAAGTGGAAAGCGATTACACATTATTGGTAAATGAAGCATGCGTTTCCTTTGTGCGTTTATGCCGTCCAATATACGATTAGTCACCGCACCAAATTAATAATTTGTGTGAAAACTCGTTTTAAATATAGGTTCACACGCAACTCGTTATCATTTTTAATTGTTGTGGAAATGCTTTTTAAGTGGAACCACGGAGCGTGGAGATGCAAACGATTCAGTTAATTGCTGTAATGGACGAACTTATTTCATACCTTGATCGCTGTGTCAGCCAATTCAATAAATGGAGATGGAGGTGTATGTTTTTTTGTACATTAAAAATGTTAAAAATGGGAGTCAATGAAGTTTATTTATATGTATGTAGACATACTTTCATAGGACATACGTTTGTAAATATTATTATTCTGTAAAATGGTAAATCATGAATAATTTTTAATATAAACATTAGTTACAAAATACTGTTTTATTTCAATTATTTTTATAATTCACACTAAAGTACATAACATTTTGCATACAAGAGTACCTTCAGAAGTTTTGTTTACAACTTACCCTTCTAGACGTTACGCAACATCGATACTTGCAAGGACGCACGCAAACGTTTAGTATTGGCGTCCTTGACAAAGTCGTAAAATCATCAGCGTAGTTTAACAGACAATTTTATTGGTGACCCATTTTCACGGCACCCATGGCACTTTTCTGCTTGCAAGCTATGTATGTATATGAATGAATGCAATAGGATTCGTAGCCGCGTGTTTGCGGCAATCGATCGGTCCGCGCCCGGCACCGCCAGGACGAGCCGAATGCCAGCTCAAAATGACATGAAAAATGTATATGACCTACTGCACTATACAAAGTACCACAATAATACATGACGAAAAGTAACAAGGGTTACACACCAAAAGTAAACCTTATTGAAACGCAACAAAGATATAATTCGAGCAACTCTGGTAGGTAGGACACCCTTAAACGCGGCGGGTTAATTACAAAGTGTCTACGTTCTTAATAGATCAGGCAAGTGTAGTTATCACGTAATAAGAATAGCTTTTGTATACACTTGATTAAATATAGAAGAAAGAGGTACAACTACAGGGATAGTACAGAACTACTTACGTGCGGTGGGTCCGTTATTTTTGCAAGTATTTTTTGTCGTGCGCCTTAACTTCGCGGAATTTGATTACCTTCAAGGAAATATTTATTGCTCGTATATTAGACATAGGAGACAAACGTGATATCGCGATATGTAAATTTGCAAAATTCGCATATTAGGTTTTCTGCCGGTTTCTTATTGATTAAAGATAAGTAGCCGTATCTTTGTTCGAGTAACTTTTTGCGAAGGCCAAGTATAATGCTCACTCGTGTTGTGATCACTTCTACTTCACTCGAAGTCGCCAGTCTTGGTTTAGTTTGTGTCTGATTTTTGGATAGTATCTACAAGTCATTAAAAAGCTTTTCATATTTAAAAATCGTTCACCAATAGGTTGAAAGTTAACAATGAAACGACCTACTTGAAGCCTATTAATACGAAGTTAAGGTACAACAAAGCGCTTAATCACAACTGGTGATTTGCAAGAATATTCTAGTCAAAACTCAAAACCTATCAAGAATCAGTTATATCCCATACGCCTATGTGGAAACTTGTTGTGCTTATTCGGTACCAAAGTGGTTGTTACGCTTATTAAATACCATTATCTACAATTCTTAAGGTAAGTGGACAATTTAGGAATTGTTGTAATACTAATACGTTGATTGCTGAAAATAATGAGTCTCGTCTATCTTTTGATCACAAAGTGCGACTGAAAATAATGAGTCTTTTAAATGTCGTTACACGGTTACACTGCCCTGCTGTAGCGTCAGTGCATTTTGTAAAACTACGCGAAACAACTAGGTACCTACATTCTGTGCGACTTTAATGAGTCCGTTTATTTTCCTAAAGTTTATATGGAAGGTCTACATTACAGTTTATGTAAAAAAATTACTTCTATCAATAAGTAGGCAGGTACCTTGGTAGAGGTACAGACCTATATTTTAAGAAGTATTATATCCCATTTATAGAAACTTTTATGAATTTTCTTGCCTTCGTAAGAACAAGGTAGGTACCTACTTGTAGGTAATGGAATCGTTCCTACTTCATTTTCCAGAGCCTTATAGCTGGCATAGTTAGCTGACATTAAGAAGCACGTCATGGCTGAATAATTAAAGCCGTGAAGAACGTTGCATGTAGGTAGAAAATTAGAGTTGAATTTTACATGACCATCGAAGTCGTTAATAGGAGTATCCGTTATCAATACACCCGCATGTTTTGATAAAACTGCATCACGTTATTGACTTAGTTTTATCTAAGTATTAAGTCAAAAAGGTAGGTAAGTACTAGGACTATGGCTGACGCTGGCTGTAACGGTCAGCAGCAAAAGTCGATTAATACTTCAGTTTTTTTTTAAATCTTTATTATTGAGTAAAATATTCACAAAATATCTGTAGTTAGGTAATGTAAAATCGAATGAATCGACTCTTGTTGCTGACTACAACTTCTAATTCTTTTTGTATGTAGTCGTCTTTTGTTATTTGTTTAGTGATATTTACCTTTGGACATGGGCGTACCAGGGGGGCGGCAGGGGAGGTCAGCTCCCCCCCCTGGATTTTGTTTGTCTAAGCACTGTTGTCGATAAGTTAAGTTACAGTCACGTTAAGACTTCCTTTACAACTACAATATAATTATTATGCATCACCTACCGCATATAATATGCATAACCGATTATGGAAGACGTTCTATGTTCGGCTGTTTTTTTTTTATAATGCTTGACGATATTTTCGTCAATAGTGGACCAACTTTTCTTTTTTTTTTTTTCATTTAATAAAGAAAATTATATTCGTTCCATAATTGACGAAAATATTGATGAACATATATATTTAAAAAAAAAACACAGATGAACATAGAAGTCGGTTAAAAATACACGAATGCAGTAGCAATATCAAACTATGTAAAACATGTGGGGCGAGGGAATTTCTAATTTGCCCATCTGGGCCAAAAGCTGGGTACGCCCATGCCTTTGGATTATGGTTTAAAAACAAAGCATTATACCTACAACAAAAGAAAATAAATTCCGCGAACGATTTCAGACTGAAAAATTGGTATCATAATTTATACTTATCACGCACTGATACCATAACTCAATGGAAACGTTCACAACTGTGCACAGTTTCAGTTGAAACGGCGCGGCGACTTCGCGAGACGCTTTCAGTGGTTGGCGGAGAGCCGTTCAGTAACTACCGGACACCTGAAATGATCATCTTCAGTGTGTGCACATTCCTCCCTGCGTTCATACTTGTCAGAATCTGTGGCGTGCTTAGTTATGTGATATGAAATTAGTTGTTGGGTTTAGTGAAACTATAGTTTAAATGTTTGCTTTGCACTCTCGACGATTGCGTAGGTAAGATATCGTTTTATGGCCTGTAGACAAAACTTGTGCTTTCTAAATAAGTAAGGAATTACAGATTATCTACGTAATGAAAAACATAATATTGTTTGATAATCGGTCAATTTAATCATTCGGAAATAATAGCAACATAATATTAATGTGTTAAATGATGAATCAGAATTTAATCAATTAAAATATTGCACTAAGCCGTATAGATTAGAAAGAGAGGCTATCCGACCTACCACCCGACCAGTCCTCAAAATACAATAGGTATAACATAACACATTCTACGAATCTCTTCACGACTGATTAAATACGACCCGTGAGATTTTCAGATGTTTGAAATACCTATGTTGTAAGTAGTTTTACCAAAAGTTTGGCTAAAAGTTTCACCAGCGTATAGACAAGTCTAAATAAAACGATGTGTATAGGCGGCTAAGCGTCCCGACGTCAGGGTCACTTCGACGTCGAGCGCGAGAGCGACGTCGTGCCGAGCAGACGAGGGCGGAGGGCGAGAAGATCGCGCGCGAGACGAGGGAGCGGAGGACACGAGACCAACGCGAACAACAGCGGAAGGTAATCTTAATGTCGTGATAACAATGTAACTTTTATAATTCATTATGAACTTTCTGAGTTTGTGAAGTTCGCCATTCGATTACGGAAAACATCGTTAGCGAACTTGGACTTAAAGTTAGCATAAGTCTGAAATCGCCAACCCGTCTTGAGCGTGGCGATCAATGCTCGTGCCTTCTTTGTATCAGAAGAGGCCTTTGCCCTACAGCGGGACAATAATAGGCTGGTATTATTATGTTAATAGCCAAATGAAGCTTTTTAAAAGAGATACAACGGTTGTTATGGCTTTTCCATAAAGTGGTACTAATAAAAAGCTCTAATGGAATATTGTAGCTTACCTACTTTTTAAATAAACCTGCGCCCAAAAACCATTAGGTAACCTACCTATATACGATAAATTGATTGACTGGTATTACGTTTTTGACAATTAGTTCTAAAATAGATCGTCGTAACAGCAACAGATAGGCTGTTCGTTTGTTTGCTCTAACTGCTAATATAATAATTGCCAAAACTGACTAAATTCATAATTATAATAGAGGAAACTAAACAGTTTCAAAATATAGGTAGCTTTTGATATGTGAAGGTTAGCAGTCATTTAATTGTCTTCGGTTGCAAGTAAATACTATGGTACCTACTTACTCCGTTATAATAGGCTCATTTAACAAACGTATTCGTTACTCGTCTAACCTTTTGTGCTTTTGATCTTTGCCACCAGTTACACAATATAATTTGGTATGATTAAATCTTCAATTTCCAGTGTGGTTATTAATGATAATGTGTGTTAAGTACCGATTGTCCAGAGGATCTATCCAGCCATATGTTGTAATCAATAAAATGGTTGACAAAGGCAAAAAAAATTGTAGGTAAATATTACTAGAGTCTGGCTAACGAAAGTTGGCCCTGGAATTATTTGCGAACTTTTTATATAGCAACTCTGTATGAACGTGAACGTCAATTTGACAAGGTTGTCGTTCGGTATCTCTGGAGTATTTAGTGTTGTCATGCATGTATTTTTTAAATTTGCCGCCAATATTCTGGGGCCAACTTTCGTTAGCCAGACTCTAAAATTAAATATAATTTTCCCAAGTAACACGATAACGCGGTTAAAATGATGACACCTCCACCATAAGATTTATATCTGTGCCTCCCACCTGACTGATGAAATAGAAGGTGCCGCACCAGCCTCTTCATAACATCATATTAATGATATAATGTTTCAAATGCCTGCTATTAATGTTAAAGCGACAATAGCTTAAAGGCTAACGTGATTGATCGAAAGGTGACTGAGATCAGATCCTAGGAATGTTCAAGGCGTTTAAAAAATGCGTAAGATAAGTAAGTTAAGTTTGGTAAAATGTGGGTGATTCTCACATTGTAATGAAATAAATACAACAACATCATTGTTAAGTAAAGCGCGGAAAGGATCTGAAGTGAGCATCATCGCAAATAGATGTCAAATATTTCGCTGTTTTGGTTAATTTGGCAGTATGGAAATATGAAATATGGCTAAATAGTAAACTAGAATATTAATAATGAATTGCAATTATAACACCAATTTTTAGGTTTAAAAAAGGCATTCGGAAAGTTTACGAAGTAATATTACACAGTAATATTTCCGAATAAAATTAACCAAAACAGGTAAATATTTGACAGCTAGGGTAGGGGTGTGCAGCACTGCGCACTTTTACTACTATGTGCTCTAAAAAAAAGATGAAGCATATTAGAATCAACATAGGTCTTTATTCATTTACCTAGGTTATCTGGCTAGTAAGAAAACTTATAAAAAACAAATTAAAGGTAACGGTTTAGAAACTATTAAAAAAAATTGCAGCATCCTTAATGCGCACTTTTGCACAACGTATGAGGACAAGAGTGCGCAGCCAGATGTGCAAGTTTGCGCACGTAGGTCAAGATTGCGCATCACTCACAAATCTCAAATTTGAAGCTACCATGGCCGACTATGCTGTGCATTTTTCGTGCCAACAGCTTTTGCAAGAAATACACTCTTCTTCTATAATTGGTTCTCTAAGCACTTCTGAGCAACCTGGACATGCCCCATTTTTCTACCTTGATGCTATTGCTGGCTTCTTTGGTTTAACAGTCTTAGTCTTGTAAGGTTAACGTTTATCATTCTTCTTTTAAATTTTTCTTCGAGTATTCTTTTGTGTAGAGAGCTCCTTAAAATTTCAGACCTTTTGCTTCTTTTTTCGGTCCCGCGTCAGATGAATTTGGATACGGCGACAACTCCAATAATTAACTTTGTCTGTTACATTCGAATGAACACTTTTTTCCCTGTTGTTCTTTATCTTCTTGACAACATAAAAATATAAATAACTAGTTTATTAGTATACCTGCAAACACATATAATTATAAAACACATAACATCTTTAATACAAGTTTGATACAGTGTACAAGACTGCGCGCGCATACTTGTACACGATAGCTATGCGCACTCTTGCACATGGGGCACGAAAGACCTTTTAAAGAGCACTACTGCCATCTTTTGGGCAGGACGTCGTATTAACGTTAGTGAAACACGTTTCGATAGTAATTTGATAGAAATAAACACATAAAAACAGCTTACCTGGATTACATTTAAAGCAATCACGTTTTCAAAACAACTAAATATTGTAATACAGGTACCAAATTTAGTTTTTTTTTAATAAATATTCGGAAATTGTATTAAAAACGAAAATTCTTGAACCGACACGTTTAAAATGTTGATAGTGCGCTGTGCACTGAAGATGACCCGCAGAAGACTGCTTCCTGATTGGAGAATCGCTATGCGTATTCTTATACACTGCGCTATCTTGCACACCCCTACCCTATATGCGACGTTGCGAACTTTTAGAAGGCTCTTAAATGCTACTATGAAGGAAAGGCAGTCTACCTTAGACAGTCTTTTAGAATATAATTTACTAGTTTCTGCCCGCGACTTCCTTTACTACCTTCCTTTTTTTTCCTTTCCTAGGTACTTGTTGTTTCAAATAAAAAACTATTACGTAGCTTAAAAAAAATCTTATACTTCTTCGTCGTTGTTTTAACATACAATATATCCTATGACACTGAGAAATACTACGGAATCGGATCAGTAGTTCCGAAGATCTAGATTACCTACTAGAGTCTGGCTAACGAAAGTTGGCCCTGGAATTATTTGCGAACTTTTTATATAGCAACTCTGTATGAACGTGAACGTCAATTTGACAAGGTTGTCGTTCGGTATCTCTGGTGTATTTAGTGTTGTCATGCATGCATTTTTTAAATTTGCCGCCAATATTCTGGGGCCAACTTTCGTTAGCCAGACTCTAGGTACATACATCGAGGGCCACACTGAAAGTTTTTAGAACTGGCCCCTTGTAAACGATATAATAAAAAAATAAGTTCAAATTTTGAAAATGGAACTCTTTTCAATATTTTTGTGTAGAATGTATGATGTATTTTATTTATTCATTTGTTTACGATTTGGATGCAAATTGAAAATTATTTTACAATGCATTTGCTCGAAAAGGCCGTTTTCCAAGCAGTCAATTTGTGCGGAAAGTGTTACTTTTTTTGACTAGGGCTTTTTACTTTTCTGTTTTTTTTTAATTTTTGAATCCGTCGTCAGCCCGACGCAAAGAATTTTATTTTTATTATGTACCTATATTTGAGAAAAGTTTGATGATGACGATGACGATGGCGATGGCGATGAAGTTAATGTTGGCGATGGCGATGACGATAGCGATGGCGATGGCGATGACGATGGTCAGTCATTCAAAGTCAAAGTCGAAATCTAATTCGACGTCGAAGTCGAAGTGAAGTCGAAGTCGGATGTCGAAGTCGAAGTGAAGTCGAAGTCGGAAGTCGAAGTCGGTGTCGAAGTCGAAATCGATGTCGAAATCGAAGTGAAGTCGATGTCAAAGTCGAAGTCAAAGTCAAAGTCAAAGTCAAAGTCAAAGCCAAATTCAAAGTCGAAGTCGAAGTCGAAGTCGAATTAAAGTCGAAGTCGAAGTGAAGTCGAAATCGAAGTGAAGTCGAAGTCAAGTCGAAGTGAAGTCGAAGTCGAAGTCAAAGTCAAAGTCATGAATGATGTTTATATGATTTATATACGTCAGCCAATATGTCAGAAGTTAAACATCATAATTATGCGACTACTGTAAGGGTCGCTAGTTTTTTTTGTTTCCTCGCACAATGCATAGTAAAACGTTGTATGATACACGTGCGTCAGATAATTTCCGACTCGTGTCGACTTATACACTCGCTCACTTCGCTCGCTCGTGAATAAAAAGCCACTCGTCGGAAATCACATACTTTCCGCACTTGTAGCATAAATAACTAGTCTGTGTCACGTCAGCATGAATTAAACGCGAGAAAATTTTTGTACAATGATTTTTTATGACTTTCGATGTCATTTAAGTCAACAAGAAAGTTATGATAGACTTCGATTGGCCTTTCACGATGAAACCCCATCTCGTGCCACTGTTTACAACTGGTTGCACTAATCTCACGAGTCACTGATGTTCTGCGTGAGGGACGGCCTTCTACGGCGACGACTGAAAATAACATCAGTGTTGTGCGGCGTATGATAGAGACTGACAAAAGAGTGACTTATCAGCAGATTTGGTCAAGCTTAGGCATCGGTAATGAGTCAAGTGCACAAAATCCTCCATGAATCCTCCATGAACATTTAGCGGTCAGGAAGCTTTGTGCCCGGTGGATACCTCATAATTTAACAGAGGCCCAAAAACTTCGTCGTGTTGATTGGTGTCGTGAAATGGTTCAAAGATTTAACGGAGGTGACTCAAATGCTGTGTTCGACATACTTACGGGTGACGAAAGCTGGATTTATTGTTATGATCCTGAAAGTAAGAGGCAGTCTGCTGTCTGGGTGTTTCCTTCCGAGAAGTTGCCAACTAAAGTGAAGAGAGGTCGAAGGGTGGGAAAAAAGATGGTGGCGTTGTTCTTCGGAAGGACAGGTAATTACGCAACAATTGTTTTACTTTAGGGGATCGAAAAACTGCAGAGTGGTACACTAACAATTGTTTGCCACTTATCTTGGAAAAAGTTCGGGAGAAACGACCTCGCAGTAGGATCCTCCTTCACCACGACAACGCCTCGTCGCACACCGCCAAGCAAACAATCGACTACTTGGCGACGTGGAATAACTTGGTCACCCGCCCTATAGCCCCGACCTCACACCTTGCGATTATTATTTATTTCCGAAAATAAAAGAAAAACTTCGAGGTAAACGTTTTATTGACACCGAGGAAGCAATGGCTGCGTTTCAAAATACGGTCGAAGAGACCCCTAAGGATGAGTGGGCAAAGTGCTTTTCGCAGTGGTTCCATCGGATGCAGCGATGTATTGATGTAAATGGACACTATTTTGAAAAGATATAATAAAACTAATAACTTGCTAGTTTCTTCAGTGTTTGATTCTCTAAGAACTTTCAGTATCACCCTCGTAATATCAATAACATACATTTTATGTGGAACACACTCTATAAAATTTTATTTAACTACAGGCTCGTGAAGAGCTGGCGACGTACCAGCCGTGGGGGCGTGCGGGCGGCGGTGCTCCGAACTCTCGAGGCGTACGATTTACCAACCTCCGAGACAAAGGAATCTTTCCCGAAGACGAATTAAGGGTATGTGCAATATTGCCAATATTCTGTAGGTAATTGGCGTTTTACCGTATAAATTGACAATTTATTTAAAATAAATTATACATTGGTGCCGATTCTCTTGTACACCGAACTAAACTAACTAATCTATCACTAAAATTACTTACTTTTGGCTATGAGAATCTTAAAGCTATTCTGACAAAAAAATACTCTAAATTAAAAAAATATTTTGACACATCTAAAATCGAATTTGACAATCGCGTGACGACTCCTCTGGTACTTGTTTGCTCTACCCTGTGAATTTTTTTTTGAGCCGGAGGCGCACGGGGGGGGGGCAGCCTCGACGTGTTTTATATGGAATTTTTCACTTTTTGTATGGAAAAAAAATATATATTAAAAACATGTTGGGATATAGGGGTTTCACGGTTTCGTAGAGGGGGTCGAAAATTTCATTATTTTTGCGATAGGACGCACCATTTTCGAGATATAAGCAAAAGAAAAAAAAATACAGTACCGTTTTTGGACTGAAGTCGAAGTGTTGGTGTGAATTTTAGTTTATGCCAACTAATTTTATTCCACACGTTTTTAATCGCGTTTAAAAATAGTCTGATTTAGTTGGATACACCAAATTTTTAGGTGAAAAACGTCAAATTCAGAATAGCAAAATTGCCATTTTCACTAAACTAATAACTCAGTGCAATCTTAGTGCTGTCAAACTAAAATATAGTTAAGTTGTGTTACTTTAGTCTATTTCAGAATGGGAAATCCTCGTTTAGAGGCATTTGTGACAAGAGAATCGGCACCATTATTAACTTCTGTACAGTATACGTCCGTTTTTTGACGTCCAAAATGTAGCGTCAGTGCGAGATAACTAGTAGGCTTACAGGCGCTATTATTATATAAAGCCTATAAACGTCTATAATTCCTTAATTGGGAGAGTATGGAAAGCGGTTTATGGTACCAATAGTACGATATATTACCCTATGCATTCAGCTACAAATATACCTAAACCAAATTAGGTTTTAAGTTTTATGTTTTGAATGTTTGTATTATAGAAGAACAGATTATACGTAGGCAGCATAAATCTACGAGTTAATAACATCTTTCTTGAATTGTCAATCTGTTTGCCAAACAATGTTTGTGATTAACAGTTAACGTCTTAATTACATACGAGTATGTATAGAGAAAGTGTCTACGACATTGAGATGGCAATGCCTACAGCAGTAAACCTCCATCAACAAACGCCCCTGCCAGAGGTGTTCAACCTCAAGCTTTATTTATAATGCTATGTTGTGAGCTCTTACAAAATCTATCAATCTAAAAGTATTATAAAATAATACGTGTCATTTTCGTATTATATTGGCATATGTTATGACCGATCAGTGGGGTCTACTCGGATAGGCCCCGAATAGCGTAGCGCGTAACAAGCAATGTAGCGCAGTGCGTAGCAAGCAATGTAGCGAAACGCATAGCAAGCAATGTCGCGTAGCGCGTAGCACGCACTTAAGCGTAGCACTCGTAGCAAGCAATGTAGCGTACGGCGTAGCAAACGTAGCGATGCCGGTTGCAGTCCAAAAAACACAGTGATCAACACTGTTTCAAATCCCTGAACTAACTCATTGTAGGTAATAATAATTGCATGCCTGACTGATCAAAACAAGCGAGTAATTGAAACAATTATTTGTCTATTAATGATTATGAGATCTGTATTTAAATCTTACTTAATGCAAATTGCTTTGATAAGTCTCGCTCAACATTTAACAAACATGCAATTTGTTAAATGCGCCTCGTCAATCTTGTGGCGAATTATTATGTTGTCAACAAATGTTTCTTAATTAGTTGCAATATTTGAGTCAGTTCGTGAAATGATGCAAAAGAAGCTAATGCTAGGTAAACTATTATGTTCATCGGTAAACTAATAATTCATAACGAAAGGTGAAGGAGAATACAAATTTGAATGACCTATTTTGTTTCGTGACCTCAACTCATTGATATACGGCGCATGGTCTGAGTTCCAAGAATTTCAAAGAAAATTATTACGAATACCTAATAAATTACATGGATAGTTGACGTCGTTTCTTAATCTCAGTAATAGTACAGGTTATGGTTACTTACTTAATTAATCGCTACATAAAAATAGTTGCATATGGCGATTGACCGATGGCTATAAATCTATATAAGGTAAAGGGTCATTCATTACTTGAATGTTATTAAGGCGGGACCACACCATAGCGTTACGAAACGAAGATGTATAAAAAATGTGCGAATGACTGCTTCTGCCGTATCGAGGATAAGAAATTTGTTGACATACATTTAAGGTATTTTGTATTTTCGTCATCAGTAATTTCCTCTCTTTTAAAACTTGTCCGCGTTCCTTTAATGTAATCGCCATAATTATACGACACGATTTTATTACAAAACTGATTGCTGGCTGGCAAGTTAATCATGGTATCAAACATGTAAATTTTGTTTGTCCATAGTTTCCATCAATTTTCTATATGAAAAATTCATTTGATTGCCTTTGTTATGGCGAAGTGATCAAGTCTAATTGACAAAATATCGACACCATAGCTGATTGGGATGTTTATTTAAACATAGGCTCTTTGATTTTGTAGGTCACAAAATACATATCTCATAATTATGGATACATTTAACAATACATCCATAATAGGTATGTATTTTATGTTATTTTGTAAACTTTCTTGTATTTTTCAGCCAAAGTTCCAAACGTAACCGTTTGGATGAAAAATACAAGAAAGTTTTCTTTGTACAGAAATGTAACACTTTTTTAGCATTACAATTATGATTTTTGATATAATAGGCATTTTCTGAGGCTCTGCTACCAAGTCATTCCGCATCATGATCAGCATACAATGTTATTTCTGTTCTTTTCCAGGGGGTATCATTGTACGAGGCTTGTCGCCGTTGGGCCACGTCGCCTCTCCGTCGACAGAGGCAGACGCCGGTGAAGCTGCGAGAGGACCCGCAGCTGTGTTACGCCGAGCCGCTGCGCAAAAGTGTCGATAACGACATACGATACAAACAATCACCACACGAACAACAGAACTACAAACATATATTAGGTACATTTATGATTGTGCATTTAAGTAACTTTACTTTTTAAATATATGCAGAGAACTTTAATGTTACGGATGGACACTATAACACTACGTACTTCCATCATAAGTTACTAACTTCTTACTGTTAGCCTGCATCATCCTTTGGAGAGGCCTTTGTCACTGCTGGGAAAAGGCCTCACCCCACGACTTTCAGTGCTTTCTATCCATTCCTAATGTGGATCAAGGGTCGTTTCCTTTTTCCAGCTCGTAGTTTTTAAGCAAACGTCAGTAATCAGTGTTTTAGTTTGAGCACAGTGAGGTCTTGTGAATATGGTCTGTTAATTTGACGCCTAGAATACTGAACTCCATCGCACGTTGGCAAACCTTGAGTTTGGACTATGAATGTTTGTCAAAGACCAAGTCTGGGATCTATGGGTGAAAATGGGAAGAATGCACATGTCCATAATTTTTCGCTTGAGTGACAGAGTTAAGTCTTCAACATTGCAAAACGAAGAAATTGTGTTTTAAGTTATTAAGAAATTTAAATATACAAGGATAATCTCATCTGCTTTCACTCCTACATCATTATAATAAATTATGATAAATATTTCTAGGTCTACGCATAGAATAAACCTTTGCATAAATTACTAACGATGGAAGATTTGTTTGTTACATAAATCATTAGGAAGTCTATGCCTTATAGATATCTGATCTACGTTAATTAAATGACTGTTAAAGTTTTCTTGTTTTAAGAGTGTTTATCCTAAAAGTCGGCAATGTCGCAAATAGCTGTCAAAAATTTACCTGTTTTGATTAATTTGGCAATATTATGCCCGTTTTTACCGACAACTAAGTGACACTTAAATGAATCCCTAAATAAAACGCAAACTCAAAGCATTTATTTCAAATCAACCAATTACAGGCACTTTTGAATTGTCAAGGGGTCGGTCAGTCAGAAAGATGAAGCTAGTTGCCCATTCCAAAGCCTAGTAGGTTCCTATATGGAGAAGAACGGGCAAGAAACTCAATTAAAAGTGCACTGTTGGATTTTCAACTCTCAGCGCTGAGCCTAGCGTTAAAAATCCAACAGTGCACTTTTATTTAGGAATTCATTTAAGTTTCACTTAGTGAAGGTGAAAACGGGCATTACTGTATGGAAATAAGAAATTTGGCTAACTAGTGAACTAGAATATTAATAATGACATGCAATTACAACATTGAATTTGATGTTGTACCCGTTTTAGGTGTAAAAAAGGCATTTGGAAAATTTCCAAATACTTTTTTTATATCAAAAAGTAAATATTCGGTGTTACGATACTAATTAGTGCATTTCATAATCCATATTCTAGTTCGCTAGTTAGCCACATTTTTTATTTCCATACAATAATATTTCAAAATTACTCAAAACAGCGAAATATTTGACATATATTTGCAACGTTGGCCACTTTCTGAATAAACGTTCTTAGCAAATAACATTAATATTTCAGATGACATGGTTACTAAAAAAAAGAAAGCCGTAAGAGAAGAAAAGAAAAAGAATTTGGAATATGAACGCAAAATGGTAACAGCAATATTTTAAAATTAATATGTATAGTAGATATTATACAATATATTTAATATTTTCAGCATGCCATGGAAAGTCCATGGGGTAAACCAGGGCCAGGAGGCACTATATGGAGGAACCCCCGAAATGTTGGGCTAAATTTCTCTAAGTCTATGGTCCGTATTAAAATAAAGTTAAAAATATTCAAAAATACATTTTGAAATTATTTTTTACGTTTTTTCTTCAGGGTTGGACAGATAATGAAGTTTTTACGAAAATGGATGGGGCTAACAGGCGCAACGAAAAATCTTCGCTAACTTTACCCAAAGTAAAGGGAGACGATGATTACAGAGAAGATATGCCTAATAAGGAAAATCTAAAACCACCAAATGTTGATAAGTTACCAAATATTAAATATACTGGCAGTCCAAAATCTCCAGATCAAAGGAGATTTAGTATAGACGTAAAAGTTAAACACGAAGTTTCTTACGGTGGTAATGGAGAAGGCAGACGAAGTCCAAAGAAAACCAGATTTGTTAAGAGATTATCTAATGGCGATAAAGTGACAAAATTAATAATTGATGATAATTATGATAGTGGAGAAGCTGTAGTTATAGCTCAGAAAAAGCCTACGCCTGAGACTGCTATTTTACACGTAACAGGCGGAGTGGAACTTGTGCCGCTTCTGGCTAGGAGACGTCGCGGCGTCGGCGCACGCACGCTGCCATCCAGCGATGTCACAAGACAAGCGGACCAATCGTGTCAGTACGTATGAAACTAATAAATACTATTGTTAGTATTTTAGTGATGATTAGATACCTATTCTCTGGGACATGACCTATCGTGGCATGAATCCGCAATTTTTTTCACTGATAACTTCTATAAAACTCTGCGCATAATAGGAGCTAACCAAGGTCGAAGAAATAATAGAATTCAATCTATAAGATCACGGCTTCTGACCCGTTTATCAAATCGATTCGCTTCACTGGGTTCATAAAGTCTGAAGCATTGCTTACAGACTTTTTATTAACGTAGGTAAGTAATTTGCCGATGGCTTATACAGTTGCGTGACACGTTTTCCCGAATCGTAAATTAATTCGCGTGTAAAATGTCAGCGGATTTCGTAACACTTTTTTTCGTAAATCATATTGTAATATTGAATTATGAGCCGCGATTCAGAAATTGCATAGCCTGTTTATTTAAAAGTCTGTAGGGTCTGATCGTTGTTAGGTATAAGCATTGATTAGTGCAATTAATTAGGTAGATATGGACCTATGAATTGATGCAGTTCTGTTTAAAAAGTAGATGTAAACATGACTTTATTTACTTGATGAAAATGTACTAAATGTGTGTAATGTGTGTGTGATATGTGTGTGTGAGTAGATAGTAATTAAATTAAACACAGCTGCACAATTTTGTTGAATACTACGGTAATTACTGGTCTCTATTCCGGTTGATCAGTAGGTAGTTACAGTACCTAACTACAGATCAGGCAATCCAAAATAAAAATTTGATTCACATCATGGATGCATGCATGATATAGCTATAGGTACTCAGTTGCTTTTAAACATTATAAGAATGCTATATTCGAAGCAACTGAGTACTTACCCACTAGTAACTGCACCGCCAATGAACTTTAAATTGATGTTTGATCTTGAACATTCCGTGTTTATCTTACTTATAAATATTTTACGAATACGTTTCCGGTGCGATGATTCGAGTTATATATCTAACGGTAGGCAATGTTTGGTCACCAATCCGGTAAGGCAGAGGTTGCATCACGGCTTTCTATCGTTTGGGGTCCATACGAACTGAGATTAACGGCTTTCATTAGACCGGTGACGTGCGCCTCAAGACCGTCAGTTGTTGATAATGATCGTTGACACCTCGACATACGTAGTTATCGATGAGTAACTACGTAATTCAGATAAATGGTAATGTATTTCACGTTGCCTTTGAACCGTGACCTCCTTACAATAGGCTTTAGTTAATGCTGATCTTTGGTTTTGATAATAAAATAGTTATAGGCCGGTTTTGCCTCAAGCTGATAGGCTGGTATTATTTTTATGCGCCTCCAGTTATAATAAAATTAGAGGTACCTAAATACAGATATACGTGCACGTTTTTTGCAGGTGGCGTGAGTCGGTCAATATGGACTACTTGAGGGAACTGAAGAATCAAATGAAAGTAAAGTGTATTCAACAGGAGGTAAGACATTGAAGCGGCCCTTCTTAAAGAATCCGTAAATTAGAGGATGATGTGCACAAATTTTCCTTAACGGTTTTGCAGGAGCATCGTCTTAATTCAGCAGAAAGCGTCCGAAAGCATCACGAGACGTGGGAGTCCCTCTGGGGGAGGCAAGGACACGGTGCTCCACTGCGGGGCAAGTACGCAAGAAACAACCTAGCGCAGCTACTCTACGTAGCACCCCTGACAAATGCTCAGTAGATACCTGTAGGTATTACTCGTAGGGTCGATAAATACTCCAACTCTGAATAATATTATTTTGTTGCATTCAAGAACTTTGAAGTTGGTTTGATGACCGATCGACCGCCATAGTTCTCTTGTCCTTATCCCAATTTATTTGGGGTCAGCACAACTTGGACTTATTATGTAGGTACTATTCTTCTATACTTATCTACCAGCCGTCATCTCATGTCTCAGTAGTCACTCCCTTTCTCGCCATATATCTCTCTGATTGATGACCCTGTCAGGGATACCAAATAAATACAAATTACGATCATGGAAGAGGTCTTTAAGATAAAATTGATAACTTAAGATTTTTTCCCCACAGTTGTAAGGGAAATACGTAGATCAGTATGCATTTATTACTTAGAAAAAAAATATTATTGAAATACACGAAAGCGTCATGTACTTATTTATAACGTCAAAACATTTAAGTATATCTAATAACTTTACCTATTATTCACTAAGATTTATTCTCTCGTTTTGGATTTGATGCCAACCGATAACCATAATTAATATTAGTGCCAACCAATAAAATAGAATGCATAAAAATATAATATCTAATAATAGTAAATATTGCTGTGAAGAATGTGTTTCCTGGTGTTTGGTCATAAATGTAAAAAATTATTGTCACAATCATCATCCCACATAAATGATTATATTACCATAACATTAAGTTTAGCTTGCATGAACAATCAATCAACAATTTGATGTAATTTTACCTTGACCTTCTTTTTTAAACTTATTTGTCTACCTGAATTTAAACAATCACTATTCATTATGTATACCTATTATAATTTGCAGTCATTATTTCACTGTTTCTGATTTTGTATTCAAGATTCTAGTTGCTGCTCTTGTCCTCTACATTATGTAATTCACAACAATATGAAACCACAGTAAGTTGGTACTGTAACTTTTTGAGAATTTCGTTTTATCATGTCGTAAAAAGTTTTAATTAAAGGAAGTACTTATCAAGTTGGTAAAAATAATAAAAAAACCGCAAATTGTAATAGCTTAACTTAAGAAAATTACTATTTCACGAATTTTAGTCCTATTTTAATTTGTAGGTAAATGAACCTTGCAGGCTTGCACTGTGAAAGGATGGATAAATAAAGTGTTTTTAAATGACTACCATTAAGTGTTTTCTTGTGATATATCACTTACGAACTAAATTACATTTAAACCTGTTCATTTTTATTTAACCATTTAATAGCCCTTCTTAGTAGAAATGAGATATTTTAATGGGACAAACTGGTTGAATATATTTCCCCGCTGTTGATTTAGTGACACCATTACCTACCAAAGATTGCTCGATGCAACGCTATTTAAAGCGAAGACATAATTAAATAAATTTAAACTAACTGTAACTTTCACATTAAATGACACCAATAATTAACAAAATTAACAGCAACTCCAATATATCTCGAACTTGTCCTTGATCGAAGTTGTTATCCATTTAGATTTTTTAGTAGGAAGTCTATTTTAGACATTGTTAATCAATAAAAATCTTACACAATACATTTCATCGGCCCACGCGCGCCGCTTATACAATAACTGCAGATGCACCCATTGTATTACGATGAACTTTCAACAAAGAACAGGTTCACGATACCTACATACCTAAATATATTTATACATACCTATAGCCAGTTTATTTGGTGAACCACCTGTGTGGAATCGACGAAACTGGAATTGGATTTTTCTCTAGTGCATTATTATGTGCATTTAGCAACCTACTGCAATCATCATTATGTAATCCGATGCGACGTCAAACATGTGCCCCTTTGGGGCCTGGGGCTCATTGTTTGAAATGATGATTAATATAAAAATATCGATGTGAGAACAATATGTATTTTAAAAGCGTAAGACCATACATACATACCTACGCACCTTACGCAGGTACTCAATGAGTAGGTAGATTCTGTAATGTTAAGCTTATTTATTAGGTTTAAAGAAACTTTATTCTCAATAAAGACATATACATATCACTTACTTGAGAATAATTGACCGAGCGAGCGTAGCGAGCGAAGCGTCTCTGCATCAACTGGCAAAATTTTCTTTCGTGTGTCAGTTTGTACGTACTCGTGTACAGGTCGTATTTTACAACCGATCTGGATGAAACTTGGCATACAGGTATTATGATATTTTTGTAATTTTTTGTCGTCGGGGATTTTTGATTGGAGGGGTACTTCCTCCAAAATGGGGCAAAAAGGGGGCTGCTGGATATCTCCGCCTTATGAAATCCGTTTTCGATGGTTCTTTTTTCATTTGAAAGAAAGTAACTTTAAGATAGTCTCAAAAAAAATTGGTAAAGATCTGATCAGGATCTTCGGCATGATGAGCAGAATACCTCCTCAAATGCAGTAAATTGCTCGCTATTTATTCAAACCTATTTGTTAATTTTTCTAGCTGGCCTACAAATTTTTTACTCATAATTTGTCTGGTTTTTAGGGTTCTGTAGTACACAATAAACTGATTTAGTTTTGCCATGTCCGTCTGCCTGTCTTTCTGTCTGTCAGCGGCTTAGCTCAGAGAATCTTAGTACTAGAAAGCTGTAATTTGGTAGGTATAGGTCTATACTATCAATCACGCCGACAAAGTCGTAAAATAAAATCATGATTGTTTTTTAGGGTACCTCCTCACCCTACACGTAATTTTTTTTCTCGTTTGTCCTGTATTATGGGGTAGCGTGTGTGTGTGTGAAAACGTTTGTCACCTCTGTCGGGACGCGGTTTGCGACCGTGTAGCAGGCACTTAAGCCTCAAGCTAAGCGGTAAATTTTTCCCAAAAAGTTTGTGCTCGCGAGGTCTACTATTCGCAGAACTACTAGTACTAAAACATACAACATTAATTACACAAAGTTCGTCGTCATCAAACCAGATAGGTACCCATTCAATGCTCTTATTTCTCCAAAAGTGATTGATCCGCAATTATATACTGACCAAGTTGAGTTTTAAATGCATTGAATGAGTGTAGATTTCTTATGCTAGAGCTATATTAGCCTGTAACATCTGTATATGCGGTAACTATAAGCAGTCATCTCATCAAGCATTCCGTATTTTTATCTCTTGGCTATGTAGGTAAAGTGTTATTACATACTTTATTGTTAATATTACAAATTCACGCGTAATTTAAACAAGTAGACAAACTACACGATAACTTTGCTATGAATGATTATGACAAAGTAGAGCAATACATTTAATTTATGTCTATTTAGTCATTTATTTATTTTCACTTCAGAGATACAAACATCTGTGTAACCCTGGCTCTTTTATTAGGAGTTCCTGTATCACAAGAGCCAGACCTATCAATTTGCAGGGCATATGTAATAGACAAAAATGAGATACGTTATAGTTATGGCATGCATTGAAAAGTAGGTTTACAAATAAAAGAGAACAAAAAAAAAGTTATACTTAATAATAAAATATTTTAAATGACCAATGCGTTCTGTAGAGAACGAGAGAGGTCTGGTGAGGTCTATGTCAAGTGGAACCTACTAGTATTGTAGAATTTTTTTATTACTATGCTGACCAAGCATGCATTTATGGTTGGTAAACTTAACTGTTACCAAATTCCTAGATTAAAATAAAATTGATAGTAACTCCCTAATTAAACTATAAAGGTTACATGCCTCATGTTTTTTTAATTTACCGTTAATAAATCATGATTTAACGCCTATCATTAGCTCATAATTATATTACAAGACTTTGCAAAACCGACACCTATAATATCATGACACAATTACACTGCAATTGGAATGCCAACAGCCCTTCGGGCATTGCACGCCGTAAATATTTCGCAAGAATCTGATTGTGTCGAGTACTACGTGATGCTAAGTGCAATGTAAACAGTTCATTGATGAGTCTCTAATTGTTCTTATACCCTCAAGACGGCGGGTCTCGCGTGGGTACGTGCGACTTATGGTGAAATCTGTAAAGCAAACAAAAATGTGCGCATGTATGTAAATGACACACCCGGAGAAAGCCTCGTACTATGACGAAATTACAATAAAACTGTAAAAACACCGACACCTCTGTCAAGTGTGTGTGTAACAAAAGAAAAGAATGAATCGACCAAGAATTTTATTCATTCATAAAATATACCTACTGTTTAACTTTGGCCGTTGTCAAATTGATTCTTTTAATTTACTACCTTTGTCTCTAGTCAAGCTTCAAGAAATTATACATAAGAAATTATATATAAGTATAATTTCTAAGTTAAGTATATACTTAACTACATAAAATGTAGGTAAAGAAGTTCAAGAATCAAGTTAAGTCAAATAATGTAATTATCATAAGTCAACTTTTATTTATTGCATCCAATGCCTAGTGGCAGATGGGCTGTATTAATTTGAATGCATGTGGGCCTACGAGAAATTCTGACGCCATCAGTTCTCGACTTAACTCATGGAATCCAAATAGAGACAATCAATCTTCCTAGCCTTTTCCCAACTATCTTGGGGTCGGCTTCCAGTCTAACCGGATGCAGCTGAATACCAGTATTTTACATGGAGCGACTGCCTATCTGACCTCCACAACCCAGTAACTGGGTAATACGATACCCCTTGTTAAGACTGTCAAAGATCCACAAATGACAGTCGGGACCAACGGCTTAACGTGCTTTCCGAGGCAAGGAGGAGTCTCGGTTTGTAAAGATCCACTGACCCACCCCGGCAAGTGTGATCGACCCGTGCGGCTTGTTATTACTTAGCCACGAGCTCCTCTCCAAATAGAGACACTAGCAATAAATAAATTACGGTCTCCAATAAACATATCATTTTACATCTTAGTTTTGTCTATTAATTAGTTAAGTAAACATGTCAACTAAGCTTTTATGTGACAAAGCCAAGAATTCTGTAAACATTTTTCACACAAGTGAACAATCATGTTTAGAGGCGGTTTGCGGCGAGCCCATCAAATATATGATTAATTGTTATGTGATATCTCTATTGACAGGAACGTGAGTTACCTAATTTTACACTTCAATTTGTCACTCGTTGATTGGTGCCTACTTCTCTTTATAATAAAATGTGACGAAACATGTTCGTCGCATAAACTCTCTCTTGGTTTCTACTCAACCAAAACAATAGTTTATACGAAATGCTTAAAAAAAGTCCTATAATGAGTTTCAATTATGTAAACACAAACATCTTATGTTAATTTTTGAAACATTTTTGCATAAGAAGGGCGTTATGCTGAATAGGTGCCTAACATTCAATAGTTGGCGAGGCATGGCATGAGAAGAGGAACTCACCAAAAGACTTCAACTAAATGTCACCTTTGATTTAGGCATAAGTGTATAATCTTCCTAATCGAACGAGTTTCCTGTGTTTACTTTGTCATTTGCTGTCATTTGGTTTAAATTGCTAATAACGTGAAATCATGTAACTATATAATAATTTAAAATGTCGTGTTTTTATTTAAAATCTAAACAAAATGACAATAAAAACTAGACTTTCTTAAAGTATTTAAATGACAAATAAAATACCTAAGTAACTAATTTATGTTTTTTGGAAACGGACAGTCAAGGAAAGATAATTTTACACGAAATTTAAATCCTCGTATCCTGCTCTGAAGGAATGTCAATAACAAGAAAGCAATGGAACTACAATGCCTGCTATGACTGGTGAACTTGGTAGGTATCAATAAGGAATGTATATAATGTTTATTCCCTATAACGTAGGTATGTTATGTAGGTAATTCTTAGTGATTTTGAAATTAATGATGTTTAGCAAGCACAGATATACAAGGGTTGACTAGTGTAGAGAGCGTCCCAGCCAGACATCGCGCTACATACGAGTACAAGGAATAGAAAACTTCCGCAAATTATTTTTATATTGAAAGAAGTATCTACATTGTTTACATTGATTGTATTGTAACAGCCACAGACACTTGTTAAAAAAGTCTTGTCAATATATGAAAATAACGCCACCCAATATTATTGGTACAACTCGGGCTTTTTTTCAATATTTATTTTAATGTCAGATGTTTTGGTTGAGAATAACAATGAGCGATTTCAACATTCCTATAAATTATGTCATCGTTCTGAGAACCGGTCTTCGGTACGTCGGAGATATGTAAACAGGACCGGAATCACTTCCGACTCTAGATCAACAAAATGTGATCCTTTCTAGCCGCTAGAACTTTCATACAAATCTCGATTGCCGCGTAAAGACTCGCTCTCGCCCCGCCTGTGCTGTGAGGACCCGGTTTAAGGTTACGGAAAAGAAAGTCCATACATCGCGAACCCGCGGCCGACGCGCCGCGCCCCTCGGTCGCTGCGCTTTGACCCCGAATAAATACAACAAACATTTTATTCCATCACATATCTTGCAAAATTAAAATGTTATCGAAATGACAGAATTAAAAATAATTCTGAAGTTTATTAATGTATGTACCGCTGCTATATTTATATATTCGTTATACGTTTTGCTACAGAGAAAGCAGCTAACTATTATTATCAAATACATAATAGATACGGCTGGCGTAATGAATGTTTAGCAATTTTGGATTAAAAAAACACCACTTTGACATAATATGTAGTACCAACAACATAAACTGATAGCGAAGCTTACAAACCTGCCACTGAAAATGTATAGAACCTAGAAAATTGGTGAAGATAGAGCTACTCAATAGGGCATGAAAGCTAGCAAGTGACAAGGTTATATGCCGTTCAAAACCACTTTCTAGCTTTCAGTTACGATCGGCGCGAAGTTCATTATCCAAGACAAGTCTATATTCCTATATCCTAAACGCAAAATACTTTATTGTTATTAGGTACTTATATTTAACAGTTCTGACAAAGTAGGCATGTGTATTTCGCGTTTGACATAATTTAGCTTCACACTCATTTTATTCGTATTAGTCATACATCTTTAACACTGTCTTTGTAGTGTTCAGTGGGGTTACACGAGAAAATGCATTAACTATGTTACATAGGCGTGCCGAATTCTTTGACGAGGATTGCGTATGTTTGCGCTTTTGTTTGCACTTAAGATTTACAGGTGGTTAGTCGTTATAATCTAGAACGCGTTGATGTTTTTACACACTGAATTAACACGAAACAAAAAGTCGTTTAGGTACAAAGCAATAATACCGTGCAAACGTGTTAGTTCCTAATCCTAAATTAGGTACAACATGTTCATTTTACGCGGAAGTGCCAACTTCTGTTACTGTGTTTACCTAACGTTTGTGCAGTTTAAGATGCCGCCGATATTGTGCAATGACTGAGAAGCCTGCGTTGACGCCATACTCTACCTAATTGCTATGGAGCATATCGCCTATTTCGTTATGCACACTCACCGCTGTGATGTCACAGCGCGTGTTGATCTAAGGATGCTTTATATATAAGCAGTTCAAAGCTTTAATAGGTTTTATGGAATTAGGATTTTAACAGGTTTATGGAACAGCGCAACAATCCATGGTCCTGGAGGCAAAACACCATGTTCCTAGGTAGGTACCGGTTCTTCAATCTAACTGTGTGGTGAGATATTCTGACCGTGTTTTCTGATGTAACTCGCAAAGATTTTTTTTGATCTGCAAGTAAATTTACTGTTAGCTACTAATTTTCCCATGAAAGTTGCAAGAATCAAGTGAGGGTAATAGGTTACTATGTTGATCGTAGGCCGTGGGCTAATCACTAGGTACTCGTGTGGATAACTACTATCCTAAACATTAGACACTTACAAATTCTTACCACGCATAGCTTCAAGCGACTAACTCATTACTCGTCTTAGAACGACTAGTGAAATATTGATAATAATAATCGATCCACTTATAAGACCCAATGAAAATGTTTATCAACTCTTTTATTTCCAGTTGTTCTGTTAATTCGATGCTTACAGGTAGTTTGTCCATGTATACATAATGCTATGACAACATCCTTGTGGTATATCGGATGTCATATTATATACAATGAGTGGCTGTTTGGGCGGTTCGCGGGCGCAACAGCAGCGGTGGTCGACAGAGCGCGGTGTTCTCACGCAGGCGCAGTGCACGCAGATACCGGGCCGCATTCACACGTGCGACAACCACCTTGCCGACGTCGTCGACACACACGTTGCTGTAACATAGTGCTACAAGTGTTCCTCAAGAACCGGCAAGATGCGCCCAGTGAGTACCGGTGTTCATTTAATATACGTTCTTCAGTGTTGTTCAAGTTAGGCCGTAATGTGCGTGAACTTTATGAGTGGATGCGTGAATTTTTATGCATGAAGAAGTATTTTTGACGTTTTTGGATTTTCCGCTCCCTTTTGGTATTTTAATTAGCCCACTATTGATCTTAATTTTCACTTTATTGATTTTGAGTCATATTGAGGATTTTACTGGTTGTTTTATGGAGAAAACGCTTGGTTCAGGATGACGTTTAGGATATGAAATTAGTTATATATTTACTTGTAACTTCGCAATTTAATAACTATAATTGACAGCAGTAATTGAGAATGTGACAAATGATAGACATTTTATTTAAGAAGTAAATATTTTCTCTTAGCCTCCATAAAAAAAATCCTCAAATTGAAAGTCTCCATCTATTACATTTAACATAAATTACGTAACCACTTGCAAGCTTCATAAATTGTTTTCACTAAAATGTGAAAATCACATTGATGATATTTATAATGTGAACATTTATAACCTTTCACCATATTGCAGCACGATTTTCTATTATTCTTCATGTCAAGTAAAAGCTATATTGCGATGAACTAACGACTGAGTTCTTATAAAAATGAAGCTGTAGTTACGTCTATGTTCTTTATCTCTGAATACTTAGATGGTCATCTGTCATGTAAATGACTGCGTCCCTATGCAAGCACACTTCAATGTATTTAAAGTAGACTGTAATGCGGAAATTTGCATGCGGCGCTCACACCGTTTGAATATTTATGTTTGTATGCAGTAATAGATTTTAAGTCGAGTCTGTCTTATTGTTTACAGTTATTATATGCGACAGTTTCAAAGTACTATTTCAAACCATGCAGTTACTATGGATATTTAAGAACGGAAACTTGTTAAATTGGTAGGTAAAGTTACTCTAAGTACATATGGGACACATAATTGTAAATTCCACTGACTTAATAGTACTTACTTATTGCCCCTTTCTCTCAATCTATACTATTACGATCACGGCCTAAGTGGCCTTTAGATATTTGATTGATACCAGTACCTACTGGGTCTGATTGTCTGATTATATTATAACTATTATAGTACACATATTTTATTCTTTATGATCTTCAATTTATCAGAGCGTTACACAATCCCACCAGAAGTGTGTGCAAATTAAAAGCTGTTAAAATCAAGTTTACTCTCTCGCGTATGACTGTGAATAATAAAGCGTTTTAACTCAAATTACGTATTAATGAGGCGTTACCGTCTAGAATATTCTATATCCCGCAGCGTGTGAATTTATTTAAATATAATATTTAAACAATAAATTCATCAATGCACTTTCCCCGAGTGACGCAACTGGTGCGTGATGATGCGGTGCGCTCGTTTACATGAATCGTCGGAAGAGAATGATGGCTATTAAGGATTCATCATTCGTTGCCGAGCCACACGTGTTACGACTGCAGCCGCTTATCGGTGAAATTTTTATATCATTTCACATCATTTCCAGTTTCTACGTCTAGACCGAGACTCGGACGCGAGAGCGAACGGCCAACAGATGACTTGAGCTGTGACATGAGGCGCGTAGCTTTTGTTTATGTTAAACTTTCCACTTGTTCGAACTGCTGTTACAACTGTTAAGGTGGTGTTTCTTTCACGCTAAAGCTGAATTAATCTTATTGTCTAAGTAGGTTTAAAAAAACTGCCTTGCATATTTGTATAGACACTACGATCATATTTCCTTGTGTGGTGTTGTGGATGTCTTCTGTATTATTTACGAATTATTATTCGAAAAACGCTACATCCAGAATTCCCTATCTATGTCGTTACAGGTTGAATGGGAAGAAAAGGTTACGAAAATATCGTTTACTAATCAAAAAGTACAGAGGGTAGAGATATAGGAAAATTTCACTTTTTAGCAGATACTAATCAAAGTGTCATAAGCGGCATAATATATACGGTAACAGACTTATAATAATAATATGTAATAATTGATTATCATTACCTCGCGAATATGGTTAATTAATGTTTATGTGTAAACAGGTGGTGTCACCTCATAAAACGCGAAACTTAAATTAACATAATATTATGTGTTTTTCACAAAATCTTTTGAATAAAAACCACTGCGTGATTTAAATATTCATCACTATTTTGATATATATTCAATCCAGATTACGAAACGCACGACACGAATACGCATGATAAAAAAAATACAGTTGAAGTTAGTTTAAAGTTTGAACATCAATTTAAAAGTTAACGCCGCGGGATTGCGACGTTTTCTTACCAACATCACAAGGTACAGACGGTATAGTATTAAAGTGAAAGACAATTAAAAGCAATAAAGAGAAATAGGACAATATACTCCGTTAACCAAACAGTTTACTTAAAACGCCATTGCCGTTTTCAGTAGTCGCTACGCAGCCTACGCGCGCCTACGCAGCGTCTACGAGGCGTAGACGCAGCACATAACCTACTCTAGACAAACGTTAGGTGCGAAGACACTACAAGAATATTTATGATTCGGACTATTGCAACAATTTTTTCAATAGCGAGTCAATAGCTGATATTCCAATACTGTGCAAATATACAATAAATCACCTGGTAAATGAAATGTCAATTTGTAAAATATAAATACTTACCTTTATTTTACCTGGTAAATTCAAATTATAAGCAAAAATGCAAAACATCTATGGCGTCAATCGCTTGATACTAAATAGTATCAAGCGATTAACGCCATAGATGTTTTGTTTTTTTTTTTAATTAAAAAAAAAACTAGTTATTTTATTGCTATCGGGGCAGAAAGTTGTAAAAGTACTTGATTTCTATCGTGTTAAACTACCTACATCTATAAGGAATTCATATTTCGAGTCAACTAAGATCTGTCTGATAAGCTGAATCATCACAATGCCGTTTCGTTGCTCACTCTTTACTTTTGACCGTGGGACAGTGAAAGCTAATAGATGAACAACTCTAAACAATATTTCACATAATCTTACTTGATAGTCACTTTGTTCGTAATTTCTAAGTGTTATTTTGCACAATTCTTTTAATTAGTCATTGTATGTTATGGATCATTGTTGAATAATTTCACGTTGCTGATATTATCATAATACACTGTGATCTATGGTTAATTACGTTGTCTGTTGCTTAATCAAATATTTTCCATTAATTTATCACGGTTTTCTTGTGTAAGTTGCTCTAACGATTTACGATATTGGTAATCAATATTTCTAAATATTAAATTATGCACAATATATCATTTAGTAATCTAAATAAACATGTTGCAAGTGTGGTGAGATTTGAGTTTATGCAGGCATAGTACCTACTGATATATACGACTCTACTTATTAATTGGATATCAATTTATTGATGATCCATAAATACGACGCCAACTCTAAACAAATTCGAACTTAATATTTTATTTAAACTTTTCTGAGTCTATTATATTACCAATCAAGGAGGTATGACATGAACTTATTTTCAAAAGTATGCACAGGGTCACTAATTCACGATACTACATGAAGTTCATTAATTCATAACAGATAAACAACAATTCAAATCAAATTCTTTTGATGTTTGATAAATGATGTGTACCCTAGATACGTCTACGTATTGTTTCCCTTGATTACGGGGGCATGACCTTTACTGGCAAGAGAATTTCGTTATAAATCTGCTCTAGGCGATCGCTTACTCTAAAAAAATTGTTTGAATACTCTAGTCACCGACTCATTGTATAATTTTAAATTATATAACGATATACATTAGCCCATGCGATATTTAGACATACACAAGGGCGGAGTTAGTGCTTATTCAATTGTAATGCTCATAGTGGGTGGTTTAGATAAGTACGACTATTATTAGAACGCCTACTAATTGTAAGTACTTGTTACGACCATCTATCTTACATTTAAATGATACATGACATCACTCCTCGATAGCCATGAGGAAGAGAAAGATTGTGTGATCTCTTTGGCTTAGATAATACTTAGACGGTGATAAATTTTATGACATCACATCACTTGTGATTTCAGACACGCAAACTCGTCAGCGTGGCCAACGAGCTTTAGCAACGATCGTTTTGTTTTGTTTTTAGTTAAATGCTATGATGCTAAAAATTAAATAGCAATGTGAGTCAGAATAACAGCTTCACGCACAAAAGTTTCATCAAAGAAATTTTGGAGTTTTACCTGGTTTACCTACTGTGTTGAATTACTGAAATTGTGTTCATGCATGCTGTAATCAAATAAAGTTATCAGGCTTTTACTAATTAACATTGACCGTAACAAGATGTATAATTAATATCCGATACCGTTTTTATACATATAAAATTATTAAATGGTTTAAAAATAAATAAAAATAATACTTGCTTGAAATAGAAAATCATTGGGGTCATTAACGAAAACATGTTGAAATTTTTGGATGACACAATAGCAAAAAAAAATATTATCATTTCTGAAAATGGAAAGTCACACAATAGGGCAAGGATTTTAGATATTAATAATCAAAACAAAATAAAATATTTAAATATTTCATTACGAAAAATAAAGCTGGCAAAAACTTAATAAAATTGTCACGAATCAACTATTGCACAGTATTTGAATTGATTAATTAAAAATATATACATATACCTATAAATATTATTTCTTTTTATAGCGGCAATAGTAGTATAAACTCTGTGAAAATTTCACGTGTCAAAAGAGTAAGAGTGTGTTTAAAAGATACAGTCCTGTGACATACGGACGGACAGCGGAGCCTTAGTAATAGGGTCCCGTTCGCAAACTTTGGGAACGGAACCCTAAAAAGACCTAACTAATGCAAGACGTTTGTTTTGCAAAACAAACGTTTTCTTGACAAATGAGTATGATGATGATGGTGGGAAAACCAATTTTATATGGAAAAGATTAAGTGGAAATAATTGCTGTAGGCAAGCAAAAACTTTCAAAGAATAACTCAAATGTGCCGCGAAGTTTCGAACAAACATACAATACACTGAGATTTGAATGACAGTGCGACATTGAGTAATTAAATAAATTGATTGCCGAGTAGAAAGTTAAGTTAAAGGTTACGTAATTAATCCTTTGATTTACATAAAATACAAAGACTGAGGCTCTACGCAAAAACATTTCGTAACATAGCATCAATTCATTATCATACTCGTCTAATAAACAAATCTAAATATATTATGACGTGTTGATTCTGCAGATCTATAGTCAAAGACAGTGACCCTTGGCAAATTGGCCATTTATACCAAATTAGCAAGTAGATATTTTTAAAGTAAAAAACAAACAGGACATCCATAACACAACAGATTTTATTTATTAGTATGTATTCTGTATAAGTGTATTGTATAGTAACCTTATTGGGGAGGTTCTTCAGAATTCAGGTGCGTACCGTAGTAGTTGCAACCGGCGTGCGTGTATGACCATGTATGAACGTAAACGGGGCAAAAGAAGTATGTAAAGATCGTAGCAGCGTTGTGCAGTTTCTGCCTACCCCCATGGGAGGAAGGCGTGAGTTTATGTATGTATGTGAATTCTGTATTTATATTTCGAAATATTTTTTCTGTTTGGTAAATGACCGTAGGTATTAAATTGCATTAAATGGCACGGACAAAAAATAGTTCACACGAATTATAAGCGAAAATCCCACATAGTTCTCAATGCATCGTTGAAATTTATCTCTCTATCGGTATATTAATTAAGACCGCTACAAAAAGACAATGAGTATCCGACACGTACCTGCGCACGTACCTGCCTAGGTACCTACAAAATATTGCACAAAACACCAGATAAAGTATAATAAGAAGGTTGTAAACAATTCTAGGACGCAAAACAATGCTCATTCATAACGGAGTCTTAATTAATGAGATGTCGCAAGCTATCCATGGATATATCTGTTAAAGTCACTTGGATTGTACTACTTATTTTTTGAAATAGCTGTATTAGATTTCTCACGGTGTTACAATATAGTAACAGAAATATTTTACGAGAATTGTACACGTGTGAGGAATGCTGTTCATTGATGAGACGATTACGCAGCAAGTTGTAAACGCGTAGACTGACCGCGCCGTATTCGTCAAAGGAGCTTTCGTTTTACGGTTCTGCCGGTAGTCATCTCTGCAGTGTATTATTACGAAAAATGAATGATGTAATTGAAAAAATTTAACAGTGATGAAATCAATGTGATAGAGATTTCGCGTTGCGATTTTTTCAAGGAAGTTCTTTGTTGGTTAGCAATGAATTCTCAATTTATTTCGTCCTATTTAAAAAGAAGTATGTATGTGTCAGTTAAAGCGAGATAGTACCCATATAATATATTGGAGGTCTTTTTACGTTTTAGCATGCATACGCCATACAGGTAAGGTTAATCAATTTAAAGCCAGGCATGCCAGGGAATATTGATATTATTATATTTGTTAATTTTACTGTACCTACCGGTCTATATCGTTTGTTATAACATTTAAACAGTTAAATGCTTCGGTAATATATTTATAATTCTTAGTAAATGCAGATATTACGCATTGAAGGAAACTAACACAAAAACGCAATGCAAAGAGAGGCGGCATGCGCTCATTATGCTGTTGACTTCCCAGATATTTCAATCCGAGACGTGTTGTCAGGATTAAATGCTAGTTTCCGCATAACAGTAGCTGACTGTTCCCTAACACAAATAATATGCTTACTGAATTCTCCTCTTATTAACTGCAGGCTCATCGAATTGCTTGCTTGCATTTAGCTTTAGCTGCGTTATTGCATAGCAGCGACTACATTCCGGAGAAAGACTTTGGGCACCTTCTGTATCAGAAGTATCATTGTCTTGTCCATCATTTCTAAGGCTAATTAATACTCTTGTAATAGTAATTCATTCACGTGTGTATAGAGCAGCAATTAGCGCTTCGAAAACGATTTCGCTCTTCAGGTATGACGAACAATTGTCATCATCATCATCATCAGCCTATTAATGTTCCCACTGCTGGGACACAGGCCTCCTCTCTGTGAGAGGGAGTGGGCCGTAATCTACCACGCGGGCCCAGTGCGGGTTGGTAGATGTCACATGTCTTCGAATTTTTGGTTCTAAGACATGCCGGTTTCCTCACGATGTTTTCCTTCACCGTTTTGAGAGCAGTAGTGATGAAATTATTTACACAAAGTAAAGCGCCTGCTTGGGTTCGAACCCACGACCTACAACTCGTAAGTCGGGGCCGTTACCACTGGGCCACCACTGCTCAATTGTGCTAAACCTGAATTTTTGAATCAGTATTTATGATAAAAACTGGAATGTGAATCCTGATTCACATAGGTACGTTGCATCTATCTTCGTAAATATAGTTTTTCAATTAACTGTAACAACCATGACCTGGCCTAAAAATCAGAAACAATTTGGAATTTGCTGCGATGTAATAATTTAAAGTTGCGTACTTTAAATGATTACATCGCAGCGAATTCCAAATAAAATTGAAAGTTATTGAAAGTTTACTTATTGTAGTCTCTTTGAAATATTACACAAGTTTGTTTCCCGTCAAATACCTTGATGAATAATTCCCCAAACACGCTGTTTTCTCGCAACAACAAACCATTTAAGTGGTATTTACTTAACGTGTGTAGGTATTTAACCCTTTCCATAGCATTAGCGAAGAATCTCATTTCCCTCGCAGCAGCAAAGCGCGACGTACGAACACTAAACACAACACAAGAGGTAATTTGCGCAAATTCTGCGCGTAGTGATGACGTAAACTTTCACTGGCGTCTAATGACGTTAGTTTGTCAAAGCGGGTATTTCATTTAAAAGAAAGTTCATTGAAAATTATATTTCTTGGGGTCGTTCGTAGCTATCGACACCTCATCATGTCTTGGAACCGTAGTTTCAGGGAAACAGTTCCCAGACCCTACAACTAGACTAACCTTACATAGTTTTCTTTCAGGCGTTACAGATCGACTGTGATAAGCGATTGATTGCACAGTTTTTCCCACAGATCGTTGACTGTGGGAAAAACTGCTATTCTCGGTGGAATTACAATTTTGAACTAAACTTGAAATGCTTTATGCAATAGTAGGCATTTTCTATTTATAGGGAACACGCCAATCGTCAGTTTTAATTTTAATATTGTCATTTGAATATACAAAATTAATTAAATTGGTTTTCCCATTAAGCCCATAACTACTGTTATTAAATTAAAGTTATGCAACATACCTCACCAATATGGTACAGCTGCTGCTGCTGTATCGCCTAGTTATTTAATAATTAAAAGCATCAACATTGAATAAATTAATTCAAACCTACTTTACAGTTCACGAACTTCAAAACTTATGAATGCTTGATTCGGACATACTCGTAACATCTTAGATTGCGTGTAACTTATCTTAATATCCACATAATGACAGGTTTGTGAACCACATTAGTCACTCAGTTATGCTTTTATGTATAGCAATTTTGAACGTGTTATTGGATTAACTTCCTCATATTGCATTGCGGATTTGTTCTGTTTGTTACAACCAGCATGTTCACAATAACACAGTACGGCACAAAGATAACAAGGAATAGATGATTGAATTTTCAAATTATACTTTATCTTCAGGGGGTCAGTTAGAACGAGGTCAGCTACAACAAGGTTTGGTTAGTATTAACCGAGTGCATAAGAGTTACTTACATAAAAACAAAATTGTCTAAAGCAAAAGATACGACATGAATGATCATGTGCTAAAGTGCTATAATTATGAAAATTTGGAAGGAATTTGGAGGATTTAATTACTTATCAAAAAAATATTGTTCATAATAGCTGCCTCGTTACATTTCACGTCGTATTACGCCGAGAATAAACATGAGGATGAGTTCCCAGCATATTTTTTCCCAGAGATTATTCAAACCACTGATTTCGTGTTCTTACACGGATGAATATCAACATTTGGAAATCACATGTCATCTAACAGTGCACCGAGTGCATGCATCGCGAGTCACGGAGGGAGAGCGATGTAGACTCACGAACTAAACTCAACGTAGCCTGCATTCATACTTTGTCAAGAAAACAAAAGACGACGTCCAAGTGCCTGAACGTGAGCCACAATACAAACTAAGTACACTTTCTTTCAAGAATACGGTAATATTGCAGCGACAATGCACCTTTGTAAACACATAATGTTTATGATTTTAGCGGAAAATATTTATAAATTTTTGGTTTCTTGAGAGAAACCAAACTTTAGAGACTTGTATAATCCATTTCGCAAGAAATTTTGTGAACACACATAACGCACGTTGCCCGAGGCACATCTGTTAATTATTATTTATGTAAATTTACATTAAGTTACGGCGAAAGAGAAACCTATCGTAGTAAGCTACTGACTCGCATTGTCGTACATTGTTACACCGATAAAAACAGCAACACCCATACGTAGGTTGTTGTCTCGCAAGTAAGAACCTACCTGCTATTATACTGACGACAATGATCGTTTATGTACTGGCATAATTAAGTTATTATTGAAGTCTTGATATATATAGAGGCTTACTTAGGTGACCCGTAGGTACAGATTAACTGGAAGTGGCCCATACTTCAAAACGTCCAGTCTCCGTTCACGACCACATAAAATGGTGTCATCCTTTCCAGCACGACCATGGATGATTACCAAAATTTTAATGCGGTACATATTCATGAAAAAATGAGTACTTTATTGTACTAACGACTTTAAAAAATTTACTCACATATTTTCGCTGCTATAACATATGGACCGTGGCCGTGCTAGGTAGAACCTTTCTGCCACGACCACTATAGATTTTAGGTATTTTTATCAACTTTAACATGAAAAGTTATATAAATAAATAAATAAATAAATAAATAAATTGTACTGAAATGTACTCCATTTTTTATATAATTTTAGGCACCTGTTTTAAAGAGATTATTTTTCTGCGGTGCGCAGCAATAGCTCTACTATACAGGGTGGCAGGGACATCGACGCGAAGCCGGTTACCATGGATTCAGTACATGATTCTGAACCCCCCTGCGTTGAAATTTTTCGTCGGTTATTAAAAAAAAAAACAGCTGTTTCATAGAAAAGTGCAATACCTACGCGGTCAAAATGTATGGAGCAGTAGACTTTTTTTTTAACCGATAAAGTCTCGCGACGACAGATCTGTTACGCGCACCCAAAACCGTAAAGCCCCGACGAGGCAGAACTGCGTCAGTGTATAGGCATCGATGCAACGGCCGATTTTACTCTATGTATGGGCAGATCTAGTCTGTTCTTGGCTTTAATTTATGGTAGGATAATATACCTGTCAAATAAATCGACTAAAACGTCAAAATATGCAGAAACAACTCTAAAAAAAAGTAAAAATTGAACATTTTTGGTACGGCAAAATGGCGTCCGCGCATGCGTGCCGTGCACTGCACTCCGCGTTCTATTTATTCATTTTCTATTGTTTTTTAAGTGTAAATCGACGGGAAATGGTGTTATTTCAATAATTAAGTAGTGTCGTCATCGTATATAGATAAAATTTGCACAAAATAACATCGTAATTACCTATTACGGACCCATTAAAAAATGTAAACAAACTCGGTAGTGAAAAAATGTGTTGATGTGAAATTTTGAGTTTTGTGTGTGTTTTGTGCATGTAATCGCTGGTAAGTCATTTATTTTATATTATTTATTAGTTATTGCATACTATATATGCCATTTTTCAGAAAAAAATAGGAGTTCAATATTTTTTATCAACTAAGTAATGTTACGTAATGATACGGATACCTATTATTGAACTTTTTTAATTATTGGTGTTTTTATTTATTGTGTTTGTTCGTAAAAAATGGTTTTGACCGATAGTATATGTATTCATAATGTATCCTGCGAAGTTTCATGTGAATCGAACCAGTAGTTTTATTATAAATAATCAAAACAGTGAACAAAGGAATTTCTTATAAGAATCTGATAAGAATGTTTATTTATCAATACTAGCGTTCGCTTACAAAGATTCTAAGTATTATAAAAAATCCTTTGTCTAATCAGGAACCCAAAACCATTAACGATAAGACTATTTACGTAACAAAAAGATCTCAGTATTTGTTTAAATTCCAACGCAGGGGGGTTCAGAATCATGTACTGAATCCATGGTAATCGGCTTCGCGTCGATGTCCCTGCCACCCCGTATACGCTATTACTATTTCTAAGTAAGAAAACTTCAATAAAATATATTTTGCAACACGTAAAAGTGCATTTTTGCATTTTTTTTTATTACATTTTGTATGGATACATAATTGTTTTATTATACGACACGCACGTATTACAATCTTATAATAATTATTAAATAGCGGCATACATCAATAAAACCACATTAATATTCTTATTATTGCTACCAATGCTAAAAGTTATTTATGTCTGTTTGTGTGTGTCGTCTGTCCGCACATTTTCTTCGTGGCACTGTAACTCCCGAACCGTTTGTCCGATCGAGCTGGGTCAGCTGGGTGAGGTCTTAAAAAATATTCAGCTCGGTCCGGAGATGGTTCTTAGCGAGTGCGATCGCGCTCACCCAGGTGCATGAAGGGTGCATATTTTTGATATGGTTGTTAAAACAAAAATATTAAATATCCAAGGGATAATATACATATATTATTATTTTATTTATTTATATTTTTAATCTAATTTATATCCCGCTTTTCGAATGACGTGTTGCAAAATGTAATTTTATTGAATTTTGTTTTCTTAGAAATAGTAATAGCGTAACGTAGTGCTATGCTATAGCTGCACCGCAGAAAAAAATCTCTTTAAAACGGGTAAATGACTGCTTAAAAATATATATAAAATGGAGTACATTTCAGTACAATTTATTTATATAACTTTTCATGTAAAATACCTAAAATCTAAAGTGGTCATGGCAGAAAGGTTCTACCTAGCACAGCCACGGTCGATATGTTATAGCAGCGAAAATATGTGAGTACATTTTTTAAATGGAGAGGATGACACCATAAAATGCCTTCAGAACCTAAAACCTACCTAGGTGGTTAAATTGTATTTTGTGACGCGGCAGGCTCTGACAAAACCTGAAGATAATCCTGTTACATACTCGTACATTTAGTTTGTCCTTAAATGACAACATACAAACGACGACATACATAAAATGATTTGAACAAAGTATGAAAACAGACTCTACCATATCTTTGTGGTCTAAGTAACGACATAGAAAATTGAATACTTTGTGGTGCCTACACCACAAACATCGAAGTATTTTGTAATCAATTTTGCATGGCATCTTATAAGCTGCTAATATCTACAATGAGAGTCATATCATATGTATATTATGTACCCACTTAGAGCAATACAAATAACTATTTCAAATATTATAAATGATGTAATGATGATACCTAATTCAGCGGATTTTTCTATATCTAAGTGAAATTAAAGATATGGTATAACTCAAGATTTAAAAAATGCACATGTACTACATAGCTATTCCGGATTTCCCGGAATTCTGCTGTGTCGAAATGTAAGCACATTGTACTATGTACCGATAGAAACGTTATTACCAAACCGCGTTCACTATGGAACATTTTGTTTTATGACTTGTCATAAAGCTTCGAAAGCATAGTTGAATGAGAAAATATTTCCGCGTGCTTTTTGCAATAAAAATATCAATAGCCAGTTTTCAAATGTAATGATGGCAATACATCATTAAATAAATATATTGATATACAAGTAAGTAATTATTGTCAATATTATGATGTTGCAAACTGTATAATGTACCTACTCCTGTAAAAAAGACATTCCTACTTAAGTATAATTTAATATTTTCTGTTGTATACGAGTCTCTGAATATATTCATATAAATACAAGCTTTCCCCTAATGAATTGATATTTTAATATCTAAAAAATATTTTGCACAAACAATTAATTTCATAATATTTATACATATCTGTTTAGCAACTTTCTCCACAAAAGACGATCACTATCACTACATCCTTACATATTATAAAACAAAGTCCGCCGCGTCTGTCTGTCCTATCTGAACGCGATAAACTCAAAAACTACCGAATTCACCAATGGACGGAGATATTCATGAGGAAAGTTTAGGTGTATAATTCATTAAAGTTTTGTGTAAATTGGCTGAAATATATATATATAATATATATATAATTGTTGAAAATGTCGGAAAAAAACATCCCGACTGGGAGCTTTACAGGCGTGGCGTAACGGTAGTAAGTACATTTCGGTGGTATAATTTCCGACCTCCACGCGGGCGAAGCCGCGGGTAAAACCTAGTCTTGTGAATTAATATAATAACATTAACAATGTAAAAGACAGGTAGCAATTTGTGAAATTAGTTTATAATAATATGGAATTGTTTCAGAACAATACATGTGTAGAGTTGCGCAATGATAAATCAAATCATAGGCCGTTACAGCAATAAAGAATAATTGTTCTTGTTTCGGAAATAATAGCATCAGAGGCGGGTGTCACGCAGAGCTCGTGGCGGTCACTGCTCTTATGATAATTATCACAGGCATTGGAGCTTCGACCATGTTATTTACTTGCACAATACTCGCCGACGCCTACAGAATAATTGGTTTAAGCCGCAGGTCGTTTCCGTGTAATCGATAACTGTAATATACGAATATGATATGCCTAACATCGTACAATTGAACATTACTGCTCGAATAGCGCAACGTCATCGCTTATAAGGATTGCGATAGTTTTGGGGCACCGTGATCTACAAAAAGTAGGGCACAAGGCACAGACTTATGCGTTGCACAATGTATTTCCTATCTTCTTATATTGTTATTAATTAACATACCAAGGAAACGTTCTTTGTGTTATTTGAATATAGTTTTATTAGCTCAGTAGTAAATAATGGTATCTATTACTTTATCGGTGATAAAATAAGCAGGTTTTATTACTGACAGTTAATGATTCCACCTTAAGTTTCTTTAAATTCCTGGTTCGACATCGTGGCAGGTAGCATTTGGTATACCTACCAAAATTCCATTAAGATGGGTCATTACGGGAAAAGAAATTACTTATTTAGATATAAGTAATTTCGTAGTAGTAGTCTGTTCTAAAGAAGTGAAGAAGAACCATTGCCGATTTTAGAGTCGAGATTGCATTTAAAGATTTTCATTGATGATCATCCTGTGTACCTACAGCGAAAAATCAAAGTCGTAATATATGACCAATTGATCTTAAACCAATCGATCCATGTATGACCAAATTATCCGATTTCATAAGTAATTGGTTCAAAATTTTGATTAATATATTATTCGAAGTTATAGGGTGCCGTTAACGGCCCTTTATCCGCCGTGGATAAAGTGCCTCTAATGCGGCATACTAGTAGCGATGCCTTGGCCCGGCTAAACTGCCGTAAGCATTGTATTGTCAATGTCACTGTCACTATCATTTTGTTTGATTGTTGAGGTTAGTCCACGTTTGCTATAAACTCAAAAATTCGAAATTTTGTTTTAAGTACTTATTTATCTTTACTTCTAAAACTATTCTGTCTTATTATCGAGTACTATAATAATTGAATCTCCTAATTTTTTATTAAATAAAGTCATATGTCCTAAGTAGTGTACCTATTGCTTTATATAATGTGTATTATTCCGAATGTTCATTTATAATTAAATTGTTAGTCCTAAAACATTTGCTAAAAATAAGGTTTTAGTGACAGAAACGAATCGCTGTAAATCCGACTCCACGCAGTCTTGTCTGCCCTATCCCTAGAATGTAATTTAGAATCGCGTAGGCGCGGAGGGGCGAGGCGGCCTGCGAGTTGAGGAGCAGGTGGTAGTAACGCTCGCCGCGGCGGCTGAGGCTGATGCAGACGAAGCTGCGGCGGTGAGCGTTAAACCATCTGCGACGATTTATTATTACCGCATGAGCCCCGCAGCGCCGGAGCCGTGACAGAAACCATGCCTGCTGCATGTTGCATGCTCGTTTGCATGCTGCATGCTTGCTTACATGCTTTAACATGTTGCATGCTTTGCTTACATGCTACATGTTGCATGCTTGCTTGCATGCTGCGTGCAAGTTGCATGCATGGTGTGGTTTTAAACATGTGTTTTGTGTTCGTTCCCTGTCGTACCGCCCCTACTATATTACCCGTTGCGTTTTTTAAAATAATGTACCTTATTTAAAAAAAAGCATTCAGTTCACGTCTCTAGTATGTCGCAAACTGACGGCACTTAATACACTGCTGAGACAGAGTGCCGTTAACGGCACTCTACACACTGCCTATATTATTTAATATAGCTAAATGCGGTAGCAAAAAATAAACTCAAAAGTGCAACCTAAAGCTGTTTTACACCCTTAATGAAGACATAACACGTCGCTTCGCACGTTTAAATAGACATTACAAAGCCGTGTAACTAATGATTAGTGTCAATTTATACATTGTAAGAGGAAATCCAGTCCGACCCATTCAACAGTTTAAAAGGTCGAGCATTCAAAGCTTCGATGATGAGATGAATACGTCTTCAACAGATAATAATCGATACGTGCACGACGCATACCAAATCCTTTGATGTAACTCAGTTCAAGTAATATTTGCCAACCATAGAAAGTGAATTTCATATTTGTTGACAATAGCGCCTTATATAATTACGTGCCATTGTGCTTAAACAGTGTTGTTGACTTGGTCATAGTAAAATTCAAACACCTATTTCTGGAAGTTAGAACCGGCTTCGGTGTGTCAGTTCCCACACTAACTTCAAACTTGAGTGCATCACGTAGGAGGAACGCGACAAAAACAAACGACAAACTGGGACCGGTCAGTCGCACGCACGTGATGGGGTAACTGCGGAGATTGAGTACATATTTATTTATGGTTTTTACGGAATGTCAGTGACCTCTGCGCATCAACATACCAGCTTCTCAGTTTTCGTTTACCTACCGGCTAAATCGTTAACCATTATTTATATTGAAGAAGGCCTTTAAAACTATTATTAAAAGGGAAAGTGAAATATTAATGCTTTGTCTTCATGACGTCTGACAAAACTTAATAACATTCCCTTTCTTCATTTACCTTTATAAAGTGCTTGAATGACAAAAGAGTAATAATAACTTATATGTGCGTAAACAAGACGAAAGTATGCGCGCCCAGAAGGTATGTTTAGATATTCATCGGTAGCCGTGCTGCTAGCAAGGGTGCAATGGCGGGTCAAGCACACGATTTCAAGTCGACTGGGAGGTTTCACCGATACTGCTCCTCGCACTTAGTTACTTTCTTATGTAATTTAGGTAAACTTTGACTTGTAAACCATATTATGTAACGTCATGCTTTACGTTTATGTGGAAAAAATGTTGTCAAACAGTTTTCCTCTTAGTACGTCGTAATAAGAAAGTAGGCAACAGCTTTAACAACTTTTCCAAGAAGAGTTTATTGATTTCTTCAATACTGTAGATCATGCTGTAAATTGAACTCAGCTAAAGTACTTCATCAGTCGTTATTATAGACGTTTCATACGTGACTGCATCAAGAGAAATGTATTGACGACGTTGTTTTGACATAAGAAGTGTTCACGACTTCACGTCCGACCTTTGGTACCGAATAACAGGCGCATCATTTAAAGTTGCTCCGGGCTGTTTTTACCGACAAGCAACAAACAACATTCATTATGTAATTACTCGCTAATGCTTTTGTAGAGGTTCGCAATGCTGATAATACCGACAACCTACCTGGTACATAAGTAGGTAGGTACTAATGTTTCTATAGACTTGCGAAAAGCTTGTGCAGTCCCACTATCAAAGTATTGCTAAAGATGTAACTCTCCGGCAAAACGCCTTTAATTTTGTTTATTGTTTAGACGAAGTAAATAAAATCAAAATTATAAATGCAGAAGTTCACCTAAATTAGATTTCGTAGTCGCTGTGGATTTGCGGTCATAAACGCGTGTGAAACCACTCTAATTCTAAATTGCTTCCGACGATATTCGTATCCGGATTGTTTGAGAGTAATTAGGAAGATATTTGTCATAGTTGTACAAATAATGTTATGTCAAACATTAGATAAGAAGTATTTTATCTACTTAGCTAATTACTATGTAACTAGGTAAATTACTCTCAAAACGTGTTGTATCTGGGAGCGAATAAATATATTCATTTTGCATGTTCTATTGACTGACTGAGATTTCATAATTTGTACCATTTATCATTCAGAAGTTCGCACTAAATAGAGGCCCGATCTATCAAGTAATTGCGGACGAATGGACAAGATCTTTCCAATTTGAAGCATAGAGAAAAAAGCCTATCAATGTTATAGTATCTGTACATTGTACAAGGTTCTATTAAATTAAAATAATAACTATTCTACTAATGTTAATTTTCTCAAATCACTGACTCACTGATATTTCACAGTTGCCTATTTATGTTTTTGCCTACGAGCCCTGTGAGGTTTCTACATATTTCAGCAACAATATATGTATATAAGGCTATCTTATTTACCATTAAATTACTTAAACTGGCAAATTCAATGTGGGCGTTTTTTTGCAAAATTTAAATATTTAGAAATGCAATTACGTTTGTCGTTTTTGTCAATAACAATGCCAAAAAGATGATTAAGGATCGTGTACCGACGTACCTTAACCTACGATATGATGATACACCCACACAGTTTGGATAAATGTACAAATTAAAATGTTTACGTTTTCTAATTGTATTATTTAACCACTGTTATAGTGCAAGTGGGTAGGTATTGCGGCTTTTCCCACATTTTTTGATAAAAGTATGTAATATGTTAAGTATGCACGAGAAGCGTGTGTCGTTGGGTCCCAGGCTTATGTCACCGTCTGCGCTTGCTCACGTGTAGGTGTGCCAAAGGTACGTTATTGAATTTGACATTCGCCGAGAGACATCTCTCCGTGAATTATGTCCGGTGAAAGTGATGATTCGGACGCGACGTAACTTTTGCAAGTGGTCGACGGCTTCCATCGATATTTCAATAATTACTCTCGTGGCTATTTAACGTCTGCGATAAATTAGCCACTACAGAAACTCCGCGGACCTGATGGGTATCAATATTTAAACATGATAGAACAAAAAAAAAGGATCAACGGACGCTGGTATTGTACTTAAAAAAAAAAAACACAAATCAATATTTTTATTTATTGAATAAAACACTTACACAAATTTACTAGGTAGCGTCCCGCCCGATCTAGATGTTAATTCAAACCTGTGTTTCAGGTCATCACTTTGCATTTCAATTAAATTGGGATACTAAAATTTAAAGTTAGAATAATATAAAATAATCTAGTAACAACTATGAGAAAAGCCTTATTGATTATCTAAAACTAAGCCTATGTAAATAAACAAAAGTATAAACTTACGAGGGAATAAATTATCATCATAACTTTCTAGAAGGTTTTCTGTCTGGGTAATTGAGTATCGGTAGATATTCTGATAAATTTTACTACATATTTTATAACTTACACCATAGAACCTTGTTACAGTTAATATCGATCCCATCACCATCACGTCTGCGGAGTTTCGCTGGTCCATTTAATTTAACCCTTTCTAAGACGATAAAAGCAAAAAAAAACTATAAATATCTGTAAATAAATAAAAAGATGCCTCAACCACTAGCTCGACCTACAAACGAAGTAATGGCCAATATCTGAGTGGTCTAACTTTCTATAGGTCATAGACAGCAAGACCTTTACCAATTCTATCTATCCCATACAAGTAGATAATTTGCACTGATCTAAATGAAAGCAATCTGATCGGTGAGAACTTTTGAAACAGGATAACGTGGTACCTATTTTTTTTTGTTCATTTCTATTCAATATGTATTTTATTTATTAAATATGTAGTATAGTATTTTTATCTAGCCAAGCGATGACCGCTTCGCTTGTGGATACAAACACGCTTTGAATGGGTGTGTAACCTGCGCTTACAGCTCCCGGTGCTCCTGGTACAGTCCGAGATAATGGCGAGGAAGTCGCAAGTGTGAGTGTGTGTGCGTGTGTGTTATTTGCTGACGCTACTCTTCTTAACGCACACATTTGTACACTTGGTTACCACAAGTAAAGCGCGCGTCGCTTCTTGAGATAAAACTACTGTAGGTAACACAATTCGTGTTTGTTTGTGTACTCTGTTCAGCTATTCTTCTCTGTGTCAAGACTTCATAAAATACTTATTCAGTTGTTGAATAATACATACCTATATAAAAATAAGATCACTTGATGCACTGAAACAATAGGTAGCTCTCATTATGTATTGCAACTTGCAGCCTCTCGTGACCCTCTTCGGAAGTAGGTAATTGGTTGGAAAATGATAGTGATCTCTTACTTACTGAGGAAGCTCACGAAAAATTCGTCTAAGAATAAACATACATGTCGTTGTCTCACATATTACTTAATAGTTACTATTACATAACCATATGCAAATATCATGACTTGATGAAATAATGGCTAGTCAATTTTGGTGAAATTATAACGTAACTACATTTATATTACCTATAGGTAGACTAGGCACTAGCTGGGTAGGTTATATATCTGCATTGGTAATAAAATCAAATTGCATTCGTTGTAAGTAGGTACTAGAAACGAATAAATTTATATTATTCACACTGATAATATTTGAATAACTTTAACCTATAAAAGGTCATCAATCTTCTTTGCAAACAATTGCAACGTCCGCGTGCACCATTCGGCTCTGTACATTTGTGTAGCTTTTATTTAATTACTTAATTATTTATTTAAGAATACCATCTTTAGGTCCATGACGATTTCAATGAAAGTTACAGGTACTTATATGAATAAAGTTCGTAAGTGCTAACTAAAATGTCACGCTACCTACTTACCATTTAGGAGTACGTACCTACACTTCAACACTTACGTTACAGCACAATAGAAACATTACAATAAGATTAATTATCGGATGATGATGAACGGTGTGTATCAACGCATGTTTGCATATTTCAGGGGTCACGCTGTCACGCATACGCAACACTATTGCTTTATGTTTAACTTAACTAAGTACGCATATCCAACAAGAGATTTGATAAATTATAAGTTTTGCAAGACTCATTTAAATGACGTCATTAGTTAGTTTTACTCATTAGGAATTTTCATGAAAGTGATCTGAAATCCAACCAGGCAACTCCTACTATCTTACGAAAGTAATAGATTTTTTTGAAGTGAAAACCCCTTTAGCGGCGTTGTGCACTTTTTTTGGGATGGGTAAAAAATGTTAAACTCGCGTCAGAACGTGACCGTAAGATCCGTTGCCTAGCAACCGACAAAGTAAATATCAAAATAAATAGTCTTTGACATTACCTAAAGATTGCGAGGTAAGAAATTTTAACCATATTGATGGGTAAAAAAAAACAGTCAAACTCAAAACATACAAGCTTCATGAAAAGTGTTTAACTTTTCACTTCTGCCGGCACTCCCGGAGTGCAACCCGTTGTTGTTTTTTACTATGTAGGACCTGCATCATTATGTTATTATTTAGGTCCCAATCAATGAGACACATGCAGTCATTTTTAATACTTTCGGCATCATCGATTTACGTCAGAAGATAGTACCTACTCACGTTATGCAATCGATCCATAAGAAAACAGTCATTGTTTAACATCACACAAACAGTGTAACTGAACACAGCTGTGTGTAAAAACATAAGATGTTGGAAATGTGGAAGTATCAATAGCTAACGTAATCACGTTTTGAACGCGCGAGATTGGAGACTTCCTAAATGCAGCTCCATTTTAGCAATGTATTTTTTCATAAACCAACGGTTCGAATTTTCATGTACGATATTAAATCTAAGTTATCCGTAGGGATAACTTAGATTTAATATCGTACATGATACGTACGTACATACGAACGTATACCTACGATTTGATTTAGTTGTTGTAGGTACTATACCGAATATTAATTAAACAACTGCGAGCACATCTCAGTACACCTAACGTGGCTGCTTTTTCTTTAGATTATTGCACAAAATGTTAAATATTCATAAAATTACTAGGATAGGTATTTTGATAATTATTACAATTTGATTTTTTTTACCTTTCAGATGTTGGCGTTAATGCTCCTTTCTCTGTTTTCGTTGGGTTTGGCTGAAGATACTACTACTGATGGTTACAATGACAAGTTTAATACTATAGAGCCTAAGCCGTCGGCGCGATTGGATCCGTACATAAGAAAAGCCTTACTAAAAGCTCTTAGTGATCTTGAAGACTCAACCACAGGATCGGAACTCGACGATACTACTGGCCTAGATTCAGGTGTATATACAACCGGTGAAGCTGTTACTGACGCTCAGACAGACAAAGACAGAATACAGATTCATTCATTTATCGTTAATGGACAATCTGCTTTTGCTAGTAATAGTACAAACACACCAGCAATAGTTGACAACAATATTTCTATTCTGAGTACTACTACAGGTAATGTTGAAAGTCAGGTAACAGCGACTTTACCAACGTCAGCACCATTTCCCGAAATATTCCAAACAAGGGAGAGCGACAACATTTTTTTACAAACAAGAAGTATAGCCGGTTCCTCTAAATTGAGCACGGAAAGCTCCGTCAGTACTAAGAAACCCACATTGAAACCTATAATTTCAACAACTACAACGACAACTACGACTACAACAACGACCACTACTCCGAAACCGACCCACAATGATGATGGAGAAAACATAGAAGAAGTAAATCAACGTGATGTACAAGTATATCAAGCTCCTTTAGTCGCAGCGTTTACAGTTCATCAAGATCCACAAGGCCTACCGAAAAAAGTGATACCCCTTTATCAACAAACGAATAGTCAACCTCACTTTATGCGACCGCTACCCGCTTCAAATTTGGCGTCTGGACTTTCACAATCTCAATCCTTAAGTCAAATAATTCCTGGCGTTAGTTTAAATCAAATACCCCAGTCGGAATACATAAACCAACAGTTAGTATTACAAAGACAGCTTGAAGAAAAGCAAAGAATCCTCGAAGAGCAGCTTCATCTTTTACAACAACAACAAAGACAACAAGAGGAACTCCTTAGGAAACAGCAATATCTTTTGCAACAAAAAGAATCACAGCGGCAACAACTTCTTTCGAATTCCCAGAAATTTCAAGCACAAGGTTCTGTAAATAATTTTCAAGTTCAGAAAAATATTCCTCAGAACCAGTTCATAAATCAGAATACGCAAATAAGATCTAATAATGGTATATCAATTCAACCCAGTGTACCCTTAGAATCGAGCAGCACAGTAACAAATCAACAGTTGCCTAATCGTGAGGCTGTTGATTTTCTTATTCATTTACACAGTCAGCAGCCCGATCAATTCCCATTACAGGAAAACCATTTGCCTCAAGGGATAAGTAATTTTCTACATCCCAACCCTGGTCAGAACTTTCACCAAGGAATTAATTTTAATCAAGTAAGACCTGATCAGTTTAGTCAACAAAAACAAAACCATCGTGTTTTCCGTCATGATAGTGGAGTCGGTAATTTTGGGTTAAATAATCATAATCAAAATCAAAATTTTAATACGTTTAACTCTTTTAACCCGACACATGGAAATCGTTTCTTTCCAATAAATTCACAAAACCAGTACAATGTAGATGCAGAATTAAAACAATTGTTACTACAGAATGGTTTAAATGGAAGGAATCAAGAAGATTTAAATATTGTATCGAAGGTTTTGTCTTTGAACCATGGTGTATTGGTTAATAATAATATTTCCAATAGATTACCATTTGACAGTCGGAGACATGTAAGACCACTTATTTAAATCATCTAAGGCAAGAAAATATAAGTGATTAGTGAAAAGTACTTTTTAATTTGATCATTCGAAAAGTTTTGAGTTCAAAATTATATTGATACTTTAAAGCCAACGAGGTATTCTTAAGTATTACCAAATGGGGTCAGAAACGTTATTAATTTAAAAACACAATCTTAAGCAATCACATACTTACCTATAACAACATAAAATAACCAAAGAAATGCTGAAACTTACGTATTTACAGAAAAAAATATAGCACGCCCCTAACTCCGTCTTCCACAACTGTTTTATAATAGATTAAGATAATTATTTATTTTACTTTAATATTCTACGAACTGCCATAAGTAGTATTTAAATAAGAGAACGATGAAAATAATATTATAATGCAGCCGATTCATTCATTAACTGATTAGGTTCGTGCAAGTTGAAATAGAAATTAAACTTGACTTAATTTAAAACTTCAAGAAATAAACCTGATACCTTATAGCTCGTATCATTACGATAGTCTTTCTGAGTTTCTTTTATCCGGTCCTTTGCAATAATGCTAGAATTATTGCAAAGATTTTTATAATCCTACGACATTTTTAAGCGAGTTCATGTCGTTAGACTATAAAGGCTAAGCTAAGCTATAATATTATTCATCAAAAATAATATGATATCGGCACCTGGTTTGCTCAAAATATAAAAGCCGCATCCAGCTGCTAACTGAAGAGATACTCGTACAGGTAGAAGATGGGTAGGTAGTCGATATTTAATTGTCGCTTACCACGAGCTTTTTGACTCTTGTGATAGCAATAGTAGCAATTTCATGCCCTTTGTCAATATTGCGATTTTTTTAAATTGCATTTTTGACGAACTTATTAATGAAAAAGAACAGCTTATGTAGACCCGTAATTACAACATTGTTAAGTACCTGTAATTATAAGTCTAGCTTTATATTATAAGTAGGTAAGTATGATAATATATGAGTATGAGATACTTAGATCTTAGAATTCTTACAAACGACGAAATACATTTTACATTATTCTGTTAATGAGAAGGCTATAAACTCAAATTCAAAAGTGATATTGTAGAATCACATTTTCAAACATTTGAGGTAAGTAAATGAATAGGTAAATACGATGGATTAGATTTCATCATAAGGTAACCTAAAATCGAAATTTTATACCGATTACAATTTTATTCTTCTTGTCCTTTGCCTATAATAATAGAACGAAAGGTAACAGTAGATAACGCAAGTTAAAATAAGTTATAAATAATCTAATTTAAAATTGGGCACCCTTCCACTACTTGTTTAAGAACAGTTACCTAGGGTAGGTAGGCACCGTTATTTTGTTTCGAAAATTTAGTGAAGGGGCGCGCAAGTTTTAATTAGACGGTCTATACCTTGTAGAATATTTTTTTTCACTTATTGAGTTAAGCCTTGAGTTAATTAGTTTTATTGACCAATTTAAGTTAGCAATAAATTGTACCGTTTGTGTCGTCAGTAAAGAATGTTATAGAGTCATACATTATTGTTAGTTATAAGACCTCTTATAATACAATGAGTAAATATATTTTTATTCACATATTAAATTATGAGTTTCTTTTATTGCAACACCCCTTACAGCACCCTTATTGCGTCACACTATCAATCACAATCTGAATCATTTCGAAAGATGCTAATTAATACATTGCTTCAATATGTTTGAAATTGTCTGTTCAACAACGTAAATAAAGCAATGAATTTTGTTGAACTGTTAATAATTAAATAGATTGTTATTTATCGTGTGTTACGCAATTAAGGTGCAGATTAGACACACACATATTATATAAGGAACAACACTTAGAATATTATTCTAAGGAACAACATAACTTTGCCAAATATTTTGTAAGTAGGTAGGCATATCTACCTTCCTACAAATATTTTTCGTAACTAGGTACAGTCACGAGCACCAATATGTATACACTTAGCAACTTTTAAAAGTGATTTCCTCCTACTGTCTTGATTGTTATTTTATGTTGTTGCGAATATAGTATTTTGGAACCCATATTAATATGAAATAGGCCTTATCTCAAAGTTGCAGTCAATATTCCACGAGAAAATCGCTTTAGAATTTTGCTAAGTGGATACATATTGGTGCTCGTGACTGTACCTATGCCAAGATCTAGGTAATAAATGTAGGTGTTTTTGTTTAGGTATACAGGATATATTTTTGAGACGAGGCCGCCCGGCCGTATATAGGGTTTGTAGCTACAGGAACACGGTTTGAGGAGACTGTCCATAACTTTTTGAGACATGATCTGCATTAACAGATTTAAAAAGAAATCACAATCAGCAAGAAAATGGGCAGTTTTCACGAAAACTTTTTTTGATGCCAATCGATCCTGTTTCATATAAGAACCAAAAAACTCTATTGGACCAACTGAGGTTTGAGTACTAAATCGCAAAAATCTTTTTCCAAGCATTCCTACTTAGGGAGATCTTTTTTCTGTAGGTATGATTTTTTTGTCGGGATAAAAAGGATTGAAATATCTAATCTAGATAGTGTATTTTATCGTAGTTTGCAGCCAGTTGCTTATCCAGATAAGATTTCAATTTTTTTATGCAAGATGGGCTAAGAACAATTTATAGGACTACCTACTTTCAGTCAACTCTAGAATCCTTTGAACTTCTTTAATTGTGGATTCCTTAGGTATCTACTGGTAGGTGCTTTCTTAAAGTGGGTAACCTCGCAAATAGCTGTAACATATTTCGTTGTTTTGATTAATTTGGCAATATTTAAATTGCAATTTTAAAAATATAACAAAAAGATATGTATAGTACTGTACATGTACTGTCTTCAAAAAACATAAAATTGTCTTTCGTCATTTGTTTCTCGTTTAGGTGAACAGAAAGTGCACCATTGATTTTAATGTTGTACCTACCCGTTTTAGGTATAAAAAAAAGGTATTTGGAAAGTTTCCAAATACTTTTTTTACATCTAAAACCAAATATTCGGTGTTACGATATTAAATATTGCATTTCATAATCAATAGTCTAATTCGCTAGTTCGCCACATTTCTTATTTCCATGCAGTACCTATTATTTCCAAATTAATCAAAACAGATAGGTAACTAAATATTTGACAGCTATTTACGACGTTGCCAACTTTTAGGATGCACGCTCTTAAACAAGCACGTCATAGAGCAAGACTACCTTAGACCAAGTAATAAGTACTTCATATAGGTAGAAGCGAAACTTTCGCTCGGAACGCGTTCAAAATCACGCCATTTGCCACAGCTTTGGGGCCGTGTTAGAAAGATCCAGTTAAAAAACTTTTCACTCTCAAAAGCTTCCTACGACTTAAACACAACATCATATAACATCACGCGCCTGTATTCCCCAAAGGGTTGGGCAGAGGTTTAGGTACCTTTTAGTACAACCGATATTATCGTCATTTATGTTTAAGTTCCATGTAATAGGGGTGAAGGCGAACCTATTGCCATCAACCGAACACAAATCTAGACTTCGGGCTGCTGAGAAATTGCAGATAGGAAAACCCAAAAACAGTTTGCCCGACGTAGGAATCGAACTCAGGACCTCCTGCTCAGCAATAGCGCTTACGACCATTTAGACCAACGAGGCAGTTATTCACACTAATAAGCATACCTAGAAGCGACGCGCGCATTACTTGTTACCTAGTGTACAAACACGCTGTGAATGTGTGTATAAACGCAGAAGCTCTCGTCGCGCGTCTGTACCGCTACCGTGGTCCGATCCGTCCGAGAGACAAGAGCGGAGTCGGAATAGGAATTTCGTAAGTGTGTCTGCCTCTGTGTGTTATGTGCTAACGCTACTCGTCTTCATCAAAGAAACCTCACTGCAATTTAAAAAACAATGATAGGGGGTGAGGTTTCTCTGGAGCCCAATGTACCTACACTTGGTTACCTCCATACCACAAATAATGCCTGCGTCGCTTCGTGAGATAAAAAATCTACTTAATGATAGCTACGTTTATGCTACATTGCTTTAATGAATTACAATTATATCGACAAAACATTAAAGAACAAACGTGCTTACTTACCCCCATTGCAAGATTGGCTTATTTTAGGTACGTCTTCTCCTCGCACCACACAAGCAGTGGACGAATAATTTTCTCGAGTCATCGACTACTGGTTTTCTGTTGAAACAGTTATTAGCATTTCATTTACATACAATAATACACAATCAAGTTTACACCTATTAGCAAACCTAATCTAATTTGAATTCCCGCCAAATTGTGTGAACCATTTTAAAGTTATATGCTCTGTGGTGTGAACGAACTGTCAAAACAGTCTATAATGTCTATGGTCATAATAGGTTTTTTCCGGTTTTTTCATTCAAGTTTAATTTGGTTTAAACGGTATTAGCTGAACTCAAAGAAGCATTATAACAATTTTAGATTTGTTCACATCCATAATAAAAAGTACATACGTAAGCGCATCAATGATATGACTCTCTACCATGTACGGTGCACATGGACTATAAAGCTTCGTGCATACAAGCGCGACGCGACACCGGCTATTGTTATCCGTGAAGTTTTGTTAGAAATTGTATTGTTCTTGTCCAGTCGCGCGACTTGTTGTGCTGATCTGCACAAGCCTTCTTCCATACGTGTAACCTTTTTTTTAACTGTGTCTAATGCTGGATAAAGCATACAGGATACACATAGCAAGTTAAGTCGCCATCGACTCGCTGGTGATTTCAAACTCTGACGTCCATTTTGAAACAACTAGCGACAAAGCTGCTGTGTGTATTTAGCATTAACTACACCCTTCTTTTCTCTATGGTAGTACAAAATGTTACAAAACATTTGATCGAACACGGGCAGAAATCGTCATGCTAAAAAGTGCTGATACTTACGACTGTCTTCTTGCAATTCAAAGAAAAAGAAAGATAGGGAGAAAGAGAGAACGCCAGCTGAAAAAACAAAAGAAAAGAGTAAAGTGAAAATTGTACACGTCGTCGTCGGCCCGAGTGCAGTGTGCATTACCGGAGAGAGAGAGAAAGAGAAAGTGTGAATTTGGCCAAAATGCAAATCCAAGGTGGCGGCTGCGAAAGTTTTCATATTTTTTGTCATGGGAGTCGTTTTCATAGTTTTCGAGGGTGCTAAAGCCGATAGTGAGGTCAAAAAATAAATCAGGATGGCGGCTCAAAATATTTTAAAAAATCAGCATAGGTATCGTTTTCATAGATTCCGAATGCTAAAGTCGAGGTGAAAATGTAAGATGGCGGCTGCCAAACTTTGTTTTTGTTTTAAGTCATACGTGAACGTCCTCCAACCACACTCGTTTTTTTTATTACATCAATATTTTTTATTTTATAATCGCAACAGTATTGGTATCAAATTAAAAGCTAGTAATGAATCGATCTAAATATTATTATATTCATACATACAGGGCGGACCAAAAATAACATCATAAAAAAAATATAGATTCCTCATGTCTAGAGGTATTCGAAAATACCCCATGTATGTTCCGCGATTTTTTGTAGTTTTCGAGTTATAATTTTTTTTGTAATTTTTTCGAGTTTTCTTGCCGGTGGAGCTTCAAAAATTCATATATTTTTTTGTAGTGTGTATATTCCAGTTTTCTTTTTGGAGCGAAGTATCCCTAGATGCTTCGATACGCCTTTTTGCTGATACGATACCGATACCGATACGCTTATTGAAATAAAAAATGAAGGTAAAATATAACACAAGTCAGGTTATTTTTTTTTAATATAAAAAGAACAGGACAAACTAAATAAACCGTAGACAGGTTGAGATTAGACGCACGACAACCGTGCGAAATGGGATAGTTAAGCGAGTGCGAGGCCAAAGTGGGCGGGCGAAACAGGACACTAAATAAAGCGCGGGGTTTCCTCGAGCATAGTTAGTTCGTGCCTCGTTTCCAACGAAATAGACGAGACAACACGCCCGTTTACATTACATTTTTAAAGCGCGAATTTTGAAAAGTATCGTTGTATCGGCCATAAAAATATCGCCGATATATCGGTAAACTTCAAGTATCGCCGATATATCGGTATTGGATGCATCCCTAATATATATTTAAATATATTTTTAAGACTGTTCTTATAGATTCTTGCTCGTTCTTCTCTTTACAGATTTACGTTTCGGAATGAGCAACTACTAGACGATTTTTCCAATTGAGGTTTTACATAACGAACTACTAAAAAGTTCACTTTGGAAACTGCTTTATTAATGATTATTGGTTACTGATATTCTATTTGGGGTCTTATGTTTTTTTTATATTGATACGATTGTTTAATGAAAACTACAGACTAATTGATGCGCGCGAATTCGAATGGGGGTGGATCGACGAATCGATGCAGTCAGGTGAGTTGGGCTGCGGACCAATAGCGTTGCATGTTTACGATGGGTATCCCTCTATCTGGCAGAATCTTGATGCTCCGAAATTTATTTGGCATATAACACACTTGGCATAAACTTTTTAAAACAAATATTTGTAAGGCATAAAAATTAGAAACGAATCGCTGCAAAACCGACTCCACGTAGTCATGTCTGCCCTACCCCTAGAGTGTTATTTAAACCTGCGTAGGCGTGGAGGGGCTAGGCGGTGGTGAGCGTTAAAATCATCTGTGACGGTAAGCTCGCGTGCCGTAACAGAAATCATGCCTGCTGCATGTTGAATTAGTGTTTTTTCAAATAGTTATTTATAAGAAAATTAAAAAAAAATGTGAGCTCATAGTACTCTGCTCATTATAGTATTTTTCAATGTGGTTTTTCTATTCGAAACACTTCATTTAAGATAAAATGCCGCTCAGTATAAATAAATCATTTGCCAAATATTGAAAAAAATGCAAGACGTAACTTTGACACTCAAAACAAATATTAGGTCACGCACATATTATGAAGCTTCATTTTGTATTCTTAAGTAACTCAAATTAGTGTTTGTAAGTTGCTGTTCTGTTGATTTCTCGTTACTCGCAGTCAGTCGCTCACTTAGTAATACTATAACTTAAATTAACATTAATTTACAGTCACTCGTCATAATATAACTAAGTAAATACTGGATCAATGTAAATCAGCCTTATTATGAAGTGTTGGCAACACTAGCCACAAGGATCAAAACTTTCCAGGTTGCTGTCATGTTGTATTCTGTCATGTCTGGCAGTCTGTGGCAGCCTGTGACTGTCAGTGTCATCAAAAGTAATCCACTCATCAACATCATCAACATCAATGTGTCAAACTCAAACGTAAACTCTCTCTTGAGAATTTGATTTCTCAAACATCAATAAAGACATCACCTGAGATTATTCTAACTGAATTTAAAGAAGGCAATGCTGGTGTTATATATTACCAGTTTTGCCTAATACGTATTAATAATACAAAGTCTCGGTAACGTTATGGTTATCATGGATACGGCGGAAGGTGTTGGCAATTTGGAAGAACAAGCTCTCAAGAGAAAAGAAAGGCTTAAAAACCTTAAACGCAAAAATCCTACTAATGAAAATTCTTCGAATGATACGCCCAGTGAGTTTGTACCACTGCCCAAGTGAGTATCGTTCCAGTTGGGAAAATGTTGAGGTTATGTTTTGTTTGTGATAAACAGACAAAAATACATTTGTTTCGATTTGCAGTCAGCCTTGTATATTTAGAATCATGGGCGTCGCCAAGAGGGGGCAGCAGCCCCCCCTAGAGATTCGAAAATATTTAGTCAAATACAAGTCATTATAATGTAAGGAAACTATAATAGGTATGTATAAAACTAATTTTATTTATTTGGATGACTTTTATTTGGTTTTTTAAAGTTCCATATCTCCTGAACGGGGTCTAATCCGGAGTCCGGGGACGTAATATTCGTATCTATGTGTTGGTGGTACGCCCAGTCATAATACCTATTAGGTTTAACCTCTTAAAGTTTGAATAGATTTGGGAAAAATGACCAAAAGGTCCGTTTCCAATCCATACACTGAAAATGGAAATAATTATTTTTCTGAGTTCCTATCGGGACTACCGAGTTAAACATCACATGTCTACCAGCATCAATTTTGGCCCCATTGTGCGCTGTAGAGGATGAAGACTCGCACTACAAGTGTAAAGCGTCATGTGCTCTTAACTCTTGACTGTACCTACAAATCATACTTTTCCCATCCTCATATCAACTTGCCCCCCCCCCTGGGCCATAGGCTGGCGACGCCCTTGTGTAGAATATAAGGATTCTCTAAAATTAATTAACTCTTCATAAACGGCAGTCTATACATCTTTAACTATAATAACTACTTTTGTTAGAATTTTTATTTTTATAATTAGGCATATTTTTTTTACAGACCCAAATTCAGAAGTTATAAGCCACAGGATGAATCTCTGCAAGAAGCCAAATTAGATGATGCAGAACCTGCTGCCGTAGAGGCTGAGGTTAAGGATTTACTTGAAGCAGGAAAAGAAAAGGTAAATCACAAAACTTACTTGGTACTATGCACCTCTGTCAAATTTTACCTTCAAGGAAAACAGGTGGAATATTATATCAAGAAGGAAACCAAACAGAAAACAGAACCCTAATACTAAGCCTCTGCTGTCCGTCAGCGAACTATATCTCATGCACCATATTATGTTGACAGTTGAAATTTTCACAGATTGTGAAAATGATGATGTTTGTGAATGATGATGATAGTGATGTGATTGTGTGTCTATTGCTGTTATAACAACAAATAATAAAAATTAAAATAATGTTAAAAACTTACAAGAAATAAGTTCTTTTAAGTTTTTACTATACGAGTACTGCATGGTGGTATTGAACCCTTCATGACTTGACCAGTTTTTTATGTTATTAGATAACAAACAACTCTATGACCTCTGATGTTAAGTGGTCATCGCTGCATACAGGTACAACCTGCCAAACTGGACTTGATACAAGAATCAAGCTGAAATATTTAATGTCTTTACCTACAATTTCACTGGCACTCATTTTCCTTTTTATTTATTTATTGGATCACCAACAGAGGTTACACAGTTTCATGCAAGTTTACAAGAACAGGGACAAATACTAGTGTGCCAGACTCCTCAAACCAGAAATCTTTTCACAAACAGCTCTGATATTACTAGTTCTATAACACCTTTTTTTTTTGTCTTGTTCTTGTCTATGAGACATATTTTGTAGAAACAATAATTAAATAACTAATAATTAGTGACCGTTAACTAAGAATTAGTTTCGACAAGAAAATCTAGTTTCGGCATCAGTTTCGGTTTCGGCAGAAAACCAGCCGAACCTTCGGCCGCACCGAAACTCTGCGTTCGTGAATTATCGCGCGTCGTTCAGCTGACTTTGGGTGAATTCGTGAATCGTGTGTCACCAGCCATCATCAGCTTTTTGTTTCTCACAATTTTTTCTTCCAAGAATAATTTAACATGTTTTGATAATTTTTATAATGTTTCGGCTTTCCCCAAAAAAAATAAAAAGAACTGTTTTATTTTTCAATTATTGTTTTTTTTTTCATTTAACACGTGTTAACTGTCTGTTTATGTGTAAAAAATAAACCAAATTTCAGTTAACCGTAGATTTTTATCATCCTTACATATTATAAAACAAAGTCGCCCGCCGCGTCTGTCTGTCTGTCTGTCTGTCTGTCTGTCTGTCTGTCTGTCTGAACGCGATAAACTCAAAAACTGCCGAACGGATTTTCAAACGGTTTTCACCATTGGACGGAGTGATTCATGTGGAAGGTTTTAGTGTATAATTCATTATGGTTTTGTGTAAATTGGCTGAAATATGACGATTATTGTTGAAGATGTCGGAAAAAATCATGCCGACTGGGAGATTTACTGGCGTGCGCTGCGTAAGTCGTGAGAGATAAATCAAATTTATGTTCTAGAGTATTGTATATCTTAAAAATTGCAACAAAAAAGTCCGCGATGGCATATGTCTATCTTTTAAGGGTGACCCACAATAACCATTTTTATCTTTCAAAATTGTATAAAATTTTCATTGTTATTTCCGAAGCTATTTTGACCGGTATCTTATTAATCCTTATCCAATTAAATAGGTTATTTAAATTGGGCAGTCAATTTCGATTAAAATATGCCTTTACATCACATCATTCAAATAAATAGTTTAAGAGATATCACAGTTTCAAAATTACGCGTAACAAAATAATTATGGTTGACCACGCGGGCGCTGTAGTAGCCTACCACTGCGTCCGCTGAAAGTTAGTCAATGATCTTTTCCTTGGCTATTAGGTATGTATTCCTGGTAGAACGTTCCCGTGGGATATTTTGCGACATCCACGCGGGCGAAGCCGCGGGTAAAAGCTAGTGTCTAATAAAGTTTCGGTTTTGGCCGAAACTGAGATAGATACCGAAGATTCGTTTTCGGTTTCGGTAGAAATTACTGTTTCGGTCGGACACTACTAATAATATTTATTTCTGCAATTACAGATAGTTTTACAAGACCTGGACATTTCAAGCTTAGCACCACGAAAACCAGACTGGGACCTCAAAAGAGATGTAGCAAAGAAGTTAGAGAAACTAGAGAGAAGAACACAAAAGGCAATAGCAGAATTGATATGGGAGAGACTAAAACAAGGCAGTGAAGATAACTTGGGAGCCATGGTCACTATGACTGATAATACTGAAGAGGACTATGACTGAAGAGGACTGAACAATATTCAAATACATTTGTTGAAGTATGAATAATATGAATTGTAAGTTATGTGTAAGTAAAACCAATAAGGAACAATCTTTCTTTTTAATTCTATAAAATGTTCTGGGAAGGTGTTAAGTTCACTTGGATCAGGTTGGGACAAACATTTAGGGCATAAAGAAAAACAGATTGATGAATTTTATTTGTGAAATTTATTGCACAGAACTTTAATTTCACACTAGCAATTAGTTTAATATCACAGAATACAATTAATAGTGTACATTTGTATATTCCTTGTTAGAAACAAAATTAACTATCTCAGTCATCAAAATTTATATTAAAATTTCTCTAATGGTGTTTAATAAGGCTTAAATTAGGGGTTAAGAAGGTATGGCCTGTATTCTGGTAAGTAACAATTGCCTTGGCAGTCAATCATGGGCGTACCCAGGTTTTGGCCCAATCCCCTCACGTTTTACATACTTAGTTTGATATTGCTGCTGCGTTTGTGTATTTTTAACCGACTTCAAAAAAGAAGGACGTTTTATGTTCGTCTGTATTTATTTTATTAATGTTTGTTCATCGATATTTTCGTCCATTGTGGACCCAATTTTATTTTTTTTAAATGATAAACGAATTTGCAAAATTGGTCTACCATTGACGAAAATATCGTTGGACATTGTATAAAAAAAACAGCCGAACATAGAAAGTCCTCCTTTTTTAAAGTCGGTTAATGCATAATAGGTACACGTACAACATGAAAGCCCGCGCAGTGCGGTTTTGGATGGAAGGACCAGGCCCGGGTCGACGGCGCGTCGTGTTCCACGCGCGCCTCAAAGAGATGTCAGCAAAACTGACGGGGTCCGTTAGGGCCGATGCCTGCCGGGGTTGCGGGTAGTCCCAAGGGGAAACCGTGGCCCCTGGCATGGCAAGGGAAGGAACACGGGTGGGTTTTAGTCAGTAAAAGTCTGACACGCCCTTCCGCTCCGCCCAGAGCGGGAGAAGTCATTGGATGATTTCCCACACAAAAAAAAAAAAAAAAAGGGGGGGCAGCTGCCCTACCCTGGGTACGCCCATGCAGTCAATAGTTTAAGATTTCCACAATTTATCAGCCCAATGTGTGCTTGAAATATTTTTAGTGGTAATGATGACTGGCCAATATCATATTTTATTCCATTCTTTATTCGCTCATAAAAACAGGGTGCTCGAAAAGTTTACACATCTGGGAAGCATAAACATGACAGCAAAGAGTAGCTACCCACTCATCTAATCAATACAAACCTCCAATTCTAATATAAAATTTGTAAGCATGTACTTACATTTTATATAAATTATGCAGAGTACCTACTTAGTTCATTATTAATTATTATAAATTATAAATATTTATTTCTTAAAGCACATTTCATCTTCCTACATCAGATGCTTACATGCAAGAAATATTAAATTAGTGACATTGTTTAGTAACAAAACCCTACCACTCTATTACATGTACAAATTCTAACAATAACAAAATATTAACTGAATGTAGCTGAGTAAACAGGGATCTTTAAAGACTATCACAAGCTGAACAACATCATTAAAGTAAAGATGATTGTATATAAAGTTGTAGGAACTATACTATGAGCATTGTTGCGACCTTTTTTCCTCCTTGATGGTCTCAGAGTTGTGGTTTCTTCATGATCTTCGATCTCATTGTACACATAGTAGTTGTTGTCAATATTGTAAAACACTACTCGGTCGCCGATCGGCTGTATCGGCCTGAAGTTGTGTGTGATCTTTCCATGCGAAGATCTTATCTCTCTGAATGCCTCAATCTGTGAACATAAAACGTTTGTAATTACCTACCATGTGTCACGTGACGCCTGCACGTCTGTGTTTGAACATAAAGTTATATAATGGCACATAATTTACGCCTGAGTGTTCCCATCTATGCCCCACTGAATCGCTGATTAACAAAGTGTAGTTGTAGAGGGTCTTTCTAATGTAAATTACTTTACAGTTTACTATTTGCGCCATACAATAGCCCTTGGGGGTAATATTATCTGCAATTGCATTACCACTCTAAAGAAAATAATGGTTGTCATGTTGCACCTCTTTAAGAGAATAGTAGTGTGCTAATACAACATAAAAGACGATATTGTACTTGTATACAAATATACGTCTTTATTTGCAACAATGGTTGCAAAACCATAGTCTTAACGATCCAAAGAATTTATTTACAAATGAACTCATTGCATGGTTATTATAACCACTCTTAGTTTAATATCAACCAACCTAGAGGATATTCTTAGGTTTATAAACTGTCGTCTCCTGAAGATCAGTCACCAACAAAATCAGTATTTTCTCACCTGTTCATGTGTTAGCCTGATCGGTTGCTCGAAGTCAAGCCAGATGACGACTTCGGAACAAGGCGGCGTGGTCAACGATCCTTTGTATGTGAAGTACCTCTTCAAGTCGTACGGCAAGATGTTGAGGAATGAGAACGGATGGCTCATGACGACGCTGGTGTGAGGTTCTGTGACGTTCACCAGCGCTGACGTTATGTCGTCGTAGGCAGGATGCTGGTGACGATCTAACTGAAATGGTTTAATGTTCAGTTAGCAAATTTTTTTAATGTTTTCTGGAAAAAGACTAGCGGTCCCCGCGACTCAATCCTCATAAAACCTTCCAATTAATTTAATTACCCGACTGCCCCAGAGGTACAAGAGGGAGGGTAATGTTTTTCGAGAGTATGTATGTCTGTCTATTTCTTTGGCACGCTCTGTAGCCTAAACGGCTTGATGGATTTTAACATATGGGGTGTCGTTATATTCGTCTTAATTGTGGGAGTGACATAGGCTATACATAATATTTATTTAATGCATCTGCAAAAATACAAAAAAGAGGGAGGGAAAGTATTTTTTTAAAATAAATTACTACAATACTGGTATCAATTAAAACCTAGTAATGAGTGAGTGAGTGAATAATGAGTTTTCCAAATATAGGTATTGTATAAATTATAAAACAAAAAACTTGAAATAAAGAAAACCTGACAAACTAATAAGTAACCGGAAATATGGTGTAACATTTCTTTGGCCCGCCTGCGATACCAGAATTCTATAGATTATATCTCTTTTCAGTTAAGTATGTGTTTTTGCAGGCGGGTTTGTGTTTTTTTTATTAATTTTCTTTTTTATGCCGGGTTGGTTGGTTGGTTTTCCTATTATAAGTAGTTATTTTTTTGTTGGATGCCCTATGTCGAGTTTGGCGGCGAAATTGGGGCTGTGTCGTCGTTCGAACAGTCAGTCCTAAAGAGGTGGCACGCAGTGTTCCATGCTCGCCTTTATGGGAGGGCGTGCGGTTGTGGGATCGGACGGGGATACCAGTCGGGGGTGCGGCGAATGTACAACTATCTCCCGGGCCCCCGACACATGGTAGTAGAAGGAACAGTGGAGTTTTAGTCGGTCGGAGTCCGACATAATCCTCCGTTCTCTCCAGATGGAGGCTATCCAGGAAGATTGACCCAAGAAAAAACAACAATGTAGTTCCTGACATTTTCTGATTAATCATTGAGTGAGTAGTATTTCGCGTAGGTAGTAGCTACCGAAAATAGATTTCAGAAGGATTTCGTAGGTATCTTGTAAACGCTGTTTTCCCACCAAGGTGAACGAATTTTCAATTGTGATGCTTGGTGGCGGTAATCTGCCGTCCAAGGTTCGTATTGTCTCATCAAGTTGCAAGTAATGTTTCAAGAACGTGCTGACGCTTGTTCTAATCTCAAAGACAATACTATCACTCGGAAACGTGTAGCATTGTAAGCTGGAAGCTACACCTCTGCTTAACCCGCTCTGCTATTGATAACTCTCCCACAAAACGTGTGTAAAAGAAAGGCAGTATTTGTCAATACAAAAAAAAAATACGGATGATCCGAATCAATGGGATGTAGGGCTTGAAACAAAACTACCGTACCGTAGCTCTCATTCACTTTCGAACATTGACCGTGACTTTGGATTCGGAACTGAAGTCACGGTTAGCGCTCGAAAGTGATTAGGTAGGTATGTTCCAATTTGAAACTACGGTTGAACGCGCTGCGATCAAAAGTAGGTCTACAAAAAGTGCAAAAGAGAAGTGGGTGCTATATTTAGTTCGGTCCTAATCAGCTGAAACAATGAATTTATAGTCGTAAGCATCTTATTTTGATTTGCTACGTTGAATGCAAAAGAGCCGATTGCGGCAGATTGCCAAACGTGATGAATTAGACATGAAATACATTATACCGTTATCATATCATCACATTTGGCAGTCAACGGACCGCTATCGATCAATGCTATTAATTTCCACGTGCATGCTGCGATAAGTTGCTTCTAATAGTAAACTCACGGGATCTAGACCGTAGTAGGCATGTTAGAGTGGCAGCACTTATAATGCACAGGGTAGAGAACTGAACAGTATTGATATCCTTGCAGATATGAACGTCAAATGGTTGGAATCTGTAAGTGTATCTGGATTTGAGTTACCTACATAGAGGTAGGTACCTATCCTACAAATTATAGCTATACCGTGGTGTCCTGATCAAGCTGAAAATAAATACAAACAAAATAGAAACGTAGTAGCTAGTGTAAAACGAACCTCGTAAAAGAACGCGAGCACTGTTAGACCGTCCGAATGTTTCACAGCCTCTGTTGCGGACTTGTACTCCTCTTTGAAGAACACCATGTGCAGCTCCATCGGGAAACTGGAAAGATGGAAGAACAAAAATTAAAAATCACGACTAACACATATCATTTTACACCTAAGTTGAAATGATCCCTAAAATGGCAAGTTGAAAAATTACAAAATCACGATCCAGAAAGGCCAGTATTGAAATAATATTTTTTCATCAATATTTTTATATATAATTATAATAACAAATTACAATCAATTCTTGTTTGTAAGGGACTGGTTTTTTCAGTGCAGATAATTTGTAAATCTTATTCGTAAATAATGATCTCACCTTCGGTGGTTAATCTTATCTTCGGAGCCGAAGGTGTCATTGTCTCCCCAGTGGAAGTGCATTTGGCTGAATATGTAGTCACCGTCGAGGGGGCCTCCTCTCACTCGTGGATGGGGCTCGTTCTTCACCTCAATCAAAACTGTGGGAAATAATTATTTTATTTTTCTAGGTATATGGTTCGTTAATCGCCTAGGTACCTGCAATTACTAGATACCTATACAGGGTATCAGGGACATCGACACGAAGCCTGTTACCATGAATTCAGTACATGATTCCGAAACCCCCTGCTTTGGTAATTTTCGTCGGTTATTAAAAAAAAAATCAGCTGTTTTATAGAAAATGCAATACCTACGCGGTCAAAATGTATGGAACAGCAGATTTTTTTTAAATAACCAACGAAAACTTTCAACGCAGAGGGTTCAGAATCCATGGTAGGTAACCTTAGAGCAGAGTGTAATTTATTCTAAATATCTCGCAAGCGCAACTGTTGAATTTGTAGTCTGTTTGATTTCCAGATCAGGTAGAGTTTTCCATTATATCTGAGTAACAGCTGGTAGGTTCGTTCCCTATTAGGTAAATAGGACGTCCGAAATAATGCCTACCCCTCAAGAGAATACAGGAGTGATATTGATTATGTCGACTCTTAAACTTCGTTTCGGCTTTTTTACTGCTGGTCCTACTTAGGTAGAAAAAGACGTTTGTTTGCTATAAAAGAAGTTTCATAAAGTTGTTTTGAACCTTGACCCCATTTAAACTTGAACCGTGATAGGCGTGAACTTCGCTTATCTATTATCAATGATACTATTTACACGCTAATTTAAAAACTAATAGAAAAGAATCATAAAAAATACAATAGAAATCAACTGAGAGAAATCGTCCTATGCCTGCAACAGTTTGCAGAGCGCTCTGCCTGCTCTATCGAAAGTTTCGAAACCAATTGTTGTGAAATAAAATGTCTATTTTATGGGGTAAAGTTGGAATAGCCGCATTCAGCTTTTATTAGAGCTAAGACTTCCCCGAACCTGCAACTGACAAAATGTCACCAATAGGTAGGTACATGGACACCCTGGTCCCACCTTCCTAATTAGCAATTAACTTTTCATAGGCGGTAGCTCCAAAAAACGTGGAGGTACTAGGTCAATTGCTGTCAGATATTTAAAGCGCAATACATTTAACAACCAATTCATCAGTTATGCGACAAAAAGCATGACTGTATCGCCCATAGGATGTTAGTCACGCATCAAGTAATTTTAAAGTGGGTTCAGCGGAATGCAGCTTTATGTAAGAGGGAGAATAAATACGAGTCGAAAACATCATCTCAGCCAAATACGCTGTTTCAAAACATGGAATTAAAGTCATGATATCACAAAGTTTTGAATTTATCACGGTTGCAATTAGGTCAAAAGATGCAGTTGCTCATGCACATTGCAGTACCGGGAGCCCTCCTGGAGGGTTCACCTATTCGCATATGGGATGCCGGGAGCCCTCGCGGTGGGCTCATTTTAAATGTAGGTTTTTCTTAGCGAATACAGCATTATAAACCGTGCAAATAAAATCAGATGTAATTTTGACAAGATTTATTAGCATAATATGCGTTGGTTTTCAAATTAAAGACTTCGATTTTTTTTAAATTTTTTGGTCACGGTTACAAATATTTACTAAAAATTTAAAAGGTTGGAAGCTACGTATAGCAACAAGTCCCCCAGAAAACACTATTTCACTTCGTTTTATAGTGTTTTATAACACGGTTTTAAACCTAATGCCGTTGACCATCCGCGATGGTTAACTTTAGCGCAAACGTAATGCCGGGAACCCTCCCGGAGGGTCCACTTGCAATATGTATGGCGGCATGGTGTATGAGCTCGACAAAAATGGGTGGAGTCGAAAGTGTTAAGTCATCCAGCTAAGCTGCTGTGTTTGAGCTAGGCGCTTACATTAGTAGTGCAACCTTCAGTTGCCTTGTACAACAACCACTGTGTTTGCTTATTCACTGCTGGGAACCATATTTATACGGCAGCACAATGGCGTATTTCGTTGTGCGTAAGTGTACCTATGTTTTAACACCTGCATGTGTGAAACATTACCTGTGTGTCCATTGTTGGTGACATGTACATCATCAATGGAGTCGTCGAAGCCCACGAGTACAAGGTCGGGTAGTGTGACCTGCTTCACTCGGAGCACGTTGATGTTGATCGGGCTCTGATGCTTGCCTGCGCACTCCCGGTACCTCTCGCCCCAGTATTCAGGACCTGCAAACAAAACGATCGATTTAAATTAAGGGACCTAGATCTCTTTTGTTGCTTCTATCCGGCCGTTCTATGATTGCGTACTTGCGTAGAGTTATGTATCAGCAAAAAGTGTTCCGTTCTTTAACGATTTTTTACACGCAAATAGGTAACTTAATGTATAGCCTTCATTCCAGCAGTGCGAAAACTTTCAAAACAATTAGATATCCGATTTAAGCACACGCAATGAAATGGCATTTTTATTTATAGAACAAAACCAAAACTACAAAAACTGTAAACTGCGCGGTATTTATAGATCTGTAATCTAATCTATAAACACTAGCTTATATAATTACTTAGCATTAATTAGGTATAACCTTGTCAATTGCATTCTATTCACGAATAATTCAGCAATATTAGGTGGAGTTAATTTGAGCACGCCATAAAAACCACAGTGGAAGTATGCAATTACATTGTTTTTGGTAAAACAATGTGTAACCGGTTACATAATAGAATTATTATGTTCATGCTGATTTTCTTCAACAAGCAAGTTAGGCCAAGGGCCCGTACCACCTAGGTTCCTGCTTTTTGTGTGACTCCATTGCAAGAGTCCGAAGAATAAATATCAGTTACAGATCTACCTCCTAATCTCCACAGGCAGGGATCCATCTCTTCTTCTGTTAGCATTTTAGTCATATCATGACTATTCATGAGAATAAGCACGCAATCACCTCATAGGCCATATTACAGCAGGCTTAGGCCTGAGCTCAAATGTCCGAAAGACTGATGCAGCTCGATAACAATAAAAAATGTATTATGTCTCATTAGTGACAGTCAAACGGATACCTTCTACATAGGGTTGCTGAATAATAAGGGATAGGACAGCAGGGCGTGCCTACCAATACCAACAGCACGATGTTCGTGATAGCGGCAATAACTCTGGACATAATAGTAGGTACCTATGTCCCACTAAATGCTTTAATATTTACCGGTAGACGGGCCTCGTACAGCTGCTGCTTACATAACGGAAATCGGGCTAGGAAATTGTTTTCTGATAATTAATAGTAGCAGGTGGTCACAGCCTACCTACACAGGTGTCCCACGATGTCTATTTCCTATAATTTTAAAGGAAGAATCTCTAATAAATCTTTCAAATGCTTCGTCTCTCCTGTCCAAGCCATGGATCACAGAAAAGACTTGATTTCTTACTATAGTGCTAGGCCGTAGCAGTATCTACTTACTTATATTTTTTAAATATATTTATTAATTACAGAAAACAAAACAGAAACATCACAAAATCCTCGAATAGGTTTGTCCGGATGTTGAAACAGTTTTGAACAATCTATACCTACAGGAAGTCAGGGACATCGACGCGAAGCCTGTTACCATGGATTCAGTACATATTCTGAACCCCCCTGCGATGAAATTTTTCGTCAGTTATTAAAGAAAATATCTGCTGTTTCATAGAAAAGTGCAATACGAGTATATGGAACAGCTGTTTTAATTTAGATACCCGACGAAAAATTTCATCGCAGGGGGGTTCAGAATCATGTACTGAATCCATGGTAACAGGCTTCGCGTCGATGTCCCTGACTTCCTGTAGGTATAGATTGTTCAAAACTGTTTCAACATCCGGACAAACCTATTCGAGGATTTTGTGATGTTTCTGTTTTGATTTCTCTTTCATGGTAACAGGCTTCGCGTCGATGTCCCTGACACCCTATAAGTTCTAACTAAATATCTTAACATGGGGGTTAAACACATATTTTATAAAAACACATCACATCAAATATTTTCTTAACCGACATCCAAGACGATAGGTCAGATAGGTCATTAAAAAAAATCGATCTATGACAGCGATACTCCACTCGCAATTTACTACTTAGAGCAAATAGTGAACATTACATTCCACCTAAGTTTTTGCGTGATATAGCCTCGATATACATATTTAATTGATTCTTACCGATACTTCCATCGTAGCCAAACTCTTCGCCATGCGTGAGTTCTGTAATAAAACAAAAGAATAAATTGAGATTGTTACACAGGATTGTTAGCAGTTACAAATTGAAGTAGACACGAGACACGTAATGTAGGTAACAAGGTTTCTAAAGAACCTTAAACTTCAATTTCAGACGCTTGAAAGGTTTTTGTGGGTGTTAAGTTATCTTTCCTTCATGAGCGTTCAACGTTCAGCGTTTCAGCATACGTATTGACCTATGCTGAAACGCTGAACGTTGAACGCTCGTATGCGTGAAACAGAGACGGAAATGAGAAAAAAATTAATGTTACGTAGTGTAACTATACCTAACACCTTAACAATTTGTTACAGAAGTTAAAGCATCAACGAGTACGACTCTAGATTTTAATTTGAAAGTAATAACTGCCCATCGATTGGCATTATTTTAAAAGTTATCAAAAAAAATTATATACACTTGTACAACAGGTACCTACATAGAAATACCTAGTAGGTATTTAACGGTCGAAGCCAGTTCAAGCGTGTTTTGCCTTTGTATACCTTTAACAACGGAACATTGTCATTATACTTATTATCAAATGGTCCATGGGTTTCCTGAATATAACAACACACACAGACCACCGGTTAATATATGTACACGAGGGCTCTTGGTTTGATTACGGTCGCGTCTATTATAATATGACGGAAAACCACTTCCGAAGGCAATTAAGTGCAATGCATATAGGAAAGTCAAGAACATCAGCATTCATGAATTTAAAGTGTGATCTAGGAGTTAGGGGCGGTCTGTATTTATATGTTTGCATTTCCGCGATAGTCATCTTCTATCTATTTTGCAGCAGAATTTCTGCATGAACAGAATTTCCCAGCGAATCCATGAATCCAACCGATCAGTGTCTTATCTATCCAGAACCTTCTAGTAGGTACATAATGCAGGTAGGTACATAATGCAGGTAGGTACAGCTTCTGTATTATTCTGTATATATTTTTTCAGGTTTAAGGTGAATTCGCAGTTACAGCCCGCGAAATTCAAATTTTCTTACGTTTATTGCAATTTGCTGGTCAATGTCAGGTTGTATATTGATCAAAATATGATTCGTGACTATATCAGGTATGTGTTTACGAAATCATTAGAATCATTAGTAGGTACCTCTCTCTAGTTAGATTTGTCACATATAAGAATGGAAAAGTTTATATGTAACAAATCTAACTTAGAGAGATGTGTTAATGTTTCCAATGACTGAAAAAAAAACGTAAGAAAATTTGAATTTCGTATTTTTAACCGTTGACGTACCTATGAACCTACTTCGAAATTATGAAAGTGCACTTCAAACAGCACCTCTCAAGATTCGATTTAAGTACCTAACGGAGTACCTATCTATTGCTAACTTAACAAAGCGTCCTATTTACTAACACTATAGAGATCAATATTCTATTTAATCTTCAACTAAGACCTGTCCTGGTGACTTGTATGTTCCCGTTTGGTAAGAACCGGTACCTACCCATTAAATCTTCTATAGGCTTCGATTCCGCATTTTATTAGTTAAAGGAATTATCGTTAGCGATGCTACTATACCATCTTCAATAAGGCTTTCGACGTTTACAATTACGATGCCAAAAATGTCGGTATGTCGGAAGTCGGATACCAACAATTTAGGAGTCTACTACTTCGATAGCATCAGTAATGAACAAGGTAGAGTTTGTCATACCTAGCTTTAGTCCAAATAAGGCACTCAATCGAAACGGGATCAGCTCAGGAAGGAAAGGGTTTGTAGAACTATAAAAGTGGTTATGGTGATAAGGATGTAGATGACCAAGTTGCTAAAGTTACAAAGATATCGCCTTGAAGAGTAAGATGTCTTCTTAAGTTCTTATTCACCTTGTGCCAGCGGCTCAAGGTTTCAATCAATCTTTTTTTATTCCACCACTTTTTCGGCGACCCAGAGACGTAACTGGAGGCCGTGAATTATTACACTAGGAAAATTGTATATTATATTTTTCTTTTACCGCCTTCCAAAAGATTAATCGTAAGATAAAGCAGCCAGATAACAGTCATGTGATCCTGACATTGCACTGCCCAGTGCCCAGTATGCATTTTAATAAAAATTATAACTAAAATATTCACGGTTGTTTAACATTAAGGTTCAATAAATTACAAATCGATCTCTGTAAACAAAATTATACCGTAACAACTACTGACGCGTGTCAAACTCATTGATAAAAATAAATTACTCAAGACAATAATAGCTTTAGCGACCTTTTACAAGTGCCAATGCTCATGGGCATGTGAGAGACAATTAGATATATAACACTGAGACGGTGGGTGGGAATCCTGTTGCACTGCATGGATTAGAGGAACAAGGTCAATTGTGGGCAACTGGGCATGTCTATGTGAAGCCTAACTTTCACTAACCAGGCTGTTACTTTTGAAAGTCCAAATATACATACAATGACAATATTGTTTATTATTTACGGCGTGTCCGATGTAAAGGATGAACGTTGTTCTCAATGGACATAAAAGCCGATTGTCTTATAGTATGACGCGATGTGAAACGCTTCGTACGGTTTCGCATTGTTTTAATTCGTTAATTGGCATAGAAGCAGCGAAGGTCCCAGAAATCAGTTTAGGTGTACGTATACCATACCAAAAGAAAATAGGTTTTGTTCTATTGTGTTATCACTGTTACGTGGCACTATTGTAGTTACATGGTTATTAGTTCGCCTTGGTGTTGGCGACTGTTCAATGTTTGCCTTCATTATCAAGGAGGTCTTACCAATATCAACGTTCTTTTAATTACAGGGTTGGTTACCTAACTGTCGGAGGTTTGACAAATATAGTAACATATAATATGAGAGTGTAGGAACATCGGTAAATATTTATGTTTTTAAAAACAATGTGACGTTTCTAGTGGTGAGGTGACAATAATGTTACTGATGGATTAATATAGCGATAATGAAGCTTTGTTTATATCCTTAGGTCTAGAATAATGATCCGTCGTATTACTATAGTCGTCACAGTTGTCAACTGATTCAAGCGATCATTAACCTCTTGATAACGCATCATCTAGTATTATTCCTCTCTACCTGGCAACCAGCACCAGTTCATTGCTTCATATGTTCGACAAAAAAAATCTGGCCAATTTTTTTTGTCGAACTTATGAAGCAAATGGTCTGGCAACCTTTTTCAATTGGTTTCAATTTAAAATTGATCGTGCATTGCGTAATTGGGGGGCAGTACACTAATTACGTAATACACGATCAATCGGAATTTGAATAGTTTTGAAACAGATTAATGCTATCCATTACTTCATAAGTTCGTAAAAAAAATCTTCTCAACAACGTAAATAACGCAATGAATATTGTTGAACTGTCAAAATGAAACAGATTAGTCGATATCGTTTACGAAAAAGGTAGCTGCTGTCTCTAAGCAGACAGTGAGAACACCGATTTAAGTGGACATTAGAACGAGAGTACCCAAACCTGGAATACTGCCAGCTTTGACTTGCTAAGCAAACAAAAATAAGTAAAAGAATATTAGACTTAAAACTTTCAATTAGAATATAGTCACTGCTGCAGAATACCTACAGATAGGTAGGTAGGTAAGTACCTACAGCTTAAAAAGGTCTAAATAAATAAATAAATAAATTATTCAGACTTCAAACAAATCAGTAGATACAACAGAAAACTTCAATTTACTTTATATACCGAACGATTTGTAGCGTTATGTGTAATTTAGTTTGATATTTCAACGGTAATTCCCTAATCGTATAAAATTGACATGATTAGGTAGAGGTACCAGTTATCGAATGACAGTTTTATTTGCATTATTTCATGGATAATATTGTTGAACCGCAAATGTTATAAGAACAAGACAATATACATGAAACTCGTCTGACTACGTCAGTGCAGTAGGTCTACCTAAAACAATCAATCTTTCGTACACGGCACGGCAAAATAATACCGTCATGAACTCATGAATTAAATAGCGTAGTTATTACCTATGTACTTTGCTTTATGTTGCGCGCTGGTCACGAGACGCGTATTGGCATTATTTACGAGTTCATTCCATTTAGATTTACGACCGTGACTGTTGACAGGAAATTCACAGGAGACATGCATCTCTTTCATCTTGAAATTATATGTTCAGTGATTCGTCTAATTGGTTTTAAATGCGAATAGAAATGAATACTTGGCGCAGGAGACTGCGCCGGCGCCGCGGTCGTCTGTGCCCGGTATGATTGTTGGCGTTCCCTATATCTACATTCTTGCGATCCCACAAATTCTGAAACCTGACGTGATGATCAGATGATCTAGACTGCTGGCAGTTCGCCTTCAGCTGTCTCGTCCACTTTGTCCCTCGTTGCCATCCTCAAAGACAGTCTACTGTCCATTGGTTCTCGCATCTTCTCTAGATTTGCGAAAGCGCTTCTTTCGGCAATTACAAGGTCTCGCTCCGAGGGCAAGTAGGTCAAGGCATCTTTTATCATTGATCTCCCTCGGTTTGTGAATGATAAACCACCTTCAACGGTAAGTACTCCTAAAGGTATTGACTCTACCTCATTTTCAATTGAGGGTGAATCAGTTTCATACCATATTTATTTAGGAAAGCGCTTTTACGGATCAGCGAAGATGCGGATTTGACAAAATGAGGGACGAATTAGTTAATTACAAAAAAATCAAAACGACACTATCAATTAACTACTCGCCACGGCAGTAATAGATGACGCAGTTAACTGAGATGGGGTGATTAATACTATTTGTGTTAAAATATGTAATATGTAAGGAACTAAAGTTGTGACGTCAAGATTTTGCCACACGCCTCTACCAGAAGGTCATCTTTGTTTCAAAATCAAACCATATTGCTTAAACGGCCAAATAAAAGACATTCTTAACTAACTAAACTTCAATTCGTTTCCATTAAATTACTTATATAGGTAGAGGTACTCTATTTATTAACCGTCTTCAAAAAAGGAGGTTCTTAGTTCGTCAGTATTTTTATTTTTTTTTGGAATTTGAATTCGCTGAGGTTCCTCGTTACCTATTTCATTGTCTATCAGTTAATCATAAAAGTTCTAAGAAAATATAGAGTTACAATCTATGTTAAAACACTAAAAATAAAAGTAAAAGTTGGTGTCGTGGTGCACGACTTGACAACATTTTAAGATACTAGGCTACAATTATCTCCGCTCGTGAAGACGACAGTCCATAAAAGTTGCGTTTGAGCAATCGTGACTCTCGAATGCAACAAAAAAAATCTGTAACCGTCCCTCTGTTACTTGCTATTAAATAACACCTCAATTAGAGGTACGTTCAATGTAAACGTGACAAACTATACTTATTAGAATTTTATTACCATAGATCTAGGTCTAATTGTTGTTTAACACTTCCAGCAATTAATTTATTGTTGTAAACCATGATATGATAGTGTAATTGTTTCCGTAGAAGGTAGGAACTATTAACTAATCTGTGGTGGAGGTCCGTTAGTCAAGTTCAGCCGCCGATGACCTCTGTGACTGCACCACTTACAGAACACCTGGTTTGCATACAGATGAAGACATAATTCTTATGTTTTGGTGACGGGCGACGCACATTGCGCCTGCGCAGGGTTGTCAACAACATGTTAAAGTACATAGAAACATGTGTGTGACAATGTGAACTAGATTTCGTAAACATTCTAAATGATTCATATTGTGATGATAGCGTAAGCGCAATGCATCATGACTTTCCTATAAATGGTTTATCTATCAGGATATCATACAGAGGTGCATGTACAAATATCACGTTATTCGTCATAGGGTATTATTTACATTCATTGATTGTTGTAAAACACACTCAATGACACGAATGGTATGCATTTATGAGACATAGGTGCTACCACACCACACCTGCATTCTCTTGTTATTGAAACAAATACCATAAAGGAAATTTGTACAACAATTGTTAACTACCTACGTCCTACATTGTATACCAAACAGTACACACGGCTACACATCAACCTATACATTTCCAGTATAAGCTGACCTCACATTTGTACGGAATATTACAATGCGAGATCAGCATAAATTGGAAATGTATAGCTTGATGTGTATTTTTGTGTACAAAGCTGTGCACCACTACCTAATCTAAAATACAGAATTTACACTACGTTAAAGTCAAAACAATTAAAAGTTATTTTAAATACTCCATGGAGCATAAAAAATCAGACATGTGTCCACAATGTACACGTGCCTACATAAAATTAACACTTTGTTACTTCGTTCATAGCAATACCTAATAATAAAACAATCACTTATGAAGTAAGAGTATAACGATAGGTAAGGTCTACGATCCTAACTAAATCGTAACTAATTTTATAAAAGCGAAAGTGTGTTTGTTACGCTTTCACGCTGAAACGGCTGAACGGATATGGATGAAATTTGGCACATGGGTAGATCATGACCTGGAGAAGGACATAGGCTACCTTTTATCCAGATATTTCCACGGGATCGAGACTTATGCGGGTAAAACCGTAGGGCGCAGCTAGTAAAATGGAAATTGTTTATTATTCCACAGCAGAACTCTTCAGTGTGTAATTTATAATAATAAATGTTACCTTCTTCTGTCAATCAATCTTATTACCCCATGAATTAGAGTCCACCGTTCAATATATTTTGTGACATTATTGCATTTATAAGAAGTGCTAAGTGGCGTGGTAAAATGCAGGTGTCGGTGGACGACCCGTAATTTATTTAATGGGCGTTAACTGACAACCCTAATAACAGTTTCATAACATAACGTCATCCCTGTAATCCACAAAGGGATCGCCTGTTGTAATAGGGGGCGAGCCAGCTATTATTGCCATCAACCGCCCGGGGACTAATCTAGACTCCGGGCAGCTAATGGTGAAACCCAATAACACTTTCCCGACTTGGGAATCGAACTCAGGACCTAATGCTCAGCAGCAGCGCTTGCGACCGCTAGACCAACGAGGAGGCAGTTGCATTGTAGCACTGTAAGTCTGTAAGTAACTGAACCCTTTTTATTTTTAGTAAGAATAGGAGGGCAAAAAAGAGTACTTCCACTCTGCCCTACCAAGCCTGGAATACCTGAAATTTTGCAGTGGAATCTGCCCCACTGGTTCGACCTGGTGGGGCAGATTCCACTAGTTTTAAATCTTGGGTTCTGCCCCACTAGCGTTGATACTCAGATGCATCCGGTTAGACTGGAAGCCGACCACAACTTATTTGGGAAAGACTACCCGTTTACACCATACTATAGAATAGATATAAATATAAGTTATATTTCTTTGGGATAGCAGATAATAATGATTGGATAATATTATAAGTACCTAATTGAATAACAAAATCCAAGCCAAAACTCATTACTCTTGAGTAATGAGAGTCTTTTCGTTCGGGAGGACTCAGGACAGGTATTCGGGTAGGTATGTAAAGACTGATTATATTATGTCAGCTTTCAATGCATTATTGACCTTCATGCCTCGAATGTACACACACGCACTCCTGTAAATTAAACGCCATTGTTTATTTCAATATAACAAACGTAAATGCTAAAGCTGTGATTGCTCTTGGTTCGAGTCCAACTGACATCAATTCCTTTATGGTCGTTGGATCCAAGCGAGCAGCGCCAATTTTCGTTTAATTATAACAATTAAACTGCATTACACATTTAATGTCGTTTTGTGCATCTGAAATTCTAATCAAAAGTGAACCAATTAATAATTATAATTCTTGTGCACTAAAGTATGTTGAAACTGAAGGCAATGGACGTTAAAGGAATTCTTGGCAATCAAACGATTTCAAGTTGTTTTCAACACTGCAGTTTTCGCCTACTTACCAACCCAAATGTGGATAAACGCTTTGTCAAGTAAAGCCTTAATAAAAATTAATGACGACATCAGCTGACATTCAAAAAACTGTACAACCTCAGTTTACTATAATGATTATGAATTCACGTAATAGATATTATTACGTAATTACGACACATTTACATATAATTATGTTATATTTACCTACAACAATTTTGTTTCGTATAATTTGGCCGATTGTCACGTAAAAAAGCACTGCTTAGGTACTTATTTTAAACCGACTTCCAAAAAACTCGAACTCGAACCACCTCCGTTCGACGTTCACCAATATTATATTTTTTTAAGTTATGTATGATCATCATCGATATTTTCGTCAATTGTGGAGCAATTTTGAAAAATTTTCCGACCGATTTTTTCATAATTATGATAGAGGAAGCTTGCGCAGTCATCCCATATAAATTTTATTAATTTTGCTGGGATAGTTTTTGAGCTAGCTTAATAACACGTATTTTTCGCACTTTAGTCTATGTAGATGATATAATAATAAGTTTCTGTCACTGTTATTTATCTACATAGCAGGTAGTGGTATCAGAATTTGTGTGGGGCAGGTACCTACCACAACAAAAAAGTGTTTTTTTTTTCCAGTGTGAAAAATAGCTTTAATTTCGGAAGTCGGTGGCAAAAAACAAATTCTCAACTAAAGACACCGACTTCAGAAATTAAAGTTATTTTTTACTTTACTTTTTTTTCTTATCAATAGGTACTGCAATGCAAACCTACTTCCTGTGTTGCCAGAACTATCTCGATCTTACTAGCACTGCCACAAAATTCATCATTATAATACACAATGGTGTAGCCATTCTACGACCCTATCTATGTACATTATCTGAAGAGGTATCATCAATTAACATGCCAACTGACCAACGTCAGTTCAAGTTGTATAACAAGGCTATTGGCTAGGTTTACAACGATTTCAAACCCGTTTTACAGTGCATTACCGATTTACAGCATATACATAGGTATATGCTGTAAATCAATAAAATGTATGTGTGAATTTTGTATACTCAACCTAATTCATTATTTTGATAGCTGTGCCTGTACTGTAACTAGCTTCAATCAGCAAAGCTACGGTGCAATTGAATTAGACCTCATCTGTACATTTTCCTGCCTTTTTCAGGTAGATACCTACCTAAGTCCGATTCTAAGGCGCTGCGCTGCTAGCAATGCCGACTTCGCCCTAATTATCTTGGAATATGGTTTACGGTAGGTTAAAAGAATAAACGACATTATACTCGTAGATTGAGTAGTAACCTTTAACCATATCATAGCCCAAAACATGTCAAAATTAATTTGTTTACCGACAACTTAACAACCTTTAAGGTACCTACCAACTTATTAAATTTCGTTCGTTCGCTTTTTTAAGTCTACCATAAATATTTTGACAACAAAATAAAGCACCATAAAAACATTATTGTTCCAATACTGTAACATGTTTGCGCACCAAACTGTGAAATCAGTGTAAATAAGTTTATATTCATAATATTCAATACCGTCTACATACATGGCTGTTACGCTGTTCGAAAAATAACTGACTAAAATAGTCCTTTTATGTTCTTAATGGTACACACATTGTCGTTTATGTTTCAAAAAACAATGTTCTGTTTTGAGAGGAATATTCGCAGGCACCTACTACCAATCTTGGTAGAGTTCGAAGATCATTTATGGTTATTTACCTCTACCAAGCTATAATTTTAATGTCTGTAAAACTTAATTAGCAATTAGCTATTGTTCTATTCCGCAAAATATGTTCATATCTGAATGATCTGCAGACATCAATCATCTATATTGTAATTTATTATAATAACTTACCTACTCGTACACGTATGTGTATAATGAGGTGCCTACTTACGGATCTATCTTAAATAATTATATTTTTTTATATACCTACTAGCTGCCCGTCCCAGCTTCGCATGGGTAGCCCTAATTAGCAATAAATTAAAATTGCGGCTATAAATTGAGATTTAAACTATCCTATCTCTCAAGTCGGATCGAACTGCACATGGTGTGCGAATTTTATTATAATCGGTTAAGTGGTTTAGGAGTCCATTGAGGACAAACATTGTGACACGAGATTTATATATATTAAGATAGGTAAGTCTATGTCGTACTATCTATTTTAAAGCCGTGAGTATTTTTTTTTTGAACTAAGTATTATTTATAAGCAAGCTCTTAAGAATATTCGGCTATTAATTTTCATATCATACATACTGTTCAAGACATTCTTTTAGGATTATTTAAAAAACATTGTTATTAAGAACTAGCTTCGACCAGCGGCTTCGCCCGCGTGATATCAAGTGTGATAAATGATAATAGTAGTAGTTCCATGGAAGTAGTTTTTTTGAGTTTATTCATTACAAACAAACATACAAAAATACAAATCTTTTCTCTTTATAATATTAGTTTAGATTCTTAATAAATACGGGTAGGTAGGAAAAATTTAACTACATTATACATTTTAGATAGACACTGAAAATGTTATGTTATCCCAATTTTCACTTCCTGTCAACGGATTTTTCGACCATTTTTATTTTGAGTGTGGAACTGCTGTGATCCTCCTGTGTGTGCTTGGTGTGTGTATGTGTAAGTGAATAGCGACACTTTAGGCAGTAGTCACTCAACTTAAAATACGTGATTTGTTCATGCATGCATCATGAAATGACATTGAAAGGAGCCCGGATTCAATGTATCTACATAATTATAATGTACTAAACATAGGAAAAGACTGATGACGACATGAATGATGATGAAGACATGAGTTCTTTCATTCATGATTAAATACTCGTATCATGCAAGACACGTACCTAACGCCATGTGACATATTTAAATTAATGATTATTTGTACCTATTGTGTTAGGATTTGTAACCTGCCATAAAAATAATCCATTGTAATTTATTGGTTGTCATAAAATATTATATTGTTAATATTACAATAATTAACAAAGTAGACACGTGACACGTAACGGATGCAAAGAACTCACTATTAATTAGTAATCTATCGTGATCTAGGCTATAGGTAACTACAATATACTGGCTATATATAATATGTAAGTATCCGTAGTTCGTTAGGTATGTATCTGTATGATTCGAACGTAGGTAGGTACCTATATAGGTAGGTAATGAGGACTACCGGGGTCATTCTTGTGGGGAAAAATCCCACACTCCTCGGTCTTATCCCCAAAGCCCGGGCGCTTTTTGAAGGATTCCAGGCAATTGCAGCCGAAAACAAAAAAAACCTTGCCTATGTAGCACACGACTACACATCAAGCTATACATTTCCAGTTTATGCTGATCTCGCATTGTATAGGATTTCCGTACAATGCGAAGTCAGCTTATTATGTGAACTTAGTTTCAATTAATCTATAGACATGGTTCACGAGTGTGAGCTAGTACGCCTAGTACACAGGCCTCTCTTTCCAACTGGGCACTCTGGGCACGTGCCCAGGGCCCCGCCATCGATGGGGCCCCCTAGTTTCTGCCATGCCACCAAATCATAACCGATATTTATTACCGAAAAACATACTTATTTATTACGAAAAAATCAAACGATAATGACTGACTACAATTTGCTTATTAGCTTTTGCATGCGCGAAGCTACTCTACTAGCGCTCGAAAATCGGGCTTTACGATTTCAGAATGCTTAGTTAAATTTAAATATATAAAAATACAATTTAATGGTATACTAATAGCCCAATCAATAGCAACATCAAACATCGAAAACGCGCATGTAACTACGATTATTTATGTCGGCGACGAGACTCGATCGACACACCAAGGCGCTAATAACAGGTGATCCTACACGAATATTAGCGCAATAACATAAAAACTATGTAATAAGGTTTAGCATTTCATATATAATTCAGTTAGAATGTGCTATAAGATTTCCTTTTGAGACCCTATCTGGGGCACTAGGGCGCAACTAGCGGCTAGGCCGACACGGAAAATCAGTAAATTTTTCACATTAAAGTTGAAAAATCTAAGTAAATATTCAATATCTAACTAGATTCTAATAGGAATTTGTTATTATGTAATGTTCCAAGTCGATTCCAATTAGATTCATGCTAAAATTATGTGTAATTCTCATTAGAAGCATCAACAGTAAAATTGCAAAGGAATTTTGTTAGACGAAAATTCTCATACATAATTACGTAACTTGAAAACTTACTTTTTTGTTTATGTAGATATAACGTTGTTTTTGATCTCAAATGAAAGGTATAGACTTAAAACCATTTTGTATGTTTAGTTTATAAGAATCGGTTCACGCAATAAAGAGATATAGTCGTTTTTATATAAGGAAATTTTGCTTAGTATTAAGGTGTAATGTTTTGCTTTATAAGGTGTTATATACTTAAGATAATAAATAATTTGGATGTTTTATAGTTTCAATTACCTAAGTAAATAGCTAGTGTAAGGTTTTATGTATTAGAATAGTTTATATAAGGGTGTAATGTTAAGCATAAATTTTTTTTGTACTGATTTTTTTTAAATAAAGTACTTACAAAATTCCGAGAATTCGGCCTGCACCTGCAAATCGTTAACAAAAAAAGTATAAAAGGAGGACTATTTCGCAAGGTTTTTTAGTCGCAGTCCAGCCTTCAGAAGAACACTATCAAGAATGCAAGCCGAAGTCTCCGAATAAGTTCAGATAGATATCAGAGTTTTATTTGCTCCAAGGTATACCAGGTACTGGTTTGTGGTACAATCTTCGAGGTACGTATTCAGGGGTACGTGGTGGTGCGTGTAACCAGCAGAGGTAGAAAAAAACGGACACGCATCAATCTATTGTGGGAGACGTCCCAGGGCGACTGAGATACCTTCACTGGGTATAGTAGCCGTCCGCAACAGTTGGTCCTTCGAGTTCCGGATTCCCTGCAAGCGAAGATTGAAGATAGAAGAGTTCAGAAGACGTTCAAGATGCCGGTCACCAGGTCGCAGAAGGATGCTCCCTCACAACCCACGTCGCGTTCAACGGAAAAGGACGGGACAGAAGAAGGGTCAGGGTCGGAAGGGGTCACGTCTGCGTCAGGGTCATCGGGGACTGAAGCCACATCGAACACTTCTTCGGGTACCACGGCCACAGAAGAGACTACGGCTACGGCGAATACGGTGGCTACTGCGACCACGGCGGCGTCCGGGAACGGACAGAAAAAGGAAGGTGCCGCACAGAAGGAGACGACCAAGAAGATCCCAGAAGATGCTCCGGAACAAGGTGTCCATGGCTCCGCCACGACCCTGAAGCCGAAGGGGGTCGGTCGTCGAGCCAGGTCCATGAAGACCACGAGTTCTGCAGCCAGAAGACGCGAGCTAGAAGCCAGAGAAGAGGTAGCACGCCTGGAGCTGAAGCAAGCACAGGCTGCGGCAAAGCTAGCCCGTGTCAGATTGGAGCTGGCGCAGTGTGAAGATGAGGACTCAGTGGATGAAGACCTGGCAGATCAAGAAGATAGAACAGCACAGGTGCAGAACTGGATTCAATCATCGGTGTTGGAAGATGGCAACATGGAGCAACCAAGGCAGCGGGGCCAGGAGCCAGAAGAGCCGCAGAAAGTGAAGCCTGAAGTTACCTCCGCAACGAAAGGAGCTACGATCGAGATTCAAGCGTTGACAACGGCGTTGAAAGAAGCCTTCACATCAAGAGGAGGACCAGCAGCGCAGCCGAGTTACATCCACGAGCTACCCTACTTCGATGGAAGCAGCAGCGAGTGGTTGGCGTTCAAGGTCGTCTATGAAGATACGGCGCCGATGTTCAACGATGTTCAAAACGTGGCGCGACTTAGAAGAGCGCTGAAAGGCAACGCAAGAGAAGCAATCAAGAGTCTGCTGTACTCCGAAGCCTCTCCGTTGGAAGTTATGCAAGCTCTCAAGAGAAGATATGGAAGACCTGACGCGCTGGTGTTGGCTGAATTGGACAAGGTCAAGGCGCTTCCGAAGATTTCAGAAAACCCGAGAGACATCTGTATCTTCGCAAGTCAAATCAACAACAGCGTAGCAGCGATCAAGGGACTGAAGAAACCACAGTACCTACATTCACCTGAAATGGTGAAACAAATAGTGGAGAAGATACCTACCATTCTCAAGTTCCGGTGGTACGACTTCACTGCAGCATCAGAAGATGGCGAGTTCTCCAACCTGTCGTCGATTTCAAGATTCCTGAATTCAGAAGCGGACAAATGTGGAGCCTTCGCGACTTCAGAAGAAAAGAGCGGCTTCAAAAGGACTCAGCGGCAAGCGACGCATTCAACAAAGGACTTCAAAGAAAAGGATTCAAGAAAACCTGAGAAGACTTGCCCTGTATGTGAGGGTGAACACTTCCTCGTTGATTGTCAGAAGTTCCAGAAGGCGTCGGTTCAAGATCGCTGGGCAACTGTTAAGAAGAGTCACGTCTGCTTCAAATGTCTTCAAGGGAGGCACCGGAAGGAGAGCTGCAAGAAGCCATCGTGCAAGGAATGCAAGAGGTGGCATCATCATTTGCTGCACGTCCCGTCAGAAGAAAGGACTTCTGAAAACAAGAAGGAGCCATCAAATGAGGTGGCGAGCGTTACTGCGTCGGTGAATGCAGTCAACAATGCAAGGGCATACCTGAAGATAGTTCCAGTGGAGGTCTTCGGGTCACAAGGATCACAGAAGATACTGGCCCTTATGGACGAAGGGTCAACGGTATCACTTCTGAACAAGAAGGTAGCAGAAGATATCGGCGCTCGAGGAAACAATGAAGAATTGATCATCGAAACAGTTGGCGGCAAGCTGATAAGGAAGAAGGACTCTCAAGTGCTGGACCTTGCTGTGAAGGGGGTTCATCAAGAAGGCAAGAAGACACTAAGAAGAGTCCGGACCGTCGACGAGTTGAAGCTCACGCCGCAGTTTCTCGACAAGAAGAGGATTCAAGATTGTCAACATTTGAAGAATATCGCCGATTCTCTGTACTACGAAGGGGAGTCACCGCAGCTACTCATCGGGCAAGATAACTGGGAGCTGATCGTGACTCAAGAAATAAGAAGAGGGAAACCAGGAGAACCAGTAGCTTCGCGAACGGGACTCGGATGGGTGCTCCACGGGTCGGACATCGGGGGTGCGAGACCAGTACACTTCCTGCACACATGTCTGCATGTCAACACGCCTGAAGAAGAGATGCATCAAGCTATCAAGGATCACTTCGCGATCGAAGCGCTCGGCGTGCAGCCAAGAAGACCCACTACGGACTCAGAAGGAAGAGCACTCACCATCCTGGAGAAGACCTGCAGACGACTTGAAGATGGTCGATTTGAAGCTGGACTTCTGTGGAGAAACGAGGAAGAACAGATGCCGGAGAGCTACACTTCTGCGAAGAATCGACTCATCAACATTGAGAAGAAGATCGACAAGGATTCTCAATTGAAGACGGAGTACTGCAAGCAGATCCAGCATCTGATCGACAGCAAGTATGCAGAAGAAGCGCCTGCTGGACAAGAAGACTCTAAGAAGACATGGTACCTCCCTCACTTCTCCGTGGTTCATCCTTTGAAGAAGAAGATAAGGATCGTCTTCGACGCTGCAGCCAAGTCAAAGGGAAGAAGCCTCAACGACGCTCTGCTGCCGGGACCCGATCTGTTGCAGTCGCTGTTTGGAGTGTTGCTGCGATTCAGAAGAGGACCCCTAGCGGTGGCGGCTGACATCAAGGAAATGTTCCTGCAAGTTCGCATCAGACCAGAAGATCGAGACAGCGTGAGGTTCCTGTGGCGAGGAGATCGACGCGACGTGTCACCGAAAAAGTACAGGATGACGTCGGTTATCTTCGGTGCAACATCATCTCCGAGCACAGCGATCTACGTGAAGAACCGGAACGCAGCGGACTACAAGGAAGAATATCCAGAGGCGGCCAGAGCGATCGAGTTGAATCACTACATGGATGACTACCTACACAGCTTCCATTCAGAAGAGGACTTCAAAAGGGTTACAAAGCAAGTCGACTTCATACATAAGAAGGCGGGTTTCGAACTCACGGGATGGGCGTCGAATCAACCTGGGTTGCTGCAAGGGTTGAAGACTGAAACAACCGAGAAAACAGAAGTGGACCTGGGCGAGAAGGAAGAGAAGACATTGGGACTGCGTTGGTTCACAGAAAGGGACTCCATCGGCTTCAGGGCGAACCTCCGAAATACTCCAGAAGAAGTAGCAAGAGGACTCCAGGTGCCTACGAAGAGAGAAGTCACCAGCGCCGTCATGTCGACCTTCGACCCACTGGGATTAGCATCACCGGTTCTCGTCCAAGGCAAGAAGCTGCTTCAAAACACATGGAGAAGCGGCGTCGGTTGGGATGAAGAAATAGAAGAAAAGGAGTACGAAGCATGGAAGACTTACTTGGAGAAGATGAAGCTACTCCAAGACCTGCAGATTCCGAGATGTCTGGCGCCACATCGCACCGAGGGGGAGCTGCACACGTTCACAGATGCCAGCGAAACAGCGTATGCAGCCACTGTATACTGGAGAACGGAAGAACAAGATGGAACTTACCACGTCAGCTTAGTAGCAGCGAAGGTACGAGTCACTCCGTTGAAGCCGGTATCGATTCCACGACTCGAACTACAGGCGGCCCTCCTAGGAAGCAGATTGGCACACTCAGTTGGAGAAGAATTGGATCTGAAGGTGGTGAAGAAGACATACTGGACGGACTCCAGCATCGTACTCTCTTGGATCAAGACGGACCCGAGAACTTTCAAGACGTTCGTAGCTCATCGCTTGGCGGAGATAGAAGATCTTACCAAGCCACAAGAATGGAGATGGGTTCCTACGGCGCAGAATCCGGCAGATGATGCGACGCGTGACGTGCCAGAACACTTCAGCTGCGATCACCGTTGGTTCACCGGACCGGACTTCTTAAGAAGAGAAGAAGATCACTGGCCGGCGGCGAGAAGCTTCAAGAAGGAAACCACCGGCGAAGAGAAGACGGCGGACGTCGCGACGGCAGCAAGCATCACCCACCCATCACCGGATCCTGAGAGGTTCTCATCGTGGAAGAGACTTTGGCGAGCCACAGCGAGAGTACTGCAGTTCATTCAACTCTGCAGACGCAAAGAAAAGGTCAACGTCAGCAAGGAAGATCCCACCTGGAAAATGACGCAAGGAAGAAAGAAGACAGTCGAGAAGCAACGACAGTCTTCAAAAGCAGCAAAAAGGAAATACAAGCCGCTGGACATCGAACTACTAGAGCAAGCTGAAAATCTACTGCTGAGAAGAAGCCAAGGAAGAAGCTTCAGAGAAGACATCAGGTGTCTACAGCAAGGAAAGCAAGTAGAGGGTAGCAGCAAACTGAAGAAGCTCGACGTAATTCTAGAAGATGGTCTCCTGCGGCTGAAAGGAAGAATCGACGCGATACAGGGCGTAAGCAGAGACTACAAGCGGCCCGTCGTGCTCGACAGTAAGGAGAAAACGACACGACTTTTATTAGAAGATTTTCATCGTCGTTTCAATCACGGAAATCACGCAACGGTCATGAACGAGATAAGGCAACGCTTCTGGGTGCTGGGACTGCGATCAGCGATCAAGATAGCTCAACATCAATGTCAATGGTGCAAGACGAGAAAAGCGAAACCTCAAGAGCTACCAACGGGCAACCTACCGGCTGAGCGACTGATGCATAACAACCCTCCTTTCACGTGTACCGGCATCGATTACTTCGGCCCCATGACAATCACCGTAGCAAGACGTCATGAAAAACGATGGGGAGCTCTATTCACATGCTTAACTACAAGGGCTGTGCATATCGAGCTTACTCCGTCACTCTCCACCGACAGCATGATCATGGCGCTACGAAGATTCGCTGCAAGAAGAGGAATGCCGAAGACAATCTACACAGACAACGGGACTAACTTCGTCGGCGCGAACAAAGAATTGAAGGAAGCCCTAGAAGCGATGAAACAAGAAGATCTCACCTCAGAAGCAGAGAAGATCGGCGTGCAGTGGAAGTTCATCCCTCCTGGTGCACCCAACATGGGCGGTGCATGGGAGCGTCTGGTGCGATCCATCAAAACCGCACTAGGCGCCACACTCAACGAGAAGCATCCACGAGAGGAGGTACTCCACACCCTCCTGTTAGAGGCCGAGCACATCGTCAACACTCGGCCCCTCACCCATCTCTCCGAGAGCCTTGAGGAGGAAGCACTCACTCCAAATCACTTCCTCCTCGGGCGGTCATGCGGCGCGGCGCGAGTCGGCAGCTTCGAAGACAGCGAGCTCGTGGGCAGACACACCTGGAAGGCGACGCAGCGACTTGCCGATCACTTCTGGCAACGTTGGCTGCGCGAGTACCTGCCCACCCTGCTGCCGAGGAAGACACCGGGAAGAGCCAGCGCTACGGACCTGCACGTCGGAGACATCGTGATGATCGTCGACCACAGCCTGCCACGATGTACGTGGCCACGCGGCAGAATCCAGCAGGTGTATCCAGGACCAGATGGGCGGATCCGGATCGTCGACGTCGAGACCAGAGGCGGCGTGCTGCGAAGACCCAGTTCGAGAGTGGTGCTGTTGGTGCCGGGAGTGTCGCCGAGCCAGGAGAGCTGTGCGACGCACGAGGGGGAGACTGTCGGCGACGAGACTCGATCGACACACCAAGGCGCTAATAACAGGTGATCCTACACGAATATTAGCGCAATAACATAAAAACTATGTAATAAGGTTTAGCATTTCATATATAATTCAGTTAGAATGTGCTATAAGATTTCCTTTTGAGACCCTATCTGGGGCACTAGGGCGCAACTAGCGGCTAGGCCGACACGGAAAATCAGTAAATTTTTCACATTAAAGTTGAAAAATCTAAGTAAATATTCAATATCTAACTAGATTCTAATAGGAATTTGTTATTATGTAATGTTCCAAGTCGATTCCAATTAGATTCATGCTAAAATTATGTGTAATTCTCATTAGAAGCATCAACAGTAAAATTGCAAAGGAATTTTGTTAGACGAAAATTCTCATACATAATTACGTAACTTGAAAACTTACTTTTTTGTTTATGTAGATATAACGTTGTTTTTGATCTCAAATGAAAGGTATAGACTTAAAACCATTTTGTATGTTTAGTTTATAAGAATCGGTTCACGCAATAAAGAGATATAGTCGTTTTTATATAAGGAAATTTTGCTTAGTATTAAGGTGTAATGTTTTGCTTTATAAGGTGTTATATACTTAAGATAATAAATAATTTGGATGTTTTATAGTTTCAATTACCTAAGTAAATAGCTAGTGTAAGGTTTTATGTATTAGAATAGTTTATATAAGGGTGTAATGTTAAGCATAAATTTTTTTTGTACTGATTTTTTTTAAATAAAGTACTTACAAAATTCCGAGAATTCGGCCTGCACCTGCAAATCGTTAACAAAAAAAGTATAAAAGGAGGACTATTTCGCAAGGTTTTTTAGTCGCAGTCCAGCCTTCAGAAGAACACTATCAAGAATGCAAGCCGAAGTCTCCGAATAAGTTCAGATAGATATCAGAGTTTTATTTGCTCCAAGGTATACCAGGTACTGGTTTGTGGTACAATCTTCGAGGTACGTATTCAGGGGTACGTGGTGGTGCGTGTAACCAGCAGAGGTAGAAAAAAACGGACACGCATCAATCTATTGTGGGAGACGTCCCAGGGCGACTGAGATACCTTCACTGGGTATAGTAGCCGTCCGCAACAATTTATGTTGTTGTACACTCAGGGGACCTATCCCCTGAGAGTAGTTTATATCCAAGTTTGCACCCCTGAAAACTTCTTATAGGTAAAGAGGTAAAATTTACGGAACTAGCAGTCGGATTTGATTATTTTTTTTGCATTGTATAGCCCAATTCTTGAGAAGATAGGCTTGCGGACGAAGTCGCGGGCAGAAGCTAGTTGTTGAATAATTTAAGAATTTTGCTTATCTACTCTTATCTACACAGGGGCCCCGTGATCCTTATGCGCCCAGGGCCTCCAATAGGTTATAGACGGCCCTGCTAGTACTCACGCTACACATCAAGCTATACATTTCCAGTTTATGCTGACCTCGCATTGTATAGGATTTCCGTACAATGCGGAGTCAGCTTTAACTGGAAATGTATAGCTCACACTTGTGAACCATGTCTATAGATTAATTAAAACCAAGTTCACATAATAGAGACACAAATAAAAAACAAATAATTACTGTTTTTATCACTACGTAGCATGCGATTTTCCAGTAACTATGTTATTACTTATTAATCGATTTGTCATTTTCAAGAACTGCTATATAAGTTAGATGAATGTGTGTCGTGTTACACGACATACCTACTAGCTATTTAGTTAATATTATGTCTGAGATTTCTATTTCTTTTTTATTTACTCGAAATTGAAGGTAAGTTAATGTAGGTAGGTACATCTATTTACTTATATTTGGACTTCTTCTTCCGAAACTATCCTGTATCCTACTACCTAAAAACGTTATAGTGTATTTGGTCCAAAATATCACTATAAGTCTTGATGGATCGTCACACGTCCCAAAATATCATTATTATCTTATACCGATGTCAGTTTCGTTAGCATTTCTTCCCAACGAGATAAAAAAGTTTAAATGATCGAGATAGTATAAGTATCCAATCACGGATTTGTCGAGATACCTAGTATAGGTAAGTATCCAATCCCGGATTTGTTTTTTTAACGTTGTCTGGTAGCTGGTAGCGAGCAGTAACTCGTCATCATTAACCTCCGCTTCCATATATGTAACCACAATGTTTAGAAAAAACATGATTAGGTAGGTACTTCAATCAGCGAGTGACATATCTATATCTATACATAATTATAAATTAAAGTAGCTTTTCATTTCATGTCTGTGTGACTGCGTTGTTCTTATAAACCACACAACGGATTTTGATGCGGTTTTCACCATCATTTAGAGAATTTATTCCACAAGGTGTAAAAGACAATAATTTCATATAGGTAATGGAGAAATCTCAATGTAAAGTCGTAAAAACCGTGCGAAGCAGGGGCGGGTCACTAGTTTATATTTAATTTAATTAAGACTTATAAAAAATACTGAGTACCACTGACCACAAGGATCATTGACACGAAGTCTTAATCCACCTTGTAGGCTTCGGGACAAGGATGCAAGGCTGTTGAATCGTTTTTGTGGTATTTTAACGGTGCTCCTAAATTATAAATCTGTAGGTGCTCATTGCTCTCTCACTCTCTTGATTGTACCGTAAAATTTGGGAAACAAAGATTCGTACGTTTCAAGATTATTTAATTGTAAGTATTCATATAGAACATAATAGTACATAAGTAAAGGAAAACAGTGAAAAACTTTATAGTTTTCCATACCTACTACTATTTTTTTTTACTTTGCTCATTATATTAATTATAAATAAATTATTTTTGAAACCACGACCAATTGAAACAGAGGGCAAGTGACTCGTTCTTTGGCCAAAGATTTAGCATTGCGATTCATCGAGGCAATGCAATCTGTGGCAAAGCTGCCAGTTTCTGGGCACGATTCCGAATGCGGATCCGGATACTTTGATGACACCTAAGTGTCCTTTTGTATTTTTTTTACTTGTATTGCTATGGCCCTGCTCTTGACGTCGATCTCGCCTGGTGGAAAGCGATTGATCTACGATGGAACGAGCAACCTCAGAAGATAGCTTTTTACAAAGAAGAAACCTTTTTACAAAGGAGATACCTTTTTATGAAGAAGATACCTTTGTAAAAAAGTATCTTCTGAAAAATTAATGGTTATTAAACCATACTATTTATTCTTTTTTTTTTTTATAATATTAACAAAAACTAGTGTTAATAAATAAGACTATGTTAGTAGCACTTCACTTTGCACTAACTTGACTTTGTGCTGTCTTGTGGAATTTGTCCGCGGACGCGACGGAACACCACGTCCTGCGGCCAAAACTCTTCTTCCATGACTCGGTACACGCACGACGAACGCCTTGAAGTTGACGTTCCGGTGCGATTCTAGTAACTGCACCCTCAGCGCATACCTCGTCTTTTGGCGCACGTACTCCACGATGTCCTTCGATTTAGTGGTGAAGTGCAGGCGGGAGATGTACACCGGTGTGTGCGGCTGTGCGGCACGCAGCCTCACTTCGGGGTCCTGGAGGGCTTTGCCGTAGCGGTTCTTGTTGGTTCGCGATTGGCGCTTTCTCCTTTGCACCGTTACGAAACCGTCATCATTCATCACCAACTGGCTATCAAAATTACGCCGATGAGCCAGGCTGTGAAGCCTAGCCCCCAGCGCCTCGTCGCCTATGAGGCTTTTTGTTCTACGTTCCACCGACCGAGTCAAGTGCAGCAAGCTGGTATTTTGCTGAGCCAGCCCATAAGATAAGTGACTGTATAATATGTACATAGGTATAGTTATTTAATTTAGTACATACTTAGCATAAATAACTTAGGTACTCAAGTGTTTAGGTATATGACAGAAACATACTAGACAGAAGTCTCATTAAGGTAATGATAAAGCAAACTAAGTAAATTTCGAATAGGTAGGTAGGTACATACTTCACACAGTAGGTACACTTCACACTACATAATTGTATGATTGTCTATGAATAAAATAAATATGAGTCAATAAGTTGGTAGGTATATTAATTACTTACAAAGTTCCCGCAAAAATGTATTATCCTGTCTATGCGATGCATGGGAATTTGAAATTTTGTTCTGGAAAATGCATATTGCAGAAAATAAACACAAACACAACTATTCATAGTCTATGATGATATCCTTAAATACTGACTAGCTTTACACCGGGTTTTTTTTTAACGAAACAAAAATGCTATCCACTTGAACTTGAACAACAACAAAAAATATATTGTACATAAGGGCCTACTTACCTATAGACATACGCAATGCCATGATAGGTACATAAGTAGGTAACAGGTATGCATACCAATATTCATCTTGTATTTGTTTGATTCAGACACTTAATTATTATTCACGGTATTCACATTGGAGTAGTAAATAAGATAAGATCTATATACATATAACCATAGCTTGAATTTCAGTACCTATATAGGTAGGTACAATATTACATAGGTCGTTATTACCTACTTATTTTCCTGAGTAGGTAGCTATATTAAAATAATTTATCTAATTTAGCGTAACTGCACTTGTGACTGAACACGCACAATCTCTGAATATATATATATATATATATTTATAATTATATATGTCGCAGTAAGATGGTTAAAGCCTTGATATAGGGATATAGTCATATTCCTAGGGCATATAACTGTATACCGTAATATAGATAAATAAAAGCGGTTCATAACTGTCGGAGTGCCCTTATTTTGTCACTGCGACCAATTTCGACGTAGTTAGTTTGTAGTGGTGGTGGTGCCTAGTTGGTCACAGTTCTAACCTAACCTATTTGGTCGGAGTGCCCTAATAATTAGTTATATTACTAGATAGTGCTCGTATCATAGTTATATTCCTAGTAAGACAGTTATGAACCGCTTTCATATTACTATATTACTATCATTTTGTACAGATGTTGGCGACGTGGCACCGGTAGAATAATTTTTGTGAAGTTTTCATAGAAAGTGTTCCAGCAGAGTCGCGTCGCACCTGTCTGCGAGCCTTACGTGTTAAATCAGCATTTTCATGTTACAGTTGCCTTTTAATGTTCTGGGGGTTAACGTTTGGGGATTTTTTACCTTAATTTTTAACCGATTTCAAAAAGGAGGAGGTTCGCAATTCGACTGTATGTTGTCTTTTTTTTTCTTTGTATGTTTGTTACGCGATTACTCCGCCAATTATGCATTGATTTTGATGATTCTTTTTTTATTTGGTAGGTCATACTTCAGAAGTTCCATTCCATACAGATGCGGGTGTTGCTCTGCTGAAACACTTATTTAACGCATGGGAGAACTCGCAAAATGCTATTGGGGTTTTCTGTGATCTCTCCAAAGCCTTTGATTGCGTGCACCATGACACGCTTTTGCGTAAACTGCGACATTACGGTGTGCAAAACGAAGCTCTCGATGTTATAAATTCGTATTTTTTACATAACAGGTCCCAATGTGTAAATGTTAATGGTGTGAAATCTTCCAGGTTACCAGTTCAATTAGGTGTACCTCAAGGCTCAATACTAGGTCCATTCTTATTCTTAGTGTATATAAATGACTTACCATTCTTTTTAAAGGGTATCTGTGAAGTTGTACTGTTTGCAGATGATACCTCTCTTATTTTTAAAGTAGACAGAAATAGACAAGATTTTGACGATGTAAACCGTGCTCTCTCAATGGTTACGGATTGGTTTACGGCAAATAACCTAGTTCTCAATGCCAAGAAAACGAAATGTGTAAAGTTCGCCCTACCAAATGTTAGAAATCTAGGACCAAACATCATCTTAGATAAAGAGGTACTTGAAACTATAAACTCGGCAGTTTTCTGGGCATAACAGTAGATGCCAAACTTCAGTGGGGCCCACATATATCGAGCTTAGCGGGAAGGCTCAGTTCAGCCGCATACGCCGTCAGGAAAGTAAGACAATACACTGACGTGGATACAGCTCGGTTAGTCTATATCAGTTATTTTCATAGCGTTATGTCCTACGGCATTCTGCTGTGGGGCAAAGCTGCTGATATTCAAAATATATTTGTCCTTCAAAAACGAGCTGTTCGAGCAATTTACCAGCTAGGTGCCAGAGTTTCCCTGAGAGATTTTTTCAAAGATCAAAGAAGATTGGTATCCTCACAGTGGCATCGCAATTCATCTTTGCCAACGTCTTATATATTAGGCAAAATATACACTTATACACTAAAAACAGTGATATTCACAGTGTTAACACTAGAAATAGGGACAACTTCCAGCTCCCTTTCACCGGCTTCATAAGGTTCATAACTCATTTGTTGGGCTTGGTATAACCTTTTATAACAAGCTACCCTCTTCTTTGCTAGATTTGCCTTTTAATGCATCATCATCATCATCATCAGCCTATTAATGTTCCCACTGCTGGGACACAGGCCTCCTCTCTGTGAGAGGGAGTGGGCCGTAATCTACCACGCGGGCCCAGTGCGGGTTGGTAGATGTCACATGTCATCGAATTTTTGGTTCTAAGACATGCCGGTTTCCTCACGATGTTTTCCTTCACCGTTTTTGAGAGCAGTGGTGATGAAATTATTGACACAAAGTAAAGCGCCTGCTTGGGTTCGAACCCACGACCTACAACTCGTAAGTCGGGGTCGTTGCCACTGGGCCACCACTGTTCCACAATCTGCTCCTTTTAATGCATTTAAAACTAAAGTAAAATACAACCTTTGTTCAAAGGCATACTATTCTATCAACGACTACTTAAATGATAAGAAGAGTTGGTCGCTGTGATTAACTCAAGACAACGTTTATGTTCTTTCTCCAGAATTAGCTTACCTACTGACAGGTTATATGAGTTTATATAATGTTTCATTTATTTGACTTTATTTGTCAATTTATTTTATTTATATTTATTGTTGACATAATCTACTCATTACAATGTTTTCGTATGAGTTGTATTGCAATATGTGGTTAGCTAGCGACCTCGACAATTGATCATATTATTCTTTGCCTGAGCAACCAGCAGCAAGTTCGTCATGCTCCCTTAGATGTCACTGCTTGCGGTAGCGTTGGGGGTCGGGTCGCCTCCTTCCCTATAATATGGCGACGGGGTAAGATGCTGATCTTTGCGTTATACTCGTGAACGGGTGCTGCTTGTGCTGATTGGTCGTCTTGCTGATCATGGTTTTTATTATTGTTATTAGTAATTAACTGTTTATTTATTTTATACTTCGATGGTCCTATAATTTATAACTTCCAGTTACAGCTATGTCAACGGGCACTCCCTTAATGCCTGGAGGCTTTTATTTAGATATTGTTTACGTTTAGTTTTTATTTCTGCCTGAGTATAGTTCTCGATGTTTTTGGTTGGTATATTGGCGTGTGCTAGCTGACTTATGGCTTTTAATTTAAATAATGTTTATGTTGCGTAGTCATTATTTTGCATACTATTATATAAAATCTTTTTTTTTTCTCTAACTGAACAGACAACTGTGCTGCTGGGGAGTTTGTTGCGCCACTTCTTCTTCCCAGCTAAAGCACTAGGAAGTGGTGAAGGGCGGGCGTTTTTGGGGGACTGTCTTATGTAATTTTGACGTTCAAAAAGTGCTGATTCTCAGCCTAGTTTGAATAAATGACTTTTGAATTTGAAAAAATATATAAATTTTATTAACTTTGCTTAGGTAATTTTTGAGTTAGCTTCAATAATACGTATTTTTCCCACATACCCTATGTGGATGATAAGTTCCCGTCACTGTGTTCTACATAGCTGATAATGGTATTCGAATTTGTGTGGGGTAGGTATACCACAATTTAAGGCCACAACTAAAAAATAAATAATAAAAACTTCTTACAAAAAAAAAAAACAACCGACTTCCAAAAAAGATAAGTACCACAAAGTAAAAATAAGTTACTTTAATTTCGGAAATATTATAAATATTAGGACATATAATAATTGAGTCGGTGGCAAAAAACGAAAATCAAAACGAAAGACACCGACTTCCGAAATTAAAGTTATTTTTAAGTTACTTAGTGTTTTTTGGAAGTCGGTAGTTTTTTTTTTAAGTTTTTACAAGCAATAAACTTAATTAACATAAAAAACGGTGAAGGAAAACATCGTTAGGAAACCGGCATGTTTAAGAACCAAAAATTCGAAGACATGTGACATCTACCAACCCGCACTGGGCCCGCGTGTTGGATTACAGCCCACTCCCTCTCACAGAGACGAGGCCTGTGTCCCAGCAGTGGGAACATTAATAGGCTGATGATGAACATAAAAAAATCTAAAACCGTGGCAATCCGCGTTTGAATTTTCCTTGGTTGCTTCAAGTTCTAATTATCTCAATAGGGCCATACGAAATTCTAACTTACCTATGGCACTGCAACACAAAAAATATAAGTACATATATAGATATGGCATAACTACATAGGTGGTCAAAATTTGTAATGTAATAGGTAGGTTAGGTAATAAAATAGGTACCTATTCATAAAAACTTATGGCACAAGCCAGAAATCTGGGTCGCCTTTGATAAATAATATCCTGTGCTTAGATACCCAATTTTGAGTAGGTATTATTTTAGCATAGTCAAGTTCATAATATATAACTTTCAAGTCGTCATAAAACTCAAAAATTTCCCAATGAACAAAATAATAGATTTGTATTCATTCCTATCTGATTTAAATTATTGTATGATTAATAATTGAATTAATTTAGTTAAATTAACGTTTTAGTTTTTGTTTCGTGTTATAAGTAGATATTTGTTTTTTGTTTAAATTCAGATATGTACAAATTATTGTTAATTAATAAATAACTATAATGAACGACGTCAAAGTTGTGAACTCTAGAGCGTGACTATGCTTAGATACCGTATTAACCGAATATCGACTTCAAAGTGGAAAACTTCAGACTCTACCGATAGGCAACAACTTGACGATTTTCTAAAAGCCTTAATCAATTTTAAACCTGCGTGTTATCATGTTGTTCGTGATTGCGTGTCTTTTGCCAGAAGCTCAAATTGGCAAATTTGGCGATTATTCTGCGAATTGATAAATCGATACCATACTACGTGATCTTCACGACCTTTAGACTACAGAAGGTACCAGGTACGGTACCTTCTGTAGTCACCTAAGTAGTTTATGGTTTATTAAGCAAGCAAGTATATTCCAAAAAGCGGCGTAAAGAACTTCAGGAGGTATACCTACGTGTACCTATTAGTAGCAGGTAGCGTGGTTACCTTTTCACAGTTTTTCGTTACTGTATTTCTAAAATAGATATATTTTCATTGCATGTTTTCTACACGATCGAACACAAAATTACTCCCATTTTGATTTCGTCAAGTACTAATCGATAAGCTAATAAAGGGTCGTCTCTTTGTGATGTACCCTGGATGTAGCGCTCGCCGGCCGCTGCTGCGGCACCGCTCGCTCGCTTCGCTGGCTCGACTCGCACGTTGTTGGTCACAGTTTTATAACCAAACTATTATCTGCGACCAAACCTATTTGGTCGGGTTGCCCTATGCTCGTCTTTTAGTGATGCGCTCTACTCTAGTCTAGTCAATAATTGCAACCGATTTTGAAAAGAGGCCAGGAAGTTAAAAATATGTTCATACTTAGGTACTTACATTAAAATCATGCGATAATCATAAGAAGTCCAAAAAGTTTTCAGACGATCAAAAAAAGGCGATCATCATTAAAAGGTCACTTAGTTTTTTGAGAACTAATTAAATATTTCTCTATTTTAATTAATTAGGTTGGTATCTACTTAGGTACACCATTATCAGCAATAATGTCAATCAATTTACAACAGCATTTATTCAAACAAGTAAAACCTATACCTACTTAATAACAAGTTCTGATTTCACGATAAATTAATACAGTTCTTATATAAGGGTTCTATTCTATCAGGTAATTGAAAACTAGAAGTGACAGATACAAACCAATTTGTGTGTTACGATCTAAATTGCATTATTCATACAAGGGAACTTTGAAACTGATAGACCTAGTCTAGGAGGTACCTACCTCTTACACTTTATCAACCGTTATGTAAACATATAAAGTTGACTTATGGGATTAAATAGAATACGTTAGGAAATACCTATTAGAACGCTTAATTAACAGAGCCTTAAGTTTACATACTATAAAATAAATTGCTATTTAATTTAAGTTGATAAAAAAAAAATGTTAGTAAGTATGTATAATAAAGGTAGATTACACAGATAGGTACAACAAAATAGAAACAATACACGTACCTACAGCCTAGTGTTTATTATAGCCGCTAAGACTTCCCGTCCGGACTTTCTCTTCAGTATTGTAACGTGTCCGGTGTGCTATGCTAAGTAATCTAGGTTTATATCTTGGTAACTAGCTAAATACAGAAAAATCTGGACCAGAATTACTTACATAACTTTATTTCTAGAGAATTGTAGAAACAATCCATTTAAGTTTACATTATCTTGGCAAACGTTGGAAGTGGAACCTACTTGTGTTGCAAAACAAGACAGGCAGCGCAAATTACTTTCCTTTTCTCATATTTAACACCTCTTATATGGCCTTTGGGTAAGTGATAGTAAACATTGCATCTGCGGAATGAAATAATAAATGACGTCAAGACATATTGTTCTTCCGGCTTCGAATATTTCTTTTAATTAGCCACTTGCAAGCCTATCAAAGCCATTAATCCAATAAAGGAAATTAGGATTTAAAAAAAAATTGTCATAACAATATGTCATATCATATCATGGGACTTTAACATAACTAGCGAAATATGGGTGTACTGTAGATACCCTACACCCCTGTCTAAGCCTTCGGGGAATACAAGCAAGATATTATGTTATATTTATTTGGGAATAAACAAACATGTTAGTTTGGAATGCCCCTTACAGACCGGCAGCGGAGCTGCATACTAGTGCAGCCATGCAGAGCAACGAGTCAACGACGCGGGCGCATTGTCGCTTGCTTATCTGTCACTAACGAGACACAATAGAATTTTTATTGTTATCGACTTCAAAAGGCAAATCGACAGTTGAGCGACTAGAAAACGTGTTAACTGTCGCATCAAAGATGTCATATAAAATTATAAAAAAATAGGTAAGTAAGTATTTCAATATAAATAAAAACATTTTACAAAAAAAAACATCTGACTTCCAGAAAATAACTTATTTCGGAAGTCGGTGTCTTTGGTTTTAATTTTCGTATTTTGCCACCGACTTCCAAAAGTAAAGTTGTTTTTAACCGACTTTGACTTTGTAGTGTCTTTTTTGGAAGTCGGTTGTTTTATTTTCGTAAAAAGTTTTATTTTTCATTTTTCGTTGTGGTACCTACCCCATACAAATTCGAATAAGTACCTACCACGAATAAGTGCTATGTAAATAACAGTGAAAGGAACTTATCATCATAATATTATCCACATAGGCTAAGTGGGAAAAATACGTATTATTGAAGCTAACTCAAAAACTACCCAATCAAAATTAATAATATTTATACGGGACCACCTCTGAGGTACGACCTACCAAACAAAAAAAGAATCATCAAAATCAATTCATAATTGGCGAAGTAATCGCGTAACAAACATACAGTCGAATTGAGAACCTTCTCCTTTTTGAAGTCGGTTAAAAATAACTCGGCACTCCCAATATCCAGCCCAGGAACATTATTTTCTTTAACCGTCTTTCCATCAGACTAACGAATCCTAAGATTGGTTAAGTCTACTATGGTAAACGAGTAGAACTAAGTGCATGTAGGTACCTATTATTGAAAAACTTTGATGAAATAAACCCGCAATAAGCATCGTAGGCCTAGTGGTCGCATGCGCTACTGCTGAGCATGAGCTCATGGGTTCGATTTCCAGGTCGGGTAGTGTTATTGGGTTTTTCCATTCGAAATTTCTCAGTACTTGGAGTCTGGATTTGTACCCGGTTTATGGCAATAGGCTCGCCCCCTATTACTAAACATAACTGGCGAAATGTGGGTGTACTCGTACTATAGACCTCTGCCTAACCCTTCGGGGAAAGCAGGCGTGAGGTTATGATGATGATAGTGGTATTATTTCTTATTTGTGTTAGTGACTTGGTTCGATTCGTTTAAACTTAGTGGGTGAACGTATTTAGGTAAATTATACTCCCCGTACTAAATTAGTTTGTGCCGATAGGCCTGTCTAAAAGTTAAGGATATTAATAGAGACAAATATTTGGACGGTACCCACTTATGTACCTACAATGACCTACATAGTTAGTTTAATAAATTGAGTGACTACCGAGATGACGACTAATAGAGAAGTATGGAAAAAAGGGACATGTTGCGCCGACCCCAAATAAATTGGGATAAGGGTAGGAGAATGAGTTAGTTTAATAAATTAAAACAAACATTGGATTCTTTGATAGTAGGTAATCCAGGAAATATCTAAACCTCAACAATAAATAATGATTGTTAACGATTTATTTACCTACCTGCTGCAAAAACCAGAAAACGAATAAAAATATCGAATGACGCTCATAAGTTCATAACATAGTAAAATTAGTATTGCATGATTAATATGCAATTGTTATATTATATAAGGGGTTTTTTCCCACATAGGAAGGCTTCCTGCCTGCAAATAACATTTATTGCTATTGATTTATTTCGAAACTTAACAATACTAAAACCAAAGCCCCTTTTTAATTTTCTTTTTTTCATTTTGGTACTAAATAATTCTAAATTCGAGTAATTTTTTTACCAGCCTGCATGATGTAAGGTTCCCTTTTGCAGAGAACCTTTGCGGAACCTAAGTAGTTTTCCAGCAGGACCTACAAACTTTAAAAATAGCTAAAAGGAAGAGACAACCGATATCTGTGGTAAAGACCGATATTCGATGCCGGCGTTAGGACAACTAGAAAACCTAAATGCACCTACCTCAATAAAAAAAACAGAATTACCCATTGTTTACCTACTGGGACACTCAAAAGAGTAGAACCTAACTGACAATAATAACATGAGCTAAATAATAATGTTGCCATAGTTCCAGGAGCCGGAAATGCGTCAGAAAATATTATATAGCACGTTAACCTACTTAGTCCAACCTTATCAGGATCACTTACCTATGTTTGAAGAATGAAGTTATTGGTATGTACGAGGTAGGTATTCCATGAATCGCGATGCGTCAATTATTCAAAAGACCATCGGGAATAAGGAAGAAAACTATGTTTTAATTAAGAGTTGTTTAGGAATTTTTTTTTGTTACTTACCATCATGCATAGTATTTTACAAAAAGCTTAGAACTTCAAATAGTTAGTTGTATGAAATTCTGCTGAATGGTCTCAAGTCTTAACATGCCACTAAATAGGATGTACAATTATAGAGTTTTATTTGCTTAAATGTTGTATTTAAATAAAGAGCAATTTATTTGAGAACGAGCCAAGACTCTACCTAGCTATGTTTCTTGGCTTTTCATTAAATAATGGTTTAAAGTCTTAACATACCTACTTACCATTAAATAGGACGGTACAATAATAGAGTTTCACTTGCTTAACTGTTGCATTCAAATAAAGAGCAATTTATTTGAGAACGAGCCAGGACTCTAGTACTCTACCTAGCGATTTATCTTGCCTTTTCATTAGATAATAGTTTCAAGTCTTAACATATAGGTACCATTAAATAGGATTTAAGTACAATAATAGTTTCCCTTGTTAAACTGCAATCTGCTTTGAATTATAGAGCAATTTATTTTAGAAGGACCCAGGACTCTACCTAGCGATGTTTCTTGCCTTTTCATTAAATAATGGTTTAGAGTCTTAACATACCATTAGTTAGGACTTAAGTACAATAATAGAGTTTCATAAAGAGAAATTTATTTTAGAAGGACCCAGGACTCTACCTTGCGATATTTCTTTCCTTTTCATTAAATAATGGTCTCAATTTCTAACATGCCATTAAATAGGATTTAAGTGTACTATTAGTTTCCCTTGCTTAACTGCTGCTTTGAATTATAGAGCAATTTATTTTAGGAGCCAGGACTCTACCTAGTGATTTTTCTTGCCTTATTTGAAAAATAAAATTAAATAATGATCCATGCCATTAAATAGGATTTGAGTACAATAATTGCTGCATTTGATTATAGAGTAATTTATTTTAGGACCCTAAACTATTGAGAAAAATAAAATTGAGAAATGGTAATCACAATCGATTACGTTCATTAGATATTCATAATTTTTATTTAGTGATGACTTTTTTCCGAATAAAATAAATCAATGCAACTGCTATAATCTACATACCTTGCAAAAGCACGACCACAAATACTGTAGCAGCAACCACTTGCATTTTGTCACTGAACTAATCACTTGTATCTCCAAAACTTGTTGTTTTTAATAAATATAATTCATGTTTAAGCACCTATTGTTTACAAATAATAACACGATCAAACAAGCGTGCCTGTCACATTCGGTAGCAAGGCGACGTGGACGTCGCGACACTGCGACAGACAACTGTGCGCGGCCACCGATTTCCCTCGCTTATAAATTCCCCTGCCTATACTTAATGAAAGCACGTCAGCTGCTTTCAGTGTGTAGTATTCCGGGCTATAAACGTGTGGAATCAAATTTACGTACAATTATGTAGGGCTTAGTTTACGAGTTAGTCCTTGACGATGTGTTAATATTTAATCAAGATTTACCGGCAACCCTGTATTTTGGCGTGTACGCAGAAATGCAGTGTTTTGACGTTAAGAATACATACTTAGATACATATTTAATGGGAGCTTCGGTCGGTCATTTATGTACCTACTTATAATAATTTCATATAATTATTATGAAAGTTACAGCGAGCGACTGAAATAGTTTATTGCGGAGTGCTCGCTTTCGATTTCGGTGCGGGTATGCGGGTTTGATTACTGACGAAACCCAAATCTTAAAAACATTATTATATGTATACCTACTAGTATTCATATGTTTTTGCTAGTAATTCGGATTAAACATTATCTACTTGTTCCTATTATAACAACTGAAACTGGAATTTAGATTGAGTTAGGGTCGCATTTGTGCTGCAGGGTTCGAATTCACGATCCCGCGCTCGACAGTTCAGACCATAGAAATACATATAAATACTTATATCTATGGTTCAGACTGGTTCAGACGCATGACCGGAGGTATAATCGGCGCTTTGCGTAGTCCTTAGGGATGACATAGGTAACTGACTACATATACTCAAAACATCACGCTTATTCCCCGAAGTGGTGAACAGGGGGCCAAGTCTACTAGTTTACAAACGTCACAATCACGGATATCTATGGTCACAATGGTCTCTCCATTGTTAGTTTTTGACAGATTTTGTATTTGCCATACAAAATCTGTCAAAAACTAACAATGGAGAGACCATTGTGACGTTTGTAAATTAGTAGACTTGGCCCCCTGATACTAGCAAAGTTTCACACCCCATGTAAAACCTAAAGCACCATTTAGACGATGCAAATTTCTCGCAATATACAATAAAATTGTAGCAACGAGCCAACGAACGACTTGCATCGTCTAAACACTGTTTATACGTTACAAAATTTTTTGTTGCTTCAACTTATGGTATGCATCAGGCAATTAAATCGCGCAGTGTAATTCAGGCTGCCATCCAGGCAGAAATCCGGACTACCGGAGTTTTACTGAGAAACTCTAATGGGAAATTTTTATTTACTCTGCTTGACCTGGGGATCAAATCTAGAACCTCATGTCGCCCTAGTGAGACCACTAGACCAACAAGGCAGTCTCATTATTTACACATAATTTTATTAATCAGATCGAATAGGTGGGCAGAAATGCAGGGAGGTATTATTGTTTATCCTACACCATAACTGAGTACTTCTCAAAATAAATGTACATCCGTTGAAAAAAAAGTGTGCCTCGAAATAGTAACAAAATTACGATGTTTTTATTTAACCATACGTACAAAAAATAACGTAATTGTGAATAAAAACTATTAAACTTTAAAGTTGTGAAGAATAAATATTATAATCATAATATCTACCTAATTTTAGAAAGCTTTTTCAAAACGATGTTTTTTGCGTTTCATACAAAAATCAAATTGCCACCCTACGACCTCATACCTGTAACACTTCATAAAATACGTTAGGTCGCGTTAATATTATGCATTTTTGTGTATTACGGATCTTGATTAAATTGAGTTTCTGTATAACAGTGATTTTCTATGGGGTTTCATAATAAAAAGATTTAAAAAATGCGAAAAACAAAATGAGTCTTGTTCATTTACTTTTTAGTAACTTACTCTTTAGTTATGTTTTATTCCTACTTCCACGTAATTTCTGAACGCATCCGTTACCTTTTAACACGGGCAACACTAGCTTAATTCTGATTGGATGTTGGTCTGACGTCCCCGCCATAAATTTAATGTGAAAATCAGTTTTGAACGTGTTGTTTATGTGAGATTACTTTTTCGTTACAAGAAATACTATAGCATTTTTTCACATTAAGGTAAGTCTTGATTTACTTAAATTACTGTAATACGTGTCGTAAGAACATTTAAGCGTATTATATTATTTGCAGTTTCAGGTTTTATCAAACCATTGATTTCTTAAGACCCAATTTTGTACAATTTTTATCACTTTTTCGTAACGTTTCTTATGAATTTCGTTACGTTACGAAAAAGTACAGTGTAAAGCTGAGTGTATACAGTTCTTTTAACCTATTTGCCTACTAACAGCATAATAAACATTTACTGGCAAATTTAAAAAAAAATGTCCTTCGCGAATTTGAAAGTCTCAAGTTTTATTAATAGGTTGGTACTGAAATAGGTATATGCATGATTTTTTTTATTCACTCTATACAATGCGTATTAACTTCAGAAATAGAAAAGTGAAATTATTTTTTAAATATTAATAAAAATCCGATACCTTTCATGACGTCATTCGTCATGAAAGAAAATACAATAAATAATTAAGAGAACAATGCATAAAAATTACGAATATACATCCTTACATATTATAAAACAAAGTCCCCCGCTGCGTCTGTCTGTCTGTCTGTCTGAACGCGATAAACTCAAAAACTACCGAACGGATTTTCAAACGGTTTTCACCATTGGACGGAGTGATTCATGCGGAAGGTTTTAGTGTATAATTCATTAAGGTTTTGAGAAAATTGGCTGAAATATGACGATTATTGTTGAAGATGTCGGAAAAAATCATGCCGACTGGGAGCTTTACTGGCGTGCGCCGCGTAAGCCGTTAGAGATAAATCAAATTTATGTTCTAGAGTATTGTATATCTTAACAAATTCAACAAAAAAGTCCGCGATGGCATATGTCTATCTTCTAAGGATGACCCACAGTAACCATTTTTATTTTTCAAAATTTTATAAAATTTTCGTTGTTATTTCCGGAGCTATTTTGACCGGTATCATATTAATCCTTATCCAATAAAATATGTTATTTAAATTCGGCATTAAATTTCGATTAAAATATGCCTTTACATCATATCATTTAAATGAATAGTTTAAGAGATATCTCAGTTTCAAAATTACGCGTAACAAAATAATTATGGTTGACGGCAACCCGGCGCAGTAGGCTACCACTGCGTCCGCTGAAAGTTAGTCAATGACCTTTTCCTTGGCTATTAGGTATGTATTCCCGGTAGAACGTTCCCGTGGGATATTTTGCGACATCCACGCGGGCGAAGCCGCGGGTAAAAGCTAGTATTAAATAAATTATAATTCTCCAATGTATGTGTAACAAGCCTTATGTTTACTATTTAGTTACATCTAGGACTATTTCGTAACAATATTTCGTAACAACTTTTTCGTTACGTACATTTGTTTTGAGAAACACTCAACTACCATAAACGAAATATATCTCCATTCAATATTGAGACTACCTCGTTGGTCTAGGGTCGCAAACGCTGCTGCCTAGCATGTGGGATCGATATCTTCCACGCGTATCTTCCACAGGTTTTGTCGACGGAAGAATAGACAAAATGACAGATAAACAATAACAATCTGTCATTTTGTCTATTCTTCCGTCGACAAAACCTGTTTCTACGGTGTTCATGCTATGCGTGCAGGTTTGGTAGTGTTCACGGGTTTTTCTGTCAGGAGTTTCTCAATAGCAGCCCGGAGTTTGGATTTGTGCCCGGTTGATAGCTATGGGCTCGCCCCATTATTACATGTTCTACAGTAACCCTCAGAGGATTATACACGCGTGATATTATGATAAATATCAATATATTGACAATTTATCAAATTATCTAGAATTTTCTCATTTTTGTTCTCAAGATCAAGCCGAGTGCATCACACACGTGATGCACTCGGCTTGATCTTGAGACTTTCAAAATCTCACGAGTTACGCGCATTTTGTGACCAATGAGGTGATCACGTAGGTAGTAAAGATGCAGCAAACGTAATCATTTAAGGCAAAGCTTGCAAAATTTATACTTTTTGCTGAATTCAAGGATAGGATCACACCTTAGTAAATCTTATAGATACTGCCATCCATTTTATAAACGGCACAATACTTAGTGACACAAAAAAAAAAACGAGCGAGCTTACAGTAGTCGAATATGATGTGTACGCCTGACATCTTGGCTGACGTATACAGGGTGGCAGGGATCGACGCGAAGTTACCCTGGATTCAGTACATGATTCTGAACGCCCCTGCGTTAAAATTTTTCGTTGGTTATTTAAAAAAAATCTGCTGTTCCATACATTTTGACCGCGTAGGTATTGCACTTTTCTATGAAACAGCAGATTATTTTTTTAATAACCGGCAAAAAAAATAAACGCAGGGGGTTCAGAATCATGTACTGAATCCATGGTAACAGGCTTCGCGTCGCTGTCCCTGACACCCCGTATATGATATCAACAATATTCATCATCATCGCTATCACCATCACCGTCATCGTCATCATCATCATCCTGTTTACAACCTCTCGGAAAATGGGTTGGTACCATCTGACTCAAGCACCGCACCGCTCATTGGTCAAATTAAATAGCGCGCGCTTCCCTGATTTCTTGTTACACACTTCCGTCCCTTATCACGAAATCACTCCTACCTACATAATCTGATTATTTCGATTTTGATTGCAGGATGTTACACATCAAACACTTTTCATACATAAATATAATTATATATTTTTTTAATGATAATCTTTATGATTTTTTTTTAATGATAGTTTTTTACCATTATTACTTATTTATTCTATTTTTTGTATGTGGCTATTTTGCCTGAAATAAAACACAATTTATTAATTAAGCGAAATAGTCTATCTACTGTTGTATATGAAGTTGTTTTTTTTTCACGAATGTGTTTCGTAGCGTAAGTTGTGTATGACAGATAGAATCACTCCCTTGATGGATGCATGTCACTAAATCGTCACCCCAGGGCCGGATTTAGGGGAGGGCAACCGGGGCTGCAGCCCCGGGGCCTCCACAAAAGAGGGGCCCCCACAATAGAGACTTCGGAATAAAATATATTCAAATTCAGACTAGTAAACACTAGTAAACAACTTTTCCTTTGATATTTTTTTTCGCGTTTTAACTTTACCTACAGTACTTTGTACAAACATGACTATATTAAAAATATTAACAGAATCATTGATCTTCTATATTTGTTCACTCCAATCAGGCAATCAGTAAATTATCAAAATCTCAAATGGCAATTCATGGCGATCAATGATTTTTCGGCGAAAAAAGCTCGGCAGATAATTCTTATTTCCGATTATATTTATATAAATGTTTTTTAAATAATAAAAGAATCTATACTTGGTTTCACAATTTAATGGAAAAGTCGACTGAAAAAAATTTACCATTTTATTTGGAAAATTATTTGGGGCCAGGGGGCCTCCACTCGTTTGTTGCCTCGAGGCCTCCAGACCTCTAAATCCGGCCCTGCGTCACCCTGTATACATCCATAAACTCACGTCTTCTTCCCATGTGGCACAAACTACAGAAGGTCACTTGCTACGATCCTGACATTTATACTCCATAATATGCTTCGTTTATGTTCATACATCTGCTATCTAATTACGCAACACATTTTCGTAAACGATTCCGACTAATCTGTTTCATTTTGACAGTTCAGCAATATTCATTGCGTTATTTACGTTGTTGCGCAGATATTTTTTTCGAACTTATGAAGCAATGGACTAGCAATCTGTTTCAAAACGATTCAAATTCTGATTGATCGTGCATTCCGTAATTAGGGTACTGGTCATACACGGTGAATGTCAGGTTCGCGGGTGTATGTAGCTGTAGACAGCCAACTCCACTAAATTGGTCATTTTGTATGGCGTCGGAGTCGTGTGCGGTTACCCCTCTACATTTTGTGGAAGAAACGAAACAAAAGGAGAGGTAGTGTTGAAAAACAATTGAACATTAATACAAGATATGGATACTTATTTACTTTTTCACAAAACAGTGCTAGTTAATTAAGTAATTTTAAGAATTATATATCGGTTAGGAGTTGGCCGGTTTGCTTCTTACTTTATTACACTGGTGTTGGGAGTTACCCATCAATCAATTTTAGGTATTTTTTTTTTTGATATTATCAAAAAAAATTGTACCTAATTAGTATCAAATTGTACTTATGTGTGATTTAATTTGTACCTCGTGCTCGTGGGATCGCAAGTTATTGCAATAGTTTCATACACCCGCTATTCTGACGTCAGCTTGGCGGGTGTATTTTTGTGTAGGCAAGATTACTGAGAAGTTAGATATAAAACATGTATGGTAGGCATGCATGCAGGCCGTAAAACGATGCGACATGGTTTTGGTCGTGCGCTCTCGTACTCTTTGTGTTAATCAAAACATATTGTAGCCACGCTCTTGTTGTCAGTGCAGCAGCACCTTCCAATTCGTTGTTACAAATGCATTGAGCATTACCTACATTACTGTCCGCTTATTAGCAAGTCACCAGATTCTCAACTAACCAGATTCGCAACTCACCAAATGTACAATGAATCACAAAATCACATAAAATAACAGAATAGGTAGTTTATCCACAAAAAAAAAAACTGGTAAATCGAAACAAAAACAAAATAATACGGAATTCTTGATGGATGAATGACTAAATTCACGTGGTTTCATTTCACCTAGGTGGATTAACAATACTTTTCGTAAATATTATTCACCCGGGTGCATTAAGTATACTAAAAGTAAACCTGGGTTAATGCACCTAAGTTAATTAACCCAAGTGAATTAAGTTAAGAACAATGAATTCTTCTGCCACAAAATGCCAGTAGCAGAACTGCCAGAAATAACAGAATACTTTACTTAAAAATCGAAACAAAACCAAAAGAATACACACATTTACATTTTTATTCGCAATATGTCAATAGGATACCTTTAATTCGACCACCAACATGAAGGGTTGGTATATTCCCGTTGTCCCCGTAGAAATGTCCCCGTTAAAGGTGACAAAGGGAATTTAATAATGTATTACAATCAGGGCTGTACTTTTTTTAGAAGAAATAATGTATTTCTGATTTCAGTAGGTACATATTTATGAAAAAAGAGAATTATTTATTCTTTTTTATTGCTTTCTTCTTACGGAATATCATTTAAAAAAAAATTACGATCTTAGACATTCTAAGTCAGAATTCAAATTGATGAACAGCTTAGTTATTATCAATTTCAATACTCTATTGAAATTGATAATAACTAAGCTGTTCTGTGCTGTGTTCTGCTCTCTTTCGGCCACTTTGCAATCATGACCAAAAATAGAGACATCTTTACCTTTTAAGGTCACTTTAGCAGAATAGGGCCGCTATGGAGAACATAGTGTGCAAGAGCGAGCGAAGCGAGCTCGATGTTTTTAGTATCCCGCTTCGAATAAGGTAGGTTTTCTTTCGCTTTGAACGTTCATACAGAAATAAGTTTATTGTTTTGGATACGCAAGAAGTTTGAGAAATAAAAGAATGTAAGTACATAGTAGGCACCTATGCAAGAGCGAGCGAAGCGAGCTCGAAAACGGAAAACTTACTGCTTTTGTAGATTATTTAAATTGACACATACTTCCTTCTCTTGCATTCGTCCATAGTAGCATCAACTGAATTTCGGATCTGTGGTCTGGAGAACATAAATGTCTTCTTTCTCTTACAATGATATTGTTAACGTTCAAGGTAATTGAAGTATTGCATTCTTTATGCATTTGAATGAATTTTACAATATTATATAGGTAATGAGGTTGAATATCAGTAAAATAGTCATAATAATTCATTTGAAAGTTAAGTAAATAATTTCTTTGTTCGATAGTACATTATCTGATGAGTTGCGAATCTGGTTAGTTGAGAATCTGGTGAGTTGAGAATCTGGTGACTTGCTAATAAGGGTTACTGTCGTCTGTCAGCAAAAGAAGATTGATGATAACAAAAAACAGGCCAAGTGCGAGTCGGACGTGCACACGAAAGGTTCCGTACCACCGTACAATATTTAGCAAAAAAAAACGTTTCTAGCTGATGTCCTTTAATTTTTATCAATTGTTGTTATAGCTGCCATAGAAATACACAATCTGTGAATCAACTGTCTACTCATTAGTATTCATGAGATACAGCCCGCTCACAGACAAACGGACGGACAGCCGAAGCTTTGTAATAGGGTTCCGTTTGGCACCCTTCGGGTACGGAACCCTAAAGTGTAGATGGAAATGATCTAGGACGTTGGGTTAAATCGAGAAAAAAAAAGACATTTTTAATTGGACTTCACACATTTATTGTATTTTTGTCTAATAAAAATACTATATCATATAACTATTATAAAGAGAATATCTACAGCAATTGACAGTCTTGCTGGTTGTACACACTTGCCAGAGCACAACATAACTCCTGTAATGCATTTAGTGCACTTGGCAGGACATCATTTTCTTCTCTAACAACGTTATTTTATACCTTAATTTACAGCCCTATCGCATCTATTTTAAAGTTTCGAAGAATAAAAACTGCACATTTTGCCAAAATAACACCATTGAATGGATATATTCACATATTGCACTATTGAATGAAGAAAAATAGAACATTTAAAAGGTTTACAGAAAAATTGCAGTAGTATGATTAAAATCCCAAGAAAAGTGTAGGATAAGAAGTCTGTTTTGTTATCAGAACTACAGGCGTTTAAATGCCTTTCGTCTGAAGTATTTGAAGGCTTATTAGGAATAATATGTTACACATATGCAAAGTAAGAATCTTGTTATTTTAAGGTTTTATGGATCATAATGAATGCAGTGATTTTAACCAAAACTGGCGACAACATAGTTTATATATATATATATATATATATATATTTTTTATAGACATACATTATCAAAGTTTGTTATAAATATTTAGTAAGGGTCCTGCGTCATTAGAAGAGATTGTGATAAAAATACATAATGTTTATATTGTACACAAGACCGTAATGTCTTATATCGGTCCACACATTAATTTACAATGACATTAAGTACTTAACTGATTTAGGCACAATTATGTTTACTTCGAATCGTTTTCTCATCTAAAGTAACATTCTAAAATTTAAGTTCATTAAGCTCTACAACACATACATGACATCGTTTTACCATATTAGTATATTTATCATACGTTAAACTTCCCGATTTTCTTTCAGATACAATACAGTTGTTTTATTCCTTACAATCTTCAACTTAAGCATAATGGAACACTTTCAAAGATAAACTCGACACGAAATTATTATTTTAATATAAGATAATTAGTATTATTATACATTTTAATCATTTGTAACATGACATGAGCTAGTCCCACGCGACAAATAAAATGAATATAGGTCGCCTGTCGCCGTTGCATGCACTTCGAAAATCATTTCAAGTGGACTACTTAACCTAGTATGTTATTATGTACAGAATGTACTCTAATAATTATCTAAATGATAATAAACTCATTTGTAACATTCACCTTTAATATGAAATTTAAATTTAAATAAATTATAAAAGAAAATAGTCCAATAAATATGTACCGAGTTTGTGGGAATGATAAGCGTTACTTTATAAACTTCGTTACTAGGTCGTTGAAACATCATAGCCATCGAATGAACATTTCATATAAAATGTACAAACGCCAGCACATCAACCTACTCCTATCTGTCAAATTTTCCCAATCAACATTGAACCTTATTCTTTAGCAATAACGTTGAAAATCTATTAAAGAAATTTGACAGATTGTAGTAACTTGATGTGCTGGCGTCTGTACACAATTGCACGGCCGACAGAGCTGGGTACGTTCCTCGACCAGTCGGCAAGTCTCAGGCTGAGGCGCTCGCTCCTGCGTCTTTACCGACATACCTCCGATTTCGGTTCACTCAAATAAGAATCATTTAGAATTATTAAAAATATAAAATAATCTGTGTACTTCTTTTTATTTTATAACTTGCCTTACAACTCTAAGAATGTGAAACAACCTACAGTGCTACACACGGCATACATAGTATGTACAATTGTAACTATATACACAAATAAAACATGGCAAAGGTGTCAAACGAGAGTAGCATTGTCATACTGTGAACACGCATGAGCGTTTTATTCCCACATACACTTAAGTGTATTTTAATGTGAGCACAATAATAAGGTAGTCGCCAAGCAGTTTCATTTAGATGTTTTTCTAATGCATTTTCGCTACTGCGGCAGACGGTGGTAACTAAGATTTCTTATTGTCCAAATATGTGGTGAGTTTGACTTCTTCCACCTGAATAATATGCTCGAGATTACAAATATACCTATCGGTTTAGTAGTTTGTTATTACTTATTCGTCATTATTTTGTATTGTTCGAAGTATCATATTAAATTGTAAATAACTAAGTAAAATGAATATTTTAAACCAGCAATATTACAACTGCACTCGAAACATAGAAGCCTTGGTGGCATTATAACGAAAAATAATTTGTACTCGTGATTTCTATATGTAAAAAACGTCGGGAATATTTATATACTATATGCACTAAGAATATTATGTACATAATAATGTAGCTTGGAAACCACAAACACAATTAAAGGTGAATGAATCACAAACAGCAAATTAAATTAATGAATCTGTCAATATAAATATATGTAGTACTTGTGCGTATTTGATACAGAATACAATAGTGAACTAAGTGCTTATAGTTTGGGTAACCTGCACGATGATGACTCGATGAATTTGGCTGATATGTTCGTAAATTGTTAAGTGACATGATGCAAGAATTGTGTGAAGCCTCAGGACAGGAGCAAATCTCTTAAACACAATGTATGGAAAATAGCTTTATGCCGCATCTACTGTCACCTAACTGTACACCATGTCACAAAAATATTTCATTTACACTGTTGTATATTTATACAATCATAAATATATTCATTTGTACATTACACATGTGATTTTACTTTTAGAATATTTACAAATAAACACAACATTCAACCTTCATCTCTATTCACATACATTTTTTCAAAACCTAGTTTACTAAACTAAAATTATCAGGGCTGTAAAACCTATAATAAACTAAAACTATTTGTACCACTCTGAACAACTACCACAGCACCCGTTTTAGTGATACCGACAACTAATGCCGATGCTGTGAACGTCGTTTAGAAGTTACACTGTTTTACTCAAACATAAGTTTAACAGAATAAGTTTATTGCATATTTGAGGTGAACTAAGAATTAACTAAAATTGTCTTCTTGTTAAACATGACAGGAGATGTCTTAACATTGTCCAAGTTGTGTAAGCAACCTGCGTTTTTCGATACCAAGATATAAAATGAAATAGTTTAAAATAATAAATCTACAAACATTTTCCTTTCTTCACCTCAAAGACACAATTGTAGCATTGACCAGTACTTAAGTCATTTATATGTTTTATATTTTATAACACATCATATCTCATCATAAAGAAATCTATTTAGCCATTTGGTATATGAATACTGCCCTGAACAATATCTGCATGCATCTGAACCCATGACAAACCGTAAACAAACCAAAAAAACAAAATGCAACTGCTTGTTAGTTGTATTACTCAGAATGTGTTATTTTCGGCCGCGTTCACACCACCCGTAGATTGTGAGTAGGCTCACTAATTGTGGGTTTAGTGCGAACAAAAGTTGAGTATGTGTGGAAAAGCAGTAAATTGCGTAACACTCGCGCACAGTCGGCGGTTGACAATACGTGGTGTCAACGCGGCCTTAAAATGTAGGAAATGTGGAAAAGATTTATCCTTTTCCTTAATCTTCCTTTTATGAATCAAGTGGGATATCAGTTATTTTTCAAAGACTAACGTCATGTAGTAGAAGGATTACCCAATTAACTGTAATTAAATATTGTTCTGCCTTTTAATGAAGTTTAGAGCAGATAAGTTTAAGTTTGTTAAATTGGGCAGAAATTGTAATTTTACCGTGAACCCACTGTTGTGACGGCAGGAAAATCACGCATCGCTAATAAACGACGCGAATAAGTTGCTGTAACTGTCAATACGTGCCTATTACTTTTACATGTAATTATTTTTTATGGATTAAGGGCTAGCTAAAACAAAATTTTTTAGTTTGTTCACGGTTGGTCCAATATCTATGTCAACTCAGCAGTAAATTGCAAATCAATCAAACTATTACAACTAAGTTTCCGAAAAACTTTCTACAACATAATCTTGCAATTTATTAAACAATAATATTAACTCTATGCATGCAAAATTCACCTTAGAGAATAAAGTTGTTTCACAAATTACAAAATCGAAGCAATACTCCGTTTGGTCAGTAACTAAAAATTATTATGTGCATAGGTAGCAAGTATTATCATATTCCGAGACAGAAACCAATTTTAAATACTACAAAATTTCTATAAATCTATAAAATATTATTTTATACTTACTATGAGTGAATGCGATTTTATAATGGACTCCAGATTAATGTTTACTGGCTGCGGATCGTCGTACGTACATAAAGTTTTATTATTACTCAACAACGTCCTGGTCTAGGTGAGCCCGCGTCAAAAGCGGGTTTACTAGGAGACCCCGCTCCAAATATAACATTCAATGCTAACACTATCAACACACAACTTTCCAACCCACCCTATTGTTTATTGGATTACACACCAATATGATTGTCTCCATTAAACTACCATATTCATGTATAAACCACGTAAAGCAAATAATCATAAAAGAATAGGTATACCTATTCAGTTCATTTTAGCGTTTTCACGGACCCCGAAAGACGGCACCTAGCATTAGATGCCCGATACTAGTTGTGCAAAAAAAATATTTCCAAAGAAAATTATCCATAAAACCAGAATATACTTTAAATTCCAATGAATAGAAGAAAGCTTCATTGGATTTACTATGCGCAATACATCACAGGTCAATAAGTCAAGCACATGAAACAGCGTATTGTAGTATGACGTGCATGAATCCACTGTCAATTTTATTTAAAGTGGATACGCAAAAAATAAATACATAATAAAACAAATATTGCGCAACGAATAGCGCGATAAGTTCAGGGTCCTCTTTTTTTTTGTCATAACATCGGGCCGCAGATGTAACAAGAATGATCCAACTCACCAAAGATTCGAGAATGTGCCAGCCAGCTCTATTCCTCACAGCTTGCGCGGGCGCGTGAGGCGGCGCTTCTTGCGCTCGGGCGTGGCGCCGGCCGCGTCGGCCGAGGCGCGGCGGCGCGTGGGCGGCGTGGACATAGTGCACTCCATCGCACTGCTCTCCGCTTTCGGCTCCGGTTTACACTTACTGCTGGTTTCGGCTTTAGCCTCAGGTTTAGATTTCGTTGTAGTCTCCACTTTCGATTCAGGTTTGGACTTGCACTCGGATTTAGATTCCGGTTTAGTCTTTGTTTCAGGTTTGACTTCGGCGCGCGGCAACTCCGTGGTAGTGTCGGGTACGGCGCTGGTAGCGACGACCACTTCCGCGTCGGCCGCGATCACTTCGCACTCTGTCGGCTCTGAGCTTGTGCCAGCCTCCCACTGAAATGGTACGAGACGTTGAAATTTCGCAAACCAATTTATGTATTTGCACATGCATGACATCTGGGCAAATAATCCCAGCTACAACATAGCTGCGAAAAGGTAAAACGTTTCTCTGGATCGCAGACGAGCGAAACTGATAGGTAAGTGCTGTGACTACTAATACAGCCTTTTTGAACGTTGAACATCGATCGTTTCCCTTACCTGTGCTAGTGAGGGGGCCGGCGACAGGCGCAGCGAGGCGCCGCACTCCGCGCACAGCGGCGGGACGGCCGGGGAGCGGGACCGCCAGTATTGTAACTCAGTTTTACACTTGTTTAACTCCTGCAAAAAGAAAAATAACAATTATTCGTTGCTTACTTATGAGAAATCAGACACAAAAGAAAGAAATATATAAAAAAAAATAAATAGAAACGATAATGATATGCATAACATGTAAGTGAGGCACGCACGAAACTCATGGATCTGTGGCGATAAGTAACGGTAAATAAATATTTGGCAAGACACTTCGTCAACCACAGCGACCGTAACGACTCTGATGGTTCATTAGCAAATTAAATTACGATAGCGGCAGTTGACGAACCACCTTTAGATATCACCAAGAGCCAATTTGTTTGTCCATTAAATATAATATATAAATAAATACACTACATACCAATACTACATTTTTACCTGCAACAAAGTTTGAAACTTGCGGCTTGTTTCTTCATTCTTCTTATCATAATCATCCAGACGGTTGGCGTATTCCAAGGTCTGCTTTTGTTGCTCGGCAATCTGTTTCTGTTGCTCGGCAATTTGTTTCTGTTGAAGAGCAGTTTTGCGCTTGCAACTGCGAAGATCACTGCGCAAAGCCGACAGCTGATCGTTGTACCTGAAGATGAAAGAATTCAATTACAATTTATATAAAATAACTTATTTGTTTAACCTTGTGTAATCAGAAAGCCATGGTAAAAGAAAGCTAATTTGAAAAAAAAAAGAAGCCTAAATTGAACTGTTTTTTTTTTCAAAATGGCTTCCTTTTATGTCAGATTTAGCCAAACAATTTCTTTTTGTCTATGCTTTACAAACAATAGCTTGCAGAGAATTATAGATTAGGCGGACCAAGGGCTGTTGAAGCAATTTGCTCATTCAGCTGAATTGCTAAAAGCAGGAGCCACAATCTGACGCAGCATGGTCACACTGAATGTCAATGAACCAAGTTAGAAGACTCGTAAAATATCCAGCTGCATAAGTCTCAATTAATTGAACTGCGGCTGCCGCTTTTCAATAAGTTAAAAAATACACTTAGCATGTCCAAATTGCCTCTTACTTTTTCATCCCTTGTTTAATGCGATGAATCCGTTTCCTCAGCACCATATTGCTCTGTGGCGGCGGCGGGGAAGGCGGGAGACTTTCCTCCATGTACATATTGTTGACCGAGGACATCCGACGCTCCGACACGTTCGCCCCAGCCTGCTGCGACGAAGAAGACTCAAAGCCGCTCGGCGGCGGCGAATCCAAACATATGTACGATTTACTACTTTCGCCAGCTGAAATTAATTTAACATGGAATGTATTAATGATAAAACAATTTTCAAGTGAAGTGATAAGAATCTTCTTAGCATAAGGAAATTAAAATATAAGTGTGATACTCACGTGAAAAGGCTGTAGTAATATCAAAGAAATCTGTCCCAAAGTAAGTAATCTCTGGCAAGGCTGGTTCAATATGTTCTTTAAAGTATTCCATGGCCATTGTGGTCAAATCAAAGAGTTCATCAGTCACCTTGTAAGGTCTTGCCAGTTTTGTAGTGGTTTTTAAGTATGACAGAATACTGTATACTTCATCTAATATCTATAATAAAGATAATGAAACAGGTTTATATTATTGTTTACAAAAGTATTTGTAGATCTGGTAGAGTAAATTAAATGTTTGTGGTTTTGTTTTTTATCATGACTATGCATATTTTATCATTATTATGTCATCATTTAAATATTATAAGTAGTCTATTTTAGTCTACACAACTTAGTCTCTAATTTAGTAAATATGGATTCAATTCAGGCTCAATTAATCGTGCCGTCGTCGCAATCTTGATGTAGCGTCAGAACGTCTGCCAGCCTTGGAGCCTTTACCTTCAGCTGAAAAGCCTAGGGTCGTTTTTACGTTTTTAATTATTACTTTCTTTTTGTCTCGTGTTCTTACGTGACGTAAGATATTAGTCCGTAGTCGACGCGGGATATTTTTTAAGAGCACTGAGTTCGCTTCATGAGTACGTGTGGTTTATAGGTTATTTCCGTAACGTGCGATACACAAATTTTCGACGCCAAAAGATGCAATGATCGAAATTACGACGGTTATGTCCCGTATTGGTATCTTGTAGCATATTTGCGTCCCTAAATGAGCTTCATCAGTAATTTGCGAACGACACATTTCAATACCTAGTTCTTATAAGTTTATAACAGAATAAAATCGCAGCAAAGAGGAACTGTTTATTTTAGCAATGCATTATTTTCCATCATACGAGTGGAGTTTACGATATAGGACGTAAAATGGTGGACTTCAAAGTCAATACGGTTGAATTTTTAGAGGGTGCAGAGTGCTTTTTTTGTTTATGTATAAAAAACGAATTTTTCAAAAAATTGGCCCAAGTTAATTGACGAGTTCACCAGATTAGCTGTTGCCAGCGTCTTTACAGGAACCTTCCTGTAAAGACGCTGGCAACAGCTAATCTGTAATTAGGTAATACAACATAGGCTGCCACAACATACCACGATGATAATACATATACGTGTGTACGAGTCCATAAGCAGGGCTGAGTTGGTGCGTCGCATACGCATACATTCCTAGTGCCATCACTAGGAATGTATGTATGTAATGTATTTAAAATTGAAATAATTTATAAGTAACTAGCTACCCGCCCCAGCTTCGCATGGGTAGCCTTAATTAGCAATAAATTAAAATTGCGACTATAATTTGAGATTTAAACTATCCTATCTCTCAAGTTGGATCGAACTGCACATGGTGTGCGAATTTTATTATAATCGGTTAAGTGGTTTAGGAGTCCATTGAGGACAAACATTGTGACACGAGATTTATATATATTAAGATAGACTCGCCCCCTGTTACATAGGACTCAAACATAACTGGCGAAATGAGGGTGTATTATAGGTATGCCTCTGCCCAACCCTTTGGGAAATACAGGCGTGATGTTATGTTATTAAAAGTACATTCAAAATCAATATCCTGTTCTAAAAAAATCAAGTTAATGAAGTATTTTGTTTTCAATTATTTACCATTCCCATAAGGTTTTTTTTATAGATAGTTTCCGCCAGCGGCTTCGCCCGCGTGGTAAATTTATAAATTATAGCTTACTATATTATGCATGTATTAATACATATAAACCTTTCTCTTGAATCACTCGGTCTATTAAAAAAACCGCATCAAAATCCGTTACGTAGTTTTAAAGATCTAAGCATACATAGGGACAGACAGCGGGAAGAGAGTTTGTTTTATTTTATATATGTAGTGATAGTGATATTGAAGCTGATTATTTGTAAATTATTGAGTTTATTTTAAACCAGAATTTCTTCATTAAGACTTTACGAAATTTTAAGAGAACGTCAACTTCGTAAAACGATTTTAGATGCACTGAAAAGTGAAAACCATGACTATATAAAAGATCGATACTAACATCCAATTTATTTATTCTCGTAAATTCGCTTCCAAAAGAATCTTCTCGAAAACTTAATAACAAAGTTCTCGCTAGGAAAATATTCTCGAGAATTTACCACCACTACGCATACCTAATTCTAGCCAGCTAAGTATCCGGCTAGAACTAGTTAAGGCGGAGCCCGTACCCCAAAAGTAGATAACCCGTTTATTGAAGTCATTTTTTTTTTATTAGGTTGTAATATCACGAACCAAACCAAGAGATTCGAAGCATTTAAGCAGTGGTTCCTGACAACATGAAGCTTAATAAAGGCAGTTCGTATTTTTTATTAGCTAGGTACGACTACGTAGTACCTACCCGGTAGCCAATTGTATAGTTCTAGCACACAAAATGCTACTACAGGATTCGGCGGTTAGATATCCATTATTACTATTTTGTTACGCAATTTTTGTGCACGGTTTCTGCGGTTTGACTGTGGTTTATATTTTCTTTCGATAACGCTGTTGGTGTAGCACCATGTCGCCGAATTCAAAAGTTAACAATTGGATTGGAAGGACGGATATTTGAAGATTTTACCGAATAATAGAATAGTAAAAGTGGCTGAAATACTAAAGTAGACGTAAGAATCATATTCATGCTCGTGGTTGGTACAGTTTGATAAGTAGTTAAACTTCCAAGCAACGCGTTCTAAAATAGGTTGCTATGCTCCCACCAAGGTGCACCGTAGCCCGCGACTGATAACTGTTTTGTGCAAACCGTTAGGTAATCATAATTTTAGTTCATTAATTAAAACTTTAAAACAACTTGAACTTACCTCGAAAAGCTGTAAACAGTTGCTTGGGAAACAAAATTATTGCTGCATGGTCACAGAATCAATAGACGGAACCTCATCAGTTTTTTATGTCAGTCAGCAAGCTTGGCAGTTAGATTAGTTATCGTAAGTGGCTGATGGCACATTTTCCTATGACGCCACGCAGTACGATACACGTGCTACTGTCCCGTAAACGCAGTAGCCGATTTGGGAGTCTATTTTTAGACCAAACCACAAGAGACAACGTTATTTTAACTCCCTTGATGAATTCAGTAAAAATAAGATTGCATTTAGATGCATTGATAAAAGTACAATATTTTTGTTCGATGTCGCCGTGATAGAGTAAATTGTTTGCGTTGTCTGTGACGCCAGCAGTGCCGGATTAAGCCAGCGTGGGGCCTGTAGCAAATTCTACTAAAAGTGATAAAATTAAACAGTACTTTTACAAAATACTCAAATCATTATTTCTAAGCAAATACGTTATTTTTCTACTTGAACCAAATTACCTACTTAGTTTCATGAAACAATGCTTAAGTACTTTTGTGACAACATACATGATTTTTCGCATAGGTGTTGCCGGCAGAGGTTTAAAGGTGATATTTCTAAGAGAACCTTGGATGCAAGAACGAGCGAAGAGAAAATTTCAACACCACGTATTAATTGTTAGGTTTTCTTCTGACCATTCATTCAAACTGAAATAGAAGTTACTTTGTCGACCCATAGAAAAAAAAACATAAAAATATTGACAAAGGAAAACTAAGATGCGACAGCGAACGCAGCTGAAATTTTTAAGCACCCTGGCTCTTGAGACGTTATTTTGACAATTCATACAGAAATAGGCGTTGCCTTAAACGGGAAAGTGGAAAAAATTGGGGAAACTAGGATGAAGCGAACTAGATATTTTTTATCAACCTGCCAAATAAATCTAACCTATCCGAGGTTAGATTTATTTTGACCTTTCATACGTAACATTCCTTTGGACCTACCGTTAGTATAGGAAACATGACATGTTTTTTTGTACCTCCACCAAGAGCGGGGCCCCCCAAAGTGCGGAGCCTGTAGTATTCGGTACATTGCTATTCCGGCCCTGATCCAGGCTTTCAAGAACCTTGCTAGCGGCTACCGAAATCCAAAACTATTTAAGGTCTGTCAAAGTTGGCAATAAATGGCTCCACAGAAAACAGCGGTGGCCCACTCTTATTTGTGAGAGAGAAACAAAAAAGATTCTACGATACCTATCGACGGTAAGATATGCAACTACATACTTACGTAAGCTAAAAATATTTAGAAGACCCTGAAGAGACATTTTAAAATCGATCTAAATTGTTAGTGTTACGAAACTCGAACAATATAACATTTATAGCAAGCGCGACATAAATTCCTTTCTACTTTCTTACATTAAGGTAGTCTATGTGCTGACAAAGAAATAGAAAATAAATGGATTAGGCCGCAACAGCACGGTATACAGCGACCGCGGCGTGCAGTTTAGCTTTGTATCTAGGTAGGTAAAGAAAACATGAGCAAAAAGCATTGCGTAAAACCGCGAAGCGACCTCCGTGCCTCCATAGTAGCAAGATTGTGGACTACGGCTCATTGGCACAATAAGTTACTTGCCACGTATAAGCGATTATTGAAAATAGATTAAGTTGAATCATGTGAACACCACACGCTTGTGAAAAGGCGAGAAACCCTTCGGCTTTGACCTTTGGAAGTTTGGAAGCCAAAAACACAAAAAAGTTTTTGTTTAAAAAACTAGTAAGTAAGTCTTGGAATCACATGGTAGTTCGAGAAAATCGCCTGAGAAGTCTGTATAACATGATCTTGTATTAATCATTGGTTCTCACTTTTGAGTACGATTTTCGAGGCGAGTCTCGCCTACAAGACTCGTATGGACATTCTCTTCTGTCGACAAGCACGGAACTCTGTGTAAGTGAGCCTTAATTTTACAAGACTTTTCAAATAACGTGCTTGCCTAGACAAAAAATATACTTAGATCATCAGGAGGATAGGTAGCTACTCGTTTTTACCATCTGTTATATCAAAAGACAAAAAAAAAATGAATGCAATTCAGACTAATCAGTATTCACATTGCACAAGCAGATACAGATAATTACAACTAATAATTACCAACACAATCACATGAATCACATGATTATCCCTTGATTCACACTTATGTTTTCTGAATATAATAAAGTTTTCAAGTACTTCAAATTAGTACTTCAAGCATTTTAAATATTCATACCAGTTAGTTTCATTAATCAACTTTACTTCAAAATTGTAGGTATAATTACAGATAACTTTGTTGATAAAAGAAAACAACCACTTTTACTGTTCAACTTTGAATATTACCGTTCGGTTATAAAAATAAGAGACTTAGAATGCTCTGTCTTACTATTAGGACATACTCAGGTTAAAATACAAGCATGACAGAGAAGAATAAGAGATGGAAAATTCTTTGAAATAAATGTGGGTCCTAAGACCCAGATCCCCAATGAATTTGTGACTTAATAGATGGATAACTTGGTGAAGTAGGAACTTAAGTAAGTTACATAAACAAATTACTAATGACAGGGATGCAGACGAGTGCTTTGACACCTAAGTGTCCTTTAGTTTTGTATTTATTTGTATAGTTAGATAGTCATTTAATTTAGTACCTAGTGTAAATAGTTGTGTTAAATATTGTAAAAGAACTAAATAATTTCAAGAACTACAGAACCGATGCTTACCTCTCCCGGGAAGAAACAGCAATGTTTCCTTTCAATGTGTTTTCCAAAAGTCATTTGCAGAAGACTTAGTCTCATGTGCAAAGTTTCAATGATGTCCGACTCGCATGCCAGAGGGTGACTCCTACGGGCAGATTCTCTACGAGGCATCTTAGCTTTGATTGATTGAAATCTATGCAACATCTGGTTTTGTAACCGTTGAAATGTAGAGTTCAATATACTACTACATATAGAATTGAACTGGCGGTTAACCTGCAAATAAAAAGGGAACTGAATCCTATGAAGACAATAACAGGTACTACTTATTTATTAGGGAATGCCAAATTATTTGGAACTTTGAATACAGTTTCTTCTAAAAGTTACATCAGCAAAACTGTATTTTGTAGATGAGATAAACCAATGCTTTTAATGTGTCAGTAGACAAAACAGGAAAATAATGTAATGAGTCTAAGTGACTAACATTTAAAGGTGGAATTTAGTACCTATCTATTTGTGAAACAATTGTGAAGCAATTGAAGAAAACATTATTCCACAGAATATTAAAATACTCAACAGTATGGCCATACGTATATTCAGAACCTAATAGAAATTCAAGTGGAAATTTAAAATTCATATTGAAGATAATCTTGCTTGTATCACAAGTCTGTTCAATTCAACATGTACTTTTAACAGTTACAGTAAAGAAGACATTAGTTCTAGATGCTATAGAAATGAGAAAAATGCTTATAACATGTAAATATTGATAGTAATAATTTCAATAAAAGAAAAAAAATATAAATTCCAATACAAAAACCATTACTGCAATTATTGGTTCCTGCCTAAATGCTAAAGAGTAATCAAACATATAAAAATATTAACCATTCTAATTTGTGAGACACTTTTGAAGCCTGTATAGCAAATAATCTTCTCAATAACTTCAACTGGCAAATCAAGTATGGTTGTAGTGTAAGTCTTGGGGGCAGGCACTAAAGTGCATTTGGAGGTACTAGCGTGCGGCGAGGAACCTCCCGGCATCAAGGTGCTGGAGTGACGAGTGACGCGGGACACGGCCACGGGCTCCGCATGAGAGGGACCTGCACCGTCGCTGCCTCCATTGCTACCTCCGACGCTGCTCATTTGCCTCGTCGACACCATTTTGCCACCAATTTAGTCTTCACTTAGATATTCCTGAAAACTAAGCTAGTCTATGGAGTCACTCTCATAAAATTCAAAAATATGCAATTTCTTGTTGCAAATGCAATCCGTGACTTATTTAAACACAAAGGTAAAGAACTAATGACCAGAATAGTTACATTTTCAATAAAATCAATGTATCTTTTTCATACAACAAAAATAAATTACTTGAGAGCACCACCGAGTAAATTCTAAAATGGTGGCCATGGATGACTAGATCGGTACCTAATCGCTTGAGAAATTAAGTATGATTTTTACGGATTGCATATTGAAACTATCATAATATTGCAAACAATTCACCCACTGAAGAATTCATGCACATCTTTTGTTAATTAAATCGTGATTATCTTCAAAAACAAAATTATAATTAGACGCAGTAGTCACAAATGCGCTACGCTTTCACAAAAAATATTCTTTTTTTTTACTTGGATACATAGATCATGGAATAGACACGGATGAAATGAGTGAATGAAAATGAATACGATTTCGAATGAAATTGGTACTCTGTGTTGGTACTTCATTTGTCAGGCTATACTTTACCACACCTCTAACTGACTAAAAACTGACGTCTCACGCCTGACCAAGCGCCTAGCGCCAGATACTTTTTATTTTTTGTTTTAGAAGTGGGTGATAGACGTGCTAACAAAGTACGTGGCTTTCAACTTCGCGACCTTCGTGTACTTGGCACGTCCCGTCGTCGATGACACACGTGAAGCTTGCTCACACTATATCAAGATGTTGTCGAATTTTCTGACAATAGACAATTAATGTCGAAACAAAATGGCGGCTCGCAACTCGTGGCGATGACAAGTCGTACGAAAATACGAAAAATAGTGGGCTACGAGCATACGAACTAAAGCGGGCTACGAGCAACATTTCAAACCTGGTAAGTTGGATCGCCGACGAACTTACTCAGAGGTTTTAAAGTACGCGTACTTAGTATGACACACGGGCGAGAAGGGTCGCCGTGGCCTAAAGGTCATCGCCGTCGCCGTACGTGTATTTGCTGGTGCGTCTATCACCCATAGGATTGATACACACATTACAACAGGCAGGCAAGCTACTTGTGATAGCTGGGTAAGTGCCCTAGGCTGGTTAGGCCCCTAGTCCGGGGCCTTGCAAACGGAAATCCGGGGCTGCTGTAGATCATGTAGATAAGTGTCTCAAATGGTCTTTTGATTAAAGAACTACACAAAACATTTTCTTCTATGCCTCCTTTGTACGGCCATCTCAACGGTTGACGCCTTTCTAGTCAAATTAATTTTCATAAAGTTTCTTTGGTCTTTCCTAAACTAAGGGCTTAGACTAAGGACGAAAGTTACATTTACAAACACACTTTTGTACAGCCCGATTCAAACTGTTGATGGCTCGGAACATAAGGCGAGTCACTGCGCAGTAACGAATTCATATGTTAACGGGGGTGAGGGGTGGGGTATTGTGCAGCGAGTAACTAACTTCCGAGCCACGATTAAGTTTGAATAGAACTATAATTCACCTTTTATTCTAAACAGTTAGAATCTGTTGCTGTTTTGTTGTGAATGTTTCGCCAGTGCAAACGCCTATGCGTTTAACGTTACATGTTGAAATCCCTAGTTCCTGTCAAACATAGACATACAGAGCAAAGCGTACTGTACGATACGTATAAAGCTGTGGTGGCCCAGTGGTAACGGCCGCGACTTACGAGTTGTAGGTCGTAGGTTCGAACCCAGACAGGCGCTTTACTTTGTGTATAATCCTCACCACTGCTCTCAAAACGTTGAAGGAAAACATCGTGAGGAAACCGGCATGACCTAGAACCAAATATTCGAAGACATGTGACATCTACCAACCCGCACTGGACTCGCGTGGTGGATTACGGTCCAATCCCTCTTACTGAAAGGATGCTTGTGTCCCAGCAGTGGGAACATTAAAAGGATGATAATGTAAAATGTAAGTCAAACATTGTATGGAAAATTTACAGAACAAACAGATTCCAACATGTTTTGTTGTGAATGTTTTGCCAGTGCAAACGCACAGGGATAGTACTAGAGTCTGGCTAACGAAAGTTCGCCCCAGAATATTGGCGGCAAAGGAGAATGCTCAAGCTCCATAGAAAAAAAACCCAGCTTCGGGGGAAAAGCGATTTATCTCAAATCATCAATAATAATAAGTACTGAAATAATAACCGGTCATGATCGTGATCCTTACTGGCAAACATATAAAAATTGGCAGTTTTATTATGCAGATTATGAAGTCGTCTATATAAGAAATTGATAATTAGTTTTAATTAGTTTATTCAAAAATATTATGTTAAAATAGACGACTTCATAATCTGCATAATAAAACTGGCTATTTTTATATGTTTGCCAGTAAGGATCACGATCATAACCGGTTATTATTTTAGTACTTATTATTATTGATGATTTGAGATATATCGCTTTTCCCCCGGAGCTGGGTTTTTTTTAAGCATCCTCCTTTAAAAAATACATGCATGACAACACTAAATGACCAACCAACCAACCAACACTGAGATACCGAACGACAACCTTGTCAAATTGACGTTCACGTTCATACAGAGTTGCTATATAAAAAGTTCGCAAATAATTCCAGGGCCAACTTTCGTTAGCCAGACTCTATAACGTGGTATACGGGATAGTACATTATGACGTGCTAAAACCAGGGATAGTACTATGACGTAGTACCATAATTGTTCCAGTGTCAGAGAGAGATAGAGCTTTATGGGACGAATAGCACTAGTTTCAATACGTCATAGAGTCGTAGTATGGCCCCCTGTAAGGCACTTGCGTCCAAGGAACTTATATCCAATATAACTTCCTTGCTTGTGTCTTACAAATCTTTATAATAAATAATTAGTGAGGGCTGACAACATCGTTTGCGCCATTGCTAGTAGAGTTTGTCAATTTGACGTTAAGTTTGACTTTGTCATGATAAATGTCATCTGTCAATATTCCAATATTTGTCATGGAATCGAGGGAACGGAATGGATTAAGTGAAATTAAAGTGCGTAATTGTTTACAAGCAGCGCTTTAAATTTATATCAATATGCAAATTCTTTAAATAGTGTCATGTTGATTTTTAGTTTCTTGCTTGCATCGCTAACCTAGTTTTAATTAAATTTTAGTTCCAAGTCCCCTATCATCATTAATTTCTTAGATTAGTTTATCAGCAGATTTTTAGTAAATATATATTTTTAAAATGTATCCACGATGTGGAAGCAACGGTTCAATCCAAAATATACACCAGACACCGTCGTCTTCAAACCAGAACACAGGTAAGTGAAAGAACAAAGTATAACTTACTTAACTTAATCAATTGTGTTGATATTGGACTTTCATCAGTCTCATATTTAATCATAGATCTCTAAAGACTGAAAACAATAAGACCTGAAAATGTCTTAGATCTTTTAGTCGGTGGGTCGCCTTAGAGGTAGTTTTACTGGTAAAAGATCTGAGACATCTTCAAAAAAGAAGTTCTGGAACTTCTTTAAATAGTTTATGTTATTGGCTTGGGTTAATAGTTAACTAAACCTCAATTGTTGTTCACATATGTGAAAATGCTGCCCGTAAGACAACCTCTGACACATATTATTATTTTAAATTCCAAACACATTACACCCTGAAAACATAACAGGAAGTTGTGTTGTTTTGCTGTTTCCACATAGTAAATAGCTGGCTGGCGCAATTAAACCAATGTTTACACTTGTATTACTTCTTTTCTTATGTTGACTATGCTCATTGCAAAATATCAATACAGATTAAGTATAATTTTTGTGTAACACTTCTTCACATTACAGAAGATGAAGACGATAGTGGAGACAACAAGGCGTCCGCACTTAGTTTTAAGGAAAGAAGGAGAGAAGCCCATACTCAGGTAAATCCTTATTATAAAGTATCTATCCTTTCATAAAAAAATATATTTATAAAATATCCATCCAAAAAAATAAAAAATTGTGAATGTATCCATCCAATTAGAAAGGAAATAGTAGATTGTTATACAAGGGTCGAAAGGAATCATTTCCCATACAAGGTATTTAGACTAGAATAGGCTAAGTCTGAGTAGGAATTGATGTCTTTCACCCGTGTTAAACACTCTATTTTTCATTTCGAATATAAGGAAAGTCAAACATAGTATTTCTAAAATATTTATTGATATTAATAACATGAGTATTACCTATTTAAAACTAACTGAGAAGTTGTAAAAAAATTAAATATGGAATGCACCGTGCCTCCTCCGCAGGCCGTCCCACATATAAGGTATTTTTTAAATTCACACTGGCTGTTTACACATTAACAAGACCGCCAGCCTTTTTATTTTTATTCTATTCGATATCTTTCATGTAAAAAGTTTCGTAGCCGACTACCTAACCAAAAGTTCTATTTATAAAATTCATTCCTGCCCTAGAGAGGGAAGCAGTTACGATGAATCTTTCCCGCCGTAGAGAGGGAAGCAGCGTTTTCCACCCGCTACCCGGATCAAACAAACACTACTTTCTGACCATGAGAAATGAAAAATCAATTGATCCGTCCTTCGATCAATTTGATCGAAGGATCCATCCAACAAAATAGGATAGCTGACTATGAATCCATCCCTTGTTAAAAATAACCAACCAACATTTTTAATAAAATAAAAGTATTTCTGATTTTAGAGAGGGTAAATAAAGAGTACAGACCTACAGATTTATAAAAAAGAGCATTACTTATGTATTTTTTTATGGCATTTTTTGTTCTTATTGCTTAAAACATTAAGAAAATAACCTCCTTTTTTTTGAAGTCGGTTTATGACTACGATTTTAGACATTCTAAGTCAGAATTCAAATGAATGAAGAGCTTAGTTATTAGCAACTTTGCAATTATGACCAAAAACAGGAACATTTTTAAACTTTTTAAGGCCACTTTAGCATAATGTGGCTGCTATGAAGAATGTAGGATGCAAGAGCAAGCGAAGCTAGCTCGAAATTTTTTGCATCCCGCGAATAAGTTAGGCTTGTTTAGAGGTATGAGGAACAGGGTGTAAAGTTCACTCATACTCTTAGAAAAGGAAGGATCCTCCGACCACACGGGTGTTATGTTTGGCGGGCAACTGCCCGTTAGTTGATTTCGGATAGTCTTATCTATGTCGTTCGTATGTGGCGGTGTAACCGCTACACTTGTTTTCTCTTTGACCGTTCATACAGAAATAGAAGTAAGTTGACATGAGCACAAAAATTTAGGATGCAAGAACGAGCGAAGCGAGCTCGAAAATTTTTGCACCGCCGCCCCTGGGATATAATACAGTAGTAGTCGATAGAAATCTAAATATATAAAAATAAATGCCACTTTTCGTTGTAATTTTATAACTCGAGAACGGCTGGGCCGATTTGGCTGATTTTGGTCTTGAAATGTTTGTCGTAGTCCAGGGAAGGTTTTTAGGGTAGGTAGGGTAAGTAGCCGCAGATAAGTACTTTGTGCTACCCGTGCGAAGCCAGGACGGGCGAAGCTAGTACAGTATATAAGTGTACTCTTAATGTTTTTGTAGATGATAAAATACGACTATGCGAAATAGATTACAATTATCTGTATTAGAGTACGGAGGTACCGGGAGGGGGGGGGGGGGGGACGAATTCTAGATTGAGATTCACATTACTCATATATCGGGGGGTTTTGAACCCCCAACCCCCCCCCCCCCCCCCTGTCTACGACCTTGACATAGGTAGAACTGGGCCATTTTAGCGCGGCCGTTCGTGAGGCACACTCCCCTACTAATTTCTTACATCCCGTTTTCCTTTTTTTTTTAATGTGCTGTATAAATTGTGTGCTTTTTAGTTGTGTTAGAGTTAAATAAAGGTTTTTTTTGTTTCCATCTTTCTCTTCCTTTAGTCCTACGGTGTTTTTTTTTAATTCCAGGCTGAACAGAAAAGGAGGGATGCCATAAAGAAGGGCTACGATTCTCTACAGGAGTTGGTGCCGACTTGCCAGCAGACCGACGCATCAGGGTACAAGCCAAGTAAAGCAGCCGTGAGTTTCTTATCAGTTCGTATTTATATGGCGAAGGTTATCTCACAATTTTGTTTTACCGACCTTGCTAGTACTTAATCAATACTCAATATTGACTATATTGAGTATACGATGTAGCTTGTTTGCGTAATATGTGCGGTGCTATTTATAAAATTTTGCATCTGTACTTTAGGTATGTTATTTGTGTTGCATAATTAAATACTTTATTAAATGCAAATAACTTTTAACTTTAATAGTTATCTGAACGTATTTTTTTTTATAAGTAACTAATACTTTTTCAATTTAGCTAACCTAAATACCTGATATTTTATTCAGTCGACAAAATAAAGTAGGTTCATATCTACACCCTGTTTCAAAACTTTTGATAAAAAGGTATACTCTTTAATTACATTCATATCTAGTTATTTTACTGCACAGTCTTTGCTGTCTTGTCGCGGCATAGATATGGAGGCCAGTGACACCTCTTGAAGTAGCATGCGGCAAACACGTGCTAGATCTAAGTTCGTAATCGTAAATAATGCGATAGGTTACTAGGCAAATTAGAATTTGACATAGTTTGAAAGTGGAGATGGTTCTATGTTTTATCGGTATCAAATATATTCCTCTGTCTAAGTAATTTTTTTAAATATGATCTCGCGTGTTTTTAGGCGAAGGGAGGTCGGCGATTATATCATACTTCCAGCTATTTAAACCACAGGATTCTATTCTTATCACTTTTAGATGGAGGCTCCTGCATCTTCGATGAGATGTATAACGGTGGTTGATATTGATGACACTAGATGTTAAGTAAAATTGTTACTAACCCTATTGACTTTGTCCGAAATAAAAGTATTCTATTCTATTGGCACATCCTCTAGGGCCCCTAGAGGATGTGCCAATAGAATAGAATACTTTACCCCTAGACTAGGGGAAACAAAGTTGTTTCCCCAATACCTACTCTCGGGTGGGCGATAGCTTGTGAAGACTACACGCTACCTCTTTCTCAGGGTCTCTTTACGGAAGCTTCGAGTGTCCAATATTAGCACCCGCGACCCTCTCGATTGTGTTCGCTACTTATTTATAATTTAATATTAACTTTTTTACAAAACTATTGCTTCGCAAGTTTTAAGCACGTGTTAGCCTAGTGTCAGATTGTGTTAGCCTAATTGAATAACAAATAAATCTACTGACACGTGTCTTGTTAACCTCTAAAATAGCAAATGTAAATAGTGTATTTCTCATAGTAAACTTTAAAGTCAAACAAGTTAAGAGGGTTTACGTCGTACCGCATTTCTGACTGACTGAACCGATTTTAATGAAACTTCATACGCATTATGCAGGATATAAAAGTCTAAAAACTTAGTTAAGAATATTTTCGAAATGTCTTATTTAAAAACAGCTAACTGGAAATCTCTGTTTCTATGGAAAATTTAAAATCGGTCTAATTTGACTGTAACGCTTTTTTTCGATAATGTTCTTAACTAAGTTTTTAGACCTTTGTATCCTGCGTATGCGTATGAAGTTTGGGCCGAAAAAAAAATGAATATTGTATTCATAGCTTCATTCAACGGCATTCTTCTTCTATCGTATTGTGACGAACTTTGTGAGATTAGCTCATAGGTACTCTGACATACCTATTAGCCAGCTAGCAAGGTGGTAACAAAATTGCCCGAGGTCTGCTCATCGTACCTACTTTCACGTCTTGCCATTCTTGGGGGCAGTGGTGGCCCAGTAGAGGAGTGGTGGCCTAGTAGAGCAGTGGTGGCCCAGTAGAGGAGTGGTGGCCTAGTAGAGCAGTGGTGGCCTAGTAGAGCAGTGGTGGCCCAGTAGACCAGTAGTGGCCTAGTAGAGCATTGGTAACGGCCGCGACTTACTTGCTTGAAGGTCGTAAGGTTCTAACCCTGACAGACGCTTTACTTTGTTATAATTATTTCATCACCACTGCCTTAAAAACATCGTGAAGAAACCTCATATAATATCTACCAACCCACACTAAGCTCACGTGGTGAATTACGGCCCACTCTTTCTCTCTGAGAGGAGGCCTGCGTCCTAGCAGTGGGAACATTATAGGCAGATTATGCTATTCTTGGGGGCTACTTTATTACACCTACGGTATTAAAACAGTTGGATAGATAAGTTTCATATCCTGAAGTATTTATGTTGATTAAAAATTCATTTTCCAGGTACTGCAAAAATCCATAGACTACATTCAATACTTACTGCAGCAGCGACGAAGGCAAGAGGATGAACGGAATGCTTTGCGTAAAGACGTGGTAGCGCTGCGTATTATGCAAGCTAACTACGAGCAGATCGTGAAAGCGCAACACTCGGTTCCTGGCCATAATGAACAGAGGCTTACTGATCAGGATAAGTTCCAAGTTGTAAGTATGATAATTTCGCATTTTTGTTAAAGATAATTGTACTTTCTGGTCTCATGGTAGGTAGTTATTATTAGAGTTGCGACAGAATATCACTAGTAAAATATTATAATCTATACAACATATTATAAATGTAAGTCGCCCTTCGTGCCTGTGTAGGTGACCACGTTGTTCTTCTAAACTTCGCAAAGGATTTTGATGAGGTTTTCACCATCATTTAGCAAATTTATTCCGGAAGGCTTATGTGTATAATACATTAATATAGAAATTTCGTATAATAATAATATGTACTTCATAAATAAATCTCGATTTTGTTCAGCAACCCACCCCGGGTTGCTAGTCAAAACAAAGTTATAAGAGAGTTACGTGACTCGCTGATTAATGGCATGACACACAAAAAATAGCTTAAACCACAATATAAAATCATGGGAAAAATATTTAGGGCCTATTGAGGAAAGGCTAAAAGGGATTTTCCAAACCGATGAAAGTTAAGACGCTTAAGCTAGGATTGAAGTTTGACTAACAAACTAGTTCTCGAACATAACTAAACTCGCAAATAATTAAACTTGTTTACTATCACAGAACTTAAACATTGTTATCTCCGTCAATTTTCATTCCATCTAAAATATTTTTTCCTTGTAAATGTAAACTTTTTGTTTCATTATGAACTTTTTTCATGACGGTACTTGTAGGTAGTTTTACGTAATTCAGTTACTTTTACTTATACAGACGCTTATTACTTCAAGTGTGTAATATAAACACTACTTCTGTAATCCCCAAAGGGTTTAGGCAGATCTGTACCTTAGAACACACACATTTCGCCAGTTATGTTTAAGTCCCATGTAATAAGGGGCGAGCATATTGCCATCAACTGGGCACAAATCCTAACTCCGGGCAGCTACTGAACATTTCCTGATGGTAAAAGCCCAATAACTCGCTGTTTACAGTAAAGAAAAAACAAATGAACATATTGGCGCGTGAAAATTTTTCTTTGTTCGTCATTGATTCTGGAATTTATAAATAATTTTATGATTTGAACTTCCGTGCATTTTTTGAGAAAACTACTATACAAGCCTTATCCGCAACCAGGCATCACGTACTCACGTATTAATGCCATAATTGCTGGCCGCGACAGTAATGTACTATTCATTCAGTTCCAGGGTATAATGGACAAGCTATTCGAGTCATTCGAGTCGGTACCTACGAACAACTTCGCGGAGTTTTCAGCGGGCGTTTTCAACTGGCTTGAAGAATATTGCAAGCCGCAGTCGCTGAGAACTATGGTGCATGGGGTACTTAGGGAACAGAGCTATACGCCATAGATAACATAACCACCGTGTCTTATTTTTTGTACATAATCATAAAACTAAGCTATAGGTTCACTTATTGGGCTTCGATAAAGATTATTCTGAGAATAAAATTTTACAATTAGTAAATTTCTTTAATGATATGACTTAAATTCTGTAGTTCGTTAAATAGTAGTTAATCTGTTTTTGTTTACATTTAAAATACAATAGGAGCTCGGTAATCTATCATATTTTTTCGCCCATGCCGGATTATTGTATTTCTATAGGAAATGTCACCTACTAAGAAATAATTTTAACACAGATTTGCGAAGTAAACAATCTATATTAGTTTACATACCTACTCGTAGAATCGGATCGGACTGCAGAACGACAATGATCAATGCGCAGGCTCTGTAATCCGGTACTTTTGTATTAAACCTGCCGGATTACAGAGTAGGAGACGGATATCTATGGTAGGAGGAGAGCTAAGTTAGAAAACGCCGGATTATTCGACGTGTCGGATTAGTAAGCACCGAATTACCGAGTGCCTACTGTAACTCGATATGGCCTCAACAGCCAATAATATTATTGGCTGTTGAGGCCATATCGGTTATCAAATGAATTAATCTTTTTCAAAGCCCAATAATATGGCCAAAACATATTTACTATTGCCTTTCGTCCTTATTTCATTCTTATGTAACATAACACTGCTGACTTGATCTTCTTTTGAGAACATAGATGACATATTTATACAACTGCAGAGTTTATAATTTATCTGCCAAATAAACTTAAGCTGATAATGACGATATAGCAGGCGATAAAGGTCCTTGTAATTATGTTCAATGTGATAAGAGAAAATGTATGTAGATTTCTATTACCTATTTGTTTATTTTTATTGTTATTCATGTTGCATCAAGTCATTGTAACATAGTTATACGAGTTATGATTATAACTCTAATAAAAATGTTTAATTCGTTTTTTATTTTATTTTATTTTATTTGGGATTCCAAATTAAAAGAGCGAACGAATTAGATAAGACGAAAAGATACAGTAAAATGTATGTATGTAAATTGAATATTCTTAAAGTTATTATTATAATTGGGCAGGAATTGATTTGTATAAGAACATAATTATTATTCTTTATCGATAATATGCATATAGTCCAAGAGTCTATTTATTTTTTTGTTAGAAAACAATTTATTTTTTAAACTTATAACTTTGTGATAATAAGGAGTTCACCTTATAGGATTTGTTCAATAAAACTTATGTCAATAATGGATAGTGCCTTCAACAGTTTGATGTTTTCAAATAAAAATAAATAAATACATGTTTCGTTACAATTGAGTTTTATTTGAATGTCGGCAACATGTATTAAAACAACTCCACAGCGCCTTTGGACAAAGGGTGTATGTGTAAATAACACCAAGTATTGTCATATCCAGATGGACAACTGTTAAATCATCTCCAGATGATTCATTGGCGGATACAAGGGGGAGGGGGAGGTGCGCGACAGGAATTCTACACTTTCTATTTAATTCCTATTTAATTCAGGTGCAGTTACTTTTACACAGCATACTCATTGGTAGGTACTCGTATATCAGGAAACAGAATTCTACTCTTTATAAGAGGTGTATACAAAGATAATTATAACAAGTATGCACATAGGTACTTAGGATCAATAGCAAGTAAAACCCACAATTTATTAATTTTTGTGTCCTAATAAGTCATATTTATTTTAATGTGACACGTGTTAACATTTAAAATAAATATGACATAATGGGATACAAATATTAATAAATTAAAAAGCTGACATATTTTCTTCATTATCCAAAATTACAAATTTTGGATTAGGTCATGTTCGTTCTCAGCGTGCGATATATGCTACTACCTACCCACAAGTCTATCCCTACCTCTGACGATGAGCGGCCTGTACCTCTACCATGAGTTGCCATCGAAATTTACTCGCTAGCGCTAGCGTATTAACCCGTTCAGTGCCGGGAGGGTTCACCTAGTCGCATATGGAATACCGGGAGCCCTCGCGGTGGGCTCATTTTAAATGTTGTTTTTTCTTAGCGAATACAGCTGGCATTATAAACTGTGATAGTAAAATCTGATATTATAATTTATAATTTAATTACTCGTATCAATAAAAAAATTGCTCACTGTTACAAATATTCACACAAATTAACTTCGTTTTACAGTGGTTTATAATACGGTTTTAAACCTAATGCCGTAGACCGTCAGCGATGGTTAACTTTAGCGCAAACGAAATGCCGGTGACCCTCCCGGAGGGTTTACTTCCAATATGTATGGCGGCATGACGTATGAGCTCTATGAAAAGCGGGTGGAGTTGGAAGTGTTGACGTAGATCAAACTGATTTCGATAATGCTCGCACCATGAGTTTTACGGAGTCTCATGCAGGCGCTAAGGTAAGCTCGATAGATCGTGTCACCTACAGTGTGACCATTTCATAAATGGCGAATCTGCCACAGACTGGGCAAAAAAACTGCCAAAATCTGCCACACTTGGCGCCAAAAATGCCAAAAATATGCCTTCATGGAAACGGAAAAAATAGACACAAATTCAATGAAATATCATTAATCAACAAAAATATTTAACAATTTTCTTATGCATTATTATACCTAATAATAATAAAAAAAGGAAAATTCTAATAAGGTTATGTGAATTTCCTTGAAGTCTTTTAAATCTGCCAAAATCTGCCACTTTTGTAAATCGTCAGCAGGATCTGCCACAGACCACATTTTGGAGCGAAATCTGCCAAAATGGTAGAAATCTTCCACACTGGTCGTCTAGTTAACTTCATTCTTATGTTTTGTTTCTATCTTTCTCAGTAATAAGAAGAGGGAACGGCTCATATGATCAAAACGTCACATAAGTAGTGATGTGTCGGGAGAATATTCTCACACGGAGAATATTCTCGGATCGAGAATGTTCTGCAATATTTTCGAATATTCTTTTCGACGGAGAATATACGAGAATTTAAAAATGGAAGTAAAATTGCTAAATTTTAATACAATAAGTTTCGATTTCAAGGTCTAAAGTAAACTTCTATTGTTGTTATTTATACTTTACTCGAAAAAACGTTACTGTATTATGTTTCGGACTGGAAATGGCGCCGATTCTCTTGTACACCGAACTAAACTATCACTAAATACTATGACACACTTGTGTCACTTTAGTCTATTTCAGAATGGGAAATCCTCGTTTGACAGGACTAAACTAAATTTTGGTGATTTTTAGTCTAGTTTAGAGGCATTTGTGACAAGAAAATCGGCACCAATAGCGACTCCACGTGGTACTTATTTGTCCTACCCCGTGATTTTTTTTAGAGTTGGAAGGGCGCTGGGGGGCTCTCTCGACGTGTTTTATACGTAAGTTTTCACTTTTTGTATGGAAAATATGAAAAATGTTTGCTTACATGATGAGTTTTAAGGGTTTATGAGTTTCATAAAGGGGGTCGAAATTTTCATTATAGGCGATAGGGCACACTTTTTTCGAAATATTAGCAAAAGAAAAGAAAAAAAAGACAGTACTGTTTTTGCATCCGAAGTCGAGGTATTGGTGTGATTTTTAAAACCCATAAACCCTTAAACTCAACATGCAGGTAACAATTTTTTAAATTTTCCTTGATATTTTTCATATTTTCCATACAAAAAGTGAAAAATTTCATATAAAACACATCGGAAAAAACCCCCAAAACTCAACATGTAGGTAATATTTTTTTATATTTTCCATACAAAAAGTGAAAAATTCCATATCAAAACACGTCGACGCTGCCCCCCTGCGCGCCTCCGGCTCTAAAAAAAATTCTCAAGGTAGGGCAAACAAGTACCACATGGAGTCGCGATTATCAAATTCGATATTAGTTGCGTCAAAATTATTTTTGATTGTTATTTTGTTTTTAATTATTTGCACCATAAACCTTTCTTATAATGTTGTTTTCTTATTCATTTTATTAATGCTGATTATTTTAAACCCATAAAGTTCGTTTTAATACAGAAATCATACTTTAACATTACTACCTTAGGAAATTTAAGAGAATTTATGAGAATTTTCTCGAAAATATTCTCGGGAATGTTCTGGCTCAGGAGAATTTACTGAGAATTTAAGTTGAGGTGTAGTTTATTTTAAACTCAAACTTCGTAAAACGTTCAAATGCACAAAAAACTATTAGTCTAAAAAAAATACCGATTCAATACAGTCATCCAATTTTTAAATTCTCATAAGTTCCCTACCAAAAGAATGTTCTCGAGAATTTAACAGCAAAGTTCTCGCAAGGAGAATATTCTCGAGAATTGCCCATCACTACACATAAGGTATCGCTATGGTAACAATGTTATGACAGTCAATAAGTCTCATGAAACAATCCGACTAAATAGAAAGGTTGGCAGTTAGTGCACCTTTTTATGGTATTTAGGGGTTGTTGAATTTTTATTCCTTATAGGTAATAATTATTTACCTCTATTCAATTTGTAATTTTGTTGACAATGTGTGATTCGCGGCGTTATTTATTTAAATTTAAAATGAACTATGTTTACAATAATAGTGTTGCGGACGGCAGAGGTACCTACAGTACCGCAGGCAACCTGGGACGATCTCCCACTGATATTTGATGTGCGCTCCCTGCTAACTGACCCTCGGTGAATCCGCTGGCTGCACAACCACCACGGACCCCTGAATACGTACCTAGGTTGGGTACCATAACCCACAGTGACCACGATGAGGACTATCTTGAGGCAGCGAAATAAAACACTGATTTACTATCTTGAATGATTCCGGAGAATTCGGCTTTTCTTGGTATGTTTCTTCTTTGGTGGCTGAGCTCCGTATTTAAGTGTATTATCTAGGGCTGAACTGCGACTGAATTGCCCACAAAATGGTACCTACGCCTTTTATAGTAAGTAAATCCGTTAGGATATTGTGGTGCAAGCCGAATTCTTGGAATTGTGCATTTATTTATTTCTTATTAGAATTTCTTACAATCTTTGTAGATTATTCGTATAAAACACTATACAATTAATTAACTTATGTAGTTAAAACTTTTAGAACAAATCGGTCCCGTCGGCGTCGCCGGCAAATAGAATATTTTGTAAGAGAACTAAATAAGATAGTTTCTTGAAATTTACGTTCTTCCAGTCGTTGGCCTCCAAATTTTGGGGCCACTAACATATTCCATGCTAAATAATCTCTTCCAGACATTATTTTGCCTTTAATATACCTAAAAACGTATATAATTTGAATGTAAACATGTTTCACACGTCAAAATGGTAGTGAGCAACGTAACTACTATCGCAAGCGTATTTTTCGATAGCGTCTGTCGATTTAGTGACTCATGGTGCCGTTTTGCGTTAGTAACGTTAGCGACTATCGAATAGATTACGTTAGGTTTCTTACCTATCGAAAACTATAGTGCTCTTGGAACAAATTTTAATTCTTTCTGTGACCGCTAGGGGCGCTGTACAATATCTTTTCATATAAATCATTTACGGGGACGCTAGCAAGTTTTGACATTATCGAAATGTATTTCATTAACGTTAATACGCTAGCGAGTTTAACGCTAGCGAGTAAATTTTCGATGGCAACTCATGGTAGAGCTACTGGTTGCATCACTAAAGCTGCGGTTTCCTAGAAGAGCGGTGACCGCCCACATAGCGTTGGCAGTTTACCGGCGAGAGACGTCACTGAAATGTTTATGAAAGTAAGTTTGTGTGCTATCCTAGAGTCTGTTTTTGACACCGTAAAGTCAAACCCCGCTGCCCAAAAATTTAAATCGCTAGATATGCCCCTCACCGTACCTACTTTGTCACGTGAAAAAGAGTCCATACTGAGAAGAGTGTGCTCACACATTATTATAAAACGTTTCCATGACAATCAACTCAAGTCACTGCATTATTGTGCGTCAGAGGTGTCAAAACGAAACCGAAACGCGACTATTTTTTGATGCAGTAGGGTGAATCTAACGATTTAAATCTTTGCCGCTGCCATAATTATTCATAATTTTCATGACAGCCGTCACTGCGGCCGTTATGTGTGGCTACCCCTCTTCTAGGAAACCGTAACTTAAAACTTTGGTTTCCTAGAAAAACGGTTCCGTAGCGGCCATATAAAAAAAAAAGTAGTACTTATATAAATAACAACTGCGCCACGCAGTTTCACCCGCGTGATGCCTCATACTGTTGGAATTTCTGGATCATGGGCGCCGGCAGGTTTATTTCCAGGGGGGTGCATCTTCAGCTCCACGCATCTTCTGTTCACCTCGGATACCTATGTTAGGTTATCGTTTCGTCCATTCTTAAAAGGAGTAACTTTGTCCACGTATGTAGAAAAGTTAAAAAATTTGAAAATGTAGGTACGATTCAAGAGCGAGCGAAACGAGCTCGATAATTTTTTCATCTCGCCTTGAATGGGATTTGGTTTTATTTTGTTCAAGCATACAGAACGAAACGAAAGTCTTTGACCAGTTCGTGTTGCCAGTGATGACTTATGGCACTGAAACGTGTCGCTCACAATGGGCCTTATCAGAAGGCTAAAACTCTCCCAAAGAGCAATGGAGCGGGCTATGCTTGGAGTTTCCCTACGTGATCGAATCAGAAATGAAGAGATCCGCAGGAGAACCAAGGTAACCGACATAGCCCGAAGAATTGCCAAACTTAAGTGGCAATGGGCAGGACATATTGCTCGCAGAACAGATGGCCGATGGGGCCGAAAGGTTCTGGAGTGGCGACCACGTACCGGAAGACGTAGCGTTGGAAGGCCTCCCACAAGATGAACCGATGACCTAGAGGCCTCAGGAATTCGCTGGATGCGGGAAACACAGAATCGGTCGAAGTGGCGGTGCTTGGGGGAGGCCTATGTCCAGCAGTGGACGTCTTTCGGCTGATATGATGATGATGATGCATACAGAAAGATATACACACACACTTTCGCAGTTATAATATTAGTAGGGATGATTAGGTAGGCTAGGACACGTGTAAAGGCGGAGCACGCTTCGGAAGCTCTACATCTCTATAGAATTAAAGAATATTTTATATTGTATAGGACCTAAGTAGGTACTTACCATACCTACAAAATTAGCGTGCATACCTACAAAAATCGGGCACATAAGATGGCGGCCTTTCATAGGGTTGTAACTGCGATTGCAAGAGAGACAGCAAGCAACCGTTTGGCACTTTGAATAATACGGTTTGACAGCACATCTACCACAAAACTCGGCACTAAACATGGCGACCGGTCACGCAAAGACATGACTTTGACGTCACACAAAAGTTTTGCCAAATTTAGTCCTTGACAAACATGTATGTATCTCTTTTTGCTTATGCAACTGATTTAAAAAAAAGCAAAAGGCTGTATGACATGTTGTGTGCGTCGATATTATAGATATTTGTATAACTATTCTACCTATAGTACCTACCTAGAATATGGCATCTTCAACGCTCTGTATTTGGACATCCGATAAGTGTGATCACCGTTCTTAGAAGCCCAAAGGTTTAGCGCGTTTAACGCATAACATATTTAAAACATTCTTTCTCTGTCATCTTCAAACGACTGTCAGAAACATAGCGAAGTTACGTTTAGAAAAACGAAAGACTTAACGCTTTCACTGTTAAAAAGTTATCACATCTAATTTAGAGTCAGACCTCTAACTCTACAAGGTCTAACTCTACAAACCTTATCTTGGTCAAAATGTAGGTATGTTACTATTTTTGGGTATTTTTGGATAGCATCGATCTGTCAAAATCAGTAAATTTTAACAGATCGAACCGTAAGTCTTCGCTAAGTTTAGTCTCTGTATCTTTTCCATAGGACTGTTAAAGTTTTGCCAGCACCCCTGTCGGTAGGTTTATCTGCATGAAACCGACATCGCAAACAGGTTAAACCTGACCAAACAGAACCGTCCACCTACCTAACGGAGATTCCCAAAAGAACCATGAACAATAAATAATAACCCAGCCAAATAATATCCTAGTCATGGCATGTAACTTAACATTGTGCAATAAATAAATAAATCATAATTGAGTCCCATTGGTCGACGCTTGATCGTTTAAAAACCCGAGTATGAATTGTTAGTATTTATTCTACCACCAAGGCGGGTTTCATGGAGCAGAAGTAAATAAGTCTGCTACACAAATCATTTATTTAAATCGTACCTTTTAATTACCGTCATGAAATATGCTACAGCTACCTACACATTACTGTTCTAAGAATAAACGGAAATGACCATTCACGAATTAACATAAACATAATTAATTTATTAAAGTGACGCAGATAAGGGTCTACGACTCCGCGCTACGCGACGCGTAGCGTCATCGAAACGTAGCCTCGTAGCTCGTAGCTCGTAGCAACGCAATTTTATTTTAAACCTTTTGATCAAGACGATGTTAAGAGTCCTATTACATTTTTTTTACGGAAATTCGTGATTTTCGACGCTGTAATATTCAGCAGCAGTAAGATATTTTAATTATTTGTTTATAATAACGATGGTGCCATTTTCTTTCTTGTAAGTTGAAGTAACACATTCTTTTCAATTTGCTGAATTGATGCGGAATATATACCTAGGACTTTAATTTTCTTTATTGTAATTTTGTGTTATTATATTGAGAAGCGAAAACGAATGAAACGTATTCATTGTAGATAGAAGTTTTATATCATATTAGTTTATTTGATAAAATTGATTTTATTTGGAATTTAAAGGACGCTGAATAGAAAGGCATTTGTTGCCTTTCTTTACGATTTTTTTCGTGAAAGGTCAAGCAATTTAAAGAAATTCTAGAACTCCAATAAACAAGTAAAACATTCAATTTATCTTTTAGTAATTTTTGCTTTTATTAGAACCGCATGAAACAATGTGAATTTCCATCGCCGACAGTTTTTCTTGTAAACTGAGTTCGTAAAATATTTATAGTAAGTAAATTACACGAAAAGATAAATCAAAATGTGTAACACCAACTTACAAAAAAGAGAATAGCACTATCTTTATTCATTATAAAATAATTAAAAAAATTGAAAATTACAACGTCAAAAAACGTGAATTTGCGTTAAATACGTAATAGGACTCAGATTTTAAATTTTTTACTTATCCGTAAACTCACGCCTATTTCCTATTGGAGTAGGTAGGTAGAGCAGTAAAAACTAAATGCTACGCGATACTCCTTTTGATTATACTGTTTACGTTCACGCCATTAATGCGCGCTAGTTGCGAGAACTACGCATGTAATTGCTTCATCAATAAGATCAGTTTATATCCTTCAAGGACGTCGTTTCCCGGATTGCCACTGACACATCCGAATTATTTCACACACATTAGAATTTTCGTTGAATATGCCATGCCAATGCAAAATTGTGCTGGCAAAGTGTGGGAAGCTCCTCAAGTTGTTGGTCAAATTATAAATTGCTAATAGCAAAGTTTCAGGAACGAAATTTGCAAGTTAATCATTTATTTATTATGAAACTGTCATCTCCAATAATTCATTTAGGCACCAACTATTTTAGTGGGAACATACGGAATAAGATTTAAATTGCTAACCAGCATTTTCACATTATTTTGGTAGGGTAGTCACCTGAACGTGGTTTTCTTTTAAACGTTTGGTGATTAAAATTATAAACTTACCAAATCTGATGAAGTGATGTCCAACTTTGGATCCCCATTAACTTTACCACGTGCAGTGTAAACTATGAATATTTTACTAGCTAATGCTTGGCATGCATTGCCATTTTTTTTTTTTTTAAGGAACCTTCTCGTGTGCGCACAAAACTTACCAAAGTTTCATCACAATCGGACGAGCCATTTTCGAGTTTTTGCGAGACTAATGCACGGCAACTGATTTTTAAACATATAGATAATATTATATAATATAATATTTATTGATATAGATAGATGATCCAAAAATAACGAGAACAAAACACGCTGCTGCGAGTGGGTAATAGTTTATTTCCACTTTTCAACACCATACATTATATCAAAAGTCGTTAAATGTCTACTCTATTATACATACATAACGGCTTACAGGATACACATAGGGAAGTAGGTACATACTTAGGTACATATGTTCAGAACTTTCAGGAAACTGTACAACACAACGCTAGAATTTAGGTTAAACTATGTTTACACCGACAGTTGCACTAGGCTGAAGCAGGTAGTAGAAAATACAATATAAAATCAAATTAAATTAAACAGTAAATTAAAAAGGGATAGGTAGGTATGTTTTGGTATGTTTATCAACAACACATTAGCTTGGTAACCATGGATACCATGAATGTATTAAAAATTTAATAGAGCCACTTTTGCTGTTCTTTAGACCAGGGATGCACAGACTTCTAGATAATAGGGGCCAGTCGGGCACATTATGAGCCAAAGGCGGTCCTGGTGGCAAAAAAAACTAGGTACAGTACGACACAACTTAGATGTAGCATAGATTTGAAAGTTTTCATTAATTCATTTCAATTTTACGAATGTATTTGGCTATAAGACTTTACAAGTTATTGCGTTTTCGAAAGATCATTTTCACCTAAAGCAGTAATAAAGATTGGTGATTTTGAAGGCGCACTCAGTTCGGATGGTGATCGGTTTTACGAATTTTGCCGACATCCATCGCATAGCATCGCTAGATGTAGCTTCAAAATCACCAATCTTTATTACTGCTTTAGGTGAAAATGATCTTTACGCAAACGCAATAACTTGTTAAGTTATATACCAAACACTTTCGTAAAATTGCAATGAAAGAATGCAAATTATAAAATCTATGCTACATCTAAGTTGTGTCGTACTGTAAACGTTTTAAAAGAATTTTATTATAAAATGGCTACTACACACAGTGTCACACACACAGTACCGGCGGCATAGCCGCCGGCCTGGGCGCAGGGCAAACCGCGGCGCGCCCGGCCATGCCGCACAAAGCCGCACAAAGAAACGCGAAGGAAATTAAGGCGCAAAAGCCGGAGGCACGGGGCGCGCGGCAAAAATCGGCGGCGGCCATGCCGCCCGGTACTGTGTGTAGGAGCCATAAAAAGTACCTTCTTTGTATAACTTACAATATTTAGTTTGATGCATGGCATCATGGCATTGCATTGACGTTTTTTCATATATTTGGATAATGGCTCCAGATTACTTGTCGCCACACGTAATATTGCTTCCGGCGGTTTCGATTTTTGGTTTTGTTACTATTCATAACTGAAAATTGCGAACAAACGTGTTCGCAATTTTTTATATTTTTGTCAACGTAATAGAAGTTGTCAATTATTTAAATAATTTTCTTTTACTATACGCATTTTTTTTTTATTTGTTGGGGGGTGCACACATACCGGTAGCGGGCCGCATGCGAACCGCGGGCCGCGGTCTGTGCATCGCTGTTTTAGACGCTGAGCAGACGATGATCAATTTGTTCGCGGACAATTTGGAATCGTATGGAAATTCCGGCAGTTTATCCTACGTGCGCGTTAGATTTCCATAGGATTCCAAATTTTTCGCGGAAAATTGTCCATTACCTGCTCAGCGCCTTATCGGTCTCTATCGCATTATTGTATACTTTATTTACAAAAAAAGAAAAAGAGCCCACTTACTCATATAATATTTAAATATAATAAATAGAATTTACATAATACTAAACAATATAAAAGATGATCGTCTGATAAAACCAGGCAACAAAGTCGATACCTAAATCAGTCTTTCATCAAATGCAGTATAAATTAGTATTAGGCAATTGTACACGGCACGGTTTCTTTACGATAGGTACGGCGTATAAAACGGGCCGTAGAAGAAACGTGTCTGTCAACAAGCTTCCATAAAACACTGACAACCATGCCTACGCACGGCGAATAAAACCTAGTTTTTACGGTAAGAAAAACGTGTGTGTACAAAGGGCCTTTCATTTATTTAAATACATTACACCACTGACTAGTTTTGTGCCAGAACTAAGAATAACGTTAGCAAATAAAGAAATTGCCCCTATTTTCGGGATTATATATGAGGGCAATTACTCAACATGGTTAATGGTTAACGTGATACATTATTTTATTACCTACTCCACATTCAGATTGAATTATTGTGGTGTAAGCCGATGTTCGCACGGAACGTAATAGAATCGCGGCGGGTTTTTTTGCGTATTCGATTTTCGACGCTCTGCTTAGCGCCGAGAGTTGAATATTTATATCCAACAGTGTATTTTCTTGAAGCGCTGAGATAGGCGCTGAATGCGCTCTGATGGATATTCAACTCTCGGCGCTAAGCAGAGCGTCGAAAATCCAATACGCGATAAAAAAATCGCCGCGATTTTATTACGTCCGTGCGAACGTCGCGGTCTGCTAAATCTTGTTTTGCTGTCACATTATTTTGATTGCTATGTACGCTGCTTTATGGATATTTTAGCGCTCGAATGAGGTTAACAGGGGGGCGTTGTTGGTGTACATTTTAATTATTATTGTGCAATTGATTTGGTAAATGTCACTTGAAATGTATTCAAAAACAAGATGGCGGTGTTAGTTCACCATTTTGGCCACGCGCCATAATAACTAGTGACCCACCGAAGGATCGGTTTCGGTTTCGGCAAGAAAATCTAGTTGCGGCATCAGTTTCGGTTTCGACAGAAAATCTGCCGAACCTTCGGCCGTACCGAAAGTCTGCGTTCGTGTGTTATAGCGCGTCGTTCGGCTGACTTCGGGTGAGGTCGTGGATCGTGTGTCACCCGCCATCATCAGCTTTATGTTACTCACAAATTTTTGTTGCAAGAAGTAGTTAACATGTTTTGATAGGTAATATTTATAACACTTGGGTTTCACAAAAAAAAAAAAATTCTTTCACACATTTCAATTAAGTACCTATAGTTTTTTTTTTGCGTAAAAAATAAGCCAAATTTCAGTACCTAAACTAAAAAATAGCTTTTTAACATGTCTAATAAAGTTTCGGTTTCGGCCGAAACTGAGACAGATACCGAAGATTCGTTTTCAGTTTCGGTTTCGGTAGAAAGTCCTGTTTCGGTCGGACACTAATAATAACCTTATAGCGCTATACTTGATTGCTACACACGCTCGCTCTCCGTCGGTTGCGAGAGTAGAGTGACGTCACCCATCGGGTAGCTCTCAGTTCTTCGCGCACAGCCCACATTCTTCGCTCGTTCTCTTGGAGTCCCGCAGCACAAACGTTTGAGGACACAAGCGTAGCACATAAGCAGGGAGAACATAAGAAGTAAACCGATGATAACGGTCACTACCAGTAATATTCTGAGTTCTCCATTGGAGTCGGCTACGCTCGAGTTCCGACTCATTCTCACAGCTCACCGCGCCCTCATCTGAAACAAAGAGGAAATTCAATCGTTCAGAATGGAACGGCACTATACGTTTTCTTAAATAGAGGCTGCTGCCACTCCTTGCTAAAAGCCTAACTAACGCGATTTAACGTCGTTTCAATTCGGTCACCGTAACTTTGTATCCCCTTATAGGTGGGTCCTAGATCGCTTAACAACATAATTATAGACACTCCGAAATCATTCCTGCACCCTAATTACGTAATGCACGATCAATTTTAAATTGAAACCAATTGAAAAAGATTGCCAGTTCATTGCTTCATAAGTTCAACAAAAAAATCGATCGTGCAGATTATATTTTACTTTTGGTACCCACTTGTACCTACTTGCTATTTTTGTCTCTCAAAAGCCTTTTTTAAAGAACACAAATTTTATGTTTACACTTTAATTATCGTGTCTAGACGACTGTAGACGCTCGAGGCTTTACGACATTCGTTGAAATTCTGGTTCAATAATTTAGAACTCATATTTTTGTTAGTTAAGACATAATACAACTAGAAACTAGACAAGCGGGTCTTCAAGTTAATAAAGGTGAAACTTACAATCTGACTTAAATTAAAGTCCGTCACACTTGCACCACTTATCACTAAATGCAAACGCATTAATATTTAGTGATTTGCGAGTGCAAATTGAAATTGTTTCATTTTTGATTTGACAACAAAAGTCAAATCAATCTTCCTAGCCTTTTTCCCAACTATCTTGGGGTCGGCTTCCAGTCTAACCGGATGCAGCTGAATACCTGTATTTTATATGGAGCGACCGCCTATCTGACCTCCACAACCCAGTAACTGGGTAATACGATACCCCTTGGTAAGACTGGTGTCAAACTTTCGGGCTTCTGACGACTCGTAACGACTGTCAAAGATCCACAAATGACAGCCGGGACCAACGGCTTAACGTGCTTTCCGAGGCCCGGAGGAGTCTCGGTATGTAAAGATGGTCACCCATCCACTGACCAACCCCGGCAAGCGTAGTTTAACCACTTGACAACAAAAGTCAAATAATTTATTTAAATTAGGCACATTTATGGCACTTTTGAATGTCAAAAATTACAAAAAAAATTAATTGATTCTAGTCGCCCCTTCCAAAAGGTTGTTTTCGAATGGAGAAGAATGGGCAAGAAAATCCACCGTTACTCTTTTAAAATGTTCAACAATATTTTGTATACATTAATTACTTATATAATTATATGTGAAGACCTTGCATTTGAAATAACAACCTGTCGAATGGTATGAATTGCTAAGTAGGCCTATGCAGGCCTAAAACTTTATCGTTAGAATTCAATTATTATTTCCACGAGAAGTCTCATAATTGCTAAGTACCTACCTATAAAAAAATTCTCAATGAAAAACTTTAAACTTCAATTGATAAGAATCTTTCTGAGACCAATATTGATTTACGACTGAATGCTGACTGTGAATACGGAGCAAGAATGACGCAAAACGTTTTATCGGTTCTCGAACGAAAAATCCTTTGACAAATCTTTCCTATCGTACTGGAAAATGAAAAATGATCGGGTTTAGACTGTATGTAACGCTGCACGATCTTTTTGAATACCCTTACAATCCTTCTACGTTCCATTAACTATCCGTCATACTAAATACCTACATAGAACTTAGGTAAACATAACTGGCGAAATATGGGGGTTTAGCCTACCTACAGTTGCATACCTTCGGTGAATACAGGCTGTGTTTTTGAGTATGGTGTTATAAACGACAGGGATGTGGCATTGGAGAATAGCATAATTATCACGTCCTCTGACATCCCTTCAGCTGATACCATTCTTAGACTTTGTCACAAAGGTAAGTAGGTAACTTAAGTCTTACTCATCCTAAGTTGCAATTCTCAAATCGCGTGGGTTCTACAAACGGGGGATAACCGTTTGTAGAACCCACGCGACTAAGCGACGACTTCTTACGCGATAAAGCTTACATTCCTCTTAAAGTATTCGTTCTTATATAAAACAGAATTATCACCCACATAAGATCAAAGAGGGATTAGCGCTACAATCTCGTATTGGGAAAATGCGTTATTTTCCGAACGAAGACATCTAAGTATTTCTAAATGATTCGTTGTTTATGAATAAATTCGGTTTACCTTTGTTTGGTATAACAACGTTTCGTCGAAAATCACTTCAGCTAATTTTAGTTGCAATAAAGTCATTTCGTATAATTATTCATTTGACCGAATGATTAATTGGTAGATTTTTATTTAGCATAATTAAATTATTTCTTTGAAATAATGTCATTTGACCGAATTTTCAAATGCATTAATTTCATTTAAACGAATGTTTCACTAGACTAATAATGATTTAGTCGAAAGATATATGAAAGCGGTTCATCTGTCGGAGTGCCCTAATTTTGATACTGCAACTAATTTCGATGTAGCGCTCGCCGGCCGCTGCCGCGGCACCGCTCGCTTCGCTCGCTCGGGTCGCGCGTAGTTGGTCACAGTTCTAACCTAACCTAACCTATATGGTCGGAGTGCCCTAATAGTTACTTATATTGAATAAAACACCAATTGAGTATTCGATAAAATACATGTTATACCACCTGAACACTACATCAAATGAACATTATACCTTTTGATCAATAGCGCAAATGTTGTTATCGCAAATGTTGTAATAAATATTCGATGAAATGAAAATTATGTTAATCGATATTATACAAATTGATTATTTTCTTAAACGTTGTTCGAATTAGTAACATTCGACGATACGTTGTTATACCAAACAAGGGTAACCCTATAAATTCGCTAGTTCTAAATGCTTTTCGTTTATGGTATTCTTGTTGTTTTGTGATAAATTCAGTTAAAATTATAGCTACGTACAACATGGCCCCTTCTGATCTATGTATCTGTATAATTAACTAGTTTGTAATGTCCCATTGCAGGGCAAAGGCCTCCCACTCCCTTTTCTACACAATTCTGTCTTTTGATAACTAAATAAAGTTTCCGGTGAGTTGAAATGCAAGTTCAAATGACCGATATCGTTTTATTCTGCATCCCTCTGAATCAAAGTTTATGGCTCATCATAACTAACTCAGGTACCTACAATAATCATAATATACAATTTCAGTTTATTTCAATTTAGCCACGGGAGTAGTAGCTGCACCTAAACTACAAGGCCTCTCCGTAGCTTACGCCATAATTAACATTATTATAACAATATAATATGACCTCATTTCTATCCAGACCACACTAATTAAAGGAAACCTATTAGGTACCTACTTCAATAGATATTCATGTAGGTACCATTATGCGTTTATAAATCACTCTTGAATCAAGCATAATAATATATTTTAGGTACAGATGCCCTACAATTTATTACTAGATATTACGATATATTGAAGACTAACGACTGCAGTTAAGATTAGAAATGTAGGTAATAATTCTACTGTCAAGTGTGCTTTTTACTGAACCGGGTGAATTACTAGTAGCTTTTATGTGACGTATTACCTACTAATGTTACGATACAGTTACCTATCATGTTCTACTAAATTATACCTAACAATAAATTAAACGATAACGGGCGAATTTCATCAATGACACTGAACTCGATAGGCACAAACTAAACCGCGTTGAAGGGCTGTCAGTGTTAATATTCCTTATCAATGATGACAGTGACAGCTCTTGAACGCGGTTTAGGCATCACTTTCAGTTTCATTGGTAAAATTCGCCCCAATAAGTGCAAGTAACCAGTGGAAGAAAACCTTTTTAGTAGAGTTTAATCTGTAAATGCTAGAGAAAGTGAGTCACAAACATCCATTTCATCTTCACCGTGGAAATAACTTATTATAAGTAATATAACTTCTTCAGGGTTTTATTCCCCTACTTCTTTTTATGGGGACAATGATGACACTATAAATGGTGGTCGCGAGATCGTGGATAAAGCCAGCCTGATGTTGCGGATGCCGATTTTTTCACATCCGCGATGTGAATGCGGAAGCGGATTTTTGAAGGCTCACATACGTGGATGCAGATGCGGATGTTTAAGATCCCATAAATATAGTTTAAGAATGAAGAATTAAAACAATGATAAAGTAATTATTAACCTTTTTATTAATGAAAAATTAGTGAGCATTATGCTCAACAAAGAGTAATATTGCCGTCTTTTCTGATTTGGCGGTTACGCAGAGGTTCTTAAGTTAAACCCGCGCTACTAAATAATTGTTCGTTAGGAACACTGCCTGGTGGAGTGGATAAAAATCTTCCGAGTGCTATCGGTGATAATGTCTTAAAAATTCCTCGCAACTTGTATTACATTCGCATCCGCATGATCATCCGCATTGATTATTGCGGATGCGAATGCGAATATTCGGAACATCCCTGTCACACACACAAACAACGTAAGCAAGTTAATAGTTATTCCTTACTCAGCTGATAAAAGAATGCTGATACATTTAATTACCTACTACTTAAGTTCTTTTCATAATATTTAGATGGATCATTTCGCACAATAGATCAGAGAATAACTGAGAATTTCTAATTTTTTTTTTTTCTATAGAAGAAAATGTCGAAGGAAATGGTAATTTAAAATGGACACTTTGGAATAGTATATAATAGAGTCGTACTGTATTACCTACTGGTGTCATTACCGTACAATTTTATGAAAATAAAATAGATTCTTCATACCAACATCCTTCCACGAGCCTACAATTTAAAACATTGTGGAATCGAAACTGTAAATCCCGTTGAACGAGAGTAATCCTCGTAAGCTAACGGTTTGGCCATATCTTAGACATAAACCTGTGGAGGTGAACAAGTATTGTCACACAACTTCAAACTGTGGGCGCCGAGGTAATGGTCGGATGTAACCTTTGCCCAGCGCTGGACATAAAACATGGCGATAAAGTACTTGATATAAAAAGTTGTCAGTACTGCCACACAATATAGTAGACTTTTATAGGAGGATTACTGCGGCGGATAAAAAGTGAGAAAGCTTTGAAAATATATTTTATGGAATCATAACACACACAATGCTTTTTAAAAGGTTTCGGTTTTGTGTAAAAAGTAAAACTGCTATTGTGAGATAGACAATATGAGACAAGACAAAGTTATCTAGGTATATTCTTTAGTATCAAAAAATTTTTTTTTTTCTTTTTTGTTAAACAATGATATTTGTGTGTAAATGATCGACTACAGATACACAGATTTCAGGCCTGAAACCTACAACCATTCAGAATCGAAACATAGTTTATTAAATAAACAAGAAAGAAAAACAATTTTTCTTCATAGGAAATGATAAATAACGTCATGGAGATAGTAGGACGGTATTATTAACAGAAAGATACATGGCTGCTCTTCAAGATAAGGGCATCCAATAAATAGCTAGCTGAAGGATATCTATCACTTTCCTGTGTTTTATGATCACAATAGTAAAATAAATGGGTCAGTGGCTCAATGACGTCATTATTGCTCACTGTTCAGATGAAGCGTAAACTCGCTGAAGAAAACACAGAAGAACTTTTATACTCGTATCTACGCGTTAATGAGGGAATCAAAAATCGATTTATCCTTGTTTTATTATCATTGCGGTCGTCGGACTCGGTAAATGCGATACGAACATCTATACTTACTAACTTTAAAAAAATATTTAATCTTAGGGATTTCATACAGCTTTGTTGTACTCACGGCTACACATCAAACTATACATTTCCAGTATAAGTTGAGCTCGCATTATACGAAAATCCTATACGATGCGAGATCAGCATAAACTGGAAATGTATAGCTTGATGTGCAGCCGTGTGTACCTGGTGTGGAGAGGCGCTCGAGCAATTTCTTCGACATTGCAAGTTAGGTATTGTTGTAGGTAGTTCTATCATATACGGCAACTGTTTTCCATTCCTATTTATTACATATAAGTGATAAGTTTTGGATTGTTTTCGTCGTATATTGGTAGGCACTCCAATTTCAGTTTATTTGGTCAGTGTATTCGGGTTTTATTGAAAGGCCCCATAGGTAAAAGTTTCAAGAAATCCTAAAGGCGCTCCCTCACAGGTTTATACTTTTCGTTTAACTATATATTTAATATTAAATTATTATAATTTATTAAGAATTTATAATTTATAATTAAAAATGTTTGATTTGGTCTTTAAATTTTCATAAATTAATTTTATTTTCATTATTTAAGAATAGTATTAAATCTTGAAAAGCATTCGCCTGTAATGTAACAATCCAATGCAATGTAACGGCTATAGGGTTTTGCAAGTAGGTACACTGCGCAGTCGGTCAAATGCTAGGTAATGCAGAGACATAATTGAAACCAGCAAATACATATAATTAAATAAGTACTCGTAGAAGTAAGACGGACAGGTCGCGGGAAAAGGTAACATTACAGGCGAATGCTCGCGGTGGGGGAGCGCCTTTTGATCTAAGAACTTTGGCCATAGTCATATGTTTTCTACAAAATACGAGTGCCACTTTGATTTACCGTGCCTACAGTTTCAAACACAAATATTGTATTTTTTTATCTAATTGTTATGGAAACGTAATTCTTTACAAGCAGTTTGTTGAATTGAGTGAGTGACAAAAATTTCATGTACAGTCGGCCCCAAAAAGATCTATACTCGGACAAGGAACCATTAAATTATTGTGTACAACCATTGTCCTGTAACATTGTATCCACTGTACAGGTACAAAACATAGTACCTATACAATTTATTTTACCAAAACAAAGTTAACGTTTTGTTCCAAAACATGATCTATACACCTTATGACCAAAACATTGTTCTCAGTGATAGTTCGAGAACAATGTAAACAAGACTGACAACGTAAATCGAATGATAGGTCTTTAAATTCGTTATGTTTTGGGACAAAATGTTTACTTTTGGTAAAATAAATTGTATACTATGTTTTGTACATGTATGGTTTTTTTTTTTTGGGTGGGAAATCATCAAATGACTTCTCCCGCTCTGGGCGGAGCGGAAGGGCGTGTCAGACTTTTACTGACTAAAACCCACCCGTGTTCACGGTTTCCCCTAAGGACTTATCCGCAGTACCTGTATGGTGGATACAATGTTATGGAACAAAGGTTGTTGACAATAAAATGGTTTCTTGTCCGTGTATACATCTTTGTGGGGCTGACTGTACCACTCCGGTTGTTTCTATTTCCGTTATTTATGTAGTCTGATGCAAAAACAAGACCTTCCACAAAACAACAAAATTCAAATTGGCAACCGCTGGCAACTTGGGAGCGGTAAACAAGGAAATTTCGTATTTCTCAATCAAATTTCGCACTACACAGATACCGAGCTGTGATGGAATGTAGGTTGAAGCGTTGTTTTCATAAATATTTCAGCATTTGTTAGAGGTATATATTCGTCAATCTATCCACAGCTCGGAATCATGGTGAAGTTGATGAGGTCCCATACCAGTATTACCTATACGCACGTACCTACATATAAGCAGCGAATTGATTTAGTACGTATCATTGACTTGGGCATCACGTTGTTCTTGAAAAATGTCGATGACGAAATATGAGAACTATTTTGTAATACCATAAAACAAAAGCCTTGAGAGTTGATCCCTCGCTTTTGCTCTGCTATGGCTTTCACTTTATTCTTGAATTGTTCGATCTCGAGCAAATACATGATTCATTTTATGGTTGCTGAATGGCGTTGTAAAATTTTAGTTTTTAGATAAAATAAACCGACCCTTCAAATATACTCATAAAATTCTCTTCATTTTAAAGACAAATACGACATATTCCCAGTTAACTCCAGTTTTTTACGGAATCTCATAATTCATTGTAAAAGCGTGTTCAAATAAAAAATTACGATTTTTTTTGCATGAACCAGATAAGTACCTAGGCGTCAACTACTACACTACTTATAGTTACCTTCCTTTCTTTCAGAAATCTATTTAATTTATAGAGAAAACTATCACCAAGAATCTGTCACGTGTAACAACTAGTTAGGTACTATACTCATGCAAAATCCACACACACTTTTGTTCCAAAGTATTGATTAGAATTTCCGATATTCTGGTGGAATATGTAGAATAATAACTCAACAAGAAAATGACTTGATTTAATTCAATAACCTAGAATCAACCCCCAAACTAAATCTAAACAGCTTGATAATTTTCATTAGTTTTCGTGTAGGTAATTAGTTACAAACCCCAAACCACTAAATCTGTTGGGATATCCTTATGAAGTTAATATCGATAGTAAATAATAGGAAGTACTTAGATGTTGATGGAAAGTAATATAATAAACGGATACAACAATCAAACTTTTAGATTGGCGGGATCGGAGTTCGGCTTGATTTTCTATACTCTTGAAACAGGCTCGTACTAAACAAGTAAATAAATAGTAATTTATTTTATTTATACTAACCTCTGTTTCATTGGAACACGCTCCAAAGCTTAAAAGATTAAGTGGAAGTGGTTATTGTTTGCCCAGAATCATTTCATCTGGCCATTCTTATATTTTGTTCATTCAGTTCAAGCTTTTGTCCTTTACAAAAAGTTAATCGAAACTGGAAGATACTTCATAAAATAAACTTTGTAGGTAGCCTAGTAGGTAGTTACCGAGTACTTAGCTACAGGTATAATATACATTTCCAGTTTATGCTGATCTCGCATCGTATCGTATAGGATTTTCGTACAATGCGAGCTCAGCTTATACTGAAAATGTATAGCTTGATGTGTAGCTGTCCGTACATAATTAACAAGTTCCCGTTAAAAAGTATTCATTTCACGTAAAAATATGTACCTCAGCGTCGTTCCTCTCTATCTCTTTGACAATTAATCGATCGTGAAAACCCTTGACGTGACGGTGAAGGCAACAATAGGTATAAAAAGTCCGTGATTTCCATTTAATGAACAACCAACTCGGATTACGAAACCTTTAAGGTTCTTATTAAAATTATTGAGCTAAAAAAGATCCTACTTGGGTCCTTTTTAATGTAAACCGATTGTTATGTACTAATCCTAACTTATATATAAACAGGATGGATTTTTGAGATGGGACAGCAAGGACAGCTACCATAACCGTTGTAGCTACAGGAATTTCTTTTGGGCCTTCATGAAATAGAAAAAGCGTCAGGCATATGCGAATGTTAGGTTCTACGTTTTTTTAATGAAGCGATCCCATTCATACTTAAGTATTTAACTTTATAGTCGATCGGGTGAAAATAGAGAATGCTTATTTAATAGTATAGAATAGTTCATACTAATTGCATGCTGCCATGATAGTAGGTACTTACTAATTCCATGCTGCAATGATAGCAGGTACTTACTAATTCCATGCTGCAATGATAGCAGGTACTTACAAATTCCATGCTGCAATGATAGCAGGTACTTACTAATTCCATGCTGCAATGATAGCAGGTACTTTCTAGTTCCATGCTGCAATGATAGCAGGTACTTACTAATTCCATGCTGCAATGATAGCAGGTACTTACTAATTCCATGCTGCCATGTTTATTCTAAGGTAGCCATCAGTCTTGCTCTTAACTTTAGGCGACCCAGCTCAGCTACATTGAAAATACGGAGAAAACGAATTTTCCCAGATATGAGCTCTCATATCCGGGAAAATTCGTTTTCTCCGTATTTTCAAAAATCGATCTGACTAGGTCTAGTCAGATCGATTTTTCACACCCGTAAAACCCCAACCCATTGTGAGTTTTGAAGTGTTAAATTTATTTTTGCTGTGTTTTTCTGGTGTAGGTACCTTAAAGTATACGAGTATATAAATAAATATCCCCTATCTTGCAACTTTCATCGAAATCGTTAGAGCCGTTTTCGAGAACGTGATTACACATATATATTTTATATAAGGTACATATATACATGTATTGCTTTATTAGTACAGGTCAGGATACAAGACAAGACACAGTGTCGAGTTGGTTCTTTATTTTATAGAGTGTTTCAGTTATAGGATCATAAAATTTTAGTTTTGAAAGGACTGTCCACGTGGATCGCTGCTTATTTACTCGTATGAACGAGTTGATCTAGGAAGGAAGATCTAAAAGGAGAGAGGTCGCTAAAACATAGTGGTCTGAAAGTGAGTTGATCTATTGATCGACTTGCAAAGAGGTATAAGAAGGAACATTGGAATCAACAGGAACAGTTTACCATTGTACATTGTTCCTAAATGAAAATTTCGTATCGAGTGTACAAATGAAGAAACTAATTTGAGAACTATTGATTAGTTTGCAGTTTCCATGGATATGTTGTCTGTATCTGGTAAAAGTTTTGATTGTGTTTTCATCGACTGTATAAAAAACCGCTAACGTTGTGGAATTTAGCAACATACAATGTGGAGACTACAATACAACAATAAATAAAAATACTGGCACTACTAATGCATAGGAGTATTTTGGAACTTATACGGAGAGTTTTTAATGGGACTGCGGGGCGGAAACAATGAAGGATAGAGAAAATGGGTAAAACTAATTCCTCAATTTCCGAGAAAACCCTAACTACATTACAAATTATTTTTAAATACACTGTTTATTTTGATATAATGTTTGGTTGGTTTTTGCGGCAGTTTTTTTAAGGCTGAGTCTTAAAAAGCTTACCTATGACTTTTATGTGAATATTTAAATTCACCGATGTTAAAGAATTATAGCATTTTATATCAAATGACGAACTTGTGAGACGAGGCAACTTAGAACATATTTCTCATACCCAATTATCTTTACACGACGCTTACTAAGCGTAACTCGTTAGAAATAAGTTAATTTGCGAAAATAAATAAAATAACGTTAAAATTTTCTTCTCATGCTTGCCTTAGTTTATTATTAAAAGGTACTATCATTTACTATCTTGTTCTTTTTGTGACTTAACAAAAAGTACTGATATTTTTAAATGCTCGAAATATGTTTTGGTTTTTAATCGAATTAAGACATTTAGGTAGGTATATAAACGACTTTACAGACAAGTAATTTTGAACATTTGCATGACTATGAACAAGTTTTGTTTTACATAGCTTTGCATAGTAGCCACCGATAGAAGCACCCAGCTAGATACTTGGGAAACATGAATTCAATTCAGAACAGTTCGAATTGAAACGGTTGGAAAAGCAGCCGCCGCGTATGGATTTGATTATAGGCACCTAAATGCTACCTATGTTTGATTTTAAAGCAAGTAATTACGTTAAAGGTAGGCTTTCCAAGAAAATTCTTATTATAGGTACTTCGTCTCAAAATCTATTTCTGTTTTACGCTTGAAGACATTGCGTAGGATAAGTTACTAAAAACTTCAGGTATTTTAAACTGAATGTTCAATATTATTTCTCTACATAGTTTGAAAACTTTCTATTATAGGTACAAACTACTCTAAAGCGAACATTTAACTTTACTCGAGCACACAAGCAGTGGGAGTAAATTGATAAACAACTGACTTATAAAGTAATAACAAAGTCTTTTGATGCTCTTATAGAAGAGACTGCAAAAGTAATAAATCTAAGGTTGTAGTCTAAACTCGGGTTATAAAAGCAAGCGCAGATGTTTTTTCTATGAAATAAAAAAAAATATACCAGAATAAAAACAATCTGGGGCTAGCAGCACCGTCACAAGGGACTAGATTTAATTATCAAACATTGGGTACCGACATTTCCTGTTCCCTGTTTACAGTCAGGGTTCCATTTAAAGCTACACACCCACGACCTGTCTAAATGTGTAATGTAATGTATAGTTTAATCTATGGTATTTGTATATGGGGCTGTGTGCCTGAAATAAATGGGTTATTATTATTTTAAAAATGTCTTCGACATATCTCGGAATCCCAAGGCCCTGGTGAACCTTTGGAAGGCGCACGAGGGGCTGAAGCCAATTCGCAGAGGCTTTTGAGCCAACACTAAAAAATGTCAGATAATTGTCTGTTGTCTGTTGGTACCGCCCGATTATCTCGACAATTAAACGATTATATCGACGATTATCAGGGATACCTGAATGCAATAATTATTAATGTATCGCGAATTCGGCGTGTGGACGGCACTTGTCGATTTTTAGCGCGAACACAAAGGCTCTCGCAGTCGAATACATACAGAATTCGAGTTGAGTTTATATGCCGGCCACACTATTTGCAGTTCGCACTACATTACACTATACCCGGCTTTCTTTATAACTGATAATGCGACATATTTGTCAAGAAATTACAAATATGTCACATTCTCGCGACAAGTGTTGTTTAATAATGCACTAAAATCTATGAAAAATGGTTGAAATTTTTTCATATTTTCGGACTGTCGCCTATTAGGCCCGTATTACAGAACCTTACTTACATAGGCCCCTGATCACATAACATGAGTGACGCTTTTGTAACGTATTTCAATTATACATCTTTGTAATAGATGTGATAAGAAGCTTACATCATCACGATAACGGTTACTTAGTGCAGTGATGTCTTAGATTAGCCTAACTAGGCTTTCTGAGTCACATTTCACGAAAAGAAATAGTCACATATATTACCCACCACGATTATGTTAGAAAAGACTGAATAAATTCTATTGGCAGCTTATTGATTTGTATGTGGCAATGCTCCCACGAATGTTATCCTGAAACTTTCCCTATTGACTTTTAGATTAGGAAATATGTTGGTCTTAGAACGACGTATATTTTCATCAAATTCACTGTTACATTGGTTTACCTTGTTGTATTTAAATGCTGTTGGGAAAATAAAATGCAGTTTTGGAGATTAGAATCTAGCTGCCGACCTTAGGGTCTAGGTTTAAATATCGGGTCAAAGGAAGTAAACTTACAATTCCGTAACCGACTGCAGGCGGAAATTGCAGGACACGACTGTTTTCTAGGTATTCTGATGTATTTCTATGAAGGCCGTGTCGGAAGGACTACGGAAGGTATTTCATAGAAATTCATAGAATTTAGTCGTGTCGCGGCGACATGTCGCCTGCAGTTGCCGCCTGCGGTCGGGTACGGATGGTTTCTATAGGACGTTACAGTACGACACAACTTAGATGTAGCGATTTGCATTCTTTCATTTCAATTTTACGAATGTATTTGGTTATATGACTTTACAAGTTATTGCGTTTGCGTAAAGATCATTTTCACCTAAAGTAGTAATAAAGATTGGTAATTTTGAAGGCGCAATAAGTTCGGATGGTGATCGGTTTTACGAGCTTTGCCGATGCTACATCTAAGTTGTGTCGTACTGTATCTGTTCTCGGAACAAATTAATACTTACTTTGTACTTACGCTGCCTTGTTGGTTTAGTGATCGCAAGCGCTACTGCTGAGCATGTGATCGAGTTCGATTCCCAAATCGGACAAAGTGATTTTGGGTTTTTTTCATTAGAAATTTCTCAGTAGTAGCCCGGAGTCTATCGGAATTGTGCCCGATTGATGGCAATAAGGTCGACCACTTTTATATGGGATTTATTCATAACCGACGAAATGTGGGTGTACTATAGGTAGACCTCTGCCTAACCCTTTGGGGATTGGGGACGTGATGTTTTGTTTCATAATACTACTCTATCTCCAGAGAGGTATATAGCGTGTCTTGGTGTGACGATGGTGGAGGGGGATGTCGTGGTGTGTCGGAGTAAATAAGTACGCACGGCTACACATCAAGCTATACATTTCCAGATTATGGTGATCTCGCATTGTAAACGATTTCCGTACAATGCGAGGTCTGCTTAAACTTGAAATGTATACCTAGCTTGATGATTGTGTACTTAGCCGTTTGTAAATCTGCCTAACTCACGACTGAATAGCGGCATGATACTTATCGTGTTTCAATACATATTTTTATTATAATACAAGCCGCGCCCCGCGGTTTCACCCGCATAAGTCTCGATCCTGTGCGAATATCGATATAAAAAGTATCTTAAATCCTAACCTAGGTCCTGGTCTACTCAATTGCCAAATATCATGCAAATTCGTTCAGCCGTTTTAGCGTGAAAGCGTAACAAATAAATAAACTCTTTGAGGATTGATGATGAGGATTAGGATTCTTTTACGTAATGAGTACCTATATTACGGAAGAATGCTTCCTATTACAAATATGTTTGTAGAAGTCAAACATCAAACAATTACATACCAGTTGAAATTAATTTTCCTTTTACCAATTTCGCTCTCATTTTAAAACTTTATCTGAAAAACAAAATACGTTCGTTAAATTCTCTAACAAAATAAAGTTTGAAACAGAAAGTTTCAAATAGGTAGTTATGTAAATAGTGATTACTATAAATTGATTTTAGTTGATAATCGAGTAATCTTCATTAAGTCATCATCAGCCTATTAATGTTCCCACTGCTGGGATACAGGCCTCCTCTCAATGAGAATCGCACTGGGCCCGCGTGGTGGATTATGGCCTGGAGTGGGCCATAATCCACCACGCGGGCCCAGTGCGGGTTGGTAGATGTCACAAGTCTTCGAATTTTTTGTTCTAAGATATGCCGGTTTCCTCACGATGTTTTCCTTCACCGTTTTGAGAGCAGTGGTGATGAAATTATTTACACAAAGTAAAGCGCCTGCTTGGGTTCGAACCCACGACCTACAACTCGTAAGTCGAGGCTGTTACCACCTGGGCCACCACTGCTCTCCTTCATTAAGTAAATGCTAATTATTGCTCGTTACACATAGTTATAATCATATGCACATATTTTGCGAGCAGGCAGTAATAACTGAGCACTTAGCTATGGCAATATTAGCTTACTTAAACCATTAGCGAGGTTGAACATTTTGCATTGAGATGTTAGGCTTAACGGCCTAATTATAATTGTATTAGGTGCGTACACTAAGAATCCTTTAGACATATATTTTAAACACATATGACTTTTATTATTCGTACACATATGGCTTTACTCATAACCATTGTATAAAGTTAAGAGACGATTAAATATCAAAAATTTATGCCTAAGCTGACATTGATCATTGCTTAACTTCGACGTTTATAAATTGGGGGCATATTAACACATAAAAGATCACGCATTGTTTCCCTGAAGGGTTTGGCAGAGGTACCTGTAGCAGGTACACCTACATGTACCTAATGGGGGCAAGCCTATCGCCATCAACCGGGCACAAATCCAGACTCCGGGCTGCTACTGAGAAATTCCATATAGAAAAACCCGATAATTCTTTGCCCGACCCGAGAATCGAACTCAGCACCTCATGCACAGCAGTAGCGCTTGCGACCACTAGACCAACGAGCAAGTCATATGATGGTATATGGTGGTGATGGTGGTATATTGAGTAACTATGAATGCAAACTTTTACATTAACAAGATATCCAGATAGATTTATTATACCTCCAATGAAAAGCCACTACACACAAAGTCACAGAAGTTGCTTTCCAATGGTTATAAGGATATGAATGAATGGATGAATGAATGAATTGCACTGATCCCAGCGTGGTTTAACCAGACTCGATAAATCGAATGAACCCCAAGATTTGCACTAGCCCCTGGAGCCTCATGTTGCATGGGGATACAGAGGCCATTACTTATCAGGGAGTAGACCGGGGAGCACTGTAATAGTAAGGATAAGACCGTGCCGAAGGATTAGGAAGGATTAGCGAGCCATACCGAATATGCCTCCTTAAGGTGTATAGTAGGCTCACTGACCTTGTGCATGTGGGCGGAGCTAAACGCCCTACTCTCCAATACGTAAAACGTGCAACGGTGGCGCACTACACTAAAACGACGATCAAAGACTAGACAAAGGCGCAGACATGCGCACGTATGTCGCATTTTTTGCCTAAGATTCCTAATCCTAAGAGAAGAAATCGTAGGCAAATCTGAAATTGTACGCCGACTACCATATTTTGACCCGCATATTATTTTAAATACTTTGTTTGTTTTTTAAGAACATTCCTGGCAATAAATAAAATATCGGTGTGCGTGTGTTTGTAATTCTTCTTATGCTAAATGGCTTGACTGATTTAGATGTTTTTTTTTCAATTCTTTTTGTATCACTTGGATGGTTCTTAGCTATAGTTGGACGCGCTGTTGGGAGGCGCTGTTGTCGCATGACAACGTCTGCCTACCGGGTCTGCTAGTTATATTTTGGTGCCGATTCTCTTGTCACAAATGCCTCTAAACTAGACTAAAAATAGATTGCACTGAGTTATTAGTTTAGTGAAAATGGCAATTTTGCTATTCTGAGTTTGACGTTTTTCACCTAAAAATTTGGTGTATCTTTAGGAGTATGAGGAACAGGGTGTAAAGTTCACTCATCCACCATAGAAAAGGGAGGATCCTCCAACCAGACGGGTTGTTATGTCTGGCGGGCAACTGCCCATATGTTGATTTCGGATAGTCTTATCTATGTTATTCGCTCAGTAAACTCTAACTGCGAGATGTAGGAATTGTGTGACGTCATGTCTTTTTGTTTCGTAGTTTTTGTATGTGGCGGTCTAACCGCTACATCACTCCCCTCCGGAGACCGGAGGTCGATAGTGGGCTGAGTCTTGGATCTTGCGATGCTTCACAGTGCCAGCTGTGGTTCCAGTGAGTCGGAACCGGGTGCCGCATAGTTCACGGTGAGTCGGAACTGTCTGCGGTGATTCCCCAGTGAGTCGGGGTGGCGGTGCGTCGTCATCCAGTGAGTCGGATGTGGTACAGCGCCGGGTTGTGGTTGAGGGTGATGACCAGGAATGCGCGTTCGCTGCATGCTGGTGGTCAGGATACCCGTTAAAGCCGTGGGTGCTGGCTGGCTGTGTGACTTGCCTCAGGAAAGCTTGCGGGAGTGATGATGATGACGTCACGCTGAAGTAGTTGCACGAAGGCTGCGTTGACGTTCATACTCGGGGTCACCAATTTAAGGGTATGAGGAACAGGGTGTAAAGTTCACTCATCCACCATAGAAAAGGGAGGATCCTCCAACCAGACGGGTTGTTGTGTCTGGCGGGCAGTTGCCCGCCAGATATAACAACCGTCTGGTTGGAGGATCCTCCCTTTTCTATGGGGGATGAGTGAACTTTACACCCTGTTCCTCATACCCCTAAATATCCAACTAAATCTGACTATTTTTAAACGCGATTAAAAACGTGTGGAATAACTTGTAAGTTGGCATGAACTAAAACCCCAACACTTCGACCTCAGTCCAAAAACAGTATCGTATTTTTTTTTCTTTTGCTTATATCTCGAAAATGGTGTGTCCTATCGCAAAAATAATGAAATTTTCGACCCCCTTTAGGAAACTCTTAAACCCCTATATCCCAACATGTTGGTAATAATTTTTCATATTTTCCATACAAAAAGTGAAAAATTCCATATAAAACACGTCGAGGCTGCCAACCCCTGCGCGCCTCCGGCTCTAAAAAAATTCACGGGTAGAGCAAACAAGTACTACGTGGAGTCGTCACGCGATTGTCAAATTCGATTTTAGATGTGTCAAAATATTTTTTTCATTCAGAGATTTTTTTTGTCAGAATGGCTTTAAGATTCTCATAGCCAAAAGTAAGGAATTTTAGTGATTGTAGTTAGTTTAGTTCGGTGTACAAGAGAATCGGCCTTTGACTGTAGAAATTTTTTGTAGGTATCATAGTTTTTTTTTTTAGGAAAAACTTCTTTAAGCGCGTTGAGTGATATTTGGTAGGGGCAGCCCCGGATCTAGAACGGAACGGATCTTTCGAGGCGGGGCAAAACCTATCGCCTGACCCTGAATCGTTTTTTTTTTTCTTAAAAAAAAACCGTTTTTTTTTTAAATATACTAGTACGTGTCAGACATTTATTTTGATTAGCCTTATTCACTCTGCCTGAGGTAAGTTGGATTTTTGCTTTAGGAGTTACTTTACTAGGTTGCAAGAGCGAGCGAAGCGAGCTCGAAAATTTAGGCATAATAAACACATTAATCAAAAATCGATCGAAAATGCGCCAATCCAACAGGGGCGCCAAAACTGTGGTAAAAGTTAAAGTAAGTCGTGTCACAGGCGTCGTCGGCGTTGAAGCAAGACGCCCGGCACCGCAAAACTTAAGAAATAGACCACAGAAACGCTCATCGAGTTCCTGGTAGAATACAACTGCGCCCGCTCACAAGTACTCACAACCCGCTCAGACCGTTTGACGACCTAAACCTACGCTAATCAGTAATTTCCTCAGTGCACCACCCTCAGAGAAAGATTATAATTGTTGCGCGTCTCATTTGTTGCAAAGTTGCGGTGCGCTGGGTGGTGCACTTGTCTGTCATGCTCGAATTTGGCGCCCCCTAACGGTGTCGCCCGGGGCACGTGCCCCGTACCCTAATTACGTAATACACAATCAATCAATTGATAACACGAAAATAACTAAAAAAATACAAGAATAAATTATAATTAATAAATACATATTATACATAATAAACAGAATAAACTTTGTCAGGAGACATAACGATCGGTAGAGGAGAAATAACGATCAGAAGAGGAGAAAACGAAACATGCAGAATGCAGTTATTAAGAAGGCGGTCTAGTTATTGAGAAGATCTGCATTCAGGTCATAGTAACACACATCATCATAGTCAATTATGGGAAATATTAGGGACTGTACAAGCATTGCCTTTATGTGTGATGGGAGAAGGTTTTTCTTATCGCAAAATGGTGCGTCCTATCGCAAAAATAATGTGAATTTCGTCCCCCTTTATGAAATCCATAAACCCCTATAACTCAGCATATCATCATTATCATCATCATATCAGCCGAAAGACGCCCACTGCTGGACATAGGCCTCCCTCAAGCATCGCCACTTCGACCGATTCTGTGCTTCCCGCATCCAGCGAATTCCTGCGGTCTTTACTAGGTCATCGGTCCATCTTGTGGGAGGCCTTCCAACGCTACGTCTTCCGGTACGTGGTCGCCACTCCAGAACCTTTCGGCCCCATCGGCCATCTGTTCTGCGAGCAATATGTCCTGCCCATTGCCACTTAAGTTTGGCAATTGTTCGGGCTATGTCGGTTACCTTGGTTCTCCTGCGGATCTCTTCATTTCTGATTCGATCACGTAGGGAAACTCCAAGCATAGCCCTCTCCATTGCTCTTTGGGTGACTTTTAGCCTTCTGATAAGACCCATTGTGAGCGACCACGTTTCAGTGCCATAAGTCATCATTGGCAACACGCACTGGTCAAAGACTTTCGTCTTGAAACACTGTGGTATGTGGGACGAGAAGATATTGCATAGTTTCCCGAACGCTCCCAGCCGAGTCGGATTCGACAATTGACCTCTTTCTCGAAGTTGGACCTACCTAGCTGGACAGTTTGTCCTAGGTAAACATACTCGTCTACAACTTCGAGCGTAGCGTCACCGATCTTTATGAGGGCGGGTGTTACATGGGCATTTGACATGACCTTTGTCTTGTCCATGTTCATTTTAAGACCCACTCTTTTGGAGGCTCTACTGCGGTCATCGAGCATTATACTGAGGTCCTCCATGGTCTCAGCCATGATAACTATATCGTCGGCAAACCGAAGGTTAGTGATATACTCGCCATTGATGTTGATGCCTAGCCCTTTCCAGTCCAGTCGCAGTCAATTCCCGACGCCCGGGACGTCTCCTACGGCGGCGGCGGCTAGGGCTGGTAGGGCGCGGCCTTTGCCACTCCCTCGCGCACTCCGCCTCCTCTTTCGCGAGCATTACTGCTTCGCAGAAGGAGGTGACGGCTTGCCATGCCCTCTCGCTCCGCACCATGGCCTGGACCAGGGCCGGACGCGAGAGGTCACTGCCACCGAAGTTTGACAGCACTAAGATTGCAATGAGTTATTAACTTAGTAGTTTAGTGAAACAGGGAATTTTGTTATTCTGAATTTGACGATTTTCACCTAAAAATTTTGATTATTCAAACTAAATTAGACTATTTTTTTTTACGCGATTAAAAAGGAATGGAATATAAAAATTAGTTGTCATGAACTAAACTTCACACCAACACTTCAGGTGCAAAAACAGTACTGTATCTTTTTTTTTATTTTGCTTATAACTCGAAAACGGTGCGTCCTATCGCAAAAATAATGAAAATTTCGACCCCCTTTAGGAAACCCTTAAACCCCTTTACCCCAACACAAAGGTAACAAATTTTCGTATTTTCCATACAAAAAGTTAAAAATTCCATACAAAACACGTCGACGCTGCCCCCCTGCGCGCCTCTGGACCTAAAAAAATTCACAGAGTAGAGCAAACAAGTACCACGTGGAGTCGCGAGTTCGCGACGCAAATTCGATTTTAGATGTGTCAAAGTTATTTTTTAATTTAGAGATATTTTTTTGCAGAATCTCAGATTCTCATAGCCAAAAAGCAAGTAATTTTAGTGATAGTTTAGTTCGGTGCACAAGAGAATCGGCACCAATCAAGATTTATTTCTTAACCTTCTTACCTACGTAACTTAAGAAAATATTTGGTGCCGATTCTCTTGTACACCGAACTAAACTAACTAAACTACGACTAAAATTCCTTACTTTTGGCTATGAGAATCTAAAAGCTAAAATTAAAAAATAATTTTGATACATCTAAAATTGAATTTGACAGTCACGTCGCGACCGACGTGGTACTTGTTTGCTCTACCCCGTGAATTTTTTTAGAGACAGAGGCGTGCGGTGGGGGCAGCCTTGACGTGTTTTGTATGGAATTTTAAACTTTTTGTATAGAAAATATGATTCAATATTACCTATGAGTAGGGGCATATGGGTTTACGGGTGGCAGAGGGGGTCGAAATTTCCATTATTTTTGCGCTAGGACGCACCGTTTTCGAGATATAAGCAAAATAAAAAAAAAGATACAGTTTTTGCAGCTGAAGTGTGTGAAGTGTGTGTTCATGCCAACTAATTTTATTCCACTCCTTTTTAATCGCGTTTAAAAATAGACTGATTTAGTTGGATAATCTAAATTTTTAGGTGAAAAACGTCAAATTCAGAATAGCAAAATTGCCATTTTCACTAAACTAATAACTCAGTGCAATCTTAGTGCTGTCAAACTAAAATATAGTTAAGTTGTGTCACCTTAGTCTATTTCAGAATGGGAAATGCTCGTTTGACAGGACTAAACAAATTTTAGTGATTAAAAAAAAATTAACTTTAGAAACTTTAAGAGGTGCTTTATGGACCATCAAACTGAATAACTTTTACTTTAACTTTGAAATCGCGAAAAAAAAAACAGCTGTCCCATACAGTTTAGAACAGTAGGTATTAAAGTTTACTATGGAACAACAGATTATTTTTTTCGCGATATCAATGTATGTCCCAAAGTAAAAGTTATTCAGTTCGATGGTCTAAAACACCTCTTAAAGTTTCTAAAGTAAATTTTTTAACACCATAGGTACACCTCTGCCTAACCCTTCAGGGAATACAGTCGTGATGTTATGTTATATTTTACATTTACATTTTTTTAGTTTATATTGTAAATTGTTAATTTGTATGTAATTGTCAATGTAAAAAAGTATTAATAATTGTACATCAAAGAACAACTCAACAATAAAGCGCCTACGCGCACAATCGATTTGGACTCTCTGCAGCAAGCTCGTCTATAAACGCACACTAATACAATAAGTTCATAAATATTCGCACTAACACATACGTATGCGCATACTCGGTCGATAGCCGGAGCGGACCAGCGAGCGACACAGCCATCCCGTCTCAATGCTCACGGGCGACTGCCGCCCGCGTCCCGCGCAGAGCCCCTCTGAACCTCTATCTCTAAATGGGGACATTTTGTTTAACAAATATTGATTGATTTACAAATGCAGTTTCAAATTTGTAGTACCTTTAATCAACAATTTTTCAGTGTAATTTTTTTTCCAATCGTCAAAGCCGTTTAGAAGTAGTTAGGAATATTAGCCAAAAATAGCGTTATGGTAAATATTTTTTTAAGGCAAAAGTATTAGTCATACGAAAAAACCCGGTTTCAGATATGTTGTAGATGGATCTATAGCAAACATATATTTTTTTCAAATCATTTAACTAAGCCGTTAAGGAGAAGATAGCTTTTAAAGTGACCGTTTTACGGTACTAAACGAGACTAAGGCCCTTAAGGAGCTCCTTGAGGAGCTCGTGGCTAAGTAATAATAAGCCGCACGGGTCGATCTATCAGGTTAAGCTACGCTTGCCAGGGTTGGTCAGTGGATGGGTGACCATCTTCACATACCGAGACTCCTCCGTGCCTCGGAAAGCACGTTAAGCCGTTGGTCCCGGCTGTCATTTGTGGATCTTTGACAGTCGTTACGAGTCGTCAGAAGCCCGAAAGTCTGACACCAGTCTTACCAAGGGGTATCGTATTACCCAGTTACTGGGTTGTGGAGGTCAGATAGGCAGTCGCTCCATGTAAAATACTGGTATTCAGCTGCAACCGGTAAGACTGGAAGCCGACCCCAAGATAGTTGGGAAAAAGGCTAGGAAGATTGATTGACCGAATATGCCTCCTTGTATAATAAATTACCAAAATCATATAGGGAACTGCCAATCAATCGTTTTAAAACAGTGTTATTCAAATGGCTAATAGGAAAATCATTATATTCTGTGAATGAGTACCTAAAGGTGCGTCCACACTATATAACATAACACGTCATAAAACATAGTTATGTAACATGTTTCAATAGAAAGATTAGCAATGTTAAATAATGTGGACGTGTTATAAAACACAAGTTATATAATATGTTACATAGTCTGTACGCACCTTTAACTTGAAAGATTCACACTGACATTTTACTTTTACTATAATAATTTGACAAATGATTGACATTCTGTTTCACTTTTATTAGATTATTTCAATTATTAATGTAATTTTGCATGTTAGTTTTAGCGAATTGTTTTAAAAACTGTTAGAAAACCCAACCATCTAATATGTACTACAATTCTTGCAAATAAAATTACATTTCATTTCATGAAAAGCCTTAACGAGGTCACAAAGGTTTCACGATGACACAAAGGTTTCACCAAAAACGTGTGCGCGCAAAATACTTCTACTGGATGTCAGAAGACCACCAGCTCTTATGGCATTATTATTTTAATAAAACTTCCGTGTAAGAAAGAGATGAAGCTCTACAGGTTATACATATAGCTCCATCTCTTTCCCTAACTGAAGTATGATTAAGATAATACTGATATAAGAGCTGGTGGTATGCCCCCTGGTCTTGTGGTACTTTAAAATAATTAATTTCCGGAAAGCAGTCTCGGGAAATTCAGATGCCAAATATTTTATGGGAGACCGGAAATTAACGTCGTTTCCACCAAACAATTAATTCCCGAACTCCACAGCCCTGCACCCTAATTGCGTAACACACTTTCAGTCACAATCTCAATGATTTTGAAGGAAGTTCAAATGTTCGAAAAATTTGTCTCCTCAACAACGTAAATAACGCAATGAATTTTGTTGAACTGTCAAAATTAAAGCCATTGCTACTGAAAGTGTGTTATGCAACTACCCCGCAGATGATTTTATTGATATTCACACAGCTTAATATAGACAAACATCAATAACACACATAATATAACGGTGAAAGAAAACATCGTGAGGAAACTGGTAAGAACTACAAATTAGAAGACATGTGACATCTACCAACCCGCACTGGGCCCGCGTGGTAGATTACAGCCCACTCCCTCTCACAGAGACGAGGCCTTGTGTCCCAGCAGTAGGAACAAAATATAGACAGGTATTGACGTCCAACCCTCCGAGTGTAGATTTAAAATGTAAACCGAGCCTATAATTACGAGATAGCAATCTATGAATGTATTTAGAACAACTTCTTTACCAATTAACATAACATCAGGTACCTACCTAAGTACATACACGTGGAATAACATTTGTATAATAACGTTAAAATATCTCCAGTGCTACGCACATACCCACTCACATAGGTTTAGAATCATATGTGCGGAAAATCAAGCAGAAACCGTCTGGAAATATTTTCTTTACCGGAGAAAGATATTCCTTTGACCACAATGGAAGCACTCGAACAAAGTTATCGTTTGTTGACATTCAATTTCCTTGAGTAACTTTGGAATCAAAGCACACTAAACGTTGGGTGCGAAACGTGGGAAAAAATACTCACTTGAATTATGATTCTCTCAATTTATTACTGTTTCCTGAATTCCTGATACAATTTGTCCTGAATTGCTTTTGTTTTCATAGACTCATAAATTATGGGGTTTTTTCTAATCAGTAAAGAGAACTTAAGACCTTTAGTAGTAGACTTTACACCTAAAGCTCTTTATTTATCTTAGGTCAATCTTAGGGATTCGAACCCAGGACCTCATGCTCTGCAGTGTGGAACATCAGGTCCTGAGTTCGATTCCCAGGTTAAGCAAGCTGTTATTGGGTTTTTCTATATGAAACTTCTCAGTAGCAGTCCGGAGTCTGTATTTGTGCCCGGTTAATGGCAATAGACTACTATTACATGGGAGTTAAACATAACTGGCGAAATGTGGGTATACTACAGATACACCTCTGCGTGATGTTGTTATATCTTAATAGCAGGTACATAAAAGTTAATGTCGTCTATACTCTTAACTTTATTAAAGTATTGTAGAAACACAGGCCGATATTTCTTCTTTATTTGTGATCAAGTTGAGAGGAAAAATAGGGTATTAGCCCCTCGCTTTACTTCATTTGAATTCCAAGCACATAAAACCCAAACTAACTGAATGTTCGGTCATTTGTCGAGAAGATTTTTTCAGGCTTATTTACGATTCGTTTGATTCATCCGATTGTGAAAATTTTCGGCATTTATTCAGTGGTTCGGAAGGGTACTAAGTTAAAAAGGACTTCAGGAATCTCGAGTTCTGTTTTTCAATGGCTTTCTGGTTTTTTGAGTAGTTAATATTATAATTGGCTCTTCAATCTATCGGTATTTCAGAGAGATTTCTTCAAAATATCATTACTTTGTATCGTCATTTGTTTATCCCTGAAACAACGTTATTGAAAATCTCGCATTCATTTCAATTCTCTTGTTAATAGACACTTATAGACGCGTCTACGACAAAGTGCTCAGATAATTGCTTTTGTGACGCCGCAGGCTGTGGCTTGTCTCTACGACAGCCACAGCATTCAGGAACATTGAACACTAAATCGATTTAACGTTACACGACATCTCGGACGAAACATTAAGTTAAATGTACAGTGATATCCTCGTCTATTGAGATTTGACATGTTAATATAGACTAATACATTGACTTCCGATTTCCATCCCCGAAGTTAATAAAATATTGTTGTGAGATGATATCCAGTGAAATTACATTATATTATTAAAAGAAATAAGGATAACGACATACGCTTTAGCGTGTTTACTTCTTGATATTGTAGTGAGTGGATATAGATAATACCTAAACATTTATTTTTTCTTAAAATCCGAAATATATAAAAGGGAACGTCTTGAAATAACATGAGCTTTATTGTATTAATGGACATTAAATTGCAAAAATGGGAGGCATTTAAATGCCCGTTTTTTACATTAGTTAATACGATTTACTTTTTACTACGAATGTCAACAAATCTGCTTAGTGCTAATGCAGTGCGGAACGAGAAAACTAAATCTCCCTCCATGCCTGTCTGAAAATAGAATGGTTTTATTTCCTGAACACACAAACCACATCTACATTCAAAATGTGTGTGGCGGACATGTCGAATTATAAAACGGGGACGTTTTAAACTAAGGATAAATGAAATAAACAATTTAAATAAAACCGGCCAAGTGCGAGTCGAACTCGTACACGAAAGGTTCCGTACTCTAATATTAACTTTAATTTTTATAATTTGTTGTTATAGCGGCAATAGAAATACACAATCTGTGAACATTTCAACTGTCTATAGGTCTAACTATTACGGTTCTTGAGATACAGCCCGCTGACAGACATTCCGACGGAAGGCAGGCAGCGGAGCCTTAGTTGGGTTCCGTTGGTACACTTCGGGTACGGAACAATAAAAATTATAATAAAAAAATATTCTCGGTTATCGTCGGACCTAATTACGTTAGCGATTTAATTATTCTCCTTTAATGAAGTACCAGCTTTATAAGTTGTTCACGTTCATAGAGGCATTTTTACATATAATTAATTTTACTTTCAATTGGATTATAAAACTGTTGAAACCATAAAAGTATAGCAATATCGCACGACGACGTACAATTATCGACAATGCAAGGCAAACTCTATGCAGCCCATTATTGAACAGACGTGGAGGTTTTATGCAGGATAATGCTGCAGTATGTAATAACATATTCAATAAATAAATTATTTTCAAATTTGTGATACAGCACGGGTCGATGAGGTTAAGCTACGCTTGCCGGGGTTGGTCCGTCGATGGGTGACTCCTTACATACCGAGACTCCTCCATGCCTCGGAAAGCACGTTAAGCCGTTGGGCCCGGCTCTCATTCTTGGATCTTTAACAGTCGTTACGGTTCGTCAGTCCTATCCCAAGAGGTATTGTATTACCTAGTTACTGGGTTGTGGAGGTCAGATAGACAGTTATCTGACCTCCACAACCCAGCAAATAGGTAATACAATACCCACATATAGCGACTGTTCGCTCCATGTCAAATACTTGGTATTCAGCTGCATACCCCAAAATAGTTGGGAAAAGGCTACGCTGATTGATTGACTGAGTGGTCACCTTAATGAAAGTCTGTCCTTTAATTACGAAAGGTGTCGTAACTGTAAGTAAACAATTAACGATTGCAAAGTCTAATTAAAAAACAGAATACTGTCTGAAACTTCAATAGACTCAAACTTATGTACAAAAGCTCTAGCAGACTGAAATAGTCGGACAGCGTTGGCAGTGTAATTAAAACTAGTAGATAACTACCCTATCGCAAAATTTATAACGGAACGGAACATTGATTACGCAAGCTATAGGTACCTACTCTCAACCGTCTTCATTAAATGAGTGTAATAAAACTATCTTACTTTAACTTTACCTCCGAGATCACCTAGATACGAACGCAATTTTTATTTTTCATTAAACTTAGGGAATTCTTCTTCGTAGTTGCTACAGTTATCAAGCGTAGTAATAATGACCAAGTTCAGGGTACGGACTTATATTCTGTAAGCTACGTTGCTCACACAAATTGGTGCACGGGGTATATAGAGCCGAAAGTGGGGCTCAAAAAACTCGTTTCGTTTTTAAGCTTTTGCGTGTCATAGTACGCCCAAAGGGATGTTAATATAGAGGTGTGCACGTGCACAGAGAGCAACGAAAAAGAATCCTCGTTTTCATTATTTTATTTCTTCCACATGTATTTTTTGCGTCTATGTAATAGAAATATTTAATTTTTCTTTAACACTCAACGATCTTCTTCTTCTTCTAAAGTTTGACTTTGATATAGCCTTAGAATCATCCAAGCTTTTTGGCAGATTAATTTTGTTTAAGAGCATCTTTAAACAAGGAAAACTTGTCCATGGCTATTAAAATTATATCTCTTTAAAAACTCTTGGTCATTATGCCTATTTCCTCATTTTATTTTCTCGTTGAGGGGCCCGTTTTCAGCTGTAATGTTCCAGGAAGATAAGTAAAAATACTTGACTTTAATCTCAATCAAATCGTTTCTGGGAAAACCAGATAAAGCCAGATCTGCGATCCAGAGGGAACGAATAGACAATGTTCTAAAAATTGCTATGTCGGTTCATTTGTCCCATTCGTTCTTACAAATGTATGGGCGTTAGCAATCGCTTTATTACTTTTACTTCCTATTCGCACATTTCCTGTGTGTTGAATTGACTAGTTTATTGATCTTAAGAAAACATGGGTTATTAAATTAACGAAAAAGATGTTTAAATTATATAATGCTCAATCCTCTTTAAAAATGAGAAAATTCTCAGTCGGGAAGTACATGTTTCCTTCTTTTTTCCACAAGGTTTTCCCGCTGTAGAAGACTGAAAGAGAATCTATTTACTTGGGTACAGAGAATTCGTATTTAGCGGGAATAAATCTTCGAGAAAAAATGTTCTGTAACGGGATTTGGAAATGCCGGAGAATCGAATTTATGCTGAATGTAGAGATAGTTACTAACTTTCTGTCTAATAAGTGATATCTTACTTTAGTATTCAACGTTTTTTTTTGTAATTCAAAACTTTAGTAAAACGATAGTTTTATGTAAACACTCACTATTCAAGCCCTCAGAAGTTGCCTAATTTGAGATGACGTAGAAGATAAAGTCGAATCGTTATCGCAATTTAAATATTGTATCCGAAAATAAGACACAAGTAATTTGTAGTACAAAAATAAAAGTTCAAAGTTCCTGAATAAAAACCTGAATGATAACGATATTTGTACATTTATTGCCACATGTTGTACAGTACGTTGGCGCACCTTTGCGTTATTGCGAATCAAGGTTCAAGGTAAAACTCTCATAAAACCAATATCAGGAATATTGTTCAGAGGAAATAACATAACGCAATAAATCCTTAGGGACGCAGTTACAACTTGAAGCACTTACTGGCTTTCTTCTCGTATATTGGAAACCTGCTAGTATTGCCGTTAAGTAAGGTAAAAAATTGGCCAAGTTCGAGTCGTACTCGCACACCAAGAGTTCCTAACCACCATTTTTTGAGCTTATTTTTATTATTTTCCATGGTAAAGGTCATAGTAATACGCAGACAGATGGACCGTCAGATGGCATATACTTAGAAATTAATAGGGTCCCGTTTTTATAATTTGTAACGTGACGATAATATTGTGGACGTTTTGACATCCACGATAATATCGGGGTAATGTGATTTAGACGTTGGTCTACGTCACGTTACCCCGATAATACAGGGAAGTAAAATGTATGGAAATTTATAGATATATGAAGACGCTTTGAAACCATCCACGATACATCGTCCATACATTTTATGAACATGAGCTTGGACGTCTACGATAATATCGCCACGTAAAGATGCTGATAGACTTGAGCATTCACTTGTAAAAGAACATTGAGCACTCGTCGTTTTTTAAAGTCGAACTGAACCACGAACAGAGCCAAGCATAGAGCCAAAGATCGCTACGAACATTTTCACGATCATTCTAGCGAACGCTCTAGTCAATGCTCGTCAAAAAATATTCTAAACGAAGATGGAAACGGAACAATGACAGAATGGCGCGGCTCGGCAAAAAGCTCAAAGCTTTACTGTTCTTTCGCTAGAATGCTCGCTAGAACGCTCGCTAGACTGCTCTCTGAAACGCTCCCGTTTATTATTCTGTAATGTAGCATTCGCTAGAATGCTTAAGTTTATCGTTTATCAGCACCTTTAGAAATTATACAAGCGCGCATTGAGTAGTGAACCCATAAATGAACGAGAATTTTAATTAATATATCGTGAATCCCTGACTCCCTATAACTCAATTGCCTGAAGTTATCAAATCAAAAAATTATGTACTTAGGTAAAAATATTTAATGGAGTTTTCAAGTTTGACAAGTTAGTGATGAAGGTTTATATTAATGAAGCGTCTGAGTGGGAGCGAATGACAGAAACAGGCCAATTGAGGTGTCTACTTACTATGGAATATGATTGACCTGTTCTATGTGTATTTACAGGAGTTTTTTTTTACTTTAGGTACCTATGTATTTTTTTACTATAAACAATATTACACTCACAAAATATTGCTGATTAATTAATTAACTTCATGAGAGCCTGAGAGGCCTACAGTTTAACTATGTGTTGGGATCAACGCAAAATATCCAGCTGAAGAGACCTGCCCAACCAATAAGAAGACATCCCTCAATCTGTCAATGGCGGTGGTGGTCCAAACAAAATGAACTTGAGATTTGGTCCCCACTCCCTAGGCATAGGCTATAGGTAAGTAACTACCCTATAGGTCAAAACTTCCTTACAACGAGTGGCCTATGAGCCTATGGCCCATTGAGTTATGGGCTGCAGTTACCATTAAAACATGTTTCTAATGACTAAACAATTTATTATAGAATATCCATAACTAAATATACCGATACTGAACAAAGGTTATTGGTCTGACATCGACACACTATGTATATTGGATTCACTTTATTTAGCAAAAACAAAGTACCACTTACGTGCAACTACTTTACTTAATGGTGTACTTGTTTGACAAAGAGAATAAAGTGCTTGAATAAGCAAATAAGGGTGAATTATGTATGAAGTAGCAAACGTCAAAATGTGCGACGAAATATAGTCATGCATGCTTGCGCTTTGTTACCATATACAAAACAAGAGTTATTTTGATCATGAAAGCCAAAATTTGTGTTCATTCTGTTCTGAAAGAACAATACATACATACATATAGGTATTTGCACGAAAGAAAACGTGAACACTGTGTATATATCGGTAAAGATATTACTCTATTTTCACTCTGTTTGTTTAACGAAAGAAAGACAGTGAATCAACTAATGCTCTATCTTTGTATTGTTAAATGGCGCGTATTTTTAATCGTCCGTAGAGAGTTTAACGAATGACGTGCCAATGCGCAAATTTTCCGCGGATCTGCGAATTTGTATACAGTATGTACACCATTTCCTCCCAAAAAATCACCGATTTAGTAGCATCGCTATTAAAGAAAATCTTAGTTATTGGTTCTGCCATTTCTGTATCTATTTTTATTGGTAGGGGTCAAATGGAGCTTAAATAACCGCAGATTAAATTCTATTGACCCAGAAAGGGCTGCTACATTCAGTCGCTTTCAGAAAATATGTTGCGAACTAGAGGGTTGCGATAAGTTGTAGGCATTTATATGCCGAGGATTTGTGAAAGGTAATTAAACATATATGTCTTTTATCGCGTGATCGAAAATAGAATCTTGTATATTTCATACAAGATTCTATTTTCGAACCCTGAATTATTGATGAAGTTTTCGAAAAGTGGTTATAAAAATATTCTTAAAGGCTTAGGTAGGTACAGTTTGTAGCTATACTCATTTATTTACATTTATTCTGTTTGGTCTCGGGATTTCCACACATTTCCATTGGCCTGACTATAATAACACAAGCCTCGAAGCGTCAGACATTGAACGTCCATAAGACGTCGAATGCCCGTCATAATAATTTCATAGAAGCTAGTAAAGCGTTCAATAAAGAAATATTGGAATAAAAAAGTCAAACTGATACGACAGCGAAAATCAAAATAGATTCTGTGAAATGTCTTGCTTTGAACGTGATTTTATACACGTATTTGTTTGAAAATTCGTCTAACAGATGATTAAAGAGATGTGGATTTGTTTTAATAAACAAACAATCATAAAGATTTATAAAATGTTTAAATTACATCAGCATAATATTTCTGAAACAGTAATCAAATACGGACCCAGATTTTTGACGAGTTGATTTATCAACTCGTCAAAAATCTGGACCCTTTAGGGTTCAGATTCAGACGTCAGATAATGACGAAACTAGGTTACGTCATTGAGTTTAAACTCCTCAAATGTTACTTTAGAATTTTGTGATTGTTACTTAATTAGTTTTTTTTAATTTTAATTTTATTTAATTTTAATTTTATTTCCATTTTATTTAATTTTATGAATTAATTTAATACTTTTTGCTGTGCCCTATGTCAGGGTCCGTAATTGTACCGTAGCTCTAAGCCAGTGTAACACCTTTATACCTACATTATGGAATGCAAATAAAGATATGAATATGAATACGAAGTTGATATTATGTAAGTTTTAAAAAGTTAATAGAGAACTTTGAACTTTTTACCTCTTTCACGCAGCAGGTTATATTGTATATACCAAGATCCCCATTCATTTTAGCCTCCTCACGAAAATTTTTGTCTCGAGGTTTTGGACGCTCACAGGGCTTAAAAAGTGAACATTTACGGACATTTAATAATGGCCCAAACCCAGATGATGTATGAAAATATTCGTATGAAAATATTAAGTAAGTACTTACGTTTTGCATAAAATAATAACAGTCAGGGTACCTTTTCTCTATCTATCTTATATTTTCACCAAAAGAGACCAGCACTGAAATAACATTGATGCCAATAAATTATGATAATGTACGTTAATCCATAATTCATAAAACATATTTTAGGTACGTGATCCGAAATTGATCGGAGGATAAAATAAAACGGGACATGTTCACTTGAATTAGAACTGGTAGGTAATCTTATCTGAGTGGTATAATTCCACTGGATATGTTCCATTGGTTCTGTGAATTTCGTAATAAATACCATGTAAAAGATAAAAACTGGACTACATATCCGTCGTCTAGCCTGATTTTCCCATCTAAATTTTATTCTCCTGCCACCCAATGTAGATATGTAGGTATATAGTAGGTATAGGACATAAATATTTTCGGATCTTTTAAGTTTTGGCCCTCAATTTGAGAGCCACTACAAATATAATATACTAATGTACCTAACATAGGTAAACAACATGCTATGAATAATGTAAGCATATTGTTACTGCTTTATAATAATGTGTCGTAAGCGTAAGTTTTATCTATCTGCCTGTCAATAAAACGTTGATGTCAAAACTAGGAAGCAATTGGCATCGAACTTCCGCAAAACTAATTACATTTTGTGACAATTCCGACCGTCCGTAACGTCAAAGGTGTTCCTTTGACAACGGACGGAATTGGAAATCGATGTGCAAACAACCATGGTCAACAATTGCTATCTACAACATGACTGTAGCCAGTAGGTATGACGATAACAAAACTGGTCAAGTGCAACTTTACCGTTTTTAGTTGCATTCATATGAGACATACATGGTACTCCCAATTTGTTTTTTGATATGTGGAGGTCGATTCCCAGACAATTTTTTTGATATTTTCTAATGCAAAAATATGGGCTTTCACTCTTTATCTCTAAAAATCTTTGTCTCTTTGTCAAAATATAATTTCGTCAAAGACGTATTTTCTTTAATAATTCTTTAGCTTTGTACATTTTCGCACGGACCGTAAAATCCATAACGTGTACGAAACACAATAACGTATGATGCAAACTGAACGCGACACATCCATGATTGCATACCCAATATGTACATAGTAGATAACCGTATCTAATAACGCGCTTAAGTACGCATAAATATTTAATTTCAGGCGATAAGCAAATTAATTTTGGCAGACACGCGATATCGTATCAGTGCACGTATTGTGACATACGTGTATCGAATGAAAAGTTTGTTCGAACATGGTTGAGTAATGTTAGGATTATTCTATGATAAATGAGCTGTCTCTAGGGCACAGTTTATTCACACGGCAACATTTGTAAATGAATTTACAGTTTGGTTACGATTCACAAAGTTTGTTGAACTTCTACAGCTAATTTTAGCTTGAGCCAGTGACTTAGTTAACATGAAACTTTGACCCATTTAAAAGCTTTACCGTATGTGGTTTTGAAAAACGAAAAACATGCTACGCTAGTGCTACGGCGTAGCACGTTTGTGGGCCGAACATAAGGTCTACAAATTACGTAATAATTGTGAGAGATAATTTTAATTCGATTGTTGAACAAGATTAACATTTCCATTTGACATTTCTTCCTTTCTTTTTTCTTCCAGTAAGGCTTTTATTTAATACTAGCTCAGATTACTTCAAAGATTGAACCTCAACAATATAATCTCAGACGGAATTAATTGTAGGTAATTAATTGTTAAATCGGCACATTTATCCAAACATTTTATTAAATAGTAGCCTACAGTAACCTACAGTAGTTACACAATAGAGTAGGATCAAGGTTCGTTTATATTAGTTAAGGATCGTTTGAGTAAACGAGGCATGAGGACATTTGGTCCTATAAAAATGACATCCATAAACAGTGAATTATTCTTCCTAGCCTTTTCCCAACTATGTTGGGGTCGGCTTCTAGTCTAGCCGGATGCAGCTGAATACCAGTATTTTACATGGAGCGACTGCCTATCTGACCTCTACAACACAGTAACTGTGTAATACCATACCCCTTGGTAAGACTGGTGTCAGACTTATGGGCCTCTGACGACTCGTAAAGACTGTCAAAGATCCACGAATGACAGCCGGGACACGGAGGAGTCTCGGCATATAAAGATGGTCACCCATCCACTGACCAACCCCGGCAACCGTAGCTTAACCTGATGGATCGACCCGTACGGCTTGTTATTACTTAGCCACGAGCTCCTCCGAGTACCTACCGTATCCATAAACAGTGAATATAGGTAGTAAATGCCACATACATCTCGAATACTAGTGAAAATGTTACCCATTTACTTACAAAACGGATAACAAGTTTAAATGTAGAGTAGCTATACCTACAAGGCCTTTTAGAATACCCTGTTTAGCCCATTCATGTGGATTAAATCCGTCCAGTCAGTCTAGTTGAAAATAGGCAATGCCTTTTAATACTGTGGGTGACATAAATGGTTACATGCTGATAACAGGTTAATGCTGTAGTATATCCATACTAATAATATATATGGAAAATGGTACTCAGGTGGACCATGACCCTGTTTAGGACATAGGATTGTTAATTGACTCAGGCGTGACTTTGCGGAAATCCATTATAAAATACAATAGACGTACGACGGTATATTTATAACCCGGACACGACGCGGATGGCAGCTTCGTTCGGCGCTTGGCGTGGCAACACGTGGTGTCGGAGCTCGCGATAATCGTCATTCTGAGATGAATGATGAGAGTTCAGAGGTGAAACACGTGTCGATTTCTTACAGGGTTCTATATGACTCTTTATGAACAGGTAAGCAGATTAGGTTACTAAATATACGTCGTCTGTTTTTTATTAAATTTTTTTATTACATAGGGTACTATTTATCCTGGTAATACGTTTCTGTGGAAAAAAAATCGATCTCAACGCGGGTGAAGCCGTGGGCAAAAGCTAGTGTTGATATAATTTAGTACGTATAAGTCGTGTTTGTATTATCGTAGGCAGGTGCTGGCCCATTCATCACCTTTTATGTCCCGGAGACATTGTATAGTTGTCTAAAACTGTCCTATCGTTGGCTCTGTAGCAGTTGAAAAGTATTTATTTGTGCACCATTATTACCAAAGTATACTGTTGTCATTACAATATATATAAGGTCACAATACCCCCGGTACTGATACTGTATTACAGTGGGGTAATATCCCAGTCTGATCGTAAAATAACTACAAGTTTCTCTTTAAATACACCATGCAGTTACGTAAATACCGTGTGGAAATACTGCAAATAAACCGAACATACGTTCGTTCAGTTTTTTTTTTAATTTATAAGTATTTAAAGGAAAACATTTTAAAATAAATCTATGTTGGCGAAATGTTAGCACTCTCTACTTGTAACTACATGGGCAAGTGAAAACTTAAATAATAACGCGGCGATATACTAGCAAGGTTCGTATAAATCCCAGATGATACAGTTTTGTGGTTTGAATTAATATTAATGTGCGATATAACATCTTACTTCATCTAGTAAAACAAGAACTTATCTCTACAGCTATTTTACTTTACCTCTAATAATATTCGTGTCTGTTATACAGCAAAATTTATACAATATTCAATCCTAAACTTTCTTCATGAAATTTCGATAGCCTTTATATAATATAATTTATCTACAATTGAATAGAGACGGTGATAAATTGAGACTGATTGGGGGACCTCTGATTGAGATCTCGATTCAGTCCAAGATATTGATTTTCCATTCATACTATGCAAATACTTATTAACTCGAAGGATTCTAATAAAGCCCAAATCGTAACTCATCCGTATCTTGATTAATAATTAATATCCGGTGTTATACACTGGTAAACATTTTATATCTGGAAAAGCGCCTAAAAAGTAATTAAAAGTAGATGTTACGTATTTTAATATCCTTAACATACCTATAAAATCACATTTTGCTTTATTCGTGAAGCTACAACAAAAGCTACGAAAATTTCTTAATTCTCTTGAATGCTTTTTTCGTAGATGCATGCTACGCGGCTACGACGCTACGGTGCTACGCCAATATGTCACTGACCCTTTTGAGGGACATAAGGGAAATTTGACACATCATCACACTACATTTTCCTGTTTCTTAGGGACGTTTATCGACAGAGATCACGCACGTTAACGTCAAGACTCGGAATAAGTGTGTGTGAGCCAAACAAACATGAAATTCATCCGGAGATCGAGTCCGCGACCCTTATCATTTAGCTACTGTGCTAATGTTGCCGGCACTGAAAGGTTTTCTTATTAAATGTACAGGGTACTATTACTATTATTTGTAAGAAATCTCTAAAAATGAATATAACGAACCTACATATATGTTACGCAGTATTCAGAAAATGTCTACTATCAGTTGACAGAACTATTACATATTATCTAGCATTCGTTCCAATACGGGAAAATAATATAAAGTACCGAGCACAAAACAACCGAATTATATGAAAAATACTGAGAAAGACAAACATTTGTGTTAAAGAGTGTCTGTACTTGTTTGTGTGGTCAAGTCTCCAAAGGAGACGAGTGAAATAATAGATAAATTGTATCGTGTTCTTGAAATAGTTTTCAAAGAAACAACAACTTCAGAGGTCGTGAGTTATAGATTTAATTAATACCACTAAGTACTGATTTTAGTTGGTAACTACTTACATACACAATAACTTTGTCGAGAGTTTAAAAAAAAAAGACGTGTGGCACTCGGGGACCGCCGCGGCGAAGCTATTGCATAGCATTTTTTATCAACTTACGCAATTGTAAAATATTAACCCGAATACAAGAAATAGCAATGATGACATTGACAGGAACTGTTATTCACATTTATAGTTTTTAAAACTTGACACAACGTAATGGGAACATCAAACTAATAAAAAGGTTTTAATTTAACTATTAATAGTCAAGGATCATTCGTCTAAGTAAATTTCAACTTTATTGTCAAACAGTTAAACATAATTTTCAATACAACACTCTCGTATCATTCGTCTAAGTAAATTTGAACTTTGTTGTCAAACAGTTAAACATAATTTTCAATACAACACTCTCGTATCATTCGTTTAAGTAAATTTGAACTTTGTTGTCAAGCAGTTAAACATAATTTTCAATACAAAACACTCTTTCTTAGGTACTCGTATTTTCGTTTCGGAATTTCTGGATTAGGTCTCCACGCTCAAGGCCCGCGATAGAAGCTATGCAATAGCTTAAAAACAGTCTTTTTCTTTAAACAAAAGAAGTAAACAGTTTATTGTGTTGGGTGTTCAAATAAGTAGGGGACGAAATGGCTTGGATTTCGAGTGCCTTGACCCTTTTATCCCTTAAGTCCTACGGAGCAATTGTTCTGAGAGACTGAAAAGAAATTCCTTTTCACTTCAATGAAAATGAAGGTAGGTTAGGTTATATAGGTAATTTCTGTATGTCTGCAGGTACAGCATCGAAAAGATGTATTGACAAGAATTCATATAATTGTCTACAAATCTTGTCCCATAATATTGTATCAACACAAAACATTACACATTGGGTACTTAATTGTAGCTACACAATGATACAGTATTCATCATCATCATCATCATCAGCCTATTAATGTTCCCACTACTGGAACACAGGCCTCCTCTCTGTGAGTGGGAGTGGGCCTGGTGGGCCGTAATCTACCACGCGGGCCCAGTGCGGGTTGGTAGATTTCACATGTCTTCGAATTTTTGGTTCTAAGACATGCCGGTTTCCTCACGTTGTTTTCCTTCACCGTTTTTGAGAGCAGTGGTGATGAAATTATTTACACAAAGTAAAGCGCCTGCTTGGGTTAGAACCCACGACCTACAACTCGTAAGTCGGGGCCGTTACCACTGGGCCACCATTGCTCCCTGCTGATACAGTATTATAGAACACAAATTGTAGACAATCAAATGAATTCTCATCGTATACATATTTTTGAGGCTGATTGTACATAGGTGCAACTTCTAAAGACCGTGGAAAGTTTATGCCTATTTTTATTGTGACCTTAGTCAGTGCCGTTGCCGTGCACGTCAGCATTGTATGACGTATGCCTCCGCAATGGAAATTACAGAATCGTCGAAGCTTACAGAGTGCAAGTAACATTATGTGTAGCTAGGTTGTTGAACGTGGACTTAATATAGAAAAGATCACACATCACCAATATCTTAAATTACCTGTAAGAACTACAGGTAATAATAATGCTAACAATGCAAAATGGAATGTTCCTCGTGCATAGACTTTAGTGGCCAGTCGTCTTCCCCGCGCCGTGGAATTTACGCTTCTTGTCTATGCTTAATATTCATAGTTATCTGAATAGACTTAAACCTGGAATTATTTACGCTCCTTCTCCAACCATGATACTCATAAGGACTCAACATGACCAAAAAGAATATTATAAACTTTTACATCGCTATATAAACAAAATATTCATTCTATATCTGTACGGTTAACAAAATATCAGATTTACAGAGAGCTGCTGGTCGTATTTGTGGAAGTCCGGTATAACGTAATATTATATAACTACTAACCAGCCCAATGTAGTACATAAAGCTCTACGAGAAAATCCTTTACTAACTGGGGTTTATGAGATGAGTATTAAAGTATTTATATAGAACCCTCCCTGCGGTTGACCCGTCTGATTATGATTACCTAAATTATTATTATCTAACGTTTAGATTAAGGACTTTCCCCTCGTCATGAATGAATGTTCGCGAATGTTATACTATAAATCAAAGAGATTGCTCTCGAAATTGATTGTATTCATTTCGTACGCATATTGTTGCGTAAAATATTACGGGTGTATCTTATCCTGAGGATTTTTTCTGTGAATGATGTAGTATGAGTATGTTTGTACGACCACTTGTTATCATAAGTCATTTTGTTATTATTCGTCTGTTTTTGAGGGAGGTCTATTTGTCTTTCGGCTGAAATTATGATTATGATTCATCATGTAAACTAAATATAATTTTTAACCGGGTAGGAAGTCAAGAACCACTTGTATTTTATATCCCAATCAATCTTCCTAGCCTTTTCCCAACTATCTTGGGGTCGGCTTCCAGTCTAACCGGATGCAGCTGAATACCAGTATTTTACATGGAGCGACTGCCTATCTGACCTGCACAACCCAGTAACTAGGAAATACGATACCCCTTGGTAAGACTGGTGTCAGACTTTCGGGCTTCTGACGACTCGTAACGACTGTCAAAGATCCACGAATGACAGCCGGGACCGACGGCTTAACATCCTTTCTGAGGCACGGAGGAGTCTCGGTATGTGAAGATGGTCACCCATCCACTGACCAACTCCGGCAAGCGTAGCTTAACCTGATGGATCGACCCGTACGGCTTGTTATTACTTAGCCACGAGCTCCTTATGTTGTATTTGATATCCCCTTCCTGGAAAAGTGTTTTGTGCAGTCAGGAGACGTAGAAAAAAACAGTGATCGTTGTACAGCTTTCTTTTAAATTAAACAAACTGCCCCCGTAAAATTGTGTTTTCTTCGACGTTAATTTACATTTTTTAATCTATGTCTATCAAGATTTTTAAGCATCGTTGCGTCCTAAAAAGGTAATAAATTAAAGTTACCTAGTTTTAGTACCGCCTAGTCAGGTCACCTCTACTTACTAAATTCATTAAATAAAATTATTTTCTAAGAAAATCGATTGTGGGCTGACAGACACTGAAGTTACAATATAAATGAACACTTCAGCCAATTTTGACACGGAGCAATGTAATACGACCGAATTGAGAACCTTCTACTTTTATCAATTCTGTTAAAATTGTCGTCATTTCTTATTACACCCAGTAAAGTTGGTTCGTAGACCGTCAATATTCGATACCACAGGAAATGAAAACCGCCATGAAATGTCAACTACTCAAACGACGAAAATGGACGGTTTGGGATTAGCACGAACGACATGTCGCACCTAGCTCGCCGTCTAAAACTAGGAGTAGCCGTTTGTTTAGACTAACAGAATGACAGAACATGAAATAATGATCCTCATCATCGCACGTTTATTCAAAAGAACAACAAACAGACATCAACAAAGCACGTTTCGGTCCCAATAAATTCGACTACATCCACTTATTTATTTCCTCAAAAATACTACACAATACATAACCCAGCTTTATGACGTCTTTACGTCACATTTTTTGCATTTTCCAATACATTTCCCCATCATCAAAATTTATTATTATCACAAACACTGAGTTATTTGAAACATAAAAGAATTTACGTTACATATCGGTTTGTTTATATCGTAATTCTATGAGAAATTACGTTGCTACAAAGTTTAGGATCGACCATGAATTTACGAATCTACGGATCCGAAGTCTGCGGATGTATGTTCGTGCCACATTATAGCAGTTCTCATGCCATTACACGCGTTCGTATTAATCAAGAAGCGTGCGGGTTTCGTCAGTGTTTTTCGCTCGATGCCGGTGATAAATTCACTCGTAAATCGAAAACGTATGTTTGGAAACACATTGCCAAACGTCCGATAGAGCTAATGAATGTCGTTCTTATTCTGTGAGATATCCGTTAGCTATTAACGGTTCCAGGAAGAAACGAGAGTGCTTTGAAAATAAGTGTAAGTGCTAACAAAACCGGAAGAGTCGTGCTCTATCTCTTGTTCAAAGTTAACTCATATCCTCGTCAATCAATCTTAGGTGTCAAGTGACATGATATTGCTTTGTTGTTACTAAACTTTAAGTTATATAGAGTCTTGAGCCCGACTACTAAGAAACTTTTAAGAAAAAAAAAGCAAATTATGTGTCTCCACCAATATATTAATATCATTAGAATTCAATGTAAATAAACTACATGTGAAATACCGAAAGTACTTTAAGAGGGTTTACGTCGTACGGCTTTTCATACAAACTTTCAAGTCCTTATTTTTCGAAATGACTGAACCGATTTTAAAGAAACTTCATACGCATATGCAGGATACAAAGGTCTAAAAACTTAGTTAAGAACATTTTCGAAAAATAGTGTTACAGCCAAATTAAACCAATTTTTAATTTTCCATAGAAACAGAGATTTCCTGTTATCTGCTTTCAAATAAAACATTTCGAAAATGTTCTTAAGTTCTTCTTACATGCATAATATAGTAAGCTATAATTTATAAATTTATCATGCGGGTGAAGCCGCTGGCGGAAGCTAGTGTAAAATACAACAGTATTTCCCACAGAACAGATTTATCTATTCTGTGGTATTTCCAATGGCTTGTATTAGTGAGATTGGTTTTGTTTATGAAATCTAAAGATGGTAATTTTTATAACTTTACATGTCAAAAGTCGTCAAACGTAGGTACGTTCAACGGATAGTGATATTCATGCTCTAACTTTTACTTTTTTGTGGCAAAGAGTGTGTTGTGAAAATTAACCATGCGAGCTAGCGACCACGTTGTATAATCTCATTATTCTGATTTTACTCCATGTGGCTAACACGCTTGGGGTGACACTTAATTTTAATATACTTATCCCTAACACAGTTCAGTAGTTAACATAATTTGTTACTTCACGCTTTTATTACGCTACCGGTATGAGGACCTAGTTGCAGCAAGGCTAATCACAGTTTTTGATTAGGTATGGTACAAATTTCGTAACAAAGAAATTGTAGATATTTGTAAGCGCACTCATTTATTGTGTTCCGGTTTGAGAACAGACCCAACAAAATATAAGAAATCGGTACTTGGCGGCAGAAATAGACATGGGCCCTATTTTTAATACAACGTTCTGACAATGCGAAATATTTGTCAAAAAATTATGAAATTGAAACTTGTGCAAAAATTGTCGGTTTGCCACCCGGTCGCCTGTCGGCTTAATTAGCCATGGTTATGTCGCAGGCAAATAGTATGATTCGTCATTTTACAACGGCGACGGCGCCGTCCGTTTACAAACGCTGGCGGTTTTGCAAAATTGGCAATTCATTCAATTCTTATATTTTAGACATTGATTGTTATTGTAGGGTGACCATCGTTAGCACAGGTTGAACAAATCATACTTTATTCCAGCAATCAGGTACATATATTATTATGTTAGGCATTTTGCAAAAGCGCCAACGTTTGTAAACGGACGGCGCCGTCGCCGTTGTAAAATGACGAATCATACAATCTACATGCGACAGTTATACTACTTCTTCGGACTAGTCCATAGACAAGATGCTCTACTTTACTTAATTTCCTACTGTTTAGAAGGAATTAAGTACTTACAAATTCTTGTCAAAAGCTTCGCAGAATAAGTATGTTTGACGTTCAAGTTATTTTAGATAGAGTATCTCAGTGGTCGTACACTTTAAGGATTGTGGTAAGGATACACGAAGCCTCGGGTAGAACTTTGAAGATGTGATAACTTAAGTGCTGAATTTGTAATGAAGATGATGAAGTTCAGAGCAGAAACTATGTAGGTAATTAATTCTGCATCGTATGTAAAAACAAGGTAAATCTTACATTTCAGAACTGTTTCATATCCGATGCACGAAAGTTATTGTGATTTTGACGTAGGTATGCAGATAAGTCACAGTCTAGAAATCTGGACAAAAGATTTTCCGCCAAATATGAAATTGTATTGAAGGCACATATTATTGCTGATCGATTGTCACATAATGCATAAAGTAACATTCGAAAATATATTTAACAAACGGCATTAAGACCAGTAACAGTCGTTTTACTCCTTTGGGCCCCTACATTATCTTGTCATCATACATTATTTCAAACATAAAAAGTAGTTTAATATAATTAAAACATAATAAAAACGTCGCGTTGATTGGGTAACATAAATCCAGCTTCTCAGGAAGAAAATTCTTAATAATATAAAGACTATTCATAAAAATAAAGCTAACTTTACGCAGCAGTAAATACAAGCTCTTCACAAAGTTAAAATAAGTCTTCATACGTTATTGAAACCTATTCGTTTAGAACTTGAAGTACATCCTACTTTTCTACTTACCCCGTCAAAACTCTTAGATAATAATTTTATCTCTTTCGAACTTAAAACGTATCACAATTCCGTACGAAATACAAGACTTACCTGCCACGTAGACCTAAAATAACATGAGCTTGAAACATATTTGAATACTGAACAAAACATGCTAATTATGCGGGTACTTACACAACGGTCAACGGTCTTAATTACGTAAAATAAAACATTTAAAAAAAGCTGACGAATAAAAATACCGTAAATAAGGCTAAAATATTCTGATGTCAATATTTTTCGGTACACAATTTATCATCTTGATAGACATACATGGGCTAAAAGCTCATTCGTTTTCAAAGAGATAACTCTTTTGTGAAAATTCAGTGACTGGTAAAAATATCATCAATGTCAACCAAATGATAGATGTGAAAAACTCACCTTACATACACTGAGTACGTGAAAATCACCATTGTGTAATACAGTCTATTAAATTAATAGCATCTCTTGAAATTTCACTTGTACAAAACTTTAGGATTTAAGAGTTACAATGAAAACTTGGCAGTAATTTTAATTTGGGGACAAACGTGTCGGAAAAAATTTACGAGTTCCCGAAAAGTTATTGTCAATTTAATTAACTGGTTCAACAGATGTTTGGAAGTACTGTACAATTATATTTCCAAAAATATAATCCAGAGAAATAACGTGCGCTCCCACTCGAGCCTGAAATAATACTGATGAACGTTCACATAGATCCACAGTACCACGCTACGTTTGGTAACAGGATGGTGGCGACTGCTTTAAGACGAATGTTATCCATCTCTGCGCAGTGGAAGCCAATTTTTTTGCCACTAAATTTGGAAACCGTAATGGAACTTACACAAAGCTCGATATTTCGAAGTAATATGAAATTAATAACAGGAAGCAGAAGCCGTAAAGTAGGTATAAACTAAACACGATCATTGAGTAAAAGCCACAAGAATAAAGCTTCCAAGGAAACAACTTCAATATGGCTTCTCGTTAATATTTTCCCTTTTATTTTTCAATTATAAAATTCCTAAATGAATTGTTAACAACGGTTAATATAAAATCCTTTATTCTGATTTTATTAAAGCTTTTTTTTTACTTTTCCCTACTGCTTGCCATTATGTTGTAAACTCTGAGCTCTAATTAAACATAAAATTTTCTTTAAAGTTTCTTTTAATATTTATGGAAAGGCCTTTGTTAGGAAGCAGTAAAATTAATTAAAAATTAAACACTTCTGTAACTGTTGAGTCCTATCGAATAAAAGGTTTTCAGCAATCATTTAGTTGGATTCTGATAATGGGGGTGTTATTATTACTAATAGTACCTGGGCGACCGAGGTCCGCTCAGGTATAAATAGAGAAAACGAATTTTTCCAGATATGAGACCTAGCTAGATCGATTGTTCGCCCCCTAAAACCCCTATGCAACTTTTATCGAAATCGTTAGAGCCGTTTTCGAGAACGTGATTACATACAGATATTGCTCATTTAATAGTATAGGAATAGGCTTTAATAGTATAGGATAAAAATACATTTTTGTAGAGAAAAATAAAGAAACTCACCGTACTCACTAAAACGCCTAAAACACGATCGCCAACCGCGTCCGGACAGAGGTGACCTTGGTGGTTTACAACCGTGTAGAAGCTGGTTTACGACCAAATTTGAAACAATTTTGCTGGTCGCCAACCAAGGTCACCTCTGTCGGGGACGCGGAACTCAACATAACATCACACCTTATTTCCCGGAAGGGTTGGGCAGAGGTGTACCTATTGTGCAGCGACATTTCGCTAATGTAATAGATGGCGATCCTATTGCCATCGACCGGACACAAATCCAGACTCCGGGCTACTACTGAGACATTCCAGATAGAAAAAACCAATAACACTTTGCCCTACCAGCTATCTAATTACGTAACATATTTTTGTAAACGATTACGACTAATCTGTTTCATTTTGACAGCTCCACAACATTCATTGCGTTATTTACGTTCTTGAGCAAAAATTGTTTCGAACTCATGAAGCAATGGATTAGCAATCTGTTTCAAAACGATTCAAATTCTGATTGATCGTGTATTACGCAATTAGGGTACTGGGAACCGACTAACACAATAACTGGAAGGGTCGGTGTCAAAAAAGGCAGTCCCATCTTTTAGTATCAGGCAGAATTCCAACCCTAGGTCGAGTCAAGACCTTAATTAAATTTTTCACGTTACTGGTAGGTAGATAGTTTGCAAGTCAGTCCATTGTCCTTATCACATATTGATTTTTCATAATATATCGGAGCTTTTATTGCTTTGAAGCTTTGAAAGCTTGAAGATATTATATTTGCCACCGGTAAACTTTTGGAGCTTTACGAATGAAGTTTTTTGAAAGAAAGTTTTATGTACTGCTAGGATTCATGTTTGATGTGCTGCTAGGATTCCTGTTTTATGTACTGGTAGGATTTCTGTTTTATGTACTGCTAAGATTCCTGTTTGATGTGCTGCTAGGATTCCTGTTTTATGTACTGTAGGATTTCTGTTTTATGTGCTGCTAGGATTCCTATTTTATTTATGTACTGGTAGGATTTCTGTTTTATGTAATTTATATGATTCCTGTTTGATGTGCTGCTAGGATTCCTGTTTTATGTACTGGTAAGATTCCTGTTTGATGTGCTGCTAGGATTCCTGTTTTATGTACTGGTAGGATTTCTGTTTTATGTACTGCTAAGATTCCTGTTTGATGTGCTGTTAGGATTCCTGTTTTATGTACTGGTAGGATTCCTGTTTTATGTACTGTAGGATTTCTGTTAGATGTGCTGCTAGGATTCCTATTTTATTTATGTACTGGTAGGATTTCTGTTTTATGTAATTTGTATGATTCCTGTTTGATGTGCTGCTAGGATTCCTGTTTTATGTACTGTAGGATTTCTGTTTGATGTGCTGCTAGGATTCCTATTTTATTTATGTACTGGTAGGATTTCTGTTTTATGTAATTTATATGATTCCTGTTTGATGTGCTGCTAGGATTCCTGTTTATGTACTGGTAGGATTTCTGTTTTATGTACTGCTAAGATTCCTGTTTGATGTGCTGCTAGGATTCCTGTTTTATGTACTGAAGGATTCCTGTTTTATGTACTGTAGGATTTCTGTTTGAAATGCTGCTAGGATTACTATTTTATTTATGTACCTACTGGTAGGATTTCTGTTTTATGTAATTTGTATGATTCCTGTTTGATGTGCTGCTAGGATTCCTGTTTTATGTACCGGTAAGATTTCTGTTATATGTACTGCTAGGATTCCTGTTTTAAACTGAAAGTTTATGTTTGTACACAAGCTTTAATTCCACTTCGTATGAATGTGAAATTCTTAACTAAAAGTCATCGGTATCTTGTAGGTCGTCATAATACAAACCTTGACAGTATTATTGTCTACTTTGCAACAAAAAGCTACTAAGATATCCTTTCTTTACATTTTTTCAAATTAACAATAGACTGAAACATGATTTTGTGTGTACTAACTATACAACTCTGCTTTCGTTTCTGCGTTCTCATATCTAGTCTGATTACCTACTGGATAAATACACTAAAATTATAGCATTTTTACATCCTAACTAATATTATTATAAGTAAGATAGTGAGTTTGTTGTTTGCTTATTATGCCTTCACGCTAAAACGGCTGAACGGATTTGGATGAAATTTGGCACACGGGTAGACCATGACCTGTATTAGGACATAGAATACTTTTTATCCCGGTAGTACGTTCCCGTGGGATATTTTCCGCCATGCACTTGGGCGAAGCAAAAGCTAGTATAATTATACATAGATAAAAGTTAGTAAAAGAGTAAAAGAGAGCAGTCGTGGCCCAGTGGTATCGGCCCCGACTTACGAGTTGTAGGTCGTGGGTTCGAACCCAAGCAGGCGCTTTACTTTGTGTAAATAATTTCATCACCACTGCTTTCAAAAACGGTGAAGGAAAACATCGTGAGGAAACCGGCATGTTTTAGAACCAAAAATTCGAAGACATTTGACATCTACCAACCCGCACTGGGCCCGCGTGGTGGATTATGGCCCACTCCCTCTCACCGAGAGGAGGCCTGTGTCCCAGCAGTGGGAACATTAATAGGCTGATGCTGATGATGATGAAATAAAAGTTGCTTCTCGTGTGTGTCTATGTGACCGCGTTATTCGTCTAAACTCCGCAACAGATTTTGATGCAGCTTTCAGCATAATTAAAAAAGAATATTCCAGATCTCTGATGTTTATAATACATTAATATTAAACTGGCATTTATGATAAAGAAATCTCGATGTTTTGCAAAGTTGTAAATCCATGCGAAGCAGAGGCGGGTCGCTAGTCTTGTATAAGTACTTATCTCTTAACAAATGTAGCTTAAATGTTGAGCTTGTGTAATCGAACAAGGAAACAACTGATAGAACGAACACAAAGTTATAGGGAGGCGAAGCTACAAATTAATTAACAAATAATAGATACTTTGAAATTGGAACAGCCTGAGGAACAAGTACTGACTTCGTTAGGGTTTCCGCACATGATATCCATTTTCAACACCGATAAGTCTTTGATAGTAGCCGTCGCCTACCAATTTCCACATTTCCAGCAATAATTGGATTTACCTACATCTCAAAATAGTGACGTATTTCTCGTTCGCTATTCCCTTTTGTCGATACCTGGGTAGGTAGGTATCAATAGGTAGATAGGCTGATCGGTCGAAGAGAGTTGTAAGAATTCTGTACAAAATATCTCAATGGTACAAGATACAGATACAAGATACAAGCACAAGTCAGATAGATACAAGTTACTTGTTTATGAATAAATGGCTATTCAATCTTCCTAGCCTTTTTCCCAACTATCTTGGGGTCGGCTTCCAGTCTTACCGGTTGCAGCTGAATACCAGTATTTTACATGGAGCGACTGCCTATCTGAGCTCCACAACACATGACTAAGGTAATTAAGTATTAAGGTATCGCGGATAAAATACACTAACTAATATTGATGGAACTATGGAAGTATTAAAAGGTTACCTTAAATTACCTTTGCCTCTCCATCGATATTATTCAGATAATTATATGTAGTCTGTTGTCACATTAGGCAAAAAAAGTCTGTAGATTATATATGGGGCGTCTGTGATCTCAGCCTTAAGGCTTTTGCAGACCAGCGCGTCTTGTCGTGCGACGCGACACGAACAATACAACTTCTAAGAAAACTTCACGGTATAACAATAACCGGTGTCGCGTCGTGCGACAAGTCGCGCTGGTCTGCACAAAGCTTAACACTTAAATAGAACATTCATTTATTTAGAATAGGAAACGCGAAGGAAAAGGGAATTGTAAGAAACGAATAACGTAACTTAGTTGAGAGTTGCCGCTAAGTTAGTTTATTTGTTTGTGTAGTGTACCAGAAAAATAATATTAAACGATTCCCACTGGGACAATTTAGTGGCCTGACTGTGAGACTAATCAGTAATAAACATGTCCAAGTTTTCTCATAGATACATTAAGTGCCATTTATTTTAGTAATGGAATGTAGGTAATATAAGTACCTACATGGATTTGGAAAAAAATAATCCCTCATGAAGATAATAAAATAAAAGTTTCTTTTGTATAAAATTCGAACCATCACTCTTCCGTTATCGTCGTTTTAGAACTGAGGCGTTGTGTTTTCCACCTTGTATTTATTTCTAATTGGTAGGTTCACCTTTGACCATCTCACCTGATCTCTCTCTCTTCCTGGCTATGTATCCCACATGCCCACATGGTGGTGGGGTTAGCCTTCCTTTATCTTCCACTTTGCTCTATCCTCGACATCGTCTTCGGATACCTGACACTCTTTCACCCACCACCACCCACCATCACCATCATCCATCACATCCACCACCCACCGTCCAACCATCTCGCCATCTCTTTTTTTGACCATCTCACCTGATGATTAGCGATAATGCGGCCGACGACGACGATGGCCACGTTTGCATAGAAGTGAGGTGTATCTATCTGCCTGTTGGTAACAGTATACATTTTAAATACAATAAGGATGCCTGTCCACTGGATCGGAGAAGAGAGGAGAGGAGCGGAGCTGTGCCTGTATTACCAATAGAATCTAAACTCTGGAGCGGAGTTTAGATCCTATTGGCTAATACAGGCACAGTTCCGCTCCTCTTCTCGCTTCTCCGCTTCAATGGATAGGCAGCCTTAGTTGTGGTGTTGTGATGGCACGAGATTGTGGGTCCGAATCCGGGCAAGTACTAATGGGACTGTTAGATTCATAATTATGTAACTACTTTCTGAGTTTATTTTGTACATTACTGACATCGGTGAAGGAAAACTTCGTGAGGAAACCTGGACTTATCTATACATATTACAAATTAACGTCGGTTTTCGTGTTTGTCTGTATGTCCGTGTCCGCGTTGTCCTTCTAAACCACGCAACAGAGTTTGATGAGGTTTTCACCATCGTTTAGAGAATTTATTCCGGAAGGTACAACCTATATGTGTATAATACGTTACTATTAAAGTTACATAAAACGAAGAAATCTCGATATTTTGTCAAGTCACATCGTGAAATCGCCAACCTGTCTTGAGCAAGCGTTCTGATCAATGCTCGTGCCTTCTATGTTTGAGAAATTAACTTTGCACTGCAGTGGGATAGTAACAGCCTGGTACCTATTATTATTTATAATTAAATTATAGAATACTAACAAGTGGGCTGTACCTCTGCGTTTTCGAGGAAAGTAGGCGTAATGTTATGCGTTTACGTTATACTAATAAGAACAATTTCTAATATCAATATTAAATGTAGGTACAATATCCTTATTAGCAGCAGTACCTAAGATTATTTCTTGTTTGTTAAAAGGGTTTCTTGGCCCTTAGGCTTAACGAGATAATAAGGCATACCTTTTCTGTCGCCGGGCCTTTTGATACTTTACTGGAAAAATCTTATGAAATTGGATTCTAAATGAAAGTCAAGGATCGATTGTCGTTTCACAGGATTGACTTATTTATGAGAATTAGAAACTAGGTCAAAACTTTGAGAAATTTAATAAGAGAAAAAATGAAATTTAGTTAGTCTGTAACTGATTTTTCCTAAATGTTCTCGAATGAAATAATAAATGTCTTGGTGCCTTCAGAATTCGACGACGGCAGTTTCTTATCGCCTTGCTGAAAAAACTGGGTATGATTGTTTCGAACACGTCCATAATATAACTACCGTAAAATTTTCTTTAAATTCAGTTCAATCAATCAATCAATCAAGTATGTCAGTTATGCTTATTTATAAATAAGGAGCTTGTGGCTAAGTAATAATAGCCACATGGGTCGATCCATCAGATTAAGCTACGCTTGCCGGGGTTGGTCAGTGGATGGGTGACCATCTTTACATACCAAGACTCCTCGTGCCTTGGAAAGCACGTTAAGCCTTTGGTCCCGGCTGCAATTCGTGGATCTTTGACAGTCGTTACGAGTCGTCAGAATCCCGAAAGTCTGACACCATGCAGTCTTACCAAGGAGTATCGTAATTACCCAGTTTACTTGCATTATTTTAAGGCAGTGTATAGAGTGCCACCAGTGGCACTCTATCCCTATCGGATAAAGTGCCACTACAGGCACCCCAGTAACACTGCCTCGGTCCGGCCAAAGTGCCGCAAGCATTGGATTGTCATTGTCACTGTCACTAAGTCACGTCACTTGGTATTGTTTGATTGTCGAGGGTTAATCGCTGTAAAACACAACATTCCCAAAACATTACATTCTCTTGTGCCTAAACGGACCCTGGCACTTCGCCGGCCGCTACCGTGGCACCGCTCGCTACGCTCGCTCGGCTCGTGCGCTGTGTGGTCACAGTTCTAACCTAACCTAACCTAAATAACAAGTGACAGTGACAATGCAACGCTCACGGCACCCTAGCCGGGCCGAGGCAGTGACACTAGAGTGCCACAAGAAACTCGCGGCACTCTATACACTTCGTTATTTTAATTGTTTTACAATTTTAAACAATCAATAAAAAGAATAAATTTTAAATTAAATTAACTAAATTAAAAACTAAATAAATAAAAATTAAATTTAAAAAATTTATTAACAAAATAAAAAAAAATAAAAAAATTGTGCCACCATCTTACCTAAGTCTGTCGCCATGACAACAATGTTAACAGCATTGTTGTGTTTCGGCAGTTAGAGATAAGATAGCCAGTTCCTCTGTGGTTGAGGATTTCGGGTGAAGCTCGCTTCCATCTTCGGCCTTATCATCACTTACCATCAGGTGAGATGCAGGACAAGAGCTTCGCCACTGTATTATTAAATAGATTTATTTATCGTACAAAAGTATTAGCTGTAAAATAAGAATCTAACAGTAAGTAAACTCGGTACAAAGTCTTTCTCAAATCTCAGCAGTATGAAGACTGGCGCAACAGCAACCAACTTTTCCCAAATACTAAAGGTATTATTAAGTTTTTCCATCAGAAATCTCTCATTGGCAGTCCCAAGTCTGAATTAGTGCCCGGTTGTTGGCAATAGGCCCGCCCCCTATTATATATTCAACATAAGCATGATAGGTAGTGATAGCAGTTTTAATATTTGTTATATTTTTAACCTTTCTAAGTGCGTATACGAATTTATTTATTCTTTTATATATATCATCTACTTGTGCTTTCCAATTTATGTCCTGATCTATTATTACTCCAAGAAATTTCGTTTGTTTAACTTCATTAAGTTTTGGTATGTCAAGTTTCAAATTGTATTTATTATTATTATTCGATTTATTAAATTGTATATATACAGACTTATCTAAATTAATTTTTAAGTTATTCATGTCAAGCCATTCAATTAATTTGTCAATGGTGTTGTTAATTTCTGTTTCATGGTCATAAAATGAATTAGTCTTTTTATCGGACGTCACTATAATGGAAATATCGTCAGCGAATAATATGCATTTATGATTTGTTATAACTGACCAAATGTGGGTGAACTATAGGTACACCCCTACCTAACCCATCGGGGATTACAGGCGTGATGTTATGTTACTTAGATACCCTTTCTTCTTAAGAGCTGCTCCTGATCTTAACATCCAACATATGAACCCGCGAAGCCGAACGCTGTCACAAGTAACGCATGTTGTGCCGAGTCAGCAGCTGGGCGCTGTGTTGCAAGATTTGGGGAAACACGCTGACTTGGCTCTATTGGTGCTAGTGCTCAAACACTAAACGATCATGTGACGAGTCAACTTTGAGTCATCTGTGTGTAAAATCTCCGACACACAATGCTGGCGGCCTCGCCTAGCGGCACGTGCCACCGGCTTTTGCGCCTTCATTTCCTTTACATTTCTTTGTGCGGCAGGGCCGGGCGCGCCGCGACTTGCCCGGCGACAGTGCCGTCGGCCATGCCGCTGGCACTGTGTGTAGGGGCCGTAACATCAATGCCTAACTTGAATAATGATAAATGAACATCTACAATATTAGCACAGAGGCAACATACGATGTTCGATTTTACGTAATTAAATAATGTTTTCAAGTAAATGAAAACAATAACAGTGTCGGAAATGTTATTATAAGGCAATCAATAGAAATTACATAAACGAAGCTTACCTACATAGGTAGGTTCGTAGCACATAAATTATAAGTTATCCTACCAACATAATAAGCGGATGTGATTATGTACTGGTTACGCCTCCGGCTAGTAACTAAAGCTCTTTACCTATGCTTACTCCAAATCTGAGGTGTAACAGACAGACACACAATAACAATGAAATGAATTGCTAACGTGAGTCAGCAACAGGAAACGTGTTATTGCCGCGCTTCAAAGCGCTAGACAAACAAACTATCGTTAATAGATTTGCAATCCGAACAGAGTTGCTCTAATATTAGGCTCGACCTAATATTACGTTAAGCGTGTTACTGGCCGTAGATACTTACATACACCTCTTACGGCCCCACTATCCTATCTATCACCAGTTTTGGCATAGGTACTAGAGGGAGATAGGAACACCTATCTATCTATGGTTCTAACGTCCCAATAATCTGACAAAGAATAAGAACTTTACGGAATAATGTGACGACATTCAATATACTGTCTACCATCAATAGCCTGTCTTTTTACTGAAAATTGGTTATTGTGTTCGGCCTTTAGTTGCGGAGCTCGTAGCTAGGTAATAACAGCCGCACGGGTGGATTCATCAGGTTAAGCTACGCTTGCCGGCCGTTGGTCTGTGGATGGATGACCATTTTTACATACCGAGACTTCTCCGTGCTTCGGAAAGCACGTTAAGCCGCTGGCTGTCATTTGTGCATCATTGACAGTCGTTACGGGTCGTCAGAAGCCCGAAAGTCTGACAACCAGTCTTACCAAGGGGTAGCGTATTACCCAGTATTGGGTTGTGGAGGTCCGATAGGCAGTCGCTCCATGTAAAATAAAATATTCAGCTGCATCCGGTTAGACTGGAAGCCGACTCCAATATAGTTGGGAAAAGGCTAGGCAGATTGAATCGGTCGTTAATAAACCGTGATGAAAACGGTTGTTGTTACCTTCATCAGCACACAAATCAGCATGCTTGGCAAAAGGTCTGGATTTAAAGAATGTTGTTTTTAGGTATATGCTACTGCTACTTTCGTTTAAACATGTTCCCTTGGTATATTTTTACTGAAGCTAGTACAATCACCCCCTAAATATGTTCGTCACCTTTAGGCCCGCGTGGGTGTTGGAAAATATCCCACGGAGACGGACTACCTGAATTAAAAGTACTTACCCTATGTATTAATCCTCGTTATAAACTATCTCTGTGCCAAATTTCAACCAAATCCATTCAGCTGTTTTTGCGCCAATCCAAAACATACATCCAGACAAACAGACATAACGGCCAAAAATTGTAAGTTACTATTTTATTTTAAGTATAAGTATATAGAAGATTACGTCGTAATTTCAATGCCGCAGAATGATTTTCAGCCATTCTTTGATGAGTTTACATGTCAGACCGAATTAAAAATATGACACTGACAGACTCAAGACTCAATCAATCAAATTAAAAAACTTAAGTGATTTATCTTCTTTATGTATACAATTTGGAGACTACCATACAACAATAAATTAAAATACTGGCACTACTAATGCTTATGAGTGTTTTGGAACTGTCAAATAAATCCTAGCTTCGAAAAAAAAAAGGGTTTTCCAAACAAATTAAATGTAATATATGGCCGGATCCATCCTAAGCCTATAAATTCCGTTTATACAACTAGGCCTTGGGTGAATTCTCGGGCATAAATTTCAGAATATCCACCTTAGGGTGGATTTTTGGGGTGGATAAACGGAATATAGCCCGAGCCGACTATGGATTTTGCCGAGCTATAATGACTAAACTATTGAATATATTCAATTGAATTTTCGTATACAGAATGGGAACGTCATTATGGACACGCGGTTTAATTTATTGTTGTATTGTCGTCTCCACCTTGTATAATTCTTCCGTCGGTCCGTCCGTCAGTTAGGTGACAAACACATGTACGTGTATTTTTCACCTAACTCCGGCTAAACGGCTGGACCGTTTTCGATGAAATTTTGTGTGCATATTTGGTCCCTGGATGGTTTGAAAAGACAATTAGACCCGGTAGGTGGCGCTGATCGGGCAGGACAACGTCTGCCAGGTCCGCTAGTATTTCATAAAATGGCATTAAAAAGGTCAAGGCCAAAGATGTGTGCTATTTTGATCGTTATTTTCAAGTAAGAAAATATTCATATTCATTACCTATTATGCGTCCTGACTTGATAAATAGGAAATAATTGGAAAACTGACGAAGTTATAAAGACTTGACTATACAAGACGTGTACATTTCTAGGTTAGGTATTAGACACTTTGTAAAATGAACCATTACAAATAAAACAAAAGCCATTTCCACAAAGCCAACATTTTATTTATTTTGATATTATAATACATTTTGATAATACGACAGTGGTACCTCAAATAATGTCCTCAACATTTTCTTTCTTTACAAGAAGCTCTAAAATATACATTTTTCCATTATCAACTCGTGGCGAGTGAAGGCTTTATATTAATACAAATATAACGTCAATAAATAAATAGTGTAAAATCATAATTATTACGTATCATTGTAATTTACATAGAGATTAATATCACCCTATTTGTATGGTCAAGTAAATTGATTTTAGAAGCTCTAAGTACCTAGCATTATTATGGATTTAAATATCATATAGTACATATTTACTAGAATTTCCTGAGCACCACATTGGAAGCACAGAAAATATAGGCCTATATCAACAAAATAAAAAACAATGGTTCGGTTTAAAGAATTCATATAATGTTTTGGGATAGTGTTGTTTTTTTTTTGGGTCGATAACATTTTTTTTTTCAACTTTAGTTGGTTCGTCATATAGATTCTAACACCACGTCACACAATGACAATACCTACCTATTCTTGTACATTTTTTTTGTTCAATAATAGAATACTAATTTTAAATGGGACTAAAATGAAATAATGAATCATTACCCAATGAAATAAGTGGAATGAGCTACACACCAACAAAAAAAAAAACAGATAACAAGAGAAGAAAATGGAAAAGAAGTTATTTTTATGATGCTAAACATAAATTAAATAAATATGAATGGAATTTGGAATCTAGTAACGTCAATTTACTTTAGGTATTTCTAAACTTAGCTTAAAGAATTAAGTACATGTTAGCAGTTCTAATTTTCAGTATAGAAGCAAACAGATGTACCGTTAGGTACATACTTGGTCAGTGAATGTAATTCACCGTTGTTAACAGATATTAGGCAAAATAATTACTTATTAGCCTCTTTTTTGGCAAAATACGATACCAATATTGTTTTTTTTTGCATGTTTGTAAAGTTACAATACAATATTAGTTTAAAAATAATGTTGGTATCGTCTAACGGTCATGATCAGTCACGAATGAAACACTGTTTGATTAAAAAATCTACAAAATTCCATACATTCTATGAAGAACTTGCTAAAAATCTATAATGGCAACTTCATTCTGACGTCACAATGACATACAACATACAAAATTGAGTAAGTATTTGTGTTTTACTTTTTTTGCATTGTAATTGCGTGTTAGTACAAATCATGTGATTGGTAGGTAGTACTTAATTCCAAATATCCCACATCAAAACGAACACTGAGAAAAACAAAATTCCAGATGTAATAGATGAATAGTCAACCTTAATTTACAAAAATAAATAATCAGTTACTGTAACGGGTGTTAGTTAACCTAATGACAACCATATTCTATTTGATGGACAAGAAAACAATGGTAAGAAAATAATGATATATTCGAAGTCCAAAAGATCTACACACACCTACTGAATGCCACAGTGACTGTCAACATATTATGATATCAAATTATAAATAAAACTCTTCATTTACACTGAAAGGGCTGCACTGTTACATCCACTGTATAGCATTTAGTTTTTTAAACTAAGTTATATTAATATGGCATAAATGTATTGTCCAAATATTAGTTAAAGCTTTCCGATTTATGTATGTACCTATAAAATTTGTTAGTATCGTCTACATAAGCACTAATCACTATTTTATAATATAGAGTTTTAGTTAACCGCTTGTCGCTGACACCAATCATTTCCCAATTAGCATAGATGTGAATGTATAATAAATAATCAAACAATTTTGTCCTAGAAATTATTTCTAAAAAATATCGTTGCACTCATAAGTCTTACAACATTCCACTAAATTCAATCTATAGGAACCCATACTTCAGTTCAAGATCTAACAAATGATCTATAAGAGTCGCCGCTCTGGTGACGCTTTAACGTGACGTCGACTAATAATAAGTTTAATGTCCACCAATGCTACAGTAGCTAATGAATACATGTTTATATTAGTAGGTATTACCATCAAGTCAAAGTTTGAGAAAAACTCATGCATTGTTAGATATATATAAAAAGACGTTCTTAAATGAAAGGAAACATTTTACGATGTCAAGCGTTGAAAAGAAAACTTGGAAGGAAGAGTATTAAATAAATAGTTAAAGCACTTAGAAATAAAGACGGTATCAGACATAATAGAATAAGTTAGACCTAAATAGTTTCGTCAATTCATAAATAGACACCTAGCTTATAAATAACAATAAATAAAAATCTTAAGGCACGTTTTTAGGTACCAAGATCACAATTTCATTTCTAACATGTGTAAGTAGACAAAGGATTAGAGTTATGGAATGTCTGGTTACAGCTGAATATCGTACAAGAATACAAACACTGTGCACTGTTGCAATCAAAACATTTGCATTGCATTGCAGAAATATTATTCTTCGGATTTGCTAAAGAAGTGAATTAATTTTATTCATAATCTTTATACAGTTACTTAAAATAACATAAGCGCATACATTTAAGTATTTCTGCATTGTGCAGAATAACAATACCGATACAATTTACAAAAAATATTCGTAAGTTTACTAAATAATATGCAAAATTTGCAAAAAGTTCCTAAAACTACTTAATAAATAAATTCCAATGAGGGTAAGTAAAGCTCGTTAGCGACGAGCATTATGTATAATATTAAACATTTTAATGTTCGCGACCTAAGTATTTACATATTAGTCTGTCATACTCTACTATTTACACGACCGATATTTACAACAGTGTCCTTGTGCACGTCCTGCGCGCGGTTCATACTCACAGCGACCACTCATTGTCAGCACACACTCACTGCTAGCGATACCTGTAAGAGGACGGTAGCACGAAGTCCCCGAACGAGTACAGAACGTTCGCGTACCAGTGGACGCCGCGCGGTAGTTGGCTGGAGCCGCTCCACCGCGCCATCCACCGCAGTGGCGCCATGGCGGCGTGCGCTAGGGAGTGACTCCGGACTAGCGCGTAGCACGACGCCAACGCGTCGTCCACTATGATGGTGCCGGTCCTCGTCAGAGGCGCGTACACGCCGCGCTTCGACACCATTCGGGTCTTAACGACCCTGGACGGCCTCATGACATCGGCCTGCCCCCTCGTGAGCAGCACGTCGCCGACCTCCACGTTGGACGCGAAGGCCTCCCGCCAGCCGTCGGCGGCCGCCAGCAGCAGCAGATGTGACGGCGTCGTCGTGATCGTCACACCGTTCTCTGCCGTCACTTCGATGAACTGCCGTGTTGTATTCGGTTCGCGGTCGATGAACGTCAACACCTGGAAATTAGACAATATCTTTGTGAACATAACTTTTCAGGTCAGAAACATTCATTCCAACTCCAATTTCTAAAAGGATTCATTTGAATAAAGGTGCGTTTCGGTAAAGATGAGGGGCACTAAGTTTGTGTGTATGATGTTCTTAGTATTCTGGACTTCAGGTTCATGTTGTCTACGTACCTCGGAATAAATCATTTTGCCATCATCAGAAGCTGACAACACTTTGTCTCCTCTTCGTATCGTAGCGATATCCCGGGGACCCGCCTCTGTGTAGACCATGCTTCCTTCAGGGAAGCAACCGGCTCCTGTACCCACAGATGACTCTGAAATAGACAACAAAAGTTATGAAAATACAAGTATATTTAATTTTGCTTACATACGTTAGTATACTTCTTTAAAGAAAGCATTTGGATTCACGAGTCCGTTATGCTACGCATTTGCTATGCCGTGAACCAAAAGCAATAAAAATAAAATTGAGAACATAAAATCGTGCAAGACACGATAGTAAATTAGCTCGGAGCAGTCATATCCCTTTAAGGAATAACGAGATTTCTCTACGCCCGTAATTAAAATCGGATAAGATACGAAACAAAAGAGAATTGCGGACAGCTCCCACTGTGCCCAGGTTATCGGCAAGAATAACCTACCAACCACTGTGTGCTCGAGTTGGTCTTTTACTAAAACCCACAATTGGCTCGGACCGGCTCCGATGCTACACAGATATATAATAAGTCTACTAAATTCAATAATGAAGAAAAGTTTTCCAGGAAATAGGAGCCGTAATCTCTTGAACAAACTTTTTAAGCGTTAGATAAGTTAATTCAATCCGTTTTGAGAATTCTTTTCACTCATTGTTTGTGCGTAAAAACTACGCCCAAAAAATCCTGATTTGCTAAACTTTGTTTGTATTTTATCTAATAGTATTTATTTAAATCCTCGTTCAGCTTAAACTGTACCTGTACGTAATCTTTTAATTCGTTAGGATCTTTGGTTGCTGTAGCAAAAAAGTGTCTATTTACGTGCAAGTTAATGGTATCCAAAAGATAAATAAAAATGGCTTAACTTTAAACACAAGTATGTTCGTGTTCAGAGCACAGCCGCCACTGTTACGTTATAACAATTGTATTACCTAACCGTCCATATTTTTAACTTAAGTTACAGTTACAGTGGGTGGTGCAATTACACGCGCAAATGATCACGGCTCAAGATACCCTGCAAAGCCTCTGGTTTGCGCGAACTCGTTAAATTTTGATTTGTTGTGTAACCGACCGATAAATTCAGTCGATCCTTGTTCACAAGCTGTTCTCAAAGCGATGGGTTCGGAGCGGATCGCATTACACAATAACTACACAAATTAGATTTTGCTCAAAGTCAAGCGCTTATTGTCAACATGCGTTTGTTGTCCGGTGAACACATCACACGAGTTATTGAATAGGCGTCGGACACCTTTGCGATTTGCGTTTTTGTACAATTTAGATGGGGTGCAGATTTATTCAGTTTGTGGGTAAAGTTACTTGGGTACTTTGTTTACTAGTATAGCAGTATAGCGTATGAATTTTTTTGGCAAGTACATTGGGTTCCAGTGAACAGTAACAACATTATGTACTCGCCTAATCATATATGTACCCGCCTAAATAATTCCCTTCGTATGTAATGTGCAGAAGATTTTATCTAAGTTTTAATTCCCGACCTTATTAAGCTTCAAAGTTAACGAATCCAAAGCCTTAAAACCAGTCACACGCGATTTCATAGTGACGTAAGTAACATTAGGCTGAAGATGCGGCGATAAGCGGCGCGGTCGCGAGGGAGGGGGGCGCGGGGCCGGTGCGCCGGCGCAGCCGAGTGGCCGCGCAGACCCCGCCCCGCGGGGACCACCGGGAGAGCTAGGCGGCGCGCGCGCCGGGCCCCGCCGTCCGGCCCGCGCCGGTCGCGCGTGACCATACATTACCAACTCGACAAAGCACGTGACACTATTAATAATTTATCTGTTCGATGGATGACATGTCGAACCAGCGAAATGTGACGCTTTTTCAGTTTTTTTTTCTAACAGCTACATGATTATGAAACCTTAACATTTATCAGAAGCGCCACATCCGATCTAAAAGCTCGGCTACACTCGATAAAAAAGTAATGTTATCGATAGGGTTTTGTCGGCCGCCGCAACCTTTTATTGTTGGGCGATGTAAGGCTATCGAGATGCTCGCATGGGATCAGTAGAACTATATCTGATTTATATCGTGTAGAATAGCAATTAGCCGACGCGTGGTCATGCAAATGCCAAACCGCGCCGGTTATGATTCATGCGCCGGCTGAACGCGCGCCGTATCTTACAATGTAAAAAGAAAATAAATAAATATGGGAGGTTTATTTTATCTGTGGTACTAGGCAAGCGTGAGAAGAAGTATGAAATTCTCAAAAAGATGTAAGTACGACAAGTTGTCAATATGTTAAACATCTTTTGTAACTGCATCTCGCACTGTTTGATTTTGTCACGCTGAATTATTTTTAAGCAGTATTCAAATATTTGGAATATAAAATAAGCATTCTCATTGAAAAATTCATACTGGCACGTAATAAGAAGAAATATCTACATATTTATATGTTTAAACGGTAGGTAGATAAACACATTAAACGTATTAGTCTTTCAATAAATTAATATTTATAAAGCTGCCTCTCCAAAGTCTGATCTAGCCAATTCGTAATTCACCTGTGTGTACGTTCTATCGGCGCAGTAGCAGAATGATTTAAACGCCAAGTAAGCGACACTGACTCTGATGCAATATGTAGCGTCTGGGATTGTAATGTGGTACTGAGATCTTAACGTTTGAATTTATTGCTCACCAGTTCTGAATTGACGACGTTAAGACCCTTTACTGAGACATAAAACGAAACTGAGTGCGAAAGTAAAATTGAAATATGATTAATATAAAATTATATGCCTGCCTGATAAAATATGACCGTATGTAAGCTGCACACTATGTCAATGTTAAATATTTACCAAATTAATGTTAATGGGCACAAAATAAAAATATCCGGCTTGTTAACTTAAATAAAAGCTGGGGAAACACGTTTTGTAAAAGCTAATATTCATTAGAACTCGCTTTATTGCTTTGAAAATGTATAAAGATAGGTTAACATAGGTAAAAAAATTGCCAATTGGATTTAAAAATAGTTTGGAAAATCCAAAAGTGCACGCCTCATACTTATCACTCATTCATAAACGAAAAAGAAATTCAAAACATAGTTTAAAAATGAACAATTTATCACTTTTCATGAAGTCGTAATGTCAACGACTGACAAAGATATTTACGTTGGCAGTTGCTAGGCAACGGCACCGGATCAAGGTTGAAAATATTTAGATATTGATATTATATTTTAGTTAGTATTTTATTAATTATAATTAAACTACTATGAATAAAAGAGCCATTTTCAATAGGGTTCCTTCTACGGCTGAAACGAATGTATAAAAAAAAAATTGACTCAATTAATTGATTTTATCGCAAGCTACAATGTTTTCAGGGATCATAAATTGACGGACAGGAAATTTTTTTCAACTATTTTGATGCTTTTTCCATTTCTGCTGCATTAAATCAATTGTTAAAAAATACAATATTAATCTCCATTTAATCATCTATACAATGGTATATAAATTAAGTAGGTTCTGTGTACTAGCAGGAGTGAAACAATAAAAACAGTTGCAGAAATGGGGCAAAAAATATTTTTCGATCGTAGAGCACACTCTAATGCGAAGCATTACGAGTCGTGCAAAACGAAGTACTGGAAGAATAATTATATTTATCGGATGATTAATTTATATGTTATTCGTCCGATAATCGGACGACTAGTTTAGGTGTTATTCGTCCGATAATCGGACGATTAAGAGGGCCCTCCGGTCCGTCTATCGTCAACGCGAGCATGGTCGAAAAGCTTGTTGTTTCATCCAGCGCAAGTGAGAACTACTAACAAGCAAGTGAGAACGCGAAAACATTGTACGAAGAATAGTGTGTAAAGATTTGTTTCAGGCCATACGTGTTTTTGAGTAAGCCTTACAAGTTTGTGAAATAAATGTTTGTCATTTAGAATCTTCATAACAAGTGCGAAGTTTCTATGAAGATGTTTTCTTTACTTTTATAATTCATGAGTACATTATGACCGGCCAAAGCTCAGGTAAAATTTGTGCAAATAAGCCGATTTTTGGAGGCTTATACTGAATTTGTTTCTAATTTATTTTATGTTTTGTTCTCATAGAAACCTAGATATAGTGCACAAGATACATATTACATTAAAAAATTCAAAGAAAGATGTGTTACTAGTTTACTACGCTATAACCACGTACGAGCGTTTGTATGAAAAAATATTCCGACGAACTGAGAACCTCCTCCTTTTTTTGAAGTCGGTTAAAAAGTACGACGGGTTGGCCGCTCTTAATTTAAGTTGGTATATGTTATTCGTCCGTTTACCGGACGACTAGCAACAGCCTTTAAAAAACTGGGGTAAATGAAGCGTGCATAAGTGTTATGAATCGGATAGAGTAATAGAAAGATTCTGAATTCTGTCTTGGGCCTTGGCCAACAAGCATCGCATTGCATTTAACCTTCGATTAAGATTGCAAACTTCTCAATCTTAACTTAGGGTTAATTGCATAACCCCCAGTCAACGTTAAGGGGTTTCAAAGTTATTGCGAATTGACATTACTAAAATGAAAACAAAAAAAAGGCAATACAATTTATGATTGTCGTATTCTTAAGCACATACCTAATAATAGATCTAACACTGAGTCGCGAAATGAGTCTCACAAAGAATAATCGCTGCGATATTTTGCTGATACGTTTAATAAATTGATCGGTAATCGGTATGAGGCTAGCGTGTGTGGGAACCTCGCGGGGTTCGGCCACAGTCTTCCGGGATGTGGCGTCTCGGGTGTCACACCCCGAGCCTTTCGCACGCATGCCCTGCGCGCGCTGAACCGCGCAACATCGCTCACTCACGCTTCTATCCTCTACCTCACTGCTGATAAAAAATATTGCTCGTCTTCTTCATCAATTTTGTGGTCGACATATCTGATCAATTAATTGATTTGATCAAATCAAAATTGATTTATTCTAATTAGGCTGAGAATCAGCACTTTTTGAATGCCAAAATTAATTATGACAGTAAAACGCTCGCCCGTCACCACTTTACATTATAATGCTTTAGCTGGCAAGAAGAAGTGGCGCAACAAACTCCCCAGCTAAAAAACGTATCATATCTTTCTATAAATTGATTTCATCTAATTGTGTCTTCATTTATTTATGTATGGCTATCCCAGCTAATACGAAGTTTATTTTATACGTATACCTAACATCTTGCACGGTTAACGTACGGTCAGTTTATTTTGATAACGCCGCGACCTACTTAACGTGTTTAATACAACATTAAAGTCTTCTCGTTTTGTGTCAACAGGAGCTTTTGAACAAAAGCTCATGTTAAAGTTTGTAGACGACCAGTCTACTAACTGTAACATGAGCTTTCCTTGATCTTACGGCTGTGTCTTAAATTCAAGAATTTTACTTAATTTGTGATTTATGCCATGACGTCTTCAACATTATTGATGCCTAACTAACTTGCTAATTGTCTTCGTCTGGGCCATTAAATTTATTTTTATTAGCTAATCAAATCATTCTGTTTTCAGCATTAATGTTGGTCGAGACAAGTACATATAGACAGAACAACAAAAAAACATAATGATCAAAACGAAACCAATTAGTGGACATTTTATTTTTATTGCCTATAAGTCTTTATTTTATAACATTCAGCTGATTAGATTACATTTGAAATCAACAAAATTTTAATTTCCCTGGGGTATCATTTAACCATTTGAATTACCTATAACTCTTCCTTTCCGCAATTGAGAGAGGATTCACACGTAGGCCTCCAAAGATAAAATCCAAAGTGAAGGCTACGTTAAAACGGTAAGTGCTCGTTAAGAATTCTCAATGGGGACTTTAACACCTGACAATGATATCTTACATTACGAGTAAATACCTGAGAATCGACACGTCAAAAGCCCTCTTTTGGATTTAACTATAATTTTCAAACATGTTCCCTAAATACATTCAAATGATTATTTATAACATTCCTACACAAGGTTGGAAGCATCTCCATAAAACTTCATGTCCATATCCTATTAAAATTCGTCCTTCAGTCCAAGCTAGGGTGGTGACATGTAGTGAGTCGTGACCTGTCCGGTCGCCGGCGGTCACGCCCCATTTACCGCGAGCCTCTTCTGTGGACCTTAACTGTTCCTGCACTATGCCCGCAGCATTGTTTCAATTCGTAGAATTTCAAAGCATTATACACTTGTTCTGATAAAAATCTACATCGATTTTATGTCCCCATAATGGTAAACAACTCCAATAGCCACTAAAAATTCTATTCTGCCGCCGGCTTCAAAGAATTCTTAATAGTCGCAAAAAGCGAAAATATGAACGAACAAATCTAGTTTGATACATAAAACATTGCTCTATTAATGTCTTACTTAAGAATGTTATGTTGCACAACTAGCTTGTGCCAAGCATCAAGTTAATTTATAGTAACTGATGTTATAATTGATAAAATGCAATCGCTTCTTGGCGTAATAAAATGTTGTCGACAATCTATACATTCAATCACAAGACATCATAAAACGAATAGTAAACGAATAATGTCTGTGTTGAGATCCTGTTGTAGGCAACAATTTTAGGCACATAAGTATTATCTAGTTCGTATATAGATTGTCTAAGTGCACGCCTAAACTGATGACGTTAGTGTAAATACCACAAGTCAATGATCGGAATAAAAAAACAATCATCGCCGACCAATGAAAATCAATTAATCGAGTCCAACACAAAAAATTAACGCTCGGCATAGTTTTATTGGCGCCGCCGAGTTGATCACTGAATGCTTTAATTTAATATACGAGCATATAATGGGCCAGTTTTTCTCTGTCTCTTTTTCATCCCATGCGATAGATAGAGCGAAAAATGTTCCTGCCTTTAAATATTCATGATTATTCTTTGAATTCCTATAATAGGTAGAAATAGTTAACAATAGTATTTTTAGATGAATTATGCTCTTTTGTGGTAGTGTTAATTGATTTAATCAATCTACAGTTGAACGGTAAAAATATTGACAAAGAACTTTAATGTTAATTTTATTTGTCAATAAAATCTCGAATAGCTTAAAAAAATACTCTGTGGTGTAAAATTTAAATACAAATCTATTTATTAACTGATAAACAAATAGTATCGTACTATTCGGAATCGGATGTGACTGGAGCAGATGGCTTTACGAAGGATTATTTTAATGAAATACAGCAGGTTGAAGAAGATTTTTATACTGAAGGGGAGAGCGTAAGGAGCGGAGGATGGTCGTGCGCGATCCGGCCTTGACCGCGACCAACAGAGAGCCACGACCGCAACACACATACCTACACAAAGCACATTAATTATTTATAAGATCCAAATTAATACTAAAAGACTCGGATCGTACAAAACGCCGGAATAAATGAATAAACATCGAAACAAATTGCCTGCGACCGCGGGAGACTCCGTCGGATATCAGTGGTCGAGCTTTTGAAACAATGAATGCTCTTTATCGTTTTAGGATGACTTTAGGTAACTTTTTTTTAAATTTACGACTTTTGTTTTGTGCCGCTATAGGGCGTATTCACATGATCGCTTTTTTAAGAAATATATTCTTACCTTAGATATACCTAGCTTTTAGCTAAAAAAAGCATGTATAGTAAATTACAAATACTAAGTACAACTTTTGAGTAGAATTAATTTTCATATTCTGAAGACACAACAAATGATTTTGATGGCCACTAAAACTGGTAAATAGTAAATAGGTAATACAAGTTCTATGTTTATAGCTTTGAGGCAAAACTAACTTTATAAAAAATACAAAGACAAGACAAATAACATAGATTGTAGAAATGAATTAAACATACCATTTAAGATATCAAACATAATAATGATCATTTGATGTGAGGAAGGAGCCCGCTCCTTTAAAAAGCTTATACGTAGGACCTACTTCACTAAAGGCTACGAAAGTAGGATTCTTGAAATGCTGCTTTTTGGAAAGTCCAACTTATATGTGGTGTGTCATCGACCGGAGGTACACTTTACAGCCTCGGAGGAAACACCAAGTTATCATTTGCAACGACGTGACTCGTAAGAATTTGGAAGTAGGGGGATGTAACAAGCGAAAACCGCTTAGATTAATAATTCGCATATTTAGGTATAAAAGCTTTTGCGGCAATTTAATTATTAAATTATCAACGATGTAATCACTATAGCTACATTGGAACAAAATTAATTAACAAACTTGTTTAATAGGTAGGTATCCTATTCATTTAGCAGAAAGCAATTAAGGCATATCGTACACACCTTGTACAAAACATACCTAATATTTCTAAATATTAAATAAAGCCTACAGAATGGTCGTAGTTTAATAAGATCCATAATTAATTTCTCAAATAACTTTTTGACAAAGGACTTCGAGGGGTGCAGAAATGTTTAAGAAAGAATTGATAGCTAATACATTAAGTACTTCGTTAAACACTTGGAAGATAAATAGGAAGATAAGAAAAATACACATCTTACAGCATTGTAAATAAAATTAGTGATTCATTGACGTAACAAAACAAAGATAAATGATTGAAACTTCATTACAATTGTAAGACAGTGCGTTAAGTGTTATCGTCAGCCACGTTACCCACATTCAACACTTTTGCTCTTGGGTCTGAACACTGAGTTTCTTATAGACCCATCTGCAAAATTAATTGGAACTATGCGAACGCACCGGAATGCTTCCATAATATCTAAAAACACAAGCATACATATAAATACTTGCTTCTCTCATCGTTATGCCGTATACATATATATAGATATAAGTAGCCATTGAATCACCGGTGTAATTATAGAAGTGGGGGATTGGCTGCGATGCGGCCGCGTGCGCAAGAGACGGTTATAGTTTTCTCCGTGAGTGTGAAAGAGAGGGATGCTAACAAGAGGCTCGTTCGTCCGTTTGATCGACACCGCCGGGGCGCGGGCGCGGGAAGCTGTCTGAGATGCATTCTTCTTGTAAAGTTCAACTATATATTTGGCCCGTCCCGATGCCTGTAGCCCATATTGTACAGTTATGTACCCGTAATTGATAGACACTCGGCTTTTGCCGCGTGACAGTTTTTAGCACCTTGAACGTAGATTAATGTAAACACTTTCAGGGAAACCACAGTTTTTCCTCAACACGCGTACTTTGCATTAGTGAAATATCACTAATATCAAGTTACAATAACATGTCATGTCTTCAGTCATGATTCAACACATTAATATTCTTGTAGATTTTCTTTTCGGAAAAACCACGAACAGAATGTACTTAGGATACAATGACACAATCTCGTTTGTTTACGAAAGAAAACAAACAATATGTCAAGAAATACTGTATTTTCCTGCTGTGTATGACTTCAAATTAGCAAAATAGTACTAAACCGATACGTTAATAAATTATATTGAGCTTATGGGACCGCAAATAATTGACAAGCAAATAATTTTCCAATTTTTTTTAACACCATTTTGTTATCCGTCTTTTCGAGTCCAGTTTGTACTGCTAAAAACTATGTTATACTGTGCAAACATGCAGATTTTTGACCAGAAACAAAATAGTTTTTCTTCAAATAGAGCCAAATATGGAGCGGCGTCGCGCCGCCATACAAAAGACTTAAACGCACTTGTGTGCATTTCGAAATAGGCAGCGCTCTTTAAAAGAAAACATTTATGATTATGTTTTACAAGTATTATCTATATCTGTATTAATAAATTTAGCATTTTATTATTTACGATTTATATTCTGTTCGAGTTATTGAAATTGCTTTGGTGTAGCTTTCTTAAAAATAAAGTACGGAATGTTAAAGGTATCTCTACTTTATTAAAACGGATTTAATATTTCGTTCTGTTTTAAAATATTCCTAGATGAGTTTAGTAACGTGTAATTAAAATACTTCATCGGCTCCAGGGCTTTGCTTCAATGGATAATTTGTTGTGTCTCATCATTCAACGCGTGATATGTTAACACTTTATAACCCCACGAGACAGGGAATCCTAGTGTTGGTCCAGGGAATTGGTTAAAATCTAGCGGCTAAGGCTCGCCCTATGTATTACTATTTTTTTATTATTATTATCATTTTTACGTCTCTGATCTTTCTCGGGAAGTCGAGACCCCCTGGGTCCCGGACCTTCGGAAAGCATACGAGGGACCGAAGCTAACTTGCAGAGGCCCGTTAGACGCTTTTAATTATTTTATTATATAAAAAATGAAAACTAAATAAGTACCTGTTTTGACAGAGCAGTGTATGTATGAGCGGCTCTCGTAGAAGACCCAGTCGAAGCCGGCCTCCACTGCCAGCCGCGCCAGCATGCCGTACTTGGCACGGTCGCGGTCGCTGGTGGTGAGGTCCACGGCGCGGCCCTCGTAGTGCAGCGAGTGCTCCAGATGCGAGTTCTCCTCGTCCCAGCCCTCGATGACCCGCAGGCGAACACCCGGCCACTGGTTCATCACGCTGATCGCCAACGTGTTCAGCTTCTCCTTGCATCTCTGAAATTTGCGACTTTAAAGATCAGTCTTTCGTCAAGTAATCTTCAAACCGGAGCAGCGGAAACGGCACGATGAAGTGCAATGAATAGGAATGCTTCATTTTGAATAACATTTACGTAAGAGAGTGCATGATCCTAGCTAGATGAATCTCGGTATAATCCTTTCATCCAAAGATTGTAGACGCCCAGACATAAACAATGATTCAACATCGTAAGCGTTTACTAAAGCTCGCAGAGTTTACAGAATTCAAAGGAACGCGAATGTTAGTGCATATTGTAACAATTCAAGCCCCACGTGTTAACAGCCCTCGGCAAACATCATGATATCTAATATTTACATCGCAATTCGCGTCGACCACCTAAAAGGTCCGTAAGTGGAGTGCGCACTCAATGCACCTCTAAGAAACAATATCGACGCTCTAAAGACATGCGAAACTTTTTGTTTACACCTACTAAAGAAAATACCAATAGATGTGCTAACAAATCGACAAACGCCGCCGCCCCAACGCCAACGCCTCACAACACAGGATGTCGGACGTTTGTCGTCAAAGAATAAATCAAATTACACACGCTGCACAAAGGATCCACACGGATTTGTTTGTGGACCAGCTCCGCGGGACGAATGAGGGAAATGTCAAAATATTTATAAAGAAATGCGGACAAAGCTAGGCGCACCGCGTGGCGGCTTTGTTGCACGATGTCAACTCACTCTATGCAGATTTCAATGTGAAAAAATTTGGAGATTGACGTAACGAATCGAAGCTAGGAACCGAGGCGGGCGCCCCGCCTGGCCGGTGTAGTCGACCACATTCAAGCGACAGATAGTTTGGAGCACCGTATATAATTACTTCTACGAACGTTTCAACCGCCTAATAAAGAGTTGCGAGAACTGCGACATATTTAGCATCGTCGGCGATGCTTTTATTTTTTGACATATCACGACATCAAAATTCCTCATGTTGGTTTCGCTTTTCTTGCTGAAAACGATTATTTTATAAGGTAATTGTCTTGGTTAATAAGCTTATCTTTAGCGAAGTATGCCTATAATCAGAGACGAAGACATCGGTGTGAAGTGCGGAGGGTGGGAGGGGACGCTGCTGCACGCTCAGGAAGCTCAATGTTTGCTTCTCCGCAGACGTCTCGGTCCGCACTAAAACAATCGAATGCTAAATGCTTGTACAAACACTTGCTGCATTTAAACGTGGGAACACATCGGTGGCGCAATTAAGCATCTCTCACCATCGTAACACCAACATTCTTTCACTAGCAACCTTCCTTCCAATAATATGAGTTAAATATCTTTAGAAGGATTATTTTTTTCAATAAATCTGTCGTTAATGAATTAACAGTTAAATAGTCTTGGAAATGGCCCACTAATTCCAATGATGCCAATCATTGGAATTAGTGGGCCTTTTCCAAGACTATTTAACTGTTAATTCCTAACATATGGTCACCTTTGTATGAAACTTAAGGCAGATATCGATTTGTGCATTCAAATCTAAAGAGGCAGACGAAGCAGACCTCATATGGGCACGGAGGGGCGAGGCGACGTGGCAGGCCCGATAGGCTATTATAAATTCATTATGCATATTTTTAGTAAACAAGCTGTCGATCACAATGCTCACGCGCAGCGGGGAGCCTTGCCTCCGACACCTCGCCTTGTCCCGGTCGATACCTACATACCCTAATATCACGATTATCATCAACTCGGTATGCACCTACAAATGTATGTATACATGAACTTACACATCCAATAAGATTCGAATATTAAACCAGTTTTTACGACCAAGTCAATTTACGTAAATTTATTTTCGCAAATTATCAAATTACACCACATCAAAAGCTCATATTCAATTATATTGATTAACAAAAAATATAACAAGCGTATCGAATACCTAAGGTCAAGTTTTGAAGCGAAACTCCAAGCTACCTGAACCGGTGGCGACCGAAGCACTTGCGGACGCATAATGAAGGCCGCTCGATGGAACTGAGGTAAAAATGGAATAAAAACTCTCAGGATCATCGCACTGAAACAGCGGCTGCAGTAACGTGAGAACGCCGAGTGCTGTCTGCGACCGCGCTGTGCAAGCGCACGCACGCACTTACTGAGATACTAGCACATCCTGAACACCACTTAAACCAATACAATGTAGATAAAATATTATGTCGCTAAAACTCCTATCTCTCATATTATCTAAATGGTACTCCCATACAAGCAGTCTCCATGGCGGCACCATTCGCCACCTCGTCCTAACTCGGACTTGCCGCTAATTTATAACCACCTCCCTCCGCGACCATAACAATATATTAGGATAATTAAATGGCTCTTTACATTCCTTAACACATGATTTTTTTTCTACAAGGCCACTAGAGTCGAAAAGCCGACCAATGCTGACTGGTTTTTGATGTCCCGTTTTTTGTCTTTTTGTGGAAACCACAACAAATAGTTTAAGGGCATTTTTTTGTAATGCCGACCGTTCATTTTGTTCACGCGAACCCAAAAGATTTCTACGCGAGGGTGTTGGGTATGGGTTCACGTAAGCACCTTAGACGAGTTACCTGTATCTCAAAGTATGAATGTAATACAACTAACTTTTAAAGCGTTCCTATAAACTTGCAAAAAATATATTATAAATAAAATTGCCTGTATTAACCAAAACATTAACAATGTAAACATTTTAAAAGTGTAAACATTCAAATTTAGTGACGGACCGAGTACATTTATTATTGTTGCAGATCTGTTTAGTCCGGCCGACGACTTAAACGGCACACAAAATCATTTAAGTTAAAATAAGACCACTTAATGCTCGATTTTTATAGCCTGCCTTAGTTCCCATCATACTTAGGTACCTGCAGAAATGACGCGTTCCAAAAACGTATGGTTGAGTCAAAGCTAAATAACATTTTCGACTCAGCAAAGTACAAATTAGTCGGTATAATATCCCTTGTATCAGACTAACACCTTGTCTTTATGGCAATGAAATATTTTTTTCGGATTGGTGGATGGTAGTGCTGGGAGGGACGATGAATGATTTCTCACAGATCGTTATGTTCAGTCACAAATAGTCAGAGAAACCGCAACGTGTGAATCACTAGCCCAGGCGGCCATTTTGATTTTTAACTTTTTTACAACCCGTATTAGATTGACTACGTAATTATATAGCACAGACACGGCCCCATGTTGCAGACCACGGATTGTGTTGATTACTTAGCCAATTACTTACGGTCTTATTTATTTATTAGACATATCTTATTAATTTTGTAAGTCTATTCACGCGTGAAGATTCTTTACAATATTATTGGTCCCATAGCTATTCACTGCGGTGTGTGCATGTAAACACTACAAATATTGGCTGACCATAATTCCTAGTGTCGTACTAGCTGTCGAACACATCATAAATATGCATCGTGTGGGTGCATCACCTGTCTGTCATGTTCAAAGCCCTTTAATGTTTGTCCACGAAAAATATCACCCTTTGTTGTCTTAATGCGGCTGTCGTCAGTGCAATGCCGAGCCAAGGCGCGGTAACACATACATTCCCTCACAGACACTCATTTCTAATATACTATGAAATGTTGCCAGCCATAATCGCCTCAACTCGTTAGCAGATTCTATTTGTGAGCAAGAACTCATCATGCCATGAGAAGTTCTTAAACACTTATCTCTCTCTTATTTTAGGCGAAATGCAAACCTTTACAAAGAGTTTAAGTCAATGTCAATCTTCAATAAAGAATTAACAAATAGAAAAGTAATCGTCATGAAGTAAATTCATCTCATTTAGACAAGATGTTAGCCAAATTTCAGTCCATGATCAATTAAGGATTCAAACAAATATGGCTTATACACACTTGTACTCATTTCTGAGAGGTTTTTTTCCCATTGAGGGCTATATTCCGTATGTAAAGGCGCGCTAACGAATACAGTCCACAAGGCTTTTAAGGAGACGCGGGCGCCTTTCACTATGTTGGAAAAAAACTTTTGAAACAAGACACCGATATGCGGTGTTTGCTTGGGCCACAGACCTCTGTTAATGAAACGTTACACTTCATTCACTCAACTGGAGCAAGTGCCTTTCCAGACACAACGAAGTTTACTTTTGTACCTGTGTTAGAATACGCTGAATAACAACATTTACATCACCCGCAACCCGTTGTCATACGTGTTACATTATAACTAGCTGCATTCCCTGCACGAGGAATGTGTATTGGCTTTGTGATTAACATAATGTACCTTTGAATTCACGCGTGTATTTTGTAAATCTTAAAATCTTCATTGAGGAAAAGTACCAAGCAGATGACAATGGGCCATCTTATTAACAAATAATTGGTTCCAGCTATGCTTGCTTCTTTACCCCAGGGACCGATCTGTTAAGTTCTGTTTTATATAACGTTATTGTATGTTTACAGTTGTTAATACCCACGAGACGGATGTAATACCATAATTTATATTATTGTGATCACTAAGTCTGGCTGACGCGAGGTCAATGGCGGAGTCAATGAGAGCACGCTCACTAGTTGCAAGTCATCCGAATGAGCGATGGAATCCATGCTTCCGACATCGATCAACTTCGTATATTTATCCTTTGTTTTCACCGTTCTCTTTGCATAGTAATTCTAATTTAACATTGTTTTAAAGATGATGCTAAAGAGAAGAAAGTCAAAGAAAGATATGAAAAAGATGAGCAACTCCTTGTTGACAGATGATATCACACATTCAAGAAGATAGTTTCGTGATTTGACACCCAATTGCTGTTTTATCAGTACTTAAAATACTATTTAAAAAAACTGATTTGTGCTTAAGCTCCAGTGTGGAACATCAGATTACTTGTCATGAAAGATTGACGTGATTTTAATAAGGGGTGCCTCCAGCTGTTAGGTTAGGTATGATTTTCTTATAGATTCTGCGTAGCTGATAAATAATGTTAACTTTAAAGCAACATCATTATGAGAAAATAAAAATCATCAGTTTACAACTGAAAGGGGTTAGAAGTAGCTCATAACTGCGCACCTTGCTTGCCGCTACATCGTCGTAAATACCATATTCGCTAAATCGCGGAAGGCTATAAACATTAACTGGCGTATCGCGCTAATTTCCAGCGTCAACCCTCGTCGACTCGATAACTGCTGTTGATCGATTTGCATCCGTAATTACGTCACTTTTAGCGAGCAGGTGATGAAAACGCGACAAGTACGTGATTGCGGGAGGCGATGCCCGCCCCTTCCGACGCGACCGGTTCAGAGCTTTTAAGTTGGCGTTGCGCCGCCGCCGCCACTACCTCGACTATCATATGATCGCTGTCAGAGGTCTAATAGATAAAACTAAGTATGTATTTGATACTTTATATAAATATTTTACATTTTAATCTTAACAAATGCCCTACCATATAAACATCCAAAATCTCGAAACAAAATAATGGTCTGTCTTCAACTAACATCAAAGCTCAATCTAAATCAAAAACATAAACTTAAAAGCGGATTCTCGGCGCATCTCTGTTATCGAAATGAGTTATTGATTTATCAGTACATCAAAACTTGATAATTCTGCTTGTCGCGTCGGATTTGGTACGCGCCGATGCGCGGCTCACGCATAATCTCCGCGGTACGGTCTGCCGCTATGATTCACACCTAACAACCTATTCTCATCGAGATCTCAACTTCAAAGAAAAATAAACCATCTTTGTTACACCATTGACGAGCAATCGCCTCTCTCATTGTTTATCCCTCGCCCCAAAGCGAGGTGACCACATCACGTGGGTGTTAAGTAAACAGCCGCACACGTATCACACTATACGTCCTCTTTTGCTGACGGTCCCGAGGAGCCTCTTGATAATATTTTATAAGACAAATAACCCGATAAAGATGTTTTGACGTGAACCCGTGTTCATCGCTCACACCGAAATGCGTCCAGTGAACAAGTATAATAAAATATTTATTTACAATTTTGTGCTTTCGGGTAGAAAAGAAATAAAAGTTCTAATTTAGTGTCAACTTTATTGGTGGCGAGCGAAGCGTTAAGGCGATCGGTCGAATGTTTAAATACGTTGACAGGACTTAAGGCGGTGGACTTCACGTAGATCCATTAGCATTGTTTTAAAGGATTAGAGCGGCGCTTACCAGACACATTGTGGGCTTGTGGGGCGATGTGTCGCTCGACACGCATATTTTTCTGACACATGTCTTTTTATTTCAAATAATCAGTGTGAAACGACTACTGTATCTAAGGTGCTGATAAGTCATTTTCTTTTGTTCCTTTGTTTTAATATAAAAAGAACTTGTTGAGCTAGTTCTTTTACTACCAGAGTAGCGTACCAGAGTGCGTTATCTATACTAATATAAAATGGCATACCTATATTTCTAAATCTGGGCGCTTTGACCGCTGTCGTGTCAGGCTGGCGTCCGCGGTTAGTGTCATATTACACAAAAGATCGAACGTTTTTAGATTGTTTTGGGTCGAAATAAAAACCGATGTCTCCGACAATTTTACAAAATCACCCGACGACAGAGGGTTTTCGTTTTTTGAACTAAAACCTTGCAACATTAATCTGACGTGCAACTACAATTATAAACCTTAATATAAACAAAAGGATTCCAATCTTCTTTTTCGATCAGTAAAACATATCTTGGCAGAGTTTCATGGAATATTGGTTTACATGTTGTAGTAACGCGCATCAAATCTATTGATGATTTATTGAAGAGACAATTTTGACGTGGGACTAAGTTGTTGCGGTCGTTTCCGCATCACTACTTGCGTGGAATTCAGCGACTACGATCGTAAAACACTTTAAATAGACAGCTTTGTACAAACTTAACGAACATTATTGAAATATTATTCTAATGCGATGACGCATTATCGAAACATGATTCATTTGGTTTTTGTAGGACATGTCACAGGACCTCCAAATGGTTATCATAAAGAGCGCGAGATAATTCGTTCGAGAGTCGCGTGTTGTTATTTATTTTGAGGTAGTAACTGTTTTTATCAATGGGCGTCCATTAGATGAGGCTTTTGTGTGCGCTGGCGCGAGGGCGTGAGAATAGCTGCGCGGGACATAACTTTTTGATTGCATATAACCTTTTAATGTGTCACTTCTACGTGCTGTGAAGGTTTACGTTCAAGATTTAGCTTTCCCAGGCCTGTTTTGCAATACCTACAAGTTTAAGTTACGAAGTTAAATTGGAAGAAGAGTGTTTTAATTACAAAAACGAAGATGAACCTAAGTACTACAGTTATGGTTTGTTTTTCATTACGAAACTTACTGAAAATTCAGTGGGTTAACGCGAACTTAAAGTAAATAGAAAATATTTCATAAAGAATAAACATTAACTCGATCAGGTGGCATGACCGAGAATTAATGCGGCTTATCTTGTGAACAATGCATAGGTACGCTGGAACATCAGTCAAATGTCATTGTAAGCAGGCGAGAAGCGGCCGCACGATTTATTAATTTAGTAGATATAAACATTTACGTTTCTTAAACCCGTTTAATGCTGATCACCATTTAAAATAAAGCGATATGAACGACCTCGCAAAAATAATTCGGCACCATCAAACGCATCGTTGGAAAATTAATTATCAATTTGTCGTGGGTGCCAGGGCGACATAAATCGATCGGGTGTATCTGCCTCCAGCCACATTAGCCACGCTCCAACATGAGATAAGGATAACAAATGCTCAGTTTAATGTTATCTCGACATCGCGGACATGAGAGAGCTTTTTGCCACCACATCCTTCGACCTTCTTGTGTTTGGACCTTCGATATCTTTAATAAATTCATGCTCGTGTACCAAGAGAAATATTTGTTTCATTTGTAACGTTATCTTCTCCGGTTTTTATGGCTACGTAGGTTTCTTATATGTTTGGCAGTTTTCTCAAATGGGTCTTTGTAATCTAACATACTTTTGTGTGTTAGAGTCTTGCCCACAAAAACATGCTAATCACTGTAGTTTGCGGCTAGTTGACACGTCAGGAGGCGGTCCTTCATTTTCACAAGCGCTAGGTTTGCGACAACGCCGTTCTGTTTCCACGTCGTCAAACAAAACGGATACTTCATAGCATGATTGTTTTATTTTCCATTTGAAGCATTAATTTATTGAAGTATACAATTATTGTAAAACCAGTTTCACTTCATTCGACAGTAACACAAGCTTTGCTACGCGCGCTACGTAAAAGCTCCGCGCGTCATCGACTACATCAAAAATCATTTTATTCTTGAACTTATCTATATAAAAGTATTACTATCCATAAAATATACATACCTATTACAAGTTTCCGTTGAGTTTGACTTATTTTATTGGTGGCAATAAATAGGACGTTTAGTATTCATGTTCTGCGATAAACGATTACCTGTGAGGCAAACGCATAATAGGGATAAAAAATTGCATACATACATTAACCGGTTATTATATACGCCCATAATATATCGAGTGCGAAGTGTTGAAAAATGGAATATTTATGTAAGTTTCGTTCTAGCTTAACACAACTTAGTTGCGACAGAATTACGAATAAAGCTAGACTCTACATACGAAACATACTTGCTGGTTATAAATTTATGATGGTTTTAGATGCTTGTATTACATTATTTTATAACAGTTATCTAGAAATTAACAGTGTGTATCTGTGATTTATTTCGTAACCATCCACCAACTTTAAGTGACATTCTGATGCCAAACCTAGAATATTTTAAACTTGATCAACGTTTTGCATTTTATTTTTCTCAAATTTTCCAGACGCGTCATCCCGTATAGAAGTGGCGAGGAAAGCAAAACTTTCATTACACGATCACAATTCCTTAAAACGCCTTTTTTCAGCATTAGTAAATTGTAGCCAGAATGACTCAAACAACCCAGCTTGAAATCCAGAAGACATCCTGTATAGCCACAGCAGACAGCCTTAAAGTAACCCACATAGCTAACCACAAACGTTAGGTATATAGTATACAAGGGTATCATGGGGAGTTATTCATATTCAATATAAAACAGCGACCTCTTTCAGCCGCAGCTAGGGTATAATTATCAAGCCACGGGCGCATGCGAAATTGGGGTCTCACCTCGAGTCGGCGGCCATAAATAAAGTAAAATGACCGACGCGGTGGGAGGAACTGAGCGTTAATGAATAAGCTGCCTGACCCGGCCAGCCGGCCCGGAGCACTGCCATCATCGGGAAACCCGCCTGGCTTCACCGTTTCTATTGGTCATAATGATGCCTTACCTAAAACCAAATTCCTCAAAGATCAATAGGTATATAAATGACGTGCTCGTGAAACACATAATAACTTCGTATAAAATCTCAGTTTCCCCTCGGTTCGGTATCCGCTTGCCAGTGCACTGTATTGGAACTCGATATCATTATTAACGCCCGATTGTGGTATGGAAAGCATCAATTTATCTCACTTACACAGACTCATTCAATTTATCTTCCAAGTGATCGGATTACACAATTGTAAATAAATGTTAAAAATTACCCAACAAGAAACACTAATTTGAATATGAATAGTTAGGCGCCATGTAGGCAGGTACATGAAAAAACCGGCCCGAAATAATAATGGTAGACAAATGTCCCCCTTAGAGAACACAATGAACGGCTTTTGAGCGATCAATCCACTTTTAAGACATGCTAATTTGAAAGTCTAGAGCGCTTTATAACTATTTAGGGTCATAATGGACTGCATATATGAATAAGAACAAGCTCTTATGATCCTACTAGAAGAGTTTACTACCTTTCAGTCGGCCCATTTTAGTTTTTGAGCCTTGAGAAAACAAGTTTAGCTACACGAATAAGGAACTCTGTCGTTAACATTTGAGTCCTTATCTACTGCAATTTACTTCAAGGTTATTCATCACAAATTAAGGGGACTGATGATTGACAAGCTATCTTCAAACATTTGGAACAAATGAGTAGAAAATTAAGTAGAACATGTGACGGTTGTCGGTTGTCGTCACGACGCTCACGACATGCGACAGACGGGTCGCAGTAGTCGCAGGCAGGTAGGTCGGGAGGCAGCTATTATTTAAATTAATTGGACATAAAACGACGACGGCGACACAAAAGCGTGTCGTCTGAACAGCCGGGTCGCGGACCGCTTGCGCCGAGCCTCGTGATAAATCAAACATTCACCATTAACTTTTTCATGATCACATTAATGTTGAATATGTATGTGTTTTCAAGACTAAGGAGATATTTTCTTACGTCTTTTCGTTTCGAGTTCCTTAGAGCGTACAGTTAAGGGGAAAATTCCTTTGTAGTGCTTGTCGTATGAATTTCTAAGGAGTGCAGTGAGTGAGTAGTGTGAAGTAAGTAGTAATTATTTAAATGTCTTCCGAGTGCTACGCCATTATTTCGTAGCACTTTACTTTAAACAGATCGACGACTTTTTTTTCATCTGTACTGTAGTTTTATATTCCTCTTGCATTATGCTTAGCTTTGTCCCAATTTTGAACATGTCTAAGATCCTTCGTCTAGCAGCTAGTGTCGTAGGCCGTAGCGGTGGCGATGGAGGGAGGGTGCGTGCGCGCCGGTTCCCGCGTGCGATCGTTATCAGACGTCGCCGTGTCGACTTCACAATGCCATCTTTTGTGTTCCGACGCGATAATTTATTGCCACCAAACACTGCGACTGCGCTTACAAACCGACCGAGATAATTCTGCGATTTCAAATTTAATTCAACCACGCCATATGGATTTGATACCCAACGTCGTATCTTCGTGCAAATAAGTATGGCTGATAAATTATTGTTTTTTGACAACAATGTAGCAAATCTTTGTTTATGTTATGCAAAAACAAACGGTTTTGCAACTGCAGTTTTCAAATAGGTAATATGGCAATGCCCTTTAAAAATTCCTTCACTTATTTTACGAATTATTCTCATGTACAAAACAATGTTGTAAAGAGCAGAGGTTGTAGGCTTATTGTAAATCATGTAGTGACCACTCCTGAACCGTGTCAGGTGATAATTATAGTTATCTATTGTTGTATTTGCAGTCGCCTTGTCTCCTTAAACCTCGAGGACTTTAGCCGAAGCAATTAAGTTGGTCAATACTGTCCTTAAGAAGTTACATAATGGCGAGTAGCTAGTTCATTCAAGCAATAATTCTACTAACTAAATATTTTGTATTGTATTACCTAACAAGTGTAGGTAAAATACCAGTATTTGATAGTACGTAGGACCGTAGGTACACCATTATCTTTGGTTACGCAAACCTTTACGATCGTGCTAATTAGGCAATTTAGTTTCTTAACACAAAGAACACAAATGATGTCTTAAAATCATACGAGTACATTTACTTTATCTACATGTTAGAAGGTATTTATTTTCAATTACCTATACGAGTACCAGCAATAATTTTAAGATTAGGTACCTATTTGTAACCATTTATATCTAAGTGGCATTGTTACCTCTATACCTATAGGTATAGAGGTAACAATGCCACTATAGTATATGCACCTATATATTTCCACGTTTTCCATTAAAGCAAAAAAAATAATTCACTTTATTCTGAAAGTAAGTAGTGTGTAGTAAATAAAAAATATAAATTAAAAAAAAGATAAAGGTTAAATATTGTTTTTAACCCCATAAGTTATAAGTACTTATGTATTTTTTTAGAAACTCTTGGTACCTACATACTAACTTAAGAAAGAAAATAGAATAAAATAAAAATATAATGAAGAAAGTATTAAGAAATAGAAGAAGCCTTGATTTCTAATGGCGTGTAAAACTAGCAGTGTCGGACGATATGCTTTGAAGTACTTTGAGCAATTACAGATATCTGTGAGCACATTTCAGGTCAACACATCGCGCATTTTAATAGTTATGACCGGTGCACCGGCCGTAATATTAAAACAATGACCAATAACTTTGTATTGGGAATCACAAACAGCTTGCATCTGTGCCGCTTTATCTCTCTCGCTAAATAACTGCATCTTCTACAGCAACTTAATTAAAATGCAAGAAAACTATCCCACGTTTATTTATACTGTAAGAAAAAGCAAAAGAGGCGAGACCCTTGGTTTATGAATTGATGTTATCATTCGCAAAGAAGGAAGTTCAACTTTCCCGCGACAGTTTCAATAACAATAAAACACAATCACGACTGAGTCGAGTGTGCCTTATCGGAGGCACGAAGTCGATCGTTCATAGTCAAAATAATGACGTGAACACACCGGCCGTGGGGTCACAATTATACCCATTAGTTTATTAATCGCGAACGAACCCAAGCATTGTTCCGCCGGGGACAATCGTCGCTAGACCAAATAACTCCGGCTCAGCTTACCTAAATACAACAACGGAAAGAAAAAACCAAAGCAAGTATTATGTTTCACATTTGCACGTCATTACCATTTCAAGGTAAATCAATTCTAAACATTTAGGTACTAACTGGTTAAGGATTTCAGGAAGTAGGTGCCTACTCATTTCGCCGCCCCTTGTTATTTATTTTTTAAACAGCGGAAAATACAAGTCATTGTTTTCAGTGGAAACATGATGATGCTGAAGAAACGCTTGATACATTGAAAAATACTAGTTGAAAAGTAAGATGTACTTTAAATAATGCACAATATCAAAAACGAAGAATGCGACTTGAATCTCAAAATGAGTGAGACTCAGAGGCATATTTTTCAAGAGAGGGAGCGGGACAAGAATACAAACCGCGTGAGAACAAATCGCATGCGGTTGAGGCTTCACATGCGCCAACCACGAACCTATAAATATAGCCAACTTTACAATACGAATGCCTTTCTATTGCACGGTAGTTCGTAAATAAGCGTTATGTCAAACGCGCAGTCTTATATCAATACATTCACGCTAAGCTACCCACTCAGTGGCGATTTATACGGATGTCATAGGTTAATGTACATAAAACCTTAAGTAAGGGGCGCTATTCTCATTGAATACGTTTGCAAATACTGGAAAGGTACATCGTTTCAACAACGAAGGTTTTATATTTATATACCAACAGGTGTAGCATATAAAGAGATTTGCACATAGTGTAGACGCTAGATGAATTGCAACAACTAAGTACCAACTAGCAGTGCCATCAGTAGATTTCATCACAATAACGAGTTGCTGCACCATTGGGCTTTAGCGACCAATTGTAATATACCTTCCGTACGTTTATCCGACAAGCGCGTATCTCACCGTTAAACGAACAATCCTGTAGCCCGATAGTTTTCACTAATAAAGTACCATCGCTTTGACCATTGTTCAGCTACAATGTCGCGTATACAATTCCAGTGCAAGTTTATAGATACTTTCATTTAGTAAAAACCTTCCCTGCAATACTAATTTATTACCTACATAGTAGGTAAGTGCCTAAAAAATTTTCATTTTCTGATGCGGGAGCGATTCATAAACGCAAGTAGCATACGTAGGCTCGCATCAATGCCTTCCCATATAAACAACCGACCCATAAAGAAAACCAATTACATGCTCGTGAAGCCATTTTAACAACAAACGAAAATGTAAAAAGTGAAATTGAATGATTTTATGATAATTGAAATTAAATTTTTAATACCGTAGCCTGCAGGGCGGAGTCGTTTGCTACACCAATTGAAATTCCAAACAAAACCTGCAGGAAACAAATTTTCCGATCGCGTAAACAGTTGATCAGAAGTGGGTGAAGCGATATAGGACGAATACGTAAAGGGGAACATTCCTGAAATTAGGAACATGTGATTCATATCGAGAAACGGTCAAACATTCTTAACAAGTAGTAAAACTGTGCTGAACGATGTAGTGGAAACACTGAAGGTATACTATCGAGATAGTTATTCGTCAGCAAATATTGCCCATAAAACGTTCTCTCGTGCCTACTTCCCTTGAACTCGACCGCAGCCGTGTGCTCTGTTCACGGCCGACGTAGAAGCGCACATTCGTAACATTTTGACTGCCTTGTAAGAAATAATTAACAGTATATAATAATTTATATGGACACTTAAAACCTGCCGTAGTAAATTCTGTATCGCCTATTAGGCATCATGACTTTTTATGTTATTCATTCTTTTAATCGATTTTAGATATTTGCAGTTAGGTATTTGCTACTAACTATACCCTGTAAAAAGTTAATCGCCGACGCTCATTTTATGATATTTGGAGTATTCTAAGATGAGCCTAAAAAATAAACAAATTGCTCATAATTCTTGTTACTAATATAGTATCTTGATAAAAGCTTCGATAAGCGAGCCATATGTGCGAATATAAATTATGGTACGATAGAGTAAACAATTGAATTCCAGCGAAGCCGTGTCCTCGATCGTTTTCATCGTAGGGTTTTCCTTATCCATTCCAATTATTGAAAATTACTATGCAAGCTTACATCTATTTCGACATTGTGATAAATCACTTGTTGTATTTCTTTTATTTACAATCAGAGCTTCACACACCTACGTTATAACGGCATTACAACTTTGACATGACTCGATAGCATTCTGAATACTACCTAATTTCCATATCTATTTCACATTTAAATTGTTACGTCGAACCGCACCAGCGATAGTGAAAGTCGTTTATTTTTTGCGACTCATGTGATATGATATACAATAGTAAATAATAATTTACTATGATAATTTCTCGCTGAGACAAAAGCATGATTCACGAGCGGGATGTTACTGCTCGCCGAGATGGTTATAATAACAACTGGCGCGCTCACTCACATTCGCACATTCTCGCGAATTGACTTCAAGCAACTAACACAAGAATGCACTTTACCTTCCGACGAGGTCTCAATCGGTAATTTTTTATATGTTATTACGGACGACCACTGCGATATACATGACACTCGACATGGCGAGATTAATTTCCGATGTGGCAGATTGTCACTATAATTTATGATCGACCATTGTCTCTTAAGTGACGTCATTTCATGCAAGACGTTGCCATCTGATTAACGTGTATTGTTAAAAATATATTTTCAAAGCAAACATTTTAGGGTTGATTGAACAGTAGAAGGTTCCTGATTAATAAGGTAAGTTTAATGAGTTACGAGTTTTTTGGTAAACAAGTGACATGAAAAACTCTGCAAAAGTGAAATGTGTGCCAAAAAGTAAACAGCCAGACGCCGACGACGGCGACAGTGGGACGGTTGGTGCCGACCACAGCGCGGTTGAGTGCGCCGCGCGTGCTGACCGCCGCGTCGGTGCCGTGTCTGTCACACAAACTGGTGACCGCTGCGATCTTCTAGTATTTCAGCTGACCGCAGCGGACCTCAGTCAACGACCTCGACACACCCTGACCATCACAATTTGTCGCATACAATCAAAAACATTTATAGGCGTTAAATCGTCTCTTAAACGGTCCTATAAAGCAGATGTAAAGCGGTCGTAAAATGGTTAGTGCACTTTGTGGAATTGTCAAAGTATAGGTGTTAGGCAGAACAAAATTAAATAATGTGTAAATGCCTCATTACGCCTTCTTAATAAATTTCTCATAAATGATGTGTTAAACCATTCCGATAGCTGCATATTTGCCTTTTAATTGAATTAGAATTCGATGTTAAACAGAAGTGAAAGCTGATACCTGAACTGTAATATCAGTGTAAGGATCGAATATATTCTCACGTTAAATATTTAACATTTTTGTGTGTATGTACGTATGTTATTTAGATATGTCAGTATGTATATTAGATATGGCTGCGACGTCTTGAATAGTCATATTTAAGCGTTAAGTATGCGTGTCTTTAGGGGGCTGTCAGTATTACAAAGGTCTGTCCGCCAGAACACGGCTGGGTGGAGCTAATAAACTATTTGAGTAGAGGCCGTGTGTTGACACTGGCGTTTCACACCTGAACAATGCTCCTCGTTTGCATTAATGTAAATTAGGTTAGGCCGCCCGCCGCCGCCGCGCCTACGTTCAATTAGATGTACCCTAAAGTAGCGCATGTGTGCATGTGTAAACGCAGCTAATAACGTGTACCTACCGAAAACACGTGTGTAATGAGCCGCACGAATATACTTGATATGCGAGGCGATGCGCAAGAGTTCCAACGCTTCAAAGACTCAATGTAAGTGAAAGCTTCAGAGTAGAGCTTGCAAGACGCAGTCCATCATTTGTAATTGAGAACTTTAACTGAATGCATTTCAGTTGATCATTTCCAAAGACACATCTGAAGTAAATGGGTTAGTTGTTTCACTAGGTCGTAAGCAAGCAATATTTCAGCTGAAGTAGTCCAGATTCCAGAAGCTTCACACTGAACCCACTGACAAAAAACTAAACTGATAAAAATCTTCCTGGGGGCCTACCACCACCTTTAAAGCAGTATTATTTTAATCTTACTTCAGTGGGGGAAAGAGATGGAGCTGTATGTCCTGTAGAGTTTCAGCTCTTTCCCACACATAAAGTAATATTAAAATAATACTGCTTTAGAGGAGGTAGTAGGCCCCTTGAAGGGACCTACTCAAAAGAATTCTGAAACGACCGACCTATCACGCAATATAATCTAGCTACTTAAGGATAGGAAAAAAAAGAATAGGAAAGAATCCGAAATAAATAAGAAAACAATACTTATGGCTATTAACCAAATAACTACCTAAAAATAGTTTGTTCTCAAACTCAGCCGAGTTGGAGGCCGGGTGCGGCCGCGGTGTCAAAGACTGGCAACTTCTGTTCATCGTCCGTCAGCGATGCGCCGGCGCGCCGTGATCGCGTAAACAACGGCCGGCGCGCGCAGCCAAACGATTTGCGTTTCTAACATATTCCGCGTACCCAGTACCACTTCCTATTACACTTTAAACTAAATACACTCAAGCGATTTCAAGAAATATTTCAGATTTTCAATCTGCTACATTAACTCCAAATAATAAGACCGCAAAAGGAAATCAACAGGACGTGCCATTAACATTTCCGAACGTCACAAATCACACCACCAAAATGCGAGATGTATAACCGAAAAAGATCTATGCTGGGAACGATTTTTTTTATTGTGAAGCGGCTGAGTCGCACGCGCGGCTCGATTGTGGCTGTGTGGTCCTCGCTAGCCACTTTGTAAATAGTGCGGTTTACCTTTTTCAACTTTTGTGTTTTGTTACCTTTTGTGCTGTTGTAGGGCCAATATTACCATAGCTATTTAGGCTCGTCGGATAAATAAATACGCCATTTATCATGATAGATAACTGATGCACGTGAACGTCGCCGCCGCGTCACAGATGGAGTGAAGATTTGATCTTTACTTTAAACAATTTGTAGTGATTTATCTTTGCATTGTTTTCTAGTAATATTCGAATAAATTATGGTCATCGATGTTAGTATTAGTATGAGGTCGGGGTAATATGTAACTATAATTTATGAGAGGTGCTGCAAATGCTACGAATTGTTTTTCAGCGCTACGACGCTACAAAATTAATCTAGTGGAAGTTACGAATGCCATTTTAATGGTTTAGTAAGAGATAATAATTAAATATGCTTCTTTTATTTTAATGTACTTTTACTTTGTAGTACTTTAATGGGTACATGAACACTGATTTTGTAAAAATATCTGAAATTCCACTGACTGCAGTAGGTACCTAATGTTACCTACACATGGACCCTGACGCGTAACGCAAAGCTTCAACTGTAGCATTCGGCTTTCTTTCAGTGCAGAAGACACAAAAAGTCATCCTTTGTATCATTAACCTAACCGATGTATATTTAAAAGCCGTCCTTTCCAGAATGCGGGCGTCATCGGTGCTACATCAGATCGTAGCACAATAAATTCACCCAAACCGCAGGCTCTTTCACAATATTTGTATCGGGCGTATTACGGTGCGACAAAAAGGGCCGAAAGGGCGGCCCTCGTTGAATGAAGGGAAGGTAAATAAATATAAATAAAAGTGATGGCGGCTTGAGGCACGGGGGGCGTCCCGCGGCGCCTCGGGCCTCGGCTCGTAGACATGCGCGCGCGTCGCGATCTAGCTCTCAACGACCGAAGCTTTTCATCGGCGTAATCAACAGTTAATGTCGTTTTAAGTTGTTAAGCATAAGGTTACAACAATAAAACAGTCACTTTTACAAAAAAATAAGACGTTTGATGTCGTAGCATTGTGTCACGAGGAAAATCACGTAAATTTTGTAAAAAAAACTCGGTTCTTTGAGTTTCTAAGTTTTATTTCCCCCTTTTATAAATCCTATAGAACCGCACCCATTGAAAAAAAGTGATTGAAAGCCGCAACAACACTCACATGAACTTTCCAACGGCGATTTATTGAGAATATCTTTGTACATTGTAAAAATCTCAATTACATGCTCATTGTTCTTTACATGTACTTGTCACACGTCATTAAATGAGACCAATGAGAGTCGTAAATGTATTGTCCGAGCTGATCGCGCTTGTGAGCGTAATCGTACAGCAGGACCAATTACGGGCCTGTGCAGGTCCAACGTGCACTTTTATTGGGTGTAAGATTTAAGTGCCGATCGCCACGCCGAGTTCTGGCCCTGCCTGATTTTTACGGCCACTTAAGCCTTTACGGACCGCTTTTACTCGAAATTTAAGTACATTAATCGTTGTCTATCATTATTGACTTGGAGAATCAGTAATTACGTTTTTGATTCAGCAAATGATGATGGAGTGATGTCTTGGGGCACAAGATGTGCTGCTGTGTGAGGAAATGAAGTAACTTGTAAGCTTTCAGTTAAATTATCAATGTATGGAGACTTGCATTGAATATCCTTAATACCCAAGGCATTGTAGGAATAAGGAGAACAAAATGAAATAGAAATTTTCAGAGCATATCAGTTTACTGGTCACTATCAGGAACTGGTAAGTAGTTATGGTTAATTCATAACTTCGTGAGTGATAGTTCATACAGTTGAATCACCTCAGCACTAACATTTCATAGTCAATACATCATAACGTCGTATAAAACCAGGGAAGGGATCGCAATAAATCAACGAAATCCATCGATCGCGCAAAACGGATTGCACTTTAAAGCTCAAACATTTCGATATTATGCGAACAATCTTACATAAACACACTCCAACAATAAATTTTGGACTTTTCATTGAGGTTGGCGCCTGCTGTCTGACGTCATATGTTACAGGAAAGGAATACGTACCTAATGTACGGAAGGTATGTACGATGACTATTTATTACTTCATTAAAAGAGTGCTATGCGGAAAAAAACAACATATTACGAATTGGCTAATAAAGTAGGTAATCTGCCTAGCCTTTTCCCAACTATATTGGGGTCGACTTCCAGTCTAACTAGATGCAGCTGAATACCTATATTTTACATGGAGCGACTGCCTACCTGACCAATCCAGTAATACGACACCCCTTGGTAAGACTGGTTGTCAGACTGTCGGGCTTCTGCCGACCCGTAACGACTATCAAAAATCCTCTAATGACAGCCGGGACCAACGGCTTAACGTGCTTTCCGAGACACTAAGGAGTCTCGTTATGTAAAGATGGTCACCCATCCACAGACAAACCCCGGCAAGCATAGCTTAACCTGGTGGGTCGACCGATGCGGCTGTTATTACTTAGACACGAGGTCCTCCTAATAAAGTAGGTAAATTATTTGTTAATGACGCAATACCTACTAATGTTGTGGGCAAATTATGTGACGTCACAGTTTTCAGGTAGTCGCTTTGGTACATTATACCTACTCGTATAGGGAAAAACCTTTCATGTATTTCTATCGAAATTATGCTTTGGTTTATCCTTCCTACAAGTACAACGTTTATTTTTAACAATGATGGCCCATTTCTCTACATTTCCTATAGAAAATCCCTTGGATTTACGATCGAGCGAGATGTATCAAAACTCTTTGCTGATGATGCCAAAGTAATCATCCATAAATTGTGGCGGCTAATGTTTCATCATATGTAATAGTTATTATGGACACGGAACCGGTTACTTGTAAAAGTAGTTTTTTAGTACATGGTAAGCTTATAAAATACTTAATTCGTAGAAATTGAGGTGAGTACTTTTTGTATATTTTCTTAACCTCTATGTGCGAGTTTATGTTTGATAATTTTATTGTAATTAAAACTAGTTTTTAAATAACTCCAGAGCAATAAAAAAAATTACCCATATTGTCCCACGGCTGGGCAAAGGTCTCCCCCGCAGCTTTCCACTCTTACCTGTATGTCTTCTCCGGCCTATCTCCCATAAACCCCTGTAGGTCATGACTGTCATGAGGTAACTTTGACAAAAGAGCTAACTTAGCAGTTCAACAGAGAATTTATCCTAAAAGTTGCAACGTCGAATATAGCTGTCAAATATTTACCTGTTTTGATTAATTTAGCACTGTATGGAAATATGAAATGAGGCTACCTAATGAACTAAAATATTTTTTATTTAAATGCAATAATTAATATCGTTACAGCGAATATTTAGTTTTAGATGTACAAAAAGTATTTGGAAACTTTCCAAATGTTTTTTACTCCTAAAACGGTTACAACATCAAATTCAGTGTTATAATTGCAATTCATTATTAATATTCTACTTCGCTACTTTAGCCACATTTCTTATTTCCATACAGTAATATTGCCAAATTAATCGAAACAGCAAAATATTTGGCATCTATTTGCGACGTTGCCCACTTTCTGAATAAATTGCTCTTAGCTATGAGGTACTTTTAATAGAATCGAGAAAAATGTGTTTCGTGGGTAAACATGGCACATTTTCAAAATCTTATTGATTCTTTCATAAGTAACACTAAGTGAATAAACATAATAAAATATCATATTAAATGCTCTGAAAGAGGTCAAAAGTGAAATAACAGCAGTATTCATATGTCCTTAATCTGTGGCCGACACAAATTCCAAAATAAATATGTTTGATTCAATATCGCAACCACACATAGGTAATATGCAAACGAAGTAGGAGATTTTAGATAAATTACCTACTTCATTATTTATTTATTTTTGTATAGGTACTCCAACGACTTAATCACTAATAATAACATATTACATATAATAAATTATCATAAAATATATAATTTTATATAATTATGAATATGGTGAATTTGTCACTTAAAGATAGTACACAGCTTAAACATAGATAAAAAATATATACCAAATAAGAGGATTAATTAAAAGTGATTTAAAATGAACAAACTTTTTTTATATTACAATAATAATAGGGCAGCATGTGGCGAGCTGTTGGGCAGTACCGACCCCACGGGAGCAGTCTTGTTCCTCACCTCTGGCTTGCCTTTATTGGCCGGCTGGAGTGAACACTGACGAGGAACAGAGCTCCCACCTCATTCTTGCCTTTATTGGCCGGCTTGAGTGGAGATTCGCAAGAGCAAACGTTTGCAGTTGCACGTTTGCGTTTCCAGTAAGATGCTGGTAGGGATCTTGACCGTACTTCCGGGATTGTCCTGATAGTCGTGGAATACCGCTCGACTCCTCATAAGCACCTCAGGACATGTAGCCCCCTTGTTGCTACGACACTTTGTGCTATAATAGCGATCGTTTTCGGGGGCCCATAATTGAGTGTGCAATTCACCCCCTGCCATTTTACCTGTGTTTGTTATATAAGTATTGTCAGGCAGGGGCCATAGTCTTTCCATAGTTCTAAATAACCAGTTCACTTAGCCACCCCAACCCATAAACTAATATCTTTGTTTTCATATCCAGCAATAGTCCTGCACTAACCGGGGGTTGTCCTTGGGTGCACTAGCAAAGTGCGAACAGGGATAATCGTCAGTTTGTGCCTCGTTCCATTATACACGTCTAACGGGCCTCTGCGAGTTGGCTTCGGCCCCTCGTACGCCTTCCAAAGGTCCGGGACCCTAGGGTCCCGAAAAATGTCAAAGACAAAAAATAAGAGCTACATTACCATAGGAAGACAATATAAAAGAAAATACAACATCAGATTTACTTAATTAAATAATAATAATATAATATACAGATACGTAGAAGATACGTAGGACGACTGCAATAAACGTTAACGTTATTAAAGAAGTAGGAGTAGTGAGAGGAGCCTATCATCTAGGAGGAAAGCGGGACGATCATAAAACAGGCCGTCATATTGTTTGTAGTGGCATAGCCCGTGCCTCTTAGCATTGACTGAGGTTTGACAGATAACGCTAAGATAACCACAAACAGCTAGCTGACAAATATTTGCAGCAGTAATTAAAACAAACGAACGTCGCGTCGGAGACACACGACACTCACGCAAACACTGGGGACCGCTTTTTGCGACGACCCACTAGTTTTTCTTTTCTTTTAGTTGAGATGATATGAAAAAAGAATATAAAAGGATAGTCAACAGAACATTCTACAAATCCGTGGGCCCCATACTATGAAATGGATTGATTTTTTATGTTAGTTGAGTATCGTTGCTTTAGCATAATTTGGTTAATTGAATATGGTTTGACTCAGTATTACCGAAAGATTAAAAAAAATTAAAGCAACCTTCAGCTGATAAGGAAAAGCATTCACTAGGTTTAAGTACGAATTTCTAAGAAAATCATTAAATCACGAATCAAATAAAAATTGAGCTTTGTATTTATGGTTTTCATTTTCATTCTGTATTGAGCTCAAAGATTATGTAATTAGTTGTTCCAATAGTTATACGTTTATGTTTATCCAACGAGGCTCGCAGGCGGCTAGTTAACGGAATAAATTAACACTCAGCGAGATTCTCCATCTCCTTAGCAATAAATATTTTGTATTACTGCACAAACTACTAAATGTTTCTATTACCGCATTCAACTGTTCAGTACACGTAAGGTGCACTTGCATAATATGGCGTTGTATCAAATGATAGGACACAAACATGACACAAAGCATTATCTATTGTCACTTGTACGTTTTCCTTGTTGCTTATTATCTGTAAAGTAAGTTCGTACTTACAAGATTATGACTGAATCTACAATAAGTCATACACGGCCATTATAAGTTTTTCCGAGTACGACTACATTTCACCAAGGTTTGTTTATCCAACAAGTGTTCAGACAGAACAAGCTACAACTACTCATACATTGTGCAGTGCTCACTAAATGTCTGATTTATGTTCAGGTATTAGCACACTTGTGTTTACATACATCACGACTGTTTACGTTTGTGAGAGAAATGCAAATCGTTAATTTATCGCCACCTTAAGAAGCAACTATATAAAACAAACCGCAAACACGGGCGAGGTTCAAAGACCTATCACTTGAACAGTTTGGCGTGTGTTTGAACAAGTGTCCGCCGACAACTTGCGAACGTTAAAGGGCTTCCATATGAACAATTTATAATTCACTTTATGTAGTACTTAGACAACGAAAATATTTTTATAAAGCCTAAGTGTCCATTTTTCAAGATCATCTTAAATTAAACACGGACTCATTAACAATAGAAGCTAAAAATAACGCCGCATCCACGTGGTGTTACAACATACAAGAAAGATTATACTCAGTAAATAAGGACAGGTTGTGCATATTCTGCGCTAACAATTAATTGTGTGTATCCGATTTCAAACAGGCGTTGAAGAAATTAATTATCAGAAACAGTCAATGGTCCGGTATAAAAGGAACTTAGGTGTGGTGTGGTGTGACTGCAACGGAACTCCGTGCCAGTGATCTGACGCAGATTATGGAAACAATACCTAGTAAATATCACATACATATTTTGCTTGTTTTTGGATTTATAACAGTATTGTGTGTAGGTATGTTCAGCTGAAAACCAGTTGTTTTATTCCGTCACATGTGCACCTACTGACTAACACTGAGTCATCGTCCATCATCATTCATTTTCTATTTAGAATTTTAAGGAAGGATGTTTGAAAATTAACAAATTGTGCATCCTCGTTTTAATTAATTCAATACATGCATATCCCTCTGTGTAACATAGCTCATAAAAAAGCAATTTCGCGGAAAGAGTATATCCGAATTTCACATCGACGCGTTGAGACTGACTGAAAAACTTTGCTAACACAGATATGTTTATTTTATTAATTTTAATAACCTGCCAGATGTGATTTTAAACAAGAAGCAATCCGAATATGATGTGTTTACTATCCGAAAATCACTCAGTGAGGAAACATGTGAGTAATCCTATCGTAAAATACTATTTCATGTATGAAAGTTATAACTTTTTATAGTTGTAAACGCGTCGGTACCCATACATTCGAGTTGTAGATAGTGCGAGCGCCGGTGATGGAAACGCGTTGTTATAATACGGCTGTTAGGAGGTCTTTATAACATTTTACAACGTTGTAAACCCACCGTAGAATTTTAGGATTAATTTGATTATGGTCAATTATTCACAAAGCGATCGGGCCTCGTTCCGTTTTTTATCCTGCGCTAATAAGCCGAAAAGTATCTAATTTGGATGGCGGTGTCTTTGCCGCTAACAAATTAAACCACTTTAGCGTATCAGGTAATGAAATTAAATCAATATTAACAATCGATAATTAAGTAAGTTTAAAACGGTGCCATCATATAAAACGTTTATTTGATTTACCCAACTATTTACATACCTACTTAATTACCGCTCGGCTTGAGAACATGCTTTTAGAATTAAGGTTAATTCCTAACAGTTCTACAAATATAGAAATGCCGTGTTAATTAATGTTTTCGTTATTTAAGAGAATGTCAAACACGAGGCTAATCTCCGGATTACAATAGGGTTTAAAAAGTAGATAACAAAAGCGAGTGTGGCGGGTGGGATTGCTACGCTATCTGCGCGCGCGCACCGCAGTAAAAGCTCATTGTAACTCGAGCCTCAAATACGAAATTGAATAATGCTGACCTATCCCGCGACCGCCTTGCCCATAAATCACCGAGATATTTATGTCCCTCAACCCCCGCGCCTCCGCCGCACCCCTTCTTACTCCTTCGGCTTATTCGCGTCCAGGGATATAAAATATTAAATAAAAACTTACATAAAATGGTAAGTAATTCCGATTGGAATCGGAGGAGAACAAGCGGTGTGGTTCTGCGCCTATTCTGCGGTTTGCTGGCTAGCCAACCAGCCAATTGCTAAACCATTTTCATTCTGGAATAGGTACCAACTTATATTCCTTTTCACGTGGTAGAATATCAGTATAAGTTTAAACTTGGAATAAATTATTGAATAGTTGATGACTATACATACACATACTGAGGCTTAGCATCACCATATAATATGTATTAGATAATGCAATATTTACTTGTATGACTTGTATACTTGCGCAAAATTCATAAAGTATGCTCTTGTGTACCATTTAATATTTCACTGCGGTGATGATGTAAATCTGGGCAATTGTTTGTAAATAAAGATTACAAGCTGGTGGAAGCTGTAGCATAAATCCCGAGCTGTCACCGCGCACGTTACGCAACACAACAACCGACGGAAAGAGCATAACGCATTTATCTGAGAAGCATCTGGCATGTAATGTACCGCTTCCCGTGCGCATTAACTTTACTTATATTCCCTCTTATTTATGAGAAATAAATAATACTATTAGACGGAGATACCGATTCCTGATAAAAAGTGGGCCCGAGTTAAATGGGAGGCTCGGTGGAGGCAGAAAGAAAGTAATGGAGGCGCATCGAACCGGTTTGGAGATTTTTACGAATGCAAGGCTGCTCAGCTCGGCTCCGACTATGTGCTGCCCGCGGCGAGCACATAACATGACCGACGCCGGATTCGCGCCGGCCTTTCTTCCACGCACACACTCGCGCCCGATCGTCCGTACATTCCTTTAACCGATTATTATCTGCATATAACTGGATTCCGCCTAAAGATACCTACGGCCATTAAAATATTTGCTGTGCAATCAACTCGCGGTCTCGACTCATTATTTACAAATACTCGCTCAAACAATAGTATCCTTGAACACTTCAACACTATTTCAGGATTTGGGTTGACTTACACTGAATTGTGTGTGATGACGTTTAGCCGTATTGAGTTTGTTTTGGGCATTGATTGTAAACACCTTGTCTAAAACGCTAAATCATTTCGACTACGTCCTAATTACAGCGGATTGGCATTTCATCAAACTGTTGAGCTCAGAAATAGCACATCCGATAAACATGTCATACTAAATTTTGTTACAGGATTAGTTTTTTCCCACGTCATGCAACCGGGGGGCCAAGTCTACTAATTTACAAACATCACAATGGTCTCTCGATGGTGAGTTTTTGACAGATTTGCCATACAAAATCTGTCAAAAACTCACCATCGAGAGACCATTGTGACGTTTGTAAATTAGTAGACTTGCTCCCTGAATTGTTACCTATTCTGGTTGGTGACAGAATCGAGTATGATGTGTAATTACGTGTCACTTTCTGACTACAAAAGTATTTCTATATGTCGAATGCATAAGGAATTTCATAATTTTTTAAATTATTAGGTATACATTAATACTACTACTCAATTTCCTTGTAGCGTCTACCTCTGTACGTTAATTATTTTTATTCAGTATCTATGTACAGGTTCTACCGACGATATTTTTATTTTGTAACATTCTTACATTCGATTAAACTAACTGGTGCTAACTCACTTTGTTAAATAACATAACATCACGCCTGTATTCACCGAAGGGTTAGACAGAGGTCTATCTATAGTAAACCCACATTTCGCCAGTTATGTTTAAATCCCATGTAATTCGGGCCATGTAATTGCCATTAATCGGGCACGAATCCAGACTCCGGGCTGCTCCAGAGAAATTTCTGATGGAAAACCCAATAACACTTTTCCCGACCCAGGAAACAAACCCGGGACCTAATGCTCAGTGGATGCACTTCCGACCACTAGACCAACGAGTCAGTCGAGGGAGTCGGTTTATTAAATAATATGGTTATTATTTCATTAATATTTTGGAAATTACAAGTATTAGACCCTTATTTTATATATACATAAAGTAACTAAATAAATTGATGTATAAATTGACTAGCTGCCCGGCCCGGCACCTACCTACCTACCTACCCTACCTACATACCTTCTTTACCTACCCTTACATACATACCTACTTTCATACCTACCTACCTACCTACCTCACCTTCACCTACCTATCCTAAGAACATTCCCCTTACTATAACAACCACAACAAAAAAAGAATTAGCGAAATTGGTCCAGCCGTTCAGGCGTGATGCCGTGACCAAGGAAATAGGGATTCATTTATATATATATAGATTAAACTAGCTAAATAATAATACCACACATGTTGGTATCAATTTCCCCTCACCTCCCCTCTCGTAGCAAAATACAGTAAAGCGGGAAAGGATAGATAAAAAAAAATACATTATTTTTTTACATGTAGAAGTAGTATTATTTTAAACGTAGACTACTTTTCAAGATCAGAAGAACTTTTTTGATTATCACCTCATTTAAAATTTGCTACGCGTCGTAGACGCATCTACGACGCGTAGCAAATTTCGGCAGAGTACCATTTTATGGGGTTGCAAAAATGTTTGTTATTTTACTTCTACTATTTTACTAGCTCTCCACTTTCTGACATAAATAACGACGGATAACTTGTGCCAGTAGCAACATAACATGTACAAACATATAAAATGCAAATGCAATATTTTACCGCAACCAAGAATATTTCTGTATTCGGTTTAGTTTATCTTACTATACGAGTATTACATCTTATCTACATCGCAGTACTTACTTGAGAACTGTTTACATGAAGTATGAAAGCATCAATTATGTAGTGACCTTTTAGTATTGAATGTCACTTCTGACCCACATAGTACCAGTAACTGTATACTGTTTAGCTCGGATGGTGAATTTGTTTGTCAACACGCGCAGATGTTTGACAAGCCATTAGAGCGAGGCCAAACACATACTTGTCCATCAGGTCTGCTGAAGGCTGAAATATTAGTTTTCCAGCCACTGACCGATTTTCCTACTAAATACAGAATAAACTTGTTGTCATACTTTATGGATAGACAAACAATAGGTGCAAATATGATTTATTACAAGTTATGGGCTTATGGGTATTAGTACTTAAACAGTTTTGCAACTGACGCATGAATAACATATCTAACTCTTTAGAACTGAGTACATTATTATCGTTAATTAAATAGTGCGTTCTTTTCACGATTTCGATAAAAAAATCGTGATTTTAACATTTGCCTATAGATGTTTTTAATTACCATCTTTCTTTATTTAAAAAACAATGTTATTTAAGTATGTCAGCCTTGAATGTAATTTAGGTACTGATTCTTAGCAATATTTGGCTTGTGTGAAACAATTACTTTTATTTAAAATGTATAAATATTACGTTTCCTTAGTACCTACTTAAATTGCAAGCTCCTAATTTCGAGAATCTAAAGCGTAATAAAATTTATTTAAATTCTTCAATCTTTTATTTTTTAATTTCTTTATTTATTCCAACCTTTACCTATTTATCTTAAGAAAAAATCATTGAGCAACTTTATTCCTAAAATTGTAACAACTTAAGTATCTAACTATAATTTCATTCATAAACTATTTTCAGGACACAGCTTTCGTTCAGTGCATCTGAATTAAACATAAAACCAACATTGTTAATGCATTTTGTCAGCTTGACTACTCATTTAAATTTAGCCTTACACGATCTCTTTTAAGGGATGCAATCACAACTCAGTTTTCTTTTAAAATAATGGTTATTCCGGCAATATTTTATCTTAGGTTCCCGGGCTCATCCAATCTGCAATAGTTTTGTCTGACCTAGGTACACTATATAGCCTCTCCGTTCAAACTAAACCTGTTTCTACTAAGCTGGGCCTTAATGTGATTCCTAACGTTAAGATTGTAGATAGCGATGTCCAATTCATTCAAACTCTTTAAAAAAATAATATAAGCACAAATTATCCAACTCAATGCTTACCGTGGGAAATTCAAGACAAACGCATTCGGGTGAACCAACTTAGGTACTTTACTGTAAACGTAACGGCGAGTCATTCACGGGTTCCATCGATTTAGTGCTTCACGAGATTGCTTCGAGACGGGCAGATTAGTACTTTATCTTTTATACTTATGTATATAGTCAGATAAGCCTACGCAGACCAAGGTACGTAGGTCTGTACGCTAACCAGCACAGCGTTGCTTCGCAGGAATCCGCGCGGTTTCTTTGACGATACGCACGATGTACTTATTTGCTAACCGCGATTGACAATTACTCATGTAAACTATTATAACGAGTCCGTAAATATTATACACCGTAGGCACTTCACTATTTATAAGTATTTAGCACGAATCGACGCAACTACTACTATTAGAAACAATTTTGAAAAAGACGACTAAAAAAGAAAATTTTTAAGGAGGAAAACAGAAAATCTGAGATTACAGGAAAAGCGTAAAAGTCGTTAATTAATTGCTTATTACGCCATGCCAGTTGTAAAGTTAACAAAAAATTGTTGGCAGCCTGCCACTACAACACAGTGCAATTTGTCAACTACTAAGCTACTAACCCAGCAATGCCGAGCGTGGTTTCAAGATTAAGTACCAACATAGTTTCACATTTATCGACAGTTTGTTTCACACGACCGGTTTTAAGCGGGAAACTACTGAAACTTGGGTTAACAACTGTAAACTTAACCCTGTCGTTACAGAGTTCTGTTAGAAAAAATTACAGAACTGCCAGAAAAGTTCTAAAGCCAGTCGCATGTGTAAAGTAAGTACATATGTATGACAAGGAAAGAAAAGCCGAGGAAATGGCAAATGGCACTCGCTTATATTTCCGTTGTCAGTGAACTGAAGGAAATAGGTTAGTATGTTGATCGTAGGCGACAAACATTCAACCTCCTATACTATATAGTAGGTATATACTACTGCTATCTTTTAAGCTGATTTTTATAGCTACACGTGGGCTCAGGCGGAATAGACACGCCTCACGGATCACAAACACGGAACGACTGAAAATTCAATTAGAAAATGTAATTTTTACAAATTATTTACATCTTACTCAAGAAACAAAATTAACTTAGTATTAAATTGTAAAGTTTTGTACATAATATATATAAATTGTAAAATTTTAGTTTTTACATTCTTCAACATTTATAGTACTTACTTATTATAGTAAAGGTCTGTTCTGAGTGTAATTTATCAATACATATTTTAGTCATCCTTTCAGAAGGACATGTGTGAAGTTTATCTACAGTTTCAAAATTGATATAGTGCGTCATCACAAATAGGTACTATTATCAAATAATTCTATCGACGCGATTGCAAGGCGTTGCGCCTTCTATAAACATTGAATTGTAAACAAATTGAACTCTTAACGTAGCTAAATAGTTTGATACATAAATATTTTTGTGCGGTATAAAAGTAGAACCCGTACAATAAACACATACTGAAAAAATGCGCATCACCTGTTCTCTTGTAATCTTGAATATTCAAAACAAGATTGGATCCTCTACAAAAGAAGGTAGTTTTAAAGCAATCCAGGATAATGTTTAATTAATTATTGATGCGTGTAAAATAAAAAATTATGCACTTTTGTTCTAATGCGTAATGCTGAAGCGAACCAAAATACAGTACAATGTAGCAACCCTCAACAATAAATTTCCCGTAAGTTGTCTTTATATTATACAAAGCATCTTGAATGACAACGCACGATACTGAATGCCTTCGACACCAAATTTTATGACGGCCATATATTCACCGAAACTGGCATCAAAATTGTAAAGAATTCATCATTCATCCATTAGTCACAGAGTCAAAATATTTGTTGACAAAGCCTGCATAATTGCAGTGCTACAATCGGAACACTCGCTACGAAGCTACCGTAACGCCCGCAATTTGTTCCCATTGTTCCACGCGCGTAATGTTTACATCGCCGATTGTCCCTGCCCGCGCACTAAGGAGCTGTTTTCAAAACAGCGGACACTTCATGAAATCCATTGTTTTGCAGACAACTTCCAACGATTATAACGGGGCAGTATACTATTGCACTGACCATTAAACTTTCGAAGCTGAAGTTCCTAAATCGCTGCACTTGTCCGTCGGCACAGAAGTTTAGTGTTAATTCAGAACAAGAGGAAAATTCATGGGAAATTGTGAAAACTCACCTGTGTCATGAGGCGATCGGCACCGGTTCCCTCATCATCCCTAAAGTCGATGTCCGGATTATAATTCGGCACTAAGTCTTTGAACCTATCGTCGTCTCTGGTGATGCGACCCTCAGGAGGTCCACTGGCTGTGTTCTTGTTCTCACTAATGTTAGGGTCGTGCTGGCCGAAGACCAGGGGTGTAATGCGGCGCGCGCCCTGACGGCGGGTGTAGCCGCGGCTCGGGCCGCATGCCGCCGCCGCGCCCAGCCACAGTAGCACCAGCGACAGCCTCATCTCGCAGACATCACTCCACACGCGCTCGACGCACGACCAACGCGCGCCGCGATCTGAGCGACACTGAGAGCCGGCTGCCGCAGCCCGGTCCGATCGCCGTGCACCACCGAGCCCGACCTGCATCCCTTGCTCACCGCCCAGCCGCCACCACCACCGAACGCCGCGCACCGCCGCGCCGCTACCCGCAGCGCGTTGCATTCACATCTCGCTTTCGCTTCGTCCGCGTCGGGAAAACTGATTGTCACTTACCAGCCTATTGTCAATATCCCAATTGCATAAAAACGATTGATGTCATAAAATTTTTGCAGCTACCCGTTAATTATATTACTCTTGGAGGAGTTGTAAGAAACATGTTAAAAACATGTAGGTAGGTATGCACAAAATTAATAACAGAATGCTCGAAATACTCGCAGTTAAATTTTACACTTCTGTAGAAAAAATATGAAAGTATCAAGATGAGTTTAAGTGAAATACAATGACAGACTGGATACGGTGTCCGTAGATCCAACAGCCTAGCGAATAACTTAACGATCGATCAGTTGCGAATTATACGATTAAATTATTTTTCAAATGTGACTTTCTCACCCCATACGTTTCTATTTATTTCAAATTATCTAATGCACACCTACTATGCAGGAATTCGTAACTTCAGGACTACGACACAATTAGGGTGTCGCCGTTGAAACCTCGCCCAAAAAATTTCAGTTCATAAACCGTTAATGGAATTTAGTTTACTTTCATACAAAAAAAATTACACTATCTACCGAGACGTTTAGAGTAGGTACCTATTCCAAACATCCTCGCAATTTCGATTCATAATATTATTGGAGCGAATGTTGAAATATCTGTCACTCTGAATAAGCAATGCATCTTACAGTAAGCTTAGCCTAGTCAAACGTAGATTGTGTTCTCAGATCAAAGTGGGATCTGGAACAGACTTGTGTTGATTTGTATTTGAATAGCTTCTGCGGTCTCACAAACCACTTATTGAGCAGCTAATGACCCTTTGTCTCCGCATCGGAACCAAAGTCATAAGACTCGGAGATCTTACTGGAAACATGAAAGAAACCACGAATCACGAGGCTTCATATAGGTATGTATGTCCATTCATCATCTTGTATGGTACCTACGATGACATTGTGTGCTCTATAAATTGCTCCATATATCCTCCTTACCATAATTCGTAAGTATATGAATAAGGTGATAATACGCATGGTGTTATATGTACGTAAGCATGGATTTTCCATTTAGTCATGATTACTCAGTGATTTGTGATTTATGTGAGTAAGATGTTTAGAAACGCCATTAATGTGGTTAACAAAATATGTCAAAAAACTTGAGTCAATTATTGCTATAATTTACCTATTTGTGGACTACTTTTGCAGGAAATCCCATGAAGTTGTAGGTAAATCGGTAAAAACCCTAAGTAGAAATGTTAATTTGTTTAGGACAATTAAGATTTCTATTGTTGAGGATATTACCTTGTATAAAGTGCTGTAGGTACACCTACTGGTACTACCTAACAACTGTTGGGAGATAGTAAAATCTCTGGTCGAAACCTGGCCACAGCGAATAGGACAAGACCGAAGTACCTAAATCCTACAAATGTTATAAATGTCAAAGTTTGTATGTTTGTGTGTTTGTTACTCAATCACGCAAAAACGGCTGAATGAATTTGAGTGAAATTTGGTACACAGATAGTTTATAACCTGGATTAACACTCAGGATACTTTTTATCCCGGTAGTACGTTCCCGTGGGATAATTTCCGACCTCCGCCGCGGGCGAAAGCTAGTGGTAAAAGATTCAAGAAACGATAAAGCCTGAGTCTTTCGCAACTTCAACAATCAAATATCTAAAGTTAAACATAGGTACATTACCCAGTCTAATTTTAACTGAAACACAATCAGTAAGACGATACTAACAAAGGATTACGCACATCTCTTTATTATGGTCTCATTGAATGGGATATCAGTATCATATCTCATATTAGCTCAACTCCATTGATCAAAGATTAATTTGTTTGTCAACGTTGAGTCAGAGCTGAGGTGTAATAAAACTGATATGTCCAATAAATAATAGCAATAAAGGATTTTTGATAGCAGTGGTGGCCCAGTGGTAACGGCCCCGACTTACGAGTTGTAGGTCGTGGTTTCGAACCCAAGCACGCCTTTTACTTTGTAAGTAATTTCATCACCACTGCTCTAAAAAACGGAGAAGGAAAACATCGTGAGGAAACCGGCATGTCTTAGAACCAAAAATTCGATGACATGTGACATCTACCAACCTGCACTGGGCTCGCGTGGTAAATTACAGCCCACTCCCTCTCACTGAGAGGAGGCCTGTGCCCCAGCAGTGGGATCATTAATAGGCTGATTATGTATACATAATATATGTTATGAATGTAATTTGAAATGAAATAACTAAATAACTGATATGTAATTTGTCTTCTCATACTTCTCTTTTTAATTTTCTCATTCCACTATGGCATTGACTTTTTCATGAAAAGGATTAAACCAGAACGTATCCGAATACCTATTACTAGGTACTTCTTAAACCTGTGAACAGATAGTCGTTTCAAAGTCTCTTCGTTCGGCCCAAGCTTGAAACTTTCGCGTTCCATAAGCACTTGCTGCACAAAACGGGAATTTACCTTTGAATCGCACTTGTGACCACAACCAGCACCCTAATTGCGTAACACAATTTTAATTACAATCTGAATGATTTTGAAGGATTTTGCTAATCCATTGCTTCATATTTTCGAAAATTTGTCTGCTCAACGCATGAAAGTTGTTGATCTGTCAAAATGAAAGCCATTGTCCTCTACTCAAGTCCCTGGAGTTTAACAAAGTCTAAACTTAAACGTCAAGGTAAATCCCCATACCTACCTATCGTGTTATATTATAAAAAATTGGCCATTTACCCATATTTATTTACTATTACCACTTACATTTGTTTTTACAGGTGGGAAACCAATTAAACACCAGAAGTCTTTTTAAAATTTAACTGATAGAGTCCAAATTGATATATTCATATGAGTGCAAATAGCATTAAAAAGTTCATAACGTCATGCTCCCCAGCAACCCGATCACCTGTTTTTAAATTTATAAGTTTATAATACTTTTGTACCATACCTATTGCCTCTATATCAAAGGTACCTACCCATAAATTTCATCGAAAATAAACACCCGCTCCCCTACAAAGCTAAAATGAAGAAGAGCAAAAGAGGAAGTTTTTGTTTATGTATGGAAAAGACAACGCCTCTGTTTGGAGCAATTCGTAAGCAACACCACTACATTTGCGTAATAAAATGCATAATCTGCATAATCAGGCCGTAAGTCACACGTAAAGCACAAGATTCGTTTCGTTGACACCCCGCTTGTTCTGCTTTATCGCTTACACAACAAGGAAAATATTTTTACTGAGCATTAAGCTTGATAACTAATCCTTGACAACTAAAGCATTCTTTGATAAGTGGGTCCTTTATTCATTTATTTTTATTCTTTTACGTTTGCGCCTACGCGACGCGTAGAGACCGCGTAGCGTTTCCCAATTGTTGAGAAAGTATTGAAAGTAACGTCTAGCATGTGCACAAGGGCGTAGCCGGGATTGTATATAGGCGGGACAGACAATTTTTTTTTTAAATTAGTGATCCCATCCCGTATTTTGGATTTCACAAGCCACCCTTCAAGCCTGTTAAGTTTCTTAGGTCTTATAAGAAGCCTCGCAAGCTATGAAGCTTGTCAGAATAATAGTTTACCAGCGAACGACCGCTCTTTAAGGGGGGGCAGCTGCCCATCCCTGCCCGTACCTCGCTACGCCCATGTGTGCATGATTCACAAAAATGAGCAAACTTTTAAACAGGAATGACGACAGACTTTCACACATCCTTATCGATCTTACCCAAAAGACCCATGAGAAACTATTAACAAAAAGGGTGCGAACGCAACGTGCTCGCACCTCGTGCACAAAGATTTGCGCTGCGAACCACTGATAAGATAGGTGACGATAAGTAACTTCCTTGTTTACCTACCTCAGAAGACCGCCGATGACGTCAACTTTTTCCTGGTCTGCAACAATTAACTAGGTCTAGCACAACCTGTGCGTGCAACCCTTTTGTGTTTCATTCTTTCGGCTTTGTTAGGTACTTTTGTTTCAATTCTGATAACTCATTAATGCGCGGGGCGGCCACTTCATACATAACTACTAGGTATGTATGATACCCGTGGGAAAAAGCACGTAAAATATTCATTATTTTTATTTCATAAAACTTAAAAATAGTTATCTTGAAAAGTTTCAATCTGAAATGAATTAATCTGAGCCGTTTAACTTAATGTTTTCCTGTCCTGAGTCATATAATTAACTGTGACGGAAAAATGCAAAACTGTTCAATAAGGAAGGACAGGAAGTGACCACAACAAAGAGGTACAAATTGTGTAATGACTGTTAACACCTACACTAATTCTGGCGCCAGAGCTGATAGCGGAGACTTCCAACACAATGCTAACGTTCGCATACAATAAAATAACCCAATAACCAAGGGATATTATTGTAACGGCCATAACTTTAACCACTCATTCATAACTCCAAAGGGATTTGCGTTCGACAGGAATTTTAAAAAGTAAACATGCTTTCGCATTAAAATATCTGTTTTAAAAGCATTTAAGACGTTTTGAAAAACTTTAAAAATATATTCCGTTGCTGTTAGGGAACAAAAACTCAGGGGTGACAGAGTCAATAGATGTTTTCAAAACTATCGAAGATGGGTTGGTACATTTATTTAATACTAGTATTATTAAAAGGTATTTTGCCTTTCCTTTATTAGGTATTGTATTTTTGTCTTATTAAAACAGTGTTTCAGTTTCAGCAGTAGGTGACAGGTGTGTGATAACAAGATTTGAGAGGATTTTCAATACAAAATTATCGATTTGTAATTAAAATAACTTCACACCTGTATTTATGCCCCGAAGGGTTAAGCAGAGGTACACCTCTAGTACAAAATAAAAATAATAGTATAAAATTCATAATAATATTTATCAACACAGTAGGAGCAAATCACTTTTAAAAGTTGCTTAGTGTATACATATTGGTGCTCGTGACTGTACACGCATTTTTCGTCAGGTATGTTTAAATCCCATGTAACAGGGGGCGAGCCTATTGGTATTTTTATTTCATTTAAAATTCTTTTAAAAATCCTTTTATTACTAACTTCCAAAACCACAAAAAGAAATGGTCCGGAATCAGTCCAAGAAGACGTTATTATCAAAAACACATATAGGTACTTACCCAGACATACACAACTAAACAAGATCGACAAGCCGATTACCATCCTCTGTAAGGCAGCTAAAGCAAACTGTACCAAGTGGTGAACGAGTGTCGCGCCCGCACCTTCGTCACTGCGCTTGTGAACAAACATCATTTTCGTCAAAGGACCGGCGACGCGAGGTGTCGGCTAAGGCTAATGGAGGAGAGTGCTGGACCAATACGCCCAGCGTGTAGTGTTTTAAATTGTTTACTCTTCCATAAAACTCTCGAGCTCGTACACATAGACGGGTGCCGTGTCCACGAACGCCGCGGATGAAGTGAGATATCTCCCTACTCCGACAACAAACAAGGTTTCCTGTGAACGCAGCCAGCACTGAATGTTAAAAAGGATACCTAATGACTAATGCCCTCTTTTCCACTTCAAACCTTCTTATTTATTTAAATATTGTATGCAATTAGTCAGAGATGGATTAAAATACTTAAGATATCTTTCCAGAGACATGGAATTCGCTTAAATTCCAGACTCTGTCGAAAAACAAACATCAAAGTTTAAAGGTTGCAGAGATGCAGAATCGAAAACTTGCTTGGCCAAAATACTTTGCATACTTTCGTATCGCCGGCGCGTAGCTACCGGAGCGTAGCAATGTCTGATTTTTAACACATTATATTATTGATTTCATTTTCCTTTGTTTATACGCATTAAAATAATCACTAAAGCACGATACTTTTACTACAATTGGACCATGATACGTCGGGACCCTCCAATTGATAATTTAAGATGAAGTATTTTATTTTGTTACTTTTTATATATTCACAAATGACTGAACCTGACTTGATTTCCGTACGTCTTTTTCGGGTGACCACTGAAAATCAGCGCTGTGCTGTGGGTCCCCCATAGCACAGCATTATGCTGAGTGGAAGCCTTCTTATCACAGTCATGACGTGCACTATTTCTGTTCTCTATTTTTTTTTACTCATGTCTTTTTGTATGCACGTGTTTCTGTGATGAATAAACCTATTTTTCTTTCTTTCTTTCTAAGTGATTCCATTCAAAAGAACCATTGTCAATAAAAAATAAATTTTCTTTATAACGATGTAAGATGACTGATTAACATTTTTCCGAGCGTTTCCGGCATATAAATGGGATCATAAGGCTGCCTGTCCACTGGAGCGGAGAGGAGAAAAGAGGAGCGGAGATGAGCCAATATTAACCAATAGAATCTTGACTTAGGATCACTGATCTAAACTCAGGGTCGGAGTCAAGATTCTATTGGTTAATATTGGCACATCTCCGCTCCTCTTTTCTCCTCTCCGCTCCAGTGGACAGGCAGCCTTAAGGTCCATTTATGGGTCACTAAACTGCATTGCGTAAATTAAAAAAGGTTATACATTGTATAAAACAATCGAATTGAATAAGCATTATGTGTGGTAGGTACGATGATGCTTATCAATAAAATACCCATACACATGCACCAAAACTCATTTAAGTAATTAAAAAAAGATATGGTAAGTTTGAAAATCAATAAATACATTTATGATTTCAGGGTGCCTAAGGCTACCTGTCAACTGAAGCGGAGAGGAGAGGAGAGGAGCGGAGATGTGTAAATATTAACCAATAGAATCTAAACTCCGCTCCAGAGGTGCGATTTTATTGGTTAATACTGACACATCTCCGGTCCTCTCCTCTCCTCTCCGCTCCAGTGGACAGGCAGCCTAATGCAGGTATATTTTTTACTCATTAAAATTAACTAAAATTAACCCAGGATAATTCATTAGATAGGAGATCGTAAAAGGCGATTATGAGACTTACTAGAGAATGGGCAGCAGTGTTCTCTTTGTTTTTTAGCACCAAACTGCGATCGCCAACCCGCCTGCCAAAAATTACAAGCAAGCACCAACAAGAACCGGTCGAGGCGGTGCTTGCGGGAGCCCTATGTCTAGCAGTGGACGTCTTTGACTGAATTGATGATGATGATGAACCTATAGGTATCTTTTATACCAGCAGCAAAGTTGATATGGAATGCCCACATTGCCCTATGCATTCCTAGAGCACGCAGTTATTTGGCTATTTAGTAATTATAAGTATAATATCTATACTCTTTACTTAGTAATCGAAATGATTATTATTTGTCGAATACAAATCAAACCACCTTACAGGAAATAACCTAGAAAGTTCTTTAAAAAAAAATCTTAAGCCTAAAAATCTACAACATTCATGGACTGTCCGTTTTTATTCATGTTTAAAAAAAAAATCACTTTCAAAGTCCCTATAGGTAGTCAATATTTGGTAGCCAAAGAAAGTTATATACCTACCTGTATAAGGACAAAAAATCTGTTAATCTTAGCATTGTATCCACTTCAACAAGTTAGGTATTCAAAAGCACTTTTTAAATGAAACTCATAAAGATACAAGGTGTAAAGGAGTCAAACCTGTTTGGTTCATGCGATGCCCTCTAATTGACAAATTGGAATCTTATTAAAATAAAGTTCAAGTTCCTAACTGAACTGGCGCGGGCGCAGGCAGACGTGTGTGTTGTCAGTGCGGGAGCTTGCCGACCGGGTGCCGAGCAGCGCCGAGTGAACACGATCGAGTCCCAAGCGGCGAGAATAAAAAGTCAGCAGCATTCGAAGCGCGTGCCTCAATGTGTGTGGTCCACTGTGGAGGTCCTCGTCGGCTTTTGATTTATTGAAATCAGAGTTTCACACCCGTTTTGGTAATTGATTTGATTGCTGGTGTGCAAATTTTAAAACCATGAGGTATATTTTTGTTATTCGTAAATATTTTTATAAAAACTTAGGATGTTAGGAACCGTAGATAAGTGTTTAGGTGTATTTAATGCTAAGGCTGCCTTTTCACCAGAGATGTGCGCCGCGCCGTAGCTAAGTCATGAAGCTAAGCTACGACTGCTGCGAGACTTAAGTATCTATTTCCACTAGAGCTTTGAGATGTTACGTAGCAGGTAAGTGCTCATATACACGAGCGGCACATTGCCAAGGACGCGGCGGAGGCAACAACAGCCGTCGACATTCATCGGCGGCTGCCGTCGATGCGTCTACGGCTGCCTCTGCCATTGCCAACATGCCGCTCGTGTATATGAGCACAATGACATGCTACGCAGATCAGATGCGCTTTGCGCGTATATAAAAATTTAGCTTAGCAAAAGCCTCTTTCACCAGAGCTAAACCAAGCTACGTTATGAAAAGCAAACGGTCCTTTTAGTCGATATCATACACATCCATCGCTATGCAGCTTAGCACATTTCTGGTGGACAGCCTTAACACCGAAAATGGCTTGCTAAGGAGGAATCTTCTGTTGCGGATCCACGGCTACACCGTGGATTCGTGGATTAAGTGGTAGCTAGGTAATGCTCATCATGACCGGTCTGGTCCAAGTCTTTTAGAACAAATTCATCAGCTAAATTGGTAGTTGGTTATTACCAACCATCCCAACCTGATTGGTTGGTTGGTTGGTACTTGTGCATACGATCGATTCGACATCGAAGAACTTCATATCTAAGTAGTTTGAAAACAAAATCCTGTGAACACGATGAGCACATCTGTAAACGTCCCGGTTCAGAAATAAGAAAGTTGTTTGGTCCCCAAAAATATTTCTTTACTGTGCCAATTTTTCTTCATATTTTTAAACATGTCTTGTGTTTGTACACAAGTGTAAAAAGTTTACAAATAATGTTTTAATTTTCAAATTTAAATTTCAAACAGGAAGGTTGCAGACCCGTCTAAAAATATTTAAAAAATTTAGTTGAGCTATTTTTGTTTTCAATCTAATAATACAGTGTCTTCTTGAGTAGCACTTTCAATTCGTTCTGTGGCCGCTTTTATTTCCAATTCATAAGAGGCAGTCTCACTACTTGAATTAGCGTTAAGTTCTGGATATCTGGGTATCAGCTCAAAACTATTTATGTCATACATTTCATCCATATTAGTTTTCCACTTACTGGCGATAATTTGTAATGGTTCCAAACATTGTAAGCTTTGCTTTACCCTTAGGAGTTCAATATTGCATTGGTTTTCTACCTCTAATAGCTTCAGTCGATAAGCTTTAGCTAACATTTGTTTTCGAATAGCATTTTTCTTTTCGACTTGTGCTAGATTGAGAGTGTTCTGATATTTTTTAAGTTGTTTTTCATATTCCATTAAGTTTTCATCATAGTTAAGCTTGCTGTCCACACACTCGCTATACATGCTAGTGGTATATGAAAGGTCCCCCAAAAACACATTAGATGTGGAAACGCACTGATAATTACTAGTCGTGGATCTCGAGTGAGATTCAGGACCACGTACAGAATTTTTGCTTTGCTTATCCAGTTTTGCTTTTTCTTCATTAAGTTCAAGCTTTAATGACTCAATAATATTTTTACACTGAGCTATTCTTTCCTTCATTTTAGCTTCATTATCTTGAATCATCTGTGGCGTAACTTCAACCTGTCCCATTTCTTTATTACCAGTTTCTGTCCCATGATCTACACATCTGGGCGATTGCTTACCATCTTTTGCTTCATCTTGTTTCATGACAGTTACATGCCTTGGAGATATAGAATTTGTATTATCACCGGAAGCAAGTTTAATAGTATCCATGTAAATAATGCGAATAAATGTAAATGAATGTATCAGATTCAATAAATACCAAATTCTGTTAATACCGTTAATACATACAAGTTGATTAGCTGTCAAAATATGTACCAGAGAATTTGTTGTTAAACAAAAGAAATCTATACAGTTCCAATTTGTAGAGGTTGTATGTCTTACCACCCACTAGACAGCCCCACATAACCTCATTGGCCCCACATGCCCCATACATGGAAAGTTAGGTTCGATTTTTTTAAACCAAATTGGAACTAGGTGGTGGGTGGCAAGATATCTAGGTAGTTAAACGTTTCCGGTTCAAAAAGTCTAAGGGCCGCGCGCGCCACACATGCCGAACGTTCCGCTGCGGAAGGTTCGGTTGAATACGCTCCTAATGTTTTTCAAGTTACCTATGACACATCACATCAGCCGAACGTTACGTCCATAGAAATGCAAGCAAACATGACGCGACGGACCGTTCCGCCGCGGAACGTTCGGCAGGTGTGGCGCGACCCTAACAAGAGGCAAGGGCGGATCCAGGGGGGGGTCATGGGGGTCATGACCCCTGGGCTGTGTCTAGGTCGACAACTGATATATTTTCTAATCTCATTCTGAATACATTTTTTCAAATAAATACTTTGTTGTCGCGTAAAAGCCAACTCCCACGGTGCGCCATATCACGGACGCGCACCAGCCCGCACGAGGACGCACCGCCACGCACGCGTACAACGCGCGTCTGCGCTACCACGCACGCTAGGTTTCCCACGGTGCGTCGTGCGCGTGCGTCCGCGATATGGCGCACCGTCGGAGGGCGGCTTTCGATGTGTTTGTCGCACATGCGCGAACGACATGCATAATAAGACTTGTGCTGTTATTATAATTATGATGATGGGCCGTGGACTTTTCTGCCGGCTCTTCTCCATAGGAAATGACCAAATGAAGCCCTGCTCCTAAGCCTATGATGTTTCATAAGTGTCCATGTAGGTTTATCTGAAGCTAGCAATTAGACGATTAAATACCCCAGAATAGGGTCAAGACAAACCACCCCAGCCCGGCGGTCCTGGCGGCCCCCTAAATCTTGAGAAGTAGGTACTTTTAAATGATATACCAGACATGGTCAAAATATATTCAGCACGAAGCAGTTTAGAGTTGGAGGCTAATTTCGAGCTCGCTTCGCTCGCTCTTTAATTCTATATTCTTCTAACTCTCAAACTTTTCTGCATAAGTCGACAAAGCAACTCCTATTTCCGTAAGGATGTTCAATAGAAACCTAACCGAGAATTCAGAGACGAGGTGTAAAAATTTCGAGCTCGCCTAGCTCGCTCCCCTACATTCTTCTTTTCGTAAATAGCCTATTGAGGAGCTGAAAATGCAACTCCCTCAAAAAAAAATCCTGTGGTTTACGAGGTCCATTGTGTAGGTTGATTATTATAAATTACGCACTTATACGAGTATACTTGTTTTTTTTGCTGCCATTATAATTTTTTGCAAAATTTTACTAGTTATACCTACATAAACTGAGAAGACCGGGGGCCTCATTTTGTTTTGCCACTCCGGGCCACCGACAGACTTAGTCCTCCACTGATTGGGCCTGTCCTGACTGGACCCCGACTATGTGACACCCCACCCCCCCTAACTCGAAGGCTGGATCCTCTTTATGACTTGACGAATTTTGAATCCTCGCGCACTCATTCGGCTACTCAAGATAAGTATATGTCGCAGTAAGATGGTTGTAGCCGAGATATAGTTAGATCCCTAGGGATATCTAGGGATATAGCTATATACCGTAATATAGTTATATGAAAGCGCATTATAACTATCTTACTAGGAATATAATTATGATACGAGCACGATCTAGTATTATCAAATTAGGGCACTCCGACCAAATAGGGTAAAGTTACAACTGTGATCAACTGCGCGCGAACCGAGCGAGCGAAGCGAGCGGTGCCGCGGCAACGGCCGGCGAGCGCTACGTCGAAATTGGTCGCAGTAACAAAATTAGGGCACTCAGACAGCTGTTAAGAACCGCTTTCATATAACTATATTACGGTATATAACTATATCACTAGGGACATAACTATATCACGGCTATAACCGTCTTACTGCGACATAATTTATTTTCCGACATAACTCAGCTAGTCTACAAACTAACGAAGTCATTGAGGAATTCGCGAAAAGTAATTTGTGGAGACTTGTTATGCGTTAAGCGGTTAAGCAAAATAATAATATGTTGTATGTTTTTTAAAGTTTACTTACGTCGCCAGACGATGGCCCAGGGGAGGGGGGGCAAGTTGATATATATGAAGGATGGGAAAAGTATGATTTGTAAGTAAGTACAGTCAATGGCAATAGCACATTAAGCTTTACACTTACCTACACTTTTAGTGCGAGTCATACCTCTACGTTACATACACAATCTGCTGGACATTTGATTTTTGACAACTCAGTTTAAACCCGATAGGAACTGAGAAAAATAATAATTTCCATTTTCAATGAATGGACCTTTCGGGTCTTTTTTCCCAAAACTATTCAGAACTGTAGAGCCGACGAGTACCACCAACACATAGATACGAAATACGTCCCCGGAGTCCAGACTAGACCCCGGTAAGGAGATACATAATACGTAACTTTAAAAAACCAAATAAGTAGGTAAATGTCGTCCAAATAAACAAAATTGGCTTTATGGTTAAGTAGTTTCTTTACATTAAGGGTGCACTACTCGACGGGTCGAACTCGTTGGTGGGCGTTACTAATAAGCATGCTAATTAGTCTAATTAGTAATTTATTTTGTTTTTTATAATTAGAATTAATTTATCAATTTTTATTGACAAAACGCGCGTGTAAAATTTCATGAACAGACCTTTGGGCGTATAGATGTTGCGAATATTCGCATCCGCATATGCAAATGCGGAGCTTCCGCATAGATTTGGACATCTGCATCCGCATCCACATCCGCATCCGCATCCACAATAATCAATGCGGACGTGCATGCGGAAGCGGATGCGAATGTAATACAAGATGCAACAAGAAAGAAATTGGGCGGGGCCGGCCAATGGTGAGTGCCGTTCGCACGTGACAATGACCAACGGGAGCGAAAAAATTGGTGACACAAGATCAGACGCGTTTGTTGTGGTGCATCATTTGTTTCTTGTAAATAAATCATTACGTGTTTGTTTGCGCTGCTAATATGAAAATTTGTAAGTGAAGTTAAATAAAAAAAACTAGGAGCAGTAGACTTAATACTAATTTTCATTAAAAATGTTAATAATTACTTTGCCATTGTTTTAATTTTTCATTCATATACTATATTTATATAAGATCCTTATGTGAGCCTTCAAAAATCCGCATCCGCATCCGCGGATGTGAAAAAATCGGCATCCGCAACAACCCTGGTATAGATATTATGAAAAAACTACTGAATGTTAAATACATTCAGTAGTTTTTCTCTCACAAGTCAGTCTCAAAATAAAATAATTTAATCTATTGAATAAATTATCTATCCTTGTATGGTTTTTTTTCCATTTTCTTACTACATAAGTTATTTATTTACGCCCAAACAAGAGTTAAATTTTTATTAGTGTTGAAATATGGAAGTTTCGACGCTCATAACTTCCAAACCATTTTTTTTTTCCATTTCTTCTTCCGTATAGGGCTAGATAATGACAAGACAAATTGATATAATTTTTAGTTTTGAACATATACCGTCAAACAGTCGAGTAATCACCATACTACGGCTATATGGAAAAATTATCGACTAGGGTACTCTTAAAATGCCTTGTATTTAATCCCTAGATCCGCCACTGCTGCACACCCTGCACCTGCTACTGCAGATGGTTGGAAAGCATGGCTGCGAAGATTAAAGAGACGCATTTTTTGGTACTAACTGCCATGAACAAAGGCCACGTGTTCGAGAGCAAAATGAACTGCTTTAGCATGACTCTGCCTGATCAATTTGAAGACATACAAAGAACAAACCAAGCCATCAACGCCACTAGGCTGCTTAGGTACCAATCCAACGAGCGCTACTTAACAGCTCTCATTCTGCTGCGGGTCAGCACAGCAGGCTAGGCTAAGCATTTGGTATTCTTAGCGGTATTTTATTAGACTGTCTGTACCATAGGCCTCTAATAACAAAATCATACCAAAGGTGTAGGTAAGCATTGCCAACATTAATTAAAAATACGTACCTACTTACCTACTTGCTTGTAACAAACATCAAGCGCCTCCATTTTCTCACCCTTTGATAAACTATATGATCATTGAGGAAGATACTCGATGTTTTAATTCAACTTGCTTTTTTAGGCTTCGCCTCTCATGCACGAGGTTATAGGTTCAAATCCGGGCAAGTAGCAAAGTGACTTTTTCAATTCATTTAAGTGCTTTCTAGTTTATTTTGGACATTACTGACATTAGTTGTACTATTATATGGGCTGTTGTCCGCTACAGCCCATATAATAGTAAAATAATACTTATCCTAATATAATACTTACTTATAGGCAGTGTTGACAGTGTTGTGGGTTCAAAACCGAGCAAGTACCAATGCGACTTTTTCAATTCATAATAATTCTGAGTTTATCTTGGACTTTACTGACATCGGTGAAGGAAAGGAAAACATCGTGAGGAAACCAGTACCTACCCTAATTACGTAATACACGATCAAAATTTGAATCGTTTTGAAACAGATTATGCTAATCCATTGCTTCATAATTCGTAAAAAAAATCTGCTCGGCAACTTATGGCGATTTTAGACTACTAATATTATGTCTAGGTTTCCTCACAATTTTTTCCTTCATCGATGTCAGTAGGTGGGTAAGTAATATTATATTATATTATACTAGCTGCCCACCCCGGCTTCGCACGGATAGCAGTAAGTACTTATCTACGGCGCACCTTCCTACTCTGCCCTACCTACCTAACCTACACTGCCCGACCTACCTACCTACCCTGCCCTAACTACCTACCCTACACTGCCCGACCTACCTACCTACCCTGCCCTACCTCCCTACCCTACCCTGCCCTACCTCCCTACCCTACCCTGCCCGAACTACCTACCTACCCTACCTACCTATCTACCCTACCTACCTATCTACCTACCCTGCCCTATCTACCTACCCTACCCGGCCCGACCTACCTACCTACCCTACACTGCCCGACCTACCTACCTACCCTACACTGCCCGACCTACCCTACCCTGCCCGAACTACCTACCTACCCTACCTACCTATCTACCCTACCTACCTATCTACCTACCCTGCCCTATCTACCTACCCTACCCGGCCCGACCTACCTACCTACCCTACACTGCCCGACCTACCTACCTACCCTACCTACCTACTTACCCTACCTACCTATCTACCCTACACTGCCCGACCTACCTACCTACCTTCCCCTATCTTCCTATCTACCTACCCTGCCCTATCTACCTACCCTACCTACCTACCCTACATACCGACCGCCAAGAGTAGAAAATTATTAAAGTACTAATATCGCTATTAAAAAATAGGGGTTGGTGGAAGAAGGGTGAAAATTTAGGGTTGTATGTATTTTTTTATGCCAAAATATAAAAAAAAATTACAATAAAAAAAATTGACCAAAAAAAGAAAAAAAAACTTGGGGTGGACCACCCTTATCACTTAGGGGTACGAAAAATAGTTTACATCCTATTCTCATACCTACCTATTACTACCTAATATACACAAAAAAATATGTGGGGTACATACCCACCATACCACTTATTCATTTATATATTATAAACTTACACAATAATACACACTTATATACAAACACAATAATAATATTTATTTACATTCATTTATAATAATTATTAAATATAAGTACATAATAAATCAGTCAACAATACGTTCACATTCACCACCATCAAACATGTATATCGGTTGATGACGCGCCACCGGTAACGTAAGCTACTGGACTCGCGCACGGCGAGCTACGTCATCGTGTCGTAGCCGGGATGCGCCAAAGTGGGAGGTGTGAGGTCGCGAACGTTCGATCACGTCGGGGTCACCAGTATAGTTGTTATTGCGGGTGTGTAGTAGGCAGAGTATGAAGAAAAGTCAATCTGCTTAGGTACTCACGGTTTATTTTGAGTAACACACACACACAACACAGAAAACAGTCAGAAGGAGAAATAGTCACAATGCGATAGGCACACACAATAGTCACGGCACAAGATAACAGTTCAGGGATGATACACGTAAACAATAGGCGTTCAAGGTGTCAATAAAATTATGCACAGTTCGAGAACGCAGGGGTGACGAATGACGTCACCAAATTTAATTATGTGGTCGGCCATCTCGAACCCCAATTTTCGAAGGAGGTGAAGGACGTCATCATGTCCCCTCCTGCAACCAACCGGTACGGGAAGCTGAAGACCGAATTGGTGAAGCGCCTCTCAGCCTCCCAGGAGAAGAAGGTGAAGCAGTTGCTGATGCATGAGGAGCTGGGAGACCGGAAGCCGTCGCAGTTTCTTCGCCATCTGCAGGGATTAGCTGGACCAACTGTGCCCGAGGACTTTGTGCGCACTATTTGGAGCAGCCGTCTGCCCAGCAGTATCCAGCCCCTACTGGCATCGCAGCCCCATAGCACCTTGGAGGCATTGGCAGAGCTGGCAGACCGCGTACAGGATATCGTCGCAACACCCGCAATAACAACTATAAATACATAAAAATCGGTCAAGCCGTTTCGGAGGAGTTTGGCAACAAACACCGTGACACGAGAATTTTATATATTAGAAGATTATAGGAAGTGTATAGAGTGCCAGCTTAAGGTGAGCTCAGCTTATTTTATGCTCTAATCAAAATGATAGTGCTAAAATAAAATATCATGGAACCATGGGTAGTACCCCTAACAACCGTAATACTGGCGCTAGAAGAATGATGTCAAACTCAACTCAATACACACGTTAGTTCTGTATTTCGCTACGATCATTAAGATCCGTGTCGGACTGTACCTATCATTTCCATGCATGAAACCACAGACTAATTAGCTCATGAAACCGAACCGTAGATAGATCCAAGCATGGAACTTTCTCAAATCTGGCAACACAGCAAAAAAACGTCATTATGGCATTGACACTGACGTTGACTTTGACTATTCGGTTTACTTACTTACCGGTTAAATTGGCGCGTTTGTTGGTAGTAGATTGTTAACCAGAAATTCGAATTGAAGATTTGTTTTCCTCTCTTCTCACCTAATTAAAACGGCGATATGGGTCTCCTAGAATTGTGTGAAAAATACTTCCAAACCTCGAACCTCTACGAAGTTTTACAAATTCCTGAAACTGCCTCAGACAAAGAAGGTAGGTGTTAATACGGGCAGTCGAAATTCTTCATGCAAAATAATATTCAAAATTATATGCATTGGTACAATAAATGGAGCCGTGACTGCTACCAGCCAGACCTTCACTGGCATAACTTCACTTACTACAAATTTAACTTTCAGTATAATAATCCAGGTTGTTCATAGAAGCCCATGACATTTTGCTGTCTATCTCTCTCATGACATTTTGCTATGTATCTTTGCTGATATAGCCAGCTATATCAGCGGCAGACTGCTTATTAAAAGAGTGATAGTATTTCTGCCATCCCAAAAATATTTTAAATAAGTTGATTTAGTTCGCATATTTTTTAAATTGGAATAATATAAAATAATTTTAAATATCACTTTCAATTGCAGTAAAAAAAGCGTATCACCGCTTGTCACTGAAAGTACATCCTGATAGAGTAGAAGAAGATGAAAAACTTGAAGCAACTGAGAAATTTAAAGTGCTGGGAAGTATCCATGCCATCCTCACTGACAAAGACAAAAGGACCCTATATGATGAGACCAAATGCGTTGATGACGAAGACTTTAATGTCATTATTGACCGAGACTGGTCAGGCTACTGGCGAGTCTTGTTTAAGAAAATCACTGATGAGGACATCAGGGCTTATGAGAAAGAATATGTTGGTAAGTCTGCCTGCCTAGCCTTTTCCAAAGTATATTAGGATTGGCTTCCAGTCTAACGAGATGTGGCTGAACATTGAGCCTAATAGATAATTTCTGATACAAAGGCTTTAGAAAGACTCAAGAATTCAAACTATCTTCTTTCTTTGTATGAGTACCAAACTTGTCATTTCACAGGTTCAGCAGTGGAAAAAGAGGACATCAAGCAAGTTTATTTAACTGCCAAGGGTGACATGAATTACATTGTGGACCATGTACAATTTGCAAGAACTGATCAAGAACCAAGAATTAGGGAGCTTCTCAATGTAAAGATGCTATTTTCTTTTTAAATAACTGTTAAACCAACCATTTGCAGTTTAGTTCTATGCAACCTGCTAATTAAAATTAATTTTATAGTAATATAAAAAGATAGTATAAAAAGATAGTAATATAAAAAGATCAAAGCTTAATTTCATCATTGGGATTTTGGTAGCTTGTTTTTAACATTTCATAGTCTGATTAATATAAATATAATTATATTCCTGTCATTAAAATTTTAAGAGACTAATTTAAAACAGTTATTAATAGCTTTTAATATTATATTTAAACATTCCTCAATATACAAAATTACAAATGGATAAATGCATTTTAGGAAATGATAAAGAATGGAGAAGTACCAGAATACAAAATTTTTACTAATGAGCCAGCAAAAAAGCGACTTAGAAGAATCGCTAAAGAGAAAAGGGAAGCTAAACAAGCTGAAGAAATGCAAAAGGAGTTACAAATGGATTCGGGTACACAATTCATTTATTTTACAAATCGTTCTACATAGACATTGATATTTTAATAAATACTCACACTAAAAATATTGACTGGCTCTTGGTGTAGTGGTCGCAAACGCTACTGCTAAGCATGAGGTTGTGGGTTTGATTCCCAGGTCAGGCAATGTGTTATTGAGGATTTCCATCTGGAATTTTTCAGTAGCAGCCTGGACTTGTGCTCGGTTGATGGTAACAGAATCTTCCCCTATTACATGGGGCTTAATACATAACTGGCTAAACGTGGGTGTATATAGTACACCTCTGTCTGACCCTTCGGGAATACAAGCGTGAAGTTTATGTTTATGCAAAATATTAACACATATTTTGTTTTCCAGTATTCATTATTTTTGTTTTTTGTTTAGGTCCTAATAGCCTAGAACTGATGATACAACAAAAACAAAAATCAAGGGCTCAACAAATAGACTCCTTTATTGATGACTTAGCTGCTAAATATGGCGGTGGCAGCAAACCAAAGGCATCTAAAAGGAAATCTGTGAAAACTGAAACATCAACTAAAAATAAAAGAAGGAGATAATTTTTTATATTTTTTACTAAGTACTATAAAGTGACATTTGTTTTTGAAACCAAAACACATCTTGTATCATTTAAATTCAACAAATATAACAACAATACCTACTATTCTTCTCAAGTGCCAAATATAAAACACTATCTTTCAGCTTCTTTCCACAATTCCTTTGTCACCTCTTTATGAAAATGTATTTTAACATGAATCACTGTTACAAATGTCTTATTTTAGCCTAAAGAAAGTAGTGAAATTGTTTAAATAAAATTCGCGCATTTACTCCCCAATAATTTAGTCTCCTTCTTCGATTGCCACTTCCAACTGACTTTCAGAATAAAATGGACCTTGTTCAACATAAGTATGAAGTCTCCCGACAATTACAGTATCAAATGCGGGTGAATGAGCCAACCTTTTTATAACATCATACTTTGCTTCATTAGTTTCTTTTGTGTAAACTGTTGACCGATCCAGAAGGAATTCAATAAAACCTGCAAAGTAGGAATAAGATTAATTTATTTATTAAGATCTGTTTTTATTTAATGTATTGAGACACCACAATTTATTTAAAACTCTTTTATTTTGTATTCTTTAGTAAAATAAAATTAAACCTATGATTTAATTTTGAAACTAAAAATAGTTTAATTTCAAATTATTTAACCTCTAAAAAGTTAATTTAAAAAAATTGCTGTAGATTAAAATACTTGGTACTCATTAACAATACAGTCATCAGGAATCACTAGACTAATAGATTAGTAGTAGATACTAGGACTAGATTTGACTACAGATTTTATAATCTAACTCAAGGTTACTACTACACAACAACACATATTATATAAATATGCGGCTTTTATATTTTTATTGTGGGTTAATTAAATTAATAACAATTAATTACCTGCAGCTCGAGCTACCATTTCTTCACCCCATTGGTGTTGACAAACAGCATCCAATAGTAAAAATGCAGCTTGTTTTATATCAGGAAACGGATTTTTGCAGATATCAAATAAAGTTTCCATAGGTTTAGAATCCAATGTTCTGAACCATTCACGGGTCATTAATGTGACCCTGTGGTCTACAGGGGTAGAAACCAATTGTGTTGACCCTGGATTCACATTAATGGCCCGCACTGCTGGATCTTTTTCGATACTCATAAGCCCAGCAAAGCAATGTAAAGCGCGTATCTTGATATCAGTCTCACTGTTTCTGATGAGCTTACTCACACTATCTACAGCTTGAGTATATTTACTCCCTACAAAAAATACAATTTATTATTATATTATTTCCCTACACATCAATGAGAATTTACAAGAAGAACTGTAACAAACCTAGTGCAGCTAAGCATAATTTTCCTTCCACAGTTGTGCCAATAAATCCTAAAGTATCCAGAGCAACTGGCAAAATGGTTTTATCACCAGATTGAATTGCTTCAAATAGTGTATCAAAAACAACAGAATGTTTCTCGAAAATTTCTTTAGGGTAGCTGTGGGCAATGCATCCAAAGAACTTCATGTAACCTGAAGATAAAAAAAAAAACTGTTTAAGGTCATAAATTCAGCGGCAGTCAACCAGCACCATATTCATGGTCCATATTCTTGTTAGTAACAATATACTTAAAAACTAATGTTAGTATTCGACACAACACAGCTAAATTACGACATGAAGCCGCACCCATCTTTGCAGCATGGGGGAGTCCCCCCGATCTGCGATCTGCAAATTTATACAAGATCAATAACAATATGAATCATTTTGAAAGAGATTGCTACTTATTGCTACATTTTTTTGAAAAAAAAATCTGCTCAACAATGTAAATAATGCAATGAATGTTGTTGAAAACTATTAACTTCACACCTTTTTACAGCAACTTGATAACAATTTTAATTGCTTTAACAAAAAATATTAAATAAAATAGTACCTGGTATTAACAACCCATGAAGTGGATTATTTTTTAGCTCTGTAACATGACCCAAAATCCTCTGAAGTTCTCCATTTTTCACCAGATAATTGATGCCATGAGGTTTCATTACCAATCTTGATAACAATTCCAGTATATTTACTTGATACAGTACATCATCTGTATGCAATTCTGTTATCATGAAATCAACATATTTCAAGTCGGCACATAGCTTAAACAGCTCATAAGATTTTGTTGAGATATGGACAACAACCTGAAACAATAAAGCTCTTGTTTATTATACCTTCAATTAGATTCAAGACATTTGAAGGATTGGAGCCTCTATAGACAGTTGTTATTAAATTACAATGTAAGTAACTACCTCAAAAACGTTACACTTGCTGCTGCTGTTATACTGAAGTGCAATTCGCATTTCCTCTAAAACTTTAGGATAAGCCTCAACTGGTAAGTTTGAAGTTATCAAAACAGCTTCATTGGCTACACCAACATCTGTATCACTGACTAGTTGCGCTGTAGCGACAAACACATCAATATACTGTGGTACAGGCAGTAAGTTGGGGTCAGTAGAAACCGCCTTCCGTACCTGGAAATATTAAATTATCATCAATCACATGAACTATCATCAAAAACTATTATTAACTAAGTTTTTGTTCCCAAAGAGAAATAACAATATAATACTGACTTGATCAATAGCAAGTCTCCTCACACAACTTTTTTCATGACGAAGTAAGTACATGATATGACTTGTGAAATTTTTCACCACATCTCCAGCTTGAAACTTCTCGAAACATATTCTTAAGACATCGCATGTTAAGTCTACATGAGATCTGTAAAACGTTAACAACACTGATCTAGTTAGTCCAAAATGCAGGTAAACAAAACAAGGAAAAAACTAGAAAAGGATTACATACGCGTTTGAGACATTGAGACATTGAACGATTTTAGATATTCCAACATCTCTTATTGTAGTGATGGCTTCACCAGCAGGCTTGAAAGCAAATAAGTTTTTGATATCATTTAGTGCAGCCGGCCTTTGCTCTTCTCTCTGCAGTTGTCTTAAAAACTGCCGAAACTGTTCAGTGTCTTCACTTGCCATTTTAATAAAATTTAACTTCTTGAGAATTTACGTTTAATATCTAAATATAAAGAGAAGTGCGCTAATAAATTAAAACGTATGAAGGCAACAAACAAAACAAATTCTATTTCTTGCTGTCAAACAAATGTCGAATCATTCACACAGAACATAAATAAAATATACTAGATCAGTCATGTCATGAATATTCATGTACGTATGTATGTAGCGAGCAAGTACGCGGTTTTATAGCTGGGCGACCGGAGAAATACACGCACTTTTAAAACCGCCGAGTAAGTTCGTCGGCGAGCCAACAGGTTTGAAATTTTGCTCGTAGCCCGCCTTGGTTCGTAGTTTCGTACGTCTGTCATAGCCGCGAGTCGCGAGCCATCATTTTGTTTCGGCATTTGTGTAATGTATGTTTAGTTTGGTTCAGAAAATTCGAAAACATCGCGATACAGTGTGAATCAACGTGTCGTGTGTGTGTGGTGCCTAACCTGCAATGGACTGCGGGTAAGTTAGAAAGTAGAGGGGTGGCATAAACCAGTTAATTAATTCGATTATGACACAATTTTTTATATTTCCAGAATTTGCTAATTTGACCTTTGCCAGCATTATCGACTATTCGGCACTTCTAATATTTTTTGAATTGTTGTACCTTGTTAGAAAGCTGAATAAAGATGTCTTTCCCGTAATTTCACGCTTAATGTCTCAGTAAAGTTTTGAGATATATGGTGTCAAAGTTCATGTTGTACTTTAAATAATTTTTGAAAATAGCTAATTTTCTTCCTCTAACTTTTAAGTGTTTGATGTTTTAGAAAGTTTGGTTACATCGAAATGTTTGTTTATGCAATGGAATAGTAATGAAGGCCATTCAACTTGAGAGTTTGGAGAAAAATAATATTTAAGACGAATTCTGGGTAATTTTCAAAAATTCTTAAAAATGGTGTTTTCTCGAATCCCATGTATTTTCGCCTAGGCTTTATGGGGTGCTTAATTGTTGCAAATGGGTCACACTTTCACGTCCCGGAAGGAATACGTCAAATTACAAGTCACCCTGTATACCTACTTACTAGTGTGATCATTGTGATCAAGTGAGGTGTGTGTGTTTTTGTGATTCGCATTTTTTTGATGCACACTAGCTGTGTAATGTTACGGCTACATTGTCGAGATAAAGTGAACTACATACACATCGCACGCTCTCTCTCGCACACCGCTCGACGTCTCGCTGTACAACAGAGACCGTGCGAAGTGTAGTTTAGTTCCTTTTATCGTGACAATGTAGCCGTACGTAGCATAATAAAGTAAATTAATAATATGCAATATTACCGTCAAACTGTCCGTAACCTCCAACCTAAACCCTAGTTATATGTAAAGCTGGAGAGCAGAGAGCGCGCGAAGTATAGCTCGCGGTATCGCGTCAATGTAGCCCCAGCATAAAAAGGGCCCGTGGCGCGAGTCTTGTATGCTGCGTTTTGAGCACTCAATAAAATAAGAATTTCCATGACGCGAGCTCTTGGACGGAAGCGCTTGATATAGATGTTAGAACTAGGGCCTAATTAATGTCAACTGTCAGCAGCCGTCCGATGGTAGTCCCCCATCACCATCGCGTCTGTTTGAACCATGTCTGACTGAACACAGCACCCGGCCGTTATGCTAAGTATGTACATACATCAGAGACACACGCAGCGACTGTAAGTGCCCGCTACACGGTTACTAACCGCGTCCCCGGCAGAGGTGACCTTGGTTGGCAACCGGCAAAGTGGTTTCAAAGTTTGGTCGTAAAAAATCATCTACACGGTTGTAAACCATCAAGGTCACCTCTGTCGGGACGCAGTCGGCGACCGTGTAGCAGGCGTTTTAAGTCGCCAGCGGCCATAGATAATACACTTAAGGCGAAAGCGTCAGGGTAGCCCGCGAAATTCAAATTTTCTTAAGTTTTTCTCAATTTGCAGGTCAGTATCAGGTTGTACGTTGAGTTAAATATGATTTGCGACCGTATCAAATGTTTATTTATAGAGTTATAATCATAGAAATCATCAACACAACTCTATAAGTTCATGTAATCCCCAAATCTCATGATTTCATGAAATCATGACATTTGGGGATTATGCTATCATACGGAGTTGTTTTGCTGATTCTAATGATTATAATTCTTTAAAGCCATATTGGTTACGCTCGCAAATCATATTTCAATCAAGATACAACCTGACACTGACCTGCAAATTGCAAAAAACGTTAGAAAATTTGAATTTCGCGGGCTACCTTGGCGCATCCCCCTTACGATGTCAAAATGTGTGCCTGGACGTGAGATTTTGAAACAGTGTTTCCACTTTGAGGGATTTGTCCCTTTTTTAGGTATAAATGGCCAATAATAAGCATGGTTTAGGGATATTTTAATTTTGACAGGGATTTAGGGAATTTTAGGGAAAAATTGAACTTGAGTTCGTAGCCCTATTGTTTAAATATTATAGGCTTTAATCAATCGGTGGTGCCATAGAGTAATTGGGTGCTGAGGTGCTGCCTATTATAAACAATAATTAATAAACTTGTTGGTAGCCCTACCAACAAGTTTATTTTAAGGGGGATGCGCCAAGGTAGCCCGCGAAATTCAAATTTTCTTACGTTTTTTGCAATTTGCAGCTCAGTGTCAGGTTGTATGTTGATTAAAATATGATTCGCGACCGTAACAAATATGGTTTTACAGAATTATAATCATAAGGGCCTGTTTCACCACCTACGATTAAGTTCCTATTAACTTACTTGGTAGATAATTTCATACAAATTCTGTTCCATTTTTGAATTTATTCGGTAAGTAGTGGCTATTCGGACATCGTGAAATAGGCCCTTAGACCCAATTTCACCAAACACAAAAATTAGCTAACAGGTCGTTAAACTCAGGTTACTGCTTTGATTGGCTCACTGACATGACAACAGCCAATCACAGCAGTTGACATGTGTGTTAACGGTCTGTTATATCTAACAGAGTATGGTGAAATTGAGTCTTAGAGTTACAACTTCAAAAGTGCAAAAGTGTCAAATGTCATGATTTCATGAATTAGTCATTCATTACAATCACATGAACTTAGAGAGTTGTATTGATGACTTTTATGATTATAATTCTATAAATAAACATTTGATACGACCGCGAATCATACTTAGATCAACATACAACCTGATACTGGTAAAAAACGTAAGAAAATTTGAATTTCGCGGGCTACCTTGGCGCATCCCCCTTAAGGTGAAAGCGTCAGGGTAGCCCGCGAAATTCAAATTTTCTTACGTTTTTGCAATTTGCAGGTCAGTATCAGGTTGTATTTTGATCATTACACAGGGGCCCCGTGATCCTTATGTCCAGTCGTACTCAGCGCTTCTCCTCTACATTTATAAAGCGCACAGCCAAAGTGTGGAACTCTCTGCCGGGCGTCAGTGTTCCCTTCCACATAATTATAAACAGTGTGCCTTCAAAGCAAGAGTGAACAGGCATCTTCTGGGCACGCTCGTTCCATCATAGACCTCATCCATCGTTTTCCATCAGGCAAGATCAAGGTCAAGAGCAGGCCCATTTATCAATAAAAAAAAATGGATAGTTTGGAAAATCCAAAAGTGCACGCCTCATAACACTCATTCTTACGAAAAAGAAATTCAAAACATGGTTTCTAACAAAAATGAACAATTTATCACTTTTCATGAAGTATGTTTTGACTGCTTTTTTACCCATCCATATGGTAAAATTTCTAACCTCGCAATCCTTACGTAATGTCAAAGACTATTTATTTAAATATTTACTTTGTGTCGTTGCTAGGCAACAGAAGCGTCAAGTCAAGGTTGGAAATATTTAGATATAGATTTTTTTTTTTTTTTTTGTTAGTATTTTATGAATTATAATTAAACTACACTCGAGAGCAATGAATCCGGGTCACTTAAAGAATCCTAAAAATCTCGGAAACTAAAAATGCTAGATTAATGCAATAAATTGTATTTAATAGACAATGTAATACTCCTTAAATGAAGGTATTAAAACTTCTTAGTTATTGTAAAGTTATATCATAAAAAAATCAAATTTGAAAAAGGGCCACTTTCGAAAATGGAACTACGAAATTACAGCATTTGGTTTTGCTTTTGTTTGTAATCTGTCATTTATGTGGGTACATAAACCATGTTGATAGTGCTCTATATTCATTATTCAAGCTGAAATTATGTCGCTTACGCCTGAAGAATGCACCAGAATACTTACAATGCTGGAAACCGGCCAGAGTCAGCGCGATACAGCCAGGACTGTCGGTGTGTCGCTGTCAACAGTACAAAGAGTTCTCCGACGTTACGAAGAAACTGGTTCTAACCTACGCAGACCAGGAACGGGCAGAACCAGGTGTACCACAGCACGAGAAGACCGATACTTGGTGAACACCATGCTTCGAAATGGCTTTCTCACAGGAACTGAACTCACAAATCAGTTTCGACGCCTCGGAGGAAGTAACCCAAGTGCATGGACAGTAAGACGTCGGCTTGCTGAATCTAACTTAAAACCCCTTAGACCTGCAAACGGCCCTAAACTGGAGCGTGGGCATCGTATTTCAAGACTAAGATATGCCCAGAGCCACGTAAATTGGAGTATTGAAGATTGGTCAAAAGTTATGTTCTCCGACGAATCAAAATTTATGCTCTACAAGCACGATGGAAGACACAGAGTGTATCGAAGACCAGGGGAAAGATTCAAGCAAGCATGCATCGAAGAAAAAGTAGCCTACGGTGGTGGGACAATGCCCGACCTCATACAGGTAGGATTGTGAATGACTACCTTCAAGAGATGAACATTACTCGTATGGAGTGGCCAGCGCGCAGCCCGGATATCAACCCGATCGAGCATGCTTGGGACGAGCTAGGCAGATGCGTAAAACAACGAAACCCTCCCCCAATCACGCTTCGTGAGCTCAAAATTGCTCTCACAGAGGAATGGGAGAATATTCCCCAAAATCGTATAAGGAACTTGGTGTACAGCATGCCAAACCGCGTAAACGCAGTAATGGAAGCACGAGGAGGCAATACGAAGTATTAAAATTCAAGAGAATCGTAATAAAGTTCAAAAATTTCATGTTTCCTATTTTTGTTATAAGGAGAGATCAGCAGTTTTTTTCTTTATGTAATTTTGTGTTAATAAAATGTATGGTGACTCATATTTTTTTTACTTTCATTTAAGGAGTATTACATTGTCTATTAAATACAATTTATTGCATTAACCTATCATTTTTAGTTTCCGAGATTTTTAACATTCTTTAAGTGACCCGTATTCATTGCTCTCGAGTGTACTTTGAATAAAAGAGCCATTTTCAATAGGGTTCCTACTATGGCTGAAATGAATGTATTAAAAAAAAATTTACTCAATTAATAGATATCTCAAGCTACAATTTTTTCAGGTTTCATACACAGGAAATTTTTTTCAACAATTTTGATGCTTTTTTCATTTCTGCTGCATTAAATCAATTGTTAAAAAGTAATCATCAAGTTACTACAATCTGTAAAATTTCTTTAAGTAATAGATTTTCAACTTTATTAGTAAATAATAAGATTCAATCAATGTTGATAGGGAAAATTTTACAGATTGGAGTAGGTTGATGTGCTGGCGTCTGTACATACAAATAAAACCTCAACCGTATGTGAAATCTTATCTAAATAAATGTATACTACAATATGACATAGTGTGTTAAGTATACGACTTTTTCGCTCGCCAGTCTAAGAATTCATCGATATCATCTTCATTATCTGAATCTCCATGATCGTCTTCACTCATTTTTTCCATGTCTTGTTTCGTTTTTTTAGTTTCTTCCTTTTTTAACTCAAGGTCTAACACTCTGTAAAAAATAAATATATATAAGTCATCAGGATTTCTTCCTACGAAATTGTAATGAAAGGGGAAGCGCTAGGGTAGCCCGCGAAATTAGCTATCGATCGACAGCACTTTAACCATAATAGAATTATACCAACTTTGACCAAATTCTGATTTGTTCATCGATTTCATCAATTTGTCGTTCAGCTGTTGCTTCTTCCTGTTCTCCAGCAATAATTTCTGCTGATGCGGTTGCTTCTTCCTTTATTTCCTTCTGGAACTTATCCCATTCCTCTTCAATTGGGTCTTTATATTCAATATTCCGTACCTGAAAAAGGTAATTCAAGTTATTTTTTTGTTAATTTTAAGTTAAGCGTGCGCCATCATATCAGCCGAAAGACGTCCACTGCTGGACATAGGCTTCCCCCAAGCACCGCCACTTCGACCGATTCTGTGCTTCCCGCATCCAGAGGATTCCTGCGGCCTTTACAAGGACATCGGTCCATCTTGTGGGAGGCCTTCCAACGCTACGTCTTCCGGTACGCGGTCACCACTCCAGAACCTTTCGGCCCCATCGGCGATCTGTGCGTCAGTCAAGCGTGCGTGAGGAGTATCCAAATAGTTGTTTCGTAGGCTACGCGGACTTTTAAGTTCGCATGTCTATCACCCACTTTAGATAGGATAGCGTGTTGCCAGACGAAAAACATGTTACCATGTTGCTCCTAGACCATCAACCTTATTTGTTATTCATTACAAACCCCTTAAGGGGTCATTGTACTCATCATTATGAACAACTTTTACTATGGGACCAAAGGTGAAATCGCGAAAAAAAAATCAGCTGTTCCCTACATTTTTACGAGGTATGCGAACATAAATGTATGGACCAGCTGATTTTTTTTTCGCGATTTCAGCTTTGGTCCCATAGTAAAAGTTGTTCATAATTATGAGTACAATGACCCCTTAAGAGGTTTGTAATGAATAAAAAATAAGGTTGTATATAATATGTATATAAATTATTATGTTTTGTGCTGTGCATTACTGAAGCAATGTTTCGCAACTTTGTCATCCACTGAACAGCCGCCAAGGAAGTGGTTTTAAAATCACTTTCATATCGTTCAAAGACGATTGACGGATTCTGACAGGTGTGTAAAAGGCAGTATGATAAAAATGTTACAAATCTTGTGCACGGAAAACCTTGGAACCTGGAACGTCTACTAATGAAATTGTCAGTGTAAATGTATAATACTTCAGATTATTTTATATTTTTTTAATAGCAAGACCACGTCCGTAATGAACATAAAGGTGAACAGTGAACATTTGAGTTGCGTAACATGGTTTCTCGTAACATCAAATGTTGCTGGCAAAAAAAATGCAATTTGCGCTACTTTAGTTTCTGAATATTACAGGGGGGATCTTTAATATTCAGAAACAGACGTGCGAGCAAGTATGCGTACTTATGGCTAGGCGACCTTACTCGCCCGTGCCGTGTGTCATAGTACGTACGCGCACTTTAAAACCGCTGAGTAAGTTCGTCGGCAATCCAACAGGTTTGAAATTTTGCTCGTAGCCCGCCTGGGTTCTTAGTTTTTTTTGCACGCCTGTCATCGCCGAGAGTCGCGAGTCGCCATTTTCTTTCGACATGTGTGAATGTTTGTTTAGTTTGGTTCGGAAAATTCGATAACATCGCGCTACTGTGTGAGCAAGTTTCATGTGTGATAGCGAGCCGATAAGTTCATGAACTTAAAAACCACGGACTTAAGTTCGCATGTCTATCACCCACTTTAGATAGGATAGCGTGTTGCCAGACGAAAAACATGTTACCATGTTGCAAATTCGATAACATCGCGCTACTGTGTGAGCAAGTTTCATGTGTGACACCGATGGCGAGCCGATAAGTTCATGAACTTAAAAACCACGGACTTTATGTTCGCATGTCTATCACCCACTTTAGATAGGATAGCGTGTTGCCAGACGAAAAACATGTTACCATGTTGCTCCTAGAATAATAAATTATGTTTTGTGTGCTGTGCATAAAACGCTTGCTACACGGTCGCCAACCGCGTCCCGACAGGGGTGACCTTGGTGGTTTACAACCGTGTAGATGATGTTTACGACCAAAAGGTGAAACAACTTTGCCGGTTGCCAACCAAGGTCACCTCTGTCGGGGGCGCGGTTGGCAACCGTGTAGCAAGCGTTTTATTCTCAAATGTATTCCAGATGTTACACACCACATGTTATGGTAGAATGTAAATGGGCCACATAAGATCATACTACTTTGTACACCTACATTTTGGCAAAAAAAGTATTACTGTGCGTTTGCACTGGCGAAACATTCCTAACAAAACATGTTGGGATCTCTATTTTCTGTCAATTTGCCATACAATGTTTGACAGTAACTAGAGATTTCAACATGTTTTGTCGTGATGTTTCGCCAGTGCAAACGCACAGTTACTGAAGCAATGTTTCGCAACTTTCTCACCCACTGAATAGCCGCCAAGGAAGTGGTTTTAAAATCACCATGATTTATGAAAACACTTTCTTATCGTTCAAAGACAATTGACGGATTCTGACAGGTGTGTACAAGGCAGTATGATAAAAATGTTACAAATCTTGTGCACGGAAAACCTTGGAACCTGGAACGCAAAAGTATCTAATATTGAAAGTGTCAGTGTAAATGTCTAATAATTCAGATTTTTTTTTATTTTTTTTTATCCGAAAACCAAGATTTCAAGAGAACAGTGAACTTAGTATTTGCTAACCACTCTTCGTTACGAAGTATCGATGTTAATGACACAAGGTTGGCCGACAAAAATATTAAAGTCCTTTTCTTTGGATAATTTGAGATACATGAGTAGTGCACTTAATAAAATGGAAGATTCATGCATGTTAAAAAACGTTAAAGCGTGCATTCCACCTTTGGACCTCAGTAGTCATAAAGGTCAAGCAGGAAGAATAGGAGTTATTGGAGGATCATTAGAATATACAGGTGCACCATACTTTGCTGCGATAAGTGCATTAAGAGTTAGTATTTCTGTTAACTATGTATTACATAGAATATAATCTTTATACAATTGCTAAGGATATTATTATCTTTACAGGTCGGGGCAGACTTGAGTCATGTATTCTGTACTAAAGATTCAGCCACTGTTATAAAGTCATATAGTCCAGAACTAATAGTGCACCCTATATTAGACTTTCCAAATGCTGTGACAGAAATATCACAGTGGTTTGAGAGGCTCCATGCAGTAGTCATAGGACCGGGACTAGGAAGACAGAAAGAAACATTCCAAGTAGTTACAGAACTAATAGAGGTCATAAGAGAAAAGAGGATTCCACTACTTATTGATGCTGATGGATTGTTTTTGATTACTGAAAAGATACATTTATTAAAAGAATTCATGTCCCCAGTAATATTAACTCCAAATAAAATAGAGTTTGATAGGCTTTGTGCAAAAACAAATGGGCCTTCTGGGTTGAGCCAGTTGGGAAAATATGTGACCGTATTTAAAAAAGGACCACTAGATGAAGTGTTCAGTGTAGATCCTGGGGTTCAGTGGAAATCAAATATTGGTGGTTCTGGAAGAAGGTGTGGTGGACAAGGGGACTTGCTCTCAGGAGCTATTGCTATTATGATGAACTGGACCTTAGCTAACCAAGATAAAATTGAGATAGAGACATGTGGGGATAAGGTTTTACTAGCTTCATCTCTGTCATGCTATGCTGCAAGCCGTTTGATAAGATTGTGTAATGAGAAAGCTTTTGCAGTTAAAGGTAGAAGTATGGTAGCTTCTGATATGATTGATTACATCCATGAATCCTTTGAACATTTCTTTGGGCAATAACTTTGTAACTTAGGTTTATGGTATATATTTTCCAATTTTGTACTGCAGTTATTTTACTGAATAAGATTTTTGTACATGTTATTCATGCATCTATTATGCATATTGCGGCAGCAGCAGTAGATAGTTTAAGTTATATTGTGTTATTGCATAACCTTTAATGGGGCATTGTTGTATATATGAAACAAATTTGAATAAAAATGACAAACGAAGTGGTGTCTTTATAAAAAATAATGCATACCTTGGCATCTAAAATAGGATCATCAAAGAATCCTTCTGGAATAGGCTGTTCTGGTCCTTGTGCACCATCTACTTCTGATGTGCTGGTTGCTGGAACGTCTGGAAGTTTTGTTTTTGTAAAAGTCATCTAATATTTCATGATCACAAATATCCAGTGATTGCAAAGGCTTTTTCTCTTATCTTCTTCATTTGCTCAATATTGTCAGAATGCAGTTTGATCAGACCTCAAGGATCTATGTAATAAGGGATGCTGATAACATTGAGAAAATAAACAGATAAATACAGTCAATTTATTGTCAGTGTTCCATGAAACTTTGGGTAATGTTCCAGTTTTCTAAAGAACTAATATGATGAAATAGTTTGTCAAGCTTACAAAACCTCTTTAGTTAGTTGCTTTTTGCACGACTCATAATGCAAAGCATTAGAGTGTGCTGTGTAACTGTAGAAAAGTTAATACCCACAAGCTTCTTACAGGAATAACCTACACAGTTTTAAAATGTTGACTTAAGTATATGACATAACAAACCTTCATTACTAAGAGCTGGTGTAGAAAGGTTCAAAGGTGTCCTTTTGATTTCTTCATCATGGAATGAAATTACTTGAGGTGCAGTATTTTTAGGAATTGGAGGCATTTGTGTCTCAGCATTCTTCAGAATTCCTTTCAACCTTTTTTCAGGTGGTGCGTCCCTGAGGGGACTCACACTTTTATGTTTTATTTTCCCAACAGTGAAATTATTTGTCAATTCCTTTAACTTTTTGGCCTTTTCAACATTCTCTCTGTGTTGTTTACTATTCATGTGTACTTGCCACACATGGTCCGATCGCACTACGGAGTTACAAAGTATACACATTAACTGTCCAGTGTTGTTATACTTGGCAAGAGGGTTATCTATTTTTGTGGGCTTAATATGCTTCTTTTTCCGTTCAGCCATTAAGCGACGCATCTCTTCTTGCTTTTTTTGCTTCTCTATTTGCAAACGAAGTGACATCCTGGTTAATTTTGTAAACACTACGATGGCAAAATTATGGTATGGTGTTCAAAATAACAACTGGCTTGGGTTTAACAAATAATATTTTACCACAAACGCAATTCCATAACAGTGTCCTTTATTCTTGCAACAAAATTGAATGTAATTTTGTAGTATTTTTTTGGACAAAAATCATTCAATTAATAATTATTTAGAATCAAAATTTTATCAACAAAATTGCAAAATTGACAAAAATCCGGAGGAATAACTATTTGACAGCGGCGTTGCGCGTTGACATAACTGACATTGACACTGACAGTGACACAAGAAAAGTAGAACTAGAAATACTGTGATGGTATTCTAGTTATGTTGATTGAAATTATAGTAGCAAAGAGCACAAAAACATACTATATGTTATTATAGTCATTTTTGCTGTTGCTAAAGCTAGTTTCCTAGAAATACGATGACGGCTCACATAGCGTCCGCAATTTACCAACGAATGACGAAACTGTAACGTTGACTTAGAAAGTAAGTGTGTGTTTTCCTAGAGAGAAAGCAAACCCCGCCCCGCAAAGATGGGACGCACTCTCGTCCCAGCGCGTTGAAAAAACACACTGGTGCCGATTCTCTTGTCACAAATGCCTCTAAACTAGACTAAAAATCACCAAAATTTAGTTTAGTCCTGTCAAACGAGAATTTCCCATTCTGAAATAGACTAAAGTAACACAACATAACTATATTTTAGTTTGAGAGCACTAATATTGCTCTGAGCTATTAGTTTAGTGAAAATTGCAATTTTGTTATTCTGAATTTGACGTTTTTCACCTAAAAATTTGGTGTATCCAACTAAATCTGATTATTTTTAAATTCAAAATTCAAAAGTCATTTATTCAAATTAGGCTGAGAATCAGCACTTTTCGAACGTCAAAATTACATAAGACAGTCCCCCAAAAACGCCCGCCCTTCACCACTTCCTAGTGCTTTTGCTGGAGAGAAGAAGTGGCGCAACAAACTCCCCAGCAGCACAGCTGTCTGTTCAGTTAGAAAAAAAACTTGATTCTATACAATAGTATGCAAATAATTTACATTACTCAACACAAAACATTCAAAAAAAAATATATGCCATAATGACAGCTAGCACGCGCCAATGTACAAACAAAAAAAAAAAAAAAAATCGAAATCTAAACTCAAGCAAAAATAAAAACTAAAAAGGTAAACATAACTTAATACCCGAATTATAAAGCCTCCAGGCATGGCAGGCGTGCCCGATTACATATAGCTAATAAAGCTGAAACTCGAAGTCACATAATTAGATATGATAAACTAGGACCATTGAAGTAAAAATAAATCAACAAAAAATAGATCAACAGTTAGGCAAGAATAATATATAATCTACTGTCGAGGTCGCTAGCTAATCACATATTGCAATACAACTCATACGAAAACATTGTAATGAGTAGATCATGTCAACAATAAATAAAAATAAAATAAATTGTATAATAAAGTCAAATATATAAAATGCAATTAAAAACGAGTGGAATAAAATTAGTTGGCATGAACTAAAATTCACACCAACACTTCGACCTCAGTGCAAAAACACTACTATATATTTTTTTCTTTTGCTTATATCTCGAAAATAGTGCGTCCTATCGCAAAAATAATGAAATTTTCGAAAAGGATTTTTTTTTAGGAAACCCCTATCACCCAACCCAACATGTTGGTAATAATTTTTCAGATGTGCCATACAAAAAGTGAAAAATTCCATATAAAACACGTCGAGCAAGCCCCCCTGCGCGCCTGCGGCTCTAAAAAAATTCACGGGGTAGAGCAAACAAGTACCACGTGGAGTCGTCACGCGATTGTCAAATTCAATTTTAGATGTGTCAAAATATTTTTTTAATGAGTTTTAGGTTGTCAGAATAGCTTTAAGATTCTCATAGCCAAAAGTATGGAATTTTAGTGATAGTTTAGTTAATTTAGTCCGGTGTACAAGAGAATCGGCACCACTGTTAGATTTTCAACTCTCGGCGCTAAGCAGATCGTTGAAAAACCAGTGCACAAAAAATCGCCGGGGGAAAAAATCACCAAAGCGAACCTGTACGAAAGATCAAAAGAACCTTAACTAGGTGCTTAAACTTTCGAGCTCGCTCCGCTCACTCACTCTTGTTAATATATCGTATTTGTTCTATTATAGATAGGGTAGTAAAGGAAACCAAACCATTCCGGGGTGTACGCGTAGTCCCAGCGGAAAAGTGTCGAGTTTGTTAATTCAGTTTAGCAGATATTTAGTTTATGACGTCGTGTAATTGTGTAGGGTAATAAAAATTTGTGCATCCAACCATTGGGAAGATATTCAACAAAAACTGTTTCCGCTGGGACTACGTATTCCTAGCGGCACTTTTTTTTCCTATGGACGTACAGTCAACAGCAAAAGTAGATGATCAAAATCAGAAATTCAATACTAATGAACGGAGTTCGCGTCAGAACTGTGTGGAGTCGAAGTGATTCAAAAGTATGTGATTGTAAATTATACCAAACATTTACTACTAGTACAGCTGCCATATATTCGTGATCAGTTTTGACTCCAAAAGTTATAAACTCGACTACTATATTTGATTGTCAGTTTGTGACAGACGTCAAAGTAAAAAACATCAAAAAACAAAAAGAAACAAAACTTGAGGTTGAGGGTATGAGGTTGCTACAAATATATTGTAGCCGACTGGGCAGAAGCAATCATTGAGTTATGATTTTGTATCGCATCATCTACTTTTGAACATTGACATAAATTCACAAACACGCAAAGATAATATTATATTGATTGAATTATGGTTTTGTATCACATCAGCTACTTTGAAACTTTTTACAGAAGTTACAAAAAATAAATAAAAAAATAGTAAAGTTTTTCAATTATATGATTTTTAATGCATATGCAATTTTTTATCCAATTCAGCTGTTTTTCCGTAAAACATAACAAATTAATTTACTGGGATAATAAAAAAATAAGTATGGATGAATTATTTGCCTCATGATCGTGACGTGGCCTCAGTTTTATCATTTAATTTTTGATTTTAACTGTTCATTAGTTTTGAATATTTTTTTCACTTCTTAGTTCTGATGCGAATTGAGTTTATAACTTTTGGAGTCAAAAGAGATCACGAATATATGGCAGCTGTACTAGTAGTAAATGATTGGTATAATTTACAATCACATACTTTTGAATCACTCCGACGCCACACAGTTCTGACGCGAACTCCGTTCATAGTATTAAATTTCTTATTTTGATCATCTACTTTTGCTGTTGACTGTACCTACAAGAAAAAAAATACATTCAATAATTACCTCAATAATTACTAATTAGTGTGTAAGGAGAGGTAAATGTGCTTGTTTATATGAAAGTGTGTCTTATAACTGCTGAGATATTCACGTTACCGCTGCGCTGACGTTTCTTTTGAAAATCATACTCGTACTTAACGATTTAGCACAAAGCTGTAATATTTTACGCAGGTTGCTTTGAATTTGTGTGTAATGTGTGAAAACAGGATTTGATAAAAACCTACCGCTCAGAAGATATACACGTAAAAGTAAAATAAGGTTATTAGGTCCAAGTACTTAAAATAAGAACTCTAGAGCCTAACTTATCACGTTTATTTATATCTTGTAAGGGTCTACAACAATGTCCTGCCAAGTTTTATTTATGTGCTCTTAGTAAAGAGCAATTGCATAATTTACTTACGACTGGAACACTATATTGTATGACATCCGATTGTAGGAGTTTTTAAAGGAATAGCAAAATAAAATATATTCCAATATTTAGTGTACAACTATTCACATGTAAAATTTCAGCTCATTACACAGAATAATTAACCGAAGAAAGTAACCCTACGCGTGGTAGAAGCACCATTTGTCGGGCGTTTCGTTTTAGAACTTAGCTCACGTGAAGTGTTAGGCGCAACTTTTATTAATTCTTGTTGTCGCCGTCCGTAAAGAGATATAATAAAAATAGGCAGTGTATAGAGTGCCACCATTGGCACTCTATCCCTATCGGATAAAGTGCCACTACAGGCACCCTAGTAACACCGCCTCGGCCCGGCCCACAGAGCACTATATAGCCCGGCCAAAGTGCCGCAAGCATTGGATTGTCATTGTCACTGTCACTAACAGTCACTAAGTTACGTCACTTAGTATTTTGTTTGATTGTCGAGGTTAGATCGCTGTAAAACACCACATTCCCAAAACATTACATTCTCTTGTGCCTAAACGGACCCTGGCACTTCGCCGGCCGCTACCGCGGCACCGCTCGCTACGCTCGCTCGGCTCGTGCGTTGTGTGGTCACAGTTCTAACCTAACCTAACCTAAATAACAAGTGACAGTGACAATGCAACGCTCACGGCACCCTAGCCGGACCGAGGCAGTGACACTAGAGTGCCACAAGAAACTCGCGGCACTCTTTATACTTCGATAAAAATAACAGAACAACAGCAAAACATGGATAAACCGACCAAGTTTGAATGGCTACAAAAATGCGGCCGTGCAGTATAGAGCTAACGTTCTATTTCCAGTATAGTATCGTCATCGTGTGTTTGTTTGTTAGTTTCGTACAGAATTAACAGATGCGTACACAATAGTTCAGCAGAAAATAAAACAACTGCATTAACTTTGTTAGTATTTATTAGACTATTATTTATTTATTTATTATTTATTATGACTAATTAAAATGAAAAAAAAAACACAGTAGTAACAAGGTAATAATAACCTTTATAAAGAATCAGTTTTTTTAATTTAAATATGAATAACAAAAATATTGCCAACTGTAAAAGCCCCTAAAGGTATAAGAAAATCTTCGGTTTTACTAGACAGTTTTCGGGAATTGGTCTTCTCGTTCGAGCTTTTACAGCAAAAAAATATGTCATACATACTCACTACTGGCTCACTAAGTATGTCACAGTCACTTACACTTTGTCAATAACCGACTACAATAAGTACCCACATAATATTACGTTGATGGCAAAATAAACAGCGTATACGCACGTTGTCCTTGGGCTGCACCGTGCAGCAAGGACAACGTGCGTATGCGCTGTTGCGTGCAGCCTGCACGTTGTGACTGATAAACAAAACAGAACAGGAAGCGCGCGCTAAGAAGGTCGGCAACTACTCCTCACTTACTTTAAATTATTCCCTATTGTACCGTTAAGTTTTAAGGAGCTCGTGGCTAAGTAATAACAAGCCGCACGGGTCGATCCATCAGGTTAAGCTATGCTTGCCGGGGTTGGTCAGTGGATGGGTGACCATCTTTACATACCGAGACTCCTCCCGTTGGTCCCGGCTGTCATTTATGGATCTTTGACAATCGTTACGAGTCGTCAGAAGCCCGAAACTCAGACTGGTGTCAGCCAGTCTTACCAAGGGGTATCCAGTATCGTCTTTACCATAAGGGGTCCATACCACAGGGGGCCCGTGCCCAGCACACGAGGGCCCCAGAAGCGCGGAATATTCCTTTACTTGATGATTACCAATTGTAGAGGAGAACGCTCATTTTCACAAAAAGGGGAATAAAAAATGAATTACGAACTTCGATCAATATTATTCGTCTATTATTGATCGAAGATTACGAACGACATTGTTACAAGAACAACTAACGAATTTGTCAAATATGTCCATAACACGTGATATCGTTAAAAAAAAATTACTACTATATTATACTACTATATACTACTATATTACTACTATATAATAGAAGATTTTGCAGAAATCCCAAAACAAACCACTATTGTTAATTCGAATCCAACTTATCCAATTCATACCTGCAGCATTTCATAACGTACACCGTACCTACCTAAATATCTTACTCTAAAATCATAACAGAAAAATGTTTTTTGTCATTCACTTTTTTAATTTCAACGGGGCTCAGGGGGCCCCCGCTTGCCCTAAGACGGCCTTGACTAAGCCCTATCTATGGCTTGAGGACAATAGAAAATACAATGCAGTGGACTGTCTCCATTTACACAATGCTAATATTGGATTCGCTTCGCTTAGTGGATTGTCTCCATAAAAATGGTCCATTTTCTATCAGTGATGATAAAACAACATGGCCGCCACAGACTGTCCCTTCCTTGGAAAACCCTCTAGAACAAGGGTTTTCCAATACGGAATCATCTATCATCAATAGGGTGTCATCTATCATCATCTACTATCTATTTACTAATGATCCATTAGTAAATAATAATGGATCATTTAGACGAGGCCAATCCCCCACAGACTAAGCCAATCTCCGAGACAATCCACTAAGCCATAAAGCCAATAAAACGGCTACTATTATTGCTATTATTGGATTGGCTTAGTGGATTGGCTCTGTCTAAATGACCCATAATTGATTCCATGATGGCACGGCAATCCTACGCGACAGGGAGAGCTGGAACCAAAGAGGAAAGTAGTAGTAGTACAGAGGGCACGGTTGGCACAGTGGTTAAGCGATTGGCTGCTGCGCTGTGTGTCGCTGGTTCGATTCCCGCACGGAACAAATGTTGGGGACATAGGAATAGGATGAAGGCATTCTTCCTGTCTCCCTTTACGCGTACTGGAGGTGAAGCGTGGAAGTGAAACTCCAACTTGCAACAAGTAATGATATATGCGTCACACACGTATAATGTTAGATACACACAGATTAACACTTATTTAGCTAACTAAACTAGTAGGGACTAAAATGTAAACTAATGACTTGAAAATACTTGAAATCTAGTCTGTGTCCCGCGACGGTTAACCAGGGGCGGATCCAGGATTTCATTTTGGGGCGGGCCATTCTGACAAGGTTCGGCGCTAGGGTTAAAATCACAACAACAAAAAATAAAGTTAACATCTTAAATTTTATTTTTTTTATAAAATGACTTAAAATTCAAATTGAAATTCAACCCAAGAGTTTAGAAATTTGCAGTTTGGATTTATCTTCATTTCAAGATCCCAGTCCCAAGTGCACGTAGTTACGAGGTGGGTTGCTTGATAGTGCAATCCTAAACTAGTATGTGCATACTTGTTATATCTTTGTATACACCTGCATACACCTGTTATAAAGAATATAATATTTCCTGGACTGGCCTTTTATGGCCCTCCCATCCGCCCCCTGTATTCGCCAATACGGTTGAAAAAGGTCGCTTAAAGGGGTGACAGACGGGCGAGCAAGTCCGCGGTCTTATGGCTCGGCGACCTTACTCGCCCGTGTGTCACCCTAAGTACGCGCACTTTAAAACCGCCGAGTAAGCTCGCCGGCGATCCAACAGGTTTGAAATTTTGCTCGTAGCGCGCCTTTGTTCGTAGTTTCGTACGTCTGTCATTGCCGCGAGTCGCGATCCAGCATTTTGTTTTGTGATTTGTGTAATTTTTGTTTAGTTTGGTTCAGAAAAGTCGAAAACATCGCGATACAATGTGAGAAATCTTCACGTGCGTCACCGACGGCGAGCCACGCAAGTCGGCGAGCGTATAAACCGCGATCTTGTCCATCACCCGTTTTAGGGTAACGGCCCGCATCGTGGCTTAGTGTTGCCACTTACTAAGGGTGCGTTCCTTACTAACTCACAAAATATAAAATACAGGCGACGCCACTTATGCTAATGTGCGTTCACTTGTGAGGCAACGTTTTTTAATAAAACAAAAAGAAAACAGACGCTGAAAATTTTCTCATTTTAACGTAAAACAAATTATACTTGGAAGAAACGAAGTTACTAATTATCATTTTATCTATCAATCATGACTCTGGAAAAACTATTTAAGACTTTTTGCATAATTATGTGGTTTTTCTAAGATATTCGCTGACCACCGCTTCCAAGCAAGTCAATGAAGTCACGCATTTGTAACGGACATAGTTTGTGAAAATTCAAATCCTGTCATAGACGCTAAAATTCTATAGAGTGATGTCAATTTCGGGTTAGTTTTTGGTGCTTCAGTTGGTAGTCGCCAATTTTTTTCGGATTTTCAAAGCTAAAAACTTTAAATAATTTACAATTGCTTGTACTATAATGTTTAATCTATTTATATAATAAGTTTACTTCTATCATCTACGCGGTACAGTAATTAAAACTATTACACCGGGCTCGAAACCCAATTTTCTAAGATCGCTTATTTGTGGTTTAATGTGCTGTGTTTATCCCTCATGCTGTGATATTTCAGCGCTATTTTAGTTCTACAATGAACATCGACGTTAGTAAAGAAAACATTCAACCACTGAGAGGTGGTAGAAACCTTGTGCAATTGGGTACAGCGTTGCAAGCCCAGTCGGATGTTGAGGCCCAGAGACAGCTGCAATTGCAAAAAGAGTAAAGTTTTTCATAACTTATTTTTAAACTTATACGTTTAACTCACATTTTATGAACTCACGAATGAGAAGGCATCTATTTTATCCCCATTATCTTCATTTGCAAAATATAATATTTACTTGTTTCTTACGTATTTTGTGGTGATATTTCGTATGCATGTTAGCAATAAGACTTGATTTGGATGATTTTCGTCGTAAATAACCAATTATTTCTTTATTGTGCCGGCAGTGAACATGAAGCAGCTATCAGACTCTATCAGGGCACTGATCCTTTGGATCCCTGGTTCAACTACATCCAGTGGGTTGAGCAGTGTTTTCCCAAACATGGACATGAAGGGCATATTGATAAGTTAATAAAAGACTGTCTACAGCTGTTTGAAAACGAAAAAAAATATTATCAAGATAGGAGATTTGTAAAGTTGTGGATAAAATATGTAAGTGCCAATATTTTCCCTGCTGTTCTGAACTCATTTCATATTCAAGCACAGCATTAACATGCGTTAATCTATTTCCTACTGCTATTTTGATGAACTTCCCTACCAATAGAGGAAATCGATCCTGTTATGAGGAATGTGTTGCTGAAATGACTGTCCAAGAATTTTGTCTTGGTCGGTGGGTCGCCTTAGGGGCTTTGCAGGGTAATCTGATTAATTGTTTAGTATTGATTTTATTTGGCAAATAAAATTACTGCCTTGAGAAACATACTTATATTTTACTTAATTATTCAGTCTGTAAGGATTATTTTTCCTATGTTGTACCAAATCATCATAGTATTATGTTATTTTATTATTATGCTATATTGTGATATTTAATTTGCAGGTTGACTGTCTGTCCAACCCTTTGGAGATATATCAAAGGCTTTATAATACTGGTATTGGAGTGGAATGCTCAGAATTCTACCGTGCCTGGGCATGCTACTGTGAGGAGTCTGGAGACTATAAGAAAGCCAATCAGGTGTACATGTTAGGTCTTCAGGCTAAGGCCCAACCTTTGGATGAACTGGAGCAGGCGCATATGTGAGTGTTGTGTGTAAATATTATGTAACATTATGGGATGCCAGTTTACGCAGCATTTCTGTCTTGTTTTGTCACTTGTCAATATGTTAAATTAATAATTGAATGGGGTTTAATAATAAAAAGAGTCAAAAGCATGGGTTCTTATTTATTTAAAACATGCAATTTTCAGCATACCTTTGAGTGAATCAATCAAAACAAGCAAACTGATTGATGATCATGTTACTACATTACATACATACATTTTCATAAATTTTTGTGTCATGACCTCTTATGACCTTAGTCTTGTGTTAACACCAGACACAGAAACCATAGAAATGAACTCATTTAGTTCAGTTTTTCCACAAGGCTCTAGTAATTTAATGTAATTCAGAATATTGGCAACAGGCCAAGGATATCTGATGTATTCAGTGTTCTTTTTACAATTTCAGCTGTGATGTAAAACTAAAACTGGTAACCAATCCTTAACATTAAATTCAACAAGAATGTATTGACAGCTCTTCGATTTCTAGTAGCCACTATATATCACGTTCTTTTCAGGAACTTTCAACTATTCTTTGCCCAAAGAATGTTACATGACGACTCCCCTACTAAAAGGAAGGCAGCATCAGCTCTGGCTGAGACTAGGATGGCTCTAACATCATTGAAGTCGTTCAAGCGGCGTAACATCGCCAATGTGCCTATACAAAGGGTTGGGGACAGTGTTAGGAGTTCTGTTCCTGGGGTTGTGAGACAGCAACCAAGCAACTATGACAATAGGCTACCCAACTCTAATGTGATGGTCAACTTTTATGAGGTAAGAACTTTAATTTCATAACTAATCTTGAATTTTACTATCATTAGTTGGATATAATAGCCAACAACCCAAATAACAGTATGTTACTCAGAACAACTCTACCAAAATCCACTATGAACAAGTGGATTTAAAAGGATGGCCTTTTTTATTTAAAATATTTGAGAGTTTGCACCAGCAATCTGCGTTTGTATGTAAACAAGGCATCAAGATTTTGAGAATGGAGACAGCTAGTTTACCCTGAATCAATCACTGATTTTAATACTTCTGTATCCAATTTGATAGTGTTTTAATACTTTTTAAACATTATTCCAAATAGGATGCACCATCGACATCACAAGCTGCTATCCCTATTGCTGAAGATCCAGGTCCAGCATCCTTGGTTCAGGCTTGTAGTAATGTTGAAAATCAGAAAGAAGTTGGGATATGGACCAACCCCAAAACTAAAATGGTTCATACTAATGTTGTGCCACATCAACCTTTACCATATATACGTAAGTAATAAAAAAATACAAATCTTATGATCCTAAGATTATTCTTGTCTTGTATTTTTCAGCCATAATATGGAACTTTGAAAGCAAAATGTATTTGTTTCAATATTTATTTTCAGCATACGAAGATGAAGATGACGTCTTAAGGCTTCCAGCCAATCACATGCCTTATTGCATGGATGACTTATCTTTTACTGTGCCTCTATGTGTACCTGATCCCCCAGATTCAACGAAAATTCCTTGTTATGATAAATCACAGGTTAGCATTCTCTTAAATTTATTTTTATTCAATCGGTTTATTGTCAACAATTTTGCGAATGACGACATTATTATGTTTCATAGGTATATGTCAATGACCAAGAATACAGTTTAGAAGAAATAAGATCTAGAAAATATAATTTAGAGAAAAAAGTGAAGACTGAAAAAACTGAAGTTATTGAAGCTCCACAAAATTATGAAAATATTAATGAGACACTGGCTCAGTGCAGTGCTTTAGAAACATTAGCCAATTGTGCTTTGGACACGGAGCAGGATCATTTAGGGCAACTGATGCCTTTGACCATGCCTACATTACAAAACATCACAAAAGTAACTAACATGCATTCACCTGGTGAACCTAAAGTGTTAGTCAACTTAGATTCTCAAGAATTTAGTGAGCTGACTGCTAATAAAGTTGAAGAAAATTATAAACCAGGGTCAAGTATGTCTGATAAAAAAAATGAAATGCTCACTTCAAGTAATAATTATGGCAATGAAAATGCCGTACCAAATTATGGCAAAAACAATCTGATGGAAGAATTCGATAGGAGTTTGATGGGTAATTGCCTCCTTGGCGATTCTGTAACAGTGAACACCAAAGAAGCCAGATGGGAACTTAGAAATATTTTCAATGACAATGGTAAATCATCTTTTACTTATTTTTTATGTTTTGATAAAAGTATCGTCATCATTCTCCTGCCCTTATCCCAATTTTATTTGGGGTCGGCGCAACATGTCCCTTTTTTCCATACTTCTTTATTAGTCGTCATCTCAGTAATCGCATCTGTATCTGACTTCCTCTTATGTACTCATTTCTTACTCTATCCATTCGTGTAACACCACACATCCCTCTTAGCATTCTCATCTCAGTTGCATGCAATTGCCTTTCATTCATCCCTTTTGTGGCCCACATTCTGAATATTCTGAGCCATACAAGACAGCAGGTTTAACCATTTTTTTGTAAAAGGGGAATGCGGGAGTCGCAGATTGTTCCCGTGACCTGCTGCCATTTTGATAAAAGTATATTGAACTCAAATAAAATAAATAAATTAATATTTATTTTCAATATGTTACAGAACCATCAATGGTGCAGCCTGTAGAGCAGCAATTTGAAGTTCGCAATTTCGACATTCACGAAGATAGATCTATTACAATGGCTGTCAATACTAAGAATAAGCAGGAGCTTACTGAAATGATAACTGTGCCTCATGACACAGAGAATGCTTCTAAATTTCATGCGCCTATAACTGCTGCACAGCAAAATGTATGTTAATAAATATATATATAAATATTTATATTTATATAGATATTATATAAATACAATACATGTAACTTATTTACTTGTGCTTGCTTTTAAAAATTACACAATCTTAATCTTCTGTCATCAGGTTAACAAAACTGCTTACTATGAAGAGCCTTCCTGTACACAAATTTTCAATTTCAATGTAAAGGATGCTAGTACGCCGAACATGTCTCAATTCAAGAAACCATCCTCCTGCATTGATCAGTCAAGTAAATTACCATCTGTGCCAAAATTTTGTATGGAAGAGAGTGTCTTAGAACATCATGACCCTGGACTCGCAAAAAGAGAAGAAAGTTCTAGACAACATGCAACTGATCAGCATGCCACTGTAGACAACCAAGGAGCAGGACTCTCTGTAATCATGGAAGCTACAAGAGAATATAACAGGTATGAAAGATTCTTCAATCACAACTAATAATAAGAAAAAAGTAAAATTTGAATTACTGCTTTCAATTATTTCAGCAAATCGGGATCTAGTTCTTCAGGCCAGTCAACAAGAACCAATTTCACTGCCTACACAACAAACTACGACTCTATGTACAATAATAACGACCCATCACAGCAACCCACAACTTCAAAAAGGAGTTCAATATCCTCTCAACCTAGACTGCTGAATGGACAGTTTGCCAGAATCCACCCACAAAAGCGAGATATGCCGGAAAACAAAGCCGCTGCATCTACGTCAGCACCATACCCCTCGCATGACCATCAGTACCAAAAGCCACCTAATTACAATGGCTACTCTCCACAGCAACGGTCAATGCATGCTGCACACTACCAGCAAAATTATAGTTATCAACAGAACTATTCCAATAACCAGATGATGAATCAGCAGCCACAACAGGGCTACGTCAGCCCTAGTTCTAATTCTTACCATAGTCCACAACACACTGGCATGCAAAGTCCTCATGCCATTCCGCCCGGTTTTCAGAGTCCAACTTACTCCAATCCAGTAGGCTATCATAGTCCAGGACATGCAATGCTGAGTCCTCAACAAAATTATGCTGGCCGTCAGGATTATCATTATCCTAGTCAAACTGATAGACAGCATATTTATGTAAATCAGCAACAGCAACATCAACAGCAGCAACAACATCAACAGCAGCAGCAACAACACCAGCAGCAGCAGCAACAACAACAACACCAACAGCAGCAACAACAACACCAACACCAGCAACAACAACACCAACAGCAGCAACCAGCAGTTTTTCAAAGTCCTCCACATCAGGCACAATATCAAAATGCACAGTACTATCAGAGACCCAGCCCAGTAGCTGCACCTCCTACTCAAGGCTACAACCAACAGGGCTATGTGCATAATCAATACAACAATTCAAACATGTATCCCAACCAAAGTCATTCAGGCAATCAAAGCTTTAATGCAATGCAAAATCTATACAGACAGCATCCTAAGCAAATGGTTGAGAATTCTCCAGCAGGATATGGGTCTCCAAACAACCAGTCATTTCAATATCAAAGTCCTCAGGCTCCTCAAAGCAATTACCACAGTCCTGCAGCGCATGGTACAAATGTCCTACCAGAGGCTTCTGAGATGCACTTGAGACAAGAAAATGCTGCAGCAGCGGATCTAAATGTATCAAGTAAAAACAATAGCGTGCCTAAAAATGCACCAACACACAAGAGCCCTACGTCTGCACTGAGGAATGTGAGACATGACCAACCTAACCCAGTGAAAATTGGCCAGAATTCACCAGATATTGGTTTTTCAAACCAGTATCTAAACTTCATTTCAAACAGAAATGAACCCAAAGATAATGCCAATACTCCTAAATTCACGAACAGTCCGAGTATTTCTCAAAAGATGCACAAAAACTTGTATGTATCCAGTCCTGAGCAGGCTCAGATACCCCCCTCATCTGGTATGTCTGATTCGGATAGTAAAGATGGTATGACTGCACAGACAGGAACACCTATTCAATCTGCTAAGGTGTCCCATGCTGTTGACAAACAAAAGGATATTTCTAAGAGGCAGTTGGACTTTGAGCACAGAGTTGAATTTCAGTCTGAGGACAGCAGAGACTCTGTCAGCAAAGAGAGTAGGATCTCAGGAGTTTATTCTAGACATTCAGACTTACAGTCTGATGGATATGGAATGGATGTGGATAGTGAAAATTCCATGGAGTGTGCTGCATTTAAATCTACTCATTCTATATCCTTAGTAGAAACCAGTGACATACCTAGGCCAGCTGATATTGAATTCCCAGCATTAATTGATCCATTCAGTAAAAAACTTCTGAATTCTCTGCTAGAATATGTTAAATTCCCAAATAAAACTCATGCAGATGGATATGTTGAACTGAGATCTGTTCCTAAACTACAAATGGCAACTGTTATAAGTGTTGGACACAGTAAATTATCTATTGAAAAGCAGCTAGGCAAAGGAAATTATGGTGCTGTTTTTCTTTGTCTTGATTTACATAGTAATAAATCTGTAGCTGCGAAATATCAAAAGCCGAGTCGACCTTGGGAATTCTACATTTGTCAGGAAATAAAAGCAAGAATAAAAGACCCATTCATGGTAATATTTTTTGTCATGAGTATTATAATGTTTGGATATTGATTGTTTTTTTCTAATATATTTTCGTACAGCTTCCAGGGTACATGGATATAACAACGGCCTTCTTAGGAGATAACGCCAGTTTGTTTGTGTCGGAATATTCCAAATATGGATCTCTGTTAGACGTCGCAAATAAAATTAGGGCTGCTACCTCTAAATGTATTAATGAATTTATCGTCATCCTACTAACATCAGAGATGTTGTCGATAATTCATTATCTCCATAAAGCGCAGATCATTCATGCCGACATCAAGCCCGACAACTTTTTGTTAATGAAAATGTAAGTATAGCATAATTTATATATATGTAATTATGATTTTGCTTATTTGGGACATTAAGGTGTATAGTAGGCTCACTGACCTTGTGCATGTGGGCGGAGCTAAACGCCCTACTCTCCAATACGTAAAACGTGCAACGGTGGCGCACTACACTAAAACGACGATCAAAGACTAGACAAAGGCGCAGACATGCGCACGTATGTCGCATTTTTTGCCTAAGATTCCTAATCCTAAGAGAAGAAATCGTAGGCAAATCTGAAATTGTACGCCGACTACCATATTTTGACCCGCATATTATTTTAAATGCTTGTTTGTTTTTTAAGAACATTCCTGGCAATAAATAAAATATCGGTGTGCGTGTGTTTGTAATTCTTCTTATGCTAAATGGCTTGACTGATTTAGATGTTTTTTTTTCAATTCTTTTTGTGTCACTTGGATGGTTCTTAGCTATAGTTGGCCGCGCTGTTGGGAGGCGCTGTTGTCGCATGACAACGTCTGCCTACCGGGTCTGCTAGTTATATTTTGGTGCCGATTCTCTTGTCACAAATGCCTCTAAACTAGACTAAAAATAGATTGCACTGAGTTATTAGTTTAGTGAAAGTGGCAATTTTGCTATTCTGAGTTTGACGTTTTTCACCTAAAAATTTGGTGTATTCAACTAAATCTGACTATTTTTAAACGCGATTAAAAACGTGTGGAATAAAGTAAGTTGGCATGAACTAAAACCCCAACACTTCGACCTCAGTCCAAAAACAGTATCGTATTTTTTTTTCTTTTGCTTATATCTCGAAAATGGTGTGTCCTATCGCAAAAATAATGAAATTTTCGACCCCCTTTAGGAAACTCTTAAACCCCTATATCCCAACATGTTGGTAATAATTTTTCATATTTTCCATACAAAAAGTGAAAAATTCCATATAAAACACGTCGAGGCTGCCAACCCCTGCGCGCCTCCGGCTCTAAAAAAATTCACGGGGTAGAGCAAACAAGTACTACGTGGAGTCGTCACGCGATTGTCAAATTCGATTTTAGATGTGTCAAAATATTTTTTTCATTCAGAGATTTTTTTTGTCAGAATGGCTTTAAGATTCTCATAGCCAAAAGTAAGGAATTTTAGTGATTGTAGTTAGTTTAGTTCGGTGTACAAGAGAATCGGCCTTTGACTGTAGAAATTTTTTGTAGGTATCATAGTTTTTTTTTTTAGGAAAAACTTCTTTAAGCGCGTTGAGTGATATTTGGTAGGGGCAGCCCCGGATCTAGAAGGGAATGGATCTTTCGAGGCGGGGCAAAACCTATCGCCTGACCCTGAATCGTTTTTTTTTTTCTTAAAAAAAAACCGTTTTTTTTTTAAATATACTAGTACGTGTCAGACATTTATTTTGATTAGCCTTATTCACTCTGCCTGAGATAAGTTGGATTTTTGCTTTAGGAGTTACTTTACTAGGTTGCAAGAGCGAGCGAAGCGAGCTCGAAAATTTAGGCATAATAAACACATTAATCAAAAATCGATCGAAAATGCGCCAATCCAACAGGGGCGCCAAAACTGTGGTAAAAGTTAAAGTAAGTCGTGTCACAGGCGTCGTCGGCATTGAAGCAAGACGCCCGGCACCGCAAAACTTAAAAAATAGACCACAGAAACGCTCATCGAGTTCCTGGTAGAATACAACTGCGCCCGCTCACAAGTACTCACAACCCGCTCAGACCGTTTGACGACCTAAACCTACGCTAATCAGTAATTTCCTCAGTGCACCACCCTCAGAGAAAGATTATAATTGTTGCGCGTCTCATTTGTTGCAAAGTTGCGGTGCGCTGGGTGGTGCACTTGTCTGTCATGCTCGAATTTGGCGCCCCCTAACGGTGTCGCCCGGGGCACGTGCCCCGTACCCTAATTACGTAATACACAATCAATCAATTGATAACATGAAAATAACTAAAAAAATACAAGAATAAATTATAATTAATAAATACATATTATACATAATAAACAGAATAAACTTTGTCAGGAGACATAACGATCGGTAGAGGAGAAATAACGATCAGAAGAGGAGAAAACGAAACATGCAGAATGCAGTTATTAAGAAGGCGGTCTAGTTATTGAGAAGATCTGCATTCAGGTCATAGTAACACACATCATCATAGTCAATTATGGGAAATATTGGGGACTGTACAAGCATTGCCTTTATGTGTGATGGGAGAAGGTTTTTCTTATCGCAAAATGGTGCGTCCTATCGCAAAAATAATGTGAATTTCGTCCCCCTTTATGAAATCCATAAACCCCTATAACTCAGCATATCATCATTATCATCATCATATCAGCCGAAAGACGCCCACTGCTGGACATAGGCCTCCCTCAAGCATCGCCACTTCGACCGATTCTGTGCTTCGATCCAGCGAATTCCTGCGGTCTTTACTAGGTCATCGGTCCATCTTGTGGGACGCCTTCCAACGCTACGTCTTCCGGTACGTGGTCGCCACTCCAGAACCTTTCGGCCCCATCGGCCATCTGTTCTGCGAGCAATAAGCCCTGCCCATTGCCACTTAAGTTTGGCAATTGTTCGGGCTATGTCGGTTACCTTGGTTCTCCTGCGGATCTCTTCATTTCTGATTCGATCACGTAGGGAAACTCCAAGCATAGCCCTCTCCATTGCTGTTTGGGTGACTTTTAGCCTTCTGATAAGACCCATTGTGAGCGACCACGTTTCAGTGCCATAAGTCATCATTGGCAACACGCACTGGTCAAAGACTTTCGTCTTGAAACACTGTGGTATGTGGGACGAGAAGATATTGCATAGTTTCCCGAACGCTCCCAGCCGAGTCGGATTCGACGATTGACCTTTTTCTCGAAGTTGGACCTACCTAGCTAGACAGTTTGTCCTAGGTAAACATACTCGTCTACAACTTCGAGCGTAGCGTCACCGATCTTTATGAGGGCGGGTGTTACATGGGCATTTGACATGACCTTTGTCTTGTCCATGTTCATTTTAAGACCCACTCTTTTGGAGGCTCTACTGCGGTCATCGAGCATTATACTGAGGTCCTCCATGGTCTCAGCCATGATAACTATATCGTCGGCAAACCGAAGGTTAGTGATATACTCGCCATTGATGTCGATGCCTAGCCCTTTCCAGTCCAGTCGCAGTCAATTCCCGACGCCCGGGACGTCTCCTACGGCGGCGGCGGCTAGGGCTGGTAGGGCGCGGCCTTTGCCACTCCCTCGCGCACTCCGCCTCCTCTTTCGCGAGTATTACTGCTTCGCAGAAGGAGGTGACGGCTTGCCATGCCCTCTCGCTCCGCACCATGGCCTGGACCAGGGCCGGACGCGAGAGGTCACTGCCACCGAAGTTTGACAGCACTAAGATTGCAATGAGTTATTAACTTAGTAGTTATTCTGAATTTGACGATTTTCACCTAAAAATTTTGATTATTCAAACTAAATTTGACTATTTTTTTTTACGCGATTAAAAAGGAATGGAATATAAAAATTAGTTGTCATGAACTAAACTTCACACCAACACTTCAGGTGCAAAAACAGTACTGTATCTTTTTTTTTATTTTGCTTATAACTCGAAAACGGTGCGTCCTATCGCAAAAATAATGAAAATTTCGACCCCCTTTAGGAAACCCTTAAACCCCTTTACCCCAACACAAAGGTAACAAATTTTCGTATTTTCCATACAAAAAGTTAAAAATTCCATACAAAACACGTCGACGCTGCCCCCCTGCGCGCCTCTGGACCTAAAAAAAATCACAGAGTAGAGCAAACAAGTACCACGTGGAGTCGCGAGTTCGCGACGCAAATTCGATTTTAGATGTGTCAAAGTTATTTTCTAATTTAGAGATATTTTTTTGCAGAATCTCAGATTCTCATAGCCAAAAAGCAAGTAATTTTAGTGATAGTTTAGTTCGGTGCACAAGAGAATCGGCACCAATCAAGATTTATTTCCTTCTTACCTACGTAACTTAAGAAAATATTTGGTGCCGATTCTCTTGTACACCGAACTAAACTAACTAAACTACGACTAAAATTCCTTACTTTTGGCTATGAGAATCTAAAAGCTATTCTGCGAAAAAAATTCTCTAAATTAAAAAATAATTTTGACACATCTAAAATTGAATTTGACAGTCACGTCGCGACCGACGTGGTACTTGTTTGCTCTACCCCGTGAATTGTTTTAGAGACAGAGGCGCGCGGTGGGGGCAGCCTTGACGTGTTTTGTATGGAATTTTAAACTTTTTGTATAGAAAATATGATTAAATATTACCTATGAGTAGGGGCATATGGGTTTACGGGTGGCAGAGGGGGTCGAAATTTCCATTATTTTTGCGCTAGGACGCACCGTTTTCGAGATATAAGCAAAATAAAAAAAAAGATACAGTTTTTGCAGCTGAAGTGTGTGAAGTGTGTGTTCATGCCAACTAATTTTATTCCACTCCTTTTTAATCGCGTTTAAAAATAGACTGATTTAGTTGGATAATCTAAATTTTTAGGTGAAAAACGTCAAATTCAGAATAGCAAAATTGCCATTTTCACTAAACTAATAACTCAGTGCAATCTTAGTGCTGTCAAACTAAAATATAGTTAAGTTGTGTCACCTTAGTCTATTTCAGAATGGGAAATGCTCGTTTGACAGGACTAAACAAATAGTGATTTAAAAAAAATTAACTTTAGAAACTTTAAGAGGTGCTTTAGACCATCAAACTGAATAACTTTTACTTTAACTTTGAAATCGCGAAAAAAAAAACAGCTGTCCCATACAGTTTAGAACAGTAGGTATTAAAGTTTACTATGGAACAACAGATTTTTTTTTCGCGATATCAATGTATGTCCCAAAGTAAAAGTTATTCAGTTCGATGGTCTAAAACACCTCTTAAAGTTTCTAAAGTAAATTTTTTAACACCATAGGTACACCTCTGCCTAACCCTTCGGGGAATACAGTCGTGATGTTATGTTATATTTTACATTTACATTTTTTTAGTTTATATTGTAAATTGTTAATTTGTATGTAATTGTCAATGTAAAAAAGTATTAATAATTGTACATCAAAGAACAACTCAACAATAAAGCGCCTACGCGCACAATCGATTTGGACTCTCTGCAGCAAGCTCGTCTATAAACGCACACTAATACAATAAGTTCATAAATATTCGCACTAACACATACGTATGCGCATACTCGGTCGATAGCCGGAGCGGACCAGCGAGCGACACAGCCATCCCGTCTCAATGCTCACGGGCGACTGCCGCCCGCGTCCCGCGCAGAGCCCCTCTGAACCTCTATCTCTAAATGGGGACATTTTGTTTAACAAATATTGATTGATTTACAAATGCAGTTTCAAATTTGTAGTACCTTTAATCAACAATTTTTCAGTGTAATTTTTTTTCCAATCGTCAAAGCCGTTTAGAAGTAGTTAGGAATATTAGCCAAAAATAGCGTTATGGTAAATATTTTTTTAAGGCAAAAGTATTAGTCATACGAAAAAACCCGGTTTCAGATATGTTGTAGATGAATCTATAGCAAACATATATTTTTTTCAAATCATTTAACTAAGCCGTTAAGGAGAAGATAGCTTTTAAAGTGACCGTTTTACGGTACTAAACGAGACTAAGGCCCTTAAGAAACTGCCACTTATTATTACAGCTTTGTTTTTATGAAAGGTAAGGGCAGGGTTTCAAAAAGCTACTGGTTGATACATACCAGTTTTGGGACTTTAGTGAAAAATATGTTTTAGGTATTTATTTTACCTTTTTTTTTGCAGACCTACGCAGGAATGGAGAACTCCATCTTTACAACTAATCGATCTTGGTTGCGCTATAGACATGTCCTTGTTTCCTGAAGGGACTACATTTAGAGAGGTAAGTTTTAATTCAGAGGAGAACTAAAATAATCTACCTAAAAGAAGTCCTTAGGCTGGTTTTTCTCTCACGCTGACCGTCGTCGGCGTTGACAAGACAATAAAGTTTAGTATTCTTATGAAATTACGCCAACCGCTCAGCGCTGTCATCTGAAGTTCATACGTTTTGGCTGTCAGCGCCGAAGGTCAGCGTGACTCTAAAACCAGCCTTATAACATGAATGTCATTCTGAAAACCGGCTAAGTGCGTGTCGGAAGGGTTCCGTAGTTCTGAAATTTATCCCAAGAACAAACTTGACATTTTAGTTGAAAACCATGTTCTCCCATACAATCCAACTACAAATATAAGTTGATCGACTATTAGTCGTTAACTTGTAAAGCCAGCTTAGCAATGATAAATGTGAAAGTTTTCTAAAAAACTATCACTCTGAAAAAAATAAACTTTTGAACAAATTCACGGCAGTAGTATATACTGCTGCCGTGAATTTTATCATATATCCAAAAACAACCATTTAGCTGGCAGGGAGGGTCCCCCCCCCTTGACTGTAACAAAAATTAGGACTTCAAAGCTTAATATTACTCAAACGAACGGATCCCTGAATCGAAAAATGATTTTCACAGACCCACAATATTTTTTGAACGGCCTATCCAACGATAACCCGCCATGTGCAAGGGAGATGATACACTATAAATATTTTTCCACTTCGTTGGCGTGATTAATATGTATACTTACCCATACCAAATTACAGCAGCTAAGCCGCGGACAGACAGACATGGCGAAACTATAAGGGTTCCTTCATGATACGGAACCCTGAAAAGGCTCATGAATTTTATTCATAATATTATCTATAAGTATGTCTGAAATAAAATATTTGTTCTAGCTGATCTCAACAGAAGGTTTCACTTGCACTGAGATGAGGGAAGGAAAGCCTTGGACTTATCAAACCGATCTGTACTGTTTAGCTGGTACAATACATGTGATCTTAATGGGCAGTTATATGAAAGTAGCTAATCGCTTAGGACAATGGAATATAGACAAAAAGCTTCCAAGGTGAGTTTATTCTGAGTTTTAACTATGAAGAATCTCTACTTGTTTTATAAATGTGACAGAAATTAGTTATTTAACTTGCTTTTTATCAATCAATTCGATTGATTGATAAAAAGCAAGTTCGTCGTCGTTTTTTTTCGTTCACAGGAAAGCAGCAACGCTGCTTGCAACAAAGCTGTTATATTTTCAAAATACTAATTAATAAAATGTTTTTTTTTTTCAGGTACATGAAGGTTGGTTTATGGGACAAGATATTTACAACACTACTAAATGTACCGGATTGTAACAATTTACCTGATTTAATGGAACTGAAAAATGAAGTTGACAGTGTATTGAACGAAATCGACAATCTTGGCTCTCAGCTCCGCAACTTTGCTAATGTGCTTAAATCTAGGTAAATTACGTAAACGATCCAGATTGTATGTATTTATTGCATTTAGATATAATGGCGATTGTAAAAACTAGATACCTAATTATGTATTATTATAGTGATACAAATATAATTATCAAAGTTCGATGAACTTCTTGAATCTTTTGCCAGGTTGAACTTTGCTCTTCTCAAAAAGCAATAAGTATTAAAAATACCAGAATCTTATAACTTTGTTATAAATAACATGCCTTGTTGTGTTTAGTTAAAATGTGATATTGTGATTTTTAGGTTTTTTGTTTTTTTGTAATGAAATTGGCTTAGATTAACTTGTTAGCTTATCTAATGTTGAAATATACTTAGGTTTCTTTATTTTTTATAAAACCTCATAAGACTTGCACATCTCACATTTCTTGTTTGAATTGTAACAAAGATAATAAATAATTACCTGGTTGACTTTGTGTTTTATTTGTGACTAGCTTCCGTCAGTGGTTTCGCCCGCGTGATAACTCTATAAATTATAGCCTATGTTACTCAGTGATACTGTAATATACCTAGCTTTCTACAGATACTGCCATCCACGAAGACGCCCCGCCCGCTCCGCGATTAGTGTTTAGAGTCGCGACACATCTGCAGAACGTACGGCGGCACTATCTATATTGGACTGATGAAAGAATTTTTTAAATCAATATCTACCAGACCTTGTATTTGAGTTTATTTAATTACAAACAAAAACGCAAATCTTTTCTCTTTATAATATTAGTGTAGATACACAGTGAAACACAATTAATAAACACAGATATATATAAGCAACATGTCGACCACACCAATCCATGGCACAGACGCCCAAACTTTACTTTCAACTTTTTAGTGCTTCCTGCTCACTAGCGGATCCAGGAGGGGGGTCTAAGGGTCTCAAGCGTCCCCCCCACCCAAAAGCACCGTATACAAATCTTAAAGTGATCTTGATATTAAGTATTTTATATTATTTACTCTTTTTAGAAAGCATTACTCTACCTAAGGTACAAATTGTCATTAATTATTCTTAACTAAATAAGTACCTATTGTGTTTTCAGGTTTTTTTTCTATATGATATTTTGTTTACGTGGCGAATTTTGAATCCGCGCACTACCTACTCATTTTACCACTCACGCTGCCCGGTTTGGCCGCCGCTATGTAGGTATTCACCATTCTCTGGTAGTGTATAACAACCTAACTGAACAAAGTCGCAGGAATTTGCGAAAACGAATCTGAGGAGGCTTGGTAATTGGTATGACATAATTATTGTGACCGTTTTTAGTGTTAACTTTGCTAAAACCTACCGTCAGCCGGGTCAAGCCCCCCTAAAGGACAATCCAGGTTCCGCTTCCGCCACTGCTCCTGCTAATGCCTGCTATACCTGCGTTTAATGTCAATGTCTGAGCCAAACTTCGCCTTATCTAGACTAATATAAAGAGAAAGGATTTGATTTTTTGTATGTTTATTTTTGTGTAGTTATTTTTTAAACTCATAAACTACTGGACCTGGACTGATTAAAAAAAATCTTTCACCAGTAGAATTCTAGATTATCACTGAGTAACATAGGCTACTATAACTATAATTTAAGTATAAACATATCGCGCGGGCGAAGTCGCTGGCGGAAGCTATATATTATAACATGGATTTAGAGCTAAAAATATTACCACTATTGATTGATATACAGTCACTATTGATCGGATAATAAAAATCTGAGATAATATAGATTAGAAAAATAATGTTTTGGCTATGTTTATCGATTTAAAAAAGCCTTTGATACTGTACCTAAGTCACCAACTCTTATTAGAAAAACTAGAAAACGTTGGTATCAAAGGCTGAAAGGCTTACATAACAAATAGATTCCAAGTAGTCAAAACAGATAATTTTGAAAGTAATGCTTTACCTATCACATATATTATGGAGTCCGACAGGGACCATCTCTCCCATATTGGGACCGTTATTATTTTCAATATACATAAATAATATAACAGACCTACGACTACATGGTCATTTAACTATACAGGGTGGCAGGGACATCAACAAGAAAACATTTACCATGGATTCCGTACATGATTCTGAACACCCCTGCGTTGAAATTTTTCGTCAGTTATCTCAAAGACATGTTACATTACAATGCTAAGACGTCAGCTTGCTATCCAAGGCATAATTTTTATAATAAACTCTATGAAATCAGAGATCAGTATATTCCACAAAAGTCTGTTAAAAATTCATCACACCCTCCCTGGTATACATCTGCACTAATTAAGATCCTAAAAGAAAAATATAAATATCACCGGAAATTTAAAACATATGGAAATATATCCGATTACCAAACCTTTTCTTTATTGCGTAATAGAGCTGCAGAAGTAGAGAAATCTTGTTACCGTACGCAGTGGCGTATTTACCCTAGGGCCAAAAGGGCCATGGCCCGGGGCGGTAGGCTGCGAGGGGCGGAGCAGCCTGACCTGTCCGAGTCAGGGTGCCCCAAGTCCCAAGCTCGCTTCGCTCGCTGTTGCATCCAAAGTTTTCTTAGTAACACTAGTAACATTGCCTTTTGTCCATACATTATTCCGCTAACACTCAACCAAAACACCAAATGACAATGCAATGCTTTTGTTTTTTCGGGTGGGAAATTATGGAATAACTTCTGCTCTGGGCGGCGCGGGAGGGCGTGTCTTACTGACTAAAACCCACCCGTGTTCCTTCAGTTGCCTGTGTGTTGCCAGGAACCACGGTATCCCTTTCGGACTCTCCCGCGACCCTGGCCGGCATCGGCCCTAACAAAACGCGCCGTCGAGCTGGGCCTGTCTGTTTATCGGCAGCGAGCATTGCTCACCGTCCGCAAGCTCGCGCCTACGGTGGCCGGAAATCGGCTATGGATTTCCGACGCCCAGGGCGTCTCCAGCGGCGACTAGGGGCATAAGGGCGCTTAATTTGCCTCTCCCTTGACTCCCATGTCGTCTCGCTCCGTACCATGGCTGGCCTGGACCAGGGCCGGACGCGAGAGTTCATCGCTACCAATCGCCTCCACGCGGACACGGCGGTGCTCCGCCCAAGCCGAGCAGGCCTTCACCGTATACTCCACCGTGTCCTCCGGGCGATCCACACAATGATGACACCTGGGCGTTTCTTCCCGCCTTATCTGGAACAGGAACCTCCCAGCCCAACCCGCTCCAGTCTGGGAGCCAAACGTCGAAAATGCTCCACGAAGTTCCACCGATTGTCAACGACGAGTCCCAAATAGGTACTTCATCGTCAACTCGACGCCGATGTGAACCACTCCTACCGTTATTTGGGAACCCGACGGTGGCGTGTTCCGAGGACCGTGAAAACACATGGCCTCGGATATGTCCAGGGCAACCTCGAGTCCCAATTGCCGGATCCTATCGATGATTGTCGCTACCCCGCGTAACGCTAGTTCGGCCTCCGCCTGGTGCGACCTCCACTGCCCAGGACCAACGTGTCGTCAGCGTAGCAAACCACGCTGACGTCGCTAGCAGGTCGGCGCGCAGCACCCAGTCGTATCCGACTTCCTACAGATGCGGCCCCAGGACCGATCCTTGTGGAACATCTCTCGCCGGTTCCATTCTCCCTCGTGACTGGGGTAGATGACCCTGTCCTTCAAATAGGCCTCGACCACACGACAGAGGTAGGTCGGCATCTGGTGATACCGGAGTGCCTCCCTGATGCAACTCCAGGACAGGGTATTGAAGGTATTTGGCGATGTCTAGAGACACTGCCAAGACGACCCCATCTCGGGCCACAGGATTCCCTGTCTGCTGCGGCGTCCACCGTAGACCTCCCCCTGCGGAAACCAAACCGGCTCTCCGCCAAATCCGGCCTCTCCCGCACCAGCCGCCCGACGAGACGGTCTGCAATGACTCTTTCATAGAGCTTGCCCACCTCGTACAATGCAAAGTTACGCCACTATAAATGGGTCTAGTTATCGCCACTTTATCCGATAGTAAGGAATGTTGCTAGAATGTAGCTAGCTATACACTTCCTAATAAATAATGTATTTACAGAATTAAAATCGTTAGAATCATTATAACTCTTATAGTAACTCACAACTACTGCAACCGGTTAGACTGGAAGCCGACCCCAAGATAGTTGGGAAAAGGCTAGGAAGATTGATTGAGTAACTCACAACTACTCTTATAGTATAATGTCATGATTTCATGAAAAAGTCTTTCAATGGACACACACTGGGGTTTTATATTATAATATTAAACCTTTTTGCTTTTTTTCGTTAATTTATGGGGCGGCAAACCTTACAGGCCCAGGGCGCTGAATCTTAAAATACGCCACTGACCGTACGTATATGGATAAAGTCGAGTCATCAATTATCAAGAACCCAAAATTTTTTTGGTCCTATATTAAAAGCAAGAGAAGTAATAGTAACTTCCCTAATATTCTTAAATATCAAGATGCAATCGCATGCACTGGAGAAGAAATCAGTAACCTGTTCGCTACATACTTTCAGTCAACATTTCAAGAGCCAGACACAGATGACCAGGATCAAGATCAAGCCACAACACCATCCACAGCTAGCATCAGCTCTATAGAGGTGTGTCACGAACAAGTACTAAAGTTACTCCAAATGCTCGATCTCTCTAAATCAGGTGGCCCCGACTTAATACCGCCTATATTTATAGTCAACTGTGCGAAAAGTCTAACCAAGCCTATCTGTATTATATTCAAGCGGTCTTTAACAGAAGGCACTATTCCTAAAATCTGGAAATCTGCATTCGTCACGCCAGTCTTTAAAAAAGGTGATAAGTCCCTCGTAGATAACTATCGCCCTATTTCGAAGCTATGCCTGTTCTCAAAAGTATTAGAGCGCGTTGTTTACTCCGCAGTTTATTCAGCCTTAAAATGTGACTTTGGTGATGAGCAGCATGGTTTTCTTCGTAAGCGATCTACTACCACTAACCTTATTCTTTCCAATGAATTTATTTCTGAAGGTATGGAGCAACGTGCACAAGTTGATGTAATTTATACGGATTACAGTAAATGTTTTGACCGCATTGACCACAGGGTACTATTACGTAAACTCTTCTCAGCTGGAATTCATGGCGACCTATATCGATGGTTTTCCTCCTACATTGAAAACAGATCACAAGCAGTAGTATTACAGGGTTTCACATCCAGTTGGAATGTGATACCATCTGGAGTTCCTCAGGGATCCATTTTAGGACCTCTTCTATTTAATCTATTTATAGCAGATATTAAGAAATGTTTTATTAACTCGTACATTCTATTATACGCCGATGACATGAAAATACTTAAAACAGTACGTTGTTCATCTGACATATCACTTCTCCAGGAAGATCTCAATAGGTTTTTAAATTACTGTAAACTAAACAAACTCCAACTAAATGTATCCAAATGCTTCCATATGACTTATACACGGCAAAAGAAGACAATTGGTTCGGGGTACACATTGGATAACCAAACAATCACTAAGGTGAATACTATTAGGGACTTGGGCGTTATCCAGGACAGTAAACTCATATTCGAAATGCATATTGATGAAATAGTAAAGAAAGCGTCCAAGTCCCTAGGTTTCATTATCAGATCATCTACTTGCTTCAGCTCTCTAAAACCACTCAAAGTATTATACTGTTCATACGTACGCAGTCACCTTGAATATGCATCTCAAGTGTGGAATCCAAAATATGACATGTACAAGTCAAGAATAGAAACCATTCAGAAAAAGTTTCTAAGATATTTAGATTTTAAGACAAAGCAATACTCAACGGATTACACTCATCGTTGTAAAAGATACCATTTTCTACCACTGGAAAACAGACGCTATGCTAATGATATTACTTTTCTGTTAAATATTGCCAACAGTTCCATCGATTGTTCCCAACTTCTCTCCAAAATATCACTCCGAACCAATCACGTAGGCTTCAGACAGCGACCACTTCTTCACATTCCATTCGCATCAACAAACTACCGACAAAATGCCTTCTTCTTACGTAGCGCAGCAAGCTTTAATAATCTGCCTTCTCACTTAGATGTTGATCTATTTAGTACCAGCCCTAGCACATTAAGGCGTATTTTAAATAAAGAATACTTTGGTATAGACCGCAACGAGTAGCATTTCATTCATAATTAAATATCATGTAACATGTCATGTGTAAATTTTCTTTCAACGTCTTTTTTTTTTTTACTGTTCAGCACAATAAAAAGATGACACGATTACTAGATATATTATTTACGAGTAATTATTATGATTCATAAATTTCAAGATTTTTATATCATGTATTGTTTTACAGAAGAATCTATTTTATTTTGTTTTCTTTTGTTTAAAGAAAAAATTGTTAAGTTAGATTAAGAAGACTTTGTTTTTAATTTAATTAATTTAAGTTTTATTTTTGTATGTTTCATTTCTTTCTTTTTTCTGTTAATTTTAGGTACATAGATTTTCATTTGTGGAAGCTTGTAAATGGCAACCGTAAGCGCTATTGTATATACTAAATGGATATTAGACTGTAAGCTTTCCTAAGAATAAATAAATAAATAAATAAGTTCCCCGGACTGCCTGCAGCCCGGTGTTGAGGTCTACCAGTACAGGGAAGGTCATTGACTCTTAGGTAGGGTTAATATACATGTAGGATACCGAATAATAAAAATCAATTCCAAGGGATTAAAGAATTATTTTAATAAAATAACAATGTTTAATTATTTTGAAGTTTTCTCTAGCCTTTGTTTTTTTCTTTCTTGATATTCTTGAACATTATCAAACTTCCTTTTGTATAATACTTTGATGGACTCTAATTGACTTTCGTCAGTTTCTCTGTCAATATTTTTGTTTTCAAACATTTTTATGCTGTTACTTTCTTCAACAGAAATCTTTCCGTTCGATTCTTCTAATTTGTATACATTGATGGTGCACTCTATGTCATCATACACATAAAGTGTGTTTTTGTGAAGTTTTATTGCACTTGGGAATCGTTGCAATTTCAGTTTTTCTTCTATCTTGTGGCTATATTGATTATCTATATTATTTACAGTGTAAATGAGAACTGCATTGAACATATGCACAGTTGCAGCTATTATACTAAAATGTTCATTTGTTTTAGATGCAGTATAATGTACAATTGGTAAGGTAGTAACTTCAATGCCACCCTCATCCATAATATTTATAAAATTCTGCCTCAATTGATCATCATTCACATCATTAGAGGTGTCTATTGTATGAATCAGTCTACCTTCACTGTAATCCCAAATTTTTATAGTCCCATCCCCTGAGGAACTTGTCAAGAATTTATCGTTGTGAGGCAGAAATTCTAAATGGTTCACAAATTCTCGATGACCCAAGCAATAAGTTTGGATGTTGTAGGTGTTGGGAAAGCAAGAAACTCTTATTTTTTCGTCTCTGTCACAGGAGATGACACACTGTGTATCATTTGACTGTAAAACATCCAACAGTAAACTCAAGTGACCCAGAAGTTTAGTGCCAGAATTCTCTTTTTTTATGTCATAAATAAGCACATCGCCACTTTTATCCGCCACTAAAATCTGTGAATTATCAACTGTGAATCTTATTCTACTGGCACTTCTTGGTATATTAAAAGTTTGTACTTGTTCCAGTTGAACTACATCATAAACTAACAGTTGTTTTGATGTTGCTGTTACAACAGCTAAATGACTGGAATCATTCGAAATTGCAATATCAGATATATAATCTTTTTCAGGTTGCTTGGGAGTTAGCGGGATATCAATAATTTTATGGTTTGAATAGTCATAGAAATCCACATGAAGTTCTTTTGCTACTACAATATATTTGTCGGTTGCCACTAAAAGAGACATTATTCTGTGTTAAACTTTTTATCTTATAGCACTTTTAGTTAGATTTGATTTTTTATCAAATTCAAGGCACAAACAAACAATGATTTAGTTTATTTTACAAACTTTTACAGTTTTGTAGGTTAGATTTTTTTTTTAATAAAGAGTGACACTTGTGAGACTTGTGACTTTTTACACTTGTGTGTGAGACACAATGATTTTAGTCATTTTTGGGAACAAGTGAGCAAAGTGGTTTTTTTTTACGCCGTTGTTATATGTTTTATAAGGCAAATATAAATCGATTACTTGATGGAATTTTGTTACAAAATCTTTGTATTCTTTGGATCGGAACAATAATTTCTAAACGGAGCTCTCAATGCCATTTTAGCTAACGTGGAAGTGGAACGTGAATGAAATGTCACTGAACTCACTGTCAATCAAATGCCATTCCATTCGTATTTATTTGTAATAGAAATCTAATAGAACTAATCCTATTTGGGTGAAAATAAAAGAAACTGTGTTCACAGTTACGAAATATTAACTAAATCGTGAACGGCTTTTTGAGAAGTAGATCATGGCTGCTATGATAAGTTCTTGGAATCCAGAAAAGAAACACAGCGACGTGGAAAGGTAGGAAACCTCATGATAACATGAATATATTCAACAAACTAAACGTTTTTATTTACAACACGTTGTGCTAGACGCGTTACTAAGAAAGTGTGACTCGTTGACCAGTTAAATTATTATACGCCACATTTGATTTCACAGATGGATATGTATTTATCCTGCATACTTGAATAGTAAGAAGACACTGGCCCAGGGTCGTAAACTGTCGAAGTCTCACTGTGTGGAGAACCCAACTCACCAGGAGATCAGAGATGTCCTGGTAGCCGCTGGTCTCAGGGTAGGAGTAGAGAACAAGCTGTATCCCAGGGAACCCAGCAAGGTAATATTTTGTGGGCTATCTGTTTTGGTAATAAGTCTATTTTTTCTGAAATAATTTGGTAGCAAATATGCAATAATTACATACTTACTATTTAGTATTAATCATTGTTTTTCTGAAGGATTACAATGACTGATAATTATAATACTGTATTCTTACTGCAGCAAAAATAGAATGTAAGTCTTGTTCTGGTAATTCCTAGTACCTTTCCGTATCCACTATCATCATTATTCTTCAGCCATTGTGAGTTATTGGCCTCCCACCTTGTGTATAGTTGACCTCGTATTTGCTTCACAATTTGACAACAATTCCCACTAAATTAAAACATCACTATAAGGTTGAAACTATCTGTCACATAGATAAATAGACCTTGTTTTATGACATGCAAGTGACATTCAACATAGTTGGTACATAACCCCCACAACCCTCCGTTCTTCCCAGACAGAACCAATCCATGTGGACTACCACATGGAAAAAAAAGGGTGGGGAAGCAATTACGAGGTTGTCTATACAACTATCATAGATTTTACTATATAATGTGACTTTTGCACATTGTTGCACAGATGGCCGATGGGGCCGGAATGTTCTGGAGTGACAACTGAGTACTGGAAGATGTAGTGTTGGAAGGCCTCCCATGAGGTGGACCAATGACCTTACTACGGTAATTGGGGGAGGGGGGAGGCCTATGTCCAGCGGTGGATGTCTTTTGGCTGAAATGATGATGATGATGAATTGGATTTTGAGTCTATCTGATAGTCATCCTTAGCAAATTGTTAGACATAAAAAGTTTTTCATGTACTTTTTTAAATACAGGAAATATTGTTCAGAGGGAGAATCAGAGTGCAGTTAAAGAATGATGATGGCTCTCCAATCAAAGAAGATCTCCCTACTCGTGAGGCTGTAATGAAGCACATTGGTGAATCAATACCCAAGCTGAAGACGAGACAAAACAGGTGATTGTTTTCATGGCACAATGTTATACATGTATATAAGCAATATATGTTATAGGCAATAGAGGCCTATGTAGAGGCCTGTTTCCCAATTAAATATTATTGCTTTGCTGAATTTTTCATAGAGGAAACTATCTATTACAGATGTTGCATTTGATGATCACTTGTCAATGTATAGGTAATAGGCGATACGCGCTGGTCTGCAACTTCACGTCAAGCGCGTATTTTGCGTATGGGTGAGAAAATCGATTATTCGATCCACCCCAGCCCCTCAAGGAAGGCTAGCAACGGCTTAGTATTACTGATAATATCACAAGCTATATGACTCACACTCGCATTATCGAAACTACAGGCAGTCATATCATCTGCCGGGGTTGCGGGTAGTCCCAAGGGGAAACCGTGGCCCCTGGCATGGCAAGGGAAGGAACACGGGTAGGTTTTAGTCAGTAAAAGTCTGACACGCCCTTCCGCTCCGCCCAGAGCGGGAGAAGTCATTGGATGTTTCCCACCCAAAAAAAAAGGCAGTCATATCATTAAAGAAAACAGCATTAATATGTATGTTTAGGTTTAAATAATTGTTATAAACATAAAACTTGCTTCATATTATAATTTTTTTATTTTTCAGACCAGTGGACCAACAGCCACAGGCAGCGCAAGCAAGTCACAAGGGCAAGGGGAAAAAAGGACGCCGATAATTTTATTTGTTTATTACAAAATTAACTATTTGTACAAAATACTTATCTACTTCTAATATAAAGTTTCACAAAATAATGTCTTTAGAAATCACTAACACTAAGAATGTATGTGAATAGATTTTTCCGCGAATTTGTTCTGACCATTTTTGTGTTTTACTATACTATACCCATCAAATATCATCATAACTGGTGACTTTTTCTTTGAAGTGTTTGAATGACTTGTTGTAAAGTTCAAGCCATTCATTATTATCATTGTTTCATTTCCTGTACGAACTTTTTGAATTTCCTTGGCAATTGGGCTACCTCCGTCAGTGATTCGTTGATAACCGGCGTTATCGTGTGTGACATTGACGACGTTTTCTTCACGAACTTCTTTGAAGGACTGTACAGACTCTGCGGTTTTGTTGACATCTTTGGATAGTACGAATCCTCGTAATCTTCGAATAGGTTCTTGTAGAATTCTTCCGCTTTCTGTTTCGTTTCTTCCAGTTTTGAATTGATTTTCTCGATTGCGGTCATCGGTGGTTTCAGTTTTCGAGTTGATTTCATTATTGGTTCTGTTTCTTCCCGGAAATAATCCGGTATCATTTCGATTTCCGGTTGGTCTTGGTAATCGAAAGCCTCTTGCACCGTTTCGTGTAACACGGTGGGTATTTTTTTCATCATCTTCTGCACAGGACTCATTCTCTCCGCATCCGGCAGCATGTTCATGATCTCCATGATACCTGGTGATATTCCCTTCAATGTTTCTGTGAAGTGTGGCGCTGCTTCTCTCACGGATTCCATTATCGTCTCCCCGACCGCTAGAGGTATTTCTTTGAAGTAATACGGGTATGTTCTTATTCTGTCTGAAAGCGCTGAAGTCACGAGTGGTAATAATATTGGCTGTCGTGGAGGTAGCATCGGTAGCGGTGGAAGTCTCGGTAATAATCGAGGTCGCAGTGGTGCGAGTCGGGGAAACAGTAACTGTCTCTTCTTGCGACTCCGATTCTGTGATTCCAGATTCGGATCGATGTGTGCTGATGCGAGGGTCTTCGAAACTCTCTTCAGAGTAGAATCGATATCGCTTATATTTTTTTGTTTTGCCTCCGTAAGACTCGCTCGAGTCTGAATCGAGAAGATTATCAAACAAAATACTAAGACTTTTAAGAAGTGGGATATATTTTTGTTTGAGTTCCTCATTTCCATGAATTTCACGTTTCGCTGACTGATTCTTACGTTTGTATCTTGATTTTTGTATAAGTTTCAGTTTTCTTGGTTTGAGTGGGCTTTTGATCATATATGTCTTTTTATATTTAAGTGGCGATAGTATATTTCCTCGAAGGGGCGAGCGATCTAAAAAAAATATACAATAAATTACACGTTACGTAATATACTTAGGTATGATTTTTTTTTCACAAATATGTACCTCGAAAGAAACCTGATTCTAGAAATTTTTTAATCCTCAAAGGCGACCTCAGGCTTTTGATTAGCGAGTAACGTTTGCCGGTACCTGTTGAAAATTAAGAAATAAGAATAGATAATTATAGGTAAAGGCACATGCTTACAGACGCGCCAGCAGGTTTATGATAATAATAAATTGTGCAAAAATATTGTTATCATACCTCGAATAGGTTAGGTTTCATAGAGAAATAGAAGTTATTTTGTCAACTTATGCAGGCAGAGCTCGATGAGAACGAAGATTGTAAAATGAGCGAGCGTAGCGAGGTCGTAAATTTTCGCACCCTGCCTTCGATCGATTCGACTGTTCATACGTATGAGAACTTATTTATTTATTTATATATAATACTTTATTGTACACTAGAAAATATACAGCAAAAAAGAATATATTTAACACTACAAAACATACCTACAATGGGCGGCCTTATCGCTTTCTGCGATCTCTTCCAGGCAACTTTGAACTTACTTTGTCAACTTATGCAAAAAAGGTTAAGCCTAGCTCGTTTTACGGGGGGCACGAGCCCTGTGGCCGCGTCTGCATGCATATTTTTACGACACATTTAATATAAAAAATAAAAACATTAGGTAGGTACCTATCTACGCCCAAATTGTCCAAGCGTCGTGCCGTTCTACGCCCAAAGTGCAAGCGTCGTGGCTTTAAACGATAAATAAGTATTTAAAAAAGAATGACTGAATAGGTATTTCGATATTATTAACATAGCATAATGTCATGCCTGTTTCCCCGAAGGGTTAGGCTGCCTGTCCACTGGAGCGGAGAGGAGAGGAGCGGAGATGTGCCAAAATTAACCAATAGAATCGCACCTCTGGAGCGGAGTTTTGATTCTATGGGTTAATATTGACACATCTCCGCTCCTGTCCTCTCTTCGCCTCCGCTCCGGTGGACAGGCAGCCTTAACCTGACATGCAGCTTACCTAAGGTACCTGCACCCACACTTCACCAGTTATCTTTAAGTCCTATGTAATCGTTTACGTTAAAAAAAAACTCAATAACACTGCCCCACCTGGGAATCGAACCCAAAACCTCATGCTCAGCACAAGCGCTTACGACCACTAAGCAAACGAAGAAGGATTGATTTTATAATAGGTAGGTAGGTACCTATTCCGAGCAAGGCTATCGAAAGTTCGCACTTTAACAAGACGAATTTTAAGAACTAACCGCACAGTTAGAATTCTAATGTAAGGTGACGTACAAAAATTATCTAAATACTACTTTGTATTATTTCGGAATTCACCACCCCATCAAATTTAAATGTGCTTCATCCAATTCGAACTCCCGACCTCTCGTCTGTCGAACACTGTCTGTGTTTGAGAAGAGATGTTATATGGGAGATGAATATGTTGCAAGTGGAGATGCAGTGCATCTTTTTTTGTTTGCGGTTATCACCACTTTAGGTTGCAATTTTCACAGTAGGTATCTACCTGGTGATTTTTCCGGAAGTACGGTCTTGAAGGCTTCCTTTTGCTGCGATTCGGCGGTAATCACGTCGTTCAATGAAATCGTTTTTGCTTCCAGATCTGAAGAAGAAAACATAACATAATTTATAATATTTTATTTTCATAAACATAATTTAACCGCCTCTGTGGCCTAGTGGTTGGTCCCGGGTTCGATTCCCAGTGGGAGCAAAATTTTCTGCTCGGTTTGGTTGGTGGTAGGGCTTGTTCTAGGTCCGCCTGTCTAGCTACCACCATCTTATCTAAGTCTGTCGCCATAACAACAATGTTAACAGCATTGTTGTGTTTCGGCAGTTAAGAGATAAGATAGCCAGTTCCTCTGTGGTTGAGGATTCCGGGTGTAGCTCGCTTCCATCTTCGGCCTGATCATCACTTACCATCAGGTGAGATGCAGACCAAGAGCTTGCACGTTGGGATTAAAAAAAAGAACAACGGGTTGCACTCGGGGAGTGCCGGCAGAAGTGAAAACTTGAACATTAACGTTGTGCATTTTTGAATATTTTGGAATGGTTAGAGAATAATTTCGCACGAATTGCTTTATTTATCAGTATTATAATTTATTTAAAAGTACTATAATTTATGTGGTTAAATACAATATTCATTAGTAGTAGTAGGTAGTACATTTATTTATTTTAAAAATATAGTCTAACAAAAATAAACAATTTATTTAAAACACGTTTCATGAAGTATGTTTTGACTGCTTTTTTTACCCATCAATATGGGTAAATTTCTTACCTCGCAATCTTTACATACTTAATGTCAAAGACTATTTATTTTGATATTTACCTACTTTGCCGGTTGCTAGGCAAAGTAGGTAAATACGGATAATGACTAATAATAATAACGGATCTTACGGTCACGTCCTGACGCGAGTTTAAGATTTATACCCATCCCAAAAAAAGTGCACAACGCCGATAAAAAAGTTTTCACATAAAAAAAGAATCGATTTTGCAAGATAATTTTTAGATACATTAAGATACGAATTAAACACTTACATTTAATAATAACACAGTTAAAAATAACGTAGTAGTGCCATCTTCGGATTTCCATTTTCTGTCATTTTCGCGATAGGTAACTCAAACTACTTCGTCCATTACGTTACGTGCAGTCTTTACAATGCACTCATATTTATAAAGTTCTTCAATAAATGCTGAAGCAGCAACGTGTTTTATATTAATTGCACGTTTCCATTACCTGGCTATACGTTGCCGTCAGTTATAATGATCTATGCTATGTTACGTGATTTTGATTCTACTGCCAGTTTTTGTTAGTACCTTATCTATACTTCTCTAAACATTATAAATATATCTAAATAAAATTGACATGTCTGTTTGTAATGTCAAAATAACATTCTTTTACTAAATGCTTATGCTAGTATACTTAGTACCTACTTATAACAAAAACACTTTTTTTTGTGCGTGTTTGTTCCCGCTAATCTCCGAAAAGGCCGGACTGATTTTGACGGGACTTTCACTGGCAGATAGCTGATGTTTCTTGCATAGATTTTGCATTTATCTATTATGTAAAACAACGTAGGTAACATACCTAACATACCCTCTTCAGTTCTAGGCAACAAAAGGTACGGTCAGCGATAAAAGTATATTAATTCTGCTACTTTTACTTACATATATATCTATCATTCTGATTAATATATGGACTCTAAATTATTCGATATAAGAATGTTCTGCTTTTCAGCACTTCTTGTATTTAGTTTGTTATTTCGTTTAATTTTATATCCAGTGTCATCAAATCGCCGCACCGTTAAAAAAGTAGGATGTCAAAGTCTTTGTCTTTGATGAAGCCTTTGTTGCCGACTGTACCTAAACTCCGTATTTTCCGACTTGTCTGTGGGAACAGCAACGTAAGCAAAAGGAAAAATACAACACAACAAATTCTGATATTGTCGGAGTATAAAGGGAATAGTGAATATATCCTGAGTCATTATGAATGTAGGTACCTACTAAGACGTGTCTTCCGCTTTCATACGGAATTTCACTCACGGATCACGTACATAATATTGGATGTTATAACTACCATAAACTGCTAGGTATCTAAATGACAGTGTTGTTCCTGCATTGGTATTTATGTTATTGTATCTAGTATTTATTCGTTGAATTAATATTAAAGAAAGCGGTCAGCGATAGGCATAGGCCTATATTCAGTAGTGAGTGGGTATTTGCAGGCTATTGTGATAATAATATGATATACCTACCTAGTTACCATCCCGGACACTCGCGGTGAACCACTTTTCAACCTTATTATTAAGGTCATAAAGGTGAAAAGTGGTTCCCCGCAAATGTCAGCGGTTTTACGTACAGTCAGCTGCAGAGCAATCTCACCCCCTAGCAATGTAAAAATACATTGCTAGGGGGTGAGATTTCTCTGCAGCTGACTGTACCTGCTTAATGGCTCCTACACACAGTGTCGGCGGCATGGCCGCCGCCGGCTTTTGCCGCGCGGCACGTGCCTCCGGCTTTTGCTCCTTCATTTTGTTTGCATTTGTTTCTGCGGCTTTGTGCGGCCGCCGGCACTGTGTGTAGCAGCCATAACAGTAATAATGTCTAGCAATGCAATATTTTACATAATAATACTTATTATTGTACCACTGCAGGGCAAAGGCCTTTTCACATAGGCAGGTATGGCAGTTCAGGCACCAGCATTGATCACCACGCTTGCTCAAGACGGGTTGGCGATTTCAGACTTATATTAACTACAAGTCCAGATTCAACCACAATGTTTTCCTTTACCGATATCCATAATGTCCAAGATAAACTTCGAAAGTACATATGAATTGAAAAAGTCACATTATATAGTACTTGCCCGGATTTGAACCCACAAACTTGTGCATGAGCGTGGGCCATCACGACATTGGATAGTAATAGCGCACATAGTTACCTATCAGTTAAATGACCATGATTATTATATACAAAATATATAATAAAACAAAGTCAGTTTTCGCGTTTGTCTGTATGTCCGCGTCGTCCTTCTAAGCCACGCGACAGATTTTGCTGAGCTTTAGAGAATTTATTCCGGAAGGTTTATATGTGTATAATATGTTAATATTAAAGTTACGTTTACCTAAGAAATCTCCATGTTTTGTCAAGTCGTAAAAACCGTGCGAAGTACCGTGCGGAGCGGGCCGCTACTAGTTTAATAAAAAGATTACCTAAGTGCCAAATCTATGTACCTATGATGAAGGACTCCGTATCATAGTTGCGACAAACAAATACGCGACCAATGCTAGGGCGACAGTACGATATGTCGGCCATCAGCGGTGCGACAGCACATCAGGGGCCAAGTTGTTAGTTTTTGACAGATTTGCCATACAAAATCTGTCAAAAACTCACAATGGAGAGACCATTGTGACGTTTTAAAATTAGTAGACTTGGCCCCCTCCTCGAAGAACATTAGTGCGATTGATTGTTTCTACGACAAACGATCGGACGACGAAACTTTTGATCGACGAACGCTAGTGCGACTGTAGGTCTATTTTTGTGAACCTGTTAGCGGTGCACTGACAATCTGTTTAGAACATGAAAAAATATAAAGTGTCGCGTCGTAAAAACAAACTCTATATACTGCATACTTGCTATATTTTTTTATTAACTTGGGGAACGCAAGAAATTCCTACTAGGAAGTTTACCTACTAGGAAGTTTAGAAGAAGAGTTCTTTACAGGAGAGCAGAAAAAATAATAAAATCCACTTCATCCCAACACATGAGGAAGTTTGATCTTTTTAAAAAGTGCTACTACAACAACTGTTATTTGCAGTTTGGGTGATAAATTATCACATAAAATTGTAGATAATGGCTCTTTTATATCAAATGTTTCGATAAATAATAAAATAAGGGCAGTAAAACAAAGGAGTTGCTACAGGGTCGGGCCATCGTTAAAATATTACGATCGTCCAATATCGAAGGATGAAATCTTTAATCGTATAGATCAGAGTTTTACGTGGAAGTAAAGTGGGCTCTGGCGGCCGGAACAAAATAGTTAGATAAGTCCAACAACTTATAGCCGAATAAATCAAATTCCCTAATGCCATAAAACTAATCGAGCTTATAATATTTGAACGACCCTATAATTCGGCACTTCACATCTTATTCATAACTTACTTTTATGTTGCACAACTGAAATATTAGATAATCGAGTAATTTATTTTACAAATAATTACATAACATCACGCCTTCCCTGAAGGGATGGGCATGGGTGTACCTGTAATAAACCCACATTTCGGGTTGCTACTGAGACATTTCTGTTGGGGAACTCCCAATAATACTTTGCCTGGGAGTCGAGCCCAGGTCCATATGCTCAGCAGTAGCGCTTGCGACCACTAGACCAACGAGGCAGTCGATTTACAAATAATTTTAGGCTAATATTTTGTTTTTATTTTAGGCTAATATTTTGTTTTTATTTTAGTACTAGCTTTATCGTCGCGTGGTGTTCGGCAAAAAGTATCCTATATCCTAACCAAGGTCATGGTCTACCTGTGAGCCAAATTTCATCCAAATCCGATCAGCCGTTTTTGCGTGATTCAGTAACACACATCCAAACTTTCACATTTATAATATACTAGCGACCCGCTCCTGCTTCGCAAGGTTTTTACGACTTGACAAACCCTCGAGATTTCTTAATTATCTCTAAGTTTAATATTAATGTATTATACTTACACATAAACCTTCCGGAATACATTCTCTAAATTGAAAACGTCATCAAAATCCGTTGCGTATTTTAGAAGAACAACGCGGACAGACAAACGAGAAAAGAGAGAAATCTTTGTTTTATAATAAGATTGTACAGAATATAGAAGTAGGAAGACGTACTGTTATCTAATCCTTACTTAAATAGTCAGGCATATTAAGATGTGTATGTAGATCTTCTCAAGTAGGGGGATCCACTCACTTGCGTTCTATCACAAATTTCTTTATTTGAGTTTGTGAGGCGGAGAACGTACGGCTCCCTTCAACCCAATTTATAATATAAATGGGGTTTATGATATGAATTTATATAATAAATGGGGTTGAAGAGCATGTAGGTATTTTCTCAAGGTGGCGATGGAAATGATTCTAAAGTGATTTTGTAACTTGTGATCTATAATTTGAATAGGTAAGTACTTAGATAACAGCCATCTTAAAAATTCTATAAAGGTGATGGGCAGCAGTATAACCTTACTTAATTAGCTAAAACAGCAGCATAAAGGCTCCCGCGTACGGGCGCGGGTGTAACAAATTCTATTAAAACTTCACGGAAATTGTTCTACCGGATTGGCGTCTGTCTGCGGTAGCCTTAACCTTAATAAGGTATAACGCCTAGTGGGCAGGTACAGTCGTATCATTCAAGTTCATTGCTCAAATAAGTTAAGAAGGGCCTTTAAAATAATGAATTATATAATTATTATGTTTACAGAAATATCTAGGTAGGTACTGGCGTTGGCGTTTCAGATGGCCACCTGACACATCAACGTTAACTGATTCACTATGGAGTATTTATTAAAAGTTACATGCCTTTTAGTAGAAAATTTAATTTTATAAATAAATTTAGATTTACAGTAGGTAAGTATATATCCTGAATTTTTATAAACTATGGCATATTAATAAGCATAAAAATTATTTAAAACTTATCATCTCTGTTTTATTAGTATTTATTTCACTAGCTATTTTACTTTGCGGTTGATAAAATGTTTATTTTATTTGTACCCAAATCCGAAGGCTCGGCCGCGGCTCGAACGCTAGTGGTCGGTTACTTCCTCAATTTACGAGCGCACATAGCCCGGAGTTAGTATCGTTGTCGTCACGCTTCGTATATTGTGCATTTATATTTCAACCAATATACATTACTTACTATTTGTTAGGAATACTAGCCGATACTGTACTTTTTTAACCCCCTAAGCAAAAAGGGGGTTAGGTTAGATTAGAGGGGTGTTATAAGTTTGACCGCTATGTGTGCGTCTGTGGCACCGTAGCTCTTAAACGGGTGAACCAATTTTAATGTGGTTATTTATCGCTAGAAAACCTGCTTTCAAATAAAGCAGGTTTTCTAGCGATGGTTCAAACCATCGCATCGGTGGTCGGTGGGTTGGTTGGTGGTTTCTTTCTAGTGGTGGTTGGTGGTGGGTGGTGGTTTGGTAGTGGTGGTATGATTGGTTGGTTTTTTAATGCCACCACCACCAACCAAACACTGATTGGTGGTTGGTGGTGGTGGCTGGATGTTTTCTTTTTCTTAGATGTTTTATTAAAATTAGTTCAGCCGTTTGAAGATTATCTGCTCTTTTCTATTTGATGAATGGATGTGAACGTCTTCTATCGATTTGACATTTGGTACCTATTCTGTTACTTCAATGATATTAGAAGAACATAGTAGTAGTAGCAAAACCTTGAACTGATGTTAAAGCATCACCTGGAATAAGTTGGTAAGGGAGTTGGGTTTTTTTTTTTTTTTTTTTTTGGGTGGGAAATCATCCAATGACTTCTCCCGCTCTGGGCGGAGCGGAAGGGCGTGTCAGACTTTTACTGACTAAAACCCACCCGTGTTCCTTCCCTTACCTAGACCAGGGCCACGGTTTCCCCTTAGGACTTATCCGCAACCCCGGTGGTAGGCATCGGCCCTGACGGACCCCTTCAGCTTCGCTGACAACTCTTTGAGGCGCGCGTGGAACACTACGCGCCGTCGACCCGGGCTTGGTCCTGATCGGACGGAGAGCTACCCATCACTCTCCGTCCGCAAGCCCGCGCCTACGGTGGCCGGAAATCGGCGATCGATTCCCGACGCCCGGGGCGTCTACTACCGCGGCGGCTAGGGGCTCGAGGGAGCGACCTTAGTCTCTGCCTCTCGCGCCCCGCCTCCTCCTTTACGAGCATTACTGCTTCGCAGAAGGAGGTGACAGCCTGCCATGCCCTCTCACTCCGCACCATGGCCTGGACCAGGGCCGGACGTGAGAGGTCACTGCCGCCGATCGCCTGCACGAGGACACGGCGGTGCTCCACCCAAGCCGGGCAGACCTCCACCGTATGCTCCACCGTGTCCTCCGGGCGATCCACGCAGTGGTGACACCCGGGCGTTTCCTCCTGCCTGATCTGAAACAGGAACCTCCCGAAACTACCGTGTCCGGTGAGGACCTGCGTCAGGCGGTAGGTGAGGGCGCCGTGGCGCCTCTCTAGCCACTCCTCAAAGAGGGGACTTATCGCCGCAATTGTGGCACAGGTATCGTGTTTGGGCTCATTGCAATGGACTCAATTAATGGGTTATAGATAATTTATGATGAAGAGGGTCTGGTGATGGAGTAGAAAAGAGAATGAGGATTTCCTCATTTCTCTCTCAAAAACCCCGACAGAAACATTTGTATCGGGGTTTTTTTAAAGGTTGGTCTCTACAGCGGGGCTTTTGTTTCTTGATTATTTCAGGGTCTAAGGTCTTCCGAGGATGTAGGAAAATGAATATAGTAGTTTTCAATACAGGGTCAACTTAAATTAGTTAGCGAAACTCCGCAGACGTGACCTATCGATACACAAACGCAACAAAAAAAAAAGATTTGATGATTATTTTGTTTTTAGAGGTGAACGACCACTGAAATACTTAAACTTAGTGTTGTTACTTCAAGTATGAGTTGAGAAAATCTGTTTTTTTTTGTTTTATCGTGTTCAGATATCGACACCCATCACGCACATCAGTGAAGTTTACACAAAAAAAAACTGTTTTTTAAACAGATATTTCAAGTGACTAGACCCCAAAAAATAATACATTAGACGCTATCCGCTTAACTGTTCTTAAAGAGTCATAAAGGACCCTGTAAGAAATCGACACGTGTTTCACTTCTCAACGAGGCATCCTTAGGATGACGATTGACTTGTTGCGAACCCGGACACGACGTGTTGGCACGCCAAGCGCTGAACGCAACCTTACTTATATAGGATTACTGATCGGTCCACCTCGGCTAGGATACCAAAAAAAAAACTCATCAAATGAATAAAGTTTTTTTTTCCTTTGACATGTTTAGATATCGATACCAATCGAGCCTGCGGAGTTTCGTTAGCCAATTTAACCACTAACGCTAAATATCTAAGCGCTTAAAATTCGTTACCTACTCATAAGTGTAAAAGAATTTCCCCAGAGCTTGGTTTCTGTTAAACATTATCTATCACAGTATCCTTTGTGTCGGCTATTTCTGTATGATGTTGCACGAAGAGAGCCGAAATTCGCAATTTGAACGAAGTATATCGAGTGCACTGTATCTAAACAGGCTGACCCGCCTTCCAGAGAGTCTTACCACTGTAGCGATAAACGGATTTGGGAGGGTTGGCATTATTCCGCCGTAATAGAGTGATACTTCTTTAGGACCATTCAGGAAACTGATGACACTATTTGGTTTTGCCATAAAAAGTTATGATATCATATTTGCGGTATCAAAATATTACGAACAAATAATGCTTTCGCTGGTAGCCTCTCGCCTTTGATAATAATTTCTTATTTTTTATAGTTCTTCCGAAATAAATATTTCAGATGACACATTTATAACATTAGTTACTTTTATTCGTACGCTTCTTGCTTTTGTAATAAAAATATAAATAAGCGGCACGAAATTATTCAATGTGTGTTGTTTACCCAGGTTTTACTTACATCAGCAAAACGGTTTTACGAATGCGTGACCGAACATTGATGTTGTTGATAAACAAAAGATGAACGTTGATTTTGCATCGGAATGTGCTTCATCGTATTTGTTCCAAGTCTACTGGGGCATGTTCGTACCTACCGTTGCTATAGGTATCGCTCTTCGAGTCAGTTTAAAACAAAGCAGTGGAACTGGCAATACGGAGCTGGCATATTGCCTCAGTTTCAAGTTTTACTGCCGCTATCTCAGGGTTTATGCCTTATAAAATCTGGTGCCGCGACCACGCAGAATCGCCGCCAGCTAAAAGTATGACTGGCGAATAGATATTATCGCAATTGGTGGATAGTATTGTTCAATGGCGAACAGCTTGTAATTCAGGACTTTTTTTTCTTTGCCTCTCATCAAGCTATTGAAGAGTTTACGACTCGGTTTGTTTATTGTTTTTAACAACATTTGACGTGTTGAATTTCAGCACTAACTTTTCTTTAATCAGATCTTTTAACAACGGTTGTTACCTCTTAATTGTGTTATTGTTATAAATAACTCTGCATAGTATAAATTATACCCCTACTTGCAATCTATTTCTGATATAGTATTTTCTGATATAGTAATTTCTGATTTCGTAATGATAGTAAATTGACGAATAAAAGATGTTGTGGTACCTACCTAATTAAATTGAATAAAGTATCTACAAATAAAACGGTTCGTAGGTATTGACAGAAAACTTGAGTGTAGGTATACAATAAGGTTATAAGGGCAACATTTTTTGTACACAAAACTATTTACAACAATCTTGGTCCTAACGGCATATAAGGTTGTTTATACGTCCACGTCCCTACTTGCAAACATCCGCAGGAGATGACTTGGGCGAGTCCACATTTTATATCCCACCCCGCTTTACGTCCGTCTCTCGGGTAGTCCAGTCCGGTTCGATACCAATGTGGCCGGCAGTTTTATTTGCACGCAAATTCGAAGGCTCGTAACATGGCCGGAACTGATGGGTCCCGGTAACGAACTCCACACTCGTATGGTCCGACTTATGACTTTCATTTCCTTCTACTTCGTTGTAAACGTTACAAGAGCTGAGGATCTTAGAAAAATATTAGGTAGGTACATTGTGGCGCAGAACGATGTACCACCTAATATTTTCTTCATAGGTTTTCTTTGATTCATTTGAAAGGTGGAAACAAATAGTTTGTTAACTACACCAATTTATTTAAACTTTAATCGAAACTCAAAAATACACGGTTAATAGGAATACCAGTACTCTTCTCATTCCAAAAGCAAATTTCAGTCCCTCGAATATGTTCCTGAAATCGTAAAAACACTGTCATCGTAAGGGTAAAGGCATATTTTGTATTGAGTACCATCCCCGGCAAACCGTGGCCATTGAATCCGCAGAATGTACGCCCAAATGTAATAAGGAGAGGCGATAGGATTCATAGATAGGTGAACAAAGACGTGAGACCACAATAGGAGTTGCTCTCTCCGTATTGTCTATATTTTTGGTTTAAAGCATACAAGCTTTGTGTGCCTGATATACAATTTCTGTTTAGGAAATTATGTGCTTGGTTACCTAATTTCATTTTAGTGTGTTTCATGTAACTTTCAAATGTAACGCAGCATTGTTCAGTGGGATGTAGTTGGGAGTTTCAAATGTTCAACATTCGTTTTATTTGTTTTGCTAATTTTGTTTAGGTTTTAGAGGAGCAAAAATGTTAGTAATTAATATAAAACGTAATCAAAATGGGATTTCAGAATTCAAAGTACGTACGTACGCACATATCTACAGATTATAATCTTCCATTTGGTCTTTCATATATTCGATACCAAAAGAATCAGCCAAATGTATTAAAAATATTTGTTTGCTTTGTATATTGTTACGAGAACCGATTATCTAAAGCAAGTGCAGTCTGCTAGTTGCGGTCGCCCCAACTTAAGGAAATGGTGGATTTCCTTTGCCGAGAACCACATGACATATCAGTCATGTGAATATAATGTGAATTTTCCGTGATTATTTTCTGCACACGTTTTAAATAATTTTATTTCTCTGGCACAAACTTGGACCTTTGAAAGCGTCAAATTCGTTTGTTATGAAACCATAAAAAAATAATATTGAAAATTACAATTTCCGGGACACACGTGGAAGTAAACAAACTTCCTCGTTCTTCCTTCTACACTCTATACCGTTACTGTTATGTTATTTATGTTTACGAATATGTGTTTTTATTTTCTAAGACATATTATGTCTATATAAGAAGAAACCCATAAATGCTGAGAAGGTTAAAGAATTCGGGCAAAGGGAACTTTTATGTGCAACATCACGTAATAACGGTCAGTACAATACCTGGGTCTGTATTACAACGTATAAAATCATATGAAAATTGATTTTCACGCATTAATGTGTCAGTTAGAGTATAGGTACCGAGCAGCATCCGCGTCGAGGGCCTTATCTCTCAGTTTATGGGCGCTAGCATCCGTTCGCGAGGCAGGAATCGACCGTTACAACCTAGTTAGAGCAAATATTCAGCTCGTATTTAAATATTCTCCAGTACAATCTCGGGTTTATCTTCTGCGAGGGACGTACAGTACGTACAACAGAATGTACGTACCTGTGTTTTATCTTTAGTACCTCTGCTACTGTTATTGTTCGCTGTCTCATAATGATTGTCGATTAGGTTTAATAGAACTATAAAATTCCAGAATCCCTCTTCGTCAAGTAAATTGTTTTCCAGCTACTTACATTCTAATATTGTGCGAAAGTGGAGAAAGTAGGTCGGTCGACAATTTTTGTATAGATTTACCTTAACTGATCCAATAACGTCTATTGAAATACAAGGGAAGACTTGTCGCTACAACATGTCGATAAAATATTCAAAGAAATAAGAGGTTTCAGTAACGTGTTGTACAAGGACAAACATCATTCAGCTTATATTTATAGGTACGTGTGCGAGATGTGTGTTAGTACGTACGTACTATAACGTAAGCTTTCGATATCAGTACATAGGTGCTTAATATTTCATGTGCGAGTCGGGCCGGAATGCGAACGGAACAATTTGCCAATAATCCTATCCCGGGGCAATAACTGAGGTGGCGCCCAGCAGAAATGGGTGTTATTGCCCATGAATGATTTCTGCGCAACTCATAAGGCCGACTTGAATTCTTTCTGTATTGAAATTGCGTATTCCTCTCTTGTTTTATTAACTATTTCGGTCTCATTTTCGGTTTTCTATTTATACCTGGCTTTCATCTTCTTGTGTCAGGTTTTCACGAACTTGTCAGCTTTCTAGACTTCCTTAGGTTATGTGGCTAAGTGCTGTATTTATGGGAGTGTTCAATTAAATTCTTGTATCGTTAGAGAATAAATGTTTTCTACATATTTTAGATTTCAACAGTAACCAATCTACCTACACCCAATCTGATAAATGCGCAGTGCTGTAAGTAGTTCCATACAATCCATAATTCAGCTTAAAATAATGAGAACCCCATTTAAAGCCGTGCAGTTCATAATTTATATACAAACGGGTTTATTACCTCGTTATTGCTAAACGAATAGATTTTTCGTCTGCAATTTCGGTCCAGGTTAATAAATCAATTTGTCGAGCACAAATGTTCTCTGCGAGCAAAGTCCTGCGGAGGACAATATGCTCGCTCCATTGTGGCTGCAAATTCAATTTATATTCAGATCTGTACAGAAATAGAATTGAAACTTAGATTGCGGCTAGATACTGGCAGGTTTATAATAGCAAGCCGCGCTGCTGGATACAACTAACTAAATATCCTAGCCGAAGCTTTTAACTTTAGGGCCCCAGACTAACCTCTAACAAACTAATTGTCATCTAATTTAAGTATTTGGTCGTAAACGGGATGAATGTTTGATTAAATTCTCACTTTATCTGATTTCGATTGTAAATGCCTGTACAGAGCGAGATTATCTGAGCTCGTCGAATACCTCAGCCAGCCCTACAGCGCTTCCATTTAAATTTATTAATAAACGCAACCTCTTCCCTGTCTGCAGTATAAATAACCCCACTGACACACTAAATATGCGTGGACCATCCATGAGGAATATTATCGAATGAGGGGAGATCGACAATTTTATCTTATTCCTGGGAATAGGGTCCTTCATATTTATTTGCTTAAATAACGACGAATATACGTCGAATTTTGGGCGTACGTTCCCTATTAGGTAGCTATAAATTATGAGATAAATGATAACGCTTATCATTAATACAAAGATTTATTCGAGATAACTCCACGTAGGGGACATGGAGGACGATCGTAATGTACGTTTTATGTACATTTATGTATATTAGAGATGAATTATGATGGTAGGCCGTGAGATATGTTCGCAGACATCCAATTACAAATAGATCGTGGAGTGGAAGAATTGACGAGACAGCTTGAGATAAAAAAAGGGAATTGCTTATACATCATGTATTTCGATTAAATATAATAATACTACCTGGGAAATAAATTCTAGGTAGCAATTCTACTTATTGCCATAGCTTTCCTTTTCATACTTATGTCAAGTAGAAAGAGATTTCGGTGGTAACGTTACAAAAACCTCAATAGATGAACAGAAGTCGTATTAAACATTAATTTCTTCGGAAAGTCTGCCAGTGTTATGTGAGGGGGGGGGGGAAACATTAGATAAATTAAAAGTGGACAGTGCCGTTAGGAGGAAGTCACAACGGAGGGTAACGCTGCAAACGTTCATACTCGTAAGTGGCCACTAAACTTTATTGTAGTGTTTACGACCAACGAAAATACTTTTATGGACATTTTTCGACATAGATAGGAGATGTGCGGTTTTCTTGCTGCTGTAAAGAAATACTTACCTATTTTAGACTGCGGTAAAGGAGATTTGTTTCTGTTGCAGAGCAAAATGAGAATAGTTCTGAGGGCTCAGGTGTAGATGCATGAGCCCGGCCGTCCGTAAGCTTAGATAAAGTTTACTTATATATGCTGCAATCTGCAACAGTCCTCAGTAAGTTTTGAAGGTATGTTTTAGAAAGACATGTACCTACTTATATTTAGACTCAACCACAGCAAAATGAGAGCCTACTCGTATGTACCATCGCGGCACTGGCGGTGGACCACTTTTCAACCTTATGACTAAGGACATAAGGGTCAAATGTGCTCGACCGCCATTGTCCGCGGTGGCACAAAAGTAAGTTGAAAATAAGGTAGGTACCTGAGATTAGTTTTTTCAACGTAAGCCTTTTTTGTTATAGTAATTAATTAGTAGAGCTCTTTGTGAAGATCTTTTCTTTCCGTTAAAAACGTTAAAATGTGACTTTTTAGCTTTATTTCTGGCTGACCGAAACACTGTTTTGCAACAGGCGGAGGTTGTACATTACCTACAGACAAGCCTCACCGGCCAGTTGTAGTCATTAAAGCTCTGTTTCAGACTTTTGTTTTTTTAATTAGATCTATTTAGTTACATTACATTTAAAAATATAAAAAAACAGAATATAGTCTTGCCTCTACTTTAGCTTAGGTATTTTGCTTGGACAAATTCGGGCCTTTCAAATATTTGATAGTTACGTACGACTGTGGTTACGTACAGTAGAATTGGACTCAGTAGTTCTGGTTACAACTTCTTTGATTTGGAACTTACCTCTATTTTGCATACAAAGGCCGGAGATGGCATATTTTCAACATCCAGTAGAGTCGTTTTAGAACGTTTAAAAATAGCTTTCAATGGATGAAATGTATTGGTAAGGGTCTAAGGAGCTGAAATAAAGTTTTAAACAAGTAAAATAAGCTACAATCTGTTAGAAGTCTATTTTTACTACATAGGTAGGTAGGGTTATAGGTACTTCTGCGGCTATTACTCGTCTCTTTAGTACGTACTTGCGGCTTTGCTTTCAACTCCTCCACTCTTCGCTTTATTAGCTCCGCGGTAACTCAAATAATACAAAAGTAATGAGGCCGAGGTACTTTCTGCAAGAAGGTTCATTTAACAACGTTTTATTTTTAAATTATATTCATTAAAAAGAAAATAAAAAGTCTTTTTGTTTCTAGATTTTCTCCGAGTTAACTACATAGCTTCATTTGGAAATTACAAACTTCGAAACATTGCCTTTGTAAGGGGATTAAAAGCTTAAGTTACATAATTACCTTTCACAAAATTTTCTCCAAAATTGGTAAGTACCTATACTTAAATTTCGAGTAGGTATTTATAGATTTCCTATTAGGAGAAACGTAATCTACTTTTTTTTTTTAAATAGATAAAAAAAAATATCTGGTTATTTTAAAATAAGTACTCCTTGAGCGATACTTTTGGGAGAAGTTAAGCAATTTTTTTCAAAAACATTTTTCGATAGTCTTAATAATAAATAATAAAGGAGAAGCAGAAATTCTAAAATACAATCGGTAAGCACTTAGGTTAAAGCTTCGATTATGATGGTTATTTTCAAATTATCTGAAATGCGTTTTTGTCATTTTCCACTAAAATGGTATGTTAGGTAGGTTATCTCATGTTTTTGTCCTATCTACACTTCCCAGTGTCTCTATCTCTGTGGTAATGTCAAATTGTTACCACCAGTTAGCAATATGGCCTGCGATAGACACACTGAAAATAGTATCAGTTTTACTAAATGCACCAGGAGCACAAAAAAACTAAAGAGTAAAGAGTACCTAGTGAATTTATGGAACGCAGAATTATTAATTTAATTCGCTTCACCATTCATTCTGTTGAATAGTACTTAACGGAAAACTTTACTGACTACGAATGGAAGCTGAATTTACAGTTATTTTAACAGGCATCTACTTGTACAATGTAATATGCAAAAATATTTACTTACTTCTCTCGAATACAAAAAAAAACATTTTAAACGCAGATAGAGCTTTTGAATGCTTTATGGTTTCATTATATTGTAAAAATATAGATATTTATGTATTGGTCATGGAAAAGGATCAGCTTGATGTTCGATAAAGAGAGCCGGTTAAAGTATTAGAGATAAAGATAGGGCCTAGATTTTCCGCTGACGCAGTGTCGGGAGGCCGGGACGTCCCGCGAAGCCACCGTTTTGTATATTATCTCGTGCTACAAATCACACCGGATGTCCCGCCGAGGGGAAATGAAAATTGAGATACCGGAGAGGCATTGTTCCGTGAAAATATATCTTCTTGATATTCTCAGGGCGCGGGACAGCGCCGACGCACGGATATTGCGATAATGTTACGTCATCTCGCGAGATAAAAGCGCTTTTGATATCCCTCCGGATAAATTTTCACTTTCACACAACAACGTCTCCACAGCTCCCTGAGATTTGCTACTACAGATTTTCCGCTCATAAAATTGTTCATCCTGCCAAACAACTAATTCGGATGTTTATTTGTTTATATCCTGGCCGCGGCTTTCGTTTTGTGGTTCTCGACTAAGATATCTAAGGAATTATGTTAAAAATGGGGAGTTATGAATGAGCAGTATTATCTTTCAGTAGCTTTAGCTTTATTGACTGTTTCACAGACAAAATAGCCTGACGAGTTTATATGTCAGTCGAGGTGGAATCCCATGCCAAGCAGTGTAGGTCCTTCTCATGTCAAAGGAATAGATTTTATCAGTTATTGGACATGTCACCCGGGAGAGTTCCTTCAAAGATCTCTTTGACTGCCTTGGAATATAAAACGTTAACGTAAGCACTAGCGTAGTATTATATTATCTGTGGCCCTAGTTAGGTAACCCACTTTAACGAAATTAATAAATACAATATATTGCTTTGCTACAAATTGTGGCACTTGATTTATTAGACACTTCTGTTCTAGATGAGCCTATAAGGCGCAGATCAATTCGTGATGGATCGATTGACCTAGTTGGCGCCAGCTAATTGATGAAACTTCCAAACTCCGTTAGATTGGCGCGGTTAGGTTATAATATTTTATGACTAGTATTAGACATATTTTACATTGCCTAAATTGAGTTCGGAGTTCGTATTGCTTTAATAAGTTAACGTTTAATTTGGCCTGAAGTTGGTGTTACTAGTGATGACCGTGAGGAGTAAGTTAGTCTGGTTTTGGAGTTTTGTAAAAGGTGAATAAGGGATTCTGTAATATGTTTGTGGTGATAACAAAAAACAGTTTATAAGTATGAGGGTTTATTAGGAAGACTATGTGTGGTGCAACCTTGAGACGCACAGCGCAATTTGTATGTTTCATTATTTTAAAGAGTTTCTTAGCCAATAGTGTCATCACAATGTCTTGTTTTGCTTCCTTTTTTTGTATATTGGCACCTTGTAGCTATATCATGTATTTAATTATTATTAAATCAAGTTTTTGTATGTTGTGCTATGTCTTTTGTGTGCACCAAATAAACGATCTATCTATCTATGTTCAGAAATGATCAACTTTTGTCGTTTGTAATGAAAACCTGTAAGAACCAAATCTAAACCCTTTTTTACTATCTAGTTTTACAAGCTCTAGCTAAAGTCAGTTTAATAACGTCGAGCTATTCAGGAAGAAACCCGCTTGTAATTTTTGCATCCAATCTGTTACGTTGCCTGTGAATCCAATCGACGTGAACGGTGTACCTACCGACATTGTGGCTTACCCGGCTCTCGTAAAAGGATATCGGGTTAGTACATATTAAGCCAACCAATAGGAAGCCGGATATATACGACTATGTAGATCCAACTGCAATCAAAATCGCCTCTCAACATTTTCCAAAATTAACAGTTTTAAAGAACGAAAGGTATAATAGCAAAGTTGCGGTAACAATTTATCATTGCGCACAAAGCGTGATGATAAGAGGGCTTGTTCTCACTAAGCGTAGGACAAAGGAATACCGCGGGTCGCGCCGACGGCGACGCGCCGCCCACCGCCGCACCGACGAGCAAAAACCCTAAGGATTACAAGGTTTTGCTAAATATTTACCTAACACTTGGTGCCCAGAACGTTATACAAAGATAAGAGACAGCTTTAAAGCCTCCAAAAGAAATACTTTAAGAGCTTAAACTATGTACCTGCGCAATTTAATTCCAAAGGATTAAAATGATTAATCAAGTATCTTTGTAACTCGTGAGATGGAAGTAATGTGAATGCTTATAAGATTAACGCGAGTTTTCAATTTTATTTTACGTTTCATAAACTTTGCTATTACCAAAGTATGTTCAGTAGCTGTACGTGATTCTAATAGTAACGAATGTTCAGAAAACAAAGTATCTTTAATTCAAAACCAATGAAGCGATACTTATACGAGTATAGAATTTACCTCCGAAATAGCCTTATCTCGCGTCCACAGGGAACTACAAAGAGCGACTTCGTTTGAATTTAGAACAAATTTTAAACTAAGTTGGTTCGGAAATCGCGCGGTGGCAGTATGGCCGCGTTCACATTCTGGTGAATGCAAAGAGTGAGTTGCGCTCCTAATCCCGCATTTTTTCTACGACAAAGTTAATTGGAACACGGGCGTATTTAGCGCGCACACTGTGATTCTGTTTGTATGCAGCGACCGGCATTCGCGCGGAAAATGATCCGCGTTTGACTCGCATTGGCGTTAATTATATTTCTGCATGAATAAATCCTCTGGAGCTTATTTTCCAGTGGATCAGAGCTGAAAAAATGACAAACTTTCCTAGCCTTTGATTTGCTTTCGACTTCCTTCAATGACCGTTTGACGTTCGATTTATTTCAGTACCAAAGGAATTTTAGTCAGCTTTATGCATAGCTTTCAATCTCAAGGCTGATCAAAAAGTCCATTTTGATTGGGCGCCATAACCTAACAAATCTGTTTTAGATTTAGTTGTAGTAGTAGTTTAGTAAGTAAGTAGGTATAAGAATGAAATTAGCATTTAAATTTACAATTTGCTAGGAATCATTTTAACATGCGCCAAGTATAAATTAGCAAAGGGACTTTTAAATATTTTGTGGAGTGATATGTACTGTGATATGTTTTTGAGTTTATCTGGGATATTACTAACATGTGTGAAGTGAAGGAAAACATCGTGAAGAAACCTGGATTTATAGTTTAAGTGACCAACCCGTCTTGAGCAAGCGTGCCTTCTCAATATGAGAAGAGGCCTGTGCCCTCCAGTGGGACAATTCAGGCTTCAGGCAAGCTGCCGCCAACAGCGTGTACAGAGAAGCAATAGAAATAATATTTAAGTATTCGCTACACAGACGAAAATGATTTTACTATGATCCCTCCAGTACCATGAGAGGAACATAGAGAAATACGACTAGGCGTATCTAACAGTAGACTCGAAAGCGGCTAATTTGCAGAGAGCGGTGTGAAATGGACCGAGTCATTCCCGCACAAAGCGCTACTAATGCGCGCCCGTCCGTTGCATCGGGCCGCAATTATATTTGCATACGACCACCTCACCACCTCTTGCTCGCACAATGACACCGACAACCGGACAAAAGGTAGAGTCAACGGAGTTACTTTAAAGCTCTAAATCGAATGAACGAGCTAGACAATCAGAGCTGCGCAGGACATCACTTGGATGTGTTTATCTTCGCTGCTTCGCTTGATTTGTTTCCACCGGTGAATTCAATTCCATCGGCATCGCTGCTGTTATTAATATAGTCGAATTAGAAATCGATTCATTCAAATAGTGGATTTCCAATATTGCACGACTCTTAATGCGAAGCATTAGAGTGTGCTCTACGATCGAAAAAATTTTTTTGCCCCATTTCTGTAACTGTTTTTATTGTTACACTCCTGCTAGTACACAGAACCTATACTTAATTTATATATCATTATATAGATGATTAAATGGAGATTAATACTGTACTTTTTAACAATTGATTTAATGCAGCAGAAATGGAAAAAGCATCAAAATAGTTGAAAAAAAATTCCTGTCCGTCAATTTATGAACCCTGAAAACATTGTAGCTTGCGATAAAATCAATTAATTGAGTCAATTTTTTTTTTATACATTTGTTTCAGCCGTAGAAGGAACCCTATTGAAAATGGCTCTTTTATTCAAAGTAGTTTAATTATAATTAATAAAATACTAACTAAAATATAATATCTTTATCTAAATATTTCTAACCTTTGACTTGATGTTGCCTAGCAGCCGCCAAGTAAATATCTTTTCATCCCACCATCTCGGAAAGAGTATTTTTAATCTTCAATATCTGAGTGGAAAAGCCGTTTTTATTGTCTAGAGGATAAAGTAAATTGAATTTAGAACATCGTGTGCACTAAGTTTGTGAATTAAAAAAAACATTAAACCTATTTACTGCTACCTCTATGGTGCCGAATATATCATACAACTTTTTTTTTTTTTTTTTTTAAACTCAGACTCGGAACCTTCTTGGTGTTCTTTTTTCAATTTGCTTTGTACGCGGTTCTTTACGCGGCATTTTTTCACGTCATTGTTAAACCTTTTATTAAAAACAAGAAACTTGAAAACAAGTGAAAAAACTAAAATGAGTGATTCTAGCGACGAGGAAGTTTGCTTGACGCCAACAGAATTGACTGAAACTGTTAATAATGCGCAAATGAGCTTTCTCCCTCAACAATCACGCGAGAAGTATTTAAAACAGTACGATATGTTCAACACGTGGCGACTAGCAAAAGGAGCCAAAACTTTCTCAGAAAACGTTTAAAGATTATTCTGTAATACTTACCTGTTATAATGTAGTAATTAATACCTAAACTGAAATAAAAGCGTACCTATCTTGTGATTGTAAACGTTTTTTTTTTTGCATTTAGTCATTTCCTCGCTGAGGTGGAATGAAAAGTTACGTGTTGCACTCGAGTGCAAAGATTTTTCACCTCGTGCTCTTTTGATTCCCTCGCTAACGCTCAGGCTTCTAATTTTGAATCACTCGCTGCGCTCGTGATTCAATTTTAGAATCCTTCGCTTGCTCGGTCATCAAAATTGAACACGCGGTTAAAAAGCAACTTTGCACTCTTGTATAACAAATAACTATTGTCAGTCTTTGACATTACGACTTCATGAAAAGTTATAAATTGTTCATTTTTGTTAGAAACTATGTTTTGAAATGGTTTTGAAATTCTTTTTCGTTTATGAATGAGTGTTATGTATGAGGCGTGCACTTTTGGATTTTCCAAACTATTTACAATTATAGCACAAAAGTCGTTGTTCACTACGAATTTATCTTGATTTTACCGCAAACTCCGTTATAACTTAATGCAAAATAAAGATTATTGTAGATTGCGTATTTGCTATAACTGGTATGCTATAAGGAATACTATTTTCAATTTCAGAAACAAGTTAATTAGTAACTTCAATAGCTAATACCTACGTGTATGTTCTATTGTGAACGAAAACCGTCGTCTGAAAGCTCTTGTTTTTCATAAGTATGAGTAAATTAACGTTCTCGAATATTTCATTTTATACTCTTCACAATCTCAAGAGTGACTTTCAAAGAGTGTTCTTAACTGGTGCGTATGGAAAGTGGGCGGGTCTTGGCGTAAAGAGAGGATAAGTGCCCATCCGTTGCACCGGCTCATAATATTTGCATAATAACTTCAATGCATATGCATAGAAGGTTATACATAATAGTACCTACGTACCTACGCTTTGTACACTTCACTGGTGCATAAAGTTGGCTTTTCAGTAGAATAATTATCGTCATTAATATTATCTGGTCTATATTGACGGGTGATTATTGAAATCTCAGAGCAAGTTCAAGGCAAGATCACAGGCAAGATTGAGTTCCATCAAATGTAGCTCATGCTAGTCAGCTCAGGCTAGTCATGCGTGTAAACGCACGACTAGCCAATAATACGACTAGCTAGTAATTTTGGAAGTCGGTGGCAAAAAACGAAAATTCAAAACCAATTCAAAACCAAAGACTCCGACTTCCGAAATTAAAGTTATTTTTGACTGTGTAGTGTGTTTTTTGGAAGTCGGTCGTTTTTTTTTTGTAAAAAGTGTTTTTAGGGATCCGTGTCTTAAAAGATCCCTTGTGTTCGTCTGTCGCAAACGTTATTCTCACACATAACGACATACTTAGGTACTGTAACTGCTAAGTATATAACATTTTATTCACGTACAAACCTGTTGGTTTATGAAATACTAGCTTCCGCCAGCAGATTCACCCGCGTGGTATCTTTACAAATTATAGTCTATAGTTAGCTAGTTAGTTGCTATTATAGTCACTGATAATATAGCATTCACTGGTGATTTTTTTTACAAATCCGACTATTAGTTTTTGTTTTTATTTTCATTACAAACAAAAATACAAATCTTTTCTCTTTATAATATTACTGTAGATTGCAAAATCTTACACTGAGTGACCTCCTACTACAATAGGAACAGCTACCGCTGATGACGTATAGCATTCATAGTGACGAATCAAATTGTTACCTCGTGTCTCGACAATATGTCTAGAGTTACTGGCCAAGTCGTGATTTGTTGTTAGTAACACGACGATACGCCGAACATAACTACCAAGACCTTTGTAAAATAATAGATACATCTGCTAGTAGAGCAGTACGTGCCGTGACTCCGGAGCGCCGCGACCAGACTGCTCCGTCGGTATATACAGGGTGTTTGGCAGAACGTTGAACATACGAAAATGGTGGATAGGTGGGGTCATCTGCTACTTACTCAGCCCTAATTTATTTGACCCTGGGCCCCGGATATTTAAAAAAAAAACATTTTTTGCTTTGTTCCTTTTTCACCACTTTAAAGTGTAATTTTTATTAAAAATGTTTTTTTTTTAAATCTTTAATGTTGGCAGATTCTTATAAAATTATTGCTTTATTCAGATGTTAGCTAGAAACTCTCTAAAACGCTCAAACTTACAGAAAGATGTAAAAAATACTTAAATTAATTTCAACTTATTTAAAAAAAAAACAAACCAGGGGCAGTTAAATTAGGGCTGAGTAAGTAGCAGATGATCCCACCTATCCACCATTTTCGTATGTTCAACGTTCTGCCAAACACCCTGTATATGTATTATGTCTCTAATAAAGCCAGAACAACGTCACTGCTTTTACTATTAGCAGATGCAAATTATTTTGTAATACGTCGCTTATATTACATAACAGAACATTCCACAACGTCTCTTATACGGTATAATACGATGTTTGTTTTACCCGCGTAAAAGGGACTTACGGCCCTAAAACTCTATATTTATGTTAATATATCATTTATCATTTCGCTTTTGAAGGAAGTAATTAAAATGTAAGCGTTTTCTAGATATCTGCTGAGTTTGCTCTAATTTCCATATAACGGGCCGATTCAAGGCGGTTTTAATAACGGCCATAAGTCAATATAAATTTTATTGTAATTCCGCGTAAGTCATTATTGATAACAGATCCGTGGCGTGGTGCGGACGCGGCTCGGATGATACTAATAAATATGCTAATGTTGGCGTCCCTGAAGGATTTTCTCGGATTTTCATCTCCCCTATACCGATGACGCAGACGAAAATAAAACTGGTGGGTACGAGTATCTTGAAATATGGCTACCTGTGAAGATTTCGTACATGGGTACGCTACCTGTGCTACTACTACGAAACTTTCAATCACCCGGGGCATTATCTGGAACACTTCTAAACATCGCGGCCGCGCCCTCTAAAAGTTATTGCCGTACCCTGAAAAATTATACCGACCGTTTACCTCGATCGGCCGTTCTGGCTTTTAACAATAAACACCTGTTTTAAAATTATAATCAGTTTAGAAACTTCCTTACATTATACAAATTAATTGAATCGTAACTAATCTAAATGAAAAATCAAACTATGTAAAACATACCTTTTCCTGAAATTGGTTTACAGGATAGTGTTATCTTTCTTCCGAACCAGCGACCTCAACAATGTTGAATGTTATGTAGAAGTGAACGCTCTATTGGTGATTAGTAATAGGGGTCGCTTCCCTGCTAGGAAAGGTTACCCAAGCCTTACAATACCTTCCTCCCGTTATACCTAGAAACTAACTGGTACAGATTTTAACGACATGGGCGGGACGATAAAAACAATTTGTACCTACCCTCGACGTTGTACCCTTTTCATCCGATCAGCATGTCAACTAACTGGGTTCGTTAAATTATTCCCATATCTACGTCTTCAGTACTGCAAACGTGGAGATAAATATTTCTCATACAAAACCAATTTGTCGTGAAGGCGGCAATAACAATAAAAGTGCAGCATCATAAAATTGTTATAGCTCTAGCATTTTAAGGATTTTTGATTTGACGTGAGAGGAGGTTTACTTAAAATATTCAATGTTGAAATTTCCGTTTACGATGTACGAAAAAAGGGATTTGGAGCCCTCGTGGCAGAGAAGTGCCTATTAGATTATACAGTCTACATATGCTAGACGAGACGAGTGTTACTGTAATCGCCATTTAATGAGATTTTTAGGGCGTAGTCACAAAGGTAATGGATTCGTCGTTATGAAGATTCACACGTGCGTTATCGCGCTGTTACACAGTAATCCGCGTATTAAAATAAATGTGGAAAAGAAGAATATTAGTGTGGAACCTGGTTTTAAAACGAGCGAGCAGTTTTTGGTCAAGACTTATCGGGATTGCTATAAGCATTTCGTTCTTTAGTTTGTGTTTTTCAGAGGATTGAATAAAACAAGTTACAGATGAAGATAATAAAATAGTGTTCTTGGTTGTATAGGTTATTGCAAACACTGAAACCTAATGTAAAGTTACATATCACACCTATTTTCATATCGTTGAATTTCTGAAAGATTTTTTTTAACTATTAATATTCCTCTCGCACTTGAGTGTAATAACATCATCACCGAAGTCTTAATGTACCGAAGTACACGTCTGCTTAATCTTTCCACGCCACGGTAACGGTTATTAATAATTTAAACAATCACTTCCAACATAAAGTTTTTATGAAGATTGGACCGTTCCCCATTCTCTGAATTTTCACACACGAGGGGGAGGTTTGCAATTGTCGTTTAAACGTATGTTCTGTACTTTGAAAATTAATATTTTTCTCGTCGAGAACACTTCAAACATGAGAATGGCATATTTAACGTTTAGCGGAATTTAATATGTCATAAAACGTTATTTATATGCCGTTTACGCGCCGGCGGCGGCGGAGATTTCATCGGCTCGAGGCTGCTCCGGTACCTCAGCACTAACGGGTTAATCTCATTTATATTATATTTTCGGATAAAGAAGTAAGAAGCTTTCTTATGTAGCACTTGGATGAAAGCGGAGTATCGGCTGCCGGATAAGTAGTTAAAATATCTAGACATAAATCTTTACATGGAAACTATGTTTGCGCAGTGGCGTCAGAGTTAACTACGCTTAGAAATGTGTTGTTTTGTAGTCAAGAGATAGAATGGCGTGTTTCATTACGATCTTTATAATTTTATATTTTATCATGAATCCAGGTTTATTTTACATTCAATATGAGCAAAGAACCTACTAGCCTTTCGCTAAATATTAATTTTATGTTTACTTTAAATGTCAAGTAAGTACTTTTCGAAAAAATTGCACACACATACAGCAATTTATTTGTAATGTATTCCTTGTAGAGCTTAATAGTTATAAAATTTATTGAAAGAAAAATCGGAGCTCTATAACGAAAACGTTTCGTAATAGGTACTTAATAAATATTTATTTTAAAGGAGTAAGGCTTTTATTGCCATTTAAGTGGGTTGTGTTCAGCCAAGACTTTGTTTTCTGCGATTTTATTCCAATATACGCATCCACTACTTAGACATCTACTATATCTATCGTGAGATATTTAAATCGCAAACATGTTGTAATATAATATATATCAGTCTATAAGGCTATAACGTTCCCACTGCTTTTTTTTTTTTTTTTGGGTGGGAAATCATCAAATGACTTCTCCCGCTCTGGGCGGAGCGGAAGGGCGTGTCAGACTTTTACTGACTAAAACCCACCCGTGTTCCTTCCCTTGCCTAGACCGGGGCCACGGTTTCCTCATAAGGATTATAACTTTCCCACTGCTGGGACACAGACCTCGTCTTTTTGAGCGGGAATGGCCGTAACGAGGGATCAGTGCTGGTTGGTAGATGTCACATGTTTAAGAACTTTTGGTTCTATTCTAGGACATGCCGGTTCCCTCACGATGTTTTGTTTCACCGTGAATGAAGAAAAGCCGTGACGCGTTCGGAACGTTATCTAATTAAATACTTACAACCTTAATAAAAATGCTCTGCCCTCAAAACGATGAAGGAAAACATTATATTAAAGATTTGTATATTTTATTCGTTCAGACATCAGTAATTTAGGAAGAATCAAGCCCGCAAAAGTGGCTCATGTAAGTGTAAAGTCACTAGCTCAAGGGGTGGTCATATGCCACTTACTCAAACGTTTCAGTTACCTCTGTCGTTGACGTGTGGTGCCCAATACGTGTGTATGAGCAGTAAGTGGCATATAACCAATTAACCACCTTTGAGCTAGTGACTTCAGACATGCATGCTAGATTCGAGGTAACTGAAACATTTGAGTACAGTACCAGATACACGAGCGGCACGTTGTTCACGGCAGTCGTCGACCCGTGTCGACGGCTGCAGTTGCCTCACTTGCCTCTGCCGTTGATGCGAGCCGCTCGTGTGTATGAGCCCTTAGAGCCACACAAAGAAAGTAACTGCTGCTTCGACTATCATTCTCTTCTCTTATTTTCCGTTATTACCTACGCATGAATAAGAACTTTGAAATTAAATATGATCATTTTTGTTGCAGAGACCATTAAATACATAAATATTTTCAATTAATTTGAATAATATTTGCAAACTCGTAATTTTATCTGACGATGTTGACATTATCAGTCAATATCAATCTTCCTAGCCTTTTCCAAACTATCTTGGGGTCGGCTTCCAGTCTAACCGGATGCAGCTGAATACCAGTATTTTACATGGAGCGACTGCCTATCTGACCTCCACAACCCAGTAACGACTGTCAAAGATCCACGAATGACAGCCGGGACCAACGGCTTAACGTGCTTTCTGAGGCACGGAGGAGTCTCGGTATGTCGGTTGACATTATCAGTACCATCATTTATATTTACCTATACGTTTGGACATCATGCAGGTATTCCGAATTTGTCTCTTTCTTCCCATGAGCTTCGCGGTCACCCCAGAAGATGAAGACCAGCATTATCAACAATCCTTCCATCTGCAACCACGGATCCATTTCGCATCCGCATAAGATAATGTCTCTGTAGACATTTGTAAGGAGGACCTTCTTCATCAGTGGATTACGAACTGATAAAGTTTCCTATTATTGCTAATGCTTGATAACAAGTGAAAACCGATCAAAGGTAAATTGCCTCCTGGTTTAGAGTAGCAACACCTAGTATTGCCTCTAATTGAAAGTGACCGAACATTGTAGTGGCCATTCAAAGTACTATGATCGGGATTGGACGTTTACGGGCTAATACGCAGCTTCGGAAGTGCGCTACCGATCCGATACGAAATTTAATCTATAGTAGTCACTGGCTACATGCAGGCATGGCGATAGTACCAAAGTATTGCCGCTGCGCCTGTCTTTTCACTTCGCGCCGCCAGGGGCGCTAGGAGTCGTTATCTTTATAACGACTCTGCGAATCTGGTGGTGTCTTTACACCACCAGATTCGCATGGGCGGACGGCGCTATTATAATATTCAGATCATTCTATGAATAGTATCAGAAATTTAGAATACAGATTTGCAGCGGCAATAGCCGGAATAGTCACGTTAGAAGTCGGTTTAACAAAATTCCATTCTATTTCCACATTAATTAGCTCAACATCATTGTGTTTGAATAGGTATTAATGGAAGCGATATTAGAAAATAGGATTATTTGGATAATGCACCTAATTAACATGGACGTGCAAAAAGATTTATACAATGAATCAATTAACAGATAGTAATTGTACATCATTATAACTTTCATCAATATTTGGTTTTGGAATACATATATCTTTATTAGTTATTAGTTAACTGCTTAGTGCGATGATTCATATTTGTCATCTACCTATTTATAAGAATTCACACTGACTTGTATACGCGTAGATATTCAAAACATTGGAGCCACTTTTAAAATTGTCAAAGCAGCTTCATGTTTATGAAGGCGGACGTGCTAGTCCGGCGAGCAGAGTCAACAATAAATCACGATCGACCGAGCGAACACAAAATTTTGTAAACTTAATCCAAAGTAAGGCGAAGTGATGTCGATGAATTGTGTAGAACTCCACAAGTTCTCGACAACTTTGGGAAGAATGCCCGCGCGCCGCATCTACTGCGAAAGAGAGCAGTCGACTGTAAAATAACTTAACATAACAGTTTTTTTTTCATTGAATGCGTTGGAGACGCTGCGACAGCTTTTTCTTATTCAGTCGACATGAAATGTTGTTAACTTTGCCTAACTAGCTGTTCGACGCGAATAGCTCTGTAAACTATACTTCCCAGTGTGAACTTACCAGAACTGTACTTTCTAGGCGACGTTCTGTTATTGTAAACTACGTTACACACCGACATGTTGGCGCAAACTTGCGATTCTGCCAATAGAACCTTGATACATTAAAACAACATGCTTGCAGATTCCTTTACGTTTCTCAGTATTCAACGTGTCTGTTCTGCGATTGATTTGCAATCTATTGGTACCGCCTCCAATTGAACTGATGACAGTTCAATAGGAGGCGGTACCAATAGATCTAAATCATTTTATGATATAAAATGATTTCTCGGATGTCTCTGATGAAATATGGGATTAGTTTTAATATCTTCCACGTTACTACGTGACCAGTCAGTGCAGTTTCGAATGTTTTTATATTAACTTATATTGTCACTATATATATGAATGAAAATTCTAGGATTGGTAAAATATGGGGTGAATAAATTTATTCATCGACTTAAGAGGATAATATTGAGTCACGTCCCTGAATGGCTGCATTTCACTGAGAAGAAATTCGTTGCTCATAGTTTTCATATTGTGAATCTGATCACGTTACTACCATTGAGGTTCATTCGATTCCCATTTATTACGTTATAAAGGTTTGTAGTTTTTATCGAAACATCACAAATATTGCTGTCACCGATTTTTTCTTCAACCATATTTTTAGAAAATCACGTTCCGTTTGAAATAATGTCGATAAACTTATAATTGAATAGCTAATAATTTAATCTAAAGGTAGTAAAACTTTTCAAAGTAAAAAGAAATCCCGATGGATATCCGAGTTTAAGGTTTAAGAAGTAAAAGATTTTGTGTGCACGTCACAATCATTCCCTTCGAGGGGTTAGTGTTCATTGGGTGGAAATAACAAAGACGATAAAATTGTTCGCTTGGAAAAAGGATATTGAATGAGGTCAGACGCAGATATATTCGTATTCAAGGCAAATGTCGAGGCGTGTTGGGGACAGCCGTTTGCGCACTGTTTTTACAGTCGCGACGATATGTCCTGTCGTTACAGAACTGATATTGCTTCGAGATCTCGTCGGTGATTTTCGTGTTTTTTCCTTTGTCTGCTGAACTAGGTATTGTTTGATTTCAAGCATCTATTATACATGTATATTTATGACATTGTTAAAAGTACTATTATTAACACGTTTCTACAATATTCTTATAGTTGTAGATTGAACTAGTATTGGTATATTTAAAATTTTCCTTTAGTTAAGTGAAGTAGGTACGTAAAGAAAAGTGACGGAAGATAGAACAAAGCCCGCTGTAAAGTTAAAAATTTGCATGCGAATTTACATACATATATGTTGTCAGTGGGACGGCTAGCCGCGAGCCGACGGCTGTGACCTTTCACCCTTTCACCTGCACATGGTCTGCAAGGTACATTTTTACCGTTTCTTAAAGTTAGCACATATTTGTTTCTTGATTCATTCAATTGTTTACTTATGAAAAGAAGTTATTTATGCAGCACAGTTTTTTAACGAATGTTATACCTATTCATTATGATATATTTTTAAATTAAATTTTTCTAAAACATACCAGTTTCCTCACGATGATTTCCTTCACCGTTTTGAGAGCAGTGGTGATAAAATTATTTATACAAAGTAAAGCGCCTGCTTGGGTTGGAACCCACGACTTACAACTCGTAAGTCCGTTACCACTGGGCTACCACCGCTCTCACGGGGCAGTTGACAGATCTGTTTATACTTACTTAGTAGACGGCATTATGTTTGAGGGACATCGTTAACGTATAGCTACGCTATAATGTGTACTGTTTGACATTTGACAAGGAATTGTACTATTTGACATATTGATACACAACGTAAATTGATCCTGTTATACCAATTTCATACCACTGATGAAGAATTAAAGTTGGAATTTGAATAAAGAACAATACAGTGAAAGTGACAGCCAATTTGCAAAACAATCCGCTTACGTTGACTGTACCTACTTTGTATGTGCAATTATTTCAGAATACTTAGAAGAAAAAAAAGCTCTCAGCTCTAAGGGCAGTACTCGTTGCTTTCTCCGCTTCATTCGTTCACAAAAGGTCTATAAAAGTAGTTCCATCAACGGATATGGAGGTGTGGTTAACACTGGCCATTGTGAGCAGAAACCATTAAATGCAGCTGATGGACCCGAGTAGGGTTGTCAGATCAAAAATAAGATAGCGCAGTTAATTAAGCTGGACATTTTGCGTTAGAAGCCGGACATTTGGGACTTGACCTAACAGAAATGTGTTGGACAATATCATTTAAACGATAATCATAATGTTAACAAAAAAAAGCATGACAAAGTATAGGCAACTTAAGACCGAAAAGCGTCAAACGAAGTCGAAAAGCCAAGTTTCGTTCAAAATAATTTTGTTAAAATTCTACGGACCCTGAAAAGCTATTCAAGTGTTATAGATTATTCTTATTCATATCTTTGACAAAGCCGGGATGAACGCTATACATACAAGGAAGCTCCCGCCTCGATTGAAAAGACCGTCTGTTATCTAAGTGCCGCCTAAATAAGGGTTAGCGCCCACCTACTGACTGGCAGCGAGGCGATGAAACTATGTTAAATAGCCCACAAATGTCAGCTTTTTTAATCTTCGACCTACTAGTTGTGTGGCATAAACAGTACACAGAACCTTAGAGGTTCTAGACAACTTTCAGGATATCAAATATTTTACAAGCAGTGTACATAATTATGTATCTACTATTTCTTTCAATATTTAAAGAGCTCATTCAAACGTCGGTTTTGTTTTCGGCTTTAAATAGTTCTGCGGTCACGTATCTGTGCTTCACTGGTGGTGAACGCTAACCCTTACATCCGATTCTTTGTGTCCTTTCTATTTAAAAATGATAACCAGAACGACTCTACAAAGAGCAGCTATACTATCTATTGGGAAGCCTTCGCTACTGGCAAGGTAACCTGTTACTAGCAAAGTATAGTCAACACGGATTATTAAATATCGTCGTATTCGACAAAAATAAATTATTCATTCGGTCTCCTTTCCAAAATACGACGAATAACACGGATAGGTTCTGTTTAACTTTACTATTTTGCTTGAATATTTCAACTAAGAAATTATGCCTTTATTTCCTGCCGTATTTTACATATTTGTAGCGCTTCTTTTGTGTTTTGTGAACGTAATAATAACTTCGTTTCTATTATCTGGGAGTAGGCTGTTTATTATTTTTCTGATGTTTCTTGGAAAATAAAGTTAGTAACTAATTAACAAGTATTAGCATTTGTCCTGGCAGTCCTGTGTAATCCAAACTAATTAAACTTTAACTAATTAGCTGGTATTATACTTCATCGATAACGTCACTCATTAAGGCACTTACTAATAATGAGGGTGCGTTAATTGCACCCCCTCTCACCGATATTATGTCTTTGACACGTATAAAATGAAAGAGTTTTCTAAATTGTTTAATGATTCTGACTACAGTGTTGGTAGGGTTAGCATCGTTTGGGCATGTCTTGTTTTTAGTATCACGCTCATAACCTTGTCCAGCAGGTAGCTCCTGGTTTAGGATTATTAAACTTCCGCCATAAACTTGCAGTTGCAAAATGAAAACTTCCAAAAGTTCCGTTGTAAAATCTACGTTCACGTGCGGCCGGTGCTCCATGCTGTACTTTGACTACAAACGTTTATTAGAACATCTATATTGGCGCCATGGAACAGAGAGTTTTTGGTGTAAACAGTGTGACCTGAAGCAGTGGCGATACGCCGCTCACGTGTGCCATGTTCTGCCAATAAATTACGAAATCTTGGAAGACAGCGATCTGAATTCAGAGGACTCTCCCTATTATTCGGAGCGCGAGACCGACTTCTGTTCTTGCGGGAAGTACATCGATGATGCCCCGATGATAGGGTGCGACGGGCCCAGTTGTCAGCTGCAGTGGTATCACTTCTCCTGCGTAGGAATCACGTCTCCGCCCGACGGGGACTGGCTATGTCCAACGTGCGACAAATTGCAAAAGATAAATCAGGTGATGGTCGCTTCTAAGATTAGATTCTACTACTCACACAATGATTGAGACCTTTTCAAAATTTATTGAAGATAAAACGTTTTTCATTCAATAATCTTTAAAGGAATGAATCTGAATTGAAAGATCGAGGAGTTTTTCATAGAAGTAATTGGAATAACCAGAGTCGAAGTGGCATTTGATAAAAAGAAATGATCGGAGCGATTTCTCGTTGCTCTGAATAGGATTCCTCGAATGCCTAATGCTTTTAAATAATTTAATAAGGTCGCGAGTGTATTTGATGAAATATGGATATTTTTACGTTTTGCAGACAAATCTAGTGAAGACGGGAGCTGAAACTTGAGTGGAACAAGTATACAGATATGGATCCCACACGCGATTCTAAGAAACCTCAAGTACGTACCTACTTACCTACATAATACAATGAACCTATATAAATTGTTCTAACTTAATTTAAGATTGTTATTTTTTTTCTGTATCAGGTACATGAATGCAGAGCAGTCTTTCAGTCACACAATTATTCATCGCAGCGGGCTTATTTACACCGAGGATTTAGAAAAGTTAAATGATTTTGTAAAAAAATAGCTTAAATGTATTTATTAAATGTTTCCGTAACTTTGTCATATGTTTCGTTTTTTTATAACCCTGTTATATCCATCACAAATACCTTTAATTAGTCGAAATAATCAAAAATAATTAAAAATATAATTTGAACAGAACAGTTATGACAGAATAGGATAATAATAATTAAAAGAGGGCACTAATTAGGTAACTCACTGAATTCAGAAAATAAAAAGAGACTACTCAAAAGTTCATAATATCCTTATCGCTCCCGGTATACAAAAAAAAAACTGAATCTAATTACTCCCACAGGAAAAAGCTCATATCAAAACATGTGAAAGACACAAATTAAATTAGCGATAGCCATAAATAAAATAATCTGAGAGGCAAAACATACATTTTAATTACTCTGATGGAATGAAAAGCATTTCACTGTAAATTACGCCCCTGAATGCGTTCAGAATTAGCCAAAGGGAATTTATAAAAGGGTGTATCGGAATACTAGTAGAGATGAATAAAAGAGAGCAGTTTTAGACAGCGGTGGGCAGTGAAAGCCAGTATACAAAGATCGGTAGCTTTCATCGTAATGAGGGCTGTGTTCCATGGCTTAATGCGATGTTAACGAGCAGGCATTAAGGCCCAATACTGCGGACAAAGCCCCCACGCGTGAACCTACGCGCTATTTCGATGCCTTATTAAACAAATTAGGGATGTTCGCGACATCCATAGTGGTGTACAGTATGGAATAATTTGGCTGCCCCCCAGCAGATTAAAATAGCAGTGATAGTCTAGTGGTGTGACCGTCGCACTGTCACGTCATAGATCTCGAGTTCGAACCCAAGGATCCACCACCTCTGACTGTTCGGATTCATGTGCGTATTGTATAATTATCACTTGCTTCTAAAACGGTGAAGGAGAACAACGTAAGGAAACCGGCATGCCTGCACGCGTAGCATGACCGCCGTAGAAACGTGTTTTGTCGACGGAAGAATAGACAAACTGACAGATTGTGATTGTTTATATGTCATTTTGTCTATTCTTCCGTCGACAAAACCCGTTTCTACGGCGGTCATACTACGCGTGCAGAGAGATATTTCTCGACGACATGTGAAGCCAAGCCAGAGGCCCATGGGCGGCTTTAAAACTCTGATAACAGGTTAGTCACTAACAACGTGAAAAAAAAAGAAGCAGATTAGAACCACATAACATCACGCCCTAACTCTCTGAAGTGGTGTAGGTTTAGAATAGCCACATTTAACCGGTTGTATTTTAAATTCTACAATCCTAAGAGCTCGACCGTCCAACAGACGGCTGCAGTTGGATAACAATTAAAATTTAATTGTGTCTCATTAGTGACAGTCAAGCGGATAAATCTAATATTATAAATGCGAAAGTGAGTTCGTTTTTACGCTTCCACGCTAGAACGGCAGCATAAATTTGGCACATAGGTAGACCATGACCTAGTTTAGAACATAGGATACTTTTTATCCCGATATTCTCACAAGATCGAGACTAATGCGGGTGAAACCGCGGGGCGCAGCTAGTAACTCATAATTTTGCCATCAAATGGGCACAAATCCAGATTCAGGGCTGCTACTCAGAAATTCTAGATAGAAAAACCTAATAACTCTACCCGACCTCGGAATCAAACCTAGGACTATGCTCGGCAGTTACGTTTATGTGTGTAAAACCTTTGTTATCTTTTACATTAACAAAATTACTCCCAGCTACACTGCAGCCATGAAAAATTAAGTACGCTAGTATTAAACATGCATTGGATTTACTGTGAAATTATAAATCCCTGTTCAGAAAGCAGGTTGTCAGGAAGGTACTCCAAACTACTTTAGTATTAATGTATCGCTTTTATTCTTTATTAAGTAAGCGAAGCGCATTTTTTGTTATCCTTAGGACCATCATAAAATAAACTCCGCGTGCTGGATATTGCTTATCCATCATTTATAAGCGCCATAGTAAGTAATTCAATTTATTTTATACATTGGCCATATAAACCTCGTTGATACTTTCACAGAAATTCTTAGTTTATTTTGATCGTACTGTAAACATACTTAAATAGAATATATAAACTGTGTTTGGAAAACGATTTGTCCTCCGGAATCTGTTGAAGACATTTCAATATTGGTATGTTTGATACCTACTTACAAAATGAAACTTTAGGAATATAATATTAAGTAACGAGGCGCCTTGTGTATTACTGGAGTGTGTCTAATATAATTACATCAAATGAAAAGAAGATGGAACTGCAAAGAGCCTTGAAAGAGCAAAGAGGCTCCCCACTTTGGAGTCTCAAAATGTAAGATTTGTTTCCACCACCTCACCTATTACACATATGGCTAATGTCAGACAAGAACTCAACTTTTCGGGCCCTTAGGCCTCCGTACTTATGTAAAGGTGCTTTTAGACTTTTAACTTTACTTTAAGTAGGTCCAAGTTTCATAACCAATGAGAATACTTAAGATTAAGTTCGCTATCTGAACTTGTTTAATAACTTCCTGTGAAAAATGAGAAAGAACTATTTAACGGCATACGCTGAAGTTATAACAACTAGGACAGGTCGAAAGTTTCTTATTAAAATTCAGAAGCGACGGGCTTTTAACTAATTATACATAATGATATCTTTGAACACGGAAAAGTTTTAGCTATGGTCATGTAAGTAAATGTTTAGCACTTATTTGTTCGTTAATTAAATTAACTTTTGAAACTCTCTAATTGTATAAATTAGACGAATGTTAATTTCTTTTGAACGAACGTTTTGTGAAAAGCTGATTACTTTATTGTAAGTAGTTAAATAATTAGTGTAGACAATAGAACTTTGAGAGTATTATTAAGATGTATAATTTCGCTTTGGATGGAGTAATTTCAGCCTTGTGTGCTACCTCATGCACAGTAAGTTGTAATTGCTTTCCATAGTTGTAAGCGGTATTCAGGTTCCGTGGCAGTTGTGTAGATTGGTTCTGTTGGAGTCTTGTGACCCACAAGTAAGGCGCTTTTGATCGATACAGCTTAGCTTTGGATCTTGATGGCTGGATAGTTAACAAGCTGCTGGAATTTTGTGTACTTTGTATAGATTGATACGCTTAAGCTCAGTCCAATCGGTTTAAGTCAAGCTCTTACAGAAAATGTTGTTTCATTTTCTTCAAAATTTAAAGAAACATTTTTGTTTTTACGCATCGGTTAAGTTTTCATATTGATGTTCCTCTTGTATTCAATTTTTACGTCAGATTGTAGTTTATTTTTTATTTTATTACAACTTTGTTCGAAATTATTGCAAATTAAACACGAAAATTACCTAAATAGTCGGTAAATTCAGGTAAATATCTCCTGAATAAATAGCTTTCCTAATTTGATCGTTGAATTATTGTCAACAATATCAGGAATAGACTGATATAAAGTGATGTCTGAGATTGTAGGCGAGTACCTACTAAAGATTTATTCTGACATTATATTGTAATATTTGTGATGAGAAACAGGAAATTTATTCCGAAAATGATAAATTATATGTATATAACAGGACCAAATAATTGGAGCACGCCTGCGACCCGAAGGTATTCAATTCATTTCCGGGACGAACGAAAAAGTTACCTTACATAATTTTAAGAATGCGTCTGGGTGTTTAATGAATTTCTCAAAGTAATATCCTCTTTATTAGTATGGACTTTATTAACATGAAAAATAATAATTTTCTGTACTGCTTTAGTACAAGTAAAAACGTAGAATTATGAATAAGTAATACACATTATTACTGGGCGTTATGAATTAGTTATAGGTGTAAATACTTCTAGTAAATTGGGTATAATTACTAGGTAAGAAGTATGTATATTAGAGCAACAAACAAGATTTTAAAGTCTAAGTTTAAGCCTTTACATTTTACATTTTAAAGTCATTCTGATATTTTCACAAGCGTTTCCTCGTGCATATATTGATACAAAATGTTCCTCTTGCTTCAGTTTTCCCCAGTGGCGTCGACGTTGATAGAAATGTAATGATACTTGTGACACTGATACGAATTCAATGATACCTCATTTATCAAAATCGGTTCAGCTGTTCGCACTATACGAGAAAATAAAAGACTGCACAAATGTTCAGGTGGGTAATGATGGTAGAAATGTCATGCAAAATTTGCACGACTAGAAAGTCGAATATAGTGAAACCATATAAAAAATTTACCCTATACAATGTACCTATATTCTGGCAAATAAAGAATTCATTCATTCATTCATTCATTCATGTCAGGCTAAAATCTGAACATTAGTGGGATTTATATAGTAGACACTATTAAACTGATAGGAATACCTAAGTGCATGTAAAATATGTTCGTATTGTTGCCTGCTCATTGTACGATAGAATCTGCTTTATCGTCTTTAGCATTATGGGGTTTATTTATAAACGTTGATTAAAGTTAATTACTGATTATTAGCGACTGTTTAACCATACATGTTTGACGTTTGAACGTCACTTAACTTTAAGCAAAACGTTTATATATAAACCCTTATTTAGTTCGCCGTAATATCAATACTGCAGCATGACATTTAGCCATCTCCTTTATATGTCAGACCAAATTGAAAATATGACAGTCTAACGCTGATAATTAAATTAAAAAATATATTGATTTATATTTCATTTTATAACTGGTCAGGGCATGGTTCGATGGCAACTCAACATTGGTCTGAAGGTGTATGCTATTTTGATCTTTGTTATCAAATAATGAAATATAGTTTTCTAAGAAATGGTCTGCCGTAGCTTCAAAAGGTAACTTGATAAAGTAAAGAATTTGAAAATTGGCGAAGATATAAAAGACTCGACTATACCAAAATCTTGCGAAAAGGCCTATGCTCTTTAGGTCTTTACGGTTTCATGCCCCATCCATAAAATGTAGAATTTCCATACACGTGTTATAAATAAGTACCTACGTTAATACGGGTTCGATCCCAAGATAAAAGTTGAACTTTCACGCCGGTAGCACACCTCCGCCGCGAAACCGTAGCAGCGAAACGGTACTCGAATTTGGAGTAGCGGAAGCAAGCAATTGAATTGAACTACTGCATTTTCGCTGCTACGGTTTCGTGGCGGAGGTGCGCTACTGGCGTCAACCACGTTACTTGCAACTTTTATGTTAAAATGAAAGTTTGTCTTGCAGTTTGTATTGCATGTTTGTCTTCAATCAATAACATTGTAATTACAACATATCCTTTTAAATGAGCAATATTTGTATTATATATCTATATTATATTTGTACGCCTTTAACGATTTTCATGATAGTTGCAATATAGGTATTTACGGGGGCGAACAATCGATCTAGCTAGTTCTCATATCTGGGAAAATTCGTTTTCTCTATTTTTACCTGAGCGGAGTCCGGTCGCCCAGGTACTTATAAACTAATACCGAAGAACAAAACGTAACAGGCGGAATGTGGGTGTTACTGGTCCACCTCTGCCCACCCCTTCGGGGTATACAGGCGTGATGTTATGTAATTTTTCAATACTAATATTTTTACCTAAGTAGTTTTACAACTGTCATCTGCCAAGCCTTTCAATGTTGGGGTCAGCTTCCAGTCTCACCGCATGCAGCTGAATACCAGTATTTTACATGGTGCGACTGCCTATCTGACCTCCACAACCCAGTTTCTGGGTAATACCAAACTCCTCGGTAAGACTGGTTGTCAGACTTTTGTGCTTTTGACTACTCGTGACGACTTTCAAAGATCCACGAATGACAGCCGGAACCAATGGCTTAACGTGCTTTCCGAGGCACGGAGGGGTCTTGGTATGTAAAGATAGTCACCCATCTACGGACCAACTGTGGCAAGCATAGCTTAACCTAATCGATCGACCCGTGCGTCTGTTATTACCTAGCCACAAGCCCCTAGTTTTTTTACAACGATCATTCCCCTTATAATTCAGTCGTGAAGTCCATTAGACGATCACGTACATAGAACAGCGTTTATAAAATGAGGTTAGAGGGATTACCTCCTGAATGCTTAACAAGTATTTGCTATATCTGAAGTATGGCGGATCATACAGCGAAGTTGGTCGTCTCCGAGACCCATCGAGTTCGGAGCCTACGGGGATCTGAGATTCCGATAACTTATACCAATCATGATATCAAGGCACCGTTTAGGAAGTTGTGCCCGGGTTATGTAAGTACCTAAGTACTAGGACAAAACTGACCTTGGGAATACATATTTGAATGGTTCGGTTTTGAAACTTTGTTAGGGTTGAACCGTCATAATCTTACGAGCAGTTTTGCTTAGCCTAAAAGTTATAAATAGGATGACTGAGTAGATACGGATGCGTGATATGCCAATTATATCTAATTGAGGCTTAGCATAGAACTAATTGGGTAGGGACCTAGAACGGTTATAAAGTCGTTTAATCGTAGGCTAGGCAAAATAATTAGGGAAGGTTTAGATTCTAGCTCTCTGTTAGACACAAATAATTAGAAACGCTTAGATGGAATACAAATAAATAGTTTTATTTGCGACACATTTCGGCACCGGGCACCTGAGCTAATCCAGCATTCACGGTTGTCAAACAAATAGCAACCGGCAACTTTGCGGTAACAAGTTAGGTTCAGGAGTTGTATCCGCTATTACTAGAGTTGCGAAAATCTGTCGACTCTCAGAACTGATGCAGCAGTAGCATGAAAAATTCATACTTAAAGTGCGGATATTTATTTGGTTGCCAGGAAAAGGCCGCCCACAGTATGTTTTGTAGTGTTTTTTTTTGTAATTTATTTTCTCGTATAGAATAGAGTATAAATAAATAAATAATTAATATATATTTAGTAACACACAGGTGTGTGTGACCCAACTGGGACCCTAACTTATGTATAACTTAATATTTATATAACGGAGGAGGGTAGGTGTATCGTTCGTTATTATCAGGCATATTTTAACTACTGTGAGCGTACTGTGGCTAGTGTTGGTTATTGCGCAGTAGGAAATCCGTTTGCAGCTCAGATCAAATTATAATTTACAATCACATTAATCACACTAGTATTTCACAGACTGTAGGTACCCCACACAACTATTCGAAACGCGCGACAGTTTCTAAACGTGTTCACTGCTTGACCACCGCCCTCGAAGTCTGCTCAACCCCCGGGCCGGTCAGAGCGTTATGTTGTAGACTCTGTCGAGCGCCGCTAGGCGTCGCTGGCGTCTCGATTAGTTAACTCAGTTCCGACATTATATTACATTCTAACCGTTCGAGTGTTAGAAAGTTTAAGCCGATGAACAAAAGTGCTGAAATATGGGTGGAATGATGACTCAAGTAGGTACTGCAAATAAGTCAAAGTATGTGTCGACTGCACTTAATTACAATGACTTAGGTATTTAAGTACATGTATACATAGAAAATTTGATGTACCTGCAAGGATGACCGACCTCTTTGATCCCAGGTAACGAAGCAAGTCAAATTATATAGCTGAGCTCTCTAATCGTACTCTTACGAGTACAAACTATGTTCACATTTAGGTATGTGTAGAGATTAGTCAAGTCAAAGACTTTATTTATATATAGTTAACATGTGAAAAACACCTTTTCCAGAATGTTTTAAAAAGCTTTCAGATAAGATGCTCGTACCAATGAGTAGTTTCCTTCAACAAAAAAAACGGGTCAGAAACAACATGGTTCCAAAAAATTGCAACCTTTGCAACCACTGAAACCTCCAAAACTCAATTAAATCAAGATTATTAAGAAAGTCTATAAATATGATTCAGAAATGGACTTTCAGTAACTACGAGTATGTTCTTCTTTACATAAAAAAATATACTTCAATCACAACGCAAATTGCGTTTTCATATACAGCGTGTAACGTGCAATATACTCTTAACTTTATTACCAAAATTTCGTGTTAAAGCAATAGGCTTTTTCGTATAATTTCAGTATGCTAATCTCGTCAGGTGGAACCCCCAGCAACTAATCAACCCCTAGGGAGGCTGACTGCGTCGCGTCGCCGGCGCCCTTGTCATACAGTATAAACATCTGACGGTTTAAAGTATAATATTTTCTGCTCCAAACAGACTTCGTTATTAAGAACGCTTTTTGGCCAGTTTTATTACTAACGCATTATGTTCCGCAGTTATTAACTGAGTTTATGTGGGTAAAGAGCTTTTTATCTTATCTATCCATATAAAAATGAAATGCTGTTTATTGGTAAGGGCATCACTTGAGCTGGCTGGACCAATTTGGCTATTTTTTGTTTTAAAATATTCGTTATAGTCCAAATTAGGTATTTACGGAAATAAAAAATCGAAAAGACATGACTGCCTCGTTGGTCCAGTTGTCGCAAGCGCTACTGGACCAACGAGGCTGCTATGAATCCATGATGTGGTTATCTATTATTTATTGACGACCGCCTGTTGTTTCTTGTGCAACCATACCAGTTTATTTCTTTCCTTATACAGTACTATATTATATTAAACCTAATTATCGATAATTATTATTTAAAAAAACTAATCCAGTTCAATATTATTTTCTACACTTAACTATCTATTTTTATTAAATACAAAACACATACACACTATAAAACTGATTTACATCCGGAGGACATCCTCCTAACATAAGGTTCAGTTGAAAACCAGCGTCAGACACTAGTTGTCTGGCATTTATGCTGAACTGGGCCTATTTGGCGCAGCCGTGAGGCACACGGTACTATTGTTATTTTTTTATTTGAATTTTTCTGTTTTTTTTTTGTGTGAATATTGTGTGCCTTAGCCTGAGTCGCAAATAAATTTATTTTCTTTCTTCTTTCTTTCTTTCTACTGCTGAGCATGAGGTCCTGGGTTTGATCCCCAGGTCAGGCAAAGTGTTATTGGGTTCTTCTATCTTGAATTTTCCAGTAGCAGCGCGGAGTATGGATTTGTGCCCGATTGATGGCAATTTGGCAATAGACTCGCACCCTATTACATGGGACTTAAACATAACTGGTGAAATGTGGATGTACTATAGGTACCCCTCTGCCCAACCCTTCGGGGAAACAAGGCGTAAAGTTATGTAAAAATTTAAAAAGTTTTGGAATAAACTGAACGTGTTATTTTTTATGAGGTTTTTGTATAAATAATTGAAAGGCGACGTCAGTTGGGTCAGCTGGTTATTAATACGAAACGGAAACAAACAATTTAACAAATGCCCAACTAAAACTCAAAGCATTTATTTCAATTAAACCATATATAGGCACTTTTGAATTATCAATGAGTCGGTCAGTCAGAAATATAAAGCTACTTGCCTATTCCAAAACGTAGTTGGTACCTATGGAGAAGAACGGGCAAGAAACTCCATGGATACTCTTTTAAATTATATTGTTACAAAAATATTAGTCATTTCATTTATAATTTTATGTGAGAACGATGTAAAGAAGACATAGGTAATTAGGTATATACGATAATTATAAAGTCAACATTAACTCGTGGAGCCATGTTGGCACCAAATAGTGCCATTTTCCTCACAAAGGAGAATGACCAAAAGTGGTACCAAAAAGTCTCGCGCATCAAGACCAAAATATTTTTTTACGAGTCTACGCGGCGGGGTTTTGATCTTTGAACAGGGAATTTACTTTTTAATTTTAAAGTATGGATATTGTTTTACTCCTTATAAATGACGTTCCGTTTCACTTGAACAACGTCAACTGTCGACTTGCATGACAAGCGGACTTTATTGATTTTTGATGAATCGACTAACCAGTAATAGTTTCTTTTGTTTATTATAAGTAACTATAACGTTTGCTTGAAAAACATTTCACGAAATAACGTTTGCTTGAAAAACATTTCACGATATATAAGTATTCTTTGCTCTCTTTAAATAACATCAACAATTAAGTAAAATCAGTACACCAAATGGATTTAGTTTGGTTTATTTCTAATTGACACAAAATCGATTATCTTACCCTAGAGATTCTGATTTATCGATTACATCCCTAAATCCCGACTAGTTTATAGTTATCTGTGCATCTGACATTTCATTTGTACTGTACTAACTTTTGCGCTATCGAAAACGACAGTCTGTTTCTGAAAGTTGAGATAGTATAGTAAATTATTGAATTGTGTGTTGAGAAGTAGAACTTGTTGTTTGTATTTTGTGATTTTTTTCGTCCGTGTTTAACAAGTCTATAAAAATAAGTCGTTGATAGCGTAAAAGAAATAGACTTAGTTTTTAGTTTATTTTCGTTTTTTTAACCCGGGTTTCTTTTTCAAAAATAACTTTTGTAGGAGTTAATATGATCAGTGTAGTCCATAAAAAACATAGTTTGATTTTGATGCAACATGGTACGGGATTCCATACATCCATGAGCATTCTCCTTTGTGCCTACGTGACTCCAGGATGAAGTAATAATTAATGTTTAATTTATAAATAAAAAAGACGAACGTACGTGCTGGTATAAGATCCCAATATCCCGGTATAAATCCCTGGCTGTAAGAAGAAAGTACTTTGAGACTGCTTGCAATCCAAAGTCATTCTAATCCTAAGCCAATAAAGTGAAGAATAGTTTCAGTCCAAATTTTTTTTTCTATTTTAAAGGTTTCCTTTTAAAAACGCAGCGTTAACCAGACCAGTGGGTTCACAGTAATCTACGGACGGACGGACATAAATATCTATGTTTTCACGTCATTTGCTTTTGGGTCTAAAGTGGTATTTCTGTCGCGTTGTGCTAAATGGCTTGGATATCCTCCAAATATGCCATCTAGATAAGCTACGAGACCTTTTACTGTTATTATTGGGACTCCCTATTAGCAAAAGTTCTGTATATTGTTTAAGTTGAACTTACTTATGGGTCTGTAATATCGTGGAAGACACGACTGAACAAATATTGGTCGTATTCAGCTGAATTTAGTGGGATTGTAGTTCCATAATTTATGTAAGCCTATGTGTAGCTTTTATTAAATGAAAGAATGAAGTTGGTTAAGCAAGGATTTACGTTTTTTATCTATTATTTTTAAATAATAAGGAGTTATGGAGATTTTATTTGTGACTAGCTTCTGCCCGCGACTTCGTTCGCGTGGAAGTCGTAAGACACCACAATATACTACAATAACAGCCACATTTTTATAAAACTTCCCTGTATACTTTTGTAGTTTTGTTTTCAGCACCCAAAATATACAGGGAGTCAGGACTGGTGACTCGGGAGCAAGTCACGTACAGTGTTGTCCGTTGGAGAAGCATGCAGCTTGTCGTGAGATTGACTGACACCCACATCCTTCAAACTTCAGTGTCGGCCCCTGTGACTTATTGATAAATCATCGCAAAGCATAAGCTCACAGGGAACTGCACTTGTGGGGAATTAGTGGTATACGTTGTATAAACACTGTCACTCTAATGCTACAACTTGTAAGAATTGCCATTTCATGACGTTTTCCTGCAAAGACACGACTTTGAGTCAAATTCCGTTACACAGATTCGACGGAGTTATGGTCCGAAGGAGCATAATTTTATTTGTGATTAAGAAGAAAGAATGAAGTTGGATTTACGTTTTTTTATCTATTATTTTTAAATGATAAGGAGTAATGGCGATTTTATTTGTGAATAAGATGATAGTTGAGTAATACCTTCATATTCCATTAAGGACCTGTGGACATGGTAGAGTCGCCATTTATTGGATACCTGTTGCTATCACGGGTTTTAAAAACATAAAAGAATTGAAACGCAAATGCATCCCCAGAATTGATGAGTACGTCGACTAGAACTGAAGCACTTTAAACATGATGATGCACCACCGGGCACCAAACACACGCCTATTCTAAATGGATAGATAAAAAAAGAATTTTGCATTCGATTCGTTATGCACGGACACACGCGACGAAATGTGAGCGCGGTATGTTTGAGTAGTTCGCACTTCGCGCCTAAGCTGCGTAGTTCTATAAAGTTTCAATAGTGAATTTTTCATTGAAGTGATTCGTAAAGGATTTTATCCTAACTATAATTATAATGCGAAAGTGAGTTTGTTTGTTGGTTACGCTTTCCCGCTAAAACTGTCGAACAGATTTGGATGTAACTTGGCAAATGGGTAGAATTGGATAAGGACATAGGGTACTTTTTATCCCGATATTCCCACGTATGCGTAACTTGGCGCAGGAAAGTGAGGAGACCCGACCCCAAATAACGGGACCAGGGACGGAAGAAGAAGAAGAAGAAGAAGATTCCCACGTATGCGGGTGAAACCGCTGGGTGCAGCTAGTCTTCTATATATATAAAAATATCCCGACTGACATATCATTGTACAGCCCAAACCGCTTAGAGTAGAATAATTTCTTCCACGTGGACGAAGTTGCGGAAATTCTTATGAACCGCTATGTCAGTGGGATTGGTCACACTGTAGCGGTTACACCGCCACATACGAACTACGCATCAAAGACGTCACACAAATCCTGTATCGCGCAATTAGAGTTTACCGCGCGAACGACATATAAAAGACTATCCGACAACAATTTTCGGGCAGTTGCCCGCCAGACACAACACCCGTCTGGTTGGAGGATCCTCCCTTTTCTATGGAGTATGCGTGAACTTTACATTCTGTTCCTCATACCCTAAAATACCATAGGAGACTGCTCGTCAACATGAAAATGCCAAAAAGAATATAAGACGATTACCTATATCTTGTTGGGAAACACGGACACAATATATCAAAAGAGAGAGAAATTACTTGGCCATTTAATTAACTAACTTTAACGGACAAAGGATCTCCATGGGAAGCTCCATTTCTTTAACCAAAATCTTCAAGTTACGTATAAAGGCAGGGCTTCAGAGAAAAATAACAAAAGGTTGATAACAGGAGAGTAAGTAAACAAAGAAAATTCTTCCTTCCCTATTAGATTTACTTCCTTAAAAGACGTATAACTTTTTGGCTCGCGATAATACCTGCAGACCTCTTACATCAAGTGTTTAGTTTAATTAAAACTTGAGTGGCGACCTACTCACCGTAGTGCGAGTACATCCTATAGGTATTCATAAATAGTTATCTTGCTTGTCGCTTTACGCACTTTCAAAACAGTTGATACTCGTAACTATGCGATAGCTTCACAGTCGCGGAAGCTTCAAAATGGCGCAGTTATTAAATTGCAATAACGGCTTTGATAATGACAGCGAAATGCATGTCGCATTGTGAGATATTTTGAATAGGAGAAATTATGTATACATGCTACATAGAGTTAACTTAGAACACAGAAATGCAACTATTATTAGTGTTTATCTATAAGAAAAACAATCGCCACTAAAAGCTGTCGCTTTTAATGAACACATACACTTTGTCCTCAAAATATTGGATGTACCAATCAGGCGAAATTCACGGTTGTCGCACAGACGACTCAGCCATACACAGTGTTTGTGGCTATTCACTTTTATTCGAGTAATATGAGTAGAGATGCGCCAAGCGATGCGTGTCACGCCACTCACTTCGCATCGAGGCGGACGGCGAGTCGGTGAAGTATCGCTACTAAGAAAACTCCGATCCAATTTAGAAGTCGAATCCGATGACTGTCCCGCGGGACACGCAGCTTTATTCATGAAACGAATTTTAACGGGAAAAGGGAAAATTCGATTCTATCGCGAATACATTAACATTACAATATAGGTACATTATACAGATTTACATAAAATTTTCGTTTTGTACATATGTAATGCATTTCCGACACAGATCAAATCTTGCTCGGACGCTCACTGTGATAAAAAACGGCGTCTTTTTGTATGTAGGTTGATAATAAACACATATTTTATTTTTATCTATTATTGAAACTCCAAATAAAGGAGGTATGCTACATCTGCATTTTGAGGGTACCCAATCTTAATACATATTGTTCTAGATTAATATAGCAGTATCGTAAATATCGTTTTTTTTTTTAATAAAATATAGTAGAATTGTATTAAACGTATTCTCCCGATATCGAATTCTATTAGCATTTCGCTATCGTTTACAAAATCATTATGGCCGCGGAAATATTATGACATTTTACTTTTTTCAGTTTCTGCTCTAGCCGAGTGGAAAATCAATCGCAAAGCTAGGGCTATTCGGTGCAATGATGTGAAAGTGACAGATAAGTCGCGAATTTTTCCAAAGGAATTTGTCTTCCAGCTTTAACATTCTTTACAGATTTTCAACCGACTAGCGACTGCGGTGCGGAAGAATGGAAACTTATTATTTTGTCGTGACTTATTTTTTGGTTGTCTACCAATGAGGTTATAACCTCATTGTTGTCTACACTCTGCATTGTAGGTAGACTAGTGTGACGCCCTTGCTTCGCACTTTACGGTTTTCCGACTCGACAAAACTTCGAGAGTTTTTAATAGGTATATTATGTAAGTTTAATTGTGAATATTAAAAATAAAACTTCTGGAATACATTCTTTAAATTATGGTGAAAACTGCATCACAATCCGTTGCGTTTAGAAAAACAACGCGGTCAGACAAACAGACACGAAAAGAGACTTTAATTTATATAGATAAATGGAACCAAAATTCTTCGTCGCATTTTGATTCCAAATATCATGACTTAACGGCGTTTATTTAAACTAAATCTAAACGTGTTGCAGTAATAGTATAAGTATTTAGTAAAAAGTCGAAAATTTAATGGTTCAACAAGAAACTTCATATAAAAAATTGTAAAGGAAAAAAGTCGAGGGCGTCCTGGGAATATTATAAACAGCTTTGAAAGTGGTTTCAACTGCATTTTCTTTTAATTTAAAACGTGAATTTTCTTATTGTCCTCGTTCATTTTCCGTTTTTAGCCTCCAATGTTTATGTTCCTAAACTAGATCAAAGTAAATTGTGTTTAAATGGTAAATCGCATTTTACAAAGGCTCAGTTTCAGTGTCAGGTCAGTGTCAGTGAAATAGTTTTGGTTTTTCAGATTGAAAATATTTGCACTACAGATATGTTTTAAATTTCATTGCATCTGAACCTGTCCAGTCTTTATATACTTAATTATTTCAGTTACAAACATACATGCCTACGTACAAAGTTTTGCAACTTTAATATCAGTAAGATCTATTTTTGTCTTCTTCTAACTTTGTACTTCTCGTTCTGTTGTAAATCATATTTTTAACCGACTTCTAAAAAGCTGTCACTAATGACACACATTTAATTGTTATCGAGCTGCATCAGTCTTTCGGACATTTGAGCTCTACGGTAATGTGTACATAATTTGGCTAGGATCGGAACTTGTCAAATATTCTATGTATTGACACGATCCCGTATTGGCATGTATATGTACATGAAGTAACCCGGTCAAAGTTCAGCGAGCTCATCGCTCCACACTATGTAAGTTCGTCTAAATGTTGTGTAAGTTTAATTAGAATTCCTACATGGCAGAGCGGCTGCATCGCCCTAGCTGACAAATGAGTCTATCTAACATCTTCCCGAACTAACATCCTCCTGTTTAATAGCTAAATAATATTAGCCTTAATAACAAAAAACTTCTACATGATTAAAATGCGGTTTTGTGAGGTAATTTTGTTTATCATGTCGTTACGCAAAGCGTTTGGTAAACCTATGTAATTAATTGTAAATTATTTCCTACATATCTTAACTTTTTAATTATAAATTAAACGATTAAGGAAATTTCGCACTACAAAAATGAGAATACGCTCATAAAGCCTTTACAAACAGCGCTAATTCACCAAATAATTTAATTTATTATTCCGAAGTAAGGCTTTGGCCTTATGCCAACATTTAAGTTCCGAGAAAATGAAGGTTGAAACTGTATAATGTAAGAATATTGTTTATTTTATTTTTATTTTATTTTATTTTTAGCCTGTGTTGTCCCACTGCAGGGCAAAGGCCTCCCTTTCTTCTTTCCACTCCTCTCTGTTTTGAGCCAGTGTGGACCAGTCCTGTCTGTAGGCGTCAAGCTCGTCTCGCCATCTTCTTCTGGGTCTGCCTCGATGTCGACGGAAGAATATTGTACATTCTTTAAATAATGTCAACAAAATTAAATGTATAAATGCTGATTGAACAAAAGTGCTGTACACAATTGAACGAAAATTGGCATATACAACTAATATTTAGTTTTATATGTTAAATTTAGTTTAATTGAAGTGTCTCTTCAAACCGGAAAACTCTTTAAGTGTTTATCTAAAGTAGAGCGTTTTTTGGGTGTTGCTCTTGTGAGGATATTAATTCTAGTTCAAGGCTTAGGCCCCCTTTGCCAGTACAATAATGAAATATAACTGGTTAACCCCAAAATCACAGTCTGACGTACAAAACAAAGAAGTCGTTCAAAGGAACAAAAGACTCGATTTAACTTGTTTGCTGGTTCAAAATTCGTCTCACATTCACCGCGGTCTAACTGTGGTTCAAATTCACGTCTTGTATAAAAGTGAATGCATAAAGCGAATGTAACAACAAGCCTTAAAATTCTAGGCAGAGTGGGGCCATGTCCCGGGCACGCCGCCCCACGGAAAATATAAAAGCATCCTTTCTTATGCAATGCTCCGCAGCTCACAAGACGAATACACATTTTTACTGCAGTTGCAATTCTAACGTCACACGCAGACGTACCATTTTTTTATATCCTTATATTCAGCATATCATAAAAATACAACTTTCTGTGACGAGGACAGCGGGCCTTGGATGCAAGCAAAGGAAATTATACTTTGCTTGTTGTTTTTTTGCAGGTCTACGATTATTATTGTTAGTTTAATAATCTTTAGAGGAATTCCCGTTAATAGATGGACACTATCTAATCTAATATAAAGAGTCTTGTTACTTGTTAATTAAATAAAAATTAATAAATAAAATAGTAAGGAAAGAAGGAGGTTTCAACTAGGTTGAGACCAAAAATTTATTTAAAAAAAAAGTAGTTGTCAACGGTTAAGAAAATCAGTGCAGTGGTGGCCCAGTGGTATCGGCCCCGACTTACGAGCTGTAGGTCGTGGGTTCGAACCCAAGCAGGCGTTTTACTTTGTGTAAATAATTTCATCACCACTGCTCTCAAAACGGTGAAGGAAAACATCGTGAGGAAACCGGCATGTCGTAGAACCAAAAAATTCGAAGACATGTAACATCTACTAACCCGCACTGGGCCCGCGTGGTGGATTACGGTCCACTCCCTCTCATAGAGAGGAGGCCTGTGTCCCAGCAGTGGGAACATTAATAGGCTGATTATGTGACCGATAGTTAAACAAGCGACTTTACTCATCATTATGAATAACTTTAACTATGGGACCAAACCTGAAACCGCGAAAAAAATATCAGCTGCTCCCTACATTTCGACGAGTTATGCGAACATAAATGTAGGGAACAGCAGATTTTTTATCGCGATTTGAGGTTTTCTTCCATAGTAAAAGTTGTTCATAATGATGAGTAAAGTCACGTGTTTAAGTATCGGTCACTAATTACCAGTCACCCTTTATAGATAAATTAGACATATCCAAACTAATATTGTGAAAGTGAGTTTGCTTGTTTATTTGTGACGCTTTCAAGCAAAAACGACTGAACGGATTTAGATGAAATTTGGTTAGAACATAGGATACTTCTCATCCCGATATTTCCACGGGATCGGGACTTATGCGGGTGAAACCGCGGGGCGCAACTAGTTCTCAATATTTTCAAAATTAGCTACATCTCTTCCTAGGTTTGGTTTTAAGAGGGTTTACGTCGTACGGCATTTCATACAAACTTTCAAGCCCTTATTTTTTTAAATGACTGAACCGATTTTAATGAAACCTCATACGATATGCGTATGAGGTAGGAGCAGGATACAAAGATCTAAAAATTTAGTTAAGAACATTTTCAAAATGTCTTATTTAAAACCAGATAACTGAAAATCTCTGTTTCTATGGGAAATTAAAAATCGGTCTAATTAGACTGTAACACTATTTTTCACAAATGTTCTTAACTAAGTTTTTAGACCTTTATATCTTACATATGCGTACGAAGTTTCATTAAAATCGGTTCAGTCATTTCGAAAAATAAAGGCTTGAAAGATTGTATGAAAAGCCATACGACGTAAACCCACTTAAGTCTATCACAGGTGGCGAATCTTAATGTTATCAGGATATCTACAATGTTGTAGATCTGTAGTTAATAAGTCAAAGTCAAATAATTTATTTTTAAATGCACTTTTGAACGTCAAAATTAATAAAGATCTGTTGTTGTATTTTGACAACACTAGTACGTACTGATCCGTAGGTGCCCTATGTGGAATAAAATTTTAAATAACAAATTATTCCACAAATGGCACCTGCGAAAAATATTGATAGGTGCCGTATATGGAGTACCTCAGGTGCCATTTGCTCAAATGCCATTTAAGCGGGTGCCCAATGTGGAATACGTCGAATTTATTGTTTTTCGCTAATTGTAACAAAATCTAAGTAGTTGTTTTTGGTTATTGTTACATTAAATCTAATGTGCTCTTAACGAGTGTATATTAAAGTAGGTAATTATTAACAAATACGTACCCAATTTATAATTGTTACTTAGTTTTGATAAGACGAACAGGAAGTTAATAATAAAATTTATATGTTGAAACCCAATCCGAGTAAATTATTTCTTTAGCTTGTTCCGAAAGCGAACCAAAGCTGGGATTAATCACGTCAGCCAGAAGAAGAAAGTAGATTCTCTTAAACTGAAAAGTAGTAGTATTTATCCAGGATAATTTCCCTCCAACTCTACGGATTATGTATTTAAATTAAGATTAAGTGTTTACTGTACATAGTTTTTAAGTCGTTACGATACTATCTCACGCCTAGATGTCTTTATTACTTTGAAGATTTTGTCCCGTCCCGTCCGCGCCCCTAAAGAAGTGTAGTTTCAACTTAATAATTATGTTTCTGTTCGGGTTGTAACTTTAAACAACTACACTCGGTCACTGCGGTCACATATTTATGAGTCTACGTGTTTTTACTTCCATTTTTGCCGTAAAGGGTTTTGGGATTTTATGGTACATAAAGGGAATTTTTATTAGAGGACAGAACATTCTTTCCAAAATATGGTTGTTGTTATTCTTTTGTAATGTATACAGATGTGAGATGAGAAAAGTTGCGACGAAGTTGAACGTTCGGCTAATTCTGTGTTTGTTTCACATGTAATCGATCTGTAGTAGCGTGCGGTTCCCCGGAAAAAGGGAAAATGCCGACACAAGTTGCAGAAACGGGGATTATCCCCGATATTGCAGCGAAGCCGGGAAATAAAATGTTCGAGAGAAATGTTCTTGCACCGCGAAGGTGGATAACGTGCCTTACGGAGTGTTGCCAAGCAGCCGCGCAGCCGAGCAGCTGCCGCCCGCACCGATAGATTGCAATAAAACAAGCGCAGCATCTGAAACAGAGACTTATGTCATGATCAATGTAACATATCCTTCATACGGATAGTAATTTTGAAGGCAATGCTTTAGTAATACACACATCAAAAGTGTCTAGGGATCAACATATATTTTTGCAATAACTTTTCTCCTGATTGATATTAATTAAAATTTTCTTTAAGGATTCATCAAATAAAGTGTTTTCGTTTGTCACAGTAACGATAAACCAAGTCACCTTTGCATTAATAAAGAAATTTGCCATTTTCCTAATAAAGGGATTTTTGACATTTGAACCACTAACATTAAAGTTCGAAAAAAAGACTGAAATAACAGTTTTCTTTAAAATTTTATTGGGTAACTTAAACAATTAATAATCCGTGTTTCTACCGCGAACACTAACAACACAAGAACATCGGTTTGGCATACTCAAAATGAGTTCATCCAAATCACGCTGTGGAATGGCCGCCCATGTTCGTTGCAACAACAAAAAAAGGACTTGCGACTGGATACCCTCCATATTCGGCAGAGCTCTTCTCTGTAGCATATCCCATGCATGCTCAATCGGGTTCAAGTCTGGCGACTGAGCAGGCCAGGGCAGGACATTGATGTTAGCTGCGGCGAGAGTCTGTCTTACAACTCTTGCGGTGTGCGGTCGTGCATTATCATGCATTAACTGAAATAAGGGACCGATTTGCACTTGTAGAGGAACGATGACGTCTGATACAATCGTCTCAGCATAAATTTGAGCGGAGGTTGCCTCTAATCCAAATCAACTCAGTTCTTCCGCCGATCCAAATACCCGCCCATACCATGATGGTTCCACCACTATAAGGATGGACTTCCTGGCAGGATTTTAATCGCTGTTGGCGTCCAGGGGTTCTCCAGTGTCGTATACGTCTTGTATCCGGTCTCATACCAAAACGAGACTCATCAGAAAAGCACACGAAACGCCATTGTTCTTCTGCCCAATTTCTGTGTTCAAGAGCCCATTGATATCGAATCCTACGATTGTGCATTGCTATAGGTGGTACCCGTAGCGGTCTTCGGGAATGAAGGTTCACTTCATGCAAGCGGTTTCTGACTGTTTGGTCGCTAATTAAGTTCCCTGAAGAGTGATGAAGCCTTACGGCTAACATCATGGCGGTTATTGTTGGAGCTCTTCGAGCTAAGATTTGAATGTATCGGTCTTGTCTCCGTGTGGTGCAGCGATACCGTCCTCCATGGCGCTCAGCCACGGTACCAGTGCTTCGGTAACGTGTCCAAAGTCGACTGATAACACTCTGACTTGTATTCAGAGCTAAAGCCACAGTACGTTGCCGGGAACCAGCTTCTATCATTCCCACGGCTCTGAGCATTTCTTCCCTGCTTAAATGACGTCGCTGCTCCATAATAACGTTGGTTTTAATCAGTAGTAGGGAAACAGTAGCACTAATAATGTCTTCAATGCGTTGTATGTTTTTATAGGGAAAATATTGACAGCTGATTTTCATCTTTTACTCGAATTTGATTCACAGTTCCTGATTCAAATTATGAAATGCACCAAAAAGGATCCATATAAATTTATAAAATCATAAATTTATTACAAAGCCACATCTCAATCTCAAGAAATCCGCATAAAAATGCTTGATCCCTAGACACTTTTGATGTGTGTATATATCTTTCATTCGATTTGATTCTATTTCTATTGGAAGGAAACGTTAAAAATAAAGTAACTCTTAATAAACGAAAAACTACTAGGTATAATATTTACACAAAATTGCAAAGTGATCCAGTATACAAATAATTGAACACAGATTTTGTTTGCATCCTGCAAACAAAATCTGTGTTCGATTTATCTTAAAATTGTTTCCGTATTCGAACAGGTGCGGATTAAAACTTTAAACAATTTCTAGCAAAATAATTCCGTCAAGTTCACTTGCACAAAACGATGGTCGAGTTAAAAGGAGAATTGTTTGCACAAAGCAGCAAAAACGGATATCTAGAATTAGTTCTGTCTAGCGACAGAGAGCGGGACACGTACAACACATAATTTCGCTTAACCGCATTCGTCGGCGGAAAGCACAACTCACTACGTAGAGACGTTACTTTGCAACTGTAATTACAGATACACATATTGCTTCCCCGCTGATCTGCGACCGAAAGAAAACATAGAATATGTAAGCTTCCCTGTTTGTGTGTCCGACTAAGCTTCACGTAGACTATAGCGTAGTGTAGCTAACAATCCAGTCGTGTCCGATTGCAATATTTAATTAAAGTGAAAACTTGCAAGCCGCTAGAGAATAAACTTCTGAACCATCTCTTGCGAGTTCTGACATCCTGGTAACAAAATATGCGAGTATTGCGGAATCGATGTAAAAGCAAAAGGAATGAATATCTATACGTATTCTCCGGTAAATTCTAGTGCAATTTTCGTTCTCACGCAACTTTGAGAGCGAAATTGAACTTACTAAGAGATTTACTTTTGGTTAAATTTTCTTTTTCTGTCTGGAGGACGTCTGGAATGCTTTTCGTTTTCCGCTATTGCAGTGGAAGAGGAAACGTGGAACACGAACGCGTTATTTCCCTACTATATCTTAGGAATACAAGTTTTGGGCTGCTTCAGAAATAAGCTTTTGTAAGAATTGTTTATATTCCGTTTCTAATCTTCTTCTTTTCGTATGGTTAGTCACTAACCTCGTGTCTCCTGGGCCTCTAACTTGGCTTCACATGCCATCGAGTAATATCTCTCAGGCATGCCGGTTTCCTCACGATGTTTTCCTTCACCGTTTTTGAAGCAAGTGATAATAATACAATACGCACATGACTCCGAAAAGTCAGAGGTGCGTGTTTTCTTTTGTTCGAACTCAAAATCAATAATAAATTGAAATGAATTGAAACAGATTGGTAGTCCATTGCTTCATAAGTTCGAAATAAAAATTGAGTAGATTTTTTTTCGAGCTTATGAAGCAACGGACTAGCAATCTGTTTCAATTCATTTTCAATATATCTGGTTCTCTAATAAATCTGTATATTTTGTTTTGGTTTAATGTATGTAGGTTTAAGTATTATTCATGTTTGTTGAATATACCAATATTGATAATACCTAGCTAGGTAGATATTCGTGTTATGCCTTTTCAATTACGTGCTAAATGCGGATTTGCTTGCCTGTAGCTAACCAAATCATCAAATGCACAGTATTAACACATTGTTCGCTGGATGGTGTCAGATATGTTATTATTGAAACACTTGTTGCTTGATATTATTACCTATCCAAGTACCGACTAATTCTAATTTATTGCTTGCAATTATGTGACTGCTTTATTTGGATTCAAAACTCGTCAGTGTAGGTAATACAATAATTTATTTAACTGTCTCATTAGATATTAATACTTTCAGAAACAAGGGTTATTTGGTGTCAGCATGAAACGAACACAACAAATAGTCCACTTCAAGGTGTGAGCATAATTAAAGTTGTTCTAAGAAAACCAGTTCTCCGCTTTCCGCATCAAGTTCGTCGCAGTTCTTTATCTTTCCTCTTATGAATGAATATAAATGAGAAATAAAAAACACGTTGCATGCATTTATTTGCAATTAAACTTTGAGGAAAACTTGCAATTTTATCAATATACCAGATACCTGCTACTCAGTATTTTATTATCTACATTAAGGCTGCCTGTCCACTGGAGCGGAGAGGAGAGGAGCGGAGCGGAGAGGAGAGGAGCGGAGCGGAGTTGTGGCATTATTAACCAATCAAATCTTAACTGAGGGACGGAGTCAAGATTCTATTGGTTAATATTGGCACATCTCCGCTCCTCTTTTCTCCTCTCCGCTTCAGTGGACAGGCAGCCTAAGACTGTAAAAAACAATGCGTGTCAAAGACCTATTATAATAATAATGACTGCCTATACTGTCCCACTGCAGGGCAAAGCCCTCTACTCATACAGAGAAGGCACGAGCATTGATCACCACGCTTGCTCAAGACGGGTTGGTGATTTCAGACTTATATTAACTATAAGCCCAGGTTTCCTCACGATGTTTTCCTTCACCGATGTCCGTAATGTCCAAGACAAACTCGGAAAGGACATATGAATAGGAAAAGTCATAATGGTACTTGCCCACATTGATTTTTGAACCCACAACGTCGTGCATGAGAGGCGAGGCTTTAACTCAGTGCTATCACCTACCTAATCATTACCTACCAAAAAATCTACCAGAAAATAAAGTTAACGACCTGCCAACATTCAATATTGCAAACATGAATCACTATTGAATGGTAGCCTGTAAAAAGTAACATAAATAAATAAAATAAACATTTAGGGTACTTGCACACTGCGCTCGGCATCATGTTAACAACTTTACATTTTCCGTAAGAGCTTCTAGAGAGCAATAAGGTTTTAATACTAAAATCTAACTACATTTATGAGAGAAAAATTAATACTTTATATTTATTACATACTTCAAACTCACAAATGTACAGAGGCGCACTTAATACCTGTAATACTACGCGTGTAGCGAGTCGTGTACGAGCCACTTGAAATTTTGATGTACAGGTTTTAAACATTTCTGCCTTTCATTGATATTTTTTATTTTTTGTGTGAAGTATTTACATTAACACTTACATTATAAACTACCTGTTGGTAGTAGAATTCAAGTACTAACATAGCAAATAAGTTAAATGGTTTATTAACATCTAGAATTGTAAATACATATTTTTGTAATTGGATCTAGTTGTCTGTTGAATAAATAAATAATAATTATTGTTATATAAACTTTTTTTACTGTCCCACTGCTGGGCAAACTCCTCCTTACTCTCTTTCCACCTCTTTCTGTCCAGAGCTGCCATGACTAATCTTTATTAAAGGATTAAAGGAGTCCAGAGATATTATTGTTACTGTAGGAGTTGATGAAAATAGTGCTAAATGGAACTCTCACTCGCTCTGGGACTAGAAGCCACACAAACTGAGTAGACAAGCATGTTCTTAGAACACTCGAACAAGAAAAATAATAGCAGAAATCAGGGCTTCTAAAGTCGTCTGTGTCACGGGAAGAACAAAATTTTTCTTGATATCAATAAACTTTGAGAAACGTTGGCCGACATAGAAAACATCTCTTTCAACATCACTTAAATGAAATCAAATCGTACATCAAAACGTTTCGCTCTAAAACACGATAAACATACTTAAAAAGAATATTTAAGACGGGAGACGTTTGAAATGCGAACATTTTACGTTGTCTTTGCGAATAGGTAAGTACAATATTTGCTAGTGTGCGCCCTTTAGCGTGCATTTTATGTCAGATTCAGGCTCTGCTTGGCCGTCACTTTGCATATGAGCGGCGAATACGGGATAAAACCGGGATGAAACCCGGGATAACTTTATCTCACAATCTCTTCTTGCGTCGCTGATTTTTAAATTCAAGTACACGCTACGTGTATTATGTAAATTGATTCAAGAATCTTCATTGTGTTTTGATTTAACGCTCAAAGGATTTATTTGGCGTAGGTAATATTATTATCAAACGTAATTTATTCAATATGTATATCTCTGAAAGTATTCGTGATTTTTATTTTTGGATAAACGAAAATAGAAATCTGATACGCTGCTGTGAAAACTTGATTTATTATTCTAAAATTGCATCAGACTGACAATCGTTTCAGCATAATTCTTTACCAACTATGATAACTTTACTAAAAACGGTACAAAATACAGGTAGGCAATTCGTTTCTACGGCGTATCAGTTATAGCATTATAAAACCCGTGGTGTTGCATTGACTTTTGTAGATATGCAACGACACATCTAGAAAATACTGGACCAAATTTTATTGCGCTTAACCGTTTAGCTCACCGTGGATATAAAGAAGAAATATTTTAAGTGTTGGTTCAAGCAAGAGGGCACTTTACTATCTGACTTAACGCGTGTTCTCGGGGGTTGCTAAGTGCTTGCAATAAATTGCTCGGTGTGAGCACTACTTCAGGTGCTTTTTCATTAGTCAAGTTTCCCTGACAGTTAAATGCTGCAAATAGTTACCTTTGCTATCTAAACAATTGCTCCTCTCATTGTACTAATCCCGGATATTTTAACTTGTAATATATTTGTATTAAGTGGGTATGTTTATTGTCCACGCGGTATTATGTGGTTTTAGCCAATATCGGGTGCAATTTCAAATGACATAATAAATGGTTCTGTGTAAGTTTTTAATGTGACAAATGAATAACTGGCAATTAATTATCACTGTCAATTAATTAATTCAGAATAGTTTTAGACCAATTTAGCACCAAACTCAAAATCTAGTCAAAAATATCACTCTGATACTAATCATTAAGGGCTGATTTCACCAATGAAACTGCACACGATCAGCATTTCTAAAACGCATTCAAGAGCTGTCAGTGTCAAAATTGTTATGAAATAATATAGTTACACTGATAGCTCCTGAACGCGTTTAGATGTGCTGAACGCGTTCAATTTTTTGGTGAAGTCGGCACTAAGTAGGAAAAAACTATGATCTATTTAAAACTTGAATTTCAACCAATCGTTGACAATAAATACCAGACAATCTCATTCAATGTTGTACAAAAGATGGCTTGAATTTATATTATTGCGTTTTCTACAAAGACATCCGACCGCGAGCCTTCGTGCCAGTGGTAAACTTGAAAGTTAGTTATTTGTGAAATTCAAGACATTGTGGGGATGTGACCTAATAAATACATATTGGTTCACAGATTTGTCGCTTATTGCATCGATTTGTTGTAAGTGAATGCAACGTATCATACGTTACGTAACCGAAGCATTAATTAATTTAAGCAGTGGAGGTTAGTGGTGTGACCGTCAGACTCCCAAGTCATAGGTAGTTCGAAGCCGAGACACGCACCTCTGACTTTTCAGATACATGTGCGTATTGTATAATTATAACTTGCTTCAAAAACCGAAATACCTTAGAGATATTTCTTGACGGCATGTGAAGTTAACTTAGAGGCCCAATGACGACATAAAAACTCTGACACCAGGTTAGTCACTAACTATATGAAGAAGAAAGAAAGAATCCAATCGAAAACTGCCGGATTCCCAAATCTAAAAATCTAGGCATTCCTACTTTTTTTTTTCTATTCTGTAACATCTCACTGAGGCTCGTGTCCAGGCACGAGCCTCGCGGTATCACCCGCATAAGTCTCCATCCCTTGAGAATATCCGGATAAAAGGTATCCTATGTCCTTCTCTAGGTTATGGTCTACCCATGTGCAATGTTTCATCAAAATCCGTTCAGCCATTTTAGCGAGAAAATGTAACAAACAAACAAACTCACTTTCGCATTTATAATATTAGTTAGGATATACCTGCTGCCCCAGCGTAATCAAATTAGTATAGGAACAAAGGAGCTTGGAGAGAAGATTATCTAGACACAGCATGCATAGACCTAGTGCTTTGTAATCCGAGGCTTAAGGGCTACCGCAGGAAACTAATACATATTTTAATCCTTTCTGCTTGAATTAGAACGCATTGCAGACTGTGCAGACTGACTTGCATGTAATTTAGTTTGTTTTCAATAAATCTCATTGTTATCTGACGAAATGATAATACGACAGTGTAAATTATGACAATGTAGTTATTGGACTATGCACGGAAATCATTCATTCACACATAGAAAAAAGGTATTCATATACGATGGTATAAAGCCGCGTACTACAGTACGACACAACTTAGATGTAGCATTGGCAAAATTCGTAAAACCGATCACCATCCGAACCGAATGCGCCTTCAAAATCACCAATCTTTATTACTGCTTTATGTGAAAATGATCTTTCGAAAACGCAATAACTTCTTATAGCCAAATACATTCGTGAACTTGAAATGAATGAATGAAAATTTTCAAATCTATACATCTAAGTTGTGTCGTACTGTACCACCTTACTGACTGACTATATTGATATCACGACAAGAACTATTCCCACATAGGCACCAGGCAGTGCCAATAACGGGGAAGAAGCTAAGAATTTCCTGTTTCCATGAAACCATTATCAGAAAATTATTCCAGTAATCAAAAATGATACCTATGAATTTGTAAACGAAGCTGTGTTCAATGAACCCAATTTCTAATGATCGATTGCTATTGTGACATCGATTAAATATATTTTATTTACGCAACGTTGCACGTTTGAATTGGATTGATTGGCTTTCATATTTTAAAGTATTCTACTTCTTTTTTTTCTTTTCTCAGATACCCAAGGTCAGTTGCTGGTTGAACCTGATAGTGACGGATTTGCATGAAATGCTTAGTGTTTGTTGCCCTAAATAAATAAGATCATTTAAAAGTTAAGGTTATAACTCCTTGGCAAAGAGAGCTCTACAAAGAACTGTGGCAATTGGCAAGGGTTAAGTTGATTCAGAATTATTATTTTAATTCGCCGTTTGGCAGAAACGTTAGGATCATAATGTTAGTGAAAAGCTTCTTTAGGTTATTAAAATTATGAAATCCATAGAGAGGAACTCGTTTCTATTTATTTTACACACAAAAATAAATGCAGCATCGTAGCAGGTGGCGTTCTGTTGTATCTGCCTACCTCCATGGGAAGAAGGCGTGAGTTTATGTGAGTATAAATAAATGTGGAGAAATCAACAATTACATTAATAATAATATAATGATCATTCCATAGAAGCGAAACTTCCACGTAACATTAGTAATTGATTAGCGAATGTTCATAAACAGTGCTATTGAATTAAATGATAATTTGATTTCGACCAACCTGATTTGTATTCCGCAAATGCAAACAAAGGCTATCAAGCTATACAGTATTTGACTCTGTTGACGTGTTAAAAGCCTCCCGCTTCCTTGCTTTAATTTCTCAATCAAATCCGAGTTCAAGAAAGCAATTTAAAACTACTATTAAGGCAAATAAATCATTTGAGTTCGAACCTTATATTTATTGAAATCACAGTTCAATTCGCAGTAACAGTTTCTGTCTCCAGCAAACCTGCATTGTTGGCCGTATATTTTTGCCGTTTGACAGATGTACAATATTTGTCAACGTTTGCGAACGGTTGCTGAAAGCAAACTTCAATGGCTTCACAACGCGAAATGAATCTTGATTCGTTGGAACCGTCTCTTGGGGTCTGTAGCGAATTCTATATCGTGTAGCTTGCGACTTGTAGTTAATAGGTATTATTGTTATACATTATTTAAGTACTGTAGAACAGTGTTTTTCAACCTTTTTCATGACGCGACCCCCTTAGTATGAAATTTTTATTTGCGACCCCCTATCCTCCACTGTTTATACTTAATCTGTATTTTGTTATAATACCAAATAACTTAAGACAATATTCTTAAAATCAGCTTCCGTTTTAGAAGTGAAAACTTCTTTAGCGGGGGTTGTGCACTTTTTTTGAGATGGGTAAAAAATGTTAAACTCGCATCAGGACATGTGACTTTATCGAAAATTCGTAAGACGTTCAAGTTTTTGTTGACAGCACGCTCTGTTTTTTTTTTTTTTAATGGTGCTACATCTTTCGTTCTTGTACTGATAGCAAGCCACATAAATTCCTGACATTTTCGTTTGATGGTTTTACTTAGTTTTCATTTCAATCGGCAGTCCCAGACTGCCTGGTTTTTTTTTATTAATCCGTGGACAATAGTGTGGGTTAAATGTTTAACTATTTATTTTAAGAATTTTATTGTATCGCCCTAACATGTAACTGTTTTTTTCCCTAATAAATAAAATAAAATGTTACATCGCCAAACGCCTCAACGGAAAAGCGATATATTATGATGGATTTGTGGAGACAGCGTATCCGACTCACCTCCTATTAAATCTTAAATATATTTTAAGTAAATTTTATGTCGTATAATTGATGGATTTATGAGGGTCATTCATGGCTACAAAGGGATTTCCCAGTAGAGTTATTATGTTTTTATATGCAGCTATAGATACAACTTACGACTACGACACACGACTTACGATACGACTTAGATGAGGCAACTTTGGGAACCAACCTAAAAAAAAATCTGCTAGAATTATCTAAAGCAACAAAACAGATGAAAAATATTTTATTTTTCTTTTACTGAGCCTTCGCGACCCCCCTGGGGGTCGCGACCCACAGGTTGAAAAACACTGCTGTAGAGATTATAGCCTACTTGATGTCTCCGCGAGTTTGTTATAAGATAATGGAATAAGATTATGAGACAAACACTATATTATATCGTATTTAGAATATCACATTAATAGACAATGTAGGTCATCGTGTAAAAAAAGAAAAAAACCTATTCTAGGAATAATTAATCTTTAAATACAAAATATATCTTTCATTGAAAGGGCACAGAGTCCATAAAATACTGCACTGTAATTAAAATCTTGTTTTAATTTAACGCGCTCCGGTGTAATTAAAGTATGCATGTAATTACTATTTGTTCATTAATGTTGCGTACCCTTGCACTAGTTTTCTTTTTTGTTTATTTCGTAGATTCTTAATCAATTACTCATGACTTAACTACATATATCTGTACATAGTATATATTTGTGGCTATCTGTGTGACAGCTTAGTTTATTCGCTTAGTTGGATTTTCATTCGATTTTCACCATCATTGAGAGAATTTTGTTCCAGAAGGTTTATGTCGATAGTGCTAACTAATATTATAAATTGTTCGTTTGTTTGTTACGTTTCCACGCTAAAACGGCTTAACCGATTTTGATGAAATTTGGCTAATAGGTAGACCATGACCTGGGTTAGGACATATGATACTTTTATTCCGGTATTCCCACGGGATCGAGACTAATGCGGGTGAAACGGCGGGGCGCAGCTAGTACATGGATATTTAGCTTAGAAATCTAGATGTTTTGACATGACACCACATTTATTACGCGACATTGCACTCGTGCGAAGTAGGGGCGGGTCGCTAGTTAACCTAAAAAGCAATTTAAAAAATGATGCTATGCTCGATTACAGAAATTGCTTAGAACGACATCAACAGGTTTGATCAAAGAGACACGAATACAGTGGTTTTGACAGCTCGTAATAGTTTCGGGTCGGGAGCAGTACACATACTAACATAGTATATTATATAACATGGATTTGTTGTACTATCTGTATTTAGTAGAGTTTATTTATGAAATTAGTTGTAAGGGTTGATGTGTTTGGGTAGTTATAGTTAAAATCGGGTAGTGCGAAAATTTAATTAGTAAGTTTGTCGAGGCATTATCGTAGGCTGTCGAGCTGTGGTCACTGGGACGTAAGACTGCCTTTACACTGTGCTATCAGTTTTTGCAAAACTGTGAAGGAAAACATCGTGAGGAAACCGGCATGTCTTAAAACCAAAAAAAATCGAAGATATGTGACATCTACCAACCAGCACTGGGCCCGCGTGGTAGATTACGGCCCACTCCCTCTCACAGAGAGGAGGCCTGTGTCCCAGCAGTGGGAACATTAATAGGCTGATTATAATCGCACATCGCGCTTTCGAAAGACACTGTCACACAGGATTGGTTAGATCGGCCAGCCCGCCAGTTGAACGCGTCCCAAAGGGTCATGGCCATCCGGATGGTCCGGGGATACCGTACGATCTCCGGTGAGGCGGCGAGCCTCCTTGCCGGAACGTCACGGATCTGGAGGCGAAAGTCCTCGCCCACATCTGCGAGTGGCGCGAGGACCTAAAACGCCGGGGTGTAACTCCGCTGCCGCGACAAGTCACGGCACAGCGGACAGAGCTCCGGCGGGATCTCATGGCGGCCTGGAGAGTGCGATTGTCGCAACCCAGATTTGGGCTCGCCACAATTGCGGCGATAAGTCCCCTCTTTGAGGAGTGGCTTGAGAGGCGCCACGACGTCCTCACCTTCCGCCTGACGCAGGTCTTCACCGGACACGGTTGTTTCGGGAGGTTCCTCTTTCGCATAAGGCGGGAGGAAACGCCCGGGTGTCACCACTGTGTGGAACGTCCGGAGGATACGGTGGAGCATACGGTGGAGGTCTGCCCGGCTTGGGCGGAGCACCGCCGTGTCCTCGTGGGGGCAATCGGCGGCAGTGACCTCTCGCGTCCGGCCCTGGTCCAGGCCATGGTGCGGAGCGAGAGGGCATGGCAAGCCGTCACCTCCTTCTGCGAAGCAGTAATGCTCGCGAAGGAGGAGGCGGAGCGCGCTAGGGAGTGGCAAAGGCCGCGCCCTAGCAGCCCTAGCCGCCGCCGCCGTTGGAGACGCCCCGGGCGTCGGGAATTGGTAGCTGATTTCCGGCCATCGTAGGCGCGGGCCTGCGGACGGAGAGTACTTCAGCATGTGCCAGGCAAATATACCAGACACTGATATTCTGCTGGATCCCTGCAGTGACATACGGACGTCGTCGAGCAGATGAGATAAATTTTTGTTGTGACAAAGTGTTATGTGCAAAGTGATATGGTTATGAGTCCGGTATACTAATTACGTAATACACAATCAATTCGTTTTGAAACAGATTACTTTGCTTCATAAGTTCGAAATTTAATTCTGCTCTGCAACGTAATTATCGCATTGAATGTTGTTGAACTGTCAAAATGAAACAAATGATCGCTATCGCATTGCTTCTCCAAGATACGTAATAACCCTACGGGAGACGATGCACTACAAAACCAAACGTTTTCAAAATGCAATGTGACATTAATCTGAGACCAATCGCTTTTCGTAGGTATCTAACAAAAAAAATGGTTTCAGGGCTGATATTGCAAACATCAGATTTCCTTTATCCACAGAAAAAAAAAAGTTAAAAGACTGCATCGTTGGTCTAGTGGTCGCAAGCACTACCGCTGAACAGGAGGTTCTGGGTTTGATTCCCAGGCCAGGCAAAGTGTTATTGGGTTTTTCTATCTGGAATTTCTCAGCAGCCCGCAGTCTGGATTTGTGCCCGGTAATAGGATCGCCCCCTATTACATGAGATTTATATATAGGTACATCTCTGCCTAACTCGTTGGGGAAACGAGGCGTGGCGCAGATACGTTTATGTAAAAAAAATACATTTGTCAGAATTTTAATGACTGGAATTGACTAGATACTGAACATGCTGTAAATTATTATTGGTGGTAGTAGGTACCTATTCGCCAGGATAAATAGGTAATAATTTAATCACTTCGAATACCAATTAACCAATTTCTAAATAAAATCAATTCTTGAATTTTACCGACACAGAGTTGATGAACTACCATAAATCCGATAAAAAAAATATCCCTGTGTAGTAATTTTGTTTATATACAGACTTCATGTTATGCTCAGCTCATGCCTAAAATATATTCTAACTTGACAGCTCTGATAAATTACTAATGTTTAGTAAATTGAGCTTACGTAATGTGCGTTTCTGTGTCAAAAGGAATTTAGGCTTGTTCAGACTAGTTTAGTTTTCATGTTTAGTTGCTGGGTAGGTCTGCTCGACCCCTTACTAGTCGTCCCAGTAATTAATTACAGTACGGTTTCCGCCGAATCACGTGCAATAGGCTGACTGTCCGAACCTTTAGCTGGCCCCCATTACAGATTATTTGTTCGAATCCTATTAGGATTTAATTTAGTGAAATACATTGTGAAAGAGCTTAACTGTAACAATAGCAATTAGGTTATCGAATATTTTAATTCGAAAATATTATTTAGTGTTCACGTAATTTCCTACTATAATAAATTAATTTAACAAAATAACAATGGTGTATTTAGACACAAAAAATATGTTTCGGTTTACTTATTATAGCGGACTAAGTGAAACATGTCGGGAAAATAATAACAGATCAGTTTAATCGGGTGAACCGTGCTGAACGTGTAGCGGCACGGCTGCGGGGCGGTTGCGGGGCGACTGCGGGGCGGTTGCCGTGCGGGGGCAGCGCGGGCGGGGTGCGTGTCGGGGCCTTCTCACCGTCTACCATTAAGACGTGATCAATTATCCACGTGCGTTCTTTTCTCCCTATCCTTATCCATTCAGCTAGTATGATTACTTACTACGGAATTTTAATAAAATTTGCTTACAAGCTCGAAACCATTTCGTCATCGTCAGCCGTTGCCTATGAGTTATGACTTCATCAATTTCTTTATGGTTAATGAGAATTTTAAAGCCCCCATAAAACAATATTTCGTGGGTGCTTCCTTATCAGGCACATAAATATAAAGAAACATTAATGAAGATACAAGCAATTATAAAAGAAAAGTTAATGCATATCGTAGAAGCCATCTGTTTTGGAAGTTATCTTTAATACGATGATATAAATTAAGAAAACAACTTAATCAACTCCAAAACAGAATGAAAATCGTGTGGAAAAAAGGGAGTTCAACGGAAAACGTGATATTAAAAGATTCAAATTTAGATACAAACATAATGTCCGGTCGCGGCAAGCTTCATGTTTTCATTGTTGTGAAAGACTATTAAGGATAAAAGAAAGTAGTCGAACTTTACTGTTATTTTATAGCACATTGACAGTAGAAGTTTTTATGACAGTTTTTAGTAGAGCGCCGTAAAATCTTATGTAAGTCTAATGTACGCTAACAGAAAATTGAACCAAGATATTAAGCTATTAAATTACCAGCGTTTTGGAGATCGTCCCATATTGTTTGGGAATTTTATTTCTGTGTAATAATTGAAATCACTGACAAGGTTGGAACTTCTCGTTTAAATTGAGAAGCTATATTCTATGCCCATTATCCATAACTTGATTACTGATTCGAAGAAAAATATGTAGGTTTTGGCATTTGGTTTCTTAGAAAATACTACAGTTCTTTTTTCAGGTTTTAATGATAGTTGGAAAATAAATAAATGACTTCAGTCTGTAGGTATTGATACGCATCCCTGCCGTTGCAATAATTAAATTCTACGACTTAGGGCCTCTACGTGTTTTTGTTGTAACTACGGCGTAGCCAAGTTGCTACGTAATGCCTACGCCGCGTAGCCCTCCATAGTGAAAGAATATCCTCTGATTTTCTATTTTTGTTTTATTGTATTTTGTGCATTTCTATTAATATCGCCAAATGAACAATTTAAGACTAACTTACACGCACTTTTACTGAAATGAGAATGATTTATTATTACAGAGTTTATTCCAAGAAATGGGCATCTAAACAACAAATCGAGAGATTCTTGAATGCCCAACTACCTACTTTCTTAATCAAAAATAACTAAATTAAGTAAGTGTGTACTTACCGACAAAGTTTACGCGAATCAATTTGATAAGTGATTTGATAGGCTGCTAACCGTGCCTTGGTTTGTTTTGCCCTCGAGCAGTTTCCGAACATTGTTTTCTTTTTACTTGTTTTACGCTGTTTTTACAAAAAAAAAAACTTATTTTTAGTTTCGCATGAACTGCGTTTGCAACAGTCGAGAGGTATTTCTTTCTTGGTATTAAAAAGTAAACAATGTTATGGAAATTCTTTGTGCTGGCAGGTATTGCAAATATTTTTAATTTCGAATATATATTTAGTGTTTAGTTATGCCTATAGAGAATGATAGATATCCTATTTAACCTGTAAATATTTTTAGGTACGTACAAAGTATGTGTAATGTAAAGTACCTAACTAAATAAAACTGAAAGTGTATCCATTAAAATATATCAATTACACAATTTTTCGAGTAGGTTTAGGTATAGGTACATTCTTCAACTGACTCAATTTTGGCTCCCACTCTGACCTCGTTATATTGATGTTCCGTTTGCAGAAATGTTTTTCTGCAATGATTGGACACATTCAGAAGCAATACATTATAGGAAATCTTTCTTCTATTATTACGGGAAAGGGTTCGAACCCTATGATCTCAGCACACACGTACATTAATTACCTTGTGTGGAAAACTGTGCATTTCAACCTGACTATACATTTATTATCCTTATTAATATTTCAACATTAGAGGAGATCGTGGCTAAGTAATACCAGCCGCACGGGTCGATCCATCAGGTTAAGCTACGCTTGCCAGGGTTGGTCAGTGGATGGGTGACCATCTTTACATACCGAGAATCCTTCGTGCCTCGGAAAGCACGTTAAGCCGTTGGTCCTGGCTGTCATTCGTGGAACTTTGACAGTCGTTACGAGTAGTCAGAAGCCCGAAAGTCTGACAACCATTCTTACCAAGGGGTATCGTATTACGCAGTAACTGGGTTGTGGAGGTCAGATAGGCAGTCGCTCCATGTAAAATACTGGTATTCAGCTGCATCGGGTTAGACTGGAAGCCGACCACAACATAGTTGGGAAAAGGCTAGGCAGATTGATTGATTAATATTTCAATATTACGAGTACACACTAGTTTCCGCCAGCGGCTTCGCCCGCTTGATATAATTATAAATTATAGCTATGTTACTGAGTGATAATATAGTATTATAAAGGTGAAATTTTGAAAATCGGTCCAGTGGTTTTTATTTAATTCAGTACCAACAAAAATAAAAACTTTTTCTCTTTATAATACTTGTGTAGAAAACTATATTACAAGTTAAAAAGGTAAGGTAACATTATTTATTTAATTTCCTTCTTATGTTAAAATAGCATGTTTTACAACGTCAACGATCACTTGACCGACATTGTAAAATTAAATTTATTCACCGACACTAGGTCGTCTGGTTAGTTCAAATTCTGCTGTAGAAACTTTATTAGGTACTGAGTTCACAACCTTTTGCTATGAAGCATTCTGCTCTCAAATATTTTAACAGTTGAAATAACTTTGCCGTTCTCAAGTCCCCTATTATGTTAGAAGGAGTTTGTCAGGTCCTCATTTCGGATTTAGTACGGCCGGCAGGCTAATTGAGATTCTGTCTACGGCTTTGCAATCATTTGGCTAAAAACACATGAAAACAAGATGTTTTGTGATTTCCTTGAATAATTTGAACTTCCCCAATCCCAAGCTTAATCAGACTATAATGTTCCCACTGCTGGGACACAGGACTGCTCTCGGTGAGAGCGAGTGGGCCGTGATCCACCACGCGGGCACTATGCGTATGCAGGTTGTTGGATGTCACATGTCCTCGAAATTTTTGTTGTTTTCCTTCACCGTTAATAATGTTATATCCGTTTGTAATATCTACCAACCATATCGTTCGTATACCTATTGGTATTGGTAAAGCACTGTTAGGTTATGGGATGCAGTTTGAGATGTGGTAAGTGTGTTGCTTCAAAGTAGATTTACCTACCTACCGAGTGGTTCAACGAAACAATGTTATGTTGTCGAGTTACAGAATCATTGCTAAACCAACTGTGGACGCAGGGTTGACCGCTCCAATGCCGGCCGCAGATATAGATCTATGTTAACTGACCCATGTATTGTCACATCAGTGCTTTAAACGCATCGCGGTTTACTCAGAACTATTCGGCTTTGTGGCAATAATTAATATTTTACTGATGTTGACAAAATATTGTTCCCTCATTTTTTATTGTTTTTGATAGTCGTGCCAGAGAGTGCTCTTCAAAGCGTTGCGTTAGGGTATGAATTAGCGATAAGTATGTCATTAATTTCCTCGGGTTTTTCAATCTGAAATGAAATGAAATTGTTTATTCTGTAAATAGGATATTGGAATCACTTTTACACGTCATATTAAAATTTATGTTAAAAATTTGCTTGATGAGTTCGGCGTTTCCTATCTGACTACTCTGTGAAGAAAGGCCGAAATAAACTCAGAGGTCACAGTCTCTTTTAAAGTCATAATCTTGGTCAGGCCATATGAGGACCATGTAGACTAGTGTCTGAAATGGTTTTTTGAAAAAAGAACCATACAGATTTGAGAGGACCTGTCCAGTCAGTGCAAGCATTTGTCAGTAATCGCAGAGCTCAACTCTGAATTTAAGGAGCTCAACTCGACGAACAGTACCAAAGAAAGGACATTTGGGTAGGCCGCATAAACTACTCAAACTGCCAGACCATCATTAAAACTAACTGTGAAAGAATAAAGAGAAAAAAAATTATCCACATAGTCCCAGTCACAATAATTATAATAACATAATACTTTACAAAGTAATCATGTCATTTTGTATGTAATATTCAACAATGTCAATGTTTATATAAAACTGGTATAATTTGATGATTTTACTGAATAATTATAATGTCAAGTTTCAAGGTTTTATTACAAGGTTTAGCAGAGCGAGCAGCTCAATCCCATGCTTTTTTATCTTCTAAATAATCGGAAATTTTATAGTACCCTTTTTTACAAAGTTTGGTTTTAATGCAGTTTTTAAATCGTTTAATGGGTAAGTTTCGAATGTCAATGGGAAGTTTGTTGTAAAAGCGTATACATTGACCCATGAACGAGTTGCTTACTCTGTGGAGACGAGTGTGATGTACAGCAAGGTTGTGTTTATTCCTGGTATTTAAACTATGAATATCGGACATTTTCTTAAAATTTGATATATTTTTCTGTACATACAATAGGTTTTCTAATATATATTGTGAAGCTACAGTCAGTATGCCTATTTCTTTGAACTTTTCTCGAAGGGAATCTCTCGGACCTAGGTTGTAAATGGCTCGAACAGCCCTTTTCTGTAGAACAAAGATAGTATTAATGTCCGAACAGGTTCCCCAGAGAAGAATCCCATATGATATAAGACTATGAAAATAACTAAAATAAACTATTCTGGCTGTATCTACGTCCGTTATCTGTCTAATTTTTTTAACAGCATAGGCGGCCGAACTTAGCCTTCCTGACAATCTATAATTCAGTACAGTCTGTAGTCACATTATCATCTTCAGATCAGCGCATAAACGGGGGTTTTGTTTATTATAATCACTACGTTTTCCAGACGGTTGGGTGATCGCAATCGTTCCACTTGAAATAAGTAATCCCATGGTAGCCGACAGGTATACCTACAAGTCCCATTGGGTACTGAACTAATTCTGCTTGAAAGCATATGATTTAAAATTGTGTGCCAATTATTGCATGTTTTGTAAGTATAACCTAAGACAACATATCAAAGCTTCAATAATTCTAAAATACTCTCTCACAAAAATAATTGAATAAACTGAACGTTGATTTCATCTTTGTAACCATTCAATAAAAATATGTATGTGATTCCAAAAAGTATCATTATTGACGGAAACGTGGAAGAAAAATCGTAAAAGAGACAGTCAAACGGAGAATAAAACGGTTGACTGATTGCCCTCTTACAAAATATCACTTTTGTTCGAGGGCGCGTCGCGGAAGATTGGGTACAGCAGAGATTCACTTGTTTGGAGTTCAATTGACGACGGCGAGTTACGTCACGTTGTGGCCAATGATATCCTGCCTGAGGTTATCAGCACTGCGATTTATCGACCATTCGTATTGTTCTGTTTACTTTTACCGATATAACTAAGGCTGTTTATGTTAAGGTTGGAGCTAAATTAAGAAAGTTATTTTTATACTATAAGGTAAATTGTTCACTTTATTTGGCCTAACGTATTATGTTTGGGGCAAATAATGTCCTACAATCCTTAAATAATATTCTTTTCACGTTCTTGACTCCCTTATTCCGAAAATTTACGTGCTTAACACGGATGGCGTTTAAAAAATGAAGCCATTTTTGTTAACAATAACTCGCCTTAGCAGTTGACGAGCTCGGTGTTTGCACAAGTACCTAAGTTAATTAATACACGGACAAATTTTATTTTCCGAAAAACTCAATTTCATTTGTAAACAAAACGGCAGCCACTTCCATCCGATCGAGTCCGAATTATTTTCGGCTGATGATTTATTGCTTCAAACAGACGTTAAGTGGCAAAGGATTATATAAAGTGTATTTTGACATCTTCCGTTCCTTCATTGTACTGTATTATTAGAAAACATTAAGTTTTGTGAGAATGAGAGATTTATAAAACATCAGATATCTTAAAAGGTTTTTCCGGGAAGTCAACATTGAAGATTTGTTATGACTTGTCTTTTACTACTTGGTTGGTTTTGTGTTCAGATATCAATATTTTTATATGTTCACATAAATGAACATTTGCTATAAAACTCAGTGTTTGCACAAATGTGAAAGCACATATTATTATAATGTAGATTACTGTCGAGTGCGCCGATCGTTCGTAGGTATACAGTTTTACAGCTGTTTATACAACATCTTTACGCTTCCCTTCGAATACGTTCTCACCGATTGAACATAAAAACGTCTCTGTGCCAAAAAGATTTGAGTCGGTAAAGGAATTCTCACGTCGACGGAATGTGGCAAGATTTGTACAAGTGGGGGTCCTTTGGGAGATGTGTGTAACGAATTCTGGGGAGGCGAGGCAATAACGCAATGCACTACGTAGACGAAGTGTGAAAAACTGGAGAACTAATGTGTGGGGCGGAGGAACATTTATGTCCTCAACTTTGCCTCGATTGATGAACTTTTTTTTTCTTTTGATTTTCTAACCGATTCTATCGCGGTTCTCAGTATCTTACTCTCATAAAGATATTTGAAAAAAAAAGCAGCTGGACAGATTAGCAACTGGACAGAACGTGTACAGTCCTTGACATAGTTAAAGTGAATAAGTTCTTTCATAGATAGCCGGCTTAACTTAGCAAATGAAAATGGCTGAAAGGTAGGTTAGGTTAGGTTAGAACTGTGACCACACAACGCCAGGTTCCGGTTAGGCACAAGAGAAAGTAATGTTTTGGGAATGTATTAATACTTATGTTTCAGCATTGCCATACAACGTGGCAATGCTGCCAGCCTTTTGGGCACTTTTCCTGTTGGCAGCGATGCGGACGAATTTTTTGATGCCCTATGATCGTTTCCCCTTCTGTTTTATATACTTGTACATATTATTTTTATTCTGTTAGTTTTTAAATCATGTGAATACGTGTGTGTACAAATAACAAGGCTGAGTTTGAAAAAGTAATATGAACTCAAATGGTTTAATTGAAATAAATGTTTCATAGTTTATACAGTTATTTTTTCACACGACTATACTTTGTCCAGTTGCTAATGGGTCCAGCTGCGAAACTGTCCAGCTGAGAATCTGTCCAGTTGCGAATCTGTCCAGTTGCTACGGAGCGGTATTAATTAGCTTTCCATTTCTATACTCTATGACTACGCACTCGGCATTAAAACCCGTTGATGTTGGTGCACTTATCCGATATTGTATTATAGTGGGGTACTGACACCACTATCTACTGGCTACTGGTGTGGCTTACGATCGGAGTGACATTTACTAAGTGTACTGACACCAGTGTTTACGTACACGGCATGGCCACCGGCACTCGATGTAACAGGATTACGTTTCGTTCGCCTAAGGTTCGGCTGCCTGGAATCCTTGATGACGTCATTTTGGATTGGAAATTAAGATTTAGTATTTTTTAAATAAGCTTTTAGTAGGTTCCGGTAATACGAGAGAAAGAAAAAAAGACGCCTCAGTTATGTCAGTATATTTTTGTATTTAGATTCTATTTTGATGTCTATAAACATCAAAATATCATCTGAATACAAATACACTTTAACTATACAATACACTTTAACAAATCACATTATTAATATAAGTGATATTAATAATGTGATTTGTTAAAGTGTATTTTGATGTTGTTTGATCCAATAATTGTCTTTTTTCTCTGTTACTAATGGATTCTTTGAGGTTTTAATAATTAGTTTACTCAATTACTTCATTGTTTGAACTCTAAATCTGCTTTGAAATGAATATAATTCTGCAATTATACTATTATTCAAACATCTATTACAAGTGATAAGTAAAATTCTATTTTATTATTTCTACAAAGAGTAATTTTATTACAGTAATGGAATGTCTATTTAAATTACTTTGAATAATTACGTGATAATAACATCGATGGCACTAAGATCTTTGTTTACTAACTGAGAACAATGCCTTAGTTTGTACAAATATATAAAATATTCGAGTCTTCGAAATAGTAAAAATTCATAATTATGTATCTTATATTATTATAACTGAATAATTTAACATAATAGAATACGCGTCTCCCTTCGACCGTCAGAGTGCTTAAAATTCGAGAACTATTAATGTGATTTGTGTATTTTTTTTTTCAATTCATATTATATTTTCTGTGCCAAGAGCTGGGGGACAACTATAAATAGTAACAATTTTAAATATTTTGGTCACTCGTGACTTCTTTTGCCAGGTTTCATTGTATAATGACAATGAAACCTGGGAAATGAAACCCTTCAAAATAACCCTAATGGGTTATTTTGGAAAATTCTATAAAGCAGCCCAAACGTTGCAGAAATTATAATATTACATGAAGATTAGCTTGTTCTAAAAGGAAACATCGTCCTTGGTAAGCTGTAGGAATACCTACAGTGAAATTTACTTTCCCTTACCTACTTAAGTTAATATTTCTTAGACAAGATTTATGCTAATTATCTTACCGGAGACTGATTTGCCTTAAGCTAAAGTTATGAAGCAAACAAGCATAAGAATGTAACGAGTTTTGTGATAACATTCCACATATTACTGCGCAGAAGTAGTTAAAAGAAAAAGTTACTTTTCCGTAAAAAGTTTGTTGATACAAGTTTCTATCCATCATTATCAGCGTCTTTATATACCTACTTACCTAACTAATAAAAGAATAATTTCAGAACCACCTAAATAAGAACCACGTATCAGTATTTACGTGTTTTTATTTACAGGTAATAATTTTGTTCTCCGAACCGGATGGTGTGGTGATTTGGTGATGCGTGGTGGTGGGACGTCGCCTTTCGGCCTTATCAGAATAAATCATAATTATTTATTGATTTTATTTTATTCTGCTCGGGAAACTAACAGCTAACTTATTTCAGTGTTCTTAAAAAAATGAAACTGAAGACTATTTACAAGTTTTCGCTGATAAACACTAAGGGCTGATTTCACCAATGGAACTGTAGCGGTTACACTACCACATACGAATTATGCATCAAAAAGACATGACGTCACACAAATCGTGCAGTAAGTGAGAGTTTACCGCGCGAACGGCATAAATATAAGACTATACGAAATCAACTCACGGGCCGGTTTTTTGATCCCTAGTTAAGTCGACCAATGGTTAAAAATGGCAACAAATGGTTAAATTTCTGCAAATTCTGTTTTTTGATACCTAGTTAACACGACAAGTGGTTAAATATGTAACTATTGGTCAAAATATTTAACCACAGCTCCATCAAGGGTTTAGCAAGATGGCGGATAGTTAAGTCTTGGTCGCAATCGGCTGTTTCGTGTTATTTTATTTTAATTAAATGTATGTTTGATTATTTACGGTTTTATTATGGATTTAAATATATTAAGATACTTTGATATGTCGGAGACTTCATCGGATGATACAATTGTCACAGAATAATATATATTTATTTAATTTAAAAACATTATATTGTAACTAAATGCATTAATTATAAACAAACACAACATGAAGACATTCTGACCACCACCTCTTGGACCCTGTTCCCGATACCGGTGGGCTACGGTTTTTTATATTTTAAGTAAATGTTCTTTTTCTTGTTTTTATAAAAATATTTAAAAATGTAAGTGATATGTTTATTATATAATAAAATAAACACCCGTCTAGTAGGAGGATCCTCCCTTTTCTATAGAGAATGAGTGAACTTTTCACCCTGTTCCTCATACCGCGTTCAAGAGCTGTCAGTGTCAAAATTGTGAGAGAATATTGTACACTGACAGCTCTTAAACGCGTTTAGATGTACTGGAATGCGTTCAATTTCATTGGTGGAATTGAACGCGCATTTTAGAAATGCTGATCGCGTTCTGTTTCATTGGTGAAATCAGCCCTAAGAACGTAAAAGGTTGTAATCATTCGGTCAAAAGGTGAAAAGTTGATACCATTTTTCTTACGTACGAAAAAAAAGAACGAAGAACGAAAAAAAAGAACGAACGAAAAAACACGTAGGTAAAAGAACTAAGCAGTGACGAAGTAAATTAAGTTTGCTGCGGGCACAACTAGTAACTACTTATTATTAATGTTGCCAAGTTATTGCGTCTTGAACTCTTGAATAAATAGAACATCAATACTTACTTACTCGGCTGTGCCAATGACTACTTCGGCATCTAGTGGCTACGAGGTTGAAAGTTCGAACTTAGGTAGGTACTCGTTGCCCTATTTATATTGTGGGGTTTTAATCTTGGTTTTACGCTTCGACTAATAATATTCTATATTGATTCTCTAAAATGTAATTTAAAAGAGGACACTTGAGACGCATGAACGTCATAAGGATTGGGCCACGCATGACGGCATGAGACACACTTTCCTTAGGCGATGAGCAATTATGTGAAAAAACAGGAATTGTGTTAGAGCGGGAATTTGCTGAGATACGTTATTTTACATTAAAACATACTCGAATGCTCGAATATACATGTTTTTTCTTGTTTTGACGACACCTCACCACACACACACGCACACATGCAGGCACATACACACACCACTACCTTGTTCACATCGCAGATTCATCGTTTCGTTAACTTTGCTTCGGAAAAGCAACCAAGGGCGGATTTCACCAATGAAACGAACGCGACCAGCACATCCAAACAGCGTTCAGGACCTGTCAGAGTCATTATTGTTGTGGAATACTGACCCTGACATATCTTGGTCTTGTTCAGTTTCATTGGTGTAATTGGTACTCTGTCATCGATCGTGGTGCTAAAGGAATTATGTGTGTTCACACCCTAACTGTAACGTCGATAAAATACAGCGAAAAGAGAGCAATGAGTGAAAGCCGAAGCAATTATTTTGGTTTATTTGTGCGCGCGTTTTCAAAGACTACCAATATTGCACGGGGGTTAATGAGGTTTTCATTATAGATCCTAAAGGGTTCTGCTATTAATCGAATGGTTTAACATTATTGGAGGGTTTTCAGAACTCTATTTTTTTGTTTTGTTTTTAATGACGCGACATTGCTTTCATGACATCAAATAGATTGACGGAATTTCTTCAAATACTAACATTTCTTAATAGGCATCATCATTATTCCAGCTGAAAAACGTCCATGCACGGCTGGAAATAGGCTTCTCTCAGGGATTGCCACAATGACCGGTGATAGTTCATTCTGAAATCCACACTCCCGCTCGATGAATATCAGTACTATATTTTACCTTATTATTGAATCAAAGACTTATTGAGAAACAGATTCTTATTTCCTTCAGTACGATGTGTCTCTCTACAGTTCCCATATAATACAGCTGACAGACAGCTGTACGAACAACATGTGGTTATAGGTAGCAGGTATGATATGAATGTGACTATCTGCTCCATAGGTTGGTATAGTTAAGAAGCCACGGTGAGAATTTACGTCATGAATCTCGCTTGGTTCGTTGGTGCGAAGTGGACATCGTGAATGCAGGTTGTTGTGCATCTCACAAAGGGGCTGGGCACTGTCCCGTCGCGAATGTTAACGGTATTTGGACACGACACAATACCGTCTCGTAGTCGCAATAAATGTAAGTCTGCTGTATACTTTGTGTCGACGAGGATGTTTTCTATAAATATATAAACATAATATGCTTTATTATACACCACAAATTTTAAGTCAGTCATAACTGTTCTAAACGATAAAGGTTTAGAAAATAAAAAATAAATATAAAAAACTATACAGTACAATACATCATAGCTGGAATTTTATAGGCTCACGGATTAAGGCTAACGAAAAACTCCGATTGAGGTCTAGAGATAAATGAAATAAGTAGGAACAATAAGCAGGTTTTTTATATCTACCTCAAATTGAGTAATTTTATTGTTCTGAAGGAATTGTCTTGTAGAACGATGCTATTGATCCCGAACGGTAATAACCACGGAACACACGTGAAGATACCAACCCTATCTACTGAAACTCATTCACTCACGTTCGCGTGATGTCATATCCGTCTGATATCCGATGACGGTAAGCCACTTATCGGATACAAATGAAATGTTGCATGGAGAATATATTGATAGCGGATTAATACTACCTACTCGAAGGATTAGCGGATCACTCGCCGACTCTCGTAAATATTTATAAGCTTCAGAACATTTTCAGAGAATCGGATATGAATTTTTTGTAATGTTTACAGAAGTATATAATGTTTTTAAGTCATTTACATATATTTAATCGGAACCCATTTATTAAATTATCATGACGTGAGTTTTATTTAGAATGCCTATCCGTTCGCATAATTTGTAGACATATTCAATTATTCACTACATTCGGCGGGCCAACGAATTTCACACGCACTAGCAAACGTCCCTCTCTTGTAGTCAACAAAGACACTACATACACTATACTAAATGAAAAAAAAAGACCGTGCCCACATGTAAGCTATATGTATTTGTTCGGGAGTGTGGATTTCAGAATGGACTATTTACTATATCCCCGGTCGTAGGGGCAGTCTCGCTTTGATTAAACCCTTTCGGCGCCTCCGCATCAGTCCCCCACTCCACTTTTATCTACTTTACTTCTCCACTCATAAAAGGACCTTACAAAATATTTTCTCGGTTGACAAAACGACTTTAGTTTGTAAGCACGTTTACGGTGATATGCTTTTAAATGTCAAAGTTGGTTTGTAAGACTATAAAGAGAATAATTAACTTTGAAATAAGTAGGGTCTTTGCTAGAATAACTTTCATGTTACTTTATCTTGTTTCTGGAAAAGTACTCACGTTAGTGGAAATTGATTTGAGTAGGTAGATATCTAATTTTAATGTCAAAAACAGTTATATTCCAGGATCTAGAGTATATTTTTTATCCTTCATATTTTACTGTACATTATTTTGGATACATATCTATTGTTTTCTTAAACAGTTTTTTTTGTATTATGTGTGTGTGTGACTTCAGAGCGAGCTTTTGTTACGCAACGAATATTCATAGCAGTTTGGTGAGTAGGTTACGTGAATCCAAACACGATAAAAACAATCTAATTGAGTGCTACAAGGATCTGTTAGCGCCTGAATGACATTGAGGTGGGTAAACATTTGTGAAATTGTCACAATATTGTACTGTCAAAACCAGATGGCGGCGTTAGTTCCAACGTTAGTTATGTTCGCGAACGAACATGCGTTTTGCGAATTAATTATCGTTGCGTTACAAAAGCTCGCACAACAAATGCCTTCATAGTAAAGTCGCAAAGTGAATGTTCGCAGTGAGTACGTTCCTTTGGGCGCATTTTTATTATTTTGCGTTCTTTTAGGTCCCTACAGCCTGCAGCAGCTTTAAGCTTCGGCCAAACCTGAGCGACCACAACGCGGGACGCAGGAGCGTCAACAACGCGAAACTGACGCGGGAATTATCGTGCACACCTGCACGACTACAGAGCGAACATCATTTTGTTTAGTGAATAGTCACAGCCACACGTCTATAGCTTAGTGTAACACCTAAATTGTTGTGTTATGTCAGTCTCATAATTAACATCAGAGTCTGACTCTGATGAAGAAGACCTTTTATTGCTTGCTCTTGCGTATGCGTGCATATTTTATCCTTTTTACGTAGATTTTTATAGCCAGGATTCTTCAGATCGTAAAGAACTGTATGTTCTCTTACTTTTTCGATAAACATCTCTATATTATTATCGTCTGTCGTCGTGGAGTTTAAATATTGAGACGTCCGTAATAATGTAACGATCCGTACACACGTCTGACCACAAGACGCGTGCTTCCCGCTCACTCCCGCTATGCCAACGTAATGTTCCTGTGTCGCGGTTGCGTAGGTGTGCAAGGCGCCATAATAACATGGGCAACGTCTGCCGCGTGGTAGACGCTCCCGCTTCGCTTCCCGCCTCCCGCGTCGCGGTCGCTCAGGTTTGGCCGAAGCTTAAGGCCTCTAAGCGAGTTAACAACCCTCGAACCTGCTTGCTCCCGTAACGAGCTAGATTAAAAGATCAATATCGAGCTCAACTAATGACACGAAGCACGACCGTAGCCTACGGGCACCGTGATCACACGACATCTTTTAACTCCTGATTTAACGAAATTGCTACATACATTTTTTGAAGCAAATATTATTATTTATTCAAAGGAAAACAGTGACCCAATTTTTATTTAAGGTCTTTCTTTTTACTTTCATATTACAAAAGAATAAAGCTGTAAACATAAAACACTCACAGATAATATACTTACAAATACAAGTTAACTCAATATTTATTGGATACATCGATAAAATCGCCTTCCCTTTATTTATGACAGTCACCTGATTTCGTTCGGTCCCTCAAACACCTCGCGGCCCATTTTCGCGAAGACTTTTTCCCTTTTATTAGATTATAGCTTTCCTTTTTCCAAATCGTTCCAAAATAAATTACTCACTGTAGAAGTCAAATACTTGTTTTGACACAAAGTCGGCACGTGTCATTCTTGACACGGCTGTGTTTACTCAAATTGATGGAGTAAAGAATGTGTATTGAATGAAGTAATTTTAGATTGTTTCGATAGAAAAGTATTTTTAGATTTCGTTACGCGATTGTAATTTGCGATTTGGTTACATTTCTATTTTGTTTTTTCTTTGAAATGATGGTTTCGTGAATTGGGGTATGTCGAGTTATCAAGTGGTAAAGAGTGGGTTTTGATTTTGGGGACACTAATTTTAGTACTGTATTAATATTGAAGAGAATAATAATAACCAGTAAGATGCTGGTAGGGATCTTAACCGTACCTCCGGGATTGTCCTGATAGCCGTGGAATACCGCTCCACTCCTCATAAGCACCTCAGGACATGTTGCCCCCTTGTCGCTAGTCTTTCCATAGTTCTAAATAACCAGTTCACTTAGCCATCCAAAGCCATAAACCAATATCTTTGTTTTCATATCCTGCAACAGTCCTGCACTAATCGAGGGTTGTCCTTGGGTGAATTAGCATAGTGGGAACACGGATAATCGTCGGTTAGTGCCTCGATTCATTAAACACGTCTAACGGGCCTCTGCGAGTTGGCTTCGGCCCCTCGTACGCCTTCTCCGGGATCCTAGGGTCCCGAGAAATGTCAAAGACGTATAATAAAAGAGAATAAGTAGAGTTAAGTAGGTTACGGGCGTGTGTTCAGATGTGGCTAATGTAATCTATCCTGACTTTAAAGGTGTGTGCACAGTGCGGACACGATAGAATTGCATTGTGGTAATGGTATTGTATATTGGAGGGTGGTTTACGTTGAGGTGATCTCGCCTGATGTCAAGATCTCTCTTCCGCTGGTAATATCTATACTTACTACTATATTTCGAGCTAGAAATTGTAGGACAGTTACAGGGTATACGTTTACATGAAACGTTAGTCTGTCCGACATAATTTAGTAATTTACGCCAAACACATGTTGGTTATTGTGGTCGATGCAAATGCAGTACTAATGAAGTTACTGTTAGCACACTGACTCCATTAGGGACTCTTCAAAATGTTCAGTACGGCAACACAAACGTTTATTTCATGGGTTATTGATTCTCTAACGGCTGTATCAAATGAGAATCAGTACTGGTTGAGTGAGCCATTAGTACGAATAATTGTGTGCTCCAAATATAGAATGAACTGTAATGAACACATTATTGTGTCGTTAGACGCTTGGCTGTACAAGTGGTCTGTTTGTAAACAGATCTGCTTGTAACTCTGTTTTGGTATGACATTTATTCTGTAATGGTCTTAAGAAATTATGCCCCCCAATTTTAAACGCTGGTAAGAAAACAGAAAAAAAGGGGCCCATTTGTTTTTGTCAAGATACCTAAGGTTTTGTGTCAGATTCTAAAAATCCGAAGCACTTTCTTTTGGTCTAGCTAGAGGGCTTATACCAGTTCGTGTAGTTTAAGCAATCACAAGTAAAGCGTATTTTGATCGATGAGTAGGACAAAGGAAAATCAGAACTTTACCTACTTTCGCTTGGCAAAGTTCACATTTGAGAAAATACACTCCCGGACTCCTAAATCGAGCCACCGTGTATTTTTATGTTTATTGGCCTAAAACATTAAAGAAATGATATTTCAGAGAAAAAGTTTTTATGCAGTTTTCAAGCTGACATACTGGCCATCATTTCGCCATAGTTCCAAATTTGAATTCACGAATTTAAAATAGAGAAGAAAATTGGGGTTTGGTCAGTCTTAAAAAACAACAAGCTATAAGTCTTCTATAAGTCCATAGTTATTCCGTTATTTGTTTTGTTTTGCATAAAAAGAATATCGAGATGGTTTTTCCTTATTTTTTATCCATTCTGACGTTTAAATTATGATACTCCACCTGAAGTAGCAGTCTGGGTTTAGGTAGTCAGTGAAACGTAAGTGCACAATTTCATGTAAGTCTTTCTGCCGTTTAAAGAAGTTTAGCATCGATACCTGTAGACTAGCGGCTTCGTGCGTCGTCCATGAGGATCACGAAACCAGGTAACTCAGCACGACAAAATCGGTTTATCTTTACCACCAGCCTGCTTAATCGTCATCTGACCTCAGTACAGGTTCAATAATAATTTCGAAACCTTCATGTACTGATTGATTGCGCTCGATTGTTAGGAGACTCCAAGAACGTGGTCTGAAACCTCATACACCAGCCAATGGTCCCAAACTGACAAGACCTCATAGAATGGCGCGCCTACAGTTTGCACGCCAACATTTGTATTGGACTCAACGTCAAAGAAGCCAGGTTCTTTTTTACGAAGGTAATGGATGGAAGGTTGGATTATGCTGTATGGTAATAATGGACATAGGAAAGTCTACCAAAGACAAGGATAACGTTTTCAGCAATGTTGCATTGAAGAGTAGGTAAGTTATGGAGGTGGGTCTTGGACAGTCTGGGGAGGAATTTCCACGGAAGGAAAAACTGGCCCTGAGGTTGTGACGGGACCACGGTCACTTAATGACGACCGATACATTTATCAATGGCTATGGTTTATGCGATGCTGAGTTTCTGGGTCAGGATTTCATTTTTATGCATCATAATGAAAGGGCGCACTCTGCAGGAATTGTTCGAGACTACCTGCATAACGTTAGTATCGCAGTGATGGAATGGCAGCAAGAAGGCCTGATATGAATCCAATAGAGCACTTATGGGATGAGATGAAGAGTGTGTGAGTGTGTGTGAGTGTTCGAGCTAACCAACCAGTTCCAGGAACTTTGCAGGAGCTGAAAACTGACATCTAGGAAGCATAGGAAAACATTCCACAGCACGTCATAGTGGCATTAATTAATTCCATGCCGAACTGCATGACGGCCGCCATAAATGCTCTTCGAGGTGAGGTGACAAGTTACTATAAAAAACGTTTTCTCTAAGTAAACCATTGCTATCTTCAAAAGTTCCACGCTAATTTTGCCTCTGAGAAACGCGAAAAGACGACTTATTGCAATTAAACTGTTTTTTTTTTAGTGATCTGATTTCAAATTTGGAAAAATTATCGCAAATCAGCGGAAATGATAGTGACTGGCTTCAAAACCACTTTTTTTTTTCTTTTTACTATGATTATTTAAAAAGATAGAAATATAACAAAAATATTCGTAGTGTCCGGGAGTGTATATTCTAACTACAACAATTACTGCACGCTGCATATTATAATACGTTTTCGCTCAATATTATAAGAGGACGCGGTTAACATGTTTATTCTGCACAAAGTTGGTGTGTACGCTAAAGTCAATTTTGGTATTATCACTTTATTACGTTGTCGTTGTTAATTAAGTATAATACAAACTAACTTTATGCGACCCTCCGCGTCGTGCATGCTGTATAAACCCGTATATGTTCGATGAACACTTTCGCGTTGAAAACTTCTCCCGTGCATTGAAATTGAATAAGCCATTTTCATGAAGATAGAAATCGAATTTAGCTTTTTTCATGACTACCCGAAGATTTTGGGGCGTGGGTAACTTTTTGGCTCCCAAGAGTAAACCAACCGTTCTGAATGGCCGGGACTTTTTTCGGGATTCCCTTTTCTTGCCACAAAGAAAGTCAGATTCATTTAACGAACGGCCTTTTAAGAGGGAAACTTCTTTGAAGCTTATTAAAGAATCGTTTCGGAGGATTAGAACCCCTGAGGCGTACCTAAGGTTGCATAATATATGAATATATATTTATACTAACTCACAAAAAACGGACTGCGAGCGAGGACGATGTTTTTAATCACTGAAAAAGCATAATGTTTGGCACGATAACCGAGTCTTTTTAGTGTGAAACGAACAAGCAGAACGGTATGAGTGTCGTTATTAGTTCAAGTCTAAATTGGTCGGATTTATAGTTTATCTAACAAGGAAGAATGTAGGCAAAGTGAAAATCCGATTTAACTCGCTTTTACCTGGCCGCAATCGGCGTCTAGATTCGATTCCCCGGCACCCTGAATGGAAATTGGATTTGCAGTTCTGCAGAGCTATGCATTATGTACTCCTGTAGATACTTTTCAAATTATCTGCGCTAACTTGAAAGAGAATTTACCGAAATATATGTTTTTATTTCTGAGATCGTTCGTGATCGTGATCGCTTTTGAAATATTTTATTTTATTGGCTTGTTTGATAACTCGTTATTGACGTTTGTTTTTAATGTGTGTTTATTGAGATTGTTGAAAGGAAACTTATTAATTGATATTACTTTTACCTAGAGGTAATATCTTTAAAACGGACTTAACACAAACTAACCTACCTCCTTACTACCTAGTAAAGAGGTTTCATTTGTGTTGAAAAGGTAATATTGAAAATGATTGATTATCTGTTGAAAAGAGAGACGTGCTTACTACTTTTAGAAAACCGCTATCTTTTTTTCCCGTCGTAAAACAAAGAGATCATCGCATTTACACAAGCTTGTTTATTTAAATTCGTCTCTTTTCTCTCAAATAGTTATATTCTTATTTGATGAGAAACAAGCTTCTGAGGCTCTCTGGGACCATTAAATTCAAGTTCAGCAACGTTTTTTTTTACTTACGTATGTATTACGTCTTGAAAACATAGTACAAAATACAAGGGTTCCTCAAATAAACAATGTAAATCACCTAGGGACCTGCGCATGCTTGAGTAAGAAAGTTCATATTCTTATTCTACACCAGCATACAAAACAAAAGTAGGTAGTACCTATCTGTGTAAGAATATGCGTAGATGTGAACTTGAGGCCGAATTTAATACCTATCTGTTCTGCGAATAGTATTACATATACTTGTTGTGGTTGTATTAAGCCTATTCCACACCATAAAATTTGATCGGCAATCGAATTGATCCAATGACCTTTTACTTTTGATTTATCGCCCACTGCTCTCCACAATTTGATTGGCAAATAGAGTAGGTAAATTTTCAATCAAATTGTAAGGTGTGGAAAAGGCTTTAAAACATTTTCTAGTACCTACCTATACCAATTGTAAGTAGGTACTAAGGTGCCTTTGGATTTTGTTCATTTTTCTTTCGGGTTTTGACAAACACGTTGTGACGTTTCTGTCCATTTTCCTCTGTTGCGCTACTGGAATTCGTTCTGGCCGCTCGTGCGTGATTAATTAAAAAAATTCTGTTTGAAACATTGGGCACGGGCGAGGGTGCCCACAGCTAGAACTAAGCTTTAGATGTTATACAATTATGAAAGTAGTTTTCATAGAAATGAATTTACTAACATAAAGTTTGTTACTATAGACTATTTTGAATAATGTGTCCTGAATAGGAGAATGTCCTTGGGCCACAACTAAATGTAGTTCATAAAATTACTCTTATTTTTTAATCAAATATCCGTTTTTGTTACGAAAAAAACTCCGGGGTTTCTGTGGCATCATGTAAAAAGTACTTAAGTATCCATATTTCCCACTGACACGTCGTATCAGGATAATTCCCTAGATTTTAAATCATTTACGAATGTTGGTACGTCAAAAAACACGTCAAGCATATCAGACATCAAACATGAAAAAGTATACCTATTTGTTGCTTAATAACGTATTGATAATTATTTCGTCTTACAAAATATTCATGTTTTTTTTTGCAATTATAAAAAAAACCGTCGTCTTACATTTTACGCATTTTTAAGCAAAGAGTTTGGTGGTTTGGTAGTGGTACCAATAGCAATTCAAGTTCCAGAATATTGTCGATGACAGAACATCGGTTTTTTTTGTTTTTTTATTAGTAAGTAGATTATTAGGTTCATTGGTTGGCTTGCATTGAGACTCAATGTAAACTAGAGCAGATACCGCGAATCGATCGCAACACGTTGAACTGACGTTTGTAATGGCAGGACATGACACATAATTTAAAAAAAAAAACCGGCTTTGTGCGAGTGGAACTCATAAAGGGTTCCTTACCACCGTACAATATTTAGCAAAAAACGACGAAAAAAACCACGTTTCTTCTATGGGGACCCCTTGAATTTTAAATGTTCACATCACTCGAGAACATCAAATAAACAAATCACTCGTTTTAAAATATATAAAACCTGTATACATAATACATAATATAAAATGAAGTCGCTTCCGCTGTCTGTTCGCTTAAATCTTTTAAATTATTCAATGTATTTTAATGCAGTTTTCAGCAATAGATAGAGTGATTCAAGAGGAAGGTTTGTATGTATAATACATACATATCATAGTACAGAAAAGAAAAAAACTACACGCGGGCGAAACCGCTGGCAGCAGCTAGTTAAAAATAAACGAAACAGACACGACATATTATCTTACCTACCTTTTGTACCTACCTTATGAATATGATGTAAATATATTATGTTGGCAGCTGTATGCAAAAGAGGATTATAAATGGTAGCTTTACAGTACATAGTGCTCACACATGTTCTGCATGAGGATGGACCATTCTACGAGTTAACGTGTTCCAAGGCATGAATGAGTGCCTCTCGACTGTCCAGAGATTTAGTTTTGACAAACGAACGCGTTTTCATTAAACTAATAGTCATCATCATTATTCAGCCAAAGAAGTCCTCTGCTACACATAGGTAGGTCACATGGTGGATCGATGACCAATAACTTTCTAAGTCAATACAAAACACGATCTATATAATCAGATATCGCCGAGCATTTATTTCATATTTACTTTGTAAGCGTTTATCCACATTCAATTGTATTGTGTTCAAAAATTATCATCGATATTCGATATTTTTGTGTTCGCAGCGTGGCACGCGTCAATCATGCCACATATGCGGGCGACACACTCAAAATTGTTGCTCAGAGATCAAAGAGAAATATTAAATGGCATATTTAATATCTGCCCTGTTTTTTCCTTATCCTGTGCCATCACAAATGTTAATAATGTATGAACCTATATATACGTGGGAAACGGAAATTTTGCGGCGTTCCACTAAATTGGCAATCGGATGTTGTTTATCAAAGAGCCGAAATTACTCCGCCAACTGGCGATGGAAAAGTGAAGTGTAAATGCTCAAAGGTTCCATTGATTAGTTTTATGGGACATCGCAGGGGTAGGAAGAAGTAATTTCGAATATGTATCACGTTGTTTAGATTCCTAAACGATTTGTTCATGGTCGGTTCAATTTAAATAATGAAATTGAACGCAATTTAAGGGAAATCTTTTGTTTAGTAGACCTAGTTTAAATCCTCAAATCTCAAGCTCGATAATAGTAATTTGTGTGTTCCTGGTATTCTTTCTAGAATAAATATTAGCTGAACAAACCGAATTCGCTCATGGAGGTCAGTTTACACAAAGCCAAACCGCTTAAGAATATATAAAACACTAGCTATGAAATGCTCTTGAATACATGCGTTGAAATGCCCTTTTTTTGTTAGGAACGTTTTCAGGTGCGCAAACATCTATTTTCCAAAGTTACATCACGATCTGTTGAGCCATTTTCGAGTTTTTGCGAGACTAACGCACGGCAATTTATTTATATTTATATATAGAGATAACGTTTTTGCCTTTCAAAGTCGACTTTTAATTTACTTTTATTAATTACTGGCCTTTCTAAACATAGGTACTTACTGAACTTTGAGAATTTAATACCACTCATGAAACCACCATCACCTGCGCGAAAAACTTATATGTATGTAAAACAAAATATAATAATAAGCCTTTAATTAATAAAAGCAAAGCTCACTCTTTAAAGCTAGGAGATAATGTTTATTTTCGCCTCTAAATCCCCTGTGACCAAAAAGTGCATAAAAATTTGAACGAAGTTCTGGATCACCTTTTGAATATTTATAGTAAAATTATGAATGTAACTATATACACTCTGAAACAGACCGTCTATGAAAACCAGAATCATTTTGTAAAATAGATAAATTGCTATACATTCCATATACTTATTGTGGAAAGAGTTCAAAGATTGAAATACTGCTACAAACCTGACAGATTGAAAGCATCGCTTTGAAACAACTTCCAGTATCTCGACAACTTCATGATTTATAACTTGTGAATTCTTTTCTATACAATTTGATCTATGGTGCCTTAGTCACTGGCATAACACATTTTCAGAAATAATTCAATGTGACATAAGTACTCTTATTGTCACAATAGTTTTAATACAACTACAACTTTTGTGACAATGTGACAATTGTGGTAATGCGCGTAGTTTCGTTCTTTGTTAATAAATTAAAAACAAAACACTACTTAAAAGCACTATAGCTACCATTAAGTCCCCAAATCGTTCGGAGAGGCGTCCACTGTGCATTCGTAGCACGTACAGTCATAGTTCACCAAAAACGACATTAGGGCTGCGATATGGGGCGAATATTTTGTACAATTGCAAACAGAAATTCCCTTAGTTCTATTTCTTTCCGAACAGAGTCCAGTCCAAAATTAAATTCCAATAGGAAACGAATTATTTTAGAAACAAGTTCATTATGCCAATAAACATTCCTTTCCATTTCAGGAAGGCTTTCCTCTCAAATTAGTTTCTGCTTCGAATTTAACGTGTAAATCGCCGTCTGTATTGTATCCCAGTTAGCTTGATAGCTGATGTGGTTCCATGAACTATCAGATTCGCCTGGCCTTACCAATCCAAACTCTATGAAACTGTTTGTCGATATGTAATTGAATAAGCTCCTCCAATAATTACACTGAGACGCTATTTGTATAGTGATTGTCTATATTTCTTTGTCCTTACTAATAGGTAAAGAGGCTTAGGTAGCCAAGTACACCTATTTAGGTTAGGTTACTTAGTTAGGTTAGGTAACTTTTTGACTAACAATTGGCTAAAGTAGAGTTAGTAGCAAAGGTTCTCCTTGCAAAGCTCTTTCAATTGGTGTAGGTATTGCAATGTTTAAAAAAAGTCATTTTTGTTTTTTTTTATTAATCACGGTTTAGCCAGGAATTTTTTAACCAACTCACTCGCGGTATATTTTATAACATACTAAATTTGATTTAAAATAATTTTTATCCATTAAACAGATGGGTGAAGGTCGTTCCTCTGCGGATCCTCTGAGTAGCGCGAATATAAATAGCATGTTGTTACAAGAACAACAACAACACACGAACATTGAGATGAGATTGAGACTGACTCACTGACTGACTCTGACTGACTGAGATTGTAACAAGAATGGGGATTAAGAAACGCCAACGTATCGACTGCAGTAGGAATGTTTAAAAATCCTTTTTTTGTTTTACCATGTTATCAATTAAACAATGGTTAAGTTTCGGTCTTCAGAACCCAAGAATTGCTGATTCAAAGAATATGGTAGGTGAACGAAGGAAATATAATTAGAAATAAGATCCACTCAGAACCTCCAACTCGGTAGGAATGTTTTCTTGCTAGATAAAAGTAGCGAGATCCCGCCGGAGTCCCGACCGTTACTAATTGGTAACAAAGGAGGACCGGACAAAATGGTCCCCACGACCAATAACAACCACACATATGTCATTAGATAGGTATTTTAATATAGATCAACAACTACTATGGCGGCTCATTTCGAATCGCTGTGTGAAAAAAGTTGTGGCGATTTTTCGCAGCCCTGACCTGGACGGTAGATAACGGAACACTTGAATATTAATCACTTCTGGTGGTCTAGTTTGAATATTTTCAAATGTATGCCTGGCGATGATAATACAATATTATGGTACCATCGAGCTGATCTGATGATGGACCTGGACGCTAGATAAAGGAACTCTTGAACAGCTACTAGTAAACCCATCAAGTGTGGGCTCATTAGAATTGTCTCAACGAGTCCTGTTCATTTTACCAGATGACGAGGACCTGATGACGGATCTGGACGCTAAATAATAGAACTCTTGAACAGCTACTAGTAAACCCAGCGAGTGTGGGCTCTTTAAATGTGTCTCAACGAGTCCTGTTCATTTTTATCTGATGACAATGACCTGAATGAATCAAACTAAACCACCAGAAGTGATTAATATTCAAGTGTTCCGTTATCTACCGTCCAGGTCAGGCCTGCGAAACATCGCCACAACTTTTTTCACACAGCGATTTGAAATGAGCCGCCATAGTAATTGTTGCTCTATATTAAAATGCCTATCTAATGACATGTGTGTGGTTGTTATTGGTGCTTGGACCAGCTTCCATACATTTTTGCCGATCATCCTTTTTACCACTATACTCGTATAATGGCCAATAATGTCTGTGGTCTGTTTTTGTCTATGGGCTTGTAGCGGTTAGACCGCCACATACAAAAAAAAAAAAATTGCGAAACAAAAAGACATGACGTCACACAATTCCTACATCTCGCAGTTAGAGTTTACTGAGCGAATAACATAGATAAGACTATCCGAAATCAACATATGAGCAGTTGCCCGCCAGACATAACACCCGTCTGGTTGGAGGATCCTCCCTTTTCTATGGTGGATGAGTGAACTTTACACCCTGTTCCTCATACCTCCAAATTGGTGACCCCGAGTATGAACGTCAACGCAGCCTTCGTGCAACAACTTCAGCGTGACGTCATCATCATCACTCCCGCAAGCTTTCCTGAGGCAAGTCACACAGCCAGCCAGCACCCACGGCTTTAACGGGTATCCTGACCACCAGCATGCAGCGAACGCGCATTCCTGGTCATCACCCTCAACCACAACCCGGCGCTGTACCACATCCGACTCACTGGATGACGACGCACCGCCACCCCGACTCAATGGGGAATCACCGCAGACAGTTCCGACTCACCGTGAACTATGCGGCACCCGGTTCCGACTCACTGGAACCACAGCTGGCACTGTGAAGCATCGCAAGATCCAAGACTCAGCCCACTATCGACCTCCGGTCTCCGGAGGGGAGTGATGTAGCGGTTAGACCGCCACATACAAAAAAAAAAAAAATACGAAACAAAAAGACATGACGTCACACAATTCCTACATCTCGCAGTTAGAGTTTACTGAGCGAATAACATAGATAAGACTATCCGAAATCAACATATGGGCAGTTGCCCGCCAGACATAACACCCGTCTGGTTGGAGGATCCTCCCTTTTCTATGGTGGATGAGTGAACTTTACACCCTGTTCCTCATACCTCTAAAGGCTGACAGTTATTATCGTCAGTAATTCTGAAAAATGTCAAAAGTGACGTAAAGAAAGAAAGAAAAGAAATAAAGAAAGAAATATGTTTATTTGGACACAGTTCGTGAAACACAAAATAAAAAAGTAAAATTTTAACAATAATAATGTGTTCCTCACGGCGCGCGAGACGTCAAATCGTCCGGGCTCAACCGGTTAAAAATGAAAAAAAAATTCAGTAAAAAGTAATATCAATGATGGATCGTTATATTAGGAGATATCAATACCAATCGCCTCGTAGTGACGACGTGAGAGAGACAAATTTAATTTCACTTTAATATTTTAAAAGCGTTCGTCGCTTTAATCGCCTTTATTGAAGCTGGATTTTATTGATAATTTTATTGGTCGTGACAGAATAATTTTAATGATGGCGCCATCACCACTGAAAATGCGTTTGGAACGGCAAATGTATAAAGCTTTTAACCAAATGAAATCCATATATTACCGAATAACACACTCGTAACTCGGTGATATAAGTCGCTCAGAAAATTGCCTGGCACAATGTAGTCTTGATAAGCATCGCATACACTCGTAATTGGTCTGTTTTATGCACGTAAAATAGTGCATAAAACTTTAGCTAATTCATTTTGCGTAAACGTTGCTGTTTGCACTCAATTACTTTAAAACGCTGCGACAGTAAAATGCTGCACGAACAGGATAACAAAGGATTTTCTAATGAAGTGTTTACAGAAAGAAACCTGTTTGGTGTTTCTCAGTTTTAGATATTAAACTGCACGAGAGAATCGAACCACTTCTGATAGACTTTTTGGAAAAAATATTTTTTAACACGTTCAGTCCTCCTGTAGGTCTTATCTAGTTGCATGTAAGACGCTTGGAGCCCTCGCGGAGGACTCATTTTAAATGAAGGTTTTACTTAGCGAATACAGGATTATAAACTGAAACTAAAAGCTATTGTATATTTAAAAAAGATTTATTAGTATAAAATGCGTTGGTTTTAAAATCCAAGCATTTATTTTAATATTTTTTTAATGTCTGTGTCCACTATTTCAGGGGTGGAAAACCATTTTTACGGTGACAATGTTCATAAAAAAATTAAAAGGTTTGGACACCCCTGTCTCGGGATCAGAGCTAGTTATGATACTTTCATAATTTTTATATTTATTACTATTTCACGTCCCCAACCCACTAGTACATGAAAATACTACATATAGGGACAAGATGAAAAGTGGATGGAGTCGAAAGTGAGCTACAAATATTATAAAACAATTGTTCACAAAAATGTGCATTCTAAATTCGATCAAGCATCTGTACCTGCACCAATATGATAATATTATCGTATATTGCGTTAGTTAGAACATAATTCTATGAAAGTAATTTGCGTAATCAATTAAAGTATTAACGGTGTCGTGTTCAGACTGCATCGTATTAATATGCTAATGTTAGAGAATAATATTGATTAATTATCAATATGAATTATAATTCTAAAAGTTGTTTGCTGTGTGTTTTGCATCAATTAAGATATCTTTGTTTGTGAAACATCAATCATTAAAGATAAGCAATCAAAATTTCTAAATTCTAGTCCCAAGTGTGTCTCGCTGAATTTTTTATTCGTTCAGCATTTTAATAAATAAAATTGCGTCCTTGGTCGTTAGGTTCGGCGGAATTTAACAAAACATCGTGATCACATCCATCAAGCTGTCGTATTGTATAGACGGAGGTCGGTCGATGGTATAAGTAGAGGGTTTTTATTATGCGAAATGCCTTTAAATCTTCATGTTCATAATGAATGAACGAAGTTTCGGTTTTTTGCGACGGTGAAAAAATGTATAAGAAAACTTTCGGTGATTAAAGAAGAGCTAGATATAAAAACTATTCAAATATATTTTGTTAATCGCTACGGGTGACGTGCTTAAAAAGTTAAAGTCCTTTGTCCAATTTAGTTTTTTAGACCCTTCAGGTCTAAAAAACTAAATTGAGGCAGATACCATTCAAACGTTTCCCAAAAAATTTGGTACGTATAACTCTGTAAACTAAAACTCACTTTAGGTACTTTATATTAGCAAAAAGGTTGACATAGCTAATCTTACTCTAGAATTTAAGTTTAAAAATTTCACTAAGTTCTTTCGCTGCATTTTCTTGTGAACGACGGCTACGTAACAAAAGGTCATAGATATTTTATAAACTTTGAAACTCGGCAGAGAGTTGTCGGTTTGTTCGATAAGAAAGTTTAGTTCGTTAAGTAGGCACATTAGGGGGAAACAGGAAAACATTAAGGCGTGTCGTCGACAGTGGCTCGACGCCAGACGCTATTAAAATATGCTAACCAATTGGACGCACTGACTTCATTTCGACTTGTCCTCTTTTCTGCCAGCACCCCAAAACTTAATGGTGTAATTTGCACGGAATAATATTGAATCTCGAGCATCAACTTCATCTAATGTATTTAGAAGGACATACTAAAACTTCATAAGCAATTTGATTTTACGATTTTATCAGCATCTGGATTTCTTTATCTGAACCTACCTTATACCTACAGGGTGTTAAAGTAATTGCGTGTCATAGTTTAGGGGTAGGTTCTGTATCGATAAAGGAAACTAGGAAAAATAAAAAATAAATCCAGAAAAATAATATTACAAAAAAAGGATCGACCTAATTTAGTTTGGAATCAGGTATTTACAAAGATTAAAAATCAACTTATTTGCGCATGTTTTAAGTTGATTTGATTGCTATTTTAAGTTAGTAGGTACTAAATTAGGTTGACCTTGGAATTTTTATTTAATGTTTTTTTTAAATTATTTTTCTGGTTTATTTTTTTTATTTTTCCTAGTTTCCTTTATCGATACTGAACCTACCCCTAAGCTATGGCACGCAATTACTTTAACACCCTGTATAATATCAATCAATTACATTAAAAATAATGTGTTTCAAAACCACTAAAAACTTATCTAGTAAAACAATAGGACCGATTTTCTTTACTGGCTAGAACGAACCGATAGCTTCAGTCCCACAACCAAAATCACGAACCATTGTTCGGGACCTAAGCGAGATTGAACTGAACTGAGTAATTATTAGCTGCTGAAGCCGGCAGCTCTGACAAACAAATGATCAGGAAACAATAAAGGAGTTTGAGTAACGGAACCAAACGTCGATGATTTAATATTTGTCGTTGCGTGTGTGGAATGTAGGTACCGTCAAACAAAGCTATGAGTGTACATGCAGTTGACTTGCTATTACTGCTTGCTACAGTAACCACAGAATAGATAATAGTACTGACGCAGTAACCAGCAACAGTATTGTTTTTGGTTACTGCGTCAATGGTGCCGATTCTCTTGTACACCGAACTAAACTAACTAAACTATCACTAAAATTCCTTACTTTTTGGCTATGAAAATCTTAAAGCTATTAAAAAGCTGACAAAAATATTCTCGAACGCGCGCGGGTGCGCGCGGCTCTTAACCGGTTAAAAAATAATTTTGACACATCTAAAATCGAATTTGACAATCACGTTGCGACTTCACGTGGTACTTGTTTACTGTTCCCCGTGAATTTTTTTAGAGCCGGAGGCGCGCAGGGGGGGCAGCCTCGACGTGTTTTATATGGAATTTTTCACTTTTTGTGCGGAAAATATTAAAAATTATTATTTATTTATTTATTTATTTATATATACTTTATTGTACACCAGATAATATATTACAAGAAAAAAAAAAAGTAATACACTACAAAATATACAATGGGCGGCCTTATCGCTTACTGCAATCTCTTCCAGGCAACCTTGGAATGGACAGTGATATTATGGACATAAAATGGGGTTGTCTTTGGTGCAAATAAAAAGTATAATATTACAATATAGGTACTATAATAGATACATAGATAAATGCTATATAATAGATACATAGATACATACATATAACTATATAAGCAACGAAAATAAATGACGATTATTATTACAGCTAACGACGAGAACAAAATTATAACAACAAGTAATGTTCCTTCACTAGTCTTTTAAACACAGGCAACGATTGCGCGCGCTTTATTGGAACTGGTAATGCATTCCACAAACGAGCAGCCTGGACAGTAAAGGATTTGTCAAGGAAAGTTGTGGAATGCATTGGCATTTTAAGCTTCAGGTTATCTGATGACCTCAAAAGTTTTGTGTGGGAGTCGCAAAGATACTGGAAACGTTTCTTAAGGTAGAGAGGGGAGAAAGGGGAAAAGAGCACGTTATGCAAAAGGGAAAGAATATGAGCATTCCGGCGAAGGCGAATTGGATACCACTTGAGCTTCACACGAAATTCGGAAACATGGTCATATTTGCGTAAACCAAATATGAACCTTATACAAACATTTTGAAGCCGCTCAAGTTTATCGAGTTGGTCCTGAGTAAGGTCAAGATAGCTGGCATCAGCATAATCAAGGATGGGTAGAAGAAGTGATTGTGCAAGCGCAATCTTGGTGGCAGTCGGTAGAAAATTACGCAGTCTCTTCAGAGATGCAGCGGATGCAAATAGCTTGCGGCTAACTTCCTGTAGCTGGGCAGTCCAAGAGAAGTTCTTGTCAATGAATATCCCCAAGTTTTTAACTTTTTCGCTGAAGGGAATAATAGAGTTATCAAAAGAAACTTGGGGAAGAGTCGTCCAGTCAATTCTTGAGACCGTCCTAGAGCTGCCAACCACAACAGCCTGCGTCTTTATGGGGTTGACCATAAGCCCATATCTCTTGCTCCAGTCGCATATATGGGCCAGATCGCGATTAATCGCCAAGATAGCCTCGGACAGATTTCCAAGTGGAGCTCGCGAGTAAATTTGTAAATCATCAGCATATAGGTGGTAGGAAGAAATTAGTTGGTCGGAGATTGAGTTAATAAACATTGCGAAAAGTAAAGGGGATAGAACGCCACCCTGTGGGACACCAGCAGAAGTATTACTCCAGGAAGACAAGGTCTCTCCGATGCAAATACGTTGCCGGCGACCGAACAGGTAACTACGAAACCAGTCAATTACCGATGGAGATATGTTAAGAGAGCATAGAATGCCAAGCAGAACATCGAAATCAACAGTATTAAACGCATTACTAAAATCAAGCAAAGCTAAGACCGTTAGATTACCGTTTTCCATGGCTGACCTTATATCATCCGTAATATTCAGAAGCGCTGTGGTGGTGCTATGAACTGGACGGTCACCAACATGTATTACCAACATGTTCAGTTATAGGGGTTTAAGGATTTCCTTAAGGGGGTCGAAATTAACATTATTTTTGCGATAGGACGCACCATTTTCGAGATATCAGCAAAAGAAGAAAAAAAATACAGTACTGAAGTCGAAGTGTTGGTGTGAATTTTACTCGTAGTTCATGACAACTAATTTTATTCCACTCCTTTTTAATCGCGTTTAAAAATAGTCAGATTGGTTACACCAAATTTTTAGGTGAAAAACGTCAAATTCAGAATAGCAAAATTGCCATTTTCACTAAACTAATAACTCAGTACAGTACGACACAACTTAGATGTAGCATGGATTTGAACATTTTCATTCATTCATTTCAATTTCACGAATGTATTTGGCTATAAGACTTTACAAGTTATTGCGTTTTCGAAAGATCATTTTCACCTAAAGCAGTAATAAAGATTGGTGATTTTGAAGGCGCACTCAGTTCAGATAGTGATCGGTTTTACGAATTTTGCCGATGCTACATCTAAGTTGTGTCGTACTGTACAATCTTAGTGCTGTCAAACTAAAATAAGTTAAGTTGTGTCACTTTAGTCTATTTCAGAATGGGAAATCCTTGTTTGACAGGACTAAACTAAATTTTTGTGATTTTTAGTCTAGTTTAGAGGCATTTGTGACAAGAGAATCGGCACCAGTGTCGACGAATGCTGAGTAGTCAATTCTTTTACATCTTTTAAGTGCGATAAGTTTAAAAAGTTGTTTTAGTGTTCCGTACGCGAAGGGTGCCAAACGAAACCTTATTACTAAGCCTCTACTGTCCGTCCGTCCACCCGTCCGTCTCCGTCTTACTGTCTGGGGGCTGTATCTCGTGAACCGTTATAGGTAGACAAATTGTGTATTTCTATAACAACAAATAATACAAATTTAATAAAGTTTATAATTAAAGGAACCGTCATAATAAGAAACGCCTGTACACCTAACTCTTTCGTTGACTGTACCTGAGCCTGTACCTTCAGGCATGCGATTGAACATATCCTGAGCGGATGTAGTATTGACAGTTCAAACATTTCTCAGTTTCATATTTGTATCAGACATACATCGACGAACAATTTGGTGGCGGATTGTCGCACGGTATGGCAGGTAAATTCGTTAGCTTGAATATACCTCGGACGAACGGAATGCCCGTTCATGTTAGACTGTGTTATGCTCCATTTCAACGTAAATATTTTTGTTTTGAAGCTCTAAAAACGAAATAAAACAAATAATATTGTTGCAATTTTATTTTGGTTTGTGAAAATTGGAAAGCTATGCGTTTCAACCATCGATCACTAATAAAGAACTAGATACACAATCCCAAACCAAAGTTCTCTTAAAACTGTCACCAAATTGTGTTTAAGTAATAATACTTGAAATAAATATACATTAATGTAAATTCAACCTTAAACGCAATGCTTAAAGTTTATTTCACAAAGCTATGTTCAAAAAGCAATAAATTTTTACAACCAATACTATGTGGCATGTTTACCGTCGGAGCGTTCGAATGCTACTAAATCAAAAGCGCACCCAAATGTTCAAGTGGGTGCTCATTCGGTGAGGACATTTTTTGCCGCTGATTGTGTATCTAGTTCTTTATTAGTGATCGATGGTTAAGCATCATTGATAATAAGTATCGCAATTTTCTTCAGCCATTTTCACCCATATTTATGGGTAAAAAAAAGCAATCAAAACAACAAAAATAAACAATTTATTTAAACACTTTTCATGAAGTATCATAAAAAGTGTTTAAATAAATTGTTTATTTTTGTTAGTTAGACTATATTTTGAAAATAAATAAATATACTACTACTACTAATGCATATTGTATTTAACCACATAAATTATAGTACTTTTATACTGATAAATAAAGCAATTCGTGCGAAATTATTCCCTGAACATTCCAACATATTCAAAAATGCACAACGTTAATGTTCAAATTTTCACTTCTGCCGGCACTCCCGGAGTGCAACACGTTGTTTTTTTTTTTCGGGTGTGAAATCATCAAATAAGTTCTCCCGCTTTGGGCGGAGCGGAATAGCGTGTTAGGCTCTTACTGACTTAAACCCACCCGTGTTCCTTCAGTTGTCTGCACGTTGCCAGGGGCCACGGCTCCCCTTAGGACTTTCCCGCAACCCCGGCAAAGTCTATAGGCACACCTCTGCCTAACCCTTCGGAGAAACTAAAGGCCCATATTACAATACAATATCTCGCTCAAAACTCAAGCATTACTTAAAACTCGTTTAAAGCCTTTTGATTGGTTGAAACTAGTTTTAAGTAATGCTTGAGTCTTGAGCGAGGATCTGTAAAGCCGCCCTCCGACGGTGCGCCATATCGCGGACGCACGCGCACGACGCACCGTGGGAAACCTAGCGTGCGTGGTAGCGCAGACGCGCGTTGTACGCGTGCGTGGCGGTGCGTCCTCGTGCGGGCTGGTGCGCGTTCGCGATATGGCGCACCGTGGGAGTTGGCTTTAATACGGGCCTCAGGCGTGATGTTAGTTATTTTCATTTACTGTTTACTACCTACATTGGAAATCACGAACAATAAACCATCGCTTGTATTAAATTAACTACGCGCACTGCCTCACTAGTGAATTCGTTACGCGAATTGACCGCGACCTGAAACAACATCTGAATAGAAATCACCTATTTAACCGATACCCGAATTAGAATGAAGTGATATGAGTTTTTATTACCTAATTGAGAGCTTGGCCCTTGTTTATTGCTTTAAGTTACTTTTAAATGAATAGAAATCCAATTCCCGTAGTTAAAAATGCTCAAAATCTAGTCGTAATTTTCATAGTTTTTTTCTAACGGAACAGACAGCTGTTCTGAGGGCTTAGTGTGAGTTTCATTTTACCGTCTCGATCAAACGCATCGACCGCGTTTGGCGCTCCGATTGGCAGCCGGCCGGCCTTCACCGGTGAAGGGCCAATCGGAACGCCGAACGCGCTCGATGCGTTTGATCGAGATGGTAAAATGAAACTCACACTAAGCCCTCTGTGGAGTTTGTTGCGCCACTTCTTCTTTCTAGCTAAAGCACCAGGACGTGGTGAAGGGCGGGCGTTTTGGGGGACAGTCTTATGTAATTTTGAAGTTCGAAAATTAGTCTAGTGTGAATAAATGACTTTTGAATTTTGAATCAAGAGCAGCAGCTTAAACAGCAATAATGATAAAATATATATGGAAAAAAGAGGTATTTTTGATGTTCTTATAATACGGTTCTTATTTAGGTACGTGACGGAGATGCTAAACCGAAAATAGTGTTAGGTTAGGTTAGAATAACACAGCACTTGATAGGTGATACATATACATAATCTACCTATACAACAAGTATTAGAAAAGGTGTGGTCAAAATTAAGTGAAGTATAGAACATCAAACTGAACCACTTCCTCCATCAACATCGTAATTGTACAAAATCAAACATACAAAATTTCAATACATACCTACTCGACATAAATGATATTTTTTTTGTGATTACTCGTTTGGTCCTATGAAGAAAGTTGTTTAGTTTGATGGTCTGTACTACAACTTTAATTTTAAACACACGCTGTATATTGAAATATGTAAAATTAATACTTTAAAGTAGGTACGGAAGTTCTATCGATTTATAATGTGTTCCAACTTCGTGTAAGTGAATGTAAATATTTACAAAACTTATGTGACAATGGCTTATGTTAACTATTTTTTACATAAGTTTTCTAAATATTAGGTTTAAAAAGATTGTATGTATGAGCAGAAGAAGGTGGTCTGGCCGAGGTCGCTGACTGCACTTCGTAAAACATTTTTCTAAAATAAAAAATATATTGTTTCCATACTCTATTGCTATACATTATAAAGCTTATAATACAGCAACTGAGCTGTACTGGGAATTATTAAGTAGGTAATCGATAGTCAAGTAGGTGCTTTGATGTAGTGGACTGTCGAGACTCGAGAGTCGCGTGACGTATCATATTCTGATTGGTCGACTGTGTAAGCTAAATACAATTCCGACCTACCGTATTTCAAAGCCAGTGGTACTCAACGTCGGATCACTGAATCCAGGCATATGAAACCGTGTAGGTGTTCCAACAAGTATCTATTAATATTGAAGTATGACGTCACGCCTATATTCTCAATTGTTTCGTGGTAGTGTTTAGTCCAATGATACAGAAAAGCCGTGTATTCATGGCAAATTAAAGTTGCACAACATTGTTTCAACAACATGTTTTTGTTGCAGGAAACATTCATGGTAGGTACATTTTGTACGTGAAACGTGTTTTCAACGTGTGTTACCCGACAGCAAAACAAAGTGAAGTTCCTGCAACAATGTTGGTCAACACGCAAGTAAAACCTTGTTTTCAATTTGCGTTTCCACGTGAAAATTGAACTTTGAGGCCTCAAAAATTTTTTTTTATAAAATAAGATGTTTTGGCTATGACCGCTTGCTTGACTCAAAGTATTTCAACAAGACTGAAGCTTTATAGCCTTCTTGAAATTCTAAATAAGTAGCAAGGACGAAGGTGTAAATGTCTAGTCTAGACAAGAACTGGTGCTAAAAATAGCCCTTTATACAGAACTGGTTATCCATTAACGTCTAATTTTCCTAATAAGAACTATTGTCACGAGTTCGTGTTTTTGTTTGTACCTTTAATTATAGTTGTGAATTACTTTCAGACAGTAAACAATAAATAATCCTTTGTGTGAACAACTAACAAACAACTTTCAGCTTCGAATGAATTATGTACTTAAAAGAGAAAGTTCTGTATGTTTAAAGGATTCAGTAAACCATCAGACACGTGTCGAATACTTTACTTTTAAATTAAGTTTGACAATTATGGACACAAGGAACAGACACAACACTGTTTTCTCTGAATTCTGTAGAAACACTGTATCTACCAAATTATCTCTCAAAGGTAGGCAACAGGTTTATAATTATATTACCTACGTCTCATTATTATGCCTGTGTTCCTCTTTGAGGAACACAGGCATAATAATGAGACGTAGACGTAGGTTAGGCATTCTTTATTTGATCTCATTCAGATTTTGTATAATTGTTTGCAATTATTAACCTATAAAAAATATAATTATGTATCACAACTCTGGTTCCAAGATACAGGCACCGCCTAGTTTGGAGGTCATCGCTTTAACATAATGAACGTCATCAACAGATACAGTTAGGTATTACAGATAAAATTATTATTTATTTATTTAAACTTCTCGCACACATTGAGGTACAAAGGCGGACTTAATGCCTTAGGCATTCTCTACCAGTCAACCAAGGGTGGTGAAGAGATAAGATGGCAGGTGCTCTGAATAAGAGGAGAAACCGTAAAAAAAATATATATATTAAAAAGATATCTAAATGCATTATAAATAAAATAGGCACACAAGTACATATATAGGTTATAAGCATATATAGCATATATACAAGCATATATAGGTTATGGTTAAAATTATTATGTTCTAATTTTAAGGTAGTAAATTGTAAAAATGTTTAAATAAATTTTTATCTTTACTTTCACCTTTTTATTATACTATACTAGCTGCGTCCCGCGGTTTCACCCGCGTAATGTAGTTTTTCCTTTTAATCCCAATGTTCCCGTGGGATTATCGGCATAAAATGTAGCCTATTTTACGCCCAGTGGCCTCAGCTATCTACTAGTGAAAGTCCCGTCAAAATCGGTCCAGCGTTTCGGTGATTAGCCGGAACAAACAGACAGACAGACAAAAAATTATAATTGTGTTTTTGTTGTATGGATCGTATATACTTTCATATGCATTTACTAAAAAGTTATTTTGACATTACAAACAGACACTTAAATTTTATTTATTTGTATGTATTGTATGTTTATTTATTTATTTATTTATTTAGAAGATTGTGGCGACATCTATATCGCCACGTGCGAACTACGCATCAAAGACCTGACGTCACACAAAATCCTGACGTCACACAAATCCTGCATTGCGCTATTAGAGTTTACCGCGCGAGCAGAATATACATAACTTTCCCGACATCAATCGTTGGGCAGTTGCCCGCCAGAGACGAAACCCGTCTGGTCGGAGGATCGTCCCTTTTCTATAGGGGATGAGCGAACAGTCCACCCTGTTCCTCATACCTCTAAACTATACTACACTAGTTAGTTAAATAGTAGTAAAAAAAAGAAAGAAAAATGCGTTTATTGGCATTATAATAAAAAACAAAACACCTTATAACTAAAAAAGAACAAAAACAGAAAACAATTATTATAATGCCAAAAGGGCCTCAGCTCAGCATAATGTCAGATGGCTGCACAAAGTGTGCCACCTGACGCTGATTTTTAACTGCAACCCACGAGTGCCATACACTTGAATATGAAAGACAGGGAAGTGCGAGTCCGATCTAATGAATTACATAATAAATTAAATGTAGTCTTATGTAGTAAAAGATCAACAGACAAAATCAAATAAAATGTTGTGACAGACGTGTGTGTGGTGAACAAGTTTTCATACATTTCATTTGTCTGTGTCTGTGCTAAATAAATTTAATTTCTTTCTTCTTTTCTTTCTTTCTTTCTTTCTTTCATACATACAACAAAATAGTCAGTCTACTGTTGTATAAGAATTGTTTTTTTTTTCTCGACTCGGATATGAGTTTGTAACAGAAAGTGGTTTAGTATGACGGGAAGAATCATCCTCTTGACTGTAGGTGACTAAGTCGCCACCTTGTGTTGCACGAATCCAGACTGCGGGCTGCTACTGAGAATTATAATTAATTAATTAGGTTTAGGTATTAATAAGGAATTGTAATTAGGTTTTTTTCATTGAGGACCCTCCATGCTCAGGTGTTCACCACTAAACTAAAGCGACAGTTCTAATAATTATACAGTATAAGCTGTGTTTTAACCCTACCTATATTTCACCTATTTCTATACATATTATAAAAATTCACATTAATTTCGTGTCTGTGACCGCTTGTATATCCGCTTGACTGTCACTAATGAGATACAATAAAAAAAAAAATGTTATTGAGCTGCATCAGTCTTTCGGACAGTTGAGCATCTACGAGTACGTCACCGGACAGCGGACCGGTTTTTTCGCCGGATTCGCGGTGGTGTATGGTTTATAATGAATGTGTGTACATGCACCGGACCAACAGTCCGAGTCGAGTCGAGTCGGAGTCCAACTCATACAAATATGAAAACACCGGGTCTTATGAAAAAAACGGGCGTCTACAAGCGACCTGTCTGTATGAACTGCGCAACGAATTTCAATGTGGTTTTCAACATCATTCAGAGAATTTAAGGCTCCCACAAACAGGCGCAATGCGACAGTGCCACGCAACTCTAATAAAACAATTTCTAAGAAAACTCCACGGTAAAACAATTACCGGTGACAAGTTGCGCCAGTCTGCACGAGCTGAGTTTATAATACATTCAATGACATTTATATTAAACTTACATTATTATATAGAAACCTGGATGTTTTATCAAGTAAAAAGCGGGTCGCTAGTTTATGAACAAATGCATAACTGAAATCACATACCTACATATTATATGCCGTAGATTGGTACTGTACACGGCCACATCACCACATGTATGTTGTAGTTGTAGCCCTACTTCCGTGTAAAGCCGATGTTCGGTGTCCATCTCACTGCTCACCGCCGGCGCCGGCGCCTGTGGGCCCGCCACGGCTGTACCGCGGCAGCGGTCGCTCTTGAAAACTACAAGTAATTAAACTTGCTACTCAACTATTATCTGTATACTCCTCCGAGTCAGAAACTTCGTCGTGTTTCGGGATGTGAAACTTTTCCTGTTGAAATTAACCCTTACTTTAATCCAAAAATCTTTGCGAAATCCTTTCATTTTCGAAACTTCTCCGCGAAACGCTAGTTTGTAGTTTTAGCTTCATACCGTTATTACAATATTGGTTTTGAGTTACTTCGTCATGAACGTGAACACACATGAGCTATTAATTAAACTATTGTCTATTAAGGTATCTTGATAATGACGGAAAATTATGATAAATTAATATGGACGCGTAATGTGATAAATCACATCGTGTAGCAATATCCCTGTAATTATGAAAATATGAGCAAACACTCTTAATTAGAAGATAAATTTCACGAGTACATCTACTCGCATGCGATGCGAGGCTCAGTTAACTCAGGCGGTAGGAAATTGAACATAACTCATTTTGAATTATCCGATTTCATAACAAGATGAATACTCAGTTCGAATTAATTTTGAACCAAATAACATGATATATAACGCAAACATTTGCTCAACGGTTCACTTCCTTGGAAAGTTCGAGTTCCGAGATGTAAGAATTTGAGATACTTCTTAACTAGACATATTTATGCAAAATTCAATAAATGCTTCAGGGTTTAATACCCTCCGCAAGTTATAGGGGAAAAACGAAAAGTGATCTCTCAAAAGTAATTGCCATTTCTGGTAATACGGCTTAGCTTTCAGATGTTTTTCCAAGAAAATTGAGTCACTCTAAAATAAATTCAATTTCACTTATCCAATCGACAACGTTCAGGATTTTGGACCCATTTTTCAAAGTAAAGTGAAACTTATAAAATGCGCATGTTACGCATTTATAATTATCAAGTAATCAAGATGCGCGAGTAGTTTATTAATAATTGTACAAGCAAGTACACTTAGGCCGTTTTCTCATTGGTCAGTGCGGGATCGTTTCGGAATAGTAAGCTCAGTAAACCGAAACGATACCGCACTGCTTTTGTTTACGGACCTGTCGTTGTGTTTTCGGTATAATTTGTGAAGTACCGCTTAATTAATTGAAATATAGCCGCCCGGTAAGCTTTTGGTATCTAGTATATCGAGGATGCTGATCCCGCACCGCTGACGTACCGACCAATGAAATAAATAACACCCACGAGAAGTGTGAGAAGTGTTTGTTACTCTGGACCATTCGGGTGTTAGATATCATAATAATATTCATTGTCCACAGGGTTCCGTTGGAATATCACAACCCTTACAGCCATTCTATCCCAGCTTCACCAAATGTAGTCACAACACCAGCTTTTAGCAGTTATATTACATTCACTACCTTAACTTGCAGAGCATTCGATTTGAACGCATCAAACAGCATACTGAACTAAATTATGATACTCGAATGCAGCGGTCCCACGGTACGTTACAATCTAATTACACTTAGGGACATACATGCCAGCTTTGAGTGAATTTTCCGCTAATTTTCTTCGCTGGCACGTTGTGTTGCGTTCAAGTGCTTGGTGACACATGGTTTAAACGATTAGCGACACGCAACTCTGCAACAGTGTGGAAAGCACACATGACTAGGAGAGTAGCAGAGTTGGAGATTCTAGGAATCTGTAGGCTATGTATAGCATGTGCTCTAAGAGTCTAGAACACACAGCAGATACGTGTCTTGAGCTTCCAAGTGCCCGGCTTGCTATCTTAGACTAAAGCTTGTGATAACGTGGGCGGGATGAGGTTTTATTTATGCTACTTTGGTTTTTCTTTACGTTAGTGTAGGTACTTATTCTCGGCCTTTTTCATTAGGTTTTGCTTTGCTTTATAGATTCTGGTAAATTCTTTTACACATGTTTATGTGGGCATTAATAGAGGTAACGAAAATACACTTTTATAGCACCATCTTGATGTGGGAATAATGTTAACTTGATCATAAGAGCCTTTCAGGGTTCAGTTACGCAATCAATTTAATAATATAGAGTGGGGCTAGTTGCTGTTGTAGGCTATATTGATCATTTGATCACCTGATCTGACGTATTAGACAAGGCTAGATAGTTTAATAGTCGATAGACAGATTACGATGAGTCAATTTATCAAATCAGCCTGTTGAGTTGAGGGATATGGATTTCATAATTGAAGTGTTTACACTTTACTTCATGAAATTCTCTCTTTAATATAGCCGTATTAACACGAAAATATTAAAAATTCTTTATTATTGTGTTATATAACTAACGAAGCTCTTCAAAATCATGCGACGCGGATTTCTATTGCCTCTCTTTAAACACAACCGGTGAATCCGAATCAAGATATAGAGGAAAATCCGACCGAACCCACAACATTATGTAGCATTTGCAGTAATAAATCATGTGATGATCCTCATCTTGTCAGTTACAGAAAGTAGTCGTATCATCCCTTCTCATTTAGCGTAATGTGGATAGTACAAAATCCTGTACGTCTTTATTCTTTAGTACGCGCCCCACGTAGGCCGTTGGATCGTAAAATCCTTTTGCCCCAAAACGGCCTTGAATAGCACACAACTAGATCACAGATACGGACTTATATCACAATATGCTGCTAGTTTTTCTTACATGGATTACGGATTTTGTTTACTGAATCAGAATTCGCATCATTCCTCTTTGTAGCTTATTGTGAATCGCGTTTAAAATCGCTACACCTATTCAACATTGAATTCTTTTGTGCAAATGTGAATCGATTGAAATGTAAACATTTTTATAGCGCCGTGCTTCAAAAGGAAAAGAAATCGTATAAAGATCACTCACACGTCCGCTGTCAAAAATGTTTGATGTAAAAGTCTGCATAATTTATATTTGAACATGTTTGTGAGACATTCATGGTGTGGCTTTGCGACAATCATTGAGTATTGAGAAAAACACATTAGAAGAGCTTGGAAAATTGTATGAAAGAAAAAACATCTATCATACAATTTACGGCTTATAAATAAGAGAAAATTTATGTCATTTCGTTCGACACCTCGACATAGATACCAATACCTTCAGTAGAAGGTACCTATCTCCTCACTCAGGCCCCGCACACGGATCTCCTTGCAACAAATACATCACGTAGTTCATAGGATTTCATTTTAGTGTCGAATACGTTTTCGATTTCGGAATGCTTGCTGTCGAAGGTGAAATTCATGTGACAGACAGAATACTAAAGATGGTCTGTTTTTGCTAATACACACATCAAAAGTGTCTAGGGATCAACGTATATTTTTGCAATAACTTTTCTCCTGATTGATATTAATTAAAATTTTCTTTAAGGATTCATCAAATAAAGTGTTTTCGTTTGTCACAGTAACGATAAACCAAGTCACCTTTGCATTAATAAAGAAATTTGCCATTTTCCTAATAAAGGGATTTTTGACATTTGAACCACTAACATTAAAGTTCGAAAAAAAGACTGAAATAACAGTTTTCTTTAAAATTTTATTGGGTAACTTAAACAATTAATAATCCGTGTTTCTACCGCGAACACTAACAACACAGGAACATCGGTTTGGCATACTCAAAATGAGTTCATCCAAATCACGCTGTGGAATGGCCGCCCATGTTCGTTGCAACAACAAAAAAAGGTCTTCTTGCGACTGGATACCCTCCATATTCGGCAGAGCTCTTCTCTGTAGCATATCCCATGCATGCTCAATCGGGTTCAAGTCTGGCGACTGAGCAGGCCAGGGCAGGACATTGATGTTAGCTGCGGCGAGAGTCTGTCTTACAACTCTTGCGGTGTGCGGTCGTGCATTATCATGCATTAACTGAAATAAGGGACCGATTTGCACTTGTAGAGGAACGATGACGTCTGATACAATCGTCTCAGCATAAATTTGAGCGTTGAGGTTGCCTCTAATCCAAATCAACTCAGTTCTTCCGCCGATCCAAATACCCGCCCATACCATGATGGTTCCACCACTATAAGGATGGACTTCCTGGCAGGATTTTAATCGCTGTTGGCGTCCAGGGGTTCTCCAGTGTCGTATACGTCTTGTATCCGGTCTCATACCAAAACGAGACTCATCAGAAAAGCACACGAAACGCCATTGTTCTTCTGCCCAATTTCTGTGTTCAAGAGCCCATTGATATCGAATCCTACGATTGTGCATTGCTATAGGTGGTACCCGTAGCGGTCTTCGGGAATGAAGGTTCACTTCATGCAAGCGGTTTCTGACTGTTTGGTCGCTAATTAAGTTCCCTGAAGAGTGATGAAGCCTCACGGCTAACATCATGGCGGTTATTGTTGGAGCTCTTCGAGCTAAGATTTGAATGTATCGGTCTTGTCTCCGTGTGGTGCAGCGATACCGTCCTCCATGGCGCTCAGCCACGGTACCAGTGCTTCGGTAACGTGTCCAAAGTCGACTGATAACACTCTGACTTGTATTCAGAGCTAAAGCCACAGTACGTTGCCGGGAACCAGCTTCTATCATTCCCACGGCTCTGAGCATTTCTTCCCTGCTTAAATGACGTCGCTGCTCCATAATAACGTTGGTTTTAATCAGTAGTAGGGAAACAGTAGCACTAATAATGTCTTCAATGCGTTGTATGTTTTTATAGGGAAAATATTGACAGCTGATTTTCATCTTTTACTCGAATTTGATTCACAGTTCCTGATTCAAATTATGAAATGCACCAAAAAGGATCCATATAAATTTATAAAATCATAAATTTATTACAAAGCCACATCTCAATCTCAAGAAATCCGCATAAAAATGCTTGATCCCTAGACACTTTTGATGTGTGTAGTTGGTGTTGGGCAGAGTGGTCTACGGACAGCGCGTTTGAGCAGTAAACAATATGCATTTCTATATTAATATTTTATGATTGTGAAATATTGGATTGTGTAAATTGGGCTTCGATTTTAGCAGTTCAACTAGTGGTCAGAGTAGGCCAACCGTAATTACGTACCTAGTCTCCGTAAATTCAAATACAAATTATCCAGATACCGAATACACAATTAAATATTTGATAATAATATTTTGATATTACGTAAATACCTATCTACTAACAAGAAAATCACGTCTATCCCAATATAGAAAAAAAAAGTAGATAACTCAAAGCAACGAGAAAGGTTAGTCTTGTACCTTCGAGCAATTCTTCCAAGACGCACATACAGTCTATTCAATACTTTTAAAGAAATACGTGACTGCATGCGTTTCGATAAAATGCTTTTTAGACGTGTGAAGATTGCCATTACGAGAGAGTAGGTATAGTCGTTGCAAATCTCGAGCTCGCGTCATGTGACTTTTATGTCATTGACTTAAGGTTTAAATTACAACGATTATCACGCTTTCATGAACACTATACCTACAGGTATTTGTGACGGGGTTTCAGTATTCAAGTAACAGATGACTGACTTGAAACGTCTGAAAGCTTTGACTGTGAAATCAATATTCAATCAAAGCTAGTGCACCAGTTAACTGCTTCGGGTTGTCAATAGCACGAAATATGGTTTGTGGACAAATAAACAGTTGAGTCTGTCGACCATGTTTAATTTCGACCAGAACATAAATATTGAACAACAAACTAACCAGAACAAGACAAAGATGGCGGAACGGACTTGTACCGAAAGGAAAACCAGGACACAGGCAACAATATCTAAGAAATAAAATTAAAATGAACTGATAAATCTATATGTACCAGAGTGAAAATTTTGAAAGAAACATCAGGACAAACACGTTGATCTTTCTAAATATTTTGCCGAATAACAAGGCGCGTTTTTGTTCACAGAATTAGGGTAACTTTTCCACTAAATAGGTTTGCGACTACTAAATAAATTATCGCATTGCGTTACAGAGAATTATCAAATTTTCTGAGAAAATAAAGTCACAGCTTTCTAATTTTCCCTGAAAATTGAAGGCTTTAAAGATAAAATAATTTTATTTTTCAGTTATTTTGTCTAACTAAGGATAGGTTACCTTACCTACCCATCCTCCTTCCTAAAAACATTGAGTTTGTAAGTAATATGCAAGGAAAATTCAAAGTAAAGTAGGACCTACATGATTTTGATCACTCTAGGTACAAGTTATTCGTAGCGTATAACATAACCGTCCAAGAAAAAACATCTCCATTTTCACACAAACCACAGTAGCTCAAAAGCAAATAATAAAAGCATTTTAAACTAAAGCTACTTAAACTAACTATTGTTAAAGGAGTTCTTAATACAGCGCGCAGGAGTGGTCGTTATCAATGCTCACGTCGCGTTCGCAGTTTACGTTGAAGCAGAGCAGTGGCAGCATTTCCTGCGAAACCGGCGCCGTATCGCGTCCATTGTACGTCCACTGGTTCCGCATGAACAAAATTCTGCACATAGTTTGTTCCGATACTGTGCAATAACTTTGTGCATGTGCACGCCGCAGGATCACTGAGAACTTTTGTAGGCTCAAGTTTTGAGCTAATTAGCTGTTCGTGGTTTTTTAAATGAATAAACTTTGCTTTAGTTATTGGCAAAGTTGTGGTTGAGTTCCGTAAGCCAATATGAGGTTATTTTAATTGGTGTTTCAATAGTTTTTGGCATAATAACCAGCAATAATGTTAATAAAAATAAAAATCCAAAAGTGCTCGCCTCATAGACATAAAACATGTTGAGGATAAATATTGCGGATTTTTTAATAGAAAATTCATCGATTTTTGTTAATATCTTTTGAACGGTTATGAGTTTGATAACGAAAATCAATAGGGCTCATCTGAAGGATAAAAGAAGATTTAGATTAATCCATTGTGTATGACGACTTGAATCGTGACGATAAACAGACACACTTCCCATGCAACGGAAATCACTATACGTACTTTTTTAATTACATTTTTGGTTACATATGTCTAGGAATATCTATCTAATAATATATTAATCTGGTAATATCAAGTGTCTAGTTTAAAAAACTTCCTTGCTTAACAAATTGTTAGTCAATTTTGACATGGCGACATATCGGAACACTCGCATACGCTGAAGCGTTTTTGAAGCGTGCAAGTGCAAAATTTGTCGCGGGAAAGTCCGTAAGGGATACCGTGGCCCTTGGCAACAAACAGGCAACTGAAAGAACACGGGTGGGTTTTAGTCAGTAAGAGTGACACGCCCTCCCGCTCAGAGCAGGAGAAGTTATTTGATAATATCCCACCATCGATCACTAATAAAGAACTAGATACACAATCCCAAACAAAAGTTCTCTTAAAACTGTCACCAAAATGTGTTTAAGTAATAATAGTTGAAATGAATATACATTAATGTAAATTAAACCTTAAACGCAATGCTTAAAGTTTATTTCACAAAGCTATGTTCAAAACGCAATAAATTTTTACGACCGATATTATGTGGCATGTTTACCGTCGGAGCGTTCGAATGCTACTAAATCAAAAGCGCACCCAAATGTTCAAGTGGGTGCTCATTCGATGAGGACACTTTTTGCCGCTGATTGTGTATCTAGTTCTTTATTAGTGATCGATGTATCCCACCCAAAAAAAGGCGTGCAAAATTTAACAAAAAACTGTACTTATTTTATTAGTAGTTGGTATCTTCATAAATTCCATTAATATTGTAATGGCCATTCGGTTACACTTTTAATGCACTCTATCTAATAATTTGGGGGACTTTAAAGTTAACTGCATACAAAGATGTAGTTCCTACCTATGTTCATTACCTTAAGTACTCCGTTATTAAGACAAATAACATCAAAAATTCAATCTCAAAAACGACATTTCACAACAAAACACACGGGAACGACAATCGCTTCACAGTAATGTAGGTACTAATATATCATTGTTATGAATAAAATGCAAAATTTTGGCAACAATATCCGGCCGTAACAAGAGACAAAGCTGAGTGTGCGCGGTGATATTATGCACATTAATAATATCCAGGTTTATGCAACCAGCATTATTTTATACCAACTAATGCACTGCACTTACGACGTGAAAACAGCTTTGAGAGATGGTACAAGTAATGTTGAACTGAACTTTGATCGGTAAACAGACAAGTGTAACAACACTTGTGTGTGTTACCGATCAAAGTTCAGTGCTACTGCTGAATAATTTGCGAAGTGTCAGATTTCAGAACGTTTTGTGTTGATTCATTGGTGTTTGGCTTGTCTTTACTTTTCTCAACGCATTTAAAACATATTTGGTTTGGAAATCTGTAGATTTACTACCTTGTTCACTCGGTAACTTGTTGTTTCGGTATAACATATCGATGGAATAAAAAAACAACGGGTTACACTACGGGAGTGCCGGCAGAAGTGAAAACTTGAACATTAACGTTGTGCATTTTTGGATATTTTGGAATGGTTAGGGAATAATTTCGCACGAATTGCTTTATTTATCAGAATAAAAGTACTATAATTTATGTGGTTAAATACAATATTCATTAGTAGTAGTATATTTATTTATCTTCAAAATATGGTCTAACAAAAATAAACAATTTATTTAAACACTTTTCATGAAGTATGTTTTGATTGCTTTTTCTACCCATCAATATGGGTAAACTTTCTTACCTCGCAATCTTTACGTAATGTCAAAGACTATTTATTTTGATATTTACTTTGTCGGTTGCTAGGCAACGGATCTTACGGTCACGTCCTGACGCGAGTTTAACATTGTTTACCCATCCCAAAAAAAGTGCACAACGCCGCTAAAGAAGTTTTCACTTCAATTTCTACATGTGAGTTTGGCCCTAAATCAATCATAAAGAAATATTTAAAAAAACAATGAATGAAAAATATGTAGTAGTGCTGCGCGACCCGACCAATTAAGCCGCTTTACGGAAAATAAAACAATTCCCGCCACCATCACGTTCAATCAATCTTCCTAGCCTTTTCCCAACTATCTTGGGGTCGGCTTCCAGTCTGACCGGATGCAGCTGAATACCAGTATTTTAAATGGAGCGACTGCCTATCTGACCTCCACAACCCAGTAACTGGGTAATACGATACCCCTTGGTAAGACTGGTGTCAGACTTTCGGGCTTCTGACGACTCGTAACGACTGTCAAAGATCCACAAAATGACAGCCGGGACCAACGGCTTAACGTGCTTTCCGAGGCACGGAGGAGTCTCGGTATGTAAAGATGGTCACCCATCCACTGACCAACCCCGGCAAGCGTAGCTTAACCTGATGGATCGACCCGTGCGGCTTGTTATTACTTAGCCACGAGCTCCTCATCTCGCCACCATCACGTTCAAAGCCTAAAAATATCAATTATACTCCAACGATTTCAATCAAAAGTAATTGACGTGTCAATAACAGGATGCGGACAGTAGTTAGGTAGATATTAGCAAAAATTGTTTGAAATATTTGTGTTGTTAGCCAGGAATATGTTTTAATAATGATTTACGGTACACCAGCTTTAGAATGCAGTAAGTATATCTAGTGGAAAAGAAGAACAGATTTTTCTGCTCTACTAATTCCTAGAATAAAATAACTAGTTAGCTACTATGTAAGTTAGTAGTTTATACAGAAAAAACATGCTAAGCAGTAACACAGAACAAGTGACTATGTACCTATCATTAACTACACTAATATTAAAGCTGAAAACTTTGCTTTTTATATTTGTTTGAACGCCTTAATCTCTGGCACTAAGTACTAGTTGGATTTGAAACATTATTTTTGCATTTGATAACCCAATTCTTTATTAGGGTTTTATGCTATTGTTTGATGTTAAATAGCATATAACCCTAATAAAGAATTGGGTTATCAAATGCAAAAATAATGTTTCAAACAACAACAACAACAATAATGTTTGTTGTTTTGTTTGTTTGTTTGTTTGTTTGTGTGTTTGTTGTTTGTGCTCGAAACAAAAAGAACAAAAGTCAGAAAGAACGCTAAGCGAAAATGAAGTAATAGAACGGGCGGGCGATGCGATGCGACTGCGACACGACGCGACGTGGCGGGTTGGGGAATTAGGACGAAGTCGGCGCAGAAGCTAGTAAATAAAAATATTCTTTAGAGTGCTACAAGGATAACCAACGGGAAAGTCCAAAATGGATACCGTGGCCCCTGGCAACGTACAGGCAACTGAAGGAGCACGGGTGGGTTTTATTCAGTATGATTTCCCACCCACAAAAAAAAGAGGTAATTAATAAAAATTTGTGAAAGTGTCAAAGAAATTTTATTGACAATACAAGATGGCGGCGTTAGCACCGCGCCAAAAGAACCTTGTAGCGCTGTACCTGTACCTACTTGTAAAGTATGGTCACTTCTACATATCTATGGACTTAAATATCTAGCCTGTATTAACCTATTATAGATCAATCACTATAACTTGTCCCTTGCCGTCATGTTGGCACCATTGGTTGTCAAGCTTAGTATATTTATAGAGTTCAAAATGACGACTGACAGAACAATCTACCAATCGCGTCACGGGACAAGTTATAATGAAAGCGCTGTACACGACAAAGGCCTCGCCCTCCTTTTTCCTGCCTGAAGTGTTGTCCCATCATGAACAATGAGTGTGCTAAAACATCAATTAAAGTTTCATTAAACAGGACCTCGATTGCCGCCGTTGTGGGTGTCAAAATAAAGTTTGGTTTCGCGAATGAAGTCAGCTCATCAACGAAAATGATTATAGGTGTCGCCGACGCCGTCTACGCCGCGACGCTTCGTTGGAATACGACTAGGAGAACTGTTATTATTATTACTGCCGTAACCCTTTCCTTAAGTCGACTTTTACGGCTTGCTCCGGATGACTAACAGCTTTTGTTTGTATAGGTACTTGTCTTGTATGACTAGATGCAGTCGTGTTTGTTTAATGTTGTAAATAATATACCTATCTACGCATTTACCGAAGCATTGTGTGGCTGTTTAACTATATTATGTTATCTATGACTTTTTAAATCCTTTTAGGTAAGTCATTATGATCATTTCAGCCAAAAGACGGTACAGCATGTACAGTCACGAGCACCAATATGTATACCTACACTTAGCAACTTTTAAAAGTGATTTGCTCCTACTGTGTTGATTGTTATTTTATGTTGTTAAAATAACAATCAACACAGTCGAATATAGTCTTTTGAAACCCATATTATAAAGAATTTTGCTAAGTACATACATATTGGTGCTCGCGACTGTACCGCCACTTCGAACAGTTCTGTGTTTCACGCATCCAGCGAATTGCTGCAGCTTTCACCAGATCATCGGTTCACCTTGTTGGAGGCTTTCCAACGGTACGTTTTCCGGTACGCGGTTCCCACTCCAGAATCTTATTGTTGTAGGTAAGTAATTTGAGTTAACTTAATGTCATTTACGATTCACACATCTTGACTATGGACTGCTATGAAAACCATTTCGAACAATCTGGGATTCGAATCCAAAATTTCACGATCGTTCATTTATGCGCGTTTGTCATCGTAAACCGATGAGGCTGTTACAGTATTTTATTAATAACTAAAACACGTTTCAATGCCTGTTCGAATTCAGCAGCAAGAGTGTGCAACGAGGAAGTGGGAAAATGTAGCCACATGAAACTCATTCAAGAATCGAAACCGGTTAAGTGCTAAGTGGGGAGAGGCCCGGGCTGATGTCATTACTTCTTATGTGTTCGTTCTCTCCACACCTAATCTAATCACCTATCTACCTGCAGAGAGCTTTATCGTTTCATTTCGGATTGAGGAAACTTCAAACTTGTAAGCGACATTAAGATGTTTTTGGGAGAAATGCAGCCTGTGTAAAGATGCTTGATACTTCTAATGAAAGCGCATGCATTATGTTCATGAATATTGACAGATCTTAAAATGTCATAATGTAAGTCACGTACTGTCAAGGAATAAATATGTTCAGCAACTTATTATTTTTCCGACATTGCTAACATTTTGAATGAAAATACAGTTTGAAATGGTGAAAAAGGATTTTGTTTGAAAATTGCTTAACTATAATCGCTCCTTGACCGTACCTAGGTACGGTCAAGGAACTCGGTTCCGAACTTAAGAGTAACATATGCATATAAATGCACTAACCACTAGTAATAACTTTTATAAACAACGAAAGTTGGAACAGCTTTCATAATTGAGATATAAATAATAAACTGTGAAGTTCGTAGATGAAAACATTAGGTGTGACGTAGAAATAATAGCTACTGAAACTCAGACGCAAAGTATAATTAATAAAGTAACTATGAAACAACATCGTACAGGGGCTAACGACCTGTCTAGATACTCTTCATACGTGTCCATAGTATATATCATGTTTTTCAGATTTGAGAAGTAAATTATCTAAATCGCATACACATAATATCGTCACCGTGTAGTGAATATTAAAGAAAAATGAATTCCTTTTTGTTATGTAGAAAATCTCGTAAAGCATATTTAGAACAAACGTGCACAGCTCTCAGATGCTTCTCATGCTTTTTATTGATAATAATGAACCTACGAGAACGTCAATGACGTAATTTTTCAGACCTTTTTTATCTTACTCGGTAAAATATGCGTTTATTGCAACCAGGATGTATTCACTGAACGGCGACGATATGAAAAAAACATAGATTCATAATTAATTTTTAATTCAGAATTTATTTACCTGTCCACTTAGGTTATATCCCAATCTAAACTATGTAGATACTCCTCTATTTCAATTCCACTATAATATAAGTTGATAGTAATGTCCTTATCCCATGTATCATCACGATTATTATAACAGAATAATAGTTCATAGAAACTCTTTCGTTCTAAAGTTCATAAAATGCTCAAAGCTACGTTTTATTTTACCATTCTACTTGGAAGTGTATTGGAATACTGTTCAATAACATTGTCTTACGCAGTGAACTGTATTGAGAGTGTTCGGAGAAAATGTCTAAAGTGGATTCGCTACAGATATGGTTTTTCTAAATATACCCGGTCTTACTTAGAGAGAGCGCCCAGCTCCATTTAAATTGTTTGCAAGTTTTGCGACTCACATAAGGGCGATTGCACGCTGAAAACAACAGGTTCTAATTAACTTGCATGAGATTCTGCAATTTACGCTGGACTCCTTTATTTTGCTTTCTCTTTTAAACTTAAATATTTAAAGCAACCTGAGCTCCGGAACGAAAACTTTTCATTTTAAATGTTTAAATACTGCTCATTACAACCCTATAATGACAGTGTGCCGTCTTTGTGAGTCAACATGACATTGTATTCTACATCTTCGAGTATTTTACAATACTCGAGAGAAATGTCGTAATATTTACCGACATCAATTCTCCTAAAGCCCTTTCTCTGTTTGCTTTTAATGGTTTCTTAATACTTTTTCAAGACCGTCTTTATTGATTCTCTACGTAATGTTTATGTATGCTTAGCTCCACGCTGTTATTGTACTTTGGAAGGAAAGGCAAAGATCTGGAAGCCCTGAAGAGCCCACGCGGTGTGAACCCCCTGGGGGCACGATGCCGTGGGTTGTCGCCCACATCTTGAGCCGCTATAGTATCTTGTAAATGTGTAGGAAGTAGGGATCCCGTGGGAGTTTTTACTGAAACGGTCATAATAATGAGTAGCAATTAATTCAATGTAGGTAGTCGGTTTCTAGCGTACTCTATCTATAACTCAAGTGTCAACCTCTAATAATAAAAGTTCTAAGTTCTACGTCAGTTAAATATGCAGCAATACTGTAGAACACTACATAAAATATTAACGCTCCTGACATTATTTCATAATGTCAAGTACATAACCCGTAGTGTAGATGGATCGTTATTTAAATTAAGGGCAGCACATAAATTAAATTACCGAGAAAAGTTTTAAATTGCTCAATTTATTTAAAGTATTATCAGGACATGGCCAGGGTATTCACCAGAAGCGTTTGAGGCGCTTTATGTCGTGGTTATAAAGTCGTTAAAATTATGCAGGCTCCTTTATTACGACGAGTTATTGGACGGCCTGAAAATACATCAACTTACAATGTATGCATGTCGATAGTGTTAGCTTTTATCTTATAACGATATATCAATAGAACCTCTGAATGATTCAAAACACTGTTATGGCTTCATTGCGCCAAATAGTAATGAATATTATAGGACACGCACAAACTTTTTACATAGATAAAGAAAAAAGTCCTAGAATTGAAATTTTACAGTCCACAGTGCTTGTGCCAAACATGGCGCCGACCATATGTTGAATACACAATTACAAGTATTTCGTAGCGTTATCTGAAATTGAAATCCGTATTATAGCCAAATACTTCGTCCGGTATAAGAAACAGTGTTATATCGGTTGCGAGGACCTTTCAGCTAGTGTGTAAAATGAAATGAATTTAATTAACATACTAAACACCATGTTTTTGAAGTGAACATTTCTTTAGCTGCATTGTGCACTTTTTTTGGGATGGGTAAAAAATTTTAAACTCACGTCAGGACACGTGACCTGATGGAAAATTCGTAAGACGGAGGGAGAGTAGAAATGTTGTTGACAGCGTACTCTGTTTTATTTTTTTGGAATTAATTGATGGAGCTACAGCTTTCGTTCTTGTACTGACAGCAAACCACATAAATTCCTGACATTTTTTTTAAAAGGCGTTACATTGTATCAAAAAGTTTCTTAGTTTTCACTTCTATCGGCAGTCTCCAAAGACTGCCCGATGCTCCCGATGCTCTATCCCCGATGCTCTATATTAAAATGCCTATCTAATGACATGTGTGTGGTTGTTATTGGTGCTTGGACCAGCTTCCATACATTTTTGCCGATCATCCTTTTTACCACTATACTCGTATAATGGCCAATAATGTCTGTGGTCTGTTTTTGTCTATGGGCTTGTAGCGGTTAGACCGCCACATACAAAAAAAAAAAAATTGCGAAACAAAAAGACATGACGTCACACAATTCCTACATCTCGCAGTTAGAGTTTACTGAGCGAATAACATAGATAAGACTATCCGAAATCAACATATGAGCAGTTGCCCGCCAGACATAACACCCGTCTGGTTGGAGGATCCTCCCTTTTCTATGGTGGATGAGTGAACTTTACACCCTGTTCCTCATACCTCCAAATTGGTGACCCCGAGTATGAACGTCAACGCAGCCTTCGTGCAACAACTTCAGCGTGACGTCATCATCATCACTCCCGCAAGCTTTCCTGAGGCAAGTCACACAGCCAGCCAGCACCCACGGCTTTAACGGGTATCCTGACCACCAGCATGCAGCGAACGCGCATTCCTGGTCATCACCCTCAACCACAACCCGGCGCTGTACCACATCCGACTCACTGGATGACGACGCACCGCCACCCCGACTCAATGGGGAATCACCGCAGACAGTTCCGACTCACCGTGAACTATGCGGCACCCGGTTCCGACTCACTGGAACCACAGCTGGCACTGTGAAGCATCGCAAGATCCAAGACTCAGCCCACTATCGACCTCCGGTCTCCGGAGGGGAGTGATGTAGCGGTTAGACCGCCACATACAAAAAAAAAAAAAATACGAAACAAAAAGACATGACGTCACACAATTCCTACATCTCGCAGTTAGAGTTTACTGAGCGAATAACATAGATAAGACTATCCGAAATCAACATATGGGCAGTTGCCCGCCAGACATAACACCCGTCTGGTTGGAGGATCCTCCCTTTTCTATGGTGGATGAGTGAACTTTACACCCTGTTCCTCATACCTCTAAAGGCTGACAGTTATTATCGTCAGTAATTCTGAAAAATGTCAAAAGTGACGTAAAGAAAGAAAGAAAAGAAATAAAGAAAGAAATATGTTTATTTGGACACAGTTCGTGAAACACAAAATAAAAAAGTAAAATTTTAACAATAATAATGTGTTCCTCACGGCGCGCGAGACGTCAAATCGTCCGGGCTCAACCGGTTAAAAATGAAAAAAAAATTCAGTAAAAAGTAATATCAATGATGGATCGTTATATTAGGAGATATCAATACCAATCGCCTCGTAGTGACGACGTGAGAGAGACAAATTTAATTTCACTTTAATATTTTAAAAGCGTTCGTCGCTTTAATCGCCTTTATTGAAGCTGGATTTTATTGATAATTTTATTGGTCGTGACAGAATAATTTTAATGATGGCGCCATCACCACTGAAAATGCGTTTGGAACGGCAAATGTATAAAGCTTTTAACCAAATGAAATCCATATATTACCGAATAACACACTCGTAACTCGGTGATATAAGTCGCTCAGAAAATTGCCTGGCACAATGTAGTCTTGATAAGCATCGCATACACTCGTAATTGGTCTGTTTTATGCACGTAAAATAGTGCATAAAACTTTAGCTAATTCATTTTGCGTAAACGTTGCTGTTTGCACTCAATTACTTTAAAACGCTGCGACAGTAAAATGCTGCACGAACAGGATAACAAAGGATTTTCTAATGAAGTGTTTACAGAAAGAAACCTGTTTGGTGTTTCTCAGTTTTAGATATTAAACTGCACGAGAGAATCGAACCACTTCTGATAGACTTTTTGGAAAAAATATTTTTTAACACGTTCAGTCCTCCTGTAGGTCTTATCTAGTTGCATGTAAGACGCTTGGAGCCCTCGCGGAGGACTCATTTTAAATGAAGGTTTTACTTAGCGAATACAGGATTATAAACTGAAACTAAAAGCTATTGTATATTTAAAAAAGATTTATTAGTATAAAATGCGTTGGTTTTAAAATCCAAGCATTTATTTTAATATTTTTTTAATGTCTGTGTCCACTATTTCAGGGGTGGAAAACCATTTTTACGGTGACAATGTTCATAAAAAAATTAAAAGGTTTGGACACCCCTGTCTCGGGATCAGAGCTAGTTATGATACTTTCATAATTTTTATATTTATTACTATTTCACGTCCCCAACCCACTAGTACATGAAAATACTACATATAGGGACAAGATGAAAAGTGGATGGAGTCGAAAGTGAGCTACAAATATTATAAAACAATTGTTCACAAAAATGTGCATTCTAAATTCGATCAAGCATCTGTACCTGCACCAATATGATAATATTATCGTATATTGCGTTAGTTAGAACATAATTCTATGAAAGTAATTTGCGTAATCAATTAAAGTATTAACGGTGTCGTGTTCAGACTGCATCGTATTAATATGCTAATGTTAGAGAATAATATTGATTAATTATCAATATGAATTATAATTCTAAAAGTTGTTTGCTGTGTGTTTTGCATCAATTAAGATATCTTTGTTTGTGAAACATCAATCATTAAAGATAAGCAATCAAAATTTCTAAATTCTAGTCCCAAGTGTGTCTCGCTGAATTTTTTATTCGTTCAGCATTTTAATAAATAAAATTGCGTCCTTGGTCGTTAGGTTCGGCGGAATTTAACAAAACATCGTGATCACATCCATCAAGCTGTCGTATTGTATAGACGGAGGTCGGTCGATGGTATAAGTAGAGGGTTTTTATTATGCGAAATGCCTTTAAATCTTCATGTTCATAATGAATGAACGAAGTTTCGGTTTTTTGCGACGGTGAAAAAATGTATAAGAAAACTTTCGGTGATTAAAGAAGAGCTAGATATAAAAACTATTCAAATATATTTTGTTAATCGCTACGGGTGACGTGCTTAAAAAGTTAAAGTCCTTTGTCCAATTTAGTTTTTTAGACCCTTCAGGTCTAAAAAACTAAATTGAGGCAGATACCATTCAAACGTTTCCCAAAAAATTTGGTACGTATAACTCTGTAAACTAAAACTCACTTTAGGTACTTTATATTAGCAAAAAGGTTGACATAGCTAATCTTACTCTAGAATTTAAGTTTAAAAATTTCACTAAGTTCTTTCGCTGCATTTTCTTGTGAACGACGGCTACGTAACAAAAGGTCATAGATATTTTATAAACTTTGAAACTCGGCAGAGAGTTGTCGGTTTGTTCGATAAGAAAGTTTAGTTCGTTAAGTAGGCACATTAGGGGGAAACAGGAAAACATTAAGGCGTGTCGTCGACAGTGGCTCGACGCCAGACGCTATTAAAATATGCTAACCAATTGGACGCACTGACTTCATTTCGACTTGTCCTCTTTTCTGCCAGCACCCCAAAACTTAATGGTGTAATTTGCACGGAATAATATTGAATCTCGAGCATCAACTTCATCTAATGTATTTAGAAGGACATACTAAAACTTCATAAGCAATTTGATTTTACGATTTTATCAGCATCTGGATTTCTTTATCTGAACCTACCTTATACCTACAGGGTGTTAAAGTAATTGCGTGTCATAGTTTAGGGGTAGGTTCTGTATCGATAAAGGAAACTAGGAAAAATAAAAAATAAATCCAGAAAAATAATATTACAAAAAAAGGATCGACCTAATTTAGTTTGGAATCAGGTATTTACAAAGATTAAAAATCAACTTATTTGCGCATGTTTTAAGTTGATTTGATTGCTATTTTAAGTTAGTAGGTACTAAATTAGGTTGACCTTGGAATTTTTATTTAATGTTTTTTTTAAATTATTTTTCTGGTTTATTTTTTTTATTTTTCCTAGTTTCCTTTATCGATACTGAACCTACCCCTAAGCTATGGCACGCAATTACTTTAACACCCTGTATAATATCAATCAATTACATTAAAAATAATGTGTTTCAAAACCACTAAAAACTTATCTAGTAAAACAATAGGACCGATTTTCTTTACTGGCTAGAACGAACCGATAGCTTCAGTCCCACAACCAAAATCACGAACCATTGTTCGGGACCTAAGCGAGATTGAACTGAACTGAGTAATTATTAGCTGCTGAAGCCGGCAGCTCTGACAAACAAATGATCAGGAAACAATAAAGGAGTTTGAGTAACGGAACCAAACGTCGATGATTTAATATTTGTCGTTGCGTGTGTGGAATGTAGGTACCGTCAAACAAAGCTATGAGTGTACATGCAGTTGACTTGCTATTACTGCTTGCTACAGTAACCACAGAATAGATAATAGTACTGACGCAGTAACCAGCAACAGTATTGTTTTTGGTTACTGCGTCAATGGTGCCGATTCTCTTGTACACCGAACTAAACTAACTAAACTATCACTAAAATTCCTTACTTTTTGGCTATGAAAATCTTAAAGCTATTAAAAAGCTGACAAAAATATTCTCGAACGCGCGCGGGTGCGCGCGGCTCTTAACCGGTTAAAAAATAATTTTGACACATCTAAAATCGAATTTGACAATCACGTTGCGACTTCACGTGGTACTTGTTTACTGTTCCCCGTGAATTTTTTTAGAGCCGGAGGCGCGCAGGGGGGGCAGCCTCGACGTGTTTTATATGGAATTTTTCACTTTTTGTGCGGAAAATATTAAAAATTATTATTTATTTATTTATTTATTTATATATACTTTATTGTACACCAGATAATATATTACAAGAAAAAAAAAAAGTAATACACTACAAAATATACAATGGGCGGCCTTATCGCTTACTGCAATCTCTTCCAGGCAACCTTGGAATGGACAGTGATATTATGGACATAAAATGGGGTTGTCTTTGGTGCAAATAAAAAGTATAATATTACAATATAGGTACTATAATAGATACATAGATAAATGCTATATAATAGATACATAGATACATACATATAACTATATAAGCAACGAAAATAAATGACGATTATTATTACAGCTAACGACGAGAACAAAATTATAACAACAAGTAATGTTCCTTCACTAGTCTTTTAAACACAGGCAACGATTGCGCGCGCTTTATTGGAACTGGTAATGCATTCCACAAACGAGCAGCCTGGACAGTAAAGGATTTGTCAAGGAAAGTTGTGGAATGCATTGGCATTTTAAGCTTCAGGTTATCTGATGACCTCAAAAGTTTTGTGTGGGAGTCGCAAAGATACTGGAAACGTTTCTTAAGGTAGAGAGGGGAGAAAGGGGAAAAGAGCACGTTATGCAAAAGGGAAAGAATATGAGCATTCCGGCGAAGGCGAATTGGATACCACTTGAGCTTCACACGAAATTCGGAAACATGGTCATATTTGCGTAAACCAAATATGAACCTTATACAAACATTTTGAAGCCGCTCAAGTTTATCGAGTTGGTCCTGAGTAAGGTCAAGATAGCTGGCATCAGCATAATCAAGGATGGGTAGAAGAAGTGATTGTGCAAGCGCAATCTTGGTGGCAGTCGGTAGAAAATTACGCAGTCTCTTCAGAGATGCAGCGGATGCAAATAGCTTGCGGCTAACTTCCTGTAGCTGGGCAGTCCAAGAGAAGTTCTTGTCAATGAATATCCCCAAGTTTTTAACTTTTTCGCTGAAGGGAATAATAGAGTTATCAAAAGAAACTTGGGGAAGAGTCGTCCAGTCAATTCTTGAGACCGTCCTAGAGCTGCCAACCACAACAGCCTGCGTCTTTATGGGGTTGACCATAAGCCCATATCTCTTGCTCCAGTCGCATATATGGGCCAGATCGCGATTAATCGCCAAGATAGCCTCGGACAGATTTCCAAGTGGAGCTCGCGAGTAAATTTGTAAATCATCAGCATATAGGTGGTAGGAAGAAATTAGTTGGTCGGAGATTGAGTTAATAAACATTGCGAAAAGTAAAGGGGATAGAACGCCACCCTGTGGGACACCAGCAGAAGTATTACTCCAGGAAGACAAGGTCTCTCCGATGCAAATACGTTGCCGGCGACCGAACAGGTAACTACGAAACCAGTCAATTACCGATGGAGATATGTTAAGAGAGCATAGAATGCCAAGCAGAACATCGAAATCAACAGTATTAAACGCATTACTAAAATCAAGCAAAGCTAAGACCGTTAGATTACCGTTTTCCATGGCTGACCTTATATCATCCGTAATATTCAGAAGCGCTGTGGTGGTGCTATGAACTGGACGGTCACCAACATGTATTACCAACATGTTCAGTTATAGGGGTTTAAGGATTTCCTTAAGGGGGTCGAAATTAACATTATTTTTGCGATAGGACGCACCATTTTCGAGATATCAGCAAAAGAAGAAAAAAAATACAGTACTGAAGTCGAAGTGTTGGTGTGAATTTTACTCGTAGTTCATGACAACTAATTTTATTCCACTCCTTTTTAATCGCGTTTAAAAATAGTCAGATTGGTTACACCAAATTTTTAGGTGAAAAACGTCAAATTCAGAATAGCAAAATTGCCATTTTCACTAAACTAATAACTCAGTACAGTACGACACAACTTAGATGTAGCATGGATTTGAACATTTTCATTCATTCATTTCAATTTCACGAATGTATTTGGCTATAAGACTTTACAAGTTATTGCGTTTTCGAAAGATCATTTTCACCTAAAGCAGTAATAAAGATTGGTGATTTTGAAGGCGCACTCAGTTCAGATAGTGATCGGTTTTACGAATTTTGCCGATGCTACATCTAAGTTGTGTCGTACTGTACAATCTTAGTGCTGTCAAACTAAAATAAGTTAAGTTGTGTCACTTTAGTCTATTTCAGAATGGGAAATCCTTGTTTGACAGGACTAAACTAAATTTTTGTGATTTTTAGTCTAGTTTAGAGGCATTTGTGACAAGAGAATCGGCACCAGTGTCGACGAATGCTGAGTAGTCAATTCTTTTACATCTTTTAAGTGCGATAAGTTTAAAAAGTTGTTTTAGTGTTCCGTACGCGAAGGGTGCCAAACGAAACCTTATTACTAAGCCTCTACTGTCCGTCCGTCCACCCGTCCGTCTCCGTCTTACTGTCTGGGGGCTGTATCTCGTGAACCGTTATAGGTAGACAAATTGTGTATTTCTATAACAACAAATAATACAAATTTAATAAAGTTTATAATTAAAGGAACCGTCATAATAAGAAACGCCTGTACACCTAACTCTTTCGTTGACTGTACCTGAGCCTGTACCTTCAGGCATGCGATTGAACATATCCTGAGCGGATGTAGTATTGACAGTTCAAACATTTCTCAGTTTCATATTTGTATCAGACATACATCGACGAACAATTTGGTGGCGGATTGTCGCACGGTATGGCAGGTAAATTCGTTAGCTTGAATATACCTCGGACGAACGGAATGCCCGTTCATGTTAGACTGTGTTATGCTCCATTTCAACGTAAATATTTTTGTTTTGAAGCTCTAAAAACGAAATAAAACAAATAATATTGTTGCAATTTTATTTTGGTTTGTGAAAATTGGAAAGCTATGCGTTTCAACCATCGATCACTAATAAAGAACTAGATACACAATCCCAAACCAAAGTTCTCTTAAAACTGTCACCAAATTGTGTTTAAGTAATAATACTTGAAATAAATATACATTAATGTAAATTCAACCTTAAACGCAATGCTTAAAGTTTATTTCACAAAGCTATGTTCAAAAAGCAATAAATTTTTACAACCAATACTATGTGGCATGTTTACCGTCGGAGCGTTCGAATGCTACTAAATCAAAAGCGCACCCAAATGTTCAAGTGGGTGCTCATTCGGTGAGGACATTTTTTGCCGCTGATTGTGTATCTAGTTCTTTATTAGTGATCGATGGTTAAGCATCATTGATAATAAGTATCGCAATTTTCTTCAGCCATTTTCACCCATATTTATGGGTAAAAAAAAGCAATCAAAACAACAAAAATAAACAATTTATTTAAACACTTTTCATGAAGTATCATAAAAAGTGTTTAAATAAATTGTTTATTTTTGTTAGTTAGACTATATTTTGAAAATAAATAAATATACTACTACTACTAATGCATATTGTATTTAACCACATAAATTATAGTACTTTTATACTGATAAATAAAGCAATTCGTGCGAAATTATTCCCTGAACATTCCAACATATTCAAAAATGCACAACGTTAATGTTCAAATTTTCACTTCTGCCGGCACTCCCGGAGTGCAACACGTTGTTTTTTTTTTTCGGGTGTGAAATCATCAAATAAGTTCTCCCGCTTTGGGCGGAGCGGAATAGCGTGTTAGGCTCTTACTGACTTAAACCCACCCGTGTTCCTTCAGTTGTCTGCACGTTGCCAGGGGCCACGGCTCCCCTTAGGACTTTCCCGCAACCCCGGCAAAGTCTATAGGCACACCTCTGCCTAACCCTTCGGAGAAACTAAAGGCCCATATTACAATACAATATCTCGCTCAAAACTCAAGCATTACTTAAAACTCGTTTAAAGCCTTTTGATTGGTTGAAACTAGTTTTAAGTAATGCTTGAGTCTTGAGCGAGGATCTGTAAAGCCGCCCTCCGACGGTGCGCCATATCGCGGACGCACGCGCACGACGCACCGTGGGAAACCTAGCGTGCGTGGTAGCGCAGACGCGCGTTGTACGCGTGCGTGGCGGTGCGTCCTCGTGCGGGCTGGTGCGCGTTCGCGATATGGCGCACCGTGGGAGTTGGCTTTAATACGGGCCTCAGGCGTGATGTTAGTTATTTTCATTTACTGTTTACTACCTACATTGGAAATCACGAACAATAAACCATCGCTTGTATTAAATTAACTACGCGCACTGCCTCACTAGTGAATTCGTTACGCGAATTGACCGCGACCTGAAACAACATCTGAATAGAAATCACCTATTTAACCGATACCCGAATTAGAATGAAGTGATATGAGTTTTTATTACCTAATTGAGAGCTTGGCCCTTGTTTATTGCTTTAAGTTACTTTTAAATGAATAGAAATCCAATTCCCGTAGTTAAAAATGCTCAAAATCTAGTCGTAATTTTCATAGTTTTTTTCTAACGGAACAGACAGCTGTTCTGAGGGCTTAGTGTGAGTTTCATTTTACCGTCTCGATCAAACGCATCGACCGCGTTTGGCGCTCCGATTGGCAGCCGGCCGGCCTTCACCGGTGAAGGGCCAATCGGAACGCCGAACGCGCTCGATGCGTTTGATCGAGATGGTAAAATGAAACTCACACTAAGCCCTCTGTGGAGTTTGTTGCGCCACTTCTTCTTTCTAGCTAAAGCACCAGGACGTGGTGAAGGGCGGGCGTTTTGGGGGACAGTCTTATGTAATTTTGAAGTTCGAAAATTAGTCTAGTGTGAATAAATGACTTTTGAATTTTGAATCAAGAGCAGCAGCTTAAACAGCAATAATGATAAAATATATATGGAAAAAAGAGGTATTTTTGATGTTCTTATAATACGGTTCTTATTTAGGTACGTGACGGAGATGCTAAACCGAAAATAGTGTTAGGTTAGGTTAGAATAACACAGCACTTGATAGGTGATACATATACATAATCTACCTATACAACAAGTATTAGAAAAGGTGTGGTCAAAATTAAGTGAAGTATAGAACATCAAACTGAACCACTTCCTCCATCAACATCGTAATTGTACAAAATCAAACATACAAAATTTCAATACATACCTACTCGACATAAATGATATTTTTTTTGTGATTACTCGTTTGGTCCTATGAAGAAAGTTGTTTAGTTTGATGGTCTGTACTACAACTTTAATTTTAAACACACGCTGTATATTGAAATATGTAAAATTAATACTTTAAAGTAGGTACGGAAGTTCTATCGATTTATAATGTGTTCCAACTTCGTGTAAGTGAATGTAAATATTTACAAAACTTATGTGACAATGGCTTATGTTAACTATTTTTTACATAAGTTTTCTAAATATTAGGTTTAAAAAGATTGTATGTATGAGCAGAAGAAGGTGGTCTGGCCGAGGTCGCTGACTGCACTTCGTAAAACATTTTTCTAAAATAAAAAATATATTGTTTCCATACTCTATTGCTATACATTATAAAGCTTATAATACAGCAACTGAGCTGTACTGGGAATTATTAAGTAGGTAATCGATAGTCAAGTAGGTGCTTTGATGTAGTGGACTGTCGAGACTCGAGAGTCGCGTGACGTATCATATTCTGATTGGTCGACTGTGTAAGCTAAATACAATTCCGACCTACCGTATTTCAAAGCCAGTGGTACTCAACGTCGGATCACTGAATCCAGGCATATGAAACCGTGTAGGTGTTCCAACAAGTATCTATTAATATTGAAGTATGACGTCACGCCTATATTCTCAATTGTTTCGTGGTAGTGTTTAGTCCAATGATACAGAAAAGCCGTGTATTCATGGCAAATTAAAGTTGCACAACATTGTTTCAACAACATGTTTTTGTTGCAGGAAACATTCATGGTAGGTACATTTTGTACGTGAAACGTGTTTTCAACGTGTGTTACCCGACAGCAAAACAAAGTGAAGTTCCTGCAACAATGTTGGTCAACACGCAAGTAAAACCTTGTTTTCAATTTGCGTTTCCACGTGAAAATTGAACTTTGAGGCCTCAAAAATTTTTTTTTATAAAATAAGATGTTTTGGCTATGACCGCTTGCTTGACTCAAAGTATTTCAACAAGACTGAAGCTTTATAGCCTTCTTGAAATTCTAAATAAGTAGCAAGGACGAAGGTGTAAATGTCTAGTCTAGACAAGAACTGGTGCTAAAAATAGCCCTTTATACAGAACTGGTTATCCATTAACGTCTAATTTTCCTAATAAGAACTATTGTCACGAGTTCGTGTTTTTGTTTGTACCTTTAATTATAGTTGTGAATTACTTTCAGACAGTAAACAATAAATAATCCTTTGTGTGAACAACTAACAAACAACTTTCAGCTTCGAATGAATTATGTACTTAAAAGAGAAAGTTCTGTATGTTTAAAGGATTCAGTAAACCATCAGACACGTGTCGAATACTTTACTTTTAAATTAAGTTTGACAATTATGGACACAAGGAACAGACACAACACTGTTTTCTCTGAATTCTGTAGAAACACTGTATCTACCAAATTATCTCTCAAAGGTAGGCAACAGGTTTATAATTATATTACCTACGTCTCATTATTATGCCTGTGTTCCTCTTTGAGGAACACAGGCATAATAATGAGACGTAGACGTAGGTTAGGCATTCTTTATTTGATCTCATTCAGATTTTGTATAATTGTTTGCAATTATTAACCTATAAAAAATATAATTATGTATCACAACTCTGGTTCCAAGATACAGGCACCGCCTAGTTTGGAGGTCATCGCTTTAACATAATGAACGTCATCAACAGATACAGTTAGGTATTACAGATAAAATTATTATTTATTTATTTAAACTTCTCGCACACATTGAGGTACAAAGGCGGACTTAATGCCTTAGGCATTCTCTACCAGTCAACCAAGGGTGGTGAAGAGATAAGATGGCAGGTGCTCTGAATAAGAGGAGAAACCGTAAAAAAAATATATATATTAAAAAGATATCTAAATGCATTATAAATAAAATAGGCACACAAGTACATATATAGGTTATAAGCATATATAGCATATATACAAGCATATATAGGTTATGGTTAAAATTATTATGTTCTAATTTTAAGGTAGTAAATTGTAAAAATGTTTAAATAAATTTTTATCTTTACTTTCACCTTTTTATTATACTATACTAGCTGCGTCCCGCGGTTTCACCCGCGTAATGTAGTTTTTCCTTTTAATCCCAATGTTCCCGTGGGATTATCGGCATAAAATGTAGCCTATTTTACGCCCAGTGGCCTCAGCTATCTACTAGTGAAAGTCCCGTCAAAATCGGTCCAGCGTTTCGGTGATTAGCCGGAACAAACAGACAGACAGACAAAAAATTATAATTGTGTTTTTGTTGTATGGATCGTATATACTTTCATATGCATTTACTAAAAAGTTATTTTGACATTACAAACAGACACTTAAATTTTATTTATTTGTATGTATTGTATGTTTATTTATTTATTTATTTATTTAGAAGATTGTGGCGACATCTATATCGCCACGTGCGAACTACGCATCAAAGACCTGACGTCACACAAAATCCTGACGTCACACAAATCCTGCATTGCGCTATTAGAGTTTACCGCGCGAGCAGAATATACATAACTTTCCCGACATCAATCGTTGGGCAGTTGCCCGCCAGAGACGAAACCCGTCTGGTCGGAGGATCGTCCCTTTTCTATAGGGGATGAGCGAACAGTCCACCCTGTTCCTCATACCTCTAAACTATACTACACTAGTTAGTTAAATAGTAGTAAAAAAAAGAAAGAAAAATGCGTTTATTGGCATTATAATAAAAAACAAAACACCTTATAACTAAAAAAGAACAAAAACAGAAAACAATTATTATAATGCCAAAAGGGCCTCAGCTCAGCATAATGTCAGATGGCTGCACAAAGTGTGCCACCTGACGCTGATTTTTAACTGCAACCCACGAGTGCCATACACTTGAATATGAAAGACAGGGAAGTGCGAGTCCGATCTAATGAATTACATAATAAATTAAATGTAGTCTTATGTAGTAAAAGATCAACAGACAAAATCAAATAAAATGTTGTGACAGACGTGTGTGTGGTGAACAAGTTTTCATACATTTCATTTGTCTGTGTCTGTGCTAAATAAATTTAATTTCTTTCTTCTTTTCTTTCTTTCTTTCTTTCTTTCATACATACAACAAAATAGTCAGTCTACTGTTGTATAAGAATTGTTTTTTTTTTCTCGACTCGGATATGAGTTTGTAACAGAAAGTGGTTTAGTATGACGGGAAGAATCATCCTCTTGACTGTAGGTGACTAAGTCGCCACCTTGTGTTGCACGAATCCAGACTGCGGGCTGCTACTGAGAATTATAATTAATTAATTAGGTTTAGGTATTAATAAGGAATTGTAATTAGGTTTTTTTCATTGAGGACCCTCCATGCTCAGGTGTTCACCACTAAACTAAAGCGACAGTTCTAATAATTATACAGTATAAGCTGTGTTTTAACCCTACCTATATTTCACCTATTTCTATACATATTATAAAAATTCACATTAATTTCGTGTCTGTGACCGCTTGTATATCCGCTTGACTGTCACTAATGAGATACAATAAAAAAAAAAATGTTATTGAGCTGCATCAGTCTTTCGGACAGTTGAGCATCTACGAGTACGTCACCGGACAGCGGACCGGTTTTTTCGCCGGATTCGCGGTGGTGTATGGTTTATAATGAATGTGTGTACATGCACCGGACCAACAGTCCGAGTCGAGTCGAGTCGGAGTCCAACTCATACAAATATGAAAACACCGGGTCTTATGAAAAAAACGGGCGTCTACAAGCGACCTGTCTGTATGAACTGCGCAACGAATTTCAATGTGGTTTTCAACATCATTCAGAGAATTTAAGGCTCCCACAAACAGGCGCAATGCGACAGTGCCACGCAACTCTAATAAAACAATTTCTAAGAAAACTCCACGGTAAAACAATTACCGGTGACAAGTTGCGCCAGTCTGCACGAGCTGAGTTTATAATACATTCAATGACATTTATATTAAACTTACATTATTATATAGAAACCTGGATGTTTTATCAAGTAAAAAGCGGGTCGCTAGTTTATGAACAAATGCATAACTGAAATCACATACCTACATATTATATGCCGTAGATTGGTACTGTACACGGCCACATCACCACATGTATGTTGTAGTTGTAGCCCTACTTCCGTGTAAAGCCGATGTTCGGTGTCCATCTCACTGCTCACCGCCGGCGCCGGCGCCTGTGGGCCCGCCACGGCTGTACCGCGGCAGCGGTCGCTCTTGAAAACTACAAGTAATTAAACTTGCTACTCAACTATTATCTGTATACTCCTCCGAGTCAGAAACTTCGTCGTGTTTCGGGATGTGAAACTTTTCCTGTTGAAATTAACCCTTACTTTAATCCAAAAATCTTTGCGAAATCCTTTCATTTTCGAAACTTCTCCGCGAAACGCTAGTTTGTAGTTTTAGCTTCATACCGTTATTACAATATTGGTTTTGAGTTACTTCGTCATGAACGTGAACACACATGAGCTATTAATTAAACTATTGTCTATTAAGGTATCTTGATAATGACGGAAAATTATGATAAATTAATATGGACGCGTAATGTGATAAATCACATCGTGTAGCAATATCCCTGTAATTATGAAAATATGAGCAAACACTCTTAATTAGAAGATAAATTTCACGAGTACATCTACTCGCATGCGATGCGAGGCTCAGTTAACTCAGGCGGTAGGAAATTGAACATAACTCATTTTGAATTATCCGATTTCATAACAAGATGAATACTCAGTTCGAATTAATTTTGAACCAAATAACATGATATATAACGCAAACATTTGCTCAACGGTTCACTTCCTTGGAAAGTTCGAGTTCCGAGATGTAAGAATTTGAGATACTTCTTAACTAGACATATTTATGCAAAATTCAATAAATGCTTCAGGGTTTAATACCCTCCGCAAGTTATAGGGGAAAAACGAAAAGTGATCTCTCAAAAGTAATTGCCATTTCTGGTAATACGGCTTAGCTTTCAGATGTTTTTCCAAGAAAATTGAGTCACTCTAAAATAAATTCAATTTCACTTATCCAATCGACAACGTTCAGGATTTTGGACCCATTTTTCAAAGTAAAGTGAAACTTATAAAATGCGCATGTTACGCATTTATAATTATCAAGTAATCAAGATGCGCGAGTAGTTTATTAATAATTGTACAAGCAAGTACACTTAGGCCGTTTTCTCATTGGTCAGTGCGGGATCGTTTCGGAATAGTAAGCTCAGTAAACCGAAACGATACCGCACTGCTTTTGTTTACGGACCTGTCGTTGTGTTTTCGGTATAATTTGTGAAGTACCGCTTAATTAATTGAAATATAGCCGCCCGGTAAGCTTTTGGTATCTAGTATATCGAGGATGCTGATCCCGCACCGCTGACGTACCGACCAATGAAATAAATAACACCCACGAGAAGTGTGAGAAGTGTTTGTTACTCTGGACCATTCGGGTGTTAGATATCATAATAATATTCATTGTCCACAGGGTTCCGTTGGAATATCACAACCCTTACAGCCATTCTATCCCAGCTTCACCAAATGTAGTCACAACACCAGCTTTTAGCAGTTATATTACATTCACTACCTTAACTTGCAGAGCATTCGATTTGAACGCATCAAACAGCATACTGAACTAAATTATGATACTCGAATGCAGCGGTCCCACGGTACGTTACAATCTAATTACACTTAGGGACATACATGCCAGCTTTGAGTGAATTTTCCGCTAATTTTCTTCGCTGGCACGTTGTGTTGCGTTCAAGTGCTTGGTGACACATGGTTTAAACGATTAGCGACACGCAACTCTGCAACAGTGTGGAAAGCACACATGACTAGGAGAGTAGCAGAGTTGGAGATTCTAGGAATCTGTAGGCTATGTATAGCATGTGCTCTAAGAGTCTAGAACACACAGCAGATACGTGTCTTGAGCTTCCAAGTGCCCGGCTTGCTATCTTAGACTAAAGCTTGTGATAACGTGGGCGGGATGAGGTTTTATTTATGCTACTTTGGTTTTTCTTTACGTTAGTGTAGGTACTTATTCTCGGCCTTTTTCATTAGGTTTTGCTTTGCTTTATAGATTCTGGTAAATTCTTTTACACATGTTTATGTGGGCATTAATAGAGGTAACGAAAATACACTTTTATAGCACCATCTTGATGTGGGAATAATGTTAACTTGATCATAAGAGCCTTTCAGGGTTCAGTTACGCAATCAATTTAATAATATAGAGTGGGGCTAGTTGCTGTTGTAGGCTATATTGATCATTTGATCACCTGATCTGACGTATTAGACAAGGCTAGATAGTTTAATAGTCGATAGACAGATTACGATGAGTCAATTTATCAAATCAGCCTGTTGAGTTGAGGGATATGGATTTCATAATTGAAGTGTTTACACTTTACTTCATGAAATTCTCTCTTTAATATAGCCGTATTAACACGAAAATATTAAAAATTCTTTATTATTGTGTTATATAACTAACGAAGCTCTTCAAAATCATGCGACGCGGATTTCTATTGCCTCTCTTTAAACACAACCGGTGAATCCGAATCAAGATATAGAGGAAAATCCGACCGAACCCACAACATTATGTAGCATTTGCAGTAATAAATCATGTGATGATCCTCATCTTGTCAGTTACAGAAAGTAGTCGTATCATCCCTTCTCATTTAGCGTAATGTGGATAGTACAAAATCCTGTACGTCTTTATTCTTTAGTACGCGCCCCACGTAGGCCGTTGGATCGTAAAATCCTTTTGCCCCAAAACGGCCTTGAATAGCACACAACTAGATCACAGATACGGACTTATATCACAATATGCTGCTAGTTTTTCTTACATGGATTACGGATTTTGTTTACTGAATCAGAATTCGCATCATTCCTCTTTGTAGCTTATTGTGAATCGCGTTTAAAATCGCTACACCTATTCAACATTGAATTCTTTTGTGCAAATGTGAATCGATTGAAATGTAAACATTTTTATAGCGCCGTGCTTCAAAAGGAAAAGAAATCGTATAAAGATCACTCACACGTCCGCTGTCAAAAATGTTTGATGTAAAAGTCTGCATAATTTATATTTGAACATGTTTGTGAGACATTCATGGTGTGGCTTTGCGACAATCATTGAGTATTGAGAAAAACACATTAGAAGAGCTTGGAAAATTGTATGAAAGAAAAAACATCTATCATACAATTTACGGCTTATAAATAAGAGAAAATTTATGTCATTTCGTTCGACACCTCGACATAGATACCAATACCTTCAGTAGAAGGTACCTATCTCCTCACTCAGGCCCCGCACACGGATCTCCTTGCAACAAATACATCACGTAGTTCATAGGATTTCATTTTAGTGTCGAATACGTTTTCGATTTCGGAATGCTTGCTGTCGAAGGTGAAATTCATGTGACAGACAGAATACTAAAGATGGTCTGTTTTTGCTAATACACACATCAAAAGTGTCTAGGGATCAACGTATATTTTTGCAATAACTTTTCTCCTGATTGATATTAATTAAAATTTTCTTTAAGGATTCATCAAATAAAGTGTTTTCGTTTGTCACAGTAACGATAAACCAAGTCACCTTTGCATTAATAAAGAAATTTGCCATTTTCCTAATAAAGGGATTTTTGACATTTGAACCACTAACATTAAAGTTCGAAAAAAAGACTGAAATAACAGTTTTCTTTAAAATTTTATTGGGTAACTTAAACAATTAATAATCCGTGTTTCTACCGCGAACACTAACAACACAGGAACATCGGTTTGGCATACTCAAAATGAGTTCATCCAAATCACGCTGTGGAATGGCCGCCCATGTTCGTTGCAACAACAAAAAAAGGTCTTCTTGCGACTGGATACCCTCCATATTCGGCAGAGCTCTTCTCTGTAGCATATCCCATGCATGCTCAATCGGGTTCAAGTCTGGCGACTGAGCAGGCCAGGGCAGGACATTGATGTTAGCTGCGGCGAGAGTCTGTCTTACAACTCTTGCGGTGTGCGGTCGTGCATTATCATGCATTAACTGAAATAAGGGACCGATTTGCACTTGTAGAGGAACGATGACGTCTGATACAATCGTCTCAGCATAAATTTGAGCGTTGAGGTTGCCTCTAATCCAAATCAACTCAGTTCTTCCGCCGATCCAAATACCCGCCCATACCATGATGGTTCCACCACTATAAGGATGGACTTCCTGGCAGGATTTTAATCGCTGTTGGCGTCCAGGGGTTCTCCAGTGTCGTATACGTCTTGTATCCGGTCTCATACCAAAACGAGACTCATCAGAAAAGCACACGAAACGCCATTGTTCTTCTGCCCAATTTCTGTGTTCAAGAGCCCATTGATATCGAATCCTACGATTGTGCATTGCTATAGGTGGTACCCGTAGCGGTCTTCGGGAATGAAGGTTCACTTCATGCAAGCGGTTTCTGACTGTTTGGTCGCTAATTAAGTTCCCTGAAGAGTGATGAAGCCTCACGGCTAACATCATGGCGGTTATTGTTGGAGCTCTTCGAGCTAAGATTTGAATGTATCGGTCTTGTCTCCGTGTGGTGCAGCGATACCGTCCTCCATGGCGCTCAGCCACGGTACCAGTGCTTCGGTAACGTGTCCAAAGTCGACTGATAACACTCTGACTTGTATTCAGAGCTAAAGCCACAGTACGTTGCCGGGAACCAGCTTCTATCATTCCCACGGCTCTGAGCATTTCTTCCCTGCTTAAATGACGTCGCTGCTCCATAATAACGTTGGTTTTAATCAGTAGTAGGGAAACAGTAGCACTAATAATGTCTTCAATGCGTTGTATGTTTTTATAGGGAAAATATTGACAGCTGATTTTCATCTTTTACTCGAATTTGATTCACAGTTCCTGATTCAAATTATGAAATGCACCAAAAAGGATCCATATAAATTTATAAAATCATAAATTTATTACAAAGCCACATCTCAATCTCAAGAAATCCGCATAAAAATGCTTGATCCCTAGACACTTTTGATGTGTGTAGTTGGTGTTGGGCAGAGTGGTCTACGGACAGCGCGTTTGAGCAGTAAACAATATGCATTTCTATATTAATATTTTATGATTGTGAAATATTGGATTGTGTAAATTGGGCTTCGATTTTAGCAGTTCAACTAGTGGTCAGAGTAGGCCAACCGTAATTACGTACCTAGTCTCCGTAAATTCAAATACAAATTATCCAGATACCGAATACACAATTAAATATTTGATAATAATATTTTGATATTACGTAAATACCTATCTACTAACAAGAAAATCACGTCTATCCCAATATAGAAAAAAAAAGTAGATAACTCAAAGCAACGAGAAAGGTTAGTCTTGTACCTTCGAGCAATTCTTCCAAGACGCACATACAGTCTATTCAATACTTTTAAAGAAATACGTGACTGCATGCGTTTCGATAAAATGCTTTTTAGACGTGTGAAGATTGCCATTACGAGAGAGTAGGTATAGTCGTTGCAAATCTCGAGCTCGCGTCATGTGACTTTTATGTCATTGACTTAAGGTTTAAATTACAACGATTATCACGCTTTCATGAACACTATACCTACAGGTATTTGTGACGGGGTTTCAGTATTCAAGTAACAGATGACTGACTTGAAACGTCTGAAAGCTTTGACTGTGAAATCAATATTCAATCAAAGCTAGTGCACCAGTTAACTGCTTCGGGTTGTCAATAGCACGAAATATGGTTTGTGGACAAATAAACAGTTGAGTCTGTCGACCATGTTTAATTTCGACCAGAACATAAATATTGAACAACAAACTAACCAGAACAAGACAAAGATGGCGGAACGGACTTGTACCGAAAGGAAAACCAGGACACAGGCAACAATATCTAAGAAATAAAATTAAAATGAACTGATAAATCTATATGTACCAGAGTGAAAATTTTGAAAGAAACATCAGGACAAACACGTTGATCTTTCTAAATATTTTGCCGAATAACAAGGCGCGTTTTTGTTCACAGAATTAGGGTAACTTTTCCACTAAATAGGTTTGCGACTACTAAATAAATTATCGCATTGCGTTACAGAGAATTATCAAATTTTCTGAGAAAATAAAGTCACAGCTTTCTAATTTTCCCTGAAAATTGAAGGCTTTAAAGATAAAATAATTTTATTTTTCAGTTATTTTGTCTAACTAAGGATAGGTTACCTTACCTACCCATCCTCCTTCCTAAAAACATTGAGTTTGTAAGTAATATGCAAGGAAAATTCAAAGTAAAGTAGGACCTACATGATTTTGATCACTCTAGGTACAAGTTATTCGTAGCGTATAACATAACCGTCCAAGAAAAAACATCTCCATTTTCACACAAACCACAGTAGCTCAAAAGCAAATAATAAAAGCATTTTAAACTAAAGCTACTTAAACTAACTATTGTTAAAGGAGTTCTTAATACAGCGCGCAGGAGTGGTCGTTATCAATGCTCACGTCGCGTTCGCAGTTTACGTTGAAGCAGAGCAGTGGCAGCATTTCCTGCGAAACCGGCGCCGTATCGCGTCCATTGTACGTCCACTGGTTCCGCATGAACAAAATTCTGCACATAGTTTGTTCCGATACTGTGCAATAACTTTGTGCATGTGCACGCCGCAGGATCACTGAGAACTTTTGTAGGCTCAAGTTTTGAGCTAATTAGCTGTTCGTGGTTTTTTAAATGAATAAACTTTGCTTTAGTTATTGGCAAAGTTGTGGTTGAGTTCCGTAAGCCAATATGAGGTTATTTTAATTGGTGTTTCAATAGTTTTTGGCATAATAACCAGCAATAATGTTAATAAAAATAAAAATCCAAAAGTGCTCGCCTCATAGACATAAAACATGTTGAGGATAAATATTGCGGATTTTTTAATAGAAAATTCATCGATTTTTGTTAATATCTTTTGAACGGTTATGAGTTTGATAACGAAAATCAATAGGGCTCATCTGAAGGATAAAAGAAGATTTAGATTAATCCATTGTGTATGACGACTTGAATCGTGACGATAAACAGACACACTTCCCATGCAACGGAAATCACTATACGTACTTTTTTAATTACATTTTTGGTTACATATGTCTAGGAATATCTATCTAATAATATATTAATCTGGTAATATCAAGTGTCTAGTTTAAAAAACTTCCTTGCTTAACAAATTGTTAGTCAATTTTGACATGGCGACATATCGGAACACTCGCATACGCTGAAGCGTTTTTGAAGCGTGCAAGTGCAAAATTTGTCGCGGGAAAGTCCGTAAGGGATACCGTGGCCCTTGGCAACAAACAGGCAACTGAAAGAACACGGGTGGGTTTTAGTCAGTAAGAGTGACACGCCCTCCCGCTCAGAGCAGGAGAAGTTATTTGATAATATCCCACCATCGATCACTAATAAAGAACTAGATACACAATCCCAAACAAAAGTTCTCTTAAAACTGTCACCAAAATGTGTTTAAGTAATAATAGTTGAAATGAATATACATTAATGTAAATTAAACCTTAAACGCAATGCTTAAAGTTTATTTCACAAAGCTATGTTCAAAACGCAATAAATTTTTACGACCGATATTATGTGGCATGTTTACCGTCGGAGCGTTCGAATGCTACTAAATCAAAAGCGCACCCAAATGTTCAAGTGGGTGCTCATTCGATGAGGACACTTTTTGCCGCTGATTGTGTATCTAGTTCTTTATTAGTGATCGATGTATCCCACCCAAAAAAAGGCGTGCAAAATTTAACAAAAAACTGTACTTATTTTATTAGTAGTTGGTATCTTCATAAATTCCATTAATATTGTAATGGCCATTCGGTTACACTTTTAATGCACTCTATCTAATAATTTGGGGGACTTTAAAGTTAACTGCATACAAAGATGTAGTTCCTACCTATGTTCATTACCTTAAGTACTCCGTTATTAAGACAAATAACATCAAAAATTCAATCTCAAAAACGACATTTCACAACAAAACACACGGGAACGACAATCGCTTCACAGTAATGTAGGTACTAATATATCATTGTTATGAATAAAATGCAAAATTTTGGCAACAATATCCGGCCGTAACAAGAGACAAAGCTGAGTGTGCGCGGTGATATTATGCACATTAATAATATCCAGGTTTATGCAACCAGCATTATTTTATACCAACTAATGCACTGCACTTACGACGTGAAAACAGCTTTGAGAGATGGTACAAGTAATGTTGAACTGAACTTTGATCGGTAAACAGACAAGTGTAACAACACTTGTGTGTGTTACCGATCAAAGTTCAGTGCTACTGCTGAATAATTTGCGAAGTGTCAGATTTCAGAACGTTTTGTGTTGATTCATTGGTGTTTGGCTTGTCTTTACTTTTCTCAACGCATTTAAAACATATTTGGTTTGGAAATCTGTAGATTTACTACCTTGTTCACTCGGTAACTTGTTGTTTCGGTATAACATATCGATGGAATAAAAAAACAACGGGTTACACTACGGGAGTGCCGGCAGAAGTGAAAACTTGAACATTAACGTTGTGCATTTTTGGATATTTTGGAATGGTTAGGGAATAATTTCGCACGAATTGCTTTATTTATCAGAATAAAAGTACTATAATTTATGTGGTTAAATACAATATTCATTAGTAGTAGTATATTTATTTATCTTCAAAATATGGTCTAACAAAAATAAACAATTTATTTAAACACTTTTCATGAAGTATGTTTTGATTGCTTTTTCTACCCATCAATATGGGTAAACTTTCTTACCTCGCAATCTTTACGTAATGTCAAAGACTATTTATTTTGATATTTACTTTGTCGGTTGCTAGGCAACGGATCTTACGGTCACGTCCTGACGCGAGTTTAACATTGTTTACCCATCCCAAAAAAAGTGCACAACGCCGCTAAAGAAGTTTTCACTTCAATTTCTACATGTGAGTTTGGCCCTAAATCAATCATAAAGAAATATTTAAAAAAACAATGAATGAAAAATATGTAGTAGTGCTGCGCGACCCGACCAATTAAGCCGCTTTACGGAAAATAAAACAATTCCCGCCACCATCACGTTCAATCAATCTTCCTAGCCTTTTCCCAACTATCTTGGGGTCGGCTTCCAGTCTGACCGGATGCAGCTGAATACCAGTATTTTAAATGGAGCGACTGCCTATCTGACCTCCACAACCCAGTAACTGGGTAATACGATACCCCTTGGTAAGACTGGTGTCAGACTTTCGGGCTTCTGACGACTCGTAACGACTGTCAAAGATCCACAAAATGACAGCCGGGACCAACGGCTTAACGTGCTTTCCGAGGCACGGAGGAGTCTCGGTATGTAAAGATGGTCACCCATCCACTGACCAACCCCGGCAAGCGTAGCTTAACCTGATGGATCGACCCGTGCGGCTTGTTATTACTTAGCCACGAGCTCCTCATCTCGCCACCATCACGTTCAAAGCCTAAAAATATCAATTATACTCCAACGATTTCAATCAAAAGTAATTGACGTGTCAATAACAGGATGCGGACAGTAGTTAGGTAGATATTAGCAAAAATTGTTTGAAATATTTGTGTTGTTAGCCAGGAATATGTTTTAATAATGATTTACGGTACACCAGCTTTAGAATGCAGTAAGTATATCTAGTGGAAAAGAAGAACAGATTTTTCTGCTCTACTAATTCCTAGAATAAAATAACTAGTTAGCTACTATGTAAGTTAGTAGTTTATACAGAAAAAACATGCTAAGCAGTAACACAGAACAAGTGACTATGTACCTATCATTAACTACACTAATATTAAAGCTGAAAACTTTGCTTTTTATATTTGTTTGAACGCCTTAATCTCTGGCACTAAGTACTAGTTGGATTTGAAACATTATTTTTGCATTTGATAACCCAATTCTTTATTAGGGTTTTATGCTATTGTTTGATGTTAAATAGCATATAACCCTAATAAAGAATTGGGTTATCAAATGCAAAAATAATGTTTCAAACAACAACAACAACAATAATGTTTGTTGTTTTGTTTGTTTGTTTGTTTGTTTGTGTGTTTGTTGTTTGTGCTCGAAACAAAAAGAACAAAAGTCAGAAAGAACGCTAAGCGAAAATGAAGTAATAGAACGGGCGGGCGATGCGATGCGACTGCGACACGACGCGACGTGGCGGGTTGGGGAATTAGGACGAAGTCGGCGCAGAAGCTAGTAAATAAAAATATTCTTTAGAGTGCTACAAGGATAACCAACGGGAAAGTCCAAAATGGATACCGTGGCCCCTGGCAACGTACAGGCAACTGAAGGAGCACGGGTGGGTTTTATTCAGTATGATTTCCCACCCACAAAAAAAAGAGGTAATTAATAAAAATTTGTGAAAGTGTCAAAGAAATTTTATTGACAATACAAGATGGCGGCGTTAGCACCGCGCCAAAAGAACCTTGTAGCGCTGTACCTGTACCTACTTGTAAAGTATGGTCACTTCTACATATCTATGGACTTAAATATCTAGCCTGTATTAACCTATTATAGATCAATCACTATAACTTGTCCCTTGCCGTCATGTTGGCACCATTGGTTGTCAAGCTTAGTATATTTATAGAGTTCAAAATGACGACTGACAGAACAATCTACCAATCGCGTCACGGGACAAGTTATAATGAAAGCGCTGTACACGACAAAGGCCTCGCCCTCCTTTTTCCTGCCTGAAGTGTTGTCCCATCATGAACAATGAGTGTGCTAAAACATCAATTAAAGTTTCATTAAACAGGACCTCGATTGCCGCCGTTGTGGGTGTCAAAATAAAGTTTGGTTTCGCGAATGAAGTCAGCTCATCAACGAAAATGATTATAGGTGTCGCCGACGCCGTCTACGCCGCGACGCTTCGTTGGAATACGACTAGGAGAACTGTTATTATTATTACTGCCGTAACCCTTTCCTTAAGTCGACTTTTACGGCTTGCTCCGGATGACTAACAGCTTTTGTTTGTATAGGTACTTGTCTTGTATGACTAGATGCAGTCGTGTTTGTTTAATGTTGTAAATAATATACCTATCTACGCATTTACCGAAGCATTGTGTGGCTGTTTAACTATATTATGTTATCTATGACTTTTTAAATCCTTTTAGGTAAGTCATTATGATCATTTCAGCCAAAAGACGGTACAGCATGTACAGTCACGAGCACCAATATGTATACCTACACTTAGCAACTTTTAAAAGTGATTTGCTCCTACTGTGTTGATTGTTATTTTATGTTGTTAAAATAACAATCAACACAGTCGAATATAGTCTTTTGAAACCCATATTATAAAGAATTTTGCTAAGTACATACATATTGGTGCTCGCGACTGTACCGCCACTTCGAACAGTTCTGTGTTTCACGCATCCAGCGAATTGCTGCAGCTTTCACCAGATCATCGGTTCACCTTGTTGGAGGCTTTCCAACGGTACGTTTTCCGGTACGCGGTTCCCACTCCAGAATCTTATTGTTGTAGGTAAGTAATTTGAGTTAACTTAATGTCATTTACGATTCACACATCTTGACTATGGACTGCTATGAAAACCATTTCGAACAATCTGGGATTCGAATCCAAAATTTCACGATCGTTCATTTATGCGCGTTTGTCATCGTAAACCGATGAGGCTGTTACAGTATTTTATTAATAACTAAAACACGTTTCAATGCCTGTTCGAATTCAGCAGCAAGAGTGTGCAACGAGGAAGTGGGAAAATGTAGCCACATGAAACTCATTCAAGAATCGAAACCGGTTAAGTGCTAAGTGGGGAGAGGCCCGGGCTGATGTCATTACTTCTTATGTGTTCGTTCTCTCCACACCTAATCTAATCACCTATCTACCTGCAGAGAGCTTTATCGTTTCATTTCGGATTGAGGAAACTTCAAACTTGTAAGCGACATTAAGATGTTTTTGGGAGAAATGCAGCCTGTGTAAAGATGCTTGATACTTCTAATGAAAGCGCATGCATTATGTTCATGAATATTGACAGATCTTAAAATGTCATAATGTAAGTCACGTACTGTCAAGGAATAAATATGTTCAGCAACTTATTATTTTTCCGACATTGCTAACATTTTGAATGAAAATACAGTTTGAAATGGTGAAAAAGGATTTTGTTTGAAAATTGCTTAACTATAATCGCTCCTTGACCGTACCTAGGTACGGTCAAGGAACTCGGTTCCGAACTTAAGAGTAACATATGCATATAAATGCACTAACCACTAGTAATAACTTTTATAAACAACGAAAGTTGGAACAGCTTTCATAATTGAGATATAAATAATAAACTGTGAAGTTCGTAGATGAAAACATTAGGTGTGACGTAGAAATAATAGCTACTGAAACTCAGACGCAAAGTATAATTAATAAAGTAACTATGAAACAACATCGTACAGGGGCTAACGACCTGTCTAGATACTCTTCATACGTGTCCATAGTATATATCATGTTTTTCAGATTTGAGAAGTAAATTATCTAAATCGCATACACATAATATCGTCACCGTGTAGTGAATATTAAAGAAAAATGAATTCCTTTTTGTTATGTAGAAAATCTCGTAAAGCATATTTAGAACAAACGTGCACAGCTCTCAGATGCTTCTCATGCTTTTTATTGATAATAATGAACCTACGAGAACGTCAATGACGTAATTTTTCAGACCTTTTTTATCTTACTCGGTAAAATATGCGTTTATTGCAACCAGGATGTATTCACTGAACGGCGACGATATGAAAAAAACATAGATTCATAATTAATTTTTAATTCAGAATTTATTTACCTGTCCACTTAGGTTATATCCCAATCTAAACTATGTAGATACTCCTCTATTTCAATTCCACTATAATATAAGTTGATAGTAATGTCCTTATCCCATGTATCATCACGATTATTATAACAGAATAATAGTTCATAGAAACTCTTTCGTTCTAAAGTTCATAAAATGCTCAAAGCTACGTTTTATTTTACCATTCTACTTGGAAGTGTATTGGAATACTGTTCAATAACATTGTCTTACGCAGTGAACTGTATTGAGAGTGTTCGGAGAAAATGTCTAAAGTGGATTCGCTACAGATATGGTTTTTCTAAATATACCCGGTCTTACTTAGAGAGAGCGCCCAGCTCCATTTAAATTGTTTGCAAGTTTTGCGACTCACATAAGGGCGATTGCACGCTGAAAACAACAGGTTCTAATTAACTTGCATGAGATTCTGCAATTTACGCTGGACTCCTTTATTTTGCTTTCTCTTTTAAACTTAAATATTTAAAGCAACCTGAGCTCCGGAACGAAAACTTTTCATTTTAAATGTTTAAATACTGCTCATTACAACCCTATAATGACAGTGTGCCGTCTTTGTGAGTCAACATGACATTGTATTCTACATCTTCGAGTATTTTACAATACTCGAGAGAAATGTCGTAATATTTACCGACATCAATTCTCCTAAAGCCCTTTCTCTGTTTGCTTTTAATGGTTTCTTAATACTTTTTCAAGACCGTCTTTATTGATTCTCTACGTAATGTTTATGTATGCTTAGCTCCACGCTGTTATTGTACTTTGGAAGGAAAGGCAAAGATCTGGAAGCCCTGAAGAGCCCACGCGGTGTGAACCCCCTGGGGGCACGATGCCGTGGGTTGTCGCCCACATCTTGAGCCGCTATAGTATCTTGTAAATGTGTAGGAAGTAGGGATCCCGTGGGAGTTTTTACTGAAACGGTCATAATAATGAGTAGCAATTAATTCAATGTAGGTAGTCGGTTTCTAGCGTACTCTATCTATAACTCAAGTGTCAACCTCTAATAATAAAAGTTCTAAGTTCTACGTCAGTTAAATATGCAGCAATACTGTAGAACACTACATAAAATATTAACGCTCCTGACATTATTTCATAATGTCAAGTACATAACCCGTAGTGTAGATGGATCGTTATTTAAATTAAGGGCAGCACATAAATTAAATTACCGAGAAAAGTTTTAAATTGCTCAATTTATTTAAAGTATTATCAGGACATGGCCAGGGTATTCACCAGAAGCGTTTGAGGCGCTTTATGTCGTGGTTATAAAGTCGTTAAAATTATGCAGGCTCCTTTATTACGACGAGTTATTGGACGGCCTGAAAATACATCAACTTACAATGTATGCATGTCGATAGTGTTAGCTTTTATCTTATAACGATATATCAATAGAACCTCTGAATGATTCAAAACACTGTTATGGCTTCATTGCGCCAAATAGTAATGAATATTATAGGACACGCACAAACTTTTTACATAGATAAAGAAAAAAGTCCTAGAATTGAAATTTTACAGTCCACAGTGCTTGTGCCAAACATGGCGCCGACCATATGTTGAATACACAATTACAAGTATTTCGTAGCGTTATCTGAAATTGAAATCCGTATTATAGCCAAATACTTCGTCCGGTATAAGAAACAGTGTTATATCGGTTGCGAGGACCTTTCAGCTAGTGTGTAAAATGAAATGAATTTAATTAACATACTAAACACCATGTTTTTGAAGTGAACATTTCTTTAGCTGCATTGTGCACTTTTTTTGGGATGGGTAAAAAATTTTAAACTCACGTCAGGACACGTGACCTGATGGAAAATTCGTAAGACGGAGGGAGAGTAGAAATGTTGTTGACAGCGTACTCTGTTTTATTTTTTTGGAATTAATTGATGGAGCTACAGCTTTCGTTCTTGTACTGACAGCAAACCACATAAATTCCTGACATTTTTTTTAAAAGGCGTTACATTGTATCAAAAAGTTTCTTAGTTTTCACTTCTATCGGCAGTCTCCAAAGACTGCCCGATGTAATATTTTTTTTTTTTGTATTTTTTCCTCAGACGGAAAAATATTTAGGCAAAATTTTATTCTTTTGACATAATAATGCTCGAATTCAAAGCCCATTAATTTGCTTTGAAAACATTGATATGTATGCGGAGCACACACGGAGCCTCATATCATTCAACGTGTCATGTTTACGTATTCACAATAGCAAACTGAAAAACCTACTTTTCAAATCAGTTAACTCAAATAACAACACAATTATTATTCCGCAAACGATTCGTAACATTCGAAATTGTTTGTAAATTCCTAATCACCCACGTGTACGTATCATTTCAAAAGTTCCCGTTTTATCGCGATTGGTTTTGCATTATTCCTCTCTAGCTTATATATTTTAAACAAAGTTCGAGCGGAATATTCTAATTCAAAACTTTCCATGTAAATATGGTGGATTGGGCTTGTTTTACAAAGACAGTTTCCGAATACTGTTACTTAACTACTAACAGGGACAGTTTTCGACTCTTTCGAAATTAATACAACCCAGTGAATTTGTTTATAAAGGCAATCTGGCAGTCGTTTTGTTTGATAGTCGAGCTACGACCGGACTTAAGCAGTGAAATAAATTGTACGAGTAGCGCCGAAGGGCTGCAGTCTAGTTTATTATTCATAAATCTTTACGCTCTGTAGGCGGATAACGGGGCATTTCAAATCAAATTTCCTTGGATTTCATGAATTCAGGAAACACATTTATCTCTAAAACAACCTTTCAATGTGAAAATTATATTTATTTAATGGGGAAATGCCAAAACTTATAAATAAAACCCAAGGCAACAAACTTTATGGATTCCTGTCAGAAATGTGAGTAGGTAGGTAGGTACATAGAGTTGCTACAACAAACCTGAAAGATTTTGTCTCAAAACTTTCGTTGATTTGTTGGACAATGGGTAATTTAATCTCACCAAAAAAGATTGAAAGCGTAGTAGTTAGTGGCTAATTGTTAGCAGTCGGACTCCACAGCTGATTACAGGTCGAGCTAACTTCGCTTGATTTGAAACGTGTGCGAAGGAGGCGGATAGTTCGCTAGCTGACTAAATAAAATACTAAGACTTCTTTCAAGGTTGGCAGTAGGCATAAAACAGTTTCTAGCATATTTGGTAGCGACAATATGTACTCATTTCGATTAAGTTCTGGAGAATGAATGCAAGACCAATTCTTATCCACTTAAAACATTCTTATGCAGACCCAAAAGCACCTACTAGCTACCTACCGACCTACTTATTCAGGGAATTTGCAATTATTATTACAACGGTAGTCTACACTAATATTATAAACCTTCAACTATTATTAACGAGATACAATAGCATTGTTAATTGTTATGGCGTTCTACTAATCGACAGATTATCGGATAAAGAGAAAAGATTTGTATTTTTGTTTATAATGAATAAACTCGAAAATAACAGGACCGCGTTTAAAAAAAAAACATCAGTAGAATTCTATAATATCACATAGGGTATAATTTATAAAATTATCATGTGGGCGAAGCCGCTGGCGGAAGCTAGTCATAGATAAAAGGCGTCCTCTTAGAAATTCATTGACACAAATACCTACTTTGTGCCTTTGGAAAATCTTTTGAAGGACATAAGAAGGCTTTACGTCATTTGCGACAGTCCCGACACAACGTATTCATTTATAAATAGCTTATAATTTAAGTGAACACATTTATTATGTAACTTGCTATTGTCCGCGATTTCGTCTGAAATCCAGAATGAAAAGTAGCCTATGTCCTTCTATCTGAAAGTCCTAACCTAGGTTATGGTATTCCCATGTGCAAAATTTCATCCAAATCCGTTCAGAAAGCGTAACAAGCAAACCAAAAAATTGTTTATTTGTGTGTTTACGCTCTCACGCAAACTTACTTACGCATTTATATTATTAGTTAGGATATATTAGTTAGGATATTCATAGGTACAATCAAGTTCTTATTACAGAGACAGTCATAGTAGAGTTTATTAAGGTTGTTAAATTTTGCTACAACAATTGTACCAGTATTGGCACGTCTTAAGTCTGGATTCCACGAATGGCATTTACAGCAGTTGTTAAGACGGCAATTACTACGGTATACACAAGTAGTAATGACAGAGACTTTGTTGACGTGAAATATATTGCATAACTTGCCACTGAGACTGTTTCAGTGCCTACTACCTACGTCATGTACAGAACAATAAATGATATATTGGAGTCCGCGTAGTAAGGATTACATCAAGCGCCCCGGGACTAAATAAAGGCAAAGAACTCCTTTAATTATTTTCATTTAATCAACAAGACAAAGACATACCAATGTTTAGAATGTAATGCGCTCGGCTGCCTCGCCCCAATCAGTGTTGCCGTCTTTGATTCAAGCGGGAAACTTTGTGTGTTACTTTACCATTAAGGGGAACGTGGAAAATTAACAAGGAGCTTTGGCGTCGCAACCTGCATGAGAATAGCGCCTTTACCATCCATTACGGTCCGCTCCTTTCCCAACACTAATTTGTCTTATCCCTTATTGTCACGCATGTCAATGAATGAGGAGCGTCACTCGCTTCTCTTTGAGTAAATACCTTTTGTTCATAGTGAACCTTACGGGATTTTCTTATTAGGGATATGGGATGTTGTATTCGGGTATGTTTAGTAATAAGCTGAGACCTTTTTGTCTTATTGTGCTACCATGTTTCTGTTTAGTTATTTAATCCGTAAGATTAGGTAATCCTGTTTGTGTCCACGTGGATTGTTATCAAATAATATTTAAGATATCTTGTGAACCCTGGCAACCGAACGCCCTTTAATCTATCGCAATATCTCATGTCAAATTATACTATTAGTTGTTGATATTTTGCGAAACTAATTCCAACAGCCGAAATGAGATTTTACAACAGATTTACTGAAGGGAAAATTGAACAGGCTTTCAGTAACCGAGAGTGGATGTTGCCTAAAAATAAGTAGATAGCCATGAATTGATAATGATATTCTGAATTGTTTATCGAGCAATTTCGAGGGTACATTATCTCTTGTAGGAAAATCTGAGAACCAGCATTAGATACTTAGCAAAAATTTTGGTTTAGAAGTATTTGAACTGATATTTTATAAAATTTCAAGTCCCACTGGAGTAATTAAGTTGAAAATATTGATATTCACAAAATATATTTCAATGAACATCGACATGAGTATTGACTAGCGCTAAATGAGAGTCGAAACTTTTTTATCGGCAACAAGAGACAGGCGATTTGCGCTGAAGCTATCATGGCAAAAATTAAATTACAGCAGTCGTTACCGACCGACGAAGGGACCAAGTTACTGGCAGTAAAGCTGATTAGTTAGCTCCGAAACTAAGCGTTAATTTAGATTGGTACGTTACGATGTTGCCTTTGATAAGAACGCGGAAATCATTGTTTCGAGTACCTACTTACGGATCGTAGACAGGGGTTATAAAGTTACAAGTGCTTGTTGATACATTCTTGTGTGGTGTTGTGGGCAAGTTTTATATATTCAAATATTGTTAATTAGTGTTAAAAAACGTTTTACATCAAAAGCATGGCCAATTAAGCGGTGCTTAAGAATTTCTAATACATTTGTTCTCATTAATTGATTCATTGTTTTGTTGCATTTATGTTGTTCAAATAATACTGAAGACATTACGACAAAGATTAACAAAATAAAACGAAGTTGTTGTATCTATTAATTTACCTGACAAAAGCCCTATATAAATGCCAATATGTTAGAAAAGTTACAACAAAATAGTTCGATAAGAACATAATAAGTTACCAAGCTCCGTATATCCTCTATGGGTATAATTGTATAAGGAAAAACAACAGTTTCACCCAAGGCAAGAACTGGATTAAGGCCAAACAGATCACGTCTTGTATTTCCGTAAAAAGGAAACTAACTTCAGAAATAGGAAGACATTTCTTTACGACGCCGCGTTTTCTCAATAGCTACCTGAAGTAAACAGTATGATGGATATGAGCGGAAAAAAGGTTTACACTTTACAGACTTGAGATGCACTTCTTTGAATATTTATAGATTGGATGCATTTATGTTAAGCTGATTTATTCGAAGATCTTTGAAAGTCGTTACGCGTAGTCATGCTGACGCCCAAAAGTCTGACAACCAGTCGCTCTATGTAAAATACTGGTATTCAGCTGCATCCGGTTAGAAGCTGACCCCAACATAGTTGGAAAAATGCCTAGCATTGTCCCAATTTTTTTATTTTTGTTTTATTTATTGATTGATATAATTCATCGATAGGTTTGCTTAGTAGGTATATTATGGCACTTTGAACATAACAATATCAGTGCTTTTCCTAGTCTGTTAGTGAAATAGACTACTAATTTGTTATGAGTAGATCCATATAAAGGTGTAAAGGCAGAGGCAGAATGCGGACCTAGGAAAAAAAAGGCTATAAAACGTGCTGTAAATACATAACCTATTGAAAGTTCACGTGCCTCAATTTCATTGTTTTTTTATTTATTTTTATTTTACCGATTCGAAATTATCGTCCACACTGTCAACAACATAAATATGCATTGTTGCATTGTCAATCAACTGCATTGTTTTATTTATTTATTTTCACTGTAAATTTTGCATATACGCATTTCGTCAACACGTTGGTTTGTATGCCATTGACATTGGCACTGTTTTGCATATCTATCTATAGGTATGTATTGGAAAATTCATGAATTTATAAAAAGGTCTATTCATGGAAACATGCATTAAGGTGCAACTAGTCGCGGGCTCGAACTCAATGGTGGGCCTGGCCAAAAACCACACTGTCTCACCTGGCATCGTGTCCGACAGAGATAGTATCAGTGATGAGCAGTTAGAAGCTGATCTACATGGACAACGTATAGTTCGCACGCACGGAAACACCGTACCGACCAATTTTAGTAAAACGAGCGCGTCAAAAATTACGAAAAGGCCTGTGGAAAAAAGGTTTTTCTGAAATAACCACTGCATAAATCAATTACAAATAAAATTTATTGAAATCTTCGTTAATTTTTCTGTGTCGGTACGGATTTTGTTTTCGAGATTTCACACTTCTTGTATTACTTATTTACGCCCAAAGTTGCGTTAAAATTAGCAAGAAAAACGAATCTTTGTTGGCTCATAACTTTTTAATGGCTTTTTATTTTACTATTCTGCTTCCGTACAGACAATTTTAATAATGAGACCTAACGATATCATGTTTAACTTTGAATGTACGATGTCAAATAGTGGAGTAAAACCCCTCCGAAGTTTGTATGGAAAAAATATCAAATTGTTTCACCTTAATCAAATAGTTGCAATCGATAGCAGACGAAGTGACTTTTCAATTGGTATTCGATTTAACACTTTGAATAATAATAGATGTCTCTTATATTGTAGCTATTTTCTTTCCAAAAATTATTAAATAATAACACCAGCCTATTACTGTCCCACTGCTGGGCATAGGCATCTTCTCTTATAGAGAAGGTATAAGCATTGATCAGCACACTTGCTCAAGACGGTTTGGTGATTTCAAACTTGTATTATTACTATAAGTTCAGTACCCTAATTGCGTATACAAGATCAATGAGAATCGTTTTGAAACGATTGCTAATCCATTGCTTTCTTAGTTCGAGAAAAAAACTGTCAAAGTGAAACATTAGTCGCAATCGTTTGCGAATATGTTGGTTTCTTCACAATGTCAATGGCATATATACTGACCTACGCATCGCCGAAACGCGTGTGTGAAAAGTAAATGCATTATCCTATACTATTCTATTATACGAGCAATATTTGTATATGTTACCGGAAATGCATGAAACCTAGGAATTGTAGGTACACAATTCCTAGGAAATGTATGCAATTCCGAGCCTACTTAGGAAATGTGTAAAATAATATTAAAAATGAAATGTATGTATTTCCTAGGAATTGTATGCAATTCCGAGATGATACTCGGAAATAAATATAAAAAGTAATGCTTTCTGTGACTAAAAGAAATAAAACACATTTGAAACTGAAGTCTGTGCTATTAAATGAGCATTGTCTATTTTCACCCAAGCAGAGCTCGGTCGACCAGGTACTAGAAATAGAACTATGATCATTTCAGTGTCTAGCCAAACATTTCCATGGTACCATGAGTAACCATGGAAATGTTTGGCCATATTAGGTAGTCTTATTGGTAATGTGCCTTTGACGTAGTTGTATATCTACGTATATCGTGTTCATATTGGCTGTCGTCTACATATTGGGGTTATTGGCAGTGCATAAACGAGCGTCAGTTATTATGCGGGATTCTACGTAGGTAGATTGTGTTACCAAGAGTGTGGTTGCCAGCCTACCGAATTTGAACGGCGAAACGATGAACAGCATTAGGTTTTTTTCACATATTCTGGACGTTGCAGTTAATAGACCACGTATAGGTATTTACCTATTTATATAATATCAAGCTGAAATGAAATGAAATGAAATGAAATTGTTTATTCTGTAAATAGGATATCGGAATCACTTTTACACGTCATATTTTTTTTTTTTTTTTAAATAAGCTAGATGAGGTCGGCGTTTCCTAACTGACTACTCTGAGAAGAAAGGCCGAAACAAACTCAGAGGTCACGGTCTCTTTTAAAGTCCAGACATAATCTTGGTCAAGCCATATGAGAACCATGTAGATTAGTGTCTGAAATGGTCTTTTGAGGAAAGAACCACACAGATTTGAGTGGACCTGTCCAGTCAGTGCAAGCATTTGTCAGTAATCGTGGAGCTCACTCAGAGCTTAAGGAGCTCAACTCGACGAACAATACCAAAGAAAGGACATTTGGGTAGGCCGCATCAACTACTCAAACTGCCAGACCATCATTAAAACTAACTGTGAAATAAAAAAAAATTAAAACATTAAAGAGAAAAAAAAAAAAAAATACCCACATAGTCCTCATATTCACAATAATTAAAATAATATTATACTTTACAATTCATCATTGCTCATTTTGACCTTTAAGTTTCTATAAGTTCCATTGATTTATAGCTGATCTTAATTTTTACAAGCTTTTAATTAGCATGCTTCGTTCGTTTGGGTTTCCAGTTCGCATTGTCATCCATTTTCCGAGCACTTCCTGGCATCCGATTTAGCTGAAACTTGGCATACTTACCTACTTATATAAACTATGGTGACAATGCAAACTTATGATACCATGAAGCTGGTCTGATGATGGAGCCCGAAGATAGCCATAGGAACTCCTCAACGAAATAATATAGCGTAAAAGAAGAAAATTAGGACAAACCGAGTCTTTCCAAATTTTCTTGACTCTGCCGAAAAATCGAAAACATCGCAATTTTGTCTCACGTGGTACGAAGTTCACCGGGTCATCTAATAGTAGTATAAAATAAATTGAGGTAGGTATATCACTTTATTTTATACTACTAGTAGGTCTAGTAGATGCCCTTTATTATTTATTTCGTCTTCTTTGATATGTTTATTGTACAAGAGGACTCGAAAAGTCTATTATTTATTTCTTAGAAAAGAGCTCCATCAAGTACCTTAGCATAGATACCTACTCAATCAACGGTTGTTGGAGTGTGGCTACAGTAAATAAACATACCTACAAGGAAAGGTTACGAGTAAGGGCGACTACTGACTAGTGGAAGTATACTTTTTATAGGTTTCAATAAACTTGCTCACATTTTATCTACGAGCTAGAACCTTTTAATGCAACTGTTTTCCTACTATGTACTAAATGTTATCAAGTTTATTCAGAATTAAAATGAAATGTACAGACGCCAGCAAATCAAGTTACTACAATCCGTCAAATTTCTTTAATAGATTTTCAACTTTATCGCTAAAGGTTCAATGTTGATTGGGAAAATTTGACAGATTGGAGTAGGTTGATGTGCTGGCGTCTGTACATCAATAACAACTTCAAATTAACTAAAATAAAACTATAATATTCTTACTTCACTAAATTTATTACCAAAATAAATAACTGTGTACCGTACTAAATTAGTTAGTCAACTTAAAATTTTCTATTATAACTAAAACTGTTGGTTGCATTTTATTACCTGAGTACTTTCGGTATAGAACGCCACCTGTTTACTCCAGTGCAAAACAAATGGCCTACAGTCCTTTCATTGTTATTTTCCCTCTGACAGCAGCAACCCTATTACAGCGACATTAAAGATCACTGCGATTTTGACAGATAAGCAAAAGCGGGGGGAAAATAACTGTGAAAGTAGTGTACAGTATACGTGATATAGATATACGTCAGTTGGTGACAGTTCTACAAAATGGCCGCGCAAGTGAACTGAGACGAACTAAATAAGTGATAACTGGCACCACATTCGGGACCCCGAAGCAACCAGAACTTTATCGTGTTTGCATTATTTCACAGTTGACTGATCGCCCAGATCTGCGTGCAAATGTGACATGAATATTTCATCATATCGAATTTACAAACAAAATACAACAAAATGTAGGTAAAGGTTGTCTTACACCGAAAACAGAGCTATTGATTTTAGTGAAATAATTAGTATTTGCATTTTTATTAATACAAAATTGGCTCTTGACCCCAATTCTCGTCTGATGGAAAGCGATGGATTAGGTCTATGATGGAACTAGCGTGCCCAGAAGATTCCTGTTCACTCATTATATTTTAGTTTTATGAATGTTATTGACACACTAAAATAGAAAAAGGAGCTGTTCTTTATGTACAAGAAAGTTAGATATTTGTTCTACATAATATAATTTTAATTATAGCTCCTTAGCATTGATGTATAAAATACATCAATGCTCCTTAATACACAAAAAGGTGGCTGTATAAGACCACATTAGATGACAATAATGTTTCAGGGCGTTGTGATCCATCTGGCGTGTATGAACATTGCCTACAATTTAACTTCAATCAGCCATGTATCAACACCTTTATCGGTAAACATCGACAAAAATGCAAACGGTGCTGTTTTTTTAGTCACACAGTTTATTCGTAGAGCACAGTCATCGGTACAAATGAATTCGTTGAAATTTATGTACGGCAAATATAGGTACATGAATTTATGTATGGCAATAAAAAGCAAACGGTAACTAAGCTAACAATATTGTATAATTTTATTGTAGAAATATACAAAATTTATTTATGATGTCATTGTGTGTATAAATAGGTAATACATAAATATTCCTAGTAAATTATGTAATTTATGATTCAAACCTGAAATAAAAAGGATATCAGTCGAAGAGATCTGTCATTTACACAAAACAATTATAGGTTCTTGGTAATATTGTGAATTCTACGAAATATTGGATAATCTTACATAACCCCTTTACGGTTCATTTCTAGGTAATAGGGGCGAGCCAATTACAGTTTTCCGGTCACAATACTAAACGTAGTGCTATCCAGTACCAAGAACTCTTTAACGCTAAAACCTAATAGCGTTTTGTTCGGACCTAGAATTTCACAGAGCTACATTTACAACTTTGATCAAGACTAATGAAGCGCTTAATTGTTTTATCCGACGAAATAGTAGGTACCCAATTTCTACTAGTTAAATATAGATAGAGGTATCTAAAGCAAAATAGACAAGCGGACACTTAACGAATAGCGTTGTTATGTCTTTGTATCTGGTAAATGGAGATTATTCCAAAAATATAAGAAATGGCCAAGAATATTATTTTTATTTTTTCGGGTAAACTGAATTTCGTTTTGGTTGAACAATGACCTTAATCGATTAAGTACACTATTGTCGACGGGCCAAAGGGTCGAAGGGAAAACTTTCGTGGGCGGTTGATCCGGACAGATCACGTAGTTATGATTAAAGGTTAACGTTTAACGGACGGTTTTGTTTGTTTGTCACAACTCACACGGCAATGAAAAGTTTTGTTTACGGGGGCTTACACGTTTTGTATTGCCGAGTTAATCTGTAGCTCACGTTAAGTGCTTAGCTAGTTGTCAGGGGACAACTTTGAGCACGAATTGACGGCACGTTTCTCAACGCCATAGTGTTTGTGAAAGCTTATGCAGACAAATGGTGGCACGTGGCCGATCCATTTGAACTGTGTGCTGGTGTTGATATATATTGAGGTGAAGCCCAGCTGGAGCCAACTTAAGCTATAGGTTTGACCGGAGAAGTATCACTATCTTGCAGAATAATAATAATACCAGCCTATTATTGTCCCATTGTAGGGCAAAGCCCTCTTCTCATAAAGAGAAGGCACGAGGATTGATCACCACGCTTGCTCAAGACGGGTTGGCGATTTCAGACTTATGTTAACTACAAGTCCAGGTTTTCTCACAATGTTCTTCCTTCACCGATGTCGGTAATGTCCAAGATAAACTCAGAAAGTACATATGAATTGAAAAGTCACATTGGTAGTTGTTTTGAGTCCACATCCTCGAGCATGAGAGGCGAGGCACGACAGTATACTGCAGAATACGGCAACTGCAGAAGACGGCAACTGCTGAATACGGCAAGTGCAGAATATGGCAGAATATCGGCTTTAAATACCTACTGAATTTTTTACAGTGGTGGCGCAGGAGATTCTCGACAAAAACAGGCGAGGCAGGACAGTATACTGCAGAATACGGCAACCGCAGAATACGGCAACTGCAGAATACGGCAACTGCAGAATGCGGCAAGTGCAGTATATGGCAGAATACCGGGTTTAAATACCTACTGAGTTTTTGCAGTGGAAGCGCAGGAGTTTCTCCACATTAAAACAAAAGAAGATACAGAGAATTTAAGACAGAGGAAGAACGAAGAATTGGAGCTATGAAAAGCACCTTTGTCAGCAGTGAACTACGAATCACAATAGATACAGTTTGGAGTTTTCTTTTCTCAATAGAAAACTGTTTGCTCTCCAATAAATATGCGATAAATCTAATTTCAATAACATCAACAAATCGTTCGTATTATATTAATAAATCAATATTATGTAAATATTATTATGTCTGGATCAGATTGTGTTACATAAAGTAGATTGACTACAGCAATATTCAAAAGAAATTGCTAGTTAGAATAGAATGTTATTACTTTTATTGCAATAATTCCAAAGAAGGCCGAAATCATGTGAATACCTATGATATAGTCAGAAAAATTAAAGAGTGTTTTTCGATACTTTTTCGGTCTTCAACTAAAGTCTTATATGGGTATCTACATACATACAAAAATATTTTTTTTTGTAAATATTGTACGAGCTTTTTAAGCCAAAAGTGATATCAAATCCTTGACTCCTAAGTCACAGGTTTCCCCTAGTTTAGGAGGCAGGGTTTCCACTATTTAAGCTATCTTTATATTTCTGAACTTGTAACCTAATCGTTAAGTACTTTTGTAACAAAGGTTATCAATAAAAGACTTTTAATTTTAATTTTTTTAAATCATTTTTGGATAAAAAGCTCAATTGTGCTCTTATTTCCACTCATCGCCAACGTACCTATGTTTGCGGTTTACGCACAATGGTCCACTTGTACGTGGGCCATGGTGGCCGTCGGTGGAAATTCCAACCAGCACAGAAGTTTATTTAAGTAAGTATAACATAATTATTATTCTAAACATTACGCTAATTATTACGAAATACACAGAAATCTAAGAAATATAGAGAGTGACATAATTACTAATATTTATAGTTTATGGGTGGGTGTATCTGTGTGGAGTAGGTGCTGTAAATGTGTGTGGTGATGTGTGTATTTCTTTGAACTAAAACACTACTTAGTAAGCTGAGTAGCCGGTGTTTGTTGTAGGATTTGGATAATCTCCTTTTTAAGTTGATTAGGTCTCTGTTTAGAGCTTCTGCAAAAGATCTGCGTGACCCGTGGGTTTCTGGTCTAATCTGGGTGCCATCTGTGTATTTGGTAACTATCATTAATGTAAATGCATTTTGATGGGAATCATTCACGGTAATCTTTTATTCATCCATACTTCCTTACATATTATAAAACAAAGTCGCCCGCCGCGGCTGTCTGTCTGTCTGTCTGTCTGAACGCGATAAACTCAAAAACTGCAGAACGGATTTTCAAACGGTTTTCACCATTAGACGGAGTGATTCATGTGGAAGGTTTTGTGTAAATTGGCTGAAATATGACGATTATTGTTGAAGATGTCGGAAAAAATCATGCCGACTGGGAGCTTTACTGGCGTGCGCTGCGTAAGTCGTGAGAGATAAATCAAATTTATGTTCTAGAGTATTGTATATCTTAAAAATTGCAACAAAAAGTCCGCGATGGCATATATCTATCTTTTAAGGGTGACCCACAATAACCATTTTTATCTTTCAAATTTGTATAAAATTTTCATTGTTATTTCCGAAGCTATTTTGACCGGTATCTTATTAATCCTTATCCAATTAAATAGGTTATTTAAATTGGGCATTCAATTTCGATTAAAATATGCCTTTACATCACATCATTTAAATGAATAGTTTAAGAGATATCACAGTTTCAAAATTACGCGTAACAAAATAATTATGGTTGACCACGCGGGCGCTGTAGTAGCCTACCACTGCGTCCGCTGAAAGTTAGTCAATGATCTTTTCCTTGGCTATTAGGTATATATTCCCGGTAGAACGTTCCCGTGGGATATTTTGCGACATCCACGCGGGCGAAGCCGCGGGTAAAAGCTAGTAATATTATAAAGCAGAAGAGTTTGTTTACTTGAACGCGCTAATCTCAGAAACTACTGGTCCGATTTGAAATTTTTTTTCTGTGCTAGGTAGTCCATTTATCGAGGAAGGCTATATATCATCACGCTAAGACCAATAGGAGCGGAGCACCAATGAAGAATGTTTCAAAATCGGGGTTTTTGTTTTCATTTTGAGAGCTTCCGCTGCGTGCGCTGCGTAAACGGTGAAAGTTTCGCAAAAATCATGTATGACAGAATTGTTCCCCTTTAAAAGTTTTAAAAAAAAGTCCGCGATAGCATATGTCTATCTTTTAAGGTTGGCTTACTATAACCGTTTTTATGCTAACCAAATTTGTTCTAAAATAATGCATTATTTGCGAAGGTGTTTTTTATAAACATGACATTAATCCTTATTCAAATAAATACGTTATTCATGACAAGTATTTAATTTAAAACAAAATTGCTCTTTACATTATTCAATTTCAATGAATATCTTAGGAGATATCGCAGTTTTAAAATAACATCGCAGCAAAATAATGATCAAGTACTACTAAGTAGTGGCTCAGTGGTATCGGCCCCGAGTTACGAGTTGTAGGTCTTGGGTTCGAACCTCAGCAGGCGCTTTACTTTGTGTAAATAATTTCATCACCACTGCTCTCGTGAGGAAACCGGCATGTCTTAGAACTAAAAATTCGAAGACATGCGACATCTACCAACCCGCACTGGGCCCGCGTGGTGGATTACGGCCCACTACCTGTCATAGAGGGGAGGCCTGTGTCCCAGCAGTGGGAACAGTAGGTGATAGGCTGATTATGTATGTTATGTAAGGCAGTCATGAGGGGTAAGGGCGGTGGCCCCAGTTAGCTCTGCGAAATTCCATGCCGCGTGGTTTTTTTTTGTGTGGGAAATCATCAAATGACTTCTTCGGAGCAGAAGGGCGTGTTAGACTCGAACTACTTTTTAAATTTGTTTTCCCAAAATATCATCGTAGATGAATAAGTTCGTAATAAGTTTAGTTATTTTTGTCAATATCTAGATACATTATTTGATTTTGTAGTATTTAATTTTCTTTAGGGTTTTGATTTTGTAGTATTTTAGGGTAATTCAGTCGCGGGTGAAAGTTAGCGTTAGCCCAAAGTAACTATTCCACGCGGACGAAGTCGCGGGCAGAAGCTAGTAGTAAATAAAACCTAATAAATACACAAATCAAACACAATTAGCTTATAGCCGGACAATCCAAGTAAACACGCAAGTAAAACCCTATATAACCATTGAAAAACCTAATTGCGTTTTACGGAAGTTCTAACAAAAGTACTGTAATTTCAGTAAAACCTTGATTTGCGACATGAATGAAAGAAAATGGAAGCGAAATAATAGGTACAAGTACCTAAGAAGTAGGTATGTGTATATAAAAATACATCGTTCAATTAGGACAGTGGCAGAAGTTTTCTTATAAAAGTAGATTGTTACTATATTTTCACGACAAACAACACGGCGCTCGTCGTATAAACAAAGAAAAAATCGTTCCATCTGGTAGATTTGGGAGCAATCGTTCGGACTAAAAGATTGTTTCTTTGTTGGCTGAGGAAGTCATGAGTAAAACTGAAGGAATACATGAAATGTTTCAAATTAATTAACAGAAACAAAACAAGATCGTCATACGAGATTTCTTGTTTCAAAAATAGAACCCTTTCGCGTAGTTATCATACAACGCACACAAATCAAAAAAAGTTTGCGATCAATTTGAAAATTAGAAATCTTTTTTGTTACAGTAGACTACGTTATGATTTCTTCTTCGTTTTAGATTCTTTCAGGCAGTGAATTTCTATTAAAAAAATATATAACGTAAACACTTTTTCTTGATAAAGTTAAATTTTACAAATATATCAACTTTTGCTAGTGATCACAAACTTTTTTTGATGTGTGTACATTATTATCTACTATGATTGCGATTTTCCTAAAGTAACCCGGAAGCAAAAGGAAAATATACCCCCAAATACATCAGTCGCTTATCACTACATAATATAAAGCAAATTTTCCGCCGGCGTCTGCTTTCGGGCTAACCACGGAAGTTACCTACGTTACCTAGTTAGTTACGAATTTTCACCTCTACAATTAGGTAGATTTTGTGTTTTTCGGAAACGTTGAAGTAACCACAAGTTTGTTCATTATTGGTTGAATTCATTCATTTTCCAAATCACTCAGATAGGCCGCATGGCTGATCGGGATTATCCCATTTGCGGATACGACTGTGGAGATTTTAATTTTGGATGACACAGTCTACGTTTCGGTGCTCTCGTGTGGTCGCATAATCAGACAATCCGATAATTTTATTTCCGATCCAAATGGTGTCTGTACCTACTGCAAGCAAAGTGTGAACCAACGGATGGTACAGAATAGGCTAAAAATCCTCTCTCACGCGGGATGTCAGTCTCTACAACTGTTGCAGCTGGAAAGATGAACCTAATAAATAAGTACGTATTGAGTACGAATAGTGGATTCTATTATCGATTTCATAGTAGATTCTATCAGAGGAGCTCGTGGCTAAGTAATAACAACCCGCACGGGTCGATCCATCAGGTCAAGCTAGGGGTTGGTCAGTGGATGGGTGACCATCTTTACATACCGAGACTCCTCCGTGCCTCGGAAAGCACGTTAAGCCGTTGGTCCCGGCTGTCATTTGTGGATCTTTGACAGTCGTTACGAGTCGTCAGAAGCCCGAAAGTCTGACACCAGTCTTACCAAGGGGTATCGTATTACTCTGTTACTGGGTTGTGGAGGTCAGATAGGCAGTCGCTCCATGTAAAATACTGATATTCAGCTGCATCCGGTTAGACTGGAAGCCGACCCCAAGATAGTTGGGAAAAGGCTAGGAAGATTGATTGATAGTAGATTCTATCATTACAATGGCCAAGGGCGGATCCAGTATTTACTTCTGGGAGGGGCACATGGGCCAGGCGGATAAGAGTGTCTCCCATATCTAGTATTGCATTATGCTGTTTTTGAGTTTCATTATTTTTCAATGAAGATATGGTATAGCCTACTTCTTCAAAGTTCATCATCGAAGCAATATCTTGAATGCATTCAAGTCAGTTAATTCAGACGATTCGATTTTATTTCACTTAAACCGTTTGGGGGGCACGTGCCCCTGAGCCCCCCCCCTGGACCCGCCCTTGACAATGGCAATAACACTGAAGTATTGTGGATAACTGCTTCTCTAGAAGACAGGCTTAAATTTCCACCTCAACGTACTTAGTACGTTCACAAATATGTACCTATGTATATCTTAATGGCAGTGTATAGAGTGCCACCAGTGGCACTCTATCCCTATCGGATAAAGTGCCACTACAGGCACCCTAGTAACACCGCCTCGGCCCGGCCAAAGTGCCGCAAGAATTGGATTGTCATTGTCACTGTCAATAAGTCACGTCACTTGGTATTTTGTTTGATTGTCGAGGTTAGATCGCTGTAAAACACCATATTTCCAAAACATTACATTCTCTTGTGCCTAAACGGACCCTGGCACTTCGCCGGCCGCTACTGCGGCACCGCTCGCTACGCTCGCTCGGCTCGTGCGTTGTATGGTCACAGTTCTAACCTAACCTAACCTAAATAACAATTGACAGTGACAATGCAACGCTCACGGCACCCTAGCCGGGCCGAGGCAGCGACACTAGAGTGCCACAAGAATACTCGCGGCACTCTCTACACTTCGTATTTTAATTCATGGCTTATAATGGTGTTTTCATGCAATAAACCATATAAATCATGACTAATAAAATTATATGGTAGTGCGTGCGCTAAGGGCAGGGGTTATTGTTAGCGTTTGCTTTTACGATCAGCTGTGTCATTCTTATTGATTTACGTTTATACGGTCTTGGTAGTTGCTATATTATCAACGACGACTGCCAGTTTTGTGTGAGGAGTTGTATGAAATAATACTATGTGATAATCCAATTTTTTCATGTAAGTTCTTACGTCTTGGCCTTTTTAAACATAGATCTCTTTCAAACTTATAATCAAAGGACACCAAGCTTACCAGTTGAATTCGTGATTGCAGTTTTTTATGATCGACGTGTATATTTTACGATCCCGACATGCCGCGCTGTCTTAAATCCGATGGTCTACTAGGTGGGTCTTTACCGGGAACCACATGATCAGTCTTTCTTCCAAATAACCTGCAACTCAAAAATAAATTATCCACTTAGACTAACTAGGTATATGTTTTTTAGTCACTGACTGTGAACGTCCTGTGAACTATGAACGAACAAAATGTATGAAATAGAAATGCATAATTTGTGAAATTTTCAACTGTCTACCTATTACGGTTCATAAGACACTTACGGCCATTCACGACTTCGGTCTCAGTGGCGAGCGGCGCGGCGAGCGGTACATGCACAGAAATGTAGGTATGAAGCATGCCACAGCGGCGCGCCGCCGCCGCTGTGGCATGTTTTTAGTTCCCACACCGCGCCGCCCAAAGTCGTGAATAGGCTGTTACAGCTCGCTGATAGGCAGACGGACAGTGGAGGCTTAGTAATAGGGTTTCGCTTAACACCCTTTGGTTACGGAACCCTAACAACAACTTTAACCGCCGACTGACTGTCCTTTCTCTCGGCGGCCGACTATACCTACGCTTTGGGCTTGTACACAAAATTGCGATGCGACGTCGCATCGCAAAAATCAGAGACGGCTCCATAAGATTTTCTTCCAAAGCTTCTGCGATGCGAATTTTCATCGCACCGATTTGCAGTTTTGTGTACCAGCCCGTTAATGTGAATGTGGCCTTAATAAGCAGTTGAGGCATTACGTTCGCTAGCAAAAGTCACCTTACAGCTCGGATTATAATAATTTATTATCTTAAAGACAAATCTCCGTGAGACACTGTTGCGCCCAAAGCTCAGCAAATACAGGTGAATTTCCTTCCCTGAAACAGGGTTTATGACGTCATAAACCCATGACTTCATCGTACTACCGATATAAACACTTTATTTACGTCACACGGGAACTAAGATAGGTTTGTTTCCGAATAGAAACGGTTAAAGGTTATCTCTTCGGTTATCGAAGTTGGGTTCCCCGTTCACGTTTACAACCATAAACATACTCGTAATTATGTTTTTGTAGTTTACATATATAATGTTGGAATAAAATTACCTACCTGAGGCGTTCTTAGTTTATTAGTTGGTAATTCTGGGAACATCTTGAAAGGAGGTAGGTTTACCTTTTTCCTGTGGTTAGAGACTAAACTAGTGTCAGAGTTTTTGTGCCATGGGCTTCTGACATAAATTCACATGTCCTCGAGAAATATCTCTTAGGCATGCCGATTTCCTCACAATGTTTTGCTTCACCGTTTTTGAAGAAAGTGATAATTATACAGTACGTAAATGAATCCGAAAAGTCAGAGGTGCGTGCCTTGGGTTCGAACTTGAGACCTATCATTTGGCAGTCCAACGGTCCCACAATAAGCTATCATTGATATTTAGTAGTCGGTAGGTACTGTGATAATATTACCGCAAAAGCGGCCCGAGTCTTGAAAAGATGAAGTGATTTTGCGGGACTGTTTTCTTAAAATCTTTAATAACCAATGATTGTCATCAAAGTATCTTCTTCTTCGATAGCAAAAATAATCAAAGTACCTATAACAAGGTAGATATTCAGAGAGAGTTTCAGAATGATGTAGGTAACGGACATTATGCTGAATACTAACGTCAGATTAGGCAACTCATGTGCAAAGTATGGCTATACATAGGGAGTACCTACCTAATATTATGAGTTGATCGTTTGCCATAGTTGTTGCAACACGGGAGGTGAGGTAGGTAACTATTTTGAAGTGTCAATTTGAGAGGCTTAGAGCAAACGGGTATTAGAAATATCCAGTGCCCTTTTCTGACCTATAAGGCCGTGTGCACTTTGGACGTGTTTTCGTACGAATTTTACTCGTGCGAATACATACGAAAACGCACGAACGCGAACTTCCAAATACTAAGGAAGAGCACAGACTGAGTGCGAGTTAGTCGTATGTATACGTGCGTATATTATAGTTCCGACGTCCGAAAATAATCCGAACTTGTTGGGATTTTTCGTGCATTCAATGTCATATCACCGGAACACTACTTAGTTGACGGCGCAAAACGTATTCAGTGTGCGCACTCAATTCGTACGACCACGATCATACATTTACGTTCGATATAAATTCCCATCTTAATTGCGTACTGTTCGTTCAATTCGGGTCTATTTTAAGTTAGATATAATGTATAGGGCTTATAATGTTGAGGCTTTAGTCTAAAACATTGTGTAGCTTTTACCCTTTACTTGGTGAGTACTTTGCCAAATATTCAGCGTTGTTTGTTTGTGATCGCTGCTGTTGACACTTTTACGTCTTCATATTAATGATACGATCTTTCTGTGGCTCGAATAACTAGATGAGATGTGTGTTTTTGTGTCAGTAAATGGTTTCGGTACACTGTTTATGTTCAACAAGCTTAATTGCGATGTATTTGTCACACTATTCTGTAAACATATTGAAGATGTTGTTCCGGGTTGAGTTTAAATGAAATTGACAATGTTCGGTTAGTTCGAAAGTCATTATTAAATGCAAAATATCACATACAAAGTCCATCTCACTCACTAATATACTCATACTAAGGAGTAAGGAGTGGAGGCCGGAAATTATACAACGGAAACGTACTACTTAACCGGTATAAATAATATAATAATGTATACTTAACCAAAGTATTTTGTAATACTTTAAAGACAGGTGGAGCACAGTGGCAGGTATACTAAAATTATACATAGGTAACTGATTGTACAAAAAAAAACAAAAAAAAACAATGGGTTGCACTCCGGGAGTGCCCGCAGAAGTGAAAACTTGAACATTAACGTTGTGCATTTTTTAATCTTTAAGGAATAATTTCGCACGTATTGCTTTATTTATCACTATAAAAGTACTATAATTTATGTGGTTAAATACAATATTCATTAATAGTAGTAGTATAGGTATTTATATATTTTCAAAATATAGTCAAACAAAAATAAACAATTTATTTAAACACTTCATGAAGTATGTTTTGACTGCTTCTTTTTTACCCATCAATATGGGTAAAATTTCTTACCTCGCAATCTTTACGTAATGTCAAAGACGATTTATTTTGATATTTACTTTGTCGGTTGTTAGGCAACGGATCTTAAGGCACGTTCTGACGCGAGTTTAACATTTTGCACGACTCTTAATGCGAAGCATTAGAGTGTGCTCTACGATCGAAATTTTTTTTTTGCCCCATTTCTGTAACTGTTTTTATTGTTAGACTCCTGCTAGTACACAGAACCTACTTAATTTATATACCATTGTATAGATGATTATATGGAGATTAATACTGTACTTTTTAACAATTGATTTAATGCAGCAGAAATGGAAAAGCATCAAAATAGTTGAAAAAAAAATCCTGTCCGTCAATTTATGAACCCTGAAAACATTGTAGCTTGCGATAAAATCAATTAATTGAGTCAATTTTTTTTTATACATTTGTTTCAGCCGTAGAAGGAACCCTATTGAAAATGGCTCTTTTATTCAAAGTAGTTTCATTATAATTAATAAAATACTAACTAAAATATAATATCTTTATCTAAATATTTCCAACCTTCGACTTGATGTTGCCTAGCAACCGCCAAGTAAATATCTTTGTCAGTCTTTGACATTACGACTTCATGGAAAGTTATAAATTGTTCATTTTTGTTTGAAACTATGTTTGGTTTTGAAATTCTTTTTCGTTTTTGAATGAGTGTTATGTATGAGGCGTGCACTTTTGGATTTTCCAAACTATTTTACCCATCCCAAAAAAACTTCACAACGCCGCTAAAGAAGTTTTCACTTCAAAAAAAAGTATACTATATCCTAACCTAGGTCATCCGTGTGCCAAGTTTCATCCAAATTCGCAGACAGACAGAGTTACTTTTGCGTTCATAATATTCTACAGGGTCAAATTAAATTAGCTAGCGACACTCCGCAGACGTGTCGATATCTAAACACAATAAAGATACCGTTCCGTAGTCGACCGCAGGATGCTACTACACTACAGGCGACGTGTCGCCGCGACACACAACAACACGACTGGTTTCTATGAATTTCTATGAAGTAGGTACCTTTCGTAACGCTAAAAGTCACCCAAAGGGCAATGGAGAGGGCTATGCTTGAAGTTTCCCTACGTGATCGAATCAGAAATGAAGAGATCCGTAGGAGAACCAAGGTAACCGACATAGCTCGAAGAATTGCCAAACTTAAGTGTCAATGGGCAGAGCCCGTTGCTCGTAGAACAGATGGCCGATGGGGCCGAAAGGTTCTGGAGTGGCGACCGCGTACCGGAAGACGAAGCGTTGGAAGGCCTCCCACAAGATGGACCGATGACCTTGTAAAGGCCGCAGGAATCCGCTGGATGCGGGAAGCACAAAATTGGTCGTAGTGGCGGTGCTTGGGGGAGGCTTATGTTCAGCAGTGGACGTCTTTTGGCTGAAATGATGATGATGATGATGACCTTCCGTAGTTAGCGAAACGTCGTTGGCAGCTATTGGCGAGCGACAGACGACACGCCAACGCTCGAGCGATTTATTATAGTTTGTGCCAATATGAAAGAAGAAGACGTTTATGATTAACCGAATGAATTGAAAGGTTAAAAATATTGACAAGGTTTAGTCTCGGGTGAATGACCCCTGTTTACAAATTCTACAACGTCTGTACTTTAGAGAGCACATATCTAAGGCATCGCGTCGGCCCTAACTAAACCCTTCATGCAAATATTCCCCGATCTTATATCCAGAGGTCTGACAGTTGAGAAGGTCAAACGGTACTGGATCTGCGTGAAATATTGATATTACCTGAATTTAAGAGCTAGGCATATCGATATCATACGTAACTGCTATGTAATATTTTAGATTATATCTTTTTTGAGACATATTTCAAAAGACCCTCGTTGCTTCGGTTGTTCGTTGGTCTAATTGTCGCAAACGCTACTGCTGAGCATGAGGTCCTGGGTTCAATTTCCAGGTCGGGCAAAGTGATATTCGGTTTTTCCATTAGGAATTTCTCGGAAATGTAGGTGTAAGTCTTATAGCTACACCTCTGGCTAACCCTGCCGGGATTGTAGGCATTTTATATGTTTTTTTTAAAGTAAATTGAGTCTCACATCATCATTTATAAGATGGTCTTGCATGTGTTCACTGACGATTTACCTACTAGTGAATAATTGAAAATTCGTAAGTTTCTATAGTAGATAATAGGAAACACAGATTATGACAAGGATTTCCACTCTTTTCCTTTTTTAAATTACATTTAAATCCACTTTCAAATAATTGTTACAAATTAATATTCATTTAAAGAATCCATTATATTCTTAATTATATTCCGCATCTTGATCTGATTTAATTACATATAATAATTTTAAAATAAATGCTTAATTCGTCATCGACCTTTCTAACATGCAATGAACAAACGTCGTGTTTATTGATCATTCCTTTTTATAAATAAAAAACATAAGAGGCATTTTTGACTGAAATAAAAGTAATAGAATACATTTTGATTTAAAAAAAAACCCTGACAATTCTAGTATAGGTACTATGTAGGTAGGTAGTGAAATTCTGGTTTAGTAACAGGAAGTATTAATAATTATGCAATGTTATGATGTTAAAGCCTAGTTACCTAATATGTTATCGCTGTATGTAGCCACAGGCGACACCGGCACATGTTTGCGTAGTTTGGAGTTATACTCGCCCTTAACGTGGGAAACAACAGCATGCTTACGAGTATACACATAGGGTATTAAAATCCACTTTCTTTAGTGTGACGTGGACGGTAAAGGCAAAATAATGTGTCCACCTATGCGAAGAAGTTCGCTCCATACATATTAGTGATGTGACTGCCGTTGTTAATTTTTTTCATTCATTCAGCATCTTTCACTCGAAGTAAAACGTCTAAACAAAAATGAATTCATTAGTGAACCGATCCAACGATCTTGGCTTTCACTCGCCTACCGAATGATCGAAAAGTGAAATGAAAGGAGCAGATGATCGTTCATTCCTATATATACGTAGTATTGTCTGAACGCGATAAACTTAAAAACTACCGAACGGATTTTCATACGGTTTTCACCAATGGTGTGAGTGATTAATGAGGAAGGTTAGGTGTAAATTGGCTGAAATATGACGATGATTGTTGAAATTTCGGAAAAAAATATACTGACTGGGAGGTTTTCTGGCGTGCGCCAATAAACCAATAGAGTTATAAATATGAAAACACTGAATTACGGAATGATTCCTCTTACAAGGATCTATTAAACTGTAGCAACACTATACGGGGTGGCAGGGACATCGACGCGAAGCCGGTTACCATGGATTCTGTACATGGTTCTGAAACCCCCTGCGTCGAAATTTTTCGTCGGTTATTTAAAAAAAAAATCTGCTGTTTCATAGAAAAGTGCAATACCTACGCGGTCAAAATGTATGGAACAGCAGATTTTTTTTTTAATAACCGACGAAAAATTTCAACGCAGGGGGGTTCAGAATCATGTACTGAATCCATGGTAACCGGCTTCGCGTCGATGTCCCTGCCACCCTGTATAGGGTTACTGGTAATTAGTGACCGATACTTAAACACGTGACTTTACTCATCATTATGAACAACTTTTACTATAGGACCAAACCTGAAATCGCGAAAAAAAAATCAGCTGTTCCATACATTTTGACGAATTTTGCGAACATAAATGTAGGGAACAGCTGATTTTTTTTCGCGATTTCAGGTTCGTCCCCATAATAAAAGTTGTTCATAATGAGTAAAGTCACGTGTTTAAGTATCGGTCACTAATTACCAGTCACCCAATATATATTATGTCGATGTGCATTTTTAATTTCTCTCTGGACCCAATTCTGAAGTCTATGCAGAGGAATTCGCGGGTAGAAGCTAATGTGGAATAAAACAAAAATGAACATTCAATCGAGTGAATCGTCTGATAATTATCAACTTAAGGCGCGATATGAAGCAAATCTTTGAAGGAGGTGAAGCGACAGTAGTGCGTCGCGGTCTACAAATATGGCTGAAAATGGCGATGCGTTTGACTTTAGTTGAATCTTAAGTCCGCCAATAATATAAAAGTTTCTAAGATTCAATTTGATTTATAAAAAATACTGAAGAAAGACCACGAAAAAACTTTTTCGTGATCTTTCTTGCGATATTTTTTTCAAGTTGCGAGATCATTTCTATAAAATATCTTTGTATAAATCTTTTTTTATACACTTGACTATACACTGAGTTTTTTTTTGGGCTTGGGGTACGTTTCACAGTTTCTGTGCTTGGTCACCGCCTTATGTAGTTGCGTCTTGAGTCTTGTCTATCGAAGGTACAAGGTATCTACTTAACTTACCATTTGAAAGACTCACCTGCTGTGGACAGCAAATAAGTGGTAACTTGGGTATATTTTTGCAGTATACAAACTATTCTCTAATACTTTGTGGACAAATGAATAATGGATTTTTACATATCATGAGATATGCAAGAATTCATAATAATATTATCCAATAAAACTGTCTTTATGTCGAACTCCACGTTTTAATATCGGTTAGGTAATGTTGACTTACAATGTTATAAAACATTGAGATGGGTCCTACAATATTATTGGTCGATCCGTCAAGTGCTTTTTTAAGAAATCTAATATCAACGACTGCTCTTCGTGCGTTAAAGTGACCCTCCTTTATTGTCCTTTTATATAAATAAAGTGGTGTTCTAGAAGTTTATTGCTTTTATCAAAACCGCACTAGTCTAGGTCATTTAGGTTCAACATCCTAACTTTGTTAGAGCCGGTTTTTAGTCTAATCAAGTGTGACTGAATTAGTGTTCAAAGTTATATAAAATAATCAGCCCAGTGTATTATCAGAGGCCACCCTATCCTTTTTCGACTCAACTCGATCCTGTGCCAATATGGACCAAACCCTCCTATAAGCGTCAAGTTTGTCCCGGCATCTACGCCTGGGTCGTCCGCGATGCCGTTGGACGTTTTCAGGAACCCACATGTTGTGGTGGTCTTAGCCCACAATGCATCCGACATGCGGCAAACATGTCCGGCCTAGTCCTATTAGAGCTTGGCTCCTTTTCTGCAAAGATATACAACGCTATTTTTTGTTTAAACTAAACCTCTTAAGGGGTCATTATACTCATCATTATGAACAACTTTCACTATGGGACCAAAGCTGAAATCGGGAAAAAAAAATCTGCTGTTCCCTACATTTTGACGACATATGCGAAAATAAATATAGGCAACAGCTGGTTTAGTATAAACAAAAAATAACGTTGTATAGCCAATTTCTTATCAAATTTCTGGTACTTACGTAATGACTCTTGGGTTGTCAGACAACAGGCGCTACTTATAATTAATTATTTCGGAAACTTGTATCACAAACTAGAAACTTGTATTGTAAAAGCCAAGTGATGTTGTTTTAGGATATCTATTATACATTTTATGAACAAGAACAGCCGGGAAGCAAACAATACCTTTGGCAGGAGTTTCCCGGAGAATATTACACGGGAATTTAATATTGCTTGCGTTATTTTAATAAAATCTGCAGTAATTAATGAAGTAATTAGCAGGCAAGTTTTAAGTAAAAGCGCATAGTGAAATTTTAAAATGTTGGATGCTTTTCACGGTTCAATTGTCGGCATATTGCGCAATGAGGCGGGACAGATCCGGCGCGCATCAAAGGAACTTGCTTCAGTTTCGAACGTCTTTTCATTCAGTTTTATTACTAAAAGTTATTAGGCTCTTTACTGGTTATCTTTAAATCATTTAGAACAGAAAAGTACGGGGTTTCTTTTTCAGTTTCGCAAAATGGTGAAAACTTAAGAAAAAGAAAAGTAAAGAAACAAAAAATTAACTTAACTTCTGTTAGCCCATCTAGGTCTTTAAAAATTATGTAACCAGTATTTGGGTTAGAAACTTAGTCAGACATGTTTCTGAAATAATTCAACAAGTACTAAACTTTGTATAACTAAAACAGATAAGTAGGTACCCTTGGAAAGTTCAAAATCTGTTCTTGGAATTTGTGGAAATGAATGGTCTTTGAGGAAAATAGGCTAGTATGGTTCGGTTTAGACAAGTACTATGGAAAACATCAACGGGATTACAAAGACGTCGTCGAAAGAAAAAAATCTTAATAACAATGTTTAATCGACACCATTTGGAATAAAAACATTATAGATGTTATGACATATGCATAGAGAACAAAAAAAAAAAATATCTTACTAAACCAAATAAGGCCAATATTCTGCGCCTTAGTACTTACAAACAAGTTTACCCATTCTGCTTTAAAAAATTCAATCTGTAACTTGCAAAATTAGGTACCTATGAGAATAAATCTATGAACTAAAGACAAAGAGAAAATAATCTGACAAGCTTTTCAGCATTAATTTCTTCGAAAGACAATAAATAATTCATAAAGTCGTCAAAAACTTTTCCAAGTTGTCATTCTTTAAGTTTTAAAGACGCATTGACGAATTTCTCGTGAACATCGCTGTGAATTGAACTTACGTGGTCTCAACAACTTTTTCGATATGTTATCGGATACGACATGACGTGTTAAATCGTTGACGACACTTGAGGTTACTTTATTTCTGTAAGCAATGGTGGTATTTTTTTTTGTCCGGCTTGTAGATTATGAAAAAATAACGTACACGTATTTTTTCTTTTTTTACTTTATCAAAAGATTACGGCAATACATTGAGTTAAAATGTGCTATGACGTCACGAGTATGTAGATTTTATACTTGTGACGTAGCGACCCCCACTCTCCAACTTCAATTGCGTTTCATCTAAGTCATTTTTTATTCCTATGATAAAGCAAATAATACGAGTCTAATATTTTTTTTTATCTAACTGACGGACTAAATAGAATAACTTTTTTTTTTGACCCAGGCATCATCCCTATTGTAAAGGCATGGTAATCTTTTTTACCGTCAAAGGTTTTTGCAGTACCAAGCGCAATTAACTGTGTTCAGGGATAATAATATGAGAAGTTAATTAATCGCTTCGTCATTGTTAATACAATTTAAAATATAATTACGATGCATTTAATTCAGAAAAGCACATAAATTAGGGCGGACTGACTGGTGAAAGAACCTCAATAATTAGGTACCTACCTACCTGTGTATTTACATCACAACAACGAAATATTGATTCAGCTTCAGTACTCATTTTACAACACATAGTGCAACTTTTTGAGTTTGATTGACATTAAACAGTTTTGAACGTATTTAAATAACGAATAACATATATACATACATAACCTCACGCCTTGTCCGATGGGGGTAGGACTACAGAACGCCGTCTGCTAGGATTCTTACGGAGTACTCCTTTATCTTCGTTTACGTTGATACATCCACACACGCCGGTTGTGAGTAATCTGGCCTATAAATAACTAATAGTTAGTTAGTAAAATACGTAAAAAACTGTTTTTATAATGTGACTAGCTTTTGCCCGTGGCTTCGCCCGCGTTTAGGTCGGAAATTATCCCACGCGAACGTACTACTGGTATAAAAACCCATGGTGTTAATTCAGGTTATAAACGATCTGTGTGCTAAATTTCATCCAACTCCGTTCAGCCGTTCTGCGTGATTGAGTAACAAATATCCAAACATCTAGCTATAGCTTTCTAAGACCCATGTCCCAAGTGGATTCTATATGACATTAATAACTGGAAAGATTTGATTATGAACACATGAGAAGATAACTCATTGACAAAGACATTCATTGGTTTTGTAACCATTCTCCCTTCTCAAACATAGCTTTTTAAAGGCTTTAAAAGGTAATAAATGTTATATAAATTCAAAATATAAAATACGATGTTATAAAATGGGAGTTTTTGGTCTAAAAAAACTCAAAGGGTTGTCAAATTTCGTGTCCGCAAAAAGCCGGCGTTTATTAAACCGGTATTAATACGAATGGGTGAACCTCCACAGAGACCTTTATGTTATTTGTTATTATGAACACCATGATTATTTAATCTAGTGTTCAATTTTGCAAACCATTAAAAGTCAATTACATTAAATTGTAAAATCAATAAATACTGAAAGGTATTTTTTACAAGGCAGATGTGAGTGGAAACGCCGAGAGGGGGCCTAGAAGGACATACGAGTATATTGACCTTATTGGTGATGTTCTTCAGAAAGGTCAGGTGCGTAGTACTCGCCACCGGTGTGCGTGTATGACCAGATGTATGAACGTAAACTATGCAAAATGAGAATGTAAGGATGTTCCCTATGGGAAGAAGGCGTGAGTTTATGTATGTACAGTGGGCTCCAGAGAAACCTCACCCCTTGAATTGTTTTTTACATTGCTAGGGGGTGAAGTATCTATGGAGCCCACAAAAAAATTCGTTACTATTTTATTGTAATGTGTAGTTTTTATTATAGGTAGCAATAAATATGTTCGTCTAACATACCGATTCTGAACTTACCTACACGAACAACAGTTATTAAACTCTTGTTAAATTACGAGTAAAGTTACTATTCTGTGTCTGCAAGATAAACAAAATTCGATGAAAATATTTGCCTTAGTGAAGTCTCAAGGAGCAGAAAATGTTTTCAGAGTTAGGCCGTGTTCGACCTGACGAATAAATTCGGTAGACAATACACGCTAATGAATAAAGTTGGCTTGTTAACGAACCTACTCCGGAATTTCCATTTAGAAGTGTTCGTGGTTTATCGTAAATACACTGCATATTTTGGTTCTGTGGCTGAATAAAACTTTGTAAATTCTATAAGATGATTGCTTACCAGTTAACCACCGTTTAGTATGATAGGGTGGACTTGTTAGAAGAACAAATGTAAAGCTAATAATCAAAATCCAGTTGCGGCGTCGAGTGTTGCCCCGGTCGCCGACATCCCGGTCGCTCCTTGATCCCATCCAATTGGCAAAAAGATCTTTATTGGCTCAAGCCGGATACCAATTCGGTGAGGATCAATCAAATGGACTACTGGAGTGATTGTTACTTACTATTGAAGATAGATGCGATTACATGATTTGATACATTGCTGTTCTCGGATATTATTTTCGCACAACTTATTATTAGGTGATTATCGCGCAGACGAGGCGTGCGTAATTATTATTGGTGAATATATCGAATTTTTGTTTTATTACATTGGAGAGGCGTTTGTTATCGGTTTTCAGAATCCTCCTGGTATATATTTTATGTTCCTTTACAAAGGGTATTGAATTTCAGTCAGTTTCCGTTTTCCAAACGTTTGTTTTGAAAAACTGCAAACAACGTATTTTTGACACCTATGGATCATGTTTTTCAGGAAACATAATTTTTGTATCCGATATCGAAGCATATACTAGTATCACTGAGTGCAATTAAGATTTCTTTTATCAAAAATGCTAAACCAATGTAAAATTCGCTTTAGTTAGAAGCGGTGACAGTACACTAGGAGATCAGATAGATTAAGTTCCGGGTCTATTCATTAATCGTTAGCTTCAACCGCACAAGAAAGCATTGGGAGTCCATTGTGTTCGAAGTTTCCAGACATAATGTAACAGACACACAGTGTATAGAACAGTGGTTAAGGTGGACGTACACGAGATCAGTTTGCTGATTGCTTACGTTATACATCAAACAACCAATCACAATACACAAATAATCAATGTCAATGTCGATTTAATAATCAAAAAGTAAGTAAACATTATTTAGTTTGATCTCGTGTACATCAGGCTTAAGTACAGACAGAATTAGTTCACATTAGTTGTTATAAAATGGCTGCGGGATGCGTTAACTAGCTGTAACACGACGCAATGGCGTCTGCGCGTGGGCATCGTTTACGCAAATTGTTGGAGGATGGAGTTTAAACGACACGGTTAACAGAACAACAGTGTTTTGTTTCTGTTCACGACAGTTAGTCAAAAGTTAGATATATCCTATTTTGGTTTGTACCAATGAATGCTCATTAATGGATGATGACAGATATCATTTTATATTTATATTTAAATAATGTGCATCGTTCGATTATAATATTCTTAGACCTTTTATGTTTTTTTATCCAAGCGAACATTATCTACCTAAGTTATGAATGAATTTCGAATGCAAAATCCGTGATAAACACGCGCAAATTCCACCTAAGCCAATACTACAATTTGATTAAACAAAGGTTTAGCCTTATGGTTTAGCGTAATAATATTCTAATTGCTTTGGAAGCGTCTACTACTCTGGAGCTGAGTAAGTTTGCATTGGATTCAAATTGTATTACTACAAATTTGCATCGAACGCCAAACAAACCTTATTAGAAATTTAGTTCTAATTGTGTGCAAATATCTTCAACCATATTATGGTCTATAGGAATTTCTGGCTATACTTCTATAGCCGATGATGCGAGGATAATCCGGTAGGGAGAAGTTTGAATAAAAATTGTAATTAGGGACACAATGAGGAAGTTTCAAGGAGCAAAAGTCAATATTGGTGCGGTAGTTTGTGCCCAGTTACCGGGGCGTGTCTGCCGCCGCTCTACGGCGTACACACCGGCTTTACGTTCGTCTAACTTAATATTATAAATGGGAAAGTGAGTTTCTTTGTTTGTTACGCTTGCAAGCTAAAACGGCTGAACGGATTTGATAAGAGATATGATACTTTTTTCTCGGTAGTACGTTCCTGTGGGATCATTTCTAACATGCACACGAGCGAAGCCGCTGACAAAATCTAGTTTATGATAGTTTGGGAATTTCTGATCAGAGTTCAATAGTTTTAATTGGATGACTGCTTTTGGAGCGGTATATTATGTAGCTCGATGCGACCGCGATATTATGTGAACTTTGGAGAGAACATTTTCTAAAGAGAAACAATACCTATATCAGCTGCTCATTGATTCGTTAACCTATTATACACTGTAAAGGCATAAGTTTACTTGGCATGTTGAAAAAAGGTCTGCACCTGACACTTATAACAAGTCTGAAAACTTGGAAAGTACTTTACTTTTGAATTTTAGAAAAGAGAGTTCTTCTGTAGGAAATTGTTTTCATAAACTTTTGATAAACAGTCGCTTTAATAAAAGATCGCAAATGTTGATTGTCGCAAGCTTTTCTACAAAAGCGCCAACATGTTGGCGACTCTGTGAGTCGATACGTAAAGTATTGTCAGTGGGCAGCATTCCAGCGAACCTGCAGTCCACGACGTGCAATTCATTCTAGTTTAAAATGGGTTACTCCATTTCTCGCTGACTACGCGGCTCCATGACAACTGCCGCCCCTGGCCGCCGGGTTTGTTTTTGCTCAAAGATATCGACGCGATTTTAGAGTTTTGTTCGCGGATATGTCCTGAGGGACATACTTTACGCCACCGTAACTTGGACTTGTTGTTTTGTATCGGATTTTGTAGTTCGCGCTGTTGTTGGCAAGCTTTGACGGGGCAAGCTTTTTTATTGCGCTGACTTCAGAACTTTGCATTTCCTCTAAAGTTCGTTTCGATCCAACTTTACCGAACATATGACGCGCGTATGCCAACGGTTTCGTTTTATGAAGGTGTATCAATTTCATAATGTAACTCTGGTCCAATCGTGAGGTGTATTACGTACGGTTACAAGATGCGTGATCGGAATTTCCCGTACGGCTCCGACACTTCCCATACATATTAATATATTATGATGACGTGTGGAAGGGGTGGTTAACACACGAATAAAACCACATATTCATCTCAGTTTTTCCTCACGGTATAATGCAATCAAGACTGCTACATGTGCTTGTGTAAATTAATCCGCATAAACTGACTTTGATGGAGTTTCCCCAGTTCGAAAGCTTATTCTTTAAGGAAGCTTCAGAGCTATAACATTTAATGTTATCCCTTAGGGGCTGAGCTGAGAACGGTATCGTGCAGCTACTCAAATGGATTTCACTCAAAAATTCAGTATTTTATATTGTTATCGCTTCTTCCTCTTAGGGAACAGTTCTGCTTGGAGTTTTGTGCCGAAATATTGTGGCGCGACATTATAATCTCTTTTATCGTATCAAATATTAATGTTACTGGTAAATATATGCATATGTAAATACACAATTATTACCACTCAACCACTGTCATTTATATGTATTTTAACATGGTGGTTTAATGCAAAACTGATAATTCAGAATTGAGAATAATCGAAATCGAATAATCTACAAAGGTACTGTTACGTAGAGTACTATAATATTATTAATTACTGCATTTAAAAAGATTTTCCATGATTTACCAAGTTGCTGCATTGCTGGATAAATGTAAATTCATTTGATGTGTTTTTGTGGGTTCATGCCTGGTTGATAGTTAGTGCTCAAAAGAAAACTAGGTATTACATATTCCCAGAAGTCTTAAAGTCACCCAAGATAACAAAGTGTATTTAAAATTCAAACTAAGGGAGCTTTATTAAATCTGCCGCTATCATTTCCAAGTATAGATGTTTGTAGTAGGTATCATAATTAAAAAATATTTTATTTCTAGTTAAAAAGTAACTTATTTCCTTTGAACCAAACCGTGGCAGTTGCTTTAAACTGAACTAAGAGTAAATAAGTGGAAACGGGGTAAATAACATTAATAACATCAATTACATAAAGTTTTTCGTTCCAGGACAGGCGGGACATTAAATTGTTCGTAGTCAGAGAAAAACTTGACTTAGATTTAAATGTCCCTTGAGTATTTAGTCTGGGACTGTGGAACTTGTTACAGGGAACTGAAAAGTTTTTGTAACACAAAAATATCAAAGATGATACAAGTTTGGCTTACCTTGTGCCACTTGATTTATTGTTTCATCTACAAGTTTTCATTTTCGAGGGAAATGGCTGTTTAAATAAACTTTGGGTAGAAAATTTAAGTCGTTATTTAATTATCTGCTTTGAAATCATTACAATTATTAAGCTCTGGCCACATTGACGCGAAACCCGCGTGGGACGCAGGGCTCGAATGCTCGCGTCAATTTTTTAAATAAATAATGCCAGTTCGAACGCTTCCATACAAGCACAATCGGTTCGGAGGAATTTCACCTCGAATCCTGCGCGGCATTCACTTCCTTTTGGCCAGAGCTTCATATTGGAGAACATTGAACCTATTGATAAATACTAACTCCAAGGAACAGGGTTCCTGACGGGGTCCGTTAGGGCCGATGCCTGCCGGGGTTGCGGGTAGTCCCAAGGGGAAACCGTGGCCCCTGGCATGGCAAGGGAAGGAACACGGGTGGGTTTTAGTCAGTAAAAGTCTGACACGCCCTTCTGCTCCGCCCAGAGCGGGAGAAGTCATTGGATGATTTCCCACCCAAAAAAAAAAAAAAATAGAAAAAAAAAAAAGGGAACAGGGTTCAGAATAATTAAGAGATTGCAAGAGGTTGTAAGAGCGAGCGTAGTGAAGTCAAAAATTTTAGCATCCCGCTTTAGATAGGTTAAATGTTTTTGACCATTCATACCTACCTATGTAGACGTTACGCGGCAGGCTAGACGGGTAACGTCCTTGTATCAAGAAATTACGATGCGGCAGTCTAGAAGATAAGATAGTGCCTGTGTCAGGCCACGATTCGAGGGGCAGCTTCCGGCGCCTCTTGAAGCTTGCCGCCCCGGGTCATGGCCCTCTTACCCAAAGGGTAAATATACCACAACCTTCTACTACTAGTAAGACAATTGTTTCCACACTGAGATTAATTGCAATTTATCCATTTTTTTACTAATGTAGCCAGCCAATTATGAAACGTATAATAAAAACAATACAATTTGTGTCAATTAATTATGTTCGGCTGCAGGCGAGGATGCAAAGAAAACCGATATAATTTACTTAAAAGGTTTTAATTAAAATAATTATTACAATTAAATCGGTAAAACTAAGATGCGTGACAATTGTTCGATATAAGAAACAAGAGTGATCCACCAATACACTAAAATTAATATTAATCACTCGTATTGCACAATCTTCGATCCCACGCCTTCGGATTGCTGAGAAGGCGAATCTCACGGTGCAGAGCGCAATGCGGGTGGTCATTGTCAATGCGGTAGGTATTAGTCATAAGAATTTAGGGTTCCGCAAGTAGCGACATAACATCTCCCTCCACGAGATCGGCAACTATTTGAAAACTCTAGTCGAAAATAGTGTCGATGGCGAAGCTGGGTCAATCTCGGTGTTGCAGACCTCCTTATCCTTAGCCTTAATATCGATTCCATCAGTGGCTTTCTGTAGTTGGTTCAGTCTTCGACGACGAAGTATAATGATGATAATGAGTACACATGCACCGGATAGTAGAATATATACCGGTATAGTAGTGTGGTATATGGCTTCAGTGTTCGACGACTGTAGTATTACAGGTTCTTGTAGAACGATTTCAGAGTTACTTGAATGCAAACTGCCAAGGTCAATGGTATCTAGTTTTATAGTTTTCATTGGTACATTATACAAATTTTCCTTTATAATTGGTAAGTCCATAATTTTCAATATCTTTCCCTTAGTTTGATCATGACGATTGCTTGCAGTAAATGCTGTGGTTCTTAGCATACAGCCTTTAGGTATGATAGATAAGTAGCTTCCTTTCAGCATTCTATAGTTATCTTCAGAACAAGTTAAACGAACTTTCGTAGGTTTAGGAAAGCTGACAATGAAGTGTTGGTCGTCTAGCTGTTCCATAGCTTCAGAAGACAGGATGACTGATGTAAATTGACAGGATTCATTAATTTTCTGGTGTAGTATAAGCTGCTGGATACAGTCCGATTGTTTGCCATGGTGGTGACTTAAATTATCCTCGCAAAGGTGACCGTGGCTATACTTCGGACATTCTGTCTCCATGTACAATAGATCTTTTTCATGAACCGCTAAGAAAGGATAAGTTGGAATCAGGACCTTATTGTCACTATTAGGAGCCAGGGATAATTTATATAGGATAAAGTTAGTAGGATAAAGTATCGGAAATTTCATAACTATCACTATTTTATTCCCATTGTAATAATATCCTAGTCTAATTATTTCAAAATATTCTCTAAAACTGATATCTAAAAATTGATCCTTATTATATAACATACCTAACCTATTCATCATATCCTTAAACATAGCATAATTCAATATAGAATTATGAATACTTCTAGCCCTAATAAATGCCAATAAATTTTGCAATTTGTCAAGTTCTTTAGACAAATTATCTATATTGTCTCCTAATATCATTAGTAATTGTGCTAAATGAGCATATTTAATGGTATCTGTTTCATATCTACCATTGCTAGCTAAAATAGAATTGATAATTTTCTCGATTTTATCTTGGTTTTCTACAATTTTATCTGTAACGTTTGAGCTACGTGAAACCCACTGCTTGCTTAAACTTATTTGATGATTCATTTCAACAACTAAATTATTTTCATTCTGTTTTAAGATTGCAATGGCATTATCGTATTTTAATGCATCAGTGTAATCTAAATTACCTGAAATGCTCTTTATTACTGAACCAAGACCATCTATGAGACCTCTTTTAACACGCTTTACCTCAAGTGTTTCTAACTGTTCTGATATTTCTTCTAATTTAGTACTTAGATATTTAACGTGGGGTTCATAGAGAGATCGCGACATATTACTCAATTGTGGCGTAAGATTTCGCAATTGACCGTTAACTGTCTCGAAACTATTGCGCATATCATCAAGGTTTATAATTTGGAGAAAGGAATGGAAATGTGAGATGATCCTTGTGGATCCTAGGTTGAAGGGCAGAATACCTGGTCCATCGTTAAGACTGGACTAGTAGTATTTTAAGTGTCCTGTAACAAACGAGCACTATTAGGTACCCGTTTTAGGCGTGATTTAGGCACAGTGCCCTTTCTTTTCTTTTTGGTATAGATATGAATAGGCAAATCCGCTAATACTGTATCATGTGTATATCGAGCTGCAAACTTTTTGTATAAATCCCTTTTAGCATCGATGGTAGTTTTTAATGCGTCATGTAAGGAAACGTACGTCATGATTGTACTAAAAAGATTCTGACAACGCTCATAGAACTCTTGCGGAGTGTAAGAGCCCTGTGTTAAAAGAGATAAATCGCTATAAAGAGCGGTCTCGTCCCTTTGGTCAGCAAAATTATTTATTAATGCCTTACGGATGCCATCCCAATCACTTGCTATACCGTTCGAGTTGATTAAGCGAGCAGCAGACCCTACAATTTTATTTAATATACCATTAATAAGTGCAGAGTTAATTAATTCGGAACCACCTTGAACATTATAATATTCTTTAACTAAATGATCACACAATTGAATAAACCTTGTCAGCACATTCGGGTTCCCGTCAAATTCGGGTACCAAACGTAATGCTTTAAAAACGGTATCTAAATCCAAAGACATTTTCTCAGAAAACGATTCTGTGTCCTCGTATAATATATCTAAATTAATATCTCGTCTAGAATCTATCACTAATTCTCTACTACTTCTAACTATCCTAGTATTCCCGGATTTTCGTGGAAAGAAAATTTTGGAAAGTTATATTAGTACAGGCTAGGAGAAAGCGGTCACTAGAAATAATCTAATGTACTTACATGAACATTATATCAGCCCCTTTGCGTAATCAATGTCTGGATTCCTCGATACAGCACGACGTGTAGATTCTGGATACTCTGGAGCGACTGGATAGCCGCACGGGCGGCTTTTGCGAATACGGAAATCTTCCTTACGCGAAACCGACCGCGAGTATCCTACCGGCTGCGCCAATTATGTTCGGCTGCAGGCGAGGATGCAAAGAAAACCGATATAATTTACTTAAAAGGTTTTAATTAAAATAATTATTACAATTAAATCGGTAAAACTAAGATGCGTGACAATTGTTCGATATAAGAAACAAGAGTGATCCACCAATACACTAAAATTAATATTAATCACTCGTATTGCACAATCTTCGATCCCACGCCTTCGGATTGCTGAGAAGGCGAATCTCACGGTGCAGAGCGCAATGCGGGTGGTCATTGTCAATGCGGTAGGTATTAGTCATAAGAATTTAGGGTTCCGCAAGTAGCGACATAACAAATTTACGTTTGTTTTTGTTGACGGGAACGAGAGCTACTGCATAATGGCACCGCATTACACACCAGAACTGACAAACAAACCAGCGGGCTCTGGTTTTACGCCTACTTGATACATTAAAACCTTGCGCGTACATAAAGGAAAATGCATCGAATTAAAAGTATCGTATATAAAATGTACTCGTTAGTAGTGGGTATAAAACTGCGTGGAAAATCATAGGAAAAAGCGTACGGTACTTTATTTGTGGTACTTTTGGTAACTAAAGTATGGAACTATGTATTACTAAAGTATCGATACATAGGTGTAAGGTATTTTTTTTTATTGCTGAATGTGCCGCTCTTGACCTCGATCATGTCTGTTGGAAAGCGATGGATAAGGTCTATGATGGAACGAGCAAATATTCCGAATTTAATTATAAATGCGATAGCTTGCTTGTTTGTTACGCTTTTACGCTAAAACAGCTGAACGGATTTGGATGAAATTTAGCTCATGGGTAGACCATGACCTGGACTAGAACATAGGATACTTTTTATTCCGATATTCCTACGGGATCTAGACTTCCGCGGGTAAACCGCGGGGCGCACCTAGTACAGATTTACAAATCGGCGCACCTACCTAACTACCTACCTACATACCGACCTACACCTACCTACATACATACCTACCTACCTTCCCTTCTTACTTACCTACCTACCTACATACATACCTACTTACCTATCTACCTACCTACTTACATACCTACCTATCTACCTACCTATCCTACTTACATACCCACCTACCTACTTAAATACCTACCTACTTGAATACCTACCTACCCTACCTTCACCTACCTATCCTAAGAACCTTCTCCTTACCATAACAAAACTAGCGAAATTGGTCCAGCCGTTCACGCATTATGCCGTGACCAAGGGAAATAGGAATTAATTTTTATATAATATAAAGATAGATTAAATAAATGATATACTGCTCAGGATACCTATGGGTAGTGGCACCAATAGATGAACGACCCCCAATAGATGAACGACCGACCGAAAAATTCAAAAATATAAAAAACCCCGCTAGATACAATGTCTGCAATATTTTTTTCAAGCTATGGTAACATATTTTCTACCCGATAACATAACAACTTTGGCAGTGACAACTCAGGTGCGCTCGCAGTCTGCCATTGTGTGAGCGCTTTCCGCCGAAAATCAGTTTTATATGGAAACCTACTTAAGGAAAGTGCCCTCCTAATTTAAGAATTTTGTCAGCTTAAAGAAAGAATTAATGATAGATTTCAGTGGATTTGGTTAGAATAAAATCTTGTTATATCTGGCTTTGAGTATATTGATAGTTTTAAACATTATTTACCGTATTTTTAGAGAAATTTACTGTTCAAGTAATGGATTCAATTTTGTTTGCTTGATCCAATAGATGAACGGCGTTCAGGTAATGGTGTAAAGGCATATTTTTACAGCTATCATTACATATAAACTCACGCTTATAGACCAAAACAAATCAACTCAAATGAATTTTAATAAATGTATGAACTTAGTTACCAAAAGTTGAACACATTATTTTAGTGTTTTTGATTATTTTTAAGGCTTTATTTTAGTATGAAATCTTGTACTGTTCATCTTTAGGATTCATGCCCAAAATTTGAACTAAGGAATATGTTCATATTTTATTCGTTCAAATTTTGGGTTTCGTGCCATAAGCTGAACGCTGAAGTAATTTTATTCGTTCATTTTGTGGTTCTTTACCTAATCCAAAAAATGAACGAATTGAATTGTTGTTAATCGTCTTCAGATGATGCACTCAAATACCTTCAGCTAAATAGACAGACTGTATTCCTTAACACAGTCCGTATTCCGTATTGTGGTGAAGGTCACTTTTCAAGACCTGCAGCGAAACCCTGTCGCAAAGACCTGTCTATTGGGCAGAGCCAGTTTGCGAAACAGGAGACCGAAGATGGCAGAATCGTATCCGTCAACCTGAACTACTGAGAGAGGTCGAGAGGTTCTATACACGTCAACCAGTTACCCTGTCACGAATCTGGCAAACCACCCAAGAGCTAGATTTACCCGACAGTATACCGAAGACATCCCGGACGTCGCGTCAGCTAGTACGAGATTAGGATGTCTCTGAAGCAGCTTAAGAACAACAAGGCGCCAGGTGATGGCGGAATTACGGCCGAACTCCTGAAGGCCGATGGAAATTCCATTCTTAAGGCAGAAGTTGTTGACTACAAGCTGCTTTCAAGAGTCATCACGAATCGTCTCGCGCGCTGGTTTGACGACTTCCAGCCTCCCAGATTCCCCAAAAGCTTTAGCACCGTAGACCGAAGAGTATAAACTGCCTCTCTGCTTAGCGTTTGTGAACTACGAGTGCGTGTTGCCAGTTATGACCTAATAAGGCACTGAAACGTAGTCGCTCACAATGGGTCTCATAAGCAAGCTTAAGTCACCCAAAGGGCAATGGAGAGGGCTATGTTTGGAGTTTCTTTACGTGATCGAATCAGAAATGAAAAGATCAGTAGGAGAACCAAGGTAACCGACATACCTCGAAGAATTACCAAACTTAAGCAGCAGTGGGCAGGGCACATTGCTCGCTGAATGGGGCCGCAAGGTTCTGGATTTGCGACCGCGTACTGGAAGACATGGCGTTGGAAGCCCGCCCCCACAAGGTGGACCGATGTCGGTAATATTAAAATGCTAGTTCAAGTAAAGGGTCCAAAATGTTCATAATTAGGGCTCAGTGTTCAACTATAGGGGTAAATCCCATTTTCTTGTACAAAAAGCAACTTATAAAAATAAATTGTAGATCTAGACGGATCTTTTTTTAATCAGTCACATCCTGAGGATTATGGCCTAATTTAAAAAAATCAAAAATGCATGAATATCATGAAATAACTGAGTTACAGCTATTTAAAGTTGTCAAAAAAGCTTAATCGTTCATTTATTGGTGCCACTACCCTACATATACTTTTTCCGGATCACTATGCACGTCAAAAACATACACAAATATACTTACTTTACTATGGCGCCTATTTATTTATTTTCATTTCATTTTATCTTCCAATAAAGGGAACAGAAATCCACAAATACTCAAAGGGTTCTTCTGGGTTATAAAAGGTGTACATACGTACACCCGTACTTTGCCGATAGCAAAAATGAAGGTCAGGGAAAAATTTACCTAGGGCTAAAGACAGAATTTTTCCCTTTCGGCCGCTATGGCAACTGAGTTTCGCAACTAGTTGTCAACAAAGAACTAACTTTCGTTCTTTTTGATATCTTTATGATAATATCCCATTGCATATAATTTTATTTTATGAAAAAAATATATATTAAGCAGTAATTTTTTTTATAAAATATTTTTTTTTTATAAAAAAATGTTACTCTTTGGTCAGCAAAACTAATACGAGTTTTAAAATGATTAGTGTCGCAATTACCATGCAATGATACAACATCACACAGAATAATTTAATTATGACAGATAAATCACATTCCTGTTTATTTGTGAATGAAAAGTTAATCAATGTTTGATAACAGAATGTTGATCAAATAAATCTAAATTAATAAATACAATTAAGTCAACAACTGTTGTATAATTAACAGCAATGAAGTTTGATGAACTCAAAATTATTGTTTCCCAACCCTTTTGTTTGAAGATGCCCTCTTTTTATGCGAATAAAATGACTCTAAGAAATCAGTTAGGGACAATTAAGATAGGGACAATAAGTATTAGGGTTAATGGTAACTCCCGACTATTATTTTTGTGGGCATGTACTTAATCGATCCTCAAAAAAATCCTATTTCGGGGTCATAAAAATTTTTACTGTCGGAAACTGCGACCAATTTGGACGTGGGCTGGCCGCTGTTGCGGCACCGCTTGCTCTGCTCACTCGGCTCACGCGCGGTTGGTCACAGTTCTAACCTTTTTTTTTTGGTAGATGGGTGGATATCCTCATGGATCTCCTCCATTCTGGGGTGGACAGAGGGGTCTGTCAGACTTCTACTGACTAAAACCACTTAGTGTTTCTTCGCACACTTGCACCGGGAGCTAACGAGGGCACTTAAGCACTCTTCAACGCAGCCCCCGACTGGTGTCAGCCCGCATCTGCGGGCTCCATCTGGTTAAGCAGGGGCAGGTGTTAGAATCCCCCCGCGACGTCTAAGAGGGGCTCACGTGGAACACTACGCGCCACCACCCCGGGTCTTATATGATAGAGGGCTGCGGACGTCCCCGAGTCCACCGTCCCTGGACCCATTTCGGGGCCGAAAGAGGGCATTATCTGCCCTCTCTCTCTCCTGCTGCGGGCCGGGAGAGCACTAGAAATCTCCCTCTCCTTTTCCGCTGCCTCCTTCTGCGACATGACATTTTCGCAGAAGTAGATCACCGCGTCCCACGATGCTGCGCCGCCGACAACGGAACGAATCTCAGCCGGCAGCGACAGTTCGCTTCCCACTTCCAAAACTAGTGCATGCCGCGGCTCCTCCCAAGCTGCACACTCTGCCACGTATGCCACGCCGTGTTCTCCCAACAGTGGACGCAATGATGACACCGAGCGTTTGGCTCCCTGCCTATGCGATGCAGGGTCTTCCCGAAGCAGCCATGTTCGAGAGCACCTGTGTCGCCCTAAATGACAGGGAGCCGTGCCTCCTCCCGAGCTAGTCGTCGAGCACCAGCCGGACAGCCTCGATGTAGACGTGGCGGGTATAGTGCATAAGCCTGTCCCGCCATTCCGCCACCAGGACCTGACGGAGCTCGGACCTGCGCAGCGTGATCTGCCGCTGCATCAGTACCACGTGTCAGCTCATCCTCACGCCACCGATTCAGTGACGCGAGAGCTCTCGCTTCCAGGTCCCACTGAGGGGATCCGGCCAGTGCGCAAGCCGCCTCGTAAGAGATCGTGCGATACCCTCTTGATGACTCTGACGGCCATCGCCCTCTGCGGTACTCGCAACACTGCGATACTGCGGGCCGTCAGGTCAGCTTGCCCAGTACACACACACTCCTAACCACAGCACAGTTCTAGCTTAACCTAACCCTTATGGAGCCCTATCTTAGTTTTTCCGACCAACTGTGCGAAAAGGCCAGAAAAAAAAACAAAATATTTATTTAAAAAAGTGTGCTGTAGAAACCTCGAGAATTTTAGAGGTTCATTCATTTTTTTAAACCGTTAGCGAAAGTTAATAAGTTTTTAGAGGATCAGTTAAATATTTCCCTTTTTCGTGCAAAAATATGATAATTGTAATCTTCCCGAGTAGATGTCGTTGACAACTTTTTATGGTGAGCACATACTTACTTGGAAAAGGTTTCTCGTTATCATAATAATACGATAAGGCCTTAAGACACCCTTATTTTTTTATTTTTGCTTAGTGCCACATCAGCTCGCGAGTCAGTCTGTTTTTTAGATGAGTCTTTTCCTGTTTGTTCAATCTTCTGTAATTCTTTGGGTTTATTGAAATCTATAACACTGTAATTATTCTAACTTGTTTTAATGAGTTAGGACCTCTCGCTCGGCGGTTCAGGCCATGGTACGGAGCGAGAGGGCATGGCAAGCCGTCATCTCCTTCTGCGAAGCAGTAATGCTCGCGAAGGAGGAGGCGGAGCGCGTGAGGGAGAGACAAATGTTGCGCCCTCACGCCCCTAACCGCCGCCGTATTAGACGCCCCGGGCGTCTGTCTGGAATTGGTAGCCGATTTCCGGCCACCGTAGGCGCGGGCTTGCGGACGGAGAGCAATGGGCAGCTCGCCGACCGATAAGGCCCAGGCCCGGGTCGACGGCGCGTCGTGTTCCACGCGCGGGTCAAAGATATGTCAGAAAAATTGACGGGGTCCGCTAGGGCCGATACCTGCCGGGTTTGCGGGAAGTCCTAATGGGAGACCGTAGCCCCTGGCACAGGCAAGGGAAGGAACACGGGTGGGTTTTAGTCAGTAAGAGTCTGACACGCCCTTCCGGTCCGCCGAGAGCGGGAGAAGTCATTTGATGATATCCTACCCAAAAAAAAAGCCACCACTGCTCCCAAACCGGTGAAGGAAAACATCGTGAGGAAACCGGCATGTTTTAGAACCAAAACTTCGAAGACATGTAACATCTACCAACCCGCACTGGGCCCGCGTGGTATATTACAGCCCACTCCCTCTCATAGAGAGGAGACCTGTGTCCCAGCTGTGGGAACATTAATAGGCTGATGCAAAATAAACCTTTCTGATTTAACCTAACAAACAAACGAACCTCCATACAACCTTCTGTACCTACATACACACAGGCTTTCGCTAGATTTCTCAGAAAACAAAATAGAATATTCTATCGAACGACTTGCTATTTCAGTACAAAATGTATTATTCCGTAACCCACATATTGAAGTCACCGGCTTGCTTCCCATCACAGTAAGCACATACAGAGTTATAGGTACAAAATACTATAAATAAAGGCTAAAAGACAACGGGCAGACAAAAGTTTACACACATAATAAAATATGTGCTTTGAATCGTAAATAGAAACGCTCTGGAAAATGTGTTCTGGGAATAAGTGAAAAACTAACACATAACTGTTTTATTGTATTTGCTTTATTTGCCTGTAGTTTATTCTGATGTGGAATTTAAATAAAGGTTATGTTTTATTTATTTGTTACCTACATGTTCTTAGTTATTTTTACCCGACTACGGCGGAGGGTTATGATTTTGACCGGTATGTATGTGGGAATGTATGTTCATCTGTTCCCTCAAATCTTCTAAACTACTCATCATAATTTTGTCATCATAAGCGTCTTAATCGTACGCTGGTTATAGGCTTTGTGACGTCACATTGAATTGAATATGGCACCCTGTAGAGGGCAGAAAGTCATAAACAAAAAAAATTGTTATGATGCCATCCATGTTCGGTATCAATGAAATACATAGGTACAAAAATGGTCAAGGTAAAAGAAATAGGTACAAAAATGGTCAAGGTAAAGCCGTCGTCGTATACCATTATAATTTTAGGTGTACACACAGGTATGGAAGTCTTGATTTCTGTCTGAAATATTTTCTTGTTTCATACTTGTTATAGCGTATCTTTTCAGTAGTCGGGTTTTATATACAAAAGTATTTTTGGCAAGATATTAAATAGTATAACGGAGACTTAAAACGTTAAAGAAACCCAAAAGGTTGGTCTTTGCGTACGGCGCTGTTCGTGGCAACATGTTATGTCCGGGTTCACATCAAGTTAATCGTCATCCTGAGGATGCCTCGTTGAGAGGTGAAACACATGTCGATTTCTTACACAGTTAAACGGATTAGGTTATTAAATATACGTCATCTATTGTATTTTATAATGGATTTCCGCACACCTGAGTCAATTAACTAAAGAAACCCACATAAGCGTGAAAAATGCTAAGGTTTTATAAGTTGTGACTTACTAACTTGATAAGTTGAATAAACCTATGTGTAAGATAACCTACAAAGAAAGTTTATAAAAGTCGGTTCTGTGATCCCGTTAAAGTGGCATGCCGCATAACCAATACGACACGAATGACATAAAAACAGCTAAAACTCGTTCATACTTAGATACGTTGAGACGGCGATATTGAAAGGATTAAATGAATAATTCAGCGGCAAAAGTCGCGAGCGCCTGCCTGGCTCGCCACGCTCAGCCTTCTGTCAAAGTATCGTTAAAATGCACATATTTTATTTTTTTGTTTCACAAAAATAAATAAATACGGTTTATGTGGTATATGAACGGGATTTTGTACAGATTTAGTACTTTAATGAAACAATTTGAAGTTGTTTAGACTGTGAATCAGTCAAACGCCACGTTTTCAGTAGATAGGTACATAAGAAATGATAAGGGTAACAGGAAAACTTGGTTTTGGTGGAAAATCGAGTCTTATATTGTGGCTTAGTTATTTTTCAGCAGTACCTAAGTGTAACAGTGATAGTTGTTTAAATGAACTACGAGGCTGAGAAAAACAGTTAAGTTTATCTCCCACAGTAGCAAAAGCAACCGCTTTGACAAACCAAGTTCAAAAGAAGTCAATACCCAGCTGAACTTTAAAGCATCTCCGTCTCTAATTTAATAAGACCGCCAAATACATTCAAGCGCCACCATTTTAGGTTCAGCAATAACTCAGACTAACCAACATTAGGTACAACTTGGTGAATTAATCGAGTTCAATCGATCTAATCTCACAATCCGTTCGCATTACTCAACCTCTAAGAGCGCAATTCAATTTAGCGAAAGTTTCCGCGGCACAGTATTAATTAGTACTTCTCATATGCAGTGCTTGATATTAATCCAGTTGTAATCCACGGAATTACGCGGCCGATAGTGTCAAGACTGCCCGATATAAGCCGTGGACTATGATACCCAAGAACTTTATCTAACTCGACCCTTTATGGGATTAGCATTAACTTGTTCCAATATTTGTCTTTATTTATCTTTATTCCCGAATTCGGTGGGATTTTCTACTAGTATGTGATGTTGTTTGAATGATCCTTGCTGAATTGTTCGTTCTTATTTTAAAGAGAGTTCCCAAAGAGCACTACAACTACAGATAATAATGTTGGTGGAATAGATAATAATGAATAAATAAATAAATAAACAATTAAAATAAAATTATAAGTAATCATTAATTTCAGACAAAAAGTTCATAGGCAAGGCAAGGTTGTTAGTAACAAATTGTATTTTCCTTTTATCTAATGTTAGTAACCAAAAAGTAAAAAAAGAAACTAGACACACTGTCTACACCTGCAAAGTGGGCTCATCGGTCTCGCAACACATGGAGTTCAGTGAACCTACTGAACAGAAGAGTATCGGTTCTCTCGCCAATCATTCTTAGGACGCTATTCGGGGTCCCCTGTGACCCGCCTACAGGGGACCCCGAATAGCGTCCTAAGAATGTTAATGAATATTAGGTACAATTTAATGCAGTGTGTTTTATTAAAGATATTTACAAAACTTAGCCCTTAGTTCAATATTTATGCTGTGTCTTAGTCCAGCAACTATCTATGATTCATTTCACAATAAGTTATCACTTCTAAGACCGTCTGGAAACTTTTAGTTCATTACACATAGAGACTACTAAATCCTTACTGTGTGAATGAGTTTGTTTTCACGCCCAAATGAATGCCTCGATTCCCGTCATTAGTTAGGTACCAGGGTATTCTGTGACAATAAAGACACACGTAAGCTGTTTTTAATTTACCTGGCTTCTTAAAAAAAAGGAGGGGAGTATGTATGTAATATTATTGGAACTGCAATATATTCACATACGATAATCCAAACAAATAGGTGTAGGTAACATTTTATAGATGTATGTATGTTTGTTCATTTCTCCGAAACTGCTATTAATCTTATATTTACATCAAGTTAGGGAACAGTACCAGTTTCATAAAAATCGGTACAGCAGTTTTCAAGATATGGACTAATACGTATAAGTGTGACGGCCTGGCTTATTGAAATGAGCTATGGGTGTGGTGTAAAAGGGAAAACATCTCAAAACCTTGGTCAACCATAACTAAAAAGTGAAAAATAGTGTTTTTTTAGAAGTCGGTTAAATTGCAATTTAAAAAAAACAACGGGTTGCACTCCGGGAGTGCCGGCAGAAGTGGAAACTTGAAAATTAACGTTGTGTATTTTTGAATATTTTGGAATGGTTGGGGAATAATTTCGCACGAATTGCTTTATTTATCAGTATAAAAGTGCTATAATTTATGTGTTTAAATACAATATTCATTAGTAGTAGAAGTATATTTATTTATTTTCAAAATATAGTCTAACAAAAATAAACAATTTATATATGAAGTATGTTTTGACTACTTTTTTTTACCCATCAATATGGGTAAAATTTCTTACCTCGCAATCTTTACATAATGTCAGTCTATTTATTTTGATATTTACTTTGTCGGTTGCTAGGCAACGGATCTTACGGTCACGTCCTGACGCGAGTTTAACATTATTTCCCCATCCTAAAAAAAGTAACACCGCTAAAGAAGTTTTCACGTTTAAAAAAAACAATAAAACAAGTGGTTTCCTAACGGACCCTCCGTACTGTGACCCTCTGTACGTTAGTAATTTCTGACGATGGCATAATAATCACATTTTATATTTTCTGTAAAGCATTAAAACATTGCCCTATAAAGTACAACAGCCCTAAAATCCAAAACTCTCTAGATAATTGCCGGCTGTCGTAGCCGAACAAGCGTCGTCATGGGCGTGACATTTGGCGGAATGACGTAGCAGATGTCGTGACGATCCCTGTCGAGCCTGCATTACGTCATCACGTGTCGTAAGATTCCGCTAAGAACGTGACTACACGATTCTTATGGTGTCATCCAGTTATCTCCCTTGCTGACAACGTCATTATTCTGAAACTGAAGCAAGCTTGTTAGAACGATCTTATTCTTACTAGTAGGTAAATAAAAATGTATTTACCTAAAGCGATTGTGTTTTCTTTTATAGAAGGATAACTGTTTTCTTTCGAAGTAAATGTTATTACTGTCATGAAAAGCGCGGATTCATGAGATTTTCTTCGACAAAAGACTTGATAAGATAAAAGTGGCGTTCTCACTCTCAGTTGAACTCATTGCCGCTTTTATTGCATTGTTGCTGAACGTACGAGTATAGAGCGAAACAGATACATAAAATGGAAACATAAAGCATAATTACACACCGAATCACTTGTCATTGTATAAGATGAAATTAACGTCAAATCGTAACGAGTCGTAAATTACAGACTTAATTACGATTGTTTTAACGACTAGACGCGACGGAGAGGCATCCAAGAGACTGTTAGGCGACATGACGTCATTGTTATCAAAGATGATGTATTATGGGTAGACGGTGACGGTGGGTGTGTGAGCTCGCGATAAGCTATCGCTGAAGCTAATGATTCGTTGCAAACGAACTGGTGTCTGTCACCCGGCCATACATTCTCGCGTTCACACAAATCCAATCAGCCGCAGTTACGATAATGGCTCTAACGATCGCTGATATATCAACGATTGTGACACCTCTTTCAAAAACGTCTTAGAATGTGATTGGGATTAAATCTACCTTGTATACATCTGAGCGATAGCACCTTTGTTGTCTACTCTTTATGTTTTCAATGAGCAAATTAATCATCAGCTTTGTAGTCCTTTACTTTTACTTACCTTTTACCTTGACCTTGTCCTCACCTTTTACCTTACTAGACATACATAAACTGCCCTCAGAGTTCAATATAATATAATACCTTCAGGATGTTGCTGGGACTTTCACGTTACTACAGTGCATCAGGAATGTTTACCGAAGCACATACTGATGATTTCAATATCATGCTACGAAAAAAGATTGTGTCCATGATGCGCAGAGTGCGTGGGAGCGTCAACGGCATTTTGATAGTCATCAGTCATACGCAGAGTTGCACCATTATATCGCATTGTAAGTACATGTGCTTTTACCCGGTTTATCAGGTGAGTGCAACAGATTTATGAATTAAAATCAAGTTTTACGTTTGTTACTAACATAGCTTTTAAGTAGTGTGTATTACTAACATTATATGGATGGATCAAGGTGAATTAAAGTATTTTTATTTATTCATAAATGCTTATCCAAGAAGAAACTCATGTAGGTACTAATCTGTAATAAATAACATAACATAACGTAACATCACGCCTTGTTTCCCCGAAGGGTTAGGCAGAGGTGTACCCATACTAGATACACCCATATTTCGCTAGTTATGTTTAAGTCCCATGTAATAGGGGGCGAGCCTATTGCCATCAACCGGGCACAAATCCAGACTCCGGGCTGCTACTGAGAAATTCCTAATGGAAAACCCAATAACACATTGCCCGACTTGGGAATCGAACCCAGGATCTCATGCTCAGCAGTAGCGCTTGCAACCACTAGACCAACGAGGCAGTATCTGTAATATACTTCATCATCATCATCATATCAGCCGAAAGACGTCCACTGCTGGACATAGGCCTCCCCCAAGCACCGCCACTTCGACCGATTCTGTGCTTCCCGCATCCAGCGAATTCCTGCGGCCTTTACTAGGTCATCGGTCCATCTTGTGGGAGGCCTTCCAACGCTACGTCTTCCGGTACGTGGTCGCCACTCCAGAACCTTTCGGCCCCATCGGCCATCTGTTCTGCGAGCAATATGTCCTGCCCATTGCCACTTAAGTTTGGCAATTCTTCGGGCTATGTCGGTTACCTTGGTTCTCCTGCGGATCTCTTCATTTCTGATTCGATCACGTAGGGAAACTCCAAGCATAGCCCTCGCCATTGCTCTTTGGGTGACTTTTAGCCTTCTAATTAGGCCCATTGTGAGCGACCACGTTTCAGTGCCATAAGTCATCACTGGCAACACGCACTGGTCAAAGACTTTCGTCTTGAGACACTGTGGTATGTGGGACGAGAAGATATTGCGTAGCTTCCCGAACGCTGCCCAACCGAGTCGGATTCGACGATTGACCTCTTTCTCGAAGTTGGACCTACCTAACTGAACAGTTTGTCCTAGGTAAACATACTCGTCTACAACTTCGAGCGTAGCGTCTCCGATCTTTATGAGGGCGGGTGTTACATGGGCATTTGACATGACCTTTGTCTTGTCCATGTTCATTTTAAGACCCACTCTTTTGGAGGCTCTACTGAGGTCATCGAGCATTATACTGAGGTCCTCCATGGTAATATACTTGGTACATAATAATATGTCAAGCGCGTAACATAATACCATATCAACCAATGTTCATGACGTGTATCACTGTATCACAGAGTAACGTCTGACAGGCCGATACAACAAGCGAATAATTATAATATGTTCCAGGAATACCTGAATAGCCACTCGTTATAATTATGTCGTATTTGTTACAGCAATCCTACTCGTCCTTTGTGAAATGTTTCACAATTTTGTCAATGTAATCTACGATGGCAATTACAGCGGTCTGTATTTTTTATTGTAACACAAATTATCCTATCCTACTATAATAATATATTATCTATCTTTAGATATCATATTACGAATGTGAAACTTTGTATCTTTGGATGTTTGTTACTCAATCACGCAAAAACAGCTGAACTAATTTGAATGAAATTTGGCACATAGATACCCTGATAACCTGGATTAACATATAGGATACTTTTTATCCCGGTAATACGTTCCCCTGGGACAGTTTCCGACGTCTACGAAGCCGCGGGTGTAAGCTAGTATTATTATATTTTCAGCTTGACATACTGGCTTAAACCGGCTTCAAAAGTTTGCGTATTTTCATGAGAAGGGTATACAAACCTTAAGTTCATTCTAACATTTTAATACCAAGCTTTAGTTGTGTTAAGTGTAATAAAAAACATCTACAAAAAAAAAGATCAGATCTGATGAAAAACTTTCAAACAAAATAACAAGTCGAAAAAAAGATAAATTCTAGAGCTTATTCGATTTTAGGCGATGAGTTAGCAACCTGTCACTGTTAACTGTTGCGGTATTTTAATGAGTATCTAGACATTTAGTATCTTGGTCATTACGAAGAGACATAACAGGATACCTTACCTACCTAGATATTTATCTATTTGAACCTCTTTCTATATAGCTGGTACAGTGGGCTCCAGAGAAACCTCACCCCCTTGCATTATCTTTTACATTGTGCTAGTGTGAGGTTTCTATGGAGCCCACTGTACATCTATCAACTAGTTGGTGTTGCCACCAAGTCGCTCTAATGGCCACCACTCTTGTTTCGCCACCTAAAATTGCCGCTCATTGTGTGACCCTATGTAAAATATGTACATTTGTATCTGAAGTTTTTATGGTTTAGGTACATAATAAAGAGTATATATCTATCTGTCTAATTAAGATCCCATAAACTTACGAATATTTTCGGAATTTCTAAATCAAACGAATTGTGTTTCGTTTTTTAATTTATTCGGTGAGTAAACTTATTCACAATCAATTTTTAAGCTTCTTTTAGTTTCTTTACTAAGTTCCTGGAGGCCAATTCTCGCGTTTACGCTCGTTCTAGTCGAATTCGAACTGCCGCTCGTCTTCCTAAGTCGCTTATAAAATGGTGACTTTCCGTATTCTAGTCATTCGTACAATAAACGAGTCGAAGGAAAAAATGTTGTCATTATACGTCGCGCGAAGCGATCCATTTCACAAAACGAACCATAGATGTACTTCTTGAAGTATATTAAAAATGATAAGCGTATAAAAGGTGATAAGCGTATATAAAGGTTTTGGGCAACTTTTTATTACTTACATAAGCGTTTATGAATCCTACCATCATAATTATTGATTTCGTAACTCCATTAATATTTTATTATTAACATTAAAATAAGTTCTCATGCAACGGAATGCATGGCTGATGTTTATTTGTCAATGTCAAAGATATTTGTCACGTCAAATTAAAGTTATAATTTCTGTTTGTTTACATTGGTAAACAAGTAATTAAATAAAAACAGGATAACTGCCAATGATATTATAAGTGATCTGAGGACTACCACAATAACATCAAGACTTATCAAGATGGAGAAAAAGAAGAGGAAGTATGGTTGTCGTAAAGAGTGCGGTACTGCAACAACTGGAGCGTCCTGCTGCTCTAACGACGCTGGTATAACTACGTGTCCCGGTTATATTACTTTAAAAAAGCCCAAAAAATAGTTGGGAAATTTTGTGAAAACAAATTTCGCGTCGTCACAACACGAATTCAAATTTCTTTGTGGTCAAAGTACCGCACAAACATCTTTCGAAATTCATGAAGACTGGGCGAGAGAGGAAATGGTCCGGCGATTCCTAAGCTCCTGGACAGCTGACGATACAGGACGCTGACTTTTCGTGTAAACTTGTGATTATTATAATGTATTGTTTACGTATAGTATTTTTGTTAGATATATAACTTTTGCATTGAAAAAAATTAAATAAAAACATTAGAAATCTTATTGTTTGAAATGCTTTTGAAATACTGCATCATGTTAGTGGTACAATAATAATAGGGGCGTAGGTCATATCATTTCATTCTAGTGACAAAATAATCGACTCTGTAAATTCAGTATTGTATGCGCTGCTGAATGGGTCGCACCCACCTTGGATGATAGCTTGAAATGATAAGTCACGGATAGCCAAAGATGATGGTTTATTGAATATATTTAACTACCAAGTAACTAATGCTATATGAATGAGTACAGCTGACTATGAATGCTGATCGTGTACTGTCACGTTACACTATAATTTGTGCAAAGTGACGGAAAAGTGCTGATGTATGTAGTACGTGCGTGCCTAGTACGATACATGACTCGTACAAGTATACACTCAAGTAAAACCACAAAAAAATCGGCACTGATTAGACCTTAGCTCTTTTTCTCTCGATGTCTGTGGATCCAACCGGGAAATGTACAGGAGCAAGGTGGGGGCACCGCGTTTGTTGCGGCTGCATCGGGTTCGACCTTTCTTGCCCTCAACCAAAGTAAAACCCTGCTGGTCCACATGACTGGTTAAGGAGTCGACAATCTTGAAAAATGATTTTTAAGTAAAAAAAATTCGAGCACCACTTATACGTATTTCATAAACATTTATCGAAAAATAATTCTTTATAGATTTCGTAACAAGTTGTGATATACTTAAAGTAAATAATGATATAATCATTTATATCTTGAACGTGTTTAGATGTGCTGAACGCGTTCAATTTCATTGGTGAAATCCGCCCTATTACTGAATGTTTTCTTTGTTCTTGGCTCTTAAGGCGCGGGACATACACAAAGGGCGAGTGGCGCGAGCGTTGTCTCGGACCAGCGGGCGCCGCCGCGCGGGCATTGCACCGCCCGTTTCATCATCATCATCATATCAGTCGAAAGACGTCCACTGCTGGACATAGACCAAGCACCGCCACTTCGACCATTCTGTGCTTCCCGCATCCAGCGGATTCCTGCGGCCGTTACAAGGTCATCGGTTCATCTTGTGGGAGGCCTTCCAACGCTACGTCTTCCGGTACGCGGTCGCCACTCCAGAACCTTTCACCCCATCAGCCATCTGTTCTGCGAGCAATGTGTCCTACCCATTGCAAGTTAAGTTTGGCAATTCTTCTTCTTTGGTTTGGCGGATACGATCCTGCCATCATCGGTATTCACTTTTGCAAGCTGACTCTGCCCAATAAACAGATCTCTAGCAAAGACCTTGGAGTCCTTATTCCGCTCTATCGCGTCCTTAGTGCGGTCTGCACTAAAACGGCGAATGTCACTTTTCAAGGACTTAGAGATCCGTCTACTGAGCTGCCGGGTACTTTAGCGCATCATCTGAAGACTGGAGGATCATCTTGCGCCTCTCCTTCATGAGCTGTATAGTAGGATCAGAGAGCTTCTTGTTTCTATTTGTACGACGGGTCTTAAAGATCTTGAACCCGACCGTATGGATAATTTCTAAAATCGTCCACGGTGCTCCCTAGGCACTTGAAACGATTCTGAAGTTTGAGCTGAAAGCTCTCGGGGTTTAGGACTTAGGTAATTGCCGGGCGGAGCGTAGACTTCATCAGTCGAGATCTTTCCAACTTGACTTTTAAGTTCTATATGCCTCTTACTATGCGGTGATCACTTCCGGTTTTCACCGCATTGATCACAGAGACATAATTGAATACTTGCTTTTTGTCGACATTATGGAGTCAATCTCATTTTTGTTGCACCATCAGGGTTCTGCCAGGTCCACTTTCTGTGCTGACGTTTTCTGAAGAAGGAGTTCATCATAAAGAGGCTTTCCTTCTCCATAAAACTGGCAAGTAGGTGACCCCGGTGGTTCCGACGTCCAACTCCAAATTGCACTCGCAGCTCATCAACGTTTCGTTTGCCCAGTTTCGCGTTGACGTCCCCCATGACAACGGTGAAGTGAGTTTTAGACCCATGCATGACTCCATGGGCGTACCCAGGGGGGGGGCAGGGGAGGGCAGCTGCCCCCCCCTGGATTTTGTATGAGTAGACCGTCACGATTTATGACTTTACAATTACAACAAGTATATTACTTTGAATTTTATTAAAAAACCTTTTCGCGGCTTTTCATGCTGTATCTATTATGCATAATTAATTTTTTTTTACGGACGTTCTATCTTCGCCTGTTTTTTGAGGTGAAAACTTCTTTAGCGGCGTTGTGCACTTTTTTTGGGATGGGTAAAGAATTTTAAACTCGCGTCAGGACTCGTGACCTGATCGAAAATTCGTAAGACAGAGGGAGAGTAGAAATGTTGTTGACAGCACACTCTATTTTATTTTTTTGGAATTTTTTGATGGAGCTACAGCTTTCGTTCTTGTACTGACAGCAAGCCACATAAATTATTTTCGTCAATTGTGAAGCAATTTTGAAAATTCGTGTTTCATTTAAAAAAAGAAAATTCGATCCACAATTGACAAAAATGTCGATAAACATACATATAAAAAAAGCTTAATAAGTTAATACGTCCTTCTTTTTTGAAGTCGGTTAAAATATACAAGAACGCAGCAGCAATATCAAACTATGTAAAACATGTGGGGGGGGGGGGGGATTTCTGATTTGCCCCCCCCTGGGCCAAAAGCTGGGTACGCCCATGCATGACTCTAGAAATATCCTCATACATGGTCTCCACCTCATCGTCGGGTGTGACGAGATCGGGGCGTTTTTGGTGCTTGTCAATTTTTAGGCGGTTTGCCATTATCGCCACGCTTGGCAGGCGGGTTGGCGATCGCAGTATTGTGTTAAAAATGCATAGAGAAGACTGCTGCCCATTCTCTAGTAAGCCTGTTTCATATTTCATACAAAATGTATAGGAACGACACACAACTGACACAATGCCTGCGACGCACCGTGAATAAAATAAATAAAATAAAAACTTTTTCATTCAGACTTATTAGAATATTTATATTTAATAAGCTCTCCTTTATATTTGCTACAACAGAATGCAATGCTGATTTGTCAATGTCATAGATAATAGCTATTAAATGTCAACGATTTTAGTCACGTCATAATTAAGTGTAATCAAATAATAAAAACAGATTTCCTACCAATGATTAAATTGAGTAAACTGATGAATACCGAAATAATATCAAAGCTTAAGAGGATAGAGAAGAGGAAGCGTGATTGCCGTAAAGACCGGACCGAATCACCAGCTCTCATAATACTCTCAGGATGGCTGCTGCGACCTACCATTCCAACGACGCAGCTGAGGGTCAAGCAGTAGAAGGCTCATTACAACACGATTTTTTTTTGTGGTGAAATTTCTGGACAACGTTTGTTGAAATTCATGAAGACTGGGCAAGAGGTGGTGTAATGATCCGGCGATTCCTAAGCTGGCTACTAAACAGCGCGATACACATGACGCCGACTAATCGCGTAAACTCAAAGAGATTTAAGATACCTACTAAATAATTTAATGTCTTTGTGTAAACTAGTGATTCTTATAATGCAAAGTTATAATGTAAAAGCATAGTATTTTTGTTAATTATAAGTTTGATATTGAAAAACAATTATACATGTTTGAAATCTTTATTGTTTTTTGAATGTTTTTGAAATTCTGCATCATGTTTTTGGACCTGTTGTAAAGTTGTAATACAATAATAATAGCAATATGTATACACCACAAACACAATTATTATCACACCACACTTGGGTTTGGTAATGCTTCCCTGTAACATCTACATGCAACTCTCGCCTGGTGAAATTCGGGTGTTTGTATGCCAGCCTTTTGCAACCCGGGAACCTCGATGATGAAGGACTTAAAATTTATAGTACAGCTTCATTCTCGTCAGCTTCAGCAAAGCCCTTAATTCGGCACTGATTAGACCATAGCTCCTCTCTCAATGTCTGTAAGTACAACCGGGAAATATGCATGACGATGGTGAGCACTAGCGATGCAGCTCAAAAATTGCTCCGTGATCGACTTTTCTTGCCGTCAACTATAGTAAAGCCATCGTCGTCCACTTGACTGGTTTTAGAAGCCTTCCGTTTCAAAATATATCTCAGATGTTCTTATCAATCGACGCCACACAAGCAGTGGATAGTTGACAACTTTGGCGGACGCGTGAAGTATTTTTTCGTGTATTTTTCCTTGTTGTGGCGATCGCAACGTTTTCTAAGATGTTTATGAACTCGTAACGCATTTTGTAAAAAAACATTTATTATTTTCTTCCGCATTGACTAATTGTGAATGACACAACAACTGTTTGACGTTGGTACGCCGTTCGAAATGACGTCATGAACGTTTCGACTGGTACCGACCACTCTTTGCAAGTCGCATGTAAACTATGCATTTTGCGTGGTTTTCCTGCGACAAATGCTCGAATCGATATGGCGAGAATAGCTGTACGAGTGAAAACATGATTTTTACGAGTGAAAACATGATTTTTACGAAGGAAAAGTACGAATCGAGCGACAATAACGAATGTAAGATGCGCGAGAATTGCCTTCCTGATTTAAACATGATTTAGAAAGAAAGAAAGAAAATACATTTATTTACCAACTTATATATTTACCAACTTATTTACCAACTTATAAAAGGTTACCTAAGTTGAGCACCCGTAAACAAAGCGCCATCCTAAACTATCATTACATAACGATACTTATAGATACCTACCCACATTTGGCAAAGATTTCATAATCTGATACTTTTGGGAACCGACGCAATATTAGCGTATCGGATATTTTCGAAGGCAAATAGCTCAATTTTCTTCTGTGACATCTTGTTAGTGGCTTAAATATTGTTGTATATAAGGAAAATGTGGACGGTTTTTGTGTACGAGGTTGGGAGTTAGGGATTTATTAGGATAGCTCATTACTTTGCAAGTATTTAGGTATTGCCCTACTTTTGGAGTTCACGAGCGCTGAAATTTACCTTCAACTAATAAAAAACTTAAGTCCACTCAATCAAATGATTTTTCGATGATTAGCTACTGCCCGCGTTATCATTCACATAGAAACTTCAATCTATACGACATTTTCAGAGGTGCAGTTTGGTAAAATTATTTTAATACCTTCGGGGGAACCTGACCATCTGGGGTATCTAACTAAGGAATATATTTTACATATTTTATCTTTGTGTTCATTCATTTCATTCATTCACTCATTCAATTTTATCTTTGAGCGCTGTCAGTCACGGGACTGTTTTTAGGTATTAACAGATAGACGAAGAAAAAGTATCATCACAAACATGATCATTACCTATAAATTTATAATAACCACCTTATTTATGTTTAACATTTACCACCATATCACTGAGATTATTCACCGCATAATGTTAAAAGGATAATCTTGTGTGATAAGTAACTAAGTCCACGGGATTCTCTCATAAGTGCGCCACCCCTGACCCTCATCGCAGGCGACAGTTGAGTTGTCAATTTGCGTTTAGCGATTCCCGTTTACTTTGATTTATACGGGTAAAGAGATTGAACATTTTGTTTGTAAGTATTCTCCTAGCGGTCCTATGAAAAATGAGATGTAAAGGAAATATATTCTATTGGGGATTTAAGATAATATTGCTTTTATAGTTGAACTATTTTCTGGGGACATGTGTGGGTTTTGCTATAAGTTTATCGAGCAAAGACACTGGTTTTGTCCATGTTTTAAAAGACAGACTCTTACAAAGGGCTTTGTTTAAATCAATAAATACAATAAAAAGTAAAAACCATTCGTTATTATGTTGTATACAAGGTATTGCCAATGGTTCCGTTCCCGAGAATTTGTTTTGTTTCGAGTTTTCCAACGTGACCGTTATTTTTCCAACGAAAATTTTGCTGTTTCGGCATTCATGTCGATTCTATATTACGGTAAAACTTTTTTGTATTGAATAATAATATATGGCTCTGGTCTGGTTTTATTGTAAAGGTATTTTTTTTTGGCTGCATTTTTTACTTGTGTGATAAATTAAATATAAAAGCATGAATATGTAAATGTTACTCTAAAGGCTTGTGGTAAAAGCATTTTTATTTAATCCAGTTTCTCCATATAGGTTATTTTCTGTGTAAGTAATAATTACACAGAAAATAACCTTTATATACCATATCTTAATATACCGTACATTTATATTCCATAATGATTTGAAACCGTGTTATAGCCTTCCTAGAAAGCGGTTCTAACGAAAGCCTCGTATTTTTGTTGACATATATGTTAACTCAAAGAGGCCACAAAATTATGCTAGAGTATTGCATATGTGATCGATGGTATTTCCCATGGGACAAAATTACGATATACAAACTTTTATCTCCTTTTAACCCTTCAGGGGATGATTTGTCAAAAATCCTTCCTTAGTGCTCACTTTCGTTTTTAACGGAATTCTTCGGAAATACATATTACATGCTTTTAGGCCTTAGGCTGTAAATTGTCTGTCAGTTAATTTAACAAATAAAATATATCAATTCGTTTTTTTATTTACCTACAGCGTAGGAAGTACATAATGTTCAGCTTCTTATTTCCAAAGAATTAACTACAAATACCAATGTGATGTGTTTGTTTTATATCAAAACAAGTCGAAGAGCTGTCACAGTGAGATAAAAGCATCAATACCTAGAAACGTACGTGAGTTAGTTTGACCGGCAACAAATTACTTAGATAATTAACAACAAACATATACACACACCCACATTACTTTTCCTCCGTGCCTCGGAAAGCACGTTAAGCCGTTGGTCTCGGCTGTCATTCGTGGATCTTTACGAGTCGTCAGAAGCCCGAAAGTCTGACACCAGTTTTACCAAGGGGTATCGTATTAGCCAGTTACTGGGTCGTGGAGGTCAGACAGGCAGTCGCTCCCAGCCGACCCCAACATAGTTTGGAAAAGGCTAGGCAGATTGATTTTATAACTCACTTAGTTTTAGAAATTCATTCAGCGGTAGTCTTAGGGTGGCGCCACACCTGCCGAACGTTCCGTTGCGGAAGGTTCGGCGACGGAACTATCGGTCGTAGATTCGGTTGGCATGACACACTATACGCGCCGAACGGTCGGCGGCGTTTAGTTCGGCGCGTTACGCGACGGAAAATTACGTTCCGTCGTCGTCACAGTGTTTCCACTTTTTGGGATTTCTCCCTTTTTTAGGGAAAAATGCCAATAATAAGCATGGTTTAGGGATATTTTATTTAAAAAAATTGAACTTGAGTTGGTAGCTCTTTGTTTAAAGTAGGTAGCACCCAATGTACTACTCAAGCGTAAACCTTTATTGAAATAACAAAAATATAAAACCGTTCACAGTTTCACACACGGCACCGCGCTCCGCCGCGGAGGGCGGTTTTAGCAAAGGGATTTGCACCGCTCGACCGCGCGGTCGGGCGCTGTACGTGTGTTAGGGTGGCGCCACACCTGCCGAACGTTCCGTTGCGGAAGGTTCGGCGACGGAACTATCGGTCGTAGATTCGGTTGGCATGACACACTATACGCGCCGAACGGTCGGCGGCGTTTAGTTCGGCGCGTTACGCGACGGAAAATTACGTTCCGTCGTCGTCACAGTGTTTCCACTTTTTGGGATTTCTCCCTTTTTTAGGGAAAAATGCCAATAATAAGCATGGTTTAGGGATATTTTATTTAAAAAAATTGAACTTGAGTTGGTAGCCCTTTGTTTAAAGTAGGTAGCACCCAATGTACTACTCAAGCGTATGGCACCACCGATTGATTAAAGGGGATTCCCTAAAACTCGTAAAGTCGTAATGAATGTAATTCGTCTAATTTTAGTTTACATTTGGTGCCGATTCTCTTGTTAAAAATGCCGCTAAACATAACCAAAATTTAGTTTAGTCCTGTCAAACGAGGATTTCCCATTCTGAAATAGACTAAAGTGACACAACGGGGATGCGCCAAGGTAGCCCGCGAAATTCAATTTGCAGGTCAGTGGTGCCGATTCTCTTGTACACCGAACTAAACTAACTAAACTATCACTAAAAGTCTAAAATTCCTTACTTTTGTCTATGAGAATCTAAAAGCTATTCTGCGGAAAAATATCTCTAAATTAAAAAAAAAATTGACTCGTCTAAAATTGAATTTGACAATCGCGTCGCGACACCACATGGTACTTGTTTGCTCTACTACGTGAATTTCTATAGAGCCAGAGGCGCGCTGGGGGGCAGCCTTGACGTGTTTTGTATGGAATTTTTAACTTTTTGTACGGAAAATATAAAAAAATTATTACTTATGTGTAGAGGTACATGGGTTTACGGGTTACAAAGGGGGTCGAAATTTCCATTATTTTTGCGCTAGGACGCACCGTTTTCGAGATATAAGCAATTGTATGGAATTTTTAACTTTTTATACGGAAAATATAAAAAAATATTACCTATGTGTAGAGGTACATAGGTTTACTGGTTGCTAGGGGGTCGAAATTTCCATTATTTTTGCGCTAGGACGCACCGTTTTCGAGATATAAGCAAAATAAAAAAGTACTGTTTTTGCAGCTGAAGTGTGTGAATTTTAGTTCATGCCAACTAATTTTATTCCACTCCTTTTTAATCGCGTTAGCGCGCAGGGCCACGCCAGGGCGGGGGGCCGGCGGCGCCGGGCAGGCAGGTAGGCAGGAACGCGATGTTGCCACTCTTCTCTTGCCACGCCGCGCCGCGCCGCCGCCGAGATCAGTGTCGCCACTTAAGTTTTTAATTTTTCCCCAGTTTCTTAATGAATTATCCCTCAAATTCCCAAAAAAAAATGGTTTAAGGATTTTTTTCAATTTTATAGCACTAAACACCTACAAAACTTCCATTAATTGACGAGATTACAAAATATTCATTAATTTCCGATGTCGTTTTTAGCCACGGTAAAAGTACAATTAACGATGACATGGTAAACTAAAATTAGACGAATTACATTCATTACGAGTTTGAGGGAATCCCCTGAAAAGTACAATTATCGATGACATGGTAAACTAAAATTAGACGAATTACATTCATTACGAGTTTGAGGGAATCAATCGGTGAAGCCATAGAGTTAAGTAGTAGGTATATTGGTTGCTACTATAAACAAAGGGCTATCAACTCAAGTTCAATTTTTCCCCAAAATTCCCAAAATCCCTGTCAAAATAAAATATCCCTAAACCATATTTATTGTTTGCAATTTTTTTCTAAAAATGGGTCAAAATTCCTTTATAGTGGAAACACTGGCCGAGATCCACCGACCGAACGTTCCACTACGCCCGCGGAACTTTCCGTCGCCGAACTTTCGGTCGCATTCCGTCGCGTCTTGTGACGCTTGTTCATGAACCGACGTAACGTTCGGCTGATGTGTCATAGGTAACTTGAAAAACATTAGGAGCGTATCAACCGAACGTTCCGCCGCGGAACGTTCGGCAAGTGTGCCCCGACCCTTAGGCTAAGAACTCACGCAGCGATTTTCACTCGCGCCCGCCGCGGTGACTGCACCGTAAACACTCGTACGAACACGTAGTACATGGAAATTTAGATATTAATTTTGACGACGCGGTCTATGACCGCGGCTTCGCCATTGTTTTGCGCCCGCCGCCGCGGCGGGCGCGGCTGAAAACCACTCCGTGAGTTCTTAGCCTTACTCCTGCACGTAGATTACTAGGAATTGACGTCGCCTGGTACGTCGAAGGGCTTCTAAACATTTTGCGGGATCGAATTGATGTTTATTCAAAAAACAAACGCATCGTTAACATGGTCCGGATAGAATAGGGGGGAATTTTGTTTATTTCATGATTTCAAACACTTTTATAAGAACCTATAGGTAATCTTTATCATTCTTCATTATTAAAGTGAAGATTAGCTGTAATGTTTACACAAAAAAATCGAAACAATAAATTTTCAGAATTAAACAGTTCATAAATTAAATATTGATGGTATAATTTGTCTGAGCATAATTCCTAAAGCTCAAGCCTGCAGTCAACAACTCGTTAAATTTGGCTCAGATCGGGAATTAAGCGGAACTCACCCTCCATGTAAATTAAACCATCTGAGCGAGTGTTGCAACGGAAACCGAATGATTTATTCCTGAAAGCTCAGTAATAGCTTTTTAATTCTTTCTGTTGGCGATCGAAACGAAGAAATAGGTTATATCATTGAAATGAAATGAAAACACCGCTATTATTGCGCATGGTTTTATTGAACCAACCGTGAATAACAAGTGGTTTTACTTGAAGCCTTGTTACGCCCCTCGTCTTGTATCGAAATTAAACGGACTTAAGTTTCTCGATAATTTCCTTGTAAATGAAATCCCTATGTAAATCAATTAAACTACCAAGCTCTGCCTGATTGTTTTAGATGAGCATTTAATTTTAAATTCGTTTTTCTAGAAATAATGTCTGGTTCTTTTTTATCTAAACAAGATAATAGCTCAATAAGACATTGTTTGATATTCACGTAAAACAAATATCTCTTTTGTTTCGGTCTTGGCGTGATGATGTTACAAAATACACGAATTAATTATACTCACAAAACCAAAATTGAACTAATTAAATCAGACGAGGGAAATCCCAATTTCCCCGAAACCAACGGACAAATGTTTTTTTAAATGTCCATGCAAATTAAATTGCTTTCAAAACACCAACCTGCCCCGTGTCGTCCGTAGACACTCCGATATTTATTTAGTTTATAAAAGTCGTAGTTTATTTTTTAAAGGAAAATTATTCCGACTTTGATAAAGAATAAAGCCCAAGGCTTTTGTGTCGCTGGGGAGGGAAGGTTCAATCTAAATTTGACGGTGAAGTAGTTATTTGTTTTACTATATTTCTGGCGAATGTAATTACGTCGTTCTTTGTTCCCAGATCTAACCCAATTAAAGATCGGTATCGTGGATTTTTGTTGTGAAAACGTTATTTATTTTTTTAAGGTTTACTGAATAAGCTGTATTTTCTATAGGAGCGGTCCTGTCTCGTTTAAACCTTCAATTATATTTTACTTGGTATAAAAACGTTTTTTTTTTGTATTGATGTTTTCGAAACAATTTTTTTTTTCGTAGAAAGGAAAATTCCGGTCTCTAGACAGGAATTAGTAGTGTTTTTTTCAACCTTAGATATTTGATAAATTAATAAAATGCTTACAACATACAGCGTCAGTGGTTCCAACTTATTTTTGTGACACCCAGCGATATCGCAAAACATTTCATGTCCATTTCAAGTTTTGTGAGACTTTCGAGCGGTCAGGAATTTTCAATTCCAAACTCAACAGCCAGAGCTAAACAAAGTTATAATACAATCTAACGTAACGTCAGAATAAAAGCAACGTATTTCATGTAGGGTTTGGGATTAAGTCTCAGATTTTCTCGTAAAATATTTTGTCCTGGTAGAATATTTCTAGTGTATCTAACCGGTTTTATTTTGGACTTTTACTTTATTAAATAGTTTCCTTTATTTTCATTAAGAATCAGCCAACTATGAGATCTACGTCTGTACTCAATTTAAAACACTACGAATTTAAAAGAGGCTGAAAATATGATCATTTTGTTCAAAAAGTGAGTTCATGGCAACATAATTATTATCGTCCTATTTAATGTGGAGGTTAACAAAGTGTACTTTTGTGGTCTCACATTATTTACTCCACAAAAATAGATTTAATAAATATTGAACGAAAAATACGTTACCAACAAAAACATTAATCGTTATGTTTTTTCACAGAAATGAATCAAACAAAGTTTAAAGTAATATTGAAATGGATGTGAAAAGCAAAGTGCAAATTGATTCGAGCGATCTGTCGTCGAGTCGCGAAGATGAGGGTAGTGGCAGGACGATGAAGCGACTACCGTTCCTCTGATTGTTTGTTGTACTCTACTGATTTTAACGGGTTTATTATAATATGAAGGAAGTGTTTATTGATCAAGCTAAAGAAGGTTGTTTTGACGAAAGAAAATAAATAAAATATGTTTATTTGCGGTAAGATATGACGCAAAAAAAACAAGCGCAAATCAAGAATGAGCTGAGATGTGACTGGTATCGCAGTTGGTTTTCCGGTTCGAAAGACTCAAGCATGAAAACCAACTAAAAGCCAAATTTAAGTGAGCATTATTCCAGTCAAATGACATCCACTCATGGACATAGCCTCCGTCATGAATCGCCGCAATTTGCGATCCAGCGCTGCCCGCATCCAGTAAATTCCCGAAGCCTTTATAAAATCGTCGCTGTATCTTGTGGAGGGCCGACTTACACTGCACCTTCCGGTACATGGTCGAACCTCTACATCTCTTCTACGAGAAACATGCCACGCTCATTGTCACTTCAGTTCAGCAATAAAATAAAAGAAAAGATTAAAGGTTTATCTCGATCATAAAGTATGGAAAATTACCGCAGAACAACTAACCCCATTATAAGTACATAAAATACCTAAGTCCTGTAATCTGTATTAATGATTATTAATGAAATACATATTCCTAGGAAAGCAATTTTCGTTGATGTTCTGGCATCGGAACATGAAAGCAAAAGTTTCACGCTGGAGAAATGCCTCTATATTAATTTAATACTTTGAGGGACACTTAACGCTCAAAACTTCTATTGTGTCTCGTACAGTGTCCTTGAATGCGTTAAAAAGCAACTAGGGCATCAAGATGCTAACAAATACTAGTGAATTTTAGATAAAGTTTTTCCTTCCAACTCTGAAATTAAAAATTAAAGATAGAATTTAAAAACCATTTTCGTAAAATGTTTTTACAGCTCATAGCGATGCTATTAGAAAATACAGGCACATATATGTCATAACGGAGTATCTACATCTAAACTACATGCTGCTACTACATGCATATACTTATGACTCATGCGTCGTCGATGGCACCACGTCCGTCGTTTGCGAAAGTTGCAGCTGTTGAAACTAATGATGGTTTTACGATAGTGCAACCTACCTAAGAAACAAAAATATAAAGATAGTTAGTGGAAAAACTGGTAATAGTATCCTCGAATCTGAGGAGAAATTCATGACGGGCTTAGCATCAAGCACCTCTGTATGCTGGCCCTCAGGGTGCTTGCTATATTGATGGCTTTTGTATGGGTCATAGTTATATGCCCGGTGAGATGTCATGAACAGTGGTAGTGCCAATTATTAAAAACAAAACTGGTAACAACGGTAACTATAAGCCCATTTCACTAGCTACCGTGATTTCAAAGGTATTTGACAGCATGCTTAATACACAATTAGGTAATTGTACTACTATTCATGATAACCAGTTCGGATTCAGAGCTGGGTTATCAACAGAGAGTGCGGTGTTGTGTGTTAAGCATGCTGTGACGTACTATGCGAGACGAGGGACGCCTATTTATGCTTGCTTCCTGGACTTGTCAAAGGCATTTGATCTGGTTTCCTATGATGTGTTGTGGAGTAAATTAGAGCAGGTTAAATTGCCCACGGAACACATTAACATTTTAAAGTTTTGGTATGGATTCCAGATCAACACTGTACGATGGACTCGAGCGTTTTCTCTTCCTTACGGGTTGGAGTGTGGGGTGAGGCAGGGTGGATTGAGCTCACCTAAGCTACGCTTTTCAACCTTGATGTGAACGAGTTGATTGGCGAGCTCATCAGTACCAGCTCGGATGTTATATAGACGGTACCTGTGTCAATAATATCAGTTACGTGGACGACATGGTTCTGGCCGAATGGCCGAAAATTGGTTGCTCAGTGTGAGGCGTATGCTAAAGTTCATGGCTTGGCATACAACACTAACAAGTCGCAGGTCATAGTTTTTGAGGCTGAAGGTAAAACTCCTGATGCGGTATCGCCTGTATTACTTTATGGTACAGTTTTGCAGAGATTTTACAGGTTCAAGTATCTTGGTCATATTTTGTCTCCCGACCTCAAAGACGATGATGACATTGAACGGGAGGGGAGGGCGTTGTCGGTTAGAGCGAACATGCTGGCTCGCAGGTTTACACGAATCTCACTTCCGGTTAAAATCACGCTCTTTCGAGCCTACTGTATTACTTTTTACACGTGCAGCCTGTGGGTTAGATATACGCAAAGATCGTATACTCGTAGTGCTCTCCACGTTCAATATAACAATGCGTTTAGGATACTGGTGGGGCTGCCCCGTTTCTGTAGTGCGTCAGGGATGTTCGCAGATGTGCATGTAGATTGCTTTTACGCAACAATGCGTAAGAGGTGCGCAGGGTGTGGGGCAGTTCCAACAGTGTCTTAAGCATGGTGGCGAGTCGCCTGGACTGTGCATACGTGGGTCACTGTTGTGCCGTCTCTCATGGGATGTCGCAACGGTGACCAACCGCTATTTCTTGTATTGTTTTCCTTGTTTTTGTTTACTGTATATGCTTACTAACATAGTCGTTTTACTAACTTGTTGATTCCTGGTTACGCGAATAAAGAAAAATTCTATTCTATTCTATTCTAAACTTAACTTTTATCTCCCTATTTCACGACCTGCCTAAATAAATTAGCAAGACCTAAGTAAAATTATCTTAGCACGCGGCGCAATATGGAGCAAAATCTAAAGATTTATATTTGTCATAATATTTTGATGTTCAGGTCAGACACTTTTAATTTATCTAGAAAAAGTGAATTAATTAGATAAGATTGATAAATTATAATATGCTTGAATGCTTTAACGAATGTAATATTAATGCCTAAACGATTTCAAGAATTTCAGTTTCGTTGTTTTGTGGATCTGTTGCAGGTGATCCACAAACCATGAGCGATCAACCTCGAAAGGCATTCAAAATCAATGCTATGCGCCAGACAATCGTTTGGCGAAAGCGAGGTTTTGGGTTCCCAGAAGCTTGAATATCACTTTGCATAGGTACCTGTTGCGATTTGTAACAACATAACTGAAACAGTAGAACATACAAAAGTAACAGAATACGTAGATATAACTATCACATCACAAGTAATTCCATTCACCAGTTTAATATTGACTGTCGTCAGCGTTTATTAGGAACTTCTGCCAGAGATAGCCTTTGTCTGCGTAGATCGGGCAATCCCTTTCAATGGTATAATCGATTCTTAAAGAATAATGAGCCCTTTCATTTGTAATGATCTCTATCTAACTACATTTTATAAGGGAACATAATAACTTCATCTTTGAGAGCTAAAATAAGTTAGATTGTTGTTGATATGTGTATCAAATAAAAACCTTACAAAAATAATAGTACATTACTGTCGCGGCCAGTAATCAGGACATTGATGGACGATCGTGAAAATGTGGGCCCAGGCGAAGCCGAGGCACACATACGTGAGTCCATCAATGCCTGGTTGCGGCCAAGGCTTGTATAGTACTTTTCTCAAACAATGCGCGAAAATTCAAACTAAGTAAATTAATTTTATTATTAATTGCAGAATCAATGACCAATAAAGAAAATTTCTCACGCGTCAATATGTTCATTTGTTTCTTCTTTACTTTAAACAGCTCTATTTGCTAAGCCAGTTCGAAATTTAAATAAAATCTTTGATAAGTTACCCCCTTATGGTTGACATTGTGTTGAATTAAAAATATAGTTCCATTTTTAAATAACACGACAGATATGGATTTTCATAGTAACATTGCCGACCGGGCGGTCTCTTGTTTTTGACCAGTACCTAAAGCAATTACGATTGACTCGAAGGAGGTTGTCAAAGTCCAAGCATGTTTGAGAAATAGTTTATTCACGTATTGGACAGAAATAAAACAAAAAACAATCGGATTTAAAGGAGGTACCTAATTAAAATAAAGTCGTCTGCGTATAAAACAATATTTTTTTACCCCCTTACTAATAAACGTTGTATACCGCCTGTATAGTTACACAACGCCTTGTCTTCTTCTTTCGAATGTCAAATTACTGACGACTGAAAGAGAGAAATCGGTGTGTATTAACTATACCTACAGGCGATAAACAACGTTTATTAGTAAGGGGGTAAATATGGTTAACGAGTATATCCGCAGCGTATACAGTTATTATTAAGTATTTACATAAACAGTATGGAAAAGTAAACAGCTTAAACCCGTTTTCGTAAACATTTTTATTAGAATTTCCAAGTAGAGTTTATGCATTGGCTTTATCGATATAGAGTAGAATTCAATTTCACTGAATTCAGTATAAAATAAACTAGATTGTCAGGGGTCGTATTTATGTGGAGGACGGTATAAAAACACAATCTTAAAGCAAACGCCCTAAGGATATAGGTAAGCTTCGGGAAAAAAGTATGAGCACTTGTACGGAAACCCGCGGAGCTTATTGAAAAAATATCGCATCTTAGGTTTCAAAGTAACCATAACAATAAACGAAAATAGCTCAATCTGGTCGCTTTTTATGACGGTTTTGTGGATGCGCCACACAACAGTGTTTGTTTAAATTAATGTTATCGATGCACGTTTTTCTTGGTAATGTTGGTTAATGCAGAGAGCGTGGTGCATTGAGGCAAATAAGATTACAAGACCCAGTTATTGCAAATGCAGCTAAAAATAGCATAGTTTGTTATCAACGATACTCTATAAAAGTACAGGTAAATGCTTTTTTAAAGTTCCGACCTCAAAAGGAAAAACGGAACCTTTGTAAAATATTTTCTTTGTCCGTCTGAAACATAGGTTTTTCGCGAGATCTATGTAACGTAGGATTTTTAATTTTGGCATAATGAAAAAATAAACTATTAATAAGTCTCCATGACGCGCCTACGGATAGCAAGTAAAAGAAATAAATATTATTATTTTCGATTTATTTTATTAAAAAAGTAATTACTACACGAAACGAAAAAACCTTTGAGAATATCCAGATATTTATTGAAGCTTTAATTTCAAGCAAGAGATAGCAGTCCTGCACGCTATATTTTCAAGAGCTCAAAAGCAAGACTCTCAGTTCACTGCGTTTTGCAGCTTATTCAGTTCCGCTTTCCTATTCTTTATCGCTCGGACAAGAAATGCACGATATTTTGTATTGTATTAATGGAGCTATTATGTAGGGACTTATTAATTTATTGAATTTAAATTCAGACAACAATGATATTGCTTTTTCATCACACCTATTCAAAAAACGACAATTGCCTATAGAGGATAGCGAGAGAAAAATAAAATTCAACTTTGCTCCCTAGGGAGTTTGAGGTTTCTCTCTTATGATTGGTCCACTCCGTGCTTTTGATTTGCGTAGTTAGGTTGGAGGCGCTCGCGTGAAGATTTAATGTATTTCGTCGAGCACTGGTCGGATCGCGTCGACGGTAGAAAAGCCGGGGTAGGGTGCAGAAGCCTGTCACACCATTCCGTCACCAGGACCTCGCGGAGCTGTGACCGACGAAGCTCAATCTCTCGCTGCATGTCCACCGCCCCGCGTTCACACCTCCTCCCCCCGGGCCGTGATCAGCGTGTCGATCACGTTACACGTCAGGTCTCCTCCCGGTTGGAGCTCGCTCAGCACCCAGTCGTATCCGAGGTTTCACAGGAGTGACCCCAGGACCTAGCCCTGTGGAACTCCAACCGAGGGTTGTCCTTGAGTGCACTTGCATAGTGCGAACAGGGATAATCGTTGGTTGGTGCGTCATTTGCTTCGGCCCCTCGTACGCCTTCCAAAGGTCCGGTCCCCAGGGTCCCGAGAAATGTCAAGAGACGTAAAAATAATAGCAATGATAACAGTTTTGAACAAAAAACCTAAGTTATTCCTTGTATAGGTAGTACGACAACAACCAGTTGGGTATAGCTAATTAAGCCTTCAAAGTATTTCTGTACCTACAAGCCAAGCAAAATACCATATTTCCTCAAAACCATAACCGTAACACTAACAAACCAGAAAAACTAATAAAATGACTAACTAGTTCCAAAGTCATAATAGTATGTTACGTTAGGTAAGCAGATGCAGCGGCCGGTAGAGATACCGGGCGCCCGCAAACTTTTTCTTCCCGAGGAATAATCTCAGGAATTAACTGGCGTTGCTTAAGCGAAGAAATTTTAATACCGAAACTTTGTTTTCAGCTTATTAAAACGTTGCTTTTTTTATCTCGTGAGCTTTTTAATCCAGACCCCATTTTGAGATAAGGTTAAATCTTTGTTATTTCATAACGATTTTAACAGGTAACCGTTACTCGGTTCGGTATCAGCAATTAGTTTTATGTTATTTCTTTTTTATCTTCCAAGGGTTGCAAGCAATTGCTTTAAATTGAGAAATAACTTACAACTGGTAAATGTGGCAATTACGAAAAAAATTACACTTTAGATCGTAACTGTTTTTATAAAATACATATGATTTGTACATGATTAACCGCAGTGACAACGTGGTAATAATAGAGCTTGTTGGCAGTGAGTGACATACGAGTATGATATGTATAATATGTTACGGACGCCATACACATCTAGTTTAAGATCTCACATTTTTTTGGGCCAACTCTTGACCTGGATCATTTGTCGTAGGCACGAGGGAACACGAGCAGTCTAGGATCCTGGGTCAACGTACTGAAACTGAAAAGTCACTTTTAGCTGCTAAAACAGAAACACTTAAATTTTAATTGAATTAAATACAATTTTTACGAACTATTTACCAAATTCAGCTAAGATTTTCAAAAGCTTAATGTAAAAATATTCAAAATTATAATTGACATTAAATTGGCTTCGTAGTTACTCCCAGTGGGACGACGACGAATGAATTTATCTGCACGAGTATTTTTATTAAAGACCACCAGATATTTTCTTCAAAAAATTTAATGAGACATTCTCATGTAACAAAATGCTGAAGGCAAATTCTTTATAATGCCATTATAATTGAAGGACTTTATTAAGTTTTGGTACTCGGTTATTATTACAACGAAAAGAAAGTTCAGATAAACAACTTTTTGGTGCATATGGACCTCTTCCGGAGACCTCATTGTCACGATTCCTTATTACTTCGGCTTCTTTACAATATTTGCTTTTGTGTGAATTTCGTGGTTTTTTTTTTAAATTATTTGTTTATGTAAGTACCATTTATCCTACTCTGGCGCACCCTATTATCTCATTGTTATTATTGAATGCATACTAATAAGTTGTGTTTAACAAGGTCCAATTTTCTATTCGTATTTGGGGCTGAAAATGTGGAATAATGAGAAAAGGTGAGCCTCTGGCGTCGCGGCTCATAATGTTCCCTTTTTGTAGATCTAATTTATGACGTTGGGCACGTACCGTGTAAAAATAGGGGACGTATACGAATATGCAGGTTTAATTTTATGGTCTTTTGTAAGAGAGAATGAATAAGAGGTAAGTCTTTAATTATGAACAAACCTGCACGGCTGTACCGCTTTATAAATTAACTCTATACAAAACAACACTTCTGAAAGGAAAACGAATATACTTTTTTGGGGAAAAACGTTTTACACCTAACGAACACAAGGCGGCATTGCACTTAAATTTCTAGTTGTTCTGATTCCTATCTTTTGTAAAGAAACTCGTTTAATTGGATGCTCATACAAACGGGGAATATAAATCAAATTCTGGAACAATAATGCATGGTGCAAACAATGCTATCCCCGAAAAGTATTTGTTTTTCCGGTAAATCGAAACGATGTGAATAGCCATTGCGTTGACAATTGCTAACTAACAAAAAATAGAAACATTCTCGAACCAGGTTATTTGTTTTGGATCGCCGAATGTATAGGTACGAAACTTAGATATTGTAAGCACCCATGTTTTGGTGGAAATTGTTTACGTTATGTAACGTGACTGTATTTTTCAGTTGTTAAAAAAGATCGCCAAAAAAAGAGATTGAAATCGAAGCAGTGCACTGCTTCAGAATAGTGGTCATCAAATCATGTTTTTTAACTAGTAACGATAATACGAACTCGGTTAATTTTGTATTACCGTATTACTTTTTAATACTTGACTAAATATGTTTGTGTTTAGAGTGGGTTCAGGTGATGTTGAGGTCAAAAGTGCAACGAGAGGAGTTCAAACTCACGACCTCTCTCGCTGGTCTGACACCTTGTCCGTAGGGATTTTGCCGCTTCACGCCTTATAAAGTTTATGAAAGTTAAATATTATCTAGGTACCTAAGTATTACTAAACATCTTGTTTTCATTTTCTGATCAATTTTCCTCTTAATTTCGTGGAACCGGATTGTAATGCTTTGTTATATTGTTTTTCTATAAATTGGAACAAAAGCGTTTTCTCTTGGTGTTTAATTAATCCGCTTACTCAGATACTGTTGGAATTAATTTACTAGTATCTATAGCTATTAATCCAGTTGGGATAGTATAGGTTTATTGCCTTTTCTTCGAGTATTGAATGCGTAATAAATAAATACGTTACAATGGCAGCGCCTCAAAGTGCTAGCAACAATTCTTCGCTCTCACAAATCCTCGCATAGCATTCCTATTGTGCACGGGCACATTTTTCTGTAGGTGGCGAGTGTTTGGTGCCGGGTTTAATCGACTAAACTTGAATCCATTGTGGGCTGGTAGGCAACAATGGATTACTGCGCTTCTGTGTCGGCCCCGCACACTTTGCAACCGTGCAGAATGTACACGGTATGATCAAACACCGCCCACATTGGAACTGATACGAATAAACTTTGAAACGGTGAGAATGCATCGAGATGTTTTTATTCGGCCGATGGTGTAGTATCATCAGCGTTTCAGGCTATTGTTTTATTTATGGATGTGGATGGTTCTAAGATAAGGAAGACTAAAGAAACGATGAATGGATTGAGTGAAAGATGAAATGACCTCTAGCCAAAGGGCTATGGGGCCAGTGGTTAGTACTGAGATGATGGCTAAATACAGATGTATAGAAATGGAGGGTGCTGCGCCGACCCGAAATAAATTGGGGGAAGGAGAATAATAATGATAGTACAGTCAGGGATATGTTTTGGTTACCGTTTTATATCCATTTCATACATCTTACTGCACGGACAAACAGTTGTGATTTGAATATGTAGACTACTTTAGTTGATAGTTATTTTACATTTTTCTAAACAGATTCCCTGACTGCACAGAGATTGCAAGCAACGAAATGTTTTAATTAAATAGTGCTTAGAAGTGGTTTGTGTTTAATTACTAAGTAGCGATACACCTTTATACTTTGACCCTGCAGTAAATAAGGTCTCATCCAGTCGTGGAAGTGCTTTTAGAGTGTTATGTTATGCTTTCTATCATTGATATTATAAGTTAAAAGAGGTAGATAGGTTATACCCGCTCCGCAAGTGACTCGTCAAAATTTGGCTAATTAGCCACATTTTCTTCGTCTTGTCTCTTTTTTGCTCCCGATAATTACGACATGCCGTCCTACTTCCACGTGTCATCTAATAGTGTGACATTGTGCCGTTTTTGAAGATCGAATGTTGAGTAGATAACCTAACTACGTCTTTTTGCTTATAATATCATTGCTTTCTATCATGTTCGATAATTAGGTTTGTAGTTGAATAATATTTCGTCCGTCTCTATTTATATTAATCTTAATTCTTTATAGGGCAGAAACGAAATTAGTTCAGCGCCTGTAACCATCCGACTAGTCTAACTTAGATTAGTCAACTACAAATTCTGTTTCTGCCCTATAAAGAGTTAAATGTTCGTTCGTTATTAAATGTCCACTTAACTTAATTATGAGTGTACAAAGCTATCTACAAAAAATTCTACAAAATATTCAACTTCCATTTGACAAATTTTCTAATTTGTGGTCCATTCAGTATATTAACAAACACGAGATTCTGTAAATTTTTACCATCAGAAAAGAAAAAAGGTTATACTGATTGATATAAATAAAGTCTTAAAAGGTTCCTAATTAAGTTGAGAAACTTCCTGTCAAAAAAAAGGGCAAAAGAAAAATGTTAACAAAACTGAAACGGAAAGCGAATTATTTTATTTCATAAATGTCGGCCTTTTCGTAAAAATAAAAGGAACCATTTAACTAATTGCAACGCTTTGGTTCAGGTTCAATAATTATAGTAACTACTTGTAGTGAGGTAGGTAAAGGTGAAAGCATCGTGGAGAGATCGCGTATAAAGTTTCGAGGATTGTACATAGGTAGGTACCGACCTTCATAGCTATATAAAGCTGTTTTCAGACTAGCGCGATACTAACAATACAAAACCTCACGGTATAACAATACCCGGGGTCGCGTCGCGCGTCAAATCGCGCTGGTCTGAAAACAGCTTAAATCAGATTGTTTCATTTTCCGTTATCCGTCAGAGGTTCACACGTCGAGACCACGTCTTGTGTTGAGGCTGCCTTAACACAAGAATAAAAAAATAAAAAAAAGCTGAGAGGTGTCAAGGGCACCCGGATGAAACGAAGTTATGGAATGAACCTCACAAAGGCATGCCACTAATTAGTACCTGTGATCGCTCACAGGTGGCGTCATAATAAAAAAAAAATAACCTCACAAAGGCATGCCACTAATTAGTACCTATGGTCGCTCACAGATGGCGTTATAATAAAAAATAAAAAGTGTAATAAAATAAATAATAATTAATAAATACAATTTTATTTATTAATTATTTTAGTTTTGTTATGTTTTTACTTTTACTGGAGTGGCGACCGCGTACCGGAAGACAGTTTTGGACGATTCGGTTTTACAATACCACTTTTAAGTTTACTTATCATTTTTACATTCCATCCATATCAGACTTTATAATTATCATCTTTGAGGGATTACCTGACGAAAAAGTTAGCGACCAGAAGCAGGGCAATACCAGTCCTCTGGCAATTATTGTCGCGTGGAAATTATTTGACCAAAAATTTGTGATCATTGTCAAACCAATTTTAGATTTGATCTGTTATTCCTGCCCATGTTGGCACTGTGTCTGGCTTTGCTTTATATTTGCGCTCATTGGCAATCGAGTGGGGATGCAAAAGGGGGCAGCGTCGGTGGGTGGTCTACGGTAACTAAAACTATGAACAAAATAATTTGAAACATAATAAAATTACACATGTTTTCATAAATATTTTACTGAAATAGTTAATTCAGCATTCAGTTTGTATGAATGGTACAATTAAGTACTGGACACTGAATTTGTGAGGTTGTAAAATCAAATTTGTTGAATGTAAAGCGTGTCCAGGTATACAAATACCTAATTATTGTGAATGTAAGTGAACTTTCATCTCTGCAACTGCTTAATCTCTATCAACTAAAAGATTTTCCATGTTGAACTCAGTTTACACAGCCTGCCATAATAAACGACCAAACTTTGACCATATTGTTCTAAACCATGCACATGAAGCTCACGATATCTTCAAGTTCGCCCAAGTGTTATGTTCCATCATACATGTTACTTGATTAAGTAAAGGGGGTAAGTTAAGAAGTATTTTGAGGCAGTTTTTAAGTAAAGCTGTTTTATTTTCTAAAGACTATTTATCTAGTATACCTAGTAGATAATAGACAGGGTCAAATTAAATTAGCTGGCAAAACTCCGTAGACGTGTGGTATCGAAATTATCTAAATCATAAAGCAAAAAAAAAAAATTAAGATGATGAATATTTTTTTTTTGGGTCACAAACGTAGTGTAGTTAAAAAAAATCCAGTTTTTTTTTGTGTACCTAAGCTTTAAAGACGTTATGGGTATCGATATCTAAACACGATTAAACAAAAAAAAAAACAGATTTTTATAAAAAGGTGGTCACAGGTGCTCCATCAACCCCTACGTAGTAGTTAAAGGGCCGATTCTACTTGGAAATCTAAAAGTAAGCAAGTTAGTACATTTTGCGGAGCTATTCTACTCATCACGCCGAAGATCATCATCAGATCTTCACCAAATTATTATGAGACCAACTTAAAGTTACTACCTTTCAAATAAAAAAAAGAACCATCGAAATTGAATCTCAAAACGCGGAGATATCCAGTAGCCACCAGTAGTTTTTCACCCCTTTTTGTAGGAGGTAATCCTCTCCCTAAGTCCCTACCCCTCCAATCAAAAATCCCCGACGACAAAAAAAAAACTATAAAGTCGTAAAACTTGTATTCAAGTTTCGTCCAGATCGGTAGTAAAATACGACCTGTAGAGGAGTACCAACAAACTGACACACGAAAGCAAATTTTGCCAGACATGAAGCAGAGACGCTTCGCTCGCTCGGTCAATTATATGCATGTTACCGGCAAAGCATGTAATTCAAGCATTGTATAGAATACCTAGTGATTCTATACAATGCCGAGCACGACTAGGCGGCATTGTATAGAATATTTTCTCTATCGTTTATTATTATATACTATATACTACTGCCTAGTCAATGTATGCAATGCCTCGGTATTGTATAGACTGCCACAAGAAGATTAGGTAAAGTATAAAATAAAGCAAACACAGCTTTTGCTAATTCAAAATCAACTCGACTGAAAACAACAGTACTTAACAAAATAATGTGTATATTACAATAATAATTACTTGAGTGTTCAGAGATGTTGGATATCTGAACACTCAAGTATTAATTATTTATGCTTATCATTAGAAAATAATAAAAATTTAAGGTAACAAACGAATTTTGTTTTAATGGTACTAAACTGTGTACTACGAGTAAACGTATAATTATAAAACTGAGAGTTACATGAGGAATTTTGTTTTTTTTAAAGTAATACCAACGACAAGATATTTCACAAATTCTTGACCTGGTTCCATCGACTAAATTTGCAAAGAAACGTAGTGTCATACGACTAGGGACGCTATCTTCATTAAGTACATTCTGACGACAAACCATAAACGGCTGCCTCGAATTCTTTATAATGTTTTTATATTCTACACATTGCCGGTTGAACATTCGGTATTGTATAGAATGTCTACGCAAAGTATGGAATAAATTACGAGTAGATTTCATACTTTGCCTGAACGTTATAGGCATTGTATAGAATGTATCATTATTCTATAGAATACCGGATTATACAGATTGCCGATAACACATACACTGGTCTGAATTAAGGAAAAAGAGCGTCATTTTTCCAAATGAAAAAATAACATAACTTCTACTGACTCGATAGCTGTACCAAACGTACACCCAAAAAACAGTTCCTATTCAAATCCACCATTGAACGCAACTAATACTATCACGAACAAAATTAAAAGCGATACAGTTTTATTTGACAAACGACTTTTATCGCTAACGATGTTACTGCAGTCGTTCGCTGGCTGTAAACCCATTGTCGACAATAACCAAATCAAGCGCGCTCAGAAACAGCCCGGCCTGATTGGGTTTTGTACTGACGTACTTACAGAAAAGTACGCCTTTAATTCTATTAAATCACTAAACTGCTTTGCTATAAAGAACGGAAAAAGACGATTTTGTACATCGTAAACGAGATTCAGTATAGATTCGATTAAGACGTTCGTTGAAATTGTTTTTCTTTTGACGTGAGCGGTCGGCTTTTTGTTGGTGATTGTATAGATGTTGGAATGGTTTTTGTTGAGCATTATGCCATTCAACGCGGCTATGGCTGCCAGTGTTCTGGGCACGATTCCGGGTGACAGCGATGCGGATGAGTACTTCGACGCCTAAGTGTACTTTTGTTAAATAACTAGCTATTTGTACAAATAAAACAAACTTAATTTAATACTGTAAATACAATCAATCTTCCTAGCCTTTTTCCCAATTATCTTGGGGTCGGCTTCCAGTCTAACCGGATGCAGCTGAATACCAGTATTTTACATGGAGCGACTGCCTATCTGACCTCCACAACCCAGTAACTGGGGTAATACGGTACCCCTTGGTAAGACTGGTGTCAGACTTTCGGGCTTCTGACGACTCGTAACGACTGTCAAAGATCCACAAATGACAGCCGGGACCAACGGCTTAACGTGCTTTCCGAGGCACGGAGGAGTCTCGGTATGTAAAGAGGGTCACCCATCCACTGACCAACCCCGGCAAGCGTAGCTTAACCTGATGGATCGACCCGTGCGGCTTGTTATTACTTAGCCACGAGCTCCTCATGTAGTACTGTAAATACACTAGGTACTAAATTAAGTTTAGTTGTGTAACCTTATTGTATAATAACAGAATAAAACATGTCATTTATTTTTGTTCAGTAGATAAAAGTTGAGTATAACTGGACACATTTTTATACGTTCTTCATGACATTTTTAAGCAGACTAAAATATACTTTAACAAAAGGAGCTTTTACTTCCCTTACCTTTGGCTCGCCCTCTATTTATCTATTATGTTGCAGAGGCAGAGTACATCCATATTTTTCCAGTTATGTTTAAGTTCTCGTTCTGCAACATAACTGAAAAATTTGGATGTACTCTGCCTACCCCATTGAGGAATACAGGCGTGATGTTATGTAAGGTCATGTTGTGTATTTACTAGTGTTGACGTTTAATTGGATTTTCAAGGTAACAATAAAAATACTAATCAGCAATTTTATTGAGCCATTAATTTTAGGTCATTTCTGTTAAGACCTATTTCCTCCGTCTTTCTACATCTAGCTTACATCTCTATGTAGTTGGCTTATCATTGAATAAAGAAAACCAAAAAATATACAGATTAATAACATTATAACCTCCTCCTTTTTTAAGTCGGTTAAAAATGACTCATTGCAAAGTTTCACTTAATTACAGAAACAGTTGAGTCTTCCTTTAGCTAACTCTTTTGTTAAGAAATAAATCTTGTCAAAGCTCATATGCACGATTAACCAATGAATGGCGGTCGGAAAGTGTGGTGTAATGGCCAGATTTTATTGGTGAATTCGATTGGCCGTACTTACAGGGTCTTGTGTAGCTAACCTCTGGCTTTAAAGGATCAAAACATGCTTTCGCTAGTTCCCTTACTTATTAGATTTATTCGAAGTAGGTACTGTAAGGCTGCCGGTCCACTGGCAGAGCGGAGAGGAGAGGAGCGGAGATGTGCCAATATTAACCAATAGAATCTAAACTCCGCTCCAGAGGTGCGATTCTATTGGTTAATATTGGCACGTCTCCGCTCCTCTTCTCTCCTCTCCGCTCCAGTGGACAGACACCCTTAATGCTGGGCGCGCTAACAGTACCGACGATATATTCAGTACTAGCTGCGCCCCGCGGTTTCACCCTCATAAGTCTCGATCCCGAAGAAATATCAGGATAAAAGTTATTCTACATCCTTCTCCAGGTCATTGTCTACCCATGTGCCAAATTTCATCTAAATCCGTTGAGCCGTTTTAGCGTGAAAGCATAACAAACAAACATACCAAAAAACAAATTCACTTTCGCATTTATAATATTAGTTATATTAATTAAGTAGATTTAACGGGTAATTATTTAAATAAAATCAAATTAATCTTTATAATTTTACATGATGATGCGCACTGTACTACCTACTACCTTCTGAATAGTATTTACCTCATAATCTTATGCCATTATCTTATAAATACTCGCGGAGGTTGTATGGAAATTCCAAGCAGGCTTAAATCTCTACAGTACTAAAGCAAAGTAACTGTTCTTAATTTTGCGGTTAGATTATTCTTATCCCGCAAAGTAAAGTTCAATTAATTCTGCGAGTGCAGGAAAATATTTCGTTCTTAAAAATAATGTTCAATTTTCCGTGTAAATTAACAGCCGTTAACTTAAGAAAATGTTTTCCGTGAGCGTTCTTGGTTTTAAGTTAATCTTACTTATTGGTGTATTCTCTACTTATATTTCTTGTTGTTTTACTACTTGATAGCTGTCTTAGCAATTAATAATGTAACTAATTACCTAATTAACTTAATTTCTTTTAATTCATGTTTTATATAGTTTTGTTTAAATTTTAATACGATTTAAGTTAAGTAATTAATAATACTGAAACATTTATTTTTTCATCCTCAATTAATTTGATTTTGTTAATAATATTGTATCTTCACTGTACCTTAATTGATTCTTGTTATCCAAGGAAACGAGGTGAATTGTACTGTAACCATCCTTAGATATAATTTAATTTTATAATTATGAAATCCTCACTGTACAATTGTTGGTCTTCGCGAATAAATAAAATAAAACTTGTTCTGTACTTTAATATTATAAGAGCTAGACTTTGAACCTACTATCCTTGACCGATACAGTCGACATCAGGTGGGCATAACAATTAAAATTCTATTGTGTCATGTTAATGACAGCTGAAGATTTAAGTAAGTAAGTTTAAGTGAGATTTAAGTTTATAAGTGAAACCAATTCAAATTCAAAAGTCATTTATTCAAACTAGGCTGAGAATAAGCACTTTTCGAACGTCAAAATAACATTAGACAGTCCCCCAAAAACGCCCGCCCATCACCGACCTTCACAATAAATTATATCTACATATCTACCTACGCTGACAGGTTTAGGTTTAATTATAATTATACAATTGTGTCATAAACAAGGTCTGTTTATTCTAGAACATAAATCAAGTAGACCCAAGCAAACACTAATAAACAATATGGCATTGTTCATAAAACCAAGAAAACGTAACAATATCGTTATGACGGGACATGTACAACAAAATAAATATCACATTTAGGTTATGTTCGTCTATTAAGCACCTAACGTTGTAATATGTTTATCGCGGCAAAATAACTGAGCAGTCTATTTATTCTTTGTCAATGAAACGTTTTCCTTATCGCCGATTTCTTATTAGATTGTTGTGTAGTTAGTTCCTCTTTCACCGGAGGACGGGCCCTCTCTTATTGCTGTTATTCAGTTAGCGAAGGGATGGCCACTGAGTCGAGAAACAAAACTTCACTAGTTACGGCCTCCATGTTTGTTATTGTATTTACTAAGAACAGGCTCAGCCCCCTGACTCGTGTAATGGCTTCAATAATTTATTGTTTACGCTAATGACGTCATCACTCACGCAAAATAGCAAATTAACTTCATTTTCTGAGCTAAATTGAATATAAGGATCGTGTAAACGTGTGTAATGAAATTGAAAGTATGAAAAAACTTTAATACTCTTACACGTGACTGTGTGCTGCCTTATCACATCTAGTAAATAATATAAAGTAGCTTTATTTTCTCCTAAAAAATCCTTGTAATGTTTTTGAGGAACGTGATGAAATTATGTGTCTTAGTAATGGAATCTTTTCACGGCTATCAACAATATTCCACTCGACAGTGCTGGGGGAAATTCCACGTATTGATTATAACTTGAGCCTATGCCATGAATTAAAGAGACTTGACGATTTCTCCAAAGATAATTTCTTAACTACAAGTGTAATTTAACTAAATTGATTCCGAAAACGTATTAGAAGAAAATTGAGGTTTTATAAACAACTAGCTTCCTACGGGTAGTACCTACTGCGTACTAACCTACAGCGCACCTACCTACCTATCTATCTACCTACTTACCTACCAACAACCTACCTATACCTATATATCTACCTACATAATTAATTATGAATACTTTTTCGAGAATTTTTCCGATATTTGTACAAATCGGGGCGGAGAAAAATGCAACAAATCAAAGATCATAAAAATTGGTACAGCCGTTCTTGAGTTTTAAATGGTCAATGGTATTACTAACCCGACTTTGTTTTAATTAAAGACACTTATAGATTTTTGATGGAAAATTATTAGTAATAAAAATTGAATATATCGTTTTACTGACAGTATTTAAATTCAACATTTCAGTAGGCTCTACCGTTGTTATTTTAACAGCGTTAATGTCTACCAACCGGATGAAAATAAAACGTCCGCATCCCTTCAGCACCAATGTCATATATTATGCCTTTTCAAAGGTACACTTGTCATCCTTGGTTTTGGATGTTATACCTGATTTTATACCGCAGCTCCCCTGCGATACCCCTTAAATATTTATATAGCACTGTTTAAAAGATCATACGGAATTTTCCGACTTCGTGGTAGTATTTATTACCCATTCATTTCCATGGAATATACTGATCCAATTTCTACCGCTTTTAGTTTTTCCAAAGTTCCTGTAACGAATTTTTGCCGTTAGTTTCAACTTTGATGTTCTTGTCCTTAGGGATAGTTAAAATACGAGGGGCCGGGCATCGAACGTCACGTCGGATGAACATTGAAGGATATACTATCCTCGTGTGGTACCTACAGAAGCTATAAACGTGCGTTTGTTATCTACATCACTTTAGAAATAAACTTACGACGCCCAAGATAGGCTTCGTTCTAAACATATTTTGTACATAATTAAATCGGTCTACAGAACCTATATAAGTAATAAATATGTAGAATAAAAGAAGACGTTATTAATTAATTTTACTTTTCGATACGGTATTGTGAGGTACCTATCTACAAAATTGATACACGAATATTAATATCAATCTGCCTAGCCTTTTCCCAACTATGTTGGGTCGGCTTCCAGTCTAACCGAATGCAGCTGAATACCAGTATTTTATATGTAGCGACTGCCCTATCTGACGAATAATACTGTTAGAATATCTTCAATATTGAATGGTTTCATAAACTCAATTTTTTTTTTGTAACGAGGTGTGGTTATTGTTTTAACGGACTGTTTACACAACACTGAAGAGAGTATTACATTGTCCCTAACATGTTTCCAACTAAACATGATTAATATGCCGACAGTACCCCATCTTCGCGGTAAGGGTAACTAAATCATTAAAACTTTAAATTGCGGTCACCTAAAATTATATAGGTAACGTAAAAGAGGCTGTGAATATGTTACCCATTTGTTTTTGTATTTAATTTTGAAACAGAATTTATAATTTTTAAACAAAATTTTGCGGTCCGAAAATGTTGCGGTGTTTCGTATTGGTTACTCATTCCGCTTAACCTGTTATCGAATTAGTTCACGAAAAACAAATTGGATACACGACTAGCAAAATAAACAACACTGATTTATTTGTTTTCGGTCGTGGTCAAAAAGAGCTTCGTATTCAGGATAACCGTTTCCACACCACCTTTTATTTAGATGAGGAAGTACCTAAGAGGTGTGTACACTCTCGCAGCGCTTTTAACCGTCTATCCTTTGTTTTGTGAACGAGCTACTTTTGTTTTTTCCTCCAATTGTTTTTTTACTATAGACTAAAGTAACAAAGAAAATATTTTATCCAGCCTTGGTGATGTTTGCTCTCAGAATTTTATAGTAACGATGTTCGCAGCTGTACCTACATCAATGACGCCCAGGTATCTCCGTAGGCACGTTCTTTGTCTTGTTTTATTATTTCTACGACTGACGAAGACAGCGATGTTATAAACGGTAAAAAAACTAAAGTTATGTGTACTTCACTACTAGACAATATGTATGTCTGCTTCTACGTATATTTTTTATGCTTCGACTTAAAAATGTTTGCATCAACATAACACAGTTAAGGAATTTTAACATCGTCTACACAGCGTTAAAATAACGACCTATAAATTAATTTGACGCAAACCTAAATAAAATTTATGTAATAGCCTTAATAAAATATGGGCTATTAGTGTGATGTGTTTCCCAACTCGACGCAAATTATAGTATAAATGAGGAAAGCACAGATGCCGAGGCAATAAGATCCGCACATTACACGGAAATCGGCCAAACGACGGGGTATTAGCAATGAGTATTTGCCGCCTCTCGTATGCAACTAAATATGATTCTGATGACACCTCCCTCGGCTGCACGTCGTCATAGATAAAGCAACGTTCTGGGCTCACTTTCTGATAAATGGTAACAGGCGTCGTGTAACAGTAGCCCTAACTGAATAACGTTCTAAGGTTTTCTGTTTGACCGGCAGGTGTTTAACCTGAAAAGTCTGGTTTTGATCGCAGTTTAAACATCATTTTTTAAATTAATTACAAAATAAATTGTTTGTTCGGAGAAAAACGCTCGGTTAAAATAGTTAATAGATTGCGGATTAAATAATAAAAGGTGTTTTAATTACTTAATATTTTCGGAATTTTCATGAAAGCTCAAGCAAAAAATTTATATAAAAATCTAGACTTAAGTTTAGTTTGATTTAATGCATAAAGATAAATGGTTTTGTGTATGGAGATTAAAATATACGATTATGTAAATGCAATTTCGTAACGTATTCAGCGTTTTAGATAGCGTCAGTCTGTACACCGTAGGACGAGGGTGCGATATAACATTGTATAATTTTAGATTAAGATATTATGTCTATAATTTAACATGTTTTACCGCTTTTTTTTTAAACTGGTATTTACAAAAAACATTTCTAGTATGACCCCCTTTAATTTGATCCTATTACGGTTCAATAGATAAAGCCTTATGAGTTGACAGACGGACGGACGGACGGACAGCGGAGCTTTAGGGCCGACGCAGATCTGGCGAACCTTGTAGCACTGATAATATAGTCGAAAAAAAAACTGTTAAACGCTTCATGCTCTCGCGGGCTTGAGGAAGATTATTTAATTTCAACATCGATCACTAATAAAGAACTAGATACACAATCAGCGGCATAAAATTGTCCTCACCGAATGAGCACCCACTTGAACATTTGGGTGCGCTTTTGATTTAGTAGCATTCGAACGCTCCGACAGTTAACATGTCACATAGTATCGGTCGTAAAAAATTATTGCTTTTTAAACATAGCTTTGTGAAATAAACTTTAAGCATTGCGTTTAAGGTTGAATTTACATTAATATATATTTATTTCAACTATTATTACTTTAACACAATTTGGTGACAGTTTTAAGAGAACTTTTGTTTGGGATTGTGTATCTAGTTCTTTATTAGTGATCGATGAATTTCATCTTCATTTTAATAATTGTAATCATAATTGTTCGGTAGTGGAAACTGCGCTGCTCTGCGCTTCGTCAGATCGGCTCCGGCCTTTAGTAATAGGGTCCCGTTGGCACCCTATGGGTATGCAACCCTAAAAATTTGTGCCCATTTTTCAGTCAAGCTGTATCTCATTCCAACATCTTATATGTATCTGTGGTGCAAACACGTTTCATTAAATGCTTTTGAATGAGGTTTTCATCGATGTGCTGGTTTGTGTCCGTGAAGTGCCGTAGAAATAGCTTACGAATAAAATACTTGTAAGTAAATCCTAACTAATATTAGAAATGCGAAAGTGAGTTTGTTTGTTTGTTACGCTTTCACGCTAAGCCGGCTGAACGGATTTGGATGAAATTTGGCACATGGGTAGACCATGACCTGGGTTATGACATAGGATACTTTTTATCCCGATATTCCTACGGGATCGAGACAAATGCGGGTGAAACCGCGGGCGCAGCTAGTGGGTCATATTTATCATGTTTGTGTTATGTTTTCTCTTGAGAAATTACTTAGGGAGGTCAGTTTTCATACAATTTCATAGGTAGGTAGGTAGGTCATAATGTTATTGATAATTTCATAAGCGTCGTTGGTCTAGTGGTCCTAAGCGCTACTGCTGAGCATGAAATCCTGAGTTCGGTTCCTAGGTCGAGCAAAGTGTTATTGGGATTTTTCATAAGGAATATCTCTCAGAAACAACAGATTTCTACCTGCTACGATCCTTACATACTCCTTTTGCCTCGTTTACGTACATACCTACATACATCTGGTCATACACGCACGCCGGTTGCGAGTACTACGCAAATGACTTTTCTGAAGGACATCACCATAAGGTCAATATATGTAATATGTAAATACCTTTTGTTAGTCGCCTTTCATTCATCCTCTCAACATGACCAAACCATCTAAGCATACCTACTCTTTTAAATTTTTGTCACTACTTCCTTATTTTAAACCACACCGTTGCCTTATCACATCATTCCTCAGCCGATCATTTCCACAAACTCAAAACTCAAACTCAAAGCATTTATTTCAAATAAACCAATTACAGGCACTTTTCAGTCAGAAAATAAAACATTAAGTTTCAAAAACTGTAACCCGACTACGGGAAAATAAAAGTGATCTAAAAAGTACGAAACAAGAAAATCTTTCAGACAGAAATCAAGACATAGGTACAAAAATGGTCAAGGTAAAGCCGTGGTCGCATGCCTGTATACCATGTGGGTGAGCCAGGAACACCAACAAAATTATAATGGCATGCGACAACGGCTTTGTCTTGACCATTTTTGTATCTATGTCTTGATTTCTGTCTGAAAGATTTTCTTGTTTCGTACTTTTTAGATCACTTTTATTTTCCCGTAGTCGGGTTACAGTTTTTGAAACTTAATGTTTTATCTTTAAAAATCATATTTAAAGTTGATTGTTTTGTTAAATTTGATTAATAGTGTAGGAGTTAAATTCGATTAATTTTATTTGCTGACATTTTCTATTAATTGTAGTATCATCTACAAAAAAAAATACATTTCTGCAAAGTGGCATCCGGAAGACCGTTTATAACGGTCAGTCGGTCGGTCGGTTTTTTTCTTGTATAAAACAAGAAAAGTAAAGGGTCGACAATGTTACCCTGAGGCACACTATTTTTTATTTATGAGTGCGATTGATTAAAATTTTTCTTTGAAGTATATTCTGCTGCCTTTTTTTACAACTTTGTATATCTCTGTAAGTAGAATGGGCTAAAAATGTCTTACTGATTCGCTTACACTATGACCATATTCTTTTGTTTTGGATATTTCTCACCGCTCATGAAGATCCGTAAATATTGGCAGCTACATATGAAGAAACAATTGCCGTACTTTATTGTCAAGTGACGTACCTACTGCTACAGCTATATTTATCGAATCTATTATTTTAGGCCATCGACATTTTCGAACATTTTATCGTATACAGTAGTACTCGTGACAGTGACTTTTTGTATTCAAAACTGAAAGTTGTTCACACAGAGCCAATACGATAAAATCACGGATTCAAGAAAAAAAATCTTGCGTTGCTAGCTCCGCTAATACAATTGATCGTTTTATTATAGCACTTTTGTTTGAAACAGCAATTTTTTTCTAATGTTCATTATTGTTGCCGGAGTGAAATTTGTTTATCTTTATATTAGTATACAACCGATACCGGACACATTGTGTATTGTGTTTGCTAATGTAGGATATGATAGTAGCAAAGACGGTTAGTAACATGGATGAATCTGATTAAAATCTTAGAAATGTGTGTTTTATTGAAACTTCTTCATTAATGACCTTCGATCAATAATAAATAATTCTATACGACTATAATTTTATCGATAATAATTTTTAATGTGTCAAACACTATTGTAAGATGACAATTAAACGTCATCATATCGCATAGAAATAATCACACTTTTGAAACCAATATTATGTCGTCGTTGCAGTCGTTGAGCTCCATAAGCTCTTGAGTTGAGCTACACGATTACTGACAAATGCGTGCATTGACTGGACAGGTCCACTCAAATCTGTATGGTTCTTTCCTCAAAAGACCATTTCTGATACAAATCTACATGGTCCTCAAATGATCTGACCAAGATTATTTCTGGGTTTTTTATTGACATTAATGTATTTTATATACTATACAATGACCTGAATATTTACTTTTTAAAGCAATATATTCTTTTAATTACTTATTGTGAATGTGAAGATTATGTGGGTCATTCCTTTCATTTATACTTTTTTTTATTTTTTTGTTTTCTCTCTGTTAGTTTTTATCATGGTCTGGCAGCTTGAGTAATTTATGCGGCCTATCCAAATGTCCTTTCTTTGGTATTGTTCGTCGAATCGTTGAGCTCCTTAAACTCTGAGTTGAGCTGCACGATTACTGACAAATGCGTGCACTGACTGGACAGGTCCACTCAATCTGTGTGGTTCTTTCCTCAAAAGACCATTTCAGACACCAATCTAGATGGTCTTCACATGATCTGACCAAGATTATGTCTAGACTTTAAAAGAGACTGTGACCTCTGAGTTTGTTTCGGCCTTTCTTCTCAGAGTAGTCAGATAGGAAACGCCGGCCTCATCTAGTTAAAAAAATATGATTGACGTGTAAAAGTGTTTGTACAGACCTACTTACAGAAATAAAATCATTTATTATTTATCATTTATGAATTAAAACTATAATATAATTACGAAATATTTATTCTGAGCTCAAAATTGATTCTAAAACAGGCAACTTCGGATAAGCCCCCGTTAAAATTTGATTGACTCCGCGTTGGTATCATCTCGCGCCGTATATAGCGCAGTATCACTTTTGCTAGTTTTCAGCTATTTAAACATATTTATTTGCTTTGTAAATATGATATATATATACATATTTATAATGTCCTCGTCAAGGCCTTTCTTTTGATACCACACATGTCATAATTATCTCAATTTAATTTTTTTCGAGGTTAGAAATTTATGTGTAAAGTCCAATATATTGAATTTATGGAGAATTTATATAGCCTATGTCACCCGGACCATTATTACGAATCTATTGATACCTCATTCATCAAAATCGGTTCAGTAGTTTAGGCGCTACGGTGGAACACACGTAAAAGCAAACATACATACATATATACATACATAGACTGCTAAAATCATAACCCTTCCTTTTGGCTTTGCCGTATTCGGGTAAAAATAAGCTAGATGCCCATTCCAAGGTACCTATGGAGAAGAACGGGCAAGAAACTCCACGGACACTCTTTTAAATAATTTGGTTACAAAATATTGGTTACATCATTCATGTTGAACTTATACTTGTGAGAACGATGCAAAACGTTAAAAGCGTCCGTAATAAAAAGAGAAAAACAAAAATTAAAACGATTCAAAAATTAAATCAAATTAAAATAAGCCATGGCAGCTATGAGATGACCAGTCCCAACTGACGGCGCCCGTTCACGAACATGACGCATGGATTAGCACCATTCAGCTCAACCATTTTGAAGAGAGCTAAATGATCCAACACACACGCCACCGTCAGCGTGACATTAGAGTGAGCATGACATACTCTCAGCCGCCAGGGCACATTCAAGTCAATGAAAGACATACCCAGTACCTAAATGGTAGCAATGTTAGCACAGTACATTATTCTACTGAAACGGACTCCTCCTTAGAATTGAAGTGAAAATTAAGTAACGCCATCTAACGAAAATGTCAGGAATTTATGTGGCTTGCTGTCGGCACAAGAACGAAAGCTGTAACTCCATAAAAAAAAATCCAAAACAAATAAAACAGAGTGCGCTGTAAACAAAAACTTGAACGTCTTACGAATTTTCGATCAGGTCACGTGTCCTGACGCGAGTTTAAAATGTTGACCCATCCCAAAAAAAGTGCATAACGCTGCTAAAGAAGTGTTCAATTTCAGTCAAGCTCCACAAGGTAAGCGTGAATAGTGTCTAGCTGACACTTTTATAACAGCATAGTGTATTTTCTATTTATGTAGGTACGTCAAACTGTCGTGTTTCTCTCGTTTAACGTTTATATTTTACGCAAAGGTTACTGGCAGCTATGCTTCATGTTTTCAATTTCATATCCAGGTCCGAGTCGGACATAATCATTTTTATGAAAGCGAAAAAGTTTTTATTTCATTCTATTAAAAATATTTCTGCTAAAATACTTCGTAATTGGTCAAGGTACTTAATGTGAGTTGTGAAACTAATCATATTTATTCGTCGAAAAGTAAAGTTCTAGACTCACTTTTTATTGTGTTTGGACATACTTATGCATAATCAGCCTATAATGTTCCCATTGTTGGGACACAGGTCTCCTCTCAGTGAGAGGGAGTGAGGCATAATCCTCCACGTGGATCTAGTGCGGTTTGGTAGATGTCACATGTCTTCGAATTTTCGGTTCTAGGACATGCCTGTTTTCTCACGATGTTTTCCTTCACCGTTTTGAGAGCAGTGGTGATGAAATAATTTACACAAAGTAAAACGCCTGTCAGGGTTCGAACCTACGACCTAGAACTCATAACTGCGACTTACGAGTTCTAGGTCAGCCGTTACCGTCTGGACATACTTAAAAACATTATAAATGGATCTTTAGAGAATCTTTTTTCTTGGGTCGAGAATCTTTTTTCTTGGGTCGAAGTGCTGTCACGTAACGTATCTTCCAAAAAGCTATTCTGTGTACCCATCATGTCTAGTGGGCAGAGTAATTTCATTAATTATGTTAGAAATATAAAAGACCTACGCACATAGTACACCTATGTACCTAGGTACCTATGTACTTTTATCAACGTTTACTGTGCACCGAGTATTCTATCGTCATCTTTTTATTAAATTATTACATTCGTTCTTTACGATAACTTAACAGAGGTACAAAAATCACATAAATTGTAAATAGACGTCATTAAGTTTCAGCTTTAATTATAAAACAGCACGTCTGAAACTTAACCTTATTTGAGACCTTTAATATTGCGGTATCATTAAACGTTAAACGTAATCAGTCCGTCTGTTTTATTTGTCTGACCTGACTAAGTATTAAATTCTTTAACAAATGTGGTACTATTGTGTCAGGGTGACCCGGTGAGTAGTTACGAGTTGTGTAGGTCGTAGGTTCGAACCCAGACAGGTGCTATACTTTGTGTAAATTATTTCATCACCACTGCTCACAAAACTGTGAAGGAAAACATCGTGAGGAAACCGGCATATTGTAGAACCAATTTCAAGACTTGTGATATCTACCAACCCGCACTGGGCTCGCGTGGTGGATTATGGCCCATTCCCTCTTCCCGAGAGGATGCCTGTGTATAAGCTGATTATGCTATTGTGTCAGACTCATCGAATGATATCTAGAGTCAATCAATGTAAAGACTTTGATTGGCGCTAGATATAATTATATAAGTAGGTACTATTCCACTGGAAATAGAGAAACTTCAGCCATTTATTAGATAAACAAAATAACTAAGAAGTCTGTACGAGATTGTATTCCTTAATGTACCCATTAAAGGAGGTCAAACGTCACGGGCAACTGTTCTAGACCTCAGATGTTGAGAATTCTTCCGCGTATCCGAGAACGAGACAAGCGAACTACTGTCGACTTCGTAAGTGATTAATGAACGTGACTTAGAACGACCTTCTGGCAAAATAACAGTAATAATCGGCAAGCCTGCAAGGTTAATCAGTGTTTGCAGCGGTTTGTGGATGGGAGAGCATTCTCGGAGGTAAAGGGCAGCAATACTTTTGATTAAGACAGCTGACAGTGGGCACTGGTCAGTTCGTTCGTTGAATTGTATATCAACAAAAATTGCGATTTGCTTCTAAAGTATATACATGGTTATTGGGGATCTACTAGAGGTCATTTACAACCAAATGACCCTTTTGTGCAAATGTCAACAATTTTCGAGTCATTTGACATTTTTTCATTCATTTTATAATATAAAATTACTCGAAAATAGTTAACATTGCCAATGTTAACTATTTTAGGTGTCATCAGGGGTCATTTGGTTGCAAATAACCTGTCCTACATCCCCTTAATGGATTGCCAACATATAATCAATAACTCTGTATAAATTGGAATTATAATTTAAAAAAAAATGCATTAAATACATTGCATGAACGCCGATTAAGCCAGCATGTAGCTATCAAAATATAACCATATCCGACTTCAATCACTTAGTTTTCGAAAGATTGAACAGACAATCCTTTATTTCGATAACGTTGTTATGTTTTCATATTTTTAAATTTTATCTACCTTTTTAACAAACAGACTCAACGCCACTTTTTGTTGCAAAGTATGACACAAACTTAAAACGATATAAAAGAGCTCAGGCCTTAAAATGTGTCCTTTGCGAAGAAGGCCACCAAGCCTTGATTGCAGCGAAATTAAATTTTCATCAGGACTCATGTTGAAAAGCATTGGAAAAATGCAGTGTCTACATCGCGACGAGAAATTAAATGAAAATTATAGAGCATAAAATCTGAGGCACTCGTCTACTGAAAGGTATGTTTAATAAAATGTAATTTATAAGGACAAACTAACTTGAAATCGCCAAAACTAATTAATTTAAAAGGTCGGGAGAGATATTTCAATTTTAATATCTTCCTGTCAAGTATTTTGCAAGGATGGTAATGAGGATATAGCCCTCAACACTGATACTTCGTTTCCTTTGGAATCCTCTCGAAGAAAAATCATTAAATGAAAATAAATAAATTATAAATATTTTCGTGAAATATGATATGACGCTGTCTGAAACACGATTGCGTGGACCGAGCTGTTTATATGCTGAAAAGTATGATTTAAATAGTAGGTTTAAAAGTTAAATCTATCGCATGAGGCCCAAGGTCTTACGGGCTGTAATGGAGATTAGAACATGCTAGTTACTTTGTGTTTGTCTTCAGATGATGTAGGTATGCCGCTTTCTCATGTTATACATAAGTAAGCCAGTACGTTAATTAGGTAACATAGATTGTCCTTACAAAAATAAAATGCGAAAGTGAGTTTTTTTGGTTTGTTACGCTTTCACGCTAAAACTGCTGAACGAATTTGGATGAAGTTTGGCACACGGGTAGACCACGAGTCCACGACGTGTAATAGGGCATAGGATACTTTTATCTCGGTAGTACAGTAGGCTCCATAGAAACCTCACCCCCCGGCAATTGCGGACGGAGAGCAATGGGTAGCTCGCCGTCCGATAAGGACCAGGCCCGGGTCGACGGCGCGTCGTGTTCCACGCGCGCCTCAAAGAGATATTGTCAGCAAAACTGAAGGGGTCCGCTAGGGCCGATGCCTGCTGGGGTTGCGGGAAGTCCTAAGGGGAAACCGTGGCCCTTGCAAGGCAACGGGAAGGAACACGGGTGGGTTTTAGTCAGTAAGAGTCTGACACGCCTTTCTGCTCCGCCCAGAGCGGGAGAAGTCATTTGATGAATTCCCACCCAAAAAAAAAAAACCCGGCAATGTAAAAACAATGCAAAGCGGTGAGTTTTCTCTGGAGTCCACTGTACATTCCCGTGGGATAATTTCCAATATGACCGCGAGCGAAGCCGCTGGCAAAAGCTAGTATGTAGATAAATCCAAAAGGTTTCTAAGTACTAATCATTTACATATATGTACACTATAATAGGTGTGATTTAGTATTACCAACGTAAAATACAGTTATCTTTTTATTGCATCAAAATAAAATCTGCTGTATCAACATCGTTAACAAAACTCATATCGGCATCGGTTTAATAATTATAATTTACATAAAGTACGGAAGAGATTTAAATAACTACGGAATTCTCTGGTATTCCTTATCAATTGTATTACAAACAGATTTATTAAAAATACGGCATTCGCAGCATTTAAATTAAAAATATAAAGTGGGTCGACGTAGCCGTGGACTGTGGAGCTTTAATAGCCATATCCTGACATCATCAGGGGCCTCTTGACCCATATACGATGAGGGTCCATATTGTGTTACGAGTGTTGGACGGAGTACACCGAGATGTGTCCCATTAGTTCTTCTCACTTAGCTCGTTGGCTGGCATGCTAATATTGTTTGTAACATTTAATGTTATCTGCGTGGGAACTACCTATCTATATACAGCCTTCAATAGATCGAGGAAGGCTAAAATAACTGACGAAACTCTGCTCTTACGTCTTTGGCGCACTCAGGCGTAATTATATGTTATATTGAGGTAAACAAGATTATAGTTTGTCTAGCCATAATCATTAACATTTACTGTGAGTTTAAAAAAGTCTCTGAGTGTGGAAAGAATCAGTCCAACTTGATCTTATTAACCCTAATTTGGTCTCTCGATGGTGTATTGGTCGCAGACGCTGAGTGAGCATGAGGTCCTGGGTTCAGTTCCCAGTGAAAGATTTTAAGAAAGTTGATCAGCGCGTCGTTTGTCAAGTCCTTTTCTATGCCTGACAAAATCGAAGCTGTAGTACTTGTAGATACCTACCTACCTATACTACCCGTCGTTTAAAGTTTGCATAAGACTCGTATTTCAGTTTTACGTCGACCTGAATTACGAGTCGCTTGAATTTTTTAATTGGCCATTCGAGGATGTGGGTCAAAGGAGATCAAGGTTAAATGACAAATGAACAACAAAATACTGGTTGTATTCTTTTTATTATTATTGCATAAAGGTACCTAGTTCATAAATGCTCATGTACACTAATCACTTAAATTACTTGAAAAATTCATGTTTTGTATAAAACCTAACCTAGATAATAATGCCAATGTACGAGTATTGAATAAATAAAAAAAACCAGTAAATTAACTGAAACACGGACAAAGATTATTGAAAAATTCACATCTAAAAAATTTTTGAATAGCTTTTTAGTATTGGAAGCTTGTCGAAGTTCTTTTCTTTGTCTGGCAACAATCCCGCAATGTTTATTTTTATTACCTACCCTTGTAAAAGTTACGTACTGAACATAACATTCTAGTTTTAAAATTAGCTTTTTCATTCTCTGAGAAGACTTTATAATTAGAGTGGGAGTTTCAATCAGCGTATGTAATGGGATCTAGGGTACAATGAGACTAATAAAGTAATATATTCTTTACTATAAATACTTCAAAGAAGCAAGACACATGTAGTTTCTGCTTTTAATTAGCCTTTCTAGTGTGTCGTGGACCAATATCCATAATATTCACATTTTTAAGCTATTGCATAGCTTCTATCGCGGGCCTTGAGCGTGGAGACCTAATCCAGAAATTCCGTAACGAAAATACGAGTACCTAAGAAAGAGTGTTTTGTATTGAAAATTATGTTTAACTGCTTGACAACAAAGTTCAAATTTACTTAAACGAATGATACGAGAGTGTTGTTTTGAAAATTATGTTTAACTGTTTGACAACAAAGTTCAAATTTACTTAGACGAATGATACGAGAGTGTTGTATTGAAAATTATGTTTAACTGTTTGACAATAAAGTTCAAATTTACTAAGACGAATGATCCTTGACTATTAATAGTTAAATTAAAACCTTTTTATTAGTTTGATGTTCCCATTACGTTGTGTCAAGTTTTAAAAACTATAAATGTGAATAACAGTTCCTGTAAATGTCATCATTGCTATTTCTTGTATTCGGGTTAATATTTTACAATTGCGTAAGTTGATAAAAAATGCTATGCAAAAGCTTCGCCGCGGCAGTCCCCGAGTGCCACACGTCTTTTATTTTTATATTACTCACTATTTGCGCCCCGTGGTTTCACGCGCATAAGTTTCGATTCCGTGGGAATATCGGGATAAAAAATATCTTATGTCCTAACCCAGGTCATGGTTTACCAATGTGCCAAATTTCATCCAAATTTGTTCCGTCGTTTCAGTGTAATAACGTAACAAACAAACAAACAAACAAACTCACTCTCGCATTTATAATATTGGTTAGGATTAGGATTCTCAGATACCTCGGTAGGTACGGTAGGCCGCATGTCAGTGGAAACAAAACCAGTATCAGCTGTACCCTAATTACATAATACACGATCAATCAGAATTTGAATAATTTTGAAACCGATTGCTTCATAAGTTCGAAAAAAAATCTGCTCAACAACGTAAATAACGCAATGAATGAACTGTTGAACTGTCAAAATGAAACAAATTAGTCGGAATAGTTTACGAATATGCGTTGCGTAATTAGATAGCTGGTCTCTTATTCTATTGATTCGAAACTCCGTACCACGCTACGTTATGCCACCTCAAGGTCAAAGTGTAACCGCTGATGTGTGACCTAGGTATTGTAGGTCAGCCTATCAGTTGAAAATCTTTCCTGAAATATCTAGCTTTCAGGCGTTGCCCTACATTGTTAGATTCACACGATTCCACCATAATGTGTCGGCTTTGAAAGAATCCTGTAAGCTCCTCCGACCTTTAAGTTTGTTTCAGTTTTCTTTTCAGAAATATTTTTGGAAGGAAAAAAGCGGCAATATTTAACACTATATACACATTGCTATAGCACCGCACATTATTTTTGGAGTTCCGTACCTACCTCAAAAGGAAAAAGCAAAATCCTTATGGGATCAATTCATTGTCCGTCCGTCCGTCTGTCCGTCTGTCAAGACCCATTTTCTCAGAAACGCGTGGAAGTATCATCATAAAAACGTAGGTAGGTAGCTAGGTTCTCTTGGAGCTCTAAAAAAATCAAGCTTCTAAGTCAACACAATAAAAAATACGACACATTTTATACTCGCAAATAAATCATAAGCTATACTCCCGCTGACATAGAATCAAGTTTGGCAAGAAGCAGGGTCTCACAGCAAAACATTCTCGTAAAGGAAAAAGTCCGAAAATCGTTATTTGTAGTTTTATCACATAAAGAATATTTTTCTGCGATTATAAACTTACATTTGCAGTTGGAGAATTGACCGTGACGTATATCGAGGTATGGGAGAACATTTTTAGTAAAGTTTGTTCTTGGGATAAATTTCCCCAACTACGGAACCCTTCAGTGAACACGTTTCTTGTATGGGGACCCCCTTTAACTTTTGTTTGTTTTTATAGTATTACACAACTTGTGAAATTTCAAGTGTCGACCTATTACGGTTCAAAATATACAGCCAAGAAGAGCCTTAGTAAAAGGGTCCCGCTAGGACCCTTTGGGTACGGAACCCTGAAAAACGAAAATCTGCTACTGAAATAAATATCGTTTGATAATAATAAACCGTACTGGGTATAATATCTTGTCTTCCCTTTAGTGCACATAGGACCTCTTCAGCACAAGCTTATACTCAGTATAGGATAAAACGACAAATATTTATCACCACCCTGTGGGATATATTATTTCTTGCAAATCACTAAACATGTAAAGCTCTGTTCACACCTACCTATCTCGTCTTTAATTCTTACGTCCATTTAGAGAGCTGAAATCAATGACTTAATTATTTTTTTGATAGCAATTACTTCATCTCTATCTCTCTGTATGGATGTAGGAACTTATTGACTGTTAAGCACACGGTTTCGCAAAACACACGGTAATTCAAAATTCAAACAACGACCAGCAACTCAATTAAATAAATTCACTAGTTAATATATCAGTCGCTAAAATAAAACTATTATAATGTGCGTCTGTTTTAATCATTATTTGCACGACTAATGATAAGAAATAATAATTTGCACGACTTTTATGATGTGCGTTTGTTTTAATAATATTATAAATATATCTGCACGGCTAATGAGGCGTACGTTGGTTGTAGTCAGAGCTGGGCAAAATACATGCTTTGCTTTAATTAAAATACAAATTACAAAATACTATCTCGCACTTATTTAAAATACAAATTACAAAATATTTTTAAGTCGTGTATTTGAAATATAAAATACAAAATACAGTATTTTGACTATTTTTATTTAAAATACAAATTACAAAATACAGTCTGGTGTTACGTTAGGTATATAAATAGAATAGAACTAATCCAGCCCAGCCTAGGGCAAAGGGAATATATTCTTACCATCATATTTTACAAAATGGCGACCGCTAAATATGTCACAGCATTCACAGGATTCACTCCATCGCGGAATGAAAATTACAATTGACAAGTTATGTAATTGACAATTTGACGTATGTACCTGCAGTACAGACTACAGTACAGTTTAAGTGCAGTGTTGCCAACTTTAAAGATATTACATATTTAGCGGTCGCCATTTTGCTTACGAAAGCTATCGAGCGCTATTTTCTGCAGATCGCTAAATGTATTTATGTTCAAATGTATTTTGGAGCTATAAGTATTTGAAATACTAACTACAAAATACCCCAGCGTCAGGTATTTGAAATACTAATTACAAATTACATTTATAAGAAGTAATTGAAATACAAATACCAATTACGTATTTGTATTTCAATTACGTATTTCAATTACAAGTAATTCAAATACTGCCCAACCCTGGTTGTAGTAATTATTTGCACGACTATTATGATAAGCGTTTGTTTTAATAATTATTTGCACGATCTTTAAAATTTATTTCCATTTTTTTTCTCAGTACAACTCGCACAGCACCAAATGAAGCACCAATTGACGATTATCCCCTGTATGCACTTATTTGCATGACAAATAAAATGTGTTTGTTTTAGGAATTATTTGAAATCTGTATTATGATTAATATGATTATAATGTGGATAGAGCTTAACCTAATATAACCGTACTTCTGAGAAGCGATTGTTAAGGTCACTCCGGCCGAGATTTGGGTCTGCGACTGAATGCGTCTTTGTTTCAATAATGCGTATCATTGTTCCGGTCGACGTAAAGTAAATGTGTGCCCTATATAGTAGTGTGTTTATGTAAATAGTGCGTATATTACCGCATGAAACCAATTTGCATGTGCTTTGTAAAAGGGGTTATTGTGTAATTATGCATTTCTGCGTTGTTATTATTATTCTAAGGCATTTCTGCCTATAGTATGTACTTTATTATTAATTATGTTTCATTTCATTTACTACTTTTATACACTAAATCTGCACTCTTCAACAATATTCTTTTTCTAACTATGGGGCGGGAAAATGGCTCGTCGTAACTTTGCTTCTACGTTTTGTATTGTTAGATGTAACCCAACCAAATACAATACAATTGAATAAATAAATAAATATGAATTATCAATTGAAAAGTAGTTTATAATCTATAACGAGGAGAAATCGGGTAGTTTCGGAAGGGTGATTGACGATATTCTCTTTGTGTGATCGAGAAACACAAGTAAACTAGAAAAACGTAACACAAGACGGCTTATCCAATTGGTATAATAAACATCTTATCCTGTAGCCTTAGGATGTATTACATCGCAGATGAAGTCGCGAGAGATTAGATGTGATACGTAAAGAAATAAAAAAAACTTAAATCGTGGTGATAAATTCCTAAAATTTATGAATTTATAAAAACAACAAAGCTTTAAAAAAATATTATTATTTAATTAAAGGTACATTCACTAGTAGATGTGATACGTAAAGAAATGAAACAAACTTAAATCTTGGTGATAAATTAATAAAATAAATAAATTTATAAAAACAACAAAGCTTTAAAAAATTTTTTTTTTTTTAATATAGGTACAGTAGGGGTCATTAGTGCAGTTACAACTTTAAAAAATAGTAGATTGACACTTCGCTTTAACTTACGACCTTCTTATAATAAGTCATTTCTATACTGTAGACACACACTCTCATTAGTTTACAAATTATTGTATTCCATAAATTCAAACAGTTTGGTATATGGCATGATAGCTAAGCGGTTATCAAGTTTGGGTTAGCGCGTTCATGTGCAGCGAGTCGCGGGTTCGAATCTCACGCGCGGTGATAGTTTTTTTTTATGTTTTAAAAATCACTCGAATGATCACGCTATTGACTATAAGTAGTTCCTTGTTACTTTCGTTCGCCTTGTTCACTAAACTCATCAAACTTTATGATTATACCCACAGAAACCTAAATAAACAATGATATTAAGGTAGACAGATGTAGATAACTTACGATACGACTCATTCACCGCGACTAAATAGAACGTTGTTGGTTGGTTGTTATTGTGAGTTAGTGACGTATATTTAATATATTAGTGGTGTTATCATAGAAATATAAATAACATTCTTTCTTATATCTATGGGTGTTATAGTTCATTTCGAAATGAAAGGAAATATGTATAAATATAGAAATGAAAGCGAATATTATTGCGCTGCGTAAAAGCGGCCTATAAGTATATCACAAATATCTGATGAAACCGGACTGAGTGTAAGTATTATGATTTAATTATTTTATCAAACATCTAATTAAAGTATCCCTAACTGCTGATCCTCGTAGTTATTTTTTTAAACGTTTTAATCTACCATAAGGTCATTGAAGAAAAAATATATAATTTCAAAGTAAATTTATTTACCTTTTTTTATTATTTATCGATGAAAATAAAATTATAATATTTATGTGAAATAGTTTCACATAAATATTATAATTTTATTTTTTTTACTTTAAATAATTTTGTATTTAAATAGTAATACATAATAGTATTTTGCTTAGTAGCCTAACAGTACTCCTTTTTTGTTTTAGAGAAATACTGTGAGTGGTTGGGTGGAAAGATATGAGGAAGAGGGGCTTTGCCAGTCGAAAGCGAAGTGGAAGACCCCAGCTCATAAAAAACGCGCAGCGACAGCACATTGCATGGTCAGCCAATATGAAACAAGTGGTTTCAAACCGACAAGACATTTTGCCGAATTATTCGACACGTCTTCTATACGAACCGTTCGCCGTGCACTTCACGCAGAAGGTTTACATCATCGAAAACCAGCTCAAAAACCATACTTTTTTATAAACACCCGGATATAAAAGTTACACCTTGGCCAGCACAATCTCCTTACCTCAACCCCATATGGGGTTTGATGATACAGCGATGGGAAGCACGGAATGAGCGATTTGATGACCAGTTGAAGTTGCATTGCATGGAAATATGGGATTTAAGGGGAACAGATATGTGCTTCAATATTGTGGGATCCATGCGTCAACGATTACTTAATTGCATTGATAATAATGGGGGTTATACCAAGGATTATGTTATTATATTACAAATATTGATTTTAGTAATATTCAAATTATATTGTGTCTTAACCGTAATAAGAATTATTTAGAGGTTTAGTTTCAATCTTCTTTTCGTAATGAAAATGAATACTTAAGCTATAACCTCATTATGTCCTTTGTTAACTTTGAGGTTTGAGATAGAATGAACTCACTCGCAGTAGAATAAAATTAAAGTAGTAATACTGAGTAATTTAATTGTATTGTGACAACGAGTCCGCACTTGTTATATTTACGTCGGTAGATTTGCTAAACTTGTGGTATGTTACCCACACACGGAGTAATTAAAGCACAATATTGTTATATTACTAAGATACAATATTTTAAGCCTGATTGTCATAGTTCACTGATTAGCTACTTTACTTTTGTTCTTTATGAGAAAATAAACTCTTTTAACTAGAAGTTTATTTATCTATACTTCTTATAATAATTACATCGAATAAACATTTTTTTTATCACTTATTGAACATTTTTATTCTTAACCCCATAATTCAATAACAATATAGTAATTATTACATCGTTTATTCAATTATTTTTATTAAACGAAAATTATTATTTTCGTTTTAATAAACGAGAATAATAATATAATAATAATAATTATCTAATAATAAAAGAACAGATAAAGATTATTGTTGAAAAGAAAACTAAAAATCTCGTTTCGAGATTGGAACCCAGACCTATGTGTCTGACAGTCCGATACTATACGCTATCAGCTATTAGGACTTCATAAATAGTAGTGAATTTTAGCAATGGTATGAACCGACCAAGGTCACACGTAATTACTTACTCTTGGGTGTGAAAGCGACGGTACGTTTTGTTTCGTTCGACGCTAGTTTGTGAACACATCACTTAAACACACAGATGTAGAAACCGCACACAGACCGGCCTACGCGTGTTCGAAGCAAAATAGTTCTTAGCATGATAATGAAATTATGACCGCTTACTGTACATTCACTAGTACAACTAGAAAAAACAATTTCCCTTTCGTTTGATAACAGCATTTAAAAAAAATCGGACGCTGCATAAAATAACGGGATATTGGTAAAGTTCAAAGCGAGAGCGTATCCACCATTTGAACGTGGTTGCAAACACCGATTCATCCGGCTGGAGCCCACAAAAAATATTTCGAAATAAAACGAATCTGCATTCGTCAGTTGCAAGTTATGTTGATTAAATGCACTCGTACAGCCCTCGTAGGATAGTTCGAAATGTGAAAAAGATTTCGTATATTCGATCAAACTTCGAAAGGTTTCAGATAGTTCGATATGAACTTTGAAAGGTTTCAAAACGACAGTAAGTAGCTTAGTCTTTCTGCTGTGGTCAATTCGAAAAATATTCTCCTCCATTGTTCTGCTTAATCGAAAAAGGGGAGGGATTGTCTCACTGTACAGAATGTTTGGTACCTACCTCAATGAAAATGTGTATGACGACGAACACAGCAAGGCATGACTTTTACCATAGTTTAAATATCAAAGTACAAATCTTCCTTTTTATGTCCTAAATATTTGTGATTCATTTTCTTTTATTGATCTGGAAAACCCCACAAGGCAAATACTTACTGTACTGTACTTACGGTTACTATGTTCCAAGGTGGTCATGGTAGTTAAAGATGCAGTCACCTTACAGTATACATGGTGGAGACGACAATACAACAAAAAATTAAACGGCGTGTCCATAACGACGTTCCCATTCTGTATACAAAAATCCAATTGAATATATTCAATAGTTTAGTCATTATAGCTTGGCAAAATCCAAAATCGGCTCGGGCTATTCCGTTTATCCACCCCAAAAATGCACCCTAAGGTGGATATTCGGAAATGCATGCCCGAGAATTCACCCAAGGCCTAGTTGGATAAATGGAATTTATAGGCTTAGGGTGGATCGGCATACATTACATTTAATTTGTTTGAAAAACTATTTTTTTTATTTCGAAGCTATGATTTATTTGACAGTTCCAAAATGCTCTTATGCATTAGTAGTGCCAGTATTTTATTTTTTTGTTGTATGGTAATCTCCACATTGTATAAAATCTTTCAAACCCATGTTTCAAGTCATTTATTTAGAACGTAGTGTTTCGTTTTTCACGGCTGAACGGCTACGTACCACGAAGCCCTGTTAGCGCTTTTAGGTAAACCTAATGGATAACGGATGTAAGCGCTACCGGCGCACGGTACGGGAACTTTACAGATGTACTCACCCATTATAAAAACATTAGACGCCCACACTTTGAATATTTTTATACTTTTCTTGAATTTCAGAAGACTGTTAAAATGTTACGCAATTGCGAGCGTAATTTGTCTTGTTTATTATGCCTATCCATTTTTCTGTTACGAAATATTACTTACTGTGTTGGAAAACCACATTTTGATTAGGTACTTACCAGAACTTAAGTTATATCTTTTTCTTTTCTTCGTTTTTCCGTTCTACTTTATCCATGAATTAGGTACTTATTATTTTCGGATAAAATCATGTAAAATACTGGTATTCAGCTGCATCCGGTTAGACTGGAAGCCGACCCCAAGATAGTTGGGAAAAAGGCTAGGAAGATTGATTTATTTTCGGATAAAATCATCTAAAATCTACATGGAAATTAAACAAAATTCCTAATTCCAACGAGGGAATTAAAACTGCTGTAGGATTAAAGAGTAACTCAACAGATAAATCTGTTAATAATACTACAAGTTCAACGAATTAGGCGCTAATGAATGTGAAATTTTAACTATTTTGTTGGAATCCTCTTTATTGCCGAAGTATTTTGTATCATTTAAATGTCGCAAAGTAGGTGGGAGCAAAAGTTCCACAAAGAATCTCTTGTTCGCGACTCTTGCCGCTGAATTATTCATGTAATCCATTTAATAGGGAGAGAGCATCCGAGGTGGACGCAAGACAGTTAACTCCTTCGACGAGATTTATATTGTACTATATGTTCACAATAAAAAAAGATTCGATTGCGTCCCAATAGCTGTCAATAACGGGGTTATTTACCCTTGAAATGCTATCTCAAGATTAGATTGGCTTTCATGTAGCTTGTATATTCCAAGAGATGAAACAATATTTGAGAGAGACTTGTCGTGGGTTGACGACGCTTTTTCCGTATCTGTCTCCTTTTAAATTTATAGGGATATGTGATGCTAGTGCCTACACTTCCATATTGAGATACAGTGATGTCTTTTTGTAATCATGTAAGTAGGGTATTACTATCCAATATTGCTTTGTTATTTTTTATTTTTTTTATCTGCCTTTATGCAATAAATTGCAGTAATAAAAATGTAAAATCTAAATCTATAGTGCATGTGGTGTTAGCCTGTAAGTAATTGTTGCACTTTATATCGCGTACGTTTAAATGAAATGAAATGTGTAAACTATTAATAAATAAATAAATATTATTATAAAATTAATAATTTTTGTCTATTATATTCATGGTTCATAGAAGTTGATGAGACGTCTATTACGACTAACATAACTTCTGAGGATCCTTTCATAAAATTCTACGATTGTAGACAAATCGTGTAGATTAATTGGGGCTCAGTAAAATAGAAAACGAGATTTATAATAATGTTTTCAAAGTTTTATTACCAATTCTACAGTCTTTACACTAGTTTCAAATGGATTGTGATGAATTTAAAACAGATATCAACAGAGGTTGGTACAGTTATTTTGATAACGCTAAATTGAGTCTGATATCTTCGTTTATTTATTACATAGTCGTTATTTAAATCTATCGGTACATTATCTAGTAATTATAACTATGGATACTTAGAAATGTGTGAGTATAAATATTCGTTTTTACTTATTACACCATATGAGACCGTTAATGTTTTTTTCTATAACACTGTTATTACAACTATCAGAGTAGTAACTCATTTTAATTTATTATACACAACATATTTTAAAATGTATCCTAAATCTTAATATTTAATACTTAGATCTATGATAATAATCACAATAGAAATTATTATGTTTTCAACTGAAGTTAACGTTAAACGTTTAGTCAAAACTTAAATTAAAATAGTATTCATGATAGATGATTTAAAATTTACATGTTCTTTGATATTGTTTATATACATTCCGCTTCAGTTCGTTAGTTATCATATTGTTCTGCAAAATCATAATAATAGTCTTTAAACTGAACAGACATGTTTTGATAAGCTTTTAATATTATACTATGCACACTGGACAGTGCTAGTATGACCTCTCAAAATTAAAACAAAAATAAACTCCAGGGTTCACTTTAGTATAGATTTTCGTAAAATAATATTGAAAACACTAACAGAAAATGGTCTAGAGTAGAGTACGTAGTTATCATAAAGTTATGTAACCAAAACAGCCTGGCAATATATACAAGTTTATGTAAGTTAATAATTAATAGAAAGAAAATGTTACGACCTTCTCGAGCATGACGTAGACATAAATTATAGTTATATCAAGCAAAAAAAGTACCCTGATGACGTAAAACTTTTTCGATTATCACACATTTCGTTATTGATAGCTCGTAGTTGTAATAATTCATTCCTGTCTGCCAAACTTCCTGAAGAGACCTCAAAGGCGATGGAGGTATGAAAGGATGTATTCCAGCATGAGTGGCATCTTACTCATAGGGGAAACAAATTGGAAAATATCCAATACCTCACCGTCTTTAAGTTCTCCAACTTGAACACAATATTACACATTATGAGCAATATTCACATCGGAGTTCAATCATGTTTGCATTGTACTTTCGTTTTATCCGTTATCGTATTAATATCCATGTCAGTAGTCTGAACCTCTACACCGGGAGTGTTGAAATTGTCATAGGAGATATACTGAGGAGCTTGCTGCACTTCAGCTTTGACGATAACCTGACGCTTCTTCGTTTTAATGTACCCTAAAGCGGACACTAACACAACGAACACTATAAATCCAATACAACAGCCCACAACCAAGCTTAGTCTCCTCGTTAATATATCCGCAATGTCCATGTATGTATTGGAAAATGGACTGTCTATTGCAGCTCCGAAGATTTCGATAGTGCTTACACTAGTACATTTACTGCTCAAAGAATCGTTCATATAAGGACGGAGATGGTTGAAAATTTGTTCGTCCGAGTATAAATTATTTATACTTGTATTTTCAGGTGAGAGAGCTATCCGTGCGTCAGGTACGGAAAACCCTGTAGATGTTGAAGTACCGAAGTTGCCGACAGCTATCACACAAACCGTATATCGGGATCCTGGTGTCAAATTATTGAGTCTCGTTGATCTGGCTGTAGCGTTGAGAATTTTCCCTCGTATCTGTGAAAAAAATGAAATTTTAGAAATACAGTACCAACCCTTTTTTAATAAATCGACATCGACTCTTGAAATAAGTACTAAAAAGTTTTGAGCACCTATGAGCCATTGTAAAAAGAAAGATTTAAATGGATTCACAACACAGTCGAACATCCACAGGCGAGAAACATAAATATTTTTTATGGTCCATTGAGGTGATACACAGCCTTTGTATTCAAATGTTTGTTGTAGCGGTTGCCGTGCACGTTTTATTCAACGTTTAGTCAAAATTATAAGCTTTTGTAACGCAGGTGAAAATATTTAGCATAAAACTATCATAAAGAAAAATGTTTTTGGATTTCCGTCGTGTTACTCACCGTAGTCGGATGATCCTCGCTAAAATAAGCTACTTGATATGCATTCAAACCGGTTTGGTTGCGACTCTGCCAAGATACAATGACGGAATATGTCTGTATATCTTGTATAGCAATGCGGATGACGATGGGTATATCGCAAAGTTTCTGAGATGGTAATTCGATGAAGCTATAACCGTGCAGATCTTCCGGATGTTCACAACGCAAGTTACGACTGCCTTTGATGACAATTTTATGGTGTTCTTTCATCCATCGCCAAACCTCTTGTGTTTCACAATTGCATGTAAGTGGATTTTCTGAAAGTAATAATATGTATGAATATTTGAAATAAAATCAGACTATTCAAATAAAACTAAAGATTTAATATCTTACCATTAAAGGATAGAGTTTTGATTTGTGTTTCTAGTACTGTGAGCATTTTCATCTGTATTACTTCAAAGTAATTTCGGCTCAAGTCAATAAATGAAATCTTATTCAAGTTTCGAAATGCGTCTGCAGATATAGCTGATAACCAGTTTCCACTTAAATACAATTCAGTCAGACTTTGGAGTCCTCGGAATACGTCTCTATTTATTCTAGTTATATGATTAAATGAAATGTCCAACTTTTGTAGACTCTGTAAGTCTGATGTGAAATCTTCCAGTTCTCTGATGACGTTTTGAGACATGTTCAGGACGCGCGTTGAATACAATCCTTGAAGCCTTTCTCTTGGAATGTTTTCTAATTTATTCTGACTTAAATCAAGCTTTTCTAAGTTATGTAGCTTAGAGAAAGCTCCCGGGGATAAACGTATTATGGAGTTCTGCGACAATATCAACCTCTTGAGTGATGGGAAATTTTCGAAGTCTTTGCTGGTGATAATCGTAAGGTTTGTATTTGTTACAACTAATTCCTCTAATAACGGAAACAATTTTGAAGGATATGTTTGCAATAATTGCACTAAAGAATTAGAAGACATGTTCAATGTTGTTAGCGCAGGAAGCACTGCTTCTGATAAGCCATTGCTAGGTATATTTTTAAATAGATTATGTGATAAGTCAATCTCTTTCAGGCCTACGGAATGCTGAAAAAAATTCGGTGGAAGAACTGTTAACATATTATTGCTCAAATTTAATGTAACTAGATTTTTAAGGGAGGGAGAATTAAAGCCATTTAACATAGATATACGATTATTACATAAATTAAGGGACCGCAAATTCTGTAAACCTATGAATTTGAAAAAGTCAACGCTGTGTAATTGATTGCTACACAAATCTAATATTTCTAGTGATGTTACGTTAAAAAGTGCGTGGTGAGGGAAATCTGTGAAATTATTTCCTTTCAAGTTGAGTTCTTGTAATATTGTTGTGTATGCGAATACATCTTTGTGTAAGTCTCGTAGATTATTATAAGCTAAATTTATTCTCAGCAGATTCTGATTTTTAATGAATATCGTCGGCGGCAGTTGTGATATATTTGATAGCTCCAGCGACAGGGTTTGTAACGAAGGGAGATGCGCAAAGGTTTTGTTTTCCAATAACGTGAAGTTATTTTCTGATATTATCAAGGATTTCAGTCCAGGTATCTGTATCTGAATAATATCTTCCCAAGTCAAGTCATTGTTATTCATCTCTAAATCACTTAGGTTTGGTAAACTTTTGAGAGACTCTACTTCGATTATTGCTATCGAATTCTTACTTAGTCGAAGCTGTTTAATCGGCAATGAAGAAATATCGAAATTAAATATTACGATGTCATTCTGAGATAAGTCTAAAATTTTTAACTTAGTTAAAAAATTAAATGTGTCTTTGGTGACTTGATTAATATGATTATTTTGGAGGTACAGTTCTTCCAACGTTACAAGTTTATAAAATGTCTCATTACTTAACTTAATAAGCTTATTATTACTTAGATCTAAAAACTTAATTTTTCTCAAGTGCATAAATGTTCTAATTTCTATATGTACAATACTATTATTCTTTAGATACAGCCTTTGAATATTTAACAAATCATTGAAAAGATTAGATGTTAACACTTTTATGTTATTTTGGCTTAGCCACATAATTTGCACGTTCATTTGCCCTCTAAGAGAGCTATTTTTTAACATTGATAAATAATTTGCACCAAGTTGAATAGAAACCAAGGATGAATTCCTGTTCGGAAACACATCTCCGATAGTAGTTAAACGATTACCCTGCAAATTAATGTGTTGAAGACTTTTGAGAGTAATGAATGCATGTGAGTCTATGGTTTGTACAACATTATTTTGCAAATGTAGTTCTAATAGCCCGGGCAGAGGACTAAATACGTTTCTTTTGATTTGACTTAACTTATTATTTTGCAAACGTATTTCTTTCAATTCATCAAGTTTCTCAAATATTAATTCGTCTAATTCATTAATTTCATTATTATCTAGACTTAATGTTACTAGTTTACGATTTTTTTGAAATACACTACGAGGAAGTTTATTTAAAAAGTTTGTTCCCATATGTAGTTGCGTTAAATTTTGTAGAGACGAAAAACAGTTTGGATGTAATTTTTGAATGGCGTTATGTTCTAAATTCAGAACTGTTAATCCAAAAGCGTTGACAAACGCGTCGTCAGATATCTCCAAAACATTGTTTTCCGAAAGAAATATTTCTGAAAGTTCATGAAGGTTTGAAAAGACTCCGTTTATATGATGGAGGTGGTTGTGACTCAAATCTATTGTGCGTATTTTGGGGTTCTTCTGAAATATATTCTTAGCAAGCGTTGTTATTTTATTACGACTCAAATCCACAGTTTCCAGTTTTTCTAATGAATAAAATGCTTCTTCGTCTATTTGCTGAATTTGGTTACTAAAAAATGTTAAAGTTTTTATTTTAGGCATACATCTAAACCAGTGTTTTTCAATTTTTGTAAAATAGTTTGAGTTTAAATCCAAAGTCAGCAGATTTGGCACTGTAACATCTATATCATCAGGAATTGAGTTTATTTTATTCCATGCAAGCCTTAAATTGCTGAGTTTATTCAATTTACCCAGAGGTTTCAGAGGAAATACAGTAAGAAAATTTTCACTGATATCCAGTTCTGTAAGAGATTCTTCTAAGTTATAAAATGCATTTTCTGATATATTGGCTATTTTATTCCCTTTCAAATTGATTTTCTTCAGCTTAAGGTTTCTGAAAGTGTTTGCTTGGATATCTTTGATGTCGTTGAGCTGTAAATCAAGTGCCTCAATATTGTAAAGTTCCAAGAATGATTCATGCGGAATTTTGCTTAATTTACTGGAAATTATGCTCAAAGATCCTAACGAGTCACGTAGCGATGTAAATGCGTTAGAGCTTATCTTGTTTATCCCCGACTGAGAGATCTGTAGATTGGTTATTTTTATTTTTGATGGGAATATATCTGCGTTCAGTTCTGTCGTGGAGATTTCTAAGTCATATATTGATAGCGACTGGATGGTTCCCCTTATCTTGGACAGCACATTTTTTACGGCCCCGGGGGTCGCGCTGGGGCACTCCAAAAATAATCCTGAAATTAATGTATCCATTAATGACACCAATTTATCCTAAAGAGCATTTAGTGTGGGAGTTAGAAGACACTTACCTTCTTTAAAATTATAACAGGGACAAATTGGGTTCTCTGCTAAGCTTGGACATTGAGATTGTTCTTCTCCTTGTAGAATTGGTATGTGGATAATGATTAGAAATGCAAATACGCTGCATTTCAGGCGAGACAGAAGAGTGATAACGCCCATGGTGTTGTGACGTCATTTCAATAGCATCGTGCATCCGGAATCCAAATGAGAGGATATTCGTTCTAGAAAATGAAACAAAAGTATAAAGTTAAATAGGAAGAAATTGTTGAAATAATTAGTGGTTGTTACTTGTTATAAATAACAAATACTAGATATCTTGATTCGCATAAATTTAGTTTATCTTACAGTAGCGTTAGATGTTCAAATCTGATAAAAATAATGATTAACGGTCTTTTTATGCTATCTTGATTCCCTAAAATGCCAAGGTTCTTATTATGATTCAAAATTCTAGAACAATTCGGTTAACAATAAAAAGAAAAGAAAATAAGGTCTTTCAAAATAAAGAGTTTTGGGCTGATTGATTGTTTTTAACTGTTGGGTTGTCTTCAATTACCTACGTTTTAAGGACTATTTTTAGGATCCTTTAAATTAAACTTTACAAAACTTTGTGGTGGCAACTATATCGCCACATGCGAAGTACGCATCAAAGACCTAACGACACACAAAAATCCTGACGTCACAAATCCTGCATCCCGCAATTACAGTTTACCGCGGGACATATATGAGACTATCCAACATAAATCATTAGGCAGTTGCCCACCAGATATAACACCCGTCTGCACCCTAATTACGTAATGCACGATTAATTTTAAATTGAAACCAATTGAAACAGATTGCCAGTCCATTGCTTCATAAGTTCGACAAAAAAATTGAGCATAATTATTTTTTTTTCGAACTTATGAAGCAATGGACTGGCAATCTGTTTCAATTCATTTCAATTTCTTATTGATCGTGCATTACGTAATTAGGGTACTGGTCTGAGAAACCTCCCTTTTTTATAGAGAATGACTGAACTTTACACCCTGTTCCTCATACCTCTAAAACTTTGTATGCACGTAAAATAGACGTTATTTTAGTCTAGTTTCTTACTGACTGTTATTTCAGAGCTTCCTAGTACAGAACATTCTTCTAACTTGGACTTACATCGGATCTTCGTGTCTCGGAGTCCGTTTCTAAATGTTAAGAGTAACATGACACGCTCGCGTCTTTTGTGCAAACCTTCGTTTTATCTTTTGCAGTTTTAGTAGGTACGCAAGACGTGATTTTAAAATTTTGGTTTGGATTTCATGTGATGTAGTTTTTCATTATTTTGTATGGTTTTTTCCTACGTGCTAGTTATCTAACAGGGTTTACACAAACGGAACCAGGACCATGTATGGACCTCATCGCGCGATGAGATCACGAGTTTAACTAATAATGACTAGAGAAAAAAATAGTAGCAAAGCGTTGCAAAAAATTAACATTTAATAAATAAAATTAAATTGTTTGATTCAGGTCAATATTATTTTGACCCATTATTACCGATTCCGTCCCATTATGTAATGAAACATCAAAAACGTTTGAAATTATTCGTTACTCGGCCCCATAATCTCTTATTACCTTAGCAGCCTGTAGATTTAATAGAGTCAACTTAATAAAGCTAACTTTATTCATTTGGATACTTCATAAAATGTAATAAAATTACGAGTAACCGAAAAATCTTTATTACTTCAGAAACTCATTAATAGCTAAATGAATTAATATGACTAAGAACAACAAAGCTCTCTAGAAAGCTAAATTAAAAATCGATTTGTTCCCGTAACGTTATTTTAGACAAAGCGTCCCTTTGGTGTTCCTACTGCGAAAAATAATAAAGACCGAAATTACCTTGCCAGCTTAACTTTTCTCAAAGCCAATCCTACGCCAACAACTTCGCCAAAAGAAAACATCTCATGGATACGGTTTTATATTTACACTTCTTATGTATTAAGGATTCTGTTCCAGTTAGCTAATTTTTATATAAAGTTACGACTTTGTAAGCAACCTACAAAAGTGTAGTTTTCACCATTACGAAAGTTCCAGCCGTATAAATTATCTCCGTGTGGTTTTAAGTACTCGAGTATTGAAGATAAACGTGCTGTGTAGTTGCGGCGGGTCAACGACACCAATTAAAACACATTTCCTACAGTTTCTGGACTTACACCTTTTTCTCGAATATTCACGTTACAAAACAAAATTATTGCATCGTTGGTCTAGTGGTCGCAAGTGCTACTGCTGAGCATGGCGTCCTGGGTTCGACTCCCGGGTAGAGCAAAGTGTTATTGAGTTTTTCCATCTAGAATTTTTCAATAGCAGCCCCGATTTTTTATTTGTGCCCCGGTTGATGGCAATAGGCTCACTCCCTTTGGCGAAATGTGAGTGTACTACCAGATAAACCTAGCCTAGCTTATCAGAAATCACAGGCATGATTTTATGTTAATTTGTTTATCTCGTATATTTAAGTTACAAAACAAAATTAAACATCGCTGTTAACTAAAAGATAAATTGGATTAAGCCATTTCTACAAAGCTATTAGTCACGAGCTGAATTAATGAAACAGCAATCTGATAGAAGTAGAAGTTGGTATGCGCCTATTCATCATGCGATTATTCTGAAATCACAATATAATTACGCTAAATGCCCCGCGTAGCTGGCGATTCATCATTGCTAATGTTCCATAATTAAATTTTATTGGCCATATTTCCCGGATGTTATTAGTTTTAGCAGTATATGGAACTAGCAGTAAACTTATTCCGACGAATGACCCATTTATTTTTTGATGCTTCAGCTCTGTCAGCAAATTAACGGCGCCAAATAGTTCTGGCTTCGTTTTGGCGACGCTACAAAGAAGCGTTTATCACAACGAATTGTTGCCCACTTATAGGAAACTGCTGTGTATTTATTTCTTGCTGTATTCAGCGCTTAAGCGGTGACAGATTGCCAGCCACCGCTTCTGAGCGCAACGGCATGCCCAAGCTGCACGGGACATCTGACGGGTGCAGCCGCATGCAACTTTTACGGACAGATTGGTTTGTTGATGAAACCTCAAAGTTAAGTACAGTCAACCGCACATCACTGTTAACAATGTGACATTGACAGCACCTTTATGTTGTAGCAGTATAGGTGATTTTCGTTGTTATTGAGATGCGGTTGACTCTACATGGAAAAAAAAACAAGTAAATAGGTAAGTGTCACTTAATATATTTTAATCTTAAAAAATTATCTAAGATCATCCTCGTTAATGACAACATTGCAATACACTCATATAAAATGAGTTAACGATGAATAAAGTCCTGTTGTAAGAACAAAGAGCTTTCAATTGCAATAAATAGAAATATGTTATGCTATAGGTACATACTTATTTATTGCAAGAAACCCAGGTGTTTTGGATTGCATGGTTTATACCTACACCTACATAAAAATAGACGCAGGTTTCTTCACTTCATTTAAAATTCGATCGGGATTTTCCTACACTTTTATTTACTGAAGTACAATGTAATGCATGCACGTGAAATAAATGCAATTAAAATAAACAAAAAAAAAATCTGTTCATTTTATTCATTCGACGAACAATACTAAAATGAATGATTGTAATTACTCAGCATTCACTAAAACATTTTGCGGGTCTAAATACCTTGTTATGGTTTTGAAGATTTAAAAGGAAAGCTGAGGATCAAGGAGATTATTATTATACAGCATTTTGTGAATAAATAATGTTATTTACGTTGTGGGTAAACGTTACGACGTAAGGATTACAAAACGATTAGCTTTATACAAGTATTTTAGAGATCTTAAAATACGAGCTGTGCAAGAAAGTATGCCGTGATAAAAAGATGGGATGAAGATGATGATAATGATGGAAGAGGGGCTGAAGACAAGAAAGAAAATAAAGAAAGAAAAGAAAATAAAGAAAAGAAAGAAAGGAAAGAAAGGAAATGAAAGGAAATAAAGAAAAAAACAAAAAGAAAATACAATATTACTCTCTGTTTTTATTTCAAGAATGCACAATTTTGCTCTTATTTATGTATTTTCTACTTTTGCAACATTTACATAAAAGAAAACTAAGTATGCTTCTCATTTGAAACAAGTTGCAAGACTTAATTGTGGGAGACGTATTATTATTGCACTCGCGGGCAATGGGCTGGCAGTTTGTTTACTCGACTATTATGCTGTATAACCGGCGTTTAGTTACTGCGCTTTAAGCGAGATAACGTATTGGACAGCGTTTTCGTGGACTGCGATGGCCAAAACTGGACTTTAGTCGAACGGGATCTAACCACCTGTGCTTTAGGGTTAGCTCGTCTTTTTTAAATCATTTTTTTTTTAAATCCTTGACTGGGAAGATGAGCTGAGCTGGGAGCTGAGCTGATCCTGCATCTCACCTCATGGTAAGTGATGATCAGGCCGAAAGTGGAAGCGACCTTCACTCGGAATCCTCAATCACACAGGTACTGGCATCTTACCTCTAACTGTCGAAACACAGCAATGCTGTTAACATTGTTGTTATGGCGATAGACTTAGATAAGATGGTGGTAGTTAGCCAGGCGAACTTAGAACAAGCCCTAAAACCTACCAAACCGAGCAGAAAATTTGCCCCCACTGAGAATCGAACCCGGGATCTCTGTGTCTGAGACAGGTGGTCTGACCACTAGACCACAGAGGCGGTTAAAAGTCTAGATTAAACTACATATACTTACGTGCTATAAAAACCTGGCCAGAGGTATTTAAAATTCAAAAAAAAAAATTATAAAACCATATCAGCTATCGGATAAGTGGTTCTCAAGTTATAAGCGCACTAACAGACAGATATACAACGAGACGTTAAGTTTTATAATGAAGTAATGGCAGCACATCGCCACGTGTCATTACACTTACACAAGTTTCAAGTGCCTGTACACTCATATAATATATCTTAAAAGCGTCTGATTTTAAATGTGATCTTGTGACGAAATGTCATAATAAAACACCATTTGCAATCCTACTAATATTATAAATGGGAAAGTTTGTATGTTTGTTGAGTTCACGCAAAAACAGCTGAATGGATTTGGATGAAATATGGCACACAGATAGTTTATAACTTGGATTAACACAAAGGAAACTTTTTATACCCGTAGTATGTTCCCGTGGGATAATTTCTGACCTTCACGTGGGTGAAGCATTGGGTGAAAGCTAGTTATTGTGTGACTGTAGTACGTCTGACTCGTTCTGGGCTTTCCACTGTCTTTCAACTACAATATGGGCTATCCAACAACCCGCACTTGGCCCGGTTGGTTATCCTAGCAATGGGAACGTTATAAGCTGATTATGCTTATGGGGTATCACCACATAGCTCGTGCCGACACAAGATAATAGGAAAAAACCGCTTAGAAGCTTGAAGTACAGACGCCAGCACATCCAGTTACTACAATCTGTCAAATTTCTTTAATAGATTTTCGAGTTTATCGCTAAAGTATAAGGTTCAATGTTGATTGGGAAAATTTGTCAGATTGGAGTAGGTTGATGTGCTGGCGTCTGTACATAAACTTAAGCTGTTTTCAGACCAGCGCGATTTGTCGCGCGACGCGACACCGGTTATTGTTATACCGTGAAGTTTTGTATTGTTCGAGTCGCGTCGCGCGACAAATCGCGCTTGTCTGAAAACAGCTTTACTCGTTCTCGCCATGGGGACAGGCAGAAACTACATAATGCCCCCTGTTACAATCCTAACATACTCCTTTTGCTTCGTTTACGTTCATACAACTGGTCATACATGCACGTCGGATGCCAGTACTACGCACCTGACCTTTCTGAAGAACATCACCAATAAGGCCACTATGACTTAGGGCTACTGGGCTATCATCACATACCTATAGCTCGTTCGGCCACAAGAGAATAGAAAAAAAAATCGCTTGAAAGCTTGAGGTAGAAGCTTCCATAACGGATTTCCAGATTGGCAAATAACGCACTAACAGCCTATCCGTCGAGTGCATTTAGTCCTTAAGTGGTGCCAGCGCTGTTTACGTTGCAGCCACTTAGTTCCCGTTCATTAACAAAAGACAGACGTCGTGGATACGAGCGTTCCTATAACTTACTACAGGTCAATTATGTATTTAGTGGAAGCACCCTTAAGAAAAGGGTGATAGAGCGAGATGGTGGTATGTGTTAGCTTAGCGCTAAAAAGAGAGCAAATGTAACGTGGGTGTTGCGATCAAAGGGTACCTAAACAGTTTTTCGTCTTCATTTTTTCAGGATAGAAAATGCGGTGGGCAGTTGTAATTCAGTTAATTTATTGTTGGCTTCGTATTGAAATAATCCTTCCTGGAGGTTTAGCTGAAGGATGAATTTATTAACGGATTAACAAGCAGAATTCCGAACAAATAATACTTCTGAGATTTTGGTTTATCATCTCGGTTTAATAACAAGGATAAAGGGGTTTGAAGATTTTGGCCCTAAAATCAGCCACCATTTTGATTTTTTTTCAAAATCAAGGTGCACAATTAATGTCATATATTTGGATAGGGGACACTTATACAAACATAAAACTTCATATAACATAACATCATAAAGCGTCACGTTTCTGAGATATTCAAAGATAAAAATATCAATTTTTTCGAATTTATTTAGGTATTTATGTTGTAGTTACTTCATGTTGATTAAGTTATTTACACATGAATTAATTGACTACACCTAGTGGATAAAACATTAAGATTTTTAATCATATTCGGTATAAATAATATCATCCAAGAAGGCAGCGGGAGGCTGAATAGGATTTTCTTGGTGTCGCGTCCATGCCATGCACCATATAATACATATACCATATAACATACGTCCTCATTCGGCGGAGGGTATACATATATTTTTGTCTCTTTCGCTCTTAACTAAAATATTACCTATACATGATGCAATTATGTTTTCATAGTTCAATATACTTACCTGAAGGGAAAATAACAAAAAAATCCTTGTTTTTGGGTTCAGTTTTTGACTTATATTTCGGTGAATAACTCCGAAACCTGACGCTTTAGGATATTATGTCATATGACATTTTTTGTTTGTATATGTGTCCTCTATCTAAATATGTAACTTTCGATTTTTTCCGCGATTCTGAAAAAAAATCAAAATGGCGCCATCATGTTAGGGCCACCCTCCATACAAAAATCTTCAAACCCCTTTCCTTTTTTTTTTTGTAAAAAATGACTTTTGATTGTATTGAATAAATGACAATATGCATTTTAATATTATGTTGATGTTATTTTTGAAGGAATGTATGTTTCCAAAATATACCGAAGTATACTGCTTTCAGAAACTCCTCTTCAACCTCATGAAAATGTTAAGTGCGATGGACATAAACAAGGCTAACACAAGTTTATCATATAATATCTCGCCGTAAACATGCCGAGAGTTGGCAGCCGGGTTAAGGATCCCGCCACACGTTCACCTCATAAAAATACTTAATTGCTTCTTACAACACCTCGGGGAAGTGATGGGGTGCTCTATTCTTATTCGAGATCATGCAGATAGAATTTATTATTAACCAGATTTTTTTCTCGACTATACTTGGTATCTAGGGAATTTGTGTGTAGGTATTATCGGATTAAAAAAGAGGATTCCGTTCGCAGATACTTACATCCGTATATAATAAAGAGCATTCTATTCTGTCGTATTTATTTTGGATTCAACTGTTTTAATGTATTTTAATTTGTCAGGATTCGTGAGTGTTTTGATACTGTTGTACGTTAAAGAGCTCCAAAATAATTCGTTTGTAGGCGGATATGATTAAGCGACATTTACACGATGCAAATTTCTTGCCTGAGGCCTGTGCCTGTGATAAACAATAAATTAAACCAACAAAAAATTATTTGAATCATCTTAACACTGTTTCAACGGTGCATCTTTTATTAAAGCTTCCACTTACGGTATGCCACAAACTTTTAAACCACAAAGTGTATTTCAGGGAAAAAAATACAGAAACTCTTGTTGCACTAACTAAACATAAACATAATATCGCCTGTATTCCCCGAAGGGTTAGGCAGAGGTGTGCCTATATAGTACACACACATTTCGCCAGTTTTGTGTAAATCTCATGTTACACATCCAAACACTAACACACACACAACCCCACCCCCACCTGCACCCGCACTAACGAAATACACAAAATAGGTACAATACACATTATACAAGATATGCAATAAAATATTTTATGGGATTATTAACTCCTTAAAGAAGAAAACAGCACAATTTAAAGCTTACGAGTAGCAGCAGTAGCCGTCGACTAACGTGATGAATATATTCCGTTAGTTAATCAAATATGCAGAGCAATTATAATATGCAGAGAGACTTTCCACAGGAACATTTTTACAGAGAACTACGTACATAACTATTAGTTTTTTTTATAGATAAGAATTAACTTATATGTATGACGTTTATTTATAATCCTTTGTTGTTGAGAAACATCAATAGCTTAAGGCATTTCAGACCTTTTTCCTCATTCAATATTTAATGTTTTATTGTCACTGGCGATGTTTGTGTATCCGGTTTCTTGGGTTTTTTACGCGTTTCGAAGGTTAAATTTCTATTTTGTTGGATACTTAGGAGTATAATATGCCTATAGGATGTCGATTGGAATCTTGAAACGATAAATCAAGAGTTTGTTTAAATGATAAATAATTTTATTTCTGTAAGTAGGTTTGTACAAACACTTTTCCACGTCAATAATATTTAATAAAACTAGATGAGGTCGGCGTTTCCTATCTCTCTCTACTCTGAGACGAAAAAGGCCGAAACAAACACAAAAGGTCACAGTCTCTTTTAAAGTCCAGACAATAGTCTTGGTCATATCACGTGAAGACCATGTAAATTGGTGACTGAAATAGTCTTTTGAGGTAAGAATCACACAGATTGAGTGGACCTGTCCACAAAGTGCACGCATTTGTCAGTAATCGTGCAGTTCAACTCAGAATTTAAGGAGCTCAACGACTCGACGAACAATACCAGCCATTTAGCGTTATCGTGCAAAAGATTTTCAGTATTGTAGTCATAATCATGATCAGTTTACCTACATATAATGTTCCCAGTGTTGCGACTCAGGCCTCCTCTCTGTGAAAGGGAGTGGGCCGTAATCCACCACGCGGGCGCAGTGCGGATTGGTAGCCAAAATTCGAAGACATGTCACATCCGTCATGTCTTCGAATTTTCGATTCTAAGACATATCGGTTTCTTCACGATGTTTTCCTTTACCGTTTTGAGCAGTGGTGATTAAATAATGTACACAAAGTTAAATTAATCTTCTTTATAAATAACATTTTACACATTTTTTGGAAAACATAAGTAGAATGATTCTATGAACAATACAAATATATCAAAGCAGTCCTGATTTTTTTAAATTGTCATAAAATAAAAATATCATATTTTTACCTTATATAATGGTTTTTGTTTTATTCTGTCTCTAAGCAATTATTATTGGATATACGAACAGAGTTACAACTTTATCTGTATAAATCTGTTCTGTATATAGAACCAACGTGAGATTCAAATAAGTATCAATATATTAGCTTCCGTTTCGCAGGAAGTAAAACTTGGATACAGAGAAATTCTTTGAAATTTTCCTTAGTAACGTATCCTATAAAAACAGTAAATGTGTGTAACATTTTGTGTTTGAGAAATTTATTTTAAAAAACAGTTTAATATTATTTTTATTTGATTTTTATCAGCCGACCAGATAGGGACGAGTTGTAGGAAAACTGAAATTGGTTTTCTGTTGAAATGTTTACTTTCGTTCGATTGCTTTTTTTATAAGAATCGCAATTCTCAGAACCATCCTTTTGTGACTTTTACCAAATTTTCAGCAGAAAACCTGTTCAATTTGAATATTAGTCACTGTTTGTGTCATCTATAGTCAAATATCTACTCAAAATAGTAATTCTAGCTTCAAATGCCTTGTATAACATTCTATACAAACGTTCAATAAATCTAAACATGTTGTGTGTTTCAGGATGGCGATAGATTGAGCCACCTGTCATGTAGGGAATGCTGCCGGCGCCGGCAACTTGGAGTAGTGTCTGTGTGCCACTAGCACTCTATTATTTAACCAACTATAAAGGCACAGCTTGTGAGATTGAACATGGAGTCGATACCTGATTTTGAATAAGAGGGATGTAGACTGGGGAAAAAAAAGACTATTTAGTCCGTCAAACAGATAATAAAAAAATATTAGACACATATCTTTTGCTTTATCATATTAATAAAAAATGCTTTAGATAAAAACTTTAGACACACTCCCCATGCTTTAGAAAAAACTTGGGGAGTGGGGGCTCGCTACGTCACACGTCAGTATAAAATCTACCGGGGAGTGACGTCATGCAACATTTTAACTCAATGTATTGCCGTAATTTTTTGATAAACTAAAAAATGAAAAATATCTGTCCAATATTTTTTAATAATCGATCTGACGGAAAAAAAACATTGTCAACATCTTAGGCGGTATATTTGTACACATTTTAGTCTAATACTGATCTTTGTTCGTATCGGTATGCGGCATATGACGTAGTGTTGGCATATAAAAGATTATTCAGTCAGCAAGGATGGTAAGGGAGCGGATTACTCAGGATAAGTACGTGAAAATTATCATACACTAGCTTCTAACCGCGACTTTGTCCGTATAAAATTTCTTGTTTTAACATAAAATATGTCCTATGACACTACGGCGATACTCTAACTCCGACTAGTGAAAGAATTTTCGGAATCAGATCAGCAGTTCCGAAGATTATCCCCTATATACGAACTCACAAACCTTATAATATTAGTGTATAGGGTGACTGGTAATTAGTGACCGATACTTAAACACGTGACGTTACTCCTCATTAACACATGAACAACTTTTACTATAGGACCAAACCTGAAATCGCGAAACAAAATCTGCTGTTCCCAAAATTTTGCCGAGATATGCGAACATACCTAAATGTAGGGAACAGCAGATTTTTTTTTCGCGATTTCAGGTTTGGTCCAGTAGTAAAAGTTATTCATAATGATTAGTGAAGTCACGTGTTTAAGTATCGGTCACACTAAAACCGCCCCAATCTACTGGTAATTCACTAATTACCAGTCACCCTATAGATTGGAGCGGTTTTAGTGTACCTTCTTTATATTGAAAGTAGTTGTTATAAACACATACCAATCCGCAGATATACGTCCATACTTTAAAAAATCAATAAACTCTTAGAAGAGTTTACAGTACTCCACAGAAGTAATAAATCAAGAATTGAAATTTCGTTCAGTAATATCTCACCATTTAACTTATACGGATTCATTTGCTATCAGCAATTCTACGCTAATTTATTCCTTTGTAACCAAAACAGACATGTTGGCGCCTTCGGAAGGAGGCGAAAATAAATGATTCAGCCCAATTTCGTCGAACACTGAGATAGGTCCCGTAATTTTGGTTAATAGTGCGATTACAGAATGTGCGTTTGCGATAGTCCCTCACTGGCCCTATGAAAAGATGATTACGTTGACAAATGGCTCTTCCCTCGAGGACGGAGGTCACTTATCTACTGGCGAATGTAGTCCAATTAATTGTCCCCTATATATTAATGCTGAAATCATTTCTGCAGTTTTCCCCGGAGCCTGACATGGCCTTATATCATTTAACGTCTGTTATATGACCTTCTTTTGTTCATCTTTCGGGGAAATCTTATAAGTACCATGGTCCAATTTATTTGCGGCCTTTCAACATACGTGTTTTTTTTATTTATTTAATATTCTGGCTTTTATGTCCTTTTTGTCATAAGTATACATTTATTGGGGATGTACCTATAATTTGAATTTCTCTTTCAATACCGTAACGTTACAGACTTTGTACATTTCGGAATAAGTATTCTCCAAGGATTCTGGGACGAGGCGAATCAAGGAATTATAAATGAGATACAATGATTAATTTAAGATCTCGCTACACCTCGCTGCATCTAGCTTCTGACGTTTCATAAGTGCCCTTGTAGGTTCATGTGAAATAAAATAATTTGAATTTGACCTAATTAGTGTCGTTTTAAGATGGAATTCAGAGTGTAGGTATTTATTTAATCACGGTTTTGATGTTACAATAATAATAATATATGTTCTTCTTGTGTTCACCAATGTTATTATTAAGGTAGGTACAGAAGGAGACACAGGGCAGATTAAACAAATAATGATGTAATTAAGTAGGTATTTCCTGAATGTACTCGACGGATATAAAAAAAAATCCCTTCAGTTCAATTTCATTCATAAGTACCTACGTTTGACCGAAGTTCATTCAATGGGTTGATAAGCCAGCCAATTCCCAGTTGTAGGAAGCATATTGTTTGGGTCGACCCAGGATTTTTTTTTATGTAGGACTAAACTCAGTGGGCCAAACGAAGAATAAATCGTATTTTTATGTAAACTGTAACTTTCGGTTCGAAATTTTCATTTACCTACAATATTTTATTCAATTCATGTGGATATCAAAAATTCTGCTGCATCTGTGTATATATTTTTGTATGCGTATTTTTTTCGAATCGATTGGAACAGTTAATAAAGTGCCACGGAAATATAAACGGGAAACCGTTCCGTTCGTTCAATTTCGCTGAAACCGGTTTTTTGTTTTGTCATGTTCTAAGCGGCGCGTGTCAGCGGGAGACAATATCAAAGACTCGATCTACACTATCGGGAAACGTAACAAACTGCGAAAATGGACAAAAACAAAACTGAAACACTTCTGCCAACCTCGTAGGGGAAATATAGGCGAGATTTTATGAGTTATATTACTGATTGAGCATCGTTTAAGAAAATGGGCCAGTAGACGTAACAAACTGCTAAAACGGAGAAAAACAATACCTACTAAAGTACCAACATTACTCTTTTCAGTTAAAAGCTCACGCGCTTTTACTTAGTCAAACATATTTCTTGCTCTCCGGCTAAAACCCCAAAACCATTATAAAGAACTTGGAAGGGTTCAACAGCTGAGGCAAAGACAAAAAAAACGGGAGCAGATAAAGCAAATTGCTAAGTAGATAATTTTTTATTTGAGTTTTTACGGAGTTTTTATGATTTAGGGAAGGTTAACCTTTGCAGACCTCATCATTAGGACCTTGTGAGATGGATTATACCTACGAAGAGCGAGAAGACTAACTTAGGAGATTGTGACACTTGACGCTAAGTAAACCGAGCTAGGTATTCTTAATGACCCTTAGCAGTAAAATGAAAGGTATATAAGTGGGTATACTAAACGTACTAACTGGTACGTTTAGTATACCCACTTATATACCTTTCATTTACATGGAAGATGTACATATTTTGTTTCTATGTACATCTGTGTGTATATGTTTCTATGTATTTTTCTTTCTATTCCTAACAAATGTACTTGTTTACTACAGAACCTTACGTATTACATACATGTCATCAGGTTCCATAACCTCCATTTTTCAGCACGTCATATTTCCTGATTAAGGAATCTGTTTGTTTTACTTTATTGTTAACGCTTTGAACTTAGTTATAAGGAAAATTTACATTCTCAAAATATTGTACTAACATAAAAAGTTTTAGAAACGTAGTTTAAAATAGGGATGATGCCTGGGTAAAAAAAAAAAAATCTATTAAGTCCGTCAGTCAGATAATAAAAAAATATTCGACACGTATGTTTTGCTTTATCATATTGATACAAAATGACTTAGATAAAACGCATTTCAGTTGGGGAGTGGGGGCTTGCTACGTCACAACGAAATATAAAATTTACATACGCGTGGCATCATGCCACATTTTAACTCAATGTATCACCGTAATCTTTTGATTACGTAAAAAAAGAAAAAATACGTGTAAAATATTTTTTAATAATCTACGTGACGGACAAAAAAAATATTATTATCCCTATAGAACTGATTTCAAGTCTAAGCTTTTCATAAAGATGTCAACTTGGTATTCGAAGCATTTTCATAATAATGCCTTAATGCATTTGCGGCTCTTAGGCTGCCTGTCCACCGGAGCGGAGAGGAGCGGAGATATGTCAATATTATCCAATAGAATCAAAACTCCGCTCCAGAGGTGCAATTCTATTGGTTAATTTTGGCACATCTCCGCTCCTCTCCTCTCCGCTCCAGTGGACAGGCAGCCTTATAATGAATTATATTTATTTTATAACGGACTAGAAAAGCTATAACAAATAAATATCTTCACGTTATCAATAACCAGAACATAATTATACCTCTTCAGTACTTATCTAAATGAATACGCCACCAATTCACCATAATTATCCAGAACATAAAACGGACCAGTAAATCGTGAATAACCGCTTTTATCAGCTTAAATTGGATATTTTACGTAATTTTTATTGATATTATTATACGACTATTAATTTCGCTCACGTCTCCGGCGCAAAGTAGGTGTGTGGTAGATTAAATAACGTCATAATAACTGAAACTCAATTACACTGGGAGTTAAAATGAATCTGTATTTTTAAGTTACACCTTTAAAATGTTCGTTGTTGTTCCATTTTATATCTGAGGGTATCGTCGTGATACGATAAAACCTTTTTTTGTATTCATGAAGTCTACAAGTAGGAGAACTAAGACACTAACAAAAATATTTTTTTTTTTAAGATTTGCTTACTGTTCCTAGAAATACTTCAAACACTTCGCGATACTTGCCTTGTTTTCATCTAGAACTTTCTTTATACTTTACCTAAGATATAGAGAGCTTTTTCAGTATAAATTGTTCAGCTCTACTTTGGTGATTTCAGTACTAACGTAGTGACGTCAGTTGACACTGCTCTGTGCACTGACACATGGAAAACTGGATTATTGGTAACAATATTTACATTCGTTAATTAACCTGTCCTCGTATTACGTCCAATACTGAGTACCGAATAGATATGATAAGTACTGTTTATCTGATAAATGCATTCGTTTTCTAGAAAGCAATTTTGAATCGCGATAGGTATATCAGTAACAGATTTTGTTCGAATCTCAGTTCAAATCTAGTTTTAAAACGAAATTCATGATCGAATTTCGTTCTAGCATCCTACGGACTTGCACAAGTCCACCACCTTACAATATTTTAAAGACTTCTTGGGGTTTTTCATGACACTGGTAACCGCACCCGTGTAGGAACTCAAGAGAGTCACAATAGATGACCACTTGGACATACTTTCCTTGTAATATCAGGGAATATTTTTCCTGATAACGTCGTCCATAATTGCAAGGACAAACTCTCCAATTTCCCCAAAGAGGTTACTAAAATGACTACGCCATTGGATTTGATCCATATCGCGACTCATAAGGATCTGCCAGGATAACCCGTGCAGTCTCTTACAATGGCATATGTCTTTGCGGTCCTAAGTAAGTAGGCACCCAACCCTTTTAGCTTTTTTATCGTAAGAGTCTTCCTGGATAATAACCACTAATATATTCCATGTTTTATTTCCATATATATACAGTTCTTAAATGAGGCTGCGTAAACATAACCATATGTCAAATGAATTGGCATGACATATAAGCCGCATGAGGCCAAAATGCCAATAAAGCCTGATAATTCTAACGCCACGAAGGGGAAATTCGCGGATGAATCGTGGCAATCACAACCCGTCCCACTGTCATGCTAGCATGTAAAATAGTGCTCGTATCTCTGTGTATGTAAGTGAATCTGCGTTAATAACATGTCACCAGCATTGTTTTGGTACTTTAGAAGCTAAAACAATGGTTTGTTATTGTGCTGCACGCTCGGCCAAATGGACCACTATCGAGTTTTTATCAAAAAACAATTAAACTGTTAACGTAACGACCTACATTTTAAAGTGAATTTCCGTTGACTCGATATAACTAATTGGAGTAGTTATTAAAACTTATAGAAGATCAAAGCCGTTACAAAAATGGAGTTTCATATCAATTTAATACAACGAGCGCGGTCAAAGCCAGTATAATGATAGAAATTAATTTCCCCAATAACGAGCACGCTTGGGCGAGATTTTTCACCGGTTTCAGCGCAGAGCACTCCGCTTCGGGCTAACAAATGGTACTTATCTGTCACTCTCGAGATAGGGGCGCTGACGAGTGTCGGGTGTCAAAGCTTGTCATCCCAACTACACTCGTACTTGCGTTACACCTATCGCCCCTTCTTCGCCATCTGCTCTTTACAGTTTTGAACTTTACGAGAATTTATTTTAGACTTATTGCGGTGCTGCACTGCGTGTTACGACACATAACACGCTCCATTATGTCATATCGAAAATAGAATTTGTGAAGCGCGTCATTTTTGTCTTGAAATAGTAGTATGGAAATATGGAACCGATATCGATTCGGATAAAGGATACGGTTTGTGTGGTTGCGTTTCATTTGAATGAATCGCATTTTTTGTCCCTTTAAAGATAATAACAACATTTTCCTTTTAGACAATCTAAAATATTCAAATAATCCTAATTTTAAATTCTATTACCATCAATAAAGTTTTCTTCATTAATGAAATAAGAAAATTACGAGTTTTACATTCAATCAGCCCGAAAAGTAAACGTCTAACGGATATCGATTGCGAGAAACTTTAGTTAAATAGCGGATGAAAAGTTTGCCTCCGTCGACCTGAACTGAATGGACGACGACGGACCGAGGATTCATTACCGTTCACGAACAGGTAACTAACTTTGATGAGCAAGATTAAATTTTAATTTGTTAAAACGCAAGTTTGAATTCTCAATCGTAACGACAAAGTAGCACTCAACAAAATCTGATGATACTCACCTTTAGAAAGTTATGAAACTTTCAGGTAATTTCAATATCCATAGTTCAGTTCACACAAAAATTGTTCAAAGACACATCAAATCCGTGGTTCGTTATGCAATCAACTCGCAAACAAATCAGCAAGTTTGCGAGTAAACACACTGTGGCTCGAATGTGGAAGGTCCGCGAGCTGAGTTCGGGAGAGTCGGGAGCGCGGTCGTATCGTGAGGGAGCGACTAGAGCGTCCCCTCTCTCGGCGCCGACTGGAGCACGGATCTCGACGGAGTCTGCGTAATAGAACGGCATCCCTACAGATTGCTATATGGGAATAAACGCTAATAAATTACGAACATCGTATACGCGTAACGCGAACGGCACTGTGCTCTTGATTAGTTTGAAGTCAGCCGCTAATGTGTTAGACATACACCACAACGGCTTTTGAACATCGCCACCGTTTAGTTCACTCAATAACTTGATTCATTTATGTTCGCTTTTTATTTTGTAGGTACGGTGCTGTGCTGTAAATGACTCTCTCAGTATCCCCATTGAGTGCTATTCAGAGTCGTGAAGCTGATATCTTATGATTCTTTGTAGCTTCATTATAAACTTGCTGGTGCACTTTAAAAATACGAAGCTTTTTTACTTATTATTACTTACTTATTTACTTTAAGTTAACGTTAAAACAGAATAATGGAACTTTTGATGCAACTTCTTTCAGCTTTTTACAACTACAACTAATGCTTTTTTTAAACATGCTTCTTCTTTCATCTCCCTAATAGAACTCTAGACTCTTATGTGATAACCATGTAAATAAATGCCTGACGCGCGATTGTGGTTTGTGTACATAGTTAGCAAGTTTGTTACCTGATTGATATTCTTTCTTCGTCTGAAGGGGTCAAGGGGTGCTGAAATACATAACTCTCCGAAAAAGATTGCTTTTGTGAGGGAAAAAACACGTGCTTATTTTATTGTTCTTTTTTATTTCTTAGTGATTATGGAACAAAAAGAAAGAAAGATAGTTAGTTTGAAAAACGTCAAAACTTTAAAAGACTTTTTTATTGAAATAGCTATGTATATTTTGTTTTTAGGTTATCTTAAAGGATAGACATGAATTGGTGTCTTTATAATATCACGAAGAAATTGAGTCAAACAAGAAGTGAATCAACTACCAACGCATAACATCAGCTGAAATAGGTCTACCTACATACCAACAAAGGTAATCGAAAACAAAGAGATTATTTAATTAACATATTTCTTCAAGCTTAAATCACAATACTATCAAACGAACTACATGTTAACAAGCATCAAATTCCGAACACATTAAGCCAACGCTTGGCCTGTTGTTGTTATTCCCATAATGTTAATTAAAAGCTGGGATAACTGTTCTTATGAATGAGATGGCGTTTTGAACAAACATTCGGGTTCATGTTTTTGTTTCATCTATTCTATTTTCATAATGCAAAACGGGTTATTTGCGTTGCTCTTCCGGGCAGCGGCTGCCGGCGCGGCGGCAAAAGTTACGTGCGGGAGCAAATAAGAACTAAGAACTTTCTTTCAGCGCGTCTCGTGGTCTTCGATTTAACTAATCGAAAAGGACTTTTGTAAAGTTATGGCGAAGAAAACAATATTATTGAGGTAAAAATATTTTAAGTTCCTACTTTGTTTCTTTGTTTGTGTTTGTGTTCTATTAAAAAGTGCTTTTGAGAGTTGGACTTTTTGGGAATTGAACATTTTGATAATTGGACATTTTGGAGTTGGACATTTCAAGAATTGGACATTTTGCGTTTGGACATTATGACACCGTTGGACATTTTGACCCTGAACGTTACGACCCTGAACGTTACGTTATGTCGACATCGAATAGGTAGTAGTGTAACTAGTGCTACACTATTACCTATTCGATATCACTAAACTAAAACCGTCACTTCAAAATTAAAGTATCGCTGTCGTACCTAGAAGAAATCGATTTACTAAACTCCCTAATTCAGGACTCAAAGCTATTATTCAAGACTATATGAACCGACCAGACTATAACGCAATGCCTTATATAGGTATACCTCTAGATTGGTTAAATCGAATACAGAACGTTATTTGCCAACGCATCGCCGAGCGTACGAGTATAACTGGGAATATGAATGAACCCTTTCACTCTACCATTAGCTTCGTTACCTAAGCATAGTAAGCATCGGTTCTCAGTGCGTTGGTTTATTCACCGTGTACGATTTACGTGCAGTTCTGAGAAATTCAAGTATTTCAACATGTTGTTAATAAAATAGTAGCATGTGTTACAAATTAAAAATTTCAAAAATCATTTTATTTCAACCTATTTAGGATCATATTATTGTTGTACATTTGAAATTGTAGCGGTTACACCGCTACATACGAACTACGCAGCAAAGAAATTACGTCACACAATTCCTACATCGCGCAGTTAGAGTTTACCGAGCGAAAAACTATGTTTTTAGACTATCCGAAATCAACTTACGGGCAGTTGCCCGTCAGACAGAACACCAGTCTGGTCGGAGGATCCTCCCTTTTCAATAGAGGATGAGTGAACTTTACACCCTGTTCCTCATGCCCCTAAAAATAAAATTCTAATTCAAATTCCAATTATAACATAAAAATAATTAATTAAGTAATAAATAAAATAATTAATTAAGTAATTAAAAATTATAAAATTAAATTAAAATCATAAAGTAAAATTAAAATAAATAAAAAAAAGATTAATAATACGCATGCTTCTGAGTCATTTGTTTGTTTGTCATGACAATAATCATATAAAAATGTTTAATGTACTGACAATCAAACCTGTCCACAAATACGCACAGGATGGTGTTGGAGGTGGTCCGGGGCCTGCGCCCTCAGAGATGTGCACCGCTTTCGCATAGTCGCGTCGCCGTCGTGTATAAACAGTCGACACGGGCGTCGGATAACATCTCTGACGCGCTGCAGTGCCGGGGCAGCCCCAACAACACCCTGAACGCATTATTATACTGAACACGGAGAGCATTGTACTGCTTCTGGGTATATGATCTCCACAGGCTGGCTGTGTACATGGACGTACAAAACGCTCTGAAAAGAGTTATTTTGACGGCCCCCGAACAACGAACAAACCTTTGGGCGATCATATTGGCCCTCACAGACAATGCCCTCCGCTCCCTATCGATGTCGGCATAGTATCTTAGGTCAGAGGTCACGATATGCCCGAGATATTTAAACTGTTGAACTCTTTTTAAGTTGACACTGTTCAATCTAATAGGTACTAGATTAGGTAATTCGGGCAGCTCTGACCCCTGGCCTGAAAGACCATGCATTCACCTTTCTTGAGCAAACCGTGATCCAGTGACTAACGCTCGCAGATGCCCAGCAACCTGGACAGACCACACACCGAGGTCAAGGTTTGAGTTAAGTACAAAAAACATTATAACCAAAACGATGATATGTAAAAAGATTAAAAAAATATGTCATTGATCTTTTTAACCGACTTCAAAAAAAGGAGGAGGTTCTCAATTCGTCGGAATGTTTTTTTTTTTATGTATGTTCCCCGATTACTCGAAGACGGCTGGACCGATTTCGAAAATTCTTTTTTTATTTGAAAGGATATACTTTCTAGTTGGTCCCATTGTCATCAAGTCAGGATTGGATGATGGAATCCTGGAGAAGTCGAGGGAACTCTTGAAATATTATAGGCACACCTATAGCGATTTAGGTATTTTTTATAGTAACTCTTGAATTTGCTCTCGAAAAGCACCATTTAGTGAAGTGGAACTGATGATGAAGACCACAGATGGCCACCGGAACAACTCAATAATACGTATTTCACGGGTTGCGATTACTTTAATATGGTTGCCAAGCAATTTATGCCCGTCACAATGCGTAGGGTGAAGAGGAGCTGATGGCGAAGTACCAGAAGAACTCCTCAACAATGAACGTCTCTGCATCGGGAAAAGCAATATTTTGTAAAGGGTGATGAGCAGTTGACATTAGGCTATTGTCACTTAGATAAATTACAAACCGACCCACTAAAAAGCGAGAAAAAAAACTTTTTTAACAAAAAAACAACCGACTTCCACTATAAAGTAAAAAATAACTAAAATTTCGGAAGTCGGTGGCATGTAACGAATATCCGTGTCTTTGGTTTTGAATTTTCGTTTTTGCCACCGACTTCCGAAATTTTAGTTATTTTTTACTTTATAGTGGAAGTCGGTTGTTTTTTTTGTTAAAAAAGTTTTTTAAATGATACGTCCAATTTTAGGGTTAACAAAAATCGGTTTAATGGTATAGTTACCTACCTACTTTGTATGTGGACAGAAGTATTACAGCTTTCATCATAATTATTTAATTATTCTACCAGGTATTTATAGGCTGGATAGGTTAATTCTCACGTAGGTAGGTATACAATCAGTTAATCAAATAGTATTGAAACGTTTTACTGCGCATATTTGTTGTTTTACAAGAACAATCAGCGCTAATTATTAATAATATGCAAACGAAGCAGTCACAGGTGGGGCTGGGGACTATTAAAACTGTGCACTCGCCAACCACAATAGAACAAGAACGTCATAAGAGAAACTTTGAGAAATTCGTATTAATGAAACTGCTTAGCAGAATTAGACGAGCGTGAGTTTTGTTGGTTAAATATATTCACTGTGGATTTTTCTTGCAACTTGTGGTTAAGGAATTAAATAATAATACTCAAAAGTTTACCAAAATTTACTCAGGTAATTAGAATCATACATACAGTAAAATTAACATCACTAACACAAATTTGGATGTTTTGTAATGGATAGTCTGAAATAAAGTCATTAAATATTATGTCACCGTAAGAGAACATCGTTACTTTATAAGCTATCCAGCGAGACTTTGAAGTATTGAAAAATTGTTACCTGTTACAAACCAATTTACCATTTAGAATAATATAGATATTAACAGCTAGTATGGGAAAATGCAATACATAACATACATTTAACATTTTAAAAGAGTTCTGCATACGTAAACTACCTTTACCTTTACCTTATGGAAGGGGCGACTAGAATCAACACTATTTTTTTTGTAAATTTTGACGTTCAAAAGTGCCTTACAAGGGTCTATTTGCAATAAATTATTTGACTTTGACTTTGACAATAATAGTAAGTATTAGTAATTTTCGTTAAAATTATAAAAGCCTTCTCCCGTGCTAAACAAATAGTAAAGGTCATTAAACAGAATTCATAACTATCCTAACACGCATTCTATACATGTGTTCCGCAATTCTCGCCTAAAAATAGATCACCTCATTTCTTCATGGGAAGTCGTGGGTGGTGTAAGAAGCAAATAAAGCACAATATCTGCATTGTGATATGTTGCGGACACATTGTTTCTAAAGATATACCTTCCTACGACTGCCCGTTATGTGTAACCGCGAAATTAACAAATGATGTTATTCTAATGGTATTTACGTATACCACTTGGTACAGCCATGCAACAACCCTCAGCTCATTTATAATGGATAAACCATCATTTCTGACAATTCGATAGGTTTGATAGTGGCCCTTACCCCGCGTCCTAATACAAGCAATCGTCGCGCGAATGCACGATTGTCGCGTTAATATGTCACTTATTTGTTCAGAAAACCAGCGGGCGTTCTCTGTCGGTGCGCTACGTGAAATGACACGCGCTATACGCGACACGTTGAGACATTCGGGTTCGCTGAACAAAACGAACGCAACGATAGCGTATTCTCTTCACTATGATAGCTTATTAGGACACAGGGCTTTAAACTCCAACGTCTGCTTCAGACGCTTACTAAATGAAAAATGGCGAATATGTCAGACAGTTGATCCCATCCGAAATACATTTAAAATTAGTAATGTCAGACTGACAATGAACATACCGTACGATTATCCGCTTTTTAAATATACCAAAACCCTTTCAACACAAGTCATAAAAATTTTTAAGAACCTACATCCATAAGTATTTTATATTCACATTTTGTTTTATAACATTACCTATTCGAACGAATACATTTTGTACTGTTTCAGGGCTACGTACCTTCGCCAATATCGGTACAAACTTATGTCCTCTATAACTTGAGTCATCTCGAGGGAAATAAGGAAAGGCAGGAAATACGCTTGAGAACTCGCACAAAATATGTCCCCATCTTTTATTATTTACGTTATTCATGAAACTTTAATAGTTATACGTTTATCTCTTGATGGTTAATAGAAATTGGAGGTGCTTGTAGCTAAGTAACAGATCGATCGAAAGAGGTTTGGGTACGCTTGCCGAGGTCGATCCCTGGATTGGTGACCATCCGTTTTACATCGAGACCTCTCCAAGTCCAAGCCTCAGGTAGAACTCCGCCACTCCGTCACTCGTGAATCCCGCCAGCCACTTATAGAGCTATGGCAATAATTGTGAGCAGTCAGAAGCGTGATAGTCTGACAACAAGAGATACCAACAAGAGGTATTGTGTGTTACCCCGAATCTAAGTTGTAGTTTATTTTTGATCTGCTGTGTAATTATATTAGGTGCTTTTTAGTCTGTGCTAAATAAATGTATTTTCTTTCTTTCTTTCAAATAGGCAGTTGCTCCATGAGAAATACTTGTATTCAGCTGGATCCGGTTGGACTGGAAGCCGATCTCTACTGCCTAGTTGGTAAAAGGTAAGGCAGATGATGATAGCTAATAGAAATTGCACATTACTGTAATTTTGTGAGAGAACTCTTGGAGCGTAACCACGTGACCTATTAACTTAAGCGCTATTATACTTATTACTGTGGTATTGCTGTAATTAGAATGAAAGCGAATTTGGGATCAAGTTTAATCCTATTGCTAATTTGAATTTACTGTGATAAATATTTATTGCGATACCGACATCATTTTAACCTAAACTGAACCTACGGAAGACCTTTTAGTTCGTTATTTTTGTCTCTGTATATTTAGCCTTTGACTGCGCTTTCCTATGTCTGTGCTGGTCTTAGATCAACATACATAGGTAAAGGTACTAAGTATATCTATAACGTCGCTTCGTTCAAATCAATCCGAATTCTAGATTTAAACTTAATTGTACCTAATCAGCATTCCATCAATAATTTAATTATTAATTAAATCATGCAAATTGAACAAAAGATGAACAAATGAATGAAATGAAATTGTTTATTCTATTAAAATAAGTAAGTAAGTAACTAATAGTAGTAAGAAGAAATGGCGATACAAATTCAGGAGTTAAAGTCTCTTTTAAAGTAATCTTGATCAGGCCATTTGAGGACCATGTAGATTAGTGTCTGAAATGTTATTTTGAGGAAAAAAACACAGATTTGAGTGGACTTGTCCAGTCAGTGCAAGCATTTGCAATGAGGTTATACAATACTAGAGGAGAAGTGGACGGCACAAAAGCGTCACCACTACTTAGGTGTCCGCAGGCATATCTGAATTCAGTTGTCAGCTTGACGTCAAGTGAGCAATTGCTTAGCGATAAAAAATAAAAAATGGTGGAATTTGCGGTTAAAATTAGTATGTCACGGTCTGAAAGGATTAATATAGCATGTGGTGTTACATTTCACAATCAAGTTTGCTAAATTTTCTTCAGATTATCCAAAAAACATTACAAAACGAAATAAATTTAGCAAACATTGTTTTTGCGATCAATGTTACCAGGAAAAACGATGTTGATTTTGCCAGACTGTTGGGAGTTTAGTGAATGACGACATGTAAAAATATTTCGTACTCTTTTAACTTTTATCATTTATTTAGTAGGGATAGATGTAGTAGTGTCTATAAAACTGCACATAACTAGGTATTAAAACGCTCGTATTTTAATACCCCAACAGTTTCATAAACTACTACTAACTATTTATTAATTGATGTTATTGTTCTAAGAAATTTGAACTGGAGGAGGAGCTCGTGGCTAAGTAATAACAGCCGCACGGGTCGATCCATCAGGTTAAGCTACGCTTGCCGGGATTGGTCTGTAGATGGGTGACCATCTTTAAATACCGAGACTAATCCGTGCCTCGAAAGCACGTTAAGCTGTTGGTCCCAGCTGTCATTCGTGGATCTTGTGACAGTCGTTACCTACGGGTCGTCAGAAGCTCGAAAGTCTGACAACCAGTTTTACAGGTATAGGTCTGATAAGCAGTCGCTCCATGTAAAATACTGGTATTCAGCTGCATCCGGTTAGACTGGAAGCCGATCCCAACATAGTTGGGAAAAGGCTAGGAAGATTGATTTAGATTATTCTAAAAAAAGTGAATGTCGCTGGTTAGTGCGTTACATCACTTTAATTAATTTAATCGATTGTTATGAATATATAAATTATATATTCCATTATGAACATTATTATTTGTCACAAATCTTAAAACTTTTGAAACATTTTTTTTTTGCCTATGTTTTGTAAGTATACCGTAATCCTTGTAAATTTTTTAAAATCTTTTAACTACACCCATGCTATAAGTCCTCTATAAAAGTTCCTGAAACAGTTAGTTTATTGCCAAAATTAAAACAGCCAATGTCATAGTAACCCTAATGACATCCAAACGGGTGTTATAATGTTGTACTAAATTTCATAATGCAACTCGTTTTTTACTCATCGAACAGCCACATTCTCGTGGTATGTTTATGAATTTCAAAAGAAGAACATTGTCATGCACGCGCGTTTCACAATTAGAAAAGGTTGAGTAGGTTCTTCGAATTCACGTCGTATCCCGCCATTTTTGTTAGATATTAGTATTGCAAAAATTTATTACTTTGTTGTTTATAGAGGATTCATATCATGGGTGTAGGATAAAGTCTTGAATGCAACTGTTATAATTAGGTATTAAAACACTCATGTGATACTATTTTTTAAAAACCCACATTCGTGTTTTAATACCACTTGTTATACCCCCAGTTGCATAAGTAACTATTATCTAGTGAAAGTTCCATAACACAACCTTTCTATAGTACATAACTAATTGATTCAATAAAACCTTCATTCATTCTGGGCAAATTATGTTGATAATTGGCAACTCTGGTCGTTTTTCCGATAGCAATGTCTTGTCTCATTCCAACGTCATTAGTTTGACGGTAGAAGAAATGAGACAAACATAGATTATTTTGACAGATTGACATTTTATGTATCCGTTTCAAAGCTACGTCTTTAAACTCGTAAGTGGTGACATTTTTCAGAAATTCTTTGTAGGACGCTGCTCCTCTAGTTGTATAACCTCATTGAGCATTTGTCACTAATTGTGGAGCTCAACTCGGAACTTAAGGAGCTTAACGACTTTACGAACAATACCAAAGAAAGGACATTTGGGTAGACCGCATAAAGTCGACTGCGAAACCATCATTAAAACTAATTGAGAAAGAAAAGAAATAAAAGAGATTAAATATCCAGAAAACAAAATATAAGTACCTAAGTACTAATTTTATAAATATTGACGTCTCAAACAAGATAAAGACAAAATTCATTATTATTTTATGAGGCATCTTATTTTGTGAATCGATGAATCTTTCATAACAATTTAAAGACTCATTGGATACCCTCATGTCCATCTGCTTCAGTTCGCAAAACAATGAACACATCGAGCCAGACATTTCGTTCACCTCTTACATAAAAACAACTCACAGTGTCTTTATAAAAGAGAACTACCAATAGACTGTTCATTTTAAAGTGTTTGACATCGCTTACTCCGCGTAAATATTAGTTTCAATCTTGGAAAGAGGTTAATAAGCTGTTACGGGGGAAATGAAACGAGAAAGCACGTGAATGTGGGAAAGTCCTTGTGCTGCAAACTCTAGTAATTGAGTGTGCCGGGCCCGGATGTTTGTGCAGCCAGCAAGAACTTTTTATCAGCGACGATTGGCGCACCAGTGTCGTATAACTGCACTATGTACTCCTAGTACCTACAGCGACGTACAACTTTACAAAAACTTATATAAGAACCACTGAGAATGTTCTCGTGAATGGTCTTTACCGCATACAATGGGGTAATACTGCTTCGCTTCATTGAATAAGTTTAATAAGATTTCACAACGCCTGCTAAGGTATACCTGTATTTTCCTGTTAGACTGCTCTGTAGAGAAGTTGGAGAGAAGAAATTAGGCGAAGAGACATTCATATTGATGACATTGTAGATTTGTTACTGAAAAGTTGAAAAGTCTTTATTTCGGTTTGTGAGGAACATCATGACCAAAAACGGATGAATCCCAAAAGAGGATAGATAGACCTCTTGTTAGCAGAAATATCTCGATAACAAACAGCGGTGTCTGAGTCATGAAGTGGGACGTGGTCAATATAATTCAATTAACCCCCGTATCGTACCGTTGCGCCGAAATTCCTGGATCTTCACAATCTGAAACTTTCGTTGGAACACAACTGAACAACAATATGCGGAGGCATCTTTTTTATCGACGAAAACGCACTAGAGTGCACACAAACCACAAATAGAAGAACCTACAAAAAATTGTACTATTCCGGCACATGCTGACCGATTGTCGGAGACAGGAAACGTCAAACGGAAAAATTCGGAACGAGATTCCGTTGGTGACCTACTTTTAGTCGGTGGAATCGTTGACCGATACGATCGGACCAACAAAAGTGCACTAAACTATCGCCCAATTGCGACAAGTAGCTAACTCATCGTTTATAAGCAGATTCCTGAACTGACTTTTACAACTTAGGTAGGTGACTTCTTATTGGCTTGGTGCCACGGTCTTCTTCTTTGATCACTGTTAGCTAATAGATTCATAATATTAACTTTGTCTTTTAAAATATGGTCACTTACTAACTTTTCTTGTCTTTATCAGCCTCGAAACACGGTTGGTAGATAGAATACCGGTTTTCAGATTTGCGGGACTGCCCGTAACAATAACATAATATAGGTTTTCGAAAGCCCAACGTACCTCCCAAGGCACTGAAAGGTCACAATGTGAATGTTTAAGCTCATTGAACCGTCACTCGTCCCACGTTCGTCGTACGTCTCCCGGAACCGGACGATTGATTTACCCGGTATGCGCAACTCCCACTTCCTTGATGAAAATACATGATTGCCTACCAAATTATATTTCCTTATGATGTTTCAAGCATAAAATGGCGTCCGAGATAATCGTAATTCCATTATTTCGGCTTTGTGTTCTCCTCAAAGTCAATGACAGCCAAATTGCTGTTGCCTATAACTTACATCTATTTGTATAAATTGTGAGGTTAGCATGAAGAGCACAGAAATATGGCCATTATTAGATTCCTTTCAATGGTTTTTACCCAAATGTTTGACTATAAAATGCCTACTATAGAAGAAAATCCTTTTAAGACCGGGCCGAACACGTAACTTTACTTCTTAGATCGCCTGATCTGGGCGATAGTAGGTGTATTAGATTCACGATCTCGTAACGATTTCTTATTTACCAATAACGAATCCCATTTGGAGCAAATGATTAAATTGGCCCTAAAGCTCTTAGTGGGTTAACTCGATAAAATTCATTTTGAGAACCAAGTGGAAGGTGAGCAAAAGTAGTTTTGTACGCACTAAAAGCTTTTTGCTTGTAAGTCCCGAATGGCCGCCACACTTGTACTATTCAATTACGTGTGTAATTAGATTACACGGTTATTGTATACAGTAATTATGTACGAACAACCTTTGTCGTGTTTCTAACTCTATTACTACATAATGAAACCAATACTACTACAATAATAATATTGTTAACACACACCACTTCAAAGTGTTCAGATCTCAGTGTATTTGAGTACTCAGTTCATATAGACATTCAATAATTATTCTATTCGAAGCAGTTTACGTGTGTCAGTCTTTATTGCTAAAAGGATGTAAGCAATTCGCAACAATTGAATCATTCTTCATTTAACTAATTCGACCGAGTAAATGGCTATTGTTAAGGCAGGTTAGGAGAACAGATACAGAAGTTATAAATAAGACTACAAAAAAAAAATGACCAATACGTAGAAAGTAAAATAATAAGTATCGAGGCTTTATATATTCAACAAAAAAAAGTATCTGTTTAAAAGCCGAAGAGAGTTCTACACATTCTTCACTCTTCAAGTATCTTACAAATAATGAAGAACAAAATGATATTTCGTTTGATTAGTTACATAAGCATTAGATTAATGAAAACAATTAGAACGTGTCTCCTATTACAGCTCAACTACGTATAAGTAATTATCATAAGCTATTTTCATTCTGTGCACAAATTTAATTAAGAACATTATTTAAGAGCTGTCCGAGTTTGAGAAAACAGAAAAGTTATTTGTCGGAAAGCCCCAATTAAGGGCAAAGCTTTCTGGACTTAATCCAATAAACCTACTCATTTAGTGAACGGAATGAAAGGTAAATAATTTTAGGGACTCCCGCGGATTGTGCCACGGAGTTTTGTTTTCCAAACGAAGGGTTTGGGAATAGGAACATGTGTAAACTATTCGTGTACGAAACTAGTTCGTGTTATAACTAAACCTTTTAGTCAAACTGCGAACAATCTCTAAAGTTTACGACCTAAATAGTTTTGCTGAAACATCGTTTTCATTTTATGTAATGTAGCAATCGTTTCTCGATCAACGCTCATCAATAACAAATAAGGGGATTAGTGAAAGAGTTGAAAGGTTATCGATAAGGTTAATAGGTACATGATCTATAAACATTTGACACTAGATAGTGTGTTAGAATCGATTACTCGATGTGGAACAGAATCCAATTACTGCAATGACAACAAGGTTGCTCGATTTGAATTGACGATTCGATTTTTGAACTATTTTTAATTTCATTATATTTTTCAACGTAACATAGTATGAAGTTACATGCAGCTATTGAATTGAAACACGTGTTAGTGCTCATCCTCGATTATTTTCTGAAAATGAACACCTATTCAGAAGTGCTCGAAATATTTTCAAGCGCTATATTCAATTGGAATTGAAACATACTCGTATATGTATGAATCAAGTACAACAAAGTGCAGTTGAATTAAAAAACCACCCAAGTCTGTGTCACGATGACGGGTTCCGTAGTTGTGATGAATTTATCTCAAGAACAAACTTTACTAAAAATGTTCTCCCATACATAACGTAACGTAACGGTTTATTCTCCAACTTTAAATATGTTAGTTTGTAATCGCAGAAAAATATATTTGTATGTGATAAAACTACAATTTTCGGAAATTTTCCTTACTTGTCTTGCTTCTTGCGAAACATAATTCTAGCTTAACGGGAAGTACCCCATAGATTTTGATTTATTTGCGAGTATCTAAATAATGTCGCATAAATGGCCATATTTTTTTATATTGCGTTGACTTAGAAGCTTGATTTTTTTAAAGCTCCAGTGAACCTAGACCTACGTTTTTTATATAATAGTTTCAACTTAAAACCTCCACGCGTTTCTGAAAAAAAGGGACTTGACAGACTGACAGACAGACAAACGGGTGAACAACGAAGTGATTCTATAAGAGTTCAATTTTTTCCTTTTGAGGTACAGAACCCTAAAATGAAATGATAATATAAGAAAATACCGCTTGACCGTTACAGTGGACATCAGGTGGGCATAACAATTAAAATTCTATTGTGACTCGTTAATGACAGCTGAAGGTATAAGTCACGAGCAGCTGCAAACTTTTAAATTTTTCAAGATCATCTCTCCTCTTTGCCGTAATATACACACAAACCCACTCTCGCATTTATAATATAAGGTGGGTTTGAGCAAATATCAGAAACCATTGTACTCGTAAATCTCTATTATTCTAACGTATATGAGACGAGACAATGAGATCCGACGGAAAATTGAGGTCTCTAATATAACTCGAAGATTCGGTAAAGTGAAGTGGCAGTGGTCACGTAAGTCGCAGGACATACCGCAGGAATGGACGAATCTTCCGATGCTTGCGGGAAAATATTGGGATGAATTTGGAGTGTTCTTGGAACAGGTAAACCGGCTTCGAGTAAGCCCGACCTCGATAAAATTGCACTTGTTTACGTTGGTGCGGATTCCTTCATTATTCTTCATTCTCTTTTTTTTTGCTGTAGGTAAATGGAAGAATAATAAACACGGTTATGATCAAGCAATTAATGAGAGACAATTTTCTTCGACATTCGATGATCAATGAAATCAGTGACTCACGGTTTAGTAATTGGCTTTCGATCGAGTCTATGTTCTAGTAAATAAAAGTTTTGATACAACAAGTGAATTACGGATTGCATTAGATGGAATGAAAGAAAAGCAATACTAACCTTTGTTCACTGATCTTACATTGCGACGTGATCATCAATGTGCACGGTCTTTGTAACTCTGAAATAATATGCTGCTACTGCTGGCCATCCGCTCTGCTAGTTTAGATGAACAAAGCGGGCAATCGGTCGTTAATAGGTACTACCATTCTAGTTCAGATTTTTTAATAGGGATAAGGATAAATCTTTGACAGCTCATAGCGGCCATATTAGATTGTCTATTGGCGCAATTTTTTGACAGATGAGTCATTCAAAATGTTCGGCGTATAACAATATGAGTCGCTATGCAATTGAACAGCGCGTTGAAATGATTAAAGTGTATTATCAAAACGGCAGTTCAAATCGTCAAACGTTTCTTTTGAAAGATCAACGGGGTCCTGATCTCAAGATTCGGGGACAAGACATGGTCTCCAAGATTATGTGAAATCACTGGTGTATGCAAACAAGCCGAGAACTGTCGAAGACCTAAAGAACATCACACGCATCATCAATGAGATAGAGGTGCCATTATGTCAAAAAGTGATGGAAACTTGGACCTCTCATATTTAGGGTACCATACAAAGCCGAGGCGGTCATTTAAATGATAATTATGGTATTCTATACAAAATGCCAAAAAGTAAGCCCGCAAAAAAAGAAAATATAATCTATAATTGCAAACAATCAATGTATTTTTATTTCAACTCAAATATACCGGTCCCTATTGAAAATCCTGTATTATGAAGGACAGGTAGATCCTACTATAATATTATAAATGTGGGTTTCTATGTTTATGTTTGTTATTCAATCACGCAAAAACGGCTGAACGGATTTAGATGAAATTTGGTACACAGAAAGTTTATAACCTGGAATAACCGGAGTTTGTTTCCGTGGGATAATTTCCGACCTCCACGCGGGCGAAGCCGCGGGCGAAAGCTAGTATATTATAAATTGAACTAGCTGATAACTCAAGTAAGTCCATAATCAGTCACTGCGAAGAATGTGTCTTCCAATGGCTGGAGAAATGCTCATAAACACTCTTTACGGATGGATCGGGTTTCGTAGTTTCTCGTTCGCCAGATAGGACTTTTGCTCACGTTATGATTTCTGATATCTTTTTATACCAAATCTGTCTTCCTCTGAAACAAAACAAAATATTTTTTTAAATATATTCTCTTCAACGTCAATCAGAATTCCCAGTAGGTAATCCCGTTGAATCAAAGTGCCTATCTGACGCGACTGCTCAATACATCACTTTCACTTAGTACCTATTCGCCAATCTCGATGACCGATACAATTCTAGAGAGGGCTAAGATTTATCCGGTCTCTGGTGTAATTATGCTGTCGTTTCGAATTATTGTCCAGTCATTCATCTTAGTAGAAATGCTTCGAGAACTAAACGTAGGCATTGGGCATTTTTTTCCAAGAAATGTTTAGTAACAGTCTGGTAGATTACAACAGGGCTGCCTTACCTTCTATTATATATTTGGGTCCTGTCGTAGCTGGTATACTGTGTATCACTGCTTCTTCGAGATGCTAAGGAGAGGTTTTGCACTTGGACATAGATGTTAGTTTACATATAGTTAAATTTTAGCCTAACCTACCACTGAGTTTACGGAACACTGCCAAATGGCATTCAAAATCACCAACCGTGCATTCCGAATGAGTAATGGCAACTTAGTTCAGAGATGGAAATACATTGATCAGTAAATGTGTGGAGTGCAACGCATAATAATGTTTCATCCTCTGCATTACTACATATCATTGTTACATCGCGACCGCAGTACTTACCTAGCGTGATAGTTCGGGCAATTTATTGCTTTTCATGAGTCCCCAGATACTTTGCGAATTCATCAGTGTTTTTCGTGGAAGTTTTAAATACATTTTGCTGTGGATTTTAGTAAAACTGCATATATTTTCTGTATAGATACTAATAGAATGGTTTACTACCTAAACCGCGCTGAACGGTGCTCATCCAACATAGCTCCCACTCTTGTTTCTTTTAGAAGCTCTCTAAGTAAAAGCATGAAAACTTTTGCTCAGTTTAACATTTTCTATTCAAATTTTCCGTACGCGGCTCTCACAGCACGCGTTCGTTAGCAAAATGCATAATGCAACGTCATCCTCGTAGACTCGGCCCGTCGAACGAGCCAAAAGTGAAATTTTAAGAAAATCCAACGCGTTTATTTTCACACGACTGCGAATAAAACGGTTATATTTGCGTAACGACCAGTTGCTTTTTAATAATATAGCCTACGCTGAAGAAGGAGCTGTATTCAGGGGATTGGAGTAATCTTCTGTTCTCCGTTATCTATATACTGTGATTACTAGACTGTTAACACATGTGAAGGAGAAATGGGCTATGGTCATAACCCATTATATAATAATAATAATAATAACCCCACCGCCGTATCTCTACGTTGCCGTCGTGGTGGGGCTTGCGCGCTCCAAACTCTAGGTCTGTGCCGATAGAGTTTACTTTGTCGGAACGGGTCTAGAATGAGGAGCCAGACCAAGAGAGATACAGAAAACCGCAGGGCAGCATGTGGCGAGCTGTTGGGCAGTAGCGACCCCACGGACCCTATCTCCCGGGAGAAATCTTGTTCCTCATCTCTGGCTTGCCTTTATTGGCCGGCTGGAGTGAACACTGACGAGGAACAGAGCTCCCACCTCATTCTTGCCTTAATTGGCCGGCTTGAGTGGAGATTCGCAAGAGCAAATGTGCTCGAAGGAAGGAAGTATTCCAGTAAGATGCTGGTAGGGATCTTGACCGTACTTCCGGGATTGTCCTGATAGCCGTGGAATACCGCTCCACTCCTCATAAGCACCTCAGGACATGTTGCCCCCTTGTCGCTACGACACTTTGTGCAAGCGACCGTTTTCGGGGGCCCATTATTGAGTGTGCAAGTCACCCCCTGCCATTTTATCCGTGTATATATAAAACATTGATCAGGCAGGGGCCATAGTCCTTCCATAGTTCCAGGTCACCAGTCAAATTTAGCCACCCAAACCCATAGTCCATTAAATTTGTTTCCATTTCCTGCAATAGTCCTACACCAACCGGGGGTTGTCCTTGGGTGCACTTGCACAGTGCATACAGGGATAATCGCCGGTTGGTGCCTCATTTCATTAAACACGTCTAACGGGCCTCTGCGAGTTGGCTTTGGCCCCTCGTACGCCTTCCAAAGGTCCGGGACCCCAGGGTCCCGAGATATGTAGACATATAAAATAAAATAATAATAATAATACCATTTATTTCAGGCAACACAGGCCCATAGAAAAAATACCTTAACCTAAACATCCTACATATTTTAATATAGACAAAAACTAGTGTTAATAAATAAGGCTTAGACTATGTTAGTAACACTTCATTCAGTCTGCACTAGCTTGACTTTGTGCTGTCCTGTGGAATTTGTCCGCGGAAGCGACGGAACACCACAAAATAAACTCAGAATAACACTTTATTTGATTACAGAACGAAGCTCAAGGCAGCACGTCTACGAGCAGCAGCCCCACTTTCTATCACAAGACCCCATGAGGCAGTATTTACCTAATATGATCTCTTAATCGCCGCACCGTACCCATGGGAGGGAAAAGGAATGGGATGGCTTATTCTTCGCTGGAAACTACAGATATAAACCGAAGTGGCTCATAGATAACGCTAACCAGATAAAAGTAACTAGCTCATTTACTGTAACGGGCGGACGTGGTTGGCTTTGCGGTTTTAATTTCTGCTTACATTGAAATCCAAAAGCAAAATTAATTTCGTGAATGTTTATGAAAGAGTTTGTTTTAGAGCTGGGAAAGGCGCTACCTCCCAGGAGGGCTAACATAGGTAATATTTAACCTTAAATAATGTAATATAATAATATGTAGTGAATCAGAGCAGGCTGCTAACGTCCTTACTAAACGGACGCCAAACCTGGCTCGAAGAGTTTGAGGATGAATAGGAGATGATTTTGTCTGTACCGTATGTCTGGATTATAAATGTATGAATTTTTTGTATCGATTAGGTATCTATATTGTTACTGGCCGAAGGTGGATTATGTTGAAACAAAAATACACACAGTGGTGAAGCTGCCTATTCTCTTGAGATAGGTAATACGTCTCAGTCATATTTTTCGATCGGACCAAGCATTTTCTTTGACATAAAGGTTGACAGGTAGAAAATGCCTTTGGCATTAAGACTGCCTCTGTACATTTGTGTGCCTGAAGTATTCAATAAATAAATAAAGTAGCTGCCCTGAAATATTATTCCTAAATGTAGGAATAACATATAATAGAGTAACGTTTACAGATTACAGTGTCAAATGCACGGCAAAGTTTACAAAGTCTCGTGGAGTAACGCCCTAAAGGTCTTCATGCAAACATACTTATGTTATTACAGTTTGCTTACCTATCACACACAATGCCGTGGGATATAATGGGAGAGGCAGAAATGATCTCAAACAAGGATTTATACCAATAGGGCTGTTTGAAATGGACCATTTGGTTTTGCTGTGTTGTAGGTTGGTTTTGTTTGTCTAGGGGCACTGCGAGTCTGACAAATTACAAATCCATACTAATATTATAAATTCGAAAGTAACTCTGTCTGTCTGTCTGTCTGTATGTTACCTTTTCACGGCTAAACCACTGAACGGATTTCGATAAAATTTGGCAAGGAGATAGATGGCATCCTGGAGAAGGACATAGGGTACTTTTTGTCTCAAAAATAACCCTTAAGGGGGTGATATAAGGGATGAAAGTTTGTATGGGAAACCCAGCATTTCTTATGTTAGCAATATGAAAATTTAAATTTATGCTTTTGGAAAGAAATAAGGAAATACGCGTATCAGAGTTTTTGTAAAATCAACCCCCAAAGGGGTAAAATAAGGGTTGAATTTAAAATTTCTATGTAAAATTGATTTTTTGATCTTATTTTCAAGAGATTTTAAAATTTGGCAAGGAGGTAGATGACATCCTGGAGAAAGACATAGGGTACTTTTTGTCTCAAAAATAACCCTTTAGGGGGTGATATAAGGGATGAAAGTTTGTATGGTTTGTGGGATTTCGTATGTTAGCGATATGAAAATTTGCATTTATGCTTTTCGTAAAAAATAAGGAAATACGCGTATCAGAGTATTTGTAAAATCAACCCCCAAAGGGGTAAAATAGGGGTTGAATTTAAAATTTCCATGTAATATTGATTTTTTTGTGTCTTATTTTAAAGAGATTTAAGGTATTGGAAATATACTTAATAGTCCTTATCTTGAATTATCATTTAATCTTTATTTAATTACAATTTTCCCAGGCTGTCAAAAGTTATTAAAGTTCATAAATTAACCTTTCTAACGTCATGTACATAAGTATTGTGTGTTCAATGGCGGCCCTAGAGTAGGTATTACAAATTAATGATATTATTAATGCAGCAAAAGATGAGAGCAGTGGTGGCCCAGTGGTAACGGCCCTGACTTACGAGTTGTTGTCGTGGGTTCGAACCCAAGCAGGCGCTTTACTTTGTGTAAATAATTTCATCACCACTGCTCTCAAAACGGTGAAGGAAAACATCGTGAGGAAACCGGCATGTCTTAGAACCAAAAAATTCGAAGACATGTGACATCTAGTGTTGCAACAGAACTCTGCTTCCGCTTCCGCAACTGCAGAAGTTCCGCATGTTTTTTCACTTCCGTTTCTGCTTCTGGTTCCGCAAACTTTATAACAGAACTCTGAACGGAAGCGGGGAGAAAGCGATGAGGAGCGGTGCTATCCCATATTTTGCCAATACCCCCCATATTTTGCCAATAGTTCGCCAATACTTATCAGCTCCCCCCAGCAGTGTAGCCAGTGAGCAATTATTTAGCGGAGCTGGTTTAATATATGAAGAACATCGAAATAGGCTGAAAGGTGAAAAAGCGGCCAAGTTACTCTTTATTAAATATAACTTGCCGCTGTTTAATTTTGACTACTAAAATACAAATTTAATAAAAAAAAGTTTTAAATGTACAATTGTGCTTTTTTTTCATAGTGTTAACGCTTCCGTTTCCGCTTCCGTTTCCGTTTCCGCTTCCGTTAAGATTTACTTTTGACATCTGTTTCCGTTTCTGCTTCCGTTATGCCAGTTCCGTTGCATCACTAGTGACATCTACCAACCCGCACTGGGCCCGCGTGGTAGATTACGGCCCACTCCCTCTCACAGAGAGGAGGCCTGTGTCCCAGCAGTGGGAACATTAATAGGCTGATGATGATATTATTAATAGGAAAATTAATAATTAGTATTTTAAGTAAGGCATTTAGAGTCATATAAACCAGTTGTTTTTTATTTTTTAACCGGGCGATAGTGTGAGTATAACAACAATGTTAACAGCATGTTTGTGTTTCGGTAGTAAATAAGATAAGCTGTTCCCCTAATGGTTGAAGATTCCGGGTGAAGCTCGCTTCCACCTTCGGCCTGATCATCACTTACCATCAGGTGAGATGCAGACCAAGAGCTTCCCCGTTGTGGGTAGAAAAAAAGAGTAGGACTAGCGCCCTGTCACAATGGGTAGCTCGCCGTCCGATAAGGACCAGGCCCGGGTCGACAGCGTGTTGTGTTCTACGCGCGCCTCTTAGAGATGTCAGCACAATTGACGGGGTCCGCTAGGGCCGATGCCTGCCGGGGTTGCGGGAAAGTCCTAAGGGGAGACCGTGGCCCCAGGCGACGTACAGGCAACTGATGGAACACGGGTGGGTTTTAGTCAGTAAGAGTCTGACATGCCCTTCCGCTCCACCCAGAGCGAGAGAAGTTATTTGATGATATCTCAACAAAAAAAAAAGGTTTCCGTCTCAAAGCTGTAAGCGGCTCGGCTGCCCGAATTTCCAAACTGGATTGAGAACATACTTAACTTTTCAATTGAAAAAGAAGAAAGAAGGTATAAGGATAGGCCATGAACTGAGTTAGGTAGGACATAGGATACTCTGAATCCCGGTAGCACGTTCCTGTGGGATATTTTCCGACATCCACGCGGGCGAAGCCGCGGGCAAAAGCTAGTATCTAGATAATAATTAATTATGTTCATTCTAACTTGAGGTTGTTTGTTTGTTATGCTTTCACGCTAAAACGGGTGAACAGATTTGGATGAAATTTGGCATATGGGTAGACCATGACCTAGCTTAGGATATAGTATACTTTTTATCCCGATATTCTCACGGGATTGAGACTTATGCAGGTAAAACTGTGGGCAGCAGCTAGTTTAAAATAAAAATAAACGTAGTGTCAAAATCAATCATCATATTTTCAAAAAAAGAGGTGGTTTTCATTCTGATGTAATTTTTTACTTTTGATTAAGTACCTAATTTAGTTTCGTCTGTCCTCCAGAAATAATTATATCCACATTGTTTATGACGCTAAATCAAACTTGCAACAACTAAAGTACATCGAAGGTCCGTTTTCCGCTATAATATCTCCATGACACATTCCCGTATGATATTGATACGCGCGGTAACCCTACGTATACGTAGGTAATGTTTGAAACGGCGTCAGTAATTGAGTTTTCGAGCTCACGCCGTTATGTTTGCCCGACGTACCTAAGCATGCCTGTAACTTGCCTGTAATCCCGACGTATCCCGATTAACCATAACAGTACGGTAAAGGGTCTATCAAGAATCTCGGGAAATGATGCTCAGCAGGTTTTTACTACCATCTGTCTGGATTTGATTAAGTTATATCAGTGCTTTTCAGATTGGATTTATTTGAGTCTGGGCGGATTGGAAATACGTATTTTGGTGTTAATATTGGTTTTTCATTGGTGACCAACCTTTTTTCAGTAGTGTTTCCGTTAATTCTGAAAATTTTCATTATTAATCGTTTCTTGTTAACATTTAAAGTGTCACCATTAAATTGCTTCAAGGTAATACAACAAATGAAAGTTACGCTAATACAAATTCTAATCAATTAAATCAATTCGTTCTTGCTTCAGATAATTAGCTGTCCCATTTCCATAACGGATTACCGGATATTATTAATATTCACGTATAATAATTACAAAATCCTGTTTATCCAATAACGACTGATCATATTGGATGGCAGAAAAAGGACGCGAGTGGTCCAACATTGGCGAAGTCCGGAATTAATCATATCATAATAAACATAACATCGTATTGGCGAAAAAAAGGGCCGAAAGTTATACGTTTCATCAGGCGTAACATTAAAACAAATGGACTGGTTGGTACTCTTCCATTCGTATGTTTGAATAATTCATGTTCACAATCTATAAAGCAGACAACAGAGAGCATTTTACAAAACAAACAAATTTTATTGATCTCTCAGGCGCTGTTTGTGCCTCCACAATAAAATATTTACATTTACTTCGCAACACCTGGGCTATCTAGGCACCGCCCACCGCAGGCATTAGAATAATGAAACGTTTGCCACCACCTAACTCTCTTCTATTGAATAAAACATTTTTAAAGTGGAAGGTACATAGTTCGGCTTTGTTTACATTTCCTTTTTGAAAAATAAACGTGTTCTGAAATGATTTTCAAGCAAATTTATTCGTGGCCTCAAGCGGTTTAAGTCAACTTCCTCTAGTTGCATTTATTTTACGCGGTTTGGACAAAAGTGGAGCTCTGACCCAATTTCATTTAAATAGAGTTACTTGTACTTACCTTCCTGTGCTTTACTTACCTGAAACCTTTTTTGAAAACTTAAGCTCGAAGAATTAATATTTTCATTCCGGAAATTCTGTAAACTGAAGTACCAGGAAATTGTAATGACTGCGTAGAAAGTAACCAACCCTAGTCAAAATCCTTAATGTTGACTAGGGTTAATAAAAACATATTAGACACGTATTTTTTGCTTTATAATATAAATAAAAAATGGTTTAGATAAAACGCATTAAAGTTGGGGAGTGGGGGCTCGCTGCGTCACAAGACAGTATAAAATCTACCGGGAGTGACGAGCCATATTTTAACTAAATGTATTGCCGTAATCTTTTTATTACGTAAAAAAAGAAAAAAATACGTGTGCAATATTTTTTTATAATTTACCTGACGGACAAAAAAGATTTTTTTAGTTAACATCCCTATTCCTTTTAAAACTAAAACTACTACTAAAAGAGATAGTAAGACATGCATTTTTGATAACTATTGCGGAGTACGTTGACAATTCAATACAAAAAGTAGGTATAGACCCTTGAGAAGGGCTCATTACCTTTAACTGGAACGAGCTTGATCGCATTTTGTATTTTCCCGTTTCGCATCTTGAACATAAGGAAACAGAAAATACTCGATCACCCATTTGTTATTTCAAAATGGTTTCAATTTATCCACGACGTTTACAAGCGCGCTGAAAACTATTAGTTATTATTTATTTCTCTTTACCATTAAAATTACTGTGAACTAAGTTGTTTTATTACAAATACAGATAAAAGCATCCTTTGTTGCTGTAATATTTTATTATCTTGATGCTTTTAAATTTTCATGAAACTTAATAATTATTGTGGTGGCTGAATGAAACATTTTCTACTTAATTTTCTTTTAAAATGTAATAGGTACTTATCTACAATCATTGATCTGATCATTTTACATTGAAAACATTTTGCAAATTATAAAATACTTAAATATCCAATGATATATAGTTTGCGAATTTAATAGATCTTTTGTTTGACGGCGGAGCTCATAGCTAAGTGATCGATCAACAGCCGCACGGGTCGATCCATCAGGTTAAGCTACGGTTGCCGGGGTTGATCCGCGGATGGATCTTTACATACCGAGACACGGAAAGCACGGTAACCCGTTCCTCCCGGCTGTCTTTCGTCAATCTTTGACAGTCTTTACGGGTCGTCAAAAGTCCGAAAGTCTAACCACCAGTCTTTCCAAGGGGTATCGTATTACCCAGTTACTGGGTTGTGGAGGTCAGAAAGGCAGTCGCTTCTTGTATAATATTGGTATTCAGCTGCATCCCGTTACATTGGAAACCGACCCCAACATAGTTGGGAAAAGGCTAGTCAAATTGATTTTGTTTTGATTTTGACTCAATCAGCAATTTACAGTTCTTATAAAAAGGTGTTACATATGTACCATCACGCCAATATTTCCCGAAGGGTTAGGCAGTACTTATACTACCTATAGTACCTACAGTAGACCCACATTTCGCCAGTTATGTTTAAAAAGCGTCAAAATCAAGGTTTTGTGCCGAGACGCGACACCGGTTATTGTTATACCGTGAAGTTTTCTTAGAAATTGTATTGTTCGTGTCGCGTCGCGCGACAAGTCGCGCTGGTCTGCAAAAGCCTTTATCTCTAATGTGGCATACCGATATTCATATTCTATCAACCATCATTTTTGTTACAAACTTAGACATACAACCACAACATATCCATGCATGCCTCATTGGTTAAATAAAAGAGAAATGTCTACCTGTTTGGAAATGCGAAAATACACAACTTTCGTCAGACATGTTTTGCAGAGCTTACGTTATGTATGGTAACTGACTAACGAATACACCAAAAGTCCGTTCAGTTTTACGTGCAAGTTTTAACAACACTGTGATTTTTCCATGGTTTTTTTCGAATTTCTGTCAGGACGGAAACCTAGTTTGGAATTCTCTTTTTTTTTCATGTAATTTTCTTCGTGTCGAGAGCATGCGTATTTAAGGATTTAAACCGTTTTTGTTCGATGGTTATTTATTTAGGCTGACAGGAACGCATTGTTTGTTGTTTTGAAGTTGCCATTTCTGTTTTGTTGTTACTATGTTGGCTACCCTTCCTAATTTTATGTATTGTGTATTTTATCCTACCCTATCTTAACTGTTATTGATTAACATATTAATTCACGAAACAGGTCATGTGGTTACCATCCCGAAGTGGTTTCAAATGTTAGGTATTGTTACACGAACTCATCACAACTTCAAGGTACCCACCCTGAGGCACACACAGCGCAAACGAGACTTGCCTCCGTCGACAACAATAATAACAAACAGCTGTTACACGCGTTTTTGTCAGGCACCGGAATCTCAAATATGATATGCAAATGACACAAATGAAAAACAAAATTGAACACAAAATATCGCACTGTATAATACATACCAAACACCGACGAAAGTCGACACAGTGTGTATAATACAAACCATTTAATGCAGTATTGGCATGTGCCGTATACATATGCCCGTCGGTTTGTTATTAAAGGTGTCAATAAAACCCGCCTGTATGAGTATCGAGGGGCAATAAATTCGTTTTCAGCAACGGAGAACTAAGAGTCCGGATTATTTCGCACCATTTACTCTTTTCACCTACCGTCTTCATAATGCTGCCTCGATAAAAAGGATTTTTTTCAGCAGAATTGAAGTTTTCAGCTATCCCTTAATCGGGCTTAATCGAATTCTGGCTGTTTTCGTGAAATAAATGGTGGGAAAGTTTTTTTCGTAACCCGCTGAGTTTTATAGGAAGTTAATTAGCCATTGTTAAATAAGAATTTTCCAATACACAAAGCTTGGATAGGGATACCTACTGGCGTTATATTATTTTATATATTATGTTTATTTAATTCATATACATTAAATGCTTAAATGCTTATATACAATAAATAACACAACTAACTAGTAACACTAGGTACTAAATTAAATGACTAACTAACTATACAAATAAATACAAAACAAAAGGACGATATTATTTTTTGATCATTTTATAAATTAAATTTGTTAAAATCTAGTCATCCTACGGTTAAACCTATATTGGAAATTCATTCCACTGTTTACTGTCACACATTTTCAGATATTTTTTTATCACATGGGCATCGTGAAAACTATTGAATATTTGATTAGCTAGTTTTAATTTTGCACCACGTAGTGTAATATTTTTATTGTCATACTAGTTTCCGCCAGCAGCTTCACCCGCGTGATATATTTTATTATAACGTGATATTTTAAGGTTGACTGGTAGAAAATGCCTCAGGCATTAAGTCCGCCTTTGTACGGTATTTTTTTTGTACTTGTGCATAAAGTATTAATAATAATAAAAAAATATAAATTATAGCCTATGTTATTCAGTGATAATGATAATATAGCTTTCTACAGATAAAAGAGTTTTTAAAATCGGTTCACTAGTTTTTTAATTTATTAATTACAAACAAACATACAAATCTTTTCTCTTTAAGCTGTTTTCAGACCAGCGCGATTTGTCGCGTGACGCGACTCGATCAATAAAAACTTCACGGTATAACACCAGCGCGACAAATCGCGCTGGTCTGAAAACAGCTTTATACTATTAGTGTAGATGTAGAAAACAAACAGTTCCTTGTAAAAATCAGCTCAATTAGAAATATCCGACCGCTCTTCGTTTTTAAATCAAATATTGGAAATGCGCATTTGTGTTTATGTTTAGTTTCATCATAACGAAACAATACTTATACCTACTCGTAGGTGTATTAGGTAGTCAATAAAAGACAGTACTTACGTAATATTTTTGCTAATTTGTTTTATTAAACCCTAACACTTTTCTACTACAGTTCAATCGTCCGGTAGTGTCGCGGCCATGATGTGACGTCATTATCCACGATACCTACTTCTTTGGGTACATCTTCTCTTTTTTAGCCCCAAATCATTTAAATTAATTATCTTTAGTGTTTTATTTAAGCAGAAATCGTACTTAGGTACTTACTTACCTTCGTGAGATAGATGTCAATTCACATGGCTTCTTTCGTCACTTCCGGCATTGTCGAAGACGACGCGTTTCGAGTTTGTTTATTGTTTATTTTTATAGGTACTGGACAACTTGTAGTTTCCAGAGGATACATTTGGTACATGCACCTTGTAAGGGCGCTTGCAAGTCAGTGCGATTTGTTTTTTAACAAAAATTACTTAAATTCGATATTTCATACATTCAGGTCAATATTCATTTATAAATATATATTATCATTGTCATATTATTACCTACATCTCTGTCAGTAGGTACTTTTATAATTAAAACTATAATTATATCACAAAGGGGTTTGAAGATTTTGGCCCTAAAATCAGCCACCATTTTGATTTTTTTTCAAAATCGAGGTGAACAATAAATGTCATATATTTGGATAGGGGACACTTATACAAACATAAAACTTCATATAACATAATATCATAAAGCGTCACGTTTCTGAGATATTCAAAGATAAAAATAACAATTATTATAATGAATTTATTTATTTATGTTGTAGTTACTTCATGTTGATTAAGTTATTTACACATTAATTAATTGACTACACTTAGTGGATAAAACATAAGATTTTTAAATCATATTCGGTATAAATAATATCATCCAAGAAGGCAGCAGGAGGCTGAATAGGATTTTCTTGGGTGTCGCGCCCATGCCATGCACCATATAAGACATATACTATATAACACACTTCCTCATTCGGCGGAGGGTATACATATATTTTTGTCTCTTTCGCTCTTAACTAAAATATTACCCATACATGATGCAATTATGTTTTCATAGTTCAATATACTTACCTGAAGGTAAAAAAACAAAAAAATCCTTGTTTCAAGGTTCAGTTTTCGACTTATATTTCGGTGAATAACTCCGAAACCTGACGCTTTAGCATATTATGTTATCTGACATTTTTTGTTTGTATAAGTGTCCTCTATCTAAGTATATAACTTATGATGTTCACCGCGATTCTGAAAAAAAATCAAAATGGCGGCATCATGTTAGGGCCACCCTCCATACAAAAATCTTCTAACCCCTTTAGTCAACATTTAAGATTTTTATATACCTAATAATGTTTGCGTTCCGTCTTACCAAAAATATGCAACATAAAATAATGAATTGCATAAAAAAATGTTAATAAAATAGCAATTTGTTTCTTGACTTTCTATACAATGTGCATATATTATATTCATATAATTAAAAAAAAAAATTAACTTCAATATATTATTTCCCATTATTGTTACGTATTCATATTATAACAGATAGTCTAGCAATAACAAGTCGCTACTCTAGGTTGTATATGCCAGTCATATCCTTCAATTTCTTCAAAAGCATAGAGTGACAAGCAAAAAAATTATTTGCCTGTAGTAGTCATCGTTCCCACCCGTACACGCACCACACTGCGTCACTCGCGCATGGAAGAATTCCGTTATAAAACCAACTTTTCTTTTCGAGTGTAATTTTCGGGTGCACCCATCGCCATGCCTTCATCAGCTTAAGAATTACCAAAAGGCGGAAACTCATCGACTAGAGCTGTCGCAGACTAAGGCGTAGACTGTTCGTTGAATTATTCTTACTGTTGTCAACTTAGGGCTAGATCATCGTTTATCAGAGTAAATATATTTATAATTTTCTGTATTTTCAACGGGCTGAAAATGTTGCCAGAGTCAAAACGTTAACGTTTTCATTACTTTATTTGGCTGTTTGGTGGCTTTGAGTCGAAAGCAAGACGCAGGAAAAAAATACGTGTTTCATTTTATTTATTTTATTTTGCAAGTGTTGAAAAACGTCGTTTAATACGCGTGAGCATTTGTCATTGCACACTTGTACTAAGTATACCTACCATTCACATTATAATATTACGAAGGTTTCTAATAAGGCTTTGCCCAAATCATTATATTAAACATCAATCAATGAAATCTTTCTAGCCTTTGCCCAACTATCTTGGGGTCGGCTTCCAGTCTAACCGGATGCAGCTGAATACCTGTATTTTACATGGAGCAACTGCCTATCTGACCTTCACAACCCAGTAACTGGGTAATACGATACCCTTTAGTGACTGACTGGTGTCAGAGTTTCGGGCTTCTGACGACTCGCAACGACTGTCAAAGATCCACGAAAGACAGCCGAGACCAACGGCTTAACGTGCTTTCCGAGGCACGGAGGAGTCTCGGTGTGTAAAGATGGTCACCCATCCACTGACCAACTCCGGCAAGCTTAGCTTAACCTGATGGATCGACCCGTGCGGCTTGTTACTACATAGCCACGAGCTCATCTTCATTATATTAAACATATTACCTATATTCTACATACTACTATTTCTACTAGGAGAAACAAGCAATAATTGAATGGAAACTTTATGAATCCATAGCCAAATGACGAGTTCGATACTGTTAGCATTCACGGTCCAATCAAGCCGAGGGAGGCGATATCGTCGGAAAATTGGAAGCTAACTGTAACTGGGGATACGGAACTAGCTATTTTTTGCCTAGACCAATATCTAGTGCCTTCCTGTGTAATAAACTACTATTTACTAGGATACTTCTTAGAAATAAAGTCTGGAAACATCGAATATTAGGTGTGAGTCGTCATCGTATGTTTACGCTCTAAACAAAACTATTTCTACCTACATTAATAATTTTTGCGAGCGATTAAATTTTATAAAATGATCAACGGCAAATAGCTTGGAAGAAATTTCCATATTGATTACAAATACAAGATATAGGCCATCGTTATACCAAAGTATCGCGTCCCCTAGTTATTTAGTAAATCTCGTAAAAGCGAACAGCGTTAATTGCGTGAACATTTAGAAAAAAATCAAGACTGCCGAACACCGCCGCCGCCGGCCGGTATCGGGAACTTAATGACATTAATTACATGCTGAAGAAGCTACTGGATGTCCACAGCCTGGAAATTTATAAGCAATGCATGCAGCAGTAGTACCAGACATTGTCTAACTGGTCGTAATTTTATTACGTAGGTAGCGACGAAATTCAAATCACCGTTTTGAATCAATAAATCATAGCTGACTACAAAGAAAAGTCAAAAGGTCCCCCCAACAGTTATGTGTGTGAATGTGTAACCTTTCTAAAAATCATATCTATACATAATCAGCCGACAACGTTCCCACTGCTGCGACACAGGCCTCCTCTCTGTGTGTGTGCCGCCGGCCGAGTGCGGGTGCTAAGAAGCAAAAAGCATAAGATATGTAGGGTTCGTACACCTCGATTCAAACTTAATGGCGGTTCGGAACATGAGGCGAGTCGCTGCACAGTAATGAATTCATGGCTTAAATGTCTCGCCGATGGTGGCGAGTGTGTTGGATCATTCGGTTCCCTACAAAATGGTTGAGCTGGGTGGTGCTGATCCACGCGTCATGTTCGTGAACGGGCGCCGTCGGTTGAGACTGGTCATCTCTTTTCTGCCAAGGCTATTTAAAATCTTATACTTTGAATTGTTTCAATTTTTTTTTTTCACATTGTTCTCACATATAGAAGCAACAAGAATAATGTACCCTGGATTTTGTAATATCTTTATTTAAAAGAGTGTCCTGGGAGTTTCTTGCCCGTTCTTCTCCACAGAGATCTATTTTTTTAAATGGGCGACTAGCTTCAACTTTCTGACTAACTGACCGACTCTTTGACAATTCAAAAGTGCCTGTAAATGGTTTAATTGAAATAAATGCTTTGAGTTTGAGTTTGAGTATGGGTCAGCGGGGGTAAGGGGTACTGCGCAGCGAGTAAACTAACTTCCGAGCCGCCAGTAAGTTTGAATCGAACTGTAGCACGTGATGTTCTATCTATACTCTATAGTTTCTGTCCATCCTCTAGCAAAAAGCCGTGAGTTTGTATTTGTGTTAAAATAGAAAGCCTTGTTTATCCTTACTATAATAATATTATAAATGCGAAAGTGAGTTTGTTTGTTGGTTATGCTTTCACTCTAAAACAGCTGAACGGTTTTGAATGAAATTTGGCACATGGGTAGCCCATGACCTGGGTTAGGACATAGGATACATATGCGGATGAAACCGCAGCTACTTCTAAATAAAAACTTGTTAACTATAAAAGGTTATGTATAAAAGTGATTTATTTGATATTGTAAACGGGAAACGGTATACTTTTAAATAAAAATCGCCAATTACCGCGATTAAAACTCATAAAGCCTTATCAGTGCAAGCTTTGGTTATATCGATTCTGAGCAAAAAATTAATAGCTTGTAATCCGGATTCAGTAAATCCGTTTCAATTATTATTGTGGGTTTTAAAATAAATATCTAGTTATTATTTTACTAAATAATGATGAATTGTTTTTGTACGTAGTGTTAATACCGGGACAATTAAGTCACAATAATGCGATTCTAATACTCGATTAAGCTGGAATTGTTATGAAACAATGCTAGTTAAAGCGAGGTAATGACGCAGTCCTCTATCGACGCACAGAGCGATTGATAGGCGATAGAACGGAATTCGTAATGTCTATTCAATCAATCAACTCATCCTTCCCGTCCAAAGCTACGCAGAAACAAGGATTTCCCGAAAGTGACGACAAATCTATTTGTCGTATTTTGTAATCTATTTTGCGACGGGGGAAAATCGTGGCTTTGGGACTAAAATGATAACAGCCGCACCGGTCAATTGAAGGTTACTTGTCGCAGTCGGTGCGTGGATGGGTTCATCCATTACACAAGGTTCGCGACGATGCGTCACCAGTTTTATATTAACTTAGATTCAAACATATATAGGATAGTTATTAATAATACAAGTTAGCATCAAAATTGTACTGAAATAGTGATTTTACATAAGGATCGTAAGTAAAACCATTTATAATCTCAATTAAATAGGCTATACATATATTATAGCATGTATGCGCATTGAATTCGTAGACATTGGCAAGGAACTTTATAACTTCTAATACTTCAACTAGTACTCCTAAAGAGTCCCGCAAAACCGCTTCCTGAACACTTGTGAAGACTTATCCAGCCTAGACCAGGAGAGATCTACCCATAAACCGGGATAGACCTGAATAGGCATACACCCTCCTTGAACTTCGCGTCCAGCCATCACGTCAGTCCAGCACATTATATCGAGGCCTCTCCGTGCCTCGGAAAGCTCGTCAAGCCGTTAGTCCCGGCTGTTATTCGTATAGATCTTTGAAAGTCATTATGGGTATTCCGAAGCCCAAAAGCCTGACAACCAGTCTTACCACAGGGTACCGCTTTACCCAGTAACTGGGTTGTGGAGTTCAGATAGGCAGTCGCTCCATGTAAACTATATTCAGCTGCATCAGCTTAGACTGGAAGCCGACCCCAATGTAGTTGGGAAAAGGCTAGGCAGATTGAGTATTTTAGGTCAATATTTTCAAGCAGTCCCGGAAGTTTTGGGAGTATTAGTAGACGGAGTATGTTCAGGGGGATCGTCACATCCGGCACTTGAATGCCGATCCAAATGAAAAACAGAAGACGGTTTGGAAATTGAGGAAATGGATTGTTGTTTTACTCATACAGCTATTAGCCCATTACTGTCCATTATGAGCTAAACACGTTTCAAAAATACATCCGAATCTACTTACCAATTTTGTGGGAAAAATAAACTGATTGACGCTGTGCCAACCGTATTCGAAGTATTGGGCAGATGAATGTGATTTTATTTTCTGTATTCTGGTGACTTTGAGCGACTGAATGATATTTTATGTACGAAACAGGCTTTGCGCGAAAATATTTGTAGGTAATTGGTAGGTACGCGATGCATGCACAAACGCATTTATTTATTTCAATCCTTTTAGAAGTTATCACTTTGATAACAGCCTGAATTTTTTAATTCCGGCTGTTATCAAAGTCGGTCGGCTTCCAGTCTAACCGGATGCAGCTGAATACCAGTATTTTACATGGAGCGACTGCCTATCTGACCTCCACAACCCAATAACTGGGTAATACGATACCCGTTGGCAAGACTGGTGTCAGAGTTTCGGGCTTCTGACAACTCGTAACGACAGTCAAAGATCCACGAATGACAGCCGGAAACAATGGCTTAGCGTGCTTTCTGAGGCACGGAGGAGTCTCGGTGTGTAAAGATGGTCACCCATCCACTGACCAACCCCGGCAAGTCAAGTCAAGTCAAGTCAAAGCATTTATTTCAAATAGGCCTTTGAAGGCACTTTTGAACGTCAAAATTTACAAATTATAGTTATTATATATTATTGATTCTACCGCCCCTTCCAAAATGTAGTTTTCGTATGGAGAAGAATGGGCAAGAAACTCCACCGTTACTCTTTTAAAATGTTTTACAATATTTTGTATAAGTACATTATTTATATAATTATAATATGTAAAGACGATGCACCTAGAATAAAATTACTGTATACAGTAAGAATAATTTAAATTGGAGCAAACGACAGATAAATTAATTAGCAAGCGTAGCTTAACCTGATGGATCGACCCGTGTGGCAGTAATAAATATACTTAGCCACGAGCTCCTCTACTCGTCAACCTAAAACAAATTGCCTAAAAAATAATAAATAAATTTGGATACTTTTAAGAAAGTTTTCAGCATCCAAGACGTAGATAAAATGTGTTAATGATGTAAGTAAACAGTGGTGCTGGCGCGAAGCTGCGAACGAACGTCGTCGGCAATGTACCTGCGGCTTTGGGACCGCTCCCAAATCCGCTGGTGCCAGTAATTGCGTAACTTTGTTACACCGCAGCCACCTCATGTGACGGTGTTCGCAACCTGCTAGAGTATTATTATTAATATATGGGTCTAATTAATTGATATTGGTACCTAATAGATGAAAGTTTGAGAAAACATCAAGTGCCTACGCATTCTGCAGATTTTGCTCGAGTTTTCGAAGGGATGTATAATAGGGACTCCCTCGTTGGTCTAGTGGTCGAAAGCGCTACTGCTGAGCATGAGGTCCGGGTTCGATTCCCGAGTCAGGTATAGTGTTATTGGGTTTTCCCATCTGGAAATGCTCAGTAGCAGCCCGGAGTCTGGATTTGTGCCCGGTCGATGACAATAGGCTCGCCCCCTATTACATGGAATTTAAACATAACTGGCGAAATGTGGGTGTATTATAGGTACACCTCTGCCTAACCCTTCGGGGAATACAGGCGTGATGTTATGAAGATGTTATGTATAGTGGAATTTCTAATGGATACAACCTACATGGTGCCTTTTTATTGAGTTCATTAACTTTTGGTATTTTCTTGTTTATATCGTTCATTTATAAACGACCTGCGGAGGCGTAATACACAAACGACACAATTGCAATGTTTTTCATTTTGACAATTCAACAATATTCATTGTGTTATTTAAGTTGTCGAGCAGACGAATTCAAACATATGAAGCAATGGATTAGACATTTCCTTCAAAGTCCTTCGGATTGTGAAATAGCTTGTGTTAAGCAATTGGGGTGCAGAACTTCTTCGTCTTAAGCCTGATGCAGACTGGCGCGACGCGACACCGGTAATTGGTCTACCGTGAAGTTTTCTTAGAAATTGTTTTGTTAGAGTTGCGTTGCGCCAGTCTGCACGACGCTTTACGTTCGTTTAAAATCCTTCTTAAGCAGACGGGTTTAATAGTCATACTAATCCTCTAGGTATGGATTCGATAAACCAATAAAATACAAAAGTTACTTAGTAGTTACTTTTGTCACTAAAATATTACAAAATGATTCGTAGCACTTCGTAGCAATTACTACAAACATAATTATAATACTCACGAGAAAAGCTGAGTGCATTTCAACTGGTCAAACTTTGAACATGTTACAAACAGCCGTTATTAAAGTGCACACATTCAGTTTTAGGTTAATCTAGCTTCTGTTCGCGACTTCGTCCGCGTGAAATTTCTTGTTCCCCCGTCCCACTCCGTCGCATCGCATCGCCCGCCCGCGCTATTATTTCGTTTTTGCTAAGCGTTCTTTCACGGAAAGGTGCGAAACAGGACATTATTACTAAGCCTCCGCTGTCTGTCTGTATGTCAGCCGGCTGTATCTCATGAACCGTAACATAGGTACCGTAAGTTAGACAGTTAAATTTTTCACAGATTGTGTATTTCTATTCAAAAATAATAAAAATGTAATAAAGTACAAAATTAAAATAGACCCCCTTTAATTTTGTACATAATTTAATTTTTATACATACCTACAATAAACTTTTGATTTTGAAAAAAATTAAACTTTCCCTGTTATATGAGGAGTATTTTTTTTTTAACTCATCTAGTGGAGTACAAATATAATTTTTATTTATTTTTATCTTCAACAATGAAGAAATAGCCCTTAAAAGTTGTCAGTTTTAGACCAAGTATCAGCTCTATCGCAATAACTAAACAAGTCAGGAATTTGAAACTTCTGTATATTATGTACCATACTGTATATATATAATCAACAAATACTAAAATATGAAATACATTTAAGATGTAAAATATTTTTCATGATGTAGTATTTTCATTTAACTGAACTAAAAAACCGGCCAAGTGCGAGTCGGACTCGCACTCGACCAGCGTACATACTTAGCAACAGCACTACATATTTTGAGGGTTCCCAAAATAAAATAAAAGTTAAAGGGGGTCGTACAAGAACCATGCTAAATATTGTACGGTGGTACAACCTTGCCCTTTGCGTGCGACTCGCACTTGGCTGGTTTTAGTTTTTGCTCGACTCCTAAGGGCGTAGCGTGACGGACGTTAAAGCATAATATACATACATTTAGCACATAATTAATGATGGTTTTCCAGTAATTGCGGTTGCATCAAGTTTCATTTAACAAACCTGTACCGTCAATCGAAGTTGTTTGTGTGACATTGCTGCAAAGATGCCTATTTCGAGGCCAAAGATTAAAAAAATGCGCGAAAATCAAAAGTGCGATCTGCCTGTAAAAGAAATAACGTTCTATAGCGACTCTAGGGTGTCACAAACGAACAAACTGTTAATAATATAATTTAAAAAAAAAACTGGTTGCAACCACAGTTAGTGTAAAACCAATATTGATTACTTATATGCTCAATTTATGTAAAATTATTAGATAACAGTATATTTTAAAATTCAAATTATTATTATTTAAAATTTTTTTTTTTTGTTCTCACTGAGGATTTCGGGACAGCGGAGAGGTTATCCTCTCCGCTGTCCCGAAATCCACAGTGGGACAGTGGGTTTAAATTATAATAATTTGAATTTTAAAATATACTTTTAACCTACATAAAACTAAACCAGTGTAGGTTTTTGATTTAAATAAACTGAATTTCCTAAGGTTTAGGTAAGATAACATAAAGCAATAATTTTATCTTCTTCTGGTTCATAATCAAAAGTTTTTTTTTATCAAAACCTGATTTAGTCATAAACATTATTAGTAATACACAACATCGTCATTGCAAAGGCCGTTCCCGCTAACCTATCTATCTGTGATTTTGACTTATCTAGGACCTTTTGGCTTTAGCACCTCAATAACACTTGATCAATCCTGATGTCAATCTAGATAGATTGACACCTAAGATAGTTCAAAAGTGTTATCCCTACAGATAAGCTGTTTGAAGTTTTGTTATTGGGAAATCAGTAACAGATAAGTATAAATCTTGCACTTTATCTCGGGTAGCTATTTACATTCAACTGGATTTATGTTCTGGCCGTAAATTCTACACTGAAATCTTGTACCTTTATTCTTTAAATTAAAGCAAACACTGATTCTACACCACTCCTGTTAACCATCTCGCAAACTTTGCGGCATACAACTGCGACAGCTTGACGACACGACGCTGACCTGTCACATGCGACTGTTCACCGTGCGTCTTGACGCTGCGACAAGTAGCGAGAGCGTGTGACTCCTCTAGCCTGTCGTTGCGACTCTGCAACTCGACGTGCGGAGCTTTGAACAAAATATATGAAAACTATCGCAGTCGCATGTCGCAGGTGTGCGCCATGTCTTATCAATCTGCCTAGCCTTTTCCCAACTATATGTTGGGGTCGGCTTCCAGTCTAACCGGATGCAGCTGAATACCTTATTTAACATGGAGCGACTATCTGACCTCCACAACCCAGTAACTGGGTAATACGGTACCCCTAGGTAAGACTGGTTGTCAGACTTTCGGGCTTCTGACGATCCGTAACGAATGAAAGCCGGGACCAACAGCTTAACGTGCTTTCCGAGGCACGGATGACTCTCGGTATGTTAAGATGGTCACCCATCCACAGATCAACCCCGGCAAGCGTAGCTTAACCTGACGTATCGAATCGTGCAGCTGTTATTACTTAGTCACGAGCTCCTCCTGTGCGCCATGTCTTATGGTAAACAATAAAGCTTATTAAATTTATCTAAGTAATCAATTATTTAAGGTTATTGGAAGCTTAGTCCTAGGTGGGTAGGTAATGGATTACCTACTATAATCTGGGTAGAAACAAGACGATGCTGATGTAATATTCTGAAAGCACACCTATGGCTTCCAGACACGCTAGACATGAATTAAACCCTGTTTGAATTATTCGGATTACTTAAGATATCGAATTGTGGGTGCTAACGATTTCTATTTCTGTTTTACTCGATTTTTTAATACTGTTTTCACTTTTTTAGTGCCTTAAGTGACACACTCACTACCTACTGAACTACCCTTGAATATCTATTGAATAATCCTCACTAATTTCATAAATGCGAAAATGTGTTTGTTTGTTTATTTGTTACATTTTCACGCTTAAACGGCTGAATGGAATTGTATGAAATTTGGCACATGGGTAGACCAGGGCGTACATTAGGACATAGAATACTATTTGTCTCAATATTCCCACGGGATCGAGACTTAAGCGGGTAAAACTGCGGGGCGCGGGTAGTTAGGTATAATTCTAAAATTCGAGTTAATTTATGCAAGCGCAAGCAGGCGCTTTAATTTGTGTAAATAATTTCATCACCACTGCTCTCAAAACGGTGAAGGAAAACATCATGAGGAAACCGGCATGTCTTAGAACCAAAAATTCGAAGACATGTGACATCTACCAACCCGCACTGGGCCCGCGTGGTAGATTACAGCCCACTCCCTCTCACAGAGTGGAGGCCTGTGTCCCAGCAGTGGGAACATTAATAGGTTGATTATGTATGTTATGTTAGGGACAACGTTCTTTTAAATTAAAATCCTAAACACAACATTACAACATAATGCTACAAAGAACTTCTTCATAGTTGTCTTAATTAACACAAAGAAATAATTAAGTCAAAAAATAATAATCCAAGTTTATTCTTAAGACATTTTGTACTTCGATACCTATTTTCATTCTCTCGGCGTAATTGGAAGAGAAGGAACAAATTATTGGGAGACAATCTTCAAATTTCTTCATTTACTTTTGTAATAGGATAATAAGTATTGTCTTTCTAATAAATAATTGTAATGGATTTTCGGTTATTTGTTTGCTTTGTTTTGTCACAGGGTCAGAATTTGTAATCCTTGGGAAATCAGTGTTTTACAAGATTGGAGAGAAGTCGTTTTCATAATGGGGAAAATTAAAAAAAAACACATAACCCTCCTTTTTGGCTTCGCCGCAATAAGGTAGTAATACTCGACTTGTATGAACTTATGGGGATATTAGTTTATGACTTTGTGTTTGTAGTTAGTAATGTATATTATAGTAGAGAATTCGCAATCTGTTCGCTTATAAACTTCAATCCACAGCCCGATTTGTACTGCCCATGGTAGTGATCTGCAAATAAAAATATTTTGTTGCAAGCTTTGATTGCATTGACAAAAGTAAAATAAAAGAACGCGGTTTTCTTTATTGGTACCCAACAAAAATCTTACAATACATGAAAATAAAAATCATGGTCATTATGATGAAGGTGGTTTAATGACCTATCATGATTCTGAAGAAACCTCATGTTCGATATGGATACGTTACTCATATTGAAGACTATAGCTTCCAACAGAGGCTTCACCCGCGTGTTACCTTTATAAATTACTAGCTTCCGACAGCGGCTTGGCCCGCGTGATAAATTTATTAATTATAGCTTTCTATATTATGCACGTATTATACATATAAACCTTCCTCTTTAATCACTCTATCTATTAAAGAAAACCGCATCAAAAGCCGTTGCATAGTTTTAAATCTAAGCATACATAGGGACAGACAGCGGGAAGCGACTTTGTTTTATAATATGTAGTGATATAAATTATAGCTTACTATATTATGCATGTATTATACATATAAACCTTTCTCTTGAATCACTCTATCTATTAAAAAAAACCGCATCAAAATCCGTTGCGAAGTTTTAAAGATCTAAGCATACATAGGACAGACAGCGGGAAGCGACTTTGTTTTATAATATGTAGTGATGATTGCGCCCCGCGGTTTCACCCGCGCAAGCCCCGATCGATCCCGTGGAATAACGGGATAAAAAGTATCCTATGTCCTAACCCAGGTCATGGTCTACCCATCTACCAAATTTCATCCACATCTGTGCAGCCGTTTTAGCGTGAAACCGTAACAAACAAACAAACTTGCTTTCGCATTTATAATATTATTATAGTTAGGATGTTAGTCAGTGATACCTTTTGGTGAAAGAATTTTTTAAATCGGTCCAGTAGTTTGAAGTTTTTAAGCTATTGCATAGCTTCTATCGCGGGCCTTGAGCGTGGAGACCTAATCCAGAAATTTCGTAACGAAAATACTACCTAAGAAAGAGTGTTTTTTTGTATTGAAAATTATGTTTAACTGCTTGACAACAAAGTTCAAATTTACTTAAACGAATGATACGAGAATGTTGTATTGAAAATTATGTTTAACTGTTTGACAACAAAGTTCAAATTTACTTAGACGAATGATACGAGAGTGTTGTATTGAAAATTATGTTTAACTGTTTGACAATAAAGTTCAAATTTACTTAGACGAATGATCCTTGACTATTAATAGTTAAATTAAAACCTTTTTATTAGTTTGATGTTCCCATTACGTTGTGTCAAGTTTTAAAAACTATGAATGTGAATAACAGTTCCTGTCAACCCGAATACAAGAAAATAGCAATGGTGACACCATTGCTATTTTCTTGTATTCGGGTTAATATTTTACAATGCCGAGAAATTTAAATATTCAAGAAAGAGCAGCTATTATTAATGAAGAAAGTCACGAAAAAATAGTGAAAGAAAATATAGATCTGTTATATTTAGAAGATATCAAGTCTCAAACTTATGTTTCTTATTTCAGTTACCATAAACCTATAGTTTCGTGAATAAAGAACGTGAACTAATTGATCATCGTCATAATTCTGGTCGCCGCCCCTTCCTTAGTGCTGCACAAAGAGCTGACATGAGACGATAATATGAAGATAACGATTTTGTGTCAACCAATTATTATGCTGAAATATATGAAGTTTGTCCAAGAGTAATAAGAAACGCCTTACACTCAATGGGATTGCAATAAAGACAACACGCAAACAAAATTGACTGATGCTCATAAGCCAGCACGCTTGGAATATGCACGCATGCATTTGAACGACGATTGAAGTACGACAATTTTTACCGACGAAAAATGCTTCAACTCGAGGCAACATGGGAGGCTACATAAAGGAGATATAACGGTACGAGGTATCTATACAGAAGACCCTGTAGTGCCCAATTTTAGTTCCGGACAAATTTTGGCTAATATATGGGGGGATAGATGTCAGCGGTGTATCAGTTACAACACTGCTTATTCAGTTATTCCTTATTTTCAGTTAAGATTGCAGGCTAATAATAAATCTCAATCGACATATTTTCACAGAAGTGATTGTTTGTTTTATTGAAATATATTTAAAACACATATAATATATTTTACAAAAGTAAAATTACAATATACAAACTATGCAATAGCTTTACCGCGGCAGTCCCCGAGTGCCACAGGTCTTTTTTATTATAAAAAAAATACAAATCTTTTCTCTTTATAAGAAAGAAAAGAAAGCCACGAACTTCAAATAATTTAAGAAAATATGTTTTCAAGTTATTGTTTTCTAAATATAGATACGCTGTTCACGTTTCTGAACTGACTGTCTCTGGACTGGGTTGGGTGAGAAGTTAAGGTTTTGGTCGGGAATAGAAGTGGATTATCCTGTATTTGATTTCTGCACTAAAGTTCTTTTTTATCGTAATTGGAACGTAGTTGTAACTTGCTAAGGAATATCTAGTAAAAGGCGCAGATCATTTAACTCCTGAGAAAATTTCTATCGTCCTATCTCCCTATTGAGTAATTATTAAGTCACTTAGTTTTCCGAAATTAAAAGTTTCATTCTCATTTCATGTTAGTTATTCAAATCCAATGATTTGGAGCGATGTAAATGAGTTACCATTTTGCACACTATGCAAATACCAACAAAAGTGACTATAGTGCAACGATAGTGTTTGCAAAGTTTACACACATACACACGGATGACACAATAGTAAGATAATCATCCAGGTATGCATCTCAAACACCGGTTAAGCGAACCAAATGCTTTGTTACGCAGCGCATCAGCTCTTGAACAGCCCGCAACTACAAACGCACCGCCGACATCAAAGCCGCAACACTCCACTATACGGGGCTTGTACCCAATTTGAGGTTTTAAATTAGCATATCTTAACTGCACGGAGATACACAACACACTGCTAATGATGAACATGTTGTTGTACCCGAGAATTAGTCACTGTGAAAATACATTGTTAGTCAAAGTCTACGTTATTTGTGTAATCACGAATTTGAAGGCACTTTATGAGCTTCATGTTGATGCAAGTTGAGAATGGAGAATAAGCATCTATTCAGAGAGTCACTTTTTGTTACAAAATGAACTCCTGGCTGTGCCAACTATCACCGGACCAAGCTCAAGTTACATTGCAAACGAAAATGGAGAATTGCACTTTTCGGACACTAACTAAAAGTAATAAGAGGATTCGTTGAATACACGAGAACTTTACAAAAATTTCAATATGTTGAATAGAAAACGGCAATTTGTTATAAGTGGCGCCGTGTAAAGTTGTGCAGTTTATGTGAAAAGTTGTAGACACGATGTGGAACTCTAGTGCCTTGCAAACTTGAGGACAAGTGCTGGCGACGTGACGTTCTCCCATTTAGTGTCTTGAAATCTTACCTAGACAAATACACTTCACGCTCCGCAGAAACAGGATTTCCTTGTTTATAATATGAACAGCATTTGTTATTTTGTTAAAAGTTTGTTGTGCTGCATCTTCGTAAGTTTATACAAATGCTGTTTAAAATGGTAGTTTCAAAGTACGCTTTGAAGTTGTATGACACTACTCTAAATAATATTCATTTTGCTGATTATTATACGCTTATTGTTTATATTTTAATTAAAAGTCGTTTTGAGGTATTTAGTACGACCGTAATTGTGTAGAACATTAATGTCTAGTCTACATTAATTTCTGAGTTTTGTATTTAGTGAATGAATTTGAATCGAGCTGGAAACCGCTGTTCCTTCCTTTCCCGTCCTTTTGTGGTTATAAACCCCTTCCGAACGAAAGGAAAGGGGACGATTAAAGAAACAATGTCGGTGGTATCTGGTAAACGGAAAACTTTTTGACATTAATAAGCGGTTAGGAAGACAGAATCAATCTATAATAAACACGAACCCTGTTGGGACATCAACCATTTAAAATTAGATTTAATTTTCTATTTAATAAGTTCTAACTGAATGTGTTAACAATATAAGTTGTTCGTAAGCTCATACTAGGACTAGGACTTGAGGTTCTGCATGCTGAAACACAGGCTAAACCTAGTTCGGCAGCAGATGCTAATAATAGGACACAATTGTTACTGAATTACTTTTAAGCATAATTTTAAGTAGCTAAGATAAATTGTGTTACATGTTTACTTTTTTTGGTCTAATATATAAATGGATAAATAAAAATAAAAAATACTTATAAATGCATCCTGATTTCGGTGAATTTGTAACTAGCATTTAAGAGGGTTTAAGCCGTACGGCATTTCATACAAACTTTCAAGCCCTTATTTTTCGAAATGACTGAACCGATTTTAATGAAACTTCATACGCATATGCAGGATGCAAAGGTCTAAATACTTAGTTAAGAACATTTTCGAAAAATTGTGTTACAGCCAAATTAAACCGATTTTAAATTTTCCATAGAAACAGAGATTTCCAGTTATCTGTTTTTAAATAAGACATTTCGAAAGCGTTCTTAACTAAGTTTTTAGACCTTTGTATCCTGCATATGCGTATGAAGTTTCATTAAAATCGGTTCAGTTATTTCGAAAAATAAGGGCTTGTAAGTTTGTATGAAATGCCGTAAGGCGTAAACCCTCTTAACAATTTTCAAAAATATACTTTTAGTTGTTCATTTCCAAGTTCGATAGCTGCAATTATAAATGAACATGTAACTTTATAAATGAACATTGTAACTTTATATATATCAAAACACGGTCCAAACATGTTTCTACTTACGAGTCCGATTCGAGGATCTGTCGAAAACAGTGACGGTATCGAGGCCGGCTGAAAGCAGAAAGTAGTCAAGCAGGAAAACTGAAATATCCGCATTGGAAAAACCTCCATCGCACACGAAATCTCGTAAAAAAAAGTGAAAAAATTCAACGTTATAAGTACTGTCAGTTGAAATCTCGTCATGTAAAAGGAAAATACACATTTTCACGTTCGTCCATCAATGCCTGGTTGAAACCAAGGTTTGTATACTATACTTTTCTCAAATAAAGCGCGGAAATTCAAACTAAGAAAATTCATTATAAAGTCCAGAATCAATGACGAACAACGATAATTTTTCACGCGCCATTTTATATGTTCGTTTCTTCTTTACTTTAAACAGCTCTGTTTGCAAGCCAAATCAAAATAAATTAGGCAGTGTATAGCACTCTATACACTGATTATTTTATTTTGATTTGGCTAGAGTGCCGCTAGTGGCACTAGCGGTACTTTATTAATACCACCTTGACTCGTTAAAGTGCCGTAAGCATTGCATTGTCATTGTCACTGTCACTAAGTCACATCACTTGGTATGTTATTTGATAGTTGAGGTTAGATCGCTGTAAAACACCACATTAGCTAAATATTACCTTCTCTTGTGCCTAAACGGACCCTGGCCTGGCATTGTGTGGTCACAGTTCTAACCTAACCTAACCTACCTTTCAGCCATTTTCATTTGCTAAGCCAAGGGATTATGGGACTTAAGTTTAGCCGGCTATAGATGAAAGAAACTAACCTTAACAATCAAACAAAATAACAAGTGACAGTGACAATGCAATGCTTACGGCACTTTAGCCGGCCCGAAGCAAGGCCTCTAGAGTGCCGCAAGAATTCTTGTGGCACTCTATACACTTCCATTAAAGATATTATTTGATAAGTCCTACCTCCTTGGTTGCCATGTGTAGAAGTGTTCCATTTTTAAATTACACGACAGATAAGAAAGAGTTTTCATAGTACATAATTTATTCGGCTAATCACGACACGTATGGATTTTCATAGTAACATTGCCGGCCAACTCGCATGTATTTGACCAGACCGAAAATGCTGTATTTTCGATTCATCTCAAACAAGGTTGTCAAAATAATGTTTGAATTTCCAACCATGTTTGAGAAATAATAATTTAATTAATACCGAGTTTTAATTACAAAATGTAAAGTAACTTTTCTCTCTTTGACTTGTAATGACTTGTTAAACATCCGGTCTGCATAAAGTCTGTAGTCTATAATATACAAAAACATGGCGAAGTCAAAACTGTACATCGAATTCGTCGTCTATCGTGACGAAGCTTCGCACAGTGATACTATACACGCAGATGTGACCAACCATTATCGGTTATCATCGCGATAGTTCAGGCTGCGTAGCACTTATCGCCCTGGCGGTACATATTAAACGTAGCGAAGCCGCGAATGGTCACATTAGCGGCATTAGCGCTATAACTTTTTAAAGAGCAAAACATACGAAGCTTCGGCACGTATTCTTTGTCACGATAGACGTAGAGGGCGCAGCATATTACTGACACCACTAAACATAATACGTACCTACAGAGCGCAGTACGCAAACCAAGTAGGTACCTAGAACACACGCTAGCAATACGCTTGAAGTTAAATCCACATATCTACTGTTGTTTCAATTAGTATCTTCCGCCTTCACTGCCATTGGTTTTGCTTTGCAGAATTAACGTCTGAGTATCTACCACATGGCGGGGTTACTGAACCTGCACTACTGTTTGTTAACGTTATGTTCTCGATAGCATAAATCTCACTGGCAAGGTAAGAAGTGTTACTCAACCACATAAAAGGAAAGTAGAAAAGTTTGTGTTGCCGTGTTGTATATTTAAAGGGTGTTGGTACTCCGTTTCCGTTCCTCGAGTCGTGTTTATCAGGATGGCGGGTACTATGGTGGGTACCGATAGTAGGGCACCGGTTCCAAAAATAATTAGACACGTATGAGATGTTCGCCTCAATGCAGGAAAACATTTATGAGTGTACGCGATGTGTACACGATAAAGCGTATACCTTTAATGACTGTTTATATTTAGATATTTGTTATTTTAGAACTGAACGGTTTTCGGATCGCTTTAGACAGAGTTATGTTTGATTAGTACTTACATATTCTGAAATTGGAGTTTGTTGATACAGTACCTATACTTTAGTAGTTTGATATGCGATAGGTTTGATTGCTTTCTATCGAGTACCTACTCAGCAGTAAATTATAAATTCTATGAGAAGTGAAATTGGATTTTTAAATACCTACTTACCTTTTTTTTAAACAATACCACCCACCACCACCTAGACCAATATTTACTACACAGATTATTATTTTTGTATGGTACTTAAATCTTAATAAATAATGAGTAAATACTTTGACCTCTGGTATTGGATGTTTAATGACTGTTATAATTAAATCGACGATTATAAAAATAAATAAAAATAAAAATACTTTATTTCAGACCTTTCCGTCCATATGTAGTAATACACACTACTTATAAGCTATGTTAGTAAAAAGGTAATAGGTACAAAAAAAAAAACATTAACTCATAAATCTGCTGCACTCACCCGACGCACCGGGTACATGCACATGTACATGCACCCAATGCGCCATAATGGCGCAACACGGCTTATCACTAATTACCTTCAGAATGCCGTTGACGCTCCCACGCACTCTGCGCATCATGGACGCAATCCTTTTTCTTAGGATGGTATTAAAGCCATCGGTATGTGCTTCGGCAAACATTCCTGATGCACTGCAGTAGCCCCAACAACACTCTGAAGGCATTATTATATTGAACTCTAAGGGCGTTGTATGCCCTTTGCGTATATCGAACCCACAGAGTGCACGTGTACAACTATTGGCAAAAAGCCTTAAAAAGAGTTACTTTTACTTCCGGTGTACAACATGCAAACCTGCGGGCCAACATATTGCATCGGACAGCCAACGCCCTCCGTTCCCTTTCGATGTCAGCATCATCTTTCAAGTCCTCAGTAACTACGTGCCCTAGGTACTTAAAATCTAGTACCCTTTCAAGAGCCACACCTTTTAACATAACCGGGGGGATATGTGCTGGTTTTTTACGATTTACCCTAAACACAAGTAGTTTGCTTTTCTGTACGTTATACACAAGTCCATGCGCTTCAGTAAAAGTCTCGCAGACCGCCAACAACTACCTACCTACCTACTATTATACCTACCTAATATAAGCAACATAACCACAGATTAAAGCTTTGTGCAGACCAGCTCGACTTGTCGCGCGACGTGTCACCGGTTATTGTTATACCGTGAAGTTTTCTTAGAAATTGTATTGTTTGTGTCGCGTCGCGCGACAAGTCGCGCTGGTCTGCAAAAGCCTTAATACAGATGGAACACTCCGCCGTTTAGGTATGAAGCTACAAGTACGTGGCGGGCCCGTCTTGCTAGGCCAATTCAGTGAGTGTAACGTAGTCAGAACATCTAAAAGTCGCGCGATAGAAAGAGGCAACTTCTAGGTGAAGTATAACTGCAGGTCATTCGCGCTGTGCGACCTGAATTGCACTTTATTGTGTCGTTGTAAAAGTCTCTTTTTATTTAAATGATTTTGCGGAGTGTCCCGTCTGTATTAATTTGTGACATAATGACAACGTCATTACCATTATAGGCTCATTTCTCACGTCACGACACAGTAATAATTCTGACATTACATTTCACCTCATATTTTGAGCCCTTGATACAGCTGAACAGAATACCTTACGAAGACATAAAAATCTTGATTTTTGGTCATATCACTTAATTGCTACAGTAAACTTGAAAGTCCAGTCGGTCATAAAATTAAGTTATGTATCTTCCTCATGAAAACTTTAATGCTATGCCGTGCAGTGGCAGCGCTCAGAAAGTTTTGATGAGTGAAGCATCTTACCCATGTTACTGGAAATAGGGGTACGATATAACCATAAGAACCTCCCCATTTTACACCAGCTCTAGCGTCGGTACGATTTAGGATTTGGACCAAATCCGTGCCCCGGAGTTCACCGAAATCAAGAAAGCCACAAAACATGCACATATCTACTACCTAGGGCATCTACTGAAACTGTTGTATAGGTACTAGAGTACGAACTGTCAAGAATAAATGCTAAGTAAGGTCAACAACAAAAGTTGATTACCTAACACTACTCCTTTTACACATCATCTAACAAAATTAACACAAATTAATAAATAAATTATTAATTGTCACAAAATTATTCGATACATTGTTCTTCGGCATTTATTTATATATTTATTATTCATTTATTTATTTATTTTTCGGAAGGCTTATAGACTAATAACATTATAATAAGAATAATACATAACTAAATTGCTAATTACAAGCCCCCACAGACAAATACAGAATGATTACTCCCTCATAGTTACTTCTTATCTGTATAGCTATACAATGTCGCCCATGCGCATGTGACCGCCCGTAATTTTCTGAATATTCTTGAAAAAATATCGAAAATAAACTTCAAAAATAAAAATTTTCTATCTATAACATTTTTCACTAGTTTTTTTAAAATAAATACACAATTTTTTACCGAAAAAATTACTTCGTTTCCGTTTTTTCTTTCGTAGTCGATAATTTTTTGTAAAAATTTTAATTAACCTGTTAAAATAACTCGTAAGTTTTTGGAAATAATAAACAGAATCCAAATCGACCCATAAACTTCGGAGATGTGTCAAAAAACAGAAAGCAAATCTTAAAAAAATTAAAAATTGAATAACATGAAAAACGTTATAGATAGACCCCCCCTTTTGAAGTTTATTTTCAATATTTTTTCATGAATATTCAGAAAATTACGGGCGGTCACATGCGCATGGGCGACATTGTATACCATATCCACCATTCTATTTCATAAAGCCACAGTATAATATTTATATTGTGGAATAGCTTACTTCTGTTCTAATTTCAAATATTTGTTCTATAATGAAGATTAAAAAAACTGAAGTGTTAATCGAATTTTGCTGCTAACAGTACATGTAACCTATATAGACAACTGGCCTATGATTTATTTAGGTATCAACATTTATTGATTTTGTTCAAATGTTTATTTATTCAGGAAGAATTTTCATCGTGTTTGAAATCCCTTACATTTACCGATATATTAAGCTTGTTAGAATATAAATGTAGATATATTCTGTGATAACAGTAATTACCTGTTGTAATTAACAAATTATACAGTTACTGTTTGATGTCTTTCTAATGTACGATTTGTGTATTTACGTAGATGTAAAACAAATGAAAAGTATTTTGGAATGATGGTGGTCTTCTGTAGCAGCTTGTATTACACGTGCCATATCTGAAACTATATTTCATTGCAGATGACCAGACTTTTTACGATATTTACGGCATAATTTTTATTTGCGAAGTCTTGTGCGCCGACTTCGATTTATTCAACCAGATTCAGATTCATGTATTCTAACCATTTTTGTCCCAAAATGGCTTGTAATCGTAAAAGATCGAGTACTGTAACTGTAAAAACTCAGCAGAAATATGTGTGTAAATAAGGCATAAAAATGTCCTCATAGGTACACATCTAATCTGACTTCTTGCGAATACATAAAAACGATAAAATGTGTGAACTTATGACAAAATTCAAATTTATCGCTCTCGCATTACATATTCGGAAAAAGAATGGTAATGTCTTCATATTATGATAATAATTCTTATAAATAAGGCTACATTTTTTACATAAGATGGATGGAAAGTTATGCCATTCCGGGGTTTAAAAAACCAATTGTGGTTTTGTCTTTTGCATTCTTGTTCCCCAGCTTCATGTATCTTACTTCGGTAAGCAGTAAAGTCGGTACTTTACTGACTTACTTATATGGTCTTGATTACTATTTTCTGTTCAAAGAAAATGTTTTGAAAATAAGCTGCTGTTATACAATGGTAACATAAGTTTTTCCAATTTTACACAGCTCTTTAAAATATAAAATAATTTACATGATTTCAATATTAATAAAATGGAAAATAAGACCAAAGTAAACTCAATGAAGACTAAAAGTTTACCATATTTCTTCATTTAATTCGATATTCATACTATCATCAAAATTAAAAGTGTTATTGCTGCAACAAATATTGAGTTTCAATAAAAGTAAAAGCTTGCACTGCATAATGTTCAAAAGAAAATTAATATTTCGAGCACTATCTCATTTTACATCCATCAGTTCCAACCACACGCCATTACAGGCTTCAAACTTATCCATTTAAAAATCAAAGTGTTCAAATAAACTGAGATAACTGCTACCAACCTACGAGGTGTTGAATAAAACATCCTTCGATGAATAATGACCGACTGCATTATGTATTACCTGTGGTATGCTTTGACACAGAATAGATGGGAACAGAAGAACGAGCGAAAACAGGCACACGCACATATAGACGCGTTTGCTCACCTCGAAAACGTTGGTCAGTTTTGGACTTTGTCACAATAAACTTCTTCGTTAACGCGATATTTTTGACGTCGCCATTTGCATCGTATAGTATGAACACTGATTACCTGCGGTATTGTCTCCTTATTACTTTATCCAGCCAAAGGTTGTCTGTAAAAGATTACTTTTAGCGATAAGACCGCCCATTGTGCCACCATATGAAAATGTGTACATTTTTATATCTGTAATTTTTATGGTTTAAATAATAAAGAGTATTCAGTCTGTCCTATCTATGTCTAGTTACTAAGTATGGCTAAGGTTTTCGTAGCTCAGTCCCTATGGAGAACTCAAACGAACACCAATCGAGAGTACACGAAAGTGCGCTTCCATCATTCACTCGTTGTACAAAGCCAGCCTTCTGTACCCTATCTATTCTATGACTTTGAGGAGTTCTACGTGCTAATGGGCGATTACGAACGTTTACACACAAATTAATTTTAACTGCGATGCAACTGATACTGATAGTGGTGATAGATTGCTTGCAAGGACTGACAGATGTTTTATGTTGTTGGCGGGATTAATTGAATATTAACTCTTTGTAAGTAGATCTGTGAGGGGGGCTTATGGCTAAGTGATAACAGCCGCACGGGTCGATCGATCAGGTGAAGTTACGCTTGGAGCGGTTGGTCCGCTGAGTGACCATCTTTACATACCTCGGAAAGCACGTTAAGCCGTTGGTCCCGGCTGTCATTCGTGGATATTTGACAGTCGTTACGGATCGTCAGAAGCCCGAAAGTCTGACAACTAGTCTTATCAAGGGGTATCGTATTACCCAGTAACTGGGTTGTGGAGGTCAGAGAGGCAGTCGCTCCAAGTAAAATACTGGTATCCAGTTGCATCCGGTGAGACTAGATAAGATAATGATTTGTTGAACAAAAATGGTTGAACAATCAAACACATACAAACAACACCATGCGTATAAAATGTGCGTATAACAGCAGTTTATGTATGCACTCTGGTATCCAAAGAAAGATTTAGCTTGCCTTATGGATACCAGCATTCTCACATAAATGAAATGAAATAGTTACATTGGTTGCATTGGATGACAAGAGTGGCGCAGTATACAAGAGAGAAGCCTTTAGTAGAATGTGTGTAAGTGTAGTGAAATGTGAAATTATAATACAAGAGTGAAGGGAGATTATGTGCTCGTGTCCGTAGGATCATCCATCGTACCGGGTTAGCGTATTTCTAAAGAAGTGATGCTTTACTTGATAAGTTTACAAGATTTTCTGTTTCTTCGTAGCTCTCCGCTTGTACTTTTTGACCCCAACTTTCAATTCTTGAAAAGTTGTGGGATATATGGACCAATGTTAGTTAATTCTATTATACAGTCGACTCCCGATGCCATAGAAATGCCGTCGAGCAAGTGCTGTTTTGCACCATTGAGTAGGGCATACCAAGTAATGTCGTTTGTCTCCGGCATCAGACTCATACCTCACCGTCAGATGTTTAAAAAAACTTCTCGGCTTTCAGTTATTTTGCCTCCGCTCTTCGTCTTTTGTTCAATCTTGTGTTGTATTTTACTATTTTGTTTGATTAACGAATCAAATGGATTTTAGAGACAGTATTTTCCTAGATTCGAGATTAAGGTGTTAGTGTCCACGAATTAGGTATCTATGTAACAACAGCTGTACGATTTACGTACCCATCAGCCGAGCTAAATCGATATAAAGGTGTCACTGTACACAGACATATACAATGTACCTTTGTGCCAATCATTATAATAAATTTTTCATAATAATTTTCCAGACAATTTTGAAAGTTCCAGAATCAAAGGTATAATGACCTCGTCTAAGCTTTCAAATTTCAAATCTACACTCAGAACATTTAAGTACTTTGTTAATGTTCATAGTAAAAACTTTTCTATTATATTTTCTGTTCTATTATTGTTCGACGATGTTTGTTTGTTGTACAAAGCAATTAAGCTTAGCAAATGTGAACATTGTATACATTTTAAGCATTAAATTATTTAACTTGGTTTAAATTTTGTTTGGTGTCTCTGTTTTTTGTTTTAGAAAAGCTAGAATTTAAGTGAGTAGAACTAGAACTTTGCTCTCTTACTTTAACAAAACTTGGAAAATGTCTGGGATGATAAATATCATAATTACTGTGACTACAAATCATAATTTTTTCAGAACAAAATCCTTATTTGTTATATTGATGAGTGCGTAACCGTACATTTTGCGGCATTGCATATTTTTACAAAATGCTTTGAGGAAATGCAAATAGCTGAAGATAGTGTAAACCAAAATCTAAACAGATAGGCATGGATGTCAATACATAAATGTGTAGATTCTGTTTCCATGTAAAATACTGGTACTCAGCTGTATCCGGTTAAACTGGAATCCGACCTCAACAAAGTTGGGAAAAGGCTGGGCAGATCGATTGATAATCTACACACACCTATCTGTCTCGTTGGTCTAGTGGTCGCAACCGCTACTGCAGAGCATGCGGTCCTGGGTTCGATTCCCGGGTCGGGCAAAGTGTTATTGGGTTTTTCTATCAGGAATTTTTCAGTAGCGTTCCGGAGTCTGGATTTGTGCCCGGTTGATGGCAATAGGCTCGCCCCCTAATGGGACCTAAACATAACTGGCGAAATGTGGGTGTTCTAAGGTACACTTCTGCCTAACCCTTCGGGGAATTACGGGCGTGATGTTATGTTTCTGTGTGCTTTATTTATTTGCTCGCGAAATGCGCTTCGATCCTTGCGAATATTCCGTCGGGTGTGAACCGTACCTAATATTTGTATGTAAACACGCCGAGCGCTCAAACTTTAGATGATTTGGTATTGTCACAAACAATGAACGGATACACATCAGATTTGTTATATACAGGGTGACAAGTTTAACGAGTTAATGTGACTTCTAAAGTTAATACACGCACTGCTTTGTTTATATCAAGCGGCGTTACATACACAAACTGTATGAAACTTGGGCTTACCACGTGTTTGTAAGTGTGCAGAGTTGTGCTTTAGTTTATAAGTAACTCATTAATATGTAGGTTTACCTGTTTGCTTTTGCTGCGGTAAGAATGTTTAGAAAATGCTATCAGCACGTAGTTGAGAATATATTACCACCTATCCATTTTCCATGTCTCATCCATTTTGTGTGGATCTCAATTTTATTAGTATAGTTTTTTTTTATGGCAGGCGGGTAATAACCCTATAACCTGAAATATGGTGTAACTTTTGTATGTCAATCCCAAATGCGTGCCTGCAACACCAAAATACTATAGATTACTCTTAAAATTCGTGATTTTCTCTTTTTAAGTTAGTCGGGGTTTTATTATATTAATATTTTTATTTATACATATATACATACAGGTGAAACACATTACCCTCCTTTTTTGGCTTAATTGCAGTCGGGTAAAAACAGCGCGTTCATTATTTCCTTCAAAGTTCTAATAGTTTCGTAACAGTCCTTGAAAGTGGCGTATAGAAGACAGGTTCGGGAAACTTAGGTCCGCTTGTAGCTTAACTTGAACTAAATGCGTTTAGCGCTAAACGTATAAACATTATTTTGTTTAAGAGTTAGGTTGCCTGTCCACTGGAGCGGAGAGGTGCCAATATTAACCAATAGAATCTTGACTCAGGATCACTGATCTAAACTCAGGGGCGGAGTCCAAGATTCTATTGGTTAATATTGGCACATCTCCGCTCCTCTTTTCTCCTCTCCGCTCCAGTGGACAGGCAGCCTACTAGTCTACAGAACTAATCATTTTCTTAGCTGTATGTTAGGTGTCGATTCTTAAAGTATACTATGTACCACATACATAGTATACTTTAAAACATCTTATGTTGCAAACTAGATAGTTAGGTAGCAACTATTATATTTCAGCGTCGCGTCAAATTATCACAAATATGCCTAGTGTGTGGTGATACTCCACCGCAACTAGTGTGTATCCAGGGAGGAATCTACTGTACATACAATAAAAATAAGAAATATCCCTTTTTTTCTAAAATATCCATAAAATTACCGACTTAATCAATCAATCTCATACGCATCCGAGTTTATTTTAATGTTTAGAAACATAGTACGAGTATAAATATTCTATTTTTGTGCTCCACTTCTCAGACAAGTTCAAAAAACAGTTTTTGTTACTTATAGACATCGTTTATCTACAAAGAACCGGCAAATGACTCTGATTGTTAAATTTATTTCAGCTAACTTCTTTTCATGGGTCGACTTGGAAAGCATCCAATATTTTTTTTTATATAATAAGCCAAGTAAGTTGATGCCAATTGCAAAAGCTGAGAACATGTGGCTAAGAATTTGTCAAAAATTAACCGTAATAATGGGCGTTGCATGTGTGAATTGCTTTTATGATGGGTCACTGCATAAAGGCAATTCACAAGATAATTTGTAGGTACTGGCACTACCGCTGAAACAGATTGTTCAATTTTCACAATTTACGTGATTTCACCCACGAGGAGTTCGTGGCTAAGTAATAACAGCCTCACGGGTCGATCCATCAGGTTAAGTTACACTTGCCGGGGTTGTTCCGTGGCTGGGCGACCATCTTTACATTTCGAGACTCCTCCGTGCCTCGAAAAGCACGTTAAGAGAATTATTTTGAAAGTGGGCAACGTCGCAAATATAATGTCAAAAAATATTTCCCTGCTTTGGTTAATTTGGCAATATTACTGTATATGAAAATATAAAATGTGGCTAACTAGCGAACTAGAATATTAATAATGAAAATCAATAATGAAAATCAACAATTAATATCGTAACACCGGATATTTAGTTTTAGATGTAAAAAAGTATTTGGAAACTTTCAAAGTGCCTTTTTTTACACCTAAAATAGTCATAACTTCAAATTCAGTGTTATAATTGTATTACATTACCAGCTGCGCCCCGCGGTTTCACCCGCGTAAAGTAGTTTTTTCTTTTAATCCCTATGTTCCCGTGGGAATATCGGAATAAAAAGTAGCCTATTTTACGCCCAGTGGCCTCAGCTATCTAGTAGTGAAAATTTCGTCCAAATTGGTCACGCTGTTTCGAAGATTAGCCGGAACAAACAGACAGACAGACAAAAAAAATTGTGTTTCTGTTGTATGTATCATATATAATTATATACTTTCATATGTATTTTGTAAAAAGCTGTTATTCTGACATTAAAAACAGACACTTCAATTTTAGTTATTTGTATGTTTGTAGTATGTATATGTATAGATTAATATCCCGGCTGTCATTCGTGGATCTTAGACAGTCGTTACGGGTCGTCCGAAGCCCAAAAGTCTGAAAATTTGTCTTACCAGGGGGTATTGTATTACTGGTTACTTGGTTGTGGAGATCTGATAGGCAGACTCTCCATGTAAAATACTGGTATTCAGCTGCATCCGGTTAGACTGGAAGCCGACCCCAATATACTTGGGAAAAGGCAAGGCAGTTTTTTTTTCTCGTGAAAGGCCTTTATTAAGACATTCTTTTTAACCACTTTTTATTTATTAATATTTATTTATTCAGACAACCATTGATCCATTACAATTAATTATATTTACATTTATATTGTTAGTATGAACTTAAAACTATGTTAGTACCTAATAACTAAGACAGACTTAGTCCTCTGGGTGAGGCTCCACACCAGTGGGCTGTCTAACTTATTTCCTATTACATTCAGGATGCTGTTACTGCTCCCACGCAATCTGCTTAGCAGTGACGCTGTCTTTTTGCGCCAGGTGGCATCAAAGCCGTCTGTGCGTGACTCAGCGAACATTGTTCACGCACTGCAGAAGCGCGGCAGACGTAACAGCGCCCTGAAGGCATTGTTATACTGGATGCGCAGAGATTTGTAAGCCCGTTGGGTATATCTGAACCACAGGCTCGCTGAGTACAGAGATGTGCAATACGCTTTGAATAAAGTTACTTTCACCGCGTCTGTACATCGAGCGAACCTGCGGGCCAGCATGTTCGCCCGGACTGACAACGCCCTGCGCTCCCTCTCCATGTCTACATCATCTCCAAGATTTTCGGTAACCACATGCCCAAGATACTTGAATTGGTATACTCGAGTAAGAGGAATACCATTGAGTAACACTGGTGGAACAACAGTTGGGCACTTTGTACCCGCCTTGAAGACCATGCACTCTGATTTTTTTACATTATAAGACAGACCGTGTGTGGCCGCATACTTTTCACATACGGCAAGCCATTTCCGCAATGCACAAATCGAGGGAGCCAGCAGCACCATATCATCGGCATAGCTAAGGTTGTTTACACTGACACCATCCACGTAGCACCCTACGGGCATTTGACTGAGTTCCTCGATTAGCGCATTTATGTATAAGTTAAAAAGCAAGGGCGAGCTCAACCCGCCCTGCCTCATTCCGCATTCCAGTCTGTATTCACTCGACAATTCACCCGCCCACTTTACATTATTTTTCTGGTTAAGGTACCAATACATAAAAAGTGACGTCAACTCTGGCGGTAGGCCCGTTTCCTTTAGCTTCTGCCATAACATCTCATAAGACACTAGGTCAAATGCTTTTGAGAGGTCTAGAAAGCAAGCATAAACCGGGGTTTGTCTGTCAGTGTAATATTTCACAGTGTGCCTAAAAGCCAACTCCCACGGTGCGCCATATCGCGGACGCGCACCAGCCCGCACGAGGACGCACCGCCACGCACGCGTACAACGCGCGTCTGCGCTACCACGCACGCTAGGTTTCCCACGGTGCGTCGTGCGCGTGCGTCCGCGATATGGCGCACCGTCGGAGGGCGGCTTAAGAATAGCAGTCTCAGCCGACAAGCCAGGACGAAAGCCGAACTGAGCGTCATGTAACTTAACATGCTGGTTCAAATATGAGTTAAGCACACTGTCAAATACTTTCGCTACAATCGTGGCTAGCGAAATGGGTCTATAATTAGATTTTTCAGACACATCCCCCGTTTTGCTCTTGGCAATCGGCACCACCAGAGTCTTCATCAAGGCAGGGGGTAGGTGTGAGTGATTTATGCACAAATTAAATAACATTGCAAGTACTCTAGGAAGGTGGAAACCAGCATACTTGAGATGTTCCACGCTGAGAGCGTCATACCCTGGTGATTTTCCTCCCTTCATACCCCTAATAGCACGATCAATATCCTTAGCAAGTATTAAAATTGAAAGATTCATTCCCTGAGTCTCAGCATCGAACCGTCCGCATGCTGGTCCTAAGGGTGACTTTACTACAAATTGTTCCTTAAAAACATTAGCAATGTCTTCAGGGCTAGAAACACCGCCGACACTCACTGGGATGCCAGATCTAGTATTCAATTTATTCGTACACTTCCAAAAATTTTAAAAATCTTTATTCGTGTAGTGTGTCGCCATCAAGTCCATTTTTATCTGTTCTTGATGGTTTTGACACCACTTGAGCTTACCTTTAAAAATTTTACGTGCCTCAATCATGTCTCTGAACACTTTGGTAATGTGTCATCATTTGTCGCTATCTTTTAAAACTACGCGTGTCTCCTACCCAAGTTTAATGACCCCAAAAACTAAGCAAACGGACCTACTAACCAAACCTTCTAAATCAAACTACTGGGAATACTATGTATTCATGTACCCACAATTTTACTAGACAATGGTCGTTGGAATAATCTGGTAATTTACACGACTAGTCTGTAGTAAAGACGGAGGTCAGACTAAATAAACATGGAATCAACTGAGCCAATAAGCTTAAGTTGTAACTATATACCGTCGGGTTATTTAACGTAGATGACGAAACTGTGGCGTATATAATAAGATTTCGGTAAGAAAAAGTATTATAGCTGCCCGAGAGCAATATAAATATAATGATTCTAATGATCTAGTGCATTGAAGTGAGTCTATGCTTATATAGACCTATTATTATATAGACTATATAATCCTCCAGACTGAATTTCAGCCATTGCGACCAATCTTAGTGAAGACTATAGCCTTCAACGCGCGATATTTCTATAGAGTATTAGACAATATTGTGTGCGCAGCAGACACAGTTGCACTCTCTGTTCCCTCACTCTCATAGTCCGATAGGACGGCAATACGACACGACCAGAGAGAGATCAGACGTAGAAAGCACGGGGGTATCACACTGCCAACTTCCAAACTCCCGTTACTAATAAATTCCTAATGGAAAATACCAAAAAAGTAAAAAAAAATGTGCAAAGTGCTACCTTTACTAAGCATAGACTAAAATAATGATGTAGGTAATCCCATAATCTGTCGATTCGACTGAATTTATTTCCAAACAAATTTGGAATTGGATTTGTGCCCAATAAAGGCAAGAGGGTCGCTCATACAACGAACAAGGTTATTAAAGTTCTATTGTACCTATACCTCTGCATAACCCTTTGTGTATCAACGACTGTAGAAAGGTAGGTCGATGTTTTAGCATATCGATAAATTATGGCTTTTATTGCTTGCAAGTTGCAGGTTGGCTACATATTACGTTCAGTAAATCCAATACGTTACGATTGCATGTCGCTTCATACGGTGCCAATTCACTCCATGTCGGGTCCGCCTGGGACTCAATATCGTAAATAAAATAGTGACGTGCTACACACACATAGATCTAGATACTAGATTATCCAGAAACCCGAAAATAACATACTCCAATCTAAGATATGCATAGAATATTAAATTAACGTTGTTCCTAAGAAGAGACGAGGAACATGAAGCTAAATTGCTGCGGCTGTCCCGCAACGCTGTCAATTTGGAAACTATTTCAATTGTCGAAATTGATTAGTCATACAATTGTGTATTACCAATATTAATATCGCATCTGTCGTATCTTATGAAGCTTGTCTGTCTATGCAGAATTAGGCGTACAGCTGAACCCGCTTGCATATTATTTGCTTGTAGCAGAGTCAGCGCGTGTTGGCTGGCTCTTTGGAAATAAGCCGATTTGCCCCGAGACGATTCCATTAAAACATTTCGCATCAATAATGCGGTACCTTTAGTTATCGAATAGACCGGAGTACTGGAATCGATATTGAGTCAGAATCGTTTTCATTACGGTGAGCTATTTTGAATGTGGGGGTGATCTGCGAATTCCTACTAGAAATACTTTAGTGCGCAATTTACTCGAAGTACTAGAATAAGTACTTAGATTAAGGTTTGATTGAAGTTTGCTAATACCTGCCTACATCATTATTTGGTTAAGTACCTACGTATCAAGTGGATAGTGGGCGATGGTTCAACAAAAGTACCTAATTATTTCTATAGAATTAACTGTTTTGTTTCACTGATAAAATTGTAACTTACACATGCATTTAGTGTTTCTCGTTAGATGAAAAATAATTTGATAGTTTGTTTAACAAGATGCAATGTATGGACCACACGTTTGCCGAAATTAGGTTACTAATAAACTTACTAATTACCTAATCATTATTAACATTTCTATACCATTTCCGAATTCAGAGAACCTAATCTATTTAGCTTGATCCATATTTGTGTTCACAATTACATTACCCCGCTGTATTTGTTATGTTAAGAACAAACCATGCAAAATCAGTTGATCACAAATCAATAGGCTTCCGTATAAAATATTGTTATCTCTATTGCATATTTTAGCAATTGATCGTTTTTTTACGGTAGAAGATGCGATTATACGATGTCAATTTACTGCAATCTTGCCCGGTTTTATGGCTTTTGAGATAAAAATTTACGACTTTCGTAGCATTTTTTCTTGATATTCAAGGATGATCTGACATCAAAAAGTATTTGTAACATTTTGTATCGTAGAAAAGTATTTCAATGGCGTTTTGACCGCTTTTTGAAAGAAATTTCATACATTGGAACGTAATCGCGTGATTTTCGGCAAGTAGAGAATAAAATAAGAAAAAAATAAGAGCATTATTCAAAACCTTTGCCGTTTCAAATTAATCTCCGTCAACGTTACCGAAACCATAAAAGAAGGAAACATTCTACATAAGCGGAGCTCGAGACGGGTGCATGTCAAAACGCAATATACCTAATAAAATCAGCATTCAGGGATCGATGTGTAAGTACTTAGCGTGACACGGCTGCTGCCTGTGGCAGTTTTGCTCGGACAGCCTTTTCAAAAGATGAGAAATAGTTATTTTCTCGTTGTGGACTCCCCACGACGATTAATCATCCTTACTCAGCGGGAGGCACGGATTGACCTATGTACACTTACGCCACTTCAGACTTTCGCCTTTGTTAAGGAACAGGGCACTATTGTCTCAGAACTTCATTTTAACACCCTCTTAATAAAAACATTTATTAAAGAGGGGAATGTTTGTGAAACTTTGCACGGAACAAAAGAAGAACTGCAATAATTTTTTTTTTTGTTCAGGGAAAAACACAAATTGATTTTGATTGATTGTAACTTTTGACGATTAGTTTTCATACGATTATTTATGCTACTGTTATACCTATTATATCGAAGGACAACTAACTACTGATTACGGACTATTAACTACCCCGTTGGTCTCGTGCTCACAAGCGCGACTGCTGGGCGTTGGGTCTTGGGTTCAATTCGCGGGTCGGGCAAAGTGTTATTAGGTTTTTCCATTATAAATTTCTTAGTAACAACCCCGTGCCTTGGAAAACACTTTAAGACGCGGGTCCTACGCCTGATTTCTCTCCGGTCGTGTCGGATTGCCGTCCTATCGGACTATGAGAGTGAGGGAAGAGAGAGTGCACCTGTGTGTGCGCACACACTTGTGCACTATAAAATCTCCCGCGCCGAAGGCTAGTCTCCGTGGAGATTGGCCGCCGTGACCGAAATACGGTCTGGAGGACTATATTATAAATATCGAAGGACAAAAAAAGCGGCCAAGTGCGCCTCGGACTCGTACACGAAGGGTACCACCGTACAATTTTTAACACTATATATTTCTGTAACACGTTTCTTCCCCCGTTAAATAGGTATATTACTTCATTTTATTTTTATAATTTGTTGTTACACGATACACACTCGGTGAAAATGTTTAGTGTCTACCTATTACGGTTCAAAAGAAACAGCCCTATGACAGACGGACCTACGGCGAGCGACGTACGCACTATGGGTACGGAACCTGCTGGTGTCTGTGATACAATGATTTTTCATTAGTACAGGCACCAACGATATACACTTTTCTCTGTATTGAAAACTTTTTTACTTGTATTGTAAACTTGTTTACCTTACATGTGTTTTTTCAGAAAAAAAAAATGTATGGAACCCTAAAAAGATCTTATTCCTAAAATATGTAGGACGCCCAAAGATTAAATTACATTTTATTCAACAGGTTAGTAGAAAAGGTCTTCCTAAGCAGCGGTTTTATTAATGCTTGCGCATTTCTCAAACTCCCTGAATCCTGGAATCCCAGACACAAAACGTATAAACTGGAATCCACTCAGGAAACTATTTTCTCGTAAAAACAAACAGGGACACCGCATTCTGTCTATTTGCTAAAACTTTCCTCTGGCACATGTTTAAAATTAAATTAATATTTGCTTTTGAATGTGGCTTCGCTCGTGTAGGTTTCAATTTAGGGAGCCTTATTTTATAGAAAATGAATAGTCTAGTCAAGTGGAGTTCGGAACCGGTAGTCAAAGATTTTACCCTCAATCGAGATAGCTGGAAGGTTCCTATAAAAACGTTCCTAATTCTTAAGCGGATCGAGAAAAAATTGCCTTTTAATTGAAGCCTGAACACTAAAGAGAGTAGACTGCTGACCAAATTCATCTCTCATTCAAATCATGGAATACCTGAACCTCTGTTAAAAGTTGAGGGATGATTCCAAACAACGCTGCGCGCGGCAGTGCTGCCGCTGTATTGCTGCTGCAGCAGTGCTGTCTGCCGCGTGATTCCGCTGCTGCGGCATTACTATTCGCGGTTTACTTCTCAACAGTTGTCAACATTCACGTGTTAAGCTGTTCTCAGACCGGCGCGATTTGTCGCGCGACGCGACACCGGTTATTGTTATGCCGTGAAGTTTTGTATTGTTCGTGTCGCGTCGCGCGACAAATCGCGCTGGTCTGAAAACAGCTTTATCGCTGTGATGAACGCCGCATTACTGGTCTGCCGCGGCGGCAGGGCAACTCTGCCGCGCAGCAGTGCCGTCGCAGCAATGTCGCGCAGCATTGCTGTCGTGCTCGGATTGTAATCTCATACAAACCTTTAGAATATGTATGGGGACCAGTATTTACGCGGCAGCACCGCTGCGACAGCACGGCCGCGTGCAGCGATGTTCAGTATCATACCTTTATTGAGGTTACTAAACTTGAATAAAACAAAAGTTCCTATTATCCATAATGTTGAGAATCTTTCCTAGATTATATCATCATGTTGATATCATTTATTCTTAAAGTGTACTACTACAATATTTAAGGTCCTTGCAGCCTAACAGAATGTATAATATCCCTACACAACAGGAGGTAAACATTTTTCGCGATCCCGAAGGGCTCGTGAACGAAACCGGGGCAAAGGCTAGTATATAAATATTTAGGTAGGTTCGTTACGTAAGTATAATCTTCGAGCATATTATCGCAACAAATCGCGACATATTCGTTAAATCTTTCAAAACGGTTTCTCTTTGTCCCTAGAGTACTGCAAAACGTTAATCTTTTTGCTTTTTCCGGAAATATTATTGGAAGCCAAGACTGGAGCTTTGTGACAAAGGTAATCCTTATTGTTATCGTTTTCACTCTACTGGCGAGTTAATTGATTTTAGGAAATTAACACTCTCCTGTGTTGTGGATTTAGTATCTAGTAATAATGGGTATTATATTGTTTTCCATAATATTATTTGTCCTATTATTGTTTTCCATAATCGTCCCCACTCATAATATTTACTTGCACTATTATCATTTATACTAATAACGCTTGCCATATCAACTTATTTGTCATAACTTTTATTTGCTATAATATTAGTTTCCATAATAACATGTGTCATAATCATTACTTTCTATAAGTAACACATTACATAATCGACACTTGACAAACATAATTTAGAAAGGTTACAGACAGATGTCCTCAGTATTGTATTATATGATATGTATTATTCCGAATGTTCATTTAAATACATACATACGTACATTTGCAAAATAGGATAGGTTAGGTTTTCTTGTTCAGACAATAAACAGTTTGTCAAATTCGAAACGGGTAGGTTAGGTTAGGTTAGAACTGTGACCAAATAACGCGCGAAGGCGAGCGAGCGTAGCGAGCGTGCCGCGGCAGCGGCCGCCGAGTGCTAGATTTCCTCTTTTGCAAAGCAAGCATGCATGGCAGATTAGGGTAATTTTTAGGTTTTCTTGTTCAGACAATAAACAGTTTGTCAAATTCGAAACGGGTAGGTTAGGTTAGGTTAGAACTGTGACCAAACAACGCGCGAAGGCGAGCGAGCGTAGCGAGCGTGCCGCGGCAGCGGCCGCCGAGTGCTAGATTTCCTCTTTTGCAAAGCAAGCATGCATGGCAGATTAGGGTAATTTTTAGGTTTTCTTGTTCAAATAATAAACAGTTTGTCAAATTCGAAACGGGTAGGTTAGGTTAGGTTAGAACTGTGACCAAACAACGCGCGAAGGCGAGCGAGCGTAGCGAGCGTGCCGCGGCAGCGGCCGCCGAGTGCTAGATTTCCTCTTTTGCAAAGCAAGCATGCATGGCAGATTAGGGTAATTTTTAGGTTTTCTTGTTCAGACAATAAACAGTTTGTCAAATTCGAAACGGGTAGGTTAGGTTAGGTTAGAACTGTGACCAAACAACGCGCGACGGCGAGCGAGCGTAGTGAGCGTGCCGTGGCAGCGGCCGCCGAGTGCTAGATTTCCTCTTTTGCAAAGGTACATACTGAACTAGCATTGTTGTGCTAGTATGGGCAAATTAATATTAATAAATGTTATGGAAAACGACATTATTGAAAATAAAAAATATAGCTAATGAATTTATGGATTAAAATTATTATGACACTTGATCGATTATGACCAATGAAATTAGTGAAAATGATTTTATGTCATTTCACGATTATGGCAACTGAAGCGTTATTTCTAATGAAATTATGGCAAATAAAAGTATGGCATATAAAATTATGGCATTTTAAATTATGGCAAACATTAGTAAACCGTAATAATGTGATGAATACGCTTGATAAGTATTTATTTCTATTTTTCCTGGCCTAGTAGGCCTCTTTTTCTTAGAGTGAGTCTGGACTCATCCTTATAGATAGATAGATAAAATACTCTTTATTATGTGCACCATAAATGGGGCGACACAATGGGCGGTCTTATCGTTAAAAGCGATCTTTTAAAGCCTTTTGATGGATTAAGAGAGAAAGGAGAGACAATACTGCAAGTAGTCTGTGGTGTACCATTTACATTATATACAATAAATATATACATACATAAAACTGTATATATATAGTTATCTATACAGTATGGCAGGTATTTCGACGCGAAAACTGTTACCTTACCACGGATTCAGTAGTACATGATTCGGAACTTTTCAACACCTACGCGGTCAAAATGTGTGGAACCGCAGATTTTTTTTTTAAATAACTGACGAAAATTTTAACGCCGGGGGGTTCAGAATCATGTACTGAATCCATGGTAACAGTTTTTGCGCCACCCTGCCACCCTGTATAAACATAATATTAAAAAAATACGTTTAAGGAGCGCGATAGTGTTTTTATAAAATTATTTAGAAATACACAAAATTTTGGGCACGCTTATAATCATTTCATAAACCATTCTAAGAACTATCTACCCTACATACATGCATTGCAATCCTGGGTGATTTATACATATTTTTGGCTATATAAAGCACGGTAAATCGATCACAGCTGATTTTGTGTTGTTAAAGCTTTAAAACGATAAGCAGCTAGCAGTTCCGCCATCTTCTACGCCGTGCACGTTTTACTGCTGCAACGTGGACGCATCGAGTGACCGTCCAGTTCTATTAAATATCTCAGATTACGTCGAAGACGATGTTATTATTCCGGTTCATTCGTTCATTGAGGGGGTTTCCTGCACAGATTGTTCGGGGGCTTAAGTAGGGTGCTGCTGTCAATTGTTATTGGTCTTTTCACTTCAAGACCAGCCTAACGTAAGTACCATATTTATTGAGGATACTTAGGATAGCGGTCCCTGTCTGGGTCCAGTCTGCTTTAAGAATATCCCTATATTATGTACCAACAATGGGCTCCTGAATTCAGAATATAGTTTTTTCTGCGTGTTGATTCCTTATTCAGAACCCCATCTGATAAGACTAAAGCACTACAAAGTGAAAAATAACTTTAATTTCGGAAGTCAATATCTTTGGTTTTCAATTTTCGGTTTTTGCCACCGACTTTCGTAATTTAAGTTATTTTTAACTTTGTAGTGTTTTTTTTGGAAACCACTTTTGTATATAACAAGGTAATCAGTATGTTGCCTTCTGACTTAAAAGATCTCACCCTCTCTGCATGTAAAAAAGTGATAAAAAAATGGTTCTTAGGTCTTTCCTACGACGAATCCGAAAGCTTTCTCGTAACATAACTCACACTCGGACTCACACTAACACGACAGACACATCTACATACCTACTCACTACACTCCACATGCACATACACCCACATGTTTTTGATTGTGTATTATTTTTTAGTCTTATCCTTGACCAGTACAAGTTAAGTTCCTATTTTGTTTAAAACTAGTTTTATGCTTTATTTTTTATCTCATTCAATTTTTTATTTAGATTTTTTATAATTGTTTGCAATTAAATACATATTCCTATAGCATCACTAGTAAAAAAATATATAATTATGTATCACAACTCTGGTCCCCAAGATACAGGCACCGGCTAGTTTGGAGACCATCAGTTTAACATAATGGATGTCACCAACAGTTACAGATATAATTATTATTTACTATTTTTAAGGTAATAATTGTAACAATGTATAAATAAAATTTATCTTATGTTATCTTACTTACCCCACACTAATTCGAATATCACTACACAATAAATGTGACAGGAAAGTGGGAAAAATATGTAATAATGAAGCTAACTCAAAAACTGCCCAAGCAAAGTTAATAACATTTATATGGGACCACATCTGAAGTATAACCTACCAAACAAAAAAAAATCATCATACGGTCGAATTGAGAACTTTCTCCTTTTTGAAGTCGGTTAATAATCTAATCCAACATAGTTGAGAAAATGATAAGTCTTCAAAAAATATAAAATCTGAAGACACTATACTGTCTTGCAAGAAAATGTGGCAATGTTTATGTCATAACTGAGTGCAAATGTTTTGAAAAATGCTGCGACGCTTCAGTCGCAGCGTTAAGTTTAAGAGCCAAGCTGTAGATACGGTTACTGGGTCACACTAGAACATCAAGTTTAACTCGGAGAGTAACTACATTGCAAACACTCTGAACGACATTTGCATTTGAACTTGTTGATTTTGGGACCATTGATAAAATTAACACGTATACACTACGTAAACAACCATTTGCACTTCTTAAAACTACCCTTTTTGCGAGTATTAGCATACAAAGTCAAAATTTGAGATGTCTTGCTAAGGATCTACCGGCTAAACAAAGTCAAAGTCAAATAATTTATTTCAAATAGGCACATAAAAGGCACTTTTGTACGTCAAAACGTCAAAAACGTCTTCCAGACAACCTTTAGAATACTTTAGATGGACAAGACTTATTTGAAATTAGTGGAGTAAAGGGATAATGATGTGCTTCACTTATGTACCTGGTAATTTATTAATATACATTTATTTATTTATATATTTTCTTTTTCTTTATTCCTTAATGTAACTTTGAGTAAAACAAGGAGCGAAATTATTGATAAAAATGTTTTTTTTTAATTAATAAAATTAACTGATGTTGTGGAGGATATCAATATAGAAACATATAATAAACTACATAGCAATGAAGTCAAAATTGTACAATGAATATTTTTGAAAAAAAAAATTGCTACGACGTAAAATAATAAAAATAATTGGAACGAGTCTGATGCCGAAAATTATAGTTTTTAGAACTTAGTCCGTTTTTCTGTTTATCTGGATGTAAGTTCCGGATTAGCACAAAAACCGCTGAATGGGGATGGGGCTGAAATTTAGCACACCGACAGTTTATAACCTTAACACATAGGGTACTTTTAATCTTAGTGGTACATTCCTGTGGGATATTTTCCGACTTTTATGGGTGAAGTCGCGGCCAAAAGCTAGATAACTTATAATGCCAACAGAATACATATACTTACATGTGAGCAAAGTTACGCGTTTGATATATATGGCGATTACTCTAATACCTCTAATGTCTTCTTTAATGGCCTACTATTATGTTTGCAGGTACTCATATGTATAATGTAACATCTGCTTCTTGATCGCAATTCAATGTTCAATGGCATATTGAGCAGCATGCCAGCTGACGTTTAAATTATGCATTCCCAATGTCATGTAGAGCAGTGCATGTTTCTTGATTTGTGAAGTGCTTTTTTCTTTGCCTGTGTTATACCACGATTCAAACTTAATGGCGCGATGGCGGCTCGCTCCTGCAGAACAAGCATCTGATTCAGAAAAAGTCGACTGCTGGTACTATCGCGTAACGAATAGTTGAGCATACGGGTCCTGAAAAAATACCGTACCATTGACGTGGTCCCTACATTAACATTATGTAGATACTTTCTATAATAACGCGTTTGAAAATGCTCTTAAATTATATAAAACCAATCCGACGTACAATTTTATAAACATTGTTATTCTGGAACAAAACGCAATATCTTTGGCTAGATAAACTAAACCGGGTTCCTACCAAAAACGATAGATCATAGAGATAAGTGATAATATAAATTATATGGGTAGGTTCCTACAAGGCCTAGTGTTTGTTTTAGGCGTTTAAACTATTATCCACTTCAGGATATTTATTGCTGGAAAAGCAAGTACTTACCTATTCAAGGTTCAATTTACCTACAAAAAATATGTTTAGCCATGAACAGATTTCTATCTTTCGAAGGGTCACTGGCAGAATATACCTCTTACGACTCTGAAATCGGCCTTTTAAACCATCTTCAAAAAAGAAGGAGGTTCTATGTTCACTTGTGTGTTTTTTTTTGTGTATCATCGATATTTTCATCAATTGTGGACTTATTTTGAATTTGAAACATTTGGTTAAAGAACCTCGTGCGTGGTTCCATTATGAGTCCATACCTATTGATGATGTTATAAAGTAGTAGTATATAAAGTGTGGGGTAGGTACGACAGCTAAAACGTGAAAAAATATATATACATTTCGGAAGTTGGTGCCAAAAAAACCAAAATACCTATAACATAAAACCGAAGACATCGACTTTTTCTTCTCCGACCGAAGTAATTTTTCACTTTGTAGTGTTTTTTTTGGAATTCGGTTGGTTTTATTTGTAAGTTTTTTTTTTGCAGTCAGTTCTCGAGGACACTTCAGGAGATACTTAATTAATTAATAAAAGTCGGTACAGTTTTTAATTTTCTTTATTGGACCTCTAGCCCTCATTCAAAATAAAAATATCAGTCTCGAAGTCTCAATAAGTAACTGAAGGCAGATTTCCCAAGGCATATGAAAGAATTTTGAAAGACTTAATACAAAGATTAATAGTTAGATCAAGATTGATGATGCGTAGTTTGATTTTCGACCTGATCTCTCAACGGACTCTGCAATTTTCTGGCTGAAAAAACATGGGTAATTACAACATCAAATACATCTATGTATGCCTTTTTTACGAACTTCAGTCGACCTTTCGATTTAGTAAATTGTAGTTTCTCAAAGTAAAAACGGACCGTTTTTACTAGGGTTAGGTAAACATGTATTCTAGAATGTGATATTCGAAAGTTATATCACGTTTTTATCTTAATGAAATATCGAGCGTATAATACGCATAATAATTTATAGAGAATAAACATTTGAGAAGAATCTTTTCGCTTTTGTCAAATAGAAAAAAAAACTTAGAAAATTCAACACATTTGTATGTTTTCGTGATTGAAATACTTTTGAAAACTATAATTTGCCATAACCTCGGTGATTTGATGATTGATTTGATAAATAACAAATTAATGGCCAAGGGACAATGACTGATCACAATAATATATTTTCGGTTAACCCTGTTGTCCCAATATCCTAATGCCTTAGTCACTTCTCACAACGTTTGTAGTCACAGAAGAAAATCTATTTGATGTTCGAGTTTTTGTAGGTAAGGCTGAAACACTTTCTTAGAGCAGCTACTTCATCTATTTAATGTTCTACACGAGTTATAATCTAGAGGCTGCGAGTAATGTAACAAATCCCGGAGGCACATTACGACGATGGTAAGCCTGGGAACTACCCAGGAAATAGGATAATATGAATGAACTATATTTATATAAATAATGGCACCTATTTCTCTTTAGGTTTCGTGTAATTACATGATTTGAGATGTTGTGTACAGCACTAATAAGATTAGATATTATTTTCTTCCATTACCTATTTCGACCAGGCTCCTTTCGAAAACACTTGCCTTTTCCCAGTAGGTAGCTATAAATAGAGAGAAGTGGACCTCTGACCTGAAATAATGATAATGATCTATATATTTAATGATAATAATAATATGTACATGTATTTAAAAAAGAGGGAAAAGAATCATCAATTTGTCCGCATCGCTGTCGACAGGAAAAGTGCCCAAAAGGCCAGAGGCCCAAAAGATTTTTGGGCACTTTTCCTGGCAATGCTGCCAGCAGCAATGCCAGGAAAATACCTTTACCTGTTTATTATATTAGTATATAAGATATTATCCGTATTCATATCAAGAACGTTAAATAGTACAGTCGGTTATACTGGGTTCACACGGGTCGATTTTAGTTGAACAACTTTTTTGTTGTTCAGCACTTTGAATTTGAAATTTAATTTTATTGAACGTCTGTTCAGACGGTTCAAATCGCTTTCGACTTAGCAGTTGACCAACTAAAATCGAACATTTAGAACCCGATACTTAGTTACTTGGTTAAGTACCTATCTTATTTCGTAAATAGAAATGTCTTCACCATTCATGAAGAATTCTCGATCAAGAAAGCTATTATTTTTATTTACGTCACCGTGATGCAGCAAGAAAATGGCAGAGGGATAACTTTATTGAACGGGTTATAATTGATTGTAGCCCGTCTGTGATAAACATCGACATTTGGGCAATGTTTTGCTATAAATACGTAACTTTTAGAAGTACGATTGAATTTTGTGGGTATAGTAATGTCCAGTTCCAAAGTTTATTTTGAAACCAATCGAAGTTATTTAAAATGTGAAATGAATTGATAAAAAGTTATTGGGAGCATTTTACTTACTGAAAACACTTCAAAACGATGAAAAATTATGTACAACTATGCTATGAGCTCTCTTTTCCGTATGGTTAGTCACTAACCTGCACCCTTATTACGTAATGCATGATCAATTTTAAATTGAAATGAATTGAAAAAGATTGCTAGTCCATTGCTTCATAAGTTCGACAAAAACAATTGAGTAGATTTTTTTTTCAAACTTATGAAACAATGGATTAGCTATTTGTTTTAATTTATTTCAATTTAAAATTGATCGTGCATTACGTAATTAGGGTACTGGTGCCAGAGTTTTTATACCACCCATGGACCTCTGACTTAGCTTCACATACCGTCGAGAAATATCTCTCGGGCATGTTTGTTTCCTCAAATTTTTTTCCTTCACCATTTTTGAAGCAAGTGATGATTATACAATAAGCACCTGAACCTGAAAATTCAGAGGTGCGTGCCTTGGGTTCGAACTCGAGACTTGGCAGTCCGAAGGTCACGCCACTAGAATATCTCTGATATCATCGCCACACCACTGTGAGAGCTGTAAGGTACAGACGCCAGCACATCAATCTACTCCAATCTGTCATATTTTGCCAATCAACATTTAACCGTATCCTTTAGCAATAAAGTTGAAAATCTATTAAAGAAATTTGACAGATTGTACTAACTTCATCTGCTGGCGTCTGTACGTAGGTACTAGCTAGTGATAATTTTTATCACTAAGTAATGTTCGGTAATTATTAGGAATCAGATATTAAAGTGAAGAAGTGATAGATGTAGGTAGCTCTTCACAATATTGAAGTGTAATCGATGAAATGCTCCAAATATGGCCTAAACGCCTACATAGAGGTACGCCGTCAAACACAATGTAATTTTGTATCCGTATGACAAAGTATACTGAGTGTGACGCGGTTCTCCGTGAAATTGCTCCTTTGCTGCACTATACAAGCATGTAGCGCCTCACTACACTCATATCTGATCATGCACAAGTATGTTTTAGCTCATGTTGTACCGTTTTTACGGTGGACATAAGCGTGACAGCACAAAGTACTTACAGTTTCGTGAAAAATGCGATTTGAGTTTTAGAAAATCTTGTTTTATTTTAAGAATCAGATGTCATAATGTATCTCAAGAAATTTTTCTTAAAAATATAATTAGAAAAATAATATATTTATCTATTATGGTTGCAGAATAATGACACCGCGCCTTTTAAAACGAGTATACTCAATTGCTATTCAGTCCATCTAGTATGGTAATATAGGTACCTAACAGTCCTGAGGCAGAACAGTCTTTAGACCATAGATACCTTTGGCCCTCTGAACTCAAAGATCGCGATCAAACTAGTAAAAAAACAATATCATAGTCAAAGTATTCTAAAATCAAAAAACTGTTTTCAGTTTAGATGTTTTGTGATATAAAACAGCTCTGTCACCGGTGGACAAAACTGTTTACCAAGATTTTCTTTTATAATTTATGCGACAAATCATCCTAACTTATTATTTCAATTCCCCCAGTATTTTTAACCGATTGAGAGTTATTTCCGTTGTCAATCAGTCTATACTGTTAGTAATAGGTATAAATCGGTAGCCAGAGTTCGACGACACTGAGTGACGTACCGAGGCTCTCGGGACGCCATCCATCACACGACCGATCGCCAGGCCCTTCGGTAACGATTCCTTGGCCTTTGTTATGTATCTATTGATATTGACTTGTGTGGGCCACTTATAATTTACTTTCTTTATTGATATCACTATCACGGCTTCCCGCCCTTCCTTGTGATGTTTTCGTAAACATGTTCTTTGGTGAAAATACGGTGTGACATCGATTGTGGTGTTGTGTCTGATGGAAAAATGCTTTATTATTATTTGATGAACCATAAGTAGATTATTATAATGATAGGATAGGGTATAACAATGGTATCTACCTAACTAATTTGTCGCTTGTCAATATCCTATTGGTCGATCATTATCAAGAAATTTCTAGCAATTAACGGGTTATAATTCTCATAGAAATCGATATTCACGCAAATGACTTCACCTATTAGATATTATGAATTTATAATGAAGAAGCTCTTCGTAATAATTCTCGATCATGTTTCTACATAATTATTTCGGATACTTATTTGGGAATTTTCGTATTTATTCATACGAAAATTGCCAAAATGAACGTTATTTTATATTAGCTTTGTTAACTTTCTTAGGTATCTACGAGTATATGCCTATTTTATGTAACGGGTATCGTTCCGCCTTTCACCATATTGTTTCATAAGTATTGTAATATGAACAAAGAAACCGGTAATATTTTTGTTATTCCATACAACGATAAACATTACAATACGTTACGTTACCCGAGTTTGGAATACCAACTTTGTGAACATAAGGGTTCATACAGACTTGGTCAATAGTACTTAATTCAATATCATCATAGAATATCATAATTATTGTGTGATGTGAATGACTTTCAATTTCTCTGTAAAACTTCAGTCTGTAAGAAAGGACACACCTTTTTGTGTACTTACAATATTTGTTCGTAAGTGTATTAGTAAATTAATTAAAACAAGAAATTATTTGTTCACTCCGAAAGCAAGTTCGTCGAAGAAAGTTGAACGCAGCCATTGCGCTTTTATCAAACTGTTCACTTAGCGACTAATTGCAAAAATGGAAAACTACTGTCACATAAAAAAGGCTTCTGAAGAAAGGATTAATTTAATTATGAGAGAAGATCTGTGATTCCAGATAATTGATGCTGAATAAGTCTTAGGTATCTATTCATTCGCTAGAAAAATCTAGTAGGTAGGAAATAACTATCGAATCTATATCTATAAATATTATAAAATAAAGTTACTTTTCGTTTCTGTGACAGCTTAGATCTTCTTAACTACACAATGGATTTTAATTCTGTTTTCACCGTCATCGTCATTCAGAACATTTGTTTCGGAAAGTTTAGGGTCACGCCACACCTGCCGAACGTTCCGCGGCGGAAGGTTCGGTTGAATACTTTCCTAATGTTTTTCAAGTTACCTATGACACATCAGCCGAACGTTACGTCCATAGAAATGCAAGCAAACATGACGCGACGGAACGTTCCGCCGCGGAACGTTCGGCAGGTGTGGCGCGACCCTTATGTGTATCTCTATTGTTTATTTATTTTTGATAAAGACAGAAATCTCGATGTTTTGACCCGTCACCGCGTCAGCAGGGGCGGGTCGTTAGTTATTACTAAAGAAAAGACACAACCCTTTTTCAAGCCGCGGTTATCGGATAGAGGATAATTGATTCTAGGCCAATCAAGTTCCGAGCTAGTCTGTCAGTCGAACAAAAACAAAATTTTTGACGTCACTTTTAGCTCACTTGCTTGCTTTTGTTACTATTGTTGACTTGACTTTATTATGTATTTTATTTAATAGAATATATTTTCTGTATATATACTTAAGGATTAAATATTAACGACTACTGTGAACCTATAAGTTATCTTTTCTTTTTAATTATATAATGTAATAGATTATGTTAGATAACACTTAAATTTTTATTATACAACATGTCCACATTATTTAACATTGCTAATCTCTCTATAGAAACATGTTTTCTAACGTGTTTTGTTATTTGTGTGGACGTACCTTTAGACCATTTAACAAAATGCTTCCAGGTTCTGATTAAGGCGACGATAAGTTACGTTTAATGATTTTATACCGAAAATTACGTCTAAACGAGTAGTGTTAAAGATTTGAAAAAAAAAAAATGTTAAATAAGAGCATTTTTTTATAATTTTATATACGAATATTTTAGATAATGTTTACATTACATAGTGAAATTAATTTGTAAAGTTGTGTCTAACGCAGATAAAAAACTGAATTACGCATAAGCTATCAAGCGTATTTTTCTGAAACCTTCACCATTTTAAGGATAATTAAAATATTAATCTTTTAGTATACGTGTTTTATTAAAATACCTTTTGTTTTATGTATAATAATGCCTCAAATTGGGGACAGCGCTCCTTGATGGGCGACTCCTATTACTGGCTGGACGTTCGACGCGTTGCGTGAGCTCAGTACAGAACACGCAAGCTAACCACTCAAGGCATATATCTGCGTCTTAAGGTCTCAAAATAAGTATTTAGGTAGTTTTAAAGGCCAGTGGTGACGAAGCCACTCCTTTGTGACGTCTATAAAAAATTAAAGCGTCCACGCAATATTAACACCAAAAAGAGGCTTGATTTAAAGTGTTAATAGTGCCTGTAATTTCGCGAGTATTTAACTAACCACACTCCAATAATTACTACTCATTTATTTAGTTGTGCAAACAAGCTGATTTAATTTCTGTGGACGTCCGACATCCCCAATGGGCGGTCACTAAACTTTGCAGAGGTACAAGCATTTATGATGCATGGCGTTCATTAAAACTGTAAACAATGAGTATTCTTTTGTTTATAATGAACACATTTGGGTTATACTGTAGTGATAGTTTGTGTTGTTAAATAAATAAATAAATTTTACGACAATGTTGATTGTGGTTTGTTCAGAGATGTCAAAACCTGGTTCTTTTTTTAAACACGAGCACCTTTTTGGGTTCCTTTTTACTAAAAAACGTTGAAAGGGTATTTCTATCTAAAAAAATTGAAAGGGATTTTCTATAATGGGTTGTGTATAAAGACTTTGCTTTGATAGTATTAAAATTTTGAGAGTGATAGTTTTTTTACCTCTAAGGGTCCACACAACGCGGGAAAGTCCTAAAGGGTTACCGTAGCCCCTGGCAACGTACAGGCAACTGAAGGAACACGGGTGGGTTTTAGTCAGTAAGAGTCTCTTAATGATTTCCCACGCCCAAAAAAGAAAGGTTCTACACAACCACTGTATAAATAAGTAACAGTATTATATCTTCAAAGAAAACAGCCAAACGACGCGCCTTGAAATCTCAGTGTACGCAACAGTATCGTGTGCGCGGCAGTTACGCACGGACGCGGAAGGTTTATCTACCGAGCGGCCGTAGATAAATTATTTCAAGGTCACTGCCGACATATAATACTGTTACATTCTTATACTGTGACATAACATAAATCATTTTTATGTAACAAAAGACTGTGTTTTTAAAAGGAGGAGGTTATGCCAGCAACATCTAGGTACTAATCGTTTAAATGACACAAAAGCCTTAGTTTCCTTTACAATTATATTATTAAATTAAGTTGTTGTAACCCAAATCAGTTACAGTGAAACAATTTAGTTCTGGCTTATAAACTTTCAGGTTTTGGGTTTAACCTTTGACATTGTTTTATTTTGTAACCCAAACAGATGTTACGAGTTTCATTTCCTACCTCGAATTCTCAACGGTTGAATATGTAAATAAATAAATCTGCGTAAAACCGCATACCTAATGTAGGCAAGAGGGATAAAAGGGCTGATCTATAATAATACCAATTGTATCGTTCATACAATACAAAAAGAGGAAGCCTACAGACATTCCATTCACGTATACATATACATAGGGATTTATTAAAAGAGGTCAGGTCGGTAAAACGCCTGAAATATTGAGGATGTCAGGTAAATTTATAGGGATAATATGTTGGAGGCACGAGAAGCTCAATTTCCGAGAGAGTTTACTGTGATTTTTTCTGTCTAAGAAAAATAGATAGCAAAGATTGTTAGAACGTCAGAAAACTTTGTGCAATATCGCGCGCGCCGCCTCCTGTGGGCTACCTCAGCTATTTTCGTCTTGTGGATCCTCCCCTGAGAACTCGTGTTTCTTATAAACGAAGGTGGTCTATCTATTTTTATCGCAAACCAAAACCGTTAAATTCTGTACTCAATCATATATGAAAATAAATCTTGATTTTATGAAAGCCTCATACATCTTGTTACATCGCTATCTAAACCTTAATGGAGACAAACAAAATAACTCGATTTATTTTACTGTTAACACTTTAAGAACATTCTTCACTGCAGAACACGATCAACTGCTCATAAAAGTTTATATGAAAACAAATTCTTTGGCGGCTCGTAAACGGGACACCATAAAAATGTACGCGCGATCTCCCATCGATAGAGGCAGCAGCTGATGAGAGCGATTATGTTTATGTTACACGCGTTCCCTCAGGACGTCGCCCTGAACGTCTAAAGCCCCCAAAGCTCCACCCAAGTATGGCAATGTATCATTTTTATGAGCCTGGCCAAAGTGAATTTGCAGGGCGAGATAACTCGAACGTGTTAGTCATTTACATCTAATGTGGCCAACCGTAATTTAGGAGTAACAACTTTTCCCAAAAATTGCGCTTCGGCTTTGCAATTAATTTTATCCCTTATCGGCCTTTGATAATTGGTTTAGATAAGCCTTTAATGGTCCTGTTGCTGCTCCAGATATCTGTATAATCTATGAAAAATTTCGGCGCGGAAATGTTCTGGTTGTATTTTAACTAAAGGCTGAAGCTATATAATTAATGTTGGTAAAACATTAATCAATTCTAACAAGTTATTTTGCTTAGTTTTAACATTTCCGCAGAGGAAATACGTAGGTAAATTAATGATAAGAAATGAAAATAGAAAACTTGAAAGTTTTCTGACGCAACAAAGCAGACGTCAATTATCAGGTAAAACAATTAATTGCCGAGAGCTGTGTCTAAAGACGAATTTAATTACCTTCACGGTAAACCATCCTGTTATTTAGTTCCGGATCGTGTCGATTTTCATTTCAAATTACTCGGCTTGTATCTATTGGAATTGCAAAATTTGAATACGTGCATGAATTTGCTTCTGCATGTTCACTTGAATTCAAGTCCGTGCAGGCAAATACATTTTCAATTTTGATACATCCACGAAAATGGTACGGAAATTATGAACTGGACCACAGGCATAATTTTGTTAATAGGTATTTAATCACATTTTCCTTTGTTTTGTTTCATTTTATTAAAAGCGAATTAATGCCCTAATTGTTACTGATAATGATGTATGCATTTACTTGCAAGTTGCGACATGCCATTTTGTTTAACTCATTTTATCGATATAAACGAGTAAAAATTAACTTCATAATTATCTGTATAGGGTGTTAATTATATTTCATAGTATGTATGAACTTTTGCAACAAAATTACTTACCAATATCATTTTTCAGGTGTCCGGTCTGCTGACGGTCCGTATCCAACTAATGTACCTAAACTACTTTTATAAATACAATATTAATTTAATGCATCCCTTTCATAGTATAAAGTTGTCATGTCATGTGCAGAACGCTCACCCTTCCAATAACAACGATAACTTCACATTGCAAATTGATAAATGTCCGCTTTACCAATTAAGGCAAGTCCCTTCGAAGTAAACACTCAAATAAGAATACATAATCCAGTTGTATCTACCCCGTACATAGGTTTATGTAACAGGATAAATTTCCTCCCAGCTGAAGTTTCAAATAACATCCACTTAATTAAAGTTAATCTCGAATGGTGTTGCGCCCGACGACACGATTCCATTAGGAAGCAACACTGAACCACAGAATAGACACTTACAGAAGGTCCCTCTATACAACGAATGCACACAATATAGACGCGTACAGGATACAATACACGCCACGGATTTGTGTAATTAGCTGCAAATCAAATTTCCCGTTTAATAAGAATTTTGAGAAAGGAGACATTTGTAGATTGGACGCGCCTTTTCATACCGGACACCTCTCTCTCCTACCTAAAGCATGTCTTAAGCCCCATTTACACGATGCAGATTCATGCTTTACAATCAAATTGAAGCGAACTAAACGCGTGCATCGTCTAAACGCTGTTTAGACGTTGCAAATTTAATTGTTGCTTCAACTTATAGTACGCCTCACGCAAATTAATCAAACCGTGTAAATCAAGCTTAAGTGAGTGCGTGCGTATTCTCCCGTTGTATGGAGCTGATCTTCTGTACCCATCTATTTACTGACAGACCCGGCTTATCTAGGTCGTATTATTGAAGTTGAACTGTTTATGTACAACCTGTAGCAATTAAATTTAAATTGTGCATTCACGGCTATTGCAGTCGTTAGTGTTCTTGAGATCAATTAGTTTTTTTGCTGCTGTTTTGAATTTTGATTTAAAGAGGATTTGTTTATGAATTTTGGGCCAGAAAACAGATGGCGCTTATCGTGAGAGAATAGTTATAGTATTGTTTATAAGTAGACTTGTTTTTCTGTGAAGAACTGTTGTTAATTTTGTTTTCGATCATATTTTTACTTAATTTCAGTATCCCTTTTTTGTAGCTAAATAAATGTATGGGGTTTAACATTATTTTTTTCTGATTTTTATACGAGGTAGGTCCTCATATAATGAAGACTACCTATGTTACCTAACATACCCATTTGTCAGAATTATACTCTGTTTAAAGCAACTAACAATAGCCATCAAAACAAAACAGCATTTTAGTTTATAAACTGAACAGTGAACAGTATGCTAACGTCAGGCACACACATTTAATTTTGTGAGCAGTTCATTCATTACTCGTAACATTATCAGTGGCAACAATCTGTGTTTAACATCGTATCCTTTTGAATGTAGCTCTGTTACAAGCTTTGTTGGAATGTTCGTTTATAACAAATGGGAGAAAGGAGAATGAAGCGAGTGTAATCATGGTGTGTGTCTAGGGAAATGGTTAGAGAGTATCTAATTTTACGTGCGCGTACGCAATATACATTTTTTATAGTGTTGCTATGTGTCAATGCAGTTCAATGCAACAGTGTGTTGCAATGTTAACTTTGGTGGTTTTTTACATAGTACTGGTAAGTAGCTAAATAGGTAATACCCAAGGTCTATCCCCACTACGTTTCGCATTATCACCACATTTTCACTTATCGATATGGATGAGTAACTATTTTATGATGACCTTTTATCTAAAACTGAATAGGAAGTAAAGTCCAGTCCGCCTACTTTAAAATGGAGATCCCTACGAACAAAACTTAACATTCTCTGCAGTGCAGAAGTCGTTTAGGCCACTGTTCAACTTTTGACGTTTAAGCTCCAACTTGTTAGTGAAGGAAAAACTATGTACTACTATAGTACTGTATTAATCCTGGTTCGCACATGAGTCAGCAGAAAAACTTCATGTTTAGAATGTTTAATATTACGAGTATGATGTGCAAGATAAGCGAAGCAGTAATTGCTTGGCACGCGTTGCTTCCACGTCGTGCCAGCAGTTTATGTCCCACATGTCATTTCGTGGTACTCATAAAATTTTACTTATTTTGGTAACCTAAAGTTTTGTTTACAATATAACTCGGCTTATTGGTGACTCGTCCGAAAAGAGCGAATCGACACTTTTAAATAATATTATTTTTCTTGAGGCGGTTCGCGTGAAGTTAATTTAGGTACTTGTAGGCAAATCGATTTCTGGAGTTGTCGATTCGCATAGAAATAAATTACCTTCCTGCGAATCGCCTCAAGAAAAAATAATATTAGTTAAAAGTGTCGATTTGCCTGTTCCGGGCGAGGAAATACGTGCTAGTCACCAATAAGCCGATATTCGTCTTGTTAGGGAAACTTTTGATTGATAGGTGTATTTTCAAGATACGGTTTCGAAAAAAAGACTGGCGAAACACTGGTCAGAATTAAATAAATCAATGTGAAAGGCATTATGAAGTCTCGATCAAGACCTTCTAAGGCTTGCTTTAATTGCACCTCATAGTCAGATAGCGTAGAAAAACTCAACTCCATCATTAGTACCTACTCATTTGTAATCATCAATAATACGATAAAACATCCTCAAACGTTATGCAAAATTCTGAAGGTACAGCTTGCAAAATACGGATATTTTTATAACAAACTTGCAATTCGATTTGCCCTTCGGCAGATCGTTTACATTGGAGTAGAATCCACTGGAATAACAAATGAACTGTCTGACCTTTGCAATCAATATTTCGTCTGTAACTGTTCGGTTTGCAAAGCCAAAGAGAAATCGGAAACCGTAAACTATACCTACGTTGATATTATAGACTGCAAATGTTGACTGCTATCACAAATGCGTTCACGCGTAAACCAATAATGTTATGATTCCCTAATTTCGATTTAATCGTGAATTAGGTAAACATGTACAACGAGCCCTTTACCCCAATTTTACTATGGTTATGATTATGTGATTAGTAGAGCACTCTTTTTTTACTCTCTCTCTCACTCCACATAACTTTATTTCTTAAACTTTATTTTTATGTTTTCACCTTTTACTCAGTTACAGAATGCCGTTTGGCATTTCCAGAGCTGCTATTTTATTTAAACCAGTGTCCATATAAAATACGGCAGTCTGGGACCTATATTTTAAAACAGATCAGTTTTCTTAACCGTTCCAAGACCATAGGCACGTATATCCAATAGTTACAGTGAACAATTGACACACCATTTTTCAATGGCTTGAGTTCATAAATGTCCAGTGCAGAACGTGGCTCTCTTTTATCGACTTTATAGTGAACAGTTCCGCGGGGATATTGCTTTACTCACCATGGAACTGCCTGGGAAATTTGTTAAATTTGGTTAAGGGGGATGCACCATGGTAGCCCGCAAAAAAAAATGTTTTTTGCGGATCAGTGTCAGGTTGTATTGTATGTTGATTAAAATAGGATTCGCTACCGTAACAAATATGGCTTTACAGAATAGTTATAATCATAAGAATCAGCAATACAACTCCTTAAATTAGCATAATCCTTTATAATTCTATAAATGTACATAAAGATACGGCCGCAAATCCTAATTAGATCAACATACAACCTGATGACCTGCAAATTGCAAAAAAACGTAACAAGATTAAATTTCGCGGGCTAACCTGACGCTTTCGCCTTAACGTTATGTAGATGATGATAATACTATAAAAAATAAATTGGAGGTGAATGTTAATTCGAAATACGATTGGATAAAACACATTTCATCAACAACGATGCAGTGAACGTTGGTTTCATTTGTTGATTAATCGTAAGAATGTAAATTCATTTTGCCTACGCTCTCCATGCATGATTCACCGAAAATAAAACATCATGTAGGTACGGTTCGCCAAGGGACTTTATTCATCAGGTTCCCATTTTGGTCAAAGGCTGTATACGTTAGAGTAATTAGAAAAAGATACATCTGAAGTGTGTTATCTAACTTTTTAATTTAAAAGCATAGGACTCGTAGAATTGGCAATATTTTATGCCACAGTAAAATTATTCTACTAAGTGTTTGGCCAAAAGTAAATATACCTATACTCAAAGGATCAAGCGTGTTTCGGGGTTAACGTAGTGCTGCCGATAAATTTTAATGTTATTAATAAATGAAAGGGTTTAGTAGTAACATGCTCAGAAGGGACAAGGAGGTAAAAGACGTTGGTAATATGAATTTCTATGTATTTCATTTTATCTCCAAACAAATAATTTTTAAAGTTTGCCCAAGGTATTTTTTGTAATACACATTTTTACCCTTAATATTGTGAAAATGTGGCTTCGTATGTGTCAGAATTTACCTTAATTTTGACGTAGAACGCTTTTTTTTTGTCGAGGATTCCCCGTTTACGTTTTTATTCTGAATATCGTTAAATCAAATGTCACTTTCACACGACGAGGGTTGTGAGAAAGGTTACTAATCTAAAACGATAATAATATTGGAATTAGCCAGGTGGATACAAATGTATCTTTATTCTCCTAAGCTCTCATATTTCTGTAAGGTATAAGTTCTTTTTCCGTGAAAAATATTTTTCCAATACTTTCTATAAGTAAGTATAACAACTTTTAAGTACTCACAATAAAAGTAAAAAGTTTTAATAAATGCCTTTAGCGAATTCTGCGTAATTGCTCTGAATAAACTTTCCAAGTTTTCTTTAGTAAGTAATAATTATTATACAGATGTGGATTCTATTATTACTTTTTTAATAAAACCACTTTTTATACTAATAGACTATATTTTACTAATAACCAAATGATCTCACATATAATATCGATATAACAATAATCACAACTATAATAAAGTTTAACTATTTTGAACTATTATTTATCACGTCTTACTAGGTTGATCACTCTCTGCGAACTGACCGAGCGACCGCAAGCGTGAGGCTAGTTTCTTTTTCCCCACCATGACGCTATTTCAACGGCATGGCGGTTGGCTGTGTTGCCAATTCAAATAAATAAATTTCCAGAATAATATTATAAACAAGAAATCATGACATTCGGCCATCCGACAACGTGCTACTCCCGGAGCACAACTCCCACTTTAACCCGCTCAATCAGTTCTTATTTCAAATTACAGATACAGTATGAAAAATAATATATGTATAATCAAATAATATTTAGTACAAGAGCCAGGGCTACACAGATCTATGTGACTTTCAAGTATAAATAAAGAAATTAAATTAATAATAAAAATTAAAATAATCATAAGTTTCTAGAATTAATACACCTTGAATGAAAAAGAAAAGAGATATCGTGAACATTACACATGTTTTTACTAAGCTAAGCTAAATCATGACATTCGGGATCCTTTATAGGCACTTAATTATTATAATGTAGAACTTATCAAGTTAAATCTTACACAATATTATTATTATCAAATAATTGTTACGCACTGTTAGAAAAATATTAGCTAGGTACTAGTTTCTTCATCTGAACTAATATTAACATTGTCATCAAGTTCAAGAGCCTTGAGATGTATCCAGGGTCTAATTCTATCTGAAGATATAACAGTTTCATAATTACTATTTCTTTTCCTATTAAAACCAGGTACATCACTTATCCTATATCTATCGTTACCCAATACTTCTACAACCTTGTAGGGGCCTATAAACTTTGACAGAAGCTTTGTACTCTTGCCGTCATTATTATAATTTGTCCGAGTAAGTTTAACTAAGTCGCCAACCTGATACTCAGGGGCAGAAGTACGACCAATATCATGTTTACGCTTTTGTTCTTTTTGAGTCTTTTTAATAGATTCGCTAATATTCTCGCGTAAAGACAACAAATCTTCGTTTTGAGACTGTTGTGGAATATTTAATTTATTTGATAAACTATCGCGCATTTTCAATCCGAACAAAGCCTCTGTTGCAGTTTTTTGGGTGGTCGCATTAACAGTATTGTTAATACCCCACTGAACTTTACTTAAACACTTGTCCCAGTCACGCTCATTCCCATTAAAATTTTGAGCAGATAGTGAATTTAAAATAGTTTGATTAAACCTTTCGGCTTGTCCGTTTGCTCTGGGACAAGCGACTGCATTAAGTACATGTTTTATTCCAAGACAATTGCAAAAGGTTTCGAAAGCTGCTGATGTGAACGAAGTGCCACGGTCAGAAATGATTCTAGCGGGTGTACCAAAGTCAGTGAAAATATTTTCCAAGATTTTAATTGTGCTCTTTGTTTTCGTATCTTTCGCTGCTTTAACGAATACATACTTAGTAAATCCATCTACTACTGTAAGTATATAAGAGTTGCCGTTTCTGCTCCTAACGAACGGCCCTAAATGGTCAATATGGATTGTGTGAAACGGTATACTAATTTTCTCTATTGGATAAAGTAGACCCTGTTTCTTTTTAGCCGCACTATCTTTACTATAAGCACATTCTATGCAGGAACCTACATATTTCTTAACGAATCGTCGTAATTTTGCGAACCAAAATTGGCTCTTTATTTTTTCTAATGTTTTTGCATAGCCTAAATGCCCGATGTCATCGTGGTTGGCTTTGCAAACTTGCCAACGAGCGCTTCGTGGTACTACAAGACATAAACGGTCATCAACTTTGCGATAGAGTGCATTATTTTTAACAGTATAATTTTGCTTTAGATCTTCGAATTCAGGGTCAGCCTCAGGTTTAAGAACTTTTACAATTCGAGACGTTTCGGAATCACCCATTTGAAGGGTTAGGAGCCAGTTACCCGATTCAATATTAAGAACATTAACGGATCCAACATCTCCTTCCGCGTTAAGGCAACTGTTTCTGCTTAAGGCATCTACATGCGCCATATTAACACCCGGGCGGTATTCAATTTCAAAGTTATATTCGCTTATTTGCAACCACCACCTGGCTATCCGCGGTATAAGATCTCTCTTTGTCAATGTTGTCCTAAGAGCTGCGCAATCAGTAAAGACTTTAAACGGGACTCCTAACAAGTACACCCTAAACTTCTTTAACGAACAGACAACGGCCAAAGTCTCTAACTCGTAAGAATGAAAATGTTTTTCATCCACCGTAGTCTGTCTACTAAAATAAGCGACAGGTTTTAGGACACGGGGTGATGCTTGCCATTGCATCAGGATTCCGCCTACACCAAGAGAGCTGGCATCCGTATGTAACTCGGTCTCTAACTGGGGATCATACAATGCTAGAACTTGCCTAGTTAAAAGACTTTCCTTTAAGGAATTGAACGCAGTTTGTTGATCACTGCCCCAATACCATGCAACATTTTTCTTAAGTAAGTTGGTCAGTGGTTGCGCTATCGCACCGTACCCTTTTATAAATTTACGAAAATATCCCGTAAGGCCCAAAAATTGACGGACTTCGTGAATATTACTAGGGCAAGGGAATTCTTTGACGGCCAAAAGTTTTGCTTCCCCGGGTCTTACTCCATTTGCAGATATTTCGTAACCCGAGTAGCTAATCGTAGTATCGAAAAACCTGCATTTCGTTAATTTTAGTGTAAGTCCGAATTCGCGGAGTAATTTTAAAACTTCTTCTAAGCGCTCAAACCCTTGTTCTATAGTTATAGACGGAATAAGTAAATCATCTAAATACGCAAGTGCATAATCAAATCGTCTATTCCCAAGAATTTTATTAATTATTCGCTGGAACACAGCGGGGGCGTTGGCCAATCCAAATGGCATTCTCTTAAATTCATAGTGGCCGTCTGGAGTGATGAAGCCAGTGAGATGCCGACTCTCGTGAGACATAGGAATCTGATAATAACCAGACGCAAGATCTAATGTTGTAAAAAACTGATTGCCGCTTAAATTGGTTAACTGGTCTTCAATAAGTGGAAGAGGAAACCTGTCCTTAATGGTTTTGTTATTAAGGGCCCTAAAATCTACACAGAGTCTTTGCTCACCCGATTTCTTACGAACCATTAATATCGGACTTGCGTAATCCGAACTAGATTCTTGTATAATATCAGTATCTAATAGTTCATCAACAATTTCACGCACTTGCACACGTTCTGAAAACGATAACCTGTATGGCCTGTAAACAACGGGTCTGTTATCCGTAAGGTTTATTTTCATTTCAAAATCTTTAACACAACCTACTTCTTTCATAGTGTTTGCAAAGCAATCGCGATACTTTTGTAGTAACGTATACAGCCTATCTTTGTTGATGCTTAATAAGTCTTTACCTACTTCAATATGTGTTCTATCTAGAGGTTCTAAAGAGAGGACAGAATTTTCTAAAATACGATTAACCTGACAGTTATTGGCCTCAGTTACTGGTAATGATCGCGCAATTAATGTTTCAGATTTGAATAAAAGAGGTGTCCGTGACAAGTTCGTTACGGCTATTTCTCCAGTACCATTTGAGATGCCGTAAGTCCCTTGCAAGTTGCAACAAACGAAATTCTCTACCAGGTTCTAATGAGTAATAACCTTCGACAAAGACGTCACCAGAAAAAGAAGTATCCCTGACTGTGATGGGCACCATATCGGTATTTCCGATCTTGATGGGCTTTGAGATAAACAGTTTAAGAGGGATTTCAAATGGGAAGAGATTTTCTCCTGGAGTTCTGTAAAAAACTAATTGATTGCAGTCCTTTAAGACGGTAATAAAAGGTAGTTCGGTGAAGTTTTGTCCGATTAACATATTGTTTGTCATGAACTCGTCACTGACTACTAAGACGTCTAACTGGGTCTCAATATCATCAAGTTTTAAGTTTAGAGTAGACTTATACAAAGGTAAAACGCATGAATTGCCAAATCCTCTAATTACTGGAATGCCGTCAGAGTTTTGCACTAGCTGAAGTTCCAATGCAAGGCTCTCTTGAAGTAAGCTGCATTCACTACCGAAGTCTATATACGCCATAAAGGGCCGACCGTTTACTAAGACAGATTTAAAAAACTTATCATTAGCTGCCGTGATCGGAATCGAGGCTTTAGAGGTCTCAACGGGTTTAGGGCTTATTTGGTCATTAAACGCGATGATCTTTAATGTGTTTTTCTCTTCGGTACTCCGAGTATCATTAATTTTGGATCTGGGGACGTAATTTTCAGAAACGGGTCGCAATTTACAATTTTCATGATCATGACCTATTCTGTTACATTGCTTACATTTTATCACCGGTTTTGGACACTTGTGATAAGGGTGACCTTTGGTACGACAATTAAAGCAGACTATAGGACCTTCGTAAGGCCCGGAATTGTTGGTTACCGTACTAGAATTAGATCTTTGCCTATTTCGGTCTCTTACTCTGTTCGAATAGTACGTAATACGTTGAGCACAAAGGAAATTAAGTAAATCCTCGGGTTCCTCACAGTTAAGTGCCTGTGCACCACTCCTAACTGACCTATCAGTAATTCCGTGTATTACACAATCAACAGCTCTCTTCCTCTTTATTTCACAACGGTTCAATAAATTCAACTTATCATAAAAATACTCTCGTAAACTTTCATCGACACGAGTGGTACGAGCCAGCATTTCTTCTAAAAGTCTACCATAATTTTCCTCACTAGGGAACGCCCTTTTTAATTTGGCTTGCCACTCGTCCCAAGAAAATACGACCGTAGGAAGAGACTCAAACCATTTCTTCGCGAGTCCAACCAGTTTTTGGAGGGAGAAGTGAATGGTTTGCTTCTGATCCCAGTTATAAATTTGCGAACATTCATTGACTTTCCGTATCCAAGCCTCAATACTTTGCGACCTATTGGCCGGGTCAAATTCAGGTATCACGTTATTAAGTTGACTACTTTGCAAGGAATTTGTACTCTTACTTGGTTCAGCCTTCCAGGAAGTCAGGATGTTCAGTACGTCCTCCGTGGTCAAGCCCTTCGAGTGTTTTCGAGACCGTCGTAGTATCCTTTCTTCAGGTGTAGACGACGAGGACGAGGATGATGACGATCGTCTTCGTTTCTCTCGGCGTCTACTACGCTTACGAGGAGGAGTATGCGATTCACCAACGGACTCTGCACCACTCATGGTAGCTGAAAGGTTCCATAACATCTGGTTTCATTCTATTCACATTATCAAAGTCATTGATTGGAAATATCTTGTCACGGTGAATTTTGTATGATGGTGTGTTTGTGTATAAATATGTGCATGAAGGGTCACATTATCAAAGACATTGATTGGAAATATCTTGTCAGGGTCAATTGTGTGTGATGGTGTGTTTGTGTATAAATATGTGCATGAAGGGAGAATGTATGTTGTATTATAGCTGTTAGGTATTCAAAAAAATATAAGACCAGGAATCGGAATATGACACATGGCCATGAATTAAAAACAGTATATAAAGTCTCTTCAATCAAGTGGCAATAGCCTCCAAATTCAGTGGCAATAGCCTCCAAATTCAAGTGGCAATAGCCTCCAAATTCAAGTGGCAATAGCCTCCAAATTCAAGTGGCAATAGCCTCCAAATTCAAGTGGCAATAGCCTCCAAATTCAAGTGGCAATAGCCTCCAAATTCAAGTGGCAATAGCCTCCAAATTCAAGTGGCAATAGCCTCCAAATTCAAGTGGCAAGAGCCTCCAAATTCAAGTGGCAATAGCCTCCCAAATTCAAGTGGCAATAGCCTCCAAATTCAAGTGGCAACAGCCTCCAAATTCAAGTGGCAACAGCCTCCAAATTAAAGTGGCAATAGCCTCCAAATTAAAGTAGCAATAGCCTCCAAATTAAAGTGGCAATAGCCTCCAAATTAAAGTGGCAATAGCCTCCAAATTAAAGTGGCAATAGCCTCCAAATTAAAGTGGCAATAGCCTCCAAATTAAAGTGGCAATAGCCTCCAAATTAAAGTGGCAATAGCCTCCAAATTAAAGTGGCAATAGCCTCCAAATTAAAATGGCAATAGCCTCCAAATTAAAGTGGCAATAGCCTCCAAATTAAAGTGGCAATAGCCTCCAAATTAAAGTGGCAATAGCCTCCAAATTAAAGTGGCAATAGCCTCCAAATTAAAGTGGCAATAGCCTCCAAATTAAAGTGGCAATAGCCTCCAAATTAAAGTGGCAATAGCCTCCAAATTAAAGTGGCAATAGCCTCCAAATTCAAGTGGCAATAGCCTCCAAATTCAAGTGGCAATAGCCTCCAAATTCAAGTGGCAATAGCCTCCAAATTCAAGTGGCTTACAAACTAGCAGGGCTTGCTCAGTCATATAATTACAATGTTTAATTACTACGGGATACTCATGCTTAGTCTTTTATCAACAAACCATATAACATAACACACTATACCCCAGCCCAACTCTGCTGAAGAGTAGCCTCAACCAAGAATTTGACGGGAATATAATGCATCTATTTTTGAAAGATAACGACACTATTAGGGAGTGCCCCAACCACGTGTCAAAATCATTCCAACTAGGTAATATATAAGGGCACTATACCCCGGCCAAAAACACTAACGAAGAGTAGCCTCGCTCAAGTATTAATAGCCTAAAGCATAGCGCACTCATACATGTAAAAATCATTGCGATATGTCGAAATTACCAGCGCATAAGCGCACCGTACCTCAGCAAAAATACTGACGAAGAGTAGCCTCGTCCAAGCATTCAAAACAAAAGCACAGTGAACCTTTTACGACTGGTAATATTTAAGAAGTGCCTTAACCAAGCATGATAATCATACTAATCTCCGTTAAAAAGAACTAGCTTATTACTCCACTGTTAAAGCGCACTATACGCCACCAAAAATACTGACGAAGGGTAGCCTCGCCCAAGCATTTAAGACAAAAGTATAGCGCACTCTAAGGCCCGATAACACTATCAAGGAGTACCCTGATCAAGTCTTATCGAATCCAATATAGAATAAGATGCCAATGTGTTGCAAATTATAGCTCTGCCGGTCTATAGTCGTTAATTTAAATGTTATTAAGTGTAAACATACCTTTAAACAAGTTTCAGCTGCGGTGGGCGCGTAATGTTGGACGTGTCACTTCTGATATTTAATAAAACCACTTTTTATACTAATAGACTATATTTTACTAATAACCAAATGATCTCACATATAATATCGATATAACAATAATCACAACTATAATAAAGTTTAACTATTTTGAACTATTATTTATCACGTCTTACTAGGTTGATCACTCTCTGCGAACTGACCGAGCGACCGCAAGCGTGAGGCTAGTTTCTTTTTCCCCACCATGACGCTATTTCAACGGCATGGCGGTTGGCTGTGTTGCCAATTCAAATAAATAAATTTCCAGAATAATATTATAAACAAGAAATCATGACACTTTGGTACCTTCAAAAGGTTTGGTATTGCTGTTGTAGAATTCACTAGATAAATAGATTTTACCCATTTCAATTTTCTTGCGTACCTAGAAAGCTAGAACTTCACCTTTATGAATTAGGCCCGCCTACACAAATTTCGTTTATGTTAAAGTTATTATTACAGATCTTATAGGCCTTCAAAAGAAGGAAGTCATCAAATGACTTCTCCCGCTCTGGGCGAAGCGGAAGGGCGTGTCAGACTCTTACTGACTAAAACTCATCCATGTTCCTTCCCTTGTTGCCTTCCCTTGTCCCGGGAAGTCCTAAAACCGTGGCCCCTGGCAACGAACAGGCGTTGCCAGGGGCCACGGTTTTAGGACTTCCCGCAACACCGGCAGGCATCGGCCCTAGCGGACCCCGTCAATTGTGCTGACATCTCTTCGAGGCGCGCGGGGAACCCGGGCCTGGTCCTTATCGGACGGCGAGCTACCCATTGCTCTCCGTCCGCAACCCCGCGCCTACGGTGGCCGGGTCCAAATCGGGTACCAAGACGCCCAGGGCGTCTTCTACGGCGGCGGCTATGGGCGCGAGGGCGCAACATTTGTCTCTCCCTCACGCGCTCCGTCTCCTTGTGATGTCTTTCTACAGAGCAAATGCCTGCCTTTCTTTTTCACACTTCTTGGTCTTGAGGTAGTGCAGACTAATCCTGTCTGACTATACCTAGGTGGAGGGACCCGTGGCTAATTTATTTGTCTTTTATATAAATAATCTTTTCTATTTTGTGAATGTGAGAACGATGTAGATTAAGTGGACTGTAGATTTGTTGACCATCTTCTATTTTGTTGAGCACTTGGTACTTGTTGAAAGACCTACACTTTCCTCCCATACCTAAGACCGTGAGACCCCTCCGTGCCTCGGAAAGCACGTCAAGCTGTTGGTCCCGGTGGTTATTCTTGGATCGTTGACAGTCGTATCGGGTCATCAGAAACACAAAAGTCTGACAACCAGTCTCACCAAGGGGTATCGTATTACCCAGTAACTGGATTGTGGAGGTCAGAGGCATCTTGTCAAATACTGATATTCAGCTGCATTTGGTTAGACTGGAAGCCAATCGGTTAGGAAAAAGCTAGGCAGATGATGTCTAGGTGGCAAGCTCATCCCGTCATCATTCTTTTTCTTGTGTGTGCAGTAAATAAATGATTTATCCATCTATATATCTTCACCTGAACCTGCCATATTACCGCTGTGGTTCGGCTACAAGGTCCCGTTAGCACAATTTGGATACGGTACCAATAAAAGCATAATCGGCCAGATTTTTACTAAGTATATCAGCTGCTATTCCTTCACCATAATACACATTTTATAGCTATTATGAAACAAGACGACTGGCAAAATTTTATCTAGTAAACTACGAATGCCGTTGTCGCATGTTCCCGTCGCACCTACGCTTAACAAATTACTTCTTAACTAACTCAAATGTCTGTTCAAATTGCTAAGATTAAAACAGGTTAAACTATTAAACATAATTGCCACGAAATGTCGTTCTTGAAAACTTTGTTCACAACAATATACGTCTTGTTAGCTCACATCCCTGTTTAGAGATTAAAAACATTTTTAATTTAACAAAGTCGAACACTTTTGCCCTTTTTAAAGGCTTTAATTTATCCACAAAAAGGAGTTGTAAGGGCGTTAATTACTTCACTGAAAAAACATTTTTACTATTAATTAAAGAAGCGCTCCGGATGTCGGACGGAGTTTAATCAAAGGCTCATCGATAAATACCTACTAATTAATTTTATTTCCTTTCTGTAATTAAAATTCCTTTTTGGATCTAAGGAAAACTGTTTGGTTTCTATAAAGGATGTGCAAACCGAGTATGCTTTGTTTACTTTATTAACAGTACAACATTGTACAGAGTTTGATGAAGTTCCTGTGTCATCGAATTTTCTTGAATGGCAAAAAAATAAGAAATTATGACCTCAATTTTTGAGAGTGTTCAAAAATCGTTCATTTTTCTACCAGCATATTTGTCACGCCCGTCAGTTAGAACCGGTACAGACATAAATAAAACAATTTTAATCGAAAACGCCATATTTAAATATGCCGCTGCAACAAAATCGTGTTCAACCGTAAAATTGCATTGACACTTCAAACCCGCCGTCAATTATTCTTCTAGATTAGAAACCATTATATTTTTCCAGCAAATCGGTGTTATGGCAAATCATGACAAATGGCTATCCATATCCGTGTAACGACGTCGTACTTATGTCGCAATATCGGAAAACCGTATATCCGTTATATCTACTTTTTATGTTACCCTTTCTGTGGACAATCTACCTATAAACCAGAAGGGAGAGTGACTTGTTGGCGCTATATTTTTAATCGCAACAAGTTGACAGACAGGGCTATCGTTGTGGTGGGAACTATGAAAATGTGACCGCACTGTGCTTTTTTTGACGTGTATGTGACGCATATTTTCCCTCAACTTGTTTCTTTTTTTATTTTGTGTCATTTTTTGCGTCATGTTTACCGCAAACTTTCTTTCTTTATTTTTATTTTTTCTTTCTTTAGAGACCGCCGCGCGCCGCGGGCCTGTAGCGAGAATCATGGAAATCATTCTTACACCTAACTAAGTATTTAACGAGTTCATTCCTGAAGTCAGTGAATACACAGTCTATAATCTTTATCATATATCAATATGATCAAGTTTCACTATAAAAAACCTCCAAAAAGATCCTTTAAATTGTTCAAACGAACATAATAATCCAATACCAAATAATTTAACAGTTTTAAATACGCATTCGTAAATGTACATCCATGTACCACGTGCCCTGTTTATTAATTATCTCCCCTGTCCGCAGTAATGCACTCCTCGTTACCGCTTTATACAGTCAGCTTGAACGTTTTCAATATACCTGCTTTTACGTATTCAAATTATGTCTTTATAAGCATTACAGCAATTTCCACCATCATAACCGACGCGTTATAAACGGAAACGAAATGAATTTTAATATACCAAACGGTACGTAACGTTGTGTTTTAATTTATTCGGTCGATAAAACCACTCAGCTTTTTAATAAACACGCATGAATTACTTTCCTCTGCGAGGTCCTGAATAAATAAAGGAGGACCATCCCACACCGTTCCTTCATTCCCTTTGTGCTCTCATACTTCCTGGCATGCGTAATGGGATACCCAACCAAAATGGTGGCTTAGAAATCTTTTGTGCTAAATAAAAATCAGGAGAATGGGCGCCGGACTAAATAACTTTAGTTGGACTCCTGCCGCGTCAGCACATAAAGGTATAGTGTTTATTATTTATTAAACTTCAAGTTCCTGGCAGGTTTTTTGAAAAATTTACTTCCATTATTTACCGTAATACGTTGTTTATGATGTTTATTTTCGTTTAATCTAAATGGAAATTCTTCAGATGCTAATTTCGACTATGTAACCACTGAGCTATATTATATAGTTGAATGTGAATAAATGTCTCTCTCTGGAATAAAACATATTTGCCTATTTCATAATATGCCTACTTATGTAAGTACCTAAAACTCATAAATAAAATTACTTTATAAAGTTCTGAACACAATTTATCTGTTATAAAACCCATCATAGGTACACATTACGCTACATTTGCACGACACAAACATTTACTTCGATAGGAAAATGTAATTTCAGTTGGAAGCTACGCTGTATTTAATATGCAATCCTACGTAGCATATTGATCTATCTAGATAGTTAATTTAGAATCTATGTAAAGTTATAACAGCTTCATACCTTTAAACGGTATCGTGTGAGCTTTTAATTAACCGTTAAGGAAGGAGAGCGGTTCAGAGGGATGCGACAGAGTATTAATTGGTTGGACAACCCGTTCGCCCCACGCCTGGCGCTTTTGGTGTGCTTCTAATACAAATATTAACAAAATTAGACCGTGTGGTTAAGGCATTACGTACCGGATTAGACGTGCAGTACATTTGGGAGGTTGATTCAGTAAATAGCACGTAGATTGCAGGGATTTGACGCGACCACTCTACCAATATCTCTCTTAGCATTCGCTCAGTATTCCCGGGCTGCTTCCTGTTGCTTTAAGTATGGCTACCCTTCTTCTTCCGAGGGGAATAGAAGCGATGACATATGTTTCGTTTCTGTACCGAAAAACGGAGCATTTTGATAACTCATCGTCTATTGTTTTTCATATATTTTTTATTTATGTATTCTTCAGAAAGCTTACAAAGGTAAGTAATGTACGAAAGCTTCAATAATTTTTTGAGAATAGGGTGATGAAACTTTCAGGTAATAGATATTTGTGCACATCATGCCATTGATATTCTTGAAACAGAAAGGAAAACTTGTACATTCTTCGTCCAAAAACTGCTGACTCTGAAGCCAATTTTACCTGCAGGTAAGCGCTATGAAACAATGAAACGATCTCCTATGCTAACCTATGAAGTGCTCGCTCAGATATTGACCCAGATACGAGTGTTAGTTTTAACTAATTATTACGGTCGGTTAGACAAAGGAATAGGCCATTACCTACCTACACGATTGATTGACTTTACTATCCATAATTCATTTCGATAGTGTTTGTTTAACAATGTAAATATTAAGCGTGGAGCATAATGTATACAAAAAAAAACTAATTGACCACCTGGATTTAAGATGGAGTTATAATAAGATTAGGAAGAAGGCAAGAAGTGATTATTGAAATGTTTATTCAATAATTAAGTACTTCTATGTCTTAAAGCCAAATAAATTTATGAAAATATTCCTATTTATTTATAAAAGTTGCTTTAAGTTAAGAGACAAATATGTATGGTTAAACAGTCGCTTATCACTACTTAACTTTAAGCAAAGTTTATAAATTAATAAACCTCATAGAATAGAATTTGAGGGTAGAGCAGGCTCAATAATTTAATAATCACTCCAAACCGGAACACCGATCCGGAGTAGGGGTAAAATAATCTGCCGATTCACTGTATTCTATCATTTAAAATACATTTTCGCCATCACAATAATTTCTATTTGCCATAACAATTTTTCCAGCACGTGTTTATTGGTCCCAGCGTCCAAGTGTAGATGTTTCCGTACCACGGACTGGGATATTACTCATCGCAACGCGGAAGTGTAGACAGGGACATCCGCCGATTGCAGCCCAGTCGTGTTTGTCAATGTTCCCGTGATTTATCGTCTGTGGTCGGTGCCAAAACTGCACACATGTGTGTTTACCTTTACTACAATTTACGATTTACTTTTACCGGCACGCACCGAATGTGTACCGTCATGGTCCATTGGCGTTTACAACCATCGTTAAGCCACTAACTGTGTTACGGTTGTGTAGTTTTTGCTTTAAAGCATGGGAGAAGTGCATATGAGACCTATTTGAAGGTTTGTTTTATAGTTTGACCCCTTTTGTTGACTTCAAACAAGCGATAATTAAGTATAGAAAAATTCGTGAAAGTCATGTTTTACTTCTGTTCTTTGCCAGTCTCAAAACAAAATAGTTTTTCTTGTGCAAGTTTTGACGATAAGTGTCTATTGATAATAAATGTGGTGCTGTTCCACAAACGATGAGTGTCTTGCGTGTCCTGGCGTCTGCACGTTACAGGAACTGATGGACGCTAGTGATGGCGCCAAACATGTAGCCGAAGTCTGGGCCGGCCGGCTGGGTCCATTTAGATTGCCGAAGAAGAAAAAGTCTTTTGTTAAGTTTTTCTATTTTCATGCGGACAGCTGAAAGAAGCCATTTTGTACAGAGGTGAGTGTGAGTTTCATTTAACCATCTCGACCTTACGCATCGACCGCGTTCGGCGCTCCGATTGGCAGCCGGCCGGCCTTCACCGGTGAAAGGCCAATTGGAGCGCCGAACGCGGTCGATGCGTAAAATGAGATGATTAAAAGAAACTCACAGTTGGTCCTCTGCTTGGTGCCCAAAAAAATATGTGGCTCCAACCAAATTAGTTTAACAAACAAAGGTACGTTACGTATTACGTTTAACATTTGAACAATATTTCAATACTTTAGGTAAACATTAACCAGTCCTATCTCTTGTATTCAGTCAATATTAGTAAAAGCACATTTAAAATTAATCATGTATAACTAATGTTGTCGAAGAAAATTATTACCTATTCTAATACAGCAAAGTGCCTTAGTCATTGAACCCAATTACATTTATTTTTGGGGTGGTCTAGTACAATATTGAAAAACCATAAACTTAATTACAGTGTAACTTGGTTAAGTGGGCCCTGGATATGTGAGAAACCTGTACTTATACTGATAATAATAATGATATCCCGACAATTGCGTTTACCAATAATAATTACCCATGTTGGATCCAGCCCGTGTCCCAGTATTGGGAACATTATAGGCTGATTATGGGATCCAGTCTGTCCCATCTTGCTGTCCTCCCCCCAGCGACGACCTAAGCGGAGGGGGTGCCCTTAACGAGCGCTCGCCTGGCTGGAGGCTTTAAGTTAGTAGCCTAAGGCAGCCACCGGAAAGCTTTGTTAAGTAGTCATGATCTCAGAGGTCAGCTACGAGATGACATACAAAAAAAACGTAAACTATTGGGTGCTTCCCATTGACCTAGAACCATGAAATTTGGCAAAAAGCAAGGTCTCACAGCACAAGTAAAGGAAAAAGGTCGAAAACCGTTAATTTGTAATTTTATCACATAAAAAAATATTGTATTACGATTACAAACTTACGTCTGCAGTTGGAGAACTGACCGTGCCGTAGAAGTTGTATGAACATATTTTTCAACTACATTATTAAGTTTGTTTTTGGTATATATTCATCCCAACTACGCAATTCTTCATTTTGCGTCGTCCGACACGCACTTGGGCGGTTTTTCCTTAAGAGGTACGGAACCCGAAATAAAAAGGACTAAAGTTCCTGAGGATTTTGTTGCTTTTGTTAAAATTATGTTAGTACTTATCATTATTCATTAAGGTTTATTTATATCTTATCATTATTATTGTTGAGAAAAATATGTATTACATCACGAATAAAATTTAACAAAGCTTGACAGTTAGATAAGCACATAACATTTGTGTATTTTAAGTAGGCTAGGTCAGGTTTATGCAAAGGAGAAGTGACAAAAGAGCTTGCCGTCTAATTCCCTTTAATTTCTTGTAAGTTTGGAAGACTTGACCGGAGCGGTGGCGACGGAGTCGTTGCCACCTTCCCAAAAGTAGAATTTCAAGGAACTTATGATCAAAACTAAAATCTTATTACAAAAGTACTCTTTGTTGCTGTTGATTGTTTTATATTTAACTTCGTAAGCCTCTTTTCTGAAATTTATTTTTGTAATTCGACGAAAAGTGAAGGAATAAAATTAACTTACGGAACAATTATCCTGAGCTGGCTGTTCGCATTTGACAGGTTTTTCTGTATAAATTCTATTCAAAGGCGTTCGGGCGTCTTCGATTCAATGATCGAAGTTGGCTCATATTTCTTCTCCTACGCAATTCAAGTTTGCTAATGAAAGACCCTTGTAACTTTAATCTTTGTAAAGCAGAAAATCCATCGTGAAACAATTTTACCGCGTGTTAAATAGCAACTTGTTAAAATATAATTTTCTTCCGCCTGTTAATAAATTTGAGTTTAGGATTTGGTTTAATTATAAATAAAAGTTGGTGTTTTATAAATGAAAGAAAGGGATCTGGCGTACTAGACGGCCATGAGCACGACCAGTAGTCAACCAGGTAAACTATGGAAACCGATACTAATTGCGCACTTGGTCGCAACGGCCAACTGGCCGCATACCATACAATACCTGCTAGACGGCCACCACTGCCAGGAATTGTGACCGTCTAGTGTGCGAGATCCCTAAGTTGTTAGAACAACCCGTAACCGTACCCGAGCTTAGGAATTTCACAGGAAAATGGTAAGTAGCTTTCTCCTTTATCTTTGTGATCACCAATTTGTCTATTCAACATGGTGATCGGCACAAGAAAAGAGAAGCCTATGCACAGGAGCGGATGAAGTGGGGCTGTGAATGATGATTATGATGATGAAGCTTATTATGATCTACCATAAAATAAATAAATAATTATTAATTATATAATATTGTAATGTATAATGATGATGATGATGAACATGGTGATTAATCATGGCAATATGGGATCATTCTAGAGATTCCTATAGACATCAGTACCTACTGATGTAGGTATACCTTTTGATGGTTACATGTTAAGATTATAAAAATCCTCCAGGATCCGCAATTAAATTAACAATAGCTGTAGGTACAAATATACGTACCTACATAATACAGTCGTATTATGTATGTAACAAGGTAAACCGAGTCACAATTAGTGACGAAAGCCGAAACATAATTTAAAACCTCGTTCGATACGTCGTCGGTTAGTTAAAGGTGGATTAATCTGCATTTTTGCACAGACAGGTTGGCAGCACTGATTGCTTTTTTAAATGTATTTGTAAATGTAGCACACATTTCTATCAATTAAATGGGCACGACTTTTAAGTGGACGGACTGGGATTTAGAGTTAAATTCGTAAGGGCTAAATCAGCAATAGGTACCTACCAAGAGCTTCCCCGTTGTGGGTAAAACAAAAATGTTATAGTATTTCTAAAATCAGTAGGTGTTACCTTATGTTTTGTGGGGTTCAAGCACAACATTATAGTTTTTAAGCGAAATATTAATTAAGCCTAAATTAATTAGGCTTAATTAATAAAATTAAAATAATTTAGGCCTAATTAATACAGAAAAAATTTAAACGCCAACATATTTTATCTTGTAAGTATATTTTTTTACTTAAGTACTTACTTTATCACTTCAAATTAAAATTCCTCTCATTTTCTTAGCAATGTTTTACTGTCGAAATAGAAGTGTAGGCCTTTATCGTCATCTGCCGACTATGTCTTTATTACCACAAGGTGCGGCATAGTGATTAAAAAGCTATAATAATTCTTGATACGTCATACCTACGTCATAAAAATAAATCATGAACCACTTTGTTCCTACTTAATCAAAATTTTCATTCCCTTTACGACAGTGACTGCTTCTAACATTTTTTCAGACCTGATTATTTGCCATAGGCCGACTTGCACCACATATCGTTTGCGTTTGCGTTTAACATAATCAGCCTATGTTCCCACTGCTGGGACACAGGCCTCCTCTCTGTGAGAGAGAGTGCGCCCACCACGCGGCCTAGGTCCACCACACGGGCCCAGTGCGAGTTGGTGGGTGTCACTTGTCTTTGAATTTTTGTTCTGGACATGTGGGGATGTTTTCCTTCGCCGTTTTGAGAACAGTGGTGATGAAAATAATAAGTAAAGCGCCTGACTGGATAGGAGGCCCTCCACAAGGTGGACCGATGTCCTGGTGAAGGCCGCAGGAATCCGCCAGAAGCGAGAAACGCAGAACCAGTCGAATTGGCGGTGCTTGGGGGAGGCTTATGTCCAGCAGTGGACGTCTTTTGGCTGAATGGTGATGATGATCATGATGAAAGAGCCTACGATCTACAACTCGGTCACGGCCGTTATCTTTGGGCCACCATTGCCATTGCAGTCGCGGCTGTTATCCGTGTAGCACTAAATATAATTTAAAACACTAGCCCCTCTGACAGAGACAGAATAATGTTTGAAACATCATTCTGTCTCTGTCAGAGGGGCTCGTGGCTAAATGATAACGACAGCATGGGTCGATCAAAGGTTAAGTTAGGCTTGCAGCGTGGATGGGTGACGATCCATTACATAATGGAGTCCCCTCCGTGCCTTGGAAACCTTGTCATTCGTAAATCTTTGACAGTCGTTACGGGTAATTTGAAGCCCGAAATTCTGACAACCAGTCTTACGTTACTTACGGGTATCGTGTTACCCATGCGGTTACTGGGTTGTGGAGGTCAGATAGGCAGTAAAATACTGGGTCATCCTAAAACAATTGACAGAAACAGCAGCATTCAGTTATGTGAGGTCCAAGCGGGCCTTATTCCCACATTTCATGCAAAAAAATATGCGAATGATGTAACAACTTGCCAAATATTAACTTCAAAATAGCCAATATAACTAAAGTTACTCAAACAAAATAATAAGCATCCGCTGAAACTAGGGCACCAACAAACTATAAAATTCATAACCCTCCCTTCATAACTAACCCTTATTACCCACGTGACCACCCCTGGGATTTAAAAGAGTTTACAGGATCATATCAGGCAGATGGACTTCATCATACTATAGCCGCCTACTAATCTACTTTCCAAACTTAGTTATAATAATTATATTCGGAGTGCCTTATTTGTCTAGTGGTCGCAAGCGCTACTGCTGAGCATAAAGACCTGGGTTCGACTCCCAGGTCGGGCAAAGTGTTATTGGGTTTTTCTATTTGGAGTTTCTAAGTAGCAGCATTACCCGGTTGATGGCAATAGGCTCGCCCCCTTTTACATGGGACTTAGACATAACTGGCGAAATGCGGGTGTACTTTATGTACATCTTTGCCTAACCCTTCGGGGTGTGATAATATGATTTTTTATTCTGGTATATATTTGGCTGTGAACGACACACAAAAGTATCTATATCACAAACATAAGCCAAAGCCTGTCAAAAAAATAGGCTTATAATTTAAATGTAAATCAGGTAAACGATCATACAAATGTGTTTCGTTTTATATAACGTATTTATGTAGGTAAATATACTATGTAGATGTTTGAAAGGAATTCTTTATATAGCCACAAAAAATAAAAGGCTCAATTTAAAACAGAGTGGTTTTTCCGACTACAAATTGAACATCCTTATTTAGTTTTCGGGCACTCTCAAACATCTACAAAACTTATTAAATAAATAATTATATTTATTTATACATTAACTTTTTTCTTTCATTAACTGTCCATTTGGGAAGTTAATAAATTTTCTTATCAAATAATATGGTAAAATAATTCTTGCTACTTCATCATTAATATCAGTCTTTTTTTTGTTTCGGTACTAGGTAAACAATATCTCGTAGTGTTAAGCTTTGTGCAGACCAGCGCGACATGTCGCGCGACGCGACACCGGTTATTGTTATACCGTGAAGTTTTTTTAGAAATTGTATTGTCCGTGTCACGTCGCGCAACAAGTCACGCTGGTCTGCAAAAGCCTTTAAATACCTAAGGTAGGGTGATGTGCTTGCCACACGATTACCTCAAAGGCACTAAAGTATCTTCACTCAATACGGCTCTTTAAAAACACATTCATTAATCGGCATCACGAAAAACCGAACGAAATTCCTTCTAATTCCTTTTTCGAAATTCGAAATAAATAATATATTATTATTATTATTTTGTTTCTATGTTTACATATCTCGGGACCATGGGGTCCCGGTCCTTTGGAAGGCGTACGAGGAGCCGAAGCCAACTCGCAGAGGCCCCTTAGACAATTTTAAATGGAATGAGGCACCAACCGACGATTATCACTGTATGCACTATGCAAGTGCACCCAAGGATAATCCCCGGTTGGTGCAGGACTATTGCAAAAAATTAAAACAAAAAAATATGGGGCTATGGGTTTGAGTGGCTATAGTGGATTGGTTACTTGGACCTATGGAAGGTCTATGTCCCCTGCCTGATCAATGTTATGGTATGCACGAATAAAATGGCAGGGGGTGACTTGCACACTCAATAATGGGCCCCCGAAAACGGTCGCTAGCACAAAGTGTCGTAGCGACAAGGGGGCAACATGTCCTGAGGTGCTTATGAGGAGTGGAGCGGTATTCCACGGCTATCAGGACAATCCCGGAAGTACGGTCAAGATCCCTACCAGCATCTTACTGGAATACTTCCTTCCTCCGAGCACGTTTGCTCTTGCGAATCTCCACTCAAGCCAGCCAATTAAGGCAAGAATGAGGTGGGAGCTCTGTTCCTCGTCAGTATTCACTCCAGCCGGCCAATAAAGGCAAGCCAGAGATGAGGAACAAGATTTCTCCCGGGAGATAGGGTCCGTGGGGTCGCTACTGCCCAACAGCTCGCCACATGCTGCCCTGCGGTTTTCTGTATCTCTCTTGGTCTGGCTCCTCATCCTAGACCTGTTCCGGCAAAGTAAACTGTACCGGCACAGACCTAGAGTTTGGAGCGCGCAAGCCCCACCACGACGTCAACGTAGAGATACGGCGGTGGGGTTTTTATTATTATTATTTTATCACTCTTATCCGCTTGACTGTCACTAATGACACAATAAAATTTTAATTGTTATCGAGCTGCATCAGTCTTTCGGACAGTCGAGCATCTACACAAAAGTAAAATAATACTTAAATTAAGAGGTGGAAAAACCATTTATTATTCTGGTACGAACATAAAAAGTCCGTGAACTCTCTACTCTACATTATTATTGAATGAAATCAACCCACTCCGTTTCGGTAGCAGGCTTTTTTCATTTACATACAAAAGTGTTACTGCAAAAATTCATGCACCAACAGCTGCTGAATCATTCGGAACAAAAATTCAAATATATCCAATCAAAACAAAGCAATCAGTATCAAAAACTAAATCAACATCAAACAAAAAGTTATAATTACAATTCAAGTAGCAACAAAACATTTCCATTGGCAAATCGTTCCGCTATTCCGGTACCTTTCATTCAAATAATATCATATGAGAAGATAAAATGTAAATATATCATACACCTCAGTGAATCAAATACTCAGCGATAAAAATCAGAAGGCGTGAATACATCAGCACGCACCAACAAGATTTACATAAACGAGTCGAATGTTGCCAGCGTACGCTTCAACGGATTTTTATTTAGAGACGTGAATGTACGGAACGTCGTAATGATTTGTTGCTACTTTTGTAGAATTGTTGCTTCGTTTGAGTGTCTTGATTTATTACTGGGAAGTGGAGAATATAATGTAGCCTCGTTAGGGTCTGTAGCTGAGTTATAAAGACCTATTTTTAAAGGTAGCGTGGTCGTGCCTCAGAATAAATGTTAAATGTAGACATTAATAATACATAAATTCTTGCAGACGTACATTTCGTTATTCTTTTAAGAAATAAGAATATTAATAAATAAAATAATTTAAAATAATTTTCAATATGTTCAACTAAGTTCGAACCATCGGCAACTGATAAAATTGATGTGAACTCTTATATTTTTTTCTGCAGTCTATAACCCTTCGACCTCTGAATACAACGTGGATGTAATTTGTGTCCTTTTTGGTAACGTAATCCTTAATTAAGCTTTACCAAACCTGGCGGTCCGTTTAATCGCGTTTGTCATTCCTAATTTACCGTATTTAGATCAGGTTACAAAATGTGTTTGGAAGAGGCCACAGAACACCGTTTGGTTTACAAAATAAATTATTTTTACACAAATTTAATGAACCGCACCTGTGTGCGTTAGGGTAGGTGTACCTTTTTATGCCTTTAAATTGTACATTTATTTCGAAGGGTTATTTGATTAATTTTATTTGTAAAGCTATTAGAAGAGCGATAATAAGATTTACGTTCCCTATTACTTGAAAAGAAAACCATTATAAACTTGTTTCGTCTCTCTTTACATCTTAGAGTTTCTAGTAGAATTTGTAGAAAAGTAATAAAATTATAAATAAAGGTAATGTATATTTATTTGTACTTATGTTTATATATAATTAGGCATATATATTAAATTTATAGTTTGTAATAGGTATATCTGTATCTTAATATTTACCTACTTAAATATTTTTTATTCCTAATTTTTTCGTAATAGCACCTACCACTGTTTGTCTTGACTGGTAGAAAATGCCTATAGCATTAAGAATAGGATAGAAAGCATTTAAGTCCGCCTCTGTACATTTCTGTGCTTTAATAAACTGGCATTAAACACATGCAATTATTATTAATTATATTACGTGAATAGTAAAGGTGTGTTCAAACATTGAGCGACAGCAACACGTGTGTAAAATGTGTCCTGCAAACACCGAGTGTTGCGGTGGCGCTCTTGCTGCTCAATGTTTTGACACACCTTTAGAGAAACAAACAGTTTGATTTCAAGTTGTATCAGCGGCAGCGCCTTAATTGCCTAACACACTTAGCGTTCTTGCACACAGTTGCCGCTTTAAGCCTCGTATCCACTAGGCAACATTTGGCGCGCGACACGTGAATCTCAACATGTACGGCAACGCTGCACAACAGCGCGCGACGTTGCCAGATGCCGCGCAACATGACGCGCGGCTTGTTGTTTGTTAAAAGTGCATCGTTAGTTGAGCATCAATTGTTGTCGAGTGGAGACGTGACGCACAACAATGTCCGTAGTGTGGTGTAACGAACGAGTGCTCAAATTGCCGCTGAAATCAACACAAGTTCCTCTGGCGACATGTTGTCGACGACTGAGAATGTGTGGACAGACAACGTTGTTAAACAAATGTTCCGCGTCAACATTCAACAAGTTGCGAAACATGTTGAGCAACATGTCGCGCGTCAAATGTTGCCTAGTGGATACGAGGCTTTATGTTTGGACACACCTTAAGACGCAGATATACGCCAGTGACCTTGAGCGGTTAGCTTGCGTATTCTGTACTAAGCTCACGCAACGCGTCGAACGTCAATCCAGTAATAAGACTCACCCATCAAGGAGCGCTGTCCCAAATTAGACGCATTACACTAGCTGCTGCCAGCGGCTTCGCCTGCGTGGACTCTGTTCTGTACTATAATATGTATGTATTATACATATAAACCTTCCTCTTGAATCACTCTATCTATTAAAAAAACGGCATCAAAATCCGTTGCGTAGTTTTAAAGATCTAAGCGTACATAGGGACAGACAGCGGGAAGCGATTTTGTTTTATACTATGTAGTGATATGTAGTGATAAAACAAAAGGTATTTTAATAAAACACATAAACTACATACATACATAATCAGCCTATTAATGTTCCTACTCCTCTCTGTGAGAAGGAGTGGGTTGTAATCTACCACGCGGGCCCAGTGCGGGTTGGTAGATGTCACATGTCTTCGAATTTTTGGTTCTAAGATATGGTTGTTTCCTCACGATGTTTTCCTTCACCGTTTTGAGAGCAGTGGTGATGAAATTATTTACACAAAGTAAAGCGCCTGTTTGGGTTCGAACCCACGAACTACAACTCGTAAGTCGGGGCCATTACCACTGGGCCACCACTGCTCACATATACTAAAAGATCAATAATTAAATTATTTTGAAAATGGTTAAGGTTTCAGAAAAATATGGTTGATAGATTTTGCATGATTCTCAGTTTTTTATCCGCGTTAGACATAACTTTACAAATTAATTTCACTATGATAATACATAATCTTAGATTACATAATCTTAAAGAAAATGCTCTAGTTTAACATATATTTTTTCTAAATTATTAAAAATACTAGTTTAGACGTGATCTTTAGTATTATCGTCGCCTTAAGAAAAACCTCATCTCTTAGAACGTTTAGCGAACAACTTTCGAAATGTGCCAAAGCTAAAATTACTGCGACTAATTACACCCTTTGTACAAACCTAAAGCTAGTAAAGGAAAGAAACATTTCAGCTTCGGAATAAGTCTGCTGAGTATGAGTATTATAATACTCTAGAAAATTTTGTACGTAATATTGACCTTTTTGAGGCTAGTAGTAGGTACCTACGTGTAATTTCCTTGTTGGTAACAGTGTAGATAATTAGGTCTTGTAAAAGTTTGATATTATTTCCAACAAGTTGCCTTCTGATCTGAGTATCTACCTATAACATTATTGTAATGTAGTTTGATACCTACTTACATATTATCTAGATTAACTACAATATCGCAAGGCTACAATATCGCATTGGTTCAAGCCTGTAAGGATATTTGTATGTTTGGAGGTAATAAATAAATAAAAATAAAATTAAATCCAGAGCTTTGACATAATTCTATTGATTTAATTCACGGATAGAAAAGAGTTTTTTAAGATAGCATGATTATTGCATACCATGCATAATCAGCCTATAATGTTCCCACTGCTGGGACACAGGTCTCCTCTCTGTGAGAGGGAGTGGACCGAAATCCATCCACGCGGGCTTAGTTAGGGTTGGTAGATGTCACATGTCTTCGAAGTTTTGAGTTCTCAATATGTTTTCCTTCACCGGTTTGCGAGTAGTGGTGATGAAATAATTTACACAAAGTAAACTGGGCCACCATTGCTCTTTTATTGTAGGGTTCCGTACCTCAAAAGGAAAAAAACGGAAACCTTAATAGGTAATAGGTAATAGGTAATACGGGCTGGTATCCGCAACTCCACGTCAAAGCGCGTATTTTGCGTACGGGTGGGAATATTGGTTATTCGATCCACCCCAGCTCCTCGAAGAAGGCCAGCAACGACTTGGTGTCACTGACAATCTCCCGTAGGGTACCTGGGTTACCGAAGTACTTTGCCCTGTAAGCGGCGACCACCGGGCAGTTTAACAGCACATGAGCTGCTGTCTCGTCGTCCTCCATGCAGGCTCTGCACAGCGGACTGTCTGTGACTCCTATGACAAAGAGGTGTTTATTAAATGACCCATGGCCAGTTACGGCTGCTGTGACTATGCGCAGCTGTTGTTTCGTTAGTCTGAGAACCTTATTCGTGAGGCGGCCATCGATTGTAGGAAGTGCCTCCTTGGCTTGCCTACACTCAGTGTGGTCAGACCATAGTTTGTGGTGTTGGTCCCTGGTTCGTTTCCTTACCAGGTACCCGAAGGGGAGTGGCACAATGGGTTCAGGCCCCACTGGTGCCATGCTCGAACCCCTTCTGGCAAGTTCGTCAGCTGCATCGTTGCCCCGCGAACCGCTGTGTCCTCTGATCCATTGAATGGTTATATTATTGAGGCTACCCACCTGGTTAAGGCGCTGGTGGCACTCGTATATCAGCCCGGAGTCAACAGTGTGACTGTTTAGCGCTTGCAGAACAGCCATGCTGTCCGAGAGTATGCGTATCGAGTGGTCCTTAACTTCCCTAGCCATAATGGCTGAGGCGGCAAGAGAAATACCCATGCATTCGGCCTGGAAAACTGTGTTATGGACTCCCAATGGCGTGGCTATGTGTATGTTGAAGTCCTCGGAGAAGATTCCAGCACCTGTGCCACTACCTGTTTTGGATCCGTCGGTGAAGATCCGCAGCTCTGCGGGGCGCAAGCCCTCGCATCGGCTATCCTCGTGAAGTTGGATCCTGTATTTTTTATCAAAGATAAATTGTTTGGGTACCCGGTCGTTAGCGGCTTTCGTGATAGGGAACTCCTTGTTGAACCCCTCAAGCAGCGCGGTGTGTTGTGTGTCTCTCTTACCCCAGAGATTAATTGCATTAAGGCGCACCGCCGCCATTGTCGCTTCCTGCTGTATAAACAGGTGGAGAGGGGGCAGCCCCAGCATGGCTTCGATTGCTGCAGTCGGAGTAGTCCTCATGCAGCCCGTGGTCGCCACGCAGGCTAGCCTTTGCATGCGTTGTAGTTTGTTGGAGGTTGTGACCAGCTGAGTGCGGGGCCACCAGACCACGGCCCCGTAAGCGATCATGGGGCGGATCACTGCTGTGTACAGCCACAGTATAATTTTGGGGGATAGGCCCCACTTCTTACCTATCATTTTCCTGCACTGCCAGAAGGTGATGCAGGCCCTGTTTAGCTTGTTGTCCACATGACTACTCCAGTTTAACTTACTGTCTAGAATGACCCCGAGGTACTTGACCTCGTTGGCCAACTGAAGTTCTGTATCGAACAGTTTAGGTAGGCGGAAAGGGCCTAATGCGCGTTTTTGGGTAAACATGACTAGTTCAGTTTTAGTGGGGTTCACTGATAGTTCAAATTCCCTGCACCAACTTTCTACGATGCGTAGTGCTTGCTGAGTGAGGTTACAGATCGTTCCCGTCACCTTCCCCGATACAAGAATTGCGAGATCATCTGCATACCCTATTGTGTAATAGCGGTTGGCGTTGAGTTTTGTGATGAGATCATTGATTACCAGGTTCCATAGCAGGGGGGACAAAACCCCTCCCTGGGGGCAGCCTCTGGCTATCATAGCCAACTGCCGCTCATCCTCAAGGCGAACTACTCGTTTGCTTAACATGTTTGTAATCCAGTCCGTTAGTACCTGTTCTACTCCATGTCTGGAGAGGGCGCCGCTAATACTGGAGAAGTTGGTTTTGTCGAAGGCTCCCTCGATGTCTATGAAAGTGCCCAGACAGGTGCCTTTTTGATGAATCGCGTCCTCTATCTGGCTGACCACTAGATGAAGAGCAGATTCGGTCGACTTACCTGAGCTGTATGCGTGTTGATTACCATGTAACGGTATAGTTTTTAACGCGCCGTCCCTCAGCTCCCTATCACATAACCTTTCCATAGTTTTTAGGAGAAAGGAGGTCAGGCTGATTGGTCGGTGGGATTTGGCGTTAGTGTAGTCACCCTTACCTGGCTTGGGGATGAATATCACTTTCACTTCCCTCCATCCTTTGGGAACGTATCTGAAGGCCAGGCACGCTCTCATTAAAGGCACCAGCCTTATTGCGACCAGAGCACCCCCCCACTGTAGTAAGGCGGGGAATACTCCATCAGGACCAGCTGCCTTAAAAGGATGGAAGCTCTGGATGGCCCATTGGAGTTTCTCCAACGTGATCACCCTGCGTGCGTACCGCCAATCATTGTCTGACGGTGTTTGGTTTTCGTCTTGCCAGTCAATTACCTGCGCGAAGACGCATCCAGGGAAGTGAGTTTCAATTAGGACGCGTCTTGTTTCTTCAGGTGACGACGTGAGTGTGTTGTCAGGTTTTCGGAGGGTGACGGGCCCAGGAGTGTTCTGCTGCGCCAGTACTTTCCTTACCCTGTTTGCTTGTTGACAAGATTCAATGCTACCACAGAATTTACGCCAACCCGAGGTGCTCCTGAATCTGATGCATTTTTTGTAGCTGGATTTGGCCGCGTAGTAGTTGTCCCAGTCCTCATCCGCACATGTGTTCATGGCTCTATTCAGAGCAGTTCTTACCTTGCTGCGTTTGCGCTCCAGATCAGCACCCCACCAGGGTTGTTTACCCGGTGTGCTGCGCGGCGTGGTCTCTGGGCATGCAGCCTTCTGTGTCGTGTCCGCAAATGCCGGCGGGTTGCTTGAAGTCGCGAGCCTACAATCAAGGTTGCGAATGTATGCGGCTCGATCCGTGTTACGTGGGTTACGCCGCGGAGGTGTCGGTAACACACAGACCTGGATGTCGAAGCGGATCCACCTGTGATCAGAGCAGGAGGCCTCCTTAGAAACCTGCCACCCGGTGATGATTTCCGCCGCGCCCTCCGTTGCCAGAGAGAGATCGATGATTGTGCGGCTTCGCCTGGTTACGAACGTCGGTTCAGAGCCAGTGTTTAGTAGGGTTAGGTTAGTTGAGAATAGGTAGTCAACCAAGGCCTTACCCCTCTCGTTTTGCGTGTCCATACCCCACAGTTGGTGGTGAGCATTTGCGTCGGCCCCGATGACGACCTCGACACCACACCTCTCGCAATGGCTCACGAGACGGGCGAGGTCATGGGGAGGCGGCGCCTCCGCCTCGGGCATGTAGGCCGAGTAAAAACGACCACCACCTCCTTGGCGTCGTCGCGCTGTATAGTCAGCTTAGCTGCAGAGACATCTCTGCAACAGAAGTCAGTTAAGAGCTGTGTTTTAAGGTTACCTGTGACATAGATGCACGATCTGGGGTGATCGTGATCTGAGGTGACTAGGAGCTTACCGCCAAGATTGGAGAGTCCTTGTATGCGGCCTGCCCTAATCCACGGCTCCTGGATTAAGGCTATGGCCGTGTGTTGTACCTCCAGCCACTTACGAAGCTGAGCCGTCGCGGTCTGGCTGTGGTGGAGGTTCGCCTGGAGGACTCTACAGGCCGACGAAAGGGACGCCATCGCTGGTCGAACCCTCATCGTCCCCCCCAAGTTTGAGCCCGGCAAACAGGTCGCCCTCGTCGAAACCATCCTCTCCCGAACCTGAAGCTGGGGACAGGATCATGTCATCCAGCTCCCCGCCCGATGAGGGGACGGCGTCCACGATGGCGGCAACAGGGGCGGCCGACTCTGCAGCAGCAGGATCAGCCGCGGAAGCTTCCGGGTTGTGTACAGGGGGAGTGGACTCCCCTGTAGGTGGCAGAGGCAGTGGTTCCAGCGCCTCGCAGACGGTTCCCGTGGCGGGGTCCCATCCCTGAGGAACGTCGGTGAACCTTCCGTTCCGACCCTGGAACTTCACGTACACCGCCCCTAAACCAATTGAGAGGCGGCGTCCGGCCTCCATCAGGGTCGGGATTTGGTCCACAGGGACACCAACCACCACGAACCATGCCTCTGCTTGCTTGTCCGCGTGCAGCAGTACCCACCTCTTTATATCCACCCAAGGGTTCTGATAGCTGAGGGTGCGCCCAATGAAGGTCGACTCACCATAGACCCCCTGCTCGTCCGGGATCACGATGCCGCACCGTGCACGCTTCTGGATCTCCGACTGGCTCAGCACGACTAGCGGGGTGCTAGTTGAGAGAGTGAGACCGGAGACTGTCTTCCTTAGCCAGGCTAAGGTGTGGTCGTTGCCGCACCACAGTTTAAGAACCCCCCCGGCGAACAACGGCTTGGCATTGAAGGTCGGGCCCGGGTTGTCTTGCTTGGGGGAGCAGGCCTCGAGGATGATCTGCCTCTGGATGGCAGCGAGTACCTGGTCCGATACGTCCTTGCTAAGTATCCCCGTGCGGTCGCAAGTGATCGCGACGTCCAGGGTAGCGTTTGCAGCTTGGGCGTAGCTTCTGTGGTCGACCCTACTGGAATGATCAAGTCGCGGCCGCTTATGCTCTCCCCGAGGTGTCAAGGTCTCGTTGAGAGCTCGCTTGGCCGCGGCCTGATCCTTCCAGTCGGGTCGCTGTGTGTTGTTACCACCAGCCGATCTCTCCGGAGTGGTGGTTGGCGGTTGACTGGACGCAGGTCGGCTAGTGCCGGCCTCTGCCTGTGACCGCTTACCTGCGGAGAAGCTTAGCTGGCCGCCCGTTGGTTTTACCGAACTGGCGGCGGTGGCCTGTTTGCTTGTTGAAGACTTCTTCAATGCTTGACGGCGCTCCTTCCTCGTCAATCTGTCCCTCTTTTTGCCCTGTTCCGGGACAACTGTTGGACCTGAAGGGTCGGTGCGAGGGCGAAGGGCTTGTTGAGTGCGTTTTTTACCCTTGCCCTTGCGTTTCGGCACGACTTGCCAGGCACGTGAAAAAACGTCCTCGATGCAGTTGGTCGTTCCCGCTTGACCGGTTACGACCGTCTGATGTGGGGAGGCTAGAGGAGCCGCAGGAGGAGGAGGGTGTTTGGTTGGGAGCCCGGAGCCAGTGTTACCCGGCACCGGGGACTGTATGGAGAGGGTCAGACCGGCAGTGGTATTAATCGTCGCCTGGGTCTTTACCTTTGTATTAGAAGGGTCGGTACTGGTCCCAATCAGCGCCGACGTCCTTTGTTTATTTTGGGACTTTTTATGTTTGGTCTTAGCTGCGGTTTTCGCCACAGCCAGACCGGTGCCCGCGCTGGTGCCGGCAGCGTTAACTGCATGGCCACCAGGGGCAAGGGAAGTGCAAGCACCTCCCTTGGGAGTCTCATTGGCTTTCGCCTCCACTCCAGGTTTTATTTTTTTATCAGGCCTTAAAGAATCCATGATATAGTGTTATTAAAATTCATCTCTCTGGCTCCCACCCTCCATGGAGCCCGCAACTGGGAACGTCTTGCTATTAAAAGAAGCAAGAACGTTAGGACTACCAGAGAGATATAGGGGCGCAAGGCTGGTTTACAGTGCGACATCGGGTGCTTGATCGGGCTGGCGTAGGGGGTCGAAAGGCCCACCCCCAACGAACTGATCAGCCCTCACTTACACCGTCAGCATGACCTTTACCTACCGCTTCGGCCGCCCAAGGACGGCCTCAGCGGACCTCACGCACCTCGCCTGTGGCCCTCTGACGGGACACTATGGCCATTTCCCTACCTCTGGCTATTGGGTAGGGCCACCGTTTCGCTTGAAATCCGGACCAAAGGGGGCGTGTTGCCTTACGGGCACATTACAGCCAGAGCCGCTCGGCTCAACCCCCCAGGACTCCATCATCCCCGCTCACGGCGCTCAACTGCGCAGGTCCTAGCGCAGGCGACTGCTTTCTCCTACTCGCTATCAGCTGATTTTAGTGACAGTCGAGCCCGCCACCACCCAGTCACAGGGGGTCACGGTTAGAAGAGGAAGTTGGAAAGGTGGAGTTGGGAGGAGTGAGGATATGGGTTGGATGGAGTGGGAAGGGTTCTTGAGATTTGGGGCAGGAGGGCAAAAGACGGGAAAGAAAGGTTAAGGGAATTTGGGACGGGATGCGATGGCGCCTGGTGGTTTTAGTTACGTCTATTTCTTAAGGAATTAGACCAAAAACGGGGTGGCAACCTCGGGAAGGTGCATCCGCCAGACTTGCCTTGAGGATCTACACGACTGTAGCGCTCTCCCTCAAGACCCCGCCACCCTACCGCCTCTGAAGGAGGCGGCAGAGTAGGCCTGCATCTATACTACCAAGCAAAGCAAAGCAAAGCATGTCGTTGTGCAACCGCGAAAGCATAAATCCAGACCCCCCCCCGGAACGGAAACCTTATAGGATCACTTCGTTGTCCGTCTGTCCGGCTGTCAGTGTGTCAATACCCTTTTTCTTAGGAACGCGTGGAGGTAGCAAGTTGAAATTAATATCAAATGCGTAAGTCATAAAAAAATACGGCCATTTTTGCGACATATTTCGATACTCGCAAATAAATCAGAACCGACAGGGCACTTGCCGTTAACCTAGAATCATGAAAATTAGCAGGAAGCAAGGCACAAGTAATGGAAAACGTTTGAAAATCGTTCATTAGTAGTTTAATCACATTTTTTTTTGTGATTACATATTTACATGTGCAGTTGGAGAATTGACCGTGACGTATATCGATATAAGGGAGAGCATGTTTTTCAACTACAAAGTTAAGTTTGTTTATGGTATAAATTCATCCCAACTACGGAACCCTTCATTGTGCGTGGTTCGACACGCACTTGACTGGTTTTTTTATTATTAATTGAGACGGTTTTTCATAACAGTTACTGGCACGTTTTGGGATTAAGAGCTATCATTACACTAAGAAATTAATTACAACCTCGCATTATATACCTACTGCTACACTATCGAAACATAAATGACCATGCCCTACTTTACTCGCTTTTCATAAGTTCTTATTAATATGACATTCGAACGTGAATTATAGGTAGTACTAAAAGTACTTTTAATAATGTTTATCTTTGTAAGGAAAACGTCTCGTAGCCAGATTTTCATTGGAAATGCTTGAAGTGACTGGCAAAGAAAATAATTACAGAGGTACCTAAGTCTTAAAATCAAAGTTTGCCATTTGCAAACATGTAATGTGTAGGTACCTACTTATCGCTATGTTGGTATTTTCCGCAGCTTTGTGTAATAGTTTCTCTTTGAAAAACAATTAAATATTTCAGACTAATATTTCAACAAAAATAGGTACCCATAGTTTCTCTTTGAAAAACAATTAAATATTTCAGACTAATATTTCAACAAAAATAGGTACCCACAAACTGAAATGGTTCGTTAAATAAGCACTTACAAGTAAACTTACAACTAACATTTTAGTTAAAATACAAAGCTGAAAACATAATAAATAAAATAGAAAGAAAGTTTATTGCGATAGTTATTTTAATCCTTTGTATCCCGCAACCTTTTATATAAAGATCCAGTGTAAAGGCTCTACGTGAATGGAGTGAAGTCAGAATATGTCCAAATTATCTAATACGTTCGGCCAGGCCGGCCCATTACGTTTCACAAATAGACCATTAGGTCCCAATCCCTTTGCTATTTCAAAAGGATGAAGGGTTAATTTACGAGCTCAAAATTTAAATCTACGACCAACTTGTTTAATAGCAACCTTCGGGGTTAATTCTGTTGTTAAACTGTATTATTATGAAGCGCTCTTACACGTTTACTTGGGCCAGTATTACTCTGGAGCGTTCCAAGTTATTAATTGCCCGTACAAGAAAACTTTTCCGGCGTTTGCGTACGATTTAAAAGCTTCCACTTTTGTTTCGTGGTGTTTTAAATACAGTGAACGTTAAACAGCCGTTATAATGTAAACATAGGTAAATAATTGAGGGTTAATCTGTGCAAATATGGATCAATAAACAATGTAGAAGTTTTAAGCGCTCTGGCACTTTAATTAAAGTAGAAACAACGGGGTCGTGGTCCGTGAGACGAGTCTGTGGAACGGCTCCCTCGCGTCAGTTGTCCACAATTAATAATAGAGGTCTGCAAGTTGAATGCCACATGTTGTTGCATGGGCTCCTCTCGGCTTGCATGTTGAATACAGATGAGCTTATTTATGTAAATTTGCGTCGCCTCCACGCTAGAGGATGACGCTCCGTTTTGAGTAATCCCCGGCATCGCAAGTGATTGATGCCGAAGCCGTTGACATTCCGCTTTGCTGGCGATCACGGGTGGCTTATGCAAGCTATTTTTTATTATGCCTTCATGTCAGAAAATATTTTAAGCGCCTGAGACGTGCCACTTTGTTGTTTATGTTCGACGTAATGTGGAATGAATAATGGTTCCTATCAAGCTGGTTTGAGGCTAGACTGTAAATCTAAAATCATCAATAACTTCTTCTCTAAGAATGCACTTTATAGAAGCCTGTAGTAAGAGATCGAAGTAAAAAGACGTTTAAATTGGAAAACCCTTCAAAACTCATAGAGGAGTTTATCGATGCCAGAATTTAATAAAAACCGCACAAGAATAACTTAGAGAATTCTTCGAAAAAAACGTAATATCATTATTTTAAAGGGCAATTATTTTCTGATTTATGTACCTGTCGCAGTAAGATGATTATAGCCGTGATATAGTTATATGCCTAGGGATATACCTATATACCGTAATATAGTCATAGCTATGACTCGCGCAGCTGCGCGAAACCGAAAGCGGTTCATAACTGTCTTACTAGGAATATAACTATGATACGGGCATGATCTAATAATATAACTTATTAGGGCACCGCTCCGACCAAATAGGTTAGGTTAGAACTGTGACCAACTACGTCGAAATTGGTCTCAGTAACAATATTAGGGCACTCCGACAGTTATGAGCTTTCATATAACAATATTACGGTATATAGCTATATCCCCAGGGATATAACTATGTCACGGTTATAAACATTTTACTGCGACATACTTATAGTATAGGCTTTTGAATTAAGTAAACTGAACCGTACATCAGCGTTACTAAAATCGCCCTTACTGCTACGACATTAAGGCGCTGTCAATGTCAAATGGTTACCACCAATGTGCGGTTGTCTGTACCATAACTTTATGAATAATTATTTGCTGGATTATGGCTGGCCAGAATAATTTTGTAAAGCTAAGTAATTAAAATGTTAGATATTGTTGGAAGTTAATTTTGTTTTTAGAACCACAAAGTTTAATAAATTCATATTTAATATTTTTTTGTAAAAAGTTCATTATTCAAAGCCTAATTTGTTTTCAATTTCCATCCCAACCAATTTCGTTATCTATAAAATAAATTCCGTTGGTAACACTAATTTAATCAATTCACTTTCACAATATATTTCAGCTTTCAGCCAATTATTGATTGTAACCCTTTCAATGCCTAAACGAGCAATTGATTTGTATTTGATAAACTACGTTTTCTATCGGAAAGAAAGCGGGTGCAAACAATTGATTAAGCTTCTTGTTCGGTTGAAAACGAAAGCTTTTCGTTAACGCTCGGGCGCCGGACACAATGAGCGTAGCGGACGTTCTCTGTAGAAAAATACAATTTAAACTTTCTTTGTACAAGGAATACATTAAATAAGGGCAGATCATGAAACTCTATTTCAGAATAGCATGAGTTTGTAGAGTGCTAGTTACGTTAGTTAGACATTCAGCTCAGTAGGACAGTTTCAATTTGCTAGAATTCAGCTTTGAAGATGAAATGCTGACATTGATCCATTTAGTTAAGAGCAGCCAACCCGTCATATTTTTAATACAAACGCTCGTACGTGATATGGCGCTGTAACACAAATCTCTCTTTAAAAAGTTTAAACTAATATGTTTCTTGTGCACTATATCTAGGTTTCTATGAAAGCAAAAAATAAAAATAAATGACGAACAAATTCAGTATAAGCCTCCAAAAATCTGCTTTTTTGCACAAATTTTACCTAAACTTTGGCTGGTCATAATGTACTCATAAATTGTAAAAGTAAAGAAAACATCTCGATAGAAACCTCGCACATGTAATGGAGATTCTAAATGACAAACACTTTTTCACAAACTTGTAAGGCTTACTCAAAAACACGTATTTCCTGAAACATATTTTTACACACTATTTTTCGTACAATGTTATCGCGTTCTCAGTTGCTCGCTAGCAGTTCTCACTTGCGCTCGATGAAACAGCAAGCTTTTCGACCATGCTCGCGTTGACGATAGACGGACCGGTACCCTAATTACGTAATACACAATCAATTCGTTTTGAAACAGATTACTTGATAAGTTCGAAATTTAATTCTGCTCTGCAACGTAATTATCGCATTGAATGTTGTTGAACTGTCAAAATGAAACAAATGATCGCTATCGCATTGCTTCTGCAAGATAGGTAATAGCCCTGCGGGGAGGGGACGCATCGTCTACTACGTGATGAATATTTGCCGCCTTTGCGGTCTCTGCTGTTGCGGTGCGTATGAAACATTTCGCCCGCATGCGGTGGTCGCAAACACTGTGTTTGCAGCATTATCGAACTGCATTATTTTATCTATAGAATTATATCGTTTAAGTTTACGTAAACTGCTCTCTGGAATCATCCTTAGTGTCTATTTTGCTTACAGAAAACACTTTAATAAAAGTAAACGATGTCTTGGTATTTATCATGAGGAGACTGCAGGAACTGCGTTGGCGCCGAGCGGTATTGTAAATCTTGGTGCAATATCCTGCTATTACTCTCCGGTGCTGAAGCTGAAATATTATAGAGATTTGCACATTACGGGCTGTACACAATTCAATGGTTGCGAATGCGTTTGGAGAGCTGAGCTGGCTATTGTTAATAGAAATAGGAAAATGTGGTGGCATAATTTATTGCGTTTAACCTAATTTCTAAAGTGCAGGAATAAAATACAGCGTAAAATTGCAGCTTCTATAGCTGGTTTTCTGCTTATGCCTTTTAGCGTTGCCATAGCATCTATTCGAACGAGTATTTGTTAGATGGCTGGTCAACTGGTTTACACAAAATGTTTTCTAACTCATGATGCTTAAAACTATGTCGATAAATTCATTTCGTCCGGATCATTTCTGTAAGTTATTTGCTTCATAAATTAATGAAAAAATCGTTAATTGAAAGAGGGTGTATACCTATTCTAGTAAATATAAAACTATCACCCTGATCGTAGCCATTTGTATAAAGTATCTTACTTAGTCGCTCACGCGTGACAATCGAGAGTAGTCGCATACGCAGCGATCGCTAACTGTTATTCATCTACCCTACGTACTAAATAATAATGGTGAAATGCGCAAAATGTGTAAAACTGATAACCAAAAAGTCTCCTGGATTGCAGTGCAGCAAATGTAATAAGTGGCTTCATGCTTCCTGTGTGTCAATAACACCCGACCAACTTAGTGTATTGCACGATACAGATTCAGTGGACTGGAAATGTAAATCTTGCACCGGAGGTGGTAAGCCGAAAAGACTATCATGTATCATTCCCGATACCGACGGAGACGAAAATACAGATACAGAGTCTGCTACCCAGCACACAGGTGCCCAGGCTGACAATATGATGCAACAAATACTACGAGACCTGCGCAGGGAAGTGAGGCAAGTTATTAAAGAAGAGCTGCAACGTACCCTGCAATTCTACTCTGATAAAATTGATGAGTATGACACCAAGATTCAAAAATACGAGAAGTCAAAGAAGGAATTGGAAAACCGTTGCACTGACCTACAAAATCATGTTAAAAACACAAACATAAAATATGAAGTTCTGGAAAACAAACTAAATCAAATGGAGCAAGCACAATTATGTAACCAACTTGAAATATGTGGCATCAACCTATCTGAGAAAGACAATCCTGAAGAAATTGCCAAGAAAGTTGCCGTAATCATAACCCAAAACCCGGATGATATCGTAAAAGCCTATAGAAAAATGAGGAACCCTTCAAATGTGGCGAGAAACAAAGACCAGACTCCGATTACTGTGATACTCAGAGAAGGAAACCGAGATCTATGGATAGATGCTGCCAAAAACACGACGATATCGGCTGCTAGCATGGGACAAGACGGTGCTGATAAAGTTCACCTTCGGGAGTGTCTGACACCGTCGACCGCCTACCTGTTATGGAAAACAAAAGAAGAACTCAAAGGATTGTTTAACTTTATATGGTGTAAACACGGAAATATATTAGTACGTAAAAGTGTTCAAGAAAAGAAAATAACCACAATCCGCTCGATCGCCGATATTGAAAAGGTAAAATCATCGCATGCTAGACAATAGGTAAGTACACTATAATAATTGTCATCATAAATACATAAACATAATATCTGTTATGCTGGATACAGCAGAACATAATATAGTCGAAATCAATTGTCAAACATGGGATGATTTTACTTCCGACATACCGGTACCCGAAAATTGTTTGTACTTTCTGCATGTAAACATACGATCTATCAAGAAAAACTTTGCTCAAATTGAGTACATAGTGTTAAACAGTAAACATACAATTCACATTCTGTTACTAACTGAAGTAAACATAAAAAATGAATTGGTACAAATGTTTGAACTTCCTGACTACAACTTATATTCAGAATTAAGAACCAATAAAAGAGGTGGGGGTGTACTATTGTATATTCATAAGTCTGCATCTTTTGTGAGGTATAGTAATTTGTGTACACAAGAATTTGAATGTGTGGCCGGCGAGATAAATATAAATAGTGTTAAATTCGGATTATGTGCCGTGTACAGACCGCCCGACACATCTAAACTTAGATTTATAAAGGAATTGTCGTCCTTAATAGCGAAATATCCTATAAAACAGGATTATGTAATAATGGGAGACATGAATATAGATCTTAAAGTATGTAACCCCGTGGTAAAACAATATTTATATTCACTGTGCACCCTGGGATTTATTAATGGCGTTAATTCTTATACGCGCATCGAAAAATACGGTGATAGTGTTTCTAAGTCGTGTATAGATCACGTGTTTATTCGCAATTCTAGTGCATATAGCGTTTATACAGCTGTAGTAAATACTTCACCGGCCGACCATTGCATAACCGGTTGTGCGATAATGAGCGCGCTAAACAAGAATGACTCACAGTCTTCTATTCAATTAATAACTAAGATAGATAATCGCCGAGTGCACAGTGAACTAAATAACATCGACTGGAGTATACCCCTTCAATACGGGTGCCCAAATCAAATAGTTAAGTACATACATACTAGCTTCAATAATGTATACGATAAATGTAAATACACAATTAGCAAAAGCAGTTTCAGTAAACGTAATAATTGTTCTTGGGCAAATGGAAAACTTAAAAAGATGTGTATGAAGCGTGACTTATTATTTCAAATTTGGCTCAAAGACGAAAATAACCCACAAAAAAGATTGTTATACAATAGATATAGAAATAAAACAAATAAATATACAAATTATATTAGAAATAAACACATAATGACGGAAGTTTCTCAAAATTTCAAGAATAGCAAAAAGATTTGGAGTATTGTGAATAGTCTAACCGGCAAAATTATGCAATGTATTGAACGCGTTTTACTTATAACTTTTCGAATGAACCCATCTACATTGGCCAACACTTTTATGACTGAATTTAATTCTAATATCAAAAACCTAAGCAACCCTTGCGATGTGCCTCTTTTAGACAAATTTACGTACGAGATAATTCCTGATAGGTCGATAAGAGTGCAACCTGCACGAGAAGATACGGTAGAACGAATCATCAAGAATTTGGACGATAGGAAAAGCCCGGGTTACGACGGGATACGTGCTAAAGATATTAAATATTCTTCAGCTAAACTAATCCCAGTTATTACACACCTAGGGCCGGTTTTTTGATCCCTAGTAATAGTCAAGCAAACCAATTGTTAATCTGACCATAGTTAAGACTCTAACCAATTGTTAACTCATGTTTACGTTTTTTGATCCCCATTTGAACTATGGTTAGAATTTACTATTGTTAACTATGTTGCCATTGTAATCGACACTAACTTACCCATTGAAAAGTTGGGAGTCATTATTTTGTTATGGTAACACGTGCTTTTTGACGTCTATCGCACATGTCCAAAGTCAAAGTCTTCAAATTTCGAGTTTGTTGATAGTGATTTCGTGCTATTTGTGATTTTGTTCCTCTTGTTCATACGACTATAAATTGGAATATTGGAAAACTATTAAGTAAGAATAAGAATAACTAAAACAAACAATTAATAATTCATAAATAAATAATAATAATATTAAATGTGTTTGTTTCTTTTTTGTTTTAATAAATGAATAAAAATATTTAAAAATATAAACGATATGTATATAATATGTATTATGAAATAAAGGAGATTATAATATTAAATAATAATATAATTTTATTATAATATTAATTAATATTTTTTTATTATTATTTATCCTTTATTTTATTATATAATAAACATATCACTTACATTTTTAAATATTTTTATAAAAACAAGAAAAAGAACATTTACTTAAAATATAAAAAATAGTAGCCCACCGGTATCGGGAACAGGGTCCAAGCGGTGGTGGTCAGAATGTCTTCATGTTGTGTTTGTTTATAATTAATGCATTTAGTTACAATATAATGTTTTTAAATTAAATAAATATATATTATTCTGTGACAATTGTATCATCCGATGAAGTCTCCGACATATCAAAGTATCTTAATATATTTAAATCCATAATAAAACCGTAAATAATCAAACATACATTTAATTAAAATAAAATAACACGAAACAGCCGATTGCGACCAAGACTTAACTATCCGCCATCTTGCTAAACCCTTGATGGAGCTGTGGTTAAATATTTTGACCAATAGTTACATATTTAACCACTTGTCGTGTTAACTAGGTATCAAAAAACAGAATTTGCAGAAATTTAACCATTTGTTGCCATTTTTAACCATTGGTCGACTTAACTAGGGATCAAAAAACCGGCCCTTAACTATCCGCCATCTTGCTAAACCCTTGATGGAGCTGTGGTTAAATATTTTGACCAATAGTTACATATTTAACCACTTGTCGTGTTAACTAGGTATCAAAAAACAGAATTTGCAGAAATTTAACCATTTGTTGCCATTTTTAACCATTGGTCGACTTAACTAGGGATCAAAAAACCGGCCCTTAATTAATTGCTGCCTGCAAACTGGCACGTATCCCGACCTTTTAAAAATAGGGGTTATACGTCCAATACACAAAAAGGGCTCACGTGATGACGTCAACAATTATCGACCTATAACTATATTGTCTTGTATAGATAAGATCTTAGAACGTTACATTGGGAATGAGATAAATAATTTTTTGCAAATACAGGGAATAATCAATAATAAACAATATGGATTTCAGAAAAATAAGAGTACGACACAATTATTAAGAGAATTTACCGATAATGTCAATAAACAGTTAAATGATAAAAAACATGTGTTGGCACTTTTCATAGATTTTAGCAAAGCATTCGATATGCTCCGTTGTGATACACTTTTTGATAAGTTGTCACAAAACGGAATACAAGGGCCACTATTAGAACTATTAAAAAACTATCACACAAACAGATACAACACGGTTAAAATACAAAATGAGTATAGTACCAAGCTTCCATCCACGCAAGGAACGGCCCAGGGTTCAATTATAGGTCCGACAGAATACTTACTATATGTCAATGATATGAGTAATGCTATAAATTCAGGTTTTGTATACCAATTCGCAGACGACACGTGTATATTGGTGGCTAATAAAAATATCCATGACGCTGAGGACTCCCTACAACGTAACTTCGACCAAATGTGTAAATGGGCGCATGACGTAGGATTAGTAATAAACGCAACAAAAACAAAAATTGTTCACATACATTCATCACACAATAAGTGCTCCACTATACCTACAGTTATAGCACACGAACACACTTGCTTACATATACCGTCAAAGACTTGCAAATGCCCGTTATTAGACGTAGTTGATAAACACATGTATATCGGTCTAATCGTTGATAGCCGATTCTGTTGGGGACCGCACAAAGATTACGTATGTAACAAACTGAGGTCTATTCTAGGTAAGCTTAGCGTACTAAAATTTAAACTACCTTACAAAACACTTAGAATGTTATACATGGCCCTAGCAGACTCGGTTATCAACTACGGACTCAGCAGCTATGGGAGGACTTATAATACATACCTTGCAGATATTTACAAGTTACAACTAAGAATATTAAAAGTAATTACACCAAAACATATAAACAAAAAATTCAAAAACAATGACAACGATCTCTTTAAATACTGTAATGTTATGAATGTGTTCAATAAAGTGGAATTTTTTACTCTTGCGGAAGCCAATAGACCTGAGCTACTAACCGAAAAAACAAGACCTGACTTTCTGAGAACGATAACACTCAAAAATAAATACATCCTACCAAAGTTTAACAATGTGTACGGGATGAGGGTTGCAGAATATTTAGTACCTTTTTTTCTTAATAAACTTCCAGAAGACTTACAAACGTTATACAAAGCAAATTCGAAAAGTTATAAGTACAAATCAAAACGTTTCCTTACTCAAAATTTCTCCTAATGTATAAATTTAATGTAAGTACCTACAAAGTATTATAATTACTTGAAAACTATTATATTGCGTAGTATGTAATAACTTTCTTAGTAAAATATAAATGAACGGCTCGCCGACACACAGATAAACCCTGAGAGGTTTTCGTTGTGTGGCTAAAACCACAGTGTAATATAGGTTAAGTGTTTTAGAAAATAAATAAATAAATAATAAAATAAATAGTAGTTAATATGTAGAGTAATTTGATGCTACGCGTATATGACATTGTTAAGTAAGTAACGCATTTAATAAAGCGGTGTGTGTCACGTAAAGATCGTTCAGTAAATAATAAAGTTTTAATCCCCTATCACAAGACGGGACGAAACGAGCATTCCAATTAGTGCTGGATTCTCATTAAGTTTCAGATTCTTGGCGTACACTTTGATATCGGAGCTACGTGATCAAGATTTAGTTCATTTTATTTGAACTTCAATTGTTCAGCGTGTTTACTAAATCTAACTACGTTTTGTGGTAGGTATGACTCCGAACTTATTTAATATTTGGTTAAAGTCAAATAATGTGAACAAAAAGAAAAGACCGGCTAAGTTCGATCTGCACTCGAACACGAAGGGTTCCGTACCGTATTAAGATCGAACAAAAAAACGCCGAAAAAACATTTCTTGTAACCCCCTGTAATTATTAACAAATTAAAATTTTATTATTTTTTGTTTTAATCTGTGAACATTTCAACTATCTACCTATTACGGTTCATGAGATACAGACCGCTGTCAGACATACGGACGGACGGACGGACAGCGGAAGCTTAGTAATAGGGTTCCGTTTGATACCCTTCGGGTACGGAACCCTAAAATTTATATAGGTTTCAAAAGTAAATACGTAAGAATTAACTCATGAATATCAAAACGCTATCACAATAACAAAAGCACTCAACGCGTATTCTATTAATTCAACCCGATCCAATTCAAAAGTCAAAGGAAGTAACAAATTCATTCAACAAACAAATCATCGTTCCACTTCGCCGACGCAATCAAAATTTCAAAATTTGCAAACGCCAGCGTTGTCGAAGATAAAAAGAAGGCTACCTTAAAGAGACCGCAATTCTATTAAAGTTTTGTAAGAGTTTGTAAGCGTTCGAAAAATTTGTGGTGGAAATGGCCAACGTTAGTTCCGCATAGGAGTCAAGGTGTGGAACCCCAGGCTCATGAATAAGGCAGGACGACGCCGCCTTTGCCGTGTTTCCATCTCAATAACGGTGAATTCTTTTTTACACGTTTCTTGATTTGTGGCCTGTTTTAGCGTCGCTGAATAAATATGTCCATATGATTTTGTTTGGGTTTATATGAAAATAATAAATCTTTATATAAAAGATTCTAAACAATGTTCTGGTTATCGTCGATCTTATTTAGACTTTTATCGTGCCTGTCATAAGATATCTAAACACAACGCACAACCGATAAACATGCTCCTTGTTTGATTAATCTCGTTAATATCGAAACGTGCGCCATCACACAACCTCTATCAATCAAAGAACGTTACGCGCAAAGTGGAGCATAAAAACCATTCATCTACCGAACAAACAGCACTTTACAGTAAACACCATAGTACACTTAAACAAACAGAAAAATAGCGAATTCAAAACTGGATGCATGCCATCAGAACTTGTGCAAACTTTAATTTTAAGATTATGCAGATATATTTACTGAAGACAGAGCGCATCCTTATAAGCTGCTTTGTCATTCAACGTTGCTTTACAGTTTCATTTCGGTCACAAGAAACTTTATGAAACAGCACTTCTCAAGTATTCATCATCAAAATATGAGGAAAGGAGCTAAAACATCGTTGCTTTTGCAAGGAATAAGTTCAAATTTGGCAAGAAGACGACAAATTTTCATTGCATCTCTAGACGGCAGGTGCGCGGACCGTGAATAAAGAAAAACTCCGCCTGGCTGGGAATATTTTTATAAGGAAAATGTATCGCACACTACCGTTTGGCGGAGAATCGCTGCTTACTGTGCTCGCTTTGAAAGTAATTTATCTAAATTTTAATATACTTTTGCGATTATACGTAGGTACAAAATGTCGTACCTATTTTTATTTTTGTTATTGTCATTTTAGTAAAATCGAAATAGAAATAAAACAAATTATTTCTATTTTTATAATTCTAGCAGTTATACACAACCCTATTTGTATTTAAATCACGGGATTGGTCGATACTTCAACAGTGTTTGTCCGCCAGTCAAATGCGCAATTTTCCTTAAAAGAAGGAAGAATTGAAAGAATTGAGATCTTGTTATTGCTTTCGTGTATCACGTTCTCCAAATGAAGTAGATTTGATCGCAGTGGCAGCTTTCTTCAACAATCCCTTGTTTTCAGTAATTGGAAATGTTTTTCCGAAACTTTTACAAGATTTCTTGAGAGAAATAGTCGTTTCGAAATCAAAACTTGAAGTGACTTATTGTAAGTATTTAATTTTTTATTAATACTGCTTACGTTTAATAGGTTTTATATAGGTCATGGTGACATTTTGTAAGTTAGCTAACAGTTGGATATTATTATTTATACACCTTCTGGCGCCAAGACACGAAACAACATCTAACTAACTATCACCCAAAGGTTGACTGGTAGAAAATGCCTATGGCATTAAGTCCGCCTCTGTACATTTGTGTGCTTAAAGTGTTAAATAAATAAATAACTATACCAACTAATATAAACATCCGAATTTACGGGTCAGTCCGAGTCCAATATCTCGGACTAATTCCGAAAATGTGACTTTGACATTGAAGCAACACTGGTTTAGCACGAAATATTCGTAAACATCTGTAGTCACGTGTCACTAATTGTCCAATTCTCAATCGGATCACGTAGTCGCGAAGGCAGCAGTAAACAGACGATATTTCGTGTACAAGGAAAGTTTGTACCGCTATGCGAATCGGAACACTCTCTACCAACAGATTGTGGGTCGTTCCAGCTAGGAACAATTAAAGCCAAACGCTCACCGACACCAGTGTTTCATTGTAAGCCGTTACAAAGGAGTGCGGAGAATCCCGAGCAACAGATTTCACTGTTATTCTTTTTAATAACGTCGTTAACGTTTTTATTTTAACTGTTCCCGTTTATAGCTAATGATAGGTTTATGGAAGGATTTTCGAGGAAATTTTACACAGAATAATTCTGTTTGACGCTTTTGTATTCATGTAATGTCTAGGTTTTATTATTCTTTATGAAATTCTTGAAGTTAATATTTTTTTTATTTTTGTTCATCTATTTTTCTTGGAACGTTTCAGAATTTATCTATTCAGAATATAATTTTACAATGAGATGTACTTATTTCTAACTTCTACAATTATACACTCTAAAAATATGTAACGAAAAGTTTAAATTACAGCCATATTTAGTGCTTATTTACATTCTCTTTGTTATTTACCTACATAAGGGTATTACTAAACACACAAATCACCTAATCAAACATCTAGACTGGGAACAAATATGTAGGGCATACAAATATTTGCTTCAATATGGAAACAGACCTTGAGAACAGAAGGCGGTGTTTGGATCGTCCAGAATATAATTATTGGATGATTAATTTATCAAAGAAACATTATGTCATGCGAAAATATTTGAGATTCGGAGCCTCGTGATTACGAGTGATTGAAGAAGTAAGTGTGAGTCAAAGTTGGTGAATATTTCTAAATCTCTAAGTGGGCTGGTTTTTTACATATTATCATATCCAACTGCTCACGTTTTTTGGTTAAATAAAGGTAACAAAAATATATTTTTTGCCCGACTACGGCAAAGCCCAAAGGAAGGGTTATGATTTTAGCAGTCTATGTATGTATGTATTATAAACACTCATATTGCAACATAGAGTTAAAATCTGGAATGATAGATAGTATTTCATGCGATTTTGCTATTCATAACATGTATTTCTTCTACTCTCAGGCAAGTAGTTAAGCTATTTCTTGTTAACTCTAGTTCCTTGATCCTTGTACTCGTAGAGAGTATTTCCCCCATATGTCATTGGGGGGGGGGGACAAATGAGAAAGTCTTAGAAGGTTCTAACGTATCATCGTGGCTATTCGACTTTCTCATTCTTAGTTGAGGTTTCCGTAAAACGGTTCCAAGAGGCCGATTGCGGTTTAGGCTATTTGGGGGTAGTTCCACATGGTTGAATTATTGTAACATGTCCCAAAAATGCAATAGCAAAAAAGTATCTTCTCAGCAGAAACAGTAAACTGAGAGATATGCGTAGGTACACTTCAATTGCCCATGACAGGTATATCCGTTGTCCCCACATATTGACAAATGAACCCGACACTGATTTTCGCAACATAAGGGTAAAATCATAAAATTCACAGAGGCCAAACCAGGAAAACCGGGAGGTTTCATAATAGCGCAGATTGAGACAATATAGATAAACTTCACGTTCAATTTCACATCCCATCATAACTCACTTTATAATAAACATGTTCCGATCCTAATAACCTTTTTATTTATCTTTTGAACTCGGTAATAAATTGAACACGCTAGTTATCTCTTTGCCGGAATCCCGAAACTTTCCCGATATCGCGTGTCCGTCGAATACACAAGGGTACATCCCTCCGAACAAGTTTTCGCGACAAAATCAATGACGTATAAAATTTTAATGACATCATATTGTCGCGTTATAATTACCTATTATCCTTTAATATTCCATAGTTTCAGATTGTCCGGAAGGGATCCGTGTATTCAATACAGCTCCGTAACTCAGCTAATTCATATAGGCACGTGAAAGGGGAATTAACCCACTGTTCCTAATTACGTTTTCGCATGCTTCACTTTCGTTTAAAAGGGTCCCTTTGTACACAGTGTGCCCATCCTATTACATTCACAGCTGAGCTTTCATCTGAATTTTTGCTGAATTTTATAATACCTTAGTTATTTTAATGAAGTATGTGGTTTTAGGATACCTTACAACGGACGAAATGTAAGTAAGAATGTGTAGATGGGATAATGTATGTACATACATCAGTTGATTTGATATGAACGATGTAAAAAACCTGATCCAACCTGAAAGAGGAAATTGCATTTTTATCTTTACTGCTACTGTTATAACATGTAATCGTGTGAATAAAGTATCAAATGCCTGCCTTTGATCTCAATACTGAAACTCTGTTCGTGTTTGTAATGTAATTGAGAATTGTCTAGTACATAATGACGCACGTACCCCTAGGGATGTAAACGCGGTGGTTAATTAGATGTCAATCACCGAGAAATGTAGTTAGTACAAAGCGTATCCACATTGCACAGGTGGTGTACTGCCTGTCACACTAGCAACCAAACAGACGGTGAAGTTACCTACAAACAAACAAAACGTTAGTGCAAGCACAATTTTGGAAACGTGCAACCGCTCAATTTATTCCCACAAATACAAATCCGTTGAAATAAATATTAAACGCAAATTCACATATTATATTAACGTTAATTGTTAAGTTAATCGCAACGTTTAATGTAGGAAATATTCCATGGGGTTGTATAACCACAGATAAGAATCAGCCTGTTGGGCTTCAGCCGTAATAAAGTTAGTTGATCTCACAATAAGCGTTTGAAATACATCGGAGCACCTCTTTAACGAAACAATAACATCTAAACTTAAACACAAAGTCGGGGTATAATAAAAGTAACGTGAAATTACTTAAGTACCGACGCATATGTACGACACGGGAAAATTATAAAGTAAAAGTAATGCTGTCATTCCAAACGGCTACATAACACGTTTCAGGGGAGCTTTAAAATACCTTAAAATGTTGGAGCGTTCAAGTAATTTCCCTCGTACGGCAGTGAGGGCCGCTTGTACACGGAAAGTTGACGGCACACAATGTAACACGTGTGAATTTGTTAGATTCGTGACAAGTTTTCTTAAGCGCTTATAGCATTTTTACTAAGACTTAATGTCCATTTTGTTTCGTACATACAGGAAATTGTAACCTATTTCAGATTTCGTGGCAGAAAAGTGTCAAACTGTATATGTAGTTGGCTAGATGCATACCCAAGTATAACACTTTCAACAGTATGTTACCAAATGTAACCGCCATACGAAAGTAGTTTCTAACTGTACCTCTAACGACTTCTATTGCATTGAACTTATGTGTACATTTCTTTCATGATCTCTATTTCTCTACCTTACTTCTACTAGCCGCACGATCTGTTAGGATCATATTTAAATAATTGCCTTAATCTCCAACAATCAAACCGGGCATACGTTATTATTGCAGCAGCAATTTTAGAAAACGATATACCAATTCCTAAGTTAACCCTGAATAGCTTGTAACACTATAACAAACTTAGTTCAGATGAGACTTGAGTAACAAACTTACACAGATTTGATAAAACCCGTTCCAATAGATAAAAGCTTACACTTCGTTATCGTCAATAGCGGCAATATGTTTTGCGCCCACTCCCGGCGTTTACAGCTAAAATTTATCTGTACTAATAAATTACTTGAGCCTACGCCCAACCTTGTTAAATAAACACGACGTTCGCACCACATTTTTCATTGTGAACTTCTCAGGGCCTATAGATTGCGGCACAATGTATTAGGGAAACCACTCCGGAGGTGCAGCTATTCATTGAAACCGCAGACCATGAATTACTCTCAAAGTTCCCGTGTCTCATCTCAGAGGCAACCTCGGCGCGACGAAGAGGAATGTGCTGCGGCATTGTCAACTTGTTTGCAAGTAATACGTAGTTATTATGCGCAAAAACGGCTAATATTATCTTACAATATAGCGCTAAAGTTGAAAAAAGACCGGAAATATGTTGTGAGTAATTAATTTTGTATTAGGTACGTAGTTTAACCATTAATTATGTACATAATGACACGACAGCTCAGCTCTGTGTTTTATTGTTATTAATTTATTAATTAAATAGCTCTATACCATTCTAATTTTAATTGGATCGTGGTTATTGTGCATGATTAATGGATTTATATTAAAATTATCCATTCCGTATAACAGCTATGTGTATAGTTTTAATTAAAACTGCTTCAAAAAGGACCGAAGTATGGTATGTCATTAAAAAGTTTCTTGCTACTTTTGAATTCCAGAAAACTTAATAATAGAGAAACAAAATGAATAGATTCCTGTGAGAGGCTTTTTGTATCGACCTCTTTGAGGCAAAGAGTAACGACCTGGTTCGGGGCCAGATTCGTAGCCGCGGGCAGGGCCTGGGCTACTTTTAAAATGAATTTTACTTTTCATTTGAAATTTTCTTGAACTTTGTGGTAGAAATCTTTTAATATTTTATACATGGATTTAACGGCGAGGGTGTGAATTTTTACGTCTTTTCTATATACGAAGAGATTCCCCGGTGACTCGATACGAGTTTTGTTATAACAGTGTTCAGTATTCTGAGATGCTCGAAAACGTATAAAATCAATTGCATATGCAACGCATCTAGAAATACCTTTTTCTGGAATCTAGAATTATTTACGAGAATCATCTACTTTAGCATCTCCAACTTTATTTTATTTTATCACTTGCTTTAGTAAGATGTTACCCGTACTGTTATGTGATGTTATCCTTGAAAGACATTGTTTTATACGTAATACACAGAGAGCTTGTATCATATTAAGTAGTACCACCAAGTACAACCCATATAAGTTACGCATACACTTTTTCAGGACCCTCAAATACAAATTATCTTGAATTTCCGTAGCACTCATAAATAAGAAACCTGCCTAAATACATAATAACGTTGCATTTCAGTTGGGTTGGCATTTTGTAGTTAATTATGAAATGACTACCTAAATCAACAGTAAAATTAAAACGTGCATCCGGTTTATAGTTTGTTGTTTAAATATTTATGAAGCTTAGTTTAGTGCGGTTTAATTTGATTCATTTACATCAACTAATTTACACTAATCGACGAAATAATTTATAACTAGCTTCCGCCAGCGGCTTCCCTAGCGTGATATCTTTACAGATTTATAGCCTTTGTTACTCAGTGATAACAAAGCATTCTACTGGTGAAAGAATTTTTAAAAGCATCCAGTCGTTTTTGAGTTTATTGTTGTACAAACAAACATACAAAATCAAATATTTTCTCTTTATAATATTAATTTAGATAATACCCGTCTGTATCTGTCCTACTCTAAGGCAAAGGCGTCTTATCATGCATCATGCTTACTCATTGCGGATTGGCGATTCCAGACTTTTCTTAATTTATTAGTCCAGCTATCTAATTAAGTAACGTATTTTCGTAAACGATTACGACTAATATGTTTAACAACATTCATTGCGTTATTTACGTTGTAGAGCAGATTTTATTTTCGAACTTATGAAGCAATGGATTAGCAATCTGTTTCAAAACGATTCAGATTCTGATTGATTATGTATTACGTAATTAGGGTACTGATTTCTTCAGGATGTATTCTCACCGATGTATGTAATGACTAACATAATTTTAATCATTACGTTCTATGCTAGTGCTGTACACTTCTGTAAGTGACGAATTCAAACTACCTAAAACTTTAAGCGATTTTTGTTTATGTATGTTTTAGTGAGTAAATCATAGAAGTGCCTAGACAAAAATAAAAATACATTTATATTTTAAATTGAAAAAGTCGCGTTGACAGTTACCCGGATTTGAACCCACAACCTCGTGCTTCAGAGGCCTAACTAGGCATAACCACTGGACCAGGACGATATGGAATTATTAATCGATACTATAAAACTTCAATCAGTTTTGGCAAATTTATTTATAGTCTAAACTCAACTCATAAAACATAAAAAATTACCACTTAGGATACAAAATATTACTTTATAACAACGAACGGAACTCGGCAATAATCGTAACTTAAATTGGATTATAAAAACTATAGCGTATTGGTATTATAACAATTGGACGCAAGTGATGACTAGTATTAGTATTCTTCCAATTGATATTATATTTCTAGAAAGTACTAGAAGTTACGTAAAGTACTAGAAGTTACGTAGATCGCAAGCGCTACTGCTTACCTGGTCCTGGGTTCGATTCCCGGGTCGGTCAAAGTAATATTGTGTTTATCTCTCTGGTTTTTACGACATTTCGGTGAAGTTCAAATGCGAGAAAATGTTAAAAAACAACTGGAAGGGATTTTGTTTTGTAATTTGAAAGTGTACATATTTCAAATAATAAGAAAACAAAATCCTTAAAACGAAGTTGTATGTATACACTATACGCACATTCCCAAAGCTCGTAGGATACAAACTGATGAAATCTAATCCATTACCGTAATAGAACGGAATCAGCTCCAAATGGACCGAATTACCTATTTAATCCGGCGGGAGGAAAGTCCATCATTTTCAATCGGAGTCCGAATTGAGCATTTGAAACGTCCCCATACGTCGAACCGGTAATCTCCTAACATGGCGCCACAGTTTATCCCGCCATATATCGTGGACTGCACCGCGGTTCAAACTCATACGCTCCAAGGCAACCTGCCATACTAAATTATCAATTTACCGACATCACAGCACCTGCCTAAATTGTTGCGTGCCCATATACCATTAATCAATAACTGCCGAAACTTGTTAAGCAATACAATTTTCATAATAATTTTCACATGATGACGGATTGTTTATCAGGGTGTGTGTTTAAGCCTAGAAATAAATTGCTGAACACCTGCAGAGATAATATTTTATCATCATTTAGACCTATAAAAATTATAAAAGATTTTGTATTATAATTTATAATTTTCGGGCGTATTTTCAACTTATTGTTGAAGCCTGTGCTCAATTTACATAAATATCTCATTCATTCAAATCTTCATATTTCACGACAAAGCTGTTTGATAAAGAAATAATATTAATGACGCTATTGTCAATATGGTAACCGGTATATTGACGTACGCCATAAGGTTCAAAATTGATGCTGAATAATGGTAGGTAAATGTCTTAATCTTACGTTAAACCACCATTTCACATTATCAGCAGGAACCGTCAGACTTCACAGCAATTTTAAAATCTGTATAAAAGTGGTATAGCAGTTGTTGTGTTGCGTTGTTGTTGTTGTGAAGACTCGGCGTCGGCAGATAATGAGTAATTGCATTTAGATTTCAAAAAGTGTAATAATTATTTCCATTATTTTACTCTCAAATATGGACTTACTGAACAAATATACGGTAATCAATATCGATAAACACTCGGAGCTTGTCAACAATTTCAATAAAAGGGTGCAATAAAATTCATTGTGTACTCTGTCGAGTGCTGTCACGTTATTTCTTTAAATAATATCGAGAATTTTTAATTTTATTGCACGATCTGTTATTTTCATTACAAACATAGTTCATGTTTATTGGACTTTGTGGGCAGTGAGAGCTATCAATATGAAGCAACCTTCTTTTATGAGGTTTCATGCTGTGGTGGTCACTCGAAACGTAACTGCTTTAACATTTATTGCGAATCAGTACGTACAATTATTTTTTTCCTAGCTGATGATTGAAAATAACTCTGTCTATAGAGAAATAACCATTTGTGGAACAATAAGACCTAATTTGACCAAAGAATTCGCAAACACATTAAATTCAAGTAAACTAAGGTTGAATGATTGCTACGACGGCTACGACGGCCTACGCGGCTACGAGCGACGTAGCAAAGAGCTACGAACCGTTTCCGCTCTGTATGCCGCACACTTTGGGGATCACGTTTAGGATTGTCTACACGACACCACCCTTCAGTGGTTATGGATGTGTGCGGTTTTACTCACGTGTATATCAAGGGTATCTGGGTATCGCTCTAGTTTCGGACTAGTTTTACACAACGTTCGGTTCGTCCAGCGACACCGCTTCGGTCGAGCTCGAAATTAGTCAAGCTGACTTTTATTTGCTTGATATTATTTTTCACTTTCATCCCTTTATTATTAACTTATACTATAATAAATGTTTTAATTATACCTACATATTCAATCATTAATGTTTCCTAGCTGTTTATGATGTTGCCTACAGCTATGTTTTCTTTATTTTAGTTTATGCAGTAATAGTATAAAGTTTTCTTATTGTTCTCGGGTAAGTTTCAGTTTCGTAACTTATGTGTGTGTAGAAACTACAAGCTACAAGATAACAGTATGATGTATTTCTTGTTTTTCCTTGTTTATTATGGAACGTAGAACATATCTTTTATTTTCTTATATTTTGGAATAAGATGTTTATAGAGAAGAATGCAACTTTTATCGTAATTACAAGTCGTGTGCCGATCGAATTTCCAAAAAATAACGTAACTTTAATTCAAACTTTCATACCCTATTTTGTCACTTTAGGGGATGAATATTAAAAAAGGGGGGTGAAATTTAAAAAAATACTTCCGTGGTGCTCATCTTCGTCATAAAATGAACCGAAGTCCTAAATAAATGCTTGAATGTTTGAATTGGCTTATTGATAACATATTACTATACAAAACCAAATGGACCTACTACCTTCAATTAGTATCTAGTTCTGGTTTGAAATCTAATTCTAACTACAAAAGCAATAAGCAAACTTAGGCAGTCGTCGTTCGCTTACTAATTAGTAAGGGTACTGTACATTCTTCCAGGTTTCGACTGTGAAGGCGAATGTATAAAAAATAAACAAAAAAAAATGTAGGCAATGATTTACTTAAGAGGGAAAACTTATATGAGAATCGAAGTAGTCTTAACAAGAAAGCAATTGTAAAACCTAAAGTATTTATATCAATTCAATTATTTGCAGTCAATGAATGACACGTTACCCGGTAAATGGTACAGTCAGCACCAAAAGTCGATGAACAGAATCAACATAACAAAACACCTGTTCACAATAAAATGCCATAAGTTATAGTCGCAACTAGGAAACAAAATAGCCTGTACACCAGAAATTTACAAAAGTCGTTAAACACGACTATTTCAAAAGTATCTGTGCACTAGTATTCCAAAAGTCGCTGTACACCATCAATCCAAATGTCGCTGAACATCATTGTATCAAAAGTCACCAAACAGCAGTAAAGACAAAATTAGGTTAACAAAGTATATTTTTAATGTTGCCGTATGTTAATATACTTTTGACGCTTATGTTGTTCAGCTACTTTTGGGACAGTGCTTGCAGAAACTGCTGATATTGTTATTATAGAACAAAGTGTTTAGTACAGAATAAAAGTATAATTAAAAACGTAATCATTTATTTATTAATAGCACAATCAAAAATTCTAATGATATTTATAAATTATAAAAAAAAACAAATATTTTAAATACTATATTTATAGAACTCACACCTGTGCTATGCAATTATACAATGCAAAGATAGTCTAACAATCTTCAGCAGCTCCAACAGTATTTTCAAAATTTAATCAATTTATTTGTGGAGCAGGACCAGCATTTAGCCAAGCATTTTTATCAGCGATATAATCCCCCATACTTATAATATGCTTGCCTGCATATAGTGTGCGTTATATGTATATAAGATTTGAATTTCGTCTCATTACGTTGAAGTATATAGGGAGGAATTTTATTATAACATTTTAAACTGAAAGAAAACAAAAATATATTTGCAAACGAAAAGAAGTACGAACGACGTTTATTAGGAAAGTGGCATCTTCTTCGTGTAGGCGATATTTGAACGCCATTTTTCTCAGAGCTTACTCATAGTTGGTAAAATATATTTTTACTATAATACAACACCCAAGTCTGTTTTTTATAAACCGTTTGAAGTTTACTACTCCCGCAAATGATACATAATAAGCGAGTTTTCTCCAAAAATAACCGTCCACAGCCGCATAGTAAAAAAGCTGTAAAATGTCGACTTTATGCATCGCTGTGGTCTTGATAATACATATTTTACAAGGTACATGTGTACATACACGGTTAAAGTACATGGAGAAAAATACACTGGGCTCAGTTAATATTGACTTAAATAGAATCACGTTCAAACTTTCGAATTGGTGTATAAAACTTTGGGAATTCAATTGAATTTGAAATTCAACAAAGTGTTACTGGAAATATTTATGAAAGTGACGACCAATATTCATAAAATGATAATTTAATAGAACTAAAAAGTGTGTACGTTAATAATTTATACCTAAAATTGCCGCTGTCGGGTTAGGGTTACTGGATACAACGGGTACAGTATTTGTATGTGATAGGCAATTTATCACTATTTACGCGTCCTCAATAATATGGGCTATTGTTTGATAGCATCTGAAATATTTTATTCTCCCTCGCATATGTATAGTAACAATAAAATGAATATAGTAGTACACATAAATTAAAATAAAAACTTAAATACAACAGGTCAATATATCATTTATATAGGCTTAATACTAAGCTATAGCCTGATCAACCTATAACTTTCCCACTGCATACATGCCTCCTCTCTGTGAGACGGAGTGGGAGATAATCCACAACGCGGGCCCAGTGAGGGTTGGTGGTGTCACAGGTCTTCGATTTCTTGGTTCCAGAACATGCCGATTTTCTCATGATATTTGCCTTCATCTTTTGAGAGGTGATGAATTAAATCACACTAAGTACAGTGCACGGCCTCGAAACCACGACCTACACGTTCGGGGCTATTACCACTGGGACACAAGTGCCCTAAACTAAACTATACCCAATATTCATCTAGCTTAAGAAAATCGTAACAGCAACGACTACTCCCTCTTATCGAGAAACTGACACAAAAGGTATTGATAAAATCGAAGTTGTTTTGCATTTACCTTTTGATGTAGGTACATATACGTATGCTGGTCCATAGAACAAAGATGCATCCGGAACGGATATTATTCTGCGATCGCATCCGTACTATAAAATCGAAGAAAGTTAGAAAAATGGAGGAAGAAGAAAGTTGCTTATCGTTGCATTTCTAGTTGATAAGAATTGCAATGAAAACCAACTTTCTTGTTTCTTCATTTTCTATATTAATCGGTTAAAGGACACTAACGAGACACAAAATAAATTTTATTTAAATGAAATTGTGTTTTCTAATAGGCTATCGGAATTACTTTAACAAGTCATATTAAAAAAAATAAAATAATAAGCTAGATGAGTTCGGCGTTTCCTATCTGACTGCTCTGAGAAGAAAGGCCGAAACAAACTCAGAAGTCGCAGTCTCTTAAAAAAAAATTAAAAAAAAAACTTTATTTCGGATAAGCAACATCCCTATGGGTTAGTAAACAAACGATAACTTATATCTATGTTAGTAAACTTATATCTATTTAGAAACAAGATTGTTGTTCGAAATACATCTTCGAACAACATCACCTAACAAAGGAGAGTCGTACCTCCCCGCTATGGTCTTCAGGATGGAGTAGTCTTTTGAAGTCCAGAAATAATCTTGGTCAGGCCGAGGACCATGTTGATTAGTGTCTGAAATGGTCTTTTGAGGAAAGAAGCACACAGATTTGAGTGAACCTGTCCAGTCAGTGCAAGCATTTATCAGTAATCGTGGAGCTCGTCTCAGACCTTAAGTATGTTCTGTAAATAGGATCTCGGAATCACTTTTACACGTCATATTAAAAAAATATTAAAAATAAGCTAGATGAGTTCGACGTTTCCGAAAGGCCGAAACAAACTCAGAGATTGAGAGACTGAGAATTTGAGAGTTTTATTACGTGTGGATTGTGGGGGCGTATAGTGTCCCGCAAAGTTTTAAAGAACAGTTTTCGATAGCTTATAGTACAGCTATGTTAACTGTTGAGCAAGGTATTGCGTTCGATGTCTCTCCTTCACTAACGATTGATGCACGCTATGTGTAAGGCCCTAGGGACCTCTTCATGTCTGTGACAATGCATGTACAAATACTGAATACTGTATCTGGTCGTATTCTGTCCAAACGGTGGGCTCAACAGACGATATCCTTTTGCTTCAGGTGGAAGGTCTGTAGGTATTAAACACTGCTTCGGCTTCTCTCCCTGTCATACAACGACACTGAGGATTTAGTGAGTTAACACCAAAAACAAGCACATCACTCACACAAAAACCACACCTACAACCCACCACCACACGAACACACTCACACATTGACACACACGAACACACCCCCTCACACACACACTCACTCACACACACACTATAACGTTATTTAGAATTATTTTATTTTGTTCAATATTATTATTATTTCTATACTTCGCTACCCATATTTAATTTACTATCCTGTCCATTCTCAAACATCCTGAAATTAAATTTAAGTTATCGCAAACATGTTAAGAATAAAAATGTATGATAACGCAACTCGGCCTGAGTTGCGTTATCATACATTTTTATTCTTAACCTAAGATACAGGCGCTGCCTAGTTTGGGGACCACTGTTTTATTGCTATGTAAAATTAAATACTCTAGTTACAGTAAGCTGTCAATGTCATTATTTTCTGAAACTTTTTGGAACAATGGACCAATAAATTTATTCTTATTATTATTGCTGAAATATGACATCATAACTTCTCTTTCATGCTGGTTTGCGTAATTATGGCCTAAATTGTGAGAATGGTTGTCATCGCTGTTGGACAAAATGATGTCGGAATCTAGACAAAAAAAGTCCAGTCTACGGAACGAACTATTTGTATCCGAATTTCACGAATGCCGGATGAAATATTAACTTATGAAAGCAGCACAACAAAAATAAATAAACTGGCTTCATAATACTAAATTTATCAGTAAGGCTTGCAATTCAGTATGAAAATTAAGTTAGTAAAAAAAATGTTAATTTTTACTTTAATGAAACTGACTGCCTCGTCGGTCTAGTGATTCTAAGCGCTACTGCTGAGCATGAGTTCCGGTGTTCCATTCCTGTTCGGGCTAAAGTTCTAAAGTTGCAGCGGTTTATATGTGTAGGCATATTAAAGTTTAGGTATTTCTCAGTAGCAGTCCGGAATCTGCATTTGTGCCCGGTTGATGGCAATAGGCTCGCCTCGCCTATTACATGGGACATAAACATAACTGACTAAATGTGTACTCAGGGCCTCTGCCCAACCCTTTGGGGAATACAGGCGTGATGTTATATCGAAGCCCTGGGCGTCGGGAATCCCGAGCCCATTTTTGGCCACCGTAGGCGCGGGCTTGCGGACGGAGAGCAATTGGTAGCTCACCGTCCGATAAGGACCAGGACTGGGTCCACGGCGCGTTTTGTTCCACGTGCACTTCAAAGATATGTCAGCACAACTGATGGGGTCCGCTAGGGCCGACGCCTGCCGGGGTTGCGGGAAGGGAAACCGGCCACGGTTTCCCTTTTCCCTGGCAACGTACAGGCAACTGAAGGAACACGGATGGGATTTAGTCAATAAGAACCTGACACGTCCTCCCGCTCCACCCAGAGCGATAAGTGATTTGATGATCTTCCACCCAAAAAAAAAGCATAAAAGTACCTATCGCTAAAGTTATTCGTACTTATTTGAATCTGAGCTCTATGATACGGACCTACCGTCATTTTTGACCGTCACGGTCCTTTATCTCAGCGACCGCTAGACGTTTCACGTATAAAAAGATACAGTCTGAACTCATAAAACTCCAGTGCTTTAAAATGAACTTAAAAGATAGATCTTTCAGGGATTTTTATTAGCATTATGATTAAACTACAGTCAGGGAGATAAATCGTTAAGTAAATTGACATCTTGTAGTAATTTGTGGTGTAATAACCATTGCATACAACTATTAAAGAATGACAGTTGTTATTTAAATACAGGGTCAATTTAATTTAGTTAGCGAAACTTTGCAGACGTGATGGGTATCACTATCTAAGCACGACAAAATTAAAATGATGTGATGATTTTATTTTGGGGTCAACGACCGCTGCCGCGCTGGTAGTGTAGTTACTTGAAGCATGAGTTGAGAAATCAGTATTTTTTTTTGTTTTATCGTGTTTAGATATCGATACCTATCACGTCTCTGTGAAGCTTACGAAAAAAAAACAGTATTTTTTTTCATCATTTTTTATTGTTTTATTTAAATATTGATAAGTACCTTCATGGGTAAAGTCTTCTTTGACGTCTGTGGAGTTTCACTAGCTAATTTAATTCGACCCTGTAAACGAACAATTCAAGTTGGTAGTCAAGTTGTTTAACAACTAATTTCCCTGATTTGATTTTAGGAAAGTGATCAACTATTTTAAGATACACCGATACCAACTGATACTGCGGTTGATGCCGTATTTAATGTTATCCGAAAGCTTAGGAACACCAACAGATTACATGATAAAATTAGGTACGCATGATTATTTGAATTAAGTTCGATCGGTTGAACTGATAAATAAACAAAACTCAATTTCCTCCCCTCCCTTGAATACTTAAAAGGAAGATGTGAATGTAATCGAGTGTCAATCAATACGATTCGCTTGAAACCCCATCGTGTATTGACAATACCGCGTGGAAGGTTTATACCTCACATGACAGAGCTATCTTTCAACGGTTGCTCGTCACAGTTGGAATTTTATATGAATATTTTTGAACTGAAAACTTATTTGGGTGCACTTTGCGTACTTTCTGAACAGTAACCGAAACTGAACCGTCACGCTCGAGTCGGTGACACTGAATCGCGTATACTGTGCTAAAGTCATAAGTTTGCACTTCTATAATGAGCGCACACCTTATTTTTCTACTTTTGATTTTTCCGTTGCTTTATCCAGGCAATATTTAAAGCAAACAAAGCTATTGTATGTCATATTGTTACTGTTTGTTAAATTAATTTTTATGCAAATTGACACTCTCCGCTAATTTACCGTAATAGACATTTCATACTGCTGTTAAAGAATGATAATTGTGATTTGAATATGGGGAAATTTAAGTAGGTAGTCAATTTGCTTTACAATTTATTTCCCCAACTGTACATAGTGTACATACTAGGAACAAATCTATAACATCTTCTTTTTATGTAAACACAAACGCAATCGATTCCTTGCTATGTTTACGTATCCATCTTGATCAAAGAAAACAGCTTTGCCTTCAAAATACAGTTGTTGAAAAACGGAATTCCAGTTCGATCCCCTATTTTTTCCCCAGGGTAATGTGAAGACATCCATTTAGCCGTGAGAGGCATCTCAAGTAAATAAGTAAAGGACAGGTTGCAGTCTTGTTTAGCATATACGTTCCTATTTAATATATAGGTGTGTTATATGTATCTAACACACATATATGTGTCACCGGGTGGGACAAGCCGCGACTGAGACTGAATTATTCATGAGACATATGGACCTAAAGCAGACTGGATTTCAGACGAGAATTTTAAAATATCTATACGGAGCTTTAAAATTGAAAATTGTTTTATAAAAAGCAATATAACATGACGTGAACTACTCAGGATTTGTTACCTGCGTAGAATTTGAATTCAGCGTTTTATTCCACTTAGTACACTAGGTAATCTAAGATCTAGACAAAAAAAAACACAATAATAAATATAAACGTGCCATGCTTTTATTTCGGACTTAAATATACTTACACATAACATAACATAACATCACGCCTTGTTTCCACTAAGAGTTCGGCAGAGGTGTACCTGTAGCAGGTACACCCACATTTCGCCAGTTATGTTTAAGACGCATGTAATAGGGGGCGAGCCTATTGCCATCAACCGGGCACAAATCCAGACTCCAGGCTGCGGGTTGCTCGTGGGTAGGCTAATAATAAGGACTCCACTCTTGACACCGGTGTACCACAATTTTTTTAAATTTTAAAAGCTTGCATATTCGAATATTTTGAAAAGCATACCTATAATTATATTATGTATAAACAATGAATAAAGGAAATAATAATGACAACTTACACTTATACATATCAATGTTGTAGGTACATAAAATTGCCATTAGAACTTACATTACATTCAATTTTATTTTAGGTTCTCTACTAGGTAAGTACTTTGAATACTTTCCAATGTTCGTATCAGGAAAAACATCAATTTTAAATTCATGCATTGTACATGTATTGGGAATAATGAAACGGTTTTATAGTAATAAAAGCACAGCGAATTATGTATGGTCGGATTATTCGCACTTTTTTTTCGTAAAAAATATTATCAAAAATGTTACTGAATAAAACGTTAAACGTAAATGTGCAAGCTCCATGTATCTATAAGTATTTAAGAGAATAACGCCGATGCACCTCCGTTCAATTTTAAAACTAGCTTGGTACTGGAACCAGACTTATGGCTTGGCCAGTATCCAGCCACAAGGGGGCACACGAATAAGAACAATAATTTTTTGATATCTCAAGCTTTTGTTTCATAAAATATTCAAAATAGTTTGGAAAATCCAAAAGTGCACGCCTCATAACTCTCATTCATAAACGAAAAAGAAATTCAAAACATAGTTTCTAACAAAAATGAACAATTTATCACTTTTCATGAAATATGTTTTGACTGCTTTTTTACCCATCAATATGGGTAAAATTTCTAACCTCGCATTCCTTACGTAATGTCAAAGACCTTTTAAGTACTATTTTTTTTTTTATATTTACTTTGTCGATTGTTAGGCAACGGACGAGCGAGGGTCGAAGTTGGAAATATTTAGATATAGATATTGAGGTATTATTAGGTCAGGTAAATTGTTATTAATTGAATAGAATACTTAAAAAAAAAAAAAAAAAAAGTATTCTATTCTATTATTGTACTCACGTACTAGAGAAGTCGCCACACATCACTACTGTGTTCCGTTCAAGATCAAAAGACTCAGCCCACTATCGACCTCCTGCATCGCGCAGTTAGAGTTTACCACGCGACCGACATAGATAAGACTATCCGAAATCAACTTTCGGGCAGTTGCCCGCCACACACAAAACACCCGTCTGGCCGTTTTCAAATGAGGATGAGTGAATTTTACACCCTGTTCCTCATACCTCTAAATTGGTGACCCCGACGTGATCGTCTACGCAGCCTTCGTCCAACTACTTCAGCGTGACGTCATCATCATCATCACTCCCGCAAGCTTCCGTGAGGTGAATCACACAGTCAGCCAGCACCCACGGCTTCAACGGGTATCCTGACCACCAGCATGCAGCGAACGTGCATTCCTGGTCATCACCCTCAGCCACAACCCGGCGCTGTACCACATCCGACTGACTAGATGACGTCGCAGTGCCACCCCGACTCACGGGGAATTGCCGCAGACAGTTCCGACTCACCGCGAACTATGCTGCACCCGGTTCCGACTCATTGGAACCACAGCTGGCACTGTGAAGCATCGCAAGATCCAAGACTCAGCTCACTATCGACCTCCGGTCCGGAGGGGAGTAATGTAGCGGTTACACCGCCACATACGAGCTACGCAGCAAAGACATGACGTCACACAGATCCTGCATCACGCAGTTAGAATTTACCGCGCGACCGACATAGTTATGACTATCCGAAATCAAGTTACGGGCAGTTGCCCGCCAGACACAAATACCCGTCTGGCTGGAGGATCCTCCCTTTTCAAATGAGGATGAGTGAACTTTACACCCTGTTCCTCATACCTCTAAAGTTTTAAACTGAAATACGAACAAAATATTTTACGGCGCCATTCGCCATAGACTAAAACATTCAGAAGTGAAGTGTAGGTACAAATAGCTGCCGTTTGTTTTTATGGCGGATTTTTTTTTATATTAAGTATCTAATATTTTGAACGCTAATATTAATGTTTGTCTTATTATATTCAGGTTATTTGTCATCAAATAATTATAACAATTTGTGGCATTTTTTCCCTTTGAAAAATGCCACAAATTGTATTAATACAATTACACATACATAGTAATAACATTTGTGCAAAAAAATCGTAACGAGCAAACGTGGTTGCCAAGTGAACAATCTCACATAATGTTCATCATTAATACAATGGAAATTACAATAATGTTCTGCAGTTAAAACTGTGTTAGGTATCAAGTAGGCAGAAGAAGCAGACTGTGTCGCATCTGCGGGTGCATTACTCTATGAGAATCTCCTCGCACCGCGCATACACCGCAGTAGTCAAACGTCAAAGCATCCAAGGGACACATTTTTTGTTCGCGGTGTCTTCTCTGATAGTATATTTTAATTAGTATTTTATTAATTATAATTAAACTACTTTGAATAAAAGAGCCATTTTCAATAGGGTTCCTTCTACGGCCAAAACAAATGTATTAAAAAAAAATTGACTCAATTAATTGATTTTATCGCAAGCTACAGTGTTTTCAGGGTTCATAAATTGACGGACAGGATTTTTTTTTCAACTATTTTGATGCTTATTCCATTTCTGCTGCATTGAATCAATTGTTAAAAAGTACAGTATTAATCTCCATTTAACCATCTATACAATGGTATATAAATTAAGTAGGTTCTGTGTACTAGCAGGAGTGTAACAATACAAACAGTTGCAAAAATGGGGCAAAAAAAATTTTTCGATCGTAGAGCACACTCTAATGCTTTCGCATTACGAGTCGTGCAATAATGAGGTTATTAATATGACATTAGGCGATATTAGCCTTGAATGATATTTTCACTTGTTTATCTTACATGGTAATGGACTTTTATTATTTATTAACATTTAAATAATTAAATATACAATTATTACACAACTAACTATTTACACTAGACACACTACAAATAAATACAACACCTATTTGCAGTATACCAACCAATTGCAAACTTGTTTGCAGACTTTCTGATTACCATGGGATGTGGAGAGAAATAAGAAACAATTATTTCAGCATATTGCAGCTGCAACGTGTGATGCGTAGTGACTGGACGGTGTCTGGCGGCAGAGTGAACGCTGTGCTATTTTTTTTTTCTTTTTTTGACTAGGGCATCTCGCAGGTTACCACTAAGGTACTCGCTGCTTAACCGGACTTTCCTGTGGCTGCCTTAAGCTCCTAAAAGAACTCAAAACCTCCAGCCAGGGGCATACAAACTAAGCTAATTAAAACTAGGCGAACGCTCGCTAAGGGCACCCCCTGTGGGGTACGAACCTCGGCTTAGGGCGTTCGCTGGGGGGAGGACAGCAAGAGGGACAGGCTGGATCAAGGATAGATCATTATTATTATCAGGGGAGTTTAAAGCTACAGGCTCAGCAAAAACGCGGGCTGGCGCATCGTTATCGAGCAAGGGTCGGGGGGGTCGCTGTGCTATGGCGCGCCTGCGTTTTATAGCGTGCGCCCTAGTGGCGGTGTGTTTCATTACCTTTGTTTTAATGTGAACAGGCGGGCCAGTGTATTTTCTTGTAATGTGTTCATTTGTGTGTTGCAGCTTATTCATTTATTTATTTATAATCAATTACAATATTCTACTATATTATGTATTCCTTTTAGATTCTAATTAGTTTTACAGGTGTTCATCGATTTATTATACATTTAATGGCGTATTCTAATAAGCAAAGAGAACAATGAACAAACATGACTTATAATCTAATGATTATTATAAAGAACATTTGACAAACATGGCTTACAATCTAATTAGTAAAAGGAACAACGACAAACATAACTTATAATCTAATTAGTAAAAGGAACAATGACAAACATATCTTATAATCTAATTAGTAAAAGGACTATAACTATCTTAAATTACTAGAGCTGTTATTTACAATACCAAAAGGATGCTTTAGCGTCGAAGTACTCGTCCGCATCGCTGTCATCCGCAAACGTGCCCATAAGACCGGCAGCATTAGACCGGCAGCATTAGCACGTTGAATGGCAATGCTAGTTAATTTTTTGGCCAAAGAACGAGCTCTAGCCCACTGGTTAAGCGTCGACCAGTCGTCGAGAAATGTGCTTAAAAAGGAGACACTCTCGGGCCCCATGAAGGGTCCGACCCCAAACGACTCAAAACTATAGTTACCCATAAGGTAACCATCCGGGGTTGTTCTTGATTCGTGTTGTTTTCATCGTAATGTATATTGATCGTGTTGTCAAATTATTTGCTGATATTAAGAAAAATATCTGGCCTAGCTATAGACCGATTTTTCACCCCCGTAAGCCCCTAAATTGCAACTTTCATCGAAATCGTTGGAGCCGTTTCCGAGATTCGGATTATTTGTAGATATGTATATATATATATATATAAATATAAACGATCAATTCTTGTATATCGATCGATCGATTCTTGTGATCGTTTAAAGTTATGAGATTAAAACTTTTATGATCAAAAAATATATACCTTTGTTAGATACCTACATAACATGTTTCCCATATTTTTACACTAACGAATTCATACATTCCTATTTTCTTCTGATCTACGGCCCACCTTATGTGTGACTTGTACTCAATTAAGCCGGCCTTGGCACTGCTCAACCCACTTACTGTGGCGGGTTAAAGATCAAAAGAGTTCTCAGCACAATGGAATAATGTGGTGCTATGCACTTGGGATCTTTTTGTTAGCCGACTTTTAAATGCGGCATCAAATAAGCAACAGTCTCTCTGAGAGTTTTAATTAAGCTTAGCCATCGTGTGTAATATAAGGTAATTTATTCGATAGAATTTACAAGAAGAGTAGGGAAATTCTTTGACGAGAACCACGCTACCGAGCAAGAAACTGTTCCTTATTTGAAAGAAACTTCTCACAGAATAAAATATAGAGAAACATGTTTCACACAGACAAAGTCACTAAAAAGAAGAAAGGAGCATCCATGTTTAATCAGACATTCCTTATAAAATAGAACATCTTACGCCAAGAGAACGCTAATCAAAAGAAAGACCATCTACAGTAAAGAAAATACAAAAGTTCTCAACGATTCAGTTCCAACAGTTTAATAAGCTGCAAAGAAATATTACAGTACTGATAAAGACAGAATAAGAATAAAATAGTTCCGACGACTTCTGAAAGATTTTATGGCATATTCAGTGGCTATTTAGCGACAGTGAATACCGGCTGGCTCGTAAAGAGCGACTTTACCTTTCTGTGTCAGTACCTCAGTGGCATTCTTTAGACACGTGCTTGAACATCTGTCTTCGTGGCTTCTCGTGGTTCTTCGGAATTTCTCGTATTTTAAAATTTTCATATAGAACGTCCTCGGCGCGGCACTTTGCGGGGTCCTTATACGTTGTTTGAATGTGAGTGGGGTTAATAATTTAATGTGACTGCTAGCTGGTGATATACGTCATAACAGTGTGTTTCGTGAATTTTGTACTGTGTGTCAGTTTTACTAAAACCTGGGGCTATTCTGGACGTATAGCGCCATTTGGTGTTCGCACTGGACAGATTACGACTTCAAAGCTTCCTTAAATGACCCTAGCATGATTTATGTGTAATGTGTTTTAAAAAGCCGTATATGTACCTATTTATTTATGGCTTTTGATACTAGTACTCTTCGGAGAGGAGCTCGTGGCTAAGTAATAACAGCCGCACGGGTTGATTGCCGGTGTTGGTCCGTGGATATTTTGACCATCTTTACTTACCGAGACTCCTCAGCACGTTAAGCCGTTGGTACCGGCTGACATTTGTAGATCTTTGACAATTGTTACGGGTCATCAGTAGCCCGAAAGTCTGACAGCAGTCTTACCAAGGAGTATCGTATTACCCAGTTATTGGGTTGTGGAAGTCAGATCGGCAGTCGCTCCTAGTAAAATACTGGTTTTCAGCTGCATCCGGCAACATAGTTGGGAAATGGCTGGGCAGATTGATATGATAATAGTACTCGTCGCATCTAAAAATACTTGACTAGTCTAAGGGCCTATTTCACGATGTCCGAAGAGCCACTACTTACCGAATAAATTCAAAAGAGGAACAGAATTTGTATGAAATTATCTGCCAAGTAAGTTAATAGGAACTTAATCGTTGGTGGTGAAACAGGCCCTAAGACTACTTATTTTGCTTATACAGACTATTTTAAATTGTACACATTAAAACCAAATTAATGGTCCGAATCATTTCAGCAAAATCCTCTACTATCTCGATTGCAAATTAGCTCTAAGTGGGCATCGTCGCCACTGTCAAGTGCCTATTACACTAACAATTATCTAAGCCTTGTGAACATGCTACATTTCTCTAGCACAAAATAAAGGTGTGGTTTCAAAGTAATAACGAAAAACACGCAACACGATAATTAAGCCTAAAGGCATAATGTTTTTGCCCTTTTCGTCCATATGATTAATATTCATAGGTTATTTCACGTGTCTTTTATGCCCCGACCGTACTGCGTATAAGTGCAAAAACAAGCTGAATATTTTGCTGACCGTAGCTGGGTTTAGACTGAAATATTTGATGTTTTATTTTATTTTTCAGTATTTATTTAAGATAAGGTTGTAAAGTTACCAAAAATAATCAACAGCTTGTGTTATGTGTATTTTTTTTACATAACATACGTACATAAACATAAAATCACGCTTGTATTCCCCGAAGGGTTAGGCAGAGGTGTACCAACAGTACACCCACATTTTGCCAGTTATGTTTGAGTCCCATGCAATAGGGGGCGAGCCTATTGCCATCAACTGGGCACAAATCTAGTCTCCGGGCTGCTATTGAGAAATTCCAGATGGACAAAAACAATAACACTTTGCCCGACCCGGGAATCTAAACCAGGACCATAGTACCATCAAAAGTAGCGTTTGCGACTACTAGACCAACGAGGAAGTCAGTGTATATTTTTATAAAAGCATGTCTCTAGATAAAAATAACCCACTTGTTTTACTAGCTATAAGTAGGTAAAGTTATTTAAGGTGTTAATTACCTAAGGAACAAAATTATTTTAAAATTAGTGTCTAATCTGTTTTTTGTGCTAGCGGTGTTAACCTATAATTAAATGTTGCACCTGCAATTGTATCCCAATATAAATAATACACTGCTAATGTACTGGTGTAAACAATTGTTGGTTAACCTTAATAAAATAAATAAAATAAATAAATAAATAAAATAATCCATCATTAAGTGATCCGACAACACTGTTCGTGTAGAGCTGATGACCTGCCTGTCTAGGTTGCAACACCATACTGGGCGAGAGAAATTATTCTAAATCCAAGTGGCTTGAGCGTGTATGATCCTCTATAGACGGTAAGTACTCGTATAATCAACTCTTACATTAACAGACACCTACAATTGAAATTACCTCAAGCTAAACCTAACTCTATTTAAAGCTATCAACTTATTAATTAAACTTACTCTAACACAAAACCGAATAGGTACACAAAGTTTCACCTCCAAAGTGATCTTAAAATAACTATTTAATTGTAAAGATCGCTTAACAACTTCAACTCACTGATGAGATTACAACCGAACGATATAACTCGTTAATTGGAGCACCTGTAATTAGCAGCAGCTCTCAAGGAGGTACATACTGTGAACGGCGACGAAGTTAATAGGAATAATGTGAGTATAAATGGGAAAAGTTAACTCATTTAGTAGCTCCTTCGCGTCCGCGAGCCGCGATCTCGGCCCACCAGACGGACTCGTCTCGAATTCTACTACTTTACAATCACCCCTTTTTGCAAAATTACACCTCTAACGTGACTCGACTTGAAACGGGTGAAGCAATCAACGGCGCCCCTCGTTCTGCTTCCTAATACTGTAATTTCATTTTAATCCTTTGCTCCGTCGGATTAACCCTTGTACACAATAAGTTTCGTATGTACACAACACATGTAAGTTTTGTTTTTATTACTGAAAGGATTCGGGCAAAGTATGTGGAATGGATTTAACTTTAAATGAATTGTATTGTTAATGAGTGGTTCTGCATGAAGAGCATGTTGATGACTGAATACCTACTATGTGAATATTTATGGAATATTTAATTAAATTTTAACTCACAGTGATAGCAAATCGCAGAATTATCTGCCGGAATTTTCACGAATTCTTAACATTCACATAACAGGCATTGCCCGTTTAGCTGTACAGTATAACAGCGCTGGTATAGATTTCAATATACATAACATTGCAACAAAATAGTCATTGGCAATTGCAAATGAGAACAGTGTAGGTAAATCAATATCAGTAATTGAAATTAAGAATCGTTTATAAATTCTTTATACAACATTATTATATATGTTATATTTATTACATAACAATATAAGACGATCACTTTATAGCAGGACATGGCCGTAAACATCATATTTCAGATATTCACTATTCTGTTACGATGAATGTTAAAGTTCAAAACAATGGCACCTTATATTTGATTCATTTCAGAAAATAACTTCTGTTTATAGGCACAGTTTGGTCGAAAATCAATTCTGAATAAAACCAAGGTGGATTTTACTAAATAAAAATATAACATCCAATAAAGTAGGCCAATTTAGTAGACAATATACCGGCAGCGAACGTTTGACACAATTAATTTCCTGCCTATCACTTCCACGAAAATATGATTTATTGAAACAAGGGATATTTAAATCGTTCGAATACAGTTTATATCTATTAATAAAATATCAACAAAACATTGTATTCAATAATTAACTATAAACCGAGCTTTGAGTCTGCGTCCTGAATTATAAATATAACGCAAATTTAGTTTGGTTTGTGTTATTTATGAGCTCCAAATGTCCGGCTAGAATTAAATTATGAAGCGTTCGAGCGGGCAGTGTGTGCGCACTTGACCCTGCCGAGCGATGAAAATTTAACGAATGACCGCCACAAAAGGAAATTGCAACCACGGCACGGAGAACGTGTGAACCCTTTACCTTGTGGCTTCTGGCAAATGAAAAGCGCCGGAGGCCCGCAGAAAAACTGCGCGAGTGGATAACACAAAATGTGTTTTATTTATCCACATAATGTAAGGAGCGGCCGCCGCTTGTGACGGGACGTTTCGCGTTATTATTAGTCCCCTTTCAACGAGAACGGAAACCTGAAAAGTTTATGGCGGCCTAAACAGTCGTGGGATCTGGAGGCCTCGGCGTGGCACGTGACGCAACAAATAAAAGCCCACTTAATTCAGAGATCCGACTGGTAAATTTATGCCGCGCAATATCTCTTTAATGCCGGGGCCGTGACAACGCGTACATATCAACCTCCTTTCACTCAGAACGAACGCGACAAGTCGTTAGTATCAACAATCGATGAGCCCTGCGTGATGTGTCGATGCTGTGTAACTACCTTGTTTGGATCGAAAATAGCTCAGTTCTATGCATAAATGTTTATTAAGTATTATTAGCGGTGCTGTAAGTAACCTTACGAATAGGGACAGCCCGTGAATAGTTTATGGTAATACAAAGCCTTGTATAATATTACATCTCATAAATAAGTTAATTAATAAAAAAGTAAACTTTCGTAATAATCTGAAAAAAAAACAGACTATGAACGGTTTTCATTTATCTGAAATAGTCTCGTTTTGCTGACAGCTCCTAATCCCAAACTGTTTCTGTGAAAAACAAATTTCCCTGTGGATGGTGCATCGGATAAAAACCGTTTTTATTCAATGCTATTGAGAATGCGTTTCATTATTTTAAACGGATTAAAAATTGGTACGGTCTGATATAGAAATACGGTTAGCTATACTGTGATCAAAGAGACTAAAAATTGCAACAAAAACATGTCATTGAAGTGGAGCTTACACAAGTATCTACAAACTGTTCATGGTGCATCGTAAGCTAACGTATTATTATTAAGGATACATCAAATTAAAAATAAACAAAAGCAAGAAAATTATGTAAAATACTTGACAACTCACCCTTTCCTATCTTTTTATAGCTACCCAAATGGTAGATTAAATCCTATAGGAGACATTTGTTTAATTAATAGATTAATAAGATGATCTTGAATTTTATACTAATATTAACATTAATTTATTTTATGAATTCTGGGTATAGATTATATTTATATTCATTTATTAAATATTTCCAGTGTTTCATTCTCAGAAAAACTATTTGAAAATTCAAACGATAGCGCTCCATTAATTGGCATCCTCGTTAGTTTTAAAACAAACAACAGACAAAAAGCTTAAAACTAAAAAGAAAGCCTAAATAGTCTCTCCGGTAGCAATCAAGCCACGACCTAGTTTGTCTAGACTGTTCCCAATACGCTATATTTAAAGCTGCAATCCGATGCCGTTTTAGACAGGAATAAGTTAGTTGAAAAGCATTAGAGTGCTCTACTAGTGTGACAGTTGACAAGGTACAAAATTATTCCAAAAACTTGCCTTTTTAATAAAGGCAAAGGGCTCATTAATGATGCTTCGTTATCATATTAATAAATTTTTATTTGTGTCGTTATACTAGGAGCATTAAACATGATTTATTGTAAGTCGAGTGTGTGGTAGCCTTAATTAACATTATCAGCTTATTTGATTTTTGTTGTGATAGAAAATGATATGGATTAAGGTTGTTATAAAGTTTTATTTACTATCACTTTAATTTCAGAATTATCTCACTTTTGGGTTTTACCAAGAGTAATTATATATATTATAGACCCAATAATTTTCAGTTATTTAGTTCTAGTTTGCAATTTTCTCCTCTTTTTTAACTTAATTTGCTATGTGGAAACTCGAATTTATAAGACATGAGACGTTAACCGGCTAGTTTGTTAGAAAAAGTACTTGAAGTTCTCTAGGCCCCGCGTAAGAAATTCACTTCATTACCCCTCTTTCTTTTGTATAAAAGGCCTTGTATGGGAGGTGGAGGAGCGCAATCTGAAATAGTAAATAAGAGAAAATGGCGACGTATCAGCAATGCCAACGCCTCATAAGAATGCTCTCTGCGATCTAAAGAACGAGGCAAAACAAGGAAAACATAAAAATCTGACCCCTACAGAAATGTCCCGGAAAGGAAATAAAAACTATGATACAAAACAGACCTAGCGAGGTATTGGATCTTCTGATTTGTTGTTCTACCTTTTTCAGTTCCGTTTTGTTTCTTTTTATGATTCAAGGAATCCGGTTCGTTATAAAAGGGAAAATTTTGCATCGAACATATTGAAAGATAGCTGCTTTTTTGGGATCTAAAGTGCGTAATTACAGGTTACCTTCTGTTTTGAAATCACCAAATGTTTCTATCAATAAATCCCTTCTTTTATATATAAACAACCTTTTGCCCGCGGCTTCGCCCACGTGGTTGTCGGAAAATATCCCGCGGGAACGTACTACTGGGATTTCATACCTAATAGCCGAAGAAAAGCTCATTGACTCCTACCGCTGCGCCCACGTTGCCATCAATCATAGTTATTTTGTAACGCGTAATTTTGTATCAGTGATATGTTTTACACTATTCATTTAAATGCTAAGATGTCAAGGCATATTTTAATCTAAATTAAATGTCCAATTTAAATAGTATATTTTATATGGATTCATAAAATACAGGTCAGATAGAGCTTCAGAAATAACAATGTAATTTTTATCAAATTTTTAAATAAAAAAAAGACGTGTTGCACTCGGCGACTGCCCCGGCGAAGCTATTGCATAGCATTTTTTATCAACTTACGCAATTGTAAAATATTAACCCGAATACAAGAAATAGCAATGATGACATTGACAGGAACTGTTATTCACATTTATAGTTTTTAAAACTTGACACAACGTAATGGCCGGGAACATCAAACTAATAAAAAGGTTTTAATTTAACTATTAATAGTCAAGGATCATTCGTCTAAGTAAATTTGAACTTTATTGTCAAACAGTTAAACATAATTTTCAATACAACACTCTCGTATCATTCGTCTAAGTAAATTTTAACTTTGTTGTCAAACAGTTAAACATAATTTTCAATACAACACTCTCGTATCATTCGTTTAAGTAAATTTGAACTTTGTTGTCAAGCAGTTAAAAATAATTTTCAATACAACACTCTCGTATCATTCGTTTAAGTAAATTTGAACTTTGTTGTCAAGCAGTTAAACATAATTTTCAATACAAAACACTCTTTTCTTAGGTAGTATTTTCATTACGAAATTTCTGGATTAGGTCTCCACGCTCAACGCCCGCGATAAAAGCTATGCAATAGCTTAAAAATGTTATTGTAGGCCATCTTTAGAAGACATATAATATAAGTTTTTAGATATATAATCCCGTAGAACATAAATTTTATTCATCTCTTACGGTTTACGCGGCGCACGCCAGTAAAGCTCCCAGTCGGTATGATTTTTTTCCGACATCTTCAACAATAATCGTCATATTTCACAAAACCAAACCTTAATTAATTATACAGTAAAACTTTCCTCATGGATTACTCCGTCCATTGGTGAAAACAGTTTGAAAATCCGCTCAATAAGTATTTGAGTTTATCGCGTTCAGACAGACAGACGCGGTGGGGCACTTTGTTTAATAATATGTAAGGACAATCTTTTAATCGCCACGTAACTTCAAAACAGAAAAATCTGTTAGCAAACAACGTAATTAAAACCTCCCACACGACTTTAACACAGCGTTAGTGCATTAAACCACTCCTAGCACTGAAGGTAATATTTCAATCGCGTGACAGGGAAAGTGGAAAAGTTGCATTACAATTAGCAATTCTAAATAAGCAGTGGGTTCTAGGCTAGTTTTTATCAGCAGATAGTAACTACATGTGAGGTAATGTTTTATGGGACACTAACAGGCGGAAGACAGGCATAGAAAAAGCGTTTCCTCGAATACATGTACAACGTTTTTTGCATGACATGTATGTGTATCCTTGACATGATTTCTTTATGAGAAAAATACTGCACGCATTTCAAAGTACTCTTTTTATTAAAATATCAATGTATAGGTGTTCGTGAAAGGATTTGTATTGTTCACAATAATAGGTAACCACAAACTCATACTTTAGTTTTTTATTTAAAAGCTTATCTTTTGCAATACTATTTCTTTGCACATAACTACCACGATCAGGGGGACCTACCAACGCCTTTAAAGCAGTATTATTTAAATCTTTCTTCAATGGGGAAAAAAGATGGAGCTATACGTCCTGTAGAGCTTCATCTCTTTCTCACACAAGTAATATTAAAATAACAGTTCTTTAGAGGTGGTATTAGGCCCCCAGAATGTATGAATACGCACACAGATAAGAGGTTTAGCCTTATTTAAAACCTTTCTATTAATTGTAGCCCAAAAATTACAGCTTCCCATGTAAAGTTCTCCAATTTCAACATAGTGAAGGAAACAGCAAACATTCGCCTGTATTTGAAACATAATCAGCCTATTAATGTTCCCACTGCTGGGACACAGGCCTTCTCTCTGTGAGAGGTAGTGGACTGTAATCTACCACGTGGGCCCAGCGTGGGTTGGTAGATGTCACATGTCTTCGAATGTTTGGTTCTAGACATGCCGGTTTCCTCACGATGTTTTCCTTCACCGTTTTGAGAGCAGTGGTGATGAAATTATTTACACAAAGTAAAGCGCCTGCTTGGGTTCGAACCCACGACCTACAACTCGTAAGTTGGGGCCGATACCACAGGGCCACCACTGCTCTCTGTACCACTGTATTTTAAAGAAGAATGTTAATAGAACGTATAACGTATTCAACGCGAAAATAACTTTCTTCATACGGGATACTATAAAGAAACCGTATGTCTCAGCACATTTAGAACGACTGGCAACCCTAAACATAGCATATTGACCTAAATGCTGTCTGGGGTTGGCGCAACGAGCTAAATTTACAAGAAGCTTCGCCGAAGTGTCAGACTAGCGCCCAGTTTGCAACTTTAGGCCACTCGGATACCCTACAGTGAGAATTTCTCGCTGATATTATAGTTTACTGGTCCACTATATAAACAGCTGTGTTTGGAAAACCTAAGTAGGTAAAAACTGTATCTTGTAGTAGGAAATTGGTTTCCTCATTTGTATTTAATTCGACTATGTATAAAAAAAACGAAGTGTATAGAGTGCCGCGAGTTTCTTGTGGCACTCTAGTGTCACTACCTCGGCCCGGCTAGGGTGCCGTGAGCGTTGCATTGTCACTGTCACTTGTTATTTAGGTTAGGTTAGAACTGTGACCACACAACGCACGAGCCGAGCGAGCGTAGCGAGTGGTGCCACGGTAGCGGCCGGCGAAGTGCCAGGGTCCGTTTAGGCACAAGAGAATGTAATGTTTTGGGAATGTGGTGTTTTACAGCGATTTAACCTCGACAATCAAACAAAATACCAAGTGACGTGACTTAGTGACAGTGACAATGACAATCCAATGCTTGCGGCACTTTAGCCGGGCCGAGGCGGTGTTACTAGGGTGCCTGTAGTGGCACTTTATCCGATAGGGATAGAGTGCCAATGGTGGCACTCTATACACTGCCTAAAAAAAAACCCATCCGTATACACTGTATACCTATACCAGGCGTTGGAAAAAAAATACTGGCAATGAAGATTTACCATATTTTAGATTATAATACAAAATGCATGCGTAGGCGATGATATAAACAATTAAAAGCGCATTCCGAAATGGTCACCTTTTGTTTTGAAGCCTACAAGGCATTAGATGCAGAAGAATTAATAAGCTCATTCTACAATGGTTTGTAGAATGAGCTTTAGCCTTAGGGTATTGGTATACCCAAAGGCTAAACACTTTTATCGAATACTCTCGAAATCACGTGCCATGTTGATCATTATTTTCTTTTTAACCCTCAATGGACGAAGTTCAGTTAGAGTTCGTTAGTTTTTAACTTCCTGCTCGCTTCGAGGCAAACTTCAAAGTGATGCCGACCGTACTAGCCCGCACTAATTGCTGGCCTCCCGTGTGTAAAACAATTAGTTCATAAAACGAGGATAATCATATTCAAGGCAGATGGGCCGTGATGACGTGACCCGGCCATCCCGTCCACTCTTTTTACACTTTTCTGCTCCTACGCTGCAGATGCAAATAAAAAGGTAATTTCGTTGACGTGCTATTTTTTTGTTGCAAGAAAGCGAGTCTAAAGCCTGAGGCGGTGGTATGATATCTGCATGATTAGTCAAATATAAAGTAGGTAACTTCTATCGGCAACCGAGTCAGAAATATTTGCTTGTGCTTATTAGGGTATATTGACGGTGCCCCGACCATTCCTCGAACCAGCCCCGTTCGCTTATCCTGTAGCTTTAAATTCGTCTCTAAATAATCTAGATCCGATCCAGCCTGTCTCTTACTGCTCTCCTCGAGTGACGCCCTATGCCGAGGTCTGTAATCCACAGGGGGTGCCCTTAGCGTGTAGTCACTTAGTTCATAAGTTTTTGCCCTGGCTGGACGCCTTACCGACAAGTGTCAACCTCCTAGGTTGACCTTCAGTAAAAAAAAAAACAACGGGTTGCACTCCGGGAGTGCTGGCAGAAGTGAAAACTTGAACATTACGTATAGTGTAACAAAAATAAACAATTTTTTTTTTTTTTTTAAATAAGTATGCCCTTGAAGGCACTTTTGAACGTCAAGTTTTCATGAAGTATGTTTTGACTGCTTTTTTTTACCCATCAGTATGGGTAAAATTTCTTACCTCGCAATCTTTACTTAATGTCAAAGACTACTTATTTTGATATTTACTTTGTCGGTTGCTAGGCAACGGATCTTACGGTCACGTGTCCTGACGCGAGTTTAACATTATTTACCCATCTCAAAAAAGTGCACAACGCCGCTAAAGAAGTTTTCAGTTCAAAAAGATTTGTTGACAGCACTTCCCGAACGCACGAGCTCTTTCACAAGAAGCGAATAAATCTTTCACAAGAAAGAAGAGACACTGCTCAGGATGGGAGTCTCCTCCTAATATCGGCGCAACGCCTGTAGTTGCTCAGCAGGAAACGAGCATGGCCCTTATAATTTGTACCTACTCATTCATTCATTTATTTTAACTATCCGACTACGGCGAAGCAAAAAGGAGTTTATGATTTTGACCGGTATGTATGTATGTTCATCTGTTAGTTCATAACTTCTAAACTACTGATCATAATTTGACAAATGCGGTATCGTTGGAAGCGTCTTGATCGTCCGCTGGTTAAAGTTGGTTAGATAAGTTGCGTCACATTAAATTTAATATGGCGCCTTCTAGAGGACATAGAGTCATGAATTTAATTATGCCATATTGGGTACCAAATGAAAGGGCTTGACGAGCAAATTTCAAAAATATTTATATTATAACCCCAAAATAATAAAAATAAAAATTATAATTTAAATGTTTTTTATATCTTTTTTTAAGAAATATAAAAAAATGTCATTTATATGTATTTAAATGGAATAAAAGAATAAAATAAAAATTATAAAATAGTTATAAAAACTAAAACCCAGTTACGACAAAAACTCAACTAAAAAGGTCAAAACAAGACATCACAGACAGACTAATTGAAAATCCGGAGTCACAGGTGTTAGGGCATACCTAAATCGAATAGATTACGTTTGACTCCGGAGTTTTTTTGTCGTAGTTGGGTTTTAGTTTTTATAACATAAATTTTTTGCATCGATTTTTTGTATTCTATTCTATTGCAGTATTGTAAAATTTTATATTATTAGTAATATGGGTTTTGTCTGATGTCTTTTATTTTTTTATTGCAAAGCTGTGACGATGAATAATAGGATAGATCCTGGGTATTGCTAGCGGATATTCATCCAAAAACGGATGGTAGTTTGGCCTTTATTGGTCAGCTGCGGATATAAACCGTTTCCCGAAGCTCTACATTTCAACATTGATCCTAACTCATTCCTAAATACATCCAGTCAATATGACTTTTGTGTCACGCCCTGATTTCTTTGACATTGGCAAAGTAGGGTAATGTTCTGTTGTATGTTTTGGCAAAGAGGCTAGAAAACCCAAATGAAAATATTTCACTGAGTGCTGGGAAATTGATTGTATCTTTGGTAGGCTATATGAAAAAGAAAGTTTTGTCTCGAGAATTCTTTATTAAGACCACATATCCACAAATGGTAGAAAGTGACAGTGCATACATAATCTGAATGTTCAAAGCTATAGTTCGATCTGAAAAATCCGTTTAAACCAAGCAAAAAATAATTCAGTTTTCCTGAATGTGGAAAAATCTGTTTTAATGAACGAGCATTTAGTTTTCACACATCGCTTGCAAAGTGGAAAATGAAACGAATTCAAGAAAAGATACGAAACAAAAAGCAATGTAAATAAAAAATAGAAAAGCAAAATGACCATTACATTGCTTTCGAAGAGTACTCATACATGACAAGAGCCGACCGCCCGAAAGCAGAGTACACACCACCGTTTATTCTATAAGGTACCTTACTCAATCGTTTTTAAGCTCAATTTTGAATGCAAAAACTGTCCAAAAATTTACAAAAGCAAAATAATTCAGGAAGATTGTATTTCATATTCGACCATGCGCTCTCCCCTTCGTCATAATATGGGGTTAGGCCCTAATAAATTACTCATGTTTTTTTCGAATATTCATAAGTTGCTTCGTGACCTAGTTTTTGAAAAAGTTGTGGCAGTGTACAGCTCTGAATTTACTGCCAACTATTCGACATTGCAACGTCAAGGCTGCGATCGAAACTCTTACATTTTTATTTTCCCCAAGTTTCAAGTCTCTTGTTTTCGGTGCTTTATTGTTTTTCTCTAAAAGGATAAGCCAGAAATGATGAAAAACTGACGGGAGTTTCTTATTTTATTTAAGTATATTTGAATATTTTTATTGTTATTTCAAAAAATATAATTATCATAAACCATTTTAGATAGCTCACAGAAATAAAGTACATGTTTTAGTAACCCAAACGTTACAACATTCAAAATATTATTTTCTATCCACACAAACATGACAACGCAACACAAAAGTGTATACGTCACGATGCGATAAATACTTACACGATCACGTCACTACAAAAAGCCGGTTGTTCGGTAGCAAAATCCGATTCGTCATAAAAGTATAATAATAGTGGGTCGGGGGTGCCGCAACAACGGCGGTGACCTACCCAGCGCGCGCCGCCGCGGCAGTCTTCTGTCGAGCTTTCTAATGACCCCAGGCGTTCTGTGTTGCGCGTTAAGGCACACTCAAGCCCAATAGAACCGATAAAAACTTGAACTGGATTGAAATTCAGCTTGTTTCACGCGTAGTACGCTCTACTACGGCAGACAGGCGCACTTCGGCCCTCGCCCAACGGACGGGACAGGACGCGAAAATGGACTCTATGTCCTCCAGGATAACACCGTTTTGTAATTAACCGCGAGTTGTGTGTGTCAGCGCAAAGGAAACCTAGCTGGGTGAGTACATAAATATTTCATCACAACTTTTATCGAAACTAGTTATCTAATAGAACAATGTAGATATATGTACAAGTTTGTCGCGTGTTTTTGCTCATGTTGTGTCTTTGAATTGTAATGAAACTCTTTGTACTGATTTCAATGTTGTTTGTTTTGTGTGTAGTGTTTAAATAAATTCTTTGTTTGCGCTATTCTTCAAAGAAGTTCTTCTTGTAGACTATTGAACCTAAAGATTATTTTTCTTGTCACTATTTGAAGCAATTCCGTTTTGTTTCTTTTTCAATTACTGACCTGGAGCAGTGTTATTCTTCGACTATTTATAATAAATAACTCTAGAACGAGGCTAGATCTGCGTTTCATATATTATTATTAATTCTGAAATTCTAGAAATGCGTATATAGACATAATCTTCGAACACTATTAGCTACTACTCTACTAAGCCGAGAATTACAGCGATATGGAGACAGTCTCCATTTACTGAATAGAACAATATCTACACGGAACCTGAATCTGGGGTCTCAAGTAATTTCATCTGTGTAATCTACTTAAGCACTGCATGTAGGTATACAATGGTTAAGGTACAGAGATTTCCCATCTACACAGACAAGAAGCGGGAACTATTATTCCCAATAAGTAATTCATAATAGTATATACAGGCAACAATGTACTTTAATCATGTTACTGCACAGTCGAGCCTTCCCGAGCCGGCGAAGCGTTCTGATTACACAGCATGAGTCTTTGATCTATTCATTACGTTGCGTAAACAATATAATAGACATATAATTGATAATATTCTACGCGATCGAGTCATTGTCTTTGATGCAGACGTGACAGTACCTTTATGTTTGTTACAGGTAGAATAACAAGGAGAAATAAAATGTAAAAAAATCATTATAATGTAACTATGAAAAAAGTTTTACTCTTCAAGACAAGGAAAAATGAGTGCGACGTTTTGCAAATTGTTTCGTTACTGCTGGTTCTACCCTCCGTTTTGCGAGCTCAGAATACCGTGGGCTGTCCCGACTTAATAAAAACTAACAAATGTTCTTGTTATACATTTGAAGACGGTAAGATTGCTGCCTGTTTGTAAATCGTTTGCGACGTGAACGTAATATTAATCAGGGATTTATTTTCAGGCTTATTTCTTGATTGTCAGGATACTGCCTCCAAGGACATAAAAAATGCTCTTAAAAGTGTGTCTGACATACACTCACTTTCCGTTTACGACCTCGACGACAACGAAGAAGCTCTGGGACCCCATTTTATACCTCAAGGCGTTTGTATAAAGCATATTCATATCTCAAGAACAAGCATAAAAGACATCGGCGATGATACGTTTATGCCTCTGAGAAAGTGCCTTGAAACGTTAAGCGTCGTATCGAGCAAAATCAAAATTATTCCCCAGAAGGCTTTATCCGGCATGCTGAAACTGATATCAATCGACTTGACGTCTAATTATATCGAAGACATACCAAGCTACAGCTTTTATGGTCTTCCGCTTATGAAACTCAACATAAAAGGAAATGTTATTCGAGAAATATCGGAATCTGCTTTCTCAAGTCTCGAGCTAACTCTCTTGGAAATCGATTTGAGTGAAAACAATCTCACTACGTTCCCTATAGAAGCTTTTGCAAAGTTAAGGCACCTTCGATCATTGCGGCTAGCCTGGAATGAAATGTCATATTTTCCTATAGTCGAAAATTCTGATTTGATATCTCTAGAGTACCTAGATTTAAGTTCCAATAATTTTGAATTTATTTCAGAAGACTGCCTTAAATTTTGTCCGTCCCTAATAACATTGTCATTTCATTTTAATTTCATCAACAACATACATTATAGAGCATTTCATTCTTTAGTTAATTTAAAATCTCTTGATTTAAGTCATAATAGAATAAAAATATTGAACCCCAATTTGTTTCAGAACAACAAATATTTAGAATATGTAGATATAAGTCACAATCATTTGCATCACATTCACGGTTTGTTTTGTAACTTACCATCACTCACAGAAGTAATTTTAAGTCATAATAATATTTTGGATGTGCCAATAGACTCGTTTCTTAATTCAAAGCAAATTAATGCAATACATTTAGATAAGAATTGTATAAGCAACATTCATAGTGAGAGCTTTAGTAACTTAGAGAACCTTGATAAGCTTAGTCTAGAATTTAATTATTTGAATCAAGTGCCACATAATATTTTTATAAATAATAAGAATATATTAAAACTAAGATTAGACAATAACAATTTTTCAGAATTTAATAATGACACTCTAGGACCCTTAGTAAACATAAAAGAGATAAGATTAAATAACAACAAGATTAAAGTCGTAACAAAGAATTATTTTATAAATTCTATGAAACTAGAAGAAATTTACTTGGACCACAACGAGATTACTTTTATAGAACCAGGGACTTTTTTAGAAATGACTGATTTAAAATATCTCAGTCTACATTATAATTATATCATAGTCTTTAATGATGTTTTGCCAAAATTAAGTTCTAATTTAGTTACGCTACACTTGGAATCTAATTCATTATCTTTAATAGGCAACTTTATGTTGCAGTCGCAAGAAAAATTAAATTACTTAAGTTTAAAATATAATCGCCTAAAGTTCTTGACAAAGAACACGTTTCGTAATTTGAGTCTCGTAACAAGGCTTGAATTAAATAATAACGACATTTCTGTCATAGAAGACTTCTCACTACAGCACTTAAGCTCTGCACGCTATCTAGATTTACAGTACAATTTACTGAGCAACATTACAAATTATACATTTTTCGGTTTAAGCGAAATAGAAGATTTGGATATTTCGCACAACTCTATAATGTTTATTTTCGATATGGCGTTTGACACTCTAAAGAAACTGCGCAGTCTGAACCTTTCTTTTAATCCACTCAAAATACTCCACAAACATATTTTTCAACAAGGTTTGCCACTCAGTTCACTATATTTAGATAACTGCGAAATTCAATTTATTGAAAACGGTACGTTCCTAGGGTTGAACAATTTAAAACTACTTTCTCTCAAAAATAATTCTTTAAAAGCTAGAGACTTACTATCCGTTAATATTCCCGGATTGAAATACTTAACTTTATCTTTCAACGTTCTGGACTATCTCCCTGTAGAGACGTTTACTCAGCTTCCACTTTTAGAAGTTCTCTATATGGAACATTGTAATATTGAACACATTTTTGAGGGCACATTCAGACATAATAGAAATTTGTTGAGACTGAACTTAGCACAAAATATAATCAGTACTATTCCCTCTATATTATTTGACTCGCAAAACTCAGTATCAGAGTTTAATATAAGTAACAACTTTTTAGATTTTGTGCCATATAACACATTTCAAAATTTCACACATGTTGAGAGTTTAGATTTAGCAGATAACCTTATACAGAGAATAGAGTTATGTGGCTTTGAAAAATTAATCAAATTAAAATACTTGATATTAAGGAAAAATGAAATAAGAACTATAACAGCAAGCAAGAAAATAGAATATCCTTATTTAGTACTTTTCGATATCAGTTACAATAAGTTGGATAACCTACCAATTTTCGTATTTGATATATTTCCAAACATCCAAAATATTAACATCTCGTACAATGAGATTGTGAGATTTGATTTCTTGTTGACTTATAGAAAGTTTGGTGTCACTCTTATCAATATTGATTTGAGTAAGAATCCCGAAATATCTTGGTCTGCATCGAACAGAATTAATAATAATATACTTATAGCGAATCTTTACGAATTACACATATGTGCCACTAACATGACGAACATAGACGATATCACATTTGAACTGTTCTCTAATTTACAACATCTATATCTCAAATTCAATAAAATAAGACGTCTGTCTGTGAGCCCATTTTCCAAATTATCTTTTTTAGAAAGTTTAGACTTAAGTTTTAATAGGATTTCTCAACTGAAAACCAGCAATTTCCGTGGACTAAATAAGTTGAGAACACTGTGTTTATCAAATAATAACATCGAATCAATAGAATCCTTCGCCGAAGAGTTGAGTAATTTGAAACTTCTGGATCTTTCGCACAACAAGTTGCAAAACATTCTTAATGAAGATCTTATAAACTTGAAAGAGTTAACGGTACTGCACTTGAGCTACAACAATATCAAGTATATATCAGTCACGGCGTTCAAAAACTTGAATAAAATAATAAAGATTGATTTGGAGCACAACAAGCTTCAGACAATACCTATAGAATTGTTGACTTCAGTTGAAAATTACATACAAGATATATCAATAAAAGGTTTGTATTCGAGTATATTTTAATACAATTTGAAAATAACCAAGATAGTTATGAAAAAACAAATATGTATTATTTTACAGATAATGTGATTCTGTGCAGCTGCCAAAAAGATAATGCCTGGGTGTGGATTCAGGATCATCCAAAAGTTATAAAATCCAGTTCAATTACTTGTTACAACGATGAATATCCAAGAGAAAAATGCGACGTTCCAGTTATATCTCAGCTATCTGTGGACAGACATAAAGATAATTCTGTATCAGTATCGTGGTTCATAAGAAATCGCACAGCTATTAAAGCTTTGCAGATTTTATACTATGGTGAAGAGGGAAACACTGACGTAAGTATTAAACTATAAATACTAACTAACAATAAGTCCTTGAATGTTGAACAAGGCATTGAAAATGTATTTCTTACAGGTGAAGTCAAAATACCTTGAAAAGAGTGAAGTATCGGTACATATTAGAGACTTAGAGCCAAATGTTAACTACGTAGTGTGTGTCATCACTCTATCTGAAGAACCAGTGGACTACGACGATGAGATAATAGTAGCTGAAGTCAATAAAACAATTGACGACGGTGCTAATTCTACAGCCAGAATCACACAGGATGTGGCAGCAGCGATACTCATGCGATCTCCTTCCAGCGAATGCGTTTCATTTAATACATTTAGGAAGCCGGCAACAGTAAAATCCAAACCGAGTAAAAAATTCCATATATCGTCAATTTTAAATCGCCGAATGGGCTTAATAGTCGGCTGCTCGTTAGGGTTCGTTGTGTTTTTCATCATGGTTTCCATTTTGTTGTACACAAAAATTAAAGAAAGAAAGAGAATAGCAAAGTCTGACCCAGCGTGGTCTGAAATGAATGATTACCATTCAATGGCGAGTAAAGATGATATTTTACAAAGCTCCACTACAGCTTCGACTGACAACATTTTGTTGGGTATGGCAAAAAATCGTAAAAATTCATTAGATCATTTGAAATAATCATAGACTTTAGACATAGGTAGGAAGTATACCTTTGAAGTGAACAATAAAATTCTAAATTCGATATAATTAGTAAAATATTTATATTGTTAATAGATGCTTAATTTTACGACTGTTCGCTTATGATAGCTAGATACTTAGAGGTAGAACGTAGTGCCTACATAGTAGGAAAATTGTAACTTTAAAACATATTGGGTAGGTAGACTAGTCATAGAATCTTAACTATGAAATAAAACTGTTGGCATGGTTATCAGTTACTTTATGAGTTTTATTTTTACCAAGCAAATAGAAAATTTAAAGCAAAATCTTATAAATGCATAAAAATTATAGAAGTATGAGTAAATTAATAAATGTTTCGAAAAGATAATAAAAGGAATTTAGCCGTTTCGCGAGCTCGAGATCCACCGTTACGAAGTGGGAAATGAGTTAATAAAAGTTCTCAAAAAGCATTTTTTTGTGTATTTAAAGAAGTTTCTTTTTCTTATAACAGTGTCTCGATTATCAAGAGCCATTGAGGGAAGCAAGTCCGCCTTTGAAGTACATTTTGAGGACGTGGCCTTAGAAAATCAAATTAATTTATGTAAGTGAGCTCTTGTTGAAGAGTAAGAATATTTTATTGAGCAAACATTGTTTTAGGAAATCCATTTAAATTCCAAAGCTCATTATGAATCAACATTTTCAATTTTCGTTTCAGGTTTGTTGAATTTGTAGCTATAAATGTAGGTACTAGTTGCGGGAAAATCATTATAAGAATGATTAGGTTATTTATTTCTATATTTAAAAGTTTATGTACAGACATATTATAAACAGACAAGAAGAAAGGAACAGAAAAATACGTACAAAGGTGATACGGTCAACTGTGGCATCTTTACTTTCCATGAGTAACTTTACCTATGAGTCTGTACTTAACTATCTCTCGATTACAAAAATCTGTTGCCGCCATTTAATTTCAAAGTAATAATATACGATTAATAATTATTATTTATTATTACGTTTTATTTAAAATATTTGTCTATTTAAGTCATGGGTAAAGTTGCTCATGTAAAGTAAAGATGCCACAGTTGACGGTACTTATTTCTCAAGAAATCTCTTCTAGCATACCTGCTATAGAAAAGTAGATAAAGAGATGTAGACAACGTGTGTAAGAGTAGAAGAGAAAACAAAAAACATAACAACAAAAAAAAACAAAACAATATCCACAAAAAATATAAACATACAATATCAGAATAATACTTACATACATACACATTATGGTAAAGCAATAAAGATATATTATTGAGTATTGAGTATTAAAATATATAACTTTTGAGGAGCTTATGGCTAAGTAATAACAGCCGCACGGGTTGATCGCTCAGGTTACGCTACTTTTCGTCCGTGGATAGGTGACCGTCTTTACATACCAAGACCCCTCCGTGCCTCAGAAAACAGGTTAAGCCGTAGGACCCGGCTGTCATTTGTGGCTCTTAGAAAGTTGCTACGGGTCGTCGGAAGCCCGAAAATCTGTCAACCAGTCTTACCAAGAGGTAGCGTATTAGCCCCGTAACTGGTTTGTGGAGGTCAGATAGGTAGTCGGTCCATGTAAAATACTGGTATTCAGCTGAACCCGGTTAGACTGGAAGCTGTCCTGGAGCTGAGCTGGTTAGGCTGGAGGTGGCTGAGTTGGAAAAAGACTAGGCAGATGATTAGGTACTAGGAGATGAGATAAGTTAACTACACTTTTATACAATATCATTGTTATTTTCGTTACATATTTTCGGAGTTTAGTGGGATCTCGAAAGAACTGCGGTACCACAACGATTCCAAAAAAAAGTACTTTGCTACTTTCTATGAATAGTGGAGACGTATCATTTTACACAAAGTAAGCATATTTTTTCGCAGTTAAGTTTCAAGGCCTTTGTAGTAATAGCATTTTCATGTGAAGCTTAACAAAATTTGGCATGAACTGAAAGAAATAAATGGCCTGGGTACTTTTTTTCTTGTTAGTTATTATTGTCCTACTGCTGAGCAAAGGCTCTACTCTCTTTTCATCTGTCTCTCTCTAGAGCCCAAGGAGCCCATTCTTAAATAAAGATTGGTCCTTGGCAGCTCATCCTGCCATTTCCGTCGGGGCCTGCCGCGATGTCGTTTGACGCTAAGCGGGACTGGGTTGTAAGTTTGGCCCATTGATCGTCTGACATTTGGCAGACGTGTCCAGCCCAATTCCATTTAAGCGTGGCATCTCTCCTGGGTTCTAAGTTCTTAAAATCATTGTGTTTCTGAAATCATTCGAAGTAGTTCCTGTAAAAGCTATCCATTATTACGTACCTCGGCACACTTATTTCTGTCGATCCATCGTGTGACGATATTACCTGCAAGTGTAAACCAATTACGGGGCGTCATTAGTATCGATTTGAAGCACTTTTTTACATATTTTAGTAACAGTTAGGTAGTAGAGCAGTGGTGGCCTCGACTTACGAGTTGTAGGTCGTGGGTTCGAACCCAAGCAGGTGCTTTACTTTGTGTAAATAATTTCATCACCAATGCTCTCAAAACGGTGAAGGAAAATATCGTCTTAGAACCAAAAATTCGAAGACATGTGACATCTACCAACCCGCACTGGGCCCGCGTGGTTAGATTACGGCCCACTGAGACTCTGACCCAGAGAGGAGGCCTGTGTCCCAGCAGTGGGAACATTAATAGGCTGATGATAGGTAGTAGTAACAGCTATTGCGCATAATTTCTCACAATTCATATAAAACGTATCGTTTTGTAGCTCTTATCGTAAGTCCAATCCAATTTTCCTTGAACTGAAGTACTCTTACTTAGGTCCATCGTAATGGAACTGAATATAACTAAGTACTAGCTCATTCTGAAACTATAAATAAATACGAGGTAGTACTTATGACGTCTTTGTAAATATCGACCAGAGCTAATAAGGTCTTGAACAGTTTACACTAGCATGAAGCTTTCTAAATAATTATACACTTGGCGTCATTTAATTGGAAATGATACTTTGAATGTCACAAACTGAAAAGCTTTATACACATAGGCACCTTTTGAATTTAGATCCACATGTGATTTCAGAGACTACAACCTACCTTCTTATTTTTCAGTGCCTATTTTTATGTCGGTGGAATGTTTGCCATACTTTAAAAACTGAAATAAAAGTCGTAAGGCTCTGCGCAGACTGGAGTTAAGGCAGCATTGACTGGTCCGCTCACGAAAATTAAACTTTTTCGTTTTGACAAGACAAAACTGTTGTGCATAAAACAGACTCAGCTGTTTTGAGATCTGAATTAGTTGTACATCTCCATATATTAATAAGTCCCAAAAACACTTAAGAGGGTTTACGTCGTACGGCTTTTCATACAAACTTTCAAGTCCTTATTTTTCGAAATGACTGAACCGATTTTAATTAAACTTCATACGCATATGCAGGATACAAAGGTCTAAAAACTTAGTTAAGAACATTTTCGAAAAATAGTGTTACAGCCAAATTAGACCGATTTTTAATTTTCCATAGAAACAGAGATTTCTAGTTATCTGCTTTTAAATAAAACATTCGAAGTGTATAGAGTGCCGCGAGTTTCTTTTGGCACTCTAGTGTCACTGCCTCGGCCCGGCTAGGGTACCGTGAGCGTTGCATTGTCACTGTCACTTGTTATTTAGGTTAGGTTAGGTTAGAACTGTGACCACACAACGCACGAGCCGAGCGAGCGTAGCGAGCGGTGCCGCGGTGGCGGCCGGCGAAGTGCCAGGGTCCGTTTAGGCACAAGAGAATGTAATGTTTTGGGAAAGTGGTGTTTTACAGCGATCTAACCTCGACAATCAAACAAAATACCAAGTGACGTGACTTAGTGACAATGACAATCCAATACTTGCGGCACTTTAGCCGGGCCGAGGCAGTGTTACTAGGGTGCCTGTAGTGGCACTTTATCCGATAGGGATAGAGTGCCACTGGTGGCACTCTATACACTGCCTAAAACATTGCGAAAATGTTCTTAACTCCCAAACATTATGTAACACATGTCGCATTCAAGGACACTGAACGAGACACAATAGAAGTTTTATTGTTATAACGCCTATGGGCGTTTAGTGTCTCTCAAAGTGTTAATAACGGATCAAAATCACACACGTCACTTAGACTGATTGTTATCCTAATTGTCAAGTAAATGATTGGCCCGGGAGAAATGAGCTAATGTCCTCACACAGTATTGACGTCGTGTCCTCCACAGTTGGGCTGTCGAGGGAATTGTCTGATAATTATCTACTCTAATTACATGGCTGTGGATTGTTTGGTGGCAGAGGTAAACAATGTTAGGTATCCTTCACATCTAGTGGAGGTAGACATTGGTTGAATGTATACGCTGCGCTAAAGTGACGCAAACGCTGCCTGCGTCAAAGCGACGTTCGTTTTTGTACAAACACTGCTACGCGATGCAAGCGTAGCGTCTAGATATTGCCTACGCCGTAGCACAATGCTACGGCGTAGACGACGCAAAGGCACACTTGGGTTTTAAGAACTGGACCGATGAGTTTAATACCACAGTCCCACAACTTCAAAGACTAATCAATTCCACTTGCATTACTGTAAATAAGTTATTTACAATGAAAAGTAAAATATCTTCTATTTTAGTTCAGACGTCAAACAGCCTTTTCCACAGGTTAAGATTTTTTTTCTGTTTCTGAATATTATGTGAAGTAACACAATTCCTACATACTGGTAATAATTAAACTGGAGCTAACAGTCCAAGTTCCAAAGCTTTAATCATAGAATTGGTAAATACTCAAACCCTCGCAGTAACTTGAGAACTACCTGATCAATGAGGGAGTTCTATTAATTTTCAAGGCGACAAGCTCTTTGACGATCCAAGACAAAGGTATTGTGACGTATTATACCATCTTATTATGGATCCTCTAATCAACTGTAAGGTTGGTACCGACGTTATTGGTTTGAACGCAAATTGACTTGACATTAGTTCGACAAATTCGGGCGTAAACTAATCAACCAACAATCAAGCAAACTCGCGTCTCTAAATTTGTTATTTGATTATACAACTCTGTCTATCTTCGTATCAAGACAGAAGACTTTCATATGAAGTTCAATAATTTCTTTGTTTTCAAAACAACAAACAATGGGTACTTTTGTTCAAAATTATAAGTTCAAAGTAATGATTCCCAATGTTAAAGGTAATTTTACTCCTTTCGGGATCTAAGAAAGAAAAAAACAACTTTGCTTTACAATCATAACTTATATAGGGTGACTGGTAATTATTAGAGACGGACGTGACTTTTTTTATTTTTTCTCGCACACAATGAGGTACAAACGCGGACTTAACTTTGTGACTTTACTCATCATTAAGAAACAACTTTTACTATGGAGTAAAAGTTAAATCACAATTTTAAAATTAAAAAAATTAAAATTGCAAGAAAAAAATCGTCTGCTCCCTACACGCTGCTCGGCTGTTATGTTCGCATAACTCGTCAAAATGTAGAGAACAGCTGATTTTTTACGCGGTTTTTGTTTTGGCCCCATAGTAAAAGTTGTTCATAATGATGAAATATCGGTCACTAATTACTAGTTACTCTATATTACTTAGTTATAAACTGCCCAAGTAGGTAACCCAACCCGAAAGTAACAAAAATCTAACCAAAAAATGTCGGCAAATTGGGCCATTTTTGTTTCCTCTTTTAGAAACTCAAATGAGGAGGAAAATAGATTAATCCGGTGTATATATTTTCGTGAACCTCTTTATGCGAAGGCCCAAATTATGAATATGGCACAGAAAATTAGAAAAGAAAAGTAAATGAACCAGGATTTGCGTGCTGCGGCTGTAATCTTGATAAAATGGTAAAGCTGTTTAATGCGTGAAATAAATTCGAAATGAACTCACAAACATTTAATGAACTGCGGAACCCACGATATAGTCCTATATTCTGGGTTATAGAACCTTTTTGTAGGTATAGGCACATTTTTGGTTATTTATGTAGGATTCTACATATTATTATTGTTAAAAGAAACGAGATCTTGCAAAGTTTAAAATGACAATATTATTATTATTACGGCACATAATAGTTGTGTCCTACGATAAATTAGGGTCGAACATCATATTTATAATAACGACTACATAATAAAGGCAATGTTATGCGCCGACACAAAATATAAGTTTATTTATTCACTCGGTGAAAACATAAAGTCCTACATGAAATATTCATAAGGATTTAATTCGCCCACTAAAATGAAATCCACCGAGATTACTTGACAGATCTCTACATCACGTTGGCATTATTGTATTATCAAGTTATATTGGTTAAGCAGAAATTAATGTTGAAGATGTCGTGAAGAATCATGGGCTAAGAATTATTATTTAGAATACAATACCTACGTAAGTACTTACCTACTCCATTCAGTCAGTCCATTACAAATATGTACAGTCGATTTATAATCAATATCTCCATCGGCCATAAAGTAAATTGGAAAAATCGGGAGACCGTCCTTTCATTCCATATTTACATTTTAAAGACTTTTTGTTATCTTATTTGCCTCAAGGGCAGTGGTCCTGGTCGTTGAATAAATTAAAATAACAGAATGTCTTCCAATTCGATTAATCGACTTCTGACGTACTATGGATTTTAAATATTTATGTAATTAATTTTAAGATGAGATACTCTGATTATAAATTATATTATCATTAATTTCGAAATCCGCGGTTCATTTATTAATCACGTATTGTTAGAAAATAATATACATTTGTTGCTGTGTTTTGTGTTTTTTGCGCATTCTCCATTATGTCTTTCTTTCCTTGCTGCTTATGGAACTAAATAATATTAAAAAACGTGAATCTTTTGCGAAAATATAACCGAAAGTATAAAAGATAAACAACAAAAAATATAGCTCAAACGTGATATTCTCGCTATTACTAAAGCTACACTAAAGCAGTGCCTCTAAGTAAAGGCTTGGAACAAAATAATTTCTTTTTATTCCATTTTAAGTACAACGATCGTTGCGTGTTAGCAGTGCGTTATGAAACTATACTTGACCCGTTTTTGTAACCTCTCGAGGCAACCTCCGAGCTGGTTTGATGTCTAATTATAATTCGAGGCAAACTTTTCATGTTTATTTCAACGTTGGTACCTTAGTTTTCATATGAAGGTAAAATAGCACTTATTTTACACTTAAAAAGCTAAATTAGTATCTAATTAGGAGTGCCCAAAAGATATGGACTCACAATACACACAAAATTATGAAAAGGAAAGTAGTTGACAGATACGGCAAAACTTAATTTCTGTTTTTTAAAGTCAGTTTATTCAAACATTTCGTATTTGTAGCTACAAAATTAATGGTCTCTTTCATTAAAAAAGATTCCTACTTTTTAAAAGTGAAAATAAGTCGGTTTTACCGTAGGCACAAAAGAATAAATAACAAACAGCTATAATGTTGGTCTGATAAAAACCATTTTCATTTTGATTAAAAAGAGCCTAATCCAAAAACAACCAATCGGCCAAAAAAATCGCATAGGTACTACAAAAATATCACAAACGAGATCCGCTCAAAACACAATAAATTATCTCAATTCGAACGGCATACTTTACAGTCCTATTCAGCAAAATCTCCCTTGAGTAATGTGGGTCGAACCCATTTCCGCAAATAAATCCAGCTCTCAAAATAAATAACTACTCTGCCCCATCTCTAGCCCTTATAGGAGGATCTTTGTTATGCAATACGTAATGTTTAATGACGTCGTTGATAATTTGTTGGACCCGCCATGTTATTTAATTGGGTTGAAGTTCGGCTTATTGTATTTATAGCTTGCTACGTTAACGTAGTTGGATGAATCGATAAATCTACGTAACACATGAGAGTATTTTGTGGATAAATCCTTTGTTGAATGACTGAATATGTTAAATATATGGGACATGAATTAAATTAAGCATAATGCTCGTATTGTAAAATTACGCTTTAATTATCCCGCACATTTAGGGAAAGTTTCAATGATTGCGATGTTACTGTTCATTACGCATCGAGTTGTTGTACGACAATAGTAGGTCATTGTACATTATTCACTCTTTAACTGTATAAAAATAAGGCTCATATTTATCAGTGAACGTTCACATGCTGATGATGAGATTCGGAACCTTAATTCGACCCATATTTTTTCTTTGACATAATTATTTGCGATATTATATTTCCCATTTTATCCCTATTCCATATGAACTATTTCATACAAATAATGTTTCAATTATACAAGGTGTTTTCAGACCTTTCCTTCATACAATATTTTACAAAGATACTTAGATACAAAGGAAGAGAAAACATAAATAAACAATGAAGAACACAAAACTTAAAGGAAGTCGTCGACAACTTATTCCAATATTTTTTTCTTACACACAAAACATGCTTGTTTACAGTTGTTCTGTTGTTCAACACGATTCTATCAAGGAACCACTTGTCAACAACAACACAAAGATTTGTCCGTAATTTGGACATGACGGAGTTATAAAAAGCGTAAACCTCTTTATAATTTCAAAAAGAAAGTAAATACACTTACATAACCATGGTTTCTAGTAAGGCTATATCGATAAGAAATTCCGTTTTGGTACGATATCGTTATTTTAACATAATATTTTTTGAGAGGGTAGGCTTCAGAATTCCAATTCAGAGAAGACAGGAGAGTCTTCACAGTCTCCATTGTTTACGAATCCGTAAAAGCGACAGTTAGGTAGTGTTCTATTTCAGTAACAAAAGCTACAAAAAAGGGAAATAAATCAATAACAAACTAGACATGTTTGTAAAAACACATTAGTACTACAGCATACACGCCGGTTACGTGATATTGGTGTCGATGTGCTATCTGCGCACTTTCGCATAATGGATTCATTTGTATTCAGGTTGCAAGTGGGCACTGTAACGAACATCGAGGGAGCTGACGTTCAGCGTACAATTACCAGTGTTAATATTTACCGACTGACGCCGACGACTAATTGCTGGGACTGCTGCGCTCAGTTGCCTAGACTCGTAGACCCGACATTTGGCGCTAAGCGTGGCATGCGACCTTGCTTGTTACCTACAGACGGGCTGGACGACTGTACAAAGCAATTATTCTGATCATTCATACTGATACAGCGTAGTGTGATTGCGAACGCCCATCCGTCTTCCATAAAGACATTTACACGGAATACCTATACTGGAAGCCCACATTCAGCGGTAGACTTAAACATGCTGATTATACATAACTGATAATGAGGCACTGTTTACACAGATTTACAAACTGGCCCTAAATTCCTGGGTATAGTGGTTGATAGACGTACCTATGATTTATTGAGTCAAAAAGAGATTGGTATTAAGAGCGTTTATACTGAAATTGGGCAACGTCGCAAATAGCTGTCAAATAAGAAGAAGAAGACTTTGTTTTGAATTAAATTTTTATTTTTGTATGTTTCATTTCTTTCTTTTTTTCTTTTAATCTTAGGTACATAGATTTTCATTTGTGGAAGCTTGTAAATGGCAACCGTAAGCGCTATTGTATATACTAAATGGATATTAGACTGTAAGCTTTCCTAAGAATAAATAAATAAATAAATATTTCGCTGTATTGTTTAATTTGGCAATATTACTGTATGGAAATAAGAAATATGGCTAACTAGTGAACAAAACTAAAATATTGATTATGAAATGCAATAATTAATATCGTAACACCGAATAATTAGTTTTCGATGTAAAAAAAAATTGGAAACTTTCAGAATGTCTTTTTACACCTAAAACGGTTACAACATCAAATTCAGTGTTATAATTGCAATTCATTATTAATATTCTAGTTCACTAGTAAGCCATATTTCTTATTTCCATACAGTAATATAGCCAAATTAATCAAAACAGCGAAATATTTTGTATATTTTTAATTTTTTTTTTTTTTTTTTTTTTTCAACTTACATCTATCGTTACAGGGTAACCTAATGATATAGCGTACTAATTTAACTCTTATCCTAACTTATTATTAACTTATAATATTATAATTACATTTTGTAACATGACATTTGACAGCTATTTGCGCCGTTGCCCACTTTCAGTATAAACGGTCTTAAACAAGCTGGTATTTCCACACTTGCATTCGGTTATAACCAGTCTACTTCTATTAGAAGACCCATATTTAGCAGGGGATAAGAGACAGTTGATTCAGCTCATCCCAATCGAGTCTAATAATAAACACTTACTTAACTCCCTCAAAATGAAACGCTCAATGTACAAGCAGCTGTTGTAATTCCACCTCCTCCTAAGGATAAGCGAGGATCCAAGTCATAATCTCCATGTACACATATGTTCCGACATACCCACGGAATTACGAGGGGGTAGTCAGCAAACTTTAAGTACCTATCGATTAGTAAGTGAAATATCTGGCGAACCTTCAGAGTTGATCCGCCAAGCCAATAAACGCTCGGTCATTTATCTAACTTTAACTTTACTGGATAGAGTATCGGTAATTACTAAATATTCAGTAAGGTTAGTTGTAGTTATATTTGTAAAATAACCGGTGTTTTCGATGATAATAGTTTAAAAACGAACAGAATCATGGTACTCGATAACTGCTGCTGAACTGGACCTTTTTAGCGCAGCCGTGAGGCACACTTTCCTGCTAATTTCATATATCGCATTTTACACTTTTTGTTTGATTTTTTGATTTTGTTTTCATCTGCTGTATAAATTTTGTGCTTTGTAGTCTGTGTTAAATAAATGTATTTATCTTCTTCTTCTTTTTTTCTATAACATAAAATAAAAAAGCTTTTATTCTACTACTTTTATTCTTTTTACAGTATTATATAATTTTTACAATATTATTTATTATCTACACATACAAACAAATAAATAAAATTTAAGACTTTCACTGGAAGATAGCTTATGTTATAAGGAGTAAAATAGGCTACTTTTGTTTCAGAAAAAGACTTAGGGTTCCGCGCGATAAAACTAACACCCATGAAATCTGTATCTACACAACATCTTCTTACATCTTCTATACATACAAATAAATAAAATTGAAGTGTCTGTTTGTAATATCAAAATAACAGCTGTTTACTTAATGCATATGAAAGTATTTAAGATCCATACAACAAAAACACATTTTTTATTCTGTCTATTTTTTCCGGCTAATCTCCGAAACGGCTAGACTCATTTTGACGGGAGTTTCACTGGCAGCTAAACAAATAAATAAAGTTGATGTATAGAATTCCACGCGGACGAAGACGTGGGTAACAGCTAGTATTATACCTACATATAATAGTGTCGCTCACGCCTATAAGCAGTACCTAGTCGCTTCTTTGGCGTAGGCCTCCCCCATTTCCTGCCATTGATTCCTGTCCCTAGCTTTAGACCATCCACAGTCATTCGATAAAATATAATGTGAAATATTCCGATTTATTTGAGTGTCATTACTTATACCTATTTGTTTTCACTATAAAAGCGTGATACATTTTCTCAAAACATCTCCCCCCTCCCTCTCAAACTAGCTGTGCCCCGTGGTTTCACCCGCATAAATCTAGATCCTGTGGGAATATCAGGATAAAAGGTATCCTATGACCTTTTCCAGGTCATTGTTTACCCATGTGGTAAAATTTCATTCAAATCCGTGGAGCAGTTTAAGCGTGAAAGCGCAACAAACAAATGAACAAACAAACTCATTTTCTCATTTAATATAATATTTGTTAGGATAATAACATGCAGTTTTCCCTTAAATATTCACGAACAATGTACGAGAGTCCAAAAAAATAAAACAAAACAGCGAGCAAGAGTGAAAACAAATGAAGATTTACAACTTGCATTTATGGAGAACAAAAACATAAACTTTGCAATTGTAATACGCATTAAACTGATTAATTCTATCAGTAAAAGACAACGCAATGAGTTTTGTGAAAGACAAGGGAACGTAAAAAAATTGGCATGGTTCCAAACCAACCGTTTACAGGCTGGAGGCGACTGACGGGAAATATTATGCCTTCAATAATAGTATTGTGTGTATCTATTGTTTTATGATTGCATGTGCGGTCTACAATTACCACCGAATTGACTCGCTCTCCCAAACGTTTAGTAATTAAACTACGCTCTTTGTCTTGCATCATTAAACATGAGCTTTACGTACTGTTTCATTTTGGTTTGGACTTTACAATGTATTTTATTTGTCTTATTTAGAATCGTATTACCGTACTACTGGATTCAACAATTAGGCAGGGATGCCATCATTTCTTAACTAGTACAGAGTATACGATTTTTTTCAGAGTAAACAAAGTAACTGTAAAATTTTCTTGATAACACGAATGTTTAAGTAAAGAACTAATCAACTCATAGAAAACAACACACTCTTGTGATCATACACCTATTTGCATTCCAACAGAAATGCAGATTTACATTAAACCTAAATTTACATAATAATTTTATGAACAAAGAGCGATTTGCACGAGCCCAGCAGTCAGAAAAGCGTACCGTTTGCCTCCACCAAAGTGAAGCCGCGAGCCAAAACCATCAAAATATAAAAGCAACAAAGGAATCGGCTTGACGTTTAGAGTGAACGCAAACAATATTATTTAGAGAATTAAGGTGGAATACACAGACCGAGGAGTGTCGAAACAGCACTCTGTGTACGTCGCATCGCAAACTCGCAAGCAAACAGATTACTGCAGTGCGGAGTGGAGTACATGACACGAGCAAGGATATTAAGGGTAAGACTGCTTGAAAATACCTGTGACATCGTATACCCGTGTTCTGTCATACATGCCTAGGAACCCAGGTACAGTCAGCCTCAAAAAGATGTATACCTCGACAAGAATTCATTTGATTTTATACCTGTCTTGTCTGATATGAATTCTTGTAGTTGTGTACAGCCTACTGAGGTTGACTGTACTTACTTTACCTAAATATTTTGTTGTTTGAATTTTATCGGCCGAGACCGAAACAGAATTGAACAAGTATCACCGTGATTGTTTAGCCCGTACCCCAGCTTTGCAGGCTAAGCTAAATTGAATAAGATTTTGACTCCGCTTTATAAACGATGAAAAAACTTTTTCCTCGACTCAAGGTAATCATATTATTTTAATGGAAATAGACGTGCTGTTCTGTTAAACCAAAGTATTGAACACTTTTCTGTTTTGAACTGAAATTGAGTCTTTTAAAAACCTTGCCAACTCTCAATTTGGATTCATAGGTAAGTTTTCTATTAGTTTATACAAAATTGACTACTCAGGAGGAAAAAAATGGTATAAAAAATTTAATATTACCGTAGACATAATCTAAAGCTGTTTTCTATAGCCACAAACGTCTACCTTCGTTTATTTAATTTAAAAAAAAAACACGGAAAATCAGCTGTTAATTACTGTATAACTACTGAGAATAAAATAATAGGTATAATTATTATTATCGTAAGTGCTAATCCAGCGACTAAGCGTGGCCATTAAGGTATTATCTGCCCTAGATCATTCTTTATAGCGGCACACTGGCGCGGTCAACTTTATAGTATGGAGACATTTATTTCCTACCTACTGTTTAAAATACCTACCTACCATTGTAGGAAACCTACCTTACCATGTGTGTTTAGCTTAATTTAAGATCTTCTTGTGCAAGTTCCAATAAATTATTTTTGTTTCTTTCTCTTTCAAGTGTTTTTATAAAAAATTATATACTTATTTTAGTTTTACCTTACCTTTATATATTAAAAAAAAACCGGCAAATTGCGAGTCGGAATCGCACACGAAGGGTTCTGTACCAAATCATAAAAGATTTAACACAATGTACTTGATTATGGACAGTTAATTTAAAAAAGATTTTCTAATTATTCATAATGATACTGTAGTTATTACCAAGTTATTTTTTTTTAAATTGCTGAAAAAACCCATATTAAAAAAAAACCTTTATAAATCAGGGTTTTAAATATTTTTTGAATTACAGTATAATATGGTAAATAATGTACTCAAGTTTCAAATTTCTGACTTGTTTAGGGCCTGTTCAAACGACACGCGCCCGCTACGCGCACGCCACGCGCGTCAGCACCCGCTCTTTGCAATTTGTTCTGTGCGTGGTCCTCGCACAGTACCCGCACGCGTTATAGAACAAATTTCAAAGCGAGGGTGCTGACGCGCGTGGCGTGCGCGTACCGGGCGTGTGTCGTCTGAATTTGGCATTAGTTGTTGCGATAGAGCTTTTACAAAATAGTATAATATGGTACATGATATGACAGAAGTCAAATTCCTAACTTGTTTAATTGTTGCGATAGAGCCCGTACAAAAATGATCTAAAACTGACAACTTTTACGGCAGCCTATTTTTCCATTTTTGAAAATCAATCTTCCTATCCTTTTCCCAACTATCTTGGGGTCGGCTTCCACTCTAACCGGATGCAGCTGAATACCAGTATTTTACATGGAGCGACTGCCTATCTGATCTCCACAACCCAGTAACTGGGTAATACGATACCCCTTGGTAAGACTGGTGTCAGACTTTTGGGCTTCTGACGACTCGTTACGACTGTCAAAGATCCACGAATGACAGCTGGGACCAACGGCTTAACGTGCTTTCCGAAGCACGGAGGAGTCTCGGTATGTAAAGCTGGTCACCCATCCACTGACCAATCCCGGCAAGCGTAGCTTAACCTGATGGATCGACCTGTGCGGCTTTTTATTACTTAGCCACGAGCTTCTCCATTTTTGAAGATAAAAAATTAAATAAAAATTGTACTCTACTCGATAAGTTCTAGACAATGCCAGGGTAAGAACAAATATTTATCAAAATTACAAGTTTATTGTATGGGTACCGAACCCTTAAAACGATCTCTCCATCCATCGGTATTTTGCTGAAGCCTACAGCTCAGTTATTAAGACGGCCTCGAGAAATTCTGTGAATTTCAGTCACTTAACTATATTGTATTTTATTATCACATTCTCAGAAAATTATAACGAAACCGTGCACAGTTGTCATACTGAATATCATTTAAGTCTCAGACCTTAGAAATATCTTATGTGATTCGAGATTTAAGTCACACCTCTATATACAATTCCGGCGAACTAATCAGACAGGGCGGTGGGCTCGTTTAAAATGAAGTTGAACCGCTATATCTTGAACAATGGCAATAATTCTCTTTAATGGCATCTCATAAAACGTCTCACAAAACATTCGCCAGGGAAAGTGCGTCAAGTAAACACCTTGTATTGTTGAATTCCTTATCGCAAGAGGCAAATTAAAGCAAGCGGCCTGTTCCCGCAAATGAGAACAAAACAAAACGTACAAAGACAATATTTCTCTAGAGCCCGCTGGTATTTGCGTACACATTAATTGTGCAAAAATAAAGTATCTCATAAAATTAACATCAATAACGGAAATGTCAAATAACTAAGTTATATTTATGTTTTATCAGAGTAATACGAAAATATGGCTTATAAACGGAAGCGTTGTATTTTGATATCCGAAAAAATCTTTCCTACTGTAAAAGGTAATTTCGGATATCAAATACTGCTTGTCAAAATAAGATGGCTTTGGGCGATGTACGAGTAATTACCTCAGAAAAGTAAGTAAGCCAAGTTAAATTAGAACCCTTAAATAACAGGTTAATAATATTAAAATCATAGAAATTCTAATTTCCAGTACTCATGCGTGTTATAACCATAAAGGTACGGTCAAATATTTCCGTGTGGCGCCCGAGGCAGCTTTTTGGATTGTAAAACAAAATAACACAACAGCTGCGAGCTTGCCAGTGTTTGTTGTGATTTTTGCTATCTAGGTAAGAATAATTTACAGACCGTTTCATAACAGAAAATTGTTCAGGAATAAATGTAGTATATAAGTAGTTCTTTTCTGCTGCATTTAAATGTCACGGAGAGGTTTTTATGCTCATCCTGGAAGCATACAGTAAGACATCAAATAAACCTTAGCAAGATTTTAAAAAGACACGATATCATTACGGTTTACGAGTATTTTAATGTAAAGTAGATGCATTTAAATGATATCTCTATTTACCAAACCACAAGGTGCTATAAATCGAATATTTTCATCAAATAACCAATCCACCACGTTTTAAACTAAACCTCATGAATTATACAACAGTTAGCGAGATTAGTAACGTATTACCCCAAACAAGCGTTAGCTATAGCTGTACGAGTAGCTATGGGTATCTTCCGTACGTGGACAGCGCCGTACTTAGGGCACGCGTATTTAGCCAACTAATGCACTAATGCATCGTAGACCACAGTACGTTAGATAACATGGACTGAATCAACACACCAGGTGTGTGGGGTGATATACAGGCTGAATATTAATTTGTGTACCTTGACACGGCTATGTCGTATGTATTAAGCAGATTGGAGCTTCGATAATGCCGCGTTGAGCAATTCCAGGAGTTAGGGCACGGAGTACACATATTTTATTGAAGCCCAATTTATAGACGGTTGGCACGCAAATTACCTAATACAGTTTAGAGCTTGGTAAACTTACTGGGCAAAGCTCGGCCGGTATGAAAGAGAAACTCTTCTTGGACTCTTCTTGGAAACATGTTAGGGCAGATTTCTTTTAAAATTGACCTGCTGTACAATTATGGACCGTATTGGTTATGTTAAGACTCTTGTATTTTAATCAATAATGAAGCTAAGACCTCAAAGCTTTCACAGCCGGCCCCCCTCCCATATAGAAGTAGCTATCACAGGTAAAATTAGCTTACGAATCTATTTATATGCCCAGTAAAGAAAATGCCAGCAATAATAAGTGTTACCATTGGTAAGTAAACCGATTCGTTTTGTTTATAGGAACCGAGCATTACCCAGATGTCAGTCTCACATAGCACATACACGCCTGTATCTATGTTAGACTGACATCTCATAACCGTTTGAAAGTCTCATATATTCATATTAGAAAACAAAAGATAAACGCTTTTGTTTTTCTTCAGGGTAATATCGCGTAATCCAATTTTATATGTATGTTAATAAAATAAGATATTATACTTACCGACCTGTCTAGAATAGTCTTATCTTATATTTCGTTTCATCTCTAGGTTATATTTATATAACCGCAGCAAACACTTCGACCGCCGTCAAATACCTTCTGAAAATAAATAACAATACAATAACTAGAGACAAGTACGGTTGGAGACGTCTCGTCTGAAAGATTTGAATAAATTGAACGAAACAAAATGAATTTAATATCTGCTATTGTTTTCTATTCTAACCCTTAATACCTAAATACGTGTCTATTCTAAAACAAGAGCAATAAAAAATACTATACAGCCAATATTTCACTTAAAATTTAAAGTTGAATGGACCCATCGTGATAAGTCTTCGAAATTGTTTGAAGAGCTCCTCCAGTAAATTTATGACATTCATTAGTCTAGTTGAATACGACACTTCTTTGAAAGACGCGAAGATGGCACTAATTGTAAGGATCCCCCAATTTGTCACAAAAATTGTTCCTCGTAATATCCCCGCTGTATGGGAGCGGAACATTTATTGTAATAAAAATCACTTTCAATTTAATGTACCGGTATTAATATAATTGCTGGCATTATTGCTGTACCTGTATTATGTTTAATTTAATATGGAGAAGATAAAATATAATAAGGTGAAATCGGGGTTTCATTGAATTATTTGTTTGCATACAAAAAGAATATTTCATTAATATTCAACACGCAACACCAATAAAAAAAATATTATTATGGTTTTGTTTTTGTACAAATTCAATTTTCAATACCGAGTACAATCACTGTGAAAATTCCAGTAGAGATTCGCAAAAAATCGCATCCGGAATAATACAGGGAAAACATATTTCGCCGAAATTATTTAATACTTCAAATATTTTTTGCTCCAAAAATACACGGAGCTGGTTAATTAGCGGCGCCGGCGTCGCATCTGTTGAGGAACGTTAGTAATTGTGGCCGAGTTATGGGCCTCGTTTATTTTAACTAGAGAAAACCCTGCCTTCATTTCCTTACATTTGTTTAAAGTTTGCTGACCCTCGAGACCTAAGTAAAGTTCTGTTTTAGGCAAGGTACCTACTAGCAATTCCTTCGAGGGCTTAGTTGAAAGCAGGACAGAGTAGGTCGAAGAGTACTAGTAGAAATCTTTTTCCACTGTTTCTTGTTACCAGAAGACCTGACCAGAAGTTATTTTTGTGCCGGTTAGATACTGAGCAAAAAAGTGAAAAGCATGAATTCTTCATTCTTGTAGTGTATAACTACAAGAATGAAGCATTCATGCTTTTCACAATGTCTTTGTAGGTCAGTGGCGTAAGTATCTCTCTCCTTTCTACGATTTCTTTGCCCTTGCATTTTCAAGTTGATTTTTATACTCCCAGAATGGAATCTTCTCCTCTCATTAACACTTTCCACTCCACTTTTCATAGAACTCATACGCCATGCCACCAAACATATTCGAAGTGAACCCTCCGGGAGGGTTTGGGCATTACGTTTGCGATAGACGGACAAGGGCATTAGGTTTAAAACCGTGTTATAAAACACTGTAAAACCGAACCGAAGGAAGTAAACTCTCGTTTACTTCCGTCGTAATACAGTGTTTTGTGAAAGAAACAGTGAAAAAAATGAACTTGTATTTTAAAACCCACACAGTTACTAATAAATCGTGTTAAAATATACATCAGATTTTATTTTCATGGTTTAAAATGCTATATTCACTAAGAAAAACCTATTTTTAAAATGAGCCCTCCGCGAGGGCTCCCGGCATCTCATAAGCGACTAGGTGACCCCTTCAGGAGGGCTCCCGGCACTGAACGTGTTAACAAGCGTGTTAAAACCGCAGTCTTTATTCCACGTGGCTGTGAGTGCAGTTTCTGAACAAACCACCCCATTTTCTTACAAAGACAACCACGTTCGTCGCCTTTATTAGCGGCTCGAAGGGCTTAATTATAATCACAAAGCTGACGTCATATCCACTCCTTATTTTCCCTGAATTAGATAAACTAGGAACTGGGATTACTAGCGAAAGGGCTAATAGAATTAGATCGCCGCAGATAATAAGCTATTAAAATAATACTTTATAAGAGGCTTATAATGCAATTTGTTAACGGAACGATTTTAGCCCGAGCAGAGGAGATAAATCCGGACTAATTATACGAAAGCCCCAGTCTGTCCGAGTGGATTGAACTATACATAAAATATAGTTAGTTATGCTTGGAGTTAATTAAACACTGCGTTTTAAACGTCTGAAGTAGTGACAGTAGTCAGTTTAGGTGTTTATACGGTCTTGCTAAATACCAGATTATCGGACTGTGAGTTGAACATCAAAACCCACCAAGTAGTTTTATATTTTATGGTTTAAGAACTTTTTTTCTCAAAAAGAATTACATTCTCTTATATAAGAAAAAAACTTATTTCTAATTAGTACATCAGGCGACGCGACGGTTACACAACAAAAATATGTTAGATTAGTACAGTACTCGCAGACAGCTTAAAATTTTAAGTTTATTTAGAGTTTTGAAAGTATACATGGATTTTTGGTCTTTTACATTCCGAGGCAATTTATTGTAAAGCTATGCTCCTTTATACAGAATTAGTACTCCTGCCGTAGTTTGATCTAGGCGCGCGCGCAACGCTATGTCATTTGCTTGTCTAGTTCTGTATCTGTTTTTTATTTGTGATTGTTTTGTAAGAGTTATTTGTGTGTGTATGTTTTTGTTTAAAATTTTATGTACGAGTAATTTCATGTAATTTTATGTACGTGTCACATTTTATGTAAAAGTGATTCCGATATCCTATTTACAGAATAAACAATTTCATTTCATTTCATTTCATTTCAAAGACTCGCAAGTACCTACTGAAACTAATTCTGCTATTTCAGTAATATAACATTTGTAGAAAAATTTCGTACGGTTCTGAAATATTTTACTGAACAAGAAAACGTTTGGCATCCTGCTACGAAAGTCCTTAATTTTCTATGTACCGAAGAAACTTTTTTTATGCTCAAGAACTTTTTGGTACGGTAGGTTCTAAAATTCTTCCAGATGGCATAGCACAGACTAATAATAATTATTACAGTTACTTACGTTCCTACGCATTCGGTGGAAATGGTCGTTATTTACACGTTATTAATAATAATTGTGATTCTATATATGCTAGAGACACATCAAAGTTTAATGAGATCATCCGAAACTTCGTATGAGAACAACTAACTTCTGAAACACACAAGTTCATGTACCGTAACTTCCAATAATATTAGCAAAATAATCAAAAAGAGTTCTCCAAACCCAATTTCCGCCATTGTCCTGACGCCGAAACCACAGCGGCAACCACCCTAACAAATCGCATCGAACGAATTAATTTGATCGCACTAATGTAAAAAAACACTCTTTTTTGACGAGTGTTTTTCACGTCAAAGCCACGGACTACTGGCTGCCATGACGGTTGAGATAGGTCTGAAGCACCGGGGCTCGGCTCTTCTCGTTAAATTTTCACATGCACTTGACGGCGAGACCTGGCTTACGTTAATTATGAAATCTCATTTGTGAGTGAACCTACACGTTTGAGTAATGGCTCCTGAAATGAGAAGTTCGAACGTAAAAGTTTTAATTTAAATAACGACACGAAATTATGAAGGAGATTGTGCTTTGATTATAATTGAAATGTTTTATAATTAACTCGGATTTATTGCTGAGCGATTTGCGTAGATTTGCCGGGACTTATTCGGTATTAGGTTTGGAATCTCATTACTGCCTAAAGTAAAATGGACGACTATAATATTTTTGTTTCATACTCAGTAGAACCACGGTAGACGGTAGGCCAACTTCATAGAAACGGACGAAGCGCGAGCTATACCTACGCGCCTCGATCGAGGTATGCGCGAGGTACGCAGACAGTCGCGTCTGTGCCGCAGTAACGAACGAACGGTGTGTTGTTTTTTTGACAATAACCGCGCGATTTTTACACTAAAAATAAATTCAAGTACATATTTAATATGACGGGTAGGATATATTGTTGCTGTTTTTGGTTGCATGAATTTGGCAATAACGCATCCAGAGATAACTTTTTTTAGATTACCTGGAAACTTTGAAAGGTATTATTATTAACAAACAACAACAACAAAATTATTTTATAGTCTTACTATAAAATAATTTTACTTACTGGTAGGTAGGTACATATTGTGTGTATTTTTAATGGATAAGTATTTCCTTTTATCTCCCGAAAAAAAGATGTCTGGATTAATAAATAAAGTGAATAGAGTAAAGGAAAGTGATAACACGAGTGAAATAGGTAGTTATAGGAGGTTCATGAATTAATACGGTAGGTACGCTTGTTTTAAAACCTCGGGCATTTGTGTTTTGTTTTGTTATTCAATTCACAAAGTATTTTATTTATTTGTGTAGATAAAAAAAGTATATTTACAATCACAAAACTAAATGGAAACACAAAGTAGGCAAATGTAATTAAAATACTAGAGGCGGGCAGCCCTATCGCATGTTTACGTACCGCGCGGCTGTAGGCATTTATTTCTAAGATATGGCTTAGTTATTCTACCGTCTACCGTGGTAGAACCTTCATAAGCAGGCTTGACCTTAGCCGCCGGGCATTCCGACCGTAGTGAATACAGACTACAGAGTATACAGTTATCAGCTTTTGCAAACTGTTACAGTTTTATTTTAAGATTTTCCATACATTTTCTCAGTTTTCTCTTTTGTGTTCTATTTTTCCCTGCTCTACCTATATTTATCATATCCAGGTAAATTTATTAAATTCTGGAAAATGACTTAGCAATAATTATGATATACATGTAGTTTTAAATTTGTCCTCGTACCTACACACAGCTCCATTAGGTTCTTACCCCCCCAAAAGACATGTGCGTTCAAATCCGTGATAGGCCCAAGTTGGTTTTTGTATTTTGCAAAAACATTTTATTATATTTAATGTATTTTTTTAGTGAATAATTTACGAAACTACATTCAATTTCTAAATAGACTGGAGGAAACAAGACCGCTTGCCGTGCATAAGATTATCGTAGGCACGAAATGCATTATTTGTATATTTCTTTAAATAAAGTAGTTTTCTACTTTGATTTAGTAATATTTAAAAAGAATTTAAAAATTAAATACATTAATAATCATTTATTATTGCTATTATTTAACAAAACTTTGATCTTATTTCACTACAAAGATAATACTATATAATAATATTTACTTATTAAAAATAATGGGTAAATCGTAGTTGTTTACTCTTCATTCACATGGGCTCGCTGGCTAGTTCGTCAAACTGCCGGCATGAGTCTGACGACGTTCGGTGATGTGATGGTTTGAAACGAAATCGAAACAATAAAGTCTTTTTGAAGTATTCATTAGATTAATCGTAACGATAGCAGTGTAACATTTTAAAACTTGAGGGGTTAACACATACTGACGCTGGCTGTACACTGAACTGATAATCAATATTATAATTCTCTCTAAAAGCTATTCCAGGAAGCAATTTTCACTCTAAAAGTTTCCTGAAACCTGAACTCTCCAAACAACTAGTTAATCACCTGATAAAAGTTAGTTTATGAATTATTTTGTTGTTTATTTAACTTTATCATTAACCGTATTTTGAATGTTCTGTATAAGTTTATGTTTTAACGTTAAATTAACGAGAGTTTCAGTTAAAATGTGATTCGAACGACACCATTTTTAAATTACCTCATTATATTTTAGTCTCATCGAGGCGTACCTATATATAGTAATATAATAGAATAATAACCCTTCTCTTTGCGTTCCCCGCATCCTTCTGAGCAGAAGCGAAACCTTATTAGTTCTTTACATGAAAGACCTTTCAGGGTAATGCGGGCTGAATAAAAAGAGAACACGGGCGGAGCTCGGAGTGATAGATCGGTAACGAAAATTATTTGCCGATTCTTTGAGCGTTTAGTGAACTGTTTAGAGAGATCTTTCTAACTATAGAAAATGGAACACATTAAAGAGCCTTTGGTGCCGTAAAAAATCAACGTTAGTCTCCATACATCAAAAACTTGCTTGACCTACTTATTTTTAGTCACGATAAACACAATTTTGTGGGATGTCAACTTACAGTCCATTGATATCATTGGTTAAAACAAAACATCCAAATCTGTTCAGCCGTTTTAGTGAAAGCGTAACAAAGAAACAAAGTCACTTTCGCATTTATAGTTAAAAGATGTCTTCGCGCTAAGCGTATGCGCGAAGCGTACGTCGAACGTATAAACTGCGCAAACATTACGTTTACGCCGCGTTTAACCTACACCAAAGGCTAATATTAGGGTGCTTTCGCATCTGTTTATTCGTCATGTAAAAGGCACTTTTGCCTCATTTATAATTAAAATTGTGGTATACGAACATTTTATAATGAATGGTATTTATTAACGGCATCCATTGTTGCCGTTCACGCGTCACTTGGCGCTGCCCGTCTGCTAATTAATTTTTGCAAGATTAATCGATGTATCATCTAATATCGTTGCAAAGGTTCGAGCTCAGACAGAACAATGTTCGAATTTTTGAACATTTCGTTGAAAGTTAGGGAGGGGCCAGACTAGCGTTTTGGTAAACGCCACTCAAAGTGAATCGCCAAAATAAATAATGTTGCATTTGCAGTAATACAATATTTGGGTTTCTTTGAGGACTCAAAACGAAGTATCATAAATTACCTACTCGGCAAATGTGAGCGGCGAAAATGACGTTCATTTATTTTGGACTACGCCTTAAGGCCATCGCCTATTATAACAGCACCGCTCCAGCACGGTAGCGCCCCGGCACCGCCTCGGAAAATGCGAAAACGCGCCGGAAGCAAGGCGACCGCTCGCTGCCGGCACGCCACCAGCGAGGTAACAGTTTATTGTTTATTCACAAGCAAGACGTCACCGTGCGGACGGCGAGGTGTCACCGCGCTTACGGCGAGGCGTCACTCCGCGGACGGTGAGGCGCCGGCGAGCGGGCTCCTCGCTTGAAGCGTGCTGTCGGCCCGACGGGTGCAGCTCGTGGGCCGCTCGCTGCCGGCGAGCCGTCCACTATTTTGTTTAGCCATCGTAAAATAGACTTTAATACATTTGACTTAAAGTCCTAACTTGATCAACAAGTTATTTGCCGTGTCGGAGAGCGATGACCTTTAAGCCTCGTGCAGACAGATACGATGCGACACCTGCCAATGTACTACCGTGAAATTGTCTGAGAAAATTTCTCAGACAATTTCACGGTAGTACATTGGCAGGTGTCGCTAGAGTCACGTCGCGCCAGTTGGCACGAGGCTTTACATTTCGTAATTAAACAATAATTTTGATTACGGGTCATGCAATAAAAATTACTGTTCATCAAAAAAAAAAAAACTACCCTACGAATATTTTTCAGTTTCCATATAAAAATTAGACCGCTATCACTTACTGAATACAATATTTTTCCTCTCAGATGATGGCGGCATTATTTTGTATCTCGGACGTACTACTTCCTTGGACCGGGATAGCCGACCAACATGATAGATGGCCTCCTCCAACTGATTTTCCTTTCTGCGCTATGAAATTTTTCAACTTAAACGATAAGGGCGCGCCGCAATTTTATGCCCTCCTATAAATATAATAATGATTTATAACACCATTTATACCGTCTGGACTAGTCAAGGGTTTTCGATATAAAGTGTCGCCTTCGATACGCCAACGGTAACTTTAATTCAAAAAGTGGTAACTACTTGCGAACTCAGTCAAGGACTGAATAAAAGGCCCGACTGGAACAAAGGCCACTTGGGAATAATAATTAATAATCGAACACAAAGGAAAGTCTGGGAATACGAAAACTGCGCAAATTTATAACGAGGTTATATGTCTTTTATATTTAATGTTAGCTCACTATTATGTAGCAATCTCGGTACTTCCTTCCTAAAATGTTTCATTACCCAGCAACTGGGGAGGCTAAATTGCTTCTGAGTCTAAATAAATTATTACTTATATACTTTTGTCCAGTGGCCCAGTGGGTAACGGGCCCGACTTACGAGTTGTAGGTTGTGGGCTCGAACCCAGGCAGGCACTTTAAATTGTGTACCACTACTCTCAAAACGGTGAAGGAAAACATCGTGAGGAAACCGGCATCTACCAACCCGCACTGGGCCCGCGTGGTAGATTACAGCCCACTCCCTCTTGAAGAGAGGAGGCCTGTGTCCCAGCAGTGAGAACATTGTAGGCTGATTATATACTTTTGGGTGTTCACAGTGTTAAAAAACTTAAATTATTCTTTAGGTATGTTTTCGTTACGTGATTTTTAATACCCAATATTTGAAAAATAAGAGAGTGTACATTAAAAGAAAAACCCTTTTACTCTTCATATAATTCATATTGTATCATTAGTAACTACCCACGCCCATGGTCTTTCCAAGTCCTTCGTCCTGGGCGCTGGTCCACCTACTCACTCTTTCTGCCTACTTTCGAGTCCCGAGCACTTTACGAACTCGGTATTCATGAAGTAAAATTAATATACAGTAGCTCAAAATGTACGATGTTTTATTTTAATTGAAGCCCACGCGGATGTATAAAAAGTTCAACGTAGTTTGAGCCCAAAAATATAATTTGTTTGTGAACGCTGCCACCTCGCTATCCACCTTTTGATAAAAAATATATTTCTGCACAGTACTTTATTTTCAGTGACTGACTACCCGCAGGATGTCAGGATTTCGAAACAAGGTGTAATCTATCGTGTTGACGTGATTGCGTATTAAAAATTGTTTCACTGCAATATGTCATTTTCAACGAACATAAATTGTGTATCCAATGAAACACGTAAACGTGTGTCATTTATATGAACCTATAAATAAATTTCGGATGTGCGGATCTCGCTAAAACGTCCCTACACAAATATATAGGGGTCGCAACGCATTAATCTTCCCTTCATTTGTACAATTGTGCCGTGTACCGCAAATATTTAAAAATTCTATTAGAAAGGACCTTGTTGTCAGCAATAATAAAGTCGTAAACGGCTTGAAAGAGTTAGAACGAAATTTTAATCTTGATGTTTCTTTAAAACAAAATTATTTATTTAGTCTTTTCAAACATCCAGTGTCAAGTGTGGCTTAAATCGTATTAATATAAAATGGACGCCACATTTCGTAACCGAAAAAGGTGATACATAAACCAAATTATTTACGCCCAAGCGGACTAAATGCGAAATCTATCTGCAGTACTTTTGAATAAATGTTGAATTTTTTTATGTATAAATTTCACATGCAGCAAAAATGTCAGGACGGAAATTGTAGAGCAGTGAAATATGGCGCCCAGCTGCAACGGCTAATGAACTCGTTTCATTTTACTAATATTGTGCATCATGTCCGACACATTAAAATGCTCTCGCTTTACAGACGCGGGTTAATTTGTAAATTGACGTGCGTATTTGTAAATTACTAGACCATCATGATCCCGGGCGTGTACATAATGTTTGATGCCTATTCACATTTAGATGAAGTATTCAGTATTCATGTTATGTTTATTTGTGTAACTTTAAAGTGGATGAAGTAGTATTATTAATTAGGAAATACTCTTATTTCTTTGACGTGAATCTACTACATTTTTAATGATGTTTCCCCTTATATTTATACTAGTACTCGTTGCATGAATGTAGGACCACTATAGGTCAAGTGTACTCGAGTGCATAGGTGTGCCTATTAGCCGATGTTATAAAAAATATATCCCACATTTTTTTACTGCTTCTTTACATACCGAGACTCCTCCGTGCCTCGGAAAGCACGTTAAACCTCGTTATTACGGGTCTTCAGAAGCCTGAAAATCTGACAACCAGTTGTACCAAGGGGTATCGTATTATTAGTAGATAGGCAGTCACTTCATGTAAACTACTGGTATTCAGCTACATCCGGTTAGACTGGAAGCCGACCCCAACATAGTTGGGAAAAGGCTAGGCAGATTGACTGATTTTTTTTCTGCTGAAAGTCAGAGCAGAGTCAAGACATGAATTGTTATTTATGAGAATTGTGCACAGTTATTGTTAAAGCCAAACAATTATCATGCTAATGGTCCCTTGTTACCTTTAACCTTTGCTACGGCGTAGAGGTACGACTACGGATGACTCAGCCTCCTACAACAATTGCTTTAGAAAGTAAACGACTTCCAAGGCAAATTGTGTAGACGTGACTCCAAAAAACTTCCATAAAATTGCATCTTGCCGTCTTCAATTGTCCGCTAAAAGCAATTTATATTTCTGGCGGCCTCGCCCGCGATCCCTTACTTGTATTTAAGTAGAAATGGTTTCTAAAAATCATAGTGGTTTGTACCATCGCAACCTTTTGATCTCAGTCGGAGTTCGGACACAAAAGTTCCTCCCGCCGAGTTCAACAATAGGTTTGCGGAAAGATTAATCGTCGGAAGAAACCCTCTAAGCCGGAGAAAACAATTTTTCATCTTTATCAAAACGTTGAGTGCGAACCGTTGCAATTAATGTATACTTATCTATATCGCTATGCTGTTGTTCGGTCGTTAGATGAATACGTCAAGATTGTCGTAAACAATTTGTGACATTCGTGTCAGCAGCGATCAGGCACCAACTTTATATAAAGAAAGTAGTCACTCGATACTGCCTCGTTGGTCTAGTAGTGCAGCATGAGGTCCTGGGTTCGATTCCCAGGTTGGGCAAAGTGTTATTGGGCTTTCTGAAACAAATTTCTTAGTAGCAGCCCAGAGTCTGGATTTGTGCTCGGTTGATAGCAAAAGGCTCGCCCCCTATCACATGGGACATCACTGGGTGGACATCAAATGTGGGTGTACTATGTATATAGGTACGAAAATCCTTTACGATGTGAGATCAGCATAAACTGGAAATGTATAGCTTGATGTGTAGCCGTGTGTACACCTCTGCCCAACCCTACGGAGAAACAAGGCGTGATGTTATGTTATGAAAGTTTCAGTTCAGTCAAATGTATTTACTCTACCTACCTTCCTATTCCACTAAAATATCACACACACATGGCCTTTAGCAATCTTTAAGAATTCCGTTGACTGCAGTGAAATTCTATTAATGGAATGCAAATTCTAATATAGTGACCGGTATAAATTTCTTAGTTTATTTCAATGAAATCTTCGGGAAATGAGACCGTGCATTGGTTACCGACCTATATTATTCTATGAGGCAATTGCAGATACTCTATTCCCATAGTGTATTTAAACTTTACGATTTCTTATAGGTAAGAGGACTACTCTAGAAAACCTTAAAGTAGGTCAAATACCTAATACGCCTTCACAGAAGTCAGCTGATAGTTTTACGAGTGAGTCGTATCACTTTCAAGGAAACTGCTGCAGTCTGACCACCGCTACTAAACTAAAGGGAAGGCTACCGATATCTTCAAGTTAGACCATCTAAGTTTCCACTTTACTGGCTTCTGACCGCTTGTAACAACTGCCATAGATTATTAACTAGAACCGATCTATGTACTCTTGAAATTTATAACCTGATATTGTACCTACACACCTGAAAATTATCCTCAAATTCAACCCCATTACTCGATCTACACAGTAACTAATGTGTGGCCTTTTCTGTATTCAAACTTTTTTAGACACACAATTCCACGTTTCCCAGTTATGTAAGTATGTTACGTCATTGTCAAAAGCAGGAACGATCAACAATTTTCCTGGGAGTCTTACCCAGTAACTGGGATGTGAAGGCAAAATACTTGTAATCAGCTGCAGCTAGTTATTCTCAAAGCCGACCTCATTATAGTTGGGAAAAGGCTAGGTAGATGTGTGTTACGTCATTGTCTAAACTTTTAATCCAATACTGCTCCACATTTAATTGAAACTGTAGGTGCGAGACGAGATCGTGACGATTGCTAAATGAGTTAAGTTACAGTTTCGCACTATAACCGCCAACTGATGCCGGGCGATAACGAACACCCGTCGGCCAGCTGTTTCGGGGTCATCCATTACTTCTACCTATTTATTACTTTAAAACTGTATCGGAAAATATACCGAGGGGAGTTTATGAACGCGGCCTGTATTAAAAACTAAAAGTTGTGTACGATTCTGTCACAGTTTTAATGGTAAAAAGGCTTTCTACTAAACTTTCTCTGCCTACATTTCATCTGGGGAACAAAGACTAATATCATCTAACACGTTACCAGGGGGCCAAGTCTACTAATTTACAAACGTCACAATGGTCTCCCGATTGTTAGTTTTTGACAGATTTGCCATACAACATCTGTCAAAAACTCACCATCGCGAAAGACCATTGTAACGTTTGTAAATTAGTAGACTTGGCCCCCTGCACGCTTAGCATGACAAAATAAAAACAACGGGTTTTGTGATTGTTTATCTGTCATTTTGTCTATTCTTCCGTCCACAAAACCCGTTTCTTTGGTTGTCATGCTACGCGTGCTGAACGAAAGTATATTTTGATTTTTATTGCAATTAATACTGGCGATCTGAGGTAGATTATGTGTATTGATCTATAGAATATTGTATAGTTATTAAAAACGACTTCATAACCGACTGCTCAAATACCAATGCCATTCCCGTTAAGTTATAGCCCGAAAAAAATAAAAACATCATGAACCGAAACAAAATGTTGAAGTCAAAACAAACCGAGCAATTGCAAATGGCCTCAGTTTATTCCTGAAACCAGGAGCAAACACCGAGCGAGCAAGTTCATCATTTACAGCAACTAGTTTCTCTTAATTGACTATTTAAAGTTCAGAACTAAGAAAAGTAGCTGCTGGAACATTTTGCGTCCTCATTTACTAACCGCAGACGACGAATATTAAAACCAATGTAAACTAAAATGCATCCAAAGAGGAAACCGACGTAGTAATCGTAAAAATAAAAATTAATGGAAACATGAAACGAATAATTTTATCGGAACCCAAATGATCGTTTGCGAGTTTATTTCTTTTTTGCCAATCGTTTGAAATAGGTGCACGGCAAAGTTTCCGCAATACTGGTGGGTAAGTCAACAGTTTTTAAACGTCAACTCCTAATGAGTTCACCAACTCGTATTCGAAAAAGGTACCTATTTGTAACTTATTTAAAATTTTATAAATCTATAGCTGAACGTTAGCCTTTTTTGAAAATGAGGTAATGCCCTAAGGCACTAAATAAATGAAAGCGTCTCTTCCATTTTTAAACCTATCTATATTTTGTGCTAACGAGTCACGCCCAACTCTCCTGCCAAACGGTACTCGGTCGCAATTACGGCAATTTATTTTTCCGGAAGGACTATTTATTAAATTAACATCCATTTGCCTCCTACAAAGGTTTCTGTTATATTGGTCAAAATGAATAAGGAAAGCTCGCTATTTTATTTAATTCATTAGGTGTTATCATTCACTCCGTTTCATCTTGTTTGGTACAATGTTTTTGACCATAATTAAATCAACTTTGTTAATTAAATAAAGTGAATTATACAAAGAAGTCTGGATATTTCATTTCTATAGGTAACCTTTGTATTGTGTCCACAACAAAGAACGGGTTAGTCCCACAAACTTCCTTTGTATCCTGCTGAGAATAAAGTTATCGGTTTGAAATACACTGCGGGGGTGTAGTGTAATACAACTTTCAAGATGGCACAATAAAAAACTAGATAGATCAACTGTAGCTTAGTAAAACAAAGTTAACATAATATAAACTGAGATGTTATCAGCTGTAAAGAATATTTTTCTCGATAAAACGTTGTGATAATGTTGTGTCAAATTGGTTGAGGGGCGACCGTAACTGTAAGGAGCAAACTGACCGTAATACACAGCGCGATTGTTGTAAGTTTCTTCAGCGGCCGTCGTTAAAGGGTAGGCGTAGGCGGTGTAAGGAGGCGGCGACACATTGCCGTGCGATCAAAGTTCGCTGTAGGCCGGCCGCGCTCTCACGTTTAATTCAATTTGGAATCCCGCCAGATTTCGAATTTGCTGCCGGCGTGTCCTTTAAATAATAGAATAGCCGACTCACATAAAAGTAAAGGTCTGCTTAACATTTTACTACCATAAAAGCCTCAACCACATAAAGGATTTCCTTTACAAAACATTACGATACACAGTCGTATTTCTTTAGGGAATTTATCGTCGTTTGTATATTACGAAAACGCTTAATTAACGACTTTTGCGAATCAAATAAAACCACGTAATATAATTAAATTATACTCGGTCCTCGACGAGATAATTAGACGGCCCACTTTATTCACAGAGACAATAACGATGCCTCAAAATCGCGCTCACACGTATAATGATAAAAGTGTTGAGTGGTCTCAGTTATTATCTGTGTTATTTTCTCATGTTGTAAACTAAAGCAGGCTATAACACTTTGTTACTTCTGCCATTGCTCTCGCCACTACGTGCTGCGGCTTTGTGTAAACTACAATCGTTCGTTTTTTTATAGAGCAGCTTATCCTGTTCAAAGGTAAGATAAAAAGAAAGAGTCTAGGCTATTTACTTTGTTTGTTTATCTCTACGTTCGCATTTAATTGTACAATTTATAATACAAACATGTGTGTAGGTACATTATGGTAATTTTAAACACACCAAGGGTTGACAGTACGACAGTTTAATAGACATTATTTTAAACAGCAAACATTTCTAGAAACAGATGTTACTCACAAAGTGGGGCAGGTGTTCGTGCAATATCAAGTAGCAGCGTTAAACCTAGTTTGTGTGTCGGTCACGAATCACAAGATTAAGAGGGCAAGTCTCAACAAAAATAAGACTTAATTAAAAGTGGAAAACATTCTCATTTCCCGCGTCCCGACATATTTTCGCTTGCGACGTGAGAGTAAGAAATCTTGCCGAAACGGACGTTTTCTCCAACAGTACGGTTGTAGATTTCGAGTTAGTAACAAATGCTTTAACGTTTCGATACAAGTGGAAGTGCTAAATCTTATAACGTAAATCACGCTGCAGTATAGAAGCTTCCAGCAATTTGGAGAATAAATCCGTACCTCCGTTTGTGTTCGCAACGTCAGGAGGGTGTTGCACTTGAATAATTGAAAGATCGTCCTGCTCAGCACCTGCGAGATTTCTCAAATATCTGATACATTCATACTTAGCTACAGTTAAACTTGTATTACGAGAAATACCTACATACTTTTAGTGTGTCGATCAATCAATCTTCCTAGCCTTTTCCCAACTATCATGGGGTCGGCTTTCAGTCTAACCGGATGCAGCTGAATACCAGTATTTTACATGGAGCGACTGCCTATCGGACCTCCACAACCCAGTAACTGGGTAATACGATACCCCTTGGTAAGACTGGTGTCAGACTTTCGGGCTTCTGACGTCTGACGACTCGTAACGACTGTCAAAGATCCACGAATGACAGCCAATGATGATGTCTGACGATATAACCAAGAGTCCGAAGTAAATCCCAGAATGAATATAGGTACCTATGTGGCGACAATTTGAAAAAAAGAACGAATAGTAAGAAAAATATTTAGGATTTTTCTATTTGTTCTACTTTCCCAGGGGGATTTAAAGACAAACTACAAGTACATGGACACTTGGGGAACACAGTTCTATCGGAATTCTTATAGCTAGGTGTAAAACGATTACCTGCAACGGTAGAGCGCTGTTTTATTAGGTAAAATATATTGTTGAACTCGCAATAAATAACTGACGTTTTCAGTGTTCTAGCGACCGATAAATTCCATTATATTTACAAGTGAAAAATATAGATAAAATATTTCGCTGATGTAAGTGCTCAATGCCAAAAACACTCAATGGACGCGGACCGCGGTTTCCCTTTGTTTCCAGAGGCACGTTAAATCTGCTTGCATTGCTATTTGAAGGCAGACTCGCCAAACCGTCCTGTTTGCGTTCGAGAGAGATTTTCGTTAAACCCAATTTGATCGAGCGTGTCTGTACTTAAATACTTTACCCACAATAGCTGCGGATGCATTAAATTTCATAGTGTCTAAGTTACGAGCATAGTGCATAGTGTTTGCTCTAAGCAAACTACTTGCTCTTACGTCATATCGAATTGAAGTGAACTTTAGTTCCATGTGTTCCTTATTATCATAGCTTAAGCGTAGTTTAAATATTCGGTGAATAAAAATTACATTTCCAGGTGGTCTGGCTGATTCAGCAGGGTAATAGCGTAACACACATAAAATGCCAACTGCCATAATGGGTTTCATTTTGACAGTTCACCCACGTTCATTGCGTTACTTACCTTGTTGAGCAGACGCATTTTTCGAACCTATGAAGCAATTGGTTAGCAATATCTTTCAGAAGTCTCAGATTGTGATAGAAAGTGTGTTACGCAATTAGGGAGCAGGTTGTAAATAAATTGTCAATATTGCTACAACCAAAGAAAAAAATGTGGAACCCAAACATAGAGGTGCAAGTCTCAAAAATGCATTCACAAATGTGCACCACAGCTATCCAACAAAACAAGCTAAAATATAGCGCCAAACGGAGCGACCTAAAGCCAAAGCGTGAAACTGACTTTGAAATTCAAAAACGCTTTGATGTGCCGATCCGACCTCAAATTGTTGACTAAACAGACCGTCTCCGTTCACGGGCATTTTTAGACGCGTTTGTGTTGATTGCGGCCGTCACCCACACAGAATTTTATTTCACACAGTGCACCGAAATGGCGGGTGTTTGCACAAAATATGACGATATGAACATTCGCGGCGCACAGAGGTGCAAGCGTTTTCTGGCGGAATAGAAAAATGTGGAGCATGTTGACCGACTGATGGCCTTGCATTTTTTTATGTAAAAGATGTTGTTTTAACATGCGTATGTGGATGCCAGCAAAATTCCTCTGCAATATACAGCTGCTACACACATGCTGCAGCTATGCTATAAGAAACAAACCAACAAAATCTCCGCCAGTTGAATAAAGCCTTCCCAAATGTAATAATAGTGTCTATTAAAATAGTTGTCTATCCATTCAATTAGAGTCAAACTACCTTACATTTGGAAAACAGTGGTCGTCAGCAAACTCATTATTACGCGCAATTACCATCCGGAAATCGGGGGCCGGTTGAGAAATAGTTGATAACGAAAACATTTTAGACAAAATAGTTGTTAAAGACAAGTCAAAAACTCATTAAACGTTGTTTGCAATGTATCGAATGGTACAGTTTAAACCGTTGGAGTACCCAAGAATTTGCGTTGGAAGTTCCGAACTAACATTATACGTTGAATGAAATAGTTTAAACCGACTTTAGTTTGTTAAGCGCTTCGCGTAATAAGCTCTATTCGGTGTAATTAATTTGTAATTGTTCGAGTATTTATAACGCGGGAGTGATCTGTGGTTTTGATATTGTTGTGACAATGATTGATGCGGCAATTGAACAAATATTTAGGCTCGGTTTAGTTTAAATTCATACCAATGTTAATGAATTAAATTGGCTCTAGTTTTTATTTCTGCGCCTACTAGTCAACTAGCTGCGCCCCGCGCTTTCACCCGCATTAGTCTCGATCCCGTGGGAACATCGGATAAAAAGTATCTAATGTCCTAATTCAGGTTATGGTCTAGCCATGTACCAAATTTCATCCAAATCTGTTCGGCCGTTTTAGCGTGAAAGCGTAACAAACAAACAAACTTACTTTAACATTTCAGCCAAAAGACGTCAACTGCTGAACATAGACCTCGGGACCAATCACCGCCACTTCGACCGATTTTGTGCTTCCCGCGTACTTTCACATTTATATATGTATAATATATAATATATATTATACATAATATAAGTAGTTAGGATTTACTTCGTCGCCTTCAACGACTGCATTTAACATAATCCTCTGTCTAGTAGAATATCATGTGAGAATAATAACTTGGTCGCTTTGCTTGGCGATACCGCTAGGGAGTGGCTATTTTCATATTTATAATCATGATTTTATATTCGAATATCTCATCTTACCTAAGCAATTTCGGCAAGCATCTATCATTCAAACTAATTCAGAGATTAAGAAAATATGTCATCATAGAAATCAGGACTAGTCTAGAGAAACTCAACACATGCGAAAATACAATTTTCCATAGTGATAGTAACCAGCCCATTTTATTATTTCATAAACGCTGAAATTATGCAACATATCTAAATTGGTATGCAAATAGGGAATTTCTTGAATAAATAACGTGGCTATCCTCACGGGTTGGCCGGACGGTCGCCGGCAAACAAGTGGACAACAAAGCAGAAATGTAAACGGTATTTTATTGTGCAAGATACAGTTACACTGCTCCAATGCACTGATGTAGAGAGAATGGATGAGACAAGACAGAGGCGCCCTTTTGGAGTTCTTCCTATATCCCAGTCTTGATAAGTGAGCATTCCTGGTTCCTGGTGGTGTAGCCTTATCCATTTTCATTTTTTGTCATCCCAAATTATTTTGTTATGGTCTGCAAAACCAGGCATTCATTTATTTTCATAAAAAGGATACTTAGATTTCACAATGTGTGAACAAATCCATCATCCATTAACATACGACCATTTACCAGAAGTGTCCTACTTGCAGCCATAAGTAATTTTAAAATATCTAGCAATAGAAAGCACAAGTGAAGTTAATGCTTGCTTTGATAATTATCAATGAAGTATAAAGAACTGCCTACTTGATTAGGTACCTCATGGATTGAATTACCTTTTATAATCAATTCAATCGTGAAGACTTTGTAGACGAAGAGTTAAGTACTTAGGTATTTGTGAAATAAAACGATTTGACGCATACCCAAGTTCAACATAACATGGCGCTGACCAGGGCTTGACCGACGAGAGGGTATTTAAATACTAAACATGAATAAATAGTAGGTTATTGATATAAACGGAAACTCTTCATCAGACGAAATTTTTCTGCTCTAATTAAGGAATATGAATGCAAGAAATAACGAGTTCTCATTTAGAAAATTACAGTTATAGGCTATACGAGTATGTAAGCCGGGTCCATATTGGCTCAACTAAAGTTCTTTACCCGAAATTGTTCTTCCTAACGATTTGTAATCCGAATGATCACTCTCCCTAAAATTTTTCATCCTAAAGTTTTCATTCATACTATTTGTAGTGCTACCGGCGAAGTTCATAACACTCATGTTTCCGAAAATTGTAATTAATAATATCATTAATGTAAATATATTTTTAAACTCCTAAAGTTTTTTATCATAAAACGCTTTTATGCTACTGAGAGAACATAATCATGAACCAGATGCTTTGAAGGAAAAGGTTTGTTTTTAAACTATTTCTTGTGATTACAAAACAATACTGTTCACATTTTTACATTTAGCCATGTTATTTTTGGTTATTGTTGTTACATATTTATTACTATAACTATACCTGAGATAATTATGTCTAAAAACCAACTGTTTAGAATGATTAAAGGTCGTTTCACAGATTTTTGTCTTAAATGAATGATATTCAGGTCAAAGTGTCGTCTTGAGGGCACTATGAAAAAAATACTTAGAAAAATTTCGCGACCAATTTCGAGGTAGCGCTCGCCGGCCGCTGCCGCGGCACCGCTCGCTTCGCTCGCTCGGCTCGCGCGTAGTTGGTCACAGTTCTAACCTAACCTAACCTAATTCTAATCTAAACAAAAAAGATATGACTTTGAATAATAGTTTAAAAGATGGTTATGTTGAGAAAATATAGGAAAACAAATAAAAGTATAATAGATGTTTATTGCTACTGACATTATGAAGTTGAATGCTTCGGAATTATGAACATTAGAGACAGAGTAGTTAGGAATTGTGATTGTTAGGATGAACAATGTTAGGAAGAACATTTTCGGATTTCCAATTATCGGAGTTGAAAATTTAGGTGAACTTTGGCGCACCCATGTAAGCCACTTAACATACATTTAGTTAAGAAATACCTTCACCAGCCATCCTGAAAAATCAGTCATTTTGTTCCGTCGTCGGTTCCTTAGTCCTTTAATGTCTTTGCTTAGTCCCGTTTTCAACGGAACGAGATGATTAATTCTTGACAGATAGCTAAAAAATATAAATAATAAAACATTACCCTCCTTCTGGGGCAGTCGGGTAAAAACAGGGTACAAAAAAAATGTTATGTGCATTTTTTGAAAAACGTGCCAAACAAAAATTGAACTACTTACTTTAAAGTAAGATTGAAGACACTAAGTTTAGTTCAGAAACTGTTTTACACACATAGTTTCATTCTTCTGGAATCGTTGTGTTTTTGTTTACTTTATATTTGCAAGCCGCTTCCAGTAGCTCTCCATCTTCGGTTAGACTACAGCATCTGGGCGATGGTCACATCACGATTGCAGCAACTTGTGTGTTTGTTTACTGGAACTAACTATACCCACACGAAGCCACTTGGAAGCGTTCGCCACGGCACACTGGCCGGCTACTTACTTAACTTGTCGCATTAGTTGCTTTTATGTATTTACTTGGCTTCATACAGAAATTAGCCATCTTGAACTTAGCTAGAGTTAACTTGGCCGTTGAGCTGTTTAATCCTCTAGCCCAATATTGATTCTGAAAACAAATGAATGTTATAAACGTGGCAAGAAATATAAATACATTATTATATTTTGTATATATCATATGGGAGAGGAGCTCGTGGCTAAGTTATAACAGCTGCACGGGTTGATCCATCAGGTGAAGCTACGCTTGCCGGTGTTGGGCCGTGGATCTTTACACACATTAAGCCGTTGGTCCCGGCCCCGGCTGTCATTCGTGTATCTTTGACAGTCGTTACGGGTCGTCAGAAACCCAAAAGTCTAACAACTAGTCTCACCAAGGGGTATCGTATTACCCAGTTACTGGGTTGTAGAATAGAATAGAATAGAATAGGTCTTTATATGCTTAGAATGTAGAGGTCAGATAGACAGTTGCTCGGTGTAAAATATTGGTCTTCAGCTGCATCCTGTTAGACTGGAAGCCGATCCCAACATAGTTGGGAAAAGGCTAGGTAGGATAAATACATATGTGAGATTTAATCAATTTAATTTTTTATTTAAAAAATAAACAACTTATCATAACATTTTCAGCGCTATGTAATCAATGAAAGTGGAAAACCTCTGGCTCAGGTCAATGTTTAAGTTAACTAATGCATGGCCGGGTGCTGAAAACTTAATTAAAAAACGTCCCTCGAGTTATGAGGCATGTCTCCATTAGCCTGCTAAGCGGGACCAAAGGGATTTTTCCCTTTAGGTGACCTGAAATCCAATTAGAAAAAACAGATGCGATACGCTCGTGCAGCCTCGCTTTAGCGCCTGGGTTAAACCAAGTTTAGCAATACATCTACGGAAAAATACGCGACGGAAAATCGGCGTGCAATGCGTGTTACGCGACGTAATTTTATATGTCGCTGACACTTTTTAAGTAATGTATTTTTTTCTTAGATGTAGACAAAAAGTGACAACTGCAAAAATATACTTCCTAAAAGTGGCATGACAACAAAGAAAGGAATTTAATTTAATATTTTATTCGAGCAATTTAATTGATTACCGTGGTTTTCCCGTAGACGCTCCGTCCAGGAACGCCGTCGCCCGGAGATATTTCAAGTACGCCGCATATTGAAATCCTCAAGCCATCATATCGGACTAAAATGACCCGTGACGATCCCTGCCTCTTATTACGTGAGGGTATTTTAAAAAAATGCTCGAGGCAGGCGATCTAAGGTGTTATTATTTTCTTTATTAAAAATTGCTGAGGTTGTGCGGAGTAGGTATTGATTATATAATTTTGTAGATGACGATGTTATTATGAAAATACTGGTTGTTAGGTTTTTATTAGGGTTCCGTAGTTAACAAGGAACCCTTATAGATTTTTTTAGTTTAAATAAATAAAAAATAAATAAACATTTTATTTCTCTTCCACAAAGGCGCCTTAAAACTATTAAGATTACAATATCTGAATAAATCCTTTGTGGGAGACTGGTATCTGCACTAGGAAAACCTGTCACACAGATTACCAGGCCCCCCCCAAAAACAGTGTTTGAGTACTAAATGATAAAATAATATTTAAGTACAATAATTTTTACCTTTGGTAGGAACACAGTTTAACAAAAAAAAAAAAAAATGAAAGTAAAAGAAAATAAAAAATAGTACAAAAAAATTAAAAGTTATTATTGAAGACTGTGGGTACCAGCGTAGTGATGTGGTGTGGTGAAGTGTGGTGTGGTGTGGTGTGGTGTGGTGTGGTGTGGTGTGGTGTGGTGTGCTATGTTGTAGATTAGTGTCGTGTCGTGAGGTGTAGTGTAGTGTGGTGCAGTGCGGTGAAGTGTAGGTGTGGTGCGGTATAGTGTAGTGTGGTAGGATGGACAGGCTGAAAACACATTTATTTATTTTAAAACTATAAGGAGGCTTTCAGTGCTATCGTAATCAAGTTTCAGTAAATACGTGGTGAGAAGTTGCTTGCACTTTGCTTTAGTAAGAGGGTATATTTTTAAAATAGAGTTTAACTTATTGTATAAATAACTGCCAAGGAAACAAAAGTTGCGGTGCGAAAGACTACTTTTACACAGTTGAGTAGAACATACATTTGTTTTAATGCGTTTATGAGCGTTTAAGGATGAGTTGTAGTTCAAAGTAGAATGTTTGCGCAAGATCGTTTGAACGATAAACAGTTGCCGAACAGTAAGAACCTTGCACCTATCGTAGAGTTCAGAGGTCGGGTGAAAAAACGGTAGAGCATGGGCCACCTTTAGCACTGCTCTTTGTGCTCGCTCGATTTTAATCATAAATGATTTGGGGGCTCCACCCCAAACAGAGATGCAATAGTTTAGTACAGATTGACAAAGTGCAAAGTAAACCGTCTTAACAACTTTCGCATCTGCAACACGTCGTAGGTTTTTAAAAATGAAGATGAGCTTCCTAATTCTTTTGGACAGGAGATCGATGTGGGAATTAAAGTTTAGGTTTTTGTCTATAGTAACACCAAGGTACTTGAGAGAGTCAACTTTTTCGAGTTTTGGGCATGGGCACGAGTAGGAAGAGCTGTTGTTACATGAGTGGGCCGTGATATTTAATGAGGGGTTTTGAGTGAGGTGTGTGTTTGTTAGTGTAAATGTTATGTATTTAGTCTTGTCTGTATTAAGTGAGAGTAAATTGTTGTTTAGCCAGGCCATGACTAGTGAGAAACCAATCTGTGCAAAGTGATACACTTCCTCCCAAGTATCCCCATAGAAAAGAAGAGCCGTGTCGTCCGCGAATGTAATAATCTTGCCGTTTGTAAGGTTTAACTGGCACAGGTCATTGATGAAAATTAAAAAGAGGGTAGGCCCTAAAATACTCCCCTGGGGAATTCCGATATTGACTTCACAGTCATCACTCAACCATTCATCGACAACGACACGTTGAACTCTGCCCTTCAGGTAGCTTTCGAACAATTTTAGCTGTACGCCACGAATTCCGAGGTGTTCAAGCTTCTTAAGTAAAAGTGGCGCAGAGACGGTGTCAAAAGCCTTCGCCAAGTCGAGGAAAATCGTAAGGACCTTTTTCCTCTCATCCAACCTAGAAACTATGGTATCAGTCAGTTGATGTATGGCATCGCTTGTTGATCTGCCTTTACGAAAACCATATTGATTATCCGATAAAAGTTTGTTTGTTTCTAGATAATTGGTTAATTGCTTGTTAATAACTTTCTCAAGAATTTTGGATAGTGTAGGCAAAATGGATATTGGACGATAGTTATTGACACAGTCCCTGCTACCAGACTTGTGAATTGGGTGAACTAGGGATTTCTTGAGATCCGAGGGAAATTCACCAGTGGACAGGCAAATGTTGCAGATAAACGCGATAGGGTAAGATAATAAGTTGCAGTATCTTTTAATTAATACACTGGGAACGTCATCATCACACTTTAAGGCACAAGTGGTTTTAAGAGATGCTATGATGAATTTGATCTCATCCACATCAGTGGGCAGAAGGACAAAAGAGAAAAGACAAGGGATTAGAGAAGAAGTCTGGTAAGCGGCAGGGTCAAAACCTGTGATAGATCTCGCTAAAGACCTACCGATACTTACAAAAAATTGATTTATCTTATTGACAGAGTTTTTGGGATGATTTGGATCAATTAGATCCATGGGTGGACTTTTCTGTTTAGTGGTGTAAGTAATTGTTTTGATAGTGTCCCACAATTTCTTAGTATTCCCCTGACATTTAGAGAGTTCAGCCTTATCATACTCTTGTTTGACTTTTTTTAGAATGTTATTACAAAAATTACGATAACGTGTGTAGGTTATTTTTGTAACTTCGTCATTTGGATGCTTTTTAGACTTGAGATGAAGATTGTCTCGATTTCGCATACATCGTAGTAGTCCAGGAGTAATCCATGGCTTAATTAATCGCTTACGTCTCGGCACAGTGATCTTTTTGGTACAAGTAATCATCAAAGTAGTCAGGGTCTTAAGGAAGAAAGATACAGCTTCATCAGCCCTATCTAAAGAGTTAATACTGTCGAAATTAATAGTTTTCATTTTTTCATCGAGGGATGGATAATGAATACGTCTTATTGTTTTTGAGAGACGGTGTGAGGAGCTCATATGAGAAAGGCTTATAATGACGCTGTAGTGGTCGGTTAGTGATGTATGGGCCACAAAACATTTCACTGAAAGTTTTGCTTTGACAATTACGTGGTCAAGGCATGTTAGAGAATGAGTGGGGATATAATACGCAGGCAACATACCATGAGAGGCTAGAAGATTAAGATAAATTTCCGCTCTTGCATCCGAAGAAGAAGGCGCTATGTCTATATTAATATCGCCAGTAAGGAAAATAGTTCTTCTGACCGTGGGTATTTTGTGTTACAGGAAATACATTCAGGACACTCAATTACTTTTTGGGGCTCTGTAACATAAATAAATACAAAAAAATAACTGTTTTTTTATAGAAAAGTACAATACCTACGGCCTACGCTGTCAAAAAGTATGGAACAGCAGATTTTTTTTAAATTAACCGATTAAAAATATCAACACAGAGGCGTTCAGAATCATGTACTGAATCCATGGTATCAGTTTTCGCGTTGCTGTCCCTGCCACCCTGTATACGTACAATACATCGCTTTGTCTCTTCATTATTATCTCGTATAGGCACGAACTACATCAATCTGTCTAGCCATTTCCCAACTGTGTTGGAGTCGGCTTCCAGTCAACCGTATGCAGCTGACTACCAGTATTTTACATGGAGCATAGGCAGATTGCCTATCTGACCTCCACAAACCCGTTACTGAGTAACATGATACCACTTGGTAAGATTGGTTGTCAGACTTTTGAGCTTCTAACTACCCGTAACCAACAGGTTAACGTGTTTTCCAAGGCACGGAGGAGACTCGATATGTAATGGATAGCCATCCACGAATCGACCGCGGAAAGTGTAGGTTAACTTTCGATGTACCCGTGCGGCTGTTATCATTTAGCCACGAGTCAGCATATAGGTATACCTACTTATCTATGTAAGCTGCGAGGTAAAAATATCAGCCAAGCTACCCATGGGGCATTGGTGTGACTAGGTAACGAAGATGGATACAATATGTAGCAAATTGGATGCCCAGTAGACTTTGACAATTAACCCGTCTAGAGTCCTTGTGATAAGCTCATATACAGTTACGGCACGGCACTCGAAAGTACTGACGTCTGTCGAATAGGCGTCTGTACGTGTACAATCAAGTATTGTATTCCGTCGTCCGTTTCGTCAGTTTTCAAATTCTTTCCTTTATCAAGTCAGGACACATCTTTTAAAATCAAACATATCAAAGATCAAATTACCTTAAACCTTTGGCGAATGTCCAGATGATTATCAAACTAAAACCTTTTTAGTGCCCTGGACATTTTATGAAATACTAGCTGCTGCCAGCGGCTTCGCCCGCGTGGACCCTTTTCTGTTCTATAATAATAATATATGTATGAATTATACATTTATAAACTTTTCTCTTGAATCACTCTATCGATTAAAAAAAACCGCATCAAAATCCGTTGCGCAATTTTAAAGATCTAAGCATACATAGGGACAGACAGCGGGAAGCGACTTTGTTTTATACTATTATAGTGATAAACCACTTTTTATATTTATTTGTCAGTATGTCAGTGTGACATTTTAAATTCGGTCTGTCATGTAAAAAATATGGCTGAATGTCATTCTGCAGTATTGTTGACATTACGGCGCAATTAAGTATGGCTGAGTCGATAAAGCAGATTCTATCGTGCAATGAGCAGACAAAAATAACCCATATATTATGCTAAGTTAACGAACGTATTTTTACTGTGACTGTACATTAAACTGTAGTTATAATAATTAATATTATTATTAATTTAGGCACATAAAGGTTTTTAGTACATGAGGTACTTATTATACAAACTATGCATAATTAATAACATGGTGTACACATGAACTGCTGGGTGAAGCGCTGCGCTCCTAGCTAGATCACTGAGCAATCTGTATTTAGTAGAGACTAGTCGTGCTGTTGTTATTGTTGTTGAAAGGGCTTGCAGCTAAGTAATAACAGCCGCACGGGTCGATCGATCAAGTTTAGCTACGCCAAAGACATTAAATTATTTGTATCAATAGACGGGACATAGCGTACAAATCGTAATCCAATACATTTGTCCTAGTGGACAAAAGTCGCTTAGTCTAGTGTGGTACGCCTGCATGTCAAGACGCATTCATGTCCACCAAAAGAAAATTATTTTCGAACTATTTATGCAGAATTGTGCATTATGGTATTGCTAATCTCATACTGAAAAAATTACTAGACGTAACCACGGTTTATTTTCGTTTGTACCTACCTATTTTGTCATTTATAAATTATTTAAGTAAATTAAATAATTTTCTCAGATATGTCAAACCACGGAACAGTAGCTCTACCATGAGTTGCCATCGAAAATTTACTCGCTAGCGTTAAACTCGCTAGCGTATTAACGTTAATCAAATACATTTCGATAATGTCAAAACTTGCTAGCGTCCCCGTAAATGATTTATATGAAAAGATATTGTACAGCGCCCCTAGCGGTCACAGAAAGAATTAAAATTTGTTCCAAGAGCACTATAGTTTTCGATAGGTAAGAAACCTAACGTAATCTATTCGATAGTCGCAAACGTTTTTCAGCTGTCACCATACAAAACGGCACCATGAGTCACTAAATCGACAGACGCTATCGAAAAATACGCTTGCGATAGTAGTTACGTTGCTCACTACCATTTTGACGTGTGAAATATGTTTACATTCAAATTATATACGTTTTTGAGTCTATTAAAGGCAAAATAATGTCTGGAAGAGATTATTTAGCATGGAATATGTTAGTGGCCCCAAAATTTGGAGGCCAACGACTGGAAGAACGTAAATTTCAAGAAACTATCTTATTTAGTTCTCTTACAAAATATTCTATTTGCCGGCGACGCCGACGGGATCCGTGCACTTGGTGTTTGTTCTAAAAGTTTTAACTACATAAGTTAATTAATTGTATAGTGTTTTATATGAATAATCTACAAAGATTGTAAGAAATTCTAATAAGAAATAAATAAATGCACAATTCCAAGAATTCGGCTTGCACCACAATATCCTAACGGATTTACCTACTATAAAAGGCGTACCATTTTGTGGGCAATTCAGTCGCAGTTCAGCCATAGATAATACACTTAAATACGGAGCTCAGCCACCAAAGAAGAAACATACCAAGAAAAGCCGAATTCTCCGGAATAATTCAAGATAGTAAATCAGTGTTTTATTTCGCTGCCTCAAGATAGTCCTCATCGTGGTCACTGTGGGTTATGGTACCCAACCTAGGTACGTATTCAGGGGTCCGTGGTGGTTGTGCAGCCAGCGGATTCACCTAGGGTCAGTTAGCAGGGAGCGCACATCAAATATCAGTGGGAGATCGTCCCAGGTTGCCTGTGGTACTGTAGGTACCTCTGCCGTCCGCAACACTATTATTGTAAACATAGTTCATTTTAAATTTAAATAAATAACGCCGCGAATCACACATTGTCAACAAAATTACAAATTGAATAGAGGTAAATAATTATTACGTATAAGGAATAAAAATTCAACAACTCCTAAATACCATAAAAAGGTGCACTAACCGCCAACCTTTCTATTTAGTCGGATTGTTTCATGATACTTATTGACTGTCATAACATTGTTACCATAGCGATACCTTATGTGTAGTGATGCGAAATTCTCGAGAATATTCTCCTTGCGAGAACTTTGCTGTTAAATTCTCGAGAACATTCTTTTGGTAGGGAACTTATGAGAATTTAAAAATTGGATGACTGTATTGAATCGGTATTTTTTTAGACTAATAGTTTTTAGTGCATTTGAACGTTTTACGAAGTTTGTGTTTAAAATAAACTAAACCACAACTTAAATTCTCAGTAAATTCTCCTGAGCGAGAACATTCTCGAGAATATTTTCGAGAAAATTCTCATAAATTTTCTTAAATTGTTAAAGTATGATTTCTGTATTAAAACGAACTTTATGAGTTTAAAATAATCAGCATTAATAAAATGAATAAGAAAACAACATTATAAGAAAGGTTTATGGTGCAAATAATTAAAAACAAAATAACAATCAAAAATAATTTTGACGCAACTAAAATCGAATTTGATAATCGCGACTCCATGTGGTACTTGTTTGCCCTACCTTGGGAATTTGTTTAGAGCCGGAGGCGCGCAGGGGGGCAGCGTCGACGTATTTTGATATGGAATTTTTCACTTTTTGTATGGAAAATATAAAAAAATATTACCTACATGTTGAGTTTTGGGGGTTTTTTCCGATGTGTTTTATATGAAATTTTTCACTTTTCGTATGGAAAATATGAAAAATATCATGGAAAATTTTAAAAATGATTACCTACATGTTGAGTTTAAGGGTTTATGGGTTTTAAAAATCACACCAACACCTCGACTTCGGATGCATAAACAGTACTGTCTTTTTTTTTCTTTTCTTTTGCTAATATTTCGAAAATAGTGTGCCCTATCGCAAAAATAATGAAAATTTCGACCCCCTTTATGAAACTCATAAACCCTTAAAACTCATCATGTAAGCAAACATTTGTCATATTTTCCATACAAAAAGTGAAAACTTACGTAAAAACACGTCGAGAGTGCCCCCCAGCGCCCTAACAACTCTAAATTTTGCACAAATAATGCTGAATTTTTCTAATAATATAATAACATTGCTGCTCAATTTTAAATTTAATGGAAGATGACTATAATATAGTAGGTAATTTATAAACCCAAATGTTTGGGCTTATTCCCGAAATCCCCCCTGAAAATCCCCCTAGGGGGAAAAGAGGAATAAAAAAAAAAAAGTCTCAAAATCCCCCCTGATAATCCCCCTTAGGGGGGAAAACGGGAATCGAAAAAAATACTTCTTCCACAAATCCCCCCTGAAAATACCCCCTGAGGGGGAAAACAGGAATCTAAAAAAAAATAGTGTCGAATTCCCCCCTGATAATCCCCCTTAGGGGGGAAAACTGGAATCTGACAAAACCAATGTCCTGAAATCCCCCCTGAGGTAGGCGGCCAAAATTATTTGACGGTCTATAAAAGTTCGGTAGTAGATAAAAAAAAATATTCATAGTTTTTTGTCATTGATAAGAAATAATTATGATAAAAAAACATTCTTGACCATTCTCATTGGGCTGGGCAGGTATCAGAAGGTCATTCACTTGTCTCGGGAGAAAATGACATAATTTATGGTTTTTCGGTCACTAAAGTTACACCCGATGTGTCCGGTGAGTATTATAAAACAAATAAAAATCAAACTTATTAGAAAAAAAAGGAAAAAAAAACAAATTCATTAAATTAGGTAAGTACCAAAATTTTTGGTGAGCTGTTTTTTTGAAAAAACGGAACAGATCGGAGTCAACATTTTGGAATGATATTAGGTAAGGGTTTAATTAATTTATCGTAATAAAATTATGATCGGGAAGGACAGGGATACACAACAAAATACCGTTTCAAAACTAAAATTACTGCAAAAAAAAAAAACGGTAACAAGATTATTTTTTCACTACTCTTGCTCAGAAAATGCGTCATTGTAGCGTACCAGAGCTTTTACTTTAGCCCCTAGAGGATGAAATGCTATTTTATCTTCAATAGCATTTCATCCTCTAGGGGCTAAAGTAAATTTTTTTTAATTTTTGTCTGTTGCCAACGAGCCTACCACCCAAAAACGAAAAAGTCTTTATACCATTCCTCCTCTAAAAAGCTTCTTACCTATCTTACCTATCTTACCTATCTTACCTATCTTACCTATCTTACCTATCTTACCTATCTTACCTATCTTACCTATCTTACCTATCTTACCTATCTTACCTATCTTACCTATCTTACCTATCTTACCTATCTTACCTATCTTACCTATCTTACCTATCTTACCTATCTTACCTATCTTACCTATCTTACCTATCTTACCTATCTTACCTATCTTACCTATCTTACCTATCTTACCTATCTTACCTATCTTACCTATCTTACCTATCTTACCTATCTTACCTATCTTACCTATCTTACCTATCTTACCTATCTTACCTATATTACCTATCTTACCTATCTTACCTATCTTACCTATCTTACCTATCTTACCTATCTTACCTATCTTACCTATCTTACCTATCTTACCTATCTTACCTATCTTACCTATCTTACCTATCTTACCTATCTTACCTATCTTACCTATCTTACCTATCTTACCTATCTTACCTATCTTACCTATCTTACCTATCTTACCTATCTTACCTATCTTACCTATCTTACCTATCTTACCTATCTTACCTATCTTACCTATCTTACCTATCTTACCTATCTTACCTATCTTACCTATCTTACCTATCTTACCTATCTTACCTATCTTACCTATCTTACCTATCTTACCTATCTTACCTATCTTACCTATCTTACCTATCTTACCTATCTTACCTATCTTACCTATCTTACCTATCTTACCTATCTTACCTATCTTACCTATCTTACCTATCTTACCTATCTTACCTGTCTTACCTGTCTTACCTATCTTACCTATCTTACCTATCTTACCTGTCTTACCTGTCTTACCTATCTTACCTATCTTACCTATCTTACCTATCTTACCTATCTTACCTATCCTACCTATCTTACCTATCTTACCTATCTTACCTATCCTACCTATCAGACCTATCCTACCTATATGAATAAGAACAAAATAACTTTTTTTTTTTAAAGCGGCATTCTCTTCGGTAGAATGCGTGCATTGCGTTGCGGCTACAGAGGAAATAAAAAAAAAGACTGGTGCGATATCCTATTTCTAAATTATTCTCCAATAAATTGCATTGGTAACTGTAATATGATTTACAACAGTGAAAATGTCATCATCTAGTGAGAATGGAGACCCTAATTTGGAGATGGATGAGAAAGGAAAAGAAATAATTTTATTAATTTACTATTTTATTTTCTCGCAATCGTAGTGAAAAGTAGAGTGTAACACACGGCGCTAAAAACCCATTATACCTCGGTTTCTGTTTACTCCCTCGCTAAAGCTCGGGAGTAAAACTACCTCGTTATAATGGGTCATTTTAGCTCCTTGTATAACAATCTACTATTAAGGACCTAATTGAAACAAAAAAAAACTAAAAAGTATATACCTACTTAATAATAGGTTAGGTGCTTACCTGAAGTAAGTACTAGAATCCAGAAATATTTTTTTGATATCCAGATTCTGACATTAAAATATTCACTTTGATAATGTTTTTTACACTGAGGTATTGTTCCTGGAACTGTCTGCTAGGGCAGGTAATAACTTGTTTTGCTATCGGGTATACATTTCAAATCGGCCAAATCGAATTACGGCGCTGGGCGCCGATTTATTTTGTTCGCCGGTGCTGGTTGCCAAAGTAGGTATTTACAGCGGGCGCCGACAGATATTTTATTTTACTGAATGCAGGAGTGAGCAGAGCGAACTTAAGAATAATTTTGATTTACTCCGTTCTAATACCAACAACTAATACAACTGTTGTTGTTTGTAGGTGAAACACGTACCTACACTACCTACTGTTTAAACTCATATTTATTTTCTACTAGCTTCCGCCAGTGGCTTCGCCCGCGTGATAAATTTATAAATTATAGCTTACTATGTTATGCATGTATTATAAACCTTACTCTTGAATCACACTATCTATTAAAAAAAAACCGCATCAAAATCCGTTGCGTAGTTTTAAAGATCTAAGCATACATAGGGACAGACAGCGGGAAGCGACTTTGTGTTATATACTATGTAGTGATTCCGAACGGATACCACTATTTGAATAATTACATTTAATGTGCGAACAAATACTAACAGCTTGAATTTGGTACAGTCAGCTCAGTCAAACCTAATCTAACTTTTATTTCTAATATTTTTATGTGAACGTAATTAATGCTGACCAAATTCACTTCATTCCAATATTTTTACAAAGGTGAGAGTAGTTTAGGTGACTCTTCTTGCAATTTTTTTTTACCTGTGAGAAAGGGTGAGTTTGCTCTATTGTTTCAAAATTCAAAACAACCAATCAGAGTTAAGTGTGACTGGAATGTCTATAATATTTGATTGTCTTGGTATATACGTAAGTCAATGGAATAAGGTCCGTTTCTATTTTGATGATCTCTTATTAATTATTTCTGCGGCGCGGCGCAGCAAAAAATATTTTCTGAATAATTGCTTGATTTAAAGTATAGGTAATTTAAAATTCCCTAGGGAACGCAATTTATCCGAAGTCACAAGCAACAACATTACTTAATTGCTTGTAAGAAAATCACAATTTGAAAATACCACGTTATATTACAAACTACACACATCAAAAGTGTCTAGGGATCAAGCATTTTTATGCGGATTTCTTGAGATTGAGATGTGGCTTTGTAATAAATTTATGATTTTATAAATTTATATGGATCCTTTTTGGTGCATTTCATAATTTGAATCAGGAACTGTGAATCAAATTCGAGTAAAAGATGAAAATCAGCTGTCAATATTTTCCCTATAAAAACATACAACGCATTGAAGACATTATTAGTGCTACTGTTTCCCTACTACTGATTAAAACCAACGTTATTATGGAGCAGCGACGTCATTTAAGCAGGGAAGAAATGCTCAGAGCCGTGGGAATGATAGAAGCTGGTTCCCGGCAACGTACTGTGGCTTTAGCTCTGAATACAAGTCAGAGTGTTATCAGTCGACTTTGGACACGTTACCGAAGCACTGGTACCGTGGCTGAGCGCCATGGAGGACGGTATCGCTGCACCACACGGAGACAAGACCGATACATTCAAATCTTAGCTCGAAGAGCTCCAACAATAACCGCCATGATGTTAGCCGTGAGGCTTCATCACTCTTCAGGGAACTTAATTAGCGACCAAACAGTCAGAAACCGCTTGCATGAAGTGAACCTTCATTCCCGAAGACCGCTACGGGTACCACCTATAGCAATGCACAATCGTAGGATTCGATATCAATGGGCTCTTGAACACAGAAATTGGGCAGAAGAACAATGGCGTTTCGTGTGCTTTTCTGATGAGTCTCGTTTTGGTATGAGACCGGATACAAGACGTATACGACACTGGAGAACCCCTGGACGCCAACAGCGATTAAAATCCTGCCAGGAAGTCCATCCTTATAGTGGTGGAACCATCATGGTATGGGCGGGTATTTGGATCGGCGGAAGAACTGAGTTGATTTGGATCAGAGGCAACCTCAACGCTCAAATTTATGCTGAGACGATTGTATCAGACGTCATCGTTCCTCTACAAGTGCAAATCGGTCCCTTATTTCAGTTAATGCATGATAATGCACGACCGCACACCGCAAGAGTTGTAAGACAGACTCTCGCCGCAGCTAACATCAATGTCCTGCCCTGGCCTGCTCAGTCGCCAGACTTGAACCCGATTGAGCATGCATGGGATATGCTACAGAGAAGAGCTCTGCCGAATATGGAGGGTATCCAGTCGCAAGAAGTCCTTTTTTTGTTGTTGCAACGAACATGGGCGGCCATTCCACAGCGTGATTTGGATGAACTCATTTTGAGTATGCCAAACCGATGTTCTTGTGTTGTTAGTGTTCGCGGTAGAAACACGGATTATTAATTGTTTAAGTTACCCAATAAAATTTTAAAGAAAACTGTTATTTCAGTCTTTTTTTCGAACTTTAATGTTAGTGGTTCAAATGTCAAAAATCCCTTTATTAGGAAAATGGCAAATTTCTTTATTAATGCAAAGGTGACTTGGTTTATCGTTACTGTAATATGTAAGGATGACGTCACTGAAACATCGGATCACAGTTTTTCTATGACATTTCTTCTGATAGCCTCTCTATAGTATCTTAAATCTCTTTGAGCTACGCTTACCGCGGTGGGTCTGTGTATGGGTGACCATCTTTACTTACCAAGACCACAGTATAAAAACCTACAGTAGGAAATAGCCTTTGATCTCGTTGTTAATGCCGACAACGTCGCGACAGCTAGCAGTTCGGGAACGCGTCTCGCCCCTCACGCCCCGCAACGTAAGCAGTTCGGTACCCGTCTCGCCCCGCACAATTGCTGTCTAGACGTCTTCGTGAAACGACTGTATGATGTTTAGACTATGCCAAGACCCTCCGTGCCTCGGATGTGGACCGTGCCTGTCATTTGTAGATCATTGATAGTTGTAACGGGTCGTCAGAAGCCCGAAAATCTGACAAGCAGTCTTACCAAGGGGCATAATGTTACCCAGTAACTGGGTTGTGAAGGTCAGATAGGCAGTTGCTCCATGAAAAATATTGGTATTAAGCTGCATCCAGTTAGACTGGGAGTCGGCTCCAACGTTCAAACGCTACGCAGACGATGAGTTGAGCAGTTGTTCCTGCTAAGGTCCACCAATAAGAATGCATAATTAGTCGTTTGTTTCTGCATAACGTCAAACATTTTCAAAACACGGTCCCCAAAAATCCGGCTACACATTGATTACAAAACGAAATATAACATTAACGAAATAAGGAAAATGTGAATATCTTGAAGAAAATATACTTATAGCAGTGTTGGTTGATGAGCATGATTAATGAAGCAGAAAGACTTTGATCGATCGTGGTTTTACCTAATAAATGTCTCAAGATTCCTTGGGGAACAACAAATCCCCGTACAACGTACCAACTCAAACGTTCATGTAACGAACTTGTCAACTGTACCACAGACTATGTCGAGATAATTACTTGCTGGATTGTAGGTTCATAAAATGGCTTCTCTTTCTTGTTGTTAAGAGGAAAATTTAATTGTTTTGGAAATTAAATGTGTGTGGAAATATTGTGTAATTCAATCTGCCTAGCCTTTTCCAGTCGAGCCGGTTGCAGCTGAATACCAGTATTTTACATAGAAAGACTGCCTATCTGACCTCCACAACTCAGTTACTGGGTAGCACGACACCCCTTGTTATGACTGGTTGTCGACTTTCAGGCTTTTGATGACCCGTAACGACTGTCAAAGATCCAAGAATGACAGCCGGGACCAACGGCTTGACGTGCTTTCCCAGGCACGGAGGGGTCTCATTGCTTTGCGATGAGCCCCTCTAGTGTGTAATTATGGGTAATTGTAGGCCGGTAATTGAACATAAGGAGGTGAAAACAAGGCCACATGTCAACAGCTCATTGGTCTAGTAGTGGACAATTATATTATGAGTGGATCATAATATAATTGTCCACTATTTGCTGTTTGATTATTGTCAGTTCGCTAGTTAGCCACATTTCTTATTTCCATGCAGTAATATTGCCAAATTAATCAAAACAGGTAAATTTTTGTCAGCTATTTCCGACGTTATCAACTTTTAGGATAAGCGCTCTTAATAGCTTTTGAATTTAGCGACGTATTTTCTCACATGGCTATAGAATAATTATGCGCACGTCACTATGCATCTGACAAACAATCGGGCATTTCCGTCGTTAACATCCACTATATTATGCAGCAGAAATGGCCGATTGCTCTCGCGTTAATAGGTCATACGGTGTTCATTAAACTTCTTTAAATTAACAATGAATTAGAAATTTCAATCATGTTCAAATAATACCCATATTATATTATATAGAGAGATTATAGAGATCGCAGAAAGCGATAAGGCCGATTTTGTAGAGGTTTTTTTGTTTCGATGTATTTTCTGGTGTACAATAAAGTAAGTATATATAAATTAATTAATTAATATATTTTAGTCTTGTAATGCCACTCATATCTCATTGATATAGAAAAGGAGTGAGCAATTTTGGTGATTATTATAATATACCTCACTACAGTACGACACAACTTAGATGTAGCATAGATTTGAAAATTTTCATTCATTCATTTCAATTTTACGAATGTATTTGGCTATGAGAGCAGTGGGAGAGCAGTGGTGGCCCAGTGGCAACGGCCCCGACTTACGAGTTGTAGGTCGTGGGTTCGAACCCAAGCAGGCGCTTTACTTTGTGTAAATAATTTCATCACCACTGCTCTCAAAAACGGTGAAGGAAAACATCGTGAGGAAACCGGCATGTCTTAGAACCAAAAATTCGAAGACATGTGACATCTACCAACCCGCACTGGGCCCGCGTGGTAGATTACGGCCCACTCCTTCTCACAGAGAGGAGGCCTGTGTCCCAGCAGTGGGAACATTAATAGGCTAATGATGATGATGATGATTTGGCTATGAGACTTTACAAGTTATTGCGTTTTCGAAAGATCATTTTCACCTGAAGCAGTAAAAGAGATGGTGATTTTGAAGGCGCACTCAGTTCGGATGGTGATCGGTTTTACGAATTTTGCCCATGCTACATCTAAGTTGTGTCGTACTGTACCTCACTACTTGGTATTATGTAGGTTCCTATAGTTTGTTCCAAAAGTAACTGACAAAAGTGTAAACATATTGTTCAGGTTGAATTGTTACGCAAAAATGCATTAAACTCATTCACCTGTATTTAAAAGGTTTCAAGTTCAACTCTATATTTCACCATTTTTTTTCAACAATAATATTAATTAATTAATTATACGAACCAAAATTGTCAAAAAAAAAACTAATGTGATTTTAAATTAGAATTTCGGGTTAAATATTCAAATAATCAAAGCACTCAATTTCTAAGTCACTACAAGCAGGTACATTTGTTAAAACATATATCTGAAAATGTTAAGAAATTGTGTTTACATTTTCATCATATACTTTTGGAACAAACCATAGATTAGACACTGCGTGTTGACAATACTATTTTCTATTATGTGGTCCGGTTTCTTTACGATTTGGCTTGGTGATTTGCCGAAACGGGCGAAACGACACTTTTAATTATTGTTTTTTCGTCATGAGGTGATTCGTACGAAGTTAATTTATTTGTAGGCGAATTGACAACTTCAGTAATCGATTCGCGTACAAATAAAAAATAGGAAAAATATTATTATTTAAAAGTGTCGATTCACCCGGGGCGAGTGAATTCGTGCAAATCATCAATAAGCCGATGTTTTCCATTAACGTTAGTTAGTGGTGCCCGATATTAACTAAAGAAGAAAAATAAATCTTTCAATTTGTTTATGTATAGGTAGGTACCTACCTGAAACAAATAATAAATATATAAACAAATTGAAAGATTTTTATTGCTAAGTATTTGACAGGTTTCGAACTTTTAGCTTAAGACGACGCAAGTCAGTCGCCTGATTACGGGGTCACTGCGACCAATTAGTTTACGATAATGAACATATTAAGACAATAATGAAGCTATTAAACACACACAATTACCCGTTGCTTTGCGTGCATTGATTCTCAATTACGCTGCACTAGCCAACTCAAATATGTGCAGACACGTCTAAAACAGTTGTGTTTAACATGTTCGGGTTTCTCCATTATAATCTGACAAATAAAACGCTTTTAAGAAGTTAAAATTACATACAGATAGAGGAATCACAAAGCTTATTTCATCTGTATTTCAGGATGCATGATGCTTTCCACACAAAAACATGAAAAAGACCTCCGATGGTAAACAGTGATAAGTTAATATTGCGAGAGCAGTGGTGGCCCAGTGGTAACAGCCTTGACTTACGAGCTCGTAGGTTTGGACCTAGGAAGGCGCTTTACTTTGTGTAAATTATTTCATCACTACTGCTCTCAAAACGGTGAAGGAAAACATCGTGGGGAAACCGGCATGTCCTAGAACCAAAAATTCGAAGAAATGTGACATGTACCAACACGCACTGTGCTCACGTGGTGGATTACGGTCCACTCCCTCTTACCGAGAAGAAACCTGTGTCCCAGCAGTGGGAACAGCTGGCGGGTGTAGGCTGATTTAAATGCATGTTAATATTTCAGTAGGTATTTTTATTTCTATTGATAGGTAATACCTATCTTGAGGAGCTCGTGGATAAATTTCAACAGCCGCACGGGTCGATCCATCAGGTTAAGCTACGCTTGCTGGGGTTGGTCCGTGGATGGGTGACCACCTTTACATACCGAGACTCCTCCGTGCCTCGGAAAGTACGTTAAGCGTTGGTCCCGGCTGTCATTCGTGGATCTTTGACAGTCGTTAAGGGTCGGCAGAAGCCCGAAAGTCTGACAACCAGTCTTACCAAGGGGTATCGTATTACCCAGTTACTGGGATGCGGAGGTCAGATAGGCAGTCGCTCCGTGTAAAATACTGGTATTCAGCTGCATCCGGATTGACTGGAAGCCGACCCCAAGATAGTTGGAAAAAGACGGCAGATTGATGAAGGTCTACGCTACCGCGCCAGCTATAAGTGCAGTAAGTTCGTTTTGCATAGTTTCGAGTAATTGGCGCCCAAAGTAATTCGTCACATTTTTACCTTTTCTGACTTGTTTTATTAACTGATTTAAATTCTGATTTTTTATGTGTAGCCCCTTAGGAAAGTATTACTTCATTGTGTAATCATTTAATATGTATTTCTATTAGAATACTTTTAAATGACAAAAACTTATTTATATCTAGAACGAGTTTAATAACTTTAGCATCAATTGCTTAATATAACCGCAGTAAGTATGAAGTTACTACTAGTACATAAATGATACCGCACTTAGAAACTCGCCGTAAGTATGGTTACTGCTGTTATGCTAAGGAAAACTTATCATAAAATCGACTTACTGCCGTTATCCTTATTGGCAATTAAAGGACAAAAACGACTTCTAGTATGAGTTTAATATTTTTAGCATCAATTGCTGGAGTGTCCTGGCTAAATGAAAGAGTGTCCTGGGAGTTTCTTGCCCGTTCGTCTCCACAGAGATCTACTTTTTGGAATGGGCAACTAGCTTCAAGTTTCTGACTAACTGACCGACTCTTTGACAATTCAAAAGTGCTTGCAAATGGTTTAATTGAAATAAATGCTTTGAGTTTGAGTTCTACCTCGTAAGCAATATTACCTAAAACAATCTTCAAAGCGTTCTATTACCAGCTCACAGCACGAATTGCTTTCCGCTCTCCATATGGCGAAACGTAACGTAACCCGCCAACTCCGATGGCGGTTTAACCAAACATCAAAGGAGGTTAGGCATTTAACAGCTTCGATTACCGCAGCAAAATTCGAGCTATTTTCGTCTAATATTCCTAATATTGAATTTGTTTCGTAATTTGCAGGTGAGATTTGGTTTTATAAAACATATTTACCGTATTTATGATTTTATAAAACATATTTACCGTATTTATGTTTTTATAAAACATATTTACCGTATTTATGATTTTATAAAACATATTTACCGTATTTATGATTTTTGAAGTGAAAACTTCTTTAGCGGCGTTGTGCACTTTTTTTGGCATGGGTAAAAAATTTTTAACTCGCGTCAGGACGTGACCGTAAGATCCGTTGCCTAGCAACCGACAAAGTAAATATCAAAATAAATAGTCTTTGACATTACGTAAAGATTGCGAGGTAAGAAATTTTACCCATATTGATGGGTAAAAAAAAAGCAGTCAAGACATACTTAATGAAAAGTGTTTAAATATATTGTTTATTTTTTTAGACTATATTTTGAAAATAAATAAATATACTACTACTACTAATGAATATTGTATTTAACACATAAATTATAGTACTTTTATACTGATAAATAAAGCAATTCGTACGAAATTATTCCCTAACCATTCCAAAATATTCAAAAATGCACAACGTTAATGTTCAAGTTTTCACTTCTGCCGGTACTCCCGGAGTGCAATCCGTTGTTTTTTTTTAACGACTCCGGGGATGCTCTTGGCTAAGTGGTGATCAGGCCGAAGGTGAAAGCGAGCTCAAGCACAGAGGAAATGGCTATCTTACCTCTAACTGCCGAAACACAACAATGCTTTTAACATGTTTGTTATGGCGACTTAGATAACATGGTGGTAGCTAGCCAAGCGGACTTAAGACAAGCCCTACCACTAACCAAACCGAGCAGAAAATGCCCCCACTAAGAATCGAACCCGGGGCCTCTGGGTCTGAGACAGCTGGGTGAATTTCCCAAACAGAAAATTAAATAGCGTGGCGTGGATGAAAATGCCACTGCAGAAAATTAAAATACAGTCGGAATATTTTTTTCTAAGAAAATGTTTCTACCCACTTGAGGCAAAAATATTTTTTAGTTTGGATTTTATTAAGTATATTAAATTTGTCGGTGGTTGTCCCCAATACGATTCTGATGGTAATTTGCATCGTAAAAGAAACACTATTTGCCAGTAGTAATAATATTGACAAACAGTGTTATTCTTCTTATACTCGGACCTACTCAGTGAAATTACTGATAAGTGAAAACATTTTGTCCCGTGAAATACACTCATTCCAGTGAGCAAAAGAGGCTCAGGCATAGTTTGCATACGGCATGTAGGGCCTGCTCCCCCGTGCTAACCTAGCTGTAGTTGGACAACGCTGAGAGCTTGTCGTGGAGCAACGGTCGCTACCTTGCTGCGTCTTCTAAAAACGTAAGTTATTCATTTCGGTGCATGAGGACAAAAAAATATCGTTGATTGGTGGCGTTTAAAATGAATCTCAAATATCTCGTATGCTACTGACGATATTTTGATCCCATCTAACATACATTCATTAAAATAGACTGAAGGATTTATTTAAAGTTAAAAACAAATAATAATAAAACCTTGAAATAAAAAAACACCGAAATGAGAAAAAATACGACATGTTGAAATTGACCCAGGTGGTCTAACTGGCGAAACGTGGGTCGTATTAAAGGTACACCCCTTTTTTTTTTTATGGGTGGGCGGAGCGGAAGGGCTTGTCAGACTCTTACTGACTAAAACCCACCCGTGTTCCTTCCCTTGCCTTGCCAGGGGCCACGGTTTCCCCTTAGGACTACCCGCAACCCCGGCAGGCATCGGTCCTAGCGGATCCCGTCAGTTTTGCTGACATCTCTTTGAGGCGCGCGTGGAACACGACGCGCCGTCGACCCGGGCCTGGTCCTTATCGGACGGCGAGCTGCCCGTTGCTCTCCGTCCAAAGGTACACCCCTGCCCAACTCTTCGTGCAACAAACCGTGATGCTATGTTACGTTATATTATTTCATTTTATGAAAGCATATTGCCATTTATGTACATTTAATCAACATCAGACTAGAAAGGACACAAATAATAATATTACGTTCTATTTTGAAAATGTAAGTTCATTAAATTGCATAGAAACACACGCTTTCTAAAATATGTCATTACTTCCCCGCATTCATAGTAAGTACTAAGCACTCCGGTGTAGCCGTTTGCAAACGAGGAAACAAATTAAAACCACGAATCAATTTTGATACGCGAAACAAAACGCTAAGTCCCAAAACATAATATGTATTTAGAACAGAAATAGTGACGGTCTCTTACGTAACTAAAAATAATTTATCTCATTACATTTTATTATTTATTTAACAGTTTAAGCACACAAATGTACAGAGGCGGACTTATCATTTTAATTTAACAATTAATTTACTTTTTTGATTTTGGCGATGTCTCGAAATACTCGATGAGCACTCAGACCCCACCACGTGTTTCAACCTCATTCATCTCAGACCACTCCTAGTTAATTACATAACTTAAACATAACATTAGGCCTGTATTCCCCAAGGCTTAGGCAAAGGTGTTTGGTACACCTACATTTCACTAGCTTAAGTGGACGTAAAAGGGGACGAGCCTTACTGACAACAACCAGACCTAAATCCAGACACATGGTTGCTACTAAGAAATACATCTATTAATTAAAAGTACTACTACGTGTCTACTGGGAGCAGTGGTGTCCCAGTGGTAACGGTCGCGACTAGTGAGTTGTAGGTCGTAGGTTCGAACCCACACAGGTGCTTTACTTTGTGTAAATTATTTCATCACCACTGCTCTCAAAACGGTGAAGGAAACCATCGTGAGGAAACCGGCATGTCCTAGAACCAAAATTCGAAGACATGTGTCATCTTCTAACCCGCACTGGGTCCGCGCGGTGGATTACGGCCCACTCTCTCTCACCGAGAGGAGGCTTGTGTCCCAGCAGTGGGAACATTATAGGGTGATTATGATTATGACTACTACTGCCTCGTGGTCACAAGTACTACTTGCGAGGCCCTGGGTTCGATTCCTGGGTCAGGTTAAGTATTATTGGGTTTTTGCATCTGCAATCTCTCAGTAGCTGTCCGGAGTCTGGATCTGTGCCAGGTTGATGACTATAGGCTCGCCCCATATTACAGGGGACTTAAACCTAACTGGTGAAATGTGGGTGTACGATAGGTACACCTCTGCATAGCCCTTTTAGGAAACAACAACAAATTTTATTTACTTTAATTTATCTTATTATTTATTTTTAAATTTAATTATCAGTAAAATAACTTTATCACCTTTTTGACTTGCTTAATTGTAACCTAAATGGAAGAAGTCACTGGCTCCTAAAATACAGGTACCTACTCTAACGTAGCTCTGGAGCCAGGGTCTCATATTTTTCTGTATCCTGTTTATCGCAATAAAGAAATTATTTATCTAATTACAATTACCTTACAACACACGAATATAGATACAAAATTATCACACAAAGCGTCGACGAACAAAGTTATGAACAAGCAGAACCAACAGACCACAGGTTCTATTACGTAAAACGTAGTTTATCACCAATATGAACATCATGTAAACACGTTATAAAGCCGTGACAAACTTGCGAATTAACTCACTTAATATTTTAACAAGTTGTGTCCCTGGTTTACTTCGGGAACATTATTAATTAAAGTTGTTAGTGAGATCGGTTACCTATTCCAGTACTATGATGGCGTATCAAATGTGGCTTAACGTCTGGGGACTGTGTTTGAAGGGAAGTGTTCTGATAAGCTTGGTGCCTTAGTTTGCAGTTTGATGAGGTAGCCGCAAAATGTTAGTGAGGAAATTAGAAAATGGGTCCTGGAAAGGAAAGTCGTGTCGGAATCGATGTTACTCGTGTACCAAAAGGGGCGCAATTTGTCTAGCTGGAAACTGCGATGGTTTATTACAAAACAAGGTTTGTCTTTTACATGTTAAAACCATCGAGCTGTTTTTTGTATATTAAGAATGGAACTGTTATTGAAATACAGTTCTTGTACTAAGTTGTCAAAATGTATTAAGAACTTTACCGTAGCCGGAATTAAGTTCGAAGTTCAAAAATGGGTCCATGATACCTTGGCCTGAAGATAATAGGCAAGGGAAATTAGGTTTGAACAATGCACAGAATCTTAACAGCGGATGTTTTCTTGAATCGTAACTTTGAACTTAATTCTTCAAATAATAATTTAAAATAGTTTGGAAAATCCAAAAGTGCACGCCTCATACTTATCACTCATTCATAAACGAAAAAGAAATTCAAAACATAGTTTAAAAATGAACAATTTATCACTTTTCATGAAGTCGTAATGTCAACGACTGACAAAGATATTTACGTTGGCAGTTGCTAGGCAACGGCACCGGATCAAGGTTGAAAATATTTAGATATTGATATTATATTTTAGTTAGTATTTTATTAATTATAATTAAACTACTATGAATAAAAGAGCCATTTTCAATAGGGTTCCTTCTACGGCTAAAACGAATGTATAAAAAAAAAATTGACTCAATTATTTGATTTTATCGCAAGCTACAATGTTTTCAGGGATCATAAATTGACGGACAGGAAATTTTTTTCAACTATTTTGATGCTTTTTCCATTTCTGCTGCATTAAATCAATTGTTAAAAAATACAATATTAATCTCCATTTAATCATCTATACAATGGTATATAAATTAAGTAGGTTCTGTGTACTAGCAGGAGTGAAACAATAAAAACAGTTGCAGAAATGGGGCAAAAAATATTTTTCGATCGTAGAGCACACTCTAATGCGAAGCATTACGAGTCGTGCAAAATACATTTTCCAGGACCGCATCAAAGTAAAAAAAAACATGTTTGTGAAAATAAAAATTGAGGCAAAATAGTTTAAAGGAAATCGAAAATTCTGTGGACGAAAATATTTAATTTACTGACCTACTTGTAATATTAATCTCTTTGACAAATACCCCATACAAACATGTATATATGTTAATATTTTATTTTCTAGCAAGTAAAATTGAAATTGACATCTACCTACCCACACTGGGCCTGCGTGCTAGTTTACAGCCCGCTCCCTCTCACAGAGAAGACGCCTGTGTCGCAGCAGTGGGAAGATTAATACGCTGATTATGTACATATGTTATGAAAATTAGATTTTACCCTAAATAAAAACATACACTCAGTATTTTAACATACTTCCCTGTCCATACCCTACACGATTAATGAAAAAAAATACATGTTATTTAATAAAATTAATGTAAGGTCGGCCTAAAATTCGGCGTAAATACCTCGAGCAATAACCCTTGTTTTGTAATTACACGGTGATAGTCTTTTCTGACTGATTGAAAGACACCTAGACCAAAACGTACAAACGAACGCCCAAGTAGGTTTCCTGCTATCGTAAATGTTAGTCATTCAATGCTTCTCTACAACAAAAAGGATTGTTGACCACAGTTCTGTAAGTTGTAGTTTACGCAGGAGGACGGCTAGCAACTCAGAGGTCAGTACCTCTGAGTTGCTAGCCGTCCTCTTGACATGTACTCAGTAGTCACCTTTCCAACTTAGAAGAAGGACGCATCGCGCCGAGGTAGCCATTATTTTCCGGGAATATACGGCGTAGGTCGATGCTACGGCATCGTAGGCACGAGAGACGGTCGAGTTTCTCACTCCGTAGTAGTCTAAACAAGGCTTACTTACTCATTTACGAATACTGACTAAAGCTTGGAGGTTAATGAGAAGTTTGTCTTTAACACAGGTCATGGTCGTACCTAAATCAAGCACTATTCAAATATATAAGGTTTATCTATTCATACCCGAAATCTCTTAAGGGGTCAGGGACCAAAACTGAAATCGCGAAAAAAAAATCATCAGTTCCCTACATTTTGACGAGATATGTGAATATAAATGTAGGGAACCGCAGATTTTTTTTGTCGCGTTTTCGTCGTTGGTCCCATAGTAAAAGTGGTTCATAATGATGAGTACAATGACCCCTTAGAGATTTCGTGTATGAATAGATACACCTTATATATGAGGAAGCATTGATAAGATATCACAGCTGTTCTCAGGTCCTAATATAAAATCAAAGTAAACAATTAAGTAGTAAGTATTTTTACGACCGATGCTGTCCTAATATTGGACAAAGACTTTATTCCATTTTTTTCCATTCATTGTTCATTCCATCAACGTCTTCAAACCAGAATTTTATTACAATAAAAAACTTGTAAATAACTTGTAAGGAAAATTCCATACAGAAGATGTCGCCCACCAACGCTGTCCCCTAATGTAAACAAGCAATCTCGGTATTTTTAATTATGTTTTTTTTTTAATATCCGCCAAATACAAAACATCCGCCCCACGTTATATATGGCGCTGTTAAATTTTCCGCCTAAAGTCATGTTTTCGTAATGCGTTTTTAATGTTCTCATATTGCTATAAATCACCATGGCTACTCCTGGTCCAGATAGCTTTAATGGCTTATTAAATTAGTTTATGAATTCAGAGCTCATGTGCCGTGTAACTGAACAGGCACGTTACAAATTATTACGCATTACCAATGTCTCAGGAGACCCATTGAATTACCTATATTAGCTTTAGACCTCACAAAGTAGTTACTATACTTTGTTCTTTAATATTATCATTTGCTGCTATCCATACACATCCAAAAACAGCCATTTACAAGTTATTTAATTAAGCAACGAAATTGATTGAATAACCATTAATCGATTGAATAACCATTATTAATTGAAGTCTGGCTAAATTGAAGCGAATGCCGCACGGTATTCGCTCGCTTCGATTGCGTCAACTCAGTTGTATAAAGATGTTCATATTCCGCAAGTGATTTCCAACACAACTCTATAAAAACATGTGTCCTGCAAATCCTCATTAAAAAAAAACAACGGATTGCTCTCCGGGAGTGCCGGCAGAAGTGAAAACTTGAACATTGACGTTGTGCATTTTTGAATATTTTGGAATAGTTAGGGAATAATTTCGCACGAATTGCTTTATTTATAATGGTTTTTTATATAAAAGTACAATCATTTATGTGGTTAAATACAATATTCATTAGTAGTACTTAGTAGTATATTTATTTATTTTCAAAATATAGTCTAACAATAATAAACAATTTATTTAAACACTTTTCATGAAGTATGTTTTGACAGATTTTTTTTTACCCATCAATTTGGGTAAAATTTCTTACCTCGTAATCTTTACGTAATGTCAAAGACTATTTATTTTGATATTTACTTTTTCGGTTGCTAGGCAACGGGTCGAAGTCCCTCCGTTGTACGAATTTTCGATCAGGGTCACATGTCCTGACACGGTGTCCTGACGCGAGTTTAATTTTTTTTACCTAGCCCTAAAAAGTGCACAACGCCGCTATAAAAGTTTTCACTTCAAAAAACAGAAATAGGGATATGTCCTGGAAATACTTAGAGAAACACCCCGTGTCCGAAATCAAGCTCAAACACCGGATTTTGGTCCACATCTACAGTTCGTCGATGGTATTACTTCACGCTGCGTGACGGAGGGTGAACCTATTCCCATTAATTGGCCCCACTTCCAATCACGGGCCGCTCTTTGGAACAGAAAAACCCATTCCAATCTCCTGCGAAACTATAAAAGTATCGACTTGAATTACTGACTCACTGAAGGGGGCCAGATTAACGCAATTTAAGTTGCTCTTCGATCAAAATGAGTCGCTGAAATTACACTGCCCAAACACAAAAATGCATGAAAACAAATGAGCGCCTCACCCACCACTCACGCTCCTGTGTAATCAGTACTAAAGGTTTTACAATTGATTCAAGACTGGAAAAGCATAACTCATCAAAATAAATTTATATTTTTATTGAAGTTAGCCGATTGCCGGCTTCTCTAGTAATCCCACAATAAGCTCTTGCTACTTGTAAAGGAATATTAGTGGCCATCAGCATTCTATGTTCCATCTTTTATCTTGAAAATTAATATCTTCTTACTATTTACTTGGAACTTTGAATATCAGATTTTTTCTCATTATTTCGTTGTAATGCGAAAATACAAATAAATAAACTCGCGGTATCCTATTATTAATTTAGCTGTCATCTTGCGCGATATTGAGCTTTATATTCAGTACGTACCGATTTCATTGACAATCGAAAGAATAGAAAAAACCTGCATTCATTTCCATTATTCATTCAACGAACCGCTATGGATTTAATTTCTAAACGAAATAAAAAATACGTAAATTCTTTTTCAAATGATAGTTCGAGATCTGTTTGCGAATAGAGGGGAGCAAGAAGCATTCTTTTCGGAATATGAAAGAAAAGTTGAATGGATTTCAGCGACAGTTTTCGGGTTCGCGGCGTCTAGAGATACAACTCCTAAATTGAATCACGTATTAGGTTTAAAAGTTAACCGGTTACGTTCCCCGTTTGAAACCACTTTTTATGTAAGTGCTACGTGATTTCTTTGAGAAAGCACTCACTTTTGTTTCCGATATCTTCTTTCTCGTCGTGATTAATACTTTTCTTGTTAACTTAAATTGTTTTTCCGCTGTTGTGCAGAAAAACGGGAAAACGTAGAGCTTATTTCTTCAGTAACGTCCGTGTTTGTGTTAACATTGTGTTCTATGTTTAAGCTAATTAACTTTGCATGTTTACTTAATACAATCTATATAACTGCTGGAATAAAGAAACGTTTTACTGGATGTCATTTGCCCTCGTTTTCTTTATGAGCTGCAAAGGAAAATAGAGATTTTTGTTGAGTAGGTACTATTTAATACTTATTCATGTTTCAAATTCTGTTACAAAATAAGTAAGAAAAATCAATTGAATACAAAAACGTAATTTCCTTCTCTACCTTAATAGGTTCCGAACACGCTAGTTGAAAACATTATAATGAGCACTTTGACCCCACTGGAGCTAATATTACAACCACAGTAACACATCAAATGTTTTATTAATGTTTGCTCGTGACGTGCCAATCAACAATTCATTAATATCGCAGTAGATGATTGTTCGGTATGATGAAATTTATCTGCTCCAAAACAATCTGCGCCCGCAGCCGCGACCGTTCGCGAGCGCTTGCGGTTGCTAGTTGTGGCGTATCGACTCGCCCATCTCGCGAACATACCAATTTTATAGTTCTACCAAAAATACAAATCCATTTCCATTAAACTGTTATTAACGAGAAATATATTTGTACACACAATATTCAATCGTTTATGTCAGTAAACAGTTTTCAGGACACCCATGACAAAATCAAACGTCGAACGATTTTACCATTCCTACATCAGATATCATGCAGGCAGTATTGGATTTTTATTGTATGTATGTATAAGTTATACAACATCGAAAACACTGTTTCGGAGATTTTCAGTTCAACCTCCCGCTCGGACTAGTCGCAGTTTCTGACTGATTCCCAACAAACAAGCTTATTTTTCTCATTTTGTGGTTCAACTGAGATTATTCGTCAACGTAACAAACGTTAATCTATATTGAAAATTTTCCGACCTTTTCTAAGGATTACTAGAACCAACTGAAAGGATTTTTATTACTAACTAGCTTTGGCCCGCGGCTTCGCCCGCATGGAGGAAATTATCCCACGGGAACGTACCACCGGGATAAAAAATATCCGATGTCGTAACCCAGGTAACCTACCCATGTGCCCATGTACAAATTACTTCCAAATCCGTTTAGCCGTTTTAGCAGAAAATCGTAATAAACAAACAAACTCACTTTCGCACCTAAAATATATATTAGTTTGGATGTTAAAAGATTTAATAACTCAAACGCCTTTCACACTTCTGGCAGGTATTATTCCATAAAGCTGCTGTGACGCAAAATCCTACTTTTATAATGTCAAGAAGAACTTTTAAAATCACCTTTACTTTCCTGAAACAATACTTCATACGGTCAGCAATAAAAAATGCATACTTCAGTTTTTAAAATCTTTATTATTAAGCAAAATATTCATGAATAATCTGAACTGATAGCTATTATTACATGAAATACCGTTGAGCAATGTATCGAATAATTTTGTATCAATTTAGATAATATTATGTAAAAGTAAAAGTGATAATTGACATTTTTTGCTCGATGTGCCATCATTAGGTACCCATATATTTTAAGAGATGTGTTAGGTATGTTAGAGTCAGGTAGCTGTCTAATACGATTACCAAAGTACCTTCTGAATCAATCAATTCGTCTTGTTAAGGACGTTAGCCAAACTAACTGGGCATCCTACGCTACTTTGCCCAAATTTACTTTAAAAGACCTTTACCTTCTAAATAAATGTATATGAAAAAATTAAATACTCCACTTGAACCTTCAGAGGCACCCATCTAGGTATGTGGTAGTCGCTGAGTAAGAAAATATGCATGAAGGTTGCATAGAAAGATGATTTATTTTTATATTTTATGCCTATTTTCGAAAGTCGCTTACAATTTTCAACGTTTATGAACTTTTCTAATGCACATGGTCTGACTGGTCTCAGCCCTTTATAATCTGTTGTTATGAATAATAGTATTAGTTGTTCAGACATGCTCTGCTTGCATATGCATATGCATATGCTATACATCATAATGGTAGGTACATGTTTGGTACATCTACATACTCTCCTTTGCATCGACGGACTAGCAAAACATCAGGACATGATTGCGTTCGAACCATTAGGCAACAGCGTATCGCATTGATTAATTCCTGGTACTCGTAAGCAAAATTGTTAAAAACGTTTCAATGGGAATTTGCATGAATACCGTCATTATATTTCACCAATAAGAGGATTGTAGGGGAAATGAAAGGCATGCCTGCCATTCATAATATTATTTTTAATAGCTTACCCCTGATGGTAGGTAGGTAACTGTAATCTGTACCAAAACTTTTTGCTGAAAGTGTAAACACACCCTGTTCTGGTTAACATGATGTTAACACATTCATCCGTATTTAAAAGATTTCAACTTTATATCTCACCAGCTGCAGCGTTTCCAACAATTAATGTTTGAATAACATTAAGAAATTGTAATAGAAAAAACGGCGACGAAAATTGAGGTTTTAAAAATAACCTCAAACATTGTCAAATAAAAAATAACTTAGTAATTTAAAATTAGAATTTTTAGTATTCAATTTGTAAGTGGCACTACAAATTGGTATTCACAACTCAAAGTATATTTTGTGACCCATTGTTTGCATTTTCAGTCAATTGTTTTGGAACAGAGCATACGCCTACGTCGATATTTTTTTTTTTACAAAGTAAAACTCAATTCAACACGGAAGCAACAAAAGCGAAGCCTCTGTATTTAAAATGTCGTCCTTTATTCAGAATTAGCAGTATTGACACGTTTATATTTTGTGAACATCTCGATGGCGGACACGAAATTTCTTGTCGCCCAATTATTGTCGGATTAGTACAATTGTTCCAAACACCCAAACTCTTATTACACGAATTGGAGTTGTCATCCTAAATTCAATTTAAATGCTTCACTTGCTGTAAGCGGACAACTTGGCAAGGGATTAAGTAAAAACGACTCCGTTAAACGTATCGCCCAGAACAGAAATCATAATGAATTTTGCAATGTGACCGAATATTTTCTGCGTATAATTTAATTTGGAATGGCTCCAGCCTCCACGGACAAATAATTTAAAAGCTACGGAAGTTTAAGCTGAAATAAAGTATTAAAACGAGTTTTATGGAGCTCACTTATTTTGAATGATAGCTGGAGCTTAACCACTTATACATTAATTTATTTTATGAATTGCCTCATTTCTGTTCGCGTCGGTCACGACAGAGCGGACGGCCACGACGTTAGCTGTGAAACCGAATTCAAAATAGCGTTGAACAAATCGAAAAAAAGCTGCCCGCTCACGGAACACACATACGTTACAAAGCAGCGTCTGTCCGATTACAAACAATGCAAACGTTGAAGGGAAGTAAACGAAAAACGAGCGTTGAATTGCAAACCGCTGTGTACCGACGGAAGAAAAAAAAAAGTGTTGTGTAGCGGACTAGCGGCGAGTAGCACAGCAGCCGGGAAACATCGCAGCGTGAGTGCGCTCCTGTCAGCACTTCTTGACACGCCGCCGTCGCCACGCGCCAAAACTCCTAACAAACTGCCACGGATTTTTATCATGCATTCGGCCCAGCTCCACTCTACCGAGAGTGTACAAACATTTGTCTATTATGCATTTTTTATCCAGTCCATATATCAAAAACTATCAAGCCCGACAAAAACAAACCCTGCTGTTGGATTGCTCGGTGCAGTGAACTTTAAAAAAATCTTTTCATTGTACCAACAGTGTTTCAATTTTTATGCGATGTAATTTCGCGATAGATAAATGTGCACGTTTAACGGTTTTTTGTGTTTACGGAAAACGCTCACGAAAACCGTTCACAAAAAATGTTTGAATGCTTTATGGGCAGTAAAGCCTTTACAAAGTTAGACCTAGTTTTTGGTAAATAGTAATAATAATATTATGGTTTGGTAGACTCTGCTGGATTGTGGTTACTAGTAATGACGTATGCAGACATTTGTGAAAATCCGCATTTGCTTTTGTCAAGTATTTAGGCATTCAGTTGCAGGATTTCTAGGCCCACAATCCTGGTAAGAATACTTTACTACAACGGATCATCCCTCAAGGAAGAGCGACACAAAACCCCAATAAATATAATTAAGCAAATCCGCAGTACAAGAAATCTCCCCAGCAAGGAAATCGAGGAAATTTATATTTGACGGGGACATAAAGAGTCCATTTGTAGCAAGTGACGTGTTAAGGGACCCTTGTTTATGGGTGGCACTTAACACGGAGCTAAGCCGCCAGTCGCCCGAACATTCCCGAACACTTGCAAGTACACTAGTACGTCATTTTTATGCCACCCGAGTGAATTTGTTATCTGATTACACTTGAGGACAAGTACACGTAATAAACGTCTTGTTATTTTTTTAAGTTAAGGCCAAGTTATTATTGCCTGTCATGGCGAAAATGGTTTGCGTTTCGCTTTAACATTAGTGTTATCAGATTTATATTTAGAATTTGATGGAAGTTCTTAAGTGCCTATGGCGAAAACTACGCTTGATTTTTTTTATTTAGGGTAAATAGGTACTAATAACTACCCACTTTAGGCTTGGGTCACTGTTCAACTACAGATAATGTTCAATTGAAGTTCTTGATTAAAAAACAACAATCCAAAATTGTCCGTATAGTGTTATATAATATCCTTAAAAAAAACAAAACAAACCGCCAACTCTGAATCCAAATAAATTCCTTTACCGGATCAGTATACAATTATGTGCACCGGACATTGGAGACAGGATGCGCAAATAGTCGTTGTAAGCATAAAAGAGGGTATTGGTCGAAGCATGTGTCAGCTGCAGCTACAATCTAATTTTCAGGTTGTCCGAAGGTCCGCATGGTGCAGTGATTTCTACACGAACGAAGAGAGCCGAATCGACATCAAGAGCCGAAAGCCGAACGTAGGTACACCCGCCATATCAGATTTTCCTCTTAACTCAGCGAGGAAATTGATTTCAAGAGTTCTCTTAAATGTAACGTAGGCTGTCAATAAGGCTCAGTATTTAATGATTTATCGCAATTCTGTGACCGCCTCCAACTTCTGATTGAGATTATGAGTTTCAAGTTACGATGTTACGGTTTCAACTTGATTCGGTATTAATGGTACTTAACTTTTAATTGGAGTGTTTAACGGAGGATGTTTTTATTTCAATTTGACAATAAATTTAATTTTTGGGTATCAGTATCTGTTTAATGTTTTATATATTTTAACAAACAGAATAATAAATAGAAAGTGGCCGGAATTAGTAATATCCAAATAAAGGCAGATACAAAGTTATTCAACTCTCTAAATTAGATAGGTAGGTACTCCTAATGTCGGATCCACACATTCCGGCGGCACAGCCGGCGGCTTGATCACAAGCAAAGCCGCCGGCAGAAGCCGGCAAGTGCGGCTGTGAATCGATATTTTCAGTTATCTTGTGACTTTCGGTGAAGTGAGTTATACGCAGATACTGGAGACAAAAATGGACGATAACATCGCAACTGCTGCTGCAATTTTGGTGTATATTCTCTGTCTAAAAGAAAAAAAAATAGCAAAAGAAGATGTTCCCCGATGCCGGGAGGTGCGGCCGGCGGCACCGCCGGAAAAATGGCCGCCGGCTCTGTTGCGATTGCCGCACGCTAAGCCGGCGGCCAGACTGCCGGCACACGCCAGGCTATGTGGATCCACTATTATATTCAAGCAATAAGTGTTTTTTAATATAATTCTTTTTAAATAAATTACCTAACAAACGCATTCACACTCAGCTAACCACAATCTTTTCATCTCTTATTACATGTACAAAAACGCGTGGCATTCGTCATAAAACACGAAAAAAGCCCAATATCGACAGTCTACCAAAGCGAAAACACGACACAGAAAACGAATGAAAAAAGCAATATGTCGCAGAACACACATGTTTGCGAATCTGGCGTTAAAAAACAGAGCCATCTCAAAGAAACTCCTTCAGGAAATCAATTCGTAGTTTAACATAACGGGACGTGTGACTGGTTTTTGTCAGTGCGGCGGTGCTAACATATGGGCCTAATATGTAAGTTACACGATCGGTGTTCAGTGATCTATCGCCGTGACACCGCGCCTGTTTACGATTCACTCCGGCCAGGCGGACAGCCGAACTGATATTTTTATGTCCGAGGCGCTTTACAAGGGGAGCGATTAGATTTGGGTCGTGTGAGCTTCCTTGGGTGGAAGTGTGAGAATAAACACGAGGTTTATTTTTAACATAGACTCGTTTTCTTGACACATCATTGGGTATTTATAACTTCGTATATTTTTTGTCTTATAAATATTATTATTTTCATCTAAAAGGTTTTCAGCAGTAACATATTCTTATTCATTCCTTAAGTATTTAATTAATTAATTTAAGCTTGTTATCTAATATTGATTTAGTCCTAAAAATAGTACCTACTACTAAAGGAACGTACGAATTAGAACGTAGTGAACATCTAAACTGGGTATATCCGACGAGCTTTTCTAAAGAAAATTAGGTACAGGACTTTACACAGCAAAATATAGTTAGCACTTCTCGTATCATTATGATCAGTGCATTCAAAGATATCGACGACGACAGCTATCGATACCGTTGACTGTCCGCGTCCTTCCGCGGACATCTGAATGTCCGCGCGGACGAACTCCGTATCTGCAATTCTACAGGCATAGGCGTTAGGCATTCAATGCGCGACAGAGCGACGAAGTGCGCTGTAAATAATTTTCACGCTGGTACCGCGTCACAGTTTTTTCAGGCAATTTTTTTGTGCTGTGACCAAGAGAGGACTCTAGTCTCTATATGTGAGTCGGGTTTGCTTTTTGGGTAAAGTTAGAAGTTTGTTTTTCCGCCTTCATTTTTATGTTGGTTTTTTAAGCAAACAGATTCGTAGTGCACAATAATTATAAAATGTTCTAACTGTTCTATACCTATTACCTATGCAACCAACAACAAGCAATAAATAATGCTTCACTCAACAAAGGAGGTAATACCAATCAATTATTAATAGCAATATTAAGAGGCCGACGTACTACGGCACGAAATGCAAACTCGAGACGTGAGCAAAATGCGTTTGGAATATCGCTATCTCTGTTCGACAAAAGAAGGCGGGGCCACAGATTACGGGCGCGCTTCGCAGTGTGTGTGAGCGGATAATACTAGATGTAGGTACTGCCATTCATTCATAGCGAGTCGACAGCATAAATATTTATTATGAGTAATAATTAGGTATGTTCATTATTTGCTTTATTTTTGTTGACTAATTTGGGGAATCGCTAGTGAATGTACAGACTAGTAATGCGTTTTTTGGAAATTTCTTTACCATGCCGATGTCTCAATATTTTAGGATATATTATCTCGACTAATCTCAAGATAGAAGGCCTTGCGGCCTTGTAGAGAAAACCTAGCTAGTAGATACGTCATACAAATAAGGTAGGTAGGTACCAACAGTTCGCGTCAAATAACTTTGCCGCTCTGAAGTAGACTCTATATGACTGCGGAGTAGTCAATCTGTCTTATAAAACAGTAGCGCGCATGCCAGTAGGTACGCATGCGCAACCTAACTTCAGAGCGGCAAAGTTATTTGACGCGAAGTGTACCTATACTTCGTTATCGAGCATGGACTTGTGGGTAAATCGGCGGACCGACGGACGACGCTAGAGTAGTCATTACGCAGGTCGCGTAAATATAAATTATTGGGATAAGTATCTATTATTATTGTCATTATTTATTTTAAGTCTGTTTGTGTTTATTTATTTCCTTTAGAGTGGTCTCCACTTCTTATTGGTGGTCTCGCACTGGATTTTAAACTCTCCATGTTGAGCCGAGCGTTGAGAATCCAACGCGCTGGGACACTCTCGTCCTAGCGCGTTGAAAATCCAGTGTGCGAAAAAAAAATCCCGCGGAAAATAACAGCCCGTGCGGTGCGAACCTGGGCGAACTCGACATTATTTTGCGACGGCACAAGCAGCTCTGCATAATTTTTTACCGACATGTGCGTAAGTGCAAGCGACACGTGGTGGCGGTATATTTTCATCATCCGAACATACTGATGTCGCACCGCTGCTGCACCGACAAATCAAAATCTGCGTTCGCAGTTCATTTGCCAAACATCTAAACAAACACGAGTTTTTGGAAAAATAACTGTAATGGACTACACATAAGGTTCAGTTTGCGCTACAACTTCATATTTTTTTATGACTTTTTCAACATTACTAGTCAGTCTAAAATCAACTTTATTTACACTAGCATAAAGTTCATATTTGTCTAAGTGGAAAACTCGTGTTTGTTTACATGTTTGGCAAATACATTGCGAACTCAATTTAGAGCGAGCAGTGTTCTCAATAGTGTCCTTGAGACAATAATTACGCCCGCTCGGTCACATAAGTAAATAAAGAAAAGGAACAGTGACATGACAAAACTTCGTACAACCGCGTTATGATAAGTAGGTAGGTACTTACAATACTACAACTTGGTGGTGGGTGGCTATGGCTTCGTCGCGTACGGAGAGCAACTAGCTTATACCGTCTCGGCCAATACTCACCACGCTACGGCTCATATTACATTGGCGCAGAATGGAATGGAAGCGAGTTTTTGGCACGAAATTGGGTCAAAGCATAATGAACTTTATGTCAATTGTGTAACTTAACAAACTACAAAATACTCGCTGAGGCCATATCTGAGGCTCTTTAGACACATAAGTAGGTACCTATCGAATAATATTAGTAACTAGCTGCCCGCCCTGGCTTCGCACGGGTATGCACTCATCTACGGTTCGCCTACCTACCCTAACTACACCTTCCTACATACATATATACCTACCTATCCTACCTACCAACCTATCCTACCGACCTTCCTACTTACCTACCTAGGTAGGTAAGTAGGAAGGTAGGTAGGTATGTATTTATGTATGTATGTAGGTAAGTAGGTAGGTACCTACTTACCTACATTATATACATACCTACCTACCTTACCTACATACCCACTTTACCAAGATACATACCTACCTACCTACCTACCCTACCTTCACCAACCTATCCTAAGAACCATGTCCTTACTAGATAACAAACACAACAAAACAAAGAAAATTATTCAAAAAACAAAAAACCCGACTGCAAAAACACATAACTGAAAAGAGAAAAATAAGCATTATAATCTATAGAATTTTGGTATCGCAGGCGGGGACAAACTAATAACCGGATATACGTATGGTGTAAGTTTTGTTTGTCCCCGCCTGCGATACCAAAATTCTATAGATTATAATGCTTATTTTTCTCTTTTCAGTTATGTGTTTTTGCAGTCGGGTTTTTTGTTTTTTGAATAATTTTCTTTATTTCAAGCTTTTTAGTTTTATTAATAAAAATCAAAATTTGTCATTGACTCGTTACTAGCTTTTATTTGATACCAATATTGTTATAATTTATTTTTTTAAACCTTCCCGTCCCTTTTTTTTGTATTTGCAGATGCAATATATAAATATTATATAGCCTATGACACTTCTACAATTAAGACGAATCTAACGACACCTCTTATGTCAAAATCCATCAAGCCGTTTAGGCTACAGAGCGTGCCAAAGAAATGGACATACATACATACATACATACCTACTCTCGAAAAACATTACCCTCCTTCTGGGGCAGTCGGGTAATACCCTCCTTCTGAGGCAGTCGGGTAAAAAGAATTAGCGAAATTGGTCCAGCCGTTCACGCGTGATGCCGTGATCAAGGAAATAGGGATTCTTTTTTATAAAATATATATAGATCAAACAGACTTTTTCGTTTATGGGTGGTAGGCTCGTTGGAAACAGACAAAAATTAAAAAAAAGAACTTTTTCCCCTAGAGGATGATATGCTATTTTATCTCCGCTTTGGTACGCTACAATGACGGATTTTTTGAGCAAGAAGAGTGAAAAAGTTTTTATTTCTTCCTTTTTAGTGGGTCGGTTTGTAATTTATCTAAGTTACAATAGCCTAATGTCAACTGCTCATCACCTTTTACAAAATATTGCTTTTCCCGATGCAGGGACGTTCATTGTTGAGGAGTTCTCCTGGTACTTCACCATTAGCTCCACTTCACCCAATGTATTGTGACAGGCATAAATTGCTTGGCAACCATATTAAAGTAATCTTCTCTAATCGCAACCCGTGAAATACGTATTATTGATAAGTTCCGGTGGCCATTTGTGTTCTTCATCATCACTTCCACTTCACTAAATGGTGCTTTCCGAGATCAAATTCAAGAGTAACTATAAAAAATACCTAAATCGCTATAGGTGCGCCTGTAATATTTCAAGAGTTCCCTCGACTTCTCCAGGATTCCATCATCCAATCCTGACTTGATGACAATGGGACCACCTGTGAAGTATACCCTTTCTGACAAAAAAATAATTTTCTAAATCGGTCCGGCCGTCTTCGAGTATTCCGGGAACAAACATAAAAAAAAAATCGGACGAACTGAGACCCTCCTCCTTTTTTTGAAGTCGGTTAAAAATAGGTCAAGTCAAGAGGAGTGTCAGAAATATTACATACAATACAATTTAGCAAACAAATAAGTACGCGCGTACAGGTACAGCACACTGTAAAGTACCTAATCGTCTAAAGTTGACAAAAAATACTATATGAACGAACTCCAACCAAGAACGTTGCGTTAGTGTGCCTTGTGCCTGTCGGAGCGATAAACACCTACAGAGAGCACACACACATTGACAATTCTTGCTTGACGCGATAGCACTACTAGCTATCTGAAATTATGAGAAATTTGGATGTGTTCCGTAATACCAAAAATGATGAATGAAAACTTAATGTTTTTCCAATTTTTTTTCTATAATTTGTAACTTGATAATATAAGCTATGCTTGTGATGAAACAATATTACAAATATTGTTGTTTATAATAAAGAAAAAACAATATGAAAACAAGTCATTTACGCTGTAAAAATGTACGAAATGCAATTCGCTTAAACTTCATGTAGAGGTAGGTTTTTGAAAAAAAAAAGAATTGGAAGCCTAGATAATTATTGTCTCAATCCGAATATCAAATTTATTTGGTGGAAATATGCTGGAATTGGAAATGATTTAGGTATTACGTTTGTATGGACAATTCAAAGGTCGCCGCGTTCTTAAGGCTCGTGCAGACCAGTGCGACGCGACGGCGCGACGCGATACGAACAATACAATTTCTAAGAAAACTTCACGGTATAACAATAGCCGGAGTCGCGTCGCGCTAGTCTGCACGAAGCTTTACTCATTAACAGATTATCTGGCCTGATGCGTTACTCATAAATAGTAAAGATGTCAACACACTTGTAACACCGGGCTTCACAATTGTTTTTTTTTGTTTTGATTAATGAAAAAAAATAAAAAAAAGGTATGCAATCAACGGCAGATTGACGGATGATGGCCACACGAGATTACAATGCAGCCAATGAGGAACCTTCATCCGTGTCCGGGCATAGCGTGTTACAAGTCTGTTCCCTGGGATAAGCCACGCGCCCGACCAAGCTTAGTTTAATTGTGTTTTGTGTGTAAACATAATAAAAGGTGCCTACTTAATTACTAATGCGTGTTTTCACATTAACCAACACGACAGCGCGGCGGCGACGACACGGTACGATACTTACGTTTCGGGCGGTTGCAAAAATTACGACAAGCACATTATACGAGCCTGTGTTTTTTTAATGTGCGAGAAGCTGGTCGGTCTGGCTCGTTAGTCTAGTGGTCGCAAGCGCTACTGCTGAGCATGATGTCCTGGGTCCGATTCCCGGGTCGGGCAAAGTGATATTGGGTTATTCCATCTGGAATTTCTCAGTAGCAGCCCGAAGTGTGGATTAGTGTCCGGGTGTTGGCAATAGGATCGCCCTCTATTACATGGGACTTAAATAACTGGTGAAATGTGGATGTTCTAATGGTACACCTCTGCCTAACCCTTTCGGGGATTATAGGCGTGATGTTATGTTATTTATATCTTTAAACGACGCTTTTACTCTGTCAGCTCTCTAACCTGACCCTCTATTCTTTTCTAATCTTCTTATTATGCAATAGTGTTGTTCTCAAACATGCTTGGAAATTCGAGCATTATTTTGCCAACCTTCTTCGAGATAAATCGAAATTGTGGTACTGATCGAGTACATTCGAATGCCCGGCCGGCAATGTTTGTATGAAACATAGATGTATTATTAACTAAACATATCTATGGTCCGTATCAGTCGTGTTTAGCGGCCAAATAATTTACTATGAAAACTCATATCTGTCGTGTTAGTTAAAAATGAAACGAACTTTTCTCAAACATGCTTGGAAATTCGAACATTATTTTGACAGCCTTCTTCGAAATAAATCGAAATTGCTGTACTGGTCAAAAACAAGCGAGCACCCGGCTGGCAATCTTAGTATGTAAATCCATATCGGTCGTGTTTAGCTGCCAAATGAATTACTATGAAAACTCCTACCTGTCGTGTTATTTAATAATGGAACGATCTTTTTATTTGAACAAATGGCAACCATGGTGGTAACCTATCAAAGATTTTATTTAAATTTCGATTTGGCTTGCAAATAGAGCTGTTTAAAGTAAAGAAGTACGTATGAGCGGGTGAAAAATTATTGTTTGTAATTGATTCTGGAATTTATAATTAATTTACTTAGTTTGAAATTCCGCGCATTATTTGAGAAAAGTAGGTACTATACAAGCCTTGGCCGCAACAGGCATTAATGGACTCACGTATGTGTACATTTTCACGATCGTCCATCAATGCCCCAGAAGCAGGCCGCGACAGAAGTGTACTATATCTAAACATGCCATCAACTTATAAAGTAGCCGACTAGCCGTAGAGGTTGCATCGGAAAGCTATGCAGTTATGCAGGCTAAAACTTCTGCAGTAGGTACGTATCGCTTGTACAAAACATACCTGCAACCAAAGAAGTTTGTCCAATGTAGTCACCGTATAATTATGAACTTCGTTAATTTATAATCTATCGGAAATAATAATTTCTGTTTGATCACACTCTGCGCCTGGCATCGGACGCGGACGGTCACGCTGCTCGCTGTCCCAGCTGCTGCGCTCGAGTTTCCTGATTGGCGTTCAAGTGTTCCTGAGACACCGTGCCTGCTATAGTCTTTGACTATCGTCGACCGTTAATTGTTTGTCTTTTTCAAGACACAATTAACATCTGTTTCATTTATCAGAAACGTCACTCACCCGTCGCGTTTTTTCATCCCCCTTCAGGGAAAATCCACAGTTTCGTGGTCCTCGGTGGAAACCATACGGTGCCAACGAAACCGAGTGGGGTGTTGACCCAACACACCCGCCGAAGCCCCTTCAGGGTCGAGGCAATTAATTGGACGGGTCCCAGTGTTCGGCCTTGGGGGATCTCCTAGTCGACACTGGATGACAGTTTTCCTTCCCCAGCTACTCACCTAGAACGGTTGGGTGTGTCTACACCCTTCGATCTAGACTTGTAGGACCCCGTTGCACAATAAGACAGGCAACGGGCAAAAGCAAGCTTAGGGCTCACCCGAGGTACACAACCTCCCTGTCTCACCCGGCAGGGAGGGTTTTACACATCCCCGGTTTTCCCCCGGGGAGATAGGATTAGGGAATTGTAGGAGTTTTTCCCATTTTTATTTTTGCCTCCCTATGAGGTGATTATTAGTTAGTTAGGCATTATGAAGCTCAAGGCCATCTTGGCGGAGTTGAAGTCGCTTCGCAGCGACTATTCAACCCTGTCAGGTGTCCTTGACTACATCTTAGAGGCAGAACCGGACCTGGGACGGAAGTTTAGCGACAAGCTAAAAGTCCTCTCAGTGAGACATCTGCCCCGTACCCCCGTCCCCGATAACGTCACTGAGTTCAGTGACGCTTTAGATGCGTCTCAGGCATGTGCTCTACCAGCCTCACTGGAGAGTCCCGCTAGCCCTGATAGTCCCCTCAGTCCCACCGAGTCTATGGACACGGACGAGCCAAGCGCTTCATCAAAGCGCCCTCCCACCCCTCATAGATATCCGTCCGATACGGAAACATTAGTATCAGCTTCTTCTTCCTCCTGTAACCAGTCTGACGACGATGGCTTTACGCCAGTCGAAGGCAAAAGGAACAAGAGGAAGAAGAAGAAGCACAGCTCGACGCACGCGAGCAAAGTAGCCGCGATAGAGGAAGTCCTTCCGACGACCTACACCGATAGGGATAGCCCGGCGTCACCCGCGAGTTGCGCCCCCGTAACTTCCCCCTCCACCTCCCCCCGTCCGAGTGAGTCACCCTCCGCGCAGGGTGCACAAACAATTCCGCGAACTGGCCCTAAAAAGGTCGCGCCGCCACCTCCTTTGTTCATTCAGGACAAAGAGAAGTGGACGGCAATTTCAAAGTGGTGTGTAGACCATAAAATTGGCTACACAAACGCCCGCTCTACCCAGCAGGGTATTAAAGTTATTGTCCCGACCTCAACCGATTATCGGAATTTAACTAATCTCCTGAAAGACAGAAAGGTGTCATTCCATTCTTTCTGTCTCCCAGAAGACAAACAAACCCGCGTCGTAATAAAACGTATCCCAAAGGAGATTATCTCCAACGACATCTTAGCCGATCTTAGGGCCCAAAACATTCCCTTAGACGAAGTGCACCGGATGCACCGTTCGCGCGGAAGGGAAGCATATGACATGGTTCTTGTCATATGCTCCCCTTACGAGGGGCATCACCCCATATTTAACGTTAAGGCGATCTGTAATCTAGTAGGTTTCTCTATTGAGAAACCCTGGAAAAACAGTACAGTAGGGCAATGTCACCGTTGCCAGTTATACGGGCACTCTCAGAAGAACTGCCATGCGAAACCCAGGTGCGTAAAGTGCCTGGGCGACCATGGCACTTCTGAGTGCACCCGTCCTAAGGACCGTAACCTATGCCTGAGTCCACCTAGCTGCGTGCTTTGTGGACAAGAAGGCCATACAGCAAACTACCGTGGTTGCTCAAAGGCCCCTAAGGCCACGTCACTAAAATCAGCCAAGCGTCTCGATGAACGCCAGGCTAAACAAAGGGACTTCATCCCATTCCCGTCTAACCAAATGCCAGAGAGACTAAGTCCTCAGAGACCTAGTCCCTGGCATCAACTAAATCACCACAAGGCCTACCCAACGCTGGCTTCTCCAGCTCCCCCCGCCCCTAACACCCCCCTTTACGGCCTTATGGACCCCCGAAATCGCGTTCCCCCCCCTACTGCACCACCCGCGAAACCCGCTCACGCTCCTCAAGCACCGCAATCCGTACCTACTGCTCCTCAAGCACCGCGTAACGTCCCTGCTCATCAAGCACCGCGACCCGCTCCCAGGCCAGTGAACATGCCTCCCATGCCACTGCTTAACCCAGAGAATAACTTTCCCTTCCTCGCGCAAACCTTTCAGGTTTTCTGTACTCCCCGTGCCACTAAATTAGTACACGACATTATGACATGTAGGAGCGTCGGTGACTTAGCCGGCATCCAACGCCTTTACAGCGAAAATCAAGAGATTTCGCAAGCCCTAGTTTCCTTAATGACCCCCCAACATGTCTAACGCCGTAATAGCTAGGTTTAAACCCCGATCCCTCAACTTAGGCATCTTCAATGCAAACGGTATTAAAGGTCAAAAAGACGAGATCGCGGAATTCCTTCGCGAACACCAGATAGATGCACTCCTCATCCAGGAGTCATTCCTTAAACCTAGTCACCGAAACCCCTCTATTGCTAACTACCGTATTATCAGAAATGATAGGACGCGTTGCCATAAAGGCGGAACCCTTATTTATTACAAAAAGGAACTGTATTGCATACCTATGGATCCTCCCCCCCTTTCCAGACTCGAAGTCTCTATGTGCCGCCTAGGCATGACAGGCCATCAGCCGATTACTATAGTCTCGGTGTATATCCCACCGCGATCTCCTTCAGAGAGTTTTCAACCTATAGCTAACGATTTAAAAATCCTTTTAGACATGAGTGACTCCGTTATCATAGCGGGCGATCTCAATGCAAAGCATCCCTCTTGGAATAGCGTTCAGACTAATAACAGAGGTCAACACTTGTTCGACCTCACCTCCTCCCTTAACTTTGACATCATCGGTCCGATGTCACCTACTCACTTCCCTCACGATCCTAATTGGACTCCGGATGTCCTAGACGTGGCGCTCCTTAAGAACGTCAATCTCAGATTAGTCTCTATCGAAACGGCGTCAGAGCTTACCTCTGACCACCGTCCTGTAGTAATTAAAATGGCTTCCCGCATAGGTCACCCAAACGACCCCAATCAACCCCTCGTTACCAAAAGGGTCACGGACTGGAGGAAAGTAGGCGAACAGCTGAAACCCATGTCCCCCCTATTAGAATCAATCCCAGACCAGTTCGACTCAGTCGCAGACACGACGGCCGCGATCGACTCACTCACCGAACACGTACAAAACGTCCTGAACAACTGTTCAAGGGAGGTCCCAGCAATGGACCCCCATTGCTTTGACCTCCCGGACGATGTGCGTGCTTTGATGACTGAGAAGAACGCGGCCACTCGTGCCTACGATAACTTTCCCTGCGCCGCTAACAAAGCCCACATGCGCTACTTACAGAGATCTGTAAGGACACGTGTGCAGGAGCTGCGTAACGCGAGCTGGGATAAGACTCTGAGCGAACTCACTCCCAATCACCAAGCCTTCTGGGAACTTCAGAGGAAACTCAAATCCCGACAAGAAGCATCTATGCCCCCTTTAGTTCGTCCCGATAGTTCTATTGCCTTCGATGACATCGACAAAGCTGAATGCCTAGCCGACAGTCTCGAAGCGCAATGCTCCCCTAGCCTCCTACCCGTAGACCAAACTCAACTCAACAAGGTCAATGCGGAAGTAGAACGCAGAACCTCTCTGCCCCCCGTAGAAGACCCTGATAATCCTCTGGCCCCCGTCACTCCTGACGAAGTCCAAGATATCATAAAGGGTCTTAAAACTCGCAAAGCCCCCGGTTCAGATGGAATCACCAATAGGGTGGTCCAACTCTTCCCCACTCATCTCATACTACTAATGTGCACCATCTTCAATGCTGCTCTTAGTAACAATATCTTTCCGCAGGCTTGGAAAGAAGCTATAGTCATAGGTATCCCCAAACCCGGTAAACCCAAGTCAGATCCCTCCAGCTATCGCCCCATTAGTTTGCTCAAGGTAATGGCAAAAATCTATGAGAGACTTATTTATAAGCGACTCAGAGACTATGCTGAGACCAAGGGCCTCATTCCCAACGAGCAGTTCGGCTTTCGAACTCAGCACTCTAGCGTGCATCAGGTCCACCGGATCGTGGAACACGTTAGCGCTGGTTTCTATCGTGGTCTCACGACCGGTGCTATCTTCTTCGACATAGCAAAGGCGTTTGACAAAGTCTGGCACAATGGCTTAATATACAAGCTATACCAGCTCGGTGTGCCAGATCGTCTCGTACTCATCTTACGGGACTTTTTGTCAAATCGCACCTTTCGCTATCGTATCGAAGGAGCGTTATCCTCCCCCCGTCTCATTCGCGCAGGAGTCCCTCAGGGCTCAGTACTATCTCCCCTCATTTTCACACTGTTCACCAGTGACATCCCAAAGAGTATAAAGTGTCAGTTGGCTCTGTTCGCAGACGATACGGCCATATACTGCAGCGGGCAAAGTTCCAACCAAATGATCCTTAACTTACAAAAGGCTGTCAATAACCTTGGCGCCTGGTTTAAGTTATGGAGAATCGAGGTCAATCCCGACAAAAGTCAGGCGGTCTATTTTTCAAAGCCGCGCCGTAGGCCCATCCTTCCTAGTCCAGTCACCATGTTTGGCAAGCCGATCCCCTGGGAGAAGCGAGCCAAATACTTAGGTGTAATCCTGGACCATCATCTCACTTTCGCAGATCACGTGAAGGCGGTTCGCTCACGAGCCTCCTTCGCTCTAGGTAGACTCTTTAGTTTAATGAATGCACGCAGCAAATTGCCACTTAAGTGCAAATTGCGCATCTATACCGCGTGTATTAGGCCCATCATGACCTATGCGGGAACCGTATTTGCCCACGCGAATCCCCGTACGATCCATAGGTTGCAAGCCTTACAGAACCGTGTCCTTCGTAGGGCCACGGGAGCCCCCTGGTTCGTTAGGAACGAGATCCTCCATCTCGACCTTAGAATCCCCACAATTCATCAGTTCCTTAAACGTATGTCCAAGCGGTACTTTGACTCCGCAGTCAAACATAGGAATCCCCTAATAGTCAAAGCAGCTAGCTATGTCCCGTCCAATAATCAAGTCAGTAAGGCCCGTCGCCCTAGACATATCCTCTTAGACCCAGATGACCCCATAACTCTCCTCCAGGAGAGCAGTAGGGCCACAAGTACAGTTCACAAAACACACCGACACAATTTCAGACCTCGCCGTAGAGGTCCGCGACCGCGACCCACCCGAGTAAATGATACTCCCCCCCGACCCTTGCTCGATAACGATGCGCCAGCCCGCGTTTTTGCTGAGCCTGTAGCTTTAAACTCCCCTGATAATAATAATGATCTATCCTTGATCCAGCCTGTCCCTCTTGCTGTCCTCCCCCCAGCGAACGCCCTAAGCCGAGGTTCGTACCCCACAGGGGGTGCCCTTAGCGAGCGTTCGCCTAGTTTTAATTAGCTTAGTTTGTATGCCCCTGGCTGGAGGCTTTGAGTTCTTTTAGGAGCTTAAGGCAGCCACAGGAAAGTCCGGTTAAGCAGTGAATACCTTAGTGGTAACCTGCGAGATGCCCTAGCCAAAAAAAAAAAAAAAAAAAAAAAAAAAAAAATAATTTCTGTTAGATTATAAACTGTCGAAAATTGCGAACTGGAACAAACCTGTGGCAGCACGGGCGGCATCTCGATTCGAGATGCCGCCACAGGTTTGTTCCAGTTCGCAATTTTCGCATTCGAGATTCTCGAACGCCACATGTGAACTACGCATCACACGTTGCACACTGACGTCACGCAACATCCTGCATCCCGCAAGCAGTGTTTACCGCGCGACGAGTATATATACAAAGTCCCGACACTCCCGACATAAGTCCTCGGGCAGTACCCCACCAGACACGATACCCTTCTGGCCGGAGGATCCTCCCTTTTCTATGGAAGATGAGTGAACTCTACACCCTGTTCCTCATACCACTATAAACCATTTACAATTTAAGGCATCATTTTTCGATAGTTTTTAATCTATCCATGGGAAACCGGCAAATTGTGAACTGGTATCAAACTTACTTGCAACGTAACGCACCTTGCGCAATACGAAATAGCCTGCCTAGCTGTGAGCAACTTGGGATAGCTCCCGCCGCCAGCTATGTGCGGTTTGTCACAGTTCTAACCTAACCTAACTCATGTCACACAGTTCATTTGCGACAGTCTATAAGTAATCTAACGGAAATAATACCAATAAATTATAAACTAACGGTTCTCACAATCTTACGGTGACTCTTTTTTTAAATCTATCAATATTTAAAACCCGAAACATTCGTTATTATAGATCAAATAAAATATTGAGTGGGTTGAAAAAGAAAATTACGTGAATTATCGTAAATATCATCGAAAGCGGTTCACGACCTTACAAACTTCTATTTACAATCTGCCGTAACAAACATCTTACAGTATTAATTTATTCAAATTGCTTTAACTCTGATTACAATCAAAATAATATTGTATTAACCAACTTTCATTTTGGTAATAAAATCGGAGCGTTCTCGTTGGTATTCAAATTCAAATTTCGTATAACACAAAAGATCCATTCTCTCCTCACATGGCGGCATCCGACCGTCAGCCTTATGCCTACTTCGCTCCCTTATCGTAAAGAAGTCGCAAAAAACGTATCTAAAGAAGTTATCTATCGTATTTTGTACCTTTCTGCCCTATCTGGGATTTCAATCCATATCAACATCAATTCTCATCGGACAGCACATAAATATCTGTTTCAATTCACTATCCTAAAAACACGAACAGAACTAACCAAATATATGGCCTATGTACCTGTGTATTTGTAATCGACACAAACTTATATTAAAGTTTCATCCCCTATTTCGGTTTTAAACCCTCGTATATTAATGAAGTTATTAGTAGCGTGAAATAATACGAAAGTTTACGAGTGGTGCGTACCAATTTCAATCCTAAAATTAACATGCTACATAATTAAGCCTATCCCTTTTAATCGGTTGCGGATTAGTTTGACTATATCATTAAATTTAATGCAGGTCTCGGTGTTAAACCTAGTGATATTACACATTGAGAGTTCTAATAACATTACACAGCAGGTACATAAGTACCGCCCATCGATCGACTCGCTACCGCAGTAGGTAATAATGTGACTACCGAGTACGTACATTCCCAGTAATAGAGCAAATCGGTAGGTCGTTACCGCAATCGAAACGGCTTAATAGGCTGCGTTAGGCTAACGCACCATTTAAAAAGTCAACAGAAACTCGTTGAAAGTACTTTTCTTTCATTGTTTCCGGCCGCGCGGAGTGCCCTCAAGACTCAAGGAAATTGTCAATGAAGGTAAAGTTTATCTTCCACCGTCAGCCGTTTGAGGGTCGAAGACGTGACCCGACCCCTTGATTCCATTACAGACTCGCCGCGACCGACAATAGAGAATTAAAAGTCGAATTTTTACAGAGCCAACAAGCCGCTTATTCAATCGAAAAATCAATATCGCTATTCTCATAAATGAACTTATCGTGGAGTATTATTTTCCTGCAAATATTCTGTTTAATAATACAGCAAAGATTTTCTTTACGATTTCGATGCGAAAAACACTTGTAATAAAGTTTGTTTTGAGGGTAGTTGGGTGACAGAAATAATGATATTCCTTGTCCACTCTACAGTTATTTGTGTATCTGTAGAGTGGACAATGAATATCATTATTACCCGCCAGCCATTAAAGTGCCACCTATAGGTGTAGGTCCCAATCCCAATACAAAGTATACACAAATAAATTGCTATTTTTAAGATCTTCATTTCATCATATACCTTTTGAAGTCCCTAGGTAAGTCTCAAATGTATTCAACAAAGTGGAATTACTTGATTCAGGAAAATCTGTTTCAAATAAATTATACAAATTCACTATTTAATGTCGAGTCCGTGTGCCTACACACCTTTAATCTTTGCAATACGCTGGGCACCTAAGTACCTGCTTGAATGTGAATGGCGGTCGCGGGAATGTTCCATTTGCATAATTATTCCAAAGATTTTGCATACTTTTATAGCTGCTCTCCAGGTTATCGCCGCGATAAGTTACCGACATTACTGAAAAACTACAGACATAGGGAATCGGTATTTGCGAATAACGGGAATATAATCACGTCCTAATGAGGTAGTTCCAGTTCATTTAAATGTATGAAGGTTTAGTTATTTTAAACTTGGTAACCAAATTAGTCATATTTTTCTCAATCACATCTTTTTTCTAGTACCTCCGCCACAGATTTTCCCAAAATAATATCATGTATCGCATAAAAGTGCTTTCATGCATCTATAATACATTATTTTGATTCGCTGTTGTAAATAACTGGGAGTTCTTTTGTTGGCAATATTTACAGGATCTAACGTAATCAGAACTTTCCGCATATTTTCATGACACTGACGAGTTATATTTCATGTAGACTGCGCGTAAGATAAGTGTGCGCGTGGCTGAAATCGGAAATAATCGTATGCCACGGTATTAACAAATATGTAAGACCATTAATTTAGGTTAAATATAGGCTTTTTTTAGTTAATTAACATAAGATTAATATATAAGTTGAAATATATATTAAGATGAAATTAAGAATATAGATTTCATATTTTAAATATTACACAGTACAGCGTCACCAGTCGCGCGCAGACTTATCTTGCGCGCACTGTAGGCGCAGTCGCGGTCTCTCTCTGAACGGCCAGTAATAAATTATTTCACGTCATTATGCTTATTAGCAACTGGCCATAAATATAACGCTAGTGCCCCAAATGACATGTAAGCGTTTGAATTTGGGTCACACCCTGCTGAACCTACAGATATTGGACACTTCATGTGATTGTATTATTGCCTACAGAAATAAATATAAGTACAGGGATAAGGGTTGTTCCAATGATATTATAATAAATATCATTGGGTTGTTCAGATGGAATTTGCAAAGTTGGGAAATCATTTCTGAGTTAAGGAAAAAATTAACATAATATCAACATATTCAACAGTTTGGTACAATATCATCTAAGTCTCAAAAACTAATTCTGTATAATTTCGATAGCTTGGAGTTTCGTTTTACATTTCTATGACTTCAATGAAACCTTGAGTTGTTCACGTATTCAGTATCTTGATATAGATTTAAAATAAAATAACCGTTTTCCTTAAATTGTATAATAAACTTAGTAATAAGGTTCCGTTTGGCACCCCTGGATACCGAACCCTAAAGCTTTATGCAGACCATCGCGACTTGTCGCGCGACGCCACATCGGTTATTGTTATACCGTGAACTATTCTTAGAAATTGTATTGTTCGTGTCGCGTCGCGCGACAAGTCGGGCTGGTCTGCAAAAGCCTTAAAAGGGCGCCATATATTGTTTTTTCTTTTAAACGGTATGCTCCCGAGAGGTGGTTCCATATAAATCTTATTAACTTAGCTTGGATAGTTTTTGAGTAGCTGTAGTAGTTAGCTTCAATAATGCCTATTTTTCCCACTTAGTTTATATTGATGATATTATGATAACTTCATGTTACTGTTATTTGCATAGCACTAAAAAAAACACTACAAAGTGAAAAATAACTTGATTTCGGAAGTCGGTGGCCAAAAACTGAAATTCATAACCAAAGACACCGATGGTGGTATGTGGTAGGTATGTTTTTTAAATATAAGTAAGTAGTAACGGTCCGTCTGTCACATCAAACAGAGGTTTTTTTGTATTGTGCCCAACAGTCACGATAAAAAAAGAATAGGCAATCATGGGAACTGCCGACAGAAGTGAAAACTTAAAACTGGTATTAGCTTCATCTATATGTTATAAGTACAGCACGACGCGACGGCGCGTCGGAAACCAAAAATCGCTCAACGCGCCTTAAGTAATTTTCACTTCAAAAAAATAATCAAAATATAATTATAATTTTTGTCGAAAACTTTTCAGTCAGTCAGTTGTGCTTTCTCAAACTTGCAGGAGTGCATTTTGAGCGGAACATGCTATTTTCATGTCATGTCGACTTTAGCAACAATCTCCTTTGGGATCTACGAACACGGGTGACATCCCCGGGCCCTAGACTTCTGAACAACATGGCAAACCATTTCAAGCTTAGTCTTGTTATAAATTGAATGTACATAGGTACAGCTTTGTATAAACATAGCACAGGTTGGACAAAGTAATAAGTCTAGTTCATGAAATCATTTAATAGACTAGCTTGTCTATAAGTTTCCTTCAATATAAAAAAGTGGGTTCACATCATGTTAATAGTGCAAAAAACATGATTCTGGCCCATGCTAAAAATATACCTATTTAGTACTATTAGGTATTAATTTGAAATTAATTTGCATGCCCTATAAACAGGTAAAATATGGACTGTAAGTACGTTAAACTACCAACTTCTACAACTATTAACACCAATATTTTCTAATAAATGATTCTTATTATTATAATAACAACTTGGTATCCATTCGTATAGCTCACCCAATAATTTTCATTTGAAAAAAAAAGTACCTACGCTTCATCCAGTGGAAACCAGAACCATTGTTCCGGACTCAATGAAGGCACTGGAAACGTATATAATTTATTACTGTAGCCTGTCTACTCATCCGCCTTCATACAAAAGTAGGTACGTACCGTACAACTGACGCTCTTTCAGATGCAAATAAGTATGGAACCGCGGGTCTGTAGAGTGTAGACCGGAGGATCTAACATGCCTCTAAATGGGCGACATGGAACACGTTTTAGATATCGAAGACGATTTCATTCTACAAAATCTTTAAATGAAATCAAACTGACGACGACGTCTGATGAATTTTTAAATACACTATTCAATTGTGCATGTATTTTTATTGTTGTCGTGTAATTGCAAATTGTATTTTTTTATACTTATTTTTTTTTACCTCGTATTTTTAACTGTCCCATTGGTGACATTTGGTGAGAGGTCATCATCATCAACAGCCTATGAATGTTCCCACTACTGGGACACAGGCCTCCTCTCTGTGAGAGGGAGTGGGCTGTAATCTACAACGCGGGCCCAGTGCAGGTTGGTAGATGTCACATGTCTTCGATTTTTTTGGTTCTAAGACATGCCGGTTTCCTCACGATGTTTTCCTTCACCGTTTTGAGAGCAGTGGTGATGAAATTATTTACACAAAGTAAAGCGCCTGCTTGGGTTCGAACCCACGACCTACAACTCGTAAGTCGGGGCCGTTACCACTGGGCCACCACTGCTCTCTTTGGTGAGAGGTAAACTATTTTATTTACATACGAAACGGTAAGGTACTAAGGTAGTTATCCATTTATCCATTGTAGAAAAACATGATAAGGATATCTGAAAATGTATATACCAAACTGGAACACATTGTTATAAACTCCAGCATGAAAGAGGCGGCTTAAATTCCTAACGAAATAATTATTATCTTCTAAAATATATTTTTCAGAATAATTTTCCTGTATCATTATTTAATACCACAACATTTTGAAAAATCTTTTTAAAATATAAGCAAGAAAGAAAAAACCATTCCATCGATCAAATTAATTATGTTACAGGATACTTTCTTTGAGGAAGTTGTATTACTTATCTAATTAAGATCATTAAAGCGAAGTATGCGGAGACTGATAAATTATCCGGAAAGCGACTAAATAAAATAATTAATAAATTTTATAAAATAAATTGAACATAAATTGGTCGTGTAACTTAAAACTGTTCTACTCAAACTATTTGCTAAATATTCGAATGAAACAGGATTTCTTATTTCTCAGAAGTTCCTTTTATTCGTACTTATCTAATTAAGTTAAAATTATAAACAACGGCTCGACCACGGCTTTTTGTCTTTGTAGGAATTCGTGGAAATGTTGAAAACAGCTGGTGTAGAGATATTGTATCGCTTGTGAACACATACATACATATACATAAACTCACGCCTTTTCCCACGGTGGTAGGCAGAAACTACAGAACGCCACCTGCTACGATCCTTACATACTCCTTTTGCTTCGTGAACGATCGCTCTTTGCTTGTGATATATTTTATTTTAGTATTTACATTACATTGAATAGTTCCGATTGCTAGGACACAGGTCTCTGTATGTAATGGGAGGTCTTAACTAAGACAAGCTGCCCGCGTGGCCCCTCATAATTTTTCTAAAGTAAAAGTAGTAGCCTAAGTTAGTCCTTATAACATTAGCTATCTGCCAGTAAAAGTCCCGCCACAATCGGTCTAGCCGTTTCGGAGATTAGCCGGAACAAACAGACATCAGTCAGACAAAAAAAATAAAAATGTTTTTTTTTTTGTTATAAGTACCGATTATACTTTCATAATCATGCATTCAGTAAACATCTGTTATTCAGACATTACAAACAGACACTTTTTTTATTTGTATGTAGATATGTATATAAAGATTCCTAAAGCCTTGTCCTCACTAGTTCACATTTGTGTCGGCACATGGTTTCAGAAACGGAATCGATAGCGTTCTGCCATAGATTGGTTTCGTTACAAGGTCTGGGCTCAAAATACAAAATTCGACGTACATTCGTCTGGCAGTACCAAGAATAAATAAAAAATGTTTCAGACGAATGTATCCAGGAAGGAAACAAAGAAAAAAATACGCGTTTTCAAACGTTTTCATTGCTGAAAACGAACTATTCATGGAGTGGTTTTTTTATCCGTATTTTTTTTACAATTGTGGATTCTGGATACAAACGTTAAAAACCACAAACCAAAACTCATTTGATTTGTTTTTATGTAATTACTGATTTTATAGAATGATGAACGATTTTACTGGCTCTATTCGAACACTTTGCTAAGCATATCGAAACAGTATTTAACGATTTAGTGGGTCATGTCATACCAATGAGCACACTAAGTACTGACCACTGAGCACCGAGTATGAGTTATCTGCGTTCGCCGCTTGTCGTGGCAACACGTCGGTCCGGGTTCGCAACAAGACAATCGTCATCCTGAGGATGCCTCCTTGAAAGGTGAAACACGTGTCGATTTCTTACAGGGTTCTTTATGACTCTTCAAGAACAGTTAAGTGGATTAGGTAACTAAATATACGTAGTCTATTGTATTTTTTTATGAGTACACCTTCGAAACCTAAAAGTAGCGATCACTTTTTGCTCTCTTGCATAAAACCCAGCCCCGTAAGAAGACTTGTTGTATATAATATCAATAATACGGAAAGGAAACACCTATTAATAACAAAGAACAAGTAAGTATGTTAGTACACCATTTTCAGCCACTTAAGTAACAAAGTTACGTAATGCAAGTCAATTTGTTCAATAAAAAGTTTACGATCTACGCTCTCATAACAGAAAGTTATAATTGTTCAAATAAACATTTAAAATACAGAGGGTTAACTCTGTAACAACTACAAGAACAGAATGAATAAAAGCGTAAACTATTACCAAAAAGTAAAGCCGCATGCTAGCGTGACAAAGTTCATCTGCCAAAAGTTAAATTAAATTTAAAAGGATACATAAAACCTAACGTAGGACATATTACGAGTTGGGAAACTCAATAACAACTTGTGTAAAGCCAACATTGCAACTAATTGATTTCGTAAACTTGTTTTATTTAATTGGTCTCGAGCGGTTGCGTTCCAAGTTTTTATTGACTGACATGCCATTCCAATTATTTTGATCGAGTTCTAACTTTAAACGAATCAAGATTCGCTTTTTAATCAGAAATAAACATCCAGCGTCTCGTGTCACAGTGACTATCAATTACAGCAGTAAGCTTAGAAAGACAAGTGTTTTAAATGCTGTAGAAATGGAACGGTCTTCAAGTAAAGAATTCCTTGAGAAGATGCAGCAGAAGTATTTTAGATAGCATGCGGATTATTCTACGCATGCATAAACATAGCTGCATGCCTAGATCAAATGGCATTTACACTAGGCATCCGGAGTTTGTTTATCTGTCTATTACGCTTTCACGCTGAAATGGCTTAACGGATTTGAATGAAATTTGGCATATGGGTAGACCTGGAAAAGAACATACACTACCTTTTATCCCGATATTCCCACGGAATCGAGACTAATGCGGGTGAAACCGCAGGGCACAGTTTTTAATATTATTAATGTATTTGGTCGTCTGAAACGTTGTAATTAACGTTTAGCTAATTCTTTGCTACTATTTGAACAGGAAGGCTATCGATACCATACAATGAACATTATGCAGTTTGTAAATATGGTACAATCAGTAACTACAATAGTGTATGAGTGTTTGCCACATACAATGAAGAACCATTGCTATAGCTACCATTAGCATTATATTGCAGAAACATAATTGTAAGTTTCTCTTTTCGCAAACTCTTCATAAACACTGGCCGTGAAAAATAAAATACGTAGGTAATTAAGTTTTTAACTTTTCATTCTATATTAAGTAATGATTCTGTTTAGTCGAGAAGCAGAGAAAGAAGAAGAACATTTTCAACATATATTTATATATAATTATTCTGTGTTCGATTCCCGGGTCGGGCAGTGTTATTGAGTTTGTCCATCTGGAATTTCTCAGTAGCAGCCCGGAGTCTGGATTTGTGCCCGGTTGATGGCAATAGGCTCGCCCCCTATTACATGGGACTTAAACATAACTGGCGAATTATGGGTGTCCTCCGTACTGTAATAGGTACACCTCTGCCCAACCCAACTTATGTAATTTGCAGAATTAATTTGTTAGTTTGTTGATTTTCCTTTGTAACATCAAAGGAAGATCAACAAACTAACAAATAAAGTCAGGAAATTAGTTGTTTATCAAATAGAACAACTTAAAATTATCCGTAGGTATATTTAAAACAACTGTCAAACAATGACAGTTGTTTGAAATGGGTAATTGTCGTAATGACATTCTTTGAAGGTTCGTTGACGTAATGTGTCAATTTGATAATTTCCCTATCTGTACCTACTCGAAAACAATTTACAAAAGTTATTCATTGTTCATAATTATTAAACACATTAAAATCAATTGTTGTTTACAGGATTCAAGACGGAGTCTGCTAATATTTGGAAGTTATATCAAACAAATCACAGCCTGTTGATTCGGCTCTTAAATCGAATTACGTTTATTTAATTGAACACTTCTAAGTTAACGACATCGGCGACTCTATTCGTAGGAACGTACCAGTTTAAAAAGTTTAAAGTTCTGTATGGTCGTCTTTTTATCGGTAATCTCTATTTATCAGCAAGGTCAAGTTCATAATTATAGTTTACACATTAAGTCAATGATATTTAAACTATAGATACGTTACCCGCGCTCTGTAGTGGCAAGATGAATGCAAGGCATTTACCGGACTTCGATTTAGTCGCGTACCAACCAGTGCCGCGGCTGCACGTAATATTAAAATAACTTGTGTGGATAACTTCCTACAAATAACAAAAAAAAATGCCGTCCTGTGTGTATAGGAAATGTAAAAATTATACTGCAACTGTGAAAGATAAAAAAGTATGTATCATTTCATGCAAGAAAAATGTCTTATTTTATATTTTTCGAAACCTTCTAATGGCGGCTGGCGCCTGAAGTAAGTCACGTGCCGTTAGAGGAAGATGGGGTACTTTGCATCAGTGTGATAGTGTATGTTTGAAAGAATTTGAAAACAGTGAGGTTTTTTCAGTTACATTTCGTGATACGGTGGTACTTGAGCGGTCTTATGATGGTACTATGTAAAATGTCTAAATAAATTAGAAGTTTAATTGTAATTTAATATAAGCGATTGTTGTACTTTCTATTTAAAATTTTTAATTATTCACATTTTTTTAATAAAGATTTTTATGTTTATAATAGTACATTTTGTTTTAATAATTAAGTAACAGTAATTACTTACTCTTACGAAATCTGCATTCATATTTAGATCGAAAATAATATTATTTTACCCGTAAATCTACTACCTATATCAACAAGAGAAAATAGAGTGTCCATTTATTTCCCACATGCCTCCTTTTGTACACGTTCGGCCAATCAGCTTGCACCTTAGAGTGACAACGTAATGAAAGAAATATATTTATCTCTCTCTAACAACAGGAATTCCGTAGATGACATTTAATTTTCTTTCCCTTTCTTTGTTCGTCTAAGTACCTATCTAGCTACCGATAGTATTTACGCTGTTTTCGAGTGCCGTGATGTTCATGAATGACGCGTCTATTTATAATACGTCATTGCATTAAGTACATTAGGTACCGACACGAACTATGCACTTATTATCAAATCTTTAAAATCATAAGATTTACAAAAAGAGAAGGGAAATCCAACCATACTTCGACATTATTCTTTCAACACAGTTTTCCAGCACAGTTTTGCGTGGAGTGGAAGTGGCAAATCGACCAATAGTAGGTATTGCTTCATGGCGGTATTTTAAACATGAGTATTTTTTTCCCGTTCACCGCTCGTCTTCGACCCACAGTTTTAGGATGGAAAATTATTCACGATACTTTTTCAGTCCTACATTTTTATTGTCAGGAACAGAAATAGCAAATATCCACTGTCGCCCTTACAGTTACTTCAATATGCAGCTAATGAGCTGGTCACACTGTGATGTAATCTGTGTCCTACACACACATACACAGCTACAGATCGTTAACAGTCGGCCGCTAACTATGAGTACTGTGACCCATATCTGGACGGCGCATAACAGACGTGATAAGCCATGAGTTGTTACTTCAAACTTATGACTTACTTCGTGTTTGATGCAAATTTTAACTCTTGCCATACACGTAGGTACTGCGGCAATATGGTGTATTCGGTGGAATGAAAGGTTTAAAAATTGTAGTAGGGGAGCGAGGGGCTTGTTGTAACAAGGGTAAGTAGTAACAGGCTCTTTTCACTAGGATCTTAAACTTTATTAGCGTATTTCTTTGACTCGATTTGACCTATAAACCACGCCGCATCATGTTGCCGTAGCCGGTGTCCCGCCGGCCGGCGCAGTGAGCGGAAGTGTGCACGCGCTTCATTTTTGCCAGGTAATATAAAATTGAACTGTCGTAAAATTTTGGTTTGCGTTATTATTATCGACTAATTTCAAACTTTCTATATCTTATTTACATTCAAATTTATCTACCTCTGATAATGTGTACTTAACAGTTTTTAAGATTGCTAAATTATTTAAATAGTTATCTTGTTAAATTAAAAAAAAATATACCATGGGGTTAGTTGTAACAAAATCCCGGGGCTTGTTGTAACGTGTTACAACATAATATGCAATACTTTTTTAGATAGAGTTTAAAAGAGATAATTACGAAGCATACCTTAGATATAAATAATTTAATTATTTACTGTGATTTTAAAGTGCTATGATGATTATAAGTAGTGTTTAACTAAATAAAACTGTTAATTACTTAAATTTTAGGTGTTGATTACTTAAAAAATGTATTTAAGTTGACTTTTGATAAGAATTACATATACCTACTTTAGAAAGATGTAAATTTTGTTAAAAATATACAAAGAATAAATGATTAGAGGTGTTACTGTTGTTTTTTTTTGTCGTTATTACTTGCCCCGGTAGACGTTACAACTTGCCCCAAGCACGAGGTAAGTTGTAACACCTCACTTCTTTTAGAAAATAATTGATTGTAAAATAATGATCTTACAATCAATTATTTTACTTGATTTGGTAGAGGAAGAGTTACAGCATCCATCCATCTTTATTTAATAGCAATTTAATCAATGGATCTCAAGATATATTAGTTTTCATGAAAACTGTCTCGCTCCCCTACCTAGATTAAGAAGGGGGTGAACAGACCACATGAAACAAATAGAAGTGGGTAATTCTACAAGAATAGGATAAAAAAGATACGAAATTGATTGATTTACAATCATTTTGATTCTCAAGTCCATAGATTCTATGGATAGCTAACTAGCTATTGAAAAGAACATAACATTCAGCGTAGTGTCTGGCGATAAGCTGATCAAATACCCAACTAGCCTTAAAACTATAATAATACATAGGTCTATGCAAATACAACCCTGTTGAGAAAATAAAGTCTCAAAAGCTGAATTCTAAGACGAAATATAAAGGGAAGAATTAGTAATAAAAAAGACTGCTAATGACAAAAAAACAGCGCTAACGAATACGATTCTCTAGTGCTGGACTGCCTGAGGCGGCCATACTTGCTTTTCTATTTTTCCGAGTACGTGTAAGCCGCATAAAGACTTTCTAGAAGGAAACTTTTGTAACGAGGAGGAAATCATGTAATTATTACAATGTTAAGTATAACAATTAAACGTATTGTTACCATTTTACTTAATCTAAAAGAAAATGAAACCAATGTAAGAGAAAAAGGCAGGAAGATGGACAGATCTTACAAGATAAAGTATGTTTAAAACAAAGGTTGAAAAGTTAAAAGGGTTATAACTATTTCAAATTACTTTATTTAAAAAACCCCCAAACGCTCGACTAAACGGTCCAAAACGTTCTCCAATCGAGTCCGAAACTAGTTGTGTACTCTCAAATCTTAGTCAACGACATATTTTTTTTTAGGTTTCCTATGTTTTCCCACTGCTGGGCAAAGATCTCCCCCAAACACACGAGTAAAAATATAGTTAGGCGTAGGCCCTTATTCTCATTGTACTCGCCAGTAATAAATAATCTTTCTCCCATACAGAGTGGTAACAATGTAAGCGGTCATGTTAAATGTTGAACATTTATGTTCAGACACTACAGTGCAACGTGCAACGTTCGTGTTCAGTGACAGGTGGCCTCGGTAACACGTTCTCAGTACACGATCACTATTTATTATTAAACGATAAGGTTTCATTACGTCACGATAGTGTTTGTAGCTAGTTGAACGCCTGAAATACCTAGAAATCTCAAAACAATCTGCCTAGTTTTCCCAACTATGTTCGGGTGGTGGGCTTCCAGTCTAACCGGATGTAGCTAAATACGAGTATTTTACATGCAAGACTGCCTATCTGACCCCCACAACCCAGTTATTGGGTAGCACGATACCCCTTGGTACCTAGAAATCTGAAATATAATGTGTATTATTTAAATTCATAGGCAATGTTGCAATGAGTGAAAGTACATAAGAATATGAATAACTTTCGTCTGAGATAGCGAAACCAAGCATACATTTCATAATTTGCGAATGAATTATAAGTCAGCCTGTCATAAGTAAAACTTTTGAGAAAGATCTATTAAGAGGAGTCGTCTGATAGAAACTGACCCTCATTTGCTATAGTTTTTTGAATCCGTATAATGTCAAAACTCAGAAAGAATACCGAGGGGTATGCAAATTTTGCAATCCACCTTTTTGGAACAGCTTTCAGTGTAACATATACAGTGAAAACTGACTTCTGATCTAATACTTACATACTTATCATTATAATATCCATCTATGCACGTCAATCAAAAACCTTTCAACCTACAATTTGTGAAGATATTGTAACGCTTAACGTATAGGATATTTATACAAAGTAATTCCGCCAATTATCGAGCCGCATTCCAATAATTTAGTTGTTGTTATTTTACGACACAAAAATCACAGTCTAAACAACATGTCGTGTGTTCGAGTTTACAGACGTCACGCAATATTGCCCGGTCGATTGTACCCTTGCAACCGCCACTTTTCCATGGCAACATTTTTTATAGTACAAAATTATAAGAACGCCATGACAAAAAAAAAGAAAAAGATCCTATTGTTTGTAAAGTGAATATAATTGAGCAGGGATCTTTTGGCGCGTGGTGAACATCGAAAATTACGCTGCCATTTTCTTTTGTCAATACAACAATGGTGACAATTTCGCAAATGTTTAACTTACCAACAACGCTCCCTGTCAATGTTATTCAAGCGCCAGAAAATCTTGTCGCTCTGTACGTTGCAGTGGACATCAGGTGGGCATAACAATTAAAATTCTATTGTGTCTCGTTAATGACAGCTGAAGGTCAAACAGGAACAAAAAGCACCACTCTCAAATGCTCAAAATACTGCTATAAAGGGAAATACCGATAGGTTTGCAGTCATAAGAGCCTTGAAATTCAAGAAAGCTTCTTCGAATGAAAGCCCTGAGCACCTGGGCAGATAAATAATCCAGCTACCCACCTCGGTAACTGACTAATCTCCTCACAAAAATATTCAATCGACATACATTATTCTTGTAGCTTTATTTGACATGAGACTGAATCAATTTTAATTGTAGTCTAATGTTAATAAGAATGTTCTAATTTGTATAGAACACACTATTTCAAAGACTTCCTGCTCTGTAGGATAACCTGTGACCAAGAAAGTATACCCTACCTGCCGTAGTTCCTTATACCTTAGTTAGGGTAACACATTCAATTTCGTCAGAGTGGTTTCATTTATTTGAAAACCAGTCCTGTCCTTCCATCATTCATTTGACACGCGGTTTCAAAGTTTCTATCGAAATCCATTAACTCTTTGAAACCTCCCAAACAATGAAACCCTCGCTGCACTTTTTACGATTGATACTGCAGGTATGAACGATATGACACGTTTCATTACTTCCCACCAAAAATTCGTATGAAAACGCAATGAAAATATGACTAAACAAAATATCCACAACTTCTGTATGCCACGGGATTTATTTATAAACGTTGCTTAAAGTAAAGTGACGTTCAAACGTCAAAAATGTATGGCTAAACAGCCGCTAATCATTACTTAGGGATTTATTTATAAACGTTGCTTAAAGTTAAGTGACGTTCAAAGGTCAAAAATGTATGGCTAAACAGCCGCTAATCATTACTTAGGGAGTTATGTATAAACGTTGCTTAAACTTAAGTGACGTTCAAACGTCAAAAATGTATGGCTAAACAGCCGCTAATCATTACTTAGGGATTTATTTATAAACGTTGCTTAAAGTTAAGTGACGTTCAAACGTCAAAAATGTATGGCTAAACAGCCGCTAATCATTCCTTAACATAAAGCAACGTTTGTAAATAAAGCCCAATAACAATAAGCGATATAGTAAAAGTAATAATATCATTTGTAGTAATATACTAAAAGTCAGAAAATTTTACACAAAAAAAAACCAAAATGAACCAGAGACCCCTAAAAATATTTCACTTTTTTATCAGGAAGCAAACTATTATATCTACGGTAGCCGGGGCGAATCTTCCGATTCAGCGCGGTATTATTTAATAGGCAGTCGGCTGGCAACATTCCAAATTGAATAACAAAGTGGCGATTAGGGGACAATACAAAAAAAGGGAAAAGACGCCAAGAGGCCGACGCTCAGTTCGTTATCGATGGTTTCATAAAAGATAATGACGATTTCAGTTACAGTTTCCTTTTTAAAACGATCGTTCTAGGAATAGAGAAAGTGATTATTGGTTTAGTCGCTGAGCTTTTTGTTATAGCTTTTTGCTTTTATATTACTATAAGCCTCCGCTGTCCTTCTGTCTGTCAGCGAGCTCTATCTCATGAACCGTAATAGGTAGGCAGTAGAAAATTTCACAGATTATGGTATTTCTATTGCCGCCATCACAACAAATAATAAAATAAAAAATTAAAGGGGGTCTCCATGCAATAAACCTATAATTTTGAAAAAAAAAACGAGGCAGTCTGGGACTGCCGATTGAAGTGAAAACTAAGTAATGCTATCTAACGAAAATGTCAGGAATGTATGGGTCAGTACAAGGACGAAAGCTGTAGTTCCATATCTTTAAAAATGATGAAATAGGGGCCGTAAAAGTTGTCAGTTTTAGACCATTTTTGTACGAGCTCTATTATTTTTATTTGCTAAATAATGTACGGTGGTACGGAACCCTTTGTGTGCGAGTCCGACTTGCACTTGGCCGGTTTTTATTTTATTACATTTATGCAATGAAAGTATGTCTTGCCTCAAGATTAGTTTTATTGAAAACATAAATACGGAGTACTTACAACTAACTTTCGTGATGTCCACAGAATAGTCAGCTTAAAGAATATTTACGAAAAAGGAACGAATTTCCCATGGACTAAAAAACTAATATTTTAGCACATTTTATATGAGCTTTGCATAAGAGAGATTGGCTTTGCATTAAATGTCAATATAGGTTTCAAAGGGAGCGACTGCCACATATGCTACCGAAAAAAAAATAAAAAAAAATGCGTCAAATTGGGGACAGCGCTCCTTGATGGGCGAGTCCTATTACTGGCTGGACAGAACACGCAGGCTAACCACTCAAGGTCACTGGCATATATCTGCGTCTTAAATCAAGCCCAGGATTTATTTATTTATTTATTTAACCATTTATGTACACACATTTAACAACAGACAAGAAGAAAAGAACAGAAAAATACGTACAAAGGTGATGCTTATTTCTAAAGAAATCTCTTCCAGCATACCTGCGATAGGACAGGGGATACAAAGAGATGTAGACACCGTGTGTAAGAGTAGAGAGAAAGTAAACTACATAAAATTAAAACAGTTCATTACTTAATACAATAAAACACATAATATGAGATAATACTTACTTACATACTTACATACATAAATACATATTTATTTTTTATTGATTGATTGAATTTGTTCATTCATTTCCGTATAAACTGATTTAATGTAATTTGAGTCACAATACCAATTTAGTCTCTTGACATCGAAAACGTTCACTTAGCTTTATTCGAGAATAAGCAATTTCATATTACCTCTTGTGATCTAACTACCTTGTGATCCCGAGACGTAATTGCGTATTTAAGTCAAGCGTTCAATTTTGACGGTACGGAATGTCTAGAACTGAGGAATCATTTAAGTTAAGGGTAGACGGACGATAGATGGAACTCGAAGTATTATGTGCAGAAACAGAGAACAAAAGGGTGTCAATTTTAACCTCGTTGGCATTCCTTGAAGCTGTTACTAAGAAAAAGAGAAACAAATTCCTTTATGGAATTTGCTGTTCAGTTTCAAAAAGAATTTTTTGTCCTATTAATGTCGTTTATTTTTAGCGTAACTTCTGAGAACAACGTATAGATACTATTCAAGATTAAATTTTCAAAGTGCATCGTCCGACCAGTAGCCCTTCAAGTACCTTTACCCTTGTCTCGGCGAAGCACGTAGTTTCAGATTAAACATCTGAAATATTCACGTAATCTCCGTTTTCCTGCTTCTTTTAATACCATGAGAAACTTCGAAAGGAAAAGTACGAAGAGCTAGTATCAAACTCACAGAGGAATATCAGTTTTTGTTAGTGTGAAATACTATCCTTTTTATCACTCATCATTAGATAATAATTAATTTATCATTTCATTTGTTGATAAAAATCATACTAGCACCTTTCTAACCATCAGTACTTTTGCACCTAGCTATACGACCAAACCGGGGGCGAGTTAGAACTATGTATGTATGAGTATGGACGAAACCAAAATTATGCATCTTATTCCGAATTTATTTAAACATGAATTTTACGAAACATAATACAGGTACCTATTTACTTTGTTTTCATTATAATTTTTAATAAACACACCAACCTGGCCACGCTGCAAACAATTTACGAATGAAATGCCAGTTCCGTTGAACAATATTCTCCAATAGTGGAGTGAAATATTAAAGGCAAGGAATTCAATTTGCCACAGTACAAAAAAAAAATAAACTCCGAATCAAAGTGCATTCATTTCTATTGACGTCATCTAATGCTGTGGCCCGCTGCTCGGAACCAATCCAATTTGCTTTTATCCTTTCCCTACATAAAACTGCTTTAATTTAAAGCCATCGAGGTCGCTATGGTGACTTCTACCTATGTTATATTTAATGTACAACATGACAACATAATTTCCCACTGCTGGGACTTAGGCCTCCTCTCTGTGAGAGGGAGTGGGCAATAATCCAACGCGCGGGCCCAGTGCGGGTTGGTCGATGTCACCTCTTCAAATTTTTGGTTGATAATTTAATATACCTACATGTACTTTCAGTAAATGATTTAGAGTTCATATCGTTATTATTATTACACATTAATATAACCAAAGTACTTTTTTATGAACTATTTCAGTCTAAAATCGCTAACCTCGTGCAGTCGTTGGTGTTTACAAAACTCTCGGATATTAGTCTGTGCTGTACGGCATGAGAGTCTATTTTTGTTTGCATGTGTACACAGTCGCGTGTTGAAATATGCCAACCCCTCCAATTAAGGGGCAGGCAAAGTGCGACGAGTGTACGTAAGCAGGTCGTGGCGATATCATAACGTTTACACACGACTTTTAAACGAGACTGCCGGGGGGGTTTATGAAGCTTTTCGTTTCAGAACGCACGCGATACATTCTGCATCGATGCACTCTCGTTACGCCCCAAAAATCTTACTAAACCACATAGTATAAGGAAAAGCGTATAGTCGCAAAAAGCCCGGTTCAGGATTTAATACCAGTTTTTCTACGTGGGCTTTTCCTTATACCGTGACAAACTTTCCGGTTCAAAACTACTTCATAAAAGTTACTTAACTATTTTCGCGACGAGACGTTATCCTCTTATTTCTGAACGTTCACAAAAAACCTCGCCATTTTTGAGCGTCTCAAAAATGTCATGGTTTTGTTTTTTGGTTGGCTTCAAACTTTCTTATTCACAGACCCCCGTTTATGAAAGCCAGAGAGTCTGAACATAGTTTCTGTCAGGAACAATCATGAAGTAAGTTTTGCTGGATATCATAACACAAGTGTACGGTCAGAGATATCTCGATCTTGATTCGCGGATTACGCGCAATTAGCAGATAAATAAACGACTCCATTAGCTTTAGAACAGTGGACCGTAATTACTCGGGCGAGGTTTCTGTTAGATTCACGGAATGCCAGATTAGGGGTAATTAAGTCTTGTGGGAGTGCAACCCAGCGACGACCATTATATGGGATAATGAGGTGTCCAGTCAGCCGGCTCTTGTAATATGTAAATTGAATTTTCTATGCCCTCCCGAAAGGTCGACTAGTTTTAAACGAGTTAGATGGACGGTTCGCGCAACGACTTCAACCTTTTTATATTGTCTATTATTGTTTTATTATTGTACCTAACAAACGAAATTCCAATTAGTCACAAAACCGCTCTAATAATGAGGTTCAATCACAACAATCAAACGAAGTAGGGCATGTCATTTCCATACAATACGGTATAACTAGAACACCGGTTTGCAACCTCTATTTAATTTATTAAAGGACAACTAGCATAATTTACTGGGGACACTAGTAAATGCTTTAATTAATTATAGGAAGTCACGCTATAAAACATTTAACTCGTGATATAAATATTTTAGTCTAATGTCACTTAGTTTTTGTTGGTCATCACATTTTTTGTAAAAATATATCTCTAGATATCAACGTAGGCCTTAGAAAAAAAACTATATAATTTTATGTAGCCAGCCAACCATCTGAAAATCCTTTGTGCCGATTTGACGGTATACGGTAACGTTAATAAAAACGGATAGGTGTCGCCCACACACCGCTATAAAAGAGGTCCACAATTATTTCTACGGGCAACCCTATCTCCCGTGCCCCTGAAAGAGTCGTACAGTGGGAGGCGAACAGCGACAAAAATTCCAATACCGTGTGTTAGCACCGGCGCTGTTGCGTGCCACACGTTTTCGGGTCACACGAACCACTAGCAGAAAACGTAGGCTGAAATCAAATATTCATTCCATCTTAACGAAAAAATCAAGCAATACAAAAATAATAATAAAAATATTAATTTAATGAGCGGCGAAAAATATCGAATCTACTATTATTACATTAGCACAGTGATTCTACGAAAGCCTAAATATTTAATGAAATAGACTCAGTCTCGGTAGTTGTTTGTAGCGAGATGAACTGAAGGCTTTAGAGTAATCTTATTAAAATTAACGAACTTAATATTTTATTCAAGATCACTAATTACAAGTACTTAATATTTTTAAGTAGGAGCTTATGAATAAAACGATATCCCTAAGGGCTTATTTTGGTAAAAGAGTTAACAAAGAGAAAAAATTAACATAATATCAACATATTCAACAGTTTGGTACAATATCATCTAAGTCTCAAAAACTAATTCTGTATAATTTCGATAGCTTGGAGTTTCGTTTTACATTTCTATGACTTCAATGAAACCTTGAGTTGTTCACGTATTCAGTATCTTGATATAGATTTAAAATAAAATAACCGTTTTCCTTAAATTGTATAATAAACTTAGTAATAAGGTTCCGTTTGGCACCCCTGGATACCGAACCCTAAAGCTTTATGCAGACCATCGCGACTTGTCGCGCGACGCCACATCGGTTATTGTTATACCGTGAACTATTCTTAGAAATTGTATTGTTCGTGTCGCGTCGCGCGACAAGTCGGGCTGGTCTGCAAAAGCCTTAAAAGGGCGCCATATATTGTTTTTTCTTTTAAACGGTATGCTCCCGAGAGGTGGTTCCATATAAATCTTATTAACTTAGCTTGGATAGTTTTTGAGTAGCTGTAGTAGTTAGCTTCAATAATGCCTATTTTTCCCACTTAGTTTATATTGATGATATTATGATAACTTCATGTTACTGTTATTTGCATAGCACTAAAAAAAACACTACAAAGTGAAAAATAACTTGATTTCGGAAGTCGGTGGCCAAAAACTGAAATTCATAACCAAAGACACCGATGGTGGTATGTGGTAGGTATGTTTTTTAAATATAAGTAAGTAGTAACGGTCCGTCTGTCACATCAAACAGAGGTTTTTTTGTATTGTGCCCAACAGTCACGATAAAAAAAGAATAGGCAATCATGGGAACTGCCGACAGAAGTGAAAACTTAAAACTGGTATTAGCTTCATCTATATGTTATAAGTACAGCACGACGCGACGGCGCGTCGGAAACCAAAAATCGCTCAACGCGCCTTAAGTAATTTTCACTTCAAAAAAATAATCAAAATATAATTATAATTTTTGTCGAAAACTTTTCAGTCAGTCAGTTGTGCTTTCTCAAACTTGCAGGAGTGCATTTTGAGCGGAACATGCTATTTTCATGTCATGTCGACTTTAGCAACAATCTCCTTTGGGATCTACGAACACGGGTGACATCCCCGGGCCCTAGACTTCTGAACAACATGGCAAACCATTTCAAGCTTAGTCTTGTTATAAATTGAATGTACATAGGTACAGCTTTGTATAAACATAGCACAGGTTGGACAAAGTAATAAGTCTAGTTCATGAAATCATTTAATAGACTAGCTTGTCTATAAGTTTCCTTCAATATAAAAAAGTGGGTTCACATCATGTTAATAGTGCAAAAAACATGATTCTGGCCCATGCTAAAAATATACCTATTTAGTACTATTAGGTATTAATTTGAAATTAATTTGCATGCCCTATAAACAGGTAAAATATGGACTGTAAGTACGTTAAACTACCAACTTCTACAACTATTAACACCAATATTTTCTAATAAATGATTCTTATTATTATAATAACAACTTGGTATCCATTCGTATAGCTCACCCAATAATTTTCATTTGAAAAAAAAAGTACCTACGCTTCATCCAGTGGAAACCAGAACCATTGTTCCGGACTCAATGAAGGCACTGGAAACGTATATAATTTATTACTGTAGCCTGTCTACTCATCCGCCTTCATACAAAAGTAGGTACGTACCGTACAACTGACGCTCTTTCAGATGCAAATAAGTATGGAACCGCGGGTCTGTAGAGTGTAGACCGGAGGATCTAACATGCCTCTAAATGGGCGACATGGAACACGTTTTAGATATCGAAGACGATTTCATTCTACAAAATCTTTAAATGAAATCAAACTGACGACGACGTCTGATGAATTTTTAAATACACTATTCAATTGTGCATGTATTTTTATTGTTGTCGTGTAATTGCAAATTGTATTTTTTTATACTTATTTTTTTTTACCTCGTATTTTTAACTGTCCCATTGGTGACATTTGGTGAGAGGTCATCATCATCAACAGCCTATGAATGTTCCCACTACTGGGACACAGGCCTCCTCTCTGTGAGAGGGAGTGGGCTGTAATCTACAACGCGGGCCCAGTGCAGGTTGGTAGATGTCACATGTCTTCGATTTTTTTGGTTCTAAGACATGCCGGTTTCCTCACGATGTTTTCCTTCACCGTTTTGAGAGCAGTGGTGATGAAATTATTTACACAAAGTAAAGCGCCTGCTTGGGTTCGAACCCACGACCTACAACTCGTAAGTCGGGGCCGTTACCACTGGGCCACCACTGCTCTCTTTGGTGAGAGGTAAACTATTTTATTTACATACGAAACGGTAAGGTACTAAGGTAGTTATCCATTTATCCATTGTAGAAAAACATGATAAGGATATCTGAAAATGTATATACCAAACTGGAACACATTGTTATAAACTCCAGCATGAAAGAGGCGGCTTAAATTCCTAACGAAATAATTATTATCTTCTAAAATATATTTTTCAGAATAATTTTCCTGTATCATTATTTAATACCACAACATTTTGAAAAATCTTTTTAAAATATAAGCAAGAAAGAAAAAACCATTCCATCGATCAAATTAATTATGTTACAGGATACTTTCTTTGAGGAAGTTGTATTACTTATCTAATTAAGATCATTAAAGCGAAGTATGCGGAGACTGATAAATTATCCGGAAAGCGACTAAATAAAATAATTAATAAATTTTATAAAATAAATTGAACATAAATTGGTCGTGTAACTTAAAACTGTTCTACTCAAACTATTTGCTAAATATTCGAATGAAACAGGATTTCTTATTTCTCAGAAGTTCCTTTTATTCGTACTTATCTAATTAAGTTAAAATTATAAACAACGGCTCGACCACGGCTTTTTGTCTTTGTAGGAATTCGTGGAAATGTTGAAAACAGCTGGTGTAGAGATATTGTATCGCTTGTGAACACATACATACATATACATAAACTCACGCCTTTTCCCACGGGGGTAGGCAGAAACTACAGAACGCCACCTGCTACGATCCTTACATACTCCTTTTGCTTCGTGAACGATCGCTCTTTGCTTGTGATATATTTTATTTTAGTATTTACATTACATTGAATAGTTCCGATTGCTAGGACACAGGTCTCTGTATGTAATGGGAGGTCTTAACTAAGACAAGCTGCCCGCGTGGCCCCTCATAATTTTTCTAAAGTAAAAGTAGTAGCCTAAGTTAGTCCTTATAACATTAGCTATCTGCCAGTAAAAGTCCCGCCACAATCGGTCTAGCCGTTTCGGAGATTAGCCGGAACAAACAGACATCAGTCAGACAAAAAAAATAAAAATGTTTTTTTTTTTGTTATAAGTACCGATTATACTTTCATAATCATGCATTCAGTAAACATCTGTTATTCAGACATTACAAACAGACACTTTTTTTATTTGTATGTAGATATGTATATAAAGATTCCTAAAGCCTTGTCCTCACTAGTTCACATTTGTGTCGGCACATGGTTTCAGAAACGGAATCGATAGCGTTCTGCCATAGATTGGTTTCGTTACAAGGTCTGGGCTCAAAATACAAAATTCGACGTACATTCGTCTGGCAGTACCAAGAATAAATAAAAAATGTTTCAGACGAATGTATCCAGGAAGGAAACAAAGAAAAAAATACGCGTTTTCAAACGTTTTCATTGCTGAAAACGAACTATTCATGGAGTGGTTTTTTTATCCGTATTTTTTTTACAATTGTGGATTCTGGATACAAACGTTAAAAACCACAAACCAAAACTCATTTGATTTGTTTTTATGTAATTACTGATTTTATAGAATGATGAACGATTTTACTGGCTCTATTCGAACACTTTGCTAAGCATATCGAAACAGTATTTAACGATTTAGTGGGTCATATCATACCAATGAGCACACTAAGTACTGACCACTGAGCACCGAGTATGAGTTATCTGCGTTCGCCGCTTGTCGTGGCAACACGTCGGTCCGGGTTCGCAACAAGACAATCGTCATCCTGAGGATGCCTCCTTGAAAGGTGAAACACGTGTCGATTTCTTACAGGGTTCTTTATGACTCTTCAAGAACAGTTAAGTGGATTAGGTAACTAAATATACGTAGTCTATTGTATTTTTTTATGAGTACACCTTCGAAACCTAAAAGTAGCGATCACTTTTTGCTCTCTTGCATAAAACCCAGCCCCGTAAGAAGACTTGTTGTATATAATATCAATAATACGGAAAGGAAACACCTATTAATAACAAAGAACAAGTAAGTATGTTAGTACACCATTTTCAGCCACTTAAGTAACAAAGTTACGTAATGCAAGTCAATTTGTTCAATAAAAAGTTTACGATCTACGCTCTCATAACAGAAAGTTATAATTGTTCAAATAAACATTTAAAATACAGAGGGTTAACTCTGTAACAACTACAAGAACAGAATGAATAAAAGCGTAAACTATTACCAAAAAGTAAAGCCGCATGCTAGCGTGACAAAGTTCATCTGCCAAAAGTTAAATTAAATTTAAAAGGATACATAAAACCTAACGTAGGACATATTACGAGTTGGGAAACTCAATAACAACTTGTGTAAAGCCAACATTGCAACTAATTGATTTCGTAAACTTGTTTTATTTAATTGGTCTCGAGCGGTTGCGTTCCAAGTTTTTATTGACTGACATGCCATTCCAATTATTTTGATCGAGTTCTAACTTTAAACGAATCAAGATTCGCTTTTTAATCAGAAATAAACATCCAGCGTCTCGTGTCACAGTGACTATCAATTACAGCAGTAAGCTTAGAAAGACAAGTGTTTTAAATGCTGTAGAAATGGAACGGTCTTCAAGTAAAGAATTCCTTGAGAAGATGCAGCAGAAGTATTTTAGATAGCATGCGGATTATTCTACGCATGCATAAACATAGCTGCATGCCTAGATCAAATGGCATTTACACTAGGCATCCGGAGTTTGTTTATCTGTCTATTACGCTTTCACGCTGAAATGGCTTAACGGATTTGAATGAAATTTGGCATATGGGTAGACCTGGAAAAGAACATACACTACCTTTTATCCCGATATTCCCACGGAATCGAGACTAATGCGGGTGAAACCGCAGGGCACAGTTTTTAATATTATTAATGTATTTGGTCGTCTGAAACGTTGTAATTAACGTTTAGCTAATTCTTTGCTACTATTTGAACAGGAAGGCTATCGATACCATACAATGAACATTATGCAGTTTGTAAATATGGTACAATCAGTAACTACAATAGTGTATGAGTGTTTGCCACATACAATGAAGAACCATTGCTATAGCTACCATTAGCATTATATTGCAGAAACATAATTGTAAGTTTCTCTTTTCGCAAACTCTTCATAAACACTGGCCGTGAAAAATAAAATACGTAGGTAATTAAGTTTTTAACTTTTCATTCTATATTAAGTAATGATTCTGTTTAGTCGAGAAGCAGAGAAAGAAGAAGAACATTTTCAACATATATTTATATATAATTATTCTGTGTTCGATTCCCGGGTCGGGCAGTGTTATTGAGTTTGTCCATCTGGAATTTCTCAGTAGCAGCCCGGAGTCTGGATTTGTGCCCGGTTGATGGCAATAGGCTCGCCCCCTATTACATGGGACTTAAACATAACTGGCGAATTATGGGTGTCCTCCGTACTGTAATAGGTACACCTCTGCCCAACCCAACTTATGTAATTTGCAGAATTAATTTGTTAGTTTGTTGATTTTCCTTTGTAACATCAAAGGAAGATCAACAAACTAACAAATAAAGTCAGGAAATTAGTTGTTTATCAAATAGAACAACTTAAAATTATCCGTAGGTATATTTAAAACAACTGTCAAACAATGACAGTTGTTTGAAATGGGTAATTGTCGTAATGACATTCTTTGAAGGTTCGTTGACGTAATGTGTCAATTTGATAATTTCCCTATCTGTACCTACTCGAAAACAATTTACAAAAGTTATTCATTGTTCATAATTATTAAACACATTAAAATCAATTGTTGTTTACAGGATTCAAGACGGAGTCTGCTAATATTTGTAAGTTATATCAAACAAATCACAGCCTGTTGATTCGGCTCTTAAATCGAATTACGTTTATTTAATTGAACACTTCTAAGTTAACGACATCGGCGACTCTATTCGTAGGAACGTACCAGTTTAAAAAGTTTAAGGTTCTATAAGGTCGTATTTTTATCGGTAATCTCTATTTATCAGCAAGGTCAAGCTCATAATTATAATTTACACATTAGGTACATTAGGTACCGACACGAACTATGCACTTATTAACAAATCTTTAAAATCATAAGATTCACAAAAAGAGAAGGGAAATCCAACCATACTTCGACATTTTTTTTTTCAAATACTTTTTTTTTCAATGTTTTGCAACCTAAGGCTAGTTTTCCAACACAGTTTTGCGTGGAGTGGAAGTGGCAAATAGACCAATAGTATTGCTTCATGGCTCTGTTTTAAACATGAGTATTTTTTTCCCGTTCACCGCTCGTCTTCGACCCACAGTTTTAGAATGGAAAATTATTCATTAATTATTTTCAGTCCTACATTTTTATTGCCAGAAACAGAAACAGCACATATCTACTGTCATCCTTACAGTTACTTCAATATGCAGCTAATGAGCTGGTCACACTGTGATGTAATCTGTGTCCTACACACACATACACAGCTACAGATCGTTAACAGTCGGCCGCTAACTATGAGTACTGTGACCCATATCTGGACGGCGCATAACAGACGTGATAAGCCATGAGTTGTTACTTCAAACTTATGACTTACTTCGTGTTTGATGCAAATTTTAACTCTTGCCATACACGTAGGTACTGCGGCAATATGGTGTATTCGGTGGAATGAAAAGTTTAAAAATTGTAGTAGGGGAGCGAGGGGCTTGTTGTAACAAGGGTAAGTAGTAACAGGCTCTTTTCACTAGGATCTTAAACTTTATTAGCGTATTTCTTTGACTCGATTTGACCTATAAACCGCGCCGCATCATGTTGCCGTAGCCGGTGTCCCGCCGGCCGGCGCAGTGAGCGGAAGTGTGCACGCGCTTCATTTTTGCCAGGTAATATAAAATTGAACTGTCGTAAAATTTTGGTTTGCGTTATTATTATCGACTAATTTCAAACTTTCTATATCTTATTTACATTCAAATTTATCTACCTCTGATAATGTGTACTTAACAGTTTTTAAGATTGCTAAATTATTTAAATAGTTATCTTGTTAAATTAAAAAAAAATATACCATGGGGTTAGTTGTAACAAAATCCCGGGGCTTGTTGTAACGTGTTACAACATATGCAATACTTTATTAGATAGAGTTTAAAAGAGATAATTACGAAGCATACCTTAGATATAAATAATTTAATTATTTACTGTGATTTTAAAGTGCTATGATGATTATATGTAGTGTTTAACTAAATAAAACTGTTAATTACTTAAATTTTAGGTGTTGATTACTTAAAAAATGTATTTAAGTTGACTTTTGATAAGAATTACATATACCTACTTTAGAAAGATGTAAATTTTGTTAAAAATATACAAAGAATAAATGATTAGAGGTGTTATTGTTGTTTTTTTTTGTCGTTATTACTTGCCCCGGTAGACGTTACAACTTGCCCCAAGCACGAGGTAAGTTGTAACACCTCACTTCTTTTAGAAAATAATTGATTGTAAAATAATAATCTTATAATCAATTATTTTACTTGATTTGGTAGAGGAAGAGTTACAGCATCCATCCATCTTTATTTAATAGCAATTTAATCAATGGATCTCAAGATATATTAGTTTTCATGAAAACTGTTACAACAAGCCTCTCGCTCCCCTACCTAGATTAAGAAGGGGGTGAACAGACCACATGAAACAAATAGAAGTGGGTAATTCTACAAGAATAGGATAAAAAAGATACGAAATTGATTGATTTACAAACATTTTGATTCTCAAGTCCATAGATTCTATAGATAGCTAACTAGCTATTGAAAAGAACATAACATTCAGCGTAGTGTCTGGCGATAAGCTGATCAAATATCCAACTAGCCTTAAAACTATAATAATATATAGGTCTATGAAAATACAAGCCCGTTGCGAAAATAAAGTCTCAAAAGCTGAATTCTACGACGAAATATAAAGGGAAGAATTAGTAATAAAAAAGACTGCTAATGACAAAAAAACAGCGCTAACGAATACGATTCTCTAGTGCTGGACTGCCTGAGGCGGCCATACTTGCTTTTCTATTTTTCCGAGTAGTTACGTGTGAGCCGCATAAAGACTTTCTAGAAGGAAACTTTTGTAACGAGGGGAAATAATGTAATTATTTCAATGTTATGTATAACAATGTATTAACGATAATATAAACGTATTGTTACCATTTTACTTAATCTAAAAGAAAAGGAAACCAATGTAAGAGAAAAAGCCAGGAAGATGGACAGATCTTACAAGATAAACTATGTTTAAAACAAAGGTTGAAAAGTTAAAAGGGTTATAACTATTTTAAATTACTTTATTTAAAAAACCCGGAAACGCTCGACTAAACGGTCTAAAAAGTTCTCCGATCTAGTTCGAAACTAGTTGTGTACTCTCAAATCTTAGTCAACGACATATTTTTTTTTAGGTTTCCTATTTTTCCCACTGCTGGGCAAAAATCTCCCCCAAACACACGAGTAAAAATATAGTTAGGCGTAGGCCCCCCATTTCTCATTGTACTCGCCAGTAATAAATAATCTTTCTCCCATACAGAGTGGTTACAATGTAAGCGGTCATGTTAAATGTTGAACATTTATGTTCAGACACTACAGTGCAACGTGCAACGTTCGTGTTCAGTGACAGGTGGCCTCGGTAACACGTTCTCAGTACACGATCACTATTTATTATTAAACGATAAGGTTTCATTACGTCACGATAGTGTTTGTAGCTAGTTGAACGCCTGAAATACCTAGAAATCTCAAAACAATCTGCCTAGTTTTCCCAACTATGTTCGGGTGGTGGGCTTCCAGTCTAACCGGATGTAGCTAAATACGAGTATTTTACATGCAAGACTGCCTATCTGACCCCCACAACCCAGTTATTGGGTAGCACGATACCCCTTGGTACCTAGAAATCTGAAATATAATGTGTATTATTTAAATTCATAGGCAATGTTGCAGGGAGTAAAAGTACATAAGAATATGAATAACTTTCGTCTGAGATAGCGAAACCAAGCATACATTTCATAATTTGCGAATGAATAATAAGTCAGCCTGTCATAAGTAAAACTTTTGAGAAAGATCTATTAAGAGGAGTCGTCTGATAGAAACTGACCCTCATTTGCTATAGTTTTTTGAATCCGTATAATGTCAAAACTCAGAAAGAATACCGAGGGGTATGCAAATTTTGCAATCCACCTTTTTGGAACAGCTTTCAGTGTAACATATACAGTGAAAACTGACTTCTGCACTCCAGCAAATGGATACAGCATCCTTCAGTCCGATCGAGATTTTTTTGTATCAGATTTCTCACTGAACCGAACTAAAATACTCATAAATAAATAGAATAGATTCGGAAAAATGTTTCAGAAACGCTACATTAGTAATAATTTTTTTGACTGCATGGGCAATCATCAAATATTATAACTTCTCCCGCTCTGGGTGGAGTGGAAGGGCGTGTCAGACTCCTAAAACCCACCCGTGTTCCTTTAGTTGCCTGTACGTTGCTAGGGGCCACGGTAACCCTTTAGGACTTTCCTGCAACCCCGGCAGACATTAGCCCTAGCGGACCCCGTCAGTTGTGCTGACATCTCTTTGAGCCGCGCGTGGAACACAACGCGCCGTCGACCCGGGCCAGGTCCTTATCGGACGGCGAGCTGCCCATTGCTCTCCGTCCGCAAACCCGCGCCTACAAGCTACAGGGCGACTCCTGCAGCGGCTAGGGGCGTGAGGGTGCGAAATTTGTCTCTCCTTTACCAATCAATTTAATACTTACATACTTATCATTATAATATCCATCTATGCACGTCAATCAAAAACCTTTCAACCTACAATTTGTGAAGATATTGTAACGCTTAACGTATAGGATATTTATACAAAGTAATTCCGCCAATTATCGAGCCGCATTCCAATAATTTAGTTGTTGTTATTTTACGACACAAAAATCACAGTCTAAACAACATGTCGTGTGTTCACGTTTACAGACGTCACGCAATATTGCCCGGTCGATTGTACCCTTGCAACCGCCACTTTTCCATGGCAACATTTTTTATAGTACAAAATTATAAGAACGCCATGACAAAAAAAAAGAAAAAGATCCTATTGTTTGTAAAGTGAATATAATTGAGCAGGGATCTTTTGGCGCGTGGTGAACATCGAAAATTACGCTGCCATTTTCTTTTGTCAATACAACAACGGTGACAATTTCGCAAATGTTTAACTTACCAACAACGCTCCCTGTCAATGTTATTCAAGCGCCAGAAAATCTTGTCGCTCTGTACGTTGCAGTGGACATCAGGTGGGCATAACAATTAAAATTCTATTGTGTCTCGTTAATGACAGCTGAAGGTCAAACAGGAACAAAAAGCACCACTCTCAAATGCTCAAAATACTGCTATAAAGGGAAATACCGATAGGTTTGCAGTCATAAGAGCCTTGAGATTCAAGAAAGCTTCTTCGAATGAAAGCCCTGAGCACCTGGGCAGATAAATAATCCAGCTACCCACCTCGGTAACTGACTAATCTCCTCACAAAAATATTCAATCGACATACATTATTCTTGTAGCTTTATTTGACATGAGACTGAATCAATTTTAATTGTAGTCTAATGTTAATAAGAATGTTCTAATTTGTATAGAACACACTATTTCAAAGACTTCCTGCTCTGTAGGATAACCTGTGACCAAGAAAGTATACCCTACCTGCCGTAGTTCCTTATACCTTAGTTAGGGTAACACATTCAATTTCGTCAGAGTGGTTTCATTTATTTGAAAACCAGTCCTGTCCTTCCATCATTCATTTGACACGCGGTTTCAAAGTTTCTATCGAAATCCATTAACTCTTTGAAACCTCCCAAACAATGAAACCCTCGCTGCACTTTTTACGATTGATACTGCAGGTATGAACGATATGACACGTTTCATTACTTTCCACCAAATATTCGTATGAAAACGCAATGAAAATATGACTAAACAAAATATCCACAACTTCTGTATGCCACGGGATTTATTTATAAACGTTGCTTAAAGTAAAGTGACGTTCAAACGTCAAAAATGTATGGCTAAACAGCCGCTAATCATTACTTAGGGATTTATTTATAAACGTTGCTTAAAGTTAAGTGACGTTCAAAGGTCAAAAATGTATGGCTAAACAGCCGCTAATCATTACTTAGGGAGTTATGTATAAACGTTGCTTAAACTTAAGTGACGTTCAAACGTCAAAAATGTATGGCTAAACAGCCGCTAATCATTACTTAGGGATTTATTTATAAACGTTGCTTAAAGTTAAGTGACGTTCAAACGTCAAAAATGTATGGCTAAACAGCCGCTAATCATTCCTTAACATAAAGCAACGTTTGTAAATAAAGCCCAATAACAATAAGCGATATAGTAAAAGTAATAATATCATTTGTAGTAATATACTAAAAGTCAGAAAATTTTACACAAAAAAAAACCAAAATGAACCAGAGACTCCTAAAAATATTTCACTTTTTTATCAGGAAGCAAACTATTATATCTACGGTAGCCGGGGCGAATCTTCCGATTCAGCGCGGTATTATTTAATAGGCAGTCGGCTGGCAACATTCCAAATTGAATAACAAAGTGGCGATTAGGGGACAATACAAAAAAAGGGAAAAGACGCCAAGAGGCCGACGCTCAGTTCGTTATCGATGGTTTCATAAAAGATAATGACGATTTCAGTTATAGTTTCCTTTTTAAAACGATCGTTCTAGGAATAGAGAAAGTGATTATTGGTTTAGTCGCTGAGCTTTTAGTTATAGCTTTTTGCTTTTATATTACTATAAGCCTCCGCTGTCCTTCTGTCTGTCAGCGAGCTCTATCTCATGAACCGTAATAGGTAGGCAGTAGAAAATTTCACAGATTATGGTATTTCTATTGCCGCCATCACAACAAATAATAAAATAAAAAATTAAAGGGGGTCTCCATGCAATAAACCTATAATTTTGAAAAAAAAAAAACGAGGCAGTCTGGGACTGCCGATTGAAGTGAAAACTAAGTAATGCTATCTAACGAAAATGTCAGGAATGTATGTGTCAGTACAAGGACGAAAGCTGTAGTTCCATATCTTTAAAAAATTATGAAATAGGGGCCGTAAAAGTTGTCAGTTTTAGACCATTTTTGTACGAGCTCTATTATTTTTATTTGCTAAATAATGTACGGTGGTACGGAACCCTTTGTGTGCGAGTCTGACTTGCACTTGGCCGGTTTTTATTTTATTAAATTTATGCAATGAAAGTATGTCTTTCCTCAAGATTATTTAAGAAAACATAAATACGGAGTACTTACAACTAACTTTCGTGATGTCCACAGAATAGTCAGCTAAAAGAATATTTACGAAAAAAGAACGAATTTTCCATGGACGTAAAAACTAATATTTTAGCACATTTTATATGAGCTTTGCCTTTGAGAGATTGGCTTTGCATTAAATGTCAATATAGGTTTCAAAGGGAGCGACTGCCACATTTGCTAGCGAAAAAAATTAAAATAATAATAATGCGTCAAATTGGGGACAGCGCTCCTTGATGGGCGAGTCCTATTACTGGCTGGACAGAACACGCAGGCTAACCACTCAAGGTCACTGCAATGGCATATATCTGCGTCTTAAATCAAGCCCAGGATTTATTTATTTAACCGTTTATGTACACACATTTAACAACAGACAAGAAGAAAAGAACAGAAAAATACGTACAAAGGTGATGCTTTTTTCTAAAGAAATCTCTTCCAGCATACCTGCGATAGGACAGGGGATACAAAGAGATGTAGACACCGTGTGTAAGAGTAGAGAGAAAGTAAACTACATAAAATTAAAACAGTTCATTACTTAATAAAATAAAACACATAATATGAGATAATACTTACTTACATACTTACATACATAAATACATATTTATTTTTTATTGATTGATTTAATTTGTTCATTCATTTCCGTATAAACTGATTTAATGTAATTTGAGTCACAATACCAATTTAGTCTCTTGACATCGAAAACGTTCACTTAGCTTTATTCGAGAATAAGCAATTTCATATTACCTCTTGTGATCTAACTACCTTGTGATCCCGAGACGTAATTGCGTATTTAAGTCAAGCGTTCAATTTTGACGGTACGGAATGTCTAGAACTGAGGAATCATTTAAGTTAAGGGTAGACGGAGGATAGATGGAACTCGAAGTATTATGTGCAGAAACAGAGAACAAAAGGGTGTCAATTTTAACCTCGTTGGCATTCCTTGAAGCTGTTACTAAGAAAAAGAGAAACAAATTCCTTTATGGAATTTGCTGTTCAGTTTCAAAAAGAATTTTTTGTCCTAAAGTCGTTTATTTTTAGCGAAACTTCTGAGAACAACGTATAGATACTATTCAAGATTAAATTTTCAAAGTGCATCGTCCGACCGGTAGCCCTTCAAGTAGGTACCTTTACCCTTGTCTCGGCGAAGCACGTAGTTTCAGATTAAACATCTGAAATATTCACGTAATCTCCATTTTCTTGCTTCTTTTAATACCGTGAGAAACTTCGAAAGGAAAAGTACGAAGAGCTAGTATCAAACTCACTGAGGAATATCAGTTTTTGTTAGTGTGAAATACTATTCTTTTTATCACTCATCATTAGATAATAATTCATTTATCATTTCATTTGTTGATAAAAATCATACTAGCACCTTTCTAACCATCAGTACTTTTGCACCTAGCTATACGACCGAACCGGGGGCGAGTTAGAACTGGGTATGAGTATGGACGAAACCAAAATTATGCATGTAATCTTTTCATCATGAATTTTACGAAACATAATATAGGTATTTACTTTGTTTTCATTATAATTTTTAATAAACACACCAACCTGGCCACGCTGCAAACAATTTACGAATGAAATGCCAGTTCCGTTGAACCATATTCTCCAATAGTGGAGTGAAATATTAAAGGCAAGGAATTCAATTTGCCACAGTACAAAAAAAAAATTAACTCCGAATCAAAGTGCATTCATTTCTATTGACGTCATCTAATGCTGTGGCCCGCTGCTCGGAACCAATCCAATTTGCTTTTATCCTTTCCCTACATAAAACTGCTTGAATTTAAAGCCATCGAGGTCTCTATGGTGACTTCTACCTATGTTATATTTAATGTACAACATGACAACATAATTTCAGCCTATAATGTTCCCACTGCTGGGACATAGGCCTCCTCTCTGTGAGAGGGAGTGGGCCGTAATCCAGTCCGCGGGCCCAGTGCGGGTTGGTCGATGTCGGTATGACGTCTACAAATTTTTGGTTGAATAGTTAATATACCTACATGTACTTTCAGTAAATGATTTAGAGTTCATATCGTTATTACTATTATTACACATTAATATAACCAAAGTACTTTTTTATGAACTATTTCAGTCTAAAATCGCTAACCTCGTGCAGTCGTTGGTGTTTACAAAACTCTCGGATATTAGTCTGTGCTGTACGGCATGAGAGTCTATTTTTGTTTGCATGTGTACACAGTCGCGTGTTGAAATATGCCAACCCCTCCAATTAAGGGGCAGGCAAAGTGCGACGAGTGTACGTAAGCAGGTCGTGGCGATATCATAACGTTTACACACGACTTTTAAACGAGACTGCCGGGGGGTTTATGAAGCTTTTCGTTTCAGAACGCACGCGATACATTCTGCATCGATGCACTCTCGTTACGCCCCAAAAATCTTACTAAACCACATAATATAAGGAAAAGCGTATAGTCACAAAAAGCCCGGTTCAGGATTTAATACCAGTTTTTCTACGTGGGCTTTTCCTTATACCGTGACAAACTTTCCGGTTCAAAACTACTTCATAAAAGTTACTTAACTATTTTCGCGACGAGACGTTATCCTCTTATTTCTGAACGTTCACAAAAAACCATGCCATTTTTGAGCGTCTCAAAAATGGCATGGTTTTTTGTTCTTTGCTTGGCTTCAAACTTTCTCATTCACAGACCCCCGTTTATGAAAGCCAGAGAGTCTGAACATAGTTTCTGTCAGGAACAATCATGAAGTAAGTTTTGCTGGATATCATAACACAAGTGTACGGTCAGAGATATCTCGATCTTGATTCGCGGATTACGTGCAATTAGCAGATAAATAAACGACTCCATTAGCTTTAGAACAGTGGACTGTAATTACTCGGGCGAGGTTTCTGTTAGATTCACGGAATGCCAGATTAGGGGTAATTAAGTCTTGTGGGAGTGCAACCCAGCGACGACCATTATATGGGATAATGAGGTGTCCAGTCAGCCGGCTCTTGTAATATGTAAATTGAATTTTCTATGCCCTCCCGAAAGGTCGACTAGTTTTAAACGAGTTAGATGGACGGTTCGCGCAACGACTTCAACCTTTTTATATTGTTTTTATATTGTCTATTATTGTTTTATTATTGTACCTAACAAACGAAATTCCAATTAGTCACAAAACCGCTCTAATAATGAGGTTCAATCACAACAATCAAACGAAGTAGGGCATGTCATTTCCATACAATATGGTATAACTAGAACACCGGTTTGCAACCTCTATTTAATTTATTAAAGGACAACTAGCATAATTTACTGGGGACACTAGTAAATGCTTTAATTAATTATAGGAAGTCACGCTATAAAACATTTAACTCGTGATATAAATATTTTAGTCTAATGTCACTTAGTTTTTGTTGGTCATCACATTTTTTGTAAAATATATCTCTAGATATCAACGTAGGCCTTAGAAAAAAAACTATATAATTTTATGTAGCCAGCCAACCATCTGAAAATCCTTTGTGCCGATTTGACGGTATACGGTAACGTTAATAAAAACGGATAGGTGTCGCCCACACACCGCTATAAAAGAGGTCCACAATTATTTCTACGGGCAACCCTATCTCCCGTGCCCCTGAAAGAGTCGTACAGTGGGAGGCGAACAGCGACAAAAATTCCAATACCGTGTGTTAGCACCGGCGCTGTTGCGTGCCACACGTTTTCGGGTCACACGAACCACTAGCAGAAAACGTAGGCTGAAATCAAATATTCATTCCATCTTAACGAAAAAATCAAGCAATACAAAAATAATAATAAAAATATTAATTTAATGAGCGGCGAAAAATATCGAATCTACTATTATTACATTAGCACAGTGATTCTACGAAAGCCTAAATAATTAATGAAATACACTCGGTCTCGGTAGTTGTTTGTAGCGAGATGAACTGAAGGCTTTAGAGTAATCTTATTAAAATTAACGAACTTAATATTTTATTCAAGATCACTAATTACAAGTACTTAATATTTTTAAGTAGGAGCTTATGAATAAAACGATATCCCTAAGGGCTTATTTTGGTAAAAGAGATCCCGTCAAAAATATGAAATAATTCATTATACGAGAAGAAACAAATTAATAAGTAATGAGAATACTTGATTAAGAAAGGCACTGGCGGTTCATTGTTTCATTTCTCAAATGCCTTTTATTACTTATTTACAATTTTGTTCAATTTACCAAATATTTTGCTGAAAAAATGCCTCGCATTAAATAGATCCGATTTTTAACCTACAAAACATGAAGGGTTAAATTGTGTAGGTACTTGTAAGTAGAAAAGCCGTCTACAAACAAGTTTTGTATACCTAAAGTCAATGAGTGTTGTGCGCTCAAACCGTTGTGGTCGCCATCCAATTTACCTTTGAGCTTCACGTGCAAAGCTGAATCTATGAAACCGGTATTGTAGAGGGTATCAACTTTGTAGCAAGTTAAAGTTTGCAAGTGAAATTTGGAAATAATTAATCTGTTGTTTGTAGGGAAACATGTTTGAGCACGGTCATTGCTGACGCGGTAATCCTAGACTTTAATGCCCTTAACACACTGGCGATTTGCGAGCGTTTTTCCAGCGAGGCTGTAACGCTCTCTCTACGTGTGCCTAACGAGCACGCCATGTGTGTCAACGTGTTCACTGTGTTCGCGGAACGAGAGCGATTGACGTTAGTGTACAAGAGAGAAGTGAGGCCTCGTTTACGCGGGCGTCGAGCGTCGCGTAGGGCGGCGCGGCCCGCACTAAATTCAAACATAATTATGGCGTTGTATGAGAGCGTTTACGGAGAAGCGGTTTTACACGCGTTTGCTTGAAATGCAGGCGGAACCCGCAGATGGCATCTGCAATTAATTACAGTTCACGGTAAAACGTAGCGACAACCACGGCGGGTTCCGCGGCGTCGTGCGCGCCAATACGAAGATCGGCGATACCCGGGTGCAGCGGCGCGGCGGATGCAGCGGCGGGCACTACTTTTCACGCGCCGCTCTTTATTAGGATAAAGAGCATCGTTTGTGTTAGCGCGTGTAATGACGCGGGCCGCTGCACGCGCCACCTCTCTATAAACTGAAAAAACGTCCAACGCACCGCGAAACGCCACGCGCCGCACGCGTCGTACAACGCCCCGCGTGAAATATTTCGTTTGTTATTAAAAAAAAATCTGCTGTTTCATAGAAAAATGCAATACCTACGCGGTCAAAATGTATGGAACAACTGTTTTTTTTTTTAATAACCGACGAAAAATTTCAACCCAAGGGTGTTCAGAATCATGTACCTACTGAATTCATGGTAACAAGCTTCGCGTCGATGTCCCTGACACCCTGTATAAAAAGCCAAACGTAAGTATAATTTTTATGCTAAAACTACATGAATTAACATTAACTTAAATTAAATGTGTGTATGAGTGGGTGGAAGTAGGTGGGTGTGTGAATATATGTGAGTGAAAGTGTAGTCTGTAGGTGTGATTGAGAGTACATGAGTAAACACTTCTGAAACCTTGACACATACACACCGTGAGGGTGAGTGTTTCGGTTTCATCGTAGGTAAGCGTTTGTATCCATTCCATTATTACCATAGTTTACTATCATTACTACAAAGTCATCTTTCTTTTTGATAATACTGTTATTACGTTAATTTTGTTGCCATGCAATTACAGCCACAGATAGATCCGGCCTTGATTGATCTATTAAGCTTTAATGATTTATTTGATATTATAACGTATGTAGGCAAAAAAATGTTTCTTAAAATTTGTTTTTCTATCTTTAAAGTACTTTTTTTTTATTATGTTTGCTAAGTTTATCTCTGCGTTCCTTTCTCCTCTGGTTTGTTTAAAAGTGAGCACCTATCCTTTTTTTAAACCAAAATCTGCTGAAAAACTTTCAACCACACCGTATTACCTATTACAGACAGCTCCACCCGTGTTGGAACTATAACTACGAGTACATCACTGAAAACAAAAATGTTTCGTTCTAAAAGTTAATGTCTTACAAACCTTCACAACCTAAACTTAATTACAGCGAAAATTATGAAAGTAACAGACAAAACTGCATTCGTTTCATGACATATTGCAGAGAGAGAGAGAGAGAGAGAGTAAAATAAAAGAAATTATTGACTCAAAATTGTATACTTGAAAACTTTCAGTATGTCTATATTCGATGTCAGTCAGTAACATTGACGAGCTGGCACGGGTTACGTGTCCCCGGCTGTTTTTGTTGAACAAACACAACATTTTCGCTTTATTAAAGTTTATTCTGTGTCATTGTGGATACATTCATAGAAAGACTGGTGACATTTTGCATACACTCGTAGTTATATACGTAAAATGACGACGTCAATTTGGATACACTTAAAAAAAGACGTGTGGCACTCGGGGACTGCCGCGGTAAAGCTATTGCATAGCATTTTTTATCAACTTATGCAATTGTAAAATATTAACCCGAATACAAGAAATAGCAATGGTGACATTGACAGGAACTGTTATTCACATTTATAGTTTTTAAAACTTGACACAACGTAATGGGAACATCAAACTAATAAAAAGGTTTTAATTTAACTGTTAATAGTCAAGGATCATTCGTCTAAGTAAATTTGAACTTTGTTGTCAAACAGTTAATCATAATTTTCAATACAACACTCTCGTTAGGCGTTAGGTATTTTCGTTACGGAATTTCTGGATTCGGTCTCCATGGTCAAGGCCCGCGATAGAAGCTATGCAATAGCTTAAAACAAAAGAAAATTAATTTATTTAGCACAGACAAACAGGCACACAACAAGACATAATTATACTCGTAACAAAAGTAAAAAAAATAAAATAAAAAAAAGGAAACAAATAAAAAGTGGAAAATAGTAATTTAACAAGAGAGTGTGCCATATATTGTCATAGCTTAATTCTACACAGAGTAGTTGCTAGGTACCGCAGCTGAACATAGCCCTCATAAAGTTCGAGTAAATACCACTTAAATCACTGCTCTCCCAACAAGTTGAGGAACGTGACCAAAACATAGAAATATCTTTCTAAACTCGTAAAATCTCAACATCGCAATTCGCAGTACATTCCCGTTTCCCGTCTTTTTTACTTCCTAACAAACTTTGTTGGGGGTTTCCTTGGCACGCCTCTTATAAACTCCTATTGTTTTGTGAATGCGGAAATGTATAGAATTCGTATGAAGTCAACAGATTTTGTTGATCAGTGGTGGCTCAGTGGTAACGACCGCGACTTACGAGTTGTAGGTCGTAGGTTCAAACCCAGATAGGAGCTTTACTTTGTGTTAATTATCGGATCAACAGCACTGCTCTCAAAACGGTGAACATTGTGAGGAAACCAGCACCTAAGAACCAAAAATTCGAAGATATTTACGTGACATCCATCAACCCGCACTAGGCCCGCGTGGTGGATTACGGCCCACTCCCTCTCACCGAAAGGCTTGTGTCCCAGCAGTGCGAATATTATGCAACAGATTTAATTATCTACTTTTTGTATAAAATCGGATATCAGACCGACAATGAAAAATTATTTCTTCCACACTCTGTATTAGTACCTATTATGGCGAGTATACGTATACAACATCTCGGCTTTTTACCTAGTTAGAAGAACACCATGGGGTTTTATTCGTAAAAAATCCTCCCTATAAAATCAGTTCAAGTCTTAACAACTAACTTCCTTGGAGCAGACATACCTAAACGCCTTCGTAAAAGTGACGAGCAATAAAAATTTCTTGCACTTCCACGCAAAGTACGTCGACCGAGTTCTGCTCAGTTCTAAAACTAGATTAGTCCACCTAGGACTAATCTACTTTTAGAAACAATGAACACAGAAAGCAGCAGTTTGAACATGGAAACACAACTTAAATCGGCAAATGACGTCATCTAACCACATTAAAAAGCCCATTCGATGGTAAACCAATGTTAAACTGTGAAACTTTAGCACCGGATTGAAATAAACTAGCGTTTAGTAATTTTCTGTTTCTGGTGACTGACGATTTATTATTCTGTTTTCTTGTCTGTGTCACCCTAGAAATCTAGCTAACTTTTGATCGGCATAGATTTTCATTTCTAGATTGAAAATTTAATAAACTAGTTGTTAGGTAAAATTCAATATGTTGGAGATGCGGAAACATTACAGCGCTACAGCAGACTTTAATTTAGGTATGCTAGGTGAGTCAAATCTTTTCCTTTCTCTCAATAAATAGGTAATGTTTTTATGTGTAATAAGAGGTAAAATCTAGCAACATTAAAATTCCTTTTGAAGATTATGTCATCTGCCATGGTAGTACAAACATAAAACTGCAAACAAAAGGACTCCGTCGCAAATACGGTCATATAACTCCGAGACAACACAAATACTGCAACACAAATCTGTTGTCTAAACCTAACATCGTCCCTAAGCAGAGCAAAGTCTCTGCAACATATAGGTGGGACCTAGTTCCCGTATATCATTAACAAAACAGACAGGATCCGTTCGAATAAGTCCGGCAAACAACGTTCCTCCCGGCATGACGGCAGCAGACCGGCTGAGTGTAATCTGTCAGTGGATTTGCGGTGCTCTTTAACAGGCGTTCCCCATCGCTGCTTTCGAAAACTGTGACGTATGTATAGAAGCATAAGAGTTGCATGCAGGCTACTAACTCAGATTAGTTTTTTTGCATTGCTTCCCTATGCGTGTCTTGTCCATAATGATCTTACGCACGCAATATCAATGACACTTTTGTACATAGACTTTGTATTTCTTTGTTTGTATTCTGTTTTTACAGTGTGTACATTTAAATGAGTAAACTTTGAACAAAACGGTCAGTGGTCAGTGCTGAATCTATTTCATCGGATTTGGGCTTAGTTGGGTGACCTAAATAATAATTGACGCAAATTAAGGTGGTCGGCTGCAATCAATATTCTGGATACATGGTCGCGGTAATTACTGCACATTTTTCAGAGTAAGAGCCGGTGCTTGGGGAACTAATACCCGTTTTCAGTAACTCTGGACGAGTCCTAAATGTATGCCTAAATGCGCGCTGTTGGATTTTCAACACTCGGCTCAGCGCCGAATGTTGAAAATCTAACAGCGTAGATATACTTTTATCAAGACATTCATTTGGGTGTTTCCTTAAGTGAGTGAATACAAGTATAAGACCCCTGAAGCAAAATTTACTGAAAGCAAGAACCTTTAGTCGAGTATTTTGTAACTATTTGCACACACACTCGAACAATTTTATTGTCCCAGGCAGACGCTTGTCCCTATTGTTTCTAGCATACCTAGTCGGCTCGGGCAAAAGTCTAATTGTTTAACGTCTTACGCTTGTATTTTGAGCAATTCAATAAGGTTTTGACGTCAAGAACATTATTAAATTACAGAATATGGCTGCGCAATATTTGGAGTGAAACAGTGAAAGGATGTTAGATTGAAGGCAAGCAACGTGCAATGAGAACTGAATTTTTAGGCCTAAAGATCTTCCAAATGATAAAAGCAACCAGAAGAAACATAGTCTGATGAAAAAACACCTATAGATGCATAATATGTACAACGTTTTATACATACAGAAGCAGAAAAATGATCATTTGCAAAGATATACTTACCATATGAGAACAAACTGATGCGCTTGCATTGCGCTCACGAAAGTTAGCGCCGTCTTCGTCTGCTTGTAACTATGAAAAACGTCTTGTGCATAGATTCTGCAAGATAGAAATAACTCGCAGACAGTCTTCTCTGGATTCTAATTAGACTAAACCTAAGTAAATATTTCAACCATAACAAGACACACTACGGTCTTTGGTCATAAAAATTGGTAACTTATTTAACAAAAAACATTATAAATCCAATGTTTTATGTTCTTGTTAAAAATTCATTAAAACAAAAAAAAAACGATTTACATAGTATAAATATATAATTGAATAATCTAAACTCACAAAACTTGTGCGTAATAAATAATTAAAATGCATGACGCCAAAGTAGACACTTTAAAATTGAACGCATACTAATGAGCATGTTTGATATAATTTAACATAATATTTTACCTTCCATTACGCTTTACGTCTACGTTTTGCACATAAGATATAGCGCCCGGGCCTTGTAATAATTAAGAAAGGTACAAGCAAAGGGAAGGAAAATACCGCGGCCCTTGAGGTGGACCCTCCTTTATTATGTTTAAAATTTCCCGCGTTACGTAATAGAGTAGGTCTAATTTTGTCAAGAAACGGTCTACATCTGTTGTAATAAAAACCAACAACGCAGAAAATGTTGCAGAATAACCAATTTCTGTATGCCTGCCTACTACTTTTTTTTTTTTTTTTTTTTCCCCAAAAATCCATAATATATTCTGAAATGCATGCCCGAGAATTCACCCAAGGCCTAGTTGGATAAACGGAATTTATAGGCTTAGGGTGGATACATTACATTTAATTTGTTTGAAAAACTCTTTTTTTCGAATCTAGGATTTATTTGACAGTTCCAAAATACTCTTAAGAGGGTTTACGTCGTACGGCATTTCATACAAACTTTCAAGCCCTTATTTTTCGAAATGAGTGAACCGATTTTAATGAAACTTCACATACATAAGCAAGATACCTACAAAGGTCTAAAAACTTAGTTAAGAACATTTTTGAAATGTCTTATTTAAAACCAGGTAACTGGAACTATCTGTTTCTATGGAAAATAAAAAATCGGTCTAATTTGGCTGTAACACATTTTCTTAACTAAGTTTTTAGACCTTTGTATCATGCATATGCGTAAGAAGTTTCATTAAAATCGGTTCAGTCATTTCGAAAAATAAGGGCTTATAAGTTTGTATGAAAAGCCGTACGACGTAAACCCTCTTAAGCATTACTAGTGCCAGTATTTTAATTTTTTGCTGTATGGTAGTCTCCACATTGTATACCTGTCTACATGGTGAGTTTATTGTATCTTCACAAGTTTCAGCCTGAAATTGTCTCATCGAACTAGACGCCTTTTCTCATTTAAATAATAGGAACCCTCCTTAGATTTAAATAAATATTTATTCCACCATTTTCGATATTGCACCTACCAGTGTTTGTCTCTGCATCACCCAAAGGTTGACTGGTAGAAAATGCCTATGGCATTAAATCCGCCTCTGTACATTTGTGTGCTTAAAGTGTTAAAGAAATAAATAAAACCCTTTGGAATGGGCAACTAGCTTCATCTTTCTGACTGACCGACTCCTGACAATTCAAAAGTGCCAGAAAATGGTTTTATTGAAAAAAATGCTTAGTTTGAATTTGAGATATGTGACCATTCATTCAGAGCGTAGGGCAATTTCAAGGATATTTCCTCACGAGCCGAGCAGTGGCGGCCCAGTGGTAACGGTCCCGACTTACGAGTTGAAGTTCGTAGGTTCGAACCCAAGCAGGTGCTTTACTTTGTGTAAATAATTTCATCACCACTGCTGCACTGCTCTAAAAACGGTGAAGAAAAACATCGTGAGGAACCCGGCATGACTTAGAACCAAAAATTCGAAGATATGTCACATCTACCAACCCGCACTGGGCCCGCGTGGTAGATTACAGCGCACTCCCTCTCACAGAGAGGAGGCCTGTGTCCCAGCAGAGGGAACATAATAGGCTGATTATGATTTCCTCATGATGTTTTCATGCAAGCAATGGGATATACACCTGAAATGATTCTACACACAATATGGTAGATTTTTCTAATTATTTTTAAGTGCACAAAAAAATTGACTATCCCTTTTGGAGGCTTTTGAAAGCTTACAAAGCAACGCTGTGTATGTCCGTTGCGAGTATCTATATACATATATATATTATCAAACAAAGTTCACGTTTATCTGTATGTCCGCGTTTCTCTTATAATCCACGCAACAGATTTTGATGAGGTTTTCTCCATCGTTTAGAGACTACTTCCGGAAGGTTTATGTGTGAAGTTACGTTTACCTAAGAAATCTCGATGTTTTGTGAAGTCGTAAAAACCGTGCGAAGCAGGAGCCGGCCGCTTATTTGTTTATAAAAAACTCTTACATAAAATTGCTTATTTAATTAATGTCACTAGTCCGCCGTACGTTCGTTTGTTTTTAAAATCACAATATCTTAAAACTTTTCAGATACCTATTTTTGTATAGCTTTCCGGGTATTCTAAAACAAAAGAATTTTGCTAACGATGAGTTACGAAGGATATCAAAATGTTCATGTATAGTACGGTTTTCAGAATACATTTTTGTCAGTGTTAAAATCAAATTTATAAAATGGTTTGTTTTACCGCGAGTCTTTGAATTTTGTATATAATAATAAAAAACAAGAATAGCTGTCTGACATTACTTAAACAAAACAAATTAATTTAAACTTCGTCCAATATGAAACTGATCTCAACACACTTGCCAACTTGATTTGTGCGATGATTGATTTGCCGATTAATTTAAGAAATACACTACCTACTGGTTGCTAAAAAAAAAAAACAACTGGTTGCACTCCGGGAGTGCCGGCAGAAGTGAAAACTTAAACATTAACGTTGTGCATTTTTGAATATTTTGGTATGGTTAGGGCATAATTTCGCACGAATTTATCAGAATAAAAGTAGGTACCTACTATAATTTATGTGGTTAAATACAATATTTATTAGTAGTAGTAGTATATTTAAATATTTTCAAAATATAGTCTAAGAAAAATAAACAATTTATTTAAACACTTTTCATGAAGTATGCTATGACTGCTTTTTTTACCCATCAATATGGGTAAAATTTCTTACCTCGCAATCTTTATGTAATGTCAAAGACTATTTATTTTGATATTTACTTGGTCGGTTGCTAGGCTCGACTCTTACAGTCACGGATCTGACGCGAGTTTAACATTTTTTACCCATCCCAAAAAAGAAGTTAAAGCCGCTAAAGAAGTTTTCACCTCAAGAACATGTACCTATCTAGTAATACTCTGAGATTTTAGTTAGGAGCTTCATAAAAAACATAATCACATCATACATATTTCATGAAACATCAACAACGCGTACCTAAGTAATTTTCCGGCGTCACTACTGCAGGAACGTATGCTAATGGTTTTCCTTAGGTGTGTCAATGCCATATTCTGTTATATCACAGATTGCTTTCCGAATTTCACGACATTTATCACGAAAATATATAAAAATATTTTCATCAGAAGAAGCGGAATATTTTAGCATCGTAAAAGGTCTCGAATCGTATGATTTTACACGCTACCGCCCAGTAAAAGGCGCAAATTAGATTCCAGGATTAAACATTAAAGTGTATTTACTCATTCATTTCAGATTTCGGGAAGATTTGCCGTATAAAGACCTTGGATTTGATGGGAAGTCTGAAGGCGGTGCGACTCTCGACTGAAAACAGACCAACAAAGACATTAAAACATAACATAATAAATATGTGAAAAGTGATTTAACGTAAAACCATCCTATACACCTACTACTTATTTTTTATCTTTTTGATGATATAGATGTTTAATAGAAGTGGCTCAGTAAGAACTGCCGCACGGGTCGACCCATCAGGTTAAGCTACGCTTGCCGGGGTTGGTTTGTGGATGGGTGACCATCTGTATATACCGAGGCTCCTCCGTGCCTCGGAAAGCACGTTAAGCCGTTGGTCCCGGCTGTCATTCGTGGATCTTTGACAGCCGTTACGGTGTGTCAGAAGCCCGAAAGTCTGACAACCAGTCTTACCAAGGGGTATCGTATTACCTAGTTACTGGTTTGTGGAGGTCACATGCATGTAAAATATTGGTATTCATCTGCATCCAGTTAGACTGGAAGCTGACCCCAACATAGTTGGGAAAAGGCTAGGTAGATAGAGATGTTTAATAGAAGTAACTGTGTAGAGTCAGTGCCACCACTAAAGTCCGGCGGAAAATTGTGGAACTACATTTTTGAAGTGAAAACAGTTCTAGGCGCGTTGAGCAGTTTGGGTGAACAAAAATCATGGAACTAGCGTCATCATCACCAACGCTCGAACGAAAGACATCAACGCGAGAATCAAAAAGTTACTTAGTTTTCACTTCTATCGGCAGTCCCCATGAAAGACTGCCCGTTTTTATTTTAAGTTCAATTGTTGCAATGACATAGACACTGGCGCCGCGTCTATCGAACTTGCTTGAGTGGTGGCGCGGACTCGTAACTCGTATAAGAAGTTTGTATTCCCGCGCAATAATTTTATAACATACATACATGTCATACGTACATACATAACATCACGCCTTGTTTCCCCGAAGGGTTGGGCAGAGGTACCTGCAGCAGGTTCACCCACATTTCGCCAGTTGTGGTTCCATGTAATAGGGGGCGAGCCTATTGCCATCAACCGGGCACAAATCCAGACTCCGGGCTGCTACTGAGAAATTCCAGATAGAAAAACCCAATAACACTTTGCCCGACCCGGGAATCGAACCCAGGACCAGGTATTTATAACATACATACATGATACGTCCATAACATCACCCCTGTATTCCCCGAAGGGATAGGCAGAGGTGTCCCTATACGAGTAGTACACCCACATTTTGCCATGTTTAAGTTCCATTTAATAGGGGGCGAGCCTATATTGTCATTCCAAGTTTTATAACAATACTGTGCTATATATATATACCTAGGTTACTTGCATAAAATAAAACATTACACAATTTTTTATTATACTTTTCCTTCCATTATGTAGGCTCGAGGTGGACTTTAGACGATATTTTTTTGTATCAATAGACGGAGGCGATGACGATCTAAAACAAAACAGGTATGTTCAAAGTACCTACCTACTTTATGACACCGGAAGATCTCCATGAACGATTCTTTTAGTACACAATAATAGTTACGATCACACATTTACCTGTGTTCTTTCATACATTTAAATCATCAACAAAACAGCCAAAACAAGCAGCTACAAATCGGCCCGTAGACACAAAACGACAATGTCCACCGCAGTGATTTACTCGAACATGCAAGTATAGTATCAGTACAGAGCTTTGCCTATACCATAAAGGATTCGCTCCACATTTTCGTTGACCATGTTCACTATAAAACCAGCAATTCAGTGGCTTACCGCGGTCATTGTTGCCGGGCTCTTGTACTATGAACAAAAACACAAATTCTGTTCACTCTCTCCTTTTGTATTGTCCGACTGTTAGGTGCCAACTGCGCCTAATTGGACTCGGACTAATTTCGACTTAATATAGTCTTTAATATGCATATGACTAGCAAACTCCGGTTTGCAAATCGTGAGTTTAAAATCTGTGTGTATTTGTATAATCCAGGGTGTATACGGTACTTGAGCATGTACCAATATCTGTATAGTCATTATACAGTGGGAGATGACTCATCCAACTAATTGATCTTAATTCTTTGACTTTGTACCTTGATCTTCACACTAACACGGTAGTAGGATGTTATTGGGCACTCTAAGCCACCTTACGTTCCATCGGCTCACTTCGTTCGCCTCGTCACTTCAGGTGGCTTAGATTGCCCAATAACATATATGAAATCCATTCTAAGCCACCTTACGTTCCATCGGCTCACTTCATTCACCTCGTCACTTCAGGTGGCTTATATTGCCCAATAACATATATGAAATCCATTCTAAGCCACCTTACGTTCCATCGGCTCACTTCATTCACCTCGTCACTTCAGGTGGTTTAGATTGCCCAATAACATATATGAAATCCATTCTATTCCACCTGATGAACGGAAGGTGGAGTACGAATTCTTCATATCAACCACTTACCTCGATTAACAAAAGCAGATCTACGGTTTAAACTTTGTTTCACTACACTACTTTACTGTCATTCTTTCATAGTTTCACTACACATTTCACCACTACTGAATTTATTCCTAATTTTAATCTATATGAAACGTGGTAAGCTAAACTTCAGGACAGATTGCCTCATGCCTCTCCGCAAAGTTAGAGATAGCGCATTACCACAAAGGTTCAACGCACACTCAGTTTATGCAACCAGATTGGTACCGAGGGCATCTGAAATTTAGAATATCGTATATATTAAACTAAAACTTGGGACAGATTGTCACTATGCCTGTCCACAGAAGAAAGAAATAGCGCATACCCATAGGTGCACACACATTCTATTTCCTGCGGCTAGACATCCGAAATTTTAATTTAATTTCATTTCATATAGATGAAAATTTACATGTTTATTAAACAAGTAAATGCGTCGGCTGTCTGAACCGATGACCTAAACTTCAGGACAGATTGTCACTAGTCTCTCCACAAAGTTAGAGATAGCGCCTTACCACAGAGGTTCAACGCGCACTCAGATTATGCGACCAGATTGGTACCGAGGACATCTGAATTTTAGGCTACCGTAAACATTAAACTAAAATTCAGGACAGATTGTCTCATGTCTCTTCACAGAGCAAGAAATAACATGCACAGGCACACGCTTATTCCAAGTCCATGACCCCAGATTGGGCACCAAGATACATCCAAATTTTAATTTAATTCGTTCATACAGCTAACACTACCAAGTTACACGCTAACAATCAACGACTGGCTACTCTGCTGTTACTCCACATTTTAAAATCTCAAAGACTGCAAAATTGCATTATGTAAATTTGCTGAATTCGAACTTTATCGTTATTACGTGAGGTGTATGTGTGAGTAACTTCCATGTATTCAGCGATAACATTGTAAGATGATCGTCGCGCATGTTGCAGTCTTTTTAATTATCAATTTAAAGTTTACTACAACATACCTGTGAACATACTTTATGACACGGGTTCGTTTACATATATTTATATGTTTATAATAAGGTGTTAGTTCTATCAATCTAGGATTGTTTGAAAGATGATTCTTAATTATCAATTTAAAGTTTACTGCAACATATCTGTGAACTTACTTTTTGACACGGATTCGTATACATGTATTGTACAGAAAAAAAAAAAAAAAAAAAATGCTTCTAGGATATTTTACTTTCGACTCATCTTAACTTGCAGATTTTTTTTATTTTTTTTTAATTTCAGATGGATTTATGTTATCATACAGAGTTTTTCTAAGACGGTTTATTAAACAAACATACATTCTTTACTATAATACCTATTGTATACATTATAAGTAACAGCCCGGTGTCGGTTTCGCCTGTCGGCGAGCGTTAAAGCTGGTTTTGTATTTCGTTTCTCACGATAAAATTGCAATTTGACAGAAGCTGGTTTTGTATTTCGTTTCTCACGATAAAATTGCAATTTGACAGAAGGGTTTTCAATCAATGCGGTTTAATTTGTCGTAAGTAACATAATTTAGTTATACACCTGTGAGGACATGTAGTTAAGGTTTAATTTTGATATGAGATAAATATTGCTGAAATTGTATTTTTTATGTATATAAACCAAGCAATTTCGATCATATAATACATTCGCTCCAGTATCTTCCAGTGATTCACTTACCTTTTTCGTTACATATTACGTCATCCTACAACTATAAAATGTGAGTAAGTACTACTAAGTTTATTGAATATTTTAATGTTTAATCGGTACTCAGCTACGGACCTGGTTCTTGCCTGCCGGCTGGTGTAACTCTCGTCATTTCTTAATGTGTTTAATTGTTACCCAGCTACGGACCCGGTTTTTGTCTGCCGACTGGTGTAACTACTCGTATTATCATTTAGAGCGAGTTTTGTAACCTTCTTTTAATTCATAGTAGCATAATTATAAAATTAATCTTTCGTGTTCCATTAGGTTTGACTCCGAATCAGAATACCAGCAGTCACAGCGCTCAGCTGCTGTAGTTGAGGTTACAAAGGTGCAGCCGAAGAAAAAGGCGACGAAGCGTAAAGCTTCTGAAAGCAACACCACACCTTCAGAATATAAATCAAGGTAATTTACATTTACTGCTTATATCTTTCTATATACTACTATTTTTATGAAATGTAAGTAAGTACTCTATTAGTTTACTGAATTTGCAGTAGAACGTAATTGCTACCCAGTTACGGACCCGGTTTCTGTCTGCCGGGTGGTGTAAATATTATCATATTCGAGCGATTGATATTTCTTTAAATTTCTTCTGCAATTATTAACGTATTCATTTTATTGCATCAGTCTTCTTTTAAGTCATAGCTGCATAAAATTTTAAATTAATGTTTTGTGTTCCATTTCAGATCTGACTCCGAGTCAGAGTACCAGCAGCCACGGCGCTCAGCTGCTGTAATTGAGGTTGCAAAGGTGCAGCCGAAGAAAAAGCCGACAAAGCTTAAAGCTTCTGAAAGCACCATCAAGCCATCAGAATATAAATCGAGGTAATTTTACTATTACTGTTTATATCTTTAGATACCTTCTTGTCGAATAATAATATGATACGTTAATTTCAGTGGTTAGTGGATTTATATATAAAAACAACTTTAGATTGTATTTAGCAAAACATACAATTAATTCAAGAGGTATTTTTCTTTTATTTTGACAGTAAAAGATGCAGCTCGAACCTCTTTGGTTTGGAGGAATGCGATAGCGTTCCACCACCAACCTCAACCGAAGACTTCGCTTCGTCCCTCGTAAGCCGTGTCGCCAACGGGAAAGTGCGGCGAACGGCGGACTTGACTGGGGACTTTTATGTAGAGGTTAAAGTATATAATAAGAGCGAAGTTGTCTCCACTCCTAAAGAGGATCGGTGGAAGAAGGCATCGGTTGCACTTAAAGTGCAACTTAATAGAGACACTCCACAGTGGGACGGGCTACAAATATTTATGAGACGGACTCATCAGTTATTTGATAATTCTGAGCCAGTTTTTTATAGATACTGATAGATAGATAGGAATAAATAATATAATTTCTTTTTCGATATTGGGGTACCAAGATAATTTATTATTTGATATCTTTTGCGATCTTAGATAATCCATATTGCGACATCTTATAGTAAGTCTAAAATTATTTTAACGTACAGGTTAGTTGACATAAAATAAAACTAAAATGCCTTTCTGTACCGTTTGTAACACATCTCTTGAGCGCAGTCACTGGACAGGTCACTTACGTAGTACTAATCATAAAAACAAAAATATTTCGCATTTTTGTGAAGGTGTAGAAATAATACATTCTGCATTTCGTAATCGTATAGCTTCCTATAGAATTGTCGACCCGTCTGAGAATTGTTCAACAGAATCATTTTTAAATAATATTCGAAACAAAATTAAAACCTTAATCGACATGACTATTAAAGAACACATTTGTCTAAAAGTTAACTTCGAATATTTCGCTTTGTTTTTAATGGTTAAAAATGATTCTCAAGAAATGAAATCATTTGCCACAAAAAACTTTACTTTGCATCAGAATTATGAATTGGATTCATTACTGTCTCAAGTCAAAAACACCTTAACAAAAAAGATAGAAGAATTTCAGGATCGAGATAGTGGATGGACGTTCTTGAACAATTCCCATTTGGAAATTAATGTTAACAAATATCAACCTTTGCGCGGTTCAGGTTTTATCGAATTGCCTGCATCATTAAAATATAAAAAAGCATGTGTTAATATCCGCAATAATGATGAGTATTGTTTTTTATGGTCAGTTATTGCTGCTTTATATCCAGCTAAAAGTCATCCTGAAAGAGTATCGTCTTACCCTGATTTTCGAAAAGTCTTAAATGTAAAGGATATATCATTCCCAATTAATTTCTCAGATATTACGCGGTTCGAAGTGAATAACCCTGAAATTTGTATTTACATTTATGGTTTAAAAAATAATACCATCGTAGGACCTCTATACAAACCAAAAACCTTGAACGGAAAGGTGATTCATTTACTTTATTTAGAAAGTGATGATTTATCACATTACTGTCTGATTAAAGACTTGCCGCGACTTGTTAAGAACCAAATGACAAAGCATCACGGTAAACTATACTTTTGTGATGTTTGTTTAATGTTTTTTAATTCTTGCGATATTCTTAGTTCACATAATTGTGGAGGTGTCGCCACGGAACTACCTCCAAAGGGTTCTTTCATACAGTTTGAAAATTATAACAGAAAGCAAATTGTACCATTTGTTGTATACGCAGATTTTGAAACAATGTTAGAACGGTATGAATCTTGTAACCCCGATCCTACTAAGGCGGGTACTGTTACGCGGCAGCGACATGTGCCTATAGCTTACGCATATCATATTACGTGTGTGCTAGACGAAAACTACAATCGTTACGTTTCTTATCGCGGCTCGGATTGTGTATCTAATTTTGTGAAGTCTATTTATAAAGATGCCCGAAAAATTTACGATATTTTAAAAAATAATATTCCTATGAAGTGATCACAAATATGACAAGTCATCGCGTTTTCAAAGTCGCGAGCATTGTCATCTGAGTATACTCAGATGACAATGCTCGCGACTTTGAAAACGCGATGACTTGTCATATTTGTGATCACTTCTTGTTCGGCGACAGGGTTCGCGATCATTGTCACTTGACTGGTAAATATCGCGGCGCAGCTCATTGTTATTGTAACATGCAAAATAAGCTACCAAAATTTTTGCCTGTATTTTTTCATAACTTGTCTGGTTATGATTGTCACCTTTTTATAAAAGAATTAGGTGAAGCTCCTGGATCTATTAAAGTGGTACCTAAAACAAAAGAAAACTACATTTCTTTTACAAAGTTTATTCCTATTTCCACCGAGGAAAGCATGCAGGTTCGGTTTGTAGATTCTTTCAAGTTTTTAGGAACAAGCTTAGAAAAACTAGCTAGTACAATGAAAAAACAAGAGTTTAAACAATTAAAATCCTATTTTCCTAATAAAACACAATTTGACTTACTTACCCGTAAAGGTGTTTATCCGTACGACTATATGTCTCAATGGAAACATTACGAAGATACGTGTTTACCTCCTAAATCATTTTTTTTTAACTCTTTAACTAATGAGCCAATTACTGATGAAGACTATGAACACGCTCAGTCCGTTTGGTCAGTATTTAATATTCGTAACATGGGTATGTATACAGATTTATATCTCAAAACAGACGTACTGTTGTTAACAGATGTATTTGAAAATTTTAGAAAAACATGTAAACAACATTACAATCTCGATCCCGCGTTCTATCTTACAGCACCAAGCCTATCTTTTGATGCAATGCTTTTAAAAACAGGAATACAATTAGAGTTGATTAGTGATATTGAAATTTTTAGGATGATCCAAAAAGGTATTCGAGGTGGTGTTTGCATGTGTTCCAAAAGACATGTCAAAGCCAATCATAAATATTTAGATACTTACAACCCATCTCGTTCAAATTCATTTATCATTTATTTAGACTGTAACAATTTATACGGTTATAGCATGTGTCAATCCCTGCCCTATTCCGATTTCAGTTTTATGAATAGACAAGAAATAGATAATTTACAATTGAATTTGGCGGATATTAGCGATACTGCGGAAAACGGTTATATTCTAGAAGTTGATTTAATATATCCAGATAATTTACATATTGACCATAATGACTTTCCATTTTGTCCAGAAAAATGTTTGCCACCCGGTGGTAAGAATAAAAAACTAATACCGAATTTATATGATAAATATCACTATGTTATTCATTACATACATTTAAAAACGTGTTTACAACACGGTTTAATATTGAAAAGGATCCATCGCGCTATTGTATTCAAGCAAAGTTGTTTTTTAAAACAATATATTGATATTAACACTCAGTTACGTCAAAAAGCAGAGTCAACGTTTGAACAAGATTTTTTCAAATTATTAAACAATAGTATTTTTGGAAAGACTCTGGAAAATAATGAACATCGAATAGATGTTAAGTTAGTAAACAAGTGGTGTGACTTGAACAATAAAACAAAAAAGACTACTTGTGCTGAGAAATTGATCGGCAGTCCATATTTTCATAGCGCTTCTGTTTTTTCTGATGATCTAGTGGCAATCCAAATGAAGCCTTCGCGTGTTATTCTTAATAAACCAATATATATAGGATTTACCGTATTGGAATTATCTAAGAGTCACATGTATGACTTCCACTATTCAATAATAAAACCTTTTTATGGTAACCGAATAGAATTGTGTTATACTGATACGGATAGTTTAGTTTATGATGTAAATACCGACGATGTTTACGAAGATATCAATGGTCATTTTCTAAAATATTTTGATACCAGCAACTATGACATAGACAACGAATTTAACTTGCCAATTATTAATAAGAAGGTTCCAGGGCTATTTAAGGATGAAATGAGTGGCAAAATTATCAAAGAATTTGTAGGACTGCGCTCAAAGCTTTATTGTATTAAAACTAACGACAAAACAATTAAGAAAGCAAAAGGTACAAAAAAATGTGTTACGAAAAATTTAAATATGTTAGATTATAAAAACGTTTTGTACAATTGCAATGTCATTCGCAAAAAAAATGTCTTGTTTAAGTCAATAAAACATGAAATATTCACTCAGGACGTAAATAAAATAGCACTATCAAGTAATGATGATAAGCGGTTGCTATCGTTTGATAAGGTATCTACTTTAGCCTGGGGTAATGCAACTATATTTACGTAATGCATTAACATTATTTTTAAATGTAAATAATTATAGTAGATACATTTTTAATGTATTTTAGAGGACGTCTTAAATGTAAAGATAGGAAATATTATGAACCTACTAATGCTTATTACCTATAGCAGGATCCAGACATAAGTAATGGGTAATGTAATTGTAAAACATTTATTTTCTTGGTGCCCCAAACAAATATTATTTTTAGTATTAAATAATATTAGAACTTATTTAGTACTTAATTAATTTTAAAAGCGTTTATGTGACATAGCATTTCGTAAAAATGACTAAAATATTCTCTACTAACTTTTTATATCGTATCCTGCTTAGACGTCTAAATTTTAATAAATCATATTATTCATTGCCAAAACTTTGGATTTTAAAATTTGTATGAAATGCTGTCCCATAAACGTGATAAGTTTTCTTTTATTTGTAGTACGTAAATGCATAAATAAATAGTATTTTATAATTATAATTATATCTGTTTCATTTCTATTCCTGATTGATGACAAAGCATACAGCGCTCGCAGCGAGTCGCGCATGAGGATACAGGCTCTAACTTGATAAAACATTGTAATGTTCATTTTTGATTCAAAGCACGAAGACGAAGCTGACATAGCTCGAAGTTCGGACGCGCGCGGTGTAGAATTCGACACCGAACAGGTGCTTATGCACGAGTTTGAACATGTTGAAACATGAAATTGAATCACAGCACAGCGTAAGGCTTTATAGAGCGTAATTAGATATTAGCCACGTTCCACATTTTTATATTGGGTAGAACATCCATCATTAGACAGTCAACCACTCAGCCGGAGCGGTCATATCACGTCGAATAAAAACGAAACGAATTGTAAGTATTGTACAAGTACCCATCTACTTATAACATTATTTCATCATGTTGTTTATGTAATTATAATTAATTATTATTTCGTTTGTTTCAGATCATTGATAATGTGTGATTCTCCAGATATTATCGACTTCTCACAATACGCTCAAGGTTTTCCGACTCCGAGTCTAAGCTGGCATATCCCAGATTTCCCAGAACAAGAAAGACCTGTCAACAAGGAGCCTAGACCAAGACAAAACTGCGGACCTGCCATCAAAAAACCTAGAACAAGACGGGAGTGTCTAAAACAGAAGTCATCTCTGCATACATGTCAATCATTCGTTATAAACAATGAGAAGAAAAAAGGTTTACGGCTGATCCAGGTACAAGTGTTGGATATTAGTGAACAAGAGCCTGCAAGTGACAATCAGGACGGGGTAATGTTAAGTGCGCAGTATGTAGTGACTGAATCGGTGGATCATGTTATGGAGGAGACGCAATCGTTAATTAATAAAATATCAAAAAAACTTTGTGGGGACAGTTGTTATTATTAGCTGATAGTTGGTGTCATTATTTTGTAAGTATTTACTTTATAAGATTTTTAGTAATAAGCAATAATAAATTATGTAAGTTATATTATAGTTATTAGAACATATTATTTGTTTTCGTATTTTTTACTGTTTAAACATCTTAGGTTTTTATGTTGTATAAGTTTTGAATGTAAGTATATCTAAATTATTAAAATGTTAAATATGTAAGTTTTATAGTAATTAACCTTTTGTATTTTATCCTGTACATAGTCTAAAAATTATAATAATAAAACATAAAATAATTATAATATATAATGTTAAGTTCTTTGTTTAATTTATTTGCGATAATGTTCATACATCACAAGTTTGTAAAATTAAGTATGTGGAGACAATTATTACTATTATTGGGTAGGTAGGTATAATTAGTTTGTAATACTTGTAAATAATATAAAAAATAAATAAAAATACATTATTTTACCATTTAAATTATGTTTTATTTTGTATTACTTATTTATACTCGGACTCTAAATTAGCTCTAGTGTAGTGTATTATAGGTTATTTTCTTTCAGTATATTTTATTAGAATAATTCATTTAAAATCATAGTACATTTGAAATTATATATTAAAATTTTTAAGAAATAATAATTTTGCTGCAGCTAATTTAAAGTTTGATAAGTAGGTTACCCTGATTATATTAAATGAAACACTCTTAAGTAGATAAACATTTTTTATTAACTTTTCAACACAATAATGAATTAAAATAAATTAAAAACAGACATATTATTATCAACATACCATTTTCTAATACACACCGCATTATTTAATGCACAATTCATTTTATGGTTCACACAATTAAAATCAGTTTTATTTTTACAAAACTTTTTTTTTAATATTGCAAAATTAGGACATCCCTTCTCACCTATGTCGATCACTTCACAATTTGTACATAACTCTTTAATCCACTTAATCTTTTCCAAACCCTTGGTAATAATTTTTTTATTTTCTAAATATGGTAAAATAACGCGTTGAAACTCTTTGTAGTCTATGAACCCCTCACTCCAGTAAATTCCTCGATTCCTTTCTAGCCACCTCACCTGCTTTTTTTCTTCTGGTGTTAGGTAATGGAATGAATATGGTGGTTTTACCAAGAACGTCTGTGTATGATCCTGACTCGCAATGCTTAATTCTTTGATAATAAAATTATTTATAGAATCTTTAAATCCTTGGAGTTCCACTATAATGGTATCCGAGTTCATGATATCTTCTTAACAATGTTACTTAATGGTTTGTATTCAACAATGCAATCGTTCAGAATAAGACAATATGCTGAAGTTTGATCTGGTATCTCTGAATCACTTTCAATTTCTACTCTCACATCCACAACCGGACCTGTCTTTAGATTATCCGCTTGTCTAGAGCAATCGACTACAAACAGCGGTGCTAAATCTCTAAATTGTTTCTCACTTAGTATGGGCTCCGAACGACGTCCGTAATACGACTGTTGAAATCTGGTGTATTGCTCGTATAATAAAGCGATTCTGTTATCAGCAAAACTCACATTTAAGCTTTCGTATGGAAAATACGTTGAATTAAGATACACTCTAACGTCTCGAATATGACAGTGATCGAATTGAGACATGTCGGAACTTGCATTGTTTTTTCTATTTGTCTGTAGCCCAATAATAATGTATCTTGGTTTTTCTATTTGAGATGAAGTTTTGATGGACCAGGTATGTTTTGTAGTTTTAGGCAAAGCTGGATATTCGTACAGATCCCAATTTCTGTATATCATTTGAAGTGGGCGATCTTTTTCTAATACTTTTAACAAACCAATTTTTTCTTTGTCTGATACTTTAACATGCGGTACGCGCCATATGATTTTGTTAATCTGAACATCATCCACAACTTCGCCAGTATTAAGTTTTACAGCGTTCAAATTAGTATTACTACGTAACAAAATCAGTTCATGTCTACTATTTATCACGACTTTTTTTAAATCTTCAGCAAAACCGAGGAGGTTACGAAGTGGTATAGAAGCAGAAAATCTTCCTCCATTTATATTTTTTATGCCATCAATATTCCAGCCCCAGGCATTAGACATTTTTGATTCACTTTCGTTCATTGAAATGAGTGATTTCATGGTTGTTGTTATACCTGCATTTTTTATTTTATCAATCTCCACACCATTTAGCTCATACCTAATGTCTTGGAACAAGTAGAGTAGAGCATTGTTCGTGAAATTGATACTAGTAGCTTTGTCCTTCGTATCTTTTTTGCTAACGATAACAGTTCCTTCCAAATATAGGGTGCTAGCTGACGGTAATATGTACAAGTCCTGTTGGTTGATAGGTATGCGGATTTCATCGTTCCTGTTAAAACTCGTTACATAGGGCTTGTAGGAATGAAATTCGATTCCTTCTATAGTATTGTCGTATGTCGGAGCGGATAAAACATCTAAGATATTCATTTTAATAATCCGATCGCTCTAAGGAATGCTTTATTGTCTTTAGTTAATTTTATTTTCTTCTTAAAGAGAGGTCTTATTTGAGAGCTAGCTCGAGCAGAACTGATATTCTTTACTTGTTGAGACACATTTTTATTGTAGTCAATCATTGTTTTCTTCTAAGATGCAGATATACCTGCACTTCTTCACCTCGTAAATTGATTAATCGTTTGTTTATATCTAACAGCCTGATATGTATGCAGCTTATGTTGTTTTGATTGATTGGAAAGTATATTGCGTTTTTCGGGATTTCTATGATCCTGTATCCAGGTGGCACATTAAGTGCAAATTCGTGAATAATATGACTTGGTTCACCGTTTATATATGAACCGCTTACAATATCACATTCAATCCTGACTACGGTCGTAGGTAGAATGTTGACTGGAGACTGTGACACATGCCATTTATTTGCTTTCAAGATTTGTTTGTTAAATCCTAACAGTCTTCTAAAAGAGTCTTCTTTAATAAAATTAATGTCTTTTGTACAGAATATTGTAGTTTTTAAAGTATTATTATTGCACCGTAGTTTGATCGCTGCATCTTTTATTTCAGATTTTAAATAATCGCCGATATCTTGCAATTCATAAGTGCCTTCCGGTATTTCAATAACTTGATTAAAACCATAATAGAACTTATTATTACTTATATCAATGTTTGGAATAGAATTAAATGTTGAAAAGTGCAATAAAGCACACTCATACTCTCCATCTAGTTGCAATGTATTAGGATAGTATGTAGTTAACACTGACGAGTCTCCAGTTATCGACAAAGTGAGCGACATCTTGCAAATGATTGAAATGAAAGAAAAGCATATATTTTATAATACATTTTTATTCCAAAAAGTCCACAAATAATTTAAACATAAATGACCACAATTAACTGCGTTAAATTTTTGATATCTCGTGTAGTTATAAAACACATTACAATTTTTAAAATATTGCATCAATTCCATTGGAGGTTTTAAATTTCCATAGCTATCAAAGTATTCACAGTGATTGTATACTTTAGCATAAGCTACCCAATGCGTTCCTTCGTTCTTAGAATCGTCTAAGTTAACGATACCACATTCAATGCATTTCGGCTTCCGAGGTAGTCGATCCTTCATGTAGACCCCACGAAAATATGGGATGTCACTTGAAAACTTTCGGATGTCTACATTTGTTAGAGGGCGTTTAGGTAGCATATTTTTCAGTTTTTTGAAGATGTTATAAACAATCCTTTACCACTTTTATACGACTTAATGTATAAACCCTTACCCAACACTAATGCCTCCATAGCTTTATTATGACGTTCTGTTTCTTGCAAATTTTGTTTGCTTGCTTTGTAATCATTGACGGTTTTTGCAATGCCAGCTGCACCACCAGCTAAAGTTCCTAAAGCTGATAAACCAGCGAAAATTGGAATTAAAGGTAAAACTCCTCCAGTCTTTGGTATGGGTATTACTCGGGGTACTCGAATTCGATGATGAATGTTTGGAAATAACTTTTTTGCGGTTAAGTAAGCTGCTTTTATTAAAGTCTTATTATCTTTGCGTTTGAGTTTCTTAATTTTTGATTTTATTTTTGAAACTAAGCTTTTAAATGTTTTAATGCCAGATCCCGACTTTAGTTTCGCTTTCATAACTTTGTTCACTACCCAAGAGCTTAGTTTTTCACCTTTCCCTGCATCTTTTGATTTAAGTCTTTGTTTAGCCATGTTAAGTAGTTGTAAATCGGCTTTGTGACGATTTGATAAGTCTGTATAGTTTGTATACGCAATGTCGTGTTGCATGCAAGCTTCGTCTAGCTTATTTACACCTCGGTCACCTCGCGCTAAACGTTTCTGAAGTTTGGTTCCTGGTCCGCAATAATTGTATCCTGGTAAATGAACTTCGAAAGGTAGATTATTAATTATGTTGTTAACTAGTCCACCCCCTTGCATTACTCAAATAATAATGATAGGATTTCAGATGAAAAATGGTTATATAATAATATTATTCCATTATTGCAGCTTTTTCAATCCAACTATTTTCTGCGCTGTTTAGACCTAACCATTTGACATACAATTTATTACCTTTCTTTCTCAAAACCTTTTCTATCAAATAAACATCAGGATAATTCGATTTTTGTAGTTCTTGTTCGTAAAAAGCTCCTAATATGTTTTGCTTTCGTTGATCTTCTATGTGATAAGTAACTGGTAAGGTTTTATTTACTTTTTTTATAATAAATAATTCAGTAGACCAATTAGGAGTGTAACCTTTCTCAAAATTATGTTTGTATTTACTTATACGAACACAATCACCAACTTTGAATTTAGGCTTCCACTGAACTAAATCATGTTTGTTAATTTTTTTTATATTTTCTTTGATTATTTGTTCATTATATTTATTCACATCAACCGGTTTAAATTGAATAGTACGATGTTTTGTGTTGTTATATCTCTTCAATGTATCTTCCAATGGTAGACCTAACCACTTATAGTTTCCATTGAGACTAAAATATTTTTATAATTTATTTTTTACAGTTCTAATCAGTCTCTCTACAATTGATGCTTTTTTAGTAGAAAACGATGAGTAATGGTTAATGTTGTGCTTTTTCATAAGCGTTTGAAAAGTGATGTTATAAAATTCAGTTCCCATATCAGTTTGTAAGTTCATAGGCTTATTACGACTACTAAGCAATATATGTTCGAATGCACGAGTAACATCGAATTTATTTTTCGATTTTAACGGTTCAGCCCAGGCATACTTCGAGAAGCAGTCAATCACCACTAAGATGAAATTGTAACCTTTGTTATACTTTTTCAGGTTTTGCATGTCCATCAAGTCTGCTTGCCATAAGTCGTGGATTCCTTTCAGAATAACAGAACGTCGAAGGAAATTTCTTCGTGCCGCTTTGTGTATTTCATTTACAATCTGCTGTTTTACCATTACGGAGTTTTTTGAAGTAATTTATCTACCTCTGCTTTAGTGTAAAACTTATCTTGCAAATGAGTTGAAACCTCTGGTAACCTTGTTTTTAAAGTAGCTTGAACTGTACCCTTTGCATCTTTTATGATTTGAGAACGCAAGATACCAATCAGATTATTAACTTCTTTAAACATATTAGCATTCAATCCATCTACATAATCCTTGTTCACACCCAGATTCTTTAATTCTTTTAACGTGTTAGCATTCAATTGATCTACGTAATCCTTGTTCACAGCATCGTCAGCTTCTACTGGAGATCTAATTCCTCTCAGTCTTGATGTTTTTATATCGTAATCTCCGTTTTCTGATTTTAACAATGCATTCTCATTAAACTCAAATAACTCTGATAAACGCATTCTTTTGTGAATGTAGTGTCCGAATTTGTCTACGTTCATGTTTAAGGTGTATTGTATCGAGAGGCTGATAGTAAAATAAACACATTTTTTAATATTTATTTATTTATAATTTTACTTTCCCGCAATTCTTCAATGATAGATATAATTTCATTATCTAATCCTGTGTTGCCAGCATCTCTAGATGCAATTAATAATTTCAATCTTTCTACTAATTCATTAGGATTATCCCAGTACACTAAATCTACGTTTTTTCTCCACTTTTTTATTAACGGTAGACCCTTTCCTTGAACTGTATTCTTCAGTTTAAAAAGAGGTTTAATAATTTGCATATATTTTTGCCCTTTATTACTTTTTATTGGTTTACTTGGATCATAATCTCTACGATGTGCATTTGTATCAAGTAACATCGACTTATAATTTTGCATATCATTATCTGTAACCAAGCTTAAGTCTACATCTTTCTTAAGCAACAACTGTTTTAAACCAGGTGTATTTCGGTATTTACGTTCAGCTACGGTAATGTATTGATCGTTGATCGTTATGCAAGCAGAACCTAGCATCAGTTTCCCGCGATCTGCTCTAACCCCAAATGGAATATCTACCAACGCTTCTGAAGATACTGACCAGGATGATGTATCATAATCTTGATTCCTTTCAACTACTGATTCATAAGAAGAGTCACTGTTGATATCGGATTCATATTTGTCTTCATCGCTATTATTATCATTACTTTTTGCGCTGCCAGTTCCTTCTTTCGACATAGTTTCGTTAGTAAACGGAACATCAACAAAATCATTACTAGCACCCAGGAGAGCAGTTTGTTTACTAGCATTAGCAATTAGGTTGAGAGGATCTGTAACAGGTTTGAAAACAGTTTCTAGTGCTTGTTTATTATCAATCTCAGTATCTCTCATTTTTCGTACTTTTATCTTTACAGCTTCTGCCGCATCAACAATTTGCCGTTTCAATGATTTTTCCATATTGGTAAAATAGGTTGTAATTGATCTAGCGTCGTAAGGTGAATAATAATGTTTGGTAGGTAATAAACCTTTTATATGTATTCGTGTTCTTAGTCAAAGACTACAAACGTATCAAATTTATTTCTATAACATCCTTTGTTTTTGGAACAATCTTTATTAATTACAACATAATTGAACGGTATACTCCATATTTTTGAACACATTTCCCGAAATTCAGTCCATGTCATGTCAGTGTTGACGTGTTCTTCATAAACATGTCTCATATTTCTTTCATCTTGTTTAAAAAGTACGATTAGGTTTGCGTTGTCTCTTACTAACTGTTTAGGGATTTTACTATACGTCTGATTTAGATAAAAACAATCGATGGACTTGTGTCTCCCCATAGCAAAATAATCACGTATACTACTTTGATTTTCACAAGCAACATCATCAAATACAATTACAGAATTCGGTTTTGCGGTCTGAACACTCAGTACTTGCTCATTTTCATGATATTTCTGAAATGAAACGCCTGGTACTCGTTGCAAGACTTTTTCTAAAAAAACGTACTTGGGTTGTTGCAAGGTTTTCGAATAAACATAAACATTTTGAAATCTTAATCCATTCTCGTGTATAAGAAGACCAATTAATAAATTAGTTTTTCCACAATTTGACGGCCCGCAAATGATACATCGTACCGATTTAGGTAATAATTCTCCATGGCGAAAACCAGTCTCCTGAGAATTAACACAAAGTTTGTTTATATGTAACGATTGTGGTTGTTTTACAAATTTCATGACAACTGCTTGAAACGGATATATTAATAATGAGTCGATTAATGTATTTCATTGACATTTATAACTAGTTCCATCGGGTGGAATAGGCGCTGAACCATTATTTTACTGCACTATGCAAAAATTCGTACTCCACCTTCCGTTCATCAGGTAAGTTATCGAAATGGATTTCATATATGTTATTGGGCAATCTAAGCCACCTGAAGTGACGAGGTGAATGAAGTGAGCCGATGGAACGTAAGGTGGCTTAGAATGGATTTCATATATGTTATTGGGCAATCTAAGCCACCTGAAGTGACGAGGTGAATGAAGTGAGCCGATGGAACGTAAGGTGGCTTAGAATGGATTTCATATATGTTATTGGGCAATCTAAGCCACCTGAAGTGACGAGGCGAACGAAGTGAGCCGATGGAACGTAAGGTGGCTTAGAGTGCCCAATAACATCCTACTCACGGTATTTATATCACAGTCGGCACGCAAGACTGCGTAGCTCCTGAGAAAAAAAAGACTTGATTTTAACCGTGGAGGTTATTAGATAGTCAAAAGGTTGTGCCAGGAAAATGAGAAGTACGTAGTAGCTAGCGTGTTCGTTCTATGACCTGTTTGCATGCCGTCGTGATTATGGTCAAAGCTAAGCGTCCACCGCGTCGGAATCGGCGCGTACGGAGCGGACGGATTTGTGGCTTTGTATTGATTCTTATGGTACAGCGTTCACTGGATCGACATAACTGCGCCAGAGATCGACGCCGCGTACACTGCGTACGCTCCGATTCCGACGCGGTGGACGCTAAGCTTAAGGTGAAACAATTTGATATATTTTCCATACAAACTTCGGAGGGGTTTTACTCCACTGTTTGACATCGTACATTCAAAGTTTAACATGATATCGTTAGGTCTCATTATATATTTTGTCTGTACGGAAGCAGAATAGTAAAATAAAAAACCCATTAAAAAGTTATAAGCCAACAAAGATTCGTTTTTCTTGCTAATTTTAACGCAACTTTGGGCGTAAATAAGTAATACAAGAAGTGTGAAATCTCGAAAACTAAATCCGTACCGACACAGAAAAATTATCGAAGATTTCAATAAATTTTATTTGTAATTGATTTATGCAGTGATTTTTTCAGAAAAACCTTTTTTCTAAAGGCCTTTTCGTAATTTTTGACGCGCTCATTTTACTAAAATTGGTCGGTACGGTGTTTCTGTGCGTGCGAACTATACGTTCTCCATGTAGACCAGCTTCTAACTGCTCATCACTGATACTATCTCTGTCGGACACGATGCCAGGTGAGACAGCGTGGTTTTTGGCCATGCCCACCATTGAGTTCGAGCCCGCGACTAGTTCCATCTTAAGTATTCTTCTATCAGTTAATTGTATATATACTTCATTTGAAATAAGATTAGACATTTAACTAAACGTTTTTTACAGTCCGTTCAACAGATTCTGACTTCTATACCGTAGGCATAAGGATGGCTTTAAAGGAAAAAAGTGGTTACAATACTAACTGCACAATATTTACTGCAGCTGCTATTTGTCATGCCACCAACTCAATAGAAGTCAAAATCGGTTGAACGGACTGTAAAAAACGTTTAGTTAAATGTCTAATCTTATTTCAAATGGACTATAGTTATGTAATTTACCCTATACCTACGTATGATAAATTAAAGTCGCATTTCGAGTCTGTCTGAATGACCCCGTGTTCTTCTAATTTTCAAAGGATTTCGGGCTCCACCAACAGTTAGAGAATTTATTCTGGAAGCTTTTTGAATAATATATTAATATTAAACTAACATAATTATAATAACGAAACAATATTTTGTAAAGTCGTTAAAAACGTGCTAAGCAGGGCGGGTCGATATTGTTTAATTATTGGGAATATTACTTACCTACTAGATATATTTATGATCATGATGACAAATCGACACACGTTTTCGGACCACAATATTACTGTCCATACTCCCCTTTTATTTCAATTTATAAACTTTCTATTTTAACACATAGTAACTTCCGACAAATCTGCACAATCTCAGCGGCACTAAATGAAAATTATGTTTTCAGCTGGGTCACCTGAATCTTTCTGTTACTTTACGACAGCCGTGGGAATAAACGAAGCAAGCAGACTATTCTTTTCTGGAGAACACACGGCATACGACATATTATTATGAGATATATTTACAGAATTTAAATAATTATAGCAACAGTAAATAAATCATACCTACTTGTACTTACATAACATTATGATTGTTATTTGTTTCTGTTTCTGGTTCTGCTTCTCATCGCTAATTAAAGAAATAATTGACGACACACGTAGGTAGTCGTCAATTGTTTCTTTTCTGCCATGAACCGAGACAGGTATAAATATGTAGGTATAAATTATTATTTTCTCGATAAAATTATTTAACACTCTACTCTGAGTAGGATGTTAAAGAATTTTCTAGAAATTAAAGAAAGATCTATAAGTGAACATTGAGTAGCCTACTCATTGTTCACTTATAGACAGAGGTTTCAGGCCTCCAAGATTTTTTAAAAACCTAACGGCTAAAGTACATCAGTCAAAACGAAATTATTGACGGTAACTTTATCATTATCCACCTAATATTGTATTCATAATTTACACAATGATATGATATGATATGACAATTATGCAGTACGTGATAACTATAATCTCAACTGAAAAGGTCACATTGATACCGAATCTTCAAAATAATTAACTAACTTTGTATCTATATTTCGTGGTGGATTTCATGAAATGAACATCGACCACTGGTCACATCATGATGTGACCTGGCCAGATCATTGGATACACAACGTTTAACGATATGAACAGTTTAACGCACGACTACTTCATGATGTGGCCAAACATTACTGATCATATCGTAAACTAGTTAGATTATCCACCGCCTCCACCGGTAATGGTGTTGACGTCGCTTGTTTTTTGTTCTCCATCATGGCGGCGGCATACAAAGAATCCAACAAAGGTGACCACGCAAAAAAAATCGACAGACTTTTATTGCGTTTTCAAGTATGATATTATGGAAAGCGATCAACTTAGAAGTAGCGCTCGCCGGCCGCTGCCACGGCGTGAAATGTAACATAGCACTTAAAATTAGTTTTAAAATATTAAAATTAACCCCGCTTATGTGGCACCCCGACCAAATGGGTTAGGTTAGGATAGAACTGTAATCAACAGCGCGCGAGCCGAGCGAGCGTAGCGAGCGGTGCCGCGGCAGCGGCCGGCGAGCGCTACTTCCAAGTTGGTCGCAGTTACTTGGCTATTTTTCATACACCTTACACCATGGATACCCTACATTAACGATATGGCCAAACGTCGACTCACATATCATTAAACGTTGACGTTTAAATGATATAGCCAATGTCAGTTGGTCATTTCATGAAATGGTCAATTCTAAGATCTGATCATATACATTTACAGGCAGCTGCATTAATTGGCTACCATTTTCGCCTACAAATATCTAAGGAAAGAGGGCTAGTAAACGCTTAACATTGAATAGACTGGAAGCCGACCCCAACATATTTGGGAAAAGGCTAGGCAGATTGATTTTGACTTTAAGAACATGCGATAAATTTCAAAGCGTCGTCAATAGTTCAATACACAAACATTGTACCTACCAACATTTAAGCGGTGACGACGTCGTCCGAATTTCGGCAACATGTCACAAGAACTAACAGCAATACAATTTATCAATGTTCACATTTGGGTGCAGCCTAAGCCCAGCTGCCGAGGTTTGGACTTCGGACGGAGTTTCAGTAACTATGAACTCGATTGTTGATATTAGGAATAATATTAAATTATGAGACCAACTGCCGGGAACGATTCTGGGCATCTAATTTGAAATTGGAAGCAAATATTATGTGATACCTCCTTGAAATAGTTCTACCTTTCCATTAATCAAAAGCATGAAATGACTAGCATATACACACATCAAAAGTGTCTAGGGATCAACATATATTTTTGCAATAACTTTTCTCATGATTGATATTAATTAAAATTTTCTTTAAGGATTCATCAAATAAAGTGTTTTCGTTTGTCACAGTAACGATAAACCAAGTCACCTTTGCATTAATAAAGAAATTTGCCATTTTCCTAATAAAGGGATTTTTGACATTTGAACCACTAACATTAAAGTTCGAAAAAAAGACTGAAATAACAGTTTTCTTTAAAATTTTATTGGGTAACTTAAACAATTAATAATCCGTGTTTCTACCGCGAACACTAACAACACAAGAACATCGGTTTGGCATACTCAAAATGAGTTCATCCAAATCACGCTGTGGAATGGCCGCCCATGTTCGTTGCAACAACAAAAAAAGGTCTTCTTGCGACTGGATACCCTCCATATTCGGCAGAGCTCTTCTCTGTAGCATATCCCATGCATGCTCAATCGGGTTCAAGTCTGGCGACTGAGCAGGCCAGGGCAGGACATTGATGTTAGCTGCGGCGAGAGTCTGTCTTACAACTCTTGCGGTGTGCGGTCGTGCATTATCATGCATTAACTGAAATAAGGGACCGATTTGCACTTGTAGAGGAACGATGACGTCTGATACAATCGTCTCAGCATAAATTTGAGCGTTGAGGTTGCCTCTGATCCAAATCAACTCAGTTCTTCCGCCGATCCAAATACCCGCCCATACCATGATGGTTCCACCACTATAAGGATGGACTTCCTGGCAGGATTTTAATCGCTGTTGGCGTCCAGGGGTTCTCCAGTGTCGTATACGTCTTGTATCCGGTCTCATACCAAAACGAGACTCATCAGAAAAGCACACGAAACGCCATTGTTCTTCTGCCCAATTTCTGTGTTCAAGAGCCCATTGATATCGAATCCTACGATTGTGCATTGCTATAGGTGGTACCCGTAGCGGTCTTCGGGAATGAAGGTTCACTTCATGCAAGCGGTTTCTGACTGTTTGGTCGCTAATTAAGTTCCCTGAAGAGTGATGAAGCCTCACGGCTAACATCATGGCGGTTATTGTTGGAGCTCTTCGAGCTAAGATTTGAATGTATCGGTCTTGTCTCCGTGTGGTGCAGCGATACCGTCCTCCATGGCGCTCAGCCACGGTACCAGTGCTTCGGTAACGTGTCCAAAGTCGACTGATAACACTCTGACTTGTATTCAGAGCTAAAGCCACAGTACGTTGCCGGGAACCAGCTTCTATCATTCCCACGGCTCTGAGCATTTCTTCCCTGCTTAAATGACGTCGCTGCTCCATAATAACGTTGGTTTTAATCAGTAGTAGGGAAACCGTAGCACTAATAATGTCTTCAATGCGTTGTATGTTTTTATAGGGAAAATATTGACAGCTGATTTTCATCTTTTACTCGAATTTGATTCACAGTTCCTGATTCAAATTATGAAATGCACCAAAAAGGATCCATATAAATTTATAAAATCATAAATTTATTACAAAGCCACATCTCAATCTCAAGAAATCCGCATAAAAATGCTTGATCCCTAGACACTTTTGATGTGTGTATATATGCTTTTTGTCCTGTAAATTATTTACCGGATTTGGATTGTCGCAATTTATCTACACTAATTATAACAAGGGATAATTTTCTTTACACATGTGGGATTATTACAAAAATAATAAAACATACCTACAAGACAAATGATTAAGTCAAATTAATCCTAACCACCACACTTTACGTATATGAACTTAATTAAACTAACTAACTGATACACTAAGTTTTACAAATGTAAAGTCAGGAAAATTAATCGCTAAGCAAACCAACTGAAATTGACCGTATATTCTAATCACAACTGTAATTTTTTAACAGTTGTATGAAATGGCTATAAAACCGCAAATTGACGTGCGGTGTCAAACCTCCTATATCAGAAAAACAAACAACAAAGGAGATTTTAAGTTAAAAACGCTTCAATACACATGCATTTATGACATTGACGACCATAACTGGAATTGAATCAATTAAGTGCAATATAAAAACACTTTCTTTTTATTACGATTTCGTGATTCCAGTTAGATTTTATTTAAAAATCTACCATTTTGAAGGATAAATTGGTTACTTTTTTTAAGTAGGTATAAAACGATTACTAGACGTTACAATACAGGGGACCCAAAAAACTATCTCCTTTGTAGATTAACAAAAAAAATGTTCTAGTTGCTCGAAATTCATTAAAAATTGTGAAATGACTCTCAGGTTATACCTAACTAAAGAAAAAGTTAAACGACGGTGTTATTCGCTAAGCCTAGTTTCTCATGAACTTCGTTACCTTACAAAGGAACTCTTAAGTAAACGTAGGAAAAACGTTTAAAGAGCGTTCTAATTGACTTTCCTTCCTCGAAAACTGTTGTGTAATTTTGTAATTTTATAACCGGTGGAATATCAAAACAAATGTCTTAGTAAGCAGCTACACAACCATCATTTAAGTTTTATTGAAACTGTCAGTAACATAACCATAGAGAATCTCAATTTCTGTAGCTTAGTTACAGCATATCATAAATGTAGGCTAATATTTTGTTGAAAAAAACGTAATTACACGGTTACGAATTAATTAAAGAGGCATTAAAAAAAAATCGATAACAAAGCAAAATAAATTATTGTCCGAGTAATAAAACCCATGCAAATAAGTTAATTTGCGTCCGACACGGGTATTAGGCAAAAATCCCAGCGTAAAGCCATGTTACGCGAATTTATTTTTAGTCACCAAAGAAGCGTGCTCAAGGGAATATGCTAATATTGTTAATTAGTGGCGTCTGCTGTCTTCCGGACGACTGCGAGAGAAAAATACGAGCACTGCTACTGACTTATGGAACACATTAATATTGTCCGCACTTCCGCCGGCTAACCGCCTATTTTCCAGCCTCTAAAGCTGCCCATACCAAATCAGGGTGAACCCTACGATCCTTTCTAAATGTTGCTTTTAAAAAAAAGCCATACTTTATAAAAAAAAAGTTAATACTTCAATATCTATCTGCTTTTATTCTATACGAATTTACATGAAATATTGCGCGAATTGAACGATATTCAATAAAGTGAGCTCCTTTCTGAGTAATATTTCAGTATAAAAAACGATAAATTAAACTGAGCTCGCGAGATGTTAATGCTGATTTAAAATGTGACACGTTATATTTTAAAATATGTAGTAATCTCGCAAATCTCTAAAACAACGCTGGGATTTGAGAACACTATTTTTAATCGGATATAGACTAATAAATTAAAGTTGTATAAACCGAAATTGTGTGAGTATATCGCCGCAAAGCCCCGCAAACAGTGAGGTGAGCAAGCACAAAGAGCAGTACTGTAAATCAGATGTACCGCGCGGGAGATTTATGAGCAAATAAAACGACCGCAGCGACGCCCGGCCATCGCATGGAATAATTTCAATTTAACGCCAACTACGTACGATAAATTAATGTTAAGTGTACACAGTACAAACTATTGGTACTCTCGTTAGTGTCCACTAATTAACTCGTAATAATCGAAAATTACATAATGCGCCCAATAGTCCATTCTGCGTCGTGATCAAATTACAGGTTATTAGCCGACGGCCCTGTAATTGGCAAACGTTCAGTGCATATACTAAAGAATACTTCAAGTGTTTTTAATTTGTATTTATACTTACTAATTTACACCCGTAGGAGCTCAAATGTCTGAAAGACTGATGCAGCTCGATAACATGAATTAAAATTTTATTGTGTCTCATTAGTGACAGTCAAGCGGCGGAGATACTCATACATAATTTAATTTGCAATTGCAAGTATTGCACTTCAACACACATTGCTTGTGTAGACGTTTCAATCAACACCAACAGACAGACCGAGAATACCCTCTGTAATATAACAGGTAGGTAGATATACAACCAGTGCTAACTACATACTAATAAAACATCAGTCTTAGACCACAGCGCAGCGGTGCTTACTCGTAGCATCGCTTGAATAATCGCTGTACCATAACTAACCTATCATAAATAATTACCTATATCCGTCACTCAGCGGATATTCATGTATCCACCTATACTCCATAGGTTTAGGTACTTAAATAAAGGTAAACAAAAAAAACCACGTGACGATACCGCTGTCAAGTAACCGACTAAACGTAATACCTGCCACTTCAGTTGTCATGCGACGTCACAGTTGTACTCTTCAATTTACCAACGTTATAATTCGTTGACGTTTGGAGTTTGGGCTTTTTACAATAGACAGATTACAAAATATTATGTTATTATTATATATTATAAAGAAGATTAGTTTAAGAATAAATTATAAAGTTTAATTTGCATTAATAAAAGTGTAAACTATAGTAAAAATCTAAAATACATTTAATTTGGTTTTATCGTATTTTTAAACAAGAAAGTGTCATCTATAAAAACCCATTTTACGATTTGTTTACCTTTATACCTATGGAGTATAGTACTTATTGTTATTATAGTCTGGTTCATATTCATATGTGCGTGATCTTCGACATGCATTTATTGTAAGTATACAAGCATAACTACGTAACGGTAGGTACAATTTGCCCTGATATGGAAGGCATAGAATTATGTACCGTTAAGTTGAACAAAATGGATAAGATTGAGCCTTTATTGTTATGTTCTAAAGTTTCTAAACAGTAGTTTAACCATTGTAGGTAAGTAGCTATAAAATATGCAATAAAATTATGATTACCTAGTTTACTAATCATAAAACGTAAAAACACGTAACTATGCAAAATACAAAACAACGTCACTACTCTCTACAATCTCTACATAAAATGAACGATAAAATATGAAACATGATTATTCGCAATTGAAATGAGCAAAAAACCATAATATTATCCAATATTGTACATTTGTACCTCGGTACATAACATAACATCACTCCATTTCCCCCAAAGGGTTGGGCACTATTGGGCAGAGGTATATACAAGGTGGAGACGACAATACAACAAAAAATTAAACGGCGTGTTCATAATGACGTTCCTATTCAGTATACAAAAATTCAATTGAATATATTCAATAGTTTAGTCATTATAGCTCGGCAAAATCCATAGTCGGCTCGGGCTATTCCGTTTACCCACCCCAAAAATCCACCCTAAGGTGGATATTCTGAAATGTATGCCCGAGAATTCACCCAAGGCCTAGTTGGATAAACGGAATTTATAGGCTTAGGGTGGATCATAATACATTACATTTAATTTGTTTGAAAAACTCGTTTTTTTATTTCGAAGCTAGGATTTATTTGACAGTTCCAAAATACTCCTAAGCATTAGTAGTGCCAGTATTAAAAATTTTTGTTGCAGGCGAAATGCGTGTGTACTACAATGTGGAGACTACCACATTGTAGTACACACGCATTTCGCCAGCAATGTTTGAAGTCTAAAGGGGGGCGAGGCGATTGCCATAAACCAGACACAAATCCATACTACGGGCTACTACTGAAAAATTCCAGATAGAAAAAGTATGAGTCGTCATTGTCTAAAAACCAGTGACTTCTGAAATAAAATATATCAATGTTAATCTTCTAACCTTGAACAGATTGTATCATTTGCAATTCATGCTGAACTAAAATATATTAATTTGTAGGTACTAGCAACCGATTCTTTTCCTTGTAGATTTACTTGATATGTTAATTATAGATAACACCTTGATAAAATATTTTTGCGATGAATAATATATTAAGCACGTAATTAATACTTTATTTATTAGAGACGCCACAAGGCGGAAGGTCGTTACTAAGAATATTAATCTCGTTTGGTCTTCATGATACACTTGATATTTTTGATATAAAAAAGACAAAAATGGGTTTCTGTGAATGGGATAAGATGCTCCATAGTCTGAGGACTCTGCAGCTTCTCCCAGTCTGTTATAACATGAAATCACACTGCACTTATAAGCTAATGATTAAGTTATCTAAGTATTTCCCTCGGGTTAGGTAGAGCGATAATCTCGCAGGGTGGCTGGTAACAGCTGGATAAGAGTTGCCGAGAATCGAGCTGAATGACGTGCAATTGGAGAGGCCTATGTCCAGCAGTGGACTGCTATAGGCTGATGATGATGATGATGGTCAAGATCTAGGTAGGTATTAAAAAGATTCAAGATGAAGGTCAAGATTCCGAACCAATAACTATCAAAATATATAACGAAAGTCCGCTTAGAAATATTTCGGGAACTGAGCATTAATTCTTCTAACAAGTAACAAGATTATGACGGTATGACATGGTCACTGCAGAGCGGTCGTAATTAGTAGCACTTACGACAACTAGATGTCTAGACAACTGGACCACTAGTTGTCGCCGAATGAGATGATGATGGTCTCTATTTTCAGAACGGAAAACGTATTGTATGATGTTTTAAGTTATTTCTCTGTAATAGCCCGCAATTATGAACTATAAGGACACTGAACGAGACACAATAGTAGTTTTATTGGAAATTTTCCCTTAAAGTTTAATGGCAATAGGCCTCCCCAGACATCAGCAAAATGATACACTTAGAATTAAGAAAACATCTGCTTATTACTTCCGGAAACACAGGAGTCTTGCTATATCTACTCTACATACGTTACACAAGGTGGATACGACTCATACGACATACTACAATAAATGAAACTGCGTTTATCTAATGACGTTCCTAGTCTGCATACAGAAATTCAATCAAATATATCCAATAGTCACTATAGCTAGTCGACTGATCGACAAAATCCATAGTCGGACCGTCACTACTATTTAGTTTCTTTTTTAAATAAATTATAGGATTTATTTGATAGTTCTAAAATACTCTGCATTAATATTACCAGTGTTTTCATTTATTCTCGCACTTTTGTCTCCACATACATAGTACCTATATTATTAAATGCCGTAACTGTTAATCTGTCCTTCCTATACAAAGAAACAAAGCGTATTTGAATGTAGTCCATAACATTCATTCAATGTAGCAATCAGAAATGTAACGTAATTGTTGCACGGACCATCAAACATATTGATGCGTGCGTGACCTACAGAACTGGGCAATGGTTTCTTCAAAATAGTCAACCTTAGCTAACTTGCATGCATGACGTGATGTTTTAGGGAATACATCATTACAGTAGACAGTGACATTCTGAAATTTTGAGGGAACGTATAAAGGAATTCCAGCCAGGCGCTATCCACATGACGTGGTTCTAGAACCAGACCCTCGACTATTAGAGGAAAATATTAAGAAAATAAAAATACACTGGATCTTATAAAACAACATTTATGTAAATAAACTCTTGCACATAACTTTCTAGATCATACAATAATATACATTTGGTACCTCTATCTATTAAGTACTAATTGTCTGGCAAACTAAATTTAACTAATTTCTCGGATTCTAACCACAGTTTCTTGGCTAGTTCAGGGTTTTGCGAACATTTCGAAGGCTGCTTCTGACGGCAGTCACTAAAGTATTTACCAGTCACACCTTCTACTTCTGGAGCCACTGCCAAGTATATTGAAGTTTGTGCAGCCTCCCAAGGAGTTTGGAACGTAAATCCTATACATTTTTCTACTATATTTCTAATAATATTGCTAGGAATGTTCCTAAATATATTCGTTGCAGCCACTCCTGGATGCAGAGCGTTAATTGTAACACCCGTACCTTTCAGTCTTGAACTTAACTCTAATGTCATCAAATTCAGGAAAAGTTTACTATTAGCATAAACTAAATAGTCGCTCCAATATTTCTCCATATTCAAATTGTCAAAGTCTAACTCTCCATATTTGTGTATCACGGACGACACATTTATAATGCGGCTCGGAGCAGAAGATTTCATTAAAGGCACTAATAGGCAAGTCAAAAGGAACGGAGCAAAATAATTGACTTGCATTCCAAAGTGAAGTCCGTCAGCTGTTTTACCGTTACCGAGCCCGCCTGCGCCGGCATTGTTGATGAGGACATCGACACGCTTTTCGGTTTTATATATCTGGGCGCAGAAGTCCTTGACTGAGCGAAGTGAAGCTAAATCTAGTTGCCGGAAGTGGACATCAGTGTTGCCACTGAATTTGATGATTTCTTCCTTAGCCTCATTCGCACGCCGAACGCTCCTACATGCCAATATCACCTTTGCACCGCGACTCGCCAGGTCCTTACACGTCTCCAGTCCCAGTCCACTGTTTCCACCAGTCACTATCACAACTTTACCCACCATGTGAGCACTGGTCCGACATATTCCCACTGTCAGTTTCTGGTACACCTTCACTAAAATCACTATCAATATTATGATGCCGAATATAGCCCACAAAATCATTTTTACTGATTAAATTATTTATATACTGTACGGATGGGAACGCTCGTCCAACTAAGTTGTGACGATAAATAGGTAATCAGTAAAGGGGGTCATGTAAAGTAACCTCAACCATCAGCCGCGACGGCAGTATCAACGCGTTTATCGGTGATAAAGTGTTCGTATATAAGACTACATTTTTAGACGTCTTGACTAGCTACGCTCCACTCATGGCCGTATTCCTAACTACACTAGTTGCCAAACGTGCGTACGCGCCGGTGCGTCGCGGGCCGGCGACGACGTTACATAACTATGTCATTGAGTTTAGTGCTGTTAGTTCTAAACCGATATCACCTTGGATTATTAAAAAACCAAACTCATTTACACTTTGACAAAAAGAAACCTTGTCGAATGTACAGAATCACGCATTTTTTAACGTGGGCTCTCCTTACTACCAAATTATTTATTTTTGATGGAGATTATTTCGGCCAAGTCGCTGACACTATAAGCTTCCACGTCTTGCGCCACGTCCACGCAAATCCCAATCAGCTCTTCGATAAGGTACGCTTAGATCTTTAGGAGTTTAGGACCTGTAAAGTCCTGTTGACTATCCTCACCACGTCATTTGGAAGTCTACAGGTATACCAGACTTTGCAGCCAGTTGTACAGCAAAATCCTCTTGCATCGTCTTCAAGTAGCATAAGTGACACAATAATAATATTATGGCTCTCGTTATATATTATTTTAATCATGGAAATGTAGTAGCAAAACTCAATTCGTTACTTTATTGCAATAATAATGTGTTCAGTAATATCCTTTATATGGAACACATAATGTCTCAAAGAAAATTGTTTACGAGTAGGCAATTAATGTTTTATTGTCATAAAAGCAGCTTTTGGGACGTACATTTTGCTCTTGTTCCCTAATACGTAGAAATGACGGAAGGAACATAGGAATAAATTGCAGAAATAAATGCACTAAGTAAATTATATCCAGTAATTCGATGTTTCTAAACAAACAGACGGTAAGCTTATCATAAAGTTAACATAAGAGGCTCTCCTATAAGGCCACATTCAGTTTTGTTGTCGCCATTACGCTACATCATAACAACTTGGATCACTAAACATAATTGGGATCCGTTCCATTAGACAAAATGTCTGTCGCCGCTAATCTGACATTGGATATGTTCACTGAAATTCAACTCGGATGTACCTACAGCTGCTACAGTTTATAGAAGAAAGGTATATTTTTAGTCATCTTGACATTGGTGCCGATTCTCTTGTCACAAATGCCTCTAAACTAGACTAAAAATCACTAAAATTTAGTTTAGTCCTGTCAAACGAGGATTTCTCATTCTGAAATAGACTAAAGTGACACAACTTAACTATATTTCAGTTTGACAGCACTAAGATTGCACTTAAGTAGTTATTAGTTTAGTGATATTGGCAATTTTGCTATTCTGAATTTGACGTTTTCACCTAAAAACTTGGTGTATTCAACTAAATCTGACTATATTTAAACGCGATTAAAAAGGAGTGGTGGAAGGTGGAATAAAATTAGTTGTCACTTCGACTTCAGGTACAAAAACTGTACTGTATTTTTTTTCTTTTGCTTATCTCGAAAATGGTGCGTCCTATCGCAAAAATAATGAAAATTTCGACCCCCTTTATAGAACCCATATAACTCAACATGTTGGTAATAATTGTTCATATTTTCCATACAAAAAGTGAAAAATTCCTAAAACACGTCGAGGCTGCCCGTCCTGCGCGCCTCCGGCTCTAAAGAAATTCACGGGGTAGACTAAACAAGTACCACGCGTGGAGTCGCGACGCGATTGTCAAATTCGATTTTGATATGTCATTTTTTTTTTTGTCTGAATAGCTTTAAGATTCTCATAGTAAGGAATTTTAGTGATAGTTTAGTTAGTTTAGTTCAGTGTACAAGAGAATCGGCACTATTGAAGATCTATTTAATTTATTACTTATAGTAAGCACATAAGCTACCTAAGTTTTTTACCTAACTTCATTTAAATAAAGATTGTAAAGATACCATAAATATAACGACCGAATGAAAAAAAATACTAATTAAATAATAAATAAATACAACCCTTACCGTTTCTAAGAAATTAAATCTATAAATAAAGCATGAACTATTATAGGTAGCCCTCCAAAGTTCACCTCAAAATGACCTCAAAACATTAATTTAAATATCTGAGGAGCACTTAGATCGCAAGTAGTTCTAAATTGTATCCCCAAAATTTTCTAAAATATAATTATCGTATACGATAGACATAATTATTAGTGACCGACCGAAGGTTCGGTTTCGGTTACGTCAAGTTTCGGCAAAAAAATCTAGTTTCGGCATTAGTTTCGGTTTCGGCATAAAATCTGCCGAACCTTCGGCAGAACCAAAACTGCGTTCGTGAATTATCACGCGTCGTTCGGCTGACTTCGAGTGAGTTTGTGGCTCGTGAGTCGTGTAGCACCTGCCATCATCAGGTTTTGCCGAAACTGAGATAGACACCGATGATTCGTTTTCGGTTTCGGTTTCGGTAGAAAGTCCTGTTTCGGTCGAACACTAATAATTATTATCTCTCTCTGATGCGGAGAAATGATGGACATTGGACATTGGATGCGAAGGAATGTGGAGCATGTGAACAGTGATAAGCATAGATGCTTATAGATAAGAATAAATGTTTGATTGCTACAAGAAAAGAGGCAAACTAAGGAAATTATGGGTTGATTGTATGTAAGACTACCTTGTCCCCGCGGCCCGCGACTTCGTGCGCGTGCAATTTCTTGTCTTTACACGCTTCTTTTTACATAAAATATATCCTATGACACTGCACTGTACGTCTAAAATAAAATAGGATAGAAGATAATTATAGCTAGGTAGGAAGTGAACACGGAGATAACGACCGATAAACATGTATGGACGAAAAAACGTACCTACTGCCCCGAACCTAAAAATTGTGAAAAGGACTAAAGGATTATGAAATTATATGTTCAAATTAATTTTATTAATTAACATCGATACATTATTGTATAAAATATGACATTATAAATTATTTTGATAAAGTGCATTTTGTAATTAAACGATTATTACTTTTACCATAGTTTTGATAGAGCTACCGCGCGTACTTTGGTCGCTAAGCCCCGCCGTGTCGTCGTGAAAGTTTCTGTAATAACGGAGAGCATCTTTGAAACTACTCAATTTGTTTAACTTACAGTCCAAACATAGTTTCTATCTATGTACTTATATTTCATTCCAATGTGCATATCCTAGTAAGTAATTAAAATAGGTACCTACTCATAGAATACCGTTCTTCCCCATATTTTTTATGTCAGTCGATTCGCCCAGATATTTTAATGGTTCAATAAATTCAAAACAGAACGCTAAACTGCGTTTAAATGCCACTAAATGTAACTCTTGATGACAACATGAAAATTAAAGGAGCTATCCGGTTTATAATGAGACATAAGTCGCTAAACCAAAGTGTCGAAGGTGTTCCACTTGCAATTGCTGAGCAATTTGTCGCGTCAAATCACGTCAAACGACCTCATTACCACGGTTTCCTGTGTGAGCGATCGCGACGTACCGGCGCACATGCCTTATGACCGGGCCCCTGGCACGCCTTATGGCCGGGCCCCTAGTTGGTTTAGACTTGTATTTGCCTGTTTTCATTCAGGATGTTGTTTCTATTCCGTATCGTATTTGCAAGAAAAGAGGGGAGAAGGAATATGACATTATGTTTAATTGAATTAAAGAAAATTTGGAAGTTACACGCAAAGAGAAAGAAGAAACATGACTTTCTTGTGTCTATTACATTCTTGACCGACAAAGTTGTTTCAACGTTTGGTCATAAACCATCATCTACACGGTTATAAACCACCAAGGTCACCTCTGTCGGGACGCGGTTGGCGATCGTGTAGCAGGCGTTTAAGAAAATCAGAGACCTAGAGGTATTTTGTAGATTAGGAACATAGGAACAGTACCTACCCAGTCTCCTTGAAGACCTTTCTCCTTTAACTAGGTATAATATCCAGTCTGTTGTAATAATATTTTATCTATTGGATAATAATAAATCGTGAGACCCGTATCAGTGCAGGTGTTTTGATAACGTACAAGATTTAGTGATAACATTTGGTATCTACTTACTTAGCTAACTCAACGAATAGATTAGAAACGATTTATATTTAATCCTTAACTAGGTACTAAATTTGTACGTCCCTTAGGAGATCCTAGACTGGGACGTCAAGTACAAAATAATTTTATTAGTTATGGATTTTATGGATCTCATTGTACAAATAGGTAGGTAGTAGATACCAATGCCATATTGTAGGTAAGTATAAAAAAATAATGAATATTCAATTTGATCACTGACTTTAAGGCAATAAGGTAGTGAACCTAGGTGTACTATGTTCATAGCCGTACATACCAGTGACATTTATTAAATGCATCTCCTGAAAATCACATTAAACTTTGTACTTAGGTAATAGGTACATTGTATACTTTGTCATTTAAGTTTCGCAATTTAATCATTACAATTACTTTTTTATCTTTTACAGCAACACGAACGTGAGATAACGCTGTTATGTCCCTATTTAACTCAGGGGAGTCATTCTATCTTCTATCTATCTATCTATACATATAATAAAATTGTAGAAAAGTGGTGTCTGTACAATGGAAATAAATGAAAAAAAAGTAGCAGGGGTTGTTATTATATCGATGCTGAACCCGAGATTGTAATTAAAAATTTTTTTGTCTGTTTGTCTGTTTGTCTGTTTGTCTGTGTGTTTGTGCACGCTAATATTAGAAACGGCTTATTCGATTTAGATGCGGTTTTCACTAATATATTGTAGTAAGCTTCACTTAACATTTAGTGTTTATTTCATGGCAATCGGTTCATAAATAAAAAAGTTATGTCAATTTAAAGAATCACGGCGAACATTTGTTATAGGTTAGGCATTTCTTTCCTTGATTTTCAGTATACTTATCTTAATTTTTATTTAGGGTTTGTATATAAATATTATAAGTATTTGGTATAGGTTAGGCATTGCTTTTCTTGATTTTCTTTATTAAGTATAAGTTTATTAGCTCAGGTTAGTAATTAATTTTTCTAGCAATTCTTTTGTTTCATAAAGTTAGATAAGACGTGTAAACCAAACGTACTAAACGTTTGGTTTACACGTCTTAACACTTATTACTTAAACTGTGATAATTTTAGACTGAATAATAATCTGTAAGTATTTATAATTTAATTGTTTACGATAGTACGTGTTTACTAAATAACTGTGTGTTAAGTAGTAAGTACTATTTTATTGTAAGAATGCTTCGAAGAAGATCCAACCTCTCCCAATGTAGCAGAAATGCTAAAAGGATGAGATTAGTTCGATCACAGGAATCTGAGGAAGGTCGTGAGGGAAGGCTCTCTGCAACTCGGGAACATAAGGCTAGGTTTCGTGCTGCAGAAACTTCGACTCAGCGGGAATCTCGACTGAGTTCAAATCGTTCTCGAATGGTCGAGGTCGCGAAAAATTTTTTATACTAAGGGGTTCGAGTCATGAAAAAGGTTGAAAAACACTGCCCTACATTAATCCTACTAATCCTACTAATATTATAAATGCGAAAGTTTGTGAGGATGGATGGATGGATGGATGGATGGATGTTTGTTACCTACTCTTTCACACAAAAACTACTGAACGGATTTTGATGAAACTTTACAATAATGTAGCTTATACATTAGAATAACACATAGGCTACAATTTATAAAGATTTTATGTGATTTGACCATAACATAACGATAAGTATCAAGTAAGTCGGAAAAATTCCTGCCCTCTGAGATCTATCTTTGTGTGCGCTGCCATTTTTTTTTTTTTTGGTTGGGAAGTCATCCAATGATTTCTGGGCGTTTCAGTCTCTTACTGACTAAAACCCACCCGTGTTCCTTCCCTTGCCTTGCCAGAGGCCACGCTTTCCCCTTGGGACTACCCGCAACCCCGGCAGGCATCGGCCCTAGCGGACCCCGTCAGTTTTGCTGATATCTCTTTGAGGTGCGCGTGGAACACGATGCGCCGTCGACCCGGGCCTGGTCCTTATCGGACGGTGAGCTGCCCGTTGCTCTCCGTCCGCAGGCCCGCGCCTACGGTGGCCGGAAATCGGCTATCAATTCCCGAAGCCCGGGACGTCTCCTACGGCGGCGGCGGCTAGGGCTGGTAGGGCGCGGCCTTTGCCACTCCCTCGCGCGCTCCACCTTCTCCTTCGCGAGCATTACTTCTTTGCAGAAGGAGGTGACGGCTTGCCATGCCCTCTCGCTCCGCACCATGGCCTGAACCAGGGCCGTACGCGAGAGGTCACCGCCGCCGATCGCCTCCACGAAGACACGGCGGTGGTCCACCTAAGCCGGGCAGACCTCCACTGTTTGCTGCGTGCGCTGCCTAAACCGTTAGAGTTACATGAAGAAAATGAATTGTGGGATTGTTTGTCTTAAAGAGTTCTAAATAAAAGTCCGCGACAGCATATCCGCGACACCTTTTATGTGGAAGCCTTTATAACCAAAATAGTGAGCAATAAATACAGTTAAATTGAATACTTTTTTTACATTGCATATTTTAGAGTATTTAGTTAATTCTTATCAAAATAAATACCTTCATCGCTTTTGGTATTTAATTTAGATAAAGTTTGTCTTTTACAATTAGTAATCTGGACAAATAGTTTAAAAGTTAGAACGATAAGAATGACCTGCGATATTGAGTCGACGGCGCTCAGAACGAGGGTGGAGGGGCGGGCCAGCCAGGGGATGACGCGCCAGAGCGCCGAATGGAATAATTATGTTCGAGAAATAACGTAAATAACGCAATTAATTGTTTAACTGTCAAAATGAAACCCATTGCTATTGTAAGTCCGACATCCACGCGGGCGAAGCCGCGGGCAGAAGCTAGTAGCATAATAAAACTTCCCTGAACACTGATAAATCGCTTGGTGAAGTATAAAATCTTGTAATAAATTAATTAAGATCTACTTACCTAATTAGCCAGCAAGCAAAATCGTGGCAACCGACCGGTTCATACTTCTGCGAGGGTGCTTCGTTTTACGGGCCTGTTAAAGTCATTGTTGAACTTTGGAGCTCCTAACTCCCTGACGGCAATTACTGTCAGAATAAAAGCGATTTAACAATGCACCCTGTAATAGATGTACTATGAAGTCTATGAAACGAATCTGTAGTGTTTAACGAGTGCTTACATAGTCGTTTTTAAGAATAAACATGATTTTATGACAACTTTTGATCCAGAATACCTACTAAAGCAGAATAAGGCAGGCATAGTATAGGCATGCGTGTTATTGTATTATGTAGATCATACGTCTTACCACGTCGCGTCGGTCGGCCAAGATTTTTTGAGATGGTTTAAAATCTTGAATAATCCTCCTTTGAACAGGTGTCATTACCTGATTAAACAAATAAATAGCTAGTTTTTTACATCGTATCAGATAACGCAATAGCCTACATAGCGAAATACCGAAAAATTACGTGTCGCACTCGCACACAAAACTGCTGACGCCTGACAAAAATTGAATAGCAATGCGCTAAAATATAGCGCGCTATTTTAAAAGCAGAAGGCGTTATAAGATTGACCTAAAACATTCTACAAAACGTGGAACAATACGTAATACATTTTTTTCAGGCATACCACACAACTAACTGGTTACTTGCGCTAAGCAGTGCCTTACTGCTTTTGTTTTTTCTGTTATTTTTGTAAGTAAAGTTAATTTGTAATACTTACCTTCAATTACCCACTTTGCTATTGTTTATCTGTAGTGTAGTCACAGTAATGTAGGTTTTATCTTATCTGTATTAAAGTATGAATGTCGATTTAGTGTGGCTAATGTTGTTGCTTCAACACAATGTTTATTATAGCTCTTATTCTAACTAATTTATTTATACTTTCTATAATAAAAGTTTACTGTAAACTAACATCCGGAATATGTAAGTGTAGTAAACATTTGGTGGGTAAAGTGGTCATAGTTACAGGTGGAAACAAAGGTATTGGTTACGAAACTGCGAAAAACCTGGCTGAACGAGGGGCTCGTGTTATACTAGCATGCAGAAACGAGGGACTTGGCACATCCGCACGGGACAAAATCATCAAAGACACTGGTAATTCCGATATTCACTATCGACACCTTGATCTCTCCTCACTGGCTTCCGTAAGAGCGTTCGCTGATGGTATAATCAAGACTGAGAAACGCCTTGACATTCTTCTCAACAACGCTGGCGTCTACGAGGTTGAAAACCTAAAAACAGAAGATGGATTATCGCTTGCTGTGCAGACAAATCATTTTGGACCTTTTCTTTTGACTTGCTTGCTGTTGCCGTTACTAAAAACCTCTGCACCGAGTCGGATTGTCAACGTATCATCAGCAGCTTACTCACGTGGAAAAGTTGAATTCGATAATATCAACGCGGAAAAGGAAACTCAAGAAACATACAGTGTTGGTAAAGTGTATTGTAATACAAAATTGTTTAATGTTTTAATGACTGTTGAATTAGCAAGAAGATTGGAAGGAACAAGAGTTACAGCCAATAGTTTACATCCTGGAGTTGTAGAAACCGAAATTCTGCAGTTGAAATCAAGCTGGGCTAGAATGGTGTTACCGCTAGCGAAGTATTTTTTTAAGGATACTTGGGAAGGAGCTCAAACTTCTATATATCTTGCTGTATCGCCTGAAGTGGACGGCGTGAGTGGAAAGTATTATGCCGATTGTCGACAGAACAGTATATCAACTCTTGGTCAAGATAAAGATTTAGCACGCAAATTCTGGGAGGTTTCAGAGACGTTGGTTGGTCTTAAATAAAGTCGTGTAATTGAATATGTCATTGTGTTTCAATTTTGACCTTGGTTATTATTATCAGCAATACCTAAATAATTTTATTATTCTAGATAAAGAGCATTGTTTAAAAAAAGTGTACTGGTAAACCGGGGTTACTTTGAATCACGGGGTGACTTTGATCGAATTTTCCATTCATATAAAATCGCGAATTGCGTTAAACGAAACGCAATTTGGTAGTTTTTTTTTCAATGTTAGCAACACTGAAGAACTGTCAAATCCTTTTTTGAGGACGCGCTGGGAATTCATCAACGATTTTTAATTGAAAAAGGTAAATGTATTGTTCTTCTAAATAACTGTGCTGCAAAACTGTTATTGGGGCTACTTTGTAATCACGTAATAAAACCGGGAGTATCAAAGTAACCCCCATTCTACGTATAACTTTATCAGCCAGTTTTTATTTTTTTTCTCAATTTCAAGCCATATTTTTTCACATAAGATTACAGTAATCGATATCAATAAAAAAACCGATAATTAGATTTTTTTTGTATTTTTTTACACCCACAAATTTAAAAGATATGGACATTCATAGTTCAATATTAATTAAAGTAACCTCGGTTTACGGTACTTTTTTATGAATGGACTTTGAATTAACCTATTTACTAATTAAAGTATTAGGTAAACAACTTTATATCAAAAATCTTAGTTATTTATGTCATATGGGTATTGTAAAATATGTAGATGGGACCGTTGTCGGAGAAACAATGTGAAACTAACTGCTGACGCCTGCCAATAGTATAATAGCATAACGCGGAAATGTTAAACACTATTTCTGTAGATGAAGGCGTTATAAAACGATTCAACAAAGTTAACTAGGGTAGTGGCACCAAAAGATGAACGACCCCCAATAGATGAACAACAGACCGAAAAATTAAAAAATATAAAAAACCCCGCTAGATACATGTTTGCAATATTTTTTTGAAGTTAGGGTAACATATTTTCTTCCCGATATCATAACAACTTTGACAGTGACCATTCAGACGCGCTCGCAATCTGCCATTGTGTGAGCGCTTCCCACCAAAAATCAGTTTTATATGGAAACCTACTTAAGGAAAGTGCCCTCCTAACTTAAGGATTTTGTCAGCTTAAAGAAAGAATTAATGATAGATTTCAATGGATTTGGTTAGAATAAAATCTTGTTATATCTGGCTTTGATTATATTGATAGTTTTAAACATTAAATACCGTATTTTTAGAGAAATTTAGTGTTCAAGTAATGGATTCAATTTTGTTTGCTTGATCCAATAGATGAACGGCGTTCAGGTAATGGAGTAAAGGCATATTTTTACAGCTATCATTACTTATAAACTCACGCTTATAGACCAAAACAAATCAACTCTAATGAATTTTAATAAATGTATGAACTTAGTTACCAAAAGTTGAACACATTATTTTAGTGTTTTTGATTGTTTTTAAGGCTTTATTTTAGTATGAAATCTTGTACTGTTCATCTTTAGGATTCATGCCCAAGATTTGAACTAAGGAATATGTTCATAATTTATTCGTTCAAATTTTGGGTTTCGTGCCATAAGCTGAACGCTGAAGTGATTTTGTTCGTTCAATTTGTGGTTCTTTACCTAATCCAAAAAATGAACGAATTGAATTGTTGTTAATCGTCTTCAGATGATGCACTCAAATACTTTCAGCTAAATAGACGGACCTTATTCCTTAACACAGTCCGTATTGTGGCAAAGGTCACTTTTCAAGACCTGCAGCGAGTGGCAAAGACCTGTCTATTGGGCAGAGCCAGTTTGCGAAACAGAAGACCGAAGATGGCAGAATCGTATCCGTCAACCTGAACTACTGAGAGAGATCGAGAGGTTCTATACACGTCAACCAGTTACCCTGTCACAAATCTGGCAAACCACCCAAGAGCTAGATTTACTCGACAGTATACCGAAGACATCCTGGACGTCAGCTAGTACGAGATTAGGATGTCTCTGAAGCAGCTTAAGAACAACAAGGCGCCAGGTGATGATGGAATTACGGCCGAACTCCTGAAGGCCGATGGAAAACCCATTCTTAAGGCCCTCCAGAAGTTGTTGACTACAAGCTGCTTTCAAGAGTCATCACGAATCGTCTCGCGCGCTGGTTTGACGACTTCCAGCCTCCCGGATTCCGCAAAAGCTTTAGCACCGTAGACCGAAGAGTTTAAACTGCCTCTCTGCTTAGCGTTTGTGAACTACGAGAGAGCCTTTGATTCGATCGAGACTTGGGCTGTACTGCAGTCTCTCCAACGGTGCCAGATTGACTATCGGTACATCGAGGTGCTAACCGTTTTTGAAACGTCAAAAACATCAGCACACTTGCTGCAGAAGAATAAGTTTCGAGGTCTGTTCCCAGGACCAGACCTCGAAAACTGTGTGACTGAGTGGTGAGACAGGGAGACGTTATCTCTCCGAAACTGTTCACCACTGCCCTGGAGGATGTCTTCCAGGTTCTGAACTGGAAAAGGGTTGGCATCAATTACAATGGCGAATACATCAATCACATTCGGTTTGCCTACGATTAGTCATAACTAAGACCATGAAGGACTCAGTACAATTCTCGATGTCTTCAGGAATTCAGTAGAGCTTCCGAAAGAGAGTCTTAAAATGAACATGGACAAAAGGAAGGTCATATCGAAAGCCCATTGTAACACCCACCCTCATAAAAATCGGAGATTCTACACTCTCACAAGTTGTGGATGATTATGTTTACCTAGGGAAACTGTTCAGCTAGGTAGGTTCAACTTCGAGAAAGAGGTCAATCGTCGAATCCGACTCGGCTGGGTGGCGTTCGGGAATCTGCTTCTCATATTATATACTACAATGTCTCAAGACGAAAGTTTTTGACCAGTGCGTGTTGCCAGTGATGACCTATTATGGCACTGAAACTCAATGGGTCTCATAAGCAGGCTGAAAGTCACCTAAAGGGCAATGGAGAGGTCTATGTTTGGAGTTTCTTTACGTGATCGAATCAGAAATGAAAAGATCCGTAGGAGAAACAAGGTAACCGACATAGCCCGAAGAATTGCCATACTTAAGCAGCAGTGGGCAAGGCACATTGCTCGCTGAATAGATGGCCAATGGGGCCGAAAGGTTCTGGATTTGCGACTGCGTACTGGAAGACATAGCGTTGGGAGCCCGCCCTCACAAAGTGGACCGATATCGGTAATATTAAAATGCTAGTTCAAGTAATGGGTTCAAAATGTTCATAATTAGGGCTCAGTGTTCAACTATTGGGGTAAATCCCCTTTTTTTTCACAAAAAGCAACTTATAAAAATAAACTGTAGATCTAGACGGTTCTTTTTTTAAATCGTCACATCCTGAGGATTATGGCCTAATGTAAAAAAATAAAAAATGCATGAATGTCATAAAATAACCGAGTTACAGCTATTTAAAGTTGTCAAAAAAGCTTAATCGTTCATTTATTGGTGCCACTACCCTACATAATGTTGAACCAAAGATGTTAAAGTTTTCAAGTAACTAGTAGGTAGGTACTTACAATGCTGCAACGTGTTTTTGTTTTGATGCGATGCCAAGAATAAAATAAGTAACAAAGATTTAAAACGCATTGTATCAAATATAATAAATCACATGGACGTTGGCTCAGATTCTAATCTTTTGCACACAAAACTTTGGGTATGAAATATCAGCAGAAGTTGTACAAATAGCATTCAAAAAGAACTTGTATTGAAAATATCGAATATAGCCGACTTCGCGAAGACTGAAGTTTTGCACAAAACTTTACCAGATACTTCTTTATTCTTTCAATATTTTAAAATATAGTTACAAGATTTGTTATTTTACCGTTCTTTTTTTACCTCCGCACGTAAAATCCCTTATAGATACAACGTTATGAAACTATCCAATAAATTCCATCCAATTTGTCGAGTAACTTTGTTCCAAAGGCAGCTGAATATTTGAGGCATTGGCCGGCAGACTTGTTGTCATGGCGCTGTTTTGTTGGTTCAGGAGACGGGTGGTGTCTCGGCGAACGTCCACGGGAATTCGATATTGCCTCAAGTGAAGCGTTCTAGCAGCATTGTGCACTTTTATTCGCTATTGTCAGTGTGAGCGATGCCACTTCGTCGTGCTCGGATGATTGCGGTATCGTATTCTTTCTTTAGAAAACACTTAGACGTGAAAAGGATTGAAATTCTGATATTCTGACTTATAAAGATTTTTCCATTCTTCGGCGATACAACTCCGAGAGTAAATTGCTTATCGTACGTTTTATATAAAATGAGAAAATCGCATTGGGTGTTATATTATTAGTAGTAGGTACCTTTCTAGTTATCCATACTAATATTATAAATTCGAAAGTAACTCTGTCTGTCTGTCTGTCTGTCTGTCTGTCTGTCTGTCTGTATGTTACCTTTTCACGGCTAAACCACTGAACGGATTTCGATGAAATTTGGCAAGTAGATAGATGGCATCCTAGAGAAGGACATAGGGTACTTTTTGTCTCAAAAATAACCCCCAAGGGGGTGATATAAGGGATGAAAGTTTGTATGGGAAACTCAATATTTCTAAGTTGGGGATATGGAAATTCAAATTTATGCTTTTGGTAAGAAATAAAGAATTACGCTTTTCAGCGTTTTTGTAAAATCATCCCCCAAAGGGGTAAAATAGGGGTTGATTTTAAAATTCACATGTATTATTGATTATTTTTGTTGTCTCTTATTTTTAAGATATTTAAGGTGTGGTTCCAGTGAGTCGGAACCGGATGCGGCACAGTTCACGGTGAGTCGGAACTGTCTGCGGTGATTGTGGCGATTGTGGTGATTGTGGTTCCAGTGAGTCGGAACCGAGTGCCGCACAGTTCACAGTGAGTTGGAACTGTCTGCAGTGATTGCGGCGATTGTGGTGATTGTGGTGATTGCGGTGATTGAGCTGATTGAGGTGATTGCGGTGATTGAGCTGATTGTGGTGATTGAGGTGATTGCGGTGATTGAGCTGATTGTGGTGATTGAGGTGATTGTGGTGATTTCGGTGTTTTCGGTGATTGAGGTGATTGCGGTGATTTCGGTGATATCGGTGATTATTTTTGTTGTCTCTTATTTTTAAGAGATTTAAGGTGTGGTTCCAGGGAGTCGGAACCGGGTGCGGCACAGTTCACGGTGAGTCGGAACTGTCTGCGGTGATTGTGGTGATTGTGGTTCCAGTAAGTCGGAACCGGGTGCCGCACAGTTCACAGTGAGTTGGAACTGTCTGCGGTGATTGCGGCGATTTTGGTGATTGTGGTGATTGCGGTGATTGAGCTGATTGAGGTGATTGCGGTGATTGAGGTGATTTCGGTGATTGCGGTGATTTCGGTGTTTTCGGTGATTGAGGTGATTGCGATGATTTCGGTGATTATTTTTGTTGTCTCTTATTTTTAAGAGATTTAAGGTGTGGTTCCAGTGAGTCGGAACCGGGTGCGGCACAGTTCACGGTGAGTCGGAACTGTCTGCGGTGATTGTGGCGATTGTGGTGATTGTGCTACCAGTGAGTCGGAACCGGGTGCCGCACAGTTCACAGTGAGTTGGAACTGTCTGCGGTGATTGAGGTGATTGCGGTGATTGCGGTGATTGAGGTGATTGAGGTGATTTCGGTGATTCCCCAGTGAGTCGGGGTGATGAGTCTAAGGGTGTTGACCAGGAATGCGCGTTCGCTGCATGCTGGTGGTCAGGATACCCGCTGAGCCGTGGGTGCTGGCTGGCTGTGTAACTCGCCTCACGAAAGCTTGCGGGATTGATGATGATGACATCACGCTGAAGTAGTTGCACGAAGGCTGCGTTGACGTTCAGTCTCAGGGTCACCAATTTAGTGGTATGAGGAACAGGGTGTAAAGTTCACTCATCCACCATAGAAAAGGGAGGATCCTCCGACAAGACGGGTGTTATGTCGGGTGGGCAACTGCCCATAAGTTTATTTCGGATAGTCTTATCTATGTCGTTCGCGTGGTAAATTCTAACTGCGCGATGCAGGATTTGTGTGACATCATGTCATTCATGCGTAGTTCGTATGTGGCGGTGTAACCGCTACAAACATTACCTCCTTACTAATAAACGTTGTATAGCGTCTGTATAGTTAAACATATAGTATAGTTACAAAGCTTTGTCTTCTTCTTTCGAATATCAAATTACTGACGACTGAAAGAGATCATTTTTTCATTTTGAGGTACGCAACCCTAAAATGTGCCTGTTACTTTTTCATGCCGTAAGGGCTGAACGGATTTAGTTGAAAGGCGTATGGTCTTTTAACTAAATCCGTATAGGCCATGATCTGGGTTAGGATAGAGGATAATCTGAATCCCGGTAGTACGGTCCTGTGGGATATTTTCCGACCTTTACGCGGGCGAAGCCGCGGGTAAAAGCTAGTCTATAATATAAAAATGAGTCGCTGAATGTGTTGCTAAGCGCAAAACTCGAGAACGGTTGGACCGATTTCGCTAATTCTTTTTTTTAAATATTCCTTGAAGTACGAGGGTGGTTCTTACGGAGAGAAAAATTCTAAAAAAAAAAAAATTTACTTAAAAAAATAAAAAATTAAAGAATCGACTGTTAGGCGATACGAAGTTCGCCGGGTCAGCTAGTAACTAAATGAAATGACCCGAAAGATTGCAAAAAATCATAAAACAAAAAGTCCGAAAAGAAAACTGTATTTCTATGGTTTCAGAAGGTTTTCAATCTATGGTTTCAGTGATGAGGTGATGACCAGTGATGACCTCGTGATGATGACATATACCTATGACAGCCAGTTTGACAACTTGACAACAATATTTTGCTTGAATGAAGGCTCGTGCAGACTAGCGCGACTTGTTGAGCGACGCGACACCGGTAATAATTGTTCTACCGTGAAGTTTTCTTAGAAATTGTTTTGTTAGAGTCGCGTCGCACTGTCACGTGGCGTTGGTCTGCACGACACTTTACCGGTTATTGTTCTACCGTGAAGTTTTCATAGAAATTGTTTTGTTAGAGTCGCGTCGCACTGTCACGTCGCGCTGGCCTGCACGACGCTTTAGTCATCATAGATAATGCAGTCATTTTAAATAGGTGAAACATGTTAGGATAAATTCAAATTTGAATACAATTTTCAGTGTGATAAATTTAATGGCAGCATGAATCGTATACCAGAAGCTACTGTTGTATTACCAGAATCCTACTTTTGGGGCTGCGTCACTCTCTCCAAAGATTGCCCATTCTTTTCAACCGAAGATCCAAATCTATACTACTTTGGGATCGTACTGGCCAGCTTATACGCCGCATTTCTGCTAGTGGTTCTTGCTGACTTGAAATTTTATTGGTCCGTGGACCACTTCCAACGTCAAATTGATTATTATATAAATTTAATAAGAAAGAAAGTGAGGCACGTACAGCTGGATCAGAAGAGATTGATGTCACAGCAGGAGAGGACCGAGAAGCAACTGAAGAAAAGCGAGGAGTGCACGGGCGTGGTGACCGGCATCCGGAGCGCGCTGTCCACGGGCGACCAAACACAACTAACGACTTTGACAAGCTTTTTCGTAGATACAGGACCAAGGAGCACCTGGAATGTAAGCTATAATATAAAGCCATCATTAATTTTTCACCTCAATAACTCTGTTGCATCCGAGCCAAATGTAAACTTATTTTCAACGTCCGACGGTAAAATTTCTGTCGCTTGTAGTCCCGTTATATTTTTAGCTTCTCGTGCAGATATTTGGATCGAAGGCGAGTTACTGTTTGCTAAAGCGAATACCTTTTATATTTTATCTTTTACACTACGTCGGATGTAAAACTCAGTTCAAGAGACAGTTTTCAGATAAAGAGATAACTTTGTACGAAATACGAACATCATAGTTAGATATTTCAAACAGAATTTATTTACATCATCATCATCATTTCAGTCTACTGCTGGACATAAGCCACCGGTTTTGTGCTCTCTGCATCAAGCGGAATTATTTTATTTTATTTACATAATGATTTCAAACTACAATATACAAAACGATACGATAAAATACCTCCTCAAACTGCTAACAAGTTCACTACTCTAATTTTATCAAATACGAATTTGTGAATTTTCCGTCTCAAACGTCTGAACATAAAGTTACGCAAGTGAGAACAAAATAAGTACCTAAAGAGTTTTATCTATGTTTCCTTGACTTCCATCAAACTTATTTAAAGTTTCTTGTTGTTGAAATACCTGTACCTCTGAGTTGACTCATTCCGATACTTTGTGAACATAAATGTAGGTGCGAATGTGCTGCGAGAGTAAGACTTTTGAAATTTTTTGTTAACAATAGGTATTGCAACTTGCAACCAAGAGGTTCGTTGAAATACATAAAAAAACATAGCTAAATAGTTGTTAGTAATCGCTATATAGTTAGTACAAAAATATCGATATAAGATAAACATAAAATATCGCAGCAAAGTGCAAGGTGTGAAAAATCTGAGCAAAACTAGATTAAACTATCACGTTCAAATATAACTTGTTCTGCTGAAGTTAGAAATATGAAACGAACATGTGAGCATGAATAGAATTATTATACCAGTCGAAGTACCTACTTAGTGGATTTAAACCGGATTAATAAACCTTAACGGTATTTTAATAAGTAAATATATGGGAAATGAGTTGGACGGGGATTATTTTGATGGAAATGATCATAATAAATATGAGTAGGATTGAGCTCTAATTGCAAAAGAGAGACAAAATTTTAAAAATATATTTCCCTGTGGGACACAAGTCACAACAGGATCAAAATAATAATAATAAAAAGTGAACATATTATAGAACTTCTAAGTTCTGAAAAGCGAAACGGTGAAATAAAAAGCTCTAAAAATAACCCCAATTAATGGCCTAAACCATGCAATTAATGGTATATACCATTTATACTTATAAAATATCATAATAATATTATAAAGAGGTAAAAGTTGTTTGGTTTGTCTGTTTGTAAGTAGGAGGTAATCTCCGGAGTCGGGTGTCGGATTTGAAAAAATATTTTTGCATTGGATAGCCCAATTCTTGGGGAAGGTGAACATAGGCTCGCGGACGAAGTCGCGGGCAGAAGCTAGTATTTAGATAAAGAGAAAATCGAGCAGTGTAGCTGAATGTAGCTTGGGCTTAATCATAAGCTGAACCATACTTTTGAGCTGTCGCGAAAGGGAGTCTTATTAAAAAAGTTCCTTTTAAAGAAAATGGACCTTGGTTAAAGACTGTAAGAGTGTTATGGTAGGAGAAAGTAATAAAAAACCTTGTAACTTGGTGATTTGTCTGACCTGATAATAAGCCAAATACCCCAAAAACAGATTAGACACTCTTGGAAGAGATAGTGGGGGATTTGCGCTTCCTGCATTTACTGCACGGGCGAAGTATTGGAAGAAAAAACTCCAATAACAAGTAGGAAACGGAACTGCTTTATGTTCTTTTATTGGTCGCTAGTTTTTTGAGATTATATCTATTCAAAGTTTTATATTATTTAGGTAGGAACAAAGGTCATTAAATTGGCAGTGATGCAAGGTATCTATGACAGGAAAAATGTACTTAAAATCTATACTAATAATATTCAATCTGCCTAGCCTTTTCCCAACTATGTTGGGGTCGGCTTCCAGTCTAACCGGATGCAGCTGAATACCAGTATTTAACATGGAGTGACTTCGTATCTGACCTCCACAACCCTCCATAACTGGATAATACGATACACCTTGGTAAGACTGGTTGTAAGACTTTCGGGCTTCTGACTACCAGTAACGACTGTCAAAGATCCATTCAGAATCTCGATATGTAAAGATGGTCACCCATCCACTGACCAACCCCAGCAAGCGAACCTTAACCTTATCGATCGACACGTCCGGCTGTTATTACTTAGCTAACTAATAATATTATAAAATAATAATAAAAAAGTAATATACCATCACGCCTGTATTCCCCGAAGGGTTAGGCAGAGGTGTACCTATAGTACCACATTTAGCCAGTTATGTTTTTTAAGTCCCATGTATTATAGGGCAAACCTAAAAGAATCCCTAAAGCCAGAATCCTAAATATTATTATAAATGCGAAAGTGAGTTTGTTTGTTTGTTTGTTACGTTTTCACGCTAAAACGGCTGAACGGATTTGGATTAAATTTGGCACACGGGTAGACCATGACCTGAGGACCAACTCCCGTCGTTTGTAAGAACATTCGCATTCGCATCTCATTCGTTCTCATCTCAACATTTTTGACAAGTTTGACAGATTGCGACTTGAATGTGAATATTTTTTAAGTACGAGAATTAGAGAATTGGTCCTCTGGAATATGACATAGGATACTTTTTATCCCGGTAGTACGTTCCCGTGGGATAATTTCCGACATGCATGCGGGCCAAGCCGCGGGCAAAAGCTAGTAATATTATAAAGAGGTACCTAATATTTATGAGTTTGTAGGTGTGTAGGTGGTAATCTTCAGAATTACTGATCCGATTCCGAAAATTCTTTCACTAATGGGAAGCTACAGTATTGCCGAGTGTTACATTTTATGTTAAAACAATACCTACATTTGACGCGGATGAAGTCGCGGGCAGAAGCTAGTACCTAATATAGAATTGGGTCTTGCCACGGCTTTATAGATCTGTCTCATGACTTGGGTTTCGGATATAAAAATAAGGAGAGGATTTTCTTTATTTACAACATTTTGTTCTGTAGATATGTTTTTATTTTTAGAAGTTGGCAACCATTCTGACTGACTTAAGGGTACACTAGTCGATGGCTCGAACTCGTTGGTGGGCGTGCCTAATATGAATGCTAATTAGTCTAATTATTTATTTATTTTGTTTTATTTATTATTAAGTATTGATTTACCCAGTTTTTTTTATTTATTTATTCATTTATTTAATGTCATAGACAATGATTTATAACGAAAACGAGCGCGTAACATTTCATGAACAAACATTCGGGCGTATAGATATTATAAAACTACTGGAAATAATTTTATTTTACATTTACCCAAAAAGAAATTATTTGAACTATAGGTAATTTATGTAAAAATAGAAAGTTTCGACGCTCATAACTTCCAAACCATATTTTTTTCCAATTCTGCCTCCATAAAAAGCTAGTTAATGACCAAATAAATTGATATAATTTTTAGTTTTGAACGTACACCGTCAGACAGTCGAGTAATCCCCATACTACGTTTGTATGGAAGAATGACCGACTAGCGTACCCTTAAGTAGCTACTAGCTATAGTCTTCGAACCTATTCGCAAAACACTTTCCTAAAATCAATCGTATTGAAGATACATATATTATTGACAGTGTGTAAATGTACCTAACAAGGGCGTGTGTTTCAGGTAACCAGACGATGCACCCCGGCAGAAGAGGAAGACTTAGGAGACTTGTGCATATGAAGCACCGAAATGTAAAATAACACCGTGACACCAACAACTGGATCTGGTTTAAAGTTAAGCAATTAAGAAGAAGCTAAGCTGCGAGATTGCATCAGGCAAACTTCTTGTTTTCCCTACTGAAAACTATCTTCATTACACCAGATCCGTGTATCTTCTATCTAAATCGTGCAGAAACATTGTTTTGTGACCAAATTCGCGCACATACCCGAACTAGATTTCGTCGTATATGGCAAAACAGTTGGCTCAACTCCAATCGCTTCCTTTACAGTTTTAAAATTATTTATTCCCAGTAAATAAAATAAATAAAACCAATTCTTAGTTGTTTTTGTATTTATTTTAGGTATTTAATTCACACAAACACACTAACTATCTATCTCTAATAAATAGTTACCCTAACTAACCTATTTGTTAATTTTATACAAAGCTTAGGTTTTAATTACCAGTTTCGTACACACAGTAGTTACTAAGATTAATCTTAAATACAAACATATTCTACAATGTTAAACTACAGTCACTTTGGTGTTATCAGCAGCCCTAATGTCGGCAAAGAACAATGAACAATAATGGTTAAAACGAAAACTTAACATAAAATTAACAAACACAGCCATGATCAATAAATTAACGAATAATATCACAATACAAACTTAACAACAATTCAACGCTTAAAACTATGTAACATTAACGATATTAATTGGTCAACAAAATTATACCAATTGGTAAAAACAATAGGTGCGTAATGACAATTTTATCCCCGTTTAAATCTTTTATTCTCAATCACTTTGGAAACTATTGGTGGATAGGTTTTAATTTTATGAAAATTTAACAACACATTTAACTGTGATAATGGGGAACTGAACGCTTAAATTAACAATATTGTGTGTAGGAAGTAATGATGCTTTTACCAAAACAAAACGTGATTAGGGGGACAAAACAGTCATTAGGGTAGTAACACTTAACAACATCTATCATGATTGTAACTCATGGGTTAACAGACCATTTTATTCTTACACTATTACAATATACGAAAACGAGTTACATGTCTTAAAATATTATTAATATAACAATATTTAGACAATCCAACATTTTATAATAGGCAGTTTGAAAATGGTGTAAGTCACAATTTCATGATAGTTCAAAACAAGAGCGTCCTTATAAAGTTCCGACGCGTTGTGGTCAAAATTCTATAAGGAGGCAAACAAAACAGAAGATGAAACAATATCAGGCACATTACGGTAATAAGGCACAATGTGATTGTTTCAAGAAATAACAGTTTAACAATAACGTAGAGAAACGAGAGGAAACTGTAGATGATGAAGGAGATGGATTATTTTACAATTGGAATTTAAATACAAGAAAAGGTAAACCAAACACGAATACATAATTATGTCAGAAGGAAAAGTAATAAGGCTGGCTAGAAAGAATAGCAAATAACAAAACAAAAACTTAACTTTGAATTAATTGACAAATCAACAAATTGGGAGGTTAACGTAACGTACCAAACGAAAACTCAACAAACTAACTTAAAGTCATTGATAGAATTACTGAGGCTTTATTGAATATTATTATAGCGGTTGGTAGGTCCAAAGTTTCGTAAATATGTGTGAGGCAAACAAGAGCATAACATAAATATTTCACTGAAATGTCAAACGAAGATTTTTTTAAGTCGTTGGGAACTATGAGACTCAGAAAGTGATTATGTTATTGAAAAGGTTGTGGACTCTGAGTGGCTGCTATATTAGAAGTAAAAAGCATATTTTTGAACAAAATAACTTTGAATCAACATCAGGGATGCGATAAGTCCAAGTGGGTATGAACAAAAACTAAACTAACAACTTCAAACGAAGATATCAGGGAAACTATTGAAGTGTATTAAGTGGACAAGATAACTAAGAACAGAAAACAAAAACTTAACTTGAATTCAACAGTCAAACCAACTAGGTACTTATTTAGTTAAAACATAAACTTAATAAATAAAAAATAAATGGAGCAATGAAGGAAGTTTTTAAAGAGGCTTAAGATTGGAGGGCTCTCAAGTGGAATTTGAATGTAAACAACCAATAATGCTTTTGGTGACATAAGTCAAGGTGGTAGAAACAAAAACCGAACAAAAAAACTAAGTAAGTAATGGTAAAAGAAATATTCAGAAAAGAATATTGGGCACAAGATGGTATTAAAGTAAAGTGAACAGGATAGTTAGAAACAAAACAAAAACATAACTTTAAATAACAGTCAAATCAACTACTTACTCCTACGTACCTAGAAACTACGTATTAACAGAAACAAACGTAACAAAGATGTTAATTAAGTGATGAATGATTTAATTTAATTAACAAGGTTTTTGGACCCAAAGTGGATATGTATAACCATTATCAAATCTGAAAGGACGTGGACGAATACGTGTCTGAGATGACAAAAAAGAGGTTTATTAAAAAGGCGTTTTAGCTGGAGAAATATTAATACAGATAAGAAATTATTTTACCTACTTCAATTGAAAATGGTAATACACAATGCAAACATAAACTTAACTAAAGAAACAGTCAAATCAACAATGCTTCAATTAATAACAAAAAACTTTAACAAAATTCATGTAAATTGATGACAGAAGTCATTTATTGAGTTTTTACGTGGATGATTACAGCGAAAGGTGATTGATAGCAAAGAACAAAACAAAAACATAACTTTAAATCAACAGCAAAATCAACGAGTTGGTAACTAAAACTTCCAAGGGTGTTAAACAAAAAATCAACAATTCTTACAATTAACTTGAACTGAATTAACAACAAAAAATTAAACGGTTTTGTGTTCATACTTCAACAAAACAAAAATTCAATCGTTTCAATCAAAGCTTGATTGACTTGGCTGTTTTCGAATTATCCAAAAAGTTATAGAAAGTATTTTGGGCTTTCTATTGAAAAAACAAAAAATCAACAGTTTTTAAACAAAAACTTAACTTGGCATATTGAAATTATAGAATACATTAACAAATAACTGAACTTGAACGAATTAACAACAAGAAATTATGAAACAGTTTTTGTTCATAATCGTTTTATACTCAAGCACAATTGACTTGGCTGTTTTAAGTTATCGAAAGTGTTTTAGACTTTCTATTGGGAAAAAACAAAAACTCAACAGTTTCCAAACAAAAACTTAACTTGACACATTGAAATAGTATGCAGAAACAAATGACGAGATTCCAGGCCAGCTGGTTGGTCGTAAATTAAAACAAAAAATCAACAATAAAAACAAAAAAAAAACATGAACACAACATTTTGATGTATGTAACTATGTTTTCGTGGTTGAAAATCGAAAGGAAAACTTTAGAACTTTAGCTATACTCGAACGGTGAGTGCTAAATGTTAGTTGTCAAACATTTGCAAAATACAAGTCACTGTGATACAAATATTACTGAAAATAACAGCTGCATGTGCAAATACAGAATTTTAATCTGGAGCAGAAATCAACAGAAAACAACTACTTTAGTAGAATCCAACAGATGTAACAATAGCAACAACATGTCCAGAACATGAACAAATGGAACGGGTGCAAAACAAAACATGAAACGTAACTAAGTTTTGACAACAACACCGATCATTAAGGCATTTGCGGTTCAAAGTGAACCTTCATGCTCTTAAAATTTTCTGCAAGTAAGTACTTATCTTACGTCTATCTACTGAAAAGACTTCAATAGAGTTTAAACTAAATATTTTGTATGTACACATGATGAACACATTATTTACCTTACAGGTATTCACTTAATTCCCTAAGCCACACGAAAGCCTTAAGTTCTAAGTATTCCTATCTTATCTTTGGGGAGTCTAGAAACAATTATTTGTATTCACCTTGAGTGTTCTCCTTTGGTTTGTATGGTATACATAGTGGATACTGCTGCCAGCCAATAGTAACTGTTGCTTTGCAGTTGATCCATAAATCAATATTGGAATTTGGTAACTTTGGTCATTTCCGAATGTTGTATCTCTCCTTCCTCTCTGTTTCCTTTAGTCCACATCTGTAACAAAAGTAAAGAAACATTTAGTTGAAGTTCAATATTAAACATGTTTGTGTTCTTGTTAGATCCCAGAATTTCATCCAGGCAAAACGGCCGGCGGTATATTGTAAATAATAACCCTGCAATGAAAATACACAACACTGAAAGTAAAATTAAAACACAACTTGTATTATGTAACTTACTTTTCGTTTCCGTGGAACTGCTCTGAACTTCAGTTTTGAAGACTTCTCTCATTATTCACAGTTTTACTGTTAATTTTACAGTAAATTAACACAACTTATTTTAAACTTTTAATTGACAAACTAATAACTTTGACGGTAAGTTATTCGAGCACCACCGGGGGCGCGGTGCCGCGATCCCCCGGAGCTGTGCACTGTAGCGCTTTCTGTTCGAATGTGATTCAATCGGCGGAACTTTTGCCCTTTTATGTGATTCCCGAAATCCCTCCCCATGTGACCGTGGGAGCGCGGGCGCACGTGGACTCCTTGCGTAAGCGCACACAATGGCTCCCTATTCTTTGTACACATTGATTTCGTCCCCTCGAACGTCTTACCTTTTATCTGTTACCTGTACTTTAGGGGAGAAATCCTGCCCGGTGGGAACTTGTGTAATAGTAACTGAAATTGAATTATTGTAGACGATAATCACACGATTTTATAAGAGGGTTGGCTTATACTTTCACACGGTACAGACTATTGTAATGCAAAATAGTTCTGGAATTACCGTTCGTAGCGTCAGAATTTGCTGTTAGTATATAGTTATATATACCTATTAGGTACTTCCCTAATACTAATTAAGGTAACAGTAATTACCATACATATAATGCCGCCCTGTTGATGCAGGCTGCGCACTTGCAATATTCAGAGCTAATCGACAAAGTTCAGGTCTCTACATAACATGTTTAGTGCTAGTGTTGTACAACACCGCTTCAGCAATATTGCTTATGTATATAATTATGATCCACTGCAGTAAACAAAATCAGAAACATTATGATATTCTTCAGGATATATCCTAGTAAGATAGTGTGTTGAAAACATAATACAACTAATTTGATATGATAGAAAAAAATCACGAATATTGGTACCTCTAAAAATTTCTTTGTAACTGTACCTCTAAAAATCATATTAATCATAGTATACATGCAATCATTCTGATTTTTGTCAGATTATTCTACAAGCAACATATTATCGTATGAGTGTTTTAATTTTTTAGTCCAATCAATAGATTTTTTGTAAATAGATAATTACTTCATATTTTGCCAAGATATTTTGCTATTTATTACCTACCTGGGTTGTGTCATCGTGCTTCTCTTTCTTTTGTATGCAGTCCGACAGTTACCGCGCTTTAGCTGTTGTTAGCCTAAGGCTTGCCTAAATCTTCACTGATAACAATAGCTGTCGCGTCGCGCGCTTGTCTGCACGAAGCTTTACACCGAAGCTCTGCTCAATATAAATATTTTTCAAATACAGAGAAACAGCACAGTTATATAGTATTATTATTTCAGTAATAATTTACCTCTACTTTTAGAAACAGTTGCAAAGCAATGAAATAAAAAATTCCAGTGAAGAATTATTTATATCTATGTTGGTCTACTTTCCAACACGACAAACACCTTTTTTAAGGAAAATACTATGACTTGCGGGTTGCCTTTATTATAATAAAACAAAGGACATCATTCATTTTGGGCTAAATGTGAAAGTGCCGGCCAAACAAAAAAAAAGTTATATTCCGTTAGAACATGTTATTCCCTTCACTTTTCACTATTGGACCAAATCTGTAGGGCCATTCCCTGCGCTGTTATACGTCTTTGTAAAATACTGTTTTCAGGATGTTTAAATTAAGAGAATAACAGTAATATAATTATAATAATAGCTTTTTATGACAGTAATAATTACAGTCATCATATTTTATTGTGAAACTAAGGTTCTAGGGTTATTCTCCACATAACTACAGTATGCGAAATAAAGTTTTTTTTAATAGTAGTTGACTAAGCTGATTCAAAAAAAGGTATTACTAGTATTAACTGGTTTTATGTCCATAAAACACCACATGCCTGGAACAGAGGTGTGGTGGTACTCTTCTTTAAAAAAGGCGACAATGCCCTGCTTAAGAACTATAGGCTCATCACACTTCTGACCCATATCTACAAGCTGTTTTCAAGAGTCATCACGAACCGTCTCGCGCGCATGTTTGACGACTTCCAGCCTCCCGAACAAGCCGGATTCCGTAAAGGCTTTAGCACTGTGGACCACATACATACGCTGCGGCAGGTTATACAGAACACCGAAGAGTATAACCTGCCTCTCTGCTTAGCGTTTGTGGATTACGAGAAAGCCTTCGATTCGATCGAGACATGGGCTGTACTGCAGTCTCTTCAACGGTGCCAGATCGACTATCGGTACATCGAGGTGTTAAAGTGCCTATACGAAAACGCCACTATGTCAGTCCGACTCCAAGATCAGACCTCCAAACCTATCCTTCTGCAGCGAGGTGTGAGACAAGGAGACGTTATCTCTCCAAACTGTTCACCGCTGCACTGGAGGATGTCTTCGAGGTTCTGGACTGGAAAGAACTAGGCATCAACATCAATGGCGAGTATATCACTAACCTTCGGTTTGCCGACGATATACTTATCATGGCTGAGACCATGGAGGACCTCAGTATACTGCTCGATGACCTCAGTAGAGCCTCCAAAAGAGTGGGTCTTAAAATGGACATGGACAAGACAAAGGTCATGTCAAATGCCCATGTAACACCCACTCTCATAGAGATCGGAGACGCTACGCTCGAAGTTGTAGACGAGTACGTTTACCTAGGACAAACTGTCCAGCTAGGTAGGTCCAACTTCGAGAAAGAGGTCAAGCGTCGAATCCGACTCGGCTAGGCAGCATTCGGGAAGTTACGCAATATCTTCTTGTACCAGATACCACAATGTCTCAAGACGAAAGTCTTTGACCAGTGCGTGTTGCCAGTGATGACTTATGGCACTGAAACGTGGTCGCTCACAATGGACCTTATCAGAAGGCTAAAAGTCACCCAAAGAGCAATGGAGAGGGCTATACTTGGAGTTTCCCTACGTGATCGAATCAGAAATGAAGAGATCCGCAGGAGAACCAAGGTAACCGACATCATATCCGTCGCGTCGCATGTATACTTACTAATTAGAAATAAGTTTTTTCTCATATAAGTGAATGTAATTCTTTTTGAGAAATAAAGTTCTTAAACCATAAACCATATCAACCGAAAGACGTCCACTGCTGGAAGACATAGCCTGAAGAATTGCTAAACTTAAGTGGCAATGGGCAGGACACATTGCTCGCAGACCAGATGGCCGATGGGGCCGAAAGACTCTGGAGTGGCGACCGCGTACCGGAAGACGTAGCGTTGGAAGGCCTCCCACAAGATGGACCGATGACCTAGTAAAGGCCGCAGGAATCCGCTGGATGCGGGAAGCACAGAATCGATCGAAGTGGCGGGGCTTGGATAGGGCTAAGTCCAGCAGTGGACGTCTTTCAGCTGATATGATGAAAATAGACCTAAAACCAGTTAATACTATAAGTGATAACTATTTCAATCAGCTAATAATAGTACTGTCGAAAAAAAAAACTTTATTTCTCATACTGTAGGTATGTGGAGAATAACCCTAGAACCTTAGTTTCACAATAAGAGATGATGACTGTAACGATTACTGCCATTAAAAGCTATTATTATAATTAGATTACTGTTATTCTCTTACCTAAAACACGGAAAACAGTATTTTACAAAGACGTATAACAGCGCAGGGAATGGCCCTACAGATTTGGTCCCATAGTGAAAAGTGAAGAGAATAACATGTTCTAACGGAATATAACTTTTTTTTTGTTTGGCCGGCATTTTCACATTTAGCCCAAAAATGTATGGACCGTGAATGTTCTCCTTTCATCTCAGTGAAAACTGAAAATAAGTTGTAACACTAAGTTGTTACAAATAAGTTGTTAACATAATATTACATAACATAACGCCTTGTTTCCCCGAAGCGTTAGGTAGACTGAGTTGTACCTATAGTACAACCACATTTCGCCGGTTCGTAAAAGGGGGCGAGCCAACATAATATATTATGTTCATACAAATTACAATCAAAAGTTTAGCTGAAGTTAAACACATTTTGTTCCATAAAATAATAGCAGGTTTCCCGAAAGCTCCTACTTTTACATTGTGACTACTATCGTAAGCTTAACATAGTATGAAACATTTTCAAAGTTTGTCAAGTACGGCAGCGGGGCTTGAAAACTGTTCAGAGTATTTTACCACAGTTTTTACTAGCATCGAAATCTCAATTACTCAGATTCGGAACCAACGAGTCGTTGTACATAATAATTACGAGCAAGTGAAAGCCTACAAAAATCTAATAGGGTGTAAACAAGAGAGGTGAAACTTTAGACTGCGTACGCGACTCAGTACTTGCTAGTCATTAATTTACAGACTGGCACAAAGCTAACGGGGCTCGCTCGACGATTGACTCGCCCCAAGTGTTTTGCTGCCGAACAAAAGATCTTTTCAGCGATACCGGAGAACGTGCTTTGCTTAATATAATGAGGCCTTTATTTTATTAAGGTAAAAGAGGGTGGGTAATGCAATGATTCTTTGACTTTAAGTTGTCCAGGCCAACTTAAAAATACTTGGCTTTTTGTGCGGAAATAAATGCAGTATTTGCGTTGGTTGTTCCGCTTGTTAGACATCAAACTTTATAAGGAACTTAAATTGAAGACTATAATAATTCAACAAGCATAAGACAAAAATTATCAAACTTTTCTGTTTTGAATATTGAATACAATGCTTTTGGGTGATCTGTAAAGGTATTTTTTTTTATACGTGCGTTTAGTTTGTGCAGAATAAACAATTTTTCTTTCTTTTTCTTTTTCTTTTTCTTTTTGTTTTTCTTTTTCTTTCTATTTAGTTTTTTTTATTTGTTTTTTTTTCATCTTTTATTTTTCTTTCTTTTCTTTTCTAATTCGTAAAACATTATACCTAATTATGAAAAGAGATTCAATATTTGTATCAAGAATTTTCGTTTAGTCCGTGATGTAATTAATTTGAGTGTCACTGTAAGTCTTTAATCTGTACTATTAATCAGACTCGGACACTAGGCTTAGAAAAAGTTCCGTCTAAGTGGATGTGTCTGTAACATCAAGATATTTTGAAAAGTATTTGGGATCGGCAGTTTGGAGATCTTTTATTTTGTTATTTAATGTTATATCTCGACGGTGTCCAAAAAGTTCTAAACGGACCTCGTAACTTTTAAGCTTACAGCCTTCATCGGCTTAAGGGGGAGCTATGACTCCTTCAAGAGAGACATTTCATTCAGAAGTTAGTAATACACTCTCAGTTTTATTATTTGTGAAAATGTTTATGTTTGTAAGTCAATACAGCATCGTTTGGAGATGCGCTCAAACAGCGTTCTCATAAAGAAAATTACTAGCACCTCAATACGTATTTCACTTCATATCTTTTAAAGGTGGATGGGATACAAATCGATATCCTTGCGGAAGCGACCAGGTGCACGTTATCCACCCGCAATACCGTGAAGCTTGCTCACACTTGCACAAATACAAACACGTTACTGCACTACGGTAACGCATGTTATATCCTACTATCTTACTAATCCTATCCTTCTATCCTTCTAATATTATAAATATGAAAGTTTGTATGTTTAGATGTTTGTTACTCAATCACGCAAAAACGGCTGAATGAATTTGGATTAAATTTGGCACACAGATAGTTTATAACCTGGATTAACACATAGGATACTTTTTATTCCGGTAGTACGTTCCCTTGGGATAATTTCCGACGTCCACGCGGGCGAAGCCGCGGGTGAAAGCTAGTGACAAAATAACCGATAGGTAAGAATATGCCGAATATAACACAAATTACGATTACACGTCAGATTTGAACTATTTGGGAATAAAATAGTTGGTATGTTGCTGGTCCAAATTAAGCCGCGTTATGTCGAGCTTGTTGGCAACGCTATTTCATTCTAGAGTTTGTTTTGTAGCTTGACCAGTTCAATATTTATTTCGTTTTATTTGTAACTGAATTTCATAGAAAAGGAACTGTTGGTTTTATAAACTGTGTAATAATAACTTGTCGTCTGATTGTAACAATCTATACACTGAATGGGAGCGGCGCAACGTCGGGAAAGCTTGCCCAAAATGTGGACTAAGCTACAGCTATCAATATCTATAGGTACCCAAAACGGTGAAGGAAAACATCGTGAGGAAACCGGCATGTCCCAGAACCAAAAAATCGAAGACATTTGACATCCCAACCCGCATTAGGTCAGCGTGGCAGATTACGACCCACTCTTCCTCACAGAGGGGGCCTGTGTCCCAGCAGTGGGCACCTTATAGGCTGATTAGACTACCCATTTCCTCCGAACCAAAAACCAACCGAAAATCTGCACAGCAAAGAACAATCTGTGTAGTTCTATTATTTTGCATAGGTAATTATTTTTCAGTACACAATACAAACAACGAATGTATGAAGCTGAGCACTAAATATTAATGATCTTTTGCCGACCAACATTGATATTAAATAATGAGTGTTAAGCTTTTTATCAATCGACGCAGGTGGAAAACTCCATTATGAAAAACGTCATTGCTGCGTAACGTAGGCTATAGGTTTGTTGTTAAAGCTGCGAGTATGGATACTTTTATGGATTGCCCAGAATCGAACCCATAGTAGGTAACTATGCGCTCCAATGCAGCAAGGTTGACGCGATTGATGTTCGCAGTACATAGGTATGTTGTTAGCGAAACAGGAAGCCACTCCTCACCTTCATGAGACAATTCCTTTGTTACCTGTTGCGATGTTTTTCGAAGATAAGGAGTGCTCTTCATTAAAACTTTCCTTACTTACTCTTTACATTAATATTTAGGAAGTAGTTAAGAGTGATATAATTTAACATAAAAACTGACGCATATCTTTGTGCAAATATCGATTCTCTTTTATTCCAATGTTTTCCGATCCCCAACCAAGATCCACTTTGCTGAAAGGTACAAACTTTTACTCAAAACCAGTCATGAAAATGTGACCCAGTATAAATTTTCCCTTATTTGTCTGCGGGCGAACATGTCCCTCTCTTCCACGAACCAATCGAACTGTGGCTATGCACTCGGTTTGTGCTGTGTGCCGTCTATTTGCAATGTTTCCACCGGGAATTATTTTCCTAGCATTCCGCTTGTCGGTGCCCTATATTGCCAGTCCTACCTACGTCCGGTATTCAATATTTTCCTTCACCTTTCGGACAGTAAAGGTAAATATACAGGACTTGGTAATACTTAATTTTCTGTTATGTCTATCCAGGGAGTCGTTAAAGAAAGTTCAGAAACGTTTTTTATGTTAAAAGAGTTTTAAGTGTAAAAAAGTCTAATTTTACGCGAAGGTTCACCTTTATTTTCTTGAAAAACGGATGCTGTGGAAAATATACACTGTTTCCTCATGGACCAGTCGCATCCAGCTGCTTTTCGCAATCTTTTTTAGATCGAGTACCCCACCGAGACTAGATTAAATACAGTATTTTCAAAAGATTACATAAACTTGTTCCCATTCCCAGAATCAACCCTTCTCCTCAACAAAGTAGCTTGACATACCAATTTATTGGAGTCATAACAAAAGGAGTGGCCTTTGTCCATTCGTTGCATACGTTTTAGCTATAAATGCGCATATAAGGTCCAGTTACCGAAGGCGGGCGATTCAGACGAGCACCCCAAGGGAAATGCACGTGGGCTACAAAGACAATGAGATCCAACTCGGGCTCAATTTGTAATACCTTCATGCATTTATTATTCCGCTTGTTTACCATCTTTTGTGTACGTGATTTTTGTTTCGCTGCAGTATGCATAGGATGAGCGTAACGTTTCCGGGTACTTGGAATGTGATTTCTAACTTCGTCGCCAACAGTCGCTTTTGCGGATATTTTTTGTTGTTTAAAGACTGAAAATCTTTGGGGAGGCCTTTGTCCAGCATGGCAGCACAGGCTTAAAAAATACTGAACACTTGTTAATTGTTAGCCATAATTAAAAACAAAAAAATAACTATCGCATGCTAAGTAGCATGCAATAGCAGTTTTGTTTTTTTTTTAACAAATGCCACCTTGTAACTATATACGATATCCACGCTCACATAAAGCTAAAGTGTACCTACCTTGTTTAGTTTCCGTAATAATTAATCCACTCTTAGTAGTCATTAATATTAAATCGTTAACATTAATGCCAAAACTTGTTACTATTAATCGTAATTACGTCTTAGAATACATTTACGATTAATTAACAATTACGGCTTAAGTTAATCTTATTGAAATTAATATATTATTATATGCTAATAGTTTCATAACTTACATCGTTATCATGAGCGCTAGTCTTTAACAACGGAATGTTAATAGGTACCGTAACATATTATTAGAAAAATCCCATTTAGAATCTTATCATAGTCCAATTTCTGTCCATTTAGAAAATGTGTAAGTATCGCATAATGTGCGCATAAATAAATATCAAAATACAGGAAGGTACAGTCAACTGCCCTAACTTTGCCTGGCGTCCTATGTTTGCCTATAATGACAAAGATGTATTATGTTTTTCATTCTACTTGTATGGCGATCGAAATTCAAAGCTCGCTGAAAAGTATGAAAACTCAAAGTTTCGATTGCCGTACAAGTAAAATGAAAAAGATATTACAGCCTTTTTATTATAGGCAAACGTAGGACGCCAGGCGAAGTTAGGGCAGTTGACCGGTATGTTTGTAATGCATAAATTATTAAATTACTTTCGCATTTGGAATAATTAGCGACAACCTTAACCGAAATTATTCAGGCGGAAATCAATGTTGACATTTCAGTCAGCCTGGTCGAGCTACGGCAGACGAAGACAAAGTGGATACATGAAAATTTTACTCTCTATGGATATGTAGCAACTATCGATAATTCGTACTTTAGCCTCTATACATAAATTAAAGTCGCTTTTAATGTTTGTCTGTGTGACCGCGTTTAAATTAAAAGAAATTTGTTGTTTATTCTATAAACAGGATATCGGAATCTCTTTTACACGTCATATTAAAAAAAAATTAAAAAATAAACTAAATATACTCCATTACGACATTTAACTAAACCTTTTTACAGTCCGTTCAAGCGATTTTGACATCTATTGCGTTGGTGGCATCAGTGGCATGGCTGTAGTAAACAGTTAGTATTGTTACCACTTTTTTGCTTTTAACGCCATCCTACGGTGCCGCGGTGTAGAAGTCAGAATCGGTTGAACGAACTGTAAAAAAGGTTTGTTTAAATGTCTAATCTTATTTCAAATGGAGTATAGATGCTGATTTTTTTTACTATTATTTAAATAATTTATTGTGGAAGGTTTTATGTGTACAATACATAATACGGAAATCATATTAAACTAACATATAATACAGAAATTTCGACGTTTTGTCAAGTCGCAAAAACCGTGCGAAGCAAGGGCGGATCGCTAGTTAGAACATAAAGCACAAAGTCGAGTCATCTTTAAAATAAAGGAGATGGATAACGCTCCCATACAAGTTTGGCCCAGCATGGACATAAATAAAACAATATATATCATGAAGAAATATTTGTATTTAATAGACCTGTTTATATTTTATTACTCTAGAACTCGACGAAATATCAGACATTTTAGTTAAACATTTTGGTATGACATTTTGACGTTTTAATACAGTAGGTATATACATTGTCATGAAGGCCCATTAACCACTGGGCCGCGCTTCTCATGCACGAGGTGGGTTCAAATCCGGGAAAGTCCAATGTGACTTTTTTCAATTCAATATACTTTCTGAGTACCTATATTATCTTGGACATTAGGTACTGATATCGGTTAAGAAAAAACATCGTGAGGAAACCTGGACTTATATTTAATATAAGTCTGAAAGCTTTCTCTATATGAGAAGAGGCCTCAGCCCTGTAGTGGGAAAATAATATGCTGGTATTATTCTTATTTACTTTTAATCATAATACATAGACCCGGTGCTCCTCGCATACAGCGAATTTCCGCGACTTCCAGGTCATAGGTCCACCATGTGAAGGGCCTACCTATGTGCCGCAGTGAACTTTTTGGCTGAATGATGACGATGACTATTATTTGAAAGAAAACGCGTTCAGTTGTTAGAACGATGACAGTGTCGCGAGCTCTTTGACCAACCCCCTCCTGAAATCACAAAAATTATTAACGAACTTACCTTATAGGTTAATTTAGGTTTTATGTCTAAGTACCTATACGAGTGTGTCTTATAGATGGTCGTGAAGCCCGGTTGATATAAGTCTAAAATCGCCAACCCATCTGTAGCAAGCGTGTTGATCAATGCTCGTGCCTTCGCTGAATGGAAAGGGCCTTTGCCTTTGCCTTTCTTATTGTTGTTGACCGTTATCGTTTTGATGTTTGTTTGCTCGTTGCCAACATGGATGGCAAATAGAACTTGTCGATCTCATCTAAGTAGGTATGCGAAAAAGTTCATAATGTATCATTTCATAACATAGGTAAAAATAAAAGGTGGTATTGGATAAATATATTTAAGCAGTCGTGGTACATAATACATACATTTTTTTCATACTAACTTGTTGAGAAAAATGTGTCTTTTGCGCTCCGGATGAAAACGAACACGCAGCAGGGATCTTCCACAGTTTGCGGTGCGCACTCATGACGATGGCCAACCCTAGGGCTTGGTGTTGGAACACCAAGCCTTGTACCAGACTGTGATAAAGGATGCCAAGCCATATAACCAACAAAATGGCACCAATGTTCAGACGCAGTGACCTAAAATAAAAAGCTTACATAAGTATAAACAAATAGGCACCCTAATAAGAAGTGCTGAAGACGTTACTGAAAATGTTAAAACTCACCAACCGCGGAGTAATCCACTGTCTTTGGATTGGATTTCATCCGAATCCAACAATTAATGGCTCCTTATGCGAAGCGTTGCTAATGTTGCTATACAACAGTTAATGCAGCGCCGGTTCTCCATTAGTGCTCGTTTACGGAGACGCGGGGCGTTGCGCGTTGCGTTTGGCGGCGCGGGCCGTACTAATTTCAAACATAATGGCGTTGTATGTGAGCGTTTACGGAGAAGCGATTTTACAAGCGTTTGCTTGAAATGCAGGCGGACCCTGCAGATGGCATCGCCGCGTCGCACGCGAGTCGCGACGTTAATCACGGCGGCGCATGCTGCATTGCGGCTAGTTATTTTTGCAATTCTCCGTTCACAGTAAAACGTAGCGACAACCGTGGCGGGGTACGCGGCGGGGCCCGCGGCTTTGTACGCACCATGCCCCAAGTCTTCATAAACAACATCACAAATTGCCATTATGTTTGTGTTTGCGCGTATGATGACGCGGGCCGCTGCACGCCTGTCTGTAAACTGAAAAAACGTCCGACGCACCGCGAAACGCCACGCTGCACGCTTCGCTCAACGCTCCGCGTCTCCGTAAACGAGCACTTAGAAATAGGGTAAAATCCGTCGTCCAAAGTGCGAGTAATCAAAGTAAATCGAAATGAGAAGATGCAAAGTCCGTGATGCAAAGCGGGTCGGTCGGGAAAGCAGTAACAACATCCAGAAACAAATCCAAAGGTCGTTGTAAAACATCACAAGAAACCACAAGAATACATTCATGCGAGCCACAAGACATACGATTGACTTAAATTGTCATGTCATTAATGAAAGACATGATGCGTTGACTGTGATGACTTGACTTTTTAATGACAATCGACATAAAATGGTAGACAAAATAAAGCAAACAATTAATGAATACTCTTTTTAAATTGATATTTTTCCCCCATGTTATGCGGACAAATGAAAGCCATGATAAAAATTGCAATATTATAAGCTTCAAAAAAAATATAATTAAGTCCTTGTCCGTGCTGGGCCAGAATTTATTGCCAAAAACGCCAAAACAGAGCACTTAAGGAATATTATTTGGTCCCTGTCTGTCAAAGCCGATTTTCTTTATAGGGGAACGAAAGAACTACAATATGAACGAGCAAAATAGCGGACAATTTATACGAAATAAAATAAATAATAAATAAAATGTGCTACAGTCACATATTTTATAGTCAACACGTGAATTCTAACATTTTTCGTCGACTTGAAAACTTTTACTGTTGGGAAGAGGCAAAGTGATACAAATGTGTGCTTATATGTTTTGTTGAAAGATACGAAATAAGTATTCAAAATATTAAATTCAGGCTCTTTTCTTATGTTACCCAAACAGAGTTACCTAATCGGCATTGCTAACGATCCAGTGTAGTTGTAGTAGGACAGGCTATGCCCAAATTAAAACCACCCACAAAATTGTAAATACATTAGGTACTGATAGAAAATGACAGGCTTACCTACTTCCTCTCAAAACTAAACATTCCGAAATACTGTTACTACTCAGCTAAACTTAGCTTTCATTAATTATAAAATAATAATTAATAACACTGAACAAACGAAAAATCTAAGAAAACGTTAAGTACCTACGTACCCTGTTATCATTTCATCTTTCAAATTGCTCTACGTGTTCAAGATCATAATATAATATAATATTTCATGATCGTATATCTTACAAAGTTTTATGTAGGAGATTGGTAGGATTTATCTAAGACGGGGACACGGGAAGTTCGGGAATGGTGGCAGCCGATTATCATAACCCGCTTCACTGCCAAATCCTTTCCGAAAACAGATCCCGGTGTATGGTGGGAATAATAAAATTCAAAATTGATTAATGCGAATCTTTCTTGTGTTTTCTTTTTTCATTTCAAGACATTTTTATATTCAATAAATAGAAAGTTAATAAAGCAAGTAAGTATTAAGTTCGTTTAAGTAAAGTTTTACACTACAAAATCTTTAACAAAGGGAAGTTGCCCTGATTGAATACGTAACTTTAGGTGCTGAAGCGAACCCGTGCAAGCAGCGTGGCGCACTTCCCAATGAGTTTTGTTTAATACATCTCCTCACAAGGCGGAGCGCCTCTCCTCAATTATTTACGCACACACTCGCTTTCTGGCCCCCGTTCTTTTCATATGGGACAAAAGCGGATTCAGGTCGTGGCAACAACGGAAAGATTGCAAAGGACATACCTATGTAGAGTATAGGCAAGGAGTGAGGTGAGCTTTAAGCTTTTAATATTAAGCGCCCAGAACGCGCGCGGTTTGGCCAACTTTATTACGCGATGCCGTCACATGCAAAGGACTAAATACCTATATCCACGTACCTATATGCACAGCGACATCGCGCTGTTGGCATTCTTCTATACTATGAGGTGTTTTTGTTTTACACCCGTGCAAGTGTTCCGGAAATAAACGAATCGGTCCATATACGCTCGTTTTATTCGTGCGTAAACACACCTTCGTGGTAAGCGCGACGGCGCCTTTTCAATGGAATAAACAATAAGAAAAATAGTACATGCCTCGTGCGGCATAAACTGCGTCTAAATTCTTGCATAGCTGATAAAAATGAAGTAGGTAGGGTCCTAATTAAAATCAATTTAAAACTACATGTAACTTAACAATGGCACAGCTACAGCTGTGTCGACGAAAACAACAAAAGCCATACAGTCCAAGCAGGTGGGCCAGAAATAAGCCCGCACACATACATTACGAAAACCAAGATCTTCACAAAAGCAACAATTGATTGACATGATTTGATGGACTGCTCAAGACTTTACAAGGAAGTCATTCCACCGTCAATGCGAGAACCAGTAAACGTGTTTCTTTTATCACCGAACTCCCATGTAAAACTGTTTATGTGAATCAAAAAACCCGGTACGTCGCTCGTACAGTCGTACTCTCCCCTGTTTGATACCGCTTCGGAATAACCCTGGAGTCCTTTTCAAATTCGCCCTTATTCTGTGCGCTCGATTGAACGTAGGTTTTTTATAGCGCGGATACAGTAATCTAGTTCAGGTGTGCTCTCGAAAAATCCTCTCGTATCTGAGGTCGCATACGTTTTCCGATTTTATTGCATATTGAGACGTACTATTCTTCAGATATCCCCATAGCCCCGAGTTATATAGAGGTCGCTCGCCGTTAAACTATTTTATACGAAATTTTGGGACACGCCATCCATTATCGTTCGCGAATAAGCTTAAGATGTTTTAGGAGACAGAACTGTCGTAATAGAAATACTTATTTATTACACGTTCTTGTGTAAAAAAAAAGCTCGCTCCTGAAAAAGTGTAACCTTAGAAATTGTCTCCCGAGCTTTTACAAAATTTTATAACGTTCTTATAAATTAACGGTCTTATTCATAAAAAAACCTTATCGAAGGTTTTAGACATTACTTAGTTATAATGCTTGATAAGCCTATAAAACCATCGATAAAATTTTGTATTCATAAACGTTTCATAAACCTTCTATTACTAATATGTCGTTATAAATCAAAATGTTGCCATTTTAATGAAGTCGTCCAACAAATTGACCAACACATCGAGTCGTCAAACGAGAATGTCTGTCTGCGCACCAAATAATTGTGACCATAGACATTATTACGTACTGTAAACTATTTTATTGTCTACAGTTTCGACTCTTTTGACACGGCGCGTCTTTCAAAACACGTATTTGTCAATGAATTTGGTATTGAAGCGACGAACATTTTTGAATAATTACATGCATGTACTAAATAAACAAATGGAATCAATACCGTAGACTAGTTCCAATAAAAGGCAAAGAAGTGAAACTTGGTTGGAGGAGGATAAGGTTTGTACCCATTACAGCTAGAACAAATTCAAAGTAAGTTTTGTTTTGTAAACATTCTCATACTTACATGCTTGCTTTTGCTTCTGTTCCTTAGATTGTTTTGAAAGAATTAGTCAGGAGAGGGTCTTCTTATTGGAAAATCAAAATACGGACGCAAACACCAACGCGAAAAAAGTGGCGGCCTGGCATGGTTTACGAATTAGGTACCTATCTTTTACGTTACATACTTCCTAACTAAGCATATCAAGAATTTTGTTACAAAACTCATAGTAACAAAAATCCGCGGCCCTAAGAATTATATATTAAGGACTCGTAATATTAGTTATTCTTATGCCCCTACTGATTTAATTAATTTGGTAATAACTATAATTTACAAACAAACTATTACATTAATTTTGTATTTCAGGTTAGAATGGTAAGGATGGCGCTGCTACAAATAGCAGAAACTGAAACAGCCTGCAGAAAAGAATTACATGAGGCACATAGGGCAAACGAAAAAGAAAAATTTTTGTTCTAAGAAAAAATCGAAAAGTCCAATTACAAAATAAATTAAACTGATATAATAAACAAGTTTTTTTATTAATTAACTACTCGCTAAAATGTCTTCTTATAAAAGTTTGTAAAATAGCATTAGCATTTGCGTTTCCCCTTGCAACTTCTTGAATTACTTCACTTGTATGATATTCATTGATATTACTACCCTCTAACTGCATGTCTCCATGGTGAACTGCAATGTTGTGAAGTATACTGCCACTATGGTTGTTTTCACATTTCCTAGTGTTCATGTAAAAGGCATTGAAAGCGTTTTTTCACACACCAAAGCAGCGTTCCACAGTATTATATTGTTGCAGTGCTTCGTGATATGTTTTCCCGCTTCTATTTTGAGGCGTTAAAATAGGAGTGAAGAGATATGCCTCTAACATAAGATCCTCTCACGAACAAGGTTAATTATGAAGGTCGCTGTAGATTTAATAAGGACAATGCTTCCAATCGTCGTCGTCCAAAGAAAATGGATCACTTCTATTTCTGTAAACCTTTCTTCGAAGCGGACGGTTCTCAAGACGTACAATTCTTTCAATAGTATCCAAGCTTTGCAAAGCTTGCATTTTATATAATAATAAACTAAATTAGTTAAACAGAAATGCAAAATAAATTAAACATGTACGATTGTTTACAAAACTGACATTTTGTAGACAGTAGACACACAGGTTAGATTTGTACGTCAAAATGTCGTTTTCTAGTAATCAGCTGCTGTTGAGTCTGCCATTTTTTCTTTATAGTACTGTTAAAGTAGGGTTCTGGCTTCTATAACTTTATAGTAGGTTTATAGAACGTTTTGGTGCTAAAATGCGTTTATGAATACCATTTTTTGTAAACCAGACTTTAGCAAGTGTTTAGATGTTCGATAACTTGTTATGAATAAGACCGTATGTATTCTTTCATTTTATAAATTTTGTTTCTAAAATAAAGGTGGGTTATTCAATATAAGTCGTTCTGAGAAGAACTTCAACAAGCTCTGATAAAATAAAATGTTGTATAGAATTTAGACCAACGGTAAATAAATTCGTATCAATTATTCAGAGTTTCTTTTTCTAAAACCATATAAGTAGGTAGGTAGTCGTGTAGAAGGCAGTGTGTGGTGGAATTTGGAATTAACTAGTAAATAATATCAGACAAAAAATATTTTTTTATGTGTATGTCTTGTCTTTAATTATTCTAATTGGTTTCTAACCGTGTTAATTATAATAAACTAGCTTTTACCCGCGGCTTCGCCCGCGTGGATGTCGCAAAATATCCCACGGGAACGTTCTACCGGGAATACATACCTAATAGCCAAGGAAAAGGTCATTGACTAACTTTCAGCGGACGCAGTGGTAGCCTACTGCGCCGGGTTGCCGTCAACCATAATTATTTTATTACGCGTAATTTTGAAACTGAGATATCTCTTAAACTATTCATTTAAATGATATGATGTAAAGGCATATTTTAATCGAAATTTAATGCCCAATTTAAATAACATATTTTATTGGATAAGGATTAATATGATACTGGTCAAAATAGCTCCGGAAATAACAATGAAAATTTTATAAAATTTTGAAAGATAAAAATGGTTACTGTGGGTCATCCTTAGAAGTTAGACATATGCCATCGCGGACTTTTTTGTTGAATTTGTTAAGATATACAATACTCTAGAATATAAATTTGATTTATCTCTAACGGCTTACGCGGCGCACGCCAGTAAAGCTCCCAGTCGGCATCATTTTTTCCGACATCTTCAACAGTAATCGTCATATTTCAGCCAATTTTCTCAAAACTTTAATGAATTATACATTAAAACCTTCCGCATGAATCACTCCGTCCAATGGTGAAAACCGTTTGAAAATCCATTCGGTAGTTTTTGAGTTTATCGCGTTCAGACAGACAGACAGACAGACGCGGCGGGGGACTTTGTTTTATATTATGTAAGGTTAAATAGGTAAATAAATTATTTTAAATTATTATTCTAAAATTCTCGGTCTGAGATAGGTACCTATGTATATACCTTCTAAAAATAGTGACAAAAATGTTAGGGAATAAAATAAACACACAACGACCATAAATTATCTCATTAGACATTGCAATGTAAACTTGTTAATACGGAAATACAAATTAAACTTTACTTGCACAAAGCACGCAATTATCATAATAGAATTTATTCCAATTTTAGTTTCATTTCTCACGGCACAATTAAAACATAAATCTGCAGCGACAAAGCCAAAGTGCAGCTTAATGTTTTCATTAGTTTCTCTCGTACTTTTGAATCTACTTACAGATGGTCGGTCGGTCCCCTAACGAAGGAGTTCGCACTGGTATCGTGGGAAAGCACAGCGAAGGCGCAAGGTGTATCTAGAATTTGCTTTTTATTCAACAGCTGGCAACGATCTGAATAAAATTGCATGATTTCGGCGCTGCATTTTAAGCAAAAACCTTCTTTTACTATGCGCACTGCCGATGTATTACGGCGTACATTCTTGGTTTTAAAATCCTTTTTGATTACACGATTTAGAATGTTTCCGCTTTATTCAAATTCGCAGCATTTTTTCTTAGGTTCTACCTAATTCCAAATTTGAATTTCCTACCGATAAACTATCCAAGTTCAAACGTTACATTATTCATTTCGTATTGTATTCAAAACCAGGTTTTTTTTTAAACTATTTTACAGCTATTTTAAATTCTAACACAAGAACTTCGAACGTGAATTATCATAATAAATAGGTGTTTGTAGGACGGTGTTCCAGTATTGAAATCGAATTCGTCGTCATCTCGAGATCGTTATTGTAAAAGCATTATCTGGGATCAAGAGTTCGGGACTGGAATATAAATGTTGGGGATCGCACGGACGTTTAGACCAATATGTCAGTCGAGAACGGCCGAGGTGTCTGTCATCCGGTCCTTCACTGCAACTACTTTCCGAACTCTCTCTGCAGGATGATTGACAATCCTTCTGATATACCCACGTCATAGCGATCCCTTGCCGTAAAGTGTGACGAATGCCCGGCCCGGCTACTTGAATTAGATACTGATAGTGTCATTACTTGCAAACCGAGGCCGATGACGGAGAGATTTATATTAATAACTACCTACATACAAAAAAGGATTTTCCCAGGAAATATCGTCACCTGCCGCAAATTTTATTCTTTTACTAAGCTTTTTCGTTTGCGTTTTGTACTATAGGGGTTGATGGTATTATTTGGTATTAGGTACTACCTACTACTAATGTAAATACTGTCCGATGACCTTGTAAAGGCCGCAGGAATCCGCTGGATGCGGGAAGCACAGAATCGGTCGAAGTGGCAGTGCTTGGCTAGTACTTGGCTTTAGTGCTTGGCCTATGTCCAGCAGTGGACGTCTATCGGCTGATATGATGATGATGATGACTACTGTAAATTAATTATTAAACTGTAAATTAATTATTAAATACTACTCGCATACCCAAGGCATAGTCTGAATTGGAAATTTATTATTTTTACTAATTCAACGTTATTTAATTTAATTTTTAATTTGTAAACCAAATATTTAATTTTAATTTATTAATTAATTTGCTATTCTATTACCAATATATGTGATGTTTTTTAATTTTATTTTATTAATTAATTTAATTAGATTTTTGATTGGTGTGTTATATATATTGCTAGATTAGCATAATAAAATATGTAAAATTAAATATATGTATAGTGCATGTGGTGTAAGCCTGTAATTAAATGTTGCACATATAAATGTATATCGGTGTACTTTTAAATGAAATGTCATTTTATGTTATGTATGACCTATTAATAAATAAATTACTGTGAAACCTTACTTTGTACTTTAGGTAATTCATCGAGCTGTATGAATGAATATGAATGGACGCGTCACGCATTTAGCGTAGGGTTCGTGTGCAAGGATCCACACACCTGCGCAATTGAAGCTCACGCACAAGAACCATGAAGTGTAGTGTCCATCCTTATTATGTTCCTAAGATGCACGCAAACCAAACTGTTGTGCCTAGAAGCATGAAATGCACAAGAGTTCCTTACAAAACAAAGGAGCACTAAGAAAGGATTTTTGAAAATTAATTGCCTCTATGAGTTAAATACGGGGTGGTGAAGCTCGTCATTTTTGCCGATGGGAAATACTATCGGGCACACGACTTGTTCTGAATAAAAATATTAATCAAATGTCAATGCATAGTGCGGACACGTGCCGCCCGCATACCCACAGCATTATTTTGTCACCGGCAGCAAAGTTCTGCTGGACGAGTATTCACACGTTTTTTAATTCATTAGAATATCGATCACAAGTTGACAATTGTTTGAATATTTTATCATTTTTCTCATCATGAAATACCTTATGTTATTTATTTTAGTTAACGTAGGTACCGAGAAGTTATTTATAGACCAGATAAAAAATAATGCTATTACTTATTACACAGGAAGCTCTTAGTTGTAGAGCTTAGAGCAATGAGTTTTGGTACCTAGGGTATTCCTAGATACATATTTCTAGATTCTATCTCGATTAAATATCTAGTCATCAAATTCTTTATGAAAATTGTGTTATCTTATAATTTTAGCTAAGTACGTAAACTACATAATATTAATGTACTCGTATTTACAAGAAAATTGCTCTCTAATACCAGTGATTCTTTGGAATGCATATCTGTTACGTTTTAGGGTTTAATTTCAGAGAACACTATTTAAACAGTTAGGTACTTACAACAAATGCCAACCTATCTATTATTCAATTAAGATGTATCTTGTCAGGTTTCAGGCGGCGTGTTACAGCGTGCTACGATGGTGCTACGATGCTACGATGCTACGAGGTGCTACACAGCTTTGATTTTAGGAAGTGTAGTCGAGCCGCGAGATAGGATGACGTCATCCGACATGTGCCGTCGCATGTCACATGCGGGTGGCGCGCGTGCCAAACCACTTTCGTTAATCGTTTCCCAACATAATTGCTCCCCTATCACTTTATAATACCTATACGAATGTTTTGAAACTCATACGAGTATAATGAAAGTTCGCGACTTAGACCAAGAGTTTGTTCAATTATACAATTTATGTAATGGAAACGGAAGTGACGGAATGACACATCATTTCATTGGTAATTAGATTTATTTTACAAAGCTCATTAAGTAGTCTAATACCCTTTACTTAGTACCTAACAAACTCTTGTGCGTCACACCGGTTACGTACAGTTTCTCATTCAATAGATAAGTGACCTGTGCCTCCGTGGCAACGTTTTTAGTTGACCTTGTGAACCAAGAAATCCATGAAAAGAAGACCGTTATCACTTATTCAAACTTTACGTGTATCTCACAGTTACGACGACAGTTAACAAAAAATAAAAGAAACCGCCACACAGACGCAAAAGACGTTATCCCATGATCACCCCAACCCTTCGCACGTTAAAATATATACGGAGACTCCTTAGGCACGCCTCGATATCTGCGAGGTCATCCTTGAGATCACAACCGTTAAATAAATCCGGCTAATCGCTGCAGCACGGGATCCTCTCGCATTGTCCAGACGTTGAATGCCTTCATTGTCTACAGAAGGTGCCGGAACTCCCGGTGACACAACGTCGTAACTGCTACAACGAGCACAAACATTTTTTATTCAAAAGCAAGGGGACTAAGAATGGAATTTTAAAGGATCCGTACAAGAAAAGCTTGCACAAAACATATCAAGGTAGACAAGATTGATGTAACGGTCGGTGGCAAGTTTGCGCACGTGCTGGGGCCGGCTGCGCTTCGTCTTGGTAGTAACATAAAAAATATTGGACCAAACATAAAGAAAACGAAGGTTCTTTGTATAATATCTGCACTGATAACACTATTTATTTTTATTCACGGTAGTACAATAAAAAATAAGGTTCGACAAGACCGGCGAAGATTTAAAGAATTAGGCACATAGGAAGTTGTTCCCAATAAAATCTAGTGATTTTTTTCCAAAACGATGCTATATACATAGTTATAAAAATGAAGTTTAATAGGGTGCAAAAACTTTAAGCGATAAAAAAATAATGTTGTCATTGAAGGCAAAACCAACGAAGGGTATAAAATCGTTCATAGATGATAAGGTAAGTAGGTACCCCATTAGTTTACGATAGTCTAAGTAAGTAAAAGGGTCACAGTATAATATTTTATTATATTGTAGTAGGGTGCCTATAGATACCATACAGGATAAATAAGTATGTAACAGTATTATAATACGGAAGTGACCTTGAAATGAGTACTGATATAGGTACACTGAGATTTCGAAGCGCGTGGTTTCGGCCATTGTATGAAGATATAATACTGTTACTTATACACATATACAGATATAATACTGTTACTTATATACAAGTACCTACTAGGTCTCCACACTTATTATTTTATTCTGGTACATCACAATACTTACTCAAACATGCTATCACAAAACCTAATGTTACGTTCGCATAAAAATCAAAACGAGCATTACTCATACTGCATCGTAAGCGAAAACATGTGCCCGCGACAGTACATTCTACGTCGAAAGTTATTGTATATTTTTTATAGAGCCAGTAAAGTCGGTTTGCTCAATAGATGGCTCAATGATAAAGACAGTTGGAAAGGTCTGATTTCTTTGTCGGAAAGACTACACGGCATTGACAATATTTGGAGCGGAAGATTTTGTGATTTATGTTTTTGTTCGCTTATAAAATAAATATGCTTTAGAACCGTCTACGGAGTCGTAGATTTGGCAATTGCAAAAGCTCGTTCTTCGGAAATAGAGATGCGACAGAGATTTTTTATTTTGTAGTTTTCAAAGTCAAAGTCAAAGTCAAGTCAAGTCATAGATCTAGAATTTATTATAAGTAGATGCTTAAATTGTTCTGTGAGAACCAAGATTGGCATAAAACAAACAAGTTGTTTTAAAACACGTATTAACAATGTTTAAAACAGTTTGAAATAAAACAATGTTTTATATTAAGTATTTAATATCACTGTTTAAAAAACAGTGATTTTAATTTTAATTTTCAAATAATGTTTACGTATTAAGAAAAAAACATGGTCTCAAATCAAATTTTATTTATTCATTTAATACTTCAAGCACACAAATGTACAGAGACGGACTTAATGCCATACTAATAGGCATTTCTTACCAGTCAACCTTTGGGTAATGCAGAGACAGACAAACAGTGGTAGGTGCAATAGCGAGAATTGAGGAATAAATATTTATTTAAATTTAAAACTATAAATTTAAACATACACCTATAGGTATATTATTTTAGGTGTATTTTCCTATTTATATAATTATAAATATAAGTACTAATAAATACATATAAATTTACTAAAATAGTCAATGGGAAAACATTACCGTTGTGATGATAACCAGCTTCTTGCGAATGTGCTCGCGAACTTTTATAATTTTAAAAGATAACCGGTTGGTCGCCATCCTGATTTCCTGGGGGAGCGCATTCCGCAGAGAGATAGACTGAACGAAGAAGGAAGAGTGAATGAAGTCTGTGCGGTGAGTAGGACATTGAAGAAGACGATTGTGAGATGAACGTGACGATGAACGTTAAATTGTGGTTGGCGCAAATGTACTGAAAGTCCGGGGCTAGATAAATAGGGGAAGAAAAAGAGTCAAGAAATGAAAACAAGGTGGTCAGCACCCTTTGCTCTCTGCGCTAGCGTATGGGCAACCACTTTTAACTAACTATGTACCTAAAGTTATAAATGTTTATGACTCGAATAGCTCGAAAATAAATTTAAAAAGTTAGATAGTTTTATACACTTCGTCGCCCGTCGAAATGAAGTAATTCCCCGCAACTAATTTGAGCATTCTTTTTGAATATTAATATAGTCCGTCCTACATAAGTATTATATAGGGTGACTGGTAATTAGTGACCGATACTTAAACACGTGACTTTACTCAACTTTTACTATGGGACCAAACCTGAAATTGCGAAAAAAAATCTGCCGTTCCCTACATTTATGTTCGCAAAACTCGTCAAAGTGTATGAGACCGTTGATTTTTTTTTCGCGATTTCAGGTTTGATCCCTATTGATTTGATGAAGATTGATGATAGAAAAAGCTGTTCATAATGATGAGTAAAGTCACGTGTTTAAGTATCGGTCACTAATTACCAGTCACCCTATATAGGTACCTACTTCGTCGCTTGTGCCCCGCAATTACAACATATAGGTAAGATAATTTTGCATCTAAGAACGAATATCGGAATTCGCAATTCTAAACGTACAGGGTGTATGTAAGTGGTTCGGTATCTGTTACATACTTACCTAGATTGATTACAAAATAAAAACTTTTAACAAAAAAAAAACAACCGACTTCCAAAAAAAACACTACAAAGTGAAAAATTACTTTAATTTCGGAAGTCGGTGTCTTTTGTTTTGAATTTTCGTTTTTTTTGCCACCGACTTCCGAAATTAAAGTTATTTTTCACTTTGTAGTGTTTTTTTTGGAAGTCGGTTGTTTTTTTTTTTGTTAAAAGTTTTTATTTTTCACTTTTTAGTTTTGGTGCCTACCTACCCCACTCAAATTCAAATAACACTACCAGCGACGCAATTAACAGAAACAGGAAGTTATCATCGTATCATCCTTAAAATGAATTAAGTCCAAACAGCTACTGTAAAACGTTGAGGAGTTTCCTTGATTATCCTTCGTCTTCATCATCAAACCCCAAATGACAGGCACAACCCATCTAGGTGTAAAGTTCTCATCAATACAAATTAATCAAGCCCAAACACCAGGTAATTGCTGTAAGTCGTTGAGGAGTTCCTTCGACTGTCTTTCGGCTCCATCATCAGATCAACTCCAGACCTTCATTAAATAGTTGTGCTTTAAAATGCTTAATGAAAAAAAATAACAAACGCACTACGATTTTGGATGGTTCCCCTCGATTTGTCTGGGATGCCATCAGCAGATCCTGGTTTCCTTATCATGGTACCACCCTTGGGATATCTCCTTTCCAACAAAAAAGTTTTATACGTATAAAAAGTATACGAATTGAGAAACCTCCTCCTTTTTTTGAGGAGTTCCCTCAAGTCGTCATGGATTTCTTCATCAGAACTGAATTTTGATCAAAATAGGACCAATCTGGAAGTATACCTTTCAGATAAGAAAATATTTTCTAAATCGGTTCATAAATGACGCCACCCGTGAAATACTTATCATTGAGAAGTTCCGGTGGCCATCTGTGGACTTCTTCATCAGTTCCACTTCACCAAATGATACTTTCTGAATGCAAATGCTTAGCTGGTTGCTGAAAATACCGAAATCGCTATGTGTATGCCTATAATATTTGAGGAGTTCCCTCAATTTGTCATGGATCCCATCATCAGAACTGAATTTTGATAAAAATGGGACCAATCGGGAAGTATATCCTTTCAAATAAAAAAAGAATTTTCCAAATCGGTTCATAAATGACGGAGTACTGACTCTGAGGTAACACACATAAAAAAAAAAAAAAAAAATATATATACAACCGAATTGAGAACCTCCTCCTTTTGGGAAAGTCGGTTAAAAAAGTAATTATGTTCACAGATTAGATAGTTTAGTAGTCAGTAAGTTAGGTACTAGTTAGTACTAAGTAACTACTAAACTATCAATAAAACGATTTGTTCCTTTTGTTCGTTGTTTGTAAATGTTTGCTCAGGTTAATTTTAAAATAGCTAATATTAGGCCTGATCGATTTGTATTGATAATAAATTTTATAAATCGATCAAAGAAAAAAAACACAAAACAAAACTCTTGTTTAAATATTTTTGAACTGTTTGTTTTACCTACCAATAAAATTAAAAAAAAAAAACAGTTTTTTTGCCAACATGGGTACAAAATCCTTGCAAGTGGACCCTCCGAGAGGGTTCCCGGCATTACGTTTGCGCGAAAGTTAACCATCGCGGATGGTCAACGACATTAGGTTTAAAACCGTGTTAAAACACCGTAAAACGAAGTAGAAAAGTGAAATGGTGTTTTCTGGGGGTATTGTCGCTATACGTAGTTTCTAACCTTTTCATTTGTGAATATTTGTAACAGAACAGAACAAAATATTTAAAAAAAATCTGAGTCTTTGATTTGAAAACCAACGCATACGTTAATAACTCTTGTTAAAATATACATCTGATCTAATGCTGAATTAGCTAAGAAAAACCCACATCAAAAATGAGCCCTCCACGAGGGCTCCCGGCACTGAACGTGTTAAAAGTCTTTTCGTAGGCCCATGTCACCACTTTTACTTGTGTATAATAGTAGATACCTAGAGGTAAGTCGGCCGGTCGGCGATCTTCTAGATCTAGTTATTGGCTACCTACGCGGTCGAATGTATGGAGCAGCTGATTTTTTTTTTAAATAACCGAGGAAAAATTTCAACGCAGGGGGGTTCAGAATCATGTACTGAATCCATGGTAATCGGCTTCGCGTCGATGTCCCTGCCACCCCGTATACGTTTATTATATCATAGTAAGACACCACATTCACCTCACCTTTCATTTAACTTATAATGTTTGTTAGAGAGATTTGACCCTATCGATTGATGCCATAAAAGTACAGAGTGTTATTGTTTCGGATTTTAGCCGGTTCGATTCCAGAGTGTGGCAAGCGTATTTAGAAAATCTTTGAATGCAGTTTTGTTTCTTTTTAAAAATAAAGGAATATTTCCTTTGAGTAAAATTTGTTATCCTCAGTATCTAGAGTACTTTTCCTCCAGGTGAGGTTTAAAATTCCATCCTTAATATAGCTACGTCTGTGAAATCTAGCCTTAGGCGAAAGCGTCAGGGTAGCCCGCGAAATTCAAATTTTCTTAAGTTTTTCGCAATTTGCAGGTCAGTATCAGGTTGTAGGTACGTTGAGTATATGATTTGCGACCGTATCAAAAGTTTATTTATAGAATTATAATCATAGAAATCATCAACACAACTCTATAAGTTCATTATTCTATCATACGGAGTTGTATTGCTGATTCTAATGATTATAATTCTGTAAAGCCATATTTGTTACGCTCGCAAATCATATTTTAATCAAGATACAACCTGACACTGACCTGCAAATTGCAAAAAACGTTAGAAAATTTGAATTTCGCGGGCTACCTTGGCGCATCCCCCTTAAGGCTGCCTGTCCACTGGAGCGGAGAGGAGAGGAGCGGAGATGTGCCAAAATTAACCAATAGAATCGCACGTCGGGAGCGGAGATTTGATTCTATTGGTTAATATTGACACTTCTCCGCTCCTCTTCTCTCCTCTCCGCTCCGGTGGACAGGCAGCCTTAAACTTTGCGTGGTACCTACAACGCTACAAGGTTCTTTTGGAGCGCGGCAAAAATCTAAACTAACGCCGCCATCTTGTTTTTTGCAAACAGTTCACAAAAAAAAAAAAATTACAAATGTTTACCAACAACGCCCCCTGTCAATGTCATTCAGGCGGCAAAAGCACCTGCCGGGGTTGCGGGTAGTCCCAAGGGGAAACCGTGGCCCCTGGCATGGCAAGGGAAGGAACACGGGTGGGTTTTAGTCAGTAAAAGTCTGACACGCCCTGCCGCTCCGCCCAGAGCGGGAGAAGTCATTGGATGATATCCCACCCAAAAAAAAAAAAAAAAGGCGGCAAAAGCAAACTTGTCCCTCATGTCCCTTGACCGATTGGTAGCACTGTTCTGTCAAACGCTTGCTACACGGTGGCCAACCGCGTCCCTGACAGAGGTGACCTTGGTTGGCGACCGGCAAAGTGGTTCAACGTTTGGTTGTAAACTATCATCTACACGCAGGGCCGTAGGCAGGGGGGGGGTTTGGGGGTTCATACCCCCCCCGAAATGTGAGAAACCACAATCTCAATCCAAAGATCGACCCTCCTAGGGTACCTCCATACTGTAATACATCTGATAATTGTAATTTATTTCGCATATGAGTACTTTATAATCTACAAAAAGCAGTACGTCTGTATTTTTATCGATTTTTATTGTATTTTTATCGGTGCAAATTTATTGCACCCTATACATTATATTATACATTATTCTAGTTCTTTTAGTTTTTTGCATACGTGGGCCCCGGGTCCCCATTTAGATTGCCGGGCCCCCGATAGTAATTTTTTTTATAAATCTATACCTACTTATTTACTCTCTCGAAATCAGAAATAGGTACCTACTTTATTTTTCCTAAAAAAAACATCTCAACCCAACACCCCCGAAATGAATTACTGGCTACGGCCCTGTCTACACGGTTGTAAACCACCAAGGTCACCTCTGTCGGGACGCGATTGGCGACCGTGTAGCAGGCATTTTAGTCGATAAGTCGATGACTCTGCGGGTCTGCGGAGTCGAAAGCAATGGTACTAACATGGCGGCAAGGGACAAGTTAGAGTGAACGGTCTGCAGCAGTGTAAACTTAAAAACTTCTAAACATTTGGACAGAAAGTGGAACAATGTCAAATGTTCATCCTGTTCATCCTACTAACACCCCACGGCAAAAAGTTTTTGCGATGGCATTCTCGAATACAACACCGATTGCTCTTGTGGTCTCTTGATAAGGGACTTGCGGCTAAGTTATAACAGCAGTATGGGTCGATGGACCAGGTTAAGCTACGCAGGCTAAGCTCACTGCGGTTAGTCCGTGGATGGGTGACCTTTTTTACATACCAATACCCCTTCATGCCTCGGAAAGTTTCGGAAAGCCGTTGGTCCCGGCTGTCATTCGTGGATCTTTGCCAGTCGTTACGGGTCGTCAGAAGCCCGAAAGTCTGACAACCAGTCTTACCATAGGGTATCGTATTACCCTCCGTAAGACTGGAACCGACCCCAACATAGTTGGAAAAAGGTTATGATGACCTCATAACCTTTTTCCTCCTCGCGATCTCTGTATCTAATGCTAGGTACACATGCAGCGACTTTAGTCACCAGGGGCTCATTTGCAAAATATCACGTTTATCACCCACAGATTTTGACATCGCTAGCGATAAAGTCGTCAAATTGTGTGTGTGATGTGAACGAGATAGAGAACCTAGCATGAGTCGCTTTCTTTGCTTCATGTGCATTCTTTCGGTAGCCTTCACTTGCTTTCATTCGGTTGGTGTGTACGCCAACATTGCATTTGATTTTATTTATTTTATTTACTTCTTTACCAGTAAAAGTCCTATGAAAGTAAGTTGGTGTGCTTTCCTAAAGAGCGTTTTTGACACCGTAAAGCAAATCTCGTCCCCAAAAATTTTAATCACTAGATTAGCCTTCACCGTACTCAGTCCCAAGAAGAAAAGTGTTAATACCTCAGTATTAACACTTTTTTTTCTTGGGACTGACTCTTCTCTCAAGAAGAGTGATCTCACACATTAATAATAGCGTTTTTATGATAAACATAGGTGTCCCTGAGTCATTGTGTCAGAGGTGTCAAAACGAAACAGAAACGCGATTTGACGCAGTAGGGCGAAACTAACGATAAAAATCTTTGCAGCAGTCACTGCAGCCGATGTGCCGCTGTCACTGCGGCCACCGCTCTTTCTTTCTTCTTTCATCAAGTGTTAATGATGTTCTAAACATGAATATCTTTCACACAGATTACGTGAGGACGACAATAATTAGAATTTATGTTTAGAAGTGTATGTTTCAATGAGCCTATCGAGAATACCAGTTATGGGTCCTACACACAGTGCCGGCGGCACGGCCGCCGGCTTTTGCCGCGCGGCACGTGCCTCCGGCTTTAGCTCCTTCATTTTATTTGCGTTTCTTTCTGCGGCATGGCCGGCGGCAAGGCCGGTAGTGTGTGTAGCAGCCATTATAGTTTAGATGATAGTTCTCTGTGGTTCCTGTAAGACGACAGTAGCGCCACAGCGGACTCAATAGAAATTTAAAAAAAAAGTTAAAATTTTGGCGGGTGGGTTGCTAAAGTTTATGTATTACCCAGCAAATTTTTGTGAATTTTATTTTCTATTGATTGTCTGGTTTCGCTGTAATCGCTTTTTTTTAAACGTAAGTCTGAAAATGTATTTCTATTCAGTAAACAATACAAAAGCCTATCTATTTGGTAATTTGGTCATTCTAATCAATTCTAATAGCAATAACATTACACTGATTTTCTTAGATTTCATTGTAAGTTTAGTTGTCTTCGAGTTTGATTTTTATATTCTTATAGTAATATTTTTTAAGTTTATCCTGTAGGTAGGTAAGTACCTATACCATACTTAACTGAGTTTACCTGACACCGTCTTGTTTTTCAGAGTTCTAAAATGACAAAAAAACACAAGCAGAAAGGTAAGATCGAGAAACTGGCACATGGATTAAAAAAAGAATGCCAGGTTTCAGATGAGCCAAATCCAGGTCCACTGCCAGGTAACATTATTTTAGATAAAGTTATTAAACCCGAACTACTCGCGAAATGGCCAAAACTTAACTTGAAAATTCCACCAATTTTTTTACATAAACCAATGGACTTTGAACAACATGTCAAAAAAGTCTTAAATATGGGAATTCAATTTTATCAACCACATCGAGGTAGAAACTACACAAAACTTACTTGTGCAAGCAACAATGACCACAAACACATGATAAAATATTTGGAAAAAAAGCAATTACCATTTCATACTTTTGGAAATCCTTCAAAAAGAAAAATGAAAGTGGTCATCAGAGGAATACCTAAAGAAACAGAATTGAATAAAATTAAAGAGGTTTTGAAATCAGTTTCTATTCCTGTAATAAGAGTGCATAAAATGCACACAAAAGAAGAGAGAAAGGACAATACCATGCTAGTTTTGGCTGTAGTACCTTATGATGATGAAGGAAAAGCGATTTTAAAAGTAACACAGATATTGGGACATAGCATTAATTTGGAGCCTCCAGTTACAAAACCAAGACAATGTTACCGCTGTCAAAAGTGGGGTCACTCTCAACGTTATTGCCATGGGAATGTGAAGTGTGTCAAATGTGCTGGAGAGCATTTGACCAAAAAGTGTGACAAGATTTCAGAGACGGTCCCACCAAAATGTGCTAACTGTAGTGATGACCACACTGCTAATTATAAACAGTGTATTTTTGCCCCTGGATCCGAACAATATCAATTAATGCAAGCTATGAAAATTAGGATACCATGTTATAAACCAATTCAGCTAGTAACTATGGAGAATTGCCACACATTATACAAAAATATTGATTATAACAATAACCCTTCTGAACACATTTAACCGGTGAAGACGCACAAATGCAGATCTGACACACTTCTGAGTACCTTATGATGATGAAGGAAAAGCGATTTTAAAAGTAACACAGATATTGGGACATAACATTAATTTGGAGCCTCCAGTTACAAAACCAAGACAATGTTACCGCTGTCAAAAGTGGGGTCACTCTCAACGTTATTGCCATGGGAATGTGAAGTGTGTCAAATGTGCTGGAGAGCATTTGACCAAAAAGTGTGACAAGATTTCAGAGACGGTCCCACCAAAATGTGCTAACTGTAGTGATGACCACACTGCTAATTATAAACAGTGTATTTTTGCCCCTGGATCCGAACAATATCAATTAATGCAAGCTATGAAAATTAGGATACCATGTTATAAACCAATTCAGCTAGTAACTATGGAGAATTGCCACACATTATACAAAAATATTGATTACAACAATAACACTTATGAACACATTTAAACCAGGTACCTTTGTGCTAACATCCTAAAAAGTGGATGCCTTTAAACCTGTTTTAATTTTCTTTTTCTATTTGTATGTGCTAGAATAAGATTAATTAGTCTGCGAAACCATTTTCTCAATAATTGTAAGACTTCTTATTACTTATATAAACACAAGTTTTATGTTCTTTTTATTCTGTAAATTTATGTTTTGATATTCTTAAATATGCTAGTGAAGGATGACCAAATACTTTTTTGTAAAAATAAAAATAAAGATTAAAACAAAATCTTTGTATAATTGTTCATTCAAAAATATTATTACATTGCTCCTTAAGAGCTTAACTGTCACTTACGAGACACAATAGAATTTTGATCGTTATCAACTTCTTTAGGCAAATCGCCAGTTCAGCTGAGAACGGAGAACAGTTCAAAGTTTATATAGTAAAATTAGCCTAAATACATTTATATCTATATTTACAGCCTTAATATTCGATTAATACTTATTATTTTACATTTCACATTATTCTTCTGGTCACGAACTTTTGATGCTTGGTTTAACGGTGTTATTTAAAGCTGCTTCATTTTTCTTTTCATCGATTGGGGTTACTAGAACCTGTAAATAAATAATTAATCCATTATACAGTCTTGTTACACTAATAAATCCAAATCAGGAATTTGATATAATAGAATAGACAATAGTTTTTTTTCTAAACTGATAATATTAACACACAACATAACTGGCGAAATGTCGGTGTACTACAGGTACACCTCTGCATTGGCGGATACAGGGGGGGGGCGGGGCGGGGGGGCATGAGGGCCGTGGCCAAACGACCTATACTTTCGATTTATTTCAGGTGCACTTACATAGCTAGGTATTATAACACAGACAACAGATAATAAAAGCTTTATTAGGGTGCCGTACCAAAATGGTAAAAAGGAACCCTTAGGCTGCCTGTCCACTGGAGCGGAGAGATTAACCAATAGAATCTAAACTCCGCCCCAGAGTTGCGATTCTATTGGTTAATATTGGCACATCTCCGCTCCTCTCCTCTCGTCTCCGCTCCAGTGGACAGGCAGCCTTATGGTGCGACTCAGTCTGTCTGTTCACCTGTCTGTCACAGCTGGATATCTCAAGAACTACTAATGCTATCAATTTGGAATAATGATGACGTTTGCCCAATTATTTTGCAAATAAGAAAGAAATAAAAATATATTCGAATATAGGGCATGTGGGTATCATATGAAAGAGCGCTATTTGGACATTCTTAACCATTTTTCTTTTTTTAGGTCGCATACTTTTTGCCTTTAGACGAAAAATGTTAAAAAAATACCCCCCGCCCCCTTATCTCCGAAGTTTGCATAGAGAAAATACAGAAAAAATAAAACGATGTCTCTAAATAGCACAGTTTTCCAGAAATAATCACCAAAAATTACATTAATTCCACTATCGGTCAAAAGATGGCGCTGACCTAAAACTGCAATATTCTACACCTCAGTGTTAAAATTCTCTGACGAATATAGGCCTCGCCTATGAAAATTTAAAAACATTTCACGGTTCACAAGATACGGAACCATCGTTTATTTTTTTTTTGTTTACTTGTGATTTTAACCCTAGCTCCGAACCTTGTCAGAATGCCCCCCCCCCAAATGAAATCCTGGATCCGCCCCTGCACCTCTGCCTAATCGGTTTGGAATTGGTTGATTGAAGTTAAAATCGAAAAGGCGCTCCCCAAAGAGCATTCGCTTGTAACGTAACAATCCAAGATTCGATTTGGAGTATTACTATATTTAGATACCATTACCTTGGTTCTCCTCACTCACTAATGTAATGCTCGAATCTCAACTGTTACATTAGGTACAGGCGAATGATCCCGGTAAGGGATCGCCTTTAGGCTCACGCACGGAAATGCAAAACCTCGAACCCAAAATCTTTAATTCTAAAGATGGGTAGGCAAAAAAAATACAAATTAAAAAGTTGCGAACTTTTAGGTCCTATCTATAATTTCATAAAAATATTACCTGTAGCTTGATGTTAGTGACGGACGTTCTTGTTCCGTCCAGCTGTTCTAGAACTCTGTCCAACGTTTCCACGAGCCGATCAGCGTCTTGTGTTGAGAACACCATGGGTGGTTTGAATTTCAACACGTTACTGTCAGGACCGTCTCGACTTATGAGAATTTTCTCCTCCCTCATCCTGTAAAGAAGCAAATTTAAATAAATGCTTGTCACGTTTTCTCGCTCCCACTCTCACATCGACATCATCTCTGCTGAAAGGTGTCACATGTCCCCCCTCTCCCAGCACGCGTAGCATGACCACCGTAGAAATAAGTTTTGTCGACGGAAGAATAGACAAAATGACAGTTAAACAACACAATCTGTCATTTTGTCTATTCTTCCGTAGACAAAACCCGTTTCTATGGTGGTCATGCTACGCGTGCTGGATACAGTTGTACAAACTTTCTAGTCATTTTATATATGAAACCGACAACTTTTGCGGTGCATGCTTCATGCGTTCATACAATGTCGCCTGTCTTTTTGTCCTGGATTATTTCGTAGCATTTTTCTTACGTACCTATAAACGATATGCTTGGCTTCCGCCGTGGCTGGCGTCCTAGTTTCCCTGTCAGTCACTAGTTCTACTCCCACGAACAGGCCCCTTCCCCGAACATCACCAATCAAGCTGTGCTTATGCTTCAGCTGTTGACAGCGGTTCAGCAAGTGGTTGCCGACGCGGTTCGCACGCTCCAGTAGACGCTCTTCTTCGATCACATCGAGGACTGCGTTTGCGATTGCGCAGGAGACAGGGTTGCCACCGTACTGTAATAAAATGAAACAATTTGTTATAAATGGCCACAGAAATAGGGTACTTACTAGTGATGTATCGACTAGTCGGGAAAGCCGACCACTCACAACCCACTGGCACGCTATCGGCAGTTCTGTTGGTTATATGAATATCGATGTCTCTAAAAATAGATACCTATGTAGATACCTAGTTATCTACGAGCAAAGCAGAGATAGGTCACTTTAAATACGTAACTAGCTGATAGCGTATATGTATAAACAAACCTATAACTATAACATATTATTATCAGCTTGTTTTGCCAAACATTTAGCAGATAGATATTAAAAACAGGTGTTGCATCACAAAATTAGCGTTGATACGATACTTTGTTTCAAACATCACGTTTGTTTTTAACATCTAATCAAATCTATTGTGAATAACACAAATCTACGCAAATCTGTTGTTTTCCGTTTGGAAAATTCTAAAATAACAAAGCATCTTTCAATGGATGATTTTAAGCCACTTTCGTCACCCAGTTATTAAAACTAAGGCGACTATTTTAAATACAAAGGGGAATTAAAACCTTTATGAGATACTTACCGTATTGAAATATTCCACTCCAGTATCGGCGAAGCTCTTCGCAATTTCAGGGGTAGTAATAACAGCGGCGACTGGATGCCCATTGCCCATCGGCTTGCCCATAGTCACGATATCGGGCACAACGTCTTGCGTCTCAAATGCCCACATGTGGGTGCCCACACGGCCGAATCCGACTTGGACTTCATCGGCTATGCACACACCGTCAGCTTCGCGAACGTGTCTGAAATAAAGTTTGGGATTTTGACAATCTGAATCTTATTTATTAATGGGCTCTCCTCTCCCCTTTATGTCTGACTAGGAATAATCTTGTTGCAAAATCGCTAGGGGAGTGTTATTGTGTTTGTTATTTTTATTTTGGATGAAAATCTGAACGAACTGAACCAAATAACATTGGATGATTCGGTTATCTAATCCGTTTAATGAACTCATGCAAAACAAAAGAAAAAGGTTTCAGAACAACCAATATTTTCCATAGCATTACATCAAAGAGTTATTGCGTAATTTGTCCCCGTCTATTTATTTATTAGACGTTCTTACTTATAATAAATAGAGTACCTACAAGGCCAATTGAGAAACCATGATTGAAATGAAATTTTATCTGCAACCTATCACTGCTGATAAGGTCTTGTTTGGGCTACAACTAAAGCTAGATAATAATTACCTATCATCTACGAAGGGAGAAGCCAGAGCCCTTAAAATCTGTTAATTTTTACTATGATTTCTTGATTTAAAACAAAAGAAAACTATAAAATCATACTAATACTTACTGGAACACTCTTTTAAGGTATCCGTCAGGTGGAATGATTTGACCACCGCAACTTTGGAGGCTTTCCGCAATAAATGCGCAAACACCGCCATTTTTGCGTTTGCTCTCTTTGCAGATCTTGCCAATTTCATCAGCGTAGAGTTTCCCTAACTCTTCTTCATTTTGAGAGTCGTTGGGATATACATACTTTCCTCTGTATATATCGGGAACTGGTGCCTGGGTGAGGTAATTAAACGATTAGGCAATTTAATCAAATGTAATTATGCCGTATTCAATTATGATATTTAAATGGGAAGCTGCATTTATCTCTTTGCTGAAGAGCGCGAATGAAATCAGAAGGAAATAAATAATGGCAGACGACAGTGTTTATTAGTTTTTGAACAATAAGTAAAAGGTTTCATTAAAGCATAAAAATCTGCCTTTTCTAATTTAATATATAAAAAACTATTGTTTTAAGTCGGCAATAACTAAATTAGTTATTTTGCATATAATTTAATAGTCATTTAATCGGTTTAAAGACATCGCTCAAATATTAATTATTTTAATTTTGTCCTATCTTTACGTTACGAGTTACAGAGATTATTTTTATCATCTCTAATAACGAACTATCAGTAGTAATTACGTAAAAACATCCAAATATAGTTTAGAGATAAGAATAAAGATAATGCGTGCCCTATAAACTAATGCAACTACGAGATCGTGTGCAACCCAGTCAATATGTGTAACTTACCACATGAACCCACTCTGGCTTCTCTGGCCCTCCGGGTAGGTTAAATTTGTAGGGAGATACATCAATCATAGACGTAAGATGGCCATGATACGCGCTGTAACAAACAGGCGCTAGTAGCACCCTAATAACACTTCGACCAGCTCGAAGTAACGACAAAAGAACGAAGGGGACTTCTAGGTTGAACGTTTGTTCGCCTCGGTGGGCAAAATGATATTCCAAAATAGTTTTAACTTATCCAGCATGGTAAATTTGATGACTGAACATTAGAATGGTATTATGCAAGTCTGTACCTATTCTAAGTAATTAAGGATCGTTTCACTCTAATAGCTTTGAAAGGATAGTGCTCACTTCATCACACACACCGTACGGTGTTCGTGACGCGATTACAATCATTTGTTCATGTAGGTATCAATACCTACTGTGCCTCTATTGGCCTCGAATGACCTACTACAATATTGATACCATATAGGTACCTTAGATAGGCATTACACAAGGTGCAGACGACAATACAACAAAAAATTAAACGGTGTGTCCCTAATGACGTTCCCATTCTGCATACAAAAATTCAATTGAATATATTCAATAGTTTAGTCAATATAGCTCCACAGACAACTCGGCAAAATCCATAATCGGCTCGGGTTATTCTGTTTATCCACCCTAAGGTGGATATTCGGAAACGTATGCCCTAGAATCCACCCTAGGCCTAGTTGGATAAACAGAATTTATACGTTTAGGGTGGATCCGATACACTAAATTTAATTTGTTTGAAAAACTCATTTTTTAATTTCGAAGCTAGGATTTATTTGATACTTGGCTCTAAAATACTCTTATGAATTAGTAGTGCTAGTATTTTAATTTATGGTTGTATTGTAGTCTCCACATTGTATACAGTATCAAAATTGTAGTACTAGGTAAGTAATAATATAATATTATTACTACCGATTGCAGAGTGACCCTTTTCCTCAATCACTGAATAATATACAAACAAGGTCTAAAGTCCCATAAAAGTTAAATGCCGATAAGTTCAATCTTACATTCAAGTCCCAAGTAACCCTAGCAAGAGATACCCCCGAAGTTCAAACAAAGATTATTATTTTGAAAAGAAAAAATACTCACTGGTCTAAGGTAATGACATCCTTGTTCTTGGTGTGAATCCTGGCAAGCCTCAAGGCAAGATCGTTAGCCTCCGAGCCGGAGTTAACGAAGAAACAAACCGACAATGGTTCGGGCAACGTTTTGACCAGCCTTTCGGCAAGGATAACAAGTTCGTCGTGAAGATAACGATTGTTAGTCGAAATTAATGACATTTGGTTTCTTCCAGCTTCCACCACATGTGGGTGACAATGGCCAACTGCAAAAAAAAAAAAAATTGCGACGTCATAAAAAATCAAAAAGGATCGCGTATTCATTTTGTTTAGCCACTTTGGGGAGTCGTTGAAAAATACGTTGATTGTGTACGAAGTCTAGTACCATCAAATAAACTAGACAAATAATATTAAACTAACAAAAATTGTATTTTAAAGATAAGAAACAAGCCCAGTCGAAAAGATCAGCTATCTAACTACGTAACACATTTTCGTAAATGATTAAGACTAATCTGCTTCATTTTGACAGTTCAACAACATTAATTGCGATAATTACGTTGTAGACCAGATTTTTTTTTCGAATTTATGAAGCAATGGGTTAGCAATTAGGGTGCAGGTCGGCTAGGGTTATCATTAATTTTATCAATCCGATGATAGATCCAGCTAAAATCTGGTTTGCACTGGTTTCAAACGACCTTAAGTGGCTTTAATAATGCATATTGCGCAAAAATGATAACAGTATATCTACCGTGTGCAACATTATTGATGCAATCGAGATATCTCTCGCCCGTCTCATCATACATGTACTGGGCGACTCCGCGTACAATTTTCAAGGGAGACGAACGGAAGAACAGTTGGCACGCATCACTGCAACAATAATTTACTTATTACTTACAATGTGAATAGTATGAAAGAATTATAGTAAGAACTTAAGAAGAATAATTGAGACAATATAACAAAGTAACTGAAAAATAAGAGTCTAGAAGTAGGTAACTTACCCAACATGTTTTTCACGGAGCCTGATAGTTTCAGATTTAGGCATCGACTGTAGATAAGCCATTTTTATGATATTTTTATCTGTAACAAATATTAAAATTTACAAAAAAAACTAATTGGACCCAGTATCTCCTCAATCAAAAGGATTATACGGGACACGTCCCTCGTCCAGAATCACTTTCGGGAAAAGGTCAAAAATTTTAACAAACCCCTGGTGTATACCTATCTTGTAGGTAAACTATTCAAAACGAAATAATCTGCATTACTGTTTAATCAGTGCTATCAAGGATTTTTATTATGTCACGATGAGTTGCTTAGTACTTAGGTACAGAACCTACTTATGCAAGTTCATTAGTATCGGGGCCAGAGGAAAAACGCTAAATTCTCTTTAAACCACCAATATTAAAAAGCTATTATTTTTAATAAAATTTCCCATACTAACTTAATTATCATCGATAAATAGTAATGAGTTACTAATAAGTATCTATAATCACTACTTACATTCCTTAGAATCAACACTAATTAATACTAACGAACTGGCGTGATTAGGTAGTGTATATTTATGCTCATGAATTTACCTGACTCCTACGATAAATGTCAAAAAATATTATCATAATAATTATTATTATGAAATGTTGATCTAGGTGCCAAAAGATGCCAATATTAGTGATCATGATCAGTAAACAGGAAGCGACTGCTTTAGCCAACACTAGAACTATTTAACGAATGCAAGAATTGACCCCTGCAGAAATAATGCAAAAGGCCCTTGCTGCATTTTTGTATACGCTTTCATTTCTTAAAACCGATTTAAAAAAATGGGGGAGGTTCTCAGTCCGTCGGTATCTTTAAAAAAAAAATATATTCCTCGATTACGTACTCGGAGACGCCTAGATTTGGATAATTATTTTTTGTTTGAAAGGGTCTTCCTAGGTGTGGTCCCATATAAATTTTATTAACTTTGCTTGGGCAGTTTTTGAGTTAGTTTCAATAACCGTATTGTTCCCACTTAGTCTATGTGGATGATGATATATTAACTCACTGTCACTATAATTTACATAGCAGGTAGTGGTATTCGAATTAGGGTGGGGTATGTACTACTAAAAAGTAAAAAAATTATACTGATATTTAGCCGTAACAATACAAGTGCATAATGCATATGTTTATCTTGCGCACTATCGCTCATCATTATAACACGACCAGTAGATATAGAGACAATCGAGATCAAAATAATTGTAACGAATGTCACGGGCACCAATTCTTTGGCAATCTAAATCACGATCATTAATAGTGAGTGCAGACAAGTCAGCCTAATTACGAAATGCTCCGGACACCTTAATGATCTGGAATCTGGATATTATAAATAACTAGCTTCTGTCTGTGACTTCGTCCGCAAGCCTATAACCTTCCTCAAGGCTATCCAGTGTAAAAAGATTTTTTTCAAATCCGACTGATAGTTTCAGAGATTACACCCTACATACAAACTTACAAACACACAAAGAAACAAATTTTACCTCTTTATAATATTAGTATAGATATCTAGTAGCCTATTGGAATTTTACCAGCCTCAGCTGTGTTTTCGAGGCTAATTTCAAAATAAGACTGCCGCACTAATATGAACAGAATGTTTCCAAAAATAACTTTGGTAAACAAAGCTATCTAAAGTTATAGTTATAGGCAACTGATCAATTCATAAAAAAATGAATTGAAAAGTTAAATTAAAAATATTCAACTTACCGTTAAAAAAAACTAAAATTAAAACTAATTAAAGGTGTGTTAATGTAACGTTTGTTAGACAAACGTGACGCGACAGGCGCGGCGCGAGATCAATAAATGTAGAACTATTTTCATGTTTGTCGATTTTATAGAGACAGGCGGGGGCGCGCACGCCCTCCGCGCAGCCAATGAAAATAATAGAGCTCGTATTATCATTGCAGTAGCGTCGAGATAAGGATACATGATGACAAAAGTCACCGACCACGCGGCCAGCGTCACGCTGCCATAGGACGGGCGCATGAGCATTTAAGGCAAAGACAACTTGCCATTAAAAACAATAATATTTATAATTATTAATATTCTACGTCAATATTTGATGATTAATACCGTAAAGGACTAGAGGCCCATGTGCCTCTAGTCCTCTTCGGTATTAATCATTTACTGCAATCATCTGTGGAAAAGTCAGTTATCTTAAAGGTATCCGCTCCCCGTTGGATGCCATGGCCCCAATTAGGGCGTCATGGCGGAAACGCTTCAGTCTATGTGACGAGTCAGTAAAACGGTAGACTACGAAAACATATTGTGTCTTTGCATCTGAATGCATTGCCAAATCTTACCTACCTATATCTTTAAAATTAATAAAAGCAGAAAACCAGAAATTATGGGTAAGTATACCGGTAGGAACTTTATTCAAAGAAGGTACTGTGCAACCAATAGCATTTTCCATTAATTCACAATAACGTTAACTACTAATTAATTAATAACTTAGGTATCTTAGTTACTATTTAGTTGCAAATAGGTCAACGTCGAATTGTAGCATTGATAATTAATTTATCTATTTAATTGAATGCAGTTTCTGTCATTCATTATCTCTCCTACGTACTTATAACATGCAATTTTGATTTTGAATGAAATGTTCTACTTTTGCGCGTAGGTTTTCTCAATCTTCGTGATGTTATTTTTTTTGCTATGTATAGGTAGGTTCCTACTGTACCTTCTACATAAGTACCCAATTATGTACATGGGATTGTTATGAAAATATTTGTATTGATAAGCTCAATTTACGCACTATAGTTTACCTAACATAGGCACGCTTTATTAAATAACATACTTACTTATTTATTTTTTTATGAACTTACTTGATCAAATAAAAGACACTGCACGTAGATAGAATCTAAAAATATACATATTTTGATATGATCTTTATCATCTAAAGGAAAGGCAATTCAAAGTCAAACTCTACAAGCGATCATTGTTTTCTTCGTAGGCAACTAAATCACTTTTAAAAGAAGGTCAATTCAGCTGTAGCATGCTGTACTAAATCTTTTACTAAGTTCTTACTAAAGTACCCATTTTCTATCCGAGAAAAAATATCTAGGTATATTAGACCTTTTTACGTCTTTATATCAAAATTATTTTAATGACTTTTTTCCTAACGTTACGTGTATTATAAAAATATCAACACTGTTGATAGTGCACACACTGTAGTCACGGTATCGTTAAGTAATAGTAGTTAAACATTACTTAGCAAACACCTATATTCGTATGGAAAGGTTACCTTCAGTGGGATTTTCCATTTACACGTCAAACATCTTATACAGAATGTTGTTTTTGTTTAAAATACGCACTTACATATACTTATAATACATTTCATGAACATCCGTTCGGAAATGAAAAGGTGAAATGGAATTTTAACGCGCAAAAACATGTTGGTTTCACACTTATTTTTGTTTTTCTGGAGTTTTCGTTATTTATCGTTTATTTTCAATTTATATAACAGCCGTAAATAAAATACGGTGAAATGGTTTGAGTAGGTAAGTTAATACCTACCTATCTTTTACTTTTTACCGAAGTTGAATGAAAAAATTGTAAATCCCTTATCGATGGTTTTCTCCGTCTGAAGGTGATGATTCTAAAAATAAACTTTCAGAGGAAAATACAAAAATTACATTCTTAGGTATGAATATCTTCAATGATATGCAACCCTTTAAGAATGACGTAATGAATCCTATAGGTACCTACGTATATTTACGCAATAATAAATTGAACTCTTTCATCGAGATGGGTCAAGTCATTAGGACATAATTAAGGTCTTCAACAGAAGAATTACAAAGACATAAGTAAACAAAATGCGAAAAACAAAATTGAACGCAATAAAATAAATCGTTTCTAGTTCTTCGTTAGCTTATTTTGAATTCATGTACTTACCTAATACTAATTATTTGCAAGATGTTTGTTACAAACAGACAGACAAATAGGTATTACTCATTACTTCTTTCAAGTTTGATTACACCACCTTAATACATAATTAACTTTTAATATAAACTGCAATTAAATACAGTTTATTGTTGGTACTCATGTTTGCTATGGCTCATAGGTATAATATACATAGCGATCAGTAAATACTACGTCAAATATGCTGGTAAATTTACCTAACCGACATAAATAAACTAGTTAAATACGTAAGATTATTTACGATATACTTAGTTATGAAAACACCTAATAATAGTACCTAACGTTAGATAGCAAGGAAAAGACAACTTTGTTTTATGATTGAATGTGTTCATTCATATTGTAACACTATAACACAAAATACTTAGTAAACATAAGGTAGGTATATTTCAGTAGGTAATAATTTACTGAAATATACCATAATTAATTTACAGTATTTATCTAAGTACGTTTTAGATGACAAATATAATAAATCTCATCGCTCATTGATTTATGTGGTATATACAGACACTATGAATAACTACTTAATTGTTCAGGAAATTTCGAACATTAATAAAGATTTTTCCTGTAGTTGTTGGTTGGTAAGTTATTAATTACTCCTAAAATAGCGTTACGTCGTCTTTACTGAAGACGAATAACTTAAGTAACTTATTTATAAAAATCGATAGCTCATCTACTTCGTCAGAAATAGATACCGGTCTACATCTACCCACATCATTTACTCCAGGAGTAGGTTATTCTATATAGACTTTCGCACGTACCATATTTAGGTAGGTAGGTAAGTATATAGTATATACGTAGAAATGAGAGTCTTTCCAAATATTCCTTTTCCCTGTTTTAGCCTAATATGATATGCGACTCACGCTGTTGCGACGTTGAAAAATTTCTTAATATCGTACGCACACCCACCGTAATAATCTCCCGTGTTTATTTATAACTATGCGAAAACATGACTGTAAGTCATTAAGTCGGAAATTGATAGTAAAATGGCAAACAACGTTCTATACATAATCTCTATATAAATAGACCAGTCATCACAATGTTACATACTCCTAATCTCTATAGATACCTAGACCATTCATTACCGCATGTGCGTATCACGAAAGACTGCTATTTTCTAGATATTAACTTCCTTGTCTAAGTATATTGACTGTTGATCTAGAATAATACAAATAAGTGGGTTCATTTTTAACAACGGAAAACTTTTTATGAGAGTTTTTCTGAAAGTGGGCAACGTCGCAAATAGATAATAAATATTAATTTGGCAATATTACTAAATCGTTACACCTAATTGTTAGTTTTGGATGTAAAAAAGGTACCTATTTGGAAAATTTCGAAATGTCTTTTTTACACCTAAAACGGTTTCAACATCAAATTCAATGTCATATATATCGTAATTCATTATTAACTAGTTTTTCTCGTGGCTCTTTTTTGTCTTTGAAAAATAATTTAAGTATCTTAGTTTATGTAACAAATCAATGAACTTATTTTCTGCAAACATCATGTCTCTACAACATAATATTTAGAAATTAATGTTTACAGTAAGTAGAGAATCGTATTTACTCAATAAGATAAAAAGTTGTCTTGTTTTGCTGTCGGTTGTTACGCACGTGTGAATCACGCCTGCCGCAGTGGATGCCATGCGCTCCACTGTCCGTCACGCCGCCGCCGCGCCGCTGACGCTGATCTTATCGGTGCTCCACCTTACCACGCTCCAATCGCTCACTCTAATTTTAGTGTTCCGTACTGAAATCAGAAAAACTAACTCATATTTATGAAAATGTTATTACCTATCCTAATAGGTAAGTACTTAAGAAGTGACTATGTGAATTTTCACTACCTATGAATAACTCAGACCAAATAAAAAACCATGACATAGCGCTGCGAACAACACAGTGTAGCATGCCAAAACTACACCTCCGTTCTGTGCATACATCCTCAGACGCACACATTTCCAATCAAACTACACCTCACTAAGTGCAAACGTGTTTACGAAACCGGCCTCACACCACCGTTGACAGTTATACATCAATGGTTGCACGAGGGTTGCACAAAGGTTGACAGCGCTGTCTTGGTTTTTTATTTGGTCTGAGTTCTAACGTCGACCTGGAACGTTTTTGTTGCAAAAACAAAAATGGTTTGATTGTCGTTAGTTTTGGTTAGCATCGGTTTACCGGTAACCGTTTTCAGTACCTATGCTTGATAAACTTGCTACTTAGCATTAGGTAAATGGGAAATAGACAAACTTATTTCCCCTGAAGATCTAGTGTAAACGTATTTTTAAGTTATTGAAATAAACATTTTTATTTTTTATTTGCCTGAGCAGCAGGATATTTTTTTTTTCCCACTGCTCGTAAGTTCATAGGTATATTTTGTTCAATCTAATCTGTTAAACTCTTCGTTCGCCGTGACCATCCATTGCCGCACGAATTAGTTATCCTATTAGTTTATCAGTTACTTACCTAGATACAGCCTTGTATTAATTGAAGTGTAATCCAAATCGCAGTTGACCGATATTTTTTATCTTTACCTCTGCTGCTTTGACCGTTCTTTCCTACCGACTTCATGTCACGTACCCAATTTTCTATGTTGAAATATTTTTGATTTCTTTCAGTAGGTTAGTATTCACTGCAGCATACCGATTTATACTTCAGGCCAGCAGCAGTGGATCATGCATGACCCCGTAAATACAAACGCCACGATTTTAAGAAAATACTTAATTTCATTGGATACTATGATCGAACAAACCTCTCCTAAGACTTGCCATTTAGCGTTGATTTAGGACATGTTCTATCATTTAAAACCAACTTCAACCTATGTGCATTCTCTTAATACTAATTAACACTTTGAAGGACAGTAAACGCCCATAGGCGTCATAACAATAAAACTTCTATTGTGTCTCATTGACTGTCCGTCGAAGTGTTAAATAATATTTAATTCTTGGTTCTTAAGGTAGCGGGTATGGCAGATTTTTCTGAGTTCTATTGGTGCTGGCTGAGATATAGTTTCAATCAGATTTTTGTACTTAAGTACTTCAAAAAACAGGCCCAGTGCGAGTCAGACATGCGCATTGGACATGCGCAACAAGTGTTCAGAGTGTGTACCCGCAAGTAACGAAAGAATAATTCGACTTGCATGGGCTACGGGGCCCTAGCCCCCCCAAAAGCATCTAAGTTCTTCCGTGAGAAATCTTAAAGTGAACTTGATATTATTCTAATTAAACTTTTTAGCAAGTATTACTCTACCTAAGGGTCGCGCCACACCTGCCGAACGTTCCGCGGCGGAACGTTCGGTTGAATACGCTCCTAATGTTTTTCAAGTTACATGACACATCAGCCGAACGTTACGTCCATAGAAATGCAAGCGTCACATGACGCGACGGAACTTTCCGCAGGTGTGCCGCTACACTAAGGTAGGTACAAAGTACCTATTATGTTTTCAAGTTTAAAATTTCTTTATGATATATATTCACCGTCACAGAGTTATCTCTAGAAGTCTACCACCTAACGAAGTCATTGAGGAATCTGCCAAAAGCAATCCGTTACTTATGTGTTAAGCAAATTAAAATATTGTGTGCTTTTTTAGTGTTTACTTTGCCACGAACCCCTCCATATAGTGTTGTATTTTTTTCTCTTTGTGGTACCTGCGGAACCCTACCAGTCCGGTACCTACATAATCGTGTGCCCGACATTCTATCGATCCGTCGGGTTTATCATAATTTTAGTACCGAAACTACAAAGATAGGCAGGGCCAAATACAATAAATAGGAAATAAAATGATTAATTGGATATCAACACTGATAAGTAGGCCACTTCAAAAGGCCACCAGTTAAGTAGGGGCCCCTAGTATATCGGACTCTGGTACTCCTAAAAAACAGAATATAGCACTTGTGCCAAATTCTCGTCGTTGTACGTCCTTTTCGAACCTCGTGGTTGGTAGTTGTAGACTTTGTCACAACATACCTGTACCAAAACCACAATGTTGGCAAATGGCAACATGAAAACGTGAGTTTATTTCAGAATGAAAGCAACGGTTTTAGTTGTTCTGGTAATTTCCACATAAGTAGCCCAATCTTTTAAAACACTTTTGGGCGAAGACATGGGCATGACATTGCACTCAGGGGACAAACATTTTCTAGATGCATAGATACTTACCTAAACTAACATCATGACCAAATAACCTTGCAGCTCTTTCCGACGACCCTTGTAGGTCATAAGATCTATTTTAGGAATCTGCTGATTATCTCGAATATTATCTTTGTAGATACTTGTTTGCCCTTATCAGCATGAACCTACTTGCGACTCTACTAGGTTCATAAAACCAGATTAAATCTGCTACTGTTATCAACCTAAGTACCTAGGTAAGGCTAGGTATGTATTTCAAAAGAATTATAAAGTCCATCAAGTTATCTCAGATCAAGCAATGTATGGTAGTTTAGCAATTGTTTCGGCCAGATTCGTCGCTTCCCGCTTGTAATTGAGTAATCCGAAGTGTGTCTTGATAAGGCAAGAATAAATCTATTATCGAACGCTTATTGCTACCCTTCGCCCGTCGACCTACATTTTATACACCAAAATTATGTAAGTATAGCATCATGTCAGTCTTGTTGACACGACATGTTCTATTAGTAAAATGAAGTTACTTATTTGATCATTGTAAGTCTTTATTAATTTATTAGTGTAAGTAATAGGTATCAACGTATATAAAGGTTTTATGTAAACATAACACAATAACTTCCGTGTATGCTTCTTGTTTATCAGTTCCGTAATACCTACTGCACAATATTGCACATTCAAGGTTTAGACAAATAGGAAACACTTATTTGGACTAAGACGTAGTGATTCTGATAGGGAATAAAACACTAGGTTATTAAATACACCATCAATTGCCTCTTTGTGTGTTGTTCAAAGTATCATCACTATCACCTCTCGGTAACACGGCTTATTGTTTTAGGATTACTAAATAATTAGAGTAAAATTCGTAATACGAAACCACAAGAGGGATTAAAATATTTACAAATAAAACACACGAGTCTTATTATAGATAAGTATATTGAATAATTAAATAATATTACTTCAAATATGTTGCCAAAAAAGACTTATAGTGTAATCGTAAAAGTAATAATAAAACGTTCAAGAGGTCAAAATATTTCGAGTTTGAGTAGAAACATAGTTTTAGTGGGGTGATATTGCAATTAGGTTTATGTACCGAATATCGAAAACGTTGTGGGTTGACATGCAACCAGCAAACTTCAGAGCAGAACTTGTCATCACAAAGTGTTCAAACAACGTTTGTTTGCATGAGAAGTGACAACGTGAGGAAGAGTTGACACGGTCAAACCAGAAGTCGTGCAAAACAGTCTATCATTTTACTAATTAATATTAACTATACTTTTATAATTACAACCATTTGCGACAACGGAGCAAAATGTCTAGTGCTATATATTTAATAAATACTATAATATTTATGGGCACTTTCTATAATTATGCAGGATGTCTTAAAACAATTTGTTTAACATCACAAAAAAAAACTTCTAAGCAAAATTAACCAGATAAAACGTACGATACAAGACAACAGTTTCGTTTTTCGACATCCCGGGTTATATCAAAGTCTCCACTTTCGACTATTTCAATGTTCTTGTCAGTCTTACGTCCTGCAAGTAAAAATGGCGGACAGTTTTGAAACGATCGTGGCACAAAAATTAAACAGTTCGTTTGATATTTTCGCAAAGAATGCTATAATGTAATACGAGCTGAACAATATTTAACAAAGATAGTTAGGTAAGTGTTCTGTTTGCTCTTCACTGTTCCTCCGTAGTATTGCACTTGAAAAGTATAGACACAAAACAAAGATTGTCATCCAAAAGTGACAATAAAACTACGATAATGATGTCATACTCTTATAGATCGTGTGTTGTTGTTAAATAAAAGTGCAACAACCGAATATGACTTTCACTAGTATTCTTATGATATTCAAAATTATTTAAGTAAGTACTTTTAACCCGTTAATGTCAAACAGATCTCTGTTTTGCAACTACACTCTTCAAACAAGTAAATATGCGATATGAACAATAAAAATATCATCATTATATAAATTTATTACGTACACTAATAAGTAGCCATTCGAACTCTGTAAATGGTTAAATACTTTAATAGGCGGAGACACCACACTTACAAAGTGCAATAATTAAACTACAAATCCAGATGTATAAAATAATTATGCATCTTTGATTTAGAACTAAACAAACTTGCTAGACTGTTATCCTCAATACTTCTAACTGACTTGTGATGTGACGTAGTTCGACATGCATACACTGCCATGAGTATTAAAGAACAAAACTCAGTTCAACTGTTGCAGCTAACGACCCATTGTCCACGATCCTGAATTATCAATATGCTCTAGTAGTAGTGCCACTCTTAAGGATACAGACCAATACTGTGGAAAAGACATACGATATCCTCTACATCTAAATCATTACGGGTAGGTACGTTCATCTGTTCTATTAGATATAGGCACTGGTGGCTTTACGCCTTCATTTGCTGCTAAACTTACATACAAAAACATGAACCTGGCATTATTTTTCAAATCGATCTGATGTATGTCCAATCCACATTATGCCTATGACTTAGTAAGTTAATTTAACATTCGACGCTACAATACAATAATTTAATTGTGATGTAATTAAATTATGCTCGTTCCAAATATTGTATAAGCAATCATTCTGACGTCGTGCCAGTAAAACATGTTCCGAAGTGAAGTATGACTGAACTGATATGTGATACTGATAACTGCAAATCAATGGGATACTGCAACACCTATGGAACACCTCGCAAACTTGCCTGACACTTGGCGAATTAAATCTATGAACATGCATTAAACGACTAATTAAAATATGCTCCGTACTAACATTCTATATTTACGAAACTAACGATATATTTAATCTTTTTTTTTTTTCAATTTAAATACGCTTTAGTGTAAAAATAGTTCTTTTGAGACAAAAATGTCAAAGCGCTCCTTAATGCCAATCGCGAAAGAAAGATGCTTTTCGACTAATGTATACCAGAAAATGTTAATAATGCCCGACGAGCAGATAATTTCTTTATATTGAAATATAATTATTTACGTAGTATTTTTTTATTTCTTAATAGGAAGATGTCATGAAAGAAAGACTATAGTTTTACAGAATTGCAAATAAATTTATGGACGGCAAATATCTTTGATGACTAATGTCTTTCCAAATATTAAGTTTATCTATTTTTTTTTTTGTGAAGGTGTTAAAAGAATAGTATTTCGTGACGTGGTAAGTCAAGTGCTGTAAAGCTTCACATCACTATGTAAGCTAAACTTGAATTCAGAATCTTTCAAGTTTTGGAAACACAAACTCAATGATCATATAAGTTCAAATTCCATTACAACCAGAATGTATAGACTTTATAACAAATGGTAAAGTACTGCTGGTGCTAAAGTAGATGGTTGAGTAAGAGGCAATGATAAATCTCTGGTTTTCCTCCAATACGCACAAATGAATCGAAATTATATATAAGATTTTGCATTTGCATTGACATTTTAACGTAACGAAGTTAACAGAAAGAATACTGTATTTAATTTAATTTATATTTTAAGTATTACAGAGTTATTTCGTGATCTATGAAAGAGACCACTTTGAGATGTTTTAACCTAATGACATTAGATAAACTCTTGGTAGATTTTAAGTTTGATTAACGAGGTAGTCAAAATAAATAAAACTTATTAAAAATAAGGTGAGATGAGTAGATAGAATTGGACGCGATTGGGAAAGATACTGCAAAGATAGTTGTGATAATGAGCGTAGTTATCCTTTCTTACAACAGTTGTGAAAAACGCAAATAACAAATCAGTTCTCATCTTTACAGTAATGTTCCTTAGAATCTACTTTTGTATATTTTTACGGTACGAAATGCTATTCCCTAACAATCACACAAACAAAACCGGAAACTCAAAGTGCATTATTAACGAGTTGGTATCAGCAAAACTTTTGTGCAGAAGATAATTCTAAACATGAATACCAACCTGACAATACTCTATTCAGGAAATACTTTACAACCATTCTTCTGATACATTCTGAACATTACTATGAAGACATTTAAAATCATAAACCTTAGCTTTGATCCAATTTTTACGACCTTCAATTTATACTAACTAGCATTCTAAAAATTTACTATCTACTGAATGCTGAAAACATCCACCACTTAATGAATGCACATAAACTTCTAATTTTATAAAGATATTGAACTAAACCTACTTGATGCTTATGCTGGCAACAAATTCCATTCCAATGTCAGACTTTTATTCTTCAATCTATAAACAATACAAATCTATTAAAGTCAGCCTCTCTGAAGTTTGCTATGAGAGAATCGCAGAAGTCGCTTTTTAACCGACTTAAAAAAGGAGGAGGTTCTTCATTCGACTTTTTGTTTTTTTTATGTGCTAATTATGGCGCGTTGATAAGCAGGTAACATTAGTCCCGAGCTCAAACAGAGATATAGGTTTGCTACACACGAGTACTATCAATATTTTTAGTTAACATCTTAGTAGCTTTTTAGGGCTAACTTTAGTTCGGAAACTATTACGAAGAAAAGTCATTGTATAATTGTTTACGCAAGGTCTTTCGAGAGAGCCGTCATTGCTTGCAAAGCTCAGTGAGGTTTAATTTTAATCTTTGTTATATGGTTAACCTCAATCATTTATTCCCGGTTATAGCTGTCAACGACATTTTCACTGTTGCATACTAAAAGCAGTACAATCAGGGCGAATGCAACTAATATGGTTACTTACTGAACCTTCATTGTTTTTACTTGATTGAGCAATTTATACTAGCGTATAATAATCGTAAATAGTGATGAACACGCGAAACTAACGGAGTGCCAGTTTATATTTTTTTTACTGAACACTCATTTTTTATTAATACTTAATGTACATCAATTACTACAATACTCATGCGAATGGTTACACATTATATAAAATTCTAAATCTCATACGATTTATAAAATGATATTTAAATATTGCTTTAGTATTGAGAGATAGTCTCGCTCTTTATATTTAATATAATATACACAATTATATTACAGTGTGACTTATCATTTACAGTACACATTTTTTTATACCGTCATTCCGCATAGGTATATGCTAACTTTTGATATATTATCTGACCGTGGAATGGTAAATTATAATGTCACAAATAACAGTTAAAGCCGTATTTGGTACAATCGGGATTTTTGTCATCAACTTACTAGAGTAGCGAAAGTTGTGACACCGAAAACCGTGTCAGTCAGACTTAGCAATAACACGAATGTCATCGACAGATTGACATTCATTGTTGCTGTAATAATTTGTTGCCAGCACATGCGTCATACACATTATTTAGATATATATCAGAGGCTTTCAACGCTACTATGCATTACAATATATTTATATTTATAATGTAATAAAAACGTGTAAATAAAGTTACTATAGTTAATAGAACGCACGTCTACATTTATCTCCGCAAGACGTTATTACTTAAACATTCATGAAACTGCAAATTTCGACAAGAGAATATCAAAAATAGTGTATCGACGGTCATCGCCTACATTCTGTCTAATATTCTGTAGTCTAATGACGCTATTTAGGTCACTTGAAACATCTTAAGCCAATTCACATTAAAATATGGACTATGGTTACAAATTTTGAAATTCCGTAAAAAAAAAATTGTCGTATTTTGAGTCACATCCAAAAATTTGCGATTTATAAATCGACTACACTAATATGACCGTTCTAGGATTAATATGTCTAAAATATATTCAGTAAACAGACAGTAAATATACTGTAGTCGCTTTATAATGCATAGAAGTATTGGTACAAGTAACAATACGTTCTCGACAGTAAACCCGAATAAGTATTCAATATAGCATAATTTATTCTTAAACAAATAATCAAACAGCGCACGGCAATCTTCATTTTTCACCATCTTCTACGAAATAGGTATTAACTCACATTACACTAAACAAACGATGAAACGCGTACAATAAATGAGTGACGTACTATTTTCTAAAAGCTTACAAAATGATAGAGATCTTCACGATAATCCGCTAAGTGGACACTGATTTATAATTAAGTAATTAACGCCCAAATTTCTCGGTCTTGTGTAGAAGTCTTACAAACATGTCCACACCATGCGATAAATATTAATCCAACGGCATTTTTTAGGAGTTCGGTAGACCTGAACCCGTTGAACCATTTTGTTGAATCGACTCTTAGATTAAGCACTATGACTTGGTTAGAAGGTTTTCATGAAAATAAGCAACGCATCTCATTACTATGTATTTTTATAAAATAGTCAATTCTTCTATGTTTTCAGATGCCCACCTAGCATGTAGAATTAACTAAAAGCAAAATGCTAATCATAACTGAAACATTTCGGCTCAAAATTTGCATATATATAATGGGTAAAGTTTCCGTTACTGATTAACATTCTTCATAATTTCGTTATCATTTAATGCCTCTTACGCGAATGCAGTCAAAGGGCACTACTAGCTCCTATGCATAAAAAGACATTAAAATCAAACTAGTGTCTTATATTACGCTATTCAAAGAAAAGAAAACTAAATGAGCTACAGTTATGAAGTTCCACTGGTTCACCAAATACGGATCCTCAAAACCACTGACTAGTTCAAGTGTGTCAAGAATATTCAAAATTCACGGAAAAGACAATAAGAAATTAGATATGATTTTGTGCAATGCTTTAATTATTAAGCATTTTAGAAGACGAAGTTGTTGACATCATTAGAAGTCACATTGCACAGTCTAAAAGAAAACAAAATGAAATGTTGCTAAACTCCCCAGATAATTAAGTAGCAATGTTGCAAATATGAATTCGTCTTATAATAAAACTCCAATAACAACCAAATCTCAGACTATTTAAAGCACAACCTTCAAATGAGCTTGAACTTGCCTCTCATGTTAGTAAAGTGAATTTAAACAACAATGAAGTATGACTAACGAATGTTCAATAATCTCTTGTATTTTCTACGACACAAAAACGGACGTTTCTCGCGAAAGTTAAAACGTATTGAAACTAGACGATCCATACAAAAATATCGTATGGATGTGCTAAAATGTTAAACGTATATTAGGAGTTAGCAACATTATTCTGTGATCCTGATCACCGATACATTCCGTTCGTGTATATACTGAGATCGATTACCCTCAAAGTCGAGTGTTACTATTACTAACAGAGGTAATATCCTTCTCGATTCGAATTATATTATTTGTAATTTAAGTTTACATACGCAAACAGTACACAACGCGTTTTACTTTCTCATGGCCGAATTTATTTACAAGATTGTTTCCAAGTTTTGTTATATTCCCACATCATTTATTAATTCGTGTCATAAATCTGATAACCGTTAAGTTCAATATTACAATTATATTCTCTAGTCATGTGAAGTGGGTAAATACGTAGGTCATTCACAACGAGTACTGTTAGTCGCCTCGAAGGTGAACAAGTACTTAAATTACAAATAACACAATAATATACAGCTAGATATTATGTAGATGGTATACAAGCCGATACCGCGGCGACAACCACCGCCTGTGTTGTGACAGTTTGCGCGCGGTACACCGCACTGTACAAACTATCGGCTGCCGACGTCATTTGCCATTCGTCTGCAGAGCCGCGTTCAGTTGCGTCCAAAGATCTTTCTTGCACGATTTCGATCTGCGAAAGAATATTACACCCTTTATTTCTTTAATGTTATCGTCGTGATTTCTTCTAATAAGGGTAATAACGACATTCAGGGACGTCAAACTAATAAGCGTCGTCCATTCACATCCGTACTTGTGTCTTACATCTATGCATTCTTCTATGCATATCTTCATCTACGAAAACAGCCAGTACACATCCATAAAACAACACACATAGTGGAGTCGATAGACAAATACCACAACATCGCGCAAGCGGTTAGTGTATGTAGTATGATTTTATCAAGTACCCTGGTAATTGCTGCATGAACATAAATTAAATAGGTATTTCGTACATAAAAAGTCGCAGAATGAAACATTCAACCCTTTTTTTTTGTTTTTACTAGCAATAAACAAAACCATCACTACTCTATATCATATTATGCACGTTTTGGGCACAATGTTTCTATAATCTTCGAGTGTTATGTCTAAACGTAACCAAGAACGCACGGCGAACGAACATGCAATATTTTGTGTGTACGAGTACAGATGTACTCACACTTTTAAGTTATGTCAGTTCACAATTTACCTAGTTACATATAGTAATACATTGTTAATGTTTCTCTCCTTATGCATTAGGCTTATGAAATAAATTATTATTATTAATTATTACAATCTGATGTGACGAAGCTGAGTAAACTTCCACACTAATCTGGGAGTCAAAAATATAAGTTTAAGCTGCTTACCATCACCATGCACGTCGTGAAAGTAGACTGAAGGAAAAGGGTTAGTCTTGTACTAATAGGTTAAGAGAAACCTATCCTATTTATTTATAGGTGTAATTGATCAACAAATACGTTAGTATGTACTTCATACCAACTACTTTCTTTGATCTATTGTTTAACCCCTGCCAAGCGAAACGACCTGACGACGCCATTTTTTTATTTGAAAGGGTAAGCTCCCGAGGTTTTTTGGAAGTCGGTTTTTATTTTTTTGTTAAAAGCTTTTTTGTTTTTGGTTTTTAGAAACAATCAGGCTTTTGAAATCATATTATATTGGGTCATGGGATGGTAATAAGCTCGGATATCACATTAATAAAAATAAAAAAACTGGGTGGTATGCATTGACATAATATATGGTGGTATGACAGTTTTTATCTAAAACAATAAAACCCTAAGCTTCAACGATATATCTACTTCTACTTGTGTATACTGTGTACAGCAACCTATTTGGAACTCTAACCAGTCGGGGGTTTCAGTATGACATTAGATGGTGAGTACAGACCTGCGAAGTGATGCGAGCCACTCCTTAAATTGCGTGTTTCCTTCAGGCGTGAGCTGGAAAGCGGTGCGGGCTGACAGCACGATGCTTACAAACTCTTCATATTCCACTGTAGTCAAGTGGTACAGCTTCTGATGTATGCATTGGATATACCTGTGGGAAGAAACAATGTATGAAAATAGAAATGTATCTGTCAATATGTGCTGGTGGGAAGTTTTTTTTCAACATCTGATTTCACAGCATTTGCAGTGCAGTGTATATCATGGTCAGTAAGTTAGGAAACTTTCTACCTGACTGCTTCGTTTTATTCTGTATCAAGTTCCGAATCCAACTTACGCATTTGGTATTTTCTTTCATTATAGATAGTGTTATCCATGAAGATGCGCACCACTCCGCGATTACAGTGTTTTAAGCTGTACGGAGCGGAGTGAGGCGCGTCTTTGTGGATGGCACTAGCAGAGAGGTCCAATTGCAATGAATATAAACTACAACAGAAGCTTATGATGTTGTTATGTTGCATCAGGCGGTACTTCCACTGGGAGCACCTATTTAACGAAGGTTCTTTACTGGAGTTCTAAATCTTAGATGATTAACAATTATTGCCGCTTACTAAACTATGTACTTCAGAGTTAAATTGTAAGTTGATTTTTTAGTGACAATTTGTATTAAAAAGGTCCTAAAATAATTTTGGTTGCAACGGAATTTGAACCTTGTACTGTATGACATTAAGTCTCACCTGCACCGCAAATCACAAAATTGTATATCTATAACGATAAATATATTTTTCTCAAACATGCTTGGAAATTCGAACATTATTTTGACAACCTTCTTCGAGATAAATTGAAATTGCTGTACTGGTCAAAAACAAGCGAGCATCAGGCCGGCAATCTTAGTATGAAAATCCATATCTGTCGTGTTTAGCAGCCAAATAAATTACAATGAAAACTCATATCTGTCCTGTTATTTAAAAATGGAACTAACTTTTTACTTCCACATGGCAACCAAGGAGGTAACTTATCAAAGATTTTATTTAAATTTCACACTGGCTTAGCAAATAGAGCTGTGAAGAAATAAATGACCAAATTGGCGCGTGAAAAATTTTCTTTGTTGGTCATTGATTCTGGAATTTATAAATAATTTACTTGGTTTCAATTTCTGCGCATTGTTTGAGAAAAGTACTATACAAGCCTTGGCCGCAACCAGTCATTGATGGACTCACGTATGTCTGCCTCGGCCCACATTTTCACGACCGTCCATCAATGCCTTAATTGCTGGCCTCGACAGTAATGTACTATAAATCATCATTCTGTCTCTAGTAATCGTGAAACGATTGACAGAAATAGAACGATGTTTTACTTTTTGCGCTAACGTATTTAGTGATTTGTAGTGCAATTGGGATTAAGTTTGTGTTCGTAAAACTGGGTAATTATCAGAGATTCTGAATTAAAATAAATGTTTAAGTATGAGCCGATAGGATGGCAGTTACATCTGCTGGCACTTCTGCACGAGCGGCTGCAGCGCGCCGCGCAGGTGCTGCATGACGAGCTGGTGCGGCCCGCCGCGCGCCAGCCAGTGCGCCGACTCCACGCACAGCTCGTACAGCACGAAGGGCGACACCACGGAGTTCACGGCGCACACGCAGAACTGGTGCAGGTACTGCGCGCCCAGGCGCTTGGAGATGCGCAGGAGCCACTTTACGTGCTCGCCATACGGCGGGTTCCTGAGTGAAAAAGATAAAATATATTTAGTATAAACGGTTAATTAGCGCAACCTATGTAAATATAGTTAATTACAGTAAATTTGACTAGTATTTAACAAGATAAAGCGTTAAATGTTACTTTTCTGTTGTCCGTTGTTTTGAAAACACAAAAATGTTAACTATACTTGCGACAATCTACGAGTAAGAAGCCCGATTTGGTGTTTCTCATTATACATACCGCGATAACTTTGTATGAACGTCTACGTAAGAAATCGACAAATCGAATTCATAATCCTAATTAATTACTATGTTATCCATACACTATAACAATGAGTATCGTTCGTAAGCACCAAGTTCCCTTCTATATTGGAATATTGAAAAAATGCACAAAAAAACACGAAGTAATCGTTGATTAATATTCCGAGAGGACGTTATTACAATGTCATGTCTTTGGGTTCGTTGCCGTAGTGTTGTGACCGTTTTAAAACGTTCTTTGACCGAATAAAATCGATGTTCTGAAAAATCGATACTTTCAACAAACATTATACACACATTTAGAAAAGAGAGAAACGTATAGTTACTGTATAAATGTTTAAACGAATACAAAGAAAATCGATTGAAAGAAGACTTTAGAAGAGATGTACATTTTGACTATATGGTTGAAAATGATTTTATTATATGGGTAATCAACAAAGACGGTTAAACTGATGACAATTCTTCAATTCTTCTGGATAATCCAGTGACGTAGCTGAATAAAATGTTACAAATATATTGAATTTATTTATTTACCTGATGATGATGATGATGACGTATAATAAAACCATATTCCTCGAGAATCAGTGGTAAGCAATGTAGGTAAATAGTGGCTATTAGGACATCGTGATATAGGCTCTAAGTATGATAAATCGATATGTTGCGAGAGTAGGTTTTTAAAGTAATTCATTTGTTTTCCCATCACTACACAAAGTATTTTGATAGGTGTCAAATCGGGCTTCTCAGATTGTATCGCGTATCAACCTATCAGGAGGTGGTGGATTGTGGGTGGTTAGATTAACAACCAAACCAAAAACAATAATACACTTCACAGTCTACATACCTGCCAAACTTATTCTGTGGCCGATCATCATGCACCCTCCGCGCCTGCGTCTCCAGCGCGAGCATGCCCACTCTATAAGCCGCTAACAGTCTTCTCAGTTGCGTCTGATTGACGGCGGGTGCGGCGGCGGCACCGTTGGGCTGGGCAACATTGCCCACGCCCACGTTGGGCACGGTGCCCACTCCGTTGCCCACGTTGCCCATGTTCACGCCTGCACCAGATACCCCGCCTACTTGTACCATCTGCTGTGGAGCTGGCATCGGAGGAGGAATCGGCGCAGGATGCTGTAGAGCAAAAAGAATACAATTTTAGTATCGTTCGAGCCGAGCCGTGTGCCAAATGGTATTTACTATCGGCAAAAATGACGAACTTCCATTTATTATTTTAATATTACTTTATTTTATTAATTTTCAAAAATCCTTCCTTACTGCTCACTGTCATTATATAAAGAACTTTTGATGTTTCTAGACCCAGTCGTGTAGGCGGTGCGTTGTCTGTCAGTGAATTAATTTAAGATTTTTACTAAGTAGATTATGTAGTAAATGCTCGTTTTTGTACCAAAGAGGTGTAAATACGAGCGTATTCCAAGAGAGAAAATCGATACTTACTACTTGATGAACGGTTGCACTGACATTGACAGCTATGGTTTGTGGATGCGCAACGTGTTGCGGCATCTGCGGGTGCTGTGCAAGCGCCGGGTGTTGCATCGGCTGGTGTTGCGGGTGCTGCATGGGTTGGGGATGTTGCTGCAACGGCTGCGGATGTTGTTGCATTGGCTGAGGATGTTGTTGCATCGGCTGTGGATGTTGCTGTAACGGCTGCGGATGCTGCTGCATTGGTTGTGGATGTTGTTGCATCGGTTGGGGAAGCTGTTGCATCGGCTGCGGATGTTGTTGCATTGGTTGCGGGTGTTGCTGCAATGGCTGGGGATGTTGTTGCAACGGCTGTGGGTGTTGCTGCAGCGGTGGGTGTTGTTGCAGCGGCTGATGTTGCAGCGGCGGATGTTGTTGGAGCGGTGGATGTTGTTGAAGCGGGGGGTGTTGTTGCAGGGGCGGGTGTTGTTGATGTTGCGGGAGTTGTTGCAGCGTGGGCGCGCCGGGCGGCGCCACGATGCCGCGCACGAAGTACGGCGGCAGCGCGTACTGCGGCGCGTGCGCCGGGCCCGTGCCGGTGTACTGCGGACAGAAATAACCTTTTGTTTCGAATACGATGTGTAGAGAATGAACAGTACTACGATAAGACTTATGCGCCTCGGCGATCTTCGTGTTTCCAAATTAGTAAGAATATAAAGCTAGCCCTCTTCTCCCTAGAAATTGTATTGACAAAACAAGATGGCGGCGTTAGTTAGGATTTCGGCCACGCGCCAAAAGGACCTTGTAGCGCTTTAGTGCTGTATGTGTTTTAGTTGTATACTTACCGGCAGCTGGTAGATAGCGGGCGGGTAAGGGTGATAGGTAAAGGGGTAAGGGATGGGGTAGGGTACGGGCACGGCGAGGGGCGGCGGCGCGGCGCGGTACTGCGGCTCGTCCAGTAAGGGTTCAGACTCCTCGTTGGCTTGGCGCAGATACAACTCGTGCCAATAGCGCGCTACCGTGTAGAGAACCTCCGGGTATACGCCGCCGCCTATAGCAAACAGAATTAATTTATAGTATTATACATAACGACTTATTTGTAGCCATATTGGCATCCTAAATAATAACTGTACACATGTCATTGTGAACAGAAGGTAAAAAAGTACTATATTTGACCGAGACCACTGTTCCGCGCCTTAAGAATTTGCGCGGCGAGACGGGGGACGGCAATACAGACCGCTCATTCGTCAACGCTCAGGGCACGCGGCGTTTCGCCCGCCGCTCTTTCTTCAACGCTGCCTGGGATATTTAAAAAAAAATCCGCAGCGCTGGTATTCTGACAGATCGGGTAGATACTAGATCGCTACCTAAACATTCTGATCCCGAACTATAATTAATTTCACTTGTAATAAATATAAACAAAAATGAAGAAAGAATAAAAATACATTTATTTGCGGTAAACACAGGTTGGGGTTATATTATTATTAATTAGCCTGTATTGTCCCACTGCAGGGCAAAGGCCTCCCTCTCCCTCTTCCACACAATTCTGTCTGTTGCTAGTATCGGCCAGTCTTTCGGTAAGAGTCAAATTCGTTCGGGGTTATATTGTTGGTAGTTATTTTAGTTATAGTTAATTTTTAAGCACTAATACACCACGAATACACCTTTTGTAAACGTTTTTAAATAAAAACATTATTATTATACCTTTAGCAGCAGCTTCAACAGTGAGGCAGGCTCGCTCAAGCATGGCGTCGCTCTGCTCTTTACACTGTAGTACAGCGCGTTGTATCTCGTTGTAGTTGAGAGCGTGGGCGTGAGGTAGCACGGACAGCGCTAGCTCTGCCGCCGCTCGGACTGTCGGCACGTCACGACCAGAGGATGCCTGGCAGAAGAATACATTATTAAAAAATAATACAAACATAACATAACATCACGCCTGTAATCCAAGAAGGTTTTAGTAGAGAGAGCTGTACATAAACAATAGTACACCCACATTTCACCAGTTCAATCCCGAAAACATACCACTAAAAAGAAGCCAAATGCGAACTCGTACACTAAGGCCAAGAACGCACTGCCGCAATGCGGCGAGTCGGTGCGGCATGCCGCACATCTATTTTATATGAAATTGTATGATTCCAACGCACTGATTTGCGGCCAGCCGTCAACTGCTCCGGTTAGCTCGAGATAGAATTGAAGGGCGGTATTGAACCTTATACAATACCTTAATATTATTCTGTACCCTCACCGCATGTGGCTAGCCGGTAGTGCGTTCTTGGCCTTAGTCCTTTGGTTTGGAATTTTTGGAGTGAAAACTTATTTAGGATAATTGAGCGATTTTTGGTAGGGGAAAATTGTATGGGTTCGCGTCTCCGACATACTATTTGCGTTTAATACTTTTTTTCCCACTTTTCGGGCGCCGTACCTCAAAAGGAAAAAACGGGTTCCTTATTAGGATCACTTCCTTTTCCGTCTGTCCGTCCGTCAAAACACTTTTTCTCAGGAACGCGTGGAGGTATCAAATTGAAATTAATATCAAATACGTAGGGTCCCTTGAAGCTCTAAAAAGAGAAGGAAAACCAAAGAAACGATGGATGGACTGTGTGAATGATGATATGGCTAAAAAGGAAGTGACTACCGATACAAAAACGAATAGAGAAGTATAGTAGGGACATGTTGCGCCGACCTAATAAAAATAAATTGGGATAAGGGCAGGAGAATGATGATATCTCATGAAAACGCAAATAATTACACAATCTGTGAAAATTTTAACTGACTAACTGTTGCGGTTCTAAAGATAGTCTTTAGAAAAGCAGACAGTAACAGGGTCCCTGACATCCTTTGGGTACAAAACGAAATTAGACAAATGATGGCTTGCGGTTTCTAAAAACATTATCTTCAAGCTAGCCTCTAACAAACAAAATCTGTTCTATCCTCAAAATATAAAACATTTAAGTGAGAAGTAAAATTATTTTCTTACCTTATCGGCAATACTAGCGGCTTCGGGAGGCGTTAAATGACCTTCCCATGCGTCAATAAGGAATAATATAGCAGGTGCGCCAATGTCCATAGCTTGACCTATAAAAACAAATAAAGAATTACAACCAAAACTTAAATACGTATAGTTTATTTATTTAAAAGGGCCGATTTTTCCAGCGTCAGATGTCTTTTATCCGTGGTATAAAATTGATGTTTGACGGTTTGTATAGAAAAATTGTCGAGCATTCATTTCCTTGGACAAAGATTTCTGGCGTTGGAAAATCGGCCCTCAATAAATAATATTTGATATGAACTTGCCTGTAATCCAACTGACGTGTGACGAATACGTGCGACTCAACCAGTTAGCGCTCACGCAGTTGTGCAAGCCGAGTGCGTAAAGTCCCAATTGAAATGCCGCCATGTGTAACCCTCTGAAATAAAAATAAAATTATTATATTTATTGAAGTACGCAGACACTGCACTGCGAATTTCTTTTGAATAATTAGAATGCTAGGAGCATTCTAATTATTCAAATACAAAATTTCAAATTCAGTAGGTAACCTACCCACAACCCTGATATACTGAATGATGCATTCTATAGCCTCAGGTGTGTCCAAACATTGAGCGGCAAGAGCCCGGCAGCAACACGCGGCGTTTGCAGGACACATTTCTACCGCGCTCTAGTTAGGACCAAACCGACGAATGTTTGCGCGGCAGTACTGCGCGGCACATCTGAGACACGCCGCGCACGTCAGTTGGCAATATTGCTGCTTAGCCTTAATACGTCCGCAGAAATACTTCCAGACAAAATTAGTGACGATTTTTTCCTAAAAATGTTTGTGCGCGGCTGGTAGACAGAAGCGTTCGCGCGCGGCAGTCGAACACAGCGCGGCAGCCGCGCACGATTGCCGCTCAATGCAGATTATTCCTGATGAACGGCTATCACTAAAATAACCGTGGCTTCTTACCACGACTGTGGTTATTGGGACCATATAAGCTGCAGATTAGGTTATGTAGGACTACGTCAACAAAATGTCCTACCTATGGGGTCCATGATGTTCCCTGGCACATGAAGGCTGTGTGAAGAGGCTGGTGCTCGAAGATCCGCCTGCTTTGAACAGCACGGACTTGGCCAGCTCGAACATGAAGTGGGCTGACGCTTCCGACGGCTGGTTCGGCACAGAGGGATACAGGCGTTTTCCTTTATACCTGCATTATAATGGAAAAATGGTATGTTGTGTAAAAGCTAAATAGTATGGGGCTGATTTATAAGCGTTGCTTAAAGTTAAGAGATGTTAAAACGTCACAAATGTTTGGGTCATCAGTCGATAGTCATTACTTAACTTTAAGCAACGTTTGCCAATAAACCCCTGTATTTCAATCGAACAGCGAGACCTTTCGAAATTATACATCACCGAGCTTCAGCAAAGATTGTTTACATGTAACATTCTCAAATAAAATAAAAATATGCGGGGCAGTCTTTGGTTACTGCCGATAGAAGTGAAAACTAAGTAACGCCATCTAACGAAAATGTCAGGAATTTATGTGGCTTGCTGTCAGTACAAGACGTCTTACGAATTTTCGAACAGGGCACGTGTCCTGACGCGAGTTAAACATTTTTTACCCATCCCAAAAAAAGTGCACAACGCCGCTAAAGAAGTTTTCACTTCAAAAAAAAGATTGTTTAACTCATTTGTTGTCGACAAATCCAGATAACAGAAAGCTATAATAACCTGGAATCCTTGGCCCTTGAGATCGGCGTGTGTGTGGTGGTAGCGTGCGGCGCGGGATGCGACGAGTGGGACGCGTGTGACGTATGCGACGCGTGCGATGCGTGGGATGCGTGCGACGCGTGAGATGCGTGCGACGCGTGGGATGCGTGGGACGCGTGTGCCGCGTGCGACGCGTGCGCGGGCGGCGACGCCCCGCCCTCGGACACCACTAATCGCTCCACCTCCCCGCTCAAGTTCACCGCCTGCACACGCCAGTCATTCGTTCCGAATTGCGTGCTTATCTACAGACGTCACTTGATTAATTAGTAAAGCGAGACACGTTTTTTGTAATACACAATATAGGTGCATAAGCGTTTGCTTGCCACACAACAGAATGATTTCTCATTATTTTTAAGATTACAACAGACACAAGTACATTTTGTCATGATATAATATGGTGCTGCTACTTTTTACGTTTTCCTTATCATCGATCTTGAACAAAAGATATAGATGTGGGACAAAAACATATACCTATTTTCAAGTTACATTGTGAAAACAAACAAATGTCGAGTATTGTTATCGAGTAAAACTAAATATTTCTCCATAATATCGCACTTACCCAATTTGCGATGAATATACTTGGGGCTATGAAGCGAAACTTTTGTCATTGGTAACAGAGAGAATGACTAGTATTGCTTCGACTTGCGCAATTTTTCTGTTGTTTCGCCACGTATATTATTATATGGTCGACCAAGAAAGTATCATCTATTACTAAGGTTGAGGAGGCAATCAATTCCGTTGGCCAATAATGCATTAAATTGGACAGTATTGTCTGATTATTTCAGGAGGTGAAAATAGACGTTATTTTGTTTTAACCTCCGAGTTTGTTTCGATGTTTCTTCTCAGTCATTATCATTTCATCTGCTTAGCCTTTTCCTATTTTTAGAGTCGGCTACCAGTCTTAACTGAATGCTGCTACTTTGCATGAAGCGACTGCCTATCTGAGCTCAATAACCCAGGTTCCCAGACTTTCTGACTACCCGACTGTCAAAGAGGAGGAGATCTCGATATGTAATGGATGGCCATCCATCAACGGACCGACCTCGGTAATCGCAACGATGAGAGGGCTCATCAAAAAAGAAATCAGAATATCATCTATCATTAAATACGTAGGTAATGAACATGTTATTATATACCTGCGGTGGCATGATGTTGGTTGGTTGCGGGTACGGTTGCGGGTGCGGCTGCGGGTGCGGCTGCGGGTGCGGCGCGTACGTCGGGTGCGCGGACACGTCGGCTCGATACGCGGCAAGGCGAGGGTTGTTCATGTAGTACAGGCTCACCATCGGACTCTTTGTCAGCTGATGGATTTCGCGGTCTAAGAGCTGAATAAAGAATAGCCAGTTAGAATATTTTACAGTTTTTACATTTAATTTTAGAATAATTGTAATTTAACAATACTGACATCTGTGAAGGAAAGCATCGTGAGGTAACCTGGACTTTATAGTTAACTAGCTTCTGCCCGCGACTTCGTCCGCGTGGACTAGTTACTTTGGGCTAACGCTAACTTTAACCCGCGACTGAATTACCCTAAAATACTACATAATCAAATAATGTATCTTTTTAGATAAGGAAATTAACAAAAACAACTAAATTAAAACAAAACTTATTATTACTAACTTATTCATCTAAAAAGTATTTATACGATGATATTTTGGAAAAACAAATTTAAAAAGTAGTTCGCTGAGCACAACCGTTTCGAAGGCTGGTTTTTGAGTCACGCTGACCGTCGGCGCTGACAGCCGAAACGTATAAACTTCAGCTGTCAGCACTGAGCGGTTGGCGTAATTTCATAGAATACTAAACTTTATATATGTTACCGGCCAAACCCGATTTCAGGACAAACTAGTTTAGCCTAGGCTAAACTAGTTCTTCCTATACGCGATAGGATTAACTAGTATAGCCTAGGCTAAACTAGTTTGTCCTAAGCCCGATAGGATAAACCAGTTTAGGCTAGGCCAAACTATTTGATCCTGATATAAATACGCACACTCTAGGATAAACTGGTATGGCCTAGTCCAAACAGTATAAAAATTAAGCCGAGTCGAAAGTACAGTACGGCCGTTATAAGTTGGCGAGTGTGAAGTTAGGCTCTGCGAATTTTGGCGCTTTAAATAACGTACGAAAATAAAGGTTTTAAAAAAATGTATGCCAATAACTGTTTTTAACAGCAATAAGAACTGCAAATTGCATTTATTTTTTTTAAACCTTTATTTTTGTACGATATTTCAAGCGCCAGAATTCGCAGAGGCTAACTTCACACTCGCCAACTTATAACGGCCGTACTGTAGGTTTGAGCAAACATGTCAGGACTTGTACATGCGGGAATGCCCCGAGCGCCCCGCGCCGCTCCTCGCTCGCCATTCGTCGTGTCGTTTTAAACGCATTTTGCGTCTAGCTGCCAGCCGTGCCGCCGCGCGCCGTGCGTAACGTATTCGCCCCGAACGTCCCGCGCCTAGTTACGTATTTAGTTAATAACTGTAGTTTTAAATTAAAAGTTTAAGTATTACACTACATTATAAAGTTTTCTTCTTTTTCAATATGAATGAACCTACGTCAAGTCGACAAGCCGATCAGAAACAATGGAGGGAAAAGTTTTTGACAGAAATTTTACATAGTGTAAGTAAAAAGTCTTCTCATTATAATGTGCTATCATCAGAGCAATATTTGGAACTCGTTGAACAAGTTGAAGATGCAGAAAAATCTGAAAAAAAGACACCATTACAACAAAGAAGATTGAATCGATTTGCTGTGCTAGAAATTGGGGACGTGAAAAAACTGATTGCGCGGAGTGAAGGTAATATAAAATACTATCTTTGAAGAAAATGAAAGCTATTTCTGACAAGTCTCATCCACCTGCCAACATTGGAGATAATGTGACTATACCGATTCCAGATGTTGACAAAGGCAAAGGTGATCTCAGAAACATTATTGGAGTTATTCTTCAGAAAAATGACGAAGGTTTTTACAAAGTTGGCACCAAACATGGTGTACTTCAGAAACTATATTGCAGGTTTAATTTTTTCTCACTTAATTACTTATCTATCTTTCTGGAGCATTAATGATATTCTAAAGTAGCTAATATTTTTTTTTTTCAGATCAGAATTCGGCATTTGCAGTCAAACTTTTTTAGAAATAGCAGATGTAAACCAAGACTCTGAAATATCGTTACGGGCTGCAGCTACGAAACATTCAGTTGGATCAGGTCAAGGTTTTGTGAGATGCAGCTGCAACAAAAACTGTTCCACAAACAGATGCCAGTGCAAGAAGGCAATGATACTCTGCAATTAATATATATATTATTCTTGCATTATTATAATTATGTTGTGCTGTGTGTCTTTAAGTCTGTGCTAAATAAATGTATTTTCTTTCTTTCTTTCTTTCTTTCAATTCTAAGTGCCACCAAAGCAACCCATGTAAAAATAAATAACAATTTTAATAATTGACATAATATGATTTTTGCTTCTATTAAAAAACAGTATTATTTGTTATAGTATGATTGTTTGTATTGCCAATTATTATTCATAACTTGTAGTGACGAATCATTATGGTTTTAAATTAGTAACAATTTAAATAATAATTGCTTCTTTTAAAAAAACTTATTATTTGTTATAGTAAGATTGTTCGTATTACCAAATTAACCATAACTTTTAACGACGAATTATTATAGTTAAATAAAAATGATTATTTTTCCAATTACGGAGTATTTTATTCAGTTTATCTATTTATTTTGACTTTCTAAATACATATATTAGAATGTTTAGACTAGGCCATACCAGTTTATCCTAGAGTGTGCGTATTTATATCAGGATCAACTAGTTTGGCCTAGCCGAAACTGGTTTATCCTATCGGGCTTAGGATAAACTAGTTTAGCCTAGGCTATACTAGTTAATCCTATCGCGTATAGGAAGAACTAGTTTAGCCTAGGCTAAACTAGTTTGTCCTGAAATCGGGTTTGGCCGGTAACATATACATTGTCTTATCAGCGCCGACGACGGTCAGCGTGAGAGGAAAACCAGCCTAAGGAGCTGACTCAGCCAACCACGCGTCTGAGCTGCGCGGCATGGTATTTCGCAGAGCTAACTGGGGCCACCGCCCTTCCCCCTCATGACTGCCTTACATAACATACATAATCAGCCTATTACTTACTGTTCCCACTGCTGGGACACAGGGCTCCTCTCTATGTGAGGGAGTGGGCTGTAATCCACCACGCGGGCCCAGTGCGGGTTGGTAGATGTCACATGTCTTCCAATTTTTGGTTCTAAGACATGCCGGTTTCCTCACTATGTTTTCCTTCACCGTTTTGAGAGCAGTGGTGATGAAATTATTTACACAAAGTAAAGCGCCTGCTGGGGTTCGAACCCACGACCTACAACTCGTAAGTCGGGGCCGATGATACCACTGAGCCACCACTGCTCCTGTTGCCATCATAAATGCGCGCGTAGTACTTGATCATTATTTTGCTGCGATGTTATTTTAAAACTGCGATATCTCCTAAGATATTCATTGAAATCGAATGATGTAAAGAGCAATTTTGTTTTAAATTAAATACTTGTCATGAATAACGTATTTATTTGGATAAGGATTAATTGCATTATTTTAGAACAAAGGAGATTGCCTAGGTTTGGACCAAGTGCTGCCTAGGAATGTGAGTTGGTCTAGTGGTACTGTAGCATACACATGAACTATAAAAAAATTAAAAAAAAAAAATTGGTCCCTGGAAAAATAAATAAATCCAGTTTTTGTGATAATGACTAATCTTGCATTAAACAACGTTTTTGATATATTTTTTCTCAAAAATGTATTTATAAATACCCCCCTATACTCCCTTATGGACCCAGCATCCGCGCCCCCAGCCCCCCCCGCCCGTGCCGTTAGCGAGCGTTCGCCTAATTTTAATTTAGAATAGTTTATGCCCCTGGATGGAGACTTTTAGTGTAGTAGCTAAAGGCAGCCACAGGAAAGTTCGGTTAACCAGCCACGACCTTAGTGGTCAGCTGCGAGATGCCAGAATTAAAAAAAAAACCGACTACTTTTTGCTATCTTACGTCACTTGTGATCCATTTTGGTGATCCATAGCCTTCATCATTGCTCTTTGGGTGACTTTTAGCCTTATGATAAGGCCCATTGTGAGCGACCACGTTTCAGTGCCATAAGTCATCACTGGCAACACGCACTGGTCAAAGACTTTCGTCTTGAGACACTGTGGTATGTGGGACGAGAAGATATTGCGTAGCTTCCCGAACGCTGCCCAGCCGAGTCGGATTCGACGATTGACCTCTTTCTCGAAGTTGGACCTACCTAGCTGGACAGTTTGTCCTAGGTAAACATACTCGTCTACAACTTCGAGCGTAGCGTTTCCGATCTTTATGAAAGTGGGTGTTACATGGGCATTTGACATGACCTTTGTCTTTTCCATGTTCATTTTAAGACCTACACTTTTGGAGCCTCTACTGAGGTCATCAAGCATTATACTGAGGTCCTAAATGGCCTCAGCCATGATAACTATGTCGTCGGCAAACCGAAGGTTAGTGATATACTCGCCATTGATGTTGATGCCTAGCCCTTTCCAGTCCAGAACCTTGAAGACATCCTCCAGTGCAGCGGTGAATAATTTCGGAGAGATAACGTCTCCTTGTCTCACACCTCGCTGCAGAAGGATAGGTTTCGAGGTCTGGTCGTAGAGTCGGACTGACATACTCACACACCTTTTTAAAGAAGAGTACTACCACACCTCTGTTCCATGCGTGTGGTGTTTTACCCCGAGTATGACGGAATCAAACAGCTTCTCGAGAGCCTTAAGAACGGGTTTCCCACCGGCCTTTAGGAGTTCCGCCGTAATTCCGTCATCACCGCCGCGCCTTGTTGTTTTTAAGCTGCTTTAGAGCCATTCTAATCTCGTACAAGCTGACGTCCGGAATATCTTCGGTATAGTGTCGGGTTAATCTAGCTCTTGGGTCGTTTGCCACATTCGTAACGGGGTTACTGGTTGACGTGTATAACTGTCCATAGAACCTCTCAATAGTTCAAGTTTGGCGGATACGATCCTGCCATCATCGGTCTTTAGTTTTGCAAGCTGGCTCTGCCCAATATCGCATCCTTAATGCGGTCTGCACTAAAGCGGTGAAGGTCGCTTTTCAAGGACTTAGAGATCCGTCTATTGAGCTGCCGGTAGTTGACCGCATCGTCTAAAGATTGGAGGATCATCTCGCGCCTCTCCTTCATGAGCTGAATAGTAGGATCAGAGAGCTTCTTGTTTCCATTTGTACGACGGGTCTTAAAGATCTTGGACCCGACCGTATGGACAGTTTCCACGAACCCATCGTTAAAATCGTCCACGGAGCTCCCTAGGCACTCGAAACGATTCTGAAGTTCGAGCTGAAAGCTCTCGGGGTTTTGGACTTGGATTGGTGCTGGACGGAGCGTAGACTTCATCAGTCGAGATCTTTCCAGCTTGATAATTAAGTTCAATGTGCCTCTTACCATACGGTCATCGCTTCCGGTTTTCACCAAGTTGATCACAGAGACATCATTGAATACTTGCTTCTTCGTCGACATAATGAAGTCAATCTCATTTTTTGTTGCCCCATCAGGGCTCTGCCAGGTCCACTTTCTGTGCTCACGTTTTTTGAAGAAGGAATTCATCATAAAGAGGCCTTCCTTCTCCATAAAACTGGCCAGTAGGTTACCCCGGTGGTTCCGACGTCCAACTCCAACTACAACATCAAAATACAATTACTACAATTATAATTGGATGCACAATAACTGTTTAATACTTGATTTTGTACATTTGTTGCTACTAAGTTAATTTTTTCCAATAAAAATATTCAAAACAAGAGACTGTTTTTCTTTGGACTCCTGGGATAGATTTTTATGCGCTTTGAAATACAGGTTAGTGATGGTCTGAGGAACAAAATGCACTATGTGAGTATTCTAGGCAGCACTTGGTCCAACTTCCATACAAAATTAGGCAATGTCTTTTGGTTAGCATAAAAACGGTTATAGTGAGCCAACCTTAAAAGATAGACATATGCTATCGCGGACTTTTTTTGAGAACTTTTAAAGGGGAACAATTCTATCATACATAATTTTTGCGAAACTTTCACCGATTACGCAGCGCAAGCAGCGGAAGCTCTCAAAATGAAAACAAAAACCCCGATTTTGAAACATTCTTCATTGGTGCTCCGCTCCTATTGGTCTTAGCGTGATGATATATAGCCTATAGCCTTCCTCGATAAATGGACTATCTAACACTGTAAGAATTTTTCAAATCGGACCAGTGGTTCCTGAGATTAGCGCGTTCAAGTAAACAAACAAACATAAGCTCTTCAGCTTTATAATATTAGTATAGATATAAGTTTGAAATCGCCAACCCGTTTTGAGCAAGCCTAGTAATCAATGCTCGCGGCTTTTCTGTATGAGAAGAGGCGTTTGCCCTGCAGTGGGACTAACCTGGTATTATAAACCTTATGACAATGTGTTTAAAAGTGATATGACGCGGGCTCTTGATTTGCAGCGCCATTATTAAAAGTAATGACAATATGGTAGATGAATAGCGAATAAGATCTTCGCGTGTATCTTTTATAAGATTAACGATTAGGAAAGATCGGAGTTTCTATTTTACTGAATACCAATAATACTGAAGAAAATCATATATCTCCTTTTAGTTGCCAAGTCTTTGGCTTACTTACTTTATTCATAATCCTGGCCAGGTTTACGGGATTGTCCTTGTAGAAAGACAATAGAGTGAGAGACAACTCTCCACGCTGCCGTCTCGTTCCCTCGCACAGTAACGGATGTTCTGCTTCAGAAACGTTGGCTTTTAACCCTAAAGCAGCAACTGCCGCTTCGAAGCCTAAAGTCTCGTCATTTGGCGATCTTGCCTAAAGAAAAATATTTCGGGATTAGTTTTTATTTAAAAAATTACTAACTATTAGAGTCCAACTGAATTTCGTTTCGGTTATCGGCAATTTTTTTTTAAATCAATAATGTGCCCTCAATTCAATACATTCAAATTTGAGTCCGACCGAAGGTTCTGTTTCGGTCAGTTTCGTCAATAAAATCAGGTTTCAGGTCGATTGAAACTGGCGTATGGTGTTCGCTGTTAATTTCGATAGAATACGAACGACTTACTAGACAGTCACGTTTTCACCCTTTGTTTAAAACCCAAAAAAATAAATGTTTATTATGAATAGAAGTCATTTATAGGTTCGTAGCAGAGAGAGATTTATTCGCTTCTCTGGAAAAATGATACAAGCTCTAAAGGCAACAGCAGATCTGAATGACTCTGCAGAAAATATCAATTTATTTTCGGTCAGACTCTACTATCTGAAGAGTAAAACTTACAGGATGTTTATTCTCTTTATCATTAGCTGATAAAACGAGAACATCGAAAAGGAAGCTCGCCAATGCAATAGGTAACAGCGCCGGTCCACGGTTCCTATAAATCACAAAGAGCACGAATAATGTTAATTATCGAACTTGATAGTTCCTTAATTGAAAACGTAGTACTTATGAGAAAACACTTGACTCAAAGTAATTTCACGTGGCGAAAAGTTTCTCGTGTTTCATTGTAAATACAATAAAGAATGCTTGATAACTTAACTTAGACAAATCAAGAACAAGCAATGTTTGTATTGTATTGTAAATAGCAGAATAATTAATTTCTAACCTCAATGTACCGTCGCGCAGTTGCTCGGCCTTTTCACGGGCTAACGCCAACTGTTCGGCACCTGTAGGAAGCTTCTTCAATAGAGAAACTAATTCCGTCTCTTGATTGTTGAGTTTCACCTCCAAGGCTTTAGTACTAGCCGGCGGACGCGCCATCTCGAGAGCAAACAGACCTATGCGGAACGCAAGCTCGTGATGTTCGCTGAATTCTGCTAGCACCTAGTAACATGGGGTACAGATAAAATTTATGATTAAAATTTTCAAGGTATTGAGTAACTTTTCAGTTTTATGAGGGGAGCATCTCGGGCTCTACCACGGACTTTTAAAACTCATTATGTACCCTCCATTTCAGCACTTAAATTGAACCACATATCCTGCTAAAATGTTAACATAGTTTAGTACGAATGAACAGTGCAAAACCAGCACCAAAATTGTCTGGTGGTAAGAGTTCAGGGTAATAATTTGTCCCCCTGAAAATGTACTCACAGTGCCGAGGAAGGCGCACTTCGAGAGCGTGGCGGAAGCGAGACATAAGAGGCGATGCGTGGCCAGTCTAGGGCTGAACGTATGCCGTGTTCTCGGCCGGCTCGGGTCGGGCGCGTCATACGGGCCGCGCTGCGAGGCGCCCTGCGCGGCTGGCCGCGCCACCGTCTAAACGGGTACAAGTTTTAGGAAAGAGAAAATGTTTTCGTCGGGTACTCACGTCGTAGAAGGTGCAATTTGCGAGCGTGGCGGACGACACACAAGAGGCGGTGCAAGGCGGTGCACTGTCTAGGGCCGGGCGGGTGTCGTCTCGCGCGGCGGCCGCGGCTCATAGAGACAGACGACAGACGCATACTCACGGTGCAGAGGAAGGCGCACTTGGCGAGCGTGGCGGACGCCAGGCACGACAGGCGGTGCGACGCGGCGCACAGGCGCGGGCCGCCCGCGTGGCGCCGCCGCGCGCGCCGCGGGTCGGGCGCGGGCGGCGGCGCGGCGCCCAGCGCGGGCGGCCGCGCCAGCAGCTCGGCCGCCAGGCGCGCGCCCAGCGCGCACGCCTCGCGCGCGTGGCCGTGCGCGTGCAGCCCCTCGGCGCGCGCGAACGAGCCCTCCCAGCCGCACGCCCAGCCCACGGCGCAGCCGCTGCCCGACGCCATCCCCTGAGGGAGCGCACGATTCTTACTTAGTGCCTCTGAATTTGCTGGCTTTGAAAGATCCTAGGCAACTATTTATCTAAATGCATTGCACTTAGATACAAAACCAAAACAAATTAATGTAAACACAAGACACAACAACCGAATAAGAACCTATACCTGTCAACTTTTATTATTTAAAATTAATGTACAATGTATTTATAACATACACATTTTTTTTTTAAACTTACTGTGCTAGTTCCTTCGCCTGCCACCGCGCGCCTGGCGGCAGCAGTGTCATAGAAGTACAAGTTACAATCGTCGTCCGACACCGACTCGTCATTGGACACGCGGCGCTGAGCATCGTCAGACGATATGGGGGGAGAACTCGACTCTTGAGAATCCGTCTCGCCACCACTCTGCTGGAGAATTTCTTCTTCGTTCTCGCAGAAACCTTTCGAGTGCGAAAAGCAACGCATAATTAAAATTAAAATAAAATTTATTGTTTAAAAATTGCACAACATACATTAATACACTGGTCCTCACACTTGGATTCCCTGTGTCGTGAGTATTAGGAATTATCGACTGCACATAATACACGTCTTTATTTCACATGTTATTTAGAAAATAAAAAGTAATAATTACCTTCAGACGAGACACTCGAATGGTTACCGTCACTTGGTCCTTGATCGCGCGGAGGATCACTCGGTCCTTCTTCAGCACCACAAGGCTACACCCATGATTATTATTAAATATACTATTCAAACAACATTTTAAAATGCTTGTTATACTTCAGAACACAAATACCTGATTTGATGGCCCAGGAACAGCTAAGTCGGCGGTCATGTGCCTATGAATACGATGTAGTGCAGGATCAGGGTTCGTTAGTCTGTAGCTTAGTGACATTTCGTTGTTCAACACTGCTTTAGACGAATTTACCTGAAACACTCTCATGATTACACAAAAAAAAACTAAGGTAAATAATTATATAAGTGCCCAAAATATTTTTCGCCTATAGAGATCAATGCCATAAAAGGATGCGTATCTTCCTAAATCTGCCAAACAACATATCAGTAAGACAGTTAGCCTGTGTATCCACCAGAGATGAGCGAGGATGCGTAGAGAGGAATGTCCGTAAAACTAACCAATAACAACGCTAACTTAGCTCAAACTATGACAGGGAAGCAATGTTAATGGTTAGTTTCACACCCATCCCCCGGTACGCATCCTCGCTCATATCAGGTAGAAACGCAGCCTTTAGCTACGGTTTCCTATAAGAGCAGTGGCCGCCACGTAACAAGCGCAGTGATGGCCGCCATGAAAATGATGGCAGCAAGAATTGACTTTACGGTGTTAAAAAACGCTCTCTAGGTAAATAACATACATAATCAGCCTATTAATGTTCCCACTGCTGGGACACCGGCCTTCTCTCTGTGAGAGGGACTGGGCCGTTATCTACCACGCGGGCCCAGTGCGGGTTGGTAGATGTCACATGTCTTCGAATTTTTGGTTCTAAGACATGCCGGTTTCCTCACGAGGTCGCCGGGGCCGATACCACTGGGCCAACACTACTCTCCAAACTGTCTAGATAAATACACTGACTAATTTCATAAATAACATTTCAGTGACTTCATACGACCGTAAATTGTGGACGTTATATGACGGCCACCGCAGTCTTAAGAAACCCTAGCTTCACAGAAACCACGTACCTGATGCACACTATCATTCTGCTTATCAGCATGCCTGAAGATAGTGAAAGGACTGTGATACAGTGGGTTCAAGTCCTTAGTGTATGTTACTCCGGGTATCTGATAGTCGTCCCACTCTAGGAAGCAAGCCTCCATGGCAGGGTGAAATCCTGGGAACACCTCATTCTCGCTGATGCCATTGATGTATGGAGAATGTGAGTGTGAACGTGACGTATGCCGAGTGTGTGACGTCGAACTTGTTGTTATGTGACTGTTGCGGTTTTTTGCCACCTGTTTGAAAATTATATATATAAAGTTTAAATATGATAACGATATGGCAGTTGGCTGTGTGTGTTAGAGTGTATTTTAAAGTACAAGTCTGATGAATATCCAAGTCTTTTTCAGAGGATTATTATTTGTTAGCAAAATCAACCACCTTAACACCAAAATTAACCAATCGAATCGCACCTCTGGAGCGGAGTTTTGATTCTATTGGTTAATATTGACACATCTCTGCTCCTCTCCTCTCCACTCCGCTCCGGTGGACAGGCAAGGAAAGTGGGCAACGTCGCTAATAGATATCACATATATCGCTGTTTTGATTCATTTGGCAATATTACTGTATGAAAATATGCAATATGGGTAACTAGTGAACTAAAATATTGATTATGAAATGCAATAATTAATATCGTAACTACGAATATTGTTCGATGTAAAAAAAGTATTTCGAAACTTTCCAAATGCCTTTTTAACAGCTAAAACAGTTACAACATGAAATTCAGTGTTAATTCATTATTACCAACTTTTAGAATGAATGGTCATAAGTTTCCATACGATTAAACAAGCCTTTCCATAGGATTTAAAAAATGCATGGAGATAGTGTAAATAATACTACTACTACTACTTGGTGTATTTCAGTATTCTGCAGTTCAATCTTACCTTATCAAGTACTTTCATGTGCCACTGAGCGAACTGCTCGTGAAGCGTATCGCGTTCATGAGGTGCTAGGGCCGGATTCAAAGCGGCTAAACGCCACAACACAACCACCTGTTTGCAAAGAAAAAAAAAATGTAAACCAGAGACTTTCTTGCAAAGCACATGAGATGACTTATGTTGACCAACAGTTGGCTGCAAGTAGAGTTATATTGTGGCCAAAACACGATGGCTAAAACATTTTTTTTTCTTGATCTAATAATGCTATCACAATTCAATTGTTGGTTCTAATGCTACGGCTACACTGGTACGTTATCGCGAAGTTTACTTCGTCCGCACTCTGTTGCTCAGCGAGACGTCGAGTGGTGTGCGAGGGAGAGCGCGCGAAGTAAAGTTCGCGATAACGCGACAGTGTAGCCCCAGGGTCAGAAAAAAATTACTACCGAAGAGTCAATCTGATTATAAAGGTTATACTTTACAGTCTCTATGGAGATTTTTTACAGTCTGCACCATTCAATAACTGAACATATTGAAGAACAAATTGCACTATTTCCTTACCTCATCACACAGAGAGGAGCAGGCGTGTTGCGCAGCGGAGTTGCCTCCACTGCCGCCGTGTTTGCCGCCGCCGCCGGGACTACCCCATGCCACTAGAGCAGCCTTAGTCGTGTACCACCAGACTATAATCTAAGTACGGATAAATAGGTATTGAAGTTCATGGATGTAAGAAAATTGAGTTTTCCAGTCGAAAGATTGTGGTACTGAAGCCTTCAAACGTAAAAGAATGAACAGGCTTTTCAAAATTGTCAGATCAACCATGAAAATTAAACTATATTTCAATGACAATAGGTTAAAGGGGGATAAAGTTAAATGGTCTTCGTTTTTCTCATTATTTAGAATAGCCTTTTCGTCCCTACATTTTGATGCTGACTGTACAAACAAAGATATCGTAATAAAATGTTTAGTATTACTATGGTACTACTAAACACACAAGAGGCCCCAAATCTTACCTGTTCACAGGCCATGACCTCTTCGGTAATAATTTCCAGTAGAGGTATGGCGTTTCTATCGTTTCTCTTAAACATCTCTCTGACGATAGAGAGTAGGTTCCACATGCCTTCCGGCTCCCTGCCTCGAAGCGGCCTCAGCAGCGACGACCATTCTGCAGCGGCAGGAGGCGCGCTTGTACTTAGGTAGTTGACGTCACTGTATAATTTTTAGATGTTGTCAATCAACATTAGAGCTTCATGTTAATGAAAATGTAACTCGAAAGGCTTATTCTGAGCATTTACGAAATTTCTTGACAAGTGTCACATCAAGAGAGGACAAGAAATAAAGATTATGAAAGCAGTATGTTTGGTTTTTGTTTTCTTTGAATTAGCCAGAACTAGTATGGCGAGGTGTAGAAAAAATTATAGGGATTGGAATCTAGGTGCATAAGTAATTGTTATTTGCTCTACTAGATTTTTTATAGATTCTTAATTATGTGGAAGAACTTAAAAACCACAAGCTTTATTAAACAAACAAAATTACCTAAATACAATAGGCGTCGGCACACAAAACTTGACTAATATCTTGTTGATATTGTTGTGCAAGGTCTTCTCATCAAGGAACCAAGAGGTGTACTCGTAAGCAGACGCGCCCGCGGTAGGGTCCGGGGCTCCACACGTCGTGTTGATCGGGTTTGGTTGAGCTGACAGCAGTTCGTCAAGGATACGTTGAGCTGTCGGTAGAACTTGCCGCGGCAACTCCGATATCAAGTACTGTGCGAACTTCTGCAGTTGATCTCTTCGCAGTCTCTGCAGTGATTCTGATACTGGCGCTCTGAGACATACTTGTGTTGGCTAGAAGAGATTTATACTGGTTAATTAATTGATTCAAATAATTAATTATAAAGGACTGCATTACTTCTATAATTAGACGATTATTCATGCAATTAAACCAACAGACATTCCAACTTTCCTTAATAGTGACTTGAAATAAAACTGACTCATTTTGAAATATTTCTTTTTACACTAACTCACAATTCTTTTAGTATTAGGAAATAGAAATGCCCTTTCAATAACAAAAAAACCTGCTTGCTGCTTTGCCAAAGTTTTGATTTGACTAGTTGGCAAGGTACAAACTATATAGTTACTAGTTAGTCATTTCAGATGAGTAACATCTCATCTATAAATAGTCAGATCTCTACATGTGGTAGACTATTGACTTTGTCAGTAAAGTATCCAAGGCTCAAAGGATTTATATTTAAATGAACCATATAAATGGACTTACTTATAAAATCTTAGAATTTAACCTGTTTCCTATGGATAAGAACCCAACAAAAATAAATGTTAAGTCATTTTAAATTATTCACTTCACAAAAATTTCTTGTGGGATATTATTTATTGACTATTTATGCTGCTCTGTTATGAGCTAGTTCCATCTGAACATGAAATCATTTACCCGCCAATCTAATAACAAAGCAGTTGAGCTATAATTTTCTGAAGCTAAAATAACAATGATCAGGGCAATAAATTAATTAACAAGTGTAAAATGAACTTTTATTGTTTAGCTATACAACAAATGAAATTTTAAATTCAGCATGGAATTAACTAATTCCCAAAAACTCACAAGATGTATCCTGTAGAGGCAGACAGCAACAATGTGTGAACACCAGTGAGCCGTTGAGGAACAAGTGCAGTTGCACGATGATATTCTTTGGCGGTCAAATGTGACCGCCACGTTGAATTGTGCCCGAGGCATACTTAGAACAACCACTGTCGCAGATAAGTGAAAACCTAGGAACATTTTGAAGTTTGTAAAAATGTATTAAATGCAAAATATGTTAAAAAGTGTGTAATTAATGACATGGTTAACTTTACTAAATAATTACACTCTTATGACAGGATAAATTAAGATGCAAGCAGATACCTACGTTGTTATTGGATTGATTTAATTGTATAGCTTATCAATTTCAAAATTGCTTTAGAGTTTCCTACAAGATTGGAATCCATGAATTTCCACATTACGTACCAATTTGTAAAACATCTTTGACAGCTCTATCCCGGAACAAATGTTCCCCTTTCTGGAACTCATCAGCTGAGCCATTGGCAAGGCAGGAGTACAACCTGATGTCATCTTCACTGTCTGGAAAACTCCAGAACGCAATCTGAAGTTGCAGTTGCTCCGGCACCGGTGGATAGACATGTTCAACTAATTCAAACGGTATGTGAGATGCTACGCATTTTGCTGCAAGTTCACTTAGTGTTGAAACTGTCTTTTCTGTAAAGTTTAATATATATTGTTTCTTGTAATTGCTGTAAAAACTTGAGTTGAACGTTTTTAGTTGATACTAAGGATGTTATAAATGAAAAAATTTTTTTTTACATTGTTGTAGATAATTATAATATGTAGATATTTTAATAATAGTAGAAATTAAATAAATTTTTCAAGTAATGTTAAGATTTTTTTGAATGATGTTGAAAATATAAATAACAAGTTAATGATAAACAAAGGATACACAAATAAATAAAATAATATAATATTTATTAATAAATACACACATTAAGCTACATAAATGTAGACTTATCTGTGTACTTAGTAGGTACGTACTTAAACAATTTAAAAACCAAATATACAATATTATTACGTTGGTATGTTAAAAATAGCATACTTATGGTCATGTTTTACAAGGAGTAGATTTCTAAAATTAGTTATTTAAATATTACACCCATATTTCATTAATTAATTACAATTTAATATCTACAAAATTTCAGTGAAAGTTAGAAAGTAGTCAAGAACCGAAAACTTTCCATTCACTTTGCATTTATAGCAATAAAAAAGGATCCACAGCAATAAAAAAACGTATTTGATTGAAACCAAAGGTATTATTTACTGCTCAGTTCACTTAGAGGTAAATGACTTCTAGCACCTGTTCTTTGTATCACTTATAACAATGTACCTACATCCTATTAGTACATAGAGATCATGACATCAAAACTTATTACTGAAAATAAGGGCTAAATAAAGATATTTAAACAATTCATGACATAAAATTAACATAATATCGCCTGTAAATGTATGATTCGTCAAGAAATGTAAAACAGTGTCATCATTTCGATAGTTCGAAACAAAGAATCAGCTGTATAGAGTTACCTTGAATATTCTTTTTTGTCGATCGGCTTCCAAACGAGTTCTGAAGATTTGGACGCCTCCATCCTCGCCAATTGTTGCATAGGCTCTCGGGCTCTGAACTCCAGCTACACAGGGAATCTTCTTCGAACCGTTCAGAATCCTCGAAACTAAAATGGTCAGCCTCCTCCCAGTCAAGTAGGGGAGACCCCACGTCGACTGGGGCGGCTTGACGACCCCCTTTGCCATTATTATTTGATGACCCCGCCACGATAGTGATATTTATTGGAATTATCTCTCAATAAGATACGCTGGATCACTTCAGCGATTTACCACAAGGGGGTATCCACGGTCACTGAATTAACATAACTTTATCGGGTTTGAAAGATTTTATGTCACAAGATAAAAATGTTCAAAAGGAGAATACAATGAAACAAAATACATCACAGAATGTAAAACTTTCTAGTTTGAAATCAAACGCTATAATATATAGATCCCATCAGCACAATAACAAATATGGCCGAACAACGTCCCAGTCCCATCCAATATACATATAGCTACTCATGTACATAAGGTACTATATCTGCAACCTATGTACCAATTTTTACATAACTATATTACATAGAAAGATTTCATTACATCAGGAATCGACTAATGGTTTTCGTAATCGAATCAAAAAGAAACATTGAAATAAATTGTTCTAAAGACAAAAGTAACACTGTTTTGTTTTTGTTAATCAAAATTTCTGTCTAAACACTAAATAGAAAATAAAACTTTAAAAAATTTAAAATATTTAATGAGACATTCCCAGTAAATGTGTACCTTACTTTAAAATAAATGCAAGGAAGGCCTTGTCTTAATAAGAGGGCATGTGACGGCGATAATCTCTTTTTATAACGCGTCCATGCTTATAGATTTTGTGGCAGGCGAATTGGACAATTGGTAGACACTGAGCAAGTTCGGTTCAATGGGTTTTTAAACCGACATCAAACGGTTGGATCCTTTGTTGAGTCAAACACGCAACTGTGCGTTGGCACTGGAGAAACATTCGCAAAAAACATCTTGAAATCTCTTTATCACGCAATACAGCCCAATGTTACACCCAAGCCTTGGTTTCATCAATTCTTTGTCGTCTCCGTATAGGCCATTGCTGTTCTCCGGTTTTCCTCCACAAAATCCGGGCAAGCGGGGATCCACCGTTGTGGGCATGGTGGGCATGCCCACAGCCCTAATATAGGTCGATAGGCTGATGTTCACACACATTATGTGCGAGATATAATCTTACCAACCAAAGGAGACTGGGCAAAAGTGGTCTATGGACTCTTATAGCAATATGGTTTTGATATTTAATGTATCGATCGCGAGCAACTTAATCCAACGTGACCACAACCTTTTGGGCTGGATCCGCTCCTGAATCCGGGTCAGAGATACATTGCTCTGCGAATGTGGGCTGGATGAAGGTAGTTTGGAGCACATCTTTTTTAACTGCTCCAATAATAACCCAGCCTATGACTTGTATAGTCATCTCCCTAAGTTAAAGATCCCTGTCCCAACTAACTTTCCATCCCTACCTACACTAACACATTCTTCCCCAAAGCTCCTTTCAGCTTTGATGTTTTTTATCCGTGTTAAGGTACGGACAGACGTGCTCATTACTAGCACGAAAGCATGCTTTTATTGAGCAAGTGCTCATTAGTACCACGTGTGACGCAACATTGCTAGTAATGAGCATGCTTAAAATTGAGCGTGCTCAAAAATCAACCGACGTTTGATATGGCTTTACAGAATTATAATCATTTATAGCAATACAACTTCTTAAGTTAGCAAAGGTGTCAAATGTCATGATTTCATGAATTAGTCATTCAATACAGTTACCTACATGAACTTAGAGAGTTGTATTGATGACTTTTATGATTATAATTCGATAAATGAACATTTGATACGACCGCGAATCATATTTAGATCAACATACAACCTGACTGACCTGCAAATTGCAAAAAACGTAAGAAAATTTGAATTTCGCGGGCTACCTTGGCACATCCCCCTTAAGGCGAAAGCGTCAGGGTAGCCCGCGAAATTCAAATTTTCTTAAGTTTTTCGCAATTTGCAGGTCAGTATCAGGTTGTACGTTGAGTTAAATATGATTTGCGACCGTATCAAATGTTTATTTATAGAATTATAATCATAGAAATCATCAACACAACTCTATAAGTTCATGTAATCCCTAAATGTCATGATTTCATGAAATCATGACATTTGGGGATTATGCTATCATACGGAGTTGTATTGCTGATTCTAATGATTATAATTATGTAAAGGCTTGGCGGGGGATGCGCCAAGGTAGCCCGCGAAATTCAAATTTTCTTTTCTTTTCTTTTCTTAACACATCTGACATTGGCACATTGCCATAAAGTCGACATCGGCACCATTGCCATAAAGAAAAATAGAATAGAATAGTTTATGTTAAAAATCTCTGTTTTCTGTCAATGTTTGACAGAATAGAAATGAAATTAAATGAAGTGAAAAAAAGTGAAATGAAGTGAAATGAAGTGAAATGAAGTGAAATGAAGTGAAATGAAGTGAAATGAAGTGAAATGAAGTGAAATGAAGTGAAATGAAGTGAAATGAAGTGAAATGAAGTGAAATGAAGTGAAATGAAGTGAAATGAAGTGAAATGAAGTGAAATGAAGTGAAATGAAGTGAAATGAAGTGAAATGAAGTGAAATGAAGTGAAATGAAGTCAAATGAAGTCAAATGAAGTCAAATGAAGTCAAATGAAGTGAAATGAAGTGAAATGAAGTGAAATGAAGTGAAATGAAGTGAAATGAAGTCCAATGAAGTCAAATTAAGTGAAATGAAATGAAGTGAAATGAAGTGAAATGAAGTGAAATGAAGTGAAATGAAGTGAAATGAAGTGAAATGAAATAAAATGAAATGAAATTGTTTATTTTGTAAATAGGATATCGGAATCACTTTTAAACGTCATATTAAAAAAAAAAAAAAAAATAAGCTAGATGAGGTCGGCGTTTCCTAACTGACTACTCTGCCTCTGAGAAGAAAGGCCGAAACAAACTCAGAGGTCACGGTCTCTTTTAAAGTCCAGAGTCCAGACATAATCTTGGTCAAGCCGTATGAGAACCACGTAGATTAGTGTCTGAAATGGTCTTTTGAGGAAAGAACCACACAGGTTTGAGTGGACCTGTCCAGTCAGTGCAAGCATTTGTCAGTAATCGTAGAGCTCACATACCAAAGAATGGACATTTGGGTAGGCCGCATCAACTACTCAAACTGCCAGACCATCAATAAAACTAACTGAGAAATAAAAAAAAAATTAGGAGAAAAAAAAATACCTATGTGGGTATTTTTTTTCTCCTAATTTTTTTTAAATTTTTCAGTGCAAACATTTGTCAGTAATCGTGGAGCTCACTCAGAGCTTAAGGAGTTCAACTCGACGAACAATACCAAAGAAAGGACATTTGGGTAGGCCGCATCAACTACTCAAACTGCCAGACCATCATTAAAACTAACTGAGAAATAAAAAAATTAAAAAAAAATACCCACATAGTCCTCACATTCACAATAAAAATCAATCAATCTTCCTAGCCTTTTTTCCCAACTATCTAGGGGTCGGCTTCCAGTCTAACCGGATGCAGCTGAATACCAATATTTTACATGGAGCGACTGCCTATCTGACCTCCACAACCCAGTAACTGGGTAATACGACACCCCTCGGTAAGACTGGTGTCAGACTTTCGGGCTTCTGACGACTCGTAACGACTGTCAAAGATCCACAAATGACACCCGGGACCAACGGCTTAACGTGCTTTCCGAGGCACGGAGGAGTCTCGGTATGTGAAGATGGTCACCCATCCACTGACCAACCCCGGCAAGCGTAGCTTAACCTGATGGATCGACCAGTGCGGCTTCTTATTACTTAGCCACGAGCTCCTCACATTCACAATAATTAAAATAATATTATACTTTACAAAGTAATCATGTCATTTTTTATATAATTTTAATAAGTTATTATTTTAAGTATATATTTTATTCTTCTAAGTAAATATTTTTAAATCTGGTTTTATTGATGATTTTAAGTAATAATTAAAATATCAAGTTTTTAGATTTCAACATGTTCATGTTTTATTCTTTCGTCGACACGTTATAGAAAGAGATTATCGCCCTCACATACAGACAAGGCCTTCCTTGCATTTATTTTAAATTATGGTATGTTGTACACACGTTTACTGGGAATGTCTCATTGTATTTATTCATTCATTTATTAATTTAAAAAAATGTGTTTTATTTTCTAATTAGTGTTTAGACAGAAAGGACATTGACCATCCATATATGGGAGTTGGACCAAGTGCTGCCCAGAATGGACACATAGTGCATTATGTTCCTTGGGTTTATACTAGTCTCTAAACCAAAGCTCTTCAAAATCTATCCACGGAGTTTTGAGAAAAACAATTTTTTGTTGAGTATTTCTTATTGATGAATAACGACAACCAATGGTGCATTTTGTTAATTAATGACAGTAATTATGTTAAACAACACATTATTATTTCCTTTATTTCATTTAAATGCATATCATTTACCTTTTTAAATATTTTTGTTAAAAAACATTTTAATAAACAAATAAATATAAATGTAGCCCACCGGTATCAGGAACAAGAATCCCAGACAACACCTGGGATGATATTTTCACTGCACTGGAGTATCGAACGATTTACCATTCATATATGGGAGTTGGACTAGGTACTGCCCAGAATGGACACATAGTGCATTATGTTCCTTGGGTTTTTACTAGTCTCTAAACCAAAGCTCTTCAAAATACATCCGCGGAGTTTTGAGAAAAACTATCTTTTGTTCAGTATTTTTGATCGATGAAAAAAACAAAAAAAATATAAATGTAGCCCACCGGTATCGGGAACAAGAATCCCAGGCAACACCTGGGATGATATTTTCACTGCACTGGAGTATCAACCGATTTACCATTCATATAATGGGAGTTGGACTAGGTGCTACCCAGAATGGACACATAATGCACTATGTTCCTTGGGTTTTTACTAGTCTCTAAACCAAAGCTCTTCAAAATCTATCCACGGAGTTTTGAGAAAAACTATCTTTTGTTGAGTATTTTTGATTGATGAAAAATCGGTATCCCACCGGTATCGGGAACAAGGATCCCAGACAACACCTGGGATGATATTTTCACTGCACTGGGCTGTCTTGTTTAGTTGAGGAGTACCCGTGACTACTTTTCGGTTCCATCATCAGACCCTGAATACAACCTTTGGTTATACTACTTGTCAAGACAAAGCCAACGACCCCAAACACGATCGTCCTATCTTGTTCGGTTGAGGAGTTCCTATGGCCACCTTCCATCATCGGTTCCATCATCTGACCCTGGATACAACCTAGTGTAATAATACTTGCCAATACGTATCCTATCAAACCACATACGACGGGGCTAAAGCACTTGTATATTCAATGAGTCCAAAAACGATGGTGCTGTCTTGTTTGGTTGAGGTGTTCCTATGGCTACCTTCTGGTTCCATCATCAGACCCTGGACAAGACTTAGTGTAATAGTACTTGCCCATACGTATCCAATGAAACCACATACGACGGGGCTATCTGGTTTACTTGAGGAGTGCCCGTGACCACCTTCCAGCTCCATCATCAGACCTTGGATACAACCTTGGGCTATACTACTTGTTGAGACAAAACCAAAGAGTCCAAACACGATCGTCCTAACTTGTTTGGTTGAGGAGTTCCTATGGCCACCTTCCGGTTCCATCATCAGACCCTGGAAACCACCTAGTGTAATATTATCAATACGTATCCAATGAAACCACATACGAAGGGGCTAACTCGTTTACTTGAACAGTGCCCGTGACCACCTTCCAGCTCCATCATCAGACCCTGGATCTATACGACCACATCCAAGGCCCTATAGCACTTGTCAAGATAAAACCAACGAGTTCAAACTCAACAACGTTATCTTATAGATTTCGAAGAATAAAATCAATAAATAAAACTACCAGCAAAACATTATAAAATCTTTTTAACCCGGGGACCAATATTTTTTTTTGTATTTTTATTTTGTATTAATTGATACAAGGAACCATTTGGAAGTACTCCCATGTCTGGGCAGCATTTGGTCCACAACCGGTCAATGTCCTTTTTACTAACAAAAACAAAACAGTGTTACTTTTGCCTGTCGAACAATTCATTTCAATGTTTCGTTTTGATTCGATTATTGAAACCAGTTACCAGCGCCAACCCGTTTCGCCAGTGCAAACGCACAGATAAAGTGTTATTGAAAAACTCTTTGATAAAAAAAACATTTCGAAAATCGACTAAAAATTTTTGGTTATTTCTTGAAATTACTGAACGCATCGTTTTTGACAGCTAAAACGACAGCTAAAGTTGAAGATTGTTCTCGACTTTTTGAAAATGCTTTTTTATTATTTTCATCCACTATGTTGCAAATAAAATTAACTGTGTAAAGTCACCGGCTTAGAATAATCAGATTCATAACTACCTCTCAATCAGACTGATCTGGAGCGGAAGTAGAGGTTATACATTAGTTGTAAAATTTAAAAGTCATTGCAAAATAATAGCACAAAATGTTTTGTTGGGGTAATGCGACTTATCATGAATTGTGTATAGAAGGCACGGAGACTCTTGATTTGGTAAGTGATACCCCTTAAATTCTGTCCTGTCCAGGTCCTCGCTATCTAAAGCGATTATAATAATTGGGCCAACCTGAATGTATATCTTGTAATTACTATTTCCTAAATAAGAATTCCATTGATAAATCTGTGCTTCGATTAGTTCGAATGATAACGTTGTAAAAGTGTAATAGAAAAATTAACTACAACTCATAATAATTTGGTGTTTTAATTTTACCTTACAACAAAAATTGTGACATAGCCTTGCTATATTAACATATTACCATTTTGTTGTACAAATAGTATGTCACTTTACACTTACAATATTTAATTTCCTCTTATAAAATGTATGTATTTTTTCTATAACAGGTTATAAAACCAACGTTATCAAAATGGCGTGAGAGCAACCATATAAAGGCAGTGGCTGCCGGAGAGTTCCATACAATGTACCTCACAAACGCTGGCCATTTGTATTCATGTGGAAACAATGAAGTTGGACAATTGGGCCGCCATACTGACAATAGAGAAGGAAAAACTCCTGGTATTGTTAAAATTTTTTATTCAATATTTTCAGCTTGCACGAGAGGGTTATATTACCTCTTTTGTGATTTCCCCTGTTTCTAGAACAGGTTGGAAACTTGAAACACAAAGTAGATAATAAAAGAATTATGGTTTCATGTAATATTTGATTAGAAAAGTTTAAAACAGGATTTACTGTGTGATGAATGATTCTTAATGTGTAAGGTATACCGATTGTAGTGTTAACACTACAATCGGTCGGTGGGTCACCTTAGGGGATCAACCCTTACTGGGTTGAGATCCCCTAAGGATTATAATGTAATTAAGTATTAATCACATGAATTCCTGTTATTTTTAGTTCATGAACAAATTAGTGTTCAATCATTTGCACTAATTTTGTGATGATTACATTAAACCAGTAAAGTACAACTTTCTGAAAATAAAATAAAATAAAACAGTCTACCATCTCAAATAAATAAAAACATATTAGTCAGCCTATCTGTTATCTACATGAGATGTTACAGAGCTAAACAAAACTCGATTAATATTAATGCATTCATCTATACAAAGTCATGTTTACACCTTGACTTATGGAAATGTAGACTGGGAGAGTTAGGAAATGCTTTTTAATTTTGTTTAGTTCCTGATGTAATGATTGAATTCTATTTGAGTAAGCTGTTTATAGACATTTTAATTTAACCTAAGTAATATTGTCCTAATTACTTAAGATAAATATACTGTGTCAGTGTCATTATCAGCTTCTATTATCTTATCTCCAAAAAATTATATTATCTTTGAGCAAAAATATACATTGTCATTTGTATGTTTACATACAGATTGTACTCAAAATCTCTCGACTATCACTGACTATCACAGTATATCCTACATTTCCACTTCACCTCAGCTACATTCAAATAAAAAACATAATAATGTTTATTCATTTTCATTTTATTTATAAAGGTTAATTTTCAGCATTAGTTGAGACATTCAAAGATTGCACTGTGTCATACGTTGCTTGTGGTATACAGCATTCAGTTGCTCTTGATGAATGGGGACAGCTGTTCAGTTGGGGCTCAGACAGCATGGGCCAATTGGGCAGCAATCTGGGCACACATGCCCAGGACAAGCCCAAGTTTGTTAAGAACCTAGCAACAAGAAATATTATTCAAGTTTCATGTGGGGCGTATCATTCTATAGCATTGACAAACAGTAAGTTGTATTTTCATAGAATTATTAAAGTGAATGTGTGTGTGCTTAAGAAAGAAAATTCATGTAAAATGTTTGACCTGTCTCATATTGAGGAGATTTGTGGTACTGTGCCTGTAGATTTGTTAATACATACCTACATAACATATGGCGGTGCGAAGCTTCATATTTTTTTTTTCGTATGTTGTATTGTTTTCGTGTCGAATGCTTCTGCAAAATGTCACAGCTAGCTATAGCACACTTGTCTAAGCTAAAGTTTGAAACACAAAAAAAAAACAATATGTTTGTTGTGTTAATTTTAGGTTTATGTGTTATTATTTTTATAAGTAACATGCTTTGGTACTAAAATTTTTGTTCTCCTTTTAGATGGTGATCTATTTTCTTGGGGTGCAAATAGTGTCGGTCAGTGTGGATTAGGTACTATGACAAATAAGGAAATGATTCCACAACCTATCACCTCACTGCTAGGAGTTCCTATTGCAATGATTGCATGTGGCAGTAACCACACATTTGCCTTATCAAAGTAAGTGTTTTATTTTATACTGACTAACTTGATTTTTCTTTACTCTACAATCTTGGTTAGCTATAAATAAAGTCCAAGTTAGTGACCCAAGGGATCCGCTGGATGCGGGAGGCACAGAATCGGTCGAAGTGGCGGTGCTTGGGGGAGGCCTATGTCCAGCAGTGGACGTCTTTCGGATGAAATGATGATGGTGACCAAAATGTTTACAAAATGTTTCTAGTCAACTTTTTTACAAAAACGAAATGGAATGTGTATTTAAAAATGATTAAAAAGAGAGCTACAAAATAAAAAGAAAATAAATAAATCAGAGGCCCATTCTGAACTGTAGACATTGAGTTTATGGGCGACTAGCTTCAACTTTCTGACTAACTGACCGACTCTTTGACAATTCAAAAGTGCCTGTAAATGGTTTAATTGAACTAAATGCTTTGAGTTTGAGTTTATTTCCTGAAAAACTGAAATACATAATATATTATCTACATAAAAAATGTTAATTACTTTAGTGTGCTGTGTGCATTGTGCTTATTGTGCTACATACAACTTGTCCTGGATGCATCCTCAAAAATGTAACTTGTAAAATAGTTTCCATAAAATAATTTGTTCTAGAAATGTACAGAAAATATGAAACAGTTGTTATCAGAAAGTTTTGTTTTGTATTTTAATATAAAAAATAATATCATTGTGGTTAGATAAAGATTGGTTAACATAATGCTGATACAATGAGTTGCTTTGTCCGTGGTCCTTTGCAGTGTGAGCAAATCAATGATGATAATATATTCATCATTGATTTGCTCACACTGCAAAGTCAAAAGTCAACGTCAAATCATTTATTTCAAATAAGCATTTTTGAATGTCAAAATTTACTGAAAACTAGAAATGATTCTAGTATCTGCATACATTAGGCGCAAAAATTATATTTTTATTTTTGTTTACAGGTCCGGTGCCGTTTTCGGATGGGGTAAAAACACACGTGGCCAGTTAGGACTGCAAGATAGAGAGAATAAGTGCTTCCCCTCGCATTTGAAGACTTTGAGAAATGTTAAGGTACTGTTAACATGATCCATAACTTCTTTTCTGAAATAATTCTATACTTAAGTATTTCTCTTAGTACTTATATAATCATTTCGGGAAACTTGTGTCACTCATGAACAATCCTTCAGTGTAGCTGTGTATTTGTATAGCTTTATTAATCTTAAGTACCTAATACACTATAATGAAAGGGCATTCAGACCACAATAGGCTTTTGAAATAATTCTGTCTTTGTTTTCAGCCAACTGTAGTGATTTTGTTTTCACATCCATATCAATTTTTTTAAATCAAAATTGCCTATTTCCTTTTTGAGTGTTATAATTATAACTGTTCAACCAATTATCTTTATACACTGAATTTATAATAAAATAATAAAGTATATATTTATTTTCTCTTCACAAATGTACAGTGATAGTGCTTAAAACTAGCTTAATGATAAGTTTACATTCGTGAGAAACTGGTGCTTGCTTGCTTGCTTGAAATAAGCATTCAAGCAACACCTATCACCTATGGTACTGAAGTTAGGCGCCATCTATCTACAAGGGCGAGACTATCGCGGGCACGAGGTTTCTCGTAACATCAAATTCTATAGAAACTGTATGGAGCAATCACTACATGGCGACATTATCGCGGCGAGAATTTAATGGTACGGCGAGACTGTCGCCGCGATTCTCTCTCCCGTGGAGATGGCGCCTTATATATTAACACAATCATTGTTTCTAGGTGTGTCATATTGCATGCGGAGAAGATTTCACGGTATTCCTGACATTAGATGGCGGTGTGTTCACATGCGGCACTGGTGAATACGGGCAGACTGGACACGGGACTACGAAGGATGAGCTGGTTCCTAGAAAAGTAATTGCTACCTTAGATATTATTACAATAGAGTGCATTGATAATGTGACGTAAGCCGCTCCGCAACCGGCGGTCAAAGTCCGTGAATTAACGCGAGAGACATCATCTGGCAAGCATTGGCGGTGCGGTCGTGTGCGTTAAGGCGGTTTCCCACGGTGCGTGATATTGCGGACGGACCAGGACCAGCCCGCACGGCCGACGACCACGTACAGCCACGCACCGCACACCAAGGCTCTTCAAGGTCCGTGATATTGTGAATGTACGCAAACCAGCCCGTTGGGATTGGATCCATTTTTTCATTCCGAAATACAAAGTGAAAGAGAAGCTCGCAGACAAATTGTCCATCGTCTGCTCAGCGCTTAATCCGATGTTAGCAATCCTCGCGAATCGCTTCATTATATTATGGCTTAGGACGGCTTGGCTGCACACTTCTACTAAGTTTAATTCCCATGTTTTAAATATGGAGAAAATCAAAATTGTACAGTATTAGCGCTTTTGGCAGTGACATTTTTTTCTATAGTAAAAATCGTTTGTTTTTATCTGACTATGCGCCTCTCTAATTTATAGATGTTACGGTGTTTTTATGTTTCATGCTTTGAATGACTAATGGAACATTGAAGGTATCTTATTCTTAGTATCATTAACAATTATTATACATCGTTATATGTATGAATCATAATAATAATCCCCACTAATAGATGCCGTATCTCTACGTTGCCGTCGTGGTGGGGCTTGCGCGCTCCAAACTCTAGGTCTGTGCCGGTAGAGTTTACTTTACCGGAACGGGTCTAGAATGAGGAGCCAGACCAAGAGAGATACAAAAACCCGCAGGGCAGCATGTGGCGAGCTGTTGGGCAGTAGCGACCCCACGGACCCTATATCCCGGGAGAAATCTTGTTCTTCATCTCTGGCTTGCCTTTATTGGCCGGCTGGAGTGAACACTGACGAGGAACAGAGCTCCCACCTCATTCTTGCCTTAATTGGCCGGCTTGAGTGGAGATTCGCAAGAGCAAACGTGCTCGGAGGAAGGAAGTATTCCAGTAAGATGCTGGTAGGGATCTTGACCGTACTTCCGGGATTGTCCTGATAGCCGTGGAATACCGCTCCACTCCTCATAAGCACCTCAGGACATGTTGCTCCCTTGTCGCTACGACACTTTGTGCAAGCGACCGTTTTCGGGGGCCCATTATCGAGTGTGCAAGTCACCCCCTGCCAATTCACTTGTGTTTTATACATAAAATATTGGTCAGGCAGGGGCCATAGTCTTCCTATAGTTCTTAATAACCAGTTCACTTAGCCACACAAACCCATATAAACCAATATCTTTGTTTCCATATCCTGCAATAGTCCTACACCAACCGGGGGTTGTCCTTGGGTGCACTAGTATAGTGTGAACAGGGATAATCGCCGGTTGGTGCATCATTTCATTAAAAACATCTAACGGGCCTCTGCGAGTTGGCTTCGGCCCCTCGTACGCCTACCAAAGGTCCGGGATCCCAGGGTCCCGAGAATAGTTAAAAGATAAATAATAATATGTAATTAATAATGATAATTCGCAGGTTATGGAGTTAATGGGCAGTACTGTGACGCAAGTAGTTTGCGGGCGCCGGCACGTGTTGTGTCGGGTCGGTGACCGTATCCTGGCGTGTGGGTACGGCGCGAGAGGCCAACTTGGCTGTCCACATATGGCCTTCGCCTTAGTTCCGACACCCGTTGCTTTTAATTCTACCGAGGAATCGCCGGTGAGTTGTCACCTTTTATTGGAAAATTACCATCATCATCTTAGGTGATTGATATGCATTGATGACGCCCATTTTACTCAGTTTATAGACATGAATTTTGCGAAATTGATGATGCAGTAGTAATAGAATTATCTACCTTCATAATGTGAAGTTTACCTAAATATTTGATGTTTTTCAAGTTTTTAGTTATGCTACTTATTTAATTGTTGACGTGTGGTCGCCTTAAGTTGAGAACCTTAACCAGCTTGCTTAATAAAAAAGCCGCTCGTATTTTATGTGTCATGTTATCGCCTTTCCGCCGCTACGCCCGTTTGGCTTACCACATAATATAATTGAATAGGCTGTGATATAGTAAATTCATTTTCTATCATAACATTCAATTCTATTGTTTTGAATACAGACTGAAAATCCTGGCCAGAGCAAGGTAAATAAAATATTGCTTAGTAACAAGGCCGTATTAGATGTAGTTTCCTAGCTTTTCTGCACTTCTCCCTTCTTTTGACACTTTTAGTGTAAAATTAGCACAGTGTAACTGCCTACTCCATACAGTCGTAATTGCCAATTCCCGAACACTTCCGAGTATTTTATCAATGCATTGACCAACTGTATGGAGATAGATATTGATAGACTGTGGTTAGTCTGTGTAGATGTAGGAATTCATTATCTAAATGGTTTTATGCTGGTTGCTAATTTCCTTGTTTTATTCTTTTGACTCAACAAAAGTAATAAGTGGTCGAATTGACCTAGTGTAACACTGTTTGTCCACCGCACCAGGAACGGGACGTCAACGAGAAACGAGGTTACGCGGCCATAGTAAATGTACTGTCGCTACTTCGCCTTCGTCATCTATTTCTCGTTGACGTCCCGTTCCATGTGCGGTGGACAAACAGCCTAAGAGTATACTCATCACGGGTTCGAACCCCTACAGTGGCGAATGTCTAAGGGGTTTCCTATTAAATATATATTCCTTAAAACATTGCAAATGCTTATACATACATCATGTCGTTACTCGATATTTATATCTCCATATATTTTCCGGAGATTTTAACATCACTCTCATCGTTTATAATTATATAGTAATAGCCTGATATAGGTTATTAACATGAACTATTGTTCTTCAGCTTAAGAAGAAACCGAAAGTCGAGGCCGCGACATCTATAACTCGAAATAGCAACGCGGGCGTTTCCAAAATAAATGTTGAGTCATCTGTATATTTAAAAATGTATTAGTATTATGTTCAATGTGCTGCAATTTTTGAAAATATTTTATTTGTAGATTATGTAGATTTTAATGTGTTAGCTATTTTGTTGCTAGGCCCTATTAATTTGTTTTTATTAGTTAAGTATCTTGTTTTTTTTTTATAGAACTGTTTTAGATTATGCATGATAAACTTTATAATTAGTAGATAAAGTGATTAAATTACCATTTTAATCGCGCGTTAGGCAGAAAGCGGATCATGGGTGCGCTTGCGCCGGTAGCGGTGGATGCATTTGCATGTTCTATTTTTATAAATTAACTAGTACAGCACATGCCCACATTACGGGGGATCCCCACAGTATAACCGTTCGCAACAATGCGGGAGATCTTCATAAGCTCCCAACGGTGTAAAAATCTCCCATGCGTGGGGATTCCCTACGGTATAAAGGATCTAAAAAATGCGGGAGCTTCCCTCGACATTAGTTCCGGTACTCAAACCTCTGCTACTCATTCAGTCTGTTGCTGAATGTATAATACTGTTACCTTAGGTCTTTTTTTTTCTTTTTCTATTTTAATTATGGACTTTTATAACCGCAACGCGTATGACAGTCCCATCATACCCTAAAGTAATAATAACAGCTGAACAGACTTTTCGCATCATCACCATTTGGTTGAGACAGAATGGAATATGTATAAATCTACCTTAGGTTGACAGTCCCATACTATAAATAATACAAAATATGCAAATTACACACGCAATAGGTTTCTTTAAACATTGCGGCAGTATCAAGCATTCAGTTGTTGAGATTATAACTAAAGCCATTTTAGCAAAAGATATTTCGTTCCATAATCCGCTTTCTTTCAAACGCGCTTTTTACCCGACTGCCAAGGAAGGGTTATGTTTTTCTTATCCATTTTCACTCTGTTATCTGTGTCAGTGCATTGATATAAATATAAGATCAACGTCATTGCTTTTGCACTGTAATTTATAGTCATGTGATAAATGTAATGATGACGTAAATTATTATCTGTCATGTTATTAATTTATTATTCAGGGTGTTTATTTGTGGTTTAAGTCTGTTTGAAAAAGGTGATATTTTTTTTAACCAATAATCTATAAAAAACAAAATTTCATTTAATATTTTTTTGAAAGACATGAAATCACCCAATTTAAACTCACTTACACACAAATATCCACTTTGTACCTCCGTCAACAGAAATAACCAAAGGTGAAATTCTTTGCAGTTTTCACAAGAAGCCTTCAGGGGTCCTATAAAGGTTTTCGCAGGCGGTGACCACAGTTTTCTAATCATAGATCATGACAGATCTGGGCCGGTTGACTTCCGTATCCAAGAACATACGAAACAAATTGTAACGTTGACATTACCTAAGTTGGCTGCTTGCGAAGTTTTTAAAGACTGCGATGTTGTTAATCAGGTGAGATAATGTTCCTAGATTGAATTTATTCAATACTTTAAAATTCATTTATTTTGTTGACTATTATCATTAAAAAAAAAATTGTGTCTTATATCTTGCAGACTTTTTAAAACGAATAAACAATTAGTAATTAAATTAATGTATGGATAAAAAAACTGGATAGTTTGCTGACATATTTCAATGATTTTTGCTTACACATGAATGTTTCTGTGTTGCAAATGGACCATTAATACTTCTCTAAAAGGAGGTAGCTAAAGTAACATGAACATTTTTATCTTTCAGGATATGCTAGCATACTTAGAGACGGTATTCGGCTCTCTAGCGTGTGTGAACGCTTCGTTTCTAGCCCCGAACAATGCTCACTTTGGCTGCAACACTAAGGTGCCTGGGGTCGACCTCAGGAAAGCCGAGGAAGCATTCACGTTAGTTAGCAGATACGAAAATACTACAATCAAGGAACTTGTGAGTTTTACGATTTTCGATTTTTATTTACGCTTAATAATTATATTATCTTTAGGTGCTTCATAAAAGTGATCGACGAGCCTCTCATTCGAGCATACAAATATTCCAAAATGTTTGGTTGGTAAACAGAGAAGAAAATGATATTGAATTTATTATTTAACTAGTTGCGCCCCGCGGTTTCACCTGTATAAGTATCGATCCCGTGGGAATATCGGGATAAAAGGTATCCTATGTCCTTTTCCAGGTCATGGTCTACCCATGTGCCAAATTTCATCCAAATCCGTTCAGCCGTTTTAGCGTGAAAACATAACAAACAAACAAACTCACTTTCGCATTTATAATATTTGTTAGGACTATCAAAGCACAAAGTACTTTGTGCCACCTTAATATTATTATGCTTTAGATTAGAGTACATTTTGAGCGACTTTAAAATAAAAGGAATATGTAAACGATATCTTATAATATCTTTTTGTTTTCAGATATTCAATCACTTAACAGAGAACATAATAAAGAAGATGAAAGTGTCACCGCCTGACGCGGAGGCTCTCAGAATGTTCCTTATCTTACCGCTGTATCATGAAATGCGTAATCCTCGCCGACATGTCGAATTACAGGTATAAGTAGTTTTTTTTATAGTGCAGTAATCATATCATGAAATTATTGCCATTATATACTATAATTATTGTCACTGAAACGTGGTCGCTCACAATGGGCCTTATCAGAAGGCTAAAACTCACCCAAAGGGCAATGGAGAGGGCTATGCTTGGAGTTTACCTACGTGATCGAATTAGAAATGAAGAGATCCGTAGGAGAACCAAGGTTGGATCGCCCGGAGAACACGCTAGAGCATACGGTGGAGGTTTGCCCGGCTTGGGTGGACCACCGCCGTGTCCTCGTGGAGGCGATCGGCGGCAGTGACCTCTCGCGTCCGGCCCTGGTCCAGGCCATGGTGCGGAGCGAGAGGGCATGGCAAGCCGTCACCTCCTTCTGCGAAGCAGTAATGCTCGCGAAGGAGGAGGCGGAGCGCGCGAGGGAGTGGCAAAGGCCGCGCCCTACCAGCCCTAGCCGCCGCCGCCGAGGGAGACGTCCCGGGCGTCGGGAATTGATAGCCGATTTCCGGCCAGCGTAGGCGCGGGCCTGCGGACGGAGAGCAGAGGGCAGCTCGCCATTCGATAAGGACCAGGCCCGGGTCGACGGCGCGTCGTGTTCCACGCGCGCCTCAAAGATATGTCAGCAAAAGTGACGGGGTCCGCTAGGGCCGATGCCTGCCGGGGTTGCGGGTAGTCCCAAGGGGACACCGTGGCCCCTAGCAAGGCAAGGGAAGGAACGGAACACGGGTGGGTTTTAGTCAGTAAAAGTCTGACACGCCCTTCCGCTCCGCCCAGAGCGGGAGAAGTCATTGGATGATTTACCACACAAAAAAAAAAAAAGCAGAACCAAGGTAACCGACATAGCTCAAAGAATTTCCAGACTTAATTGGCAATGGGCAGGGCACATTGCTCGTAGAACAGATGGTCGATGGGGCCGAAAGGTTCTGGAGTGGCGACCGCGTACCGGAAGACGTAGCGTTAGAAGGCCTCCCACAAGATGGACCGATGACCTTGTGAAGGCCGCAGGAATACGCTGGATGCAGAAAGTACAGAATCGGTCGAAGTGGCGGTGCTTGGGGGAGGCCTATGTTCAGCAGTGGACGTCTTTTGGCTGAAATGATGATGATGATGATGAATTATTGCCATTATAATATATCACCTTATTACATTCTTGGTTAGCTGGTCATTATCATACAGAAAAGGTGATTTCTCCCCACTGTATTTACGTAAAAGACTTCAAATATTTTTTGTCTATTATATGATAAATGATTGAATAAATATGCAATACATTATTGAATAAACTTAGACCTTCGACGGATGTCATCACTAAGAGGCTGACGTGAACCTCTACACATTCTAACATTCAACTATATGTGGTTGGATGGACACTGGTAAATATACGATAAAGAAAGATATGTGTAGCATAAACATATTACGTTCCAGCCCATTCAAAGTCAACACGTAATTAAAACGTTGAAATTTTTCTCTCTAGGGTCCATTCGCAGAGGCGTTCAACAATCTATCCACTCATCCTCAGAGGATAGTGAATCTATGGTGGGAGGCTCAAACACCAGAATATTTCGAAATGCTAGTCGATATATTCAAAAGTGTTATTGTTTACGAACTAATGCAGCCTACAGTACGTGCGAACAAGGTACATTATAAAACTTAAAGGAGGAAGTAACAATTGTTTGAAAACGAATCCTATTTCAATGTATCACGGCCGATTTTTCTCTGGTTCCAGAAAATTTACTTTTCACACAGCATAATACAAATACTCAATATTCTGTCGTCACTGAACAAAATAAACTTTACAAATCCAAAGAAACCGAAAATTCCAGCTGAATGTTTTTATATTGAAGACTTGTGCGACCATGTGGATATTCCTACTGACTACATTACATGGCTATCAGATCATGCTGTAAGTACTACTTAAAATATTAAAAGGCTTGCCATAGTTACATGTGTATTAAGAACTTTCTCTCAGTGTAATCGACAGATCTGATAACTCCTGAGATCAAATGATAGTAAAAGTGTCCAAGTCACCAAATAATATGATGTTCTAATTTTGACAGCCACTTGCGTGACGATTAAAGTGCTCTTCCGAAGCCGACGCCCAATTTCAAAGACAGATCGCTGCGTCGTTTCTATGTACAAACCAATAATGTCGCTGCGGTCTGTCGCAGCGATTTGGCAGCTTTGCCGCTGGGGTTTGCGGTTGCAGTCGCCTTCGAAAGAACACCTTTATAGATCTCAGAGCGGTGTTGAGAGTCGTTTATTAATATCTGCCTGCAATCATAGACCATTAATTTGTTATTTAATGCCTAATGTGCCTAATGTATAATATAATAACTAGCTAAAATCCACCAATAACTTTTTTGCAGTCGGCTCATCCCCATATGTGTAACTACGCGTTCCTATTTGACGTTCAATGCAAATCATTGTTACTAAAAATAGATCAGCAGCTTCAAATGCAGATAGCTATTAGTAGAGCAGCCACGCAGATATTCACACGGTTGTTCATGGACCCCACGTATGAATACCAAAGAGACCAGTTCCTTAACTTGACTGTTTCTAGGAACCATATTGTCAGGGATACAATGTCGCAAATCAGTAATCATGAGACTTCACAGTTGAAAAAACCGCTCAGAGTAAGTATTTGTCAAAATTTAATAAGTTTGAAAGTATTTGCCCCACTGCGCTCCGCTGCGTACTAAAGTAACGCTTACAGTACAGTAATCGCCAAGTGGGGCGCGTCTTTGTGGCTGGAACTGTTCTATGCCAGGTGAATACCCCTGTACCCCACACTAACGCTCCCGTTCAAGTTCGGTAAATACGCTTCTGTAGGCAGTTAACACTAAAATAGGTCAATCATAGCGTCTGCCAAGATTCAAATACACGCTATAACCGTCAAACATCAGCAACATCTACAGAATAAAGTCCTCATAATCCATTCTTGGTACAGACCTTGCTAAGGTTCATGAGCGCGCGTCATATGACTCTTATGTCACTGTTATAAGTAATAAATTGCAATGACAGACATGCGTTCGTGAAATCTACCTAACTAAACAATTTGTGTGACATCCAATGTTCTTTCAGGTAGAATTCGTCGGAGAAGAAGCCGAAGATGCAGGTGGGGTAAAAAAGGAGTTCTTCCTGCTGCTACTGAAGGAAATCTTTGACCCTGTATACGGTATGTTCAAGCAATCGGAAGAAACTAACATGATCTGGTTTTCCAATAACCCGTTTGAAGATGACGTCATGTATTATTTGATTGGTGAGTCTGCTATTTTATTTCTAAAACGATATTTGATCTGGCTTAGTAACCCCTAAGAAAACCCCTATTGAGTTCTAGTCACTAAATGTTATAAAACAAAGCGCCGTTTGTTTGTCTGAACGCGATAAACCCAAAAACTGAAGAACTGATTTTTATACGGTTTTCACTAATAGACGGAGTGGTTCATGAGGAAAGTAATAGGCTATAACGTCAGGCTACGATCCTTAGGAGCCGAGCAAAAAGACAAAAAATCAGCGCGGGCGGCCGATGCGACGCAGTGGGTCAGGGGCCAAAGAAGTTTTATAAATATGTGGCTGATTTTTTATTATATTGTGTAAAGGAGAATGCTAAAAAAAAACTAGCTCCAGGGTAAAACAGATGTATCTAAAATTATTAATAATAATAAGTAATAAAATAATAGCCGGTTATGATCGTGATCCTTACTGGCAAATATATAAAAATTGCCAGTTTCATTGTTCAAGCGTCGCGCCTCGATAAAAAAAATGATTTATTAATTATTTTAATTACTTTGTTCAAAAATACGATGTTAAAATGCGAGCTTAGCTCATTTTATAGTTTTTTTTACAATGCTTAGTCGTTGAAAATACTATGTATACTACTACATTTATTGTAGCAAAAACTTCGAGATTTGTACCTCAAAAATAGATATAGATACATCTCTTTTCCTTCTGAGCTGGTTTTTTTTTCTATGGAGCCTGAGCATTCTTCTTTAAACTTTTTCTTTGTTTCTGTTTACAGGTGCCATTTACGGTCTCGCTATATACAACTCCATAATAATCTACGTTCCGTTCCCGTTGGTTTTATACAAGAAGGTGTTAGAAGAAGTCGTCATGTTGGACGACTTGTCGGATCTGTATCCTACTCTTGCTAATAGTCTTAAAAGTTTGCTGGACTATCCTGATGAAGATGTGGAAGATGTATGTGAATGCTATATTTTGTATAATTATAAAGTGCCACTTTAACTTGCCTGACTATAGATTTTTACTAAAGAACAGTTCTTCATACAAAACTTACAACTTAGTTTAGGTTCTATAGTATTTTTTTTTGTATTTTAAACTTTACCGTAGCCGGAATAAAGTCCGAAATACAGAACGGGCTTGAAGGTTTAACCGCGGACGAAATATTGTTTTTGCAAGTAAAAATAGATCTTCACTCACAATTTCAATCACTTTATTGACTTGTTCATTATCATTCATTTTTGAAGTGAAAACTCCTTTAGCGTTGTGCACTTTTTGGGTGAACAAAAATCATGGAACTCGCGTTATATTCACCGCACGCTTCCCATGATAAATTTCGTGTTGACAGCTCACTCTTTTTATTTTTTGGATTTTTTTTTAATGGAGCTACAGCTTTCGTTCTTGTACTGACAGCAAGCCACATAAATTCCTGACATTTTCATTAGATGGCGTTACTTAGTTTTCACTTCTATCGGCAGTCCCCGAAGACTGCTCCGATTTTTTATTTTTATTCCGTGCTAATCATACATGTTGTTCCAACAGGTATTCAGCTTATGTTTCGCAGTAAACACAGAAGTCTTCGGTCAAATTCAAGTTCACCCCCTAAAAGAGAATGGCGAGAACTTGCCCGTTACACATGAGAACAAACAGGAATACGTCGAGCTTTATGTAGATTTTCTGCTCAATAAGTCTGTTGAAAATCAGTTCAAAGCTTTCAATCAAGGTTTTCAGAAGGTAAGACAGATTTTAACTATCACACAGGTCACTAGTTTCACTGTTTCTTTTATCATTTAGTAATTTTATTACCCGACTTCGGCGTTTATGATTTAGTTGTGTTCATTTGTGCCCTCATTCCTTCTAAACTGCTCATCATAATTTGAAAAATGAGGTATTGTTGGAAGCATCTTGATCGTCCGTTGCTTATGACATAAAATCATAAGCTAATAAAATGGCCTTGTAGGGTATCAAACGAAAGGGCTTAATGAGCACATTTCTAAAAATTTATTATATAAAAATAACGACAAAAACGTCAAATAAAAAGGTATAAACAAGATCCAGATTTTTATTTGTCCGTCTGTGATGTCTTGTTCATAGGTCTGTCGGCTAACAATTATCGGTAGTCTGAAATTAACTTAGTAAAGAAGTATTAGAGTTTGTTTGGCGGATACTTATGGTCGCAAATATTGTCTTTTTGAGGATAATTTTATTTTTCATATCACTTGGTGAAACAGTGTATTTTGTTTTCCCACAGGTTTGTGGCGGTAGAATTATCAAATTATTCAGGTCACACGAAATGATGTCAGTTGTAATGGGCAACGAAGAATACGATTGGGAAGTGTTTGAAAGCAACTGTGAATATAAAAATGGGTATATCTCTACCGATCCACAAGTCAGGTAAAATATTATACTTAAGATGAATCCGCAGTTGCAGCTCGCGAAATTCGAATTTTCTTACGTTTTTTGCAATTTGCAGGTCAGTGTCAGGTTGTATCTTAATCAAAATATGATTCGCGAACGAACTGTATGTTTTTATGTAACAAACTAACTTAAAGAGAGGTATTAATGATTCCAATGATTATAATTATTTAAATACATACCTGATATAGTAGAATCATATTTTGATCAAGATACAACCTGACACTGACCTGCAAATTGCAAAAAACATAAGAAAATTTGTATTTCGCGAGCTGCAACTGCAAATTCACCTTAATTTTTTTTTTTTACAATAAAATGGAATTGTAGATAAAAAAAAAAATTGTTTTTTTTTTTTTTGTTCAGGTGGTTTTGGGAAACGTTCCATGAGCTTCCACTCGAAGATAAGAAAAAGTTCCTTTTGTTTTTAACTGGCAGCGACCGAGTTCCGATTCAGGGAATGAGAGATATTAAAGTGAGTAGATCTTATATGACTCATATATTTTATTGCTAAAAGAAATGTCTATAGCCAGTTGAAACTTTACGTCGCTCTTGTTAAGATTTAAAATAATGTTATTCTTCTTCCGTTACAGATAAGAATTCAAGCAGTAGCTGACGACAGGTACTTCCCAGTAGCTCACACATGTTTCAACCTCCTAGATCTTCCGCGATACAAAACTAAGGAACGACTGAAATACCATCTCGTCCAAGCTATTCAACAAACACAGGGATTCTCACTCGTTTGATTCTGTAGCATGTAGACTATTGAAATTTTACCATGATATCGGCTTTATGCACACCAAGTACCAACGTTCTATTGGTATTCTGTGTGTATAGAGATTAGCACTATAGGCTGGGGCTTAGAGCGTAGTGATGGAAGCAAGACTCTGTTGCATCTAAAATATATCATAAGAAATCGTCCAGCGAAGCGTGCGAGCATTTATACGTAGTAGAAACCATTTAAAAGCCAAGGAAATTTGATTTGGACTATGTTATTTTCGATGTCGTGTGGGTATTTCAATAAGAATTGACGAGCTAAGTAAAATGATGTTCCGTCGAGGTTCCAGTCTGATGTGTGAGAATATATAGCTCATATTTTGGATTGCTATTTATAATAAATTTACAAGTACATCTGGCTTCGAAGCCTTGGTTTCATGCTAAAGTCAATTAGAATAATAACTTAATAGTATAATGTAACAAAAATATAATTTCACTAGCGAGTTATATTTCTGTTTCATTGACGTAACGAAGCAGTCAAATAATGTTGGTCGTATAAATTGTTCTATGTGACGGATTTTAGCATACTCTCGGTGCCTTTCCAAAAAAAGTATCTTTATTCCTGATATTTATATATTTTATATTTATAATATTTTATAATGTAATAAAATAATCAGTTATGTTACATATACTTTTTATATAAGGGAATATTTAATTTATTGATTCCGAGATAAAGACAATTGCATTTACGTAAATGCTGTAAAGCGTAATGTGATAAATGGGAGAATTCTGACATGGCACATTGCAGTACATGTATGACATTAATTGCAATGTGCTGCACTTTCCGAGGTAATATGAAAGCCCGATCACATCAATGTAGTATAGCAGGCCTAGCACGCACTATCTATTGAATTTTTTCCCGTTTAATTTATTCACATAACTGGTTTCGCGTCGTAAAATATCCCACGGTGACGTAAAGTACTACCGGGATTAAAAGGAAGCGAAGCGATACCTAATAGCCGAGGAAAAGGTCATTGACCCTGTCCTGGTCCCGCGCCGCCGGAAACCATAATTATTTTATTATGCGTAATTTTAAAATTGTGATATCTTTTTAAGTATTCATTTAAATGACATGATGGTAAAAATCCCCAATTTAAATAACATATTTTATTGGATAAGGATTAATATAATACCGATCAAAATAGCTTCGGAAATAACAATGACATTTTTATCAAATTCTGAAAGATGAAAATGGTTATTTTAGGTCATCCTTAGAAGATAGACATGTGCTTTCGCGGATTTTTTAAGATGTTCAATACTATAGAACATTAATTTTATGTATCTCTTACGGTTTACACGGTGCACGCCTGTAAAGCTCCTCCAGTCGGCGCGATTTTTTCCGACATCACAATAATCGTGTATTAATATATAATTTCAGCAAATTTACACAAAACCTTAATAAAAACACTTTAACCTTCCTCATGAATAACTCCGTCCATTGGTGATGACCGTTTGGTAGTTTTTGAGTTTTTCGCGTTCAGACAGACAGACGCGACGGGGGATTTTGTTTTATAATATTCACATAATATTGTTACGGATCAGTTCACAGCGTCTCATGTAAACATTAAGGTTATTAAGATTTATTTTCGCGCATTGCACAATTACTTCGACTTTCTATTATTTCATGGAAACAATTGACAAACAGAAACGGTTACAATTTTCTGAAAGCCTTTCAAATAAAATCTGTTATTAAAAATTATCATACTATCTATCATGATATTTGACCACATAATGAGGCTTAGTGTAACTGTTAACTGTATAATTCCGATATCTGTCTATTTGTCACTGACCATTTTCTTTGAATTACATATTTGGTTTGAGAATCTAAATTTACCAAAGGGTTAGTTAGTTTGGGGATCTATAGGGGAATATAATATTATAAAAAACGTTTTATTTTGATTTTGTATTTTTTTTTCAATATTTTTAATATCGCATTATTCATTGTTAAACCGCAGAGTTTGTACAGTATCGTATACAGTTCGGCCGCAAGCGACTGGGGGAGCGGGGTGGAGATTATCTCAAACTGCTGTATGATCTGTACCTAAACTATCTGATAAAAGTGTAAACAAACCCTGTTAAATTCTTACGCAATCACTCACTAAAGGGAATTAGTAACACATTCATCTGTATTTAGAACGTATCAACTATACGGGGTGGCAGGGACATCGACGCGAAGCCGGTTACCATGGATTCAGTACATGATTCTGAACCCCAATGCGTGGAAATTTTTCGTCGGTTATTAAAAAAAAAATCTGCTGCTCCATACATTTTGATCGCGTAGGTATTGCACTTTTCTATGAAACAGCTGTTTTTTTTTAAATAACCGACGAAAAATTTCAACGCAGCGGGGTTCAAAATCATGTACTGAATCCATGGTAACCGGCTTCGTGTCGATGTCCCTGCCACCCTGTATATCACAAATTTTTCCTACAATTATTTTTTGAATATCATTATTAAATTGTAATTGAAAAATCATCGACGAAAATTGAGCTTATAAAATTAATCTCAATTTTCAAATGAAAAACGTATTTAAGATAATTTAAAATTGGAATTTTGGATTTAACTATTCAAATAAGCAACGAACCCTGACAGGCGCTTGACTTTGTATAAATTCTTTCATCATCACTGCTCTCAAAACTGTGAAGGAAAACATCGTGATGAAACTGGCATGTCCTAGAACCAAAAATTCAAATACATTATTATTATTATTATTTGGTTAGACACACTAGCAGCTAATTAGCTGATGCGTGTGTATCAAATAGCTTGGAGATATTTAATCCATCCAGTCGATTCTTGAAGCAGTTCACATGTGGCATCTACCAACCCGAACAGGGCCCGCGTGATGGTTATGGCCCACCGGTGTCGCAGCAGTGGGAACATTATAGGCTGATTATGCATACTACAAATTGACATCCACAGGTACGTTTTCTGATCAATATGTTTACAGTTTCATCAGATAGTTTTGGAACAGACTATATTTCTTTTTGGGTTAATTATTATTAATATAATTTCTTATTTGATATTTCTAACGTCGTCGGTTCAAATAAATGGGGGCTGAACAATTGTCAAGCAAGTAGTAAATACACTGTGGTCTAACAATGTCTGTAAATGTTTGCATATAATAGCGTGCTAGGGCTGTTCCGTTAGCGCTCTTAAAAGTTCCCAATAGATGGAAAAGCTCTGCCACTTTTGACAAAATCCCTCATAGGGTCCTTCTCGGACGCTCTCAAAGAGAAGTGTTTGGAGAAAAGGCAATCCTGACTATTGGTTACGAATGTTACGATAGATACACGTAGCCATAATGATTTTGTACATAGATTGGCTACCTCTGTGATATTAAACGTATGCCATTGGTTACATTCGGCGACAATACTTCGGCTTTTTGTAATAATTGTTACTGTTTTGTTATAATTGTACATAATATTGGTACTGTACGTAGCTTGGCTAGATTGCTGTTATTATTTTGAAGCATTTATTGAGCACCTCAGTCTAGGTACTCGGCGTGGTTTGTACACGATGTATGTAATGTATGATAATATAATATTTTCATACGTAATTGTCGTTTTATTTCGATCAACTATTATTAATTCAATTTATTACACACTAGCTTCTACCAGAAACTTCCTCCGCTTGAAATTTCTTGACCCCCGACCCACCCAGACGCATCGCATCGCCTGTCCGCGCTATTAAGTTATGTTAAATAGCTTAAGCCTTCTTTAAGAATAGGGGTACTAAATGTAAAAATAATGTTTCAAACCCGGCTGGCAGTTCTTGAGATTAGCGCGTTTAAACAAACTCTTCAACTTTATTATAATTATTAGTCTAGAATTATAGATATCGTTATATGTCGGCCTTTTGTAGCTTGTCTCGTCTCGCTTCGACGGTGAATTTTTAAATTCTAGCCTTTTAAAATTAAAATAATACTTATTGGTTTGCTTTTACTAACTTATTGTTAGATAGAACTGGTTTCTACATTCTCAAATCCGGACTGCCTGGACACTATGGTTACGGGGCATCAGCCACCAATAAAACTGATGGTTGGCATTTAATATAATTTATTTTATTTAAAATATAATTACATAATGAAATACCAAATCAATAAGGCCGTTTAACATTTTATATACAAAATATTCGTATTTTTTTTTCATGACTAGGTAGGTACAATAAAGCTTAGCCAATTGTTAAATACTTTGGCGGAAGCGTTGAATTTTTTAATATCCAAAATCATAAACATTTTCTTCACTTCCATATATTTCAATTAGTTGTTTTTAGGTATAATTTAAAAGTCTAAAAATTTGTTTATGATATTGGTACTTGAGCATTATTTACAGTTACATTTTAAGCAACTTCGGATATATTCGCAATGTATTAAGGCGCACTTATACACAGAAAACAATGAGGATCAATAGAAAATGATAATAATTTTTAAAGCGATTCATGAACGTGAGAAATGACAAAGTTATTTTTATATTTTTTATGTTTATATATTTACTTACATTCTAAATAATGGTTAACAATAAATTAAACCTACAATTAAGTACTGATTGAAATCCAATTCGTACATGCCCCAAGACTTTAATACCTAAAGCCTATACAAGTACTCGAAATCCCGACAATTTCGCTTTTAGCGAATCAATTAAATTGATTGATGTTTACTTTGATGAGATGATACCTACTATTTTTGTTGACGTTACAAAATGTTTTGCCCCCAATTAATTGGTTAAGTAGACATTAGACACTCTGACATGAGTAACGTCAACAAAATTAATTAAAACGAATGTTAACATCTAGAAAATTAACATTCGAGTTGAAGATTGATGTCAGACTAATATTCCTTTTACATGAGGGATATGTTAGTTTCTAAGATCTAATTTAGTATGAAGATCGGCCTGAGTTGTCATCATAGTGTTGTGTGCCGGGGGGCGCGCGGTATCCAGGGTAGTTGTGGTTCAGGGCATTCTGCGCGAAGAAGGGGGTGTAGTCCTTCTTTACCTGTAATTAGAGTACAAAATGATATCATTATTCTTATCACATTGTCTGGAACACCTGGAGTCCTTTATGAGGCTAGCATTTACATAAGTTCTAAAATGGGTGAAAATCGTCTGATCTTTGTGTAATAAGATTGAGAATATGAGTATAATAGTCTACAACTGATTGAACACTTAAAAGTTCTTTATTTTGTTTACTTGTGTGTGACTGAGAAGCAAGATTTGTGGTAGTAGGTACCTATAGACAAAAAAAACATAGGTCCTAAGTAGGTAATTATTTGATTTCTATATATAAACGTAAACGCTATTGTATTTGATATTAATTTAATCATGCATCGTCAATGCTAAACTCATCTACATTGCAAAGCTTTGCAGAAATAGAAGAGAATGAATGCCTGATGCTTGTGTAATATAATGATTTAGTTCATTACATGAATGTAGGTAAGGTGGGATAGGTGTACGACTCTATAGCTTATGCAATCTCGGTTATGGAGACGATAAAGAAGGTACCTATAGGTAAGTGTAGCGGCACACCTGCGGAACGTTCCGTCGCGTCATGTGACGCTTGCATTTCTATGGACGTAACTTTCAGCTGATGTGTCATAGGTAACTTGAAAAACATTAGGAGCGTATTCAACCGAACCTTCCGCGCCGAACGTTCGGCAGGTGAGGCGCGACCCTAATACAAACAAAAACGAGATTATCCATACCGAAAATACACTGGTCTGTAATGGCCTTATCCTGCTGTTCGGAATAGATCGTAAACCTAATTGTGCTGCCCGGGTACCTAACCAATGTGAAGTGAAAACTTCTTTAGCGGCGTTCTGCACTTTTTCTGGGATGGGTAAAAAATGTTAAACTCGCGTCAAGACACGTGACCGTAAGACCCGTTGCCTAGCAAGTAGCAACCGACAAAGTAAATATCAAAATAAATAGTCTTTAACATTACGTAAAGATTGCGAGGTAAGAAATTTTACCCATATTGATGGGAAAAAAAGCAGTCAAAACATACTTCATGAAAAGTGTTTAAATAAATTGTTTATTTTTGTTAGACTATATTTTGAAAATAAATAAATATACTACTACTACTAATGAATATTGTATTTAACCACATAAATTATAGTACTTTTATACTGATAAATAAAGCAATTCGTGCGAAATTATTCCCTAACCATTCCAAAATATTGAAAAATGCTCAACGTTAATGTTCAAGTTTTCACTTCTGCCGGCACTCCCGGAGTGCAACCCGTTGTTTTTTTTAATATAAGTAACTCATTAGCGAATTCAAGTGGTTGGTGGTTATCGAATTGGCGTGGCGCCCGTGCTGATCGTCTCACGATAACTATAATACAAGACTCAGTTCAGTGCAGTGAGATAATACGCGTACCTATATCTATGAGTGAAGTGACAAGTATGATGGTCGTGGTGCTGGGATCACAGCTGAGCCAGGATAACTTCGAGACTCGTGAGTACCCCTTAATTATTACCCTTGTTTTCGCTTTTTGCTTTAACGGACCGCCGAGAACAGACGAATTATTTATATAACTGCTCAAATACTCATTTGATCACTCAAATGCTTATTAGGAGGTATTAACTGCCCAATGCTATATGAAATATCCCAAAAACTGCTCAATTATAAATTAACCATTGCAAGAGTCGTACACCTGCATAAGGATAGATATTGCAAAGCCTACTAAACGCGAGTTAGGTGCTCGCGACTAACAGTACTAGGTTTGCCCTTCACCAAGTGCCAAGTTCTGTTAATGGAAAGTTTGTCCAAACATATAGTAGCACTAGCACTAGTGACCCAAACTGCACTTACACCTTCGGTATCAAAGTCCGGGTACGTACGGACTGTGGGACTGACCGACGCCTACACGTCGTTCATTGCAACTAATTCGGCAAGCGAATATTGGCGCAGCTAAAACAGACAACGGTTTCGTTCAGCACTATGCACTTCAGTCCATCAATTCTCTATGTTATGTTGTAAATGACTATGTTTGACGTCACGAGAAACGTTCGAAATTTAATAGAATAAATGACGATGTTTATACAATGTAACTTTAGAGAATTAACTCCGAGGTGTGGAAGTTGCCAATATTACATTTCGCCGTTTGAAGATTTGACATTGAATTAGTTATAGAGGTGGTTGATTGTGCGCCCGAGTAGGTACAGATTGTGAAAATTGTGTCGTTTAGATATTACTTTTTTAACTAGAAGTTATAGAGAACTACCTAATAGGATTTGTGGTAGGCGTTGTAATATTTGAAGTGACATATAATACAGGGTGTGTTAAAAGTTAAAATAAATATTTATATTATCTACAGTCAGTTCACAAAGTAGTTGAATGGAATTATTAGTTGTAGATTTGAGTAATACTTTATTATAATGTGAAAGAAAAGAAAATAATTTAAATGTAGATTTTTTTACAAATCAAGTTAATAATAGATATAATTGTCAGTGAAATCTATACATATAATAAAATTGTAGAAAAGTGGTGTCTGTACAATGGAAATATATGAAAAAAAAGTAGCAGGGGTTGTTATTATATCGATGCTGAACCCGAGATTGTAATTAATTTTTTTTTTGTCTGTTTGTCTGTTTGTCGGTTTGTCTGTTTGTCTGTTTGTCTGTGTGTTTGTGCACGCTAATATCAGAAACGGCTTATTCGATTTAGATGCGGTTTTCACTAATATATTGTAGTAAGCTTCACTTAACATTTAGTTTTTATTTCATGTCAATCGGTTCATAAATAAAAAAGTTATGTCAATTTAAAGAATCACGGCGAACATTTGTTAAAGTATAGGCATTTCTTTCCTTGATTTTCGGTATACTTATCTTAATTTTTATTTAGGGTTTGTATATAAATATTATAAGTATTTGGTATAGGTTAGGCATTTCTTTTCTTGATTTTCTTTATTAAGTAGGTATAAGTTTATTAGCTCAGGTTAGTAATTAATTTTTCTAGCAATTCTTTTGTTTTATAAAGTTAGTACGTTTGGTTTACACGTCAGTACTTAAACTGTGATAATTTTAGACTGTAAAATAATCTGTAAGTATTTATAATTTAATTGTTTACGATAGTACGTGTGTACTAAATAACTGTGTGTTAAGTAGTAATTACAATTTTATTGTAAGAACGCCTCGAAGAAGATCCAACCTCTCCCAATGTAACAGAAATGCTAAAAGGATGAGATTAGTTCGATCACAGGAATCTGAGGAAGGTCGTGAGGCAAGGCTCTCTGCAACTCGGGAACATCAGGCTAGGTTTCGTGCTGCAGAAACTTCGACTCAGCGGGAATCTCGACTGAGTTCAAATCGTTCTCGAATAGGTCGAGGTCGCGAAAAATTTTTTCATACATAGGCTACAATTTATAAAGATTTTATGTGATTTGGCCATAATATAACGATAAGTATCAAGTAAGTCGGAAAAATTCCTGCCCTCTGAGATCTATCTTTGCGTGCGCTGCCTTTTTTTTTTTTTTGGGTGGGAAATCATCCAATGACTTCTGCCGCTCTGGGCGGAGCGGAAGGGCGTGTCAGACTCTTACTGACTAAAACCCACCCGTGTTCCTTCCCTTGCCTTGCCAGAGGCCACGGTTTCCCCTTGGGACTACCCGCAACCCCGGCAGGCATCGGCCCTAGCGGACCCCGTCAGTTTTGCTGATATCTTTTTGAGGCGCGCGTGGAACACGACGCGCCGTCGACCCGGGCCTGGTCCTTATCGGACGGCGAGCTGCCCGTTGCTCTCCGTCCGCAGGCCCGCGCCTACGGTGGCCGGAAATCGGCTATCAATTCCCGACGCCCGGGACGTCTCCTACGGTGGCGGCGGCTAGGGCTGGTAGGGCGCGGCCTTTGCCATTCCCTCGCGCGCTCCACCTTCTCCTTCGCGAGCATTACTGCTTTGCAGAAGGAGGTGACGGCTTGCGATGCCCTCTCGCTCCGCACCATGGCCTGAACCAGGGCCGTACGCGAGAGGTCACCGACACCGATCGCTTCCACGAGGACACGGCGGTGGTCCACCCAAGCCGGGCAGATCTCCACCGTATGCTGCGTGCGCTGCCTAAACCGTTAGAGTTACATGAAGAAAATGTATTGTGGGATTGTTTGTCTTAAAGAGTTCTAAATAAAACTCTGCGACTGCATATCTACCTTTTATGTGGAAGCCTTTATAACCAAAATAGTGAGCAATAAATACAGTTAAATTGAATACTTTTTTTACATTGCATATTTTAGAGTATTTAGTTAATTCTTATCAAAATAAATACCTTCATCGCTTTTGGTATTTAATGTAGATAAAGTTTGTCTTTTACACTAAGTAATTTGGACAAATAGTTTAAAAGTTAGGAAGATAAGAATGACCTGCGATATTGAGTCGACGGCGCACAGAACGAGGGTGGAGGGGCGGGTCAGCCAGGGGATGACGCGCCAGAGCGCCGAGTGGAAGCTATTGCTTAATAATTATGTTCGAGAAATAACGTAAATAACGCAATTAATTGTTGAACTGTCAAAAAGAAACCCATTACTATTGTAAGTGCTACGCAATTACCCCGCTGATTTAGGACATGTTACACGTTCCTGTGGGATAATTTCCGACATCCACGCGGGCGAAGCCGCGGGCAGAAGCTAGTACAAAATATAATACTTTTTGTGCTTATAATACAGCATGCGGGCTTGTTATGTTTTAGCTTTTATTTATATTTTAGAGATTATACAATATAGAGGCTGCTCACACCATGATTACATCTTCAAGGATTTCTTTCCTGAAATCTTAGAAGCAATAAAATTTAAATAAAATATACATAGTTATGTGCACGTCAAAATAGGGTTAATTAGGAACCATAGAGCTAATCACATATTATAGAGGTATTCAGACATAAGTTTTTAAAGTTTCGACCAGTTATCAATTCGATTTTAAATTTAATAATTAATTGCGCTTCATGTGTACTTAATTCCTAAATTAACCATATTTTACTATTGGTAGGTTAGTGATATATAGTTATGCACGTTACCTTGCGCGGCCTGCAGGCTGGGCCCCTTGCCAGTTGCCTTCTGGCATCGTTCTCTGCGGCAACCGCCTCCTTCACCGACTGAGGTGGCCATTTCTGGTCCCCACGCATGTTGACGCCTCCTGCAAAATCGTAATCACCCGTGCCAGCTGTTAATATAGGTACTTATTTTTCGTCATCATCAAAAATTTGTACCTAACCCCTAACAATGGCCTGACTTATAGTTACATAGTTTACATTTATTACATCAACGATTCAAACATCCTCATTATCTTTAATTATTGCTGAAATGAATCTCCTGATTGTTCTGACATTATTATACCTAGGTATGTACCTACATTACGCATGCTTTGTAATGTCTGAACTATTGAAATTAACACAGAATGCAATATAGGTATTCCGTATTCACTACCGAACATAAGTATGCTTCACCTGTTCGGTCGGTGTTACGGCAAAATTGACAAAATTCCAACCATTGGCAAAGATATTGAAAATAGCAATATTGTCATTTAGTTCACAAGGTTTACTAATGTTTGCCATAATTTAAAATGCCATAATTTTATATGCCATACTTTTATTTGCCATAATTTCATAAGAAATAACGCTTCAGTTGCCATAATCGTGAAATGACATAAAATCATTTTCACTAATTTCATTGGTCATAATCGATCAAGTGTCATAATAATTTTAATCCATAAATTCATTAGCTATATTTTTTATTTTCAATAATGTCGTTTTCCATAACATTTATTAATATTCATTTGCCCATACTAGCACAACAATGCTAGTTCAGTATGTACCATGCTTGCTTTGCAAAAGAGGAAATCTAGCACTCGGCGGCCGCTGCCGCGGCACGCTCGCTACGCTCGCTCGCCTTCGCGCGTTGTTTGGTCACAGTTCTAACCTAACCTAACCTACCCGTTTCGAATTTGACAAACTGTTTATTGTCTGAATAAGAAAACCTAAAAATTACCCTAATCTGCCATGCATGCTTGCTTTGCAAAAGAGGAAGTCTAGCACTCGGCGGCCGCTGCCGCGGCACGCTCGCTACGCTCGCTCGCCTTCGCGCGTTGTTTGGTCACAGTTTTAACCTAACCTAACCTACCCGTTTCGAATTTGACAAACTGTTTATTGTCTCAACAAGAAAACCTAAAAATTACCCTAATCTGCCATGCATACTTGCTTTGCAAAAGAGGAAATCTAGCACTCGGCGGCCGCTGCCGCGGCACGCTCGCTACGCTCGCTCGCCTTCGCGCGTTGTTTGGTCACAGTTCTAACCTACCCGTTTCGAATTTGACAAACTGTTTATTGTCTGAATAAGAAAACCTAAAAATTACCCTAATCTGCCATGCATGCTTGCTTTGCAAAAGAGGAAGTCTAGCACTCGGCGGCCGCTGCCGCGGCACGCTCGCTACGCTCGCTCGCCTTCGCGCGTTGTTTGGTCACAGTTTTAACCTAACCTAACCTACCCGTTTCGAATTTGACAAACTGTTTATTGTCTCAACAAGAAAACCTAAAAATTACCCTAATCTGCCATGCATACTTGCTTTGCAAAAGAGGAAATCTAGCACTCGGCGGCCGCTGCCGCGGCACGCTCGCTACGCTCGCTCGCCTTCGCGCGTTGTTTGGTCACAGTTCTAACCTACCCGTTTTGAATTTACAAACTGTTTATTGTCTGGACAAGAAAACCTAAAAATTACTCTAATCTGCCATGCATGCTTGCTTTGTAAAAGAGGAAATATAGCACTCGGCGGCCGCTGCCGCGGCACGTTCGCTACGCTCGCTCGCCTTCGCGCGTTGTTTGGTCACAGTTCTAACCTAACCTAACCTACCCGTTTCGAATTTACAAACTGTTTATTGTCTGAACAAGAAAACCTAACCATTACCCTAATCTGCCATGCATGCTTGCTTTGCAAAAGAGGAAATCTAGCACTCGGCGGCCGCTACCGCGGCACGCTCGCTACGCTCACTCGCCTTCGCGCGTTGTTTGGTCACAGTTCTAACCTAACCTAACCTACCCGTTTCGAATTTGACAAACTGTTTATTGTCTGAACAAGAAAACCTAACCTAACCTATCCTATTTTGCAAATGTACGTATGTATGTATTTAAATGAACATTCGGAATAATACATATCATATAATACAATACTGAGGACATCTGTCTGTAACGTTTCTAAATTATGTTTGTCAAGTGTCGATTATGTAATGTGTTACTTATAGAAACTAATGATTATGACACATGTTATTATGGAAACTAATATTATGGCAAATCAAAGTTATGACAAATAAGTTGATATGGCAAGCGTTATTAGTATAAATGATAATAGTGCAAGTAAATATTATGAGTGGGGACGATTATGGAAAACAATAATAGGACAAATAATATTATGGAAAACAATATAATACCAGTTCACAAGTCACAACTGCCGCTGTCGATCCTTTAGTCACCTTTCACGATAATGTTATTGTTTTATTTATAACCTGAAAATGCGGAATGAATTTGGCTTCAGTCTCGAGTCGTTGTGCTGTAGAGCGCGCGACACCCCTAGAGTATTTGTGCCAGACTTCGACGCATTTAGGGTTAGTTAGGCATCCATCAGTTCGAGTCTGTGTGTTTAGCTTAGCTTTTAGACTAGAACCGGAGCGACAGAGGATTACTTAGTTGGGATGTTGTTCCCTCGTTAACTTGCAATTACTTGGTAACCAGCTATATATCGCTTCATTGTTCGTGCTTGTACAGAATCATACCGGTAAACCTAAAGCTATTAGCTTAGCATAATCGAGCTGTAATGTTCCCACTGCTGGAACTCAGGTCTCCTCTCTGTGAGAGAGAGTGGGCCGTAACCCAACACGCAGGCTCAGTGCGGTTTGGAAGATGTTAGAATTTTTGGCTTTATTTTTATTTAGCATTGAAATTCAAATCTTATTTACTATATAGACTTCGGAGCTGACCGTCGGTTGTCAATTTATCAGTGCTTAGTCATGGATATTTTAAGGAAAAAGAAAGCGTGTGCTATGATAATTATCGCGTAGCTGCTAAAGAAACGCGTAAAAAGAGAGCGATGGATGAGAAGCTGGCTACAAAGAAGAGATCATTACACTCATCTTAATTTATTGATTGAAATACGAGATCAAAAGGAAGAAGAAGACTTTCAAAATTACTATCGGATGAACGAAGTCTTATTCTCGTTATGATAATTTACTGCAAATGGTAAAACCATATTTAACAAGACACTTGACTCGTCCTTCTGCATTGCGTCGCTGACGGTGACAGTACTCTGTGACTGTGACTGACTCGAGAATAATACAAGCGGTTACACGATCATTCTCCCATCACTCTTTTATCATTCAAAACGGAATGACAAAATTATTTAAAATATTTAATTTTTACTAGTCTGGACCATCAGTCTGTCAATCCGTGGATTACACGATCATTCTCCGATCATCCTGACCAGACTGATGGACCAGACTGACGCCAAACTGAGCGTATAACCATGCTCTTACAAATCTACGGCCAGCAGCATGGCAATTATTTTACTGATCGGTACGCGTGTTGAAAGTTCAAAATTTTATAAGTTTGAATAAGCTTTGTTAAAATTTTGCTATGCCACAAATATCGCATACCTATTCGATATATTTATTTATCTAACTGCGACTGAATTTTGACATAGCAATTTTTTTTCCTAACTGCGACTGAATTTTGACTTGCAAATAAGCTGGCGAATTGATTTCTACCAGAATAATTTTTAATTAGTCCAGATATTTATTTTTTCATTCTATATGACACCTCTTTAGGTCATGAGCTATCTGAATACCTATCAAAAAATATTTGGAGTAGGTCTTAAGGGGGAGGCACGAAAATTGATTCGCTGTTACAATTTACAGTAGACGTAGACTGATACCTAGTATTGTTACACTAGAACAACGTGTGACAATCTTAGACCAATAAAGAAACAATAAGAACCGTAACTGCGTATATTGTAAAATTCTTAACGTGTCGCAAGTCACTTTTCTAAAGCGATATCCAAGCGTAAAAAGGCAATCCTATAAACAATACACGTAGAACTCGACATATTTATTATGTTTGCGAAGTCGTCTTCAAAGTACGTATTTACTTTATGCGCTTTGATATTGCCATAGAGTTAAATAAAATGTTCCCAGTTCTCACCAGTCTGTTATAAAACATAATTCGCTCTGTTTGAACGAGCAAGACTTTCATTTTAACAGAAATAAACGCGTTTCTCGTAATAAATTTCACTAAAAGAACAAGGAAATAAACTACCACCTACTCTTTTTGAGTTATTGTGTCTACGCAGAAAAGTTTTATATTAAAAAATATATTTAAAAGTGAGTATTTTACAACATAATACAGTGTAACCTGGTTAAGTGGGCCATGGATATGAAACCTTAACCTCTACTACTGATAATTATATTGAGGTCCTGACACTTTTGTATTGAAAATCTAATTAATAATATTATGTGCTTTTAATAATATGTGCTGTGCATTTAATAATAGGTAGTCCTAGGCCCTAGGTCCCTTGAGATCCCACTTATCCAGGTTACACTGTCATATCTATGTACCGTCAAACGAAGCTGTGGCGGGTTGACTAGCGAAAACCGGTGGAGGTTTCTGATGGACTGGCTGCTGCTGACGAAGAGTGATCGTTGATGGTGGGGGCTCGAAGATCTTCTGTGGGGCCTGGTACGAGGGCTCCGAGTACGACGGCGAGTACTGCGGCTGCTGCGAGTACTGCTGCGGCGACAACTGCTGTTGCGACGGATAACCCGGCTGCGATCCTTGAGTCTGCACATAACAATACTGATAGAGCACACGCCGAAGAAGATAAAACATCTTTGTTAATCAGATACAGAGTAGATTATCACAATTGTGTACTACAGAATGTGTACAAGTGAGTAGAAACTAAACAACACTGCATTTCCACATTGCAACCAAATCAATTTTGATTAATGTCTTTATTAATTTTCATGACGTTTTTTGCAAAGTAGCTACTACGTGTTCTAAAAAGATCACTCCGTATTAATCGTTGATTCCATTCTAGGAAGCGGAATCCAAGAGACAAAGGCATAGCGTTCGTTACACAATAGCGATTTGCACATAAATCTACTTACCAGGAGAATATTAGTAAAATGAAAACGTGCAAGTCAGTAATGAAACAAAATTCTATTCGACGACGTTGACGTTCCAACTTCAATGTGTCCTAATACCTGAGGGGAAAGAGGGGCTGGTACTGGTGCCCAGCGGCTTTGTCCCGGACGATAGGGCTGCGGCGCGATGCCAGGCGACGGTGGGCCCGGTCGGTAGGAGGCAGGGGAAGCTACGCCAGGACCGACAGGAATCAGCTTACTCAGCCCTGTGGGCTCCTGTCGCCGGCCGTCACAGTAGGAAGGATCCGACTCGGGAGCTTGGGCTTGGTACTGAGGCTGAGGGGATTGGGGCTGCTGATGGTACCGGGGCTGTTGTTGGTACTGGGGTTGCTGTTGGTATTGCGGTTGCTGTTGGTACTGGGGTTGTTGTTGGTATTGGGGCTGTTGTTGGTACTGAGGTTGTTGTTGGTACTGGGGTTGTTGTTGGTACTGGGGTTGTTGTTGGTACTGAGGCTGTTGTTGGGATTGGTACTGAGGTTGAGGAGATGCTGGGGACTGCTGCGCGTTGTTGTTGTACGCAGGAGTCTGTTGCTGTTGGGATTTATAATGTAGCTTATAATACATATCGTAATACTTGTATAATAGCTTGGTTTTGCATGCAATTATCCGGCACTGTAAAGCGTTTACTATGTGCAGCTGTGATGTCATTTGCATCTAAATCAACCCCTATATACAGGTATAATTTTGTCTATAATATCTGTGTGGTAGTGATTATTGCATGTGTAATTATAACTACCTGTTGTGGTTGATGATATCCGTTCGTTTCGGGCACCGGTGGCCACACTACTTTCTTCTGGCCTGAAACAATGCAATTCCGTCGTAAACAGTGTGTTACATAAAACTGGCTGGTGTGTCGTGCCAGACATAACTTTCGATTTTTGCGACATGCATTTAAAAATACGTGTTTCTCGGAAAATATGTGTAATCAGGGCGTACAATCTCAATCGTCGGGTGATATGATCTTGGAGACCATGAGACTTTCAGTGTTGAATACACGTATCGCATATTATGACACATCTCTCTTTAAATTAGCGCGTCCCACCAAGCAGTTGGAAGTGCGCCAGACCATCGAAAAAACAGATTTCTAAGATATAAGTTCGTTTTATTGTAGGTTAACACAGATTTATGATTCAACCTGTGTATTCCGGGAACTTGTTTGTTTGCAATTTGTTTTAAACCGTAAAGAATGGGATGCTTGATGAATGACATGTTAGCTCTATCCTAAATTTCTGTATCTTTTTCTAACTCCGTGTCTGAAAAATGCGTAGGATTACCGTGGTTACAGTAAACAGATGCTGAATCAGAAATTCCAGAAAGCAAACTGGAACTCGGCCTTGCTTGTTAAATGTCTTGTGTCTGCATGTAAAATCCTTAGTTTCATCTAATTAAAGTACGTACCTACAGCCCACGACTTATGTTGCAAAATTACAATGTCAGCAGGTCTATTTGTCCAAGATTATTTGAATGTGCTGAGTCAGATTTCATGGAATCTGAAATAGAGTCTGTGACAAAGATATTCTAGGTCACAGAAGTAAAGGTGAACCTTTCCGTTAGGTTCGATGTGGTCCAGTTTTATCAATCGCTTTTAGGGAACTACTGGGTTAATTTACCTACTGTCGAGAGAGGAAGAGGAGCTGTAGAATGAAGGAGAAAGAAAGGGGAAGAGAGCACAAGTGTAGATAGAGCAGAAATGCCAACCAAATTGGCAGATGATAAGCCTCCTGTATGCGGAAAAGATCTCGACGCGATAAAATTGGGACAGTATGAATTAAAATTGGAGGAGACAATGCACCGTAATAAGGTTACATACGCCACGTTACATGTAGATAAGTAGAAAAACAACATAGCAGCCTGTATTCCGCGAAGGGTTAAAAACATATTTCAAATTGATTAGTTTCATACAGTTACAAGAAAAATGATAAACACTTTGATAGGACGATGAAACTCTTGGAAGACTCTTGGTCTGTGATACCTAATTGTCGATAGTGACGAAAGAAGTATAAGGCAGAGTCACAATTTGACTCTTAGGTTACCTATTAGTTTCGGTGAATAGGTTCTAAGGTTTCACTTCCTCAAGGTCTGATTAGAAGCCAGGATTTCAATATTGCTTCAAGCACCACGTATTTCTGTGGATGAAAGTTGTTGTTCCTAGCGTTACCTAGCATTGTTTGCAACTTCTAACCGCGATAAAGCAACCTATTGAGTTTCAATTTACTCCGTATTAAACTCCCTCCCTAACTATGTTCAACTGTGCGGAATTAACTAAAGTTTTGCCGAAATAAAGCGGTGTTTAAACTTTAATATTTGGCGCTTTACTTCCTTAATTAGCTACTAGAGAAGATTAGGTAACATTCTCACGATAACACTTAATTACAACCTGGTTAAACTGCAATCCAGGATGAAGACTTTTCAAAAGTGCACTTTGTATAACCTTTACCCGTACGCACAGAGAAAAATTTAGAAAAAGAAGGTAAAATTAAAACAAAACAATCTAAGAACCCTGAATAAAAAAAGATAATAGTGTGTAATAATACAGGAACTCACGATTAAATTGATCAATTTGTTAAGTACGTGAGACGCGCCAACCGCCGGCCGGTGTGCACTACGTTTGACTAGCTGACCAGCCAGCAGGTGCGACGAGCACAAATATCTACCGCATATTATATTTTGAGAACGCACATTTTTAGGACACCCATTCGCCAACGCTCTCACGCTCGTTGATACCCACCACCCGAAAAATGGACACACCCACTAAAACCTATGACCTAGACTTCAAGCACCCTTCCTGAACGTAACTAATAATAATTTATAGCTGTTGAAATAGAAGCACAAAACCATTTCCATTAGCTACGTACCCACTACAATGGGATCGTAAATTTTAACGAAATGGCAAGACGGAAAATATATTTCACCTGTTGCGAAACTTGCATACCAACATGAATGATGTAGATGCATCATACTTTAATGTTATATGCGATTTTCCTGGAACGTTATATGAGGGAAATTGGTACCTAGGCAATTAGTATAGCAATCTGATCCATCTGGGATTATGGGACGCGGTGGCAATTACCTCATCCATTGGGCCATGAGTCTAACATAAATTACATATGGTCCACAGCACAGCTGATGGTCGCCGACGGCCACTTGCAAGTTATTAACTTGTTTGAACGATTTAGTGGACTTTAACGTCACTAGACTAGTTTGATGGGAAAAACGAGGGAATAAATAGTGAGTCAGAGTTACCTGAACACTGTACCTTAACAGACTAACTACAACCAACAATTTCACGCAAAAGAACTCTACTAGCACTTAGGTATTACCTATTAAACAGTCTTTAAAGCTCTGTATAATAATCTCGATATCAAAATCAACTGTGGCAAACATATTGCCAATAACAAATGAAGTCTACATTAAAAAAAACTGCTCCCAGAATAGTGCACACCTGGAGAAAACGTATGATTCGTATGAACTAAGATACTTATGTCGTTTGCAAATTTTCGCACCTGTTTTAAAATTAGACTCTGAATCATGAGCCTACTGGGATGAACAGTCGTAGAAATAGTCTATTCGTGACGTCAAACAACACTTTTATAGATTTTAATCCTGGAATCAAGGTCGATATTTGATAATAAACACAAAAAAATCTCATTCTACGTAAACTTTTATGCTCTTGTGGCTGCTGACATTATAGTTTTTAGATGCGGTTGCATCAATGATCAAAGAATTAATTCTTGGAAACTATAACACGAGTTTTATTCATTGTAATTATGCTTCCGTTATCTATTAACATCACAAACTAAAAAAAAACACTAAGAGTATTAAAACGGTGTGTGCAAGCAATACTGCCACAATTATTATCTATAATTACTCATGGGCTCAAGGCAAAGCATTATATTTTTTATTTCTCCATTGATGCACACCGATAGATATCTACTGTTGGTTTCTTGGAACAAAACTGTAACTTTGTCTTGGTAGTAGATAACTAGTTTTGATTGGGACGCTATTTCTATTTAGTTGCAGTTCAATTGCGTCAACTCAAAGCAATAGATTAATTAACAAGTCCCATGGAAACTTTATACTTAGCAAATCTAAGTAACTACTTTATTTTGTTTCCATAGCCTTTTCTTAGGCTACGGAAAAACAAAAATATCCATGTTTAACTTTACGGGTATGAAATATATTTAAATCAGTTTAATGTTCTCTGGATCTCCTTACGTTGTTTTCGTTTATGAAACGGCGCTTATAACAAAGCAATCTAATTTTAGGCACTTGAACAACTTTAGTACTAGATTAAACAATGAGCACTTTACCAACAAACACAGTTTCAGCCATATCTTCTGTTGGTGTTCTTCCGTTGTCGACTGTGCACTACTAACAGGAACAACAGGTAAAAGCACATTATGCGAAGCTTCCAATCTTTGCCAAATACTTTCGACTAATGAACGTTTTTCGTCATTAGTGGACGGTTTTTGTCAATACAGTGAGGAGCAAAACGACGAATGGATGGAACAGAACGTTAGGCCATTACACTCATCCACAATGTTTCATTCATTATATCGAGATCAATGAATCATCTTCATGTCGTCTAAGCTTCATATAACGTCTGGTATCTCAGAGTTTCCTGTTGAACCAGTTAGTTGTCTGTGTAATATAAGCAAGTGTAGCGGCTTCTTTGTGCGTGACTTCAAATCTATGTAGCCAAACGCCCTGAATGCAACACGACACAGAATGATGTTAATCACAAATATCGATGGATACTTGATGGGATCATTGTGCTTAAACGATAAAACCACGTTCTGGGCATAACATGAAATATATGAATACTTAATGCTTAGTTTTGCAATGACTCTACGTATGGTATTGATTGATTGGTCGACGAATTAATGAGCTCTTGCTGTATATGGGATATGTACAAGACTTGCATATACAAAGCTGCATCTATTCTACCAGGCTGTGCTGGTACCTTTGGTAGACTTCAAGAACTCTGAGTATATATTCCCTGTGGCGTTGAGCTGGCCATCCCAGCTGCGAGCTGATCGCATTCTGGAACGTTCCGGGGGCCAGTAGCGGTCAAATGGATGGCGCATGTAAACCATGTTCTCCTTGATCGCTCGGACTTGGGACGGGTTTAAGTCTGATAAAGCAGTGGGAAAGTATTAGTAGATTAGTAAGCTTACAAAGTTTTAGTTTATCATAACCGTGTGGGAAATTTAGCGAAGATATTGGATGTCTGTTTCAATCCAAGCATGCTCGTATATGTTTATCAATTTCTGAGCCCAAAATAGAAGAGTGAAATGCACTTGCACGAAACGTGCTGCCAATCAGGATTTCGAAAGATATTGTGAACAGCTTCATTCCCATTCAAATTAGGGAAAGTCAATAAATTGAAGTACCTACGAGGCATACATTTATCAAAACTTCTCATTCTATTTGAGCTAGCGTGAATAGAAATACTCAAGAAAATAGAGGAAAGCATCAGGTGTGGCTATGCGAGCTTAATATATTCCGGTCGAGCCAGCTAGGTTTAGCAGCACACTTGTTGAAGTACGAGTGTAATTTTAATTAATTGGGTCCGTCTTATTATTTTTTGTCAATTTCTCACAAGCAAGCAACTATTTACAACTGCAACATCATATCATACACTTTTAAAACGTAGTACCTAGTTACTAACTAGGTACTACGTTTTAAAAGTGTATTATTTGGAACATCCGTACTGTATGTCGTACTGAAAATTAAGTTTAATAAAAAGCCAGTTCTTCTCTATAAAAATGTTAAATGCTTGCCGTCTACATATAGGTATGTTTTCCTAAATCTGATCCCGTCATATTGGTCATTGATTAATTAGTTTAACTTGGGTAAGCAGAAGATCAAGACAAAGGCAGTGTACTCACTAGGGCGTCCCCTACGGTTGCGTTCTTCTTCTTCCAGCATGCGCAGAACGGCAGAGTTTGCCAAGTTCGCGGGCTTGTCTGTGGTCGGGTCACTGAAGTCAATCCTGAAACAAAAAAAAAAAAAAAAGCTTTAAAAAAGGAACAAAAATGCCACGTCACTATGGGAATTGGGACGGTCTTGGTTGAAAAAACAGAAACAAGTTTTTTGTGTGTTTCGTGTTGGATACTGAAGTTAAAGGTGGATATACAAACGCATGTGCTTACCATACAAAAATTTTGCTCTCATCATGCTCATGGAAATACCTAATCAACGCGTTAATTAGGTATCTTGTTCAAATAGTAATAATTACATCACTAATTTGTTTAGTGTCTAATGACAGAATGAAGTTTATTGGTGCTCATACAGTCTGTTCGTCTTTATTGTGATCGATTCTTCCACGTTTTCTTTAGGTTTCTTATTGTGGCATTTTCTTAACCGTTGATTATACTTAATGCAGCCGTCGTCAGCCTTCAGCTGTGATGTCTCAATTAGTTTGATTTCTAAACAACTTAATTATCAATCGGTGTCTCATCTTATCCCCTTATTACTTGAAATCTAATTAGGTGTAACGGCGTTCCATGATTTTTTAATTATTTATTTTTGGCGCAGTGCTATAAGAGTAGTTTTGAATTATATATTATACTAGCTTTTACCCGCGGCTTCGCCCGCGTGGATGTCGCAAAATATCCCATGGGAACGTTCTACCGGGAATACATACCTAATAGCCAAGGAAAAGATCATTGACTAACTTTCAGCGGACGCAGTGGTAGGCTACTACAGCTCCCGCGTGGTCAACCATAATTATTTTGTTACACGTAATTTTGAAACTGTGATATCTCTTAAACTATTCATTTAAATGATGTGATGTAAAGGCATATTTTAATCGAATTGAATGCCCAATTTAAATAACCTATTTAATTGGATAAGGATTAATAAGATACCGGTCAAAATAGCTTCGGAAATAACAATGAAAATTTTATACAATTTTGAAAGATTTAAATGGTTATTGTGGGTCCCCCTTAAAAGAAAGACATATGCCATCGCGGACTTTTTTGTTGCAATTTTTAAGATATACAATACTCTAGAACATAAATTTGATTTATCTCTCACGACTTACGCAGCGCACGCCAGTAAAGCTCCCAGTCGGCATGATTTTTTCCGACATCTTCAACAATAATCGTCATATTTCAGCCAATTTACACAAAACCTTAATGAATTATACACTAAAACCTTCCACATGAATCACTCCGTCCAATGGTGAAAACCGTTTGAAAATCCGTTCGGCAGTTTTTGAGTTTATCGCGTTCAGACAGACAGACAGACAGACAGACAGACGCGGCGGGCGACTTTGTTTTATAATATGTAAGGATCTACGCGTCGTTAATCACTGCACATTATTTTATGGTAATTTTTTTTGTTGATTTGAACTGGTGAAAATTTTATGAGGATATAATTTATCTCATCTTGTTGGGCATAATGCCCTTAAAAATATCTTTAAAAAAAGAACTAATGGGTTGGTATCAGAATGACTGGATCGCAAATTGACCACGTCGCTCTTAGTCTTAACTAAATCATAAAATGTCTAAATCGATGAGCGCTTAACTAACCAAATCCAGACAACAAGAGGATATCACAAGACAAGGTCTCACTACCTGTAGATACATAAATAAGTATTTACGTTTTATTATAGGTATGACATTGTGTTTCAAATATAGTTGACAAGCGTTACTTTTTATTTGAGGTTGTGAAAATGTTCATGAAGATAATAAATAATACGAAAATATATTTTATGACAAAATATAAAATGTTTGAACGTCATAGAGCGTTGTATTATGTTTTCCGGCACGAATTATTTTATTTCTGGACCACCGACAGTGAAAAGGCCTGACCAAGCGAAGGTTATTTTCTTGAAAATTACCTATAGTAAATTAGTAAATAATAATATGGAAAAGTCAAGGAGCTTTGTAGTACATACTAATTCCATGGGAAAACTACATAATATACAATTCTGACAAACTGGTTTGAATAGGTGAAAACTTTTTGTGAAAACCCATTTGCGATACCCACGAAACAATTTTTTATTTCTTTTTCGTTGTTCTTTTTATTTTAAAGTGTCTATTTTTCTTTTTTATTCTACTAAATGGCCTGTATTGTGATATTGTCTTGGGTGATTTAAAATCGTTCAATGAGTTTTGTAATAAAACCTCATTGAACGATTTTAAATCGCCTTTAACTGATCCTTTCAGAAAAATGATATTATTATGCTAAATAATTATAATTTTCTTGAAAATTTGATAAAAAAATATTATCTATGGAAAATTACAATAAAATTTTGACGAACTGGCTTGAATTGGTTAAAACTTTCTATGTGAAAAGCCATTTGCGATACAGATGAAACAAATTTTTCTATCTTTTTATATTCTAATGTCTATTTTTCCTTTTTTTTTCAACTGAATGGCCTGTATTTTCTGTGGTCATTTTAAATCGTTCAATAAGGTTTAAATTATAATTTGTTATAATATAATAATAAAACCTCATTGAACGATTGTGAGCTCCTTTATAATATGCTATGTAATGATATCTATCTATAAGGAAGGAGAGCATTGTCTTTTTTAGGGTTTCGTACCCAACGGGTGCCAACGGGGCCGTATTAGGTACTAAGGTTCCGCTATCCATCCGTCTGTCACAGGGCTGTATCTTTTGAACTGTAATAGGTAGATACTTGAATTTTTCACAGCGTGTGTACGGTACGCACGCATTTTTTTCTTAGATATACTGGCCATAGTGGTCTATGTCCAGTATATCTAATTAAAATAAAGGGCGATACAAGAAACATGTTTTTTATAGAAAGCATTTTTTTTAAGTGTAGTTTTAATATATACGGTGGTACATAGGGAAGCTTTAGTGTGGCCGCTTTATATAGGACAGTCATGCTACACTCAAACAATTGCAACTCCTCAAAACGGTGAAACAAGCACTACTTAGTAGCCTCTCGACGGCACGGCAATCTAAATTGTGATAGGCTGGTAGCCCGGGAGAAGGGAAAAAGAGAAAACGTATAATATTATCAGTAGCGTCATTCAGTTCCTGTAACGTGCAGGTATGAGGACACACAGGACCTTATGTGAATTGCACAATTGCTTGAGGAACAGCACCACATTTGCTCTATCCACCAAGTGTCGTAGTTGTGGAAGGCAAGATTGTCAGACACAATTTAGCTGTAGAAGGCAGCATGATACCGAGTCGTCCATTAGGCTGCAGAAAACGAAGAAAGTCGCGATCCTCAACATATGAAGGAACGACCATAAGAAGAAGACCAAGTGTCGAGACAGTGAACCTCGGTGAGTCTCAGGAAAATGATCCAAATTCTTATCAATCTGTTTATATACGTTCAGTTCTCTCGAATCAGATAATTTTACTATAATTACGATTTCTACAGGACCTAGAAATCTTTAAGGCATTTCCCCATTGCTTAAGGAACAGATCCACATTTGCTCTATCCACCACTACCGAGGATCGAGACAATGAAACTCGACTATTCTCAGAGAAGGTACCTCCAACTGCTTAAATTAATCAGAAAAGAAAACTGGAGGAGTAGGAAACAACCATTGGCATAGTCCATCAGTCTCTAATTCACTTTCCGTCGAATCAGTAAACAATAAATATTTACTGTAATTACAATTTCGCGGAATCATGTTATTTTCATACAAGATTTTCATGTTTTTTTTTCTTCTTGTTAATAAGGTAGCTATTTATTTTATACGTTTATAAAATCAAGAGGTCAGAAATTCCTTTGTAAATAAATAAATAAATTATTCTTATTTTTAACGGGAATCAATACCCAAAATAAATATGGCTAAGTGTAGCTTTTTCAGCTTCTACGTCGAGTGTTCGTGCGTTATAGATTAGGTACCTTATTGGTGATGTTCTTCAGAAAGGTCATGCGTAGTAGGTACGTCGCAACCGGCGCGCGGCGTGCGTGTATGATCATATGAATGAACGCAAAAGAAGTATGTTAGCCCAGGTTCGCGGCACAGGCGTTTCCCGAGGCGATCTTTTTTCGTGGACTGGATGTTCAACGCTCTGCGCTGAACAGTTGAAAATTCAACAGTGAGTTTTTTCAACGCGCTGGTACGAGAGTGCGTCCCAGCGCGTTGAATTCTCAACGCTCGGCTCAAACCGAGAATTGAAAATCCAGTGCGCGTTAAAATCCTGCCGCGATATTTTTACGTCCGTGCGAACGTGGGCTAAGGATCGTAGCAGGTGGCGTTCTGTAGTTTCTGCTTACCCCCATGGGGAGAGAAGGCGTGTGTTTATGTAGGATAAGTCCTAATTTATCTATAGGCATTAATTTCTATCAGAATTTTATCTTGACTATATACAAGTGGTAAAGTTACTGTAGGTGAAATCCTAAAGATTTAGTACGCTTGTTTATCTTAATGGAATTGTGCGAATAAGTAAACCTAACTAAATAAGTATGTATCTATTTATAATTCCCCAAAACCATTTGCCTGTCTACCCAACTTCTTATTGACTGACGCTACTCTATTTATCATAGACATTATACGAGAATAAATGACGTTAATTTCCTCCGAATTCGAAAATCGCGGTGTTACGCAACTTTCACTCGCTTTCAAACTAAATCGATTATTGTCATTTGGAAAGTCATGTAAAAACATTAACTTCGTTTTATAAACACAGGAAACTACGTGGGAACCGACACAAGAAGAGGTGACAAAGCGTTAACTCAACCTTGATTGTGTTACCGAGTTTAGCCGAGCAATCCAAGACCCGAGTACGTAGAACCGTGCTAGCCTGTAGGCGTTACTAGTGTTTTTTGTCCCTGATTTTGGGGCCTATTATTGGACTATAATTGGATTGATTAACGTACTATTGTAAGCTGTTTGAATGTTCTATGTTATGGGGTTTGGTTTCCGCACTTAGTCCGTCAGGCAGGTGGACCATTGTGCGTTATTCCAACCAGCCCATCTCCCTCCAGAATTTAATTAAATCCTCAGTCGTGAAAGATCTGGGTGTCGTCTATCGTCATTCTAATCAGACTCAATAAAATTTTATTTGGCGTATTTGGCTATTTTCGTCACATCAAAACCACTGATTAGATGTTACTGAAGGTAGCTCATATATCTTCAGTACATGTTCCAGAGAGACTGTGCGCTCTTTGGAACAGTGGAACAGTGTTTGCTGGTAGCGGGAGTTTAATACATCAATATATGGTGTAACTAAGCTCAAACTGAAACTCAAGGCATTTATTTTAATTAAACCATTTACAGGCACTTTTAAATTGTCAAGGAGTCGGTGAGTCAGAAATATGAATCTAGTTGCCCATTCCAAAGCGTAGTAGGTACCTATGGAGAAGAACGGGCAAGGTCTCCACGGATACTCTGTTGAGCTGGGAGAGGGAGTGGGCTACAATCCGCCACGTCCAGTGTGATTTTGCGGATGTCACAAGTCTCTGAATTGTTAGTTCTAGGACATGACGGTTTCCTCACGATGTTTTCCATCACCGTTTTAAGAGCAGTGATAATGAAAATAATTTTTACCCAAAATAAAGTGCCTGCATGGGATCGAACCTACGACCTACACAGACAACTCATAAGTCACGGCCGTTACCACTGGGCCACCACTGCTCCGGTTCCTGTTTCAGTACATGGAATAACATATGTTTTTTCCAAAACCGCTGAAATGGGTTAGCTGGAAACAAAGGTGCGGGCAAGATTATAAAGTGCTAATTTTGCTCTTAGAATCACCACGTTCATCCTTCTCTTGTTGGTCATCATTGTGAGGTTCTAAAGAGCTACTAATAGACTGGTATATGTTTTAAATACCCACCAATGGTGGTACCAATACAAACATAATTCCACTAGTTATGTATGTGTTTGGTAGGTACAAGGTAGTCGATAAGACTGAAACCTTTAGATTCATGTTATTGTAACTGATCGCGCGACGCCCTGTATACCTAAACCAAATTATGTTTGCGCATTTTGATGGAAAAATTCTTTATCGAATTATACGAGCAAAAACAACTGTTATCTGACCTCAATCATAAAGCCTTCTTACTTTACTTATTATTTAAAGTAAGTTAAAACCTTAGTCACCGGATTACGTTTCTAATCTGTTAATGTATACCTAACTATGGTTAAATCATATAAAGGGAAGGATGAGCAATAATAGGGAAGAACACAAAAAAATATTTTTTTGTACGGAATGTAGATTTATGAAAAAATAACGTATACGGATTTTTTTTTACGTTATCATTAAATTATGGCAATACATTGAGTTAAAATGTGCTATGACGTCACGAGTATGTAGATTTTATACTTGTGACGTAGCGACCCCCACTCCACAACTTCAATTGCGTTTTATCCAAGTATTTTTTTATTAATATGTTAAAGCAACAAATACTGTCTGATTATTCTTTTATTATCTGACCGACGGACTAAATAGAATTACTTTTTTTTGACCCAGGCATCATCCCTATTTCTGAAAGTTTCTCTCTAACAAATTAAGATATATTAATAAAACTAAAAAACTTGAATTATAGAAAATTATTCAAAAAACAAAAAACCCGACTGCAAAAACACATAACTGAAAAGAGAAAAACAAGTATTATAATCTATACAATTTTGGTATCGCAGGCCCACAAACAAAAGTTAGGTACAACATACTTCCGGTTATTATTGTCCCCGCCTGCGATAGCAAAATTCTATAGATTATAATGCTTGTTTTTCTCTTTTCAGTTATGTGTTTTTGCAGTCGGGTTTTTTGTTTTTTGAATAATTTTCTTTATTTCAAGTTTTTTAGTTTTATTAATATATCTTAATTTGGAATTGACTCATTACAAGCTTTTATTTGATAACAAAATTGTTGAAAATTATTTAAAAAAAAACCTTTCCCTCCCCTTTTTTTTGTACTTGCAGATGCAATACATAAATATTATATAGCCTATGTCACTTCTACGATTAAGACGAATCTAACGACACCTCTTATGTTAAAATCCATCAAGCCGTTTAGGCTACAGAGCGTGCCAAAGAAATAGACATACATACATACATACATACATACTCTCGAAAAACATTACCCTCCTTCTGGGGCAGTCGGGTAAAAAGCTTTGAAGTACTAAATATATTGCAGGGCTTCCAGAAGAAATGGTTCTGTAATCCAAAATTTTCACTGCGTTTAAAAAATATAGAACAGGTGAGTCGAAAACTCGCAGTGGAATGGACTATAAGACAAATGTAATTATGTGGATGCATCATTAGGTACAGACGAAAGATTTATTAAAAATGCTGGTGGCACTGCCAACATTTTCTTTTAATAAATGAGCTTTAAGTTGTAAAAATAAATAGAGAACAAAGGATGTGTCTGGCATCGAGTCGATTGAAGAAACAATTGAATGTCAACATACAATGCATGGCGGCGTCGCATGTTTGTATTGTTGCATGATACCTTTTTTGTTTAATCCCTCCGCAGGCGGCCAATTGAAAGTTTAAATTCACTTTCACTCCACTTCATTACTACCGTACAAAGTTCACGTTCGTGATCAAAATCAGCATTGCCAAATCGTGCGTTTTCTCTCCTTTTGAAGATTATTGGCACATATTATGTTTATTGGCACTATAAGTATATGAGAGTATTGGAAAACATTGTTAACATTTTTGTTTGTTCAAAATTGGCAGTGATGAAAGCGAAATTACTTCCACTAAAATAGTTTCTGAGTTGCTCTTCAGCAACATTCATTTTGATGTCAAAATTGGTGGGTTTTTAAAACAACTTCCACCTGATAGCTACTAATATATGCTTATACTCAGAGAGGTCAGAGGCCCAGCATGGCCGGCTTTAAACCTCGGATACCAGATTTGTCACTAACCAAGAATATTCATACTCATACTGTTTTGAGCTCGTGATTATTATTTAAATGTACTTATTGTTTTTTATTTTCTTGTTCTACTCGAGTTACCTTTTTGTGACAAATAAAAATGTAATCATTTTAATTTATGATTTTAATTTTGAAATTAATTTTGATTTTTTATTAAGATTTGTTATTTTTGATTTTAATTTGGATTTTAATTTTTAATTGTGATTTTATTTCTAGTTTTTATATTTTTTAGTTTGTGTTATTTTTTTTTTTATGGATCATGTGGTCTGCAATACAGATTTTAATTATTATTATTAAATAAACTTATTTTTGTTTCTTTCTCTCTTTTCATTTATCTATTGCGGATCACGGTCGAGTTATTAATTACCTAGTTATCTGTGACCTAGGATTATAAAAATCTTGTTAGCCGTTAGGGTACTAATTTACTTAGGTATACGATAGTTAACGCCAACGGGCCATGACCGGGAACACACTTCATTACTCTCAAGATTACCTTCATTATATATTTTTAATCTTGACGAGAGCGTGAATTTTATAGCCTGGCGCCCAAGAGTAATTGACTCGAGTATTATAAATATTTCGCTCTTTACGGAAAATATAAGCAACGTTTTCAGGCGATGAAAATCTTACGCAATTAATTATTCAGTATTTCGGTAATATTTATGTAATTTGTGAGCAGTGGTGGCCCAGTGGTATCGATCCTGACTAACGAGTTATAGGTCGTGGGTTCGAACCCGGACAGGCGCTTTACTTTGTGTAAATTATTTCATCACCACTGTCCACTGCTCTTAAAACGGTGAAGGAATACATCGTGAGGAAACCGTCATGTCCTAGAACCAAAAATTCGAAGACTATGTGTAGATTACGGTCCAATCCCTCTCTCAGAGAGGCCTGTGTTCTAGCAGTGGGAACATACGAACGGTGATTATGCTACTTATTATGATTTTTAAATCCTAAGGCTCTATTTTTTTCTGGAGCGGTTGAACCTCATTATTTATCTACTACCGTGTAACTGAAATATTGTTCAGTCCCCGACATTCATAACATTTCACGGACGATGCTTCTAATACGCGTCAGCCAGACGTAGAGCGAAATAGCAAGGAAATATTTAAAAGGATATTTTATGCATATAAAGTAGGGAACAGAATGATATCAGTCTTAGTAAGTTACATGTCTACCTAATATTATAAAGAAAACAGATTTCCATTTTTGTTTGTAATGAATTAACTCAAAAACTACTACACCGATTTACAAAATTTTTTCACCAGTAGAATACAATAAATTATCACCGAGTAACCTTACTTCCTACTATATCTATACTAATAATATAATATTATAATTATGTGGGTATACCGGAAGACGTAGCGTTGGAAGGCCTCCCACAAGATGGACCGATGACCTGGTAAGGGCCGCAGGAATTCGCTGGATGCGGGAAGCACAGAATCGGTCGAAGTGGCGGTGCTTGGGGGAGGCCTATGTCCAGCAGTGGACGTCTTTCGGCTGATGTGATGATGATGATGATGATGTGGGTGAAAGTTAGCGTTAGCCCAAAGTTACTATTCCACGCGGACGAAGTCGCAGGCAGAAGCTAGTATATATACAGGATGGACCAAAAATACACTTCATAAAAAAAATTGATTCCTCATGTCTAGGGGTATTCGAAAAAACCCCATGTACCTATGTTCCGCGATTTTTTGTAGTTTTCGAGTTATTATTTTTTTTGTAATTTTTTCGACTTTTCTTGCCGGTGGAGCTTCAAAAATTCATATATTTTTTTGTAGTGAGTATTATCCAGTTTTTTTTTTGCGACATTATCGTCTTGAATGTTACTTTCATACATAAAATAATAAACTTGCTAACATTCCTGCAAGTTACTCCAAAAAGTATCTATAGCAGGAATTTAAGTTTTTAGTGGTAAGACTGAAATTTTCAACTTCAATTAAAAATACAAAAATGAGGTTCCATATATTCTAGCTGACTTTAAAAACTATGCAGGTTGCTAAGCTACGCAAAAAATAAAAAAAAGTTAGTATTTAACCTTCTAATAATTCACTGTAATCGGCCTTCGAAGGTTAGGCTAAAAATCCTTTTAAGCTTTAAAATAGGTGGTCCAAATAGTGACGGCAAAAAAAAACTGGAAAATACTCACTACAAAAAAGACATGAATTTTTGAGGCTCCACTGGCAATAAAACTAAAAAAAAAAAATAACTTGAAAACTACAAAAAACCGCGGAACATACATGGGGTATTTTCCTGCATGGACATGAGGAATCTATATTTTTTTTATAACGTGTATTTTTGGTCCACCCTGTTTAAATAATATTATAAATGTGAATGTTTGGATGTTATATTACTCAATCACGGCTGAACGGATTTGGTTGAAATTTTTCAAACAGATGGTTTATAACCTGGGTTAACACATAGGATACTTATTATTCCGATAGTACATTCCCGTGGGATAATTTCCGCGCGAGCGAAGCCGCGGGCGGAAGCTAGTAGGCTATAATTTATAAAGATATCACCCGGGAGAAGCCGCTGGCGAAGCTAGTGTAAAATAAAAGAATTCGATTAAACAAAAAAATAATTTATCTGAATTTAACTACCTAGGTATAATGCAAGTCTGTATGTTCATACTACCAAAATAGTTTTTTTTTTAACATACGTGCTATAAATCCCATCGGCTATGTATGACCGTGCCTATAACAAACAGCTGCCATATAAAGAAATCAAGTTTACATTCACCTCACTGCTCCTTTATTGGTAACGTGGTCAGATGTCAATGTCAGATAATTGTATCTTGTCAGTGTAGAAATATAAACACCCTGTCTAAACTAATATTATATATTTATATAATAATAATATAAAGAGGAAAGATTTGATTTTTTGTATGTTTGTTTGTTATGCTTTCACGCTAAAACGTCTGAACGAATTTGGATGAAATTTGGCACATGGGTAGACCATGACCTGGGTTAGGACATAGGATACTTTTTATCCCGATATTCCCACGGGATCGAGACTTATGCGGGTGAACCGCGGGGCGCAGCTAGTATGTGTTATAGGAGTCGATGATGTTGGGGTTTGACACTATAACCTTTGATAGTCTCTTAACCCTTATTAATAAATGTGAAGTAAAGATATGCCATACTTATACAGGATTTAATAAAATTAGCTAGTGAAACTCCACAAAACGTATCGATATGTTAACATGATAAAACAAAAAGAAATTAATTTGATCCATTTTATTCGAGGTTATCAACCGCATGTAGTTTAGCCACTTGAAATATAATTTAAAAAAAAAAGTTTTTTAACCGACTTCCAAAAAGGAGGTGGTTATAAATTTGTTTGTCGCGTATGTTTGTTTTGTTTTGTAAACTTCATAGACATGGGTATCGACATCTAACCACTCATAATCCAAGTAATAAAACTACGAGAGGTATTTGACCCGAAAAAAACTGTTTTATTCTTATTTTGTCGTGTTTAGAATTTCGATACCTATCACGTCTGTAAAGTTTTGCTAGCTAATTTTATTTAACCCTGTATAAGTATTGCATAACTTAACTCCACGTTTATTAATAAGGACTGTCGGGTGGTTATCAGTGTCAAACCCCATCATAAAATTCAGGTTATCCATAAATTTTTTGGAGGTTTATACTATCTCTAAAAATTTATGGATAACCCGAATTTAATACCAATTGACACCTTACTCCGCTTTTATTAATAAGGGGGTAACGAAGGAATAACCTACATTGTTTTAAATGTTGGTGGTTTTCCAGATAGGTAGGATTTTTTTTCACATTACACTTGAAAGAGTTTTTATTAAAAGTTTCTTAAACTTATTGGTAACTAAGTTATAGCATATACTTATTTCTGCCTAGTTTGAGATTTTAAAAAGAAAAATGTAGTGGGATTAGTGAATAATAATTGAATCGTTCCAATTTATACAATTAAACCGACAATCGTGACAAGCTTCCATACCATAGGTACACGGTCAAACCCGAACACGTAAATTAAAGAATATTAAAACGTACATCGACGGATACTTACTAGTCATATCTAGCATACAAATGGAATATTAATGCAAATATAGGAAAGAAAGTAATTATTACACGCCAATAAACGTCTGCACATCACTTCATAATCACTGTGTTCCGTCTATTCTACATAGTGCCATAAAAAAGTATGCAGTCAGGTAACCTGAATATTCCTTACCCACTTCTATCGATGACAGTACCCATTGTAACAAGCACTCGCGGTACACTTAGGACAAATTAATTAGCTCGACAATGTATTATTTCACGTGTATTTTTGTTTATATTGCGATGAGTGTGCGCCCGGTTTTATGCCAAATCCTGACTCGCTGGTGAGTCTGCTTTGCTTCAGGGTAACTTCTATTTTTATGATTATGATATCACTGTGATAATTTTGTTGCAGACAATGCAGCTGATTCAGTCATATGACTGCAATATTATTTAAAAAAAAAATGGTAGGTAAGTACTTAAATTTTGAATTTAACTTAAAATTCAAATAGCAGAAAAATTGCAATATAAAATAGCTTTTTATTATTATTAAAGTATTTATTATTAAACTTGGTATTTAGTTTTAAAACTTCGTATTTTATGACAGAAATATTAATCACATTAATTTTAAATTATGAATATGGAATTCCTATAATCGCGCAGGCGCAGTGTAGTGCGCGGTTACGGTCGCGTCGCGACTGTGGCGGCGCACGCGGCTTCTTCCTCATTTGCTTGTTTATTTCCACTTTTTGTCGCTTTTTGCCATTAATAATGAGATAGGAGATAAAACAAGGCGTCAGGTAGCAATTACTTGCACGAAATAACATTCAAAGTGTTCGCACTAAATAATATTTCTTTCTAGATTGTAGATCAGATGTTTTTATTGTTTAGTTTGTTGCTTTGTTTCCAAAGAAAGCGAAATTTAATGAAGAATTTTACAAAACAGACATTTTACACAGCAAGTATTAGAAAAAGACTCCAATTTGCCATGACACAGCTTTTTCCTTCTACAACTGCAGCTTTCAAGAATTTTTTGATTACCAATTTGAATAGCAACATGTAACAACCAAACAGTCTTAAACCTTATTTCAGTTCCTGTCTAGATAATATTTCTATAGACGCCTTCAGCGCAAGCGCACGCAATCTGTCTTACATCAGATAAAGCTCTCAGGCAAAGCAAATACACTGAGTGCCTCTATCGCTACCACATTGAGCGCAGACATTTACCATCTGACTTCCAACGTACCAACACAAAGGTATCATGTACTGCACCAATTTATTTTAGCGTTACTTTGATGATCCACATGCACTGCGGAATGCCCAGTATGTTGGCTCGTTGCTAAATTTCATCTGCGTAAATGTCAGTGCCCCTTCGGCAGCGCGCACTCCATAATTGATCGGTCAACGGCATTCAAATCGGTCCAACGTTTATCTTTGGACGCACTCTTCAATGAAGGTACCTTAGAAACAGGTTGTTGTTTTATGAATGAATATTTAGACGTAGTCGCACGTAATACGATCTTCATAATACCAGCCTAATACTGTGCCACTGCAGGGCAAAGGCCTCTTCTCATACAGAGAAGGCATGAGCATTGATCACCACGCTTGCTCAAGACGGGTTGGCGATATCAGACTTATATCAACTACTAGCTCGTGGCTATGGCGTGAACCCTAATATTTTTTCCTAACCTACGTTACTTCTTATAACATCAACTATCTGTCCCGTTAAAATCGGTTCAGCCGTTTCGGAGATTAGCCGGAACAAACAGACACAAAGATTTTTTTATTTATTTTTTTGTAGATACCGTACCTATAAACTTTCATATGCATTTTGTGGTGTCTTGGTTTAGGTGAGGTATGTAGGTACAATAAAACACTGTTAGCAATATCACTGCGCTAGACGTGCTATCGCAATGGATGCTCAGAGTAGACTCCGAGCACGGTACAACGCTCTGCACTCCCTCTACTGCGCAGCCCCCACCATAGCACGCATAACTTATTTATTAGACGTCACATCTCTTCTTTACAAAATATAAAATAAACAATAATACAATTATTTGCTTTTAGAATCAACGGCTGACAATATTAACACATTTACTAATCATCAAGTTAATTTCTCACATATAGAAATCTGTTACATTCATACATTCTTTATGATCTAATCTATTGTCAACATTTCTGTAAACAGTTAGAATGTGAATCAAATTCATTACTGGGAATCACAGTTCCCGATTGATTTACCTTCTACTTTCATAAAATGAATAATGTTTCTACGAGATATCTGCCCTGTACTTCCACATCATATTTTTTATTTTTATTACAATTTGTTTCTTTTTGTCATATTTTTTTTTACATAATTTTTCATTCAAATATGGTTTTACTAAGCTGGGCATTAAATTGTCTAGTCCGTGTGCTCAAGTTTCAGGCAAATGTATCGTGATTTTCGCAATCAAAAACCTTAGACAGGTCGCAGATCTATGCCATTTTGGGCCTCATCCAACGCGTTAAAATGCGTTTAATTAAATAGGGTTACACCACGTCTATCATAAAACGTCCTTTGGTGAAACCATACTGTTGATCGCGAATAATTTTATTCGTGTTAAATGATTAAGTTTTTCATTTAGCACTATCATTTGAAACAGCTTGCCGAAAACCGGCAACACGGATATGGGTCTATAATATAGGTGTCTTTTGTATCCCAGGATTTGAAAAGTGGTATTACCATACTTAATTCTGGTAGTGGTATTACCATACCAGTAGTATTACCATATTTAGTGGTATTATCATACTTAATCGAGTCTTCCCGGATTTAATTAATTAAATTCGGGAAGACTCCTTGATCTATACATTTACTACATTTTTTTGGGTTAATTATAGCGGTAATGTCACAATTATAGACTATATTGGCTACGACATTGTCTGCTGATATAACCTTATATAAAGCTTTATCTGTCTTACTAGTACTACTACTGTACCAAAAGTTTTAGAGTAAGTAGCTCATACCCACTTATTTAAAGTTCCAGTACATTTGACCTGTAACTAGTACTATTCCATTTAATCCTTTTCAATTTCCCTTATTAAATACAATTATTTGAATAAGTTCAGGAGTATCTGTTACATGAGTTCATCATACTATTACAGAAAATACAAATTCTCAAATAACTCAAGGTATTACAATCATTTTAGGAATTTATATCAGAATTTTATAAATTAATGAATATTTTGAAGCTTTTTTACTATTCAATCTACCTAGCCTTTTCCCAACATGTTCGGGGCGGCTTCCAGTATTTTACATTATTTCTTTTTATTTTCTTAATTCGTCATCTAAACAAGCATTTTTAAGAAAACATCATTTTGGTTTTCAAGCAGCAGCTTGATATTGTTATTTTGTAGATGTTGTTTTATTCCTTTTCATTACTATTTATTGATGAGGAAATTAATAATTGATATAATATATTTAGCATATTTGTCTTCCAATCTAAAGTTTGATAGTTTATTAGAAATAATCAATTTTATAACAAATATGTTCTTAATTATTATGCTAGTTTCTAATATTATAATATTTTTATCTATTATAATTATTCTATCAAAAACTTAGGACGACGTAATCGTTTATTTATCAAAAAATATTGATGTACGTACCATTTTTTAAATTATTATTATGAGACCTTTTCTTTAGTTCTTTATTTGCCCAAACACTAAATAAAACTAAGACCTGATAGTTTTAGCTTTTTTCTAAAAAGAATTATTGAACTCACTGAATTCTTAATTTAAAATATTAACTCAGTTTGTTAATAATTCTACAAAATATTAACATCGTTTATTGTAAGATCAGTTAACTTACAAATTAAAGTGCAAAATTAACAATTATGTGGTCTGGTTTGTATCTGCACAATGTATTTTTTCGTATGTTGTAACATGACATAAACATCACATCTGTATTCCCCAAAGGGTCAGGCTTAGGTGTACCCAATGTACACCCACATTTAGCCAATTATGTTATGTTATGTTTAGGTCCAATGTGATGGTGGGAGAGCCATCAATCGACCACAAATCCAAACTACGGGACGCCACGGTAAAATTCAAGATGGAAAACCCAATGACACTTTACTCGACCCGGGACTTCATGTTTAGCATTAGCGCTTGCGACCATTCAACGACGCAATCAAACTTTACCGATTTATTACCAGTTGCAAGTTTTCCAGTTTTGTTTTGTCCATTATCGACTCAAAAACTATGACATGCTTATCTAGTTCAACACAAGACAGTTCAAGTTCAATTATGTTTTTACGCCTTTTTGGGTATATTATTACGATTTTATAATGCTATAGACTTAGTGAACACACATTATTTTCTTACAATTTAACTTCAATAGTTCGGTGACACTATCAATTATAATTATGTGACCAATGTCCTATGCGTGTGATGGGCCTTCTTGGCACAGCTGCAACCCTGAGGCACACACTGTTGTTGTTGTTCAGTCATGCCTATTTTTTACAGTAATAATGTCATTAGGATCATATTCATTCCTAGTTATTTATGAAATTATCTGTTTTTAGAAAGTCTGAGGCATATAATAAGTTTTGAGCAGAATGACTCAGTTTGTTGCTAAGTATTTTTTTCTAACCCTTTTCCAAACTATCAGGAAACAATGGAGCAGTAACAACCTATATCACTACAAGGAAGAGAACTAGTTTCTTTTTTAAGTACTTGCAAAAGAACCTTGTTCAATGTCTGGTATATCTTGATTGGGGATGCAGACCCGAGAACTTCCTGACTGGGACGGGTCTTCTGTTACCTCAGTTCGAAGAGTGGCAAGATTGGATTTCCTTCGCAAAGAACATCGAGAGCTGCTGAGAGTCAGCGGGTCTCCTTTGTCTACAGTTAGAGTTGCACATGTCTTGAATTTGTTTTTCAGACCTCACATACGTCTTAGTATAAAGTGAATGTATTGACTCTTCTAATACCTGAATTTCAGACTGTAAGAGTTGAGTGTCAATCTCATAAATGTACTTACTGTCTCCAAATTAATAAACTATTTTTAGTAGGCATTTGTTTTATTTATTGGCAAAACACGTCCTTTCCTGTTTCATTTCTAAAATGTATTCCATTTATTTATCTTTTTTATTCTGTTTCATTAAAGAATCTTCTTTTTTTTTTTAAAGGGAATGATTGTTATAATTACATACATAAACTCAAGCCTTCTTCCCATGGGGGTAGGCAGAAACTAAAGAACGCCACTTGCTACGATCCTTATATACTCTTTTTGCCTCGTTTACGTTCATACATCTGGTTATAATTAGTATCCAATAATTCAATACATAAATTATAAGTTTACTTAGCCCGAGTGCTTTCTTTTTTTTTTCTTTATCTCGTCATTTGTGCATTTGCATGAATTAATTCGTTTACTTACATGTATATTATCTACTTACATGTTTTTCCATTTATCTGGTACCTTTCAGAAATAACTGAATTCCTACCACTTTAACAATAACTCATTTGTTATGACTAACATAACTAAATAATTGTTTAATTTCAAACAAAACATCAAGATTACAGTTACTACCACAAAAATATATTCGTTTTATTTGTATATATATATATAGGTAACTGTAAATAGTAAAAGAATATAGACTATTTAATAGTTAATTTTTCTTTTAAGAACAATGAAATAATATTATTTGGAAGGTAGACCGAAAGTACCAAAGAAACATTGTTTTATGCGCTCGATGGTATAAACTTCATATTATTATATTGTTAGAAGTATTTTGTTCTTTATAAAAAAAACAGAATTTATGAGTTATTGCCAACTTATTGGTACCAACCATTCATTGAACAGTTTACCTCTCAAATTACTTTTCGTAACGTAATTGATACCGATTACACATGTAATCTATCACATTCGCCATTTCCGCGATCCTTGCCTAATTTTAGACAATTTTGTTAGCCAGATATTGAATGGCATAGTTTTTAGTTGGGTCTATCGTTTTTGTGCTCACCAGTTGGTTCCACTGGTGAGTAAGGTTAGTTTATTTTATGCATACCGTATTAATGGTTCATGTTCGTTTTGTACCAATGAACCAGAAGTGGTTTGTATACCTACTCACATTCGCTATTAGAATACTCCTTAATCACCTAAATATTACTCTAATTTACTGATTATATATTATTCATGTACGTACACTATTTTAGCCGTAAGTATCTATCAGTAAGTACGTGAGTCACACATACGTAAAGTTTTGGAATCAGAGCTAAAACAGGTTCTAGTCAACGTGAAGATATTTTTAAACATGTTGCTTCACTTTTATTTATGTTAATTAGTGTTTTAAATTTGAAAACGATTTTATTAAACTAACTAAAATAAGTAGTTGCAATAGTATTTTGTATTTTTACTTAGTTTTTGGAGTTTATTTCAGTTGATTAGGAGGTTAGTACGATAGCCCTTATTGGCACCTATTAACAAATGAGGTCATTATTATTATTTGTTTTTTTTTTTTTTTTGTACCCGCTTTTCGGTAGATGGAAATTAAATACACTCATTTCTTTTCGACCTTGAATTGAATTCAATTATTAACCCGTCAAATGATATTTCGATCGATTGAATGATATAAAAGCCGTTTGCATGAAAGTGTAAGCATTCAAAGATTTTCGCGATCGTACTTTTGCTGTCGTTTCGATCGTATAATTCTTTTTCAATTAACAATAGATGGTTCATATGACATTTGTCGATTTAAATGAAAATAACACCATCGCTACGTCTCGAAGTTTCTAATTTACAAAAATGAATACTATATATTTCACCACAAATTATTAGGAGAACCACTTTTTAACTTTTTTTTAAAAACCTCATTCGTTAATTTGCCACTATATCTCGCAACCATTAGGTTGTTTTTATATTTTAAGTCTTATGCACGACATACCTTATATCCTCGTCGCCACTTGTGGTGTCTTGGTTTAGGTGAGGTATGTAGGTACAATAAAACACTGTTAGCAATATCACTGCGCTAGACGTGCTATCGCAATGGATGCTCAGAGTAGACTCCGAGCACGGTACAACGCTCTGCACTCCCTCTACTGCGCAGCCCCCACCATAGCACGCATAACTTATTTATTAGACGTCACACATTTAGTAAAAAGCTGTTATTTCGACATTACAAACAAACACTTCATTTTTATTTATTTGTATGTACCTATGTAGTATGTATAGATAAATACAGTCTTCTTCACGATGTTATCCTTTACTGATGTCAGTAATGTCCAAGATAAACTCAGAAAGTACAAATTAACACCTTGCGGGACACTAAACGCCCATAGACGTTATAACAATAAAGCTTCTATTTTGTCTCGTTCAGTGTCCTTGAATGCGTTTATTAAAAAGTCACTGGGTTCATTGTGGCAAAATCAAAGGCAAATTTTTTGCCTTATAGATAGATGTACCGACGCCTGATCTACCGTGCCTGAAGCCTGAACTAAATAAGAATACTTTAACGCTCAAAGCTCCATTTTTGCAAAACACTTTTGTAAGGGTATTCAGTATTTATGAGCAGATGACGAGCCTGCACCTGCCATTGTTGGTACTAAGCAGGACGCATAACATGTTATGCAGACGAGCAAAAGAGTCCCGCAGACGCGACTCTGGTGGAACAATTTCTATGAAAACTTCACGGAAATTGTTGTATTATGTCGATGTCGCGCGAGTCTGCGGTAGCCTTAATACTTATGCTGAGATAGGAGCCTTTTTTGCCTCGGACAGGTCTTCTTTTTATTGTATTTGTGTTCACGATTTTGTTAGCTCTATTGTTCTTTTTATTATTATTTCTTTTATTTTATTTTTTGTTGTATTTCCTGTGCGTGTCCCAAATAAAATATTTTTCTTTCTTTCTCTCTTTCTAATACCAATTTATCACGAATTTTGTGTCTGGAACCAAAAATTCGAAGACGTGACATCTACCAACCCGCACTGGGCCCGCGTGGTGGATAACGGCCCACTCCCTCTCACAGAGAGGAGCCTGTGTCCCAGCAGTGGGAACATTATAGGTTGATTATGCGTATGCTAAGTGTTTACGCAATTAGTCTGCTGCTTCTCCCTCTTCTAAAAGAACCTCCCAGCAAGTAACAAGTTTATAACATACCCAATTAGTAAAAGCTAATTAGATTTGTCTTGAATCAACTGGGTTAGCAATGTAGTCGTTGAATCAAAAGCATTTAGCCTGAAAGTGAGAACGGTCAGTAATTGACGCTGACCATGTCTACGACAATGACCTTCAAGATTTAGGTGACCCAGATGTCAAAGGTCGAGGCACAGTCAACAACAACAAAATGACATCTTGTCTATTCTATCGCCAATTTATAGGAACTGTGTCTACATTTTTAATTTATTCATGAAAACCTGTTTTCTTATAAAGTCTAAGGACCTAAAGTTTTTCGTTACATTTTTACGAGTTTCCTCTAAAATCGTTTATCTTGTAGTTGATAAGATCTTTGTATTTAAACGTTTTACGTTGGAAGTGAGTTTCACCGAAGAATATAGGTAATACCCGTAAACATCATAGACGTCGCAAAATACTTAGTACCAGAAGTATTTAGCAATTTGACTACTAAGCCTAAAACGACAAAACTATCATAATATGGTAATACAATGAAGCAAAATCTGCTTTAAAATACAATAGACGACGTATATTTAGAGTCATAAAGAACCCTGTAAGAAATCGACACGTGTTTCACCTCTCAACGAGGCATCCTCAGGATGACGAATGACTTGTTGCGAACCCGGATACGACGTGTTGCTACGACAAGCGCCGAACGCAAAGTGAGCTATACCGCCCGACAAACTGCCGGTTTTATTCCGCAAAGTGACGCCTGTGTCAATTAACTATCTTATAATCTGCTTTCCTAAAATATCATCCTGTATTTCCTTCACCTAAAGACAGTGGCGCCATCTATATGAAAGACGTTTTGTTTGTTTTTGAGTTGCACTTTCAAATTGGCCTGTCGCCCATAAGAAAAGACATAGCTGTGGCTATGCTAACTGCGGCAACAATCTATAACTCATGGTTATTGCCGTAATACAGATTAGTGGAAAGGAGCATCAACTTTAATAAATGTATGCGAATTTAAAGCAGTAATATAACGTGTACTTAACTGACATAACATCACACCTGTTATCCCCGAAGGGTTAGGCAGAGGTGTACCTATAGTACACCCACATTTGTAATGTAATAGGGGGCGAGCCTATTGCCATCAACCGAGCACAAACACAGACTCCGGGTTACTGAGAAATTCCTGATAGGAAAACCCAATAACACTTTGCCCTATCTGGGAATCGAACCTCAGGTCACCGGTAGCGCTTGGGACCAGTCCAACGAGTCTATGTCTGTTATTTTGTAGTTTACTTAATTGTGCTTGTGCTTAAATGAAGCTGATGCTGAAAAATAACTTAGTTTACCTTGCGGACAAAAAATATAGATGATCAAACCTTCACTAGGGTATGTTTTTTTTTTTTTTAGGGTGGGCCTAAAAAAAAAAATTGTTTTTTTGGCCAGATATTTTTGTTAACACAAAGCGGTAGCTACAGTACAGTGAAATAAACCTTATATGAAATTGAGTCCATTAGCACAAAAAAAAAACAATTTAATAAAAATGTTTACCAAAAAGTTTGCCAAAATAGTTTTGATGAAAAAAGATCCAATAGTACGGGATGAGAAGGTATGGGACAGTTTCCCCGTATCTCCTACTATCACAGTAAAAAAAACACTGTACCTATAGTTTTAAAATATTATAGTTTGTAAAATATCAAAGTCTTTGTAAAAAACACATGTATATGGAGCAGATAGGCCAACTACAATTTGTATTCTCAAAAATTGCCTACATCCACTAGGTATAATGTATATCAGACGATAAATACTCGTATATTAAGGGAAGCTCAGCGGGCGGCGGCGCGTTCGTACCTACAGTAACGTTATCCTAATGTACGCCTACTGCTTCTTCCATATTAATTATCATAGTTCTCTTCTTAAACCTAATATTCCTTTCACCCGGTGTTGTGTTGTCATGACATTACATTTGTTATTCTGCTGACAAGAATTCAATAGTCGGCATGGGTACCGCAGTGGCTGACCGATTAGCTTTGATTCCCGCACAGAGCAAATATTTGTATAGAAAGCCCTTCTAATTGGTCTGCGGTTTTGTGTTGTCATTAAATTTGTTATTCTGACATGGGTATCGCAGTGACAGACCGATTGGCTTTGATTTCCGTACAGAACAAACATTTGTATAGATAGCCCTTCTAATCGTGGAGTTTCTTGCCGGCTCTTCTCCATAGGAAACGACCATTTGGAACCGTGCACCTAGCTTCTGACGTTTCATAAGTGCCCTTGTTGGTTTATGTGAAATAAAATATTTTGAATTTGAATTTGAATTTAATCAGTCTACGGTGTTGTGATTTCATCATCATCATCATCATCATTTCAGCCAAAAGACGTCCACTGCTGAACATAGGCCTCCCCTAAGCACCGCCACTTCGACCAATTCTGTGCTCCCCGCATCTAGCGGATTCCTGCGACCTTCACAAGGTCATCGGTCCATCGTGTGGGGAGGCTTTCCAACGCTTAGGCTTCCGGTACGCGGTCGCCACTCCAGAACTGAATAAGCAAACTGAAGCACTCCAAAACGAAATAAAGAGACTAAAATCTGAGACCTCCCCTATAGTACAACATACACCTGAGAATAATTTCAAGAAATTTGTGTTGTATGGACTTACCGAAATCTACGAAGAGCCTGAACAAGACCTACACGAAAGAATCAGATCAATTTTTTGGGATATTTTAGGAGTTGACCTATTAGGCTACTTTGAGGATACCTATAGGATCGGAAGATATTATAAAAATCGAAATCGACCAATGGTAATTGAACTTATGAGCAAAAGAATTACAAAATTTATAATAGAAAATAGCCGATATTTCCAAGGAACCGGACTTTACACTTCGGAATTCTTAAACGAAGAAGCAAGGAATGAGAGGAAAATCTTGCGGGATAAAATGCTCGTAGCGCGAAATAAAGGACAGCAAGCTGTAATCAGAAATAATCAACTGTATATTGAAGGAAAACTCATAAGTTACAAAAACGAAACAATTTCAGACCCTCCACGCAAAACTGAAAACGAACGGTACAATTTAAATAGACGAAGCGTACCAAATAACGACCGGACATTTCGAGAAAACGAGGAAGGTAATAGATTTCGAAATCAAAGAGGAACATTTTAATATTCTATTTCAAAACATCCAAAGTCTATTTAATAAGCAACACATAATGGAAGCATTTGTCAACGCGAACCAGGCATTTCAGGCTATATGTATTACTGAAACATGGCTCTCAAGAGATAAATTAAGCGTTATTGACTTTAGCGGCTACAGAGTCGCAGCATCCTACTGTCGAGAAAACCGTGGAGGCGGCGGAGTTTGCATCTTACTAGAAGAACACATAGACTACATAGAGAGATGCGATATAACCGAGATGTCACTTGAATATATTTTGGAAGTTTGTGCGATTGAAATACCTAACGAAAATTTGCTATTAGTAACAATGTACTGGAACAGAAGAGAAGAAAATATATTTTATAACCAACTAAATCTAATACTAGCGTACATGAATAATAAATACACGAAACTAAACACAGTCATCGGTGGTGACTTTAATATTGATATTTTGAAAAATAGCTCCAAAGTTAACGACTTCTTAGACCTTATGTCAGAATACAAATATACACAGCACATAAAACATCCGACACACATAACACAAACAGGGTCAACGTGCCTTGACCTAATATTTACAAACTTCAAAAATATAGATTTTTATACATCTGTAGAAGAACTGGGGTTTTCAGATCACTGTGGTACAATTATAAAATTTAAAATACCGCAACGATCGAAGCAAACCACTTGGTATACGGAAAAACGACTGTACAACAAAAATAACATTGAAAATTTCAAATCTGCATTAAAGTCAGTTAATTGGAGAGATGTCATTATAGAAACTAACGACGCAAATCAAAATTATAATGTTTTTAATGATTTATTAACTACGATACTAAACAAAACAATACCAAAAATAAAAATCAAATTAAGAACGCATTATAAAAAATATTGGTTATCTAAAGGTATAAAGATCTCATGCACAAACAAAAGATTATTAAAAATTTTAAGTATAAAGTCTGACAATCAAATTATCAAAAAATACTATAGAAAATACGAAAAAATTCTAAAACAGTCGGTAATAACATCTAAGAAACAGCATTACATTAAAAAAATTAAAATGTCTGAAAACAAAGTCAAAGCTATGTGGAATATAGTGAACGAACGTACTAACAAAAAAACACTAACAGATAAATATAACATACAATTACAAGTTAATAATACTTTAGTTTCAGACCCAAAACAAATAGCAAACAAATTCAATAACTTTTTTGCATCAATTGGCGAAGAGACCGACCGCGGGGCCAAAGGCCAGCCAGTACTCAACCCTTCTGAAAATACCCTATTTCTTAGACCTTTAGACTGTCGAGAAACGCATAGAATCATACAAAATTTAAAAAACAAAAAAAGTCACGGAATAGATGAACTACCCCCATCTCTGATTAGACAATGTGCAGATGAACTTGCTGCACCCTTTTGTGTTTTAATAAATCAGTCCTTTGATGAAGGTACTTTTCCTGATCAACTTAAAAAAGCTATTGTAAGACCATTATTTAAAAAAAACTCGAAAACCGACCCCAATAATTACCGACCAATAGCTCTTCTACCTACGGCTTCAAAAATTTACGAAAAGGCTATGTGTGACCGTGTGTACAGTTTTTGCGAAAGATATAAAATCTTTGACGAAGCTCAAAACGGTTTTCGTAAGCATCGATCAACCACCCTAGCTGTGTATAAATATATGCAAGAAGTTATTAATATTATAAATGATAAAAAATATGCAGTTGGCATACTTTTAGACATGACAAAGGCATACGATAAAGTGCAGTTTAAAATCCTATTAGAGAAACTATACGGCATAGAAATTCGTGGAACTACACATAAGTGGTTTGCGTCCAACTTAACAAATAGAGAGCAATATGTGCAAATAGAACACTTTAACCATGACCAAAAACAAATAATACAAGTAAGGTCCGATAAAAAGATAATAAATGCATCAATTCCTCAAGGCAGTGTTATTGGATGTCTCCTATTCATCATCTACGTCAACGACCTTCCCAAAATTATGAAAGAACCATGTGTGCTTTTCGCAGACGATATATCTCTACTTACCACATGCCAAACTAATAATAATATTAACGATCAACTAAGAACAATATTAAATAAAACAGAAAAATGGATGGATGAGCACAACCTTGAGATTAATTATAAAAAAACAAAACTAATGACTTTCTACCCTCTGCAAAAATCCCCATTACCAATTAATTTCACAAGAAACGGCACAAAAATTGAAGTAGTTGATGACTTTACGCTATTAGGACTCACAATAGACACACATATTTCATGGAAGCCTCATGTAAATAAAATACGATCAAAGCTCTCAAAATTCACTTACGCACTTCGAGAAGTCAAAAAAACTACCGACTTGCAAACTGCACTTACTACATACTACGCCTACGCTCATGCATGGCTCAGCTATGGCATTATAATGTGGGGAAATAGCACAGACGCGCCAACTCTTTTCATTCTTCAGAAGAAATTAATTCGGATCATAGTCAACATAAAACAAACCGATAGCTGTAAACCCTTTTTCATTAAACATAAAATACTCACCTTACCATCTATCTATATCCTAGAAGCGTGCAAATTTGTTAGGAAATACATGAACTTTTTCACAACCCGCGGTGATAAACATAAAGACCGATCTGTCAGATATAAAAATATGTTAATGTTACCCTCTTCGCGTATGAAACTACATTCCAATAGCCCCTACGTAATGTCCATAAAAATATTTAATAAACTACCAGATGCAATAAAAGATGAAACTAGCGATACGACATTTATTAAAAAGATCAAGCAAATATTAATTAAAAAAGCATATTATACAATAAACGAATACATACATGACAAAAAAATTGATTTAACACAAACAGACACCATACACAGTTAGTCATAGGATACATTCATACAGACATAGATAAATATTATAATATGAAATTATGTTTAATTTTACTGACCTTATCAATTATCAATTATTATGAACCACAACCGAGATCTCAATTAATGTTAAGATAATATTTAGAATTTTGTGATTTGCTTTTTTATTTTATTCAATTTAATTTTAATTTTATTTCCATTCTATTTAATTCTATGAATTAAGTTTATACTTTTTGCTGTGCCCTATGTCAGGGTCCGTAATTGTACCTTAGCTCTAAGCCAGTATAACACCTTTATACCTACATTATGGAATGCAAATAAAGATATGAATATGAATATGAATATGAACCTTTCGACCCCATCGGCCATCTGTTATAACTTATACGCGCAATGTGGCCTGCCCATTGCCACATAGGTTTGGCAATTCTTCGAGCTATGTTGGTTACCTTGGTTCTCCTACGGATCTCTTCATTTCTGATTCGATCACGTAGGGAAACTCCAAGCATAGCCCTCTCCATTGCCCTTTGGGTGACTTTTAGCCTTCTGATAATACCCATTGTGAGCGACCACGTTTCAGTGCCATAAGTCATCACTGGCAACACGCACTGGTCAAAGACTTTCGTCTTGAGACACTGCGGTATGTGGGACGAAAAGGCATTACGTAGCTTCCTGAACGCTGCCCAGCCGAGTCGGATTCGACGATTGACCTCTTTCTCAAAGTTGGACCTACCTAGCTGGAATGTGTGTGGGTTGTGATTTCATGACATAACATTTGTTTTTCTGACAATCTGACTTCAATCGTCGGCATGGGGTAGCACAGTCTGGTGAGTATACAAAGTGGCTGACTGATTGGCTTTGATCCCCACGGATCCGGTGTGCACCTTTGATGCAGGACCAAATTCGATTAACGGGACAGGGTTTAAAAAAAAAGAGGGCCGGTATGTACCTATGTCGTAATTGCTTACAAGGCCCTAAATCTACAAAATTATTGCGCGACTAAAATATCACGAATTGTGCAATGTTTTTGACCATATGTTTCAACTTTTTTTGCGTTGTATTGTATTATATTTTATTGTATTTTTCATTGCCGTCAATGTTAATAATTGAACTTTTGAGTGCTGATTCAATTATATTGTGAAATAAAAATATTGTGCAAAGTTGTCTGTTGTAGGTGTAGGGGCCGCCTAACTGAACAACTAACGGCAGATTGGTTTCTTATTATCTTCCGAATTTCAAGCTACTACAATGCGTTTTCCCTGTTCCCAAACAGGCTCACGGTACATTTTATTAGCATCACTGATGATTTAATTAAGGCCATTAGGGCCCGTACACACGTGAGCATAACTCTACAAATACGTGTAATGTTCGTATAGACGTAATCGTATTGATTCGTTTGGGGTGAGAGTGTGACTCATCGACCTCCTATTGGCACGTCTATCATTTTGTTTTGTTTCCTATATGTTCGTGTGTGTGTGGCTTTATTTATAGCTCACGGCTGTTATTTTTAACGCGCTGCAGTCAGTCTACATTCCGATTAGACGCGATTATGTTAAGTATTTTTGTTTTTGAGTTTGAGATTTATACAGGAGGGATTTATTGTGAAAGTTCACATCACTCTCTAATTTGTGTAAGAAAATAAATAGTAGGTAATGCTTGGTACACGACAAGATCTTTTTTCTCATTCAACTAGCCCGCAAAATCTAAGAATAGGTATCTAAATAAAAAAAACATGTTTATAGCCAAATCAAATACCTAACATACGTAATTAATGTCTACTACGTAAATACGTTGGCGTAAACTCGCATTAAAATGTAGAAATATGTGTATAATGTCAACAAAGACAAGGGTATTCTATTGTTAATATCCATTGACTAATTACTCGACAATTGTATCAATAAGACGTCATCGCCCTGGCAAACGGTCAAAACCTCCTGAAAAAATTACTTTCTCATAGACAGTTTGTTGTACTTTTGACAGACCGATTTGTACTGTTTTATTTTATGACACTAATTAGGAACTGAGGGCATAGACAAAGTGAAATTCTTTTAGCGATAAGCCAAATATAGAGCATTTTTTGACACCTTAATATCAAATACAGGTGTAAAGTCAGATTTTCATGAAGGCCGTTCTATTACCATTGCACAGAACCGCTTTCCTAGAGAACCAAAGCCTAACGAAAATGGAAAAATCAAAAACGTATTGGATTGACATATGGTACCGTAAGGCGTATGTCCGTCTTGTTGAAAGTGCTTAGTTGTAGAAATACGAAACGCTTTGAAAACGATTGGCACTTGTCTAGGCCCTCTTATTTTAAGGATCGTTGTGTTTCGAAAAAGTTGAACGTACGAACATAATTGAAAAACATTGGTACACAATAGTGAAAGTGGAAAATAATAATATAACAAAAATCTTAGTAAGCAAAGAAGAGTTATTCATTGAGTAACTTTTTATTTAGAATTATAACGTTGTTGCATGCAAAAATGCTGTAAAATTTAATCTGAATTCTTTAAAAATGGCTCCATGTTTTGATTTCCAGACAGAATTTTAAAAGAGTTGTTTTGTTTTGAAGAAAAGAATCTTTCAGAGAGATCAAAAGTAATTTGGCATGAAAGACAAGACACCTTTAACTCAAATGCTGAATATAAACTTATAAACACTTAAAAGTCATCGGCTTTTTGATATTCAGCAATTTATAAGGTGACAGGGAAAACAGGTTGCCAAAACAAGAGACCTTTTTTAACGAAATCATTTCATCAGACCGGACAGCTAATACGTATTATTTACTACAGCGATACCCTTATATTTCAAGTAAAACAGGTGACAATACATTCTCGTTTTATTTATTTCAGGAATCTGACAAAATATGTGACAGAGGACCTTAATTATTTATACTTTTTTTCTTTTTATTCATGCTAATGTGACCTTGCCCTCGGAAAATTATTTTTGGAGTCAGCCATTTATCAAGATGGGATCCGTACGGTCAGCATCAAAAGTCGATAAAGACAGCAACTTTTCCACATTATCATCAAAATGATTCGATAATCTGCTTTTTAGCATTTCATACACCTAATAGCTAAGAGTTCATATCCTTCAAATTTTACTTCTGTTCCGATTTTAATTAACAATTTTGCTCAAAGATTTAGAAAACGGAAGTGTTAATCGACTTTTGTTGCTGACTATAAAATTGTGGTCATTTCCTGTTCTTTTTCTGCTTTACGAGACACGGAAGGATAATTTCTGGTGTAACGGTGTGAGATGCGATGACGGAAAAAATGTGGTAAAAATGGACGGAAGAAAGGTGCTGTTTACAGAATATTAAATTTTTTAGCTAGGTACATGGTAGCTTCTTATTGAAATAGACATTCCTAGTTTATTGAGGACGACTGAGATCGTATCAGATAGGGAGGTTGATGGATGTGGGTAGTAGTATTCAGCTGTCTGATCATTGTAAATCAGAGATATCTGAAGCTCTACAGTAGTATTTTCACCGCGTATTTCTGATGGCACAATTTTCTTAAATTTTCATCAGACAGTCAAGCCATGAATCATTACGAGTAAGGTACCGACTCAATTAAATAATATTTTATATTGACATAAACATCCTAAATAGTTAATAAAAAAAAAAAACAGATTGAAAATAAATTAAATAATTATGATGTAATCAATTAAATATTTTAGATATTATCCCATACACATTTCAAATTCCTGAGGCCCGCTATGAACTAAACCACTTTTTAAGAGATGTTATTTTAAATTTTTCATTTCATTTGCTATCCACGAGTTTAAAAAAAAGTCGTTGCGCATTTTATGAAAAACTTGCTTCGGAATTTCGGCTTTATATAAAAAGTTAAGAAAAAATGGCAAAAAGCGAAGGCCGCTATGAACTATACTAGTAACTATTCTCCAGCACTCAATAAGTCATAGTTGTCGAAGTCTTTCAGTTACTCAGAATAAGAACGCCAATTTTGCCCATTTAACGCAAAAATCACGGTCGAAATCACTCGAAATGTAATAGGGCTCTTAATGTATTTTTATAATCGCTGATGAATTTCCCTGAAGCCTAACATCCCGTGTAAATCCGTGATTGAGAATCCTCCTTGATCACGGGTTTATGAAGTAAGAAGGTGTCTGTAATATCGGCTTATTGACCCTCACAGTAATTCTATGAACGTACTTATCTTCTCCAATAGAACGTAACAAAAGTACTCATAATGGATTAATTTAATACGATCACCAATGACGTGGGCAATCAATTATCACCATAACACATATAATATTAACTTACTACCTTCTTCAAGAATAAGACGCCTTGTACATTAATGTCAGATATATTTCTTCTTAATGGCATATACGAAACACTATCTTAATATCTACGATATTCAGTTAATGTACAGTTATCAAGTTAACCGAGATGTCTAGCTTAGCTTGTTATGTTTAATAGAATTTAAAGCTTCGTGAAAGCGCAGGAGACAATACAATTATGTTTCTTAGATTAGTTTGTCGTTAACTTCAATCAGTTTAAGTGGATAATGTAAAGTTATTAATGAAGTTCATTATTCATTGAATTTGTAGAATTGTAGAGGCTTTACTGTGGCAAAATTAATTTACAAACATGATTTTTTACCAAAATGTGGAATTATGAGTAGGCTGGTATGGTTTTACTTGTCGTTGGTCTAGTGGTTGCAAGCGCTACTGCTGAGCATGAGATCCAGGGTTCAATTCCCGGGTCGGGCATAGTGTTATTGGGTTTTTCCATCTGGAATTTCTCAGTAGCAGCCCTGAGTCTGGATTTGTGCCCGGTTGATGGCAATAGGCTCGCCCCGTATTACCTACTGGGACTCAAACATAGCTGGCGAAATGTGGGTGTCCCAGCGTTGCCAGATTTTTTTTCGGCCAAAGCGGGATTTTGAACCCTTTTGAGGAAAAAAGCGGGATTCCTTCGTCGAAAGCGGGATATAATAAGAAAACATAATTACTGATTTTGATTCAAATTAAGTTTACAATGACTATCGATAGCTATAGAAATAGAAAATGTATTTTAATGAAAATACGTTACATTACATAACTATCACTGGTTGGGTGGGTGGTCTGGTTTACCCTGTGTAAGGCAGCAAGTACATTACTTACAAATTGCTTATTTATTCGTAAATCCCCGAAAAGCGGGACTGAGCCTGTCCCGCGCAGGACGTTTAATTTTGAACAAAAAATCGGGACGTCCCGCCAAAATCGGGACGTCTGGCAAAGCTGGGGTGTACTATAGATACGCTTCTGCCTACCTCTTCGGGGAATACAGGCGTGATGTTATGTTATGTTAAATAATGTATTTATTTATTTTAATAACAGTGGTCACTGGTCATTAGCTGAAAAATGGTTGTCTACATATTTATTATAAGTTCATTGTCACTTGAAATAGAGTCAAAACCGTTTATAACGACTTCGAAGGGACCGCCGGATTACGGTTTTTATAGCCGATAGTTGCTATTACCAAACACTATGTTGATAAATAGAAACAACAGGGTCCTCAAAATTTCGTCTTTATAACCGGAACGAGAACAGTGGTGGCAGTGGTAACGGTCCCGACTTAGGAGTTGTAGGTCGTCGGTTCGATTCGAACCCAAGCAGGCGCTTTACTTTGTGTAAATAATTTCATCACCACTGATCTCAAAACGGTGAAGGAAAACATCATGAAGAAACCGGCATGTCTTAACTCTTAACCAAAAATTCGAAGTCATGTGACATCTACCAACCCGCACTGGGCCCGCGTGGTAGATTACAGCCCACTCCCTCTCACAGAGAGGAGGCCTGTGTCCCAGCAGTAAAAACATTAAAGGCTGATTATGAACCGGACCGTCGGTCGTTTAAAGCGAAGTCGTTATAAACGGTTTTGACTGTAGGTAATCCTGTATTTCGGGTCTTGTCGGATAGGTAATAATAACGAACTGCGATCACAAACCCGTGTCGGTCGTGTCGATCATTGGGTCCCAATGATTTCTGCACTAGACTTTTAGGAGTTCATAAATGATCATCTTCATCATCTGCTTAACCGTTTCCCAACTGTACTGGGGTTGGCTCTTCCTGTCTAATCGGATGCAGCTTTTAACATGGAGTGTCTACCTATCCGACCTCCACAATCCATGCAGTTACTGGGTAAATACTCCTTGGTAAGTGTTGGCATTGACACGAATAGTATACAGGGTGTAAGGGACATTATTCTGGACTCCTTAGAGTCGTAATATTTTGTATGGTGTTTAAATAAAAAATCGGCTTTTTCATACAAAAATACAATACCTATACGGTCAAAATGTATGGTGGAGGAGATTTCTCTTTTCTTTAATCGACGGAGATTTGGTGGGTCTAGAATAATGTACTGAATTCATGGTAACAGTTTGCGCCTCGATGCCCCCTTACACACTGTATACAAAGTAAATAAACATATTAATACTCCTTTTTTGGGCAACCGTGAAATAGGTAAATATAGTTCTTACCCGACGGTGCCATTGCCGAGGTTCGACATGTGCTTGGTGAGCGTCTCCTTGATGTTCTGCTGCGAGTACAGCCCGATGGGCGAGTTGAACTGCTTGTGCACTATCTTCGGGCCGGTGGCCATCTTGTATTCGTTCGTTCAGCGCTGGAATGTAATAAAATATTGTTTTTAATTAGTTCATTTATTAATAGGATCAGCTGAAAAATAGGAAATGGTTCTGAGAATGAATTAGCTGCCCTTTAAGAGATGCACACCGGAAAATAGAGGGTGATATTTTTCTTACCAATAACCACGCTAAGTCGCGTGGTTATTGGCTTTAAGAATAAATTCAGGGTTTTATAAAAATCACTGGATTGTGTAAACTCGAATGGAATATCTATTTGCCTTTGTTTTGTTAGGTGTTTATAAAACCATAACATTCGCAGATAGGTAGAATCTGCCGCATTTTAAATCAGCTTCAACTTTTAACTGCACTCTTGAAAGCATAATAATAAAATTTACGATGCATGCAGGCATTCAAAAATACATTGTTTTATGACCCAAGAACAGATACAGATATTGTAATAAACACATGGTTTAATTCTATTAGATTATTATGATATTAATAGACATATTATTATTGATTAATGAATTAGTATTGAAAGCTTTGACATATTACTACAATAACAACACATCATAATACTAATTCTCTGAAATTAATTTTATTAATCAATTTAGTGATTACTTTAAGGCTTTTAGATTTTCATGTCAAAACAATCGCGTAGTTAAGTTAGTCTTTCTAGAATATACGACTATTTATCCCAGGTCGCGTATCAGAAGAATTAGGATGACAAATTTTATCCTCCTCGTGAGATAATTTTATTACAGTGTCGTAAGATTCACGCCTCGGGGTTGGCGTGGAGGCACCTCGTGTTATTGCGTTTTTATTAGCCGAGCCACCGCCAACGACGGCTATCATATTTTTTCCGAATAATGTGCTGGAGACAGCCAGCTTTGTGCGAATAAGATTTCAATACTAACATGTTCGGTACAGAATATTCTGTTATTGATATACGAGGAAATAGCTGAAGCAAAAACTAGATTATTTTATCTACCTAGTCGGTAAAATATTCTTGGGCTAGATGCTATTTTTTCTAGGAATTTTCTATTGTTATCAAGAATTTCCATTTCCTAATAAACTTTGCGCACTATGCACTCACTATAATTAATGCTTTTAGCGTAGAATAATGTTGTAAAACAGCTAATCCATCGTTTCATGCAGAATCATTCGTCACTGGATTTATTTGTGTACAAAGTGTCGTTGTAATTGCATAATGGACACGGAAGACTTCTCTCAACGTCGTCACATTCTACTCCAGAATTAGCCTACTTCATGTTACCGCATCGTGGAAAACAACATTTATATTTTTTCGTTTGTAAATAAGAATATCATTTCACTTTGAACTGTAGATGATAAGATATCTAGAGGTGCCTACATTAAATTATATTACTATATCGTAGGCGTTTTGCTAATAAACCAACTTACATCCCACTAACATTCTGTATAGTTATGATCCCTACAGCTGTAGTTCGTGAAAGATGCTATCAGAACCAATTATTTCAACAAAAACAATGTGACTTTTACCTAAAACCTTCCCGTCTTCACTACAAGAATTTATTTACACAGAACATCCGAATACCCAATATATTCACATCTTCAATGATTGATTAAAACCCCACATTCCATTAAAAGCATTATTATAACAAATGAGTTTTACTTAATTAAGTGAACACAAAGAACCAATCGTTACATTCAGAAATGGAATCAAAACAAAGATCTGAATACACCCTGTACACGGAATGAACGTAGAATGTTTAAACACAGAGCATGTGTTACAATATTGATGTAAAACACCAAATGCGATTGACTTAAGCGAAGATCAAACGTATGTCGTCTATTACCGATGCATATTGAAAATTGACTCGATCCCTGCATCCGCTTACAAGTTACAATCAACGTTTTGATGCATTTGACATATTTTGTTATGCCTGTAATCTGCGAATCAACGGGATGATAGCTACATATATTGATTTCGTTGTCATAACAAATCGAGAATCGTTTATTTTCTTATTATTTAGATGTAACTAGGTACTGAAACAGTAGGTACACAGTTGTTATTTTATACACAGTTTTATGTCCAGAAAGTATAAACTAGAATAAGTAGCACTTTTATTATGCTTTAAAAGTGCACGGTTTGTGTCGCTAGTAGAGTTATAAAACTACTTCCCAACATCTCAGAGACAGTTTTAAGAAAAAAATACCGTTACTTTGATGCGTTGATTGAAACTTTTAAAGTTATGAATGCATTTCAAACAATATTGGGCTCATGTAAATTTGTTAGAGAATGTGTGTAGGTGTAGGAAAAATAGTTCGTTATCTCCATGCTGCTCAAGATGCGATATTTAATGTGAACGGCGAGAGGTGTCGGCTATTTTCGTTCTGGACTCCTTGCCCGCATGCGTAATAAATATTTGCGCACTTATTCTCGGAATTATAAATTCAAGAAAGCTGGAAATGTTTTGCAAGAATGGAACAACAAATAAATGCGTTGTTACCTGTGTTTATAATATTCAATAAAAATAATTACTAAGTAATAAAATAAACTGCTGGAACTGTCTTCAGCTATCTGTAATTTTGCAACGATAATAACTTGCACTTACCTTTAGTTTACAGTGTAAACTAAAGCCAGTAATAAACTATTTCATGGAAACAATATTACAATGGTGTCCTTGGCAGGGGACACAGTAAACATTAAAAATATTGAGATAGTTGTGAGGTCAATCGAGATGTTTATAGCTTGGACGAGGTTAACAATACCGTCATCAAGGCTGAAAATAATCCACTCGTACAATTCAGACTGTCTGATGTACAAGAATAAGATTCTATTCTGATTCAATCAATAAAACGAATCATCGAGAGAACATTAAATGTTTGAAATTGATTTTTATAAACACAGTTTCATAAACATTTAATTATAAGTAAAAAGTACAAACTGTAAAAAGTAGCCTTATCAAAGAAGTGAGGAACAAAATATTCTCGTGAGCAGCCAAAATATTACAGCAGCCGCTTGAACGAAACGTTATTTCAGTCACATGAAGTCACGGCGAATTATTTTTGTAACTGAACACCTTGTTCATGAAGTTAGTCATGGATGTCGAGGTCGCCAGGTGATTAGTGTAGAAAAAAAAACAGAAATTTTTAAGCTTTTATTAGTGCAAATGTTATATGAAGCAGTGAGAAGCGTTGTTTTTAAGTGTTTATACCTTTTTGCGTTCAGATTCGTGCGAGCGGCGTCGATGCCTGTCTCTTACTGAGTCCGGAGTCGGCGCCCGCCCACTGCCTGCGCGCGCGCTTGGAAACCGACGCCCTCACCTGCAATGTTTCAGCAATCACGGTTATGTTGTTTGATGATCATATTGACGGGTATAAGTCTCTGCCAATTGCAAGGTATCGGGTGAATCATACTTCGGCACATTATGATTTATGAATCAATATGCAAGACGCAGACGTAAATAAGTGCGCACATGTGCGATGGCTATGAAAACGTGGCTATATATTTGATTATACTTCAGTTTTTGTAAGCAAAAACACTTGAATCAAGATTTTAATTAAAACTAAATAAAAAATCCATTAATCTTTTTGACATTCAAAGAATAGTGAAAAGTAGCGCGTCCAATATTTTACATTGATCGTATTTTGTTTCAAATAAAAATATCACAGTCTCACCTGCTTTAAAGGGTGTACACAAACAAAGGTCCACACAAGTCCTTGAACTTAAACTTCGCACAGTAACTGACAGACGGTTAGCGATCACTGATACCTTCGGCTTCCAGCCACCGAATGAAACCGCTTTCCTTAGCTATACTCCGGAATTTTATCTAGTTTACATCAACTATTTTTAGTCGGCCTTATATTAAAGTTGATGTATAAATTATAATTTCCAGATTCTCTGTTCTCCCTAACCATCAAATCTATGCGAATGGCTTCAAAGTAGTAATTAGGGTGTTGAACTGCTTTTTCCGGAAATAGCAATTAGATTTATAATTTTGTTCTCTTAGTTTAACAGCGAACAGACTAACGTGAATTTTAATAAAATATTTGTTTATGTCCAAATAATTAATGTGTCTGAAAATATTAATGTAACAACGTAGTTAAATGGCATAATTTCAGTTTTAAACTAAATAGGTACCTACTAAAATGTGTAAATATTTTCATTCTGTAAAATTATTCGATGTTTTGCCACATTTTCGTTTATTTATTAGTTACAGGGGAATGAAGACAATTACAGAGATACACACACTTCTAGGTGCGGCTTTACCTACCTATACCATCTCCGTATTCCAAATTACTTATCAGTACTTTTGCGTAACTTTGTTGTAGAAATAGGTGAACGTTTCAGACGTAAAAGCTGGACAAACGAACAGACAAACAGAGAAACTAACTTTCATATAATTAAGGATTGTTGAAGGTTAAGCTTTTGATCTAGTGGAAATCAGCCAAATTATCTCATAAATACCTACATATTATACCTAATCAAATATTTAACTTTTCTATTACTCAGATTCTACAAACCGCCTTGACGTCAAGAAATGACAATAAAACAAAATGAAATTCACCACTTGTCTTGTAAATACAATGTATTTTAAGAGAATATGTAGGTTTATTTTTGTGGTAAAAATAAAAGAATATTTCGCTTTTAGATATTTTGCGTTGTTTCAAGTTTATTTAGATATTTTTTCTCGTGGTTTTGTGGATATCCGGCTTCGCGTGTTGCCCAAGAGGGCAATTAAACACCGAATGTGTGTTAAAAAATATGTTTTTGTTCCCTGTGTCGTTGAGATTCAACAAATAAAAATTTACGGCGTATGTACCCCCCACAGAGATTTCAGTTTTTATATAAATATAGCTGCTCCTCGCGACGTCACCCTAATTTTTTCTCTAATAAAAGTAGCCTTAGTTAGTCTGTAAAACATTAGCTATCTGTCTGTGAATATCGTTGCAGCTGTTTAGGAACAAACAGAAAGGCAGACAAAAAATAATGTATTTTTGTTATAAGTACCGTATATACTTTCATATGCATTTAGTAAAAATCTGTTACTTTGACGTTACAAATAGACATTTATTTATTTTTATGGTATGTTTGTGCATTTTCTTTTGTCAACAAAAACACAACGTTACGCCTGTATTCCCCGAAGAGGAAGGCAGAGGTGTTTACCTACTTTCAGTACACCCACATTTTGCATCCAATACGGGGCAAACCCAGGACGAACTGCTCAGTGGTCGCGCTAGCGTCTTTTGACTATTAGATACCTATGTCAATTTTATATATTCATACAAATACGTTTTAAAATGTGTATTTTTGATGTTGTAGCTGTTTATAATAAAACAGTTTTGAGGGACTTTTTTATGTAATTATGACGTTCGTAAAGTCAGCCTATTTTAAATAAATGACTTTATTTTGCTTTTAGAGAACCGTGCAGTACTGCAAAGTTTCAAGTAACTACAGTGTATATTTTGGAAAGTTATAGTTCGACGCGGTCATGGCCAAGACACTCGGCTGAATTTAGTTCTGTCTAATATCTCTGTTTATTTTGTGTTTTATTGTAATTGTTTCCATGCGTCCGCGCTTCGCCTTGGACGAGAAATACTTAAATATAAGCAGAGTCACGGACAAACGTTATGTTAAAAAATGTGGCCAAGAGCGAGACATTTACTTTTCTCGTGAATCCATTTTTCGTATTATTAATATATTATTCTTTCGGAACACCTATTATTTCCTTATTATTGCGATTTGCGATTCGAAAATGATTAGGTAAGTCTACGCAAATGATTAGGTAAGTCTACGCAAATTCCTGTGTAATTTTAATTAAGTGAACATAGTTGATAATCGTTTACTGTAATCATATTTTTATACATTCTCAGGGTGCAATGAAGAAGGGCTGAGGCTCTTAGTGTAACCAGATGCGGCAGAATTTCAGTATTTTGTGTATGAGAGTTTGGTTTCCGCACTTAGTCCTTCAGGCGGACCATTGCGTGGGCCATGGCGGCAGTTGGCGGTTATTCCAACCAGCCTACCTCCATCCAGAAGTTGATTACGTCTCCTGATCTATTTAGAACGTCTGCAAAACATCAGGGGGCCAAGTCTACTAATTTACAAACGTCACAATGGTCTCTCGATGGTGAGTTTTTGACAGATTTTGTATGGCAAATCTGTCAAAACTCACCATCAACAGACCATTGTGACCGTTTGTAAATTAGTAGACTTCGCCCCCTGGCCGACCCGAGGGTTTCTGTTCTAATTGGGGTGACGCCTGCATTCAAAGAGCACATGCGCAAAGTTTTCCTCAGCCTCCATGCATGCCCTACACAGTGGACAGTCCGTTCGCATGTCATGGCGCATGTCATTCTTGTCCAGGCGTAATAAGCGCCTAGTTAGCCTACCATAACATTTTTATTTTTAAAAGAGTAACCGTGGGGTTTCTTGCCGGCTCTTCTCCATAGAAAATGACCAATTGAAACCGTGCACCTAGCTTCTGACGTTTCATAAGTGCCCATGTAGGTTTATGTGAAATAAAATATATTGCTTCTTTTTATGTATTTAAGTATAACACACAAATGCTTCCCAGGACTGCCTGCAGCCCGGTGTCAAAGCCCACCAGCTCTTCGCTTATGTGTGGGTGAACTCCTGTAGCCACCTGCGTAGCTGGTTGAAGGAGATGGATACGATAGGTTCGGGTCCACAGACTAAATTTCAGCATTTTACATAAAACGACTGGTCAACTTGCTCAGATGACAGTCGTTATATGTATGTAAAATGCTAAAATTCATTTTAGCATTTTACACAAAACGATCATAATTCAGCTGTAAGATTTTCGGGATCATGTCTGCCAGAGACGTCCAATAAAAATTGTTTGCAGGAAATATAATGAAGACATTCTAATTCCTGGACATTTTTTCGTGAATGTTAATGAAAAGTTTTCTATTTTCAGCCAGGTACAAATAGTCGGGCAGGTGTGTTGTACGTAAGAGGGCGGAGTTACGTGGGGAATGGATCCAAGGTCGATGTATGATGCATTGCGAGCCGGTCTTATGAATCATTATGATGCAATGACATGATGGATAGTTTGAACTTTCAAAGTTATTGGAACTAGGTTTTAAAAATGCCGCCTGAAGTCAAGACCTGTGTCGGGGTACTGCAATAGGCTCGCTCGGGATAAAACATGGTATCTATCTTATGTTTTCTTTTTATACACTATAGGGAAACTCTTGGCCTGCATCTCACCGGATGATGACCGAAGGTGGAAGTGAGCTTCACCCGGAATCCTCAACCACAGAGGAACTGGCTATCTTACCTCTAACTGCCGGAACACAAAATGCTGTTAATATTGTTGTTATGGCGACAGACTTAGATAAGATGGTGGTAGCTAGCCAGGTGGACTTAGAACAAGCCCTACCACCAACCAAACCGAGCAGAAACTTTTGCCCGCAATGGGAATTGAACCCAACCTCTGGGTTTGAGACATGTGGTTTAACCACTAGACCACAGAGGCGGTTAAAGAAATAATCCCATCACCAATTCAAACATAATATAATCGGCGTATAATGTACTCACTGCTGGGGCACAGGGGCCTCTTCGAGAGGGTGTGGGCTGTAGCCTACCACGCGGGCCCAGTGCGGGTTGGTAGATGTCATCATTTCTTCGAATATTGGGTTCTAGGTCCTGTCGGTTTCCTCACAATGTTTTCCTTCACCATATTGAGAACAGTGGAGATGAAATTATTTACACAAAGTAAAGCGCTTGCCTGGGTTCGAACCAACGACCTACAACTCGAAAGTCGGGGCCGTTACCACTGGGCCACCACTGCTCTTTAGGTACGTATCTAGCATGTATTGTCTCACTGCTGGACAAAGGCCTCCGTCTCCCTTTTCCACTCAATTCTGTCTTTTGCTAGTCGAGCCGCCATCTTCACATTTGCGGTTGCGGAGATGTGCCAATATTAACCAATAGAATCGCAACTCTCGAGCGGAGTTTAGATTCTATTGGTTAATATTGGCACATCTCCTCTCCTCTCCTCTCCGCTCCAGTGGACAGGCAGCCTAAACATGGTATGGGAATAATAAAGTTAAGGCCGAAATATGAGTGTAGGATTGTAGGTATGATTCTTACACCACTGCCTAACCGTTCGCGGAATAGAAGCATGAAGATATGTAATTTTTTTTAAATGCTTAAAGGTATTGGAAGTGTTTTCCAATATTTTTACAATGCAATCATAGTCGATGGGTGTTCCTTAAGAATTTGAAGAAGTTTTTTTTTTTACGATTATCTCTAATGACACAGATGTTACCACTGACTGCTGCAGTTAGACCAATGTCAGGTGGGGTTGATTTCGGTAAGTTTTAATACTTTCGACTCCACCCACTATTCGTAGAACTCATACGCCCTGCCGCCATACATATTGGAAGTGAACCCTCCGAGAGGGTTCCCGGCTTTACGTTTTTGCTAAAGTTAACCATCGCGGACGGTCAACGGCATTAGGTTTAAAACCGTGTTATAAATAACACTGCAAAACGAAGAAAATTGTGTATTCAGGGGTCTTGTCGAAAGGTATACGTTGTTTCCAACTTTAATTTTTTTTGTGAATAGATAGATAGATAGAATACTCTATATTATGTACACCATAAAAATTACAGACATAGATAAACCGAAACCTGAAAAACCTGAATATTTGTAACCGTGAACAAAAATAATAAAAATGCTTGGATTTCAAAACCAACGCATATACTAATTAATAAATCTTGTTAAAATATATAGGTATCAGAGTTTATTTCCACGGTTTACAATTAATTCGCTAAGAAAACCTACATTTAAAAAAAGCCCTCCGCGAGGGCTCGCGGCATCCCATATGCGACTAGGGGACTCCCCGCACTGAACGTGTTAAGCAAGAAAGGATAAAATTAATTGTTCTGTGCCAGCGTCATTGTACCTATTGTTTAATTATAGGTTTGTGGATTTTAGCTACAGTTCAATAATCTGCGTTTGCTACGCATTACCTACGTAGGTTAGGTATATAATAGATTTTTTATCAGTATTTCAGTTGACAAACGAGAACTTTCATGTCGTTGAACTTGTTTTAAAAATACGCTTGTTTTGATATAGGAAGAAAAATGATGTGCCAACTATTTTTCTTTTCGCGAATACTGAAAACACGATTGATTGCCAGTCAGCTTTTTGCAGAGACTTACATTTTGACTAAAAACGTTGAGTGGAGACGGCTATAATTTTTTTTTTTTAATATTTTCTCAGATTCTCTTATTTTTTTCACTGAGAATATTCTGAACGATACATAGCCAATATGCACATCTGTGCATTTAATAAAATATGAATAAAGACGTACAATGAACCTGTTTATGTTTTCATACCCTTACTTAGTAGTACGAGCGTTACTTATGGGTAGGAATGAAACTGAATATGTTAGTGTTTTTCACAATAGTAAAACGTTTTATAACGAACCGTATATTACACAAGGCATATAATAATAACTCCTGTTTTAATTTATAATGAGCAGTGACAGTTTACTGTTGCTAAACACTTAAGTTTTAATGTTAACTTACTCATAAGAGTAATGTATGCGCGTATGGCCTATTTAAGTTCATGTTACTTCATAAAGCTCATGAAATTCTAATTAGAGTATTTTAAATAAATTATTAATATATCAAAAGAAAATAAACGAGGACTTCTTTGTTTATTTTAAATTAAAAATGAACTTCTTTACAGGAATAATAAAGTTCTTGTAATATTAAAAATTCAACATGGCTGCCACGTAACCACTACGTGATGTTCAAAACTGTTTCACGTAAACGTAAACAATGTGAATCACGTACAGTTTAACGAAGTCTGATGCACCGTTTTGTGGAAAAATTATGTTCATAGCATAAAGTGAAACAGCTGCTTATACTACAAATATAAAAGGAGATCGATGGTCCCATATCACTTGACCCTTGTAACAATACCCAAAACAGTACGTTGTTACTCCAAACAGTCTTTAAACTTTAAAAACCCTCATTTTAGTGCTAAAAATAAGCCCTATCTAAAAATAGAATACGTCTGTTGACATAAATAACGGTTGGATAATTTCATCGGTTTAATTGTCAGTAACAAAACAATTAACATTTCAGACCTGCGAACAAAACACTATCAGGTAATATCATCCTTATCGATTTGAAAATGGAAGGGGCGTGTTAGTGACACATTGACAAGTGTTCTTCCTTCCAAGATATTATCTGCAGGCAGTCCTGCTGCGATTGCAAACTCACTTCAAATACTCTCGATACCTATACTTGCAAGACGATGGAATATTGCGTAATGCCGGTTAGAGTATTGTCACGGTAGACGGTAGAATAACTAAGCCATATCTTAGAAATAAATGCCTACAGCCGCGCGGTACGTAAACATGCGATAGGGCTGCCCGCCTCCAGTATTTTAATTACATTTGCCTACTTTGTGTTTCCATTTAGTTTTGTGATTGTAAATATACTTTTTTTATCTACACAAATAAATAAAATACTTTGTGAATTGAATAACAAAACAAAACACAAATGCCCGAGGTTTTAAAACAAGCGTACCTACCGTATTAATTCATGAACCTCCTATAACTACCTATTTCACTCGTGTTATCACTTTCCTTTACTCTATTCACTTTATTTATTAATCCAGACATCTTTTTTTCGGGAGATAAAAGGAAAAACTTATCCATTAAAAATACACACAATATGTACCTACCTACCAGTAAGTAAAATTATTTTATAGTAAGACTATAAAATAATTTTGTTGTTGTTGTTTGTTAATAATAATACCTTTCAAAGTTTCCAGGTAATCTAAAAAAAGTTATCTCTGGATGCGTTATTGCCAAATTCATGCAGCCAAAAACAGCAACAATATATCCTACTCGTCATATTAAATATGTACTTGAATTTATTTTTAGTGTAAAAATCACGCGGTTATTGTTAAAAAAACAACACACCGTTCGTTCGTCACTGCGGCACAGACGCGACTGTCTGCGTACCTCGCGCATACCTCGATCGAGGCGCGTAGGTATAGCTCGCGCTTCGTCCGTTTCTATGAAGTTGGCCTACCGTCTACCGTGGTATTGTCTAGAGCTAGAGGATTTTGTAGTACCTACTTATACTCGTATGTAAATTGAATGTCACTCGCCATTCGATGATACCGACATTCAAGGTCTTAAGCAATTGTAATAAGACTACATTATAACCATGGAGTTTCATGCCAGCTCTTCTCCATTGGAAACGATCTGACGTTTCATAACGGTGTGTAGGCGGGCACACCCTTATTGCCTGGACGCTTTTATTTAGATATTGTTTACGTTTAGTTTTTTTTTTTCTGCCTGAGTATAATTCTCGATTTTTTTGGTTGGTTTATTGGCGTGTGTTAGCTGACATATGTATTAATTTAAATTATGTTTAGTGTTGCGTAATGTGAATTATTTTGCATATAAAATCATTTTTTTTCTAACTGAACAGACAGCTGGCTACTGGGGAATTGTTGCGCCACTTCTTCTTCCCAGCACTAGGAAGTGGTGAAGGGCGGGCGTTTTGGGGGACTGTCTTATGTAATTTTGACGTTCGAAAAGTGCTGATTCTCAGCCTAGTTTGAATAAATGACTTTTGAATTTTTTGAATAAGTTCACATCATAGGTTTTTGTGATAGATAATATTTTGAATTTGAATTAATATAAGCAAACAGACACATATTAGTTTGACCTATTTTAGGTTTAAAATCATTTTATTCTCATAAAAGACAAAAAAGTCACTTAGGTACATGATAATAGACAAGAAACATATTTTAGGTAACCGTCACCAAAGTATAAATGTATAGTACTTATTATATAAAATTATTCTAAGTATACTCATTCAGCAGTTCAATTCTCAACCATTGGAGGACGCTAGTCAAGGCAGTTTTCAATGATGTGTTTGGATAGCCGAGACTTAAAACTGCTGATTTTACAATCATCATCATCATTTCAGCCGAAAGACGTCCACTGCTGGACATAGGCTATTCTACAATGATGTAATCCTAACTAATATTACTACATTGCTGTATTGGGTGGACCTGCAGAAACAAATGTAAGTGGTAATAGTAAATAAATAAATAAATATTTGTGATAATACTTATTTACTTATAATACTTTTGTAAGGGTTTTCATGTGATATCTTCACAAACACCGACAATTTTTTTTTTTAACTTTTTCTAATATGTAATTTTTTATTTCTCTTTTATTTAGCGCATTAGCGTTTATAAACAAATAATCTTCCTTTCAGTTCATTGAAATGAAAAAGTTGAACTCCGATATCTAGTATAGTATATTTCCTAATCAAAATATAACGAACTTCTTTGAGCTGGCACATTTTCACAAAATTATACCTATTAAACTTTGTGTTTAAATGTTTTTTTTAATGGCATAACTTTTCACACGTTAACAGTGTGCTATAAAAGCTCCGCTTCATTTCGTTTTATTTTGATCTGTATCCCTACTTTAAAAGAAATAACACAGATGCGCAATTATTGCTTAGATAACCCACTAACTCCTTGCAAACATTCACCAGTCTAGCCTAAATACCATTTTTAATGTTTGCGCTCGTTTCTAGAAACTTAACATAACTAATATACCTACATGCCCTAATTTTGATCCCTAGAACTGGATTATGCGGTTAGAATGGGTCAATCTTTATGCAACAAGTGTGCAAAGTAAGATTGATTGTAGTGTGCAAAGTTAGTGGTAACTTGCACAGTTGCACTACGAAAATCGCCCTTAATCCTATAACATAAAGGCGCTGTCAATGTTAATTTGTTACCAGTTATGTGCGGTTGACTATACCTATTGGATTGGTCGGTGATCTTTTCAATTTCCAGCGGGGCTAGCACAGGGCGTACCCAAGACGTTTGTGATAAGACATGATAAATTTTATCATGTCTTACAATTCGTCTTAAATGCTAGCACGGGTCAACCATGTGACAAAATCTGAGGCGCGACATGCCTTTCTTGTTGCTAACTTCATAGTGTGACACAGTAAATTTAAAAAATTAAAATGTCTATGATCAGTGAATATGCTACCAAATAAAATAATACCTTTTTATGGTGCAGGTTCATACAGTTTTACAACTTTTTAATTTTGTTGTGAACTAATTCACTTTTGACGTACGGACGACAGTCATTAAGTGGCATTTGTGACAAAAATGGTGCGCCCATAGTAGCAAATAAGACCTACTAAATCCTAAATAAACGTCAAGAAGTTATGTCACAAGTCAAGAGATTATCTCACGCCGCCGTGCTAGCATTTGTGACAAAACTGTTTAATCGCCCAAATTGTGATAAAATGTGTGACTCAAGCTATCTCACAGTACGGCATGCTCGCTGCGCAGGTGATTTTGCTTGGTTAGAAAAAAAACTAGGAACTTGTAAAAATGCATTTTGTTCTTGTTCGATTAATTATTGATAATTTTCCAAACCTTCTTTTATTTTATTATCTGCTGATTTAATCTTGTTGCAAATGTATAAGGCTTTAGCTGCCTTACGAGTGTTGTTCAAAGTTCTAGAGTAAGTAGCAACATGCTTATTAAAAGTTTCCGTGTTAATATAAGACTTAAGGCCATACAGCTCGAAAAGTTTTTCTCTACCTTTTCTGAGACCTTTTTTTGCCCAGTCACTATATAAAAACTTAGGGCTGATAGTTTTAGTGTTCTTCTTAAAATAATTATTGAACTGGGTTTGGCCTTTCGAAAATAATTCTTTATACAAAATATTAACATTGTTTATTGTCTGATCATTTAACTTACAAATTAAAGTGCTATTTATTTAAATTGACAGATGTTATTGGTCTGAATTGTATCTGAACTTTTTGTATTCGTATGTATGACTCAAAAGTTACGGTTTGACTGCTGTGATCAGAAGGGAGATAATTAACGATTGCTTTATATAAATAGTCGCAGCAAAAAAAAACCTTATCAATACATCTACTCGTGCTTATTTGGGTTGGTTCTGCAAACACATTTGACAAATTTAATGATTTAAAAATAATGTAGGTAGGTACTGGTTTTAGAATTGAGTATTTTCTAAAATATTAATTTTAAAGTAAACCGACAGTTATTCGTTCCATTTAATACAGATAATTACAGTGAACTTTAACGTAACTGGCGAAACAGTGGGTGTACTGTAGCTACACCACTGCCTAACCCTTCAGGAGTTCCAAGCGTGATGTTATTTTATTTGTGTCTTGTCTCCGTAAAACTGCAGTTTAGTGTTGACAGGATACTCTTCCGGATTCGTTCGCTTATTCGCTGGGATTCCCCTTTCGTATCTGATGATGCCGATGACCTTGATAAGTGCAGGAATCAGCTGGATGCGGGGAGCACAGAATCGGTCGAAGTGGCGGTGCTTGGGGGAGGCCTATGTTCAGCAGTGGACGTCTTTTGGGTGAAATGATGATGAATAGTGATCTGATGAGTCTTTTCTTGAGAGTAATTTCTTGCTATGCTTGAGTTCGAACCCACGACCTACAACTCAAGTCGGGGCCGTTACCACTGGGCAATGATAATATAATTGACTTCAAAATTCCAAAATACTCATTGACTTTGCGATTCACTGTACGTGACGTGTTTTTAATCTAAAAGATCTAATCTAAACTATAAAGAGGATTTGATTTTTTGTATGTTTGTTTGTTACGCTTTCACGCTAAAACGGCTAAACAGATTTGGATGAAATTCGGCATATGGGTAGACCATAATCTGGGTTAGATATTATACTCTTTATCCCGATATTCCCACAGGGCGCTGCTATATAAAATAAACTTAATAAATATGTAGATATTATACAGCGCGATTGATTGTGTCATTAACACGTATACGGATTAGCGTCATTAGATAGAAGATATTTAAATTTTATTAGACGTTATTATTTATTGATTTATTTTCAATTTTCTAAAATGGATTATGGATGGATGGAGCAACCAGTACCTACTTAACAACTGTAGCGCAGAGGTCATTTACGAGTACCTGGGTCACGGATTATAACATCGCATCATTGAAAATAAAACGAATAACCTGCAAAGAGAAGACGAATTAATTTTTCAATTAACGAATAATAATATAATATAATATAATAATAATATAAGCCTTTATTTAACAATCTTACATGAAATTAACATTTATAACAAGTTTAGTTGTCTGACACCGGTACGTGAAGATTGTCTTGCTTTTCAGCATAGGCCTCCCCAAGAGCTTGCCACACTGTGCGGTTATGTGCTTGATTTCTCCAAGTAATTCCAGCTATTCTTCTGACGTCGTCCTCCCATCTACGACGCTGTCTCCCTTTCTTTCTTTTGTGTTGTCTTGGGCACCATTCTGTTACGTCCCTAGACCACTTGTCTTTTTTACTCCTAATCATATGTCCTGCCCACCTCCATTTCAGTTTTTTAATACAGTAAGTAACGTCGGTTATTCTCGTTTTGTTTCTTATATTATAAAGTTTTATTTTATCTTTTGTTTTGATGTTGAGTATGCTTCGTTCCATACTATGCTGGCAAATTTCAAGTTTATGTATGTTTTGATTCGTTAGGCTCCATGTTTGGCACCCATTTGTCATGACAGGTAAAATGCAGGAATCAAATATTTTTCTCTTTGCTTTAAGTGGCACATGAGGGTTTTTCATTATCTCCTTGAGAGACCAGTACCTTTTCCATGCTAAGTTTATTCTGTTATTTACTTCTTTCAGTGTAAGGTCTATCGGAGATATGATCTGTCCGAGATACGTGTATTCTTCCACATAGTCTATTGCGGTGTTATTGACGATTATGGGGATTTTTGTGCGGTTTGTCATCACTTTAGTTTTTCCAGTATTCATTGACTCTCACTTTCTCACTTTCAGACACAAGCTGTTCTAGCATCTCTTGCAAACTTCTTGGATCTTCTGAAATTAGGATTAGATCATCTGCAAATCTGAGGTGGTTTAATTTCACTCCATTAATATTCAGCCCGTAATCATCCCACTCGAGGTGTCTAAATACGTATTCAAGAACTGCTGAAAACAGTTTGGGTGACATTGGATTAACGAATACTTTTTCCTAAATATTATATTTTATGATGATTACTGGCCAACCATCCCTACCCGAGTGTTTAATTAATGTCGCCATTGTAGCGGCATAATAATGTTGTTTTTCGTATCTGGCTATGTGACCGCGTTGTTCTTCTAAACTATACGCAACGGATTTGGATGTGGTTTTCACCAGAATTAGTATTAAACTTACATATAATAAAGATACTTTGAAGTTTTGCCAAGTCGTAAAAACAGTGCGAAGCAGCACCATATTTATAAAAAGAAGATGCAAGGACGGAATTTCTGTTCACCTCGCTTTAAAATAGCATACTCCCAGGAAAGTTAACATAGCGTCCAATTAAGTTCAAAGCAACAATAAACTATAATTTAAAAGATAAGCTGTCAAACTCATTGGTAGTCTTGTAATTTATGTTAATCGAGAGTTTTAAACACAATGGCCCGGTCTCGAGAACACTTGAGAGTTCCTTACCCCTTCAGAGAGGGGATTCCTACTACTATGTAACTACTTACTCATCAAGTGGTTCGTTGCCTTTAAGGGTGAGTTCGCATTGAGCATTTGACCAGTGAGACGTGACGTCGCGTAGACGTCAAATCTCTCATAGTATAGAATTGTGACAGACAGGAGTAAGAAGTAAAAATGAAATAATAATAATTGATTCGCTTATTCACCAATAGCTCTTATTTCATTTTGTATCCGTTTTCTTTTGATTTTGTTTGCATTAACTTTTTAACAACAAAGCATAAGTAGAGTTGCTTCTCATTGGAATTAATTTTTCTGGTTGATTTGAAATTATTAGCCTTCGCGTAGGCTCTACTGGTCTACTGGACGTCTACGCAGCCGCTACGGGAAGCCTACGCAGGTTTTGGGGGACCACTACGCAGCCCGAACGCCTACGCGTCTTACGTACGCTGGTTAAACACTCAGCGTAAAGACACCACTAAAGATATCCTTAAGAAAAAAAAACTGTATAGTACAATATAAATAAATAGTACAATGTACATACAGTTTATTTTTATTTTTAGGAATTACGCACTAATTGCTTTCTTTTGATAATCAGACCGCACCAATCCTAATGTCAGTTGTGCAATTAGTAGGTAGTAAAAGGTTAATTATTGTAATAACCGCTAAAATAAATGGTATCTATACTACGAGTACCTCGCCTTGCAAAGTAAGCTTCGCCATTCTGCCTTCGAAGCATTTTAGTTTCTCCGCGATAAAGAGTGATGATTAATGGCTAAGAAATTTTGAGGAAAAAAATACATAGAATTTGAGGGGGTTAACTTCTTTATTTCACAGTGACGAAACACCATAGTTACATATACCTGGGCATAAAACTTTATACCCAATCCAATTTTTCCCAATAATTAAATTACCTAAAACTGTTATGAAGTTATTTGCTGGCGGCAAAGATTTAGCAACACGTGAATCATTGTCTATAAAATCAACCCTTTTCTTGTTCAATAAAAGTGCCTTATTGAGTTGCATATCTTTTTTTTTTCTATTTATCTTTACTCTGGGCGATACAATATACAAAGTGTAAGATTAAAACTTTTACTGAAAACACAGATGGTTTATTTATGTTTAACAAAGTATTTCACAAATATTGGCAGATGGACGCAGTGCCTGAAAAACAATCCCACAATCCATAAATCACCTTTTACGATACTCATTAGAAATTGCATAGGCATAGAAATGGATAGAATGCCATTAGTTCCCATCACGTTGGTAACTAAATTACAGTAGGACTCCTGCTATATTTTCGTAACCCGTAACTGATAATTTATCAGTGCATATTCGATGACGTAATTGGTTTTCAGTGATTACCGGGAAAACACTGCGGCAGCTGTAACAGCAATAACCGTGTCTATTCTGCTTATTCTAATTGGGATGAACACGTACGAAAAGTACGAATTCGGACTATTCTCTCGTGAAAATCAAGTTGAGCTATTCTCATCATGTCAATTACAGCATTTCTGTCAAGAAAATCAGTTATCATGCCTTAGTAACTAAGGCAGGCAAGGCTAGGGCATAAGTAGCTTAACAGATCGCATATTAAACTAAGGCTTAGTTTGCATAAATGTGACTTGCTAAGAGTGTTAGCAACGATCGACATATAAGTACATAAAAAATACAATAGACGATGGATATTTAGTAACTTAATCCGCTTAACTGTTCTTAAAGAGTTAGAGAATCCTGTAAGAAATCGACACGTGTTTCGCCTCTCAACGAGGCATCCTCATCAGCACCATCATCATCTTGCATCTTGCATCAGCATCTTGTCGTGGCAACACTTCGTGTCCGAGTTCGGAACAAGTCAATCGTCGCCCTGAGGATGCCTCGTTGAGAGGCGAAAGACGCGTCGATTTCATACAGGGTTCTCTAACTGGATTAAGTTACTAAATATCCATCGTCTATTGTATTTTATAATGGATTTCCGCAAAGTCACACCTGAGTCAATTAACTATATAAGTACATGTCGACCGTCGGACCAACGCCAAACAGCTGGTGTGTCACTCATTATCGTGTATGATGGAGTTCATGCAAATATCTTAGGAGAAGCTGCGATAGCCACAACAAAGAAAGTTTCCTTGTGGTAATCGCAGCGTCGTTGCGAGGAAGGCCTTACGCCTTCGCCAAAGTTGTCAGCCAACCACTGCTACACGGCGTCTGTTGCTAAGGCACAAGAGCAAACGGGCCAGCTGGGGTCTTAAAACCAGTCTAGTGGATGAAGACGGCTTTACTTTGGTTGAGGACAAGAAGGGTAGATAGATACACCCACATTTCGCCAGTAATATAAAATTTTCATAGTGTCATTTTAATTCACATAACCTTTAATAAAACTACCGTAGATGCTGCTTACGTTTCAGCACATTTTATAGTTCTCGCGGTATATTTGATTTGTTTTTGTTAAACTACTAGGACTCTTCACAATTTCATTAATTTAGTGAACTGTAGAAAAATAATGAATTATTTCAAGTAATAGCTAACTATTAAGTACCTTGCACAGTAGCTCAGCTTTTTCTTTGACATAGACACAGTTGCCAAACAATGCAACGAGCAGAAATAATGAGGCTATGTTTCTTTCTTTGCTAAATACTTATTCATCTTTTCTACTCGTCTGTACCTGACATCATTTGCGAGATCCCAACCTTATAAAGGGACGCTCTCGGGAAACTATGTAAATTGTTAATTTTCGTAGTTTTCATTCAGGTTGGTATAAGTATTTTTAACCAACACATTAATGAATAGATACTTACGAACGGTTTTCCAGACAGCTTTCCTTATTAACTTGCTTAAGTTAACAGTATTAATGTTGCATGTGTAAAATCTAAACGGTTTTCTGGATACAAACACAATAAAACAACAATATATCCCTTGGAAATATTTTTATTTTTCAACTCATCAATTGCACTATAATATCCATACAAAACTAAACATAGTTTCACTACACTTAATATAATAAATAATGTTTACTAAATTCAACTACGGCTTTACTGTTCTGATAGTTACCAAGAGATCAAATCAAGTAGTACCTACAAGAAGCGAAGTAGTTTTACATTTGCCCAGCTCTAAAAATGTACAACTCTTCGCGACAAGTTTATATATTATATATAATATATCTAACTTGAAATAGAGATCAAAATAAAAAGAGACAGTCTTACTTCAGTATTGACTAGAATATCATAGATATCTATAACATTTATAACACTTTAGCTGATGATCATGTGGGAAGCATTTGACAGGTCAATAATTTATTTATTTTAACACTATTTCGAGAAGGACTGAGTAGGAGTGATGATTATTATATATATCCACGAATAACATTTTGGTTAACAACATACAAGGTACTAACTGATTATTATGTACACATAGCTTATAATTAAGTTGAATAACATCTAAAAATCGATTGTATTTTGTTTAATATGACACATATGTACGGTAGGACATGTTGTCCTTAATAAAGAGTTGTTAATAAAAGTTTGTCGGGGGCGGGTAGTATTCTATGTAGATGCTGGTTACGGATATGTTGCGTGTTTATTCCTGTTGTCTGTCGTCTTCCACGGAGCCGTTGGCTTTCACTTCCTGGGGCAGATCCGACTGAAACACAATTTATACAGCATTAATAATGCAGGGTGTCTGAACACTTCGCGGAACTTTACTTCCGTCTAGAGAAATGTTGGTGTGACTTTCTTGAGTTGCAAAATATGTAGTAATGTTTTATTTAAAAAAAAAACACTACAACTCTAGGGCCGTAGAAAATTCAGGAAGAAAATGGTTTGACTTCTTGTGGAATGTTTTATCACATTAACATTTTAATACAGCTTACAGCTTTCGTGTAATTAGACATCTAGTAAAACTTGGATACTTTGTGTTAGCATAAAACTTGAAACTCTGTGGGCCACAATAATTTTGCAATTGTAATTACTTAAATACTATAAACTTATGAACTTTAAACAACTCGTTTTAAGTATTAACTTGTTAATTAACAAATGAAAGTACGTACTTCGTAGGGGAGTAAGAACATGTTGTTGTCGGACCGGCGGCCAAACCGGAGGCGGATGGACGGGGCACGCACGGCACGGTCTTGTTCCTGTGTTAAAAACTGTACTTCATTTATTATACACATAGGTGAAAAACTATGGAAAACATTCGAATCAAAATCACAATAACCTAGAGCTTTACTTAGAAAAGTATCTGCTTCGGTAATCTTCGTGTTTCCGAATTAAGACGAACGTTGCGCCACAAAGTAACCCAGAGATAATACTTCAAATTTTTGTATTACCGCGATTTTTTAGTAGTGCACCTGATCGTAGCGTGTTTGTATGAAGTTTTCTCTGTGTCGGGTTACTTACTCCGGTCTCAGATCGTCATTAGTCACTCAAAAGTTTTGAAAAGTTTTTTGGAATTGCATAGAGTTTTTAATCTATAAATTTGTAAACATAGACATGGAATTGGTAAGTACTTTCATAGTTGTGACAGCTCTATATTCATTTCATAATTGCGCGATCGTTTTTCCGAAGATAGATGATGATTCCCAAAGCGCATACTTTTCTTAAGCAAGCAAACAATTAATAACATCCATTGCGTTGAAATGAATTTTCCAAACGAAACGTGCAATGGATAATGCTGAATTGTCAACATAAAGGCTGTTGCGATTGTATGTTACGTTATTAAGTTTGGTTCCCACGACTCGAAGAGTCATTTTTCCTGTTAAATCGTTTGGGAGCGGGAGCCAAACCTTTACTGCGTCATCGCTAACATAAAATTCGATAGTATTAGCAACAGTATTGAACAAATAACAACATAATTATTGACAGCTCGGAAATGCCCGGAGGATTGCGGTGCACAAATATTAACACCATTTGCCTCACCCTTTGAGGCAACGTTTGATTGATTGAATTAGAACATTGTTTATTTACATTATTACCTGTCGAATAAAATATTCCCAGTATTGTTCGCCCCACATTACGCTTTTGCGAATTACTTGACATGACGTGTATGACTAGCCAATTTTATTTCGACCCAACCTTAGAAATAAAAATGGCTACACATTTGGCCAACGCTATAGGTACTTGTCTATCTTTGTGTAAAAGTTAATAAAAAATATATTTAAAAATAACATCAAATATTTTACCTATTTATAATTCGTAATCTGGTAATTTTTAAGATCAAAATAAAATCTTTCCAAATAATGGTATCGTCTGATTGTTTTACAAAAAAGGTCGGACATAAAGCTGGTCAATTGTCGTAAAAGATCTTATAGTGGCTTGTTAGGGCGAATAACTTCATTACACGGGTTTACACGGTATCAAGGGTTTACGATGTTCGAATCAATAGTATCTTGGAGTAGATACGTCTCTTCACAAGATATTTATAGTTTTACGAGGCTTTATATAGGGTGCTATGAGTTCGTATTAAATTTTGTAGCTATTTTTATTTGTGGGGCAACGTGTCCTAATTTATGGGTCATCCGGGTACTGAAATATTTATGTTGTATTGAAAAAAGGCTTTACACTTCCTATATATTTAAATCATTCGACATTCACACTACGTCATTCGAAGGCTCAAATCATGAATTGAATGAATTGGTTCAGACATGAACCAATTGACTGTAATTTTGGTTTTATAACGACGCAGCAAGCGATGCACACATTCAACAACAACCTAGGGTTCATTCAATAAAATTTAGAAAACTTTTATCCGTCGAATAATGTTGAAGTCTGACAGTTTTCGTATAGGAGAATTGCCCAAAATTCAAAATGTATTCGCAGGATAACAATGATCCTATGATTTAGTAGACATGTTATATAGTTACCTCCTGGGGGAAGATATGGGGCACGGCGCGTTCTTCAGAGCGGCGTCCGAAGCGCAGACGCACGGGGGTACGCACCTCGCGAAGGGAAAGCAGCTCGTTCATCTCGTCCAGCTGTAACAATGGAGGGTTTAGTATGTGATTACACCTTAACCCCCTTACTCGACGTGACAGGTGACAGTACGATCAATTTCCTTTCATATTTTCTGCTTATTTCCCCTTTTTTGAAAAATATATCGCATGGTCAGTTAACTGTGTTGAATGTGTAGACACCATTGTTAAAAGGAAACCTAACCGAGATATTCAAAAGCAAATAAGTACTTATAAAGTAATCTTCACGATAATTTACTTTCACCACCTCAAACTTAAAACTTTCCCGCCGTCGGAAATCTTCAACGTAAAAGGAAAATGGAAGAGTTTTGGACCTATTAAGGAAACTGCCTATTCAAAGAACACAGGTGGGGAGCATAGCTTTTACCATTACAGGAACATCTTTAATACTGTTTCCAACTTACTTACATTTTGGTGGTCAGTAACGACATAATAGCTAACGATTAACTATACAAAATATTATTTTAAACCCACGTAAAACACGAAAGTCTACTGAACTGTGTAATTTTACCGTTAATATTATAATTGTCTTAATATTGAAGGGCAAAACTATTAACTGCTACCTGGTTATACGTATATGAGGATCTAATGGAGCGAGGGATAAGACGGGGCTTCATAAAATTAGGGATGAAAGGGTGTATAAGTTAACAAAATTGAGTTATACAAATGCGTTGAGGTTGAAATGACGCGCACGATGATATGTGACGTAGACGTAGTCATTTTATTTAAAAGATTTTTGTTTTTCCAGCGGACATATTATTAAGCTATTGTATAGCTTCTATCGCGGGCCTTGAGCGTGGAGACCTAATCCAGAAATTCCGTAACGAAAATACGAGTACCTAAGGAGAGTGTTTTGTATTGAAAATTATGTTTAACTGCTTGACAACAAAGTTCAAATTTACTTAGACGAATGATACGAGAGTGTTGTATTGAAAATTATGTTTAACTGTTTGACAACAAAGTTCAAATTTACTTAGACGAATGATACGAGAGTGTTGTATTGAAAATTATGTTTAACTGTTCGACAATAAAGTTCAAATTTACTTAGACGAATGATCCTTGACTATTAATTGTTAAATTAAAACCTTTTTATTAGTTTGATGTTCCCATTACGTTGTGTCAAGTTTTAAAAACTATAAATGTGAATAACAGTTCCTGTCAATGTCATCATTGCTATTTCTTGTATTCGGGTTAATATTTTACAATTGCATAAGTTGATAAAAAATGCTATGCAATAGCTTTGCCGCGGCAGTCCCCGAGTTCCACACGTCTTTTTTTATTTTATTAAACCAGTCTATGATTGGAGGACGTTGCGGGGCTCCGTTATTTTTTTCGTTTTCCGGGTAAACCTTGAAAGGCGCCCGGGCTTTGGGGATAAGACTCTCCGGTGGTCACCATGTGCACATGGAAGGGGCAGCGTTACCTCCCAAAAGACCGATTCGAAACTACTTCTGTGCAATGCCTGTTAGATCATCTCATGTCTGGGGAGACTGTATAGAAGGGTCTCCCTTAACTGTGCAATGCAGCACGTCACGTCACGTGCACGTCGCAGGGTCTAAGGGCCTATCTTGATAGACTCTTCAGGGAAGCAATGGGCGTTGATTACCACGCTTCCCTATTGTGTACTGGCGATTATACAGCATCCTAATTGCGTAACACACTTTCAATCACAATTTAAAGGATTTTGAGAGAGATTATCCATCGCTTTATACCTATGTTTGAAAAACTCTTATGCCCAACAAGGTAAATGACGAAATGAATGTTGTTGAATTGCCAAAATTAATGGCTTTGGTAAGTGTGAATACGCAATTATCCCGCAGGTTACGATGTTTTTATTTACAAGCGACTGCAATTAGCAAAAGTCCGCTTTTTCTATACGTTTATTTAACATTTTAATTACCAAGTAAGAATCAACGTTACATTTTCATTCCCGCCAAATGCAGAGTGTAGTTACTGTATATTACATTATTACCTTTCACTAAATAGTCATTTCAGCGCTGAATAGCGCTTGATGCCCATTTACTAAAATGCTTTTATGAACTAGCGATATTGATTGATAACTACTGTTTCTATGAGGTTTATGACTCTACACGTGTTTTATTAAGGGAAAGTGAGTGTCAGTGCTTGTTATCAGAACTTAGCCTAAAGAAGAGATAATAAAATGTCTGCTCGTTAAATTGCAAGCTAGCATAGACTGTTTTGTTTTCTGGTTGCACTTACAAATTTTTTATAAAAAGTTATACCTAGCTTTGCAAGAAATAAATATTCAAGAATGACAACGCAAAGGATCTGTTTTATTTAATTCAATTGCATTTACAAAATAACAACTCTTCATATTTGTAGTGCTCATTTTGAGAAGTGCACATTTTGCGTCAAGTGCACATTTTGCGAAGTGCATATTCTGAGTCAATCCTTTAGGAAACTAGTTATAGGTATAACAAGTACATATATTTTGTTTCTTTCTGGATTTACTAATAAACCTGTTATCGTTTTATTGTTACGTTAAAAGCCTTTCTCTAGCACTGGGTTCCTTACATAAAGGTTCTACTTGATCATTAATGCAATAAACATAAAATGTAATCAGATATCAGTCAATAGCTTCACATAATAATACTACAGGCGCAGGGTAACTGATAATATAGAACAAGTCAGATATGACAAATCAAATTACTCGGCGCATTCACTGGTTTAGGAAATTAAGATTATAATTTACCGAAAAGAAGAAAGGTATGCCCGTGACGTATGTTAGGGACAACTCCACAATTAAGATCTTTGCAGAAGATAACATAGACGGTATAATAAGTTTGTAAAAGATGAATAGGCTGAATTTAACGAAGATTCTGGTTTTGAATCGTTGGTAGGAGTGAAAGGGATGGTGAGATAGCTTTTAGGTCGGTAAGTATAGGTAGCTGTGTGTAACATTATCTGGTCGTCAGTGAACATTATAATGCATTATCCACTCGAGAAACACTTAGGGCCTCCGTCAGAATACTGTTGTGGTTGTGAGAGGCCTGCGCATACTGCGGGACTTTATTTTGCTTAAAATTTCCATTTCCTTGCTTGGTTTAATTTTTCATTAAAAAATAAAGGTTCATTAAAAAACTATTTGTGGAATAAGATTATTTTTGGACGTCTCTACGGGATTAAAGATTGTAACGTTTGATTTCAACATTATTTTAGTTGCTCCTGGGTTAATTGGTTTTAGCTTACCTACTAATAAACAAACTAGGGACGTAAACTTGGAATAAACTCATTGAGCTTGGTGATGGAAAAAGTATTTAATAAGGCTATCCTTATGATTAGTTTTTACCAGAAGTGCATGTATTGGCTACTCTCGTTTTGCAATGCAAACTAAGGTGTTTGCACGTGTGTTCACCATTTACACGTCTTTCATTACTAGGATGAGCATATGAACTGTGTGTAGCTATACCTACTGGTAGGTAAAGTTGGTTTCGACTTCGTTTTAGCATGTACATTAGGTTCCTAACCCAAATTTTTATGGATATGACATCAATAAAATTATATCGAGGTGACTCTGGAAAAGGATGCCCGGATTTGAGGGAGGCTTTTGCTCAACAGTGAGACAGTGAAGGCCAACAAAAAATGTGAAGAAGTTCATATTATATGTAAACCTTTTCATTTAATTATTTAATGACATAAATACGTACCACAAAATTCGGCACGGTAACTCAAGTATTTAAATATGAGAATCTGATAGAGATAATTCGCGAAGGCTGTTCTCGGAGATGCGACTTTATTGGATTGGCGCCGAACGCTCGACAGAATCTTAACCGACAGATTACTGATGTATTCAAATTAATACAATTGCTAAATACGAGTGATTCAAACGGATTGCTCTGTCTACCGACCTTGACCTGAGTCTGATTGTGAATTAGATCTATTTGTAAGTGCTAGAATAGAGATTATTGCTTGTCTCTAGATTTGAGTTTAGAAAAGGTTTTCAGGCAAAGTTCAACTAGTTCCATTCTTGGATTTTTAATTAATTTGGCAGTTAGAGCTGAGTTCAATCATTGATTTTCAGAAGGTGCTCCGTTCAGGCATCCATTTCTTCCAATGCCCTGCAAAAGAACAGCTAATGACTCGTAACTACACATGGGATTCCGAATAACAGAGGAAACATTTGAACATAATTTAAAAAACGCACATAGAGTTTTAAAAAAGGTCCGGATTTGTTGATCATCATAGAGCGCGTCTCTCTCTGATAAGCTGTGTGACAACTAATTTCTTTCTATAACTTGATGTGCCCTAAATGCCCGGTTCACATTATTCCAGTTCAGTAATCCAGTCCAGCATTCCAGTTCAGTGCTGAACTGGATCATACCGTCCACATTATTCCAGTCATTCAAAAGCTGTTGGATCGGTAACACTAGTGGCAATCCTTTTAGGAAAGGACGTTAGAAAATATTTTAAAACAGTTCAATTATTACTGTTAGAAGAAGTAACATAAAGAATTCCGCAAAAAAACAACAATGCGTGTTGACTCTTCAACGTGCATTCCAGTGCCTGTTCACATTATTCCAGTGGCATTCCAGCGCTGGACTGGAATGCTACTGGAATAATGTGAACCGGGCATTGTCCGGATACTGTTGTTGCTGATGCTCTTTTGTCTGGTACTTACAGGAGCTTGAGGAGGCATGTCGGGGTCGGAACGGCGGCCGAACCGCAGGCGGCGGGAGGGTGAGCGCACGGACTTGCGCGCCAGAGCGTGCCCGCCGAGCGCGTCGTGCTGGGCCAGTAACGCGTACAGCCCGCCTAGCGCACCCCAGCCGTTTTGACTGTCCACTGCCGCTGATGCTAAACAAAAGATGAATGCTTTTTTAGTACAATTTTGATAAAGAAAAAGAAAGAGAGTATTATTTTATTGTACTATTTTATTTTATTTAAAACTTGTTTTCGTAACAAAAACGTCAAAAATAAGTTGGAAGTTTAGTATTACGAGTATTTGACCTTTAATAACACCGTAACCAGAAGGTTCCTAGGTATGATCCAATACAAAAAAAATATTATAAGTAAGCCAGTGACTCTCCTCTCGCTCACTTTTATTTCCATATTTTTACAAATAACATTATGAAAATAAAAACACTAATCACGAAGCCAAAAACGTAACCAATGAAGAGAGTTGTTTTCTCTTTGAAAGAGAACATGCTACTGCTGCATGCTACAGGCTACTGATGGATAATCGTGCACCATTTTTGACCGCATCGTCGCTTAACATCAGTTGTAAAATGCGAGATAGTCGATAGATCCTATCGAAAAATCTGTATTTTTTGGAAGAAGTCAAGGTTATTGTCGTATTGGTGTATTGGCGTTGTGTAGACCCATTGGGCCATAAGTTTAGGCAGCATTTGACAAAGACAACAGCACGCGTAGCATGGGAACCATAGAAACGGGCTTTCTACGGGTTTTGTCGACGGAATAATAGATAAAATTACAGATTGTGCTTGTTTATCTGTTTTTTGTCTATTCTTCCGTCGACAAAACCCGTTTCTATTCTATTCGGGCTAAGTGAGCTGGAAGGATAGTTGGGACTTTGGGAGGCTTTTGCCTTGCGGTAGGAGATGTCAGGCTACAAACTAATTAGTGTGTTTATAACCTCCAAAAAAAAAAAGAACAATTTAATGTTTCTGTTATATTATTTAAAGTAAAATAGTTACAGCCCCGTTAGTCTAGTTGTCGCAAGCGCTACTGCTGAGCATGGGGTTCAATTCCCAGGTCAGGCAAAGTGTTTTTGGGTTTTCCGTCTGGTATTTCTCAGTAGCAGTCCGGAGTATGGATTTGTGCCCGGTTGATGACAATAGGCTCGCCCCCTATTACTTAAGCATAACTGGCGAAATGTGGGTGTACTATAGGTACACCTCTGCATAACCCATCGAAATTACAGGCATGATGACTATGATATAAAATAGTTAAGTTTCATGAAGATATTTAGTGTTTTCCTCATAAGAATGTATGCCCGACTAGTTCAGGACTAAACAGTCGTATTCACACGTCGAGCTAAACCATGAACATGAGCTTAACCGCCTCTGTGCTCTAGTGGCTAAACCACCTGTCTCTGACCCAGATCCCGGGTTCGATTCCCAGTGGGAGCAAAATTGTATGCTCGGTTTGGTTGGCGGTAGGGCAAGTCCGCTTGGCTAGCTACCACCGTCTAAGTCTATCACCATAACAACAATGTTAACAGCATTGTTGTGTTTTGGCAGTTAGAGATAAGATAGCCAGTTCCTCTGTGGTTGAGGATTCCGAGTGAAGCTCGCTTCCACCTTTGGCCTGGTCATCACTTACCGTCAGGTGAGACAAGAGCTACGTGGTGGGTAAAAAAACAACAATATCTTGCTTTGAGCATTTACTCGCAGTGGTGGCCCAGTGAAGCAGTGGTGGCCCAGTGGGAACGGCCCCGACTTACGAGTTGTAGGTCGTGGGTTCGAACCCAAGCAGGCGCTTTACTTTGTGTAAATACTTTCATCACCACTGCTTTCAAAACAGTGAAGGAAAACATCGTGAGGAAACCGGCATGTCTTAGAACCAAAAATTCGAAGACATGTGACATCTACCTACAAATCCGCACTGGGCCCGCGTGGTAGATTACAGCCCACTCCCACTCACAGAGAGGAGGCCTCTGTTCCAGCAGTGGGAACATTAATAGGCTGATTATGTATGTGTATGTATATGAGCATTCACTCCAATTATTGACTCTAGTCGTATAATTATGATTCTAAAAATATTATTTATTATTTCACTTACATTACAACATATATGACTAAAGGAGACAGTCACCCAGACAACTTTTCTTATTAATCAAGTAATATAAGTTGTAAGCAAGTTTTATTGGGCAAGCCTTTTGGGAGGCCAAACAAAAGTTTTTACAGCTCAACTGCGGTACATACTGGTTAACTTGTTTAAAAAGATTTATCCGCGGTTATGTGTGAAGAATAACTAATCTGTTGAATGTGGAATAAAACTTTTTTTCTCAATCATGCTTGGAAATTCGAGCATTATTTTGACAACCTTCTTATAGATAAATCGAAAGTGCTGTACCGGCCGAATACATGCGAGCGCCCGGCCGGCAATATTTGTATGAAAATCCATATCTGTCGTGTTTAGCGGCCGAAAAAATTGCTATTAAAACTCATATCCTGTCCTGTTATGTAAAAATGGAACGAACTTTTTACTTCAAAACATGGCAACCAAGGAGGTAACTTATCAAAGATTTTATTTAAATTTCGATTTGGTTTGGAAATACAGTAAAGAAGCAAAAAATTAACAAAACGGTTGTTTGGCATTGATTCTGGAAAATATAATTAATTTGCTTAGTTTGAATTTCCGTGCATTATTTGAGAAAAGTACTATACAAGCCTTGGCCGCAACCAGGCATTGATGGACTCACGTATGTGTGCCTCGGCTTCGTCTCGGCCCACATGTTCACAAACCTTAATCAATGCCCTTGTTGCAGGCCGCGACAGTAATGTACTATTCTCTATCGTCTTGGTTCTGTATAGTCGCGAACGATTGGTCCGTCTTTCATGTTTGATTTCCAATGGAGGCACAAGATTTGCGTTTATTTCATAAAATAAAATAAAAATTAACTGTCTGCTACTCTTGAAGAAGTAGTCGGTAGATTGAAAAAAATTGGCTTGGGCAAAGACTTTGCTCGGAAAATGATAATAAAAATAGACTTCCCAGCCCAGTAGTTTTACTAGGGCGTTGATTTTACCGTTTTCACAGATTTTTTGTTCACAAAGATAATATATCCGGTCTATGGTGGTCTAACTTTAACCAACACCTACGTCTTTGCCTAACAGTTTAGAGTGGGTGTAATGTTTTATTTTAAGATTCTTCCTATTCCTCCCTCACAGTTTTTTCGATCATCTGGATGTCAAAGAAAAATACACAATGTCCGACCTTTCGTAGAAGACTGCTCTATATTTTTCTAACAACCGCTTATTTTTAATTTGGTCTCGCGTAGTTCTGTGACGCTTTCTGTAACTGTTTCCTTTGTCAGGAGTTATTTAGAGGTCATACAAAACACTTGTACCTGTTAGTATGCGTTTGTTTACTTAGATTTAAATGTAAACTGTTGTTTTCCAGCAGTCTTTTCCAGGAAGGAATTCCTTCTCAATGTTTTATTCATAGTGACAAAAATCACTTTTACAGAAATCATTTCTTCAATATTGATTCCGATCCAAATATTTTCTAATTTCCATGTTCTAGTTAGATAAGTTTAAGTTAGTCTCTCTATAATACTACTCGCAAATTATTTCTAAAACTATATTCTTTCACGTAACCGATTATACACTATCCTATCACCCTTCATAGCACGGGTTCCGGTAAACATGAGCGCAATGTATTATAAAATTAGATCCTCCGTAAGATTTAGCGAGGAGAGGGTCGGCCTAAGGGTCGGTGAGCAGTCAGCCATGGCAGCGTCCCGGACATCGATGTGACATTTACACGGACACGTCTTCATTTATTATAACTAACTATAAAAGAGTAGGGCTGTTTACTGACATCGTGTATAGTTAATTTACCCACATTTCGTGATAGGTTACCTGCTACAAGATTTTGATTATTAACTTCGACTACACTCACGATAACAGTGCAGAATTATTTACAGCCATACATGTCTCAGCAAAAATAGACGATATAATTAGAAGTTTTAAGTATAAAATGTTAAAAATTAGAATAATCATATGACAAAATTGTACATAACAGTAATTTTCAGCTGAAAAGTAATAGTTATTACCAGATAATATCAGTAGATGATACTGATTAGCACTTCGCAGCTTTCATATAAATTACTAGTTCGTCACAAACCATATCATCGATTTGTCATCGTATGACAGAGGGTCAGGCTATTGACATATATTTCCCTTAATTTTCTCGACAATATTCTTGAAAGGACATGATAAAGAGACGTGAGTTATTCTCAATATCCTCTTTCTATTTCGAAAACGGTCTACCTTTAAAAGTTGACTGTGTGTCAAATTGGCTGAATTGATACATAGTAGGTAGGTATTTATGAAGTGTCTTTATTGTTTAGTTAGACGGGCGAATATCGCCTGACCTCTGAAAATTGTTTTTCGAAGTAAAATAATCTTCCGTCTAGGTAGTTACCCTAATCATCTCTTAAGAAAGGTAAACGGTACAGGTAAACGTTGGGTCAACTAAATGGGAGACTAATAAAACAAACTACTTGTGCATTTTATGAATCACTTCATATTTAAATATGATTATATCCATACTGTTACAACATTTATGTGTATTGTGTATTGTATAATTAGCAAAATACTCTCGTAATATACGAGATTTTAATCTTAGAAATCTGTGTAACTATGAATGACATAGCAGCCTTTGACGAGAGGAAATATAATACAGCTACATTTTTTTCAAACCCTCGCCCTTGAGTCATTTCATATGGCTTCATTACTGTTGTCTGCGAAACTGTGTCGGTGCGTATAATTCTAGGAATGAAACTGGACTGAACTTCGCAAAACAATGTTAAAGTCAACATAACCTTAGCCTTTTGTACTTGAGTTACGTAAATAATGTAACTTGGGAGTTTCGACAAGAATTCCTATTGGTAATAAATAAATAATTATCAAATATTATATGATATAAAGATTTTTCACCAATGAACTGAACTATATCCACCTATTTCAAGTTCTCTTGAATATATTTCGGTGTCAGTATTCTAGATTGTGTGTCAGTACATCCATTACAAAGACTTATGGATGCTTATCTTTCGATATCTTCGGTTTTTAAGGTGTTCCTCAGGCGTAGTTTACGATCAGTTGTCAGGAACTAGAGCTGCTACCATCTAGTTATGTATCCTACCTAACAGGCAGGTGCATTAGCTATTGTTGAGTTTACGACTATTAGTTTTCTTTAAAACTATTCAAGAGTCGAGGTAGACCGCGGAGGTGTGACTGTTTGCAGGGCCAACATGGCCGAAGACAGAGAGGTTTGGAAGGAGGAGGGGAGGCCTTTGCTCAGCAGTGGGACACAATATAAGCTATCAAAACCGGTACCGCCCATCTAATCATCATAACAATGAATGACACTCACACTAATGTTTGTTACACCAAACACGTAATGTGTCTTGTATGGCAACAAAGTTATCAACTGTAACATATCGCGAAGCATCAAAGGGGAAGTCCGATATTCCTAATTGTGTTTGCGATACACAACTTCCAAGTTTCTAATCCGTGTCAACCCGGGAATGTTCACAGGTTAGTTTGCTACAGCCCTATTAATTAGGAGCGTTGCTGTGCCAATAATTTGTGCATCCTTGTCACTTGAAGTTTGTCCCTCCGAGACATACCTAACTCCTAAGTTTAACGTAATTACCTCAATGTTTCACACAACTGAAATTGCGTTTGCATTGAAAAAGAAGGATTCCTTCGTGGCTCGAAAAGTAATTACTCGAGGGAATTGTGGTGGTTGTCTCCTCAACGTTACTTTAGTTGTTTCGGAGGGCATTTGTTAGGCAGGAGCGTGGCAATTTGATTTTGTCAGAATCAATAAAAGACAACAACATGTTTTTGATGGATGTTCTGGAAGATTAGAGGTCTTAGAATAAAACCTTTGACTGAGAATTCTTTGTTTGTTTACAATAGTGCCTCTAATTCTAATGATTTGGAAATGTTCTCGAAAAGACGCAGAAAACAAATTGAGAAAGCTTTTAAAAGATTTTTTTTTAAATCCATCCCGTTTTCTAAACATGACAAAAACTGATCGTATATTATAAAAGACTTTCAGTGACTTCTTTAAATCATTGATGATTAAACGAACTTACCTGTACATAAAGTTCAATCACAATTAAGTTCTCGAACAGCTTCGTTCGAAGATATTGGCAATGACACACATGTAGTTTACTTCCAAACACGCCATTTCGCATTGAATTTTGGAGAAAAATAAATTATTTAAAACTATACAAATTTAATATTCATCGAATGTAAGATAGATTAACTTTTGTTCGTGACTATGATATTCGCTCCTAGCCACCTCATTTAGTTTGGAGGTTTACTGAGCTATGTGTTATTTTACGACTAGGGGTTCAGGATGACTGGAAAGGATCGAGATATAAATGCTACTATGCCGTTTACCCATTTGCTCAAAGCTCAGTATGGTTTCGAATAACCGAAATTGATGGAAACGCGTAAAAGTAATAATTAGTATGACATAGGGAACGTGTTTATTACATAAGCGTCAGGGTACCTATGCCAAGAAACATAGATATTACATTTATGATTTATTCTGCTCGTGAACAAATCTAATAAAAAGAACAACAGTACAGTTTTAAGGGACACCGAAGTGTTCTGTTATATTATTATAAACAATCTGAGAAATTTCCTACTCTATGTCCTAATCTTCTCGATGCAGAGTCCGCAAATAGATATATTATCAGAAGAATATACTTACATACATAATCAGCCTATTAATAATATTCTCACTGCTGCGACACAGGCCTCCTCTCTGTGAGAGGGAGTGGGCCGTAATCCACCACGCGGGCCCAGTGCGGATTGGTAGATGTCACATGTTTTCGAATTTTTGGTTCTAGGACATGCCGGATGTTTTCACTCACTGTTTTGAGAGCTGTGGTGATGAAATCATTTACACAAAGTAAAGCGCCTGTTCGAACCTATCGCAGCCGTTACCACTGGGCCACCACTGCTCATCAGAAGAACGTAGGTATATATAACCGGTATGCACTATCATTTTACACAATTATGATTTCGTAATACTTGTTAGTCAAATAAGGAAATTGTACGCCACCCAGTCTATTTAAGATGCAGATATATGCTAGTGATTTTGAGTGGTTAAGAAAAATATGCTTAATAGATTTTACGTGATTCTCCGTTTTTTATCCGCGTTAGACATAACTTTACAAATTAGTTTCACTATCAAAATATTCATATATTCAATTATTAGGAAAATGCTCTAATTTAACACACATTTTTTTAAATCATTAATACTACTCGTTTAGACGTAATCTTCAGTATAAAATCATTAAAAGTCGATTATTGTCGCCATAAATGGTGAGTCTGTAAGTAAACCAAATGTGTGCTATTGCTAATTCAGAGAACGAAGCTTGAGAGTAATTAATTTATAAGCCAGGATAAGAAATTGATTCGAAGCGCTAACAAGGCTTCGTAACTTATTTAATATTCTAGGTGCACACCTTGCATTTCAATTTTGATTAACAAATTTGAAAGGCGGCTCGGATTGATCATGCCAAGGGAATGTTGATGTTTACATCGCTATTCATTGAACAGGGCTGGATAGAATAAAACGCGACCAAACCAACTTTTTTTAATGGGCCTTAACTACCTTGTCAATTCATAATATACTTTCTGTGTTTATCTTAGACATTACTTTTTCTTTTTTGCTTAAATTATTTATTCCAAAAAAGTTACACAAGCCCACTTGTGTAACTTTTTTGGAATAAATATTTCACAAATCTTCTGCCAAACTGCAGGACAGTTTATTGGCAGTGCAGGACAATTTACCGGCAGACATAGGTGTATGTAGTGACATAGGTGCCAGTACTGACATAGGTGAAGGAAAAAAATCGTGAGGAAACCTGGGTTTATAGTTAATATAAGTCTGAAATCACCAACCCGTCTTGAGCAAGCGTGGTGATCAATGCTCGTGACTTCTCTGTATGAGAAGAGGCCTTTGCTTTGCAGTGGGACAATTTATAATATTTATTTATTTAATACTTAAAGCACAGAAATGTACAGAGGCGGACTTAATGCCATAGGCATTTTCTACCAGTCAACCTTTGGGTGATGCAGAGACAAACTGTTGTAGGTGCAATTGCGAAAAATTGAGGAATAAAAATAATATTATAAAATTTTATTCAAATACTAAGATACACATATACCTATTACAAATTATAAATATAATATATAAGCTTAATCATATATACGCAAATAATCACAAATAATAATATATATAAATAATTGAATATACTAAATCAAATAAGACAAACAATGGGAAAACATTAACGTTGTGATGATACTGCCAGCTTCTTACGAATATGCTCGCGAACTTACATAATCGGTTGGTCCATCCTGATTTCCAGGGAGAGTGCATTCCACAAAGAGATAGACTGAACGAAGAAGGAGGAGTGAACGAAGTCTGTGCGGTGAGTGGGACATTGAAGAACGCGATTATTTGATGACCTTAGATTCTTACTGTGGTTGTCACAAATACACTCGAGAGCAATGAATCCGGGTCACTTAAAGAATCCTAAAAATCTCGGAAACTAAAAATGCTAGGTTAATGCAATAAATTGTATTTAATAGACAATATAATACTCCTTAAATGAAGGTATTAAAACTTCTTAGTTATTGTAAAGTTATATCATAAAAAAATCAAATTTGAAAAAGGGCCACTTTCGAAGATGGAACTACGAAATTACAGCATTTGGTTTTGCTTTTGTTTGTAATCTGTCATTTATGTGGGTACATAAACCATGTTGATAGTGCTCTATATTCATTATTCAAGCTGAAATTATGTCGCTTACGCCTGAAGAATGCACCAGAATACTTACAATGCTGGAAACCGGCCGGAGTCAGCGCGATACAGCCAGGACTGTCGGTGTGTCGCTGTCAACAGTACAAAGAGTTCTCCGACGTTACGAAGAAACTGGTTCTAACCTACGCAGACCAGGAACGGGCAGAACCAGGTGTACCACAGCACGAGAAAACCGATACTTGGTGAACACCATGCTTCGAAATCGCTTTCTCACAGGAACTGAACTCACAAATCAGTTTCGACGCCTCGGAGGAAGTAACCCAAGTGCATGGACAGTAAGACGTCGGTTTGCTGAATCTAACTTAAAACCCCTTAGACCTGCAAACGGCCCTAAACTGGAGCGTGGGCATCGTATTTCAAGACTAAGATATGCCCAGAACCACGTAAATTGGAGTATTGAAGATTGGTCAAAAGTTATGTTCTCCGACGAATCAAAATTTATGCTCTACAAGCACGATGGAAGACACAGAGTGTATCGAAGACCAGGGGAAAGATTCAAGCAAGCATGCATCGAAGAAAAAGTAGCCTACGGTGGTGGGTCTGTACTTGTGTGGGCCGGAATTTCTTCTGAAAGTCGCACAGAGCTGGTGATCATAGAAAACGGCTCTTTAACTAGCGTAAGATATGTGGAAGAAATCCTCAATGATCACATTGGTCCATTTATGGTCAATTTAGGTGAGGATGCTATATTTATGCATGACAATGCCCGACCTCATACAGGTAGGATTGTGAATGACTACCTTCAAGAGATGAACATTACTCGTATGGAGTGGCCAGCGCGCAGCCCGGATATCAACCCGATCGAGCATGCTTGGGTCGAGCTAGGCAGATGCGTAAAACAACGAAACCCTCCCCCAATCACGCTTCGTGAGCTCAAAATTGCTCTCACAGAGGAATGGGAGAATATTCCCCAAAATCGTATAAGGAACTTGGTGTACAGCATGCCAAACCGCGTAAACGCAGTAATGGAAGCACGAGGAGGCAATACGAAGTATTAAAGTTCAAGAAAATCGTAATAAAGTTAAAAAATTTCATGTTTCCTATTTTTGTTTTAAGGAGAGATCAGCAGTTTTTTTCTTTATGTAATTTTGTGTTAATAAAATGTATGGTGACTCATATTTTTTTTACTTTCATTTAAGGAGTATTATATTGTCTATTAAATACAATTTATTGCATTAACCTATCATTTTTAGTTTCCGAGATATTTAACATTCTTTAAGTGACCCGGATTCATTGCTCTCGAGTGTATACTGAAATAACTAGGGGAAGTGGGAGAGTTAAGAAAAGAAAACAAGGTGGTCAGCGCCCTTTGCTCTCTGCGCTGGCGTATGGGCAGCCACTTTAGAAGCGAACGAATAATAATAATAGGCTCTGGTATTATTATTATAATGTTATTATTATAACTTGACTGCCTCGTTGGTTTTAGTGGTCGCAAGCGCTACTGCGGAACATGAGATCCTGGGTTGGATTCCCAAGCTGAGCTGAGTTGTGTTATTGAGTTTTTCAAGAATTTCTCGGTAGCAGCCCGGAGTCTGGCTTTGTGCCCGGATAATGGCAATAGGCTCGCCCCCTATTACAAGAGACATTAAATAACTGGCGAAATGTGGGTGTTCTATAGGTACAACCTCAGCCCCTCTCACCACGATTGACAGGATCTAGATTGGCGACCGAAGTCTTAAGGCAAACACAAGCAGACGCTAGGTAGGTAGAATTCTCCAAAATTGTATTCCAGTAAATAGTTGCTACGATATACACATGTGGGATGGGGAAGGCGGCCATTCTTTAATAAAAGTCATGCGGAGTTATAAAAACGTATCTAATACTCGCGTCCGCTGAACTGAAGCTAATGATTTTCATCCATTTTATTTGACATCAGTATTCAATGCGTCTTTGTTATATTTTTATTTAGATCGAGTAACGTTTTTAATTATGAAACGTTCGATATATGAATACGTGTTATTTTTGTTTGATGAGTTTTTGGGAGATTTATTTGAATGTCAATCAGCTGTATTGTTATATTTTTCGTGTTACGTGACTCCATTGTATGTCAGATTGGGCATTGGTTATCAATTTTAGCATAAATAAAAATGAAATTACAAAATCGAATAGGTACCTATTACTTCTCGATTAATTCATTATTTGTTTTAGACCTTTCGAATTGACCGATATATTATGGATATACCTAAGTATTTACCTTTATGAGTAATATTATTATTTTTAACAAAAAAATATTCATAATACTTGTAATAAAATTAAATGTTTTTATTATCTAGCTCGTTAATTGTGTTTTACATACAATAGGAGCTAAAATTATGCAAATCCTCTGTTATCCCTACAGGCGGTTTGATTAATTTTCTGAGTCTGCCTGATTGAATTCACGGCACATTATTTGGAAATAAAATGTATAACTGTAAATATAATATCGTAATGTAATGTAATATTGTAATATCGTAATGTATTATATATCTGTATCTGTTGTATGTCTGTAATTTTTATGGTGTACATAATAAAGAGTATTATATCTATAAAATATCGAGAGTTTTAATACTTATTTAATTACCTATTAACAAACTACAATTGTAATTGTACTGAAACAGGATGATATAACGACCTACGGATTTTTGTAGTGTTTTCATGCTCAATTTGAATTCAAAGATTTGGGCATGAAATAATGAATCAAGTTTGAAGTATGGTTTCCTTTTGCTAAAATAAGATTTTATGGATAATTTTTAAATGTTTATAATTTAATTTGTCTTCCAGATATGCCAAGCATTGTTCCCCCTTATTAAACGATCGCAAATGACAGTAATAGTGGTGTGATAGTTAATAGGTTACGTGACATCGACGCACACTACAGATTTAAGCGCACCACTCGCGTTGTTTACTTAAGCTCTTGTCGAGAACATAATGTTATTAAAAGCTTGACATATCGCCTCATGTTTTACGAGAACCATCGAATATTTCAATTTCGGTGTAAATAACTTGAGTTGGTGCTGACCTATTCGAAAACAAGCAAGCAATTTGGAATGAAGTGTTTACTTGACTTTCTTTTAAAATAAATTTATTATTATATTAAATATAGGTACTAGCTTCTACCCGCGACTTCGTTCGCGTCGAAGCCGATAAAATGCAGCCCATGTTACTCGCAGATAATATAACTTTCTATAGTTGATATAAAATATTTTAAATCGTTTAAGTATTTTTTTAGTTTATCCATTACAAACGAACACACAAAAATATAATCTTTCCTCTACGTTTAGATGAAGTCAAAAATACAGGCTAAGATTTATTTGGGATTAGAGCCATTTTATTGAAAACTATTTATTACATTATTTGTGGTTTCGGAAAAGCTTTCTGAACGTAACGTAGGTATGTAGGATCTATTATAAGAATATTCACCAAAACTTGAGATAAGTTAGGATGAGGATTTGAGATGAAATCGATTTTTTTGTACCTAACCTTTAGATACTGAAACCTTAATACCTACCTATGTTATTAAAAAAATACATTATCTCCGCTTTCTCCACATTAGTTTGTCACTACAAAGGTTATAAACTTAGTCAACCGATACCCCTCAACGGACTTTAAATTACGGCTGTGAGTCTGTAAAGTAGAGCCGTTGGGTCCAGTGTAGTCAGTAGGTAGGTATTTTATTTATTTTTAAAGTTCCTTAATGTAAAAAGCAAGAATTTCTTTGTATTTACACTTTACTTCACAGGAATAATTAACTTGCTGCTAAAAATATAAATTGTCTTATTATATTTTTATGAGAACGAAGCTAAAATCATGAAGTAAAAAATAGCTTTGATCAAATTAAATTGTCCTTTAATTTGCAATATAGTTTTATATTACAAGGTGGAGACGACAATACAACAGTAAATTAAACAGCATGTCTCTAATGATGTTCCCATTCTGCATACAAAATTTCAATCGAATATATTCAATAGCTTAGTCAATATAGCTAGTAGAAGATCGGCAAATTCCATAGCCGGCTCGGGTTATTCGGTTTATCCACCCCAAAAAATCCACCCTAAGGTGGATACTCAGAAACGTATGTCCGAGATCTAGAATCCACCCTAGGCCTAGTTGGATACATGGAATTTATAGGCTTAGGGTGGATCGGCATACAATAATATTTAATTTGTGAAACTAAAAACTATTTTTGTTTGTTGTTGTTGAACCACTATTTATGTTGTTGTGTTTGAAAAACTATTTTTTCTAATTTCGATGCTAGGATTTATTTGACAGTTCCGAAATAGTCTTATGCATTAGTAGTGCCAGTATTTTCATTTATTGTTGTATTGTAGTATCCTCATTGTGTAGCCCAAATAATTAAGAAATCTTTTGGAAACACAATCTGCCTAGCCTTTTCCGAACCAGTATTTTACATGAAGCGACTGCCTATCTGATCTCCATAACCCAGTTAGCAGTTACTGAGTAATACGATACCCCTTGGTAAGACTGGCTGTCAGATTTTCGGGCTACTGACGACCCGTTACGACGTAGGATCTACGAATGACAGCCGGGCCCTAGGGCTTAACGTGCTTTCCGAGGAGGGGTCTTGGTATGTAAAGATGGTCACCTATCCACGAACTAATCGCGGGAAGCGTAGCTAAACCTGATCGATCGACCCGCGCGGCTGTTACTTAGCCATTCTCTTTCTATTCATTTTTTTGGTCACACATAAATTACAATTAATTGTTCTGAACTTGTACAGGACCGTTTTTCTATCAATGGGCTTTGTTAATTCATTTTGTGAACATCATTCAAATGTCTTGTCACATATAATCTTAAAATTAAACATAGATTCTAAAAACATTATTATTATTTTGAGGCAGACGATTAAAAGCGAGCCTGGCTCACAAGTCCACTCATCTCGTTCTATACGATGAAAAGTAATTTAAGTGCTAATCCTTTCCATCTCTACATCAAGGTACCTTACCTGAACCGAAATCATTCAAATGCGTTCAACTGTAACGTTCTAATCGAGTAACAGACATCCAAACATTCCCATTTATAATATCAGAGAAGAGAAAATTAAACGAAATGTAATAAACGTTCATGTAAGCGAAGCAGAAGGTAAGTAGGTACCTATAGTCCCGGAAAATGCCTAAGATGTAACACGAGTATATGTTACAAGGATTCTTAATAAATCCTCCAAATTATTCGCTTGTAACGTTAAAGATATGTTGGGGCACGTAGAAAAGCTTTGAGAAATCTTTGGGTATTAAAATGATATCTATTTTATTATCTGCGCAGTTATCGGAATTGTTCCACTTTGCCCCACCAAGCACGTCTTTGAAGGCCTGATATCTTCAGCCTATAATGTTCCCACTGCTGGGACACAGGCCTCTTCTCTGTGAGAGGGAGTGAGCCGTAATCCACCACGCAAGCCCAGTTCGGGTTGGTAGATATGACATGTCTTTGAATTTTTGGTTCTAGGACATGCCGGTTTTCTCACGGTGTTTTGCTTCACCGTTTTGAGAGCAGTGGTGATGAAAGAATTTATACAAAGTAAAGCGCCTGTCGGTGGGTACGAAACCTACGATCTGAAACTCATATATAAGTCACAGTCATTACCACTGGGCTACCACTGTTCTAATACCTACAGATCCGGCGAAATGTGGGTGTACTGTAGGTATAGGTAAGGAGCAGTGGTGGCCCAGTGGTAACGGCCCCGACTTACGAGTTGTAGGTCGTAGGTTCGAACCCCAGCAGGCGCTTTAATTTGTGTAAATAATTTCATCACTACTGCTCTCAAAACGGTGAAGGAAAACATCGTGAGGAAACCGGCATGTCTTAGAACCAAAAATTCGAAGACATGTGACATCTACCAACCCGCACTGGGCCTGCGTGGTAGATTACAGCCCACCCCCTCTCACAGAGAGGAGGCCTGTGTCCCAGCAGTGGGAACATTAATAGGCTGATGATGATGATGATAGGTACACCTCGGCCTAAACCCTTCGAGGAAAACAGACGTGAAATTATTGTGTAAAAATACTTACTTCCAAAATTCTAAGTAAGTAAGTATTGTAAGTAAGTTGATACTTAACACATCTTTTATATGAATCGGTATTAAGTTAGAGTTAAGTTACACAACAATTGTCACGCAAGCGATACCTGGAAGGCTATGTGGAAGTATATTTTCTTACTCCCACAGTTTTCGGAGTAAAGTTTCACGTAATAGGGCAACTGAGTTACTAAGCATACGCAAGTCACTACATTAAGTTGTAGGTATGAAGTTTGTTTCCTACTCCCAATTACAATGATTTAGCACATTTATTTTACTTTAATTGCAGTGTTTTTAGGGTTCTGTTCTTAATAGTTTTCTGGTTTTGTCACGGCACCTCTTCTCATAGATCAGTCAGCTAGGAAATGCCAGCACCATCTAGTTTTAATGTATTGACTAAATTGATATGACATGTTAAAGTGTCTCAAAAACTCTACGTCCAGAAAAAAACAAAAAACTTCAATAGAAACAGTTTTGGTTACACTTCGTTATTTGTTTCTCATCATATTTAGTTTGATTTCTTTCACTAATTTCTTCTTTTACTAAGTACTAAACTGTTTTAGTTAGGTTTTGGTTTTTACTACTTACATTCATATGGAGAGACGAGCGCCTGCGCATTGGCTACGGGCAAGGAGCAGATCGCCGCGAAACCACAAACCGCCAGCGCAAACACGAAACTCGGAGACATGACTGAAACAATAGAAAATGGCACATTAATATCTATATTATATTTTCTATACATATAGATAGTACATTAACTTTAAACGAAGCTGTTTTTTTTGTGTCTGTCTGTGTTACCGCTTCTTTCTTCTGAATGAATTATTAGAAATATTTAACATCATTTAGAGAATCTATTCCGGAAGTTGCTGCTTGCGTATAATATTTTACTTAGGTGTAGCACAGAAATCTCGATGTTTTGACATCTTGCTACATCAGTGGTAGTCGATAGTTTACGAATACTACCAAGATCTTACCACTTGCTGAGTCCATAAATAATTAGGGTCTGTTCTAAAACGAAACTATAGTGAGACAATCCCGAAAATATAAAACCAGACGACATCAAAATGTTACAAAGTTACTTGTAGGTACATAGTATATAATATTATTTTAGTGTTAGATAGTATATTACGAGTATTCTACTAATATTATAAATATTAAAGTTTGTATGTTTGTTACTCAACCACGCAAAAACGACTGAACGGATTTGAATGAAATTTGGTATATAGATAGTTTATAGCCTGGATACCTATGATACTTTTATCCCGGTAATAAATTCCCGTGGGATAATTTCCGACCTCCACGCGGGCGAAGCCGCAGGCGAAAGCTAGTATTTAATATTTGTCAAAAAAACATAATTATTGATTAAAAAAAAATAAAAAAAATTTAATCTAGCTTCAGAATGAAAGTCATTCGCTCACTCACATTAAGGACTGACCCAAACTTTTAAACAATATTAATCTTTATTTGCAGAGGTTTTACTAAATCCATCCTTATGTTTTATGTAATAAAATTCAGTCAGTCTTTTAATAGATCCGGACACATTAATTATGAAGGAGATTAGACCCAAGAACGTATCATGACTATTTAAGAGAGGCTCTGCTTTTAGCCAAATGATGAATAACTAATAATTTAATGAGTCTCGTCTGGGCCATGGATGCGAATTGAACAATATGGTACGGAATAGGATCATACAAGGTGAAAACACTTAATAATTATGACGAAGGGGTCAAGGAATTTGAGAGTATGTTTAAATGTATACTAATTATCTATACTCTATATATAAAACTGAAGAGTTTGTTTGTTTGTTTGCTTGAACACGCTATCAGGAACTGCTGGTCCGATTTGAAATTAATTATTTCAGTGTTAGATAGCCCATTTATCGAGGAAGGCTATAGGCTATTATATCATCACGCTAAGACCAATAGGAGCGGAGCACCAATGAAGAATGTTTCAAAATCAGGGGGTCTTTTTAGCGTTAGCCCAAAGTAACTATTCCACGCGGACGCGGCAGAAGCTAGTTACATAATAAGCCTAAAGCTATACACACAATGTGTAACAAAAGAGAACTCTAAAGCGCGTAAACGGTGAATGACTAAATGTAACTCATATTATGATATATCAATTAAAATACTCTTCTTCTTTCTTTTTCATGTGATTGACTAACCTGTGTGGCTACCATGAGTTTCATTAATTTTTCTCGATCAAACGAGCGCGTTCGGCGTTCCGATTGGCCCTTCACTGGTGAAGGCTGGCCGGCTGCCAATCGGAGTGGCAAACGCGGTCGATGCGTTTGATCGAGATGGTAAAATGAAACTCATGGTAGCCACACTGGTGTCTGAGTTTATGTGCCGCCCATGGGCGTCTGACTTGTATCTCTCAGGCATGCCGGTTTCCTCACGATGTTTTCTTTTACTGTTTTATAAGCAAGTGATAATTTAGTCAGAGGTGCGTGCCGGTTCGAACTCGAGACCTATGACTTGGCAATACGACGGTTACAACACTAGGCTATCACTGCTGTTGTATTAAAATATTAAGAATTGTGCTTTGGTATTTTATGACAAAATTATCAATAAATAATATATCAGAAGGCCAATTCCAGTAATTAAAATCGTTCTTTGTGAGAACGCTGTAGGCTTAGTGGACTGTACACTTGTTGACCATCTTCTATTTTGTTAAGTACATACTTGGTACTTGTTGAAAGACCTACACTGTCCTCACATACCTAATAATACTGTATTTTATTTTTTTTGTTGTAAATATTGTAAAACCCAATTATTTTTAAAAGAGTAACCGTGGAGTTTCTTGCCGGCTCTTCTCCATAGGAAACGACCAATTGGAACTGTGCGTAGCTTCTGACGTTTCATAAGTGCCCATGTAGGTTTATGTGAAATAAAATATTTTGAATTTGAATTTTCTAAATCGCATTTCCCAATTCAAGCCGCAAGCTTATCTCAGCGACAATAAATGTCAAGAACTTGTCAAAAAATGTTTGAAAATTGGTCGTATTTTTGACAGATTGCGACTTTGGCCCGTAATAGAGTACCTCACTCAAGACTCAAGCTTTACTTGAAACTGGTTTCAACCAATCAAAAGGCTTTAAACGAGTTTTAAGTAATGCTTGAGTTTTGAGTTACGTTCTGTAATAGGTACGGGCTAAGATTAGGTTGCGAATGTTATTAAAAATATAGGAAATGCCCCTCTGTTATCGATACTAGTCAATCTTTTCTCGTGTTTAAGAAACCGTTATTTTGTTCCAATAACAATTTGTCTAGAACTATGAGCAAATAGAAATGGGAATATACTCCGTGGAGCGGACCTCTCGATAAATACCGAGTGAGTAGTAAAATAAATGAAGTTGCCGCTCCACTACATTAAAAAATATCGAGATTTAAAAAATACAGTATGTTAACTAACAGAGGGCGTTCCCGTTAACCCGCAATAGTATAGCGTCCATACATGGCAGAAAAAATATTAAAATTGAAAAAAAAAATGTTTTTTTAAATAAAATTTTCTCATTTTTTTTTAAATTGATGCCTAATTGTAACACTCTCTACACGGGTACTTGTCTTTCAACGTGGAAAGACAAGTGCGACAAGTGCGCGTGTACAGAGTGTTTGTTTTACGTATGAAATTAATATTTTTTGTGAATATTTTATGATAGTTCTTTTTTTTTTTTTCGATTTTAATGTTTTTTCTAGCATGTATGGACGCTATACTATTGCGGGTTAACGGGAACGCCCTCTGTTAGTTAACATACTGTATATAGTTTTGTTGGTTGCAAGCGATCAAATATTAAATACCTGTGGGTAGGTACTACAAATCTGTTAAAAGTTAATGTATTTATTTATGTAGGTATTACAAAAAAAAAATGCTAATCAATGTTTATCTTGACTTGAGTTTTTACTTTATCGGTACTATAAATTAAGTATACTATGCTACATACTATATTTATAAGTAATTAAATCCAATACTTAATTAGTTTGTACAGAATAGTTTAATTGTTAAATAGATTTGAACCAAGAATGTTTACATTGTTTTACACACATTTCGTATTTGTAAGAATCATGCTTATGTTATGAGATGTCATATTATAATTTCGGCTTGTACCACGACACACAGCAGGTACGGGACCCATTTATCACATTCATATTTAGCCTTTTTATTCCGCTAGAGGGAAGCATTCATTTGTCCGAATTATCCGCGGCATATCCGCCATTTGCACACATTCTGCCAAGCATAACCAGATGTTATGTGAATGGTAGCATTAACCCCTTTTTGTTGGAGGGATGTCGTGTCCGAAATGTATAACCTTTTCTAACACGTGTTCTATTATGATTAAGTTATTATTCTGTATAAGAATGAATTGTTATTTTGGTTGTTTTGTATAAGTAGTGTATTTTAATGTTTGTAGTTTAAAGTTTCCTTGCAGGCAAAGAAAATAGTTGGTATCAAACTTACATCAAACTTACATCAGTACATTTTAATTTGAAATGGCTCATCGCTTCCCAAAAAATATAATATTGCATCTTCCTATTTGAATTTCCTTTCAGTAAGACATTTTATGTCAATGTGAATTTGTTTATTTCCATGGCTTTCAACACTCGAAGCAAACATTTTTTGTACATGACACCTAAATTATGCGAAACCGAACCTTAAATATGTTAATTTTTATGGAATTATCATTATTCATGATATTACGGCTGACATTTACGGAATATCATGAGCGTGAGAATGAGTACGTGGATATATGAGCTGTCAGTCAATAGAGCTGACGAGCTGACGCCATGGATATAGATGTACGGCCCTCAAACCGTCGTTATGGGCTGATGGGAGGCTCAACAAGTAGGGTAATGCGCGTGTCGACGACCCCCCCGCGGACGAATGTCGCGATGACGTCATCAATCACGCTTATCACTTCGACGCGACGCGACGTGACGTGCTGACGCGTCACACGCACCACAACTGCTACTAACACGACGTTTACACGTGAATACTAACATTGAACATTTTTGTTACTACTGGCTACGGCGTAGCTCCAGTGCTACGAAATTGCTACGAATAAAAGCTTAGTACCTTTACATTTGTTTTTTAGTACATTTGAAAGCAATTATAAGGTGATAAAAAAATATTATATACAAGTTATATGAAATAATATTGAGAACAACTTAAATTAAAAAAATGCTTATTTAAAGGGTCGTGTAAAGTTCTTGTTTAACAACCCATTAAATTAGTGATTTGTTTTTCACTTTAATAAAAACCCCTGCAAATAAAACTACGTTTGAATTGAGGCTTGATTTCAGACCTGAGACTTACAAACATTTCTCTAAATCCTACCGAAATATTTTACCGAATAAAACGCACTTCATAGTTCATAACAAGTACTCGTGTCCGTTTATTTTCAGTAGGTATGCAACTGGAACTGCTTCTTTGAAAAATGTTAATTACTCTTTTACAAGTTAAATATGAAACCCCGTTTGAACTGTATAAGTAATCATAAATACTCTTATTTAGTTAAAACTTCGTTCTCTAACCGGAATGGTTACCTACTCTTACAAGCATTTATAACTAGCTTCTGCCCGTGACTTCGTCCGCGAGCCTATAACCTTTCTCAAGAATTAGGCTATCCAATGCAAAAAGAATTTTTCTAATCCAACTGGTAGTTTCGGAGATTACCCCTACATATAAACTTACAAACAAACAATCAAATTTTCCTCTTTATAATTTTAGTATAGATAATTAGCTCCTTGGTCTATAAGTCCATATTGTACCATATGGACATCATCTAAACGGTACCGAAAGCAACGAATAATGTGACTAATTACGCTATTGCAACAAAAACGGTGAAGGAAAACATCGTGAGGAACCCAGGACTTATAATTAATATTTAAAGTTTGAAATCGCCAACCCGTCTTGAGCAAGCGTGGTGATCAATGCTCGTGAAGTCGTGACTTCTCTGTATGAGAAGAAGCCTTTGCTGTGCAGTAATAAGCTGGTATTGTTATTATAATAACAAAATCCAAATTCAAATAATTTTTAATTCAGGAATACACCCATATAAAATTCACAACAGATTATACAGATTCAAATTACAAAAACATTCAATTAATTCATTATTAATAACAAAAACATTATTGAAATAAACAAGTAATTTTATCAGGGCAACACTAACTAAGCCGCCGTCTGCTCTCATGACTCTCATTATTTTTGTCACCTTACACTGCATATTATTAATGATCGCCACCAATTAATGATACACTACTACTCTTTTAAGTGTAGTGTCGTTTTGTTTATAGCATGTATAATGATAGAAGATTTATGTATTTCTTGTTAATGAGGAAGTGAAAATGTATTTTGTAGAATTTCGAATTTATCAAGTTACTTTAAATTGACTGAGTTTTGTTTATGACATTTCATTTAGGCTCATAGTATTAGTGGTTTTATGGGGTTTAAGACTTCCTTTCTTCTAATAAGAATAAGTAGTTTACGGATAAGGGAGTTAAACATAAAAATTTAATGTAGTTAACACTCAAAAAGGCTCCGGTGCTTTAAAACAAAATAGCTAAGTAGTTTGATATAATGTTTACTTATTTAAAATCTTCTATTTAAGAGTAAGTACAAACTTTATATAAAACTGTCATTCAGTTACAGACCTCACTTCACAGAAATGCAATTTGTAAATGTTAAGCAACTTTTAATTGATGGTAACGCAATTACGAGTTAGGCTGCAATCGAGATGTTGCTGCTTATACACCTAACTGACTATATACTTGTGTGTGTATGTGTACAAAGTTAGCCCAGAGCAATTATGAACAGTTTTAAAGCCCTAGACTAATATCTCTAGTATTTATTTTTAGTTCAAGATCCTACCTAAGTTTGGTTTTCTTTACATTATTCCCTACTGCATCGTTGGTCTAGAGCTAAAGTGTAATTGGGCTTCATCCATCTGGAATTTCTTAGTAGCTGCCTGAAATGAGGAATTTGTTCCCGGTTGTGGCAATAGGTTCGCTGTAACTGGCGAAATGTGTATGTACTATGGGTACTCCTCTGCCTAACCCTTCAGGGAAATAAGGCGTGATGTTATGTTATTCCCAGACTAGTATTAAGTATAAGTCCATGTTTTCTCACGAAGTTTTTTCTTCATCGATGTCAGTAATGTCTAAGATAAGCTCAGAAAGTAGGTACAATTGAAAATGTCACAGACCACAGTGGTAGTTGCCCGAATTTGCCACGGGTTGTCTTGAGCAAGCGTGGTGATCAATGCTCGTGCCTTCTCTGTATGAGAAGAGGCCTTTGCCCTGCAGTGGGTCAATAATAGACGGGTATTATTATTCCTTTATTTTAACAGAAAATTTATTTCTCAAACTATTATCTATAGCAGAAAAATGAGACATAATTAATTAATTATCTATCTAATGTTCTTGAATTACTGCATCGGAACATCAGAGGTCAAATAAATTAAATAGAAAAAACTTTCCAATTGAGTTTAGGTACGCAAACCAATTGCATTATACAGGGTGTTAGGGTAAACACCGTTATCCTTCAAACCAGTGGTTTGGTTTCGTTTATAGAACATAAATTCAATGGAAAATCACAACTTTTACACGCATACGGCATATCCATGAATTTGCAGACGGTGTCGGACAATAACATTTTTAATATTTGTTAAAGAAAATAACGTAATTTTTTTTTACTCGGTTTTATATGTTTATATTTAAGCCAACTACCCATAGTTTGAGTGACAACGGTGTTTACCCTTCCATCCTGTATACAGACACCCTGACTTAAAAAAACTGTAGACTAAACATTTATACTTTTTCTAGACGGGATTCGAAGCTGTAGTACATGAGTATTCCGAATTAATTAAAGAAAATATGTATAAACATCAAAAGACATAATATTCGCTAAGATCAGTGAGCCGTACGTTAGGGTCGTATCCACTTCACAGACTCGTAAAGATCAACGAAAGTGTACACAACCCCTTGAAAATTACAACTGCAAAATAATTTACATAACTAAGTCATACCTACATTGCCTCCTTAGATTTCACTCACAATCATTTTTTAGGAATAGACCACAAAAAAGGAAAAATATGAAACTCGCTTATTCTAAGAATCTATTTTCTTTCCAAAGAAAGGCTGATCAAAAGCGGATTATAAAAGCATATTACAGACACGCATAATCAGCCTAAAATGTTCCCACTGGTCTCAGGCCTCCTCTCTGTAGTAATAATATAATGTGTGTCCGCATATTATACAAATAGTGGAATAACTTCAAAGGCTTTCAAATTTCTTTGTGATGTTTTAGTGGTTTGTATGTAACTGAACAACCGTAGTACATTACATAGGTACCGTATGAATAGGTAGATATCTTTTGAAATGCAATACTATTTTAATGCTATAACTACGGTCGGATAGCCCAGTAGTTTAGCTCGCCTCTCATGCACTAGAATGGGCGTTCATATCTTGGCTAGTAGGTACCCATATGACATTTTCAATTTTTAATTCTGAGTTTATCTTGGAAATGTCTGACAGCGGTGGAGGAAAAACATCGTGAGGAGACCTGATTTAAAGTTAATATAAATCTGAAATCGGCAAACCGTCTTGACGGAGCGTGGTGATCAATGCTCGTGACTTCTTTGTATGAGAAGAAGTTTTTGCCCTACAGTGGGACAATAATAGGTTTGTGTTATATCTAGCCCGGGACGTAATGACAGATCTTGTCATTTTGCATAGTAGTTTCGTTGGTTCCACTGTGGACGCCGGTTCAGATAAGTTCATAAGGCATCCGCCTTTAATATCAACTCTTTGAACTTTTACATACGCAAACGAAAAGTGAACCGAAACGATTTCTTCTAGCTGGTCAAAAATCAGAACGTGGAAAATCTCGACCAACTACACTTTTTTTATAGAGTTCTCACTTTTCAATTATGTCATGTTGTACTCAAGTTTTTTGTAGGGAAACTATGCATTATCAATCTGAATAGCCTTTTCCTATCTATGTTGGGGTCGTACGAGTATTTTACATGGGGCGATTCAAATTCAAATTCAAATTCAAAAGTCATTTATTCAAATTAGGCTGAGAATCAGCACTTTTCGAACGTCAAAATTACATAAGACAGTCCCCCAAAAACGCCCGCCCTTCACCACTTCCTAGTGCTTTTGCTGGAGAGAAGAAGTGGCGCAACAAACTCCCCAGCAGCACAGCTGTCTGTTCAGTTAGAAAAAAAACTTGATTCTATACAATAGTATGCAAATAATTTACATTACTCAACACAAAACATTCAAAAAAATATATGCCATAATGACAGCTAGCACGCGCCAATGTACCAACAAAAAAAAAAAAAAAAAAATCGAAATCTAAACTCAAGCAAAAATAAAAACTAAAATGGTAAACAGAACTTAATACCCGAATTATAAAGCCTCCAGGCATAAAGGGCGTGCCCGCTTACATATAGCTAATAAGGCTGTAACTCGAAGTCACATAATTAGATATGATAAACTAGGACCATTGAAGTAAAAATAAATCAACAAAAATAGATCAACAGTTAGGCAAGAATAATATATAATCTACTGTCGAGGTCGCTAGCTAATCACATATTGCAATACAACTCATACGAAAACATTGTAATGAGTAGATCATGTCAACAATAAATAAAAATAAAATAAATTGTATAATAAAGTCAAATAAATTAAACATTCTATAAACTCATATAACCTGTCAGTAGGTAAGCTAATTCTGGAGAAAGAACATAAACATTGTCTTGAGTTAATCACAGCGACCAACTATTTTTATCGCTTAAGTAGTCATTGATAGAATAGTATGCCTTTGAACAAAGGTTGGATTTTACTTTAGCTTTAAACGCATTAAAAGGCAAATCTAGCAGAGAAGTGGGTAGCTTGTTATAAAAGGTTATACCAAGCCCAACAAATGAGTTATGAACCTTATGAAGCCGGTGAAAAGGAGCTCGTAATTTGTCTTTATTTCTGGTGTTAATATTGTGGATATCACTGTTTTTAGTGTATACGTGTATATTTTGCCTAATATATAAGATATTGGCGAAGATGAATTGTGATGCCACTGTAAGAATACCAATATCTTTAAAAAAATCTCTCAGAGAGACTCTGGTACCTAGTTGGTAAATTGCTCGGACAGCTCGTTTTTGAAGAACAAATATATTTTGAATGTCAGCGGCTTTGCCCCACAGCAGAATACCATAGGACATAACGCTATGGAAATAACTAAAATAGACTAATCGAGCTGTATCAACGTCAGTGTATTGTCTTACTTTCCTGACAGCATAGGCGGCCGAGCTGAGCCTTCCCGCTAGACTTGAAATATGTGGGCCCCACTGAAGTTTGGCATCTACTGTTATGCCCAGAAAAACTGCCGAGCCCACAGTTTCAAGCACTTCTTTATCTAAGACGATGTTGGGTCCTAGATTTCTAACATTCGGTAAAGCGAACTTTATACATTTCGTTTTCTTGGAGTTGAGAACTAAGTTATTTGTTGTAAACCAATCCGTAACCATTGAGAGTGCACTGTTTACATCGTCAAAATCTTGTCTGTTCCTGTCTACTTTAAAAATAAGAGAGGTATCATCTGCAAACAGTACAACTTCACAGATACCCTTTAAAAAGAATGGTAAGTCATTGATATACACTAAGAACAAGAATGGACCCAGTATTGAGCCTTGAGGTACACCTAACTGAACTGGTAACCCGGAAGATTTCACACCATTAATATCTACACATTGGGACCTATTACTTAAATAAGAATTTATAACATCGAGAGCTTCGTTTTTTTGATCTTTTTTGCCTATGATCCCAGTTACTGGGTAATACGATACCCCTTGGTGAGACTGGTAAACGGTGATGTTTGTAATTAGTTGTAAATGTTTCATTAGATCCTATAATTATTTTTAATAACTGCAATATCGAATAATAATAATAATAGTGGAAAACTGTAATGATAGTTGTACTTGGTGTGTTTATATTAATAATAATAAATTTTGGCCGACCTTTTCTTTACATGAAAGTTGTATAGAATATTTGATAAACTTATTGAAGCAAAACATTGTGATTAAATTATGATAATAGATAAAGAGGTATAATGTTCATATGCGATTTTATTAAAAGGTCCAATCCTATAAGCTGAGGTATCCCTTTTTGTAGCGAAGTTTCTTTCATAAAGCGGTCACTGGTCACCCCTCCATTCTGTAATATTCGTTATCTCATGTTGTGACGTCATCATAAAATAATGTCAGCTCATCAATCAACTGTTTTTCCCTCACCTTTTTGGTACACCCAAATAAGGCAAGTATTTTTTTAATCAAAAAACTATTATATCTATTGAAATTAACGATTTTTTCAAACAAAAAACAAACTATACTAGCTTTCAAAGCTCCTGCAGAAAAGCGTGATGCGATAATCTTTTTATACAGTTTTCATAGAAGTTGTTCTAATAGAGCCGCGTCGTACTGTCGCGTCGCGACGCATCTGGGGCCTTCACATAGGAAAAAGATTGGCTTTGGTCTAAGTTAATTAAGCAGCTTCATCATAACCATCACTTATTCTTGAACGATAGTAAAATATATTTTAAGCAAGCTATGATTCCGCAATCCGGCGTAATTCCCTAATGCCATCGTTATGTTATGATACCCGCCAAAAGCCAAAATAAGAGACAACACGACTCAAAGCTTGGCAACAAATCAAAGTAAAAATCCCTGTTTGAAATCAGAAGTTACACATTTATTCAACGGAGTAATAGGACATTAAACAAGTCATTATAAAAGGTACAAAGTAAACCAACTGCAAATAATGAAACTCTTCACGTTGCTCTGCGTGCCATTTATATAAAGGGCAGCAAGGGAATCGAACAACAAACCAAAAAGTCTTAATTACTTTTCATACTTTGGGGATGCCACACGCGAATGTCCAAAAGGAAGCTGTTTTAACTGTTAATTAGATAGTTGCCCAGCCTTAATCAGTGTCGTTCAGAAAGAAACAAAGAAAAATATTTTATTTGAGACACGCACAGGCAATACACAGTAAAAAAAAATTTGTGCGTTTAAAAATTAACAAAATAATAAATGATAAAAAAAAAATTAATTAAAAAAAATATATTTTTTTTTCGAAATAAATGATTTTTTTATTTGAATTTGAATTTGAATAACGACCTGTGCAAGGCCAAAAAGCCTCCTATCTCATCATACGAAAGATGGAGTTATAAAAAAAAACAATTTAGTCCCTAAGCATCTGTTACTTTAAGCACATTTTCTACACCGAGAGTGCATCATTTTCATCTCCTTGTGTTCATTTGTACTCATAACTTTAAAAACGGATTTGGAAAAGATTTGAAAGACACTCCATTTCGGCCGAAATTACGATTGTAAATTCAAAATGGCATCAGGCGGTGCCGTAATAAGCTTTAGCTACTACCAAGTCATAAAAAACTGTCGTCTACTTAATGCACCTGCCCCACTGTCAGCGATTTTATCGAGAAGCTCGTAGAGCTAGCAACTAAAAAGGATTTGGCGAACAACGAGCAATTACTCGCTCGTAATGGTATGCGTATGTGATACCATGAGTGAGTCTCTTAGCGGGTTCTGCCGGCAAACGTCGCTGAACAAGCTCTTTGATAGCTCTTGCCGTTGCGATAAACGAGTACTCGCCAGGCGGAACAGTCAGTGATCAACTATTAATCCTAATTTTATTAATATTATAAATGCGAAAGTGAGTTTGTTTGTTACGCTTTCACGCAAAAACGACTAAACAGATTTGGATGAAATTTAGTACAATGTGTAAACGATGACCTGGATTAGGATATAGGATACGTTTCATCCCGATATTCTTACGGAATCGAGACTTACGCGAGTGAAACTGCGGGGCGCAGCCAGTAGCTAGTACGTTTCTTGAGTGAGGAGATTGATAGCTAGTCGCTTCATAGCGTTGATAGCTAGTCACTTCCTCGGCGGCGGTGGGACATGTGCATAAAATCTATTATAAAGTTTAAAAGAAACTGGTGTAAGTTGATTGATTGAATCGTTGGTAGTTAGGTAAAACTAGTAAAGTTTATACAATATATCAGAACATTCAACTTATGCAACATAACTTTTTTCATCAAACTTCGTTGTTTCAAATTGAAATACCTGTCTGTCAACACGGGACAGTGAAATATTAAAAAAAATATTTTCACTCGGAAGCGTTATGTAAAACTCATGTAATTAAATTTTAATATACGTGTGTTGTATGCATAAAGTTTTGAAATGTTTGTGTTAAAGGACAATGATGAACTATTGTTGTTTTTCACCCGACTGCGGCGAAGTCAAAAAAGGAGGGTTATGTTTTTGACCTGTGTATGTTCGTAACTACGGCTGAACCGATTTTGATGAATGATACGTCGTTAGATTCGTTTTTATTCATATTAAAGGTACTTAATTATATGCTCTATGCAACATTCCTATAATATGTGCTACGTTTAGTAAAGTTTTCATCTTTAATAGAGTAACGGTGGAGTTTCTTGCCCATTCTTCTCCATACAAAAACTACTTTTTGGAAGGGGCGGTCAATTCTATTTTTTTGAAAATTTTGACGTTCAGAAATGCCTTTTATGTGCCTAATTGAAATAAATTATTTGACTTAGACTTTGAATTTGACTTTCACGTATCTAGCTTATATATTTTTTATCATAGACATAGGTATCTGCTAACATGGAAAAATATTTGTGTAAGTACCATTTATCTGCCCTTTAGGTATTATCAAATTGCTTTGTTTTTGATGAGGAGACACAAAATTGATATGAAAAACATGTTCTTATAATAACGTTTTTTTTTTGTTTATACTCTAATAAGATGTTCAATAAATACAATCATATTATTATGAAAATACTCCGAATTCTTATTGAAATATTTCATACACCATCTCGTAAATATGCCGAAAATATTTATAAGCTTCCATAGCTTTCGAGTTCTCGTTATTCTGTCCAATAATTCGCCATAGTTAGGGGTCTATTGAGGATGTACAAATATTTCATATTTACGAATACAGGAGCGTGGATTCTGGATAAATAGATACAGATCATCTTTCATCATACTCCCTCCCCGCCCTTATCCCAAAATATTTGGGGTCGGCGCAAATGTCTTTTTCTTCCATACTTCTCTATTAATGCCTACCTCGTTGGTCTAGTGGTCGCAAGCGCTGCTGTACATGAGGTCTTGGGTTCGATTCCCAGGTCGGGCAAAGTGTTATTGGGTTTTTCTATCTGGAATTTTTAAGTTGCAGCCCGAAGTCTGGCTTTGTGCCTGGTTGAATGCAAAAGACTCACCGCCTCCTACATGGGGCTTAAACATATCTGGCGAAATGTGGGTGTACTATAGGTACCTCTCTGCCCAACCCTTCGAGGAAATAAGGCGTGATGTTATGTTATGTTGTTCTCTATTAGTCGTCATGTTGGTAGCTCCTTTCACCCATATCATCTTTACAGTTCATCCATCGTTTAGTCTTCCCCTAGTCTTATAGTCATCTACTTTCATACTCAAAATTTTCCTCATTCCTCCGCATCCCCAGATAGAATAAATAGAAATAGATATAGTAGTTCAATCCCTCAACAATCCTCTCTCAGATATCGTTTTTGAAGACGGCTTATGTTCAATTGGATGATCATATAAAAATAATTGAATCGTTTTGCATCAACTTTGAAAACTGCAAGGCCCAGTACGTGTACAGCACGCATGGATACAATTCTTATCCCTTTTTTTAAATTCTAACACGGTCTTATTTTCGGTCTGGTTTCGTGGAATTACCTACTTATAAGCTTAGAAATACTTTAAGGATTTGAAACGCTTTTGTCAGTTATATCTATCAGATATAGGTATCTCCTTTGTAGCTATTTTGATCAAAAACCTGAAATGACAATGGTCGTGTAAAAGTTCGTAGGTGTTCGGAATACAATACTGTCTACAAGCAGTATTGATTTATTTTTCTTCTCCATGATGTTTATTTTAGTCTTCCCATTTATTTTGGCCGAAAGTGTAAAAATATGTGTATAAATAGACTGAATTTGATTGATACATTTATCAAAATATATCTGAAACCTCAGAGCGAGTGCTTTAATTAATTCAGACTTATATAGATTGGCTGTTAATAATAAATCTTTGTCTTCAACCCGACTGTTTAATTTAATATACTTTATTTAAATGTCAAGAATGATAAATATTATATTGAAGTGTATAAAATAAGGCTGCAGTCAGACAGACCTGTGATGATATGGACAAACTTTGTCTTTCATCTCCCCGTTTATACATTACTATAATTTTCTATGAAGAAAAATGCTAATTAGATCTATATTTCTAGGATTTCTTCTACTGAACTACAGTTTTCTTCATAAAAAACATTAATTAGTGAAACTTCTTTGTTTTTACAAACCTTCAACTGTCGTTAACGAGACACAATAGAATTTTAATTGTTATAGCCTTCTAAAGGCCAATCGACAGATGATCGGATAAATTTTTTATTTGTAAATTGAGTTTCCTGAATACAATGCTATCAAAACTTGTTATTCCAGTTGGATACTTCAATAGTATTCGTCAAAACATTGGCCAACTATTACTTAAAAAAAAACTTGTAACAAAACATCGAACGCGTGATTCGGTATCGGCGAGTGACGTTATTTAACGGGCGGTGTACGGCTGTACGCGTACGGTATTAGCCATACGTGGCTGTCTTTGATCACCCGAGCGTTAAATTGGAACTCAACACGAAGCTACAGGTGTGCACTAGCCTAACACTATATTCGCTTACACCCTATTCAGTGACGAAAACTCGCGTTCAATATTATTTTACACTTTTTGTAACGTTGTTGTATTACGTTACGCTTTACGTAAATTCTCTTTGTGGGGAAAGTTCAGCTGCTACTTTTATAACATTTGTCAAGCACTGGTTGTCTTTGTCAAATAATATCCAACATCACCGTCGTCGGTTAGCAGGGCTAAATATCAAATACAAAGCTGGCTATCTTTCACAAAAATGCAACGAAAATTTGTCAGTCGCACCTCCAAATGTCAGGCGCACCAAATATACAGGTCTATAGTACATTTAAAACGTTCAGCGCTGGGAGCCCTCCTGGAGAGTTCACCTAGTCGCTTATGGGATGCCGGTAGCCCTCGCGGAGGGCTAAGTAAAATGTAAGTTTTTCTTAGCGAATACAGCATTATAAATATCTCAGAATAGAAAATAAAATCTGATGTTTATTTTAACAAGATTTATTAGCATATGCATTGGTTTTAAAATACAAACATTTTTATTTTTATGAAATTTTTTATTCACGTTTTTAATTCACAAAATTTTTTAAAGATTAGAAATTACGCATATAGCGACAAGACCCGGGTTAAAACACTGTTTTACTTCGTTTTACAGGGTTTTAAAACTAATGCCGTTGACCGTCCGCGATGTTTAACTTCAGTGCAAACGTAATGCCGGTAAGGAGGGTTCACTTCCATTAGGCATGGCGTATGAGTTCTATGAAAAGTGGGTAGAGACGAAAGTGTTAAGAAAAAAAAATGTTTCACCATTTCACGCCAAATGCCACCTGTCTTCTGCAATTGTACGATATTATCCGCCAGTTCGACTGGAAGTCTACAACCACCGTGGGATCAACACCATCCTCTGATTAAAATACTTGAAACCACCTGCGTATAATCGTTTATCTTTCCATGACACTTCGTCGGATATCGAACCATAAACTTTGTTATTAGTTCAATCAAGAGAGAAACTTGTAATCAGTTTTAAATTGTTTTCATTTCTTTATTAAGTTTCATACGATTTCTAAGAAATATTTCTGAGATACTTAGTGGCAGTATAAATGATAACATGTCGTAGAATACATTAAAATAATTACTTTTATAAGATTAGTAGGTACCTTCTCTTATTCTTAGGAAAGTGTTCTTAAACCAAAGTAATTTTTCGAAGGCTTACTTTCTCTAATTAATTTACATCGTATATTGAGTGGAAAGGTGTTTGAAACCAATTAATTTGATTGTTAAATGTTATCGGAGGGCTGAAGTCAAATTTCTAAGTATGGTATTGTTAGAGGGACGGGGTTTCGGCACTACCCGGTAAGTTTAATTGGTTCTGCACTCAGTGCTTCCGACAGCCGACCACTAATAGCAAAAACCTCTTTAGTTTCAGGTAAAACTCTTACGAGACGAGACTACTGCAGCTTTAAGTAGAATACATAGGTTATTAAAACTTTTAATAAAATTGATCATAAATATTGATTGAATCTTCGTAGACACAATTAACTTAATCACAATTTTACCTATTTCTCCTAATTACAAAGTTACAAAATTCAACAAAGGTCAAATTGGAAACGTATCTATTTAGCAAATCCTCTTAAGAAAGTGAGCTTAGAACTTCATAAGTTTCCTACTTCCTATAGGTAATCTTTCCAAAGCTGTGAGATGAACACATTTTGTAATTAAAAAGTTTTGGCGTCGGCTTCCAAAATTGACGAGTAAAGCTAGAATGAGTAGCGCGCCAATCACGGATCCGGAAAACATGCAGTAACGAACCTCTTTCATGAAGGAAGGCGCAAAAAGTGAAAAAAAAACACGCAAACGTTCTGAGAGCGTTCAGCAGGGTTATTGCCAATTCGTATACTGAACATAGGTAAAGTGAACGATTATCCTTCATTTTAACCCTCTCATGCTGCGATATTGACATGCATGCATCAAGTGTTGACGCAAATTGCACACAAATTGTCCGAAATATTATCGTCAGTGCACGTAGCAGTATTAAATCTGACAATGTCGATATTGGCTTACAAGGGACCTTAATAAAACGGGCTTTCATAAAATTACCATGAACAGCTTGCATGGGCTACATTACATTTTTTCAGTGCTTTTGCCTTAATGCGGGATTCTTGATCTTAAAGATGTTTTCTTCTTAGCCTAAAATTATCCAGGAAAATGTATGGGTCCATACTTTTTTCATATACAAATGAAGAGAGAAATTAACTTAAAAAAAGTCAATGTACTTTGATGCGAAATATTGAAAAGTTACTAAACTCTCTAACATCTTTCATGTTAGCGATCATAATTGTCTCAAATATTGAAAAGGGAATAGAGATTGGATTGGATTGTGGCGTTCCCTTGCAGTTAGGACTGTTATGAATCTACTTGTGGTCGTAATGAACCTCTACTCGTATTACCGGACAGACAACCGAGTAATACTTTTGTCTTCAGTTTTCCGCTGAAATCTGATTTGCATGCGACTATTCTGCCACAGAATTACATGCAAGCTTTTATATTAAATATTACTGAATTGTACGGCTTAGTATTAATATAACAAAAGGGGAAAATAGAATTTAGGTAAAATACCTACCAGTTTATATTTGATTAACTAAGTGTTGATTCTATCAAGAAAAAAAATACGCTTTAAAAACTTTTGGATTGCTTGAATTAGCACATACTTATATTTTTTTATGGTATTTTTTAAATGATTTAATAAAAACATAATACTATAATACCTATACATAATGCTCGTAAAGGTTTAGTTGGGTGCCATTTTCATTTCGATGTGCCAAATATTAAAGGGGTCTGAAGTAAGTTTTTCACTTTTCACTTGGGTGACTCGGACTCGACGCGGCGGGCAGCGCAGACGCTGAGTGTACGTAAACATAATTATATTAAATAAATAGTGCCAGTATAACATTGCGATTCCATTGCTTATGCAATTCTCGTTGGGAGATGGGATGTTAAACGTAGGAGCATCAAATGTTATTTTGTTAGAAAATGTGGGTTAGGTTTCCGTTGAGAGCATGAGGAGCGACTTTAGACTTCAACCGGAACATTAACATCCCAAATTTTTGTCCAAATGATTTAAATATTATTCACGTATTCAGACCTCATAGGTACCTAAATCGCAATTTATTATTTCTTCAGTATTTCCTCTGCTTTAATATTTAAACCAGGTTTCGTGACAGAAATAAAAAGTAAAAGTCAACAAGAAATACGGTCACCGAAAATCTCTAAAAACATTTTAATTTTTAGGGTTCCGTAGCTAAATAGCTAAAACTGAACCTTATAAAAACCAAAACACAGCCACTTAGTGACTCTACTTCGCACTCCCTATTTATTACCAACGAACCCACTAACAAATAAAATACAGTGCACCATACATTACAAGATGATAAACGTTGACGTTTTAATTCTCATCGGGTGGCTGTAATTCTGCCTACAGTGTTCCAAGAAGCCACAATACCGCGGCCGTCGGGATTAAATTTCCCTAACAGAGTTAGGGAGACGAGCGGCGTTGATGTGTATGCGTAGCAATAACAGGGATTCACCGGGTACGGCTGGTAGACAGACCCTCGGGCTATTTGTAAAAAGTCGACAGAGTAATTGATCATCAGAAGGCGGTGAACAATTTACTAGGGTTGGTACAGCCCTAGATTGTAAAATACAAGATAATATACGGGAATATCTCGTACCTTCACATTGAATTCGTGTAGGCTCCTGTTTGCTTCTTGACGTCTAGTCAAATAGAAACTAACAAGACATGTTAAGTACACGTTTGTGCACAGACAACGTAATTCATTCCTTACAAATACTGCTTAAAATAATATCTCTATTAAATAGATGTACCTATTTACTAAATAAGATTTTGATAACTTACGTAAATGAACGTGAAAATTTTATGATTAGGTACAAGATATTTCACACCATCCTAACTATCCTAACTACTATATTAAATGCGAAAGTGAGTTTGTTCGTTTGTTTATTACGCTTTCACTCTAAAAACGGCTGAACGGATTTGAATGAAATTTGGCACATGGGTAGACCATAACCCGGAGAAGGAGAAGGACATAGGGTACTATTCCAACCTGGCTGGCAAACGAAGTCGCGGGCAACAGTTAGTATAATATTATAAATGCGAAAGTGAGTTTGTTTGTGACGTTTTCACGCTAAAACGTCTGAACAGATTTGGATGAAATTTATTACATGGATAGACATGACCTGGATTAGGATATAGGATTCTTTTTATCCCGATATTCTGACGGAATCGAGACTGATGCGGGTGAAACCGGGGGGCGCAGCTAGTTGAAAAATAAGTGAAAAGTTTTTGTGAAAGTATCTTGTCAAAAATCTTCATTGATATCACTATTTCTCCCCCGAAGTTCGCTCCCAAACTAAACTGATTAAACTATTGCTGAATTTGCAGATTCTACTTATAATTACAAGTGACACGGTAGTTCTACGAAATGTTACAAGTGGAATATGGGTTTCCTTAATATAATTAACAGCTTCGTTAAAGATAAATTTGCATATTGAAATCAACATCGAAACGATCTTATGAATGTACATAATGTTATCCGAACATTATGTAGGTATCATCAGCCTTCACTTCAAGGGCTTTCGTTATCGGTTTCCAACACAGTGCCTTATTCTTGATAAAGTATTATGTGTGTTATATCTAGAGCGACACATCTATGTTATTACTAATATAGTGTAGTAGTTCATCTATATACTAATACTAATCTATACTAATAATATAAAGAGGAAGAATTTTTTTGTTTGTTTGTTTGTACCGAATAGGCTCCGAAACTACTAATCCGATTTGAAGAATTCTTTCAGTGTTAGATAGTCCATTTATTGAGTAAGGCTATAGGCTATATATCATCACGCTAAGACCAATAGGAGCGGAGTACCAATAAAGAATGTTTCAAAATCGGGGGTTTTTTTTAGCGTTAGCCCAAAGTAACTATTCCACGCGGACGAAGTCGCGGGCAGAGCTCTAGTAATATTATAAAGAGGTATTTGTTTTTTGTGTGTTTGTTTGCTTGTTTGTAAAGTAGGTATGTAGAGGGTAATCTCCGAAACTACCAGTCGGATTAGATTTTTTTTTTTGCATTGGATAGTTCAATTCATGGGGAAGGTTAGGCTCGCGGACGAAGTCGCAGGTAGAAGTTAGTTTTTATTTAAATAGAATCGAATATATATCGATAATATAGAACGTTTTAGATCTTCTGTTCCTTCATAGTTCACGTGGATTACAAATTGTTTTGTTCATAAAAATCCAGCAGTATTTATTTAGCTTCAATATAAGAGTAGGTTGTAAGTAAGGACGCAGGTCACAAATAGGCTATTACTGAAGAGGACACCTACATCTTATCGTTCAGTTGCTTTCAATTTTCTGAGAAAAATAAAAGACAAAGTTTTTATTTCGCGATATCTAGGAAACCATCTAAGTAAATACAGGCCTCACTGTTGTTTAAAAAATTCTGAAGTTAAAAAGAACCTTTGATCATTTCCTTTAGTGAAGCTATTTGTAAAAAAGGGTAATAATTAAATTATTCAATGTCAAAGAGTAGGATTGTTGACTTTGTTTAAAAAAAATTAAGGTAACAGTTAAACGGAATAGGGTATCAAAGAGTACTGAACTTAATTTTTTTAATCTTTGAACATTGTTTGCATAAAAAACACTGTTCTTTTTAAGCTTCTTAAATATCTGATAAGGCGAAATAAATACTCTTTTTAAATGGTTAACATTTAAAAAGAGTATATATAGGCGTTTAGTTATACATTTCAAATTACGTCGCTGGAACTCCAACAGCGGATAATTATTCAAGAACTCTTTTACTTTCATCTTTAGTAAGCACCTAATGAAATGAAAGATAAATATGTCTTGTACTCTTTATTCCAAAACCATACTTTATTTATATTTTCACATTATGAGCGTGAATTGTGAAACGTCGCAAATAGCTGTCAAATATTTACCTGTTTTGATTAATTTGGAAATATTACTCTATGAAAATATGGCTAACTAGTAAACTAAAATATTTAAGAAATACAGTAATATCGTAACACCAAATATTTAGTTTCAGAGGGCTTAGTGTGAGTTTCATTTTACCGTCTCGATCAAACGCATCGACCGCGTTTGGCGCTCCGATTGGCAGCCGGCCAGCCTTCACCGGTGAAGGGCCAATCGGAACGCCGAACGCGCTCGATGTGTTTGATCGAGATGGTAAAATAAAACTCGCACTAGGCCCTCAGATGTAAAAAAGTATTTGGAAACTTTCCAAATGCCTTTTTTACACCTAAAACATCAAATTCAGGGTTATAATTGCAATTCAATAATAAAATTAGCGATACAGCGATATTTCAAATTTCTGTAAAGTAAAATTGCCAAATTAATCTAAACAGGTCAATATTTGACAGCTATTTGCGACGTTGCCGCGTTGCCAACTTTTAGAATGACCGCTCTTAACAAGTTTCGAGATAAATACATTAGCTTTTTAGTTTCCAAGTTAGTACAATGTTACAAACGAAGTGTTTTAATTTTGTGGTTTACACTTGCTAAGTAAAAGCAAACACATCAATAATCAGACTCATATCGTTACAATTATTTGTCGTGAACCTCAGCCTATTTATGAGCTGACATACCGATTGTCTAGCAAGCATCCAATAATAAGACTCTATACCTACTTCATCAAACCCCCAGTTTATACGATCGAGCTAAGCGAGCGATGTAAAGATAGAAATAAAAATAACATCGGCGACAACATTACGCACGGAGCCGTAAACCGCGTCGTTCAACAAACACGTCGGGCAATGAACGATCAACCGCCGCCTGCTAATTGAACGGCTTCGGATACAACTATGTATTAATGAAAATGTACGAATTATACACATGTGCTTCTAATCATATATCGTTTTATTGAGCAGTGTGTGACATTGACATAGTTAGTGACACACTTTCGTAACATGATCTATTGGAAGAAACGAATGAACTTGGATACGAAATTGTTCACACATCAGTAGGTATTTCTAGGTTAAGTTTTTGGTCTTTGAATGTACAATTCAGGTTTTCATTTTGTTGGTGATCCCAATGCTTTCTCATAGAAGCAGAAACTCATTCCCGAATGTTATAGGCATTTTATTTGGCAAACTTCCAAGAAAGTTTAGCGCAGCAAGATCCGCGCACATACATTGAAAAGTCGCAGCAAGCCTGTTTACTGGACAAATTCTATCCAGACATAAATGTTGACTTTCAACTCAAAGTGCAAAATTGAAACCTATTTCATGCTCTAACAAAATAAATGTTAAAATTGTGACGTCACATGTTCATAGCATCGCATTAGGCTTGTTTGTGTTATAGATTTTCTGTATTATTTCATAGTCCACGTCTATTTTTAACGTCAATTCACCTTATTTTCTTCAATGTTAACTAATTCGACGTTCAAATCTAATAAAGTAAACTTATTTAATTTCATAAAATTGGTATTCAATGGAATCGAACTTCAGATTACAGATTACCATAATTTAGTTTATAAGGTTTCTTTCAGTGATCCTATCAGGTCTACAGTATCTATTCTTTGGGATAGAAATAATGGAACATATGCGAGCAATGAGGCGGAAAAAAAGACTGAAGTGCGCTATTAAGATCGTTTACATAAGCCAGGACCGGCAAACATGAGCTCCTTCACGTGAGTGATACCGAGTGCCTTCCCTTTCTATCGAGGGCGCATATATTAATACAGCACTGATAAGCACTTTCGATTTATACCGGTACACAATAGCATAGGGAAGGTGTAGACCTAGGCAATTTACGTCACGAACGCGTTAAAAAAATATTTGCTGGGAAGAAATACCTATTTTGTTCGATTACGATTGTATGAATATGATCATAGATAGTACAGAGTGTACAAACGGATTATGCAAAATCATTTAAATAAAAAGCGACTCTTGCTACGACACAATAAAGTGCAATTCAGGTCGCACAGCGCTAATTACCTAGTTATATTCACTAAGACGTCTTAACTCTTATATCTTCTGACTACGTTACGCCCACTGAATTCGACAAGTCGAGCCCCCGCATACCTACTTGTAGCTTTATACCTAAAATGCGGAGTGACCCATCTGTATTTATCTATGACATGGTTTATGATTATTATCGACAGTTTATTTTTAGATTAGGTAACTAAAATGTAGCGTATCTTTTGTAAAAGCCGCTTTATCAAAGTTCAAATCGATAGACTGTTCCCATTTGCCATAATCTTTTAATCATACGAGCGTTTATTTTAATAAAATATAGGCTAAATCACACCCACTCCGAAATAATTAATATTGGAAGTCTCTAAGGCGAGATAAATTAACGGGAGAAGTCGTTAATCCTTACTAAATACAATACCATGAACATGGTGGTGAGTTTATGATTGAATTATAATGTGCAAGCTGCTTGTGAAACTAAACCCAAGAGTAGCATATGGGTCATTGATCACTCGATAGGATCATTGTTCAGACTGCAGATCTCCAATTCTTGTCCTAAAACATATAAATACTTAAACTCCCTTTTCCCATCGGGGTATGCAGTAACTACACAACGCTACGATCCTCTAAGTCCTAAAAGTTACAGTTTTAATAACATAGGCAATTCGAGAAATAGATCTGCAAAAACCTTTGCAAAGATTAAACTAGGAATTTTAAAAGCCAACTCATCTATTACACAGAAAGTCTTTAAAATATGAGATCCTTAGCGTGGGATTGTTATATCCGACTATCTCAAGTCGACTTAATGATGTACATGTACGTTCCAAGCCTTTCTATGCAAATAGTGGGTGCAGACAGTCGCCAGGACACAAAAGGCGCTCGTCCAGCTGCAGCGCTGGATAAAGCGCTCACGATTGCTATTCAGTAGCCGTTTAGCAATAGAACCGCTGAAAGTTCTATTTCGCTTAAAAGTTGATGCTATCTTGATATCGTTTCTCTATATGACAGAGAGATTTTCGCCTTGGAGGCTTCGAGACTTATAGATAAGCAAAGCCGCGCAATAGATGTTTTTTTTTTTTAACTGAACTGAACTTTAACCTTATTATAGTTTCTTAGATATACAGGGATAAAACGCGCCCACCCTTGTTTTTCAATAGTCGTTTATAGACCCACTAAAGATTATCTTGAAATTGTCATCTTTTGAAAAGACATTGACTATTGTTATTTTACAGTCGTTTCTTGCACAAAAGTAAATGAAATCTTTTTCAACTTTGGCATAATTTTCGTAAGAATGTAGTATGTTATGCATACAGTCACGGAGGAGCTCGTAGCTAAGTCATAACAGCCGTACGGTTAGATCGATCAGGTTAAGCTACGCTTGCCGAGGTTGGTCCGTGGATGGGTGACCCTCTTTCCATATCGAGATTCCTCCGTGCTTAGGAAAGCACGTTAAGTCTTTACGGGTAATCAGAAGCCCGAAAGTCTGACAACCATTCTTACCAAGGGGTATCGTATTACCCAGTTAGGCCGCTTGCCCATTGGTCGGTATTTTACCGCGCAGTACTGTACAGTACTGCGCGGTACTGCTTATGTTTGCTCACTGATCGGTAAGCACTCTGTACCGAATCGGTACTGCACACAAATATAGATATACCTAGATAGCGCAAGAGCATCTACTTCGCGTGCCCGAACGTGGCTCAGTGTGTCTCATTTTATAATTATAATATAGTCTATGGTCTGCGCCTGTCCGCCGCGCTAGTCGGACATAAATAATAAAATAGAAAATGCCTATATTCGTAATACTTTACAGCTTTTTACTAGGAACGGTTGATGTGACGTTGAGTGTTAATAGGTTATGACTATCGAAACAAGTGATACTATCGTATTTCGCTTCAGTTTCATGGTATAGGCGCTTTGATCATTTTTTTTAAATGCCACGCATGGTAATCATACAGATTGTGATACTTGCCTTATCTAGGTATTATTATATATCTATATCTGTGTACTGCACTGCTTTCATCTAGAATTCCAAATTCAAATTAATTCAATTAGTACGAGAGCGCATGACCAACATTTTTGCCTTATCGTTTTACGAACAAAATCGTATAAAAACGATAGATTTGGTTATTCTTAAATTCAAAAATCCTATTTTCAGAAATTTTCCACGTCACTGACCGCATTTTTAAATATGTCGATAATTCTTTTTGTCATGTTTAAAAATGATAGTTTTTACATAAGTACCGAAAACACCATTTTCAGAAACCAGTAGCTTCGAGTACGTACCCAAGAGACCATTTGAGAAAATTAAATATGAGGCAAACAATAAAACCCGTATTCAATCCATCTGAAAATGTTTTCTGGTGAACATTGGTCAGTTGATTCGAATACGTCATTTTTGGAAATGTGCTCAGGCCACATTTGACACGCAAAGTGACGCAAATGAAATATCTGAAAACAAACTTTTTAGTAATCAAATTACGAAATCTTTGTATATTTTTATTATCAGACATATTGTGATGAAACCGTCTGCCAATTTTTTTTGACATAGCAGAAATAGGCTCCCATAAAACTGTAACGTTTCTGACCGGTACTGTACTGCCCACCGAGTCGGGTTCAGAATCATCAAAACGTAAAGATTTTTTTACAATTATTCCAGTAAAACGATGTGACATGGTTTTGGTCATGGGCTCTCGTACTATATAATTCACTTGTTTTTTGTTTTTCCCCAGTTTGAATGAATTATCTCTAAATTTCCCTAAAAATCTTCAAATTTCCTTGGTTTAGGGAGCATGATTATAAATAATAAGGTAATGGCACAATTAACATGGTAAATTTGATGAATTGCATTCATTATGAGTTTGAGTTGAGGGAATAAATCGGTGGTGGAATAAATCGAATCCTTTAATAAATCGGTGGTGCCATAGAGTCAAGTCATATATTGGGTGCTGCCTACTATAAACAATAAGGTTACCAACTTAAATTCATATTAACCCCAAAATTCCCCAAATCCCTGTCAAAATAAAATATCCCTAAACCAAACTTAGTATTGGTATTTTTTCCCTAAAACAGGGAGAAATCCCTAAAAGTGGAAACACTGCGCGGTAAGCATCCAGTACCGATGCAGTAAAATGCGTGACGTCACGCAGTACCGAAACGATATCGCCCCGCACACTTACCGACCAGTGGGCAAGCGGCCTTACTGGGTTGTAGAGGTCAGATAGGCAGTCGCTCCATGTAAAATACTGGTATTCAGCTCCATCCGGTTAGACTGGAAGCCGACCCCAACATAGTTGGAAAAAGGCTAGGCAGATTGATTTATGCAAACAGTAACCACCTAAACGATTTTTAAACAACTTTAAAAGATGAAAAGCTTCCTAATTTTCTTTGTCGAACCAGAATGTATTTACCTACCCACATATTTTCTTTTTAGCACAACCAGATTTAGTCAGCGTTTCCCCTCTCTGATCGCTTGTTCATTCTAAGAGGGTCCTACTCCGCCAGCCATTAGAACGCCATCTTAACACCTATTGTTCTACCAGCCGCTATATTAGAGCTAAAAATATAGACATACAGGATATAATGTAACTGAATTTGAGCCTAAGATTAAAACAGAAAAATGAGTATGATTTTGATATACTTTTCATGTGGTCCGACAGTTAATAATTCATCCCTTCTCCTGACGCGGCGTGTGTGCAATGTTTTCTAAGTTAAAGCTGAATTAACATTACGAAACTAAGTATCAATGAATAACTAAGTTTGTGCAACTAGTTTCATAATCTTAAAGGATCATACCAAAATGGCGTCTGTTAAAATGTGAGGGTTACTGCAACAAACCAATCCGACAGGCGTTTAATGAAATTACGCCCACTGCAAGGCATTGAACATTAATGGACCCAAATGATAACATTGATGATTGATTTAAGTCCTATTGGCATTCTATTGCTCTGTTGCTTGCGAGCATTTATTCAATTTTTCCTGATGGTGGAAATGGTGAAGAGTGGGCATTTTGGGACCGATTTTGCGTAACTTTTGCTGAATTCAAGCCTAATTTGAACTTTGATTTTGATAACCAAGCGAAGCAAACTAAACTAAATTACTGTTTACGAAATACAGTAGGTGATTCAGTGAGCACGAGTGGCGTAAAAATGTACCTACAAATATATCCCACGGCCCTACCTCCCTAATAGAGGGACAGCACGCATTTATACCATAACAGATGTGATTTTAACATGAAATGGTGCTAATTAACATTACGGACGTACCTTAATATTTTTTGCTGCTGGTAAGCAATCTGTAACAAAGAAATATGAATTTAAAATTATTGGAGTCTTGACACAAAAATACATTTGATGAAAACATTGTTGTCAAACGATTTTCATATTCTGCCTACTGAATATTTATAAATATGAAAGCTTGGATGTTTGTGTGTTTCTTACTCAATCACGATTTAACGGCTGAAGAGATTTGAATACAATTTGGCACACAAGTCGATTAAGAACTGGATTAAAAAATAGAGTATTTTTCATGGTTAATTATTTTTACCTTTCGTGGTATTATTATCAGTATCTTATTCCAAGTGCATCGTCTTCACATATACATAATTATATAATTAATGTCATACAAAATATTTTAAAACATTTCAGAAGAGTAACGGTGTAGTTTCTTGCCCATTTTTCTCCATACAAACTAGAATCAATTATAGTTTCTTGTAAATTTTGACGATCAAAAGTGCCTATTTAAAATAAATGATTTGACTTTGACTTAGGTACTTGTAGTAGTTTTCCTAGGATACGAGGTTACGTATAAAATACACGTTTAGCGATGTTTCAAGACTAAATTACTGTTAAAGACGATTTCGTAGTATCACAGATAATATATTCCACGCAAACACACAATCAGCTTTGACAATGGTTGTTATAATTAACAATTAACTTCAAATGTCGGAACAATTGGTATTATTTAATGTTATGTTTCACTAGGTACTGTGTTATTAACAATATATGTTCGCGGTTTTGCTCCACTGTGTATTTTATAACAGTTATTTAATAAATCCTTCTTAACCTATATATGAAAACTACTGTGTTCTACTTGACAGCAGGTACTAATATTTCAGAAAACTTGAGCAAACCCTTTCAGGTACCACTGTTGTTAGGTAAAACTGTTGTTTATCTGTTAAACTAACTGAAAAAACATTCAGTTCGTTTAACAACAATTACATTTCATTCCATAACAGATAAACAACAGTCTTTTACAAACGCAAACATAAACCAGTCGGTTGATAATTTCCAAATATTAACATAATTTCCAAATGTTAACACTCCAAATATATTAAACTTATCTTATCTTAATTGATCATTAAAGCGTTAGTATGCACAATCCTACTTAAGTTCCTGATAAGCCGATCTAAAGGGTATTTATATATTTTTCATTCACTCTCCTCCCTACGCAACATTTCATGGCCACCATTATTTCCCCATATTTAGGGCAAGGGCAATAACAGTGTTACCACTTCATTACCTACGCAACGTAAATTTAATTTTCTCTCACCATTTTTACGGAAATAAATATGGAGATAGAAGGCAACATCAACACCATTGTTGATGCAAAATAGCCACGTATTTTAAGTTGTTTTTAACCTCTCAGAGGTTGCATACTGAAAGTTGGCATTGGCGCAGATAGCTGTTAAATACTTACATTTATATATTTCGCTGTTTTTATTAATTTGTTAATATTACCAAATTATGAAACAACGCTATGTAGTGCAATAAAATATAGATGTTTACTAACTTTCAGAATGCTTCAGTATTTTGCATAAATAAAAAATAGGTGTTTAGTGAGCAGTGGTGGCCCAGTGGTAACGGCCCCGACTTACGAGTCGAACCCAAGCAGGCGCTTTACTTTGTGTAAATAATTTCATGCATTCTGCTCTCGAAACGGTGAAGGAAAACATCGTGAGGAAACCGGCATGTCTTAGAACCAAAAATTCGAAGATATGTGACATCCACCAACCCGCACTGGGCCCGCGTGGTGGATTACGGCCCACTCCCTCTCACAGAGAGCAGGCCCCAGCAGTGGAAACATTAAAAGGCTGATGATGATGATGATGATGAAAAAATAGGTCCGAGCTTGTAGTAAAAATTGAAATAACAGCAATTATTTGAAAAAATATCGTACACTAGCTGCGTCCCGCGGTTTCACCCTCGTAAGTCTCGATCCCGTAAAAAAATCGGGATAAAAATTATTCTATGTTCTAACCCAAGTCATGGTCGAACTATGTGCCAAATTTTATCCAAATCCGTTTAGCCGTTTTAGCGTGAAAGCGTAACAAACCAACATACAAAAAATCAAATATTTTCTCTTTATAATATTAATTTAGATAATAATATAAGTTAAAATCCCACTACAAAACTGGTATATCTTCGTGTAATATTGCACCGTAAGCTAACAGGATCTTTAACGCGATTCAGCCCTAATAAAATCAAGTCCCGGACCGGTAATGGGAAACTAATTATGATTCAAGGTGTTAGGCATCTTGTGCACATATTCTAAATGGAAATACCTATGTAAACCCCAGATATACTGTTTATTGTATCAAGATATTTAAGGTGGACAGTGGCTATTTAATGGTAATTAACATTGGGATTTTGCAATAAAGGCTTTTGCAGACCAGCGCGACTTGTCGCGCGACGCGACACGAACAATACAATTTGTAAGAAAACTTCACGGTATAACAACAACTGGTGTCGCGTCGCTAATGAAAAAAGATTTAAAAAAAAGATTATAAAATAAGATTAGACATTTAACCGCTGAAGATCCGACTTGTTATACGTTTTTCCGCCAAATCTCCGCTGTTTGACACTGACGCGCGCAATACGTCACTTTGGACATTTTTCAGAATTTTTCGGTGTAGCCTGTCATTATTTGGTAATTTTATTTCTAATTGACAACATCCGTCAAACCATAGGGAGAAACAGCCCACAGACGATTAGTCTTTATCTCAGAGTAATAACTAAAGGTTTATTTAGCAGTAAAAATAGTGATCTAAGCCATGTGTACGTGCGGCAGCCATATGGCTTGAAGGAGGTATAGCTTGCCGCAGTCTCATGGCTGCTCCGGTAGTTTAGCGGTCAAACCGTTTTTACAGTCCGTTCAACCGATTCTGATTTCTATACCGTAGGCAGGATGACATTAAAATAAAAAAGTGGTTACAACACCAACTATTTACTGCGGCTGCTATTTGTCATGCCAGAAGTCAAAATCGGTTGAACGGACTGTGAAAAAGGTTTAGTTAAATGTCAAATTTTATTTCAAACTAGCTTCCGTCAGCGGCTTCGCCCGCGTGATAAATTTATAAATTATAGCTTACTATACTATGCATGTATTATACATATAAACTTTGCTCTTAAATCACTCTATCTATTTAAAAAAAACCGCATCATAATCCGTTCAGACAGCAGGAAGCGACTTTGTTTTATTGTATACATACATACATACATACATATTGATCTGTTCAATTTAAAATACCTTCACATCATTATAGAATTCGTAGTTACCTAAACAGTAAACAGGCCATTGCTTGAATCCTAAAAAGCTTTTGCTAAATCAGGTATAAACTCTTCTACACTCGAGAGCAATGAATACGGGTCACTTAAAGAATGTTAAAAATCTCGGAAACTAAAAATGATAGGTTAATGCAATAAATTGTATTTAATAGACAATGTAATACTCCTTAAATGAAAGTAAAAAAAATATGAGTCACCATACATTTTATTAACACAAAATTACATAAAGAAAAAAACTGCTGATCTCTCCTTAAAACAAAAATAGGAAACATGAAATTTTTGAACTTTATTACGATTTTCTTGAATTTTAATACTTCGTATTGCCTCCTCGTGCTTCCATTTCTGCGTTTACGCGGTTTGGCATGTACACCAAGTTCCTTATACGATTTTGGGGAATATTCTCCCATTCCTCTGTGAGAGCAATTTTGAGCTCACGAAGCGTGATTGGGGGAGGGTTTCGTTGTTTTACGCATCTGCCTAGCTCGTCCCAAGCATGCTCGATCGGGTTGATATCCGGGCTGCGCGCTGGCCACTCCATACGAGTAATGTTCATCTCTTGAAGGTAGTCATTCACAATCCTACCTGTATGAGGTCGAGCATTGTCATGCATAAATATAGCATCCTCACCTAAATTGACCATAAATGGACCAACGTGATCATTGAGGATTTCTTCCACATATCTTACGCTAGTTAAAGAGCCGTTTTCTATGATCACCAGCTCTGTGCGACTTTCAGAAGAAATTCCGGCCCACACAAGTACAGACCCACCACCGTAGGCTACTTTTTCTTCGATGCATGCTTGCTTGAATCTTTCCCCTGGTCTTCGATACACTCTGTGTCTTCCATCGTGCTTGTAGAGCATAAATTTTGATTCGTCGGAGAACATAACTTTTGACCAATCTTCAATACTCCAATTTACGTGGCTCTGGGCATATCTTAGTCTTGAAATACGATGCCCACGCTCCAGTTTAGGGCCGTTTGCAGGTCTAAGGGGTTTTAAGTTAGATTCAGCAAGCCGACGTCTTACTGTCCATGCACTTGGGTTACTTCCTCCGAGGCGTCGAAACTGATTTGTGAGTTCAGTTCCTGTGAGAAAGCGATTTCGAAGCATGGTGTTCACCAAGTATCGGTCTTCTCGTGCTGTGGTACACCTGGTTCTGCCCGTTCCTGGTCTGCGTAGGTTAGAACCAGTTTCTTCGTAACGTCGGAGAACTCTTTGTACTGTTGACAGCCACACACCGACAGTCCTGGCTGTATCGCGCTGACTCCGGCCGGTTTCCAGCATTGTAAGTATTCTGGTGCATTCTTCAGGCGTAAGCGACATAATTTCAGCTTGAATAATGAATATAGAGCACTATCAACATGGTTTATGTACCCACATAAATGACAGATTACAAACAAAAGCAAAACCAAATGCTGTAATTTCGTAGTTCCATCTTCGAAAGTGGCCCTTTTTCAAATTTGATTTTTTTATGATATAACTTTACAATAACTAAGAAGTTTTAATACCTTCATTTAAGGAGTATTACATTGTCTATTAAATACAATTTATTGCATTAACCTAGCATTTTTAGTTTCCGAGATTTTTAGGATTCTTTAAGTGACCCGGATTCATTGCTCTCGAGTGTATTAAAATAAGTAAGTACACCTTATTACATTTTATGAGAATTAACCCATTACTAAAAAGCGTTAACTGGATTAAGTACTACTTTGTTTTAATTTTAGGCGACTTTAAATTCTGATTCATAAAAAGCTGGAGTTTTAATTATTCATGAAATTCATTTTCGAAATTATAACCGAGCATATCTACTAGTTAATTAGCATCTTCGTAACGGATATATCAAATTCGTAATAAGTATTCTTCGGTAACTTAATAAAATGTTTGGAAACGACAACTTAGAAGCGGAACTCTCCGACCGTAATTCGAGCTATTTAAGTTACCTTTGCGAGCCACAATTGTAAAATCAACTTAATCAATTTCAAGAAAATTCGGTAACCATCGAAGTGTATATTAACATTGTCCTTTATATTAATTTCAGTAGAATAATGAAGTTATTCTATTCAATTATCATCGTAATGTTTAGACTGCCTTGGTCTAGTGGTCGCAAGCGCTACTACTGAGTATGAGGTCCTGGGTTCGATTCCCGGGTCGGGTTGGGTTTTTCTTCAGCGTTTTCAGAGGAGTCTGGATTTGTGCTCGGTTGATGGCAATAGGCTCACACCCTATTACATGGGACTTAAACATAACTGGCGAAATGTGGGTGTACTGTAGATACACCTCTACAAACAAGGCGTGATGTTATGTATGTATGTGTTTAGTGTTGATAGAAAATGTTAATGTAAACAGTGAAATGATAAGGGCTTTTAATTGGAAATATGCAAAGTGAAAGTATCATAATCCGCTGAATGTGTGCGTTGTCTTGCCTCGTAGGCGGCAACACATTTCCGATGGCCTTCGTAAAGTTCCATAGTTCATGCCTATTACATTTTGACAATTCATCTTTAGAATAATTAGGTACCTATAACATTATACCTAGTAGGTGAAGTTTGGTTAAAGAAAACAATTTTTAAGGGTGTCTTAGTAAGAAAGTACCAATTTAGTACTAGCTTTTACCCGCAACATCACCCACGTGGAGGTTGTAAATTACAACATCATTAACAGTCATGGAAACGTACTACCGGTATAAAAGTATTCTATGTCCTAACCTAAGTCATGGTGTACCTATATACCCATGTGCCAAATTTCATCCAAATATGTTCAGCCGTTTTAGCGTGAACACGTTACAAACAAACGAACAAACTCACTTTCGCATTTATAATATTACAGTTAGGATTTACTTCTAAAATGACCGTGAATTTTATACTACTTACCTACATAAGTAGAGAGGAATAGTTTAGTTAGTTTCCCAGAAATGCCTGAAGACTTACTTCTCGTTGTTCTTTGGTTTCTAATATTGTTTATGTAATAGAAAACGCTCAGTTTTGATTACCTTTACCCCGATTGTTTGACCTCCCGTGGGTAAAGGTCAGGAATGCTTCAACGTTCGTGTACTCGTAATAACCTATTAATAAAGCCACCCCTTCTTTTGTTTGCCTAACATATGTTTTACAACAGTTTTCTTAATTTTTCAACTACCTAAGCTTAAATTTTTGATGAACTAACCAACTGGTCAGTTCAGCATGTATGCACGTGTTGTTGGAACTCCTTGACAATCAAAAAGTGCCTGATAATGCTTTGAATTTAATAACAAACCAGTAAAGCTTGTTTGAAAATATCTCTTACTAAAAATCACTCATCATACTAGTACTAGTAGGATTATTCTGACTTTAATCCTCAGTCGACTGCCACTTCGCGCTACGCTGTGTGTTTCGTGTATGTAGATCTTTCAGTTTTAATCAAGCTGTGCGCTGAACGCGGCAGATTTATCCGTATCTAACAGACAGATCCCCACATTCACTAATTTCTAGTTTGCATTCTCTCGAAGAAGAGCACTCGATGTTACGTCGTACAATTTATCCACAGTTATCGCCGAAGTTTCATCAAAATTAACCCTTTGCTATACTATCTAAGTAACTTCACCTTCTAATTGCTAATTTCATGCGTAAGAATATATTAAATTTCTGCAGTTTGCGGTGCGCAGTAAATTTCTAGTCTAAATTCGAGACCGTTTCAAAGCAATTTCGTGCGAAAGTTACATTAGGATTACATGTAGGTGTTATAAAGCAAAACATGTTTTATTTTATCGTTTTATTTTGTGGAAAAGAATCTACCGTACGGATACTCGTGCCTTTTAGGGATTACAAATTAATTTAAGTTTGCCAAACCCTTTAGAAGTAACTGGATATTTTACTTGTAAGTTATATGGTTTTTCGTTTACGGATAATATAATAAACATAAGCCAATTGTTAGCAAACATTAAACGTTCTCGTCCTAAGTTCCTCTTTTTATATAGGTTGAGTTTAAGTTTTTAAGTAATTCCAACGCCGCCGCGCCGATTAACAGAAGTTAGTAGATATTTGATCGTATAATAAGATTGTGTGAACTATAGGTAAGTTAACTGAAATAATACTGATAGATTAAACTAACAAAGTTCTTTATTAAACAGAGACAGATATAACAAACCACGATGTACAAACCTTTCTGAATGGAAGACGTTAATAAATATAAATAACCACAATATATTTTTCAAATAACACGTGTCGAACAAAGTTACTAATCTCGGCACGTAGGTCACCATTGAAAATGTTTACTCGAATTCAATCTACAAGTTGAATATTCATAAGTATTAAGTGAATACGATGGGTCAGCGACTAATTTGTGTGAATCAAACGTGACTAATCTCGAATTTAATTTGCTGAAGACCTATTTGTTTTACCGATTGTATGGCTGTTCCGACCTCGTACTATGTGACTGTCTTGATTTGTTGTCGTTGTTTTGTTTGCCATAAATTAAGGTGTTTATAATATATATATAGTTTTTACTAAGCTCTCATCTTGCATCTCACCTGATGGTAAGTGATGATCAGGCCGAAGGTGGAAGCGAGCTTTACCCGAAATCCTCAACCACAGAGGAACTGGCTATCTTATCTCCAACTGCCGAAACACAACAATGCTGTTAACATTGTTGATATCGTGGCGACAGACTTAGATAAGATGGTGGTAGCTAGCCAGGCGGACTTAGAACAAACCCTACCGCCAACCAAACCGAGCAGAAAATTTTGCTCCCACTGGGAATCTAACCCGGGACCTCTGGGTCTTAGACAGGTGGTTTAATCACTAGACCATAGAGGCGGTTAAAACGTACAACTATTTTCTAAATGTCCCTCGGCAAACTTCGTGTTTCGTCTGTCGTCGGATTTCTATCAGTTGCCCTTTGCACTTGGTGCTTGTACATATTGACTCCTACCGCTGCGCCCACGTTGCCATCAACCATAATAACCAAGTGCAAAGGGCAACTGATACAAATCCGACGATTGAAATCACCAAGTTTGCCAAGGGACACTAAGAAAATAGTTGTACTGTAGCTAGGTGTTAAATATATTGAAAATTCTTGTTGTTCCTTTATTTTGCTATTAATATAATTTATTGTTTGACTTTTCATATAATGGACGTAAGTACGGCAGTAAATTCTGAAGTTCTTCGGGGCAGGAAAAGCTTATTTTTTTTCTATTAGAAGCCGACTTAGGGGCGTGCTGGTTATGAATATAAATTCAATTACGGAGCAACCTGTTTTTGTCCCGTAGATAAAGTTCCCAACATTTTTTCACAGAGCACTACCACGGCATAAATTAAAAATGTACCTACCAAAGGCTTTAGTAATAAATAAACCCAGATGATTGCCGGAAAGCTGTGGGCAAAGTTTTAACGAAGTGATTTCTGTGCAAAATAAAGTTTGTTGCCATTCGAACTGCTTTTACTATTACTATAAAACATTTATGATTTATACTAAAACAAAATCTTCTTATATTATGTTTTCATGAAAATCGTTTATCTATGTATGTACAAATTTTTGTACTGTTAAAATCTCTAAATAACTAGCAAATAAAGGAGTTTCACACACACATATTTGATATTTGAACTACATATTTGATTGTTTTAAAAATCAGTGTAATTCCTACTCTGATTGTGCCCAAAATATCTCAAAGGCATAAAGGTAAAAATCGAGTGGATGCTATGAAATTAAATTTCCTTTGAATACGTTACAGGACGTAACAAGCGGTCGCACCGGATGACAGCCAACAATGAGCCGACAAGCTCTGATCACTGTGTAAATTCGAATTACCTTCTATTTACCTTCCATGACAGTGAAAGGGGTTTTTTTAACATAACATAACATCACACTTATAATCCCCGAACGGTTAGGCAGAGGTGTAGTGTCATGGAACAGTAGTCATGTGGCTGTACACAAATCATCAGTTATTTTTAAATCCCACGTAATAGGGGGCGAGCCTATTGCCATCAACCGGGCACATATCCAGACTCCGAGATGCACTGAGAAATTCCAGATGGAAAAACTTAACAACACCTGGAAATCGAACCCAGGACCTCGTGCACAGCAGTGGCGCTTGCGGACCACTTGACCAATGAGATAGCACATTTTTTTTCCAGAAAATATGAATGAGTTTACTCGGTAGACTCGTGTCGGTAATGATACTCGTGCTATATTGTTATGCAATCAACGTAAATGTCGTGCAACAAGTGATTAATGAGCGCATTCTTGTAAACTCTCGGGCATTGTTAACAATTAAGCAGTTTATAAGTTCCCGGCAAATATAAAATAAGACGAATTGAAATGGGCAAACTAGTCAATTCGTTTATTGATCTTGTAATAAATACTGAAAATAGCGAATTATGCAATCTAATAATTTTGGTCATTAGTGACCAAAATTATCATATTGCATAATTACTACTTTCTGAGTAGGCTCGGAAGATTGAAGCCCCCTCCAAAGCATATATTTCCTCAAGATAAACGGGGAAGAAACTCCGTGGAAATCAAAATAAATAATTATGCAGTTTGAAAAACACTATTTTTCGTCTCTCGTACTTTTGCTGTTTATAACTGAAATAGTTCTCCATTATTAGTATCGATCGCAAATCGTCGCTATTGAATAAAAACTTCACAAAAGATCAATCTATGACAATAGGTTCGGAAATAGCAATAAGGAAACAACCTTTTGCTTTCCGTTCTTTGGGGGAAAATTACACCCACATAGCATTAAACACGACATCTTGAAAATATTGATAATGTTTTGTGTTTACAGCGGGTAAAATACCTACATATGGACTACTTCAGTAGTAAAAATTTACAATAGACGATCTTAGCCTAGATAGCATATTATGCAATGGAGAATGTTATAAAATATTAGGATACACTTAAAGTAAATATTTTCAAGTTACATACCTTGTGGTATACCACAAGGTATGTAACTTGAAAATATTTACTTTCTAAGTGTCTTTAAAAGTGTATCCTAATATTCTATAACATTCTCCATAATATGCTATCTAGGCTCACAATATCGTATATTATTCATGAACACTAATGAGTCACCTCTTTACATTGTTTTATCATTCCGTTGTCCAAGTTCTAAACGCGGACGTTTCCCATTCTCAAGAAATGAACACAAATATGTATGTAAACAAACATCTGTGTTAAAAGCATTCGTGTAAAAAAATGGACAAAGCAACTGAAATACTAAAAATAAAAGGTATGTTCCATCGTGTTTATTATTAACACAGTCAAGTAGGTACCTATCCTTAACATTAGATGAGAGATGTCGGAAATAAAAGCGATAATACAAGTGGATTATCAGTGACTGAAGTGTCATTGATTTGTCTTTACTGTTGTTGAAAGGTTTGTTACAGATTGAAAGCCCTCGAGAAATGAATCTAATCAAATTCAAACCGTTACGATTACTCATAAAAATTTCAAAGTCTTATACGAATATATTTTAATTATTCAATACGTTTCAAACTTCAAAATGTCAATCAATAACGAGAGGTCAAGTCGTAGGAATGAGGATTAATTGTTAATAACTAGAAACATTTTGACTGTTGGAGTATTGAGAATCTTCGCGAATGTCAGTAGGCCGTTAAATTTGCGCGTAGGCACGTCACGGGCTCTTAGAGAAATACTCCGCGTGATGTGCAAACAAGTGCTGTTGTTTTATTAGGACAAGTTTAAACATGGAAACAAAACAAATTTCGTAAAGAGATCATCGATAGAAGTGAAACGTTGTGTTGCCTTCCAAACTTTAAACAGCTTCCCAGAGACGGTATTTAAAGTTCGTTCGATGTACTAACTGCTGACTAGATTTTTGATAAAAGAGGAATAACAATAATACGATTCTCAAATAATTCAGATATTCAGATCTTAGCTAAGTACATCAAAACATTTCTTAAATATAGGAAATTACATAACATGTTGTTCCTTTTTGAATTATTATTGTAAATAACTTAGCGTTAGGAACGTCAAACGCAGCCACCTTGGCTCGTGGGCGGCACGTTGTACGATCCGACATTGGCACGATTATGGGGTCTACATAAGCATAATAACAGTTTTCTACAGAAAATAGAAGTTATGGTAATTTTATTTAAGTATACAAAGAAGACAATCAACGATGACGTATCGGCAGCATGTGAAAATATTTTGAGGAAAACAAATGATAAATTCATGTTGCACTTTACCTATACCATTATATTTCATACATTATCGGTTTTAGTTATCAGTGCCCAGTGCCAAAAATAATTCGTATCTAAGTGAGTCATTGTGCTAATCGCTTCACATTTAGTTGATCTCCACTTCATTACATCAAAGTGTACTAAATAAGAACAATTGAGCACTATAAAGCTTAAAATATCGAAACGATGACGTTATAATAACCCATTAAACTTAACAGCCAATGGCGACGCAGCAAAAAAAATGATGAAGTTGTAACAAATGACGGCGCATAGATTTCCGTGACAGTGCGTCGGACATGTGCCAAGGACGGACGCGGCGGTGGACGGTGACCACAACCGACGGCCTATTGAGGCACGCCGCAAATCGATCAGAAGCACGTCACACAATGACTGTCGCAAACAAAGATACGAAACTGAACGTGTCGACACGACGACGTTTAGTGTAAACTTGCATAATAGAACGTCAGAACATGTTGACCACAGCGAAAGGAGAAAAAAGTTGGTGCGCGGACAAAGGAATAGCCACGTACAATAAGCGTTTACCTTCCCTAAATGATGGATCACCATACTGTTTGGCAATAAATATGTATATTTTTTTTGTGAAATGTCCAATTAAAAACATTTCATCGTGTCCTTCATTTGACGAAGTATGACATAAAATGTTTGTAACAAACAAATACCACAAAGCTGTCCTTGTTTTGTAGCTCCGTTAGGAATATTTTACCACAGTGCGTTCGCAAAACTGGCTATGAATCGTACAACTATGTAGTGTCTAGCTCGAATATGTATGCCACAGTTGTTAATAAAAACTTTTACGGGCTACTTGAACTATTAAAACTGTTTTTGACATAGTAACAAATCCAAATGCGAAATTACTCATGATAGTAACAAACTAGGCGATGCTCAGGTATGACCGAATAAGACTAAAATAACTTACAACCTACAAGAAGAAATTGTTCAGGATATTTTCAAGATTCCTCACAACCACGGACTTACATAAACGATGAAAATCTATGAGCACCGTCAATAAACTTTAATAGCCACTATTTATAACTATCTCAAAAATATAAAAAGTTAAGCATCCAGGCAAATAATTTGGCATCACGATTGACGAACGCACCCGTAGGCATGGCTAGTCTCTCCAACTACAAAGCTGTTTGCCGAACACGGTCTCTCGTTATCCTCCTACAAGCGGTCGAGTATAGGCCCTCTTTTGTTAAGGCCTCCATAGGACCTCTTAAAGTCTCAATGTACATCGAACGAGGAACTGTGTCATCGAACAATGGAATTCGTTCTAATATTCGTTTATCTTTGGACGTATAGGTACTGATTACGTCGTGCCCCTTTTATTGCCCGAAGTCTAGTGGAAGTCGTTTTGTCGAGCAATGAATAGTTAGAGCGTTCGTGGAATATTTTTATGAAGTGAGGTTTCTATTTTGGTTATTATATTAATTCGTGAGAATTTTGCTTTCCTACTTATATTTATGTTGAACTTCTCTAAAAAGGTAGTTGTCATTTTTAAGACAGATAAAATAGTTTGTGTGTTTGTGTTTAGCAGTAGATTGAATTTCAAGAAAAACTCCCTGAAACTTAACCTTTTTCACCAAAACTTATAAAAGATAAAGCAAATCCTATAAATCTTATCAAACACAGTTCTTTCTTTATTATTAAGTATGAACCCTCTAAATTGTTTTATTGTTATAATTCGCGTCGCGGCGCCTAAGATGAACATAATAAATTTTAAGTAACAAGTTACAAAAGAACAAAGAATAAGAAAAACGTAGACCTGCGTAATTTTGTTTTGGAACTTCTCAGTAATATTTTCCGGCCGTCTCAGGGCTTAAACTGACATAAAGAACGTGACTTGTTAATCTGGTTTCGTGCATTGGTCACCAACTCTTTACAAATTAAGGACAAACTTTGAAAACTTTGAAAAAGTTTGTCGTTGTTATTTATTGTATTGTTACCATCGTTTGTTGTTGTCATTTTTGTAACATGAGTAGGTACAACAAATGTCGAAAACTTAAAATCTCTACTGTTTTGAGAAGTTTATCTTCTTAGGTTTTATAAAATGATTCTGATTTGATTATTTTGTACTTTATTTTGATAATCTTGAAAATTATAAGTATTTGAAAAAATAAAATAATGGGTATGAAAAATGACAGTGATTATTTACAATATTAGAAAAATTCTAGATATAATCAGATAGGTTTGCGATTAATTAATATTATAGCAACGCTGTCAGTCACTAAATAAGAGAACATTAAGTTAATGAAAAAAATGATGTAAACGACCACGCTAAGTTTAAGCACCTCATTTTCTAACATTTTCCGGGACCGTAAACCGAAGATTCCATTAAGTAATCAAACGCACATTAGCAAGAAATATCATAAGAATTTTATGATAATGAATGAAATAGTGTGATTCGTGTAAAAGCTTTTTTAAGTGCATATCAGAATGCATACAAGAGTCAGATGAAATGTCTGAGCGTCAATGAAACTGTAAAATAAGTTTACTGCCGTCCGGTGGGGCACGGGAACGCATAATTTCACCATAAAACTGAGTTTTATTATCAGCAACAAGGCACAACTCTTTACAGTTTACTAAACTGCGGACGTAACGCCTGCAGACGAGTGGAATCTTCATATTTTATATCGCCATCGTTTTACATGGATATAAAAAGTTCTGCAATAACAGCGCTCTAATATCTATTTATTAGAGACGCCATGTGCGGAATACGTCGCAACTAATCTAAGAGTAAACGGTTATATTTAGAAAGTAGGATACAACCTTGATGGTTAACCCTCAGTTGTTCCAGATTGTTTACAACCCAAAAGTTTAACAACTCTATACGCATAATATTCCTGGAACTACTGCCTAAATAGAATAGAATCTAGTTTGTCACTTCGCGTCAATTTGCATGGGGATGACACGGAACCTCTCACGGAATCTATAAGTACTGGATAGTTTTTACTCGATCATGTCACCGTCGTGATGACATAATCTATTCTATTCTATCTAATCTATTCAGTCACAAAGTATAACTTGATTCACCTTGAATCTTCACCTAAAGGAATTTCATTTTCGTCCCCAGCTCAGAATACTTTTGAAATATTTGGAATCTTAGGAACTGGGCCAGAAGGTAAATCTTGTTTTTATACTTTTTCCGAGAGATAGAAAAGGGTTGTAATAATGAGTATTTACGACATTCAAGTAGAAATAATTTTTCAATTATAAGATTTAAATTGTTTACGAACGGCCTTAGATAAATTATTTCTTCAAATAATATTGCATAATGCGTTTGTGCTTCAGAACAGTACACAAAGATGTCAGAAAAATTGTTACACTAGGTACAGAACACTTATAAATTGTGAAAACAAAACAGATCATGAAAAAACAAAAAACTCAACGTCATGCCGACACATTAAACCTAAACTTGTTTGCAACGTTCGCATAAAAAAGTTAAGGCTGCTCCATTTTAAGTTCCAACGTGATATTCACTTTAAAATAACGTTCACGTACGTTACAGGTTATTAAACCACCTTCAGGCAACAACAGTCTAACTTAGCTTAATAAGTTAGTTAGGTGCTTGCTACGCCGTAGCGCCTCGTAGCACGTTTTTAGATCCTCATAGCTGGATCTAAAAATGTGCTACGAGGCGCTACGACGTAACCTCGTAGACTTGGTTGGCAAACCGAGTGGCCCGTATTGGATAGAGGGCTCAACTAGTGGGCAAACAAAGCATTAAATGAAAGCTAAAAGCAAAGAGCTTCTTCTTTTCTTGGCATTGATGGAGATGCTCTTGCCATTATTACACGAGATTCAGCCGAGCCTTAAATTGTGCAGTTTGGCAAATAACAGGGTTCTTTTTTGTACTGTAAGGATCGCCTTGCCTGTTTTATTTTAAGAAGTCTAATTCATTTTATTTTAATCTAGATTTCCTTTAGATTTTGAATTAAAAAAAACGAGAGAGACCATAAAGTGGGCATTTATTTTTTTGAATGAATAATGTTAAATAAATCAAGATTCAAAAGTATTTGAAATAATTTGAATAACAAATTATAAACTTTAACTAACCACAGAGCATTAAAGCCATTGGAAACATTACCTAAACTCCCAAATATGAGTAGCGTACTCACCAAGTACTTAATAAGCGTTAGTATGTCCATTGCAAATCATATTTGGTTGAGTGAGAATCGCATAACGTTCATCAGTGTACCACAGAATCAACTCGGACGAAGTGAAGTGTGACCGCAGCCTCCACACTTATTTAATAACTATGTAGTCGATCGCGGATTTGTTCGCATATAAACTTTAGTAAGTTGGACCCACTTAGAGCTTTTATTTAAAAAAATCCATTCTTAGTGGAAGTACGTATTTAGAATGTGCGTGTAGAGGTGCTATGCACAAATTCGGACACAGAATTGCTACGCGCAAAATCGTTCGTAGAAGTGCTACGCAAGAATCCGTGCGTAGAGCTGCTACACACAAATTCGAACGCGCAAACATTCAAATTACACACTCCTACAAAAATTTTGTTTTTCGTTCTTTAGTGGATTTCTTTAAGCTGTTCTTCACACAGTCAATCACGGAATTACCTTTGTATCGGATATTGATTAGAACACATTCGACTACACAATAATTTGAAACCCAATAAATCTAATGAAATGGATGTCAAATTAATCGTTGTTCGCTCAACTCCTGAGATTTATGTGGATCTGTTTTGGATAATGAATTGGGGTCCTGTCAATTGTATATAGTAAACGATTTGTGCGAAAACATTCGTTTTGATAGTCGTTGATTAGCGTTTGTAACATACGAAGATTTATATCATGACTTATTTTAGTCGTAAAAGGAGTTATCAGCTTTATAGCTACACTTCACAGTCTTTGTCGGGCCGCCAACTTTGAATACCGAATGATTCTGTTTATGTAAATAAAGATAAATAATAATGTACGAGTAAATAAACTGCAAATGAGCGCTGTATCTACATCATTATTGATGAAAACACTATTTATTGATACTGATAGTTGATGAACTATTATAAAACTTGAAAGTCGGTAACTTTGTACTTTCCATGTTATACGATTATTGTCTACTGTATGATTAAAATGAATTCATTATATTGTAGCTTATTGTTATAAAAAATATGCTATATAAATAATATATGTATAACTTATATTTACCTACTTTTTTATGTATTGTTTTTTTTTATATTTTTATAAAAAATAAGTTACAGTGAATTTAAAGTTGCTTTGTACTCGGTTTCAATGTCCATCAAATTACCGAAATGGATTAGTTGATCTTTTCAATTAAAAATTTTAATCATTCAGAACTTCCTAAAAGTTTACGTCCATCATTGTGTAAGACATCCCCGTAAAACCAGAAAGTTACAACCTGAGTGAAAACGAATCTACTTTACTGAATTAAAATAGTTACCAAACAATGCGCGCTCATACCAATCGCCCCAATCACTAACTACTTTGGATTACATTAACCTAATTGATCACTGAAAACATAGGTACAAATTACCTTAATATAACCTTACATGGAAGCACATGAGGGTGATAATTAAATATAGATAACAGTTGTAACAAGTGACTTTCCTAATCACTGTAGTCGTAAGTATTGTAGAAATCTGTGTGTTAGATTGATGTAAGATATACGTATCAAATCAATCTTCCTAGCCTTTTTCCCAACTATCTTGGGGTCGGCTTCCAGTCTAACCGGATGCAGCTGAATACCAGTATTTTACATGGAGCGACTGCCTATCTGACCTCCACAACCCAGTAACTGGGTAATACGGTACCCCTTGGTAAGACTGGTGTCAGACTTTCGGGCTTCTGACGATTCGTAACGACTGTCAAAGATCCACAAATGACAGCCGGGACCAACGGCTTAACGTGCTTTCCGAGGCACGGAGGAGTCTAGGTATGTAAAGATGGTCACCCATCCACTGACCAACCCCGGCAAGCGTAGCTTAACCTGATGGATCGACCCGTGCGGCTTGTTATTACTTAGGCACGAGCTCCTCCTGATGTATATACTTACAAGAAGCTTATAATTAAGTACCGTAAAGCAGCATTTAATTAGACGTTGATCTCAAAACATTTGCAAACAGCAAAGATACTGCCTCGTTGGTCTAGTGGTCGTAAGCGCTTCTGCTGAGCATGAAGTCCTGGGTTCGATTGCCGGGTCGGGCAAAGTGTTATTAGGTTTTTCCATCTGGAATTTCACAGTAGCGGCCCGGAGTCTAGATTTGTCTCCGGTTGATGACAGGTTCGCCCCTTTTTACATGGGGCTCAAACATAACTGGCTAAATGTGGCTGTACTATAGGTACACCTCTGCCCAACTCTTTGGGGAATAGAGGCGTGATGTTATGTTATCTATAATTGGAGAATTTGCTACCTGAACACAGATTTCTTCTAACAAACCCTACTCTTAGGTAGGTACATACGCTTACTATAGGTCTTTGCTTATAATCTCAGATAAAGGCCACAAGGTGACAAATAAAATTAGTCAACCGTTACTAATGAGAGGTGGAACACCTTGAGACGTTAAGTGGGTATTGCACAGATTACCTACTAACATAATTTGGATAGAATATTTACCAGACGAAAATATTGACTCGCATTCCGTCCGCAAAGTAAGGGAGCTCCACATTTATGACAGATGCATGTAGAGAAGGAAATAAATATTCCCTTTTGTTTAGACGTAGCAGAGATTTGTGTTGCGTTTCAGCTTTAATCCATTGGAATTGGAAAAATAATCCAACAATTTCAAAGTTGGAACATAGTCTTTTAAGATCCATGTAATTACATTCTATAAGGCTGGTTTCTAACTGAGACTTGAACTTTAACTTGGCGTCACTGACTGAAGTAATTAAGATAATTGTGTAATTACATATTTATCTAAGTAATTAGATATCTTACGAAGTAAACATGTAGAAGTAAATGGCGGAAAATTAAGTTACACATTAGCTTAAATTCGAATATTTTGCGTCTATTGCGGTGTGCTTATTTGAAATTACAGAACATTAACGTTCTGTAATTAGACACGGATTAAATTATTCTGAATCGTGTTACGTATTAATGTTAAAGATTTATCCAGTGACATCTCAAGCAAGGTCTTAGTACCCTTTAAAAAGTGGCTGTTTTCTCATCATTTAAATTTCAGCATTTTAATGTCTTCCACAAAAAATCTAGTCGTCTAACCACGTATGTCTAGACTACTCAAGATTAGTATTCTAGGATTAAATAAAAGTTTATGGTTATTGAAATGGTTTATCGTTTAATAAAAATAAATTAAAATGAGAGGGTTTCGATTTATAGAGCAGCTAGTTGTGGCAACAAGCTGTATGTCTGTTTACTGGGCTTAAATCGGAAACTGCGACTGCGTTTTAGTGTTTCATACCTACACTAAATGCATATTAAGAATGAACTTACAGCTATTATGATATCTTGGGTTTTGGGTAGGTCAAACAAGCACGACAAAAATAAATAGTGGATGAACAATGTCCAAATATTTAGAAGAAAGAAAGAAGAAAGAAAATACATTTTTTTGCGGTAAACATGACGCAAAAAAGAAATAAAACACGAAAATAACAAATTGGGGGAAAATATGCGCACGCAAAACAGCCATCGCTCAGCATAAAGCTACGACTCCATACGAGACAGAGCCCCAGCGCTAGTTTTCAGCGACAGCCTATTTACTAGGTAAAGAAAAAGTTTTGTTACACTTCCCGAATACCAATTACACGAAAGGGTGATTATAATTACGTGTTGAAGACTTTCACACAGTGACCGACATTAGTAGCGAGCCTGCCCATCTTGTTGAAATACCAAGGGCCATCGTAAAACCTTTAATAAAAAATTACACCATTCAGTCCAGTAATAAACATAGAAATATTTAGTTTCTGCGTCACCCAAAGGTTGACTGGTAGAAAATGCCAATGGTATTAAGTGCAGTGCACCTCTGTACATTTGTGTCCTTAAGAGCGTTCATAATTCTAAAAGTTGGCAACGTCGCAAAGCGCAACGTAGCTGTCAAATATTAACCTGTTTTGATTAATTTGGCAATATTACTGTATGGAAATATGAACTGTCGTTAACAAGTAAACTAGAATATTAATAATGAATTGCAATTATAACACTGAATTAGATGTTGTAACCGTTTTAGGTGTAAAAAAGGCATTTCGTAAGTTCCAAATACTTTTTTTACATCTAAATATTTGGTAGTACGATATTAATTATTGCATTCCATATCCATTTCATATTTCCATAAAGTAATATTGCCAAATTAAGCAAAACAGTGAAATAGTTGACATCTATTTCGACGTTGCCCACTTTCAGAAGAAACACTCTTTAAGTATTAAATAAATATTTTGCGTCATAATTTCAATCAAAAAACTTTATAAGAGTTTCCCAAGTACGTGCGTGAAATTAATTTGATTCGATTACGTAGTAAAGTTTTCCCTATTTCTATTATACTGTTAGTACAAGTTTCCGTATTAGAAACCCTTACCAATTGAAACTGTGAGACCCTACTCGTAATGATTTCCTAAGTGTTTTTGTTTGGAACTGTTGAACAAAAAGATTGTAATGAATAAGGTTTTACAAACTATTGGAGCAGTTGGCAGAGTGATAAAAAAATAAATGTAATGGTATTTAGTTTGTTTATAAATTATGTGTTTATGAGCCGAAAGTTTTGTTGATGACTTCAAATTTTACCGGACCTACTCCAGAGCAAATATAAAACCTTCTAAAAACATTTATAAGACAGGTCAAACTGATTGTGATGGACCACTCTTCTCGCTGATTAAAATATATTCCATGGATAAATTAACACTACTTCTTTAGTGCTTGGTATTAAAATACAGTGCACGACATCCGTCAGCAAGGTGCTTTTAAATTCCGCGGAAACAACATTAATATTCATTAACAGTTGCGAGAAAAAGAAAAACAAATATAACAAATAAGCTTAATTTATTTAAGAGAAAATAATTAGTAGCGTCAGGTATTTTTTGCAACCCTTTAAGCCTTAATCCGGACATTTAATTACTGCCTACAAGTAACCTTGCTGTCTCATCTTGAAGTCGTGGGCGAGACTCAAAATTAGCACCAACACACGTAAGGAACACTTACCTATATAGTACTATTACATAATATGGATATTTTGAATTATGATACAGAGAAATGACGTGCAGAATGTGAGTTTAAAGAAAATATAATTTAAAATATACTTGGTGTCGCGTCTTTACCTTTACCGGAATGTTTCTCAAATCATGTTCTACTGAATTTTCGCGATTATATAGTGTAGTGTGTTAACGTAAAAATAAAAAGCTCACTTCCGCATTAAAATTGTTTTTGTAAGCATAACTAAGCTTATATACAACTCACGATTATGTTTCATAAATGTTACTTCGTGTTGTTTTGATTTTAATTGGGTTGGCTCGCAGGAAGATTTTGACCCGTTTCAGAATCCCATAGACCTATTTTTACAACGGATTTGGGGCTTATGATGTGTATGAAGTATTTGTAACCAGCAATAAAGAAACCGAAAGCTAAATTTGGGTAAAAATGTAGTGACGACATTTTTATAAAAGTTTAAGTTCGAAGGTTTACAAAAATACTTCGTTGTTTTTAAGCAAAATGAACATTCTACTTTTGGTATTTTCAGGGATATTTAAGAGAAACTTAACAAGTCAAAGACGTTCCATAACGACAAAGTAGTTGGTGATTCTGCTGAGACGGACAGTTAGCGTTATCTTACGATTTGCAAGAAGGCTAAAATATTAATTCATGCTAATGTCAGCTTGTCAGCATGGCGAAAACGGCTAAACTAATAATAATCATACTGATGTTTTATAACTCAAATATTAAAAAAATAAAATTCAATATAATGAAATAAAGGACATAATCATACTGAAAAGGAAAACAGTCGGATTACGGTTTACTTCATGAAAAATTGTATCCTGATATTCAGGTGGGTTTTTTGTTAAATTCTGGCGATTATACCGCAAGACAGATCTCTTCCAAAAACTTTTATTTAAGTATACTATGTTATTACGTATAGCTAAGTAAATAAGTAGTTTAATGTAGGAAATGAGTAGGAACTTTTATATTTTTTCTGTTGTGTATCCAAACGGTAGCGTGACACTTTATCAATTTGATTTTGGAATAGTTGGAGATTTGTAATTTGTTTTATTTTTTGGCAGAACGAAGATGAGCCAAGACAGTTTTGTTTTTTACTTTACTTTTATATATTTTAAATAATATTTAAAATATATAAAAGTTAATAGTTTATCGATTTAAGTGCTGAATTTTATTTGCACCGTTATTATACCGTTCCCACATTAATTATCATTTTGCGGAAGGCAATACACGGACTTTTAATTCAGAAAAAAAATGTCAAATAAATTTCATACTGTTCGTCAGTCCCTGTTACTGAGAAAACACAATCAATCAGTGTGAGTTGTTAATTGAATGTTCTCAATAAAATTTCGTTCGCGAGTCTAATTTTTTATATCTAAATTTTTGATAATTTCAATATATAAAATAACCCATGCTTGAATAATTCATTCGTTTAAAAATGAGCGGACATATTAAACCACTTTGCTTGCGTTTGCGACGTACGATTTCTCCTTAAGCTTCAATGCACGTTCTTCGAATTTGGATACAGTATATTAATGGGCTTATGTTTATTGAAAAAATACGGCACACAGCTTATCTCGTTACGGAATTTTCGTCTTAGAACGAATATATTTTGCATATAACGTTATTAGATACGACTGAAATATGAGAGGAGAGTTAAATATACATATTATTATAATATAATAATATGGATAAAAATGACTTAGAAAGCTTCAATTTAGGGACTCCCAACCTCTACTATTACTAAATCGTTTATAATAATAATAACTAAAGTAATCTGCTTATTTAGTCGTTGTTGGAATTAAAGCATAAGATTACACGAATCAACTAATTAAGGGCGTTTTGGGGGACTGTCTTATGTAGGTAATTTTGACGTTCGAAAAGTGCTGATTCTCAGCCTAGTTTGAATAAACGACTTTTGAATTTTTGAAAGATTAACGCAATTTTACTTTCGTGTTACGTTACGGAATGTAATCAAAAGTTTAATTCTCCTTTTTTATATTACGTTACAATTTTGAGTACACTTTTAAGTGTGTCAACATCAACAACAACAAAAAATAACGATTCTTCGATTTCAAGTCATCCAATTCAGTTTGTATAATTGTTGTTTTTCTGGTATCGTTTAGTCGTCTTTCCTTATGTTTTATTGTATTGAAAGATACATGCGAACAATATCCTATTGTACGGCCTCATTTGATTTGGAGCCGATTGTGCGGGGAATGGTTATGAGAAATTATTTCAAAATACTCAAGGAAGCTGCAAACATTTTACCATTTCCTTGAGTCTGCCGTAAGTAGCAATTAAAAATATTTATTTTTCATTTATTCCTAAGTGAAATCGCTCGTAAAAAAAAGACTAATTTTACAAAGCAGGGCAAAGGTCTCGCTCTCCCTTTTCCACACAACTCTGTCTATTGCTAGTGTCGGCCAGTCCTTTCGGAAAAAGCCAGTAAAAAGTATAACTGAACGTATTCACGTGCCATTCACGTCTACAATTATTTTTGCTTCGGGTTCAGAGAAAACTTCAAAATTATTTGAAATATCTCTGATGAAATGCACCCTGTAGAGAGGCTTTGTTCCCCAAAAAAGCATATGAATAATGCCACGGTCACGGTTTGCGGTTGAAGTTAGACACCACTACTCTTTTATAAATAATCTGTTAATAAAATGAAATGCTTTGACACGCAAGATATTTGACAAACAAGTATTACATACTTAAATTATATATTACTCTGTAATTTGAAACTTATAAAGTTCTACCTACATAATAAGACACTAGAGGAAATAAAGTCACTTTCAATAAATTCCTGTTAAATATACATTACATTAAGGTAACCACTTTACAATTGGGTAATACTAACACCAGTATCAGGATAGAAGCATTCGTCAAGGTTTATTTGGAATAACAGGTGACACAATAAGATTTATCCAGTGGGGAGTCGCCTTTTGAGACAGCGCAGGGATAAAACTGCGTGAAAAGCTGAATTTACTTTTATGGGGATTTCGTCTTTGACCTTTACAATGATAGTGTAATATTAGAGTTCTCTGTTGATAATCATCGTCGTGTTTCAAAATAAAAGTTTTTTTCACAAAATAAGGTAACAAGCTTTTTTTAAGTATTGAAGTGTACCCACTAAAAGTTATTTCACGGTACTTCTCCGGTTCCACGGTCACGTCTTGGCAATTTTGATAAAAATCCGGAAAAGATTAAAGTCCGTACGTAGTTTCATCCTAGAAAATTGAGGATGTTACGCGGAATGCTTAAGGCGGTGGTAATTAAATGAGATTTTAATCAATAACGTTGTAAAGGAATACTCGACTATCCCGATCGGTTGCTAATCACATTAGACAGTCTGGACACTAGACACTTTGGACACTGCACGAGTTACAAATATTAACAAGATTAGCAGGATTATGGTGGTTAGTACCATTTCTCTAGGCTTTGGATAATCATTTGTCTATATAAGAGCAACTTTAATACTAGAACTAAGATGTTGTGGATAAGACGGTGTTTTTGGCAACCTTCACTTGTTCATAACATCACAGTTAGCAGGTTCTAATTGACGTATTTGTTAGTTATTAATATATTTTTATTAAGGAAATTATTGAACGCCGTCTTCTCTTGTCTTAGAGTTTAGGTCACTTGTGCGATGGTATTTTTTATAAATATTTCAATTATTCACAAATAAATTTACAAGTTTCAGGAAGTAAAATATTAATTAAAACTTTTCTAAACTCATCTAACTTGATAATGTAACAAATAATAATAATAATTGTGTGCTGTAAAATTCTGTAACAACTTTCTAGTATTAAAAAAACTTTTTAAAAGTTTGTGCTTAGTTATTGCTCTGTTATTAGTACTATAATAATTTTTTTCTTTAAGGAGTGACTATTTAAAGTTTATCTATGAAATGCCTTTTACTAAAATATTTAACAAACACTATATTTCCACCCCAGAATTATTATTTTCTGTGTTCAAATAATTTTTACAACTGCTAACAAAAATATCTTAGACCACATAAATATTTATGAGTGCACACAAAAGTTCGAAATCAATTCGGAAATAATCGTAAACATTAACATTCATATCGGATCTACTCGTCACATATAAAGTACGTGATATTTAACTCATAAAATTCCATGAATATTTTTCTGCACGATGGAGCAATGTGGTGGGACTTACCTGAGCTGTATCGGGACCGGGAACGTCGGATCGTCACTAGTGAATACTTCGAATCACGTTTTCGAAATGATGGCGCGCATTCAATAACAAAGTTTCAGGCATGCAGAGCTTATATAGCTGTCCGCCCCGCCCACCGCGCCGCCTTCGGGCGGGACGACCGCGCACTACAGCCTTCAAGCTTTTCACTTGACGCACCAACTTTTTCTTAACTTTTAAACGCCTGAAAATTTAGGCGTGAAAGGATTTTTGCGAGAAGTACCGCCGAGCGTGCGTGTTATTACTAACTTTTTTCCTAGACATTGTGTTATTTATGATTAATTAAGTTATTCAAAGCCTATCGTTTGTACGCACTTTCTGAGAATATTATTGAGTGTTTATATAAAGTTCAGCAGTAACTTATTTATTTTATGGAATACTAAGAAATGCTTCAGTTACCCTTTAAACTCTTGATATTATGTTAGTACAACGGTACTAACATAATATCAAGATTTTATTTAAAAATTAAACTTTCATAAAGATGAAAGTTTAATTTTTTTATAATAATAAAGTAATAAATGGAAGAAAAAATATTCTTTGTAAGTTACATTTTGATTAAAGTAGAGATGTTGAGGGAAAATAATACCAAACTAAATGGAGTTTCCTTTTCAATAAAAACATCAATTCCCCGATGGAGGTATACCGCCTTACCTAATCGTAATTGTAATAGAAAACAGTTCGAAAGCAACGGATTTTCCACAAAATCTCTTTCATACTAGCTATATTATTTTTAGATTTTCTGAAACTATAACATAACACCTGTATTCCCCGAAGGGTTAGGCAGAGGTGTACCTATAGTACACCCACATTTCGAAAGTTATGTTTAAGTCCCATGTAATAGGGGGCGAGCCTATTGCCATCAACCGGGCACAAATCCAGACTCCAGACTAAAACTGTACTTTTGAATAAACCTATTATAATAATCGGAAGAGTTTTGTTGGTATTAGGTGGTATTTTAGAGATTTAGAAAGGATTATTTTTGGAATGTATGTGAAGCCATGACTTTACAAATAATATGTAGGTACCATAAACAAAATCAGCATAATAGTGTGTAATGTCCTTGAACTCAGGCCTACTCTACTTTATGTGTGAGGAGCTTAATAGCTTATTAGTTGCCATATTTCTACTCTTCAGAAAGGGCTCTATGTTATTATAAGTACAGTCCGCCTACCCTTTTCCCAACTATGTTGGGGTCGGCTTCCAGTCTTACCGGATGTAGCTGAATACCAGTATTTTACATGGAGCGACTGCCTATCTGACCTCTACAAGACAAGTCAGACTTTCGGACTTCTGACGACTGTCAAAGATCCACAAATGACAGCCAGAACCAGCGGCTTAACGTGCGTATGTAAAGATGGTCACCCATCCACAGACCAACCCCGGCAAATATAGCTTAACCTGATTGATCGACCTGTCCGGCTGTTATTACTTAGCTACGAGCTCCTCCTCCTATGTTATTATAAGTACCTAATTATTAAATAGTAGATTATTCACTAAGGGGATAAAGCAGTGTCTTAATGTCATGGGCGCTATTTTGAATCCCGAACACAACGAAGGATTCTAGGGCTGGAGCGTAGTGAGGGAGACACTAGAATCATGAATGCAGTGAGGGATTCAAACTCGCCCAAGACGAAGACACCTTTATCCCCGAGGAGAATATTCTACTTTATAAAAACGAATTCGATTCTAGCAGTTTGTTAAAAAAAAAAATGCACCAGCGGATTATAATTAAATTCAATACAATATTGGCAGTGAATAGAGTGTCACTAGCGGCACTCTATCCCCATCGTATAAAGTGCCGCTACCGACACTTTATTAACACCGCCTCGGCCCGGCTAAAGTGCCGTAAGCATTGCATTGTCATTGTCACTGTTACTAAGTCACGTCACTTGGTATTTTGTTTGATTGTTGAGGTTAGACCGCTGTAAAATATCACATTCCCAAAACATTACATTCTCTTGTGCCTAAACCGACACTGGCACTCGCCGGCCGCTGTGCGTTGTGGTCACAGTTCTAACTTAACCTACCTTTCAGCCATTTTCATTTGCTAAGCCAAGGGATTATAGCACTTAAGTTTAGCCGGCTATAGAGGAAAGCAACAATAATAATAATCATAGAAACACCATTGAAAATTGAGTTGAAACGTGAGTTTTAAATCGTGTGAGTAAATAATGAGTTGTTAGGTGCTCCTCATGGAGGTAACCTCTATCAATACAATCAAAATTCAGATGTTACCCTAGTGTGAATCAATTTAATCAATTTTCTAAAGTCTGAACGTCTTTTTACTTATTTTATGGTATCTTACAAAGTTGTCTTATGTCATTTACAACACGATGTTACGTATGATAATGCAAAACATAAAAATTAATAAATGCACAGACCGCACAGTTTAGTACGCCACCATTAAATTTGTATGAACTCTTATTGTACTTTTAGAACGTCACAGTGGCTTACATTGTCGTATATTAATTTGCGAAGAATTTGTCTTATGTCAAAGCTGTTTTGTTTATAATTTTGTTTTTCATTTCAATTAATATTTTAATTTTATATAATTTACGAATTTTGCTTTGTTTTATAGGAATTTCGTGTACACCTGTAATTACTTACTTGGTATAAATGTTACGGCTAAAGACGGGTGTGGAAATAAACTTAACATTAGCCGGCTAAACTTGAGTTTATTTTTGATGAGAGGCTAATTAATGTTAATTTGTTTCATCTTTAGCCGGCTAAACTTAAGTGTAGCCGTAGTCCATAACCCCTTAGCTAAAAATGAAGTAGCAAATGAAAATGGCTGAAAGGTAGGTTAGGTTAGAACTTTTAGCACACAACAGACGAGCCGAGCGAGCGAAGCGAGCGGTGCCGCGGTATCGGCCAGCGAGTGGCAGGGTAAGTTTAGGCACAAGCATGTAATGTTTCGGGAATGTGGTGTTTTACCTTTCAGCCATTTTCAAATAAAGATGCAAAAATATGAAATCGTACATACATACATAACATCACGCCTGTATTCCCCCCGAAGGGTTAGGCAGAGGTGTACCTATAGTACACCCACATTTCGTCAGTTATGTTTAAGTCCCATGTAATAGGGGGCGAGCCTTTTGCCATCAACCGCACAAATCCAGAGTAATATGCCAGGCCAGGCTGCTACTCAAAAATTCAAAGTCAAAGTTAAATAATTTATTTCAATTAGGCACATAAAAGCTACTTTTGAACGTCAAAGATTTACAAAAAAATAATTAGAATTGATTCTAGTCGCCCCTTCCAAAATGTAATTTTCGTATGGAGAAGAATGGGCAAGAAACTCCACCGTTACTCTTTTAAAATGGTTTTACAATATTTTGTATACATTAATTATATAATTATATGTGAAGACGATTGCAGATGGAAAATCCAAATAACACTTTTATCGACCCGGGAATCGAACCCAGGACCTCATGCTTAGCACTTAGCAGTAGTGTTTGCGACCACTAGACCAATGAAAGATGAAATCATTTATCGAAAATGCACAATATCTGCATGGCAGAAATGGCATGGCCATATCTGTTATGGCAATATCTTTAGCCATAACATAAACATAAGAACCCATACCTGTTAACTTTTAATAGTTAATGCACAATGTATGTGCTATTGGCGTTCCTATTATAAATAATTAAATAGTTGTGAGGAAAATGTCACACGTCCACCTTTTAGTAGGTTAGTAATACTCGAGAAAACATGTAAGTACTTGAAATCAAACTCAGCAGAGTGAGTTAATAACATTCAGTTTCATTCTTCTCTCTCTTCGTTAAATCTCTGGTAAGAAGATTAGCTTGTCAGCAAAATTAGAGCTGCGGACGTCACTCGTCTAATCTTCTTTAATGCATCATTGGTTACACTAGTATAATGGAACTGTTGACTAATACTTATATATGTGTAACTATTTATAATCTGATTTATAATTTGCTAGACTAAAATGACATTTGGTGTCGACATAAAAATAACCAAGGACCACTGAATCATTCTCTGCAGGACCTTCACTCTTGTCGTGTTGTCTCTGTAATAATAATTATGTATGGTATTATTTTTTTAAAAAAAGGTCAATCGCAGCTGTCATTTTAGCCTAGCAAATAAAAATTTGAGTTTAGGTTATAATGTATATTCTTTATTGTACCTATATGTCAGGGAAATTAGTAGGTATATAGTGTGTTTGTTTGTAACTTTGTATGTAGGGGGTAATCTCCGGAACTACCAGTTAGATATGAAAAAAATATCGATTGGATAGCCCAATTCTTGAGGTTTATAGACGGACGAAGTCGCGGGCAGAAGCTAGTTATTAGTTTATAAGATTGACACACTACGTCAATTTGCCATGTTTTGAGTGAGCCATTTAATTAAACTGTCAAATAATGACAGTTGTGAATTAATTATACGGACAATTTAAGTTTGGTAGTCATTTTGATGAACAATTAATTTTCCTGACTTTACCTCCACTGGCTAGACCTAGTCCACGAAGAAATTCGGGAAATATTCCTATCATTGTCATATTTCCATAACAAAACCCAGTCTATGAGTGGATATGGCTCTTCAACACATGTTCAAATTCATTTGACCTAAGGAACTCAATCTACAGGTGTCGGTTCAAGCCGAGGTGGGCTTCACAACATGTTCTCGACACTCAGAACTTTGTGGTACTTAATTGCCACGTCGCGATTGCATATATTATAATCTTTGGGACCGTATTTTCACTAAGATACTGGTATATTCTTGCTGATGATTCTTGGATTCTTCTTAGCGGAATAGGTTGCTAAATATATCTATCTAGGTCTATTGTATTTTATAATTTATTTCCGCCTTAATCAATTAACGATTTTAACACGATTTAAACAAAAATATAGAATAGTGCCGTCATGAAAATTGATAAGTTCCGTAAGTAATAAAATACGTAAGTTCAACGTAAAGATTCTACGTCATAACTCTATTGTGTTCTATATATGTATATCAAAGGGATGGGTTTTACTCGTATTCTTGTTTGACATTTCAAATTTTAATACTTAAATTGTATAATTGTTTACAATAAAAGGCTGTACAAACAAACATCCCACACGTCGATGGAAAACTGTTGGGAATCGCTTTTCCCCCGAGCCATTAATTACGTCATGACACTCATACAGCCATCGATCATTTAGAACCACTTGAAAACAATAATTACACACTGTGTTTACATTAAAAGCAATTAAAAACGATTTTTGTTTGACGTACCTACTCCAATTTCACAAATATACGATGCCCATTATGGATATGTGTTCAGCGGTGAACGTGAATGAACTCATAGATAGTTAAACTATTGTTTAGGGGTGCCTTGTTTGTAACAAACTTTCGGGTAACTACCCAGTAACCCAGTGAGTACCTTGTAGGTACTGTTTAACGGTAGTGAAATTAATATAAATTTATAAAACTTTAAATGGTTTTTAGAAGTTAGAAATCTTTTTATTGTTTTATCATAAGTACTTAGCGTTGATTAATAGCTCATTTTGACAAGGGGATGGGTTAGTTTTAGTATCAAAATAAGTATACAAGTAAATGGCGTAAGTGGCTCCATCTATAATTGTAATCTGATTCTTAATAAAGTATATTTAGCCTGGAGTAAGCACACAATCGAGTTTCATTAAAAAGTCAAGCAAAAGAAAAGATAAAAGCTTAATAAAGATTAAGAATTTTACTTTGTATTGGCATCCTAATTTACGATTTCCTATCTTGTCTTTCTAGATCAATGTCAATTGTCCAGTAAAACCATTCCTAAAATCTCGAAGAGAAAGTCCTTTTATTTCTTACTTCTCGCGTCTTCATACTAAGCCATGAGCCATCCAATCAGGAGTACCGTGTGACCTACAGAAAAAGTACTTTGGGACACTCGTAAGTGACGATAGAATTGCCAATGAAAATAAAACACGAAAACTTTGCAACGTTTTTTGATAAAGCTGTATTTGAAGATACACTCTCTGAAAGTAAACTTTATTTTGAAAAGAATAAGGTTCTTTTTAAGACGGAAGCCTATCTTACGTAGTTTATCTTTCATAACAGATGAATGAACCCTCACGCAGTAGAAGAATATGTAAAATTTTCCTATTCTCAGTCGGTTCTTGGAGTAAACTCCTATCGACTGATATTGTTTTCCAACGATGTTTTCCACATTATAAAATCTTAGAGATGTTTTATTTTAACATGTCATGAAACATTTATAACTTATACAGCTCCTCTCAGGAATATTGCCTGTAAATTGTATAAGTAGCCTACACATGGACTCTTTCAATAAAGTTTGTTTAAGTGCAAATTGTAGCGTCTTTGTACCAGTTCTGTTATCACAACAAAACGGTTTTTCGCTATCAAATGCAAGCGATTTAGGTTGTTTACTTACCTGGTAATCGAAACCAGCTATCTAATTACGCAACACATTTTCGTAAACGATTCCGACCACGGATATCTATGATTCCGACTAATCTGTTTCATTTTGACAGTTCAACAACATTCATTGCGTTATTTAGGTACGTTGTTGAGCAGATTTAATTTTCGAACTTTTGAAGCAATTGTGTAGCAATCTGTTTCAAAACGATTCAGATTCTGATTGATCGTGTATTACGTAATTAGGGTACTGGACCTCATGCTCAGTATTAGCGTTTGCGACCACAAGACGTACATATACGTATTTACAAAACTATAATAATAGCTAAGGACATGCTTATGAAAGACGTAGGTATAGAATCGTATACCATTCTCCCGAATACAAGAAATTCAAATTCAAGAGTTGGTCTTTCTTTGATCCTTTTAGATTCCTCATAATTCTCGAGTAATATTGCGTGGGCCAGTTTGTTGGAATAATCATGGAAATTTGGGGCAAACCCACTCGCTCATATTGAATTCTTTGTAATTCCATAATTCTATGGAATATTGTGTTGGTTCATATTTTTTAAACTAATGTGGTGGTTAAATTGGTAATGAAAAATAATTTATTTCATTGAAGTTTTTTAACTAAGTTTTCAGAGAACTTCAATACTTAATTAAAATGATTCAATACTTCAATAATAATACGTAGAGCAGTGGTAGCCCAATGGTAACGGCCCAGACTTACGAGTTGAGGTAGTGGGTTCGAACCCAAGCAGGCCATTTACTTTCTGTAAATATTTTCATCACCGCTGCTGTCAAAACGGTTAAGGACAACATCGTGAGGAAATCGGCATGTCCTAGAACCAAAAATTCGAAATGTGACATCTATCTACCAACCCGCACTTGCCTGCGTGGTGGATTACGGCCCACTTCCTCTCACCGGGAGGAAGCTAGCAGTTAACATTAGGCTGATTATGCTAGAATTCTAGACAGCAGCAACCCATGTTTGCTGGACTACTAATAGATACAAGACAAACAAGTGGGTCGAAACTAGTCCATCATCATTAACAATTGTATCATTATGACCGTGAAATATGTACCTATCCATGCTAAACTATTTTACTTACTTACAAATCAGTCTGGTCATAAAACAAGCCTCTTAATGGGCACTTTCCCTGAAGCCATAAAAGGGGACACATTAAAGTTATACCTTACAGATTTGACGTGCCAAAATTATTGCAGTAATCCATTACTCTTTCCCTAAACAATATAAGGATTGGAACTCGATTAAAGCCATCAATGGACTTAGAAAAGATCGATGCTGTAATGAAAAGTGAGGCAATGAGTAATATTTTGGCCATTAAATATTAATATCTCACATGGGAGGTTAATGTGTCTGTCTGCAGGCGGGTTATAAATATACATTAAAACAAATATTTGGTCAACTTACTAATGAGCTTGAATTAATTTTTCTACCTTATATACGTATTTATGTAGGTACTTATAACAGATATTATGTAGCTATAACAGAGATTGTAACTTCCATTGTAAGTCCATTCGGTCACACCATATTATAGGGTCAAAAGCAATTTATTATAAATAGTACCTAATACAGTTGCATACAATACTTTATCTACAACCATGATATGAATCCTCTATAAAAGGTTCTGAAACCATAGGGTGCTTGGCTGCATTAGAAATATCTGGTGGTGTGTTATCAAAGCTTGTATCACTCAGCAATTTATTATAAATAGTACCTAATACAGTTGCATACAATACTTTATCTACAACCATGATATGAATCCTCTATAAAAGGTTCTGAAACCATAGGGTGCTTGGCTGCATTAGAAATATCTGGTGGTGTGTTATCAAAGCTTGTATCACTCATTTTTGTAAAAAACAAACGCGCGTGCATGACATTGTTCTTTTTTTTTAATTCATAGAGATACCATGAATTGAGTAGTGAGAATGTGGCTGTTTGATAAGTACGGAAGGGATCGAAAAAGCAAAGAAGTTGCTTAATGTAGTACAACACTCGTTTGGATGATACTAAGTATTATGTTTACTGGTTGTTTTAATGTTGGCAATAAGCTAACTGTTTCAGAAACTTTTATATAGGATTTATAGCATGGGTGTAGATAAAAGAATTTAGGGCACAATCGTTTCAGTTAAAAGACATGACTTTATAGGTTTCCATTTTGATAAAATTTAAAATAGCACACATTACAGAACCTGCATAAAACAAGAGTACCATAATATTGAATACAAAGCTACACTGATGCAGTGATAACCCACAAAAGTTGCGCGTCACCCAATAGGTTATAAACTCCGGAGCCGGCGGACGGGATCGATGGAGAATAATAAGCGGACAAAGGTCTTCTATTAATAGGCCTGCTGAGGGCTGCTGCATCAGACATTAGAAACATTGGAAAGAACTGATGCTAATCTATACTTAATTGTAAAAAGTCGCTATTCTTGCCTCTCTGTATGCGTTTGTTTTTCTAAACTACGCAACGGATTTCGATGAGATTTTCCCCATGATTTTCAGAATTTATTCCGGAATGTTTATAACATAACATCACACCGTAATCCCCGAAAGGTTAGGCAGATGTATGTCTATGGTACACCCACATTTCGCCAGTTATGTATAAGTCCCATGTCATAAGGGGCGAGCCTATTGTTATGAACCGGGCTCAAATCCAGACTCTACTCTACTCGACTATATAATTTTTTATTTTTTTTTACTTGCAATCAGTCCTCGACCTTTAATCAGATTGTTTGTGTCGTCACTGGCAGTTCAAGATTGTTCACATCCTGCGATGCGTCATCTCATTATTAGATATTTTATTATTAGTGTTGGTTAGATTGACGCTATTCGTTCTCTTTTAAGTATGTAAAGGGTAAAGTCTGAGGATTTCAGAAGTGTCACAGCGAATCTTTCCTTATAATTACTGCAAGACCTTTCTACAACCTCCTTGATAATTGGTATTTGTAGGTACCCATGTACTTTAATTATTTTTGTGAACCAAGGTACACGATTTAAGGTTTTTAGTGCTTTATTTTGGAAGTGCTGTATTATCTCAATATTTATGTGGCTTGCCGATCCTCAGAGCTCTATGCCATATATCCAAACAATAGTTTAAGGATTCATTTGTAGATGAAAATTTTATTTTCTAAACTTAGTGATGACTGTCTGCCTATAAGCCAGTGAATGTGTCTTAGTTTTATGTTAGGTTGATCCCTTTGATCTTTATATGTTCACGCCATGTAAGTCTTCTGTCGATGTGCACACCTAGGTATTTAACAGTACTTTCCTCTAGCAGAACGTCTTCACCAAGTTTCACTTGTACAGTCCGCTCTTATTCGGGCGAACGTAATATGGACAGACTTAGCAGCACTAGCCTGGATTCTCCACTTTTTCAGCTATGATCCAATTTTATCTAGGTCTTCTTGAAGTTTCGTGGATGCTCTAATCTGGTCTTTATCGCAGGATAGAAATGCGTTAATATCTGCATAGATTGCAGTAACAATTAGTGTAGACTGTATAGTACAGAGCCCAGCACAGAACTCTGGGGCACTCCAGTTTCTATGGGATAGAATGAAGATAGGCAGTCTTCAGATTTAACTTGAAACTCTCGGTCCTCCAAGTAAGACTTCAGCAGCATGTATGCGGTGTGTGGTAAGCAAATTTTTAGTTTACTCAGGAGGCCCTTATGCCATACTCGGTCGAATGCTTCTTGTGTGTCAAGAAAAGCAGGTGAACAGTACTCCTTTCTTTCCAAGGATTGTCGTATGTGTGAACCATTCTGTGTATTTGTTCTGTCGTTCCATGATGTGCTGCAAAACCAAATTGATGCTCCGGGATTGTCATTTGTTCCTCGAGTATACGTAACAGTCGTTGTAGCAAAAACCGGAACCGGACAGGGAAATGATGACGATTGATTATAAAACAAGAACAACTAGGAAAACCGAAGACCAAGGAGACGTTACAGGTGTGTAATGTTGCTGAGAACTGTGATTACTGTGAAGATCGGTACTGTGGCTTTTTATTCTAACGGTCTTAGTAGTATGTGCTCATTAGAAAAAGCGTTTATTTAAACAACCCGTTAAAAGTGTATACGATACGGAAGGTGCTGAAATAATTAAAATTAGCTGCGATGAAATCTGCTGTCTGGCGACCCTAACCGCGATGCATCCGACCGATGCTTCCTAGATCAATCTGTGCAACACCTGCTCCATATCGCTAATTTAATCCGAGTACTTAATGACTGGTGCATTGTAAGTAATTTGATTTTTTTTTACGTATTGAAAGAAATCCTTCTTTAGAACTCTCGTATGAATACGGGTATTTTAGTATTCAGATTCAGTGATGTAATCGGTTTAGAAAAAATACCTAGTGAAGTCGTGTTATGTATCCCGTAGTTACATACCGCGTGTGCATTTAACAGTCGCGACTAGAATGAACAAAAACAGAGTGAAAGGTAATTAACGGAGAGTGTGAAAGAAAGTTAACTATGTGACAGCTCATAAGGCCGGTGAGGAGGGCGATTATGGTAAGTCATTATTTAATATTTGCTAGACAGTAGGTATACTTATTTTTAGTGCATCACCAAACACGTGTGGCCTGTTACTAAATTTAGTGCAATGCTAGTAAGGTTATATACAAGCTGTCAGGGACATCGACGCGAGGCCTGTTACCATGGATTCAGTACCCCCTGCGTTGAAATTTTTCATTATTTTTTTGAAGTTATTAAAAAATAAATCTGCTGTTTCATAGAAAAGTGCAATACCTACGCGGTCAAAATGTATGGAACAGCTGTTTAAAAAAAAATAACCAACGAAAAATTTCTTCGCATCGATGTACCTGCTGGTAAATAAATGATATACAGGGGTATATCATTTATTTACCAGCAGGTAATGTTACCTTATTTACGTAACGTATTGAACTCAAAATGGACAATAAACACCCTGGAACGTGTACAGCGTAAATACATGTGTATGCCCGCCAAATGTTACCACTATCATACGCGTTGCATTGCCACCGCAAGTCGTAAGTAACTATCAAATAACTACGAAAACTCACATAGTTTTCACTTTTGACTGTCTCAGATCATTCGTGCACATCTATAAAAATATTAGGTACGGTACCTTTACCTACGAAATCAAAATACTGATTTCAATCATTTGTAGAACCGATCCTGGGTATACACACTATTACACTTAGAAAGTACTGAAACAATATATTAGGGTCAATTTAAATTAACTAGCGAAATTCCGCTCACGTCATGGGTATCGATAACTAAACACAATAAAATAAAAATATATGACGTTTTTTTTTGGGGCCTTCGGCGGGTTATAGTGATGTTACCTTGAAGTTTAAGTTGAGAAAATTTTTTTTTTTTTTGTTATATCATGTTTAAATATCGAACCCATCACGTCTGTGAATTTTAGAAAAGATTTTTTAAACTATTAATTTATTTTCATTAAAAAGTACAATAATTTATATACAGACTTAAAATAATAGTAATAATATGTACCAGTATATAAAAAAAGGGGGGGAACAATTATCTTCTTCTTCTTTGTCGGTGCACTCTTGACAGAGCGGTCGTGGTCATCACGCTGCAGTGAGATTTCGGACAGCCGTGATTTGCCTTACGGTGCGACGCCATCGTTCTCTGTCGGCTGTACCATGCGTGCATTCGTGTAATGGGCAGCCCACTGCGGATTTTATCTGGTCGGTCCATCGCATGGGCGATCTGCCTCGTGCTCTTGTTCCTTCGACCTTTCCCTGCACTACAAGACGTTCTATGTAATCGTTTCCCCGTCGTGACACATGCCCAAAGAAATGGAGTATTCGAGCCTGTACTGTGGCCGATAGACGCTGCTTGATGCCGAGTTCTTGGAGTATAGATGTGTTGGTGCGAAATTCTGTCCACGACACTCCAAGCATACAATTATAGGGCATCAAAAAATTTTTTAAACTGATATTTCAAGGAATATACACTAACTGCGGTTGATGACCCCAAAAAAACTCATCAAATTTATTTATTTTTTGTTTTATCATGTTTAGATATCGACACTCATCACGTCTGCGGAGTTTCGCTAGCTAATTTAATTTGACCCTGTATGTAATTAGCCATTCAAGTATTTAAAACTTGAGAAAGATTATTAACTTTAATTATTTATTGTTGCGTTTTTATTATAAGTACCTAGAAGAATACTAAAATGTGTTTATTTTGTACAGATAAAATGATGGTATTACGAAACTATGGTATAACGTGTTCTAAGTCCCACATTCAGTTTCATAGTAGTAGATATTTTCATAATATATATGGGAACAAATTGTACACACGTGCCCTCTGCGATATGAGTGTCGACAATCGACACATGCTTATTTGCATTCAACGCGTACCTACACACCATAGCATTAGCGTTAGCAACGTCAGAATTACATTCGTCTTTAATATAAAAACGCGTTACAGAAAAATGAGAGCGTCCTACTCGCTAACAGGATTCACTTTATGATATGTAGGTAATTTGTACTCTCGCTTCTTCAATTTTCCCCCTCGATATTTTTAAAAATACCTGACATCAAGAAACATTAACCGGTGTGTTTTATGATACATTTACCTTGTTTTTTAATGGCTTCCGTGCTCAATGGACTGTAGAATTTAGCTCCAGTTTTAAGCTAATAAAAGATAAAAGCGCATTATTGACTTGATTTCTATGAACAGTTTTTTGTTAGAGCTTTCCTTACTTAGGATATGGAATTGTATTATCTATGTATATTCATGATTTATGTAGTTAATTACAATAAAGCAGAGTTCCCCCTCATAAATAAATTCCCGCAGCATCTCCTTAGCGAAATTCGACACAATCTTAAGGTGTAATTCTCAAATGAAAGATTTTTGAAATATTCCGTTTGCATTAATTTACACAGCCACCGCTCTTTATAGAAGCTTTCTAATTAAAACAATGATTTTAATTAGATAAAGTAAATTTCATTGCAAACAATCCAGTTGGACCAAGAGAAACGTCTGTCTTCAACACCAAAATAAATTAACACTGAAAGTAGTAGCTATCTAATCTCTTGTGGCCTCGGGGGGGAGAATAAAATAAACGAAAAACTGAGAACCTCTCTTAAGTTATACGTAGGTACCTAGATATTAAATCGTAGGTAGGTATATTACCTATACAGTTCATTGCAGGTATAATGTCTGTATTTATAATGCGTTCTATACACTGACATATTATGTTTGGTCAGGCATGGTCCGGACGTCTGGCGAAGGATCGAAGACCAAGTTGAGGTAGCACACAAATCACACATGCCTTAGCCTTGGTAATGTAACCACGAACGTAATGCCTTGTTTGTCGTGTTGCATGAACTCGAAATTCTTGATTGCTCATTTAGTAGGTACCACAAGCCCTTTTTTAACCGACTTCCCCAAAAGGAGGAGGTTCTCAATTCGGTTGTATTTTTTTTTTTAATGTTTGTTACCTCAGAACTCCGTCATTTATGAACCGATTTGTAAAATTCTTTTTTATTTGAAAGGATATACTTCCTGATTGGTCCCATTTTTATCAAAATTCAGTTCTGATGACGGAATCCATGACAAATTGAGGGAACTCCTCAAATATTATAGGCATACACATAGCGATTTAGGTATTTTCAGCAACAAGTTAAGCATTTGCATTCAGATAGTATCATTTGGTGAAGTGGAACTGATGAAGAATTCCACAGATGGCCACCGGAACTTCTCAATGATAAGTATTTCACGGGTGGCGTCATTTATGAACCGATTTAGAAAAATATTTTCTTTTTTGAAAGGTATATTATACTTCCAGATTGGTCCCATTTTTATCGAAATTCAGTTCTGATGATGGAATCCATGACGACTTGAGGGAACTCCTCAAAAAAAGGAGGATGTTTCTCAATTCGACGGTATATTGTGTGTTCACGGATATCTTCGTCGTTTATGAACCATGAAGTCGATCTGATGATGGAGCCGAAAGATAGTCGAGTGAACTCCTCAACGATTTACAGATTGCTGTAAATCGTTGAGGAGTTCCCTCGACTATCTTCTCGAAAAATTAATGAAGCCCAAACACCAGGTAATTGTACCTGGTGTTTGGGCTTCATTAATTTTTATTGATGAGAACGTTACACCTAGATGGGTTGTGACTGTCATTAGGGGTCTGATGATGAAGACGAAGGACAGTCAAGGGAACTCCTCAACGTTTTACAGTACCTACCTTGTGTATGGACTTATTTTATGGATGATAAGATGATAACTTCCTATTACTGTTAATTGCGTAGCTGGTAGTGGTATTCGAATTTGTATGGGGTAGGTACCACAACTAAAAAGCGAAAAATAAAAACTTTTAACAAAAAAAAAACAACCAAGTTCCAAAAAAAAACACTACAAACTGAAAAATAACTTTAATTATTTTTCAGTTTGTAGTGTTTTTTTTTTGGAAGTCGCTTGTTTTTTTTTTTTGTTAAAAGGTTTTTATAATCTGAGATTGTTTAGGTACTGTTTACAAGTATCTGCTAGGAAATTAATTATGTAAATAGGAGAGGAACTTTTAGCGAACGGTACCAAAATGCCAATCACATAAAAATAGCTTATTCAGGCGAAACATTTTAAAAGAGAATTATAAAGAATTTCCAAATGGGTAGAAGTAGGTAAATAGCAATGACCTATTTATCATGATAAAGGTCAGTTGAGCAACCAACGAAATGAAATAGTTATACCTACAGGGTGGAATTTTTGAACCTCAACTGGAGGGAAAGTACCTACTCTAAATACTGGAGATAGCAAATTTTACTCAAAGGAAATACCTATTTCTTTATTTTTTTAAAGAAACAAATCTGCATTCAAAGATTTTCGAAAACTCGCTTGCCACAATCGCGAATCGAACCGAATCCGAAAAAATATGACCCTGTACTTTTATGGCATCAATCGATAGGGTCAATCATAAGAAACAAACTCTAACAATCATGTTAAATTAAATAAAAGGAAAACCATTTCAACCACTTTCTAGATTACATTAGATTACATTTGTTAACATTAAGGCTGTCTGTCCACTGGAGCGGAGAGGAGAGGAGAGGAGCGGAGATGTGCCATTATTAACCAATCAAGTCTAAACTCAGGGGCGGAGTCAAGATTCTATTGGTTAATATTGGCACATCTCCGCTCCTCTTTTCTCCTCTCCGCTCCAGTGGACAGGCAGCCTTAACGTCCTAAAAATAAAACAAGAAAATATTTATATGGTCTAGAGTTCTCTAAATTTCAAGTTCCAACGTAAAAGTGCAGGACTATAATAAAATTCTTCGTGTAAGTAGTTATGACCAAGTTTCTCTCAGTTTCTTTTCTGCAACGACGCAATTAATGAATGTTTTCTTTTCCTTTGTTGGTTACCGTTGTATCCCAGTCACCTGAAGATGTAATCAGTGTTTCTTTCAGGTACTACCCCCTAGTAGCCTTACTGCCCCCCCGGGGCGTTAATAGCAATAGGTTGCCGCTCAATCACTTTCGCGCGTCTTCAGCAGATTTACGTATATTCGCGACGAATATCCCTACAATTTATTGGTGGTGTGAGAAGAAAGCTATCAGAAAAGGCAAATAAAGAAGTTCTTTACATACACTGTAAAGCACCTATACTCTGGCAGCAGCTTCCTGCAGAAATAAAAATAAAAAGGTTAAGAGGGTTTTTCATGTTTTAAAAGTCTTAGACAAGCTGTTTAGCACATTCCCTTAAAAATGAAAATATTCTACATGAAATTCAAGCAGTGATTAACGATCTCTTTCTTAAGATTGCAGAATGTATTGAAGTAATATGGTTATCACACTACAGGATAGTAAATGCGGTTTTTAGGACCCTTAAGTCAATTATAATGGCTTGTGAACATATTCACAAAGAAGGCGCAGATCTTGCATCACTGGCAATAAGAAATGAGAGTTTCATCGTCACCTGTCACGTAATGAATGAACTTCTCAGTGCTCTTTCTTACCTCAACAATGCTTTGCAAAAGAAAGACTTGTGTCTTGCCAGAGTAATTCCTCTAATTACCACACAAAATTACACTTGCAGGATATTTCAAAGCAGTGCGAAGATGTCAATAGCCCTCTGCAAATAAAAGTTCAGCTCGAAATAGAGAAATTTAAATCTGAAGTGATGATGAAAATGCAACTGAAACATTTAAAGGGATTAAGATGTATTGTGAAAGCGTAATTAATGATATAGAAGATAGATTTAACGATAAATCAATTGATATCATGACATTTCCAAGTAGTTTTGAGAACCTTCAAGACACAGAAGTAAGAAAGTTTTGTGACGAATTACCTACGCTTAATGCGGAAAATGTGATAGCAGACCTTAAAAAAATTAAATGTTACAACAAGTCAATGCTAGAAAGCGGAATGTACAAGGAGACAGGTGAAAATCCAATCGCAAAAATCTTAGAAGCAGACTTGGGGTACTGCGAATTACAAAAACTTTGTGAAATCCTTCTTGTCATTCCCGTAACCACTGCCTCCGTCGTAAGATCGTTTAGTACATGAACAGAATACTAAATAAGGCAAGAAACAGAATGCTACCTGAAAGCTGAAACTACACAATGCATCAAGCATTATATGATGATTAGCATCGAGGGACCAGAGACTCCAAAAAAAGAATATCTAGAAAAAGTTGTTGATTTGTACGCAAGAAAAAAGCCACGAGGAATAAGATTTTTGTAAAGAATATTATTCTTCGTGGCTTTTTACCATGTTATTTTGATAATTTTGGTTCAGCTTATAGCATCTTTTATTCATAATAATTGGAATTGATTTTAAATTTTACTTTGTTTCCTTTATTTACTCCGTCCCCCCAGATCTCTTAACCGCCGCCCGGAGAATTTTGCCTGAAAGAAACACTGGATGTAATGAATGAAAATTCCTTGGAACTGTGTTTTAAGTTAAAGTAGTTTCCTTCTCGTTCCCTTCGTTCTCGTTTACCTCCTTTTCTCGTTATTCTAATGCTCACTAGCGCTACTACTGCATAGCGTAGATTCGATTCCCCGGTCAGAAAAAGATTTATTAAGATTTTTCCGTACGAATTTGCCAGCCCATTATGGAGTTGTGCCCGATCATTGGCAATAGTCCAATATCATGGGAAATATATGGCCCTAGCTAAGGCTGCCTGTCCACTGGTGCGGAGAGGCGAGGAGAGGAGCGGAGATGTGCCAATTTTAACCAATAGAATCTAAACTCCGCTCCAGAGTTGCGATTCTATTGGTTGTTTTGTTGGTATATTGACACATCTCCGCTCCTCTCCTCTCCTCACCGCTCCAGTGGACAGACAGCCTAACTGGCGAAATGTACTTAACTACAACTACACCTCCCTTCGGTATTGACCATAGATATATATTTCTATGATATTGACCAAAGGGCTTGCATTCACATGCGTGATGTAGGTAATGTTATGTTACTCGCATCCACGTTCATAAAGTCACATAATGTGCACTCATTATTTACAGCGACTGAAGCTGCAATTTTAAAACTTGAAGTAGGACTCCCCAATTATTCGTAATTGCGAAGCCAAGCAAGCTCCGGATCCTCAAAATATTAGTACCTATTAGTAATATTACCTCAATCTCACTCAATCTTAATTAATGACTTAACAAAGTGCTATATTAAAGTTACGTATAGTAGCGCAAAGTAATCGACATGAAACTAACACGACTACACGAGCAGGATTTCAACTCCCATTAAAACAAACTCATATTTGTATAAAGTCTATGAATGTTCGTTGCATACTCCTGTGGTAAGACACCCGGATTAAATTAAGATTGGAGTTTGCATGCAAGTGTTCCCTGTACTAGGGTTACCATCCAACCGGAATTTTACGGAATTGTCCGGCGTTTTGCCAAACGTCCAGACTTTGTCAGGGCCTTACCCACGTTAGGAGAAAAATTTCATCAAATCAAATGAAAAGTAAATCTAAAATATTATCTCTTTGTAAATGTCCAGCATTTTGTCAGCAGTTTTAATTTTCAACATAACACAACACAACCCTGCACGTGATCTTCGTGTCGATTATTAAATTTTCGTAATATACAGGAAATTAAAAAATTAAGAGCGAAAACTTAAACACATGACTTTACTCATCATTATGAACAACTTTTAGGTACTATGGGACCAAACATGAAACCGCGAAAAAAAAACAGCTGTTCTCTACATTTTGACGAGTTATGCGAAGATACATAGATGTAGGGAACAGTTGTTTTTTTTCGCGATTTAGGTTTGGTCCCATAGTGAAAGTTGTTCATAATGATGAGTAAAGTCACGTGTTTAAGTTTGCGCATTAATTAATGTTTTTTCCTGTATGCAGTGTGTTATAAAAACCCTGTCCGATCCGAAAAGGGCACACAGGTGGGTACTACAATAGCATTACCAAAAAGTAGAACTTATTACATTATATATTTTTTTATAAACACGTTTTTAGTACCAAAATGATCCCAATTCTATTAAAAATTGGTAAATTTTCGACAGGGGTGATAAGTTATGACTTGTAGACACCAGATAAACGATGGCCGCCCGCGCGCCATGTAGCAAACTGGTAACTTTCCCCATTGAAAAAAATGCGGTGAATTTTTCAAATTCTTTTTACCAGAAAATTACCACTTAAATAGACTCTCAGGATGATTCTTAACAACACCCTTACGGATCAGACAGGGTTTTTGTTACACGCTGTATAAGCTTCGGGCAGAATTTTATTAAGATTCGGCGACAGCGTTAGCATTGGGCACGCAAAGTTCTTTCATGGTGCTGATGCATAGAGATGTGGGTGGCATCGTTTGAAATATGGCTCCAGTAACATTGTCGCTCATCAGAGTATCTGACTAATTTGGACCAGGTAGGTACAACTGGCTTCGAAGTCGGTTTAGAGATTTCCAGATGGATCATAGCAGTTGGTGGTCCGCTAGGAGCTTTTCTGCAGGCTCAACATAGTCAGTTGTCTGAGGATGCACGTGATTACGAGTACTTCCGATTTTACTGTTATTCCTGGTTATTCCCGCGCTAACTTTTCTAATTCCCCGACCTCTACACCAACACGTTCTAATGGAAATGTTTTGTTTTGCATTTTCTTTCTAAGCTCTAAGCCCGCTATATGAGTTTGTTTCTGAAATTTTATGTGACAGTGAAAGAATAATTTTGCATTATTCGTAACTAGTTTTGAAAAGAATCTCTATATTTTTTGCTGTTTATTATTTAGGAAAGTCGAAGAAAATGCAGGGTGGCAACGATGACTTTTCTTCGTTTTGTTTGTTTTATTTTTATTAAGTATCTACCTATATATAGTTTTAAAGTTTTCAACAATAGTCATACAATAACACATAAGTAGGTATTATCCAATAACCTAACCTAACAAGAACTAACCAAAGTTTGAGACATACCTAGGTAGGTAACTAGATACCTATCAAAACTCAGGATGGTTGAGATAGGGCTCCGTCCGTACCTAGGTGTAGGTACCTACCTTTTAATAGGCAATAAACTTACGAGGAGCTTGCACAATTCGCACCTACTATTTTTTTAATCTCACGCCTCTCATGGCGAGTTTTCAAAAGTGACGACATAAAGAAATCCCTTTTACCTATTAGGAAAGATTCAGCTGCTAGCTCCAGACATCGTTAACGACGTACCTACTCCCCTTCCATTGATAGACTTCTTACTTACGCCATAACTACCACACTAAATAATCTAACTTATGAACGGCATGGCAGTCGGAATACTCTATTGCATGTCTTTTGGGGATTAAATTGAATTAAGCAGATCTGACCGTTTCAATAAGAAGTTTCACAGGGTTTCCCTGGAATTGATAAAGGGCACAATAGCTCATAAATTATGAACTTATAGACCAGTAGGCCTACCTTTATTTTGTATAGCGGTAAATACAAACTACGGACCGAGGTACCGAGCCGCCTACCTTTTCTTTTTCCATGACTCATTCCTGGATTTACTGCCTCACTTTTCGGTAGCCGCCCGGAGTCTAGGTCAATACTATTTCATGGGACTGGTAGCCAGTGTAGCCGTACCACACGTAACGATATACTTAGTGGATACCATTAACTTACTAAGATGTGATTAAAATAACTGAAATCGCTAAAAAGAAATTAGCTGTTTCTTAGATTTTGACGAGATTTGCGAACATGTATGGATCTCCTGATTCGCCGATGATGACATCAACTGTTTTTTTTTTCACGATTTGACGTGGTTTTCCCCTAGTAGAAGTTGTTCATAATGATGAGTAAAACGGCCCTCCAAACCTCTTAAGGTTTTCAGTTATTTCAAATACCTTATGTATCTATCTACCTACTGTAGATGCTCTGCCTACACTTTTGAGGATTTAGGTGAGCTTCAGATCCCGTATTGTGGAAAGTAAAATAAACATACTTACTTATTTTTTATCGTAAACAAGACATAAAAGGCTGTAACTCCTATGACGTCATTCAATAAAACGTTTAGGTCTACTTACGCCCAAACCCTTCATCCGAACGTTCGATTCAAACAGTAATATAAGTTAAACGAGTATCTCCTAAATTTTAGCGTCCGTAAAGTGAAGATGTCATTACGCTGAAGACGTACGAAACATCACTTTGAATATCCGTTTTATTGTTTGAATATAAAGCCCTTTATTATTACTCTGTTTGATTGTAACACGTTTGAATCGAGTTTATGATGAAATTTTACATATTAATCATAGAGATAAAATTGAGTTAGCGGTGTTTTGAACTGGTTCATTAATCACATAGATACCTACACTACGTCAACGTCGACTGTGTGTAGGTATGTTATTAACTATTCAAATACTCATACTAATTAGGATAATTACAAAATTATAAGGTCACACGGGCTACTAAAAATTTGCTCGGATTTTAGAAGAGTATGGCTGCTACGGGAAACTTTGGTGAGACCTAAGCTAATATGGCAGAACCATACACGTCCTCTTATTATATGTTATCGTTATGAAAATTGTTTAGTCTGTGGTGAAAATATTGTAACGTATCTAACTGCTCAGTTTCAATTCAGTGACGCCCAATGATAGGTGTAACATACCTACTTACTACGCATATTTTGTTGGCGTATTCAGAATCGTACTTTAACAAACTTATTTTGTAAATATAGATTGGCCCAAAACCCTACGTCCTTACCGGACAATTTGCTTACACTATGTGACTTATTCCAGTGCAACCTTTTTTTCAATGGTGCCCACCATAGGTGCTCAATGTAAAGGGACGCCAGCTCTTTTTCAATAACTGCTGCGAAAACAGAGATTTATTGGTCGAAAGCTTCATTTTTGTATGCAGGCACTCTTTTTGTATACTTTATACCTATACCCATACATAAAATGATTTAATTCGAGGCCTTTTGGTGCGTCCCTACCTGATGTTTTGATTTGTGACTCAAATATTGCCCGATATTTGTTATAGCACTCTAAACTTTGATGAATTTGACATTTTTTGGCTATATCGCAGGCCATACATCAAATCACATTGGTAATGCCTATCAAAGAGTAGAATAAGTATGTATGGTGCGTATGTGGGCTTTCCAATAACCGTTGCTATTGACGGTTATAGAAATATGACGACATTTGGCATTTGTAAGTATGTTGTTTTTAGGAGATAGCGCTGCTGTCGAAGGAAAGTGACAAGGGATAACTGTTCGACATAAAAAGAAAACACTTTGATTCTGTATAACATATTTTATATTGAAAATGTTCTTACACAAGCTTGAACAAGACAAAACAAAGTCGAAATAAGTAAATTGTGCAACAGGCCATAATAACAAAGTTGACTTTAGATCTAATTAAACGTAGTTACGCATAAATGTTTCAACAAATAAACATAATATAAAAATTAAGAAAATTTTACATCTTGAAGCCACTGGTGAGGCTAGCGCACAACGGCGAAGCAAATATAAATATTTTGACTGTGCACTCAACCTAAGATAACTTAGTTTCCGTATAAACACTATTTTCAGTGTAACTAAAAACTTAAAACAATCATTAATAAAAAGTTAAAGAGCAAAGAAAATAGCTTTCTAAACATCGATCATAACTCCATAAGGCACTGTTATGGAAAGCCTCCGCCATGTAAGCCGTCCCGGCGCTGCTTTGCTATCATTTAACCAATAATGTAATGTATAAAAAAACAACTCTTTGAACGTAATGTTTGTACTATCCGGCTTCGATAAGAAAACTTGATACGGAATTAATAGACTTACTTCACTGATTTTGTCTCCGTAATATTAAACTTACAATAACAACATATTGTGAATAACGTTACATAGTCTATAAATAACATAACGAATAGATATTCGATTATTTTAAGTCTACACCAAGAAACTGTTGAATTGAGTATTTCATAAAGATGTTAGTTATTCGAATTGATTACATGTTAATTTTCTTTCTTGATCTTTAAATATCATTTAGTACCAACGGCATAATAAACTCAACGACACAAGTCGACAAATAAGTAGTACGTAAAGGAAGACTGAAATCTTGTAACAACTTACAGAATATTAATCTTAAATAGGTAAATGCATAGCGTTATAAATGTAAATATACTTGAAAAACGTTCAAAGATAATTATTGAAGTTACAGAAAAAAAGGAAATCTATTGTGTAACATAGTTGATATCGATTTTTAACTTCATACACGTCATTTTTACTCTAATAAGGCTATGTTCATCTACGTAGCTACACCATCATAAATAGCCAGAAAGTCGGCCATCACAAGAGTAACATTACTGTTCAACGATAGTTTAGGGTAATTTACAAGGTCTCTCATATTTTACAAGGATGTTACATTACTTAGGACAAATTTTTCAATAGTCAGAACATTCTAAAAAATAAATATTATATGACAGTCCCGACATATTTATTATTCAAAAGCTGTCAAACCGCAATATTTATTCCTCAAAAAAGTTATCTGACTATAGAAAACCAATCCTTATTGGTTAAAATATGTAAAATGAATCAAAACTCTAGCTACATACACAAATGTCATAACCACGATATTCAATTCCATAATTGTACTCAGCATACCCAATGCATCACGTAAAAAAGGGTTTTATAAAAATATAACAAGCACACGGTTCTCAAAACAGATAAACATCGATACACTAAATATAATATAATACATAAGTAGTCCATATCAAGCACTGCGAAGAAGAGTTCAGCGGAAGCCTTTCGGAGAGAGGTGGTGCATGTTAAAGTGATAGGCTACAGTAAGCAATGCGGTGCGAAAATCAAATATAAGTAGAAAGAATTGTGCCAACCACTCGGTAGGCTTCAATCTTTCTACTGCCTCATGTCAACGCGCTTGCATGAGTCGCTGGCACTGCGCGAGCAGATACTTCTTCTGTTGCTCATCGTACAGGAATATCACCTTGCCGGAGCCCGACGACGGGAACATGCCGAGCACCTTCTTCTTGGCGGTGGGCACGTACACACCCTTGTTGACGGCCGTCGGCACGTCGGGCAGCTCCGTCCACAGGTATGTCCATAAGATCTGTTGGTATCAACGATTGATCTGAGATATTTTTTTACTGTTACGCATGGAATCTAATCATCTGAAATACGGAATACTAAAACAGATGATGAAATTAAATGCCATTGTATAATTTTTTTTAAACATTTAGTTTCTTAAAGGGGTGATAGACGTGCGAGCAAGTACGAGTACTTATGGCTCGGCGACCTTACTCGCCCGGGTGTGTGTCATACTAAGTACGCGCACTTTAAAACCGCCGAGTAAGTTCGTCGGCAACCCAACATGTTTGAAATTTTGCTCGTTGCCCGCCTAGGTTCGTAGTTTCGTACCTCACCGACGGCGAGCCGAGTAAGTTAGCGAACTTTAAAACCGCGAACTTTAAGTTCGCATATCTATCACCCACTTTATAAATAACATTTCGGGGTACTCGATTTGATTGCCTCGAATGTCTAATAAATAAAAATGGAAAAATGTTTAAAAAAATCTGATTGATCGTTAATATTTAGAGAAATCAAAATAAATTCGCGTGATAATATTATTGTTGCTCTACCGAACTTTACGGAAACCAATGTTTTCAAAAGTACGTTGCTGTGTATTCATGAAATATTTACTAGTTATAAGAACGACCGGCGGAATGAGAGACGATAGTTTTCTATAAATTATACATGACCCTGGGCTTCGATAAACAATCTCAGTGTGAAAGGTAACGATGGAAGGATGTCGTTAGTCGTAGTTTGATATTTTTATGCGCCACAAAGTTTTCGTCTGATAACTGCAACTCCCATGTACACAAATGATATATTATAATAATTAGGTTCCATACCTGCCATCCACCGAATACATTATTCTTCTCAATGTATAACATTCGTTTGTCGGTGCACATGACCACTTCTTTGCCGGGGATTACCCATACGTGCGCCTCGTACCTGTCCGTACTGACGTACTTGCCCTGTTTTACGAATAAATCAGATGAGAATAATTAAAAATAGATAGAACGCAAATAATATGGCATTAGGTAAAAGAAACACTGTAATAATTAGAGATCGGATATTCGGATGCATATTTACCTAAAGTTGTAGGGGATACTTCGTTGGATGTATAAATCAAACTCAAATAACGATATGAATATTTACATTTATTATGAACAGATTAATATTGATTTATACTGCAATGTACTTTGCGGTGTAAGGCACCATAGTATAATATGATCAACCAATCAGGGCTCGACGCACGCAATACATGGATTTCGTATCTTCGGTATGGTTTGAAATGCGACATCTATAAATATACCCTGCGGCTGCGCGCGCGCGCTTAAAGTCCGGTTAAGCAGTGAATACCTTAGTGGTAACCTGCGAGATGCCCTAGCCAAAAAAAAAGCGCGCGCGCGCTCAGTCGCTAGTTTGATCCGATACCGGCCGGTTGTGTCTGTCCGATGCTTCTGCTCCACAACGCCGCAGGTGGCGTACGCCATGTCTGCGTCCTCAGTGCCCGGCCGCGCGCCGTCGCGGTCAGACGTGTTGATGCGCTATGTATGTGGTCACTACAAAGTTACGTTTTGGCTAAGAAATTATGGAAGTGGCTTTAAATATATATTTTTCCTTTATATAAATCCCGGATTTGATTGAATTCCGGGATCAGATACATGATACGGAAGCGACATATCAGCCCTCTTATGAAGGTTACTTTTGCGGTGTTAAGATAAAAATGTATACCTACTGTAAACATTTTTTAACGAAACTCAAGGCTCCGAATTGTTTGTGGCTATGTGCTATGCCAATTTGGCAAACTACTTTACAACATTAGCTAGCATTTCTATAATAATCAAAAGGCACTAAACGAATCGATTCCGGAATCGCGAGATTTTTGCGATCGATACAAAAAAGCATTCCATATTAGCCAACACCTGCACGTAAGTAAATATACATTCGATTCTATAATCAGAACTCAAAATTTGTCGATCCCGGAGTCCCGGGATTTTTTTAAAATACAAAAGTGCTTGCCATAATAGCCAACACCTCTTTAGGTAAATATGCATCCGAATATCCGATCTCTGGTAATAATACACATAAGATGGATAAATAAATAAATAATTGCGTAAATCATTCATTATGTAATACACCGACGCGCAAAACAAATCAGCTGTTTCATACAAAAGTGCAATACCTCAAATACGGTCACCACAGTCAAAATAAATATGATATTTAAAAAATATCGCTGGTATCTAACCCTCTAAAAATTTCTACGCTGGGGGTCTAGAATCATGTGCTGAATTCATGATAACAATTTGCGCGTCTATGTTCCACCACCGTGTTTATGAAACATAAAGGTTTCACTTTCACCTTTGTTACAGAGTGCCAGTCGTCTCTGGACGGAGCATACATTGATATATTTATTATATTTTTAAAGCACTCAGCTATTAAACTATCTTACAATAGCCGACAAACTTCTTGAATAAAAATAGCGCCCACCAATTGCGTAGGTCCTTGCCTCTGACGTGTATGGAATATACGTTCCTCAAATGACACCGAGGCATGGTATTTCAGCATGGTCAAGTTGTTTGCTAGATATTATACTGCACTTGAGTACGAATCGTTGCATTATTGGTTCATTATCAGGATCTTTGTTAACATGATTCCATGTGAGTAGTGTGTGTGCGTTATAAGCTTAACTCTTTTTTGTATGGTCTGTTTTCATATTCAAACCGTGAAAACTGTTAAGTATAAGACTGTTGTATCCATTATATAAATAATGACAATTAATAATAATAAAATCTCTCGAGACTCGTTAGGCGGTTGGATCAATGACCTGATTCAAAAGGCAGTATTCCTCAATTCGGCAGGCATTGTGAGGAGGTTTCTGTTTTTCGACCCTACTTCCGGCATCGGTGGATCAGTAAGTAATACTACTGTCTGTCTGTTTGAACGCAATAAACTCAAAAATTACTGAACGGATTTTCAAACGGTTTTCAGCAATGGACGGAGTGATTCATGCGGAAGGTTTTAGTATATAATTCATTAAGATTTTGTGTAAATTGGCTGGCAATGTGACGATTATAGTTGAAGATTTCGGAAAAAAACATGCCGACTGGGAGCTTTACGGGCGTGCGCCGCGTAAACCGTAAAAGATACATAAAAATTATGTTTTACAGAATGGATTCATCAAAGATCAACAAAAAAGTCACACCAACCATTCAAGTCCACAGTACTTAACCATTTTTATCTTTCAGAAATTGAGAAAAATTTCATTGTTATTTCCGAAGCTATTATGACCGGTATTATATTAATCCTTATCCAATAAAATCATCATCATCATCAGCCTATTAATGTTCCCACTGCTGGGACACAGACCTCCTCTCTGTGACCTTGACGTGACCGGTTTCCTCACGATGTTTTCCTTCACCGTTTTGAGAGCAGTGGTGATGAAATTATTTACATAAAGTAAAGCGCCTGTTTTGGGTTCGAACCCACGACCTACAACTCGTAAGTCGGGGCCGTTACCACTGGGCCACCACTGCTCTCATCCAATAAAATATGTTATTTTAATTGGGCATTTATTTAAGATTAAAATATGTCTTGACATCATATCATTTAAATGAATAGTTTAAAAGATATCAAGATTCAAAATTACGCGTAACAAAATAATTCTCGTTGACGGCAACGCGGGCGTAGCGGTAAATGATAAATGATAAATGATTTTATTTCTGTAAGTAGGTCTGTACAAACACTTTTACACGTCAATCATATTTTTTTAACTAGATGAGGCCGGCGTTTCCTATCTGACTACTCTGAGAAGAAAGGCCGAAACAAACTCAGAGGTCACAGTCTCTTTTAAAGTCCAGACATAATCTTGGTCAGATCATGTGAAGACCATGTAGATTGGTGTCTGAAATGGTCTTTTGAGGAAAGAACCACACAGATTGAGTGGACCTGTCCAGTCAGTGCACGCATTTGTCAGTAATCGTGCAGCTCAACTCAGAGTTTAAGGAGCTCAACGATTCGACGAACAATACCAAAGAAAGGACATTTGGATAGGCCGCATAAATTACTCAAGCTGCCAGACCATGATAAAAACTAACAGAGAGAAAACAAAAAAAGTATAAATGAAAGGAATGACCCACATAATCTTCACATTCACAATAAGTAATTAAAAGAATATATAGCTTTAAAAAGTAAATATTCAGGTCATTGTATAGTATATAAAATACATTAATGTCAATAAAAAACCCAGAAATAATCTTGGTCAGATCATTTGAGGACCATGTAGATTTGTATCAGAAATGGTCTTTTGAGGAAAGAACCATACAGATTTGAGTGGACCTGTCCAGTCAATGCACGCATTTGTCAGTAATCGTGTAGCTCAACTCAAGAGCTTAAGGAGCTCAACGACTCGACGAACAATACCAAAGAAAGGACATTTGGGTAGGCCGCAAAAGTACTCAAACTGCCAGATTATCATTAAAAGTAACTGAGAAGAGAAAATAAAAATATGACCCACATAGTCCTCACATTCACAATTATTAAAAAATATATAAAATATAAAAATATTATACTACACAAAGTAAATATTCATATCATTGAGCAGATGATTATTCTGACTGTAAACACAAAAATAAAACAAATAAATCGGAGCAGCTCAATCCCAAGCCTCTTTGTCCTCCACGTAATCTTTAACGGTATAAAACGCTTTCTGGCACAACTTACGTTTAATGAATAATTTGAATTTATTAAGGCTCAGTTCTTGGACGTGGCTTGGAAGTTTATTATAAAAGCGTATACATTGACATCTGAACGACCCACCTATTTTCTTGAGCCTTGTTGAAGGTACTACAAATTTGTGTTTGTTCCTAGTATTTATGTTATGGATATCACTGTATTTTTTAAAAAAAATTATGTTTTTATGGGCATATAAAAGATTTTCAAAAAATATACTGAGAAGGCACAGTCATAACATTAATCTCCTTAAATTTCTCTCTGAGAGAGTGTCTCGGACTTAATTTATAAATTGATCGAACAGCTCTTTTCTGCAAAACAAAGATAGTCTGAATGTCTGCCGCATTTCCCCATAACAGAATTCCGTACGACATTACACTATGAAAATAGCTAAAGTACACTAAACGAGCTGTCTCTATGTCAGTTAAATTACGAATTTTTCTAACAGCATATGCTGCGGAGCTTAACTTTTTTGACAATTTATCTATATGTGGGCCCCACTGAAGTTTAGCATCCAAAGTTAAGCCTAAAAATACTGTGCTAACTTCAGGATTCAATTCAGGTAGGAGTCAATGACCTTTTTCTCGGCTATTAGGTATGTAATCCCGGTAGTACGATCCTGTGGGATATTTTGCGATATCCACGCGAGCGAAGCCGCGGGTAAAAGCTAGTTATTAATAAATTCAACTGAATGCACTGCAATTAATAAAGGCTCAACACAATAATAAGGAGGGGAGTAGGGGGGAGGGTATAATGTCATACAAACCTTCTCCAACTCGGACAGCATCTTGTACCCCTCTGCTTGTAACCTCGAGTACGGCCTGACGCCGCTGTCGGGAGCCATGTATCGCGCCGGACGTCTTTTAGTCACTTCTTCAGACATATCCGCGGCTCTATTGATATACGCACAAATAAAATATTAGTTTAGTGGTATTTGAATAATGTCTCTAACAAAAGATAATAGCTGCAAGGATTGTTTGGATCCAAAAACATTATCTATTTCATAATTGATTTTGATACTACATGATGTACATGTGATGATTGACATGATCAACCATTTCATGGTAAAAGGGATAAAAGTGGTAACGGTATTTATTAAATTTACTACACATTTGTTAGGTACATACGTGTTATAATTATCGACCATCAATTAGTTACACACAAACGTATACATAACAATGAAAGAAGCATAGACAAAGCAAACCATACAAGCCAAAAAAAGGATTAGGAACAAAAAACACTAAAAATACAAACCAAGAAATAAACAAGCTAAGAAGAATGAAATTAGTAAAACATATGAAATGATTCCAACTCCCGCTATTACATTTCAGTACTTAAATTTCAACTAATCTATTGAGTCGTCCACGTCCAACTAATCTATGAACCATCGCAATCAACGTGGCCCACTACTGGGCTCAAACAATATAATAATATTCAAACAAAGTTCCGTCGACACGAAAAGAAAAATAACTAATCTATTTAAGACGCGGCCAGTCGTCCACTACATTCTAAGGCCGCGTCCTAACCAATTTTTTTAGTGCGTCGACAGAGGGCGCCTCCCGGTTTCCCGAAAAAATGAGTGACACATGAACGCTACGATCGGGTATTCACACGAACGATCTTTTTGGTTAGGACGCTGGGTAATGTTGCTCTACATCCGTTAAACCTACGTCTATGAAACACCTACAGAGTCCGGTAACCTCACCACCTCCAAACAGACGTGAGTAGTCCGGAGGTGAAGTCCACGACGCCGCCGACGGGCCGCACGACCAGCCCCACGGCCCCGCGGCCCAGCCCCTTCACGAACCCCCCCGCGCCCCCTTCGTGTGCCCCCTGCAGCGGACGGATCACTACGCCGCAGACGCCGTCCACTACGCCCTGATGTTAAGTAAATAGACATAGACTTTTTTCCGTACGACGTTTTCTGTTGACTACTGAAAATCAGTGCAGTACTGTGGGTCCCCATAGCACAGCATCATGCTGAGTGGAAGCTTTCTTATCACAGTCACGACTTGAAGCTGCCGACTATTTATATTCTGTGCTCCTGAATATAGATTTGTATATTTTTTATTCGAGTTATCTTTTTGTTTGCACGTGTTTCTGTGACAAGTAAACCTATTTCCTTCTAGTCTTCCTTTATCTTGAAGGATATCGATCGTATGGGTGATAAGTTTCACAAAAAAATCTGTGATTAATCAAGTAGTATCACCCGGATAAAAGTGAAAAGAGTTGTATTTTATAAATAACTAGCGGATCTGACAGACGTTGTCATGTCCAAAGAGCGCCACCTACCGGGTCTAATAGTATTTTCAAACCATCCAAGGACTCACTCAAATGTACACACAAAATTTCATCCAAATTGGTCCAGCCGTTTTGGCGGAGTTAAGTGACAAACACACGTATGGAAGAATTATACATATTAAGAAGATTATATTATATGATGATAGATTTATAATAGAGAGCATTTTTACTTTTGTTAATCGTATGGCAGACAGCTGAAGTCTTTACACAAGGTATAGTATTGTGTTGTGGTGTCAACAGCTTTTAATAATCAAGCTGATGATGGCAGTTTATATAAAAGTTCCTAGCTTTATTTTATCGCGCTGTACTCATCTTAGTGTTAAGCAAGAAAAGTAAACCCCAAATAGTTACCAAAATTCCTCATGCAAGCATTATATTTATTGTGATCAAACTTTTTGCAAGATGTATTATTATGAGAGAAAAGAAAAAAACAAAAAATGCATTCTGTAAAAAAAAAACAAAAGCCGCATAGCACGGTGAACAAACATGCAACACACAAGCATGCAAGGCTAGCACCATTCGCATGCATCACCTCTTGACGGCATCAAGTGAGCCGGATGCGAAGTCAACCACGCCGGCAGTTGGTCGCGCGACCAGCCCCACAGCGCCCTTGCCCAGACCTCGGAAGAAACCTTCGACGCCTTGCTCCCTCGCGCCCTCTATAGGCTTCGTGAATACACCAGTCACGCCGTCTACCACGCCCTGTTCATTTAGAATATTTGCACTGCTTATAGATAAGTATTATCGTATGCTCTCGTCCTTTATCGCTAACATAGTACGATTGGTAAGATTTTAACAAAACTATGTTTTGATTAGCTATCAACAATTCAAAAATCGTTCGATCAATTTTTTTTCAATCGCATTTTGAAAAAATGATGTCATTTTATAGATGACACTTTGGCCATTCTCACACGAGGTGACTAAAATAAAACCAGTTTTCAACATCGACGCAACCAATCTCGTTAGCACATACATTTCTATGGCGGTTCTCACACGACTCAACTTGTGGAAAACTAGCTATCAACGACGACGCAATCAGTCTCGTGCGACTGGCAGTGCAGGTCGCTCGGTCGATGTTATTTATAAAATTGGTGCGTTATCGTGTGTCATGTCGTCGGAGCAAAAAAATAATGTAAAAATTGATACAACTTGAGTTGCGTCATGTGAGAGTACCAGTTGCATCGCAGTTGGCAACGCCCGTTGCCAACCAATTTAGGTTGATTTGCCGTCACCCCTAGTGAGAATGGCCTTACATACAACAGATAAAATGCCTCACCTGACGACTGTATTCGAATACTACTGTTTACATAAGTTGAACAGAGGATTTACGTACCATGACCAGTCCCTTGCCGCTTCTCGCCAGACCTTCTTGCAGATTTGCAGGCGGTTTATTAATGTTGTCACGACGACGTCGCTGATAGTCCTAAAGAAAAGAAAACATATTTAATAACCGAACGTTTTGAACAACACAAAAAAATCCTTTTGAATAACAACCTCTTCGTCTTCCTCCATGCCGTGCATTGAAATGCTGGAATTATATTTTATTACAAACAATACTGTAACAATATAAGGCAAATACTGCTTATCAATATATAATAGAATCAATATTGCTTTAGTTTGCCTGTTTCCGAGGAGTTTCTGCAGAATAATAACGCAACAGGTTCATGAATCCAACCGCAATCCACTTTAAATTGATGTTTTGATGGTAGTAATCTAAAGTGTAAGTAAAATAATCAATGTAGTACTAGCAAGGATACCAAGGAATGATATTTATTTAATGATAATATTACGTACTAGCATCAAATAGTATTAAGCACGTTGTACACGGCATGGTTTCTTTGAGATACGGCGTCTAGCCGCACCGTAGAATAATCGTGTGAGCTTGGATGACACTAGTAACGTAGGTAGTAACTAGTAATAACCTCCTTCTTTTTGGGAATTCGGTTAAAAAGGGTCTCGCTCGACCACTTTAATATTAAAATCTTGTTATTTAACTGTACACTCATTCATCATGGCTTTGAGGCAATTTTGCCCTAAATTCTTTTTATTCCATTTTTCTAATAAATAGATTAACTTTTTTTTTGACCATCGGCTGGCGACGCCCTTGCAAACGGGCATAAATACGGGGATATGTGCATAAAAAAAAACGAATAAGCATTACCTCTGTGGGGAATTAGGGTTTGTACACAAAAATGCGAATCGGCGCGATGCGAATTCGCAACACAGAAGATTCGGAAGAAAATCTTAGGGAGCCGTCGCTGATTTCGATGCGACGTCGCATCGCAGTTTTGTGTAGAAGCCCTTACTCTGTGGCGCGACGTTTGTGCTTTCGGAAACACGAATTTTACCGAAGCGCATAGCTTTTCTGGTTTACCTGTATGTATCTTTATATTTGACGTTACCTTGTCGAGCGACAGCGCGGCCAGCCCGTGGCCCATGGCGCCCGTGATGCGCGACACGGCGCCGGCCGCGCCGCCCACCGTGTGGCCCACCAGCGAGCGCACGCCCAGGAACAGACCTTCTGCAAACTCGCCCGGACCTTGGATAGCACCCTGCGACAAATTACTTTTGTAGCATCAACATTGTACTATACATTACAAGCCGATTATATTTAAAATCTTCAGATGAACAGTTTAATGTAAACTTTTATGAAAAAAGGGTAAAAGGACCCCCTTTGGGTTTATTCCAAGTTCCAATGAAAGTCTAGGCTCTTTAATCACACCAACGAACATTCTCAAACACACTGACGCAACATACACGAAGTTCTCTTTTGATGAAACCGACAGCCGGTGAATTGGCTCAAACATGACGAATTGAAGTTCGTCCGAATAAATTCTGCTACAAAGTTGTAAAGCTGTGTGACGTCACATTTCACTACTCATATTTTACATGTTGGACATTTTGTTGGCAAATATATTATTATAAGGCGGGACGCAGCTTTACGCAATTGGGGTACAAATTAAGTTCAAAAACTGACCTGGAATGGCTCATAGAACAAATCTTCCACGCCCTTCTTCAGTCCGATGACCAGTCCATACGGGTTGCCTATGACATCTAGTCCTAACACGAGCACATACAGTTGTTTCAGCGCCTGCCCTGTGTAATGGTTCTGTACTTGACCGATCAACTCCTTCTGAGATAAGAACTCGTAGTTCCTTTCGTAGTAGGATAATCTGGAGATACGTGGGAGACATTAGTCATTTGATTCAGTGTTAATAAAAGTAACTAATTGGAATTTGGGATTGTAGAAATTGAAAAGTTGTCTTTTTTCAGGCGGAAATCCTTCAAATTAAGAATATATTTATATTAATGATGGTTATTCTTATTAGTTCTCAACAAAATAGACCCGTTGCATTTCATAAGCGTTTGTATTCGATTTCGAAAAGAAAATAGTACTGCTTTCATCTTTGAAACTGAGAAAACTTACAAAAGAAAATGTCATTTTTGTTTATTCTACGAACTAAGTTCATGAGATACAAGAAAGATAGAGATCATAGAAACAGTGTTACAGTCTTCTCAGACAATAATTAACCAAACAATCTTACTTGAATACCACGTCGTTCATGTCTGTCAACGTTACACCTATGCTTTGGAGAACGGTGCCTATGAATGAAGGCAGTTGAGTTGCCCCACCGAGAGAGAACGAAACATGCACCTAAAAAACAAGAACATAAGGTTGTTATTTGAATGCCAATAAAAGAAATATTATTAAAATATTTTGTTTAGTTATCAATTTACCTTTAGCGGCGACAAATGCAGGTTGTCGTAGAAATTCTTGAGATCTGACGCCACCCCCATAGCTGCTAAAGCTTCTAATGGTTGTCCTGCATTTTTTAAATCTAGTTGGAATGCGTCCAGCTGAAAGATATATTGTTTATTTATTTCTATAGAAATTGACATTACCCGTTTATAAGTAGCGCTATCAAGTTAAACATTCAAGGACATTGAACGAGACAATACATTCAAGGAGAAATAAAAACGTAAACTGAACTTAATACCTAAATAAAAGTAGTGTCCGACCGAAACAGGACTTTCTACCAAAACCGAAAAAGAATCTTCGGTATCTATCGTTTCGGCCGAAACCGAAACTTTATTAGACATGTTAAAAAACTATTGTTTACTGAGATTTGGGTTATTTTTTACACATGAACAGAGTTAACACGTGAAATGAAAAAAAAAACAATAAAAGAAGAGAAAAAAAAAAATTTTTTTTTTGTTGAAACGCGAAATTTTTCAAAACATGGTACCTACTTCTTGGAATTTGTCTGTAACAAAAAGCTGATGATGGCGGGTGACACACGATCCACGAACTCAATATATAACTTAGATGGTAGGTTATACAAAAATAAGATCATTGTGGACCCTGTCCGGCACAGCAAAGTAGGAGAGAGGAAGAGGGCTTTAAGGCACCGGAAGTCAGCCGAACGAGGCGCGATAATTCACGAACGCAAAGTTTCGGTGGGGCCGAAGGTTAGGCAGATTTTCAGCCGAAACTGAAACGGATGCCGAAGTTAGATTTTCTTGCCGAAACTCTCCGAAATCGAAACCGAACCTTCGGTCAGTCACTAAATAAAAGCCTCCTGGCATAAAGGGTGTGCCCGCTTACATGTGCAATTATGATCATAAAGCTGTAACTCGAGTCACAAATGATAAACAAGGACCATCGTAATAAATTCAATAAACAATGAATAATAACAAAACCATTATATTTACCGCTTCTTGTTCATTGAGTGATCGTTGCGGGAACATGCCCAGGAGTGCGTTGATCAGTCCCATGTCCACTTTGACGTGGAATTCCTGTATCAACACCTTGTAATACTTGTACTGGCGAACCTTGCTGTGCTCCATTATACGCTCTACTATCGACACTTCGATGAATGGCTTCATACCTAAAAATAAACGTAAATAATTAATATCGATATTATCTATCGACTAATAAAGTAGCGTTATTGAGCAAGCAAAATAGCCTAGTTCGTCTAGCGATGTAGCAAGCATTTCTCCGTACCTCGAGGCACTATGTTTGAATCCACAGTCATGCAAAAAAGATTAGGTATAATTTAGAAAAGTCCTACTTATTCCTACAAGATCAGTATTGCATTCGATTTCTGATTTAACAAAAATCTTGTACAGATATTTTGCGGTAGGTGCAGTGTCATCATACCTCTACGTGCTATTGAGATTTTGAGATGCCCAGGTTAGGCAGGGGATCAAGGGGTTGGGCTAGTACCCCCTAGTAGTAGCTAAGGGGCTTAATAAACGCGGAGTAAAGTTACAAACAATATAAACTTCAGAATAACCATACATTTCGAAGTGTAAGTTTGGCTTAAGTTTACTCCGTGTTTATGGTTAGTGTGAGATTTAAGATAATTTGTGAAAATTATGTAAGAACTTTGTTTCTACACTATTGCAAGAGATATTTTAGAACCAAAGATATAATTTGAAATGCAACGCTACGAGTGCTGATATGATTTCAGGAACAAGTACACAGTATCATGTTCCTATCTATCCTACAAACTGTTATGTAAATAAGTACCCAGGGCTCCAATTCCCGTATGTTTAAGGACGTTCACATTTAATCTCAGTTCACAGTTCACAGTCAATCTAACCAATTTATCTACAATTTTGGCAAGAAGCATAATCAGCCTATAATGTTTCCACTGCTGGGGCACAGGCCTGTTCTCAGGTGGGCTATAATCTACCACGCGGGCCCAGTGCAGACAAGCGAGCACGGGCTTGTGACATGGCTCGAGTCACACATTTTATCTCAGTTTATTCATATAAAATGTGTGACTCGAGCGATGTCACAGTAGGCCGTGATCACTAGTCAAGTTGGTAGATGTCACATGTCTTCGAATTTTTGTTACAAGGACATGTCGGTTTCTTCGAGATGTTTTCCTTCACCGTTTTGAGAGCAGTGTTGATGAAATTATTTACACAAAGTAAAGCGCCTGTCTGGGTTCGTCGTTCGCCGTTACCACTGGGCCACCACTGCTCACGCTTCATTTCGACAAGTATTTGACATTAATTGTCGCTGAGATGAGATTGAGAATAGATTTTCAATCATTTTAAATACGAGAATATTGACCTTCTGAAGTTTTAGGAATTTCAACTCACTAAAAAGAATAATATACCCATCACACAAAAAAGCACAGAGAATAGGAAAGAAGAATAACATCCATTAGTATTAATCAACCTATTTTCACAATCTCCACTTACCACTAGGATCTTCACTAGCAATGGACCTCGGCGGCGGTACCGGCGCTAGTACCACAGGGAAGGTCGGCAACGGGAGTTGTTGGTCGATCTGCAGTCTGTGTAGCCGCGCGTGCAAGCGGCGCGAATGAGGCGTTAGTCCGTATGACGCCCACAGACCTGGTTGTAGCGTGCGGCGTAGTAAACGGACTGAAGGTTTGAGTTGACGCATCTCTTCGAAGTCAATCTGTGACATAACATTATGCTTATTTTTCGAAGGCACATTTCGCTGGTTAAATTAAATCCCTAAAAGTATGTATCTTTGCATTCGGCGCTTGTCGTGGCAACACCTCGTGTCCGCGTTCGCAACAAGTCAATCGTCATCCTGAGGATGCCTCGTTGAGAGGTGAAACACGTGTCGATTTATTACAGGGTTCTTTAGGACTCTTTAAGAACAGTTTAGCGGATTAGGTTACTAAATATACGTCGTCTATTGTAGTTTATAATGGATATCCGCAAAGTCACGCACGCCTGACTCAATTAACTAAGTGACATGAGATTACAAAGAATATTAAATAATCAGTGACTTGATCGGTCTTTCAGATACTAACGATAAAACCCTTCTTTACTACATAATTCAAAACTTATGGTATTCTAGTAACAATTTACCGTTAGGTTGATCGCTGCGGACCAACCTAACGATAAATTGAATTGCAAAATTCAAAATATTCTAAGGTTTTTAGCAATTTGCAGGTCAGTGTCAGGTTATCTTGATCAAATATGATTCGCGACCATAAACAAATATGTATTTACAGAATTACAATCATTAGAATTATAACGCTTTTCTTTATTAAGTTATATTTTTGCCATAACAACAAAACTCTTATGGAAAAGTTCTGAGGATCCGAAAAATACGAAATTCAAATACTTAAGACAATAATATCGATTCGACAAAGATATTTGTTAAATAATTCTAGTATACCTCGAGTTTTTCGTCTATTACGACTCTAGGCGACACAGGCTCGTCGTTGACAATTTTTTCAGACAAATAACGTTGGTAGCATTCTTCTAATACCAGCAATTTCGGTCCATCAATCTTTTTGTAACGTCGTGATCCCATTTTGCATTGTTCCCATATTATACCGGAGCTAAAAGTAAAATGAAATTAGTTTAGTCGATAATATACAGTAACGGAAATTTATTGTTAAGCAAAATGACACCCTACGTCAATTTGCCGTGTTATATTCATTCGTTTATTATAACTTGTCCCGTGGCGCGATTGGTAACACTGAATTTTGCAGTTATTTGATTGGTAGTTGAATTCTATTAGTATTGAAACAGCTTGACAAGCAATGGTGCCAATATGAAGGCAAGGGACATGATAGTGAACGGTCTGTACATTTCATACAACTATCAAAGAATGACAATTTGAATATACGGATAATTTAAGTTAGTAGTCAATTTGCTTAACAATTTTCCCTGACTTTACACTAAAACTGTTATGCTTTTAAAGAAATACGATTAGACTGTGTCTCGCGCTCAATGTTTTGCTAGATCGTGCAGCGCTTTAGCCAAAAAAGTTCAAAGAGGCAGCCTTTATCGAGTTCGCTATAACTTACATCTAAAATAAGTATTTTACTTACAAGTTTGACCGATACCGCTGCATAGCTTGACCGCTCTGGAATGACGCGCCGCACTACCGCATTGTACGCACACGGTAATGCGGTAGTGGGGCGCGACAAGCTATACGGCGCCTTACGAATGCTCGGCAAGAATTGCTCGAGGGCCGGGACGCCGTGAGCGTTGATGAATAAGCGGCCTGCACTCTCGCACAGATAATATAATACTACGTACAGATACCCAATCCCATACAAAGAAATGAGACCTCCCTAGTCGGGCTAATGACTGGCTAAATGTACTACAGTTATGACAAATTGAGTAAAACGCCATCTATTGCAAAGAGCCCTAAACAAAAAGGTTTTATCTTTTTTTGTTGAAAATACGAGATTTATGAGTTACAATAGATAAATCAGCATTAAACAAGGAGGTTTTGATTTTTACTAATCTTACTTCAGTCAAAATCTTCCGTTTATCGCTTTTTAGTGACTGTTAATTTCATAATTGTTACCTATGCTGCCATCTATGATCTTTTTTCAAGACTAATTATAATTTGTTCGAATTGGTACCCCATGACTCTCGCCACGCACATGCCAAGGCGCGGCATAGCTTGTCGCACCCCACTACCGCATTACTGTGTGCGCACAATGCGGTCAAACTATAGCTATAAATATGGCACCACGGGTTTTCGACAAAGTTCGGGTTTGTAGAGCTTCAAATCAAGTCCCGCTTGCACAAATCAATAAATCCGTTTAACGCTAAACATCACCTCATTCTGTCTCTGTCATCTTCCATCGATTGAAAGAAACAGAATGATCTGTAAACACATCTAGCACTAAACTTATTTAGTGATGCGTGGGGCAAGTGGGCCTAAAACTTGATATGCCATATTTGCTGCGTACTACTTGTAAATCAATTCAGCTTTCTAAAATAAATACTTCAATAACCTACTTGGATATACTGATGTAAACGATCTCCAGTTGTTCTGGATCGTTGACGAGTGACAGTCCAATGCCCTGCATCGACAGTACTAGTTCTGTATCAACTAATTCCGCTTCACCTGTAAAAAATATTTTAGGTATAGTTTATTTTTAGGACCTAATAAACCACCACATGGGAAACATTTCTACCGTGACTAAAGGCTTCGCCAAATAGAACGCGTACTTAGCGTGCGTTAGAACGCTAGCCTGACGCCGCGCTATAGCGCCGAATTGTGTTGTACTATGTCGTACGTTTACTGTCAAACAGAGCGCCATCGCCAGCGCTAGTAGTGCGTTACGCACATTACGTTAGCGTGGCGTCAGGCTAGAACTCTAACGCGCGCTTAGTACGCGTTCTATTTGGCGAAGTCTTAAAAGTTTTGTTTTTAAATACATAATTATTATTATAATAATATGTATATACTAGCGCCCCGCCTCTGCTTAGCACGGTTTTCACGACATGATAAAACATCGAGACTTCTTTATTATATGTAAGTTCAATAATGTAACATACCATAACATCACGCCTTGTTTCCCCAAAGGGTTGGGCAGAGGTGTACCTGTAGCAGGTACACCCACATTTCGCCAGTTATGTTTAAGTCCCATGTAATAGGGGGCGAGCCTTTTGCCATCAACCGAGCACAAATCCAGACTCCGGGCTGCTACTGAGAAATTCTAGATAGAAAAACCCAATAACACTTTGCCCGACCTAGGGATCGAACCCAGGACCAGATGCTCAGCAGTAGCGCTTGCGACCACTAGACCAACGAGGCAGGCATAATGTAATATTACACATATACCTTCCGGAATATATTCTCTCTAAATGATGGTGAAAATCGCATTAAAATCCGTAGCGTAGTTTAGAAGAACGACGCGGTCACAACGGCAGACACGAAAAGCGACTTTATTAACAACTGGGTTTTTCCAGAATTTGAACATTTTCGGGGAAACTTTTCCAATGTTTCTTTCCATAAAAACTGAATTCGGACTATGACTTTAAAACAAAAAACAAATTGGCTAATCGGTCCAGCCGTTCTCAAGTGATGTGCTTACTTACCAACGAACAGCATTTCATTTTTATTTATATAGATAGACCTCTATATATCTCTAGATACGCCCTTGCTTTGCACAGTTACGACTGGACAAAACATCTTTATTTTTTTATTATAATTATGTAAATTTAATATACATTATTAGGCATAAAAACATTAAGGAATGAATTCTAAAAATGATAGTGAAAAACCGCATCGAATTCCGTTGCGCAGTTTAGAAGAACAAGGACGATGAGAAGCTTGTGGCTAAGTAATAACAAGCCGCACGGGTCGATCCATCAGTTTAAGCTACGCTTGCTGGGGTTGATCAGTGGATGGGTGACCATCTTTACATAACGAAACTCCTGCGTGCCTCGGCAAGCACGTTAAGCCGTTGGTCCTGGCTGTCATTCGAGGATCTTTGACAGTCGTTACGAGTCGTCAGAAGCCCGAAAGTCTGACACCAGTCTTACCAAAGGGGAATCGTATTACCCAGTTACTGGGTTGTGGAGGTCAGATAGGCAGTCGCTCTATGTAAAATACTGGTATTCAGCTGCAGCCGGTTAGGAAGATTGAAGATTGAGTTTAGAAGAACGACGCGGTCACATCGACAGACACGAAAAGCAACTTTAATTTATAATATGTATACATATGTATGTACTGATACGTATATAGATTATTATTACCTATAGTGTGCGCTCCGCTTGCTAGGATCGGATCGTCCGTGAATAATATCACTCGCTGCAACCCGTCGAGGAAGGATACCCAATATATTTTTTCAGTTTCGCTGATCCTGTATGTAATGTTATGATTAGATTTTGCTGTATCTGGATAGATACACTTGTTGTCGAACGAACGAAAAACAGAATATAGAAAAGGCTAGGAGATTTTCAGGGCCAATTCCCGTAGATAAAAACGATCAGAATCTAGTCACAATCTCATCTCAGCGATCTATGTCAAAAAATTTGACAAAACATGAAAATTAGAGGTATTTTTTTTTTGACATAATGAGACCGAGATTGGTATACGAACGTTCTTAAAATACCGGAACTGTCTCTTTTATTAAAGATGTTTTGATGTAAAAACTAACCTTTCTGAAATAAACTTAATTTACAATGATATAAAGATGATGTTTGTTTAAATGGGAATGACGTCAATTCGAAACAAGTATTTGAATAGACTTCAACATCGATACTTACATAAATTCTCCAATCCCATCCTTCCTTAGGTCGTTTTCGACCTCTTTTCTCTTATGACCTTCGAATATTAGAACGCGCGGTCCTGCAGGGTTATCCCACGTATACAACATCCTATGCATTGATTCTAAGACCCTGCAAAAAGATAAATAACAGTCTAGCTAAAAATAAACAATAGTAAGGCGTCAAGTTTATCATCGCACGAGTTCTTAACGTACTTATACTCCCGGATTAATATTATTGGTATTTTTATGGCATGCCATTATTAAGAACACCTCGTAAAATCCCGCATAATTGCACAAGTTATTCCAATCATTGCTTACGACATCAGCATAAATGGAATACCTTACCTAGTATTAACGTTCTCCTTTTCATAGATGGTGATGCTGCTTCTGGGCGTGTAGTTGACGAGCAACGCGGGCGCATGTCCGTCGCGGTACTGTCGTATTGTGATGTAAGTGCCTCCTTCCGTCAGTTGCACTTCTACGAATAAACCGCCAAACTGAGGAGAACATGATGAATACACTCTAAAGCAAACTTTCCCTGCTATACAAATACGAAAATTGCTGAAGTAGAAAAATCAAAAGCGGTTCGCCTGATGTACACTGGCCTTAACCGTGCATGGGAGGGCGAACAAATAGAGTGGCGCAATCATGCACAGTTACAACACAAAAAAACGGTAAAGAGCAGATGTGCAGAGGGCTGTTTTTTGTAACTTTTGCATGACGTTGAAAAGTGCAAGTCAACTTAATTTGATTTAAATTATTTCTGATTTTGACTTCTTTATTTTTATCAAACAAACAAAACGTTCTTTTCTTGATTTACTTCCTGACATTCCTTTGCATTGAAAGAAATAACTCTAATAACATCTTACCTCATTGTCGAGCTTCAAGCAAACGGAATGGTGTTCGGTGTATAAGAATGGTGCGGAGTATACGGTGGTGCCAGCGACGCGTAGTAACAGTAACTTATCTTCTCTCTCTATGACGGGCCATAGAGGCGCGCTAGAGTTTTGTGGCACCTGGGAAACAATCAAAATAATGTTATTTAAATAGTAATTTTTTGTGGCCAATTTTTGCGGGCACTTACATTCGCTCGATTGACTGAATTCAGATAGGTACTTATGAATATTGGTGAGAGAAAGACCATAGAAAAGATGGATCGATTGTGTAGGGGATGATATGAAAGAAAAAGGAGTGAATGATAGAGTGACACCACACCTATTCGAAAAACGACAATTGCCTATAGAGGATAGCGGGAGCAAAATTCAACTTTGCTCCCTAGGGAGTTTGGGGTTTCTCTCTTCTGATTGGTCCACTCCGTGCTTTTGATAGCGTACTGATTTGTGTAGTTAGGTTGGAGGCGCTCGCGTGAAGGATTAATGTAAAAAAAAATCGAGTACGTAGCTCGTATTTTTCTCATAGGTAGTGATGAAAAATAGTGTGCATCATTCGGGGACAAAATATTTTGTTCTCGGGCGGAGTATATTGAATTCTTCGCTAACCTCAGGATTCTAAGGCTGCCTGTCCACTGGAGCGGAGAGGAGAGGAGAGGAGCGGAGATGTGCCAAAATTAACCAATAGAATCGCGCCTCTGGAGCGGAGTTTTGATTCTATCGGTTAATATTCACACATCTCCGCTCCTCTCCTCTCCTCTCCGCTTCGGTGGACAGGCAGCCTAAAGCTCGCTTAGCTCTGAATTCAAAATAACGCCCTGGAAGAACAAAATATTACTTTGTCCCCATGTAACACAAATAACTATTTGCGCCGACCCTAACCTCCGACCATGGCCATCCGATCCACCGACCTGGGCAGGAAGGTGATGATGGAAATTGGGTTAACGAATGTATGAAGCAAATGTAAATGAACGATATCAAGCGAGCTCGACTAACAAATTGGATTTTCAAAAATCTATCCTTAGAGCTCACCTTCGTTAAGAGTCCTATTACGTTTTTACGCAAATTCGTGATTTTTGACTTTATAATTTTCGGCACCAGTTAGATATTTTAATTATTTGGTATTGAGTAACGATAGTGCTATTCTCTTTTTTGTAAGTTGGAGTTACACATTTTGATTTTTCGTTTCGTGTAATTTACTATAAATATTTTACGAACTCAGTTTACAAGAAAATCTGTCGGCGATAGAAGTTTGACGCTCAAATTCACATTGTTTCATTCGGTTCTAATAAAAGCTAAAATTACTAAAAGATAAATTGTATGTTTTACTTGTTTATTGGAGTTCTAGATTTTTTTTTAATTCCTTGACCTTTCATAAAAAAAATAGTAAAGAAATGCAATAAATGTCTTGCTTCAGCGTCCTTTATATTCCAAATAAACACAATTTTATCAAATAAACTAATATGATATAAAACTTCTATCTACAATGAATACGTTTAATTCGTTTTCGTTTCTCAATATAATAAGACAAAATTGCAATAAATAAAATTAAAGTACTAATATATTCTATGTAAACAATTCAGCAAATTACACGAAAAGAATGTGTAACTCCAACTTACAAGAAAGAAAATGGCACTACCGTTATTATAAACAAATAATTAAAATATCTTACTGCTGCTGAATATTACAGTGTCGAAAATCATGAATTTTCCAAAAAAAAAAAATAGGACTCTTAACCAAGGAATTCTTGTACATAATGTCATGCTTCTAGACCCGACAGTTAAGGTTGCGCGTTGTCTGTCAGTGAGCTTTTTATTATTAATATTTTTTTATAAATAACTAGCTGCGTCCCGCGGTTTCACCCGCATAAGTGTCGATCCCGTAGGAATATCGGAGTAAAAGTATCCTATGTCCTTTTCCAGGTCATAGTCTACCCATGTACCATATTTCATCCAAGTCCGTTCAGCCGTTTTAGCGTGAAAGCGTAATAAACAAACAAACAAACTCACTTTCGCATTTATAATATTAGTTAGGAAAAAATAATATTTTAAGGGAAAAGAAGTTTGTGAATAATGTAGATATTTTTTTACCAAGGTCCAAGGATCGCCAGATCTGTGCAGCTCTTGATATTGGATGTCAAAAGGCGCTTCGTTGATGATCAGGAAGTATGGCGTAAATATCACCATCTTCGTCAAACTGTTGAATGTCAGCTGATTTGTTACTGCCACCTACAAAAAAGTTATTATTTTTACAACGTGCCATAAAATTAAGAAGAAGTTCATAGTTTGATCGCCACTGTAAGTTTTTTTTTTCTATCCTATTTTAGGGTTCCGTATACCGAAGGATTCCAAACGGAACCCTATTACTAAGCCTCCGCTGTCCGTCCGTCTGTCTGTCAGGGGGCTGTATCTCATGAACCGTAATAGGTAGAAAGTAGATTATAAAAATGATTTACTTGGAAGTGATTCAGACAATAAATCAGTATTAAACGTACCTCATAAGTCCTTCCCTCATGTTTGCACTGTACAACTCCAGAACTGCCGGGAACGTCCAACGAGAACTTATCAGACCATTCACTGAACTCCAGCCTTATAGCCGCCTTCTTCTTTCCGAAGAAGTTCTTAGCACGGAAAGAGAACAGTATCGGTTCCTTATAGTCTTTAGGATGGAATATCACGTTGCCAGTTTCATCCACATTCTAAAAAAACAAAACACCCAATAAACATTCGGTCGCTTTCATTATTTTCTTTGTGAGTTGCAAATGCTGCATCAAGTGTCATTTCGCATTATCCTATACCTTAAGCTTGCTTACCGTACCCGCGAAGCTAATAAAAAAAAAAGAATGTGAAACTGCCACTTCACTTGGCGTATTCGTCAATACAAAATATATCTTAGGATTAGTTTTCATAAAGTTAATTTTGCATTAGCGAAATAATGCCTTGTGTAATACCAGTATTAAAATAGTCTCTTATATTTGGTGATGATGGAACTTATATTATTGGTGATCATGCAAAGTATTGTAATTACGACGAATTAATTCGACACTGGTTTAACTAGTGTTAATAATTGGATACTTATATAAATTTCATGCTGCTAAAAAGCAAAATAAATACAGTAGGGTCATGGTAATCCACAAAATTAAGCTACGATGTGTGCATATGTTTAAAACAAGAACATTTCCAAACGATATACTGAACCCAACCTTCAAAGCTGCGTTCACTGATCTGTGTCAAAAAATTCAGTATCAATTTATAATCCATTATTTCTGTTTTAACCAAAAACCCGACCACACAGAACTTAAAACTTATTACATTTGTAACCAAAACCTCTTTAGAGTGCTCAATGTAAGTAGCAAAATAATATAACCAAGTATTTCTTAGAAGTGCTGTAGTAATGTTTGCACTTACCGGCAAACAAGAAGTATGGCGTCTAATAAATTTACTGCAAGATGAATGCTTAATCTGTAATTTACATAAAATGGATAACCCATACAATATTCGTTTTATTAGTATATGACATTACATAACTAAATATAAATTAACATGTCTAACTCACCACACTAAATGTATCGTGTGAAATAAGTGGTAAACAAACTAATATACGTATACTATCGGATTAGGCTATGACCCCACTGAAAAACGCATGCTAATAAACAACAATTATTACAAGGCAATGATCATAAGTATCGAAGCTAAAAAATCCTAAAACTATCGCTTTGAGATGAAGCTTGTTAGACTCAGGAAGCAGTAACCGACCGAATCGAGGATTAAAGAAAATGATAAAGGAAAAAAAAATCTATAAAAACATATTCACAGTTAGATCATCTCAAAGATACCTTGTTGGGTGTGCTGGAATCTTTTTCTGGTTTCTTTGATTTCTGTAACCACGCAATGTATTTATGGCCAATCTGATATAAACAAAGATCTACTCCAAAAAGTACGAATGACGTCAACTTCACAAAATATATCAATGACAAGACAAACGCAGTTAGTATAGCCTATTAGAGTATCTACTTACTGTACCGCTCATACTTGATAGTTTCGATAAAAATGCTGATAGCAGACACAAAGGTGGTTAAGACAGGTTAACATTACTGTCTAGCTTTCAAATGTCAATATTACCTGTACTTATTACATGATTATGTTTGAGTAAATATTTATGTTGAGTGCAAAAACTTCAAAAGAAATGATTGAGTAAAGTTTTTGCGCTCAACACAGATACCAAAGTTAAAGTGTTCTGCAGCGATGATGTCTTAACATTTTGAATTTCCAATCACATTATTTACTTCACGTCCAGGGAGGCCAAGTATACTAATTTACAAACGTCACAATAGTCTCTCGATGGTGAATTTTTGACAGATTTTGTATGGCAAATCTGTCAAAAACTCACCATCGAGAGACCATTGTGACGTTTGTAAATTAGTAGACTTGGCCCCCTGATTTCAATACAACAACATAAATATCAGAACACTTTAAGAAAAAAAATTTGAACTTTATGAAATTGTGGACTTACCCTATAGCAAAGAGTGAAGCCGGTTTTGTTGAGCATCCAGAAAGGACAATAGAGAGACAAGACTTGTGTGCCGTCCATGTCCACGCTATGCATACCCAAGTCTAATGTCATAACTGAAGGGCTGTCGTGTGACTCGAAGGACCATACTGACAGTTCTGTCTCGCTCTCTGGCAGGTTCTTCGTACAAACCCAACATTTGTCGAGATAGTTTTGAATCTGAAATGTTGTTTGAATGTTTTAGTTTCTATTTAATCTATCGTTATCCTTTCTTTAAAAGGCAAACGACATCAAGCGCTTCCGATAATCTTTTCCTTGTGACTAAGTTTTTTGTCGAGAATGAGCACACAAAGAAGACCAGCAGGATTTCAGGATCATATCCCGGGATCCTAAGTCCTACTTATAACAATATACTGCGCTGATACATTCGTTTGCTCATTTGAGTGATTATGGCTTAATCCCTTTGGCGTTTATTTTATTGGGCATTGGGCAATACTAATGACCCGCGATGGACGTTCACGAGCTGATGTGACGTCATCAAACCGATATCTGACGCTTTCCTTTTCGTTATTTTTGCGTTTCATTCGGCATCAATCACTCGAACGTCTGAACACAAAATTAATCAAAAATGAAAAATTTATTAATTAGTGAACCGATCCAACAAAGTCAAATCATTTATTTCAAATAGGCCCTTGTAAGGCTCTTTTGAACGTGAAAATTTGCAAAAAAAAAGATAGTATTGTTTCTAGTCGCCCCTTCCAAAAGGTAGTATTCGTATGGAGAAGAATCGGCAAGGACCACCACCAACGATGTTGGATTTTGGCACTATCTTTTACTCGCCTACAGATTAATCAGAACATAAAATAAATGGAGCGGATGAACCATGCATTCTCATATAATTTTGTCGGCGTCGTGTGAATATGGAATGAACAAAAATTAACGTCCACTCGAGTGAAGCGTCTAATATAAATAAGTAAAAATAAATATCGGCATTCTTGATAGTAAAACTACTGTTTTCTAACTCACACTTATCATAACTTTATATCCACAAGAAGACACACTAATTAATAATAGTACTCACCATAATAACAATAGACGCTTTATTAGGGGAGAGATGCGAAAGATGGAACATCTCTCCCGACTTAAACACTTGAGTTCTCTTCAGTCCTAACTGAGACACCACGATGTCGATAGGCAAGCAGTTCTGTAGCTTGACAGCCGGTTTCAGTACAATGTCGTAACAAGACGACGCAAACGTGTGGCGGGTTGTATGCTCGTAGAATACTTGCTCCATTGTGCCGACGGCCTGTATTTAAATAGATGATGTATTAAACAGCCTGTTTCATCAGTTTTTGTATCGAAATCAAATAACCAACAGCAGAAAACAGTATTGCATCCGTTTGGTTTCTTAGCAGAGCATGCCTCCAAAACAGAGTATGAACATGTTTAAACAAGTTGATAGAAACTGTATACAAACAATCCTTTTTCAGTCAGATTGCGGTCGTTCCTTTTATTGAATCGATGTCCCTGACGGAGCACGAAACACGAAAGACCTCGACCATGATTTGTCACTCTTAGTTCATACTAGCAAATTTGTGTAATGGATCTATAGTTAACTAAGTAAATAAAATCATTCTTATTTTAGTAGAACTATTTAGGAGGTAATCATACCTTCAGGTAGAATTTCTCTCCGGTGTTCTTATCTTTAGAGTCGCACTGCAACAGTTTGGATATGTTCACTTGCTGTTGAAGCTCTCGCCAAATGAACGGTGATACAGATACTGTGAAACCTGAACAAAGATTAAAGTTATAAGAAAGAGATAAAAGGTTTTACTAACATTATCAGTTTATTCGCACACTTGAAAAGTCAGGAACAATAAATAGCAACCACATTTATCAACCGCTCAGAACCTCTTAGGGAGTCATTGGAGCAAATACCTAACTTTGCAGATAGTCTGTTCGCAGTTTGAGTTAGCTAAACTTAGAACATTTAGGCTAAGCGTATGCTGAGATGCAGGTGACGTAGGTTCACGTAGCGCAGGGCAGAGCAAATTTTGTAATGCATGAACGTACTGACAGCTGCGTACGCTGCGGCGCAGGCACGTGTCTGTACTGCTCTGCGTCTCGTTGTAGAGCCGGTACAGATTTCTGCACGACGCGTGCAGATCGTCACTTGTTTTTTATTTACCACTGATTCATAATTTTGTTTTTAATGACAGATTATTTGTACTTGCTAAGACCCGAATGTGTCTGTGTAGCTGCGTCGCAGCTTGCGCTCGCGGCATATGTCTACCTCGCCTGCCCTACCCTGCAAAATCTGTGCTCGCTGCGTCACCTGCGTCTCAGCATACGCTTAGCCGTACAGTCAAACGTTCGTCGATGTTATGTTATATTCTGTTTCTATATTTATCAAAAGTTTACAGCTGTCTGAAGGCCTATTCAGATATAAGCGATATTGCAATCGTGCACGAAAGCAATACTGGTCCAAAGTGGCTAACCAGAAGGCGAACTATTCGCTGACGCCCTTTCAGCGTCAACGACTTATATTGCAGCGTTATCTGGCGGCAGGTATAGCAGTGTACTTGCAACAAACCTTCAACTGAGAAGAACAATTCGGCAGTGGGAGTATGCACGGCCTGTAGAGGCAGTCGCAGTATGTCGCCGGGCTTCACGTCGCCCAATAAGCGCACCTCGTTGCCGCTGACCGTCATGTAGTACACCGACACATTCACTGATAACGTGTTTGTTACCTGACAACGTAATGATTAAACATAAAGATCTCGCCTTGTTTCCCCGAAAGGTTGGGCAGAGGTGTACTATCCAAGAACTTCACATATAAGCAGTTTGAAAAAAAAAAACCCGTGAACACGATGACCACATCTGTTACCGCCCCGGTTCTATAGCGGCCGAGCGCTGCAAACAGAAATAGTCCTTACGGTGTAGAGATATGAAGTTCTTCGATGGTACCTGTAGCAGGACCCACATTTAGCCAGTTTTAAGTCCCATGTAATCTTAAAGATCATAGATGGAGAAAAACAGTTACTTTATGGAAACGCCCATCGGGTACCCGCTATAGAGGAAGGCCATTCACCAGATGGGATGAGGATATTAAAAAAATAGCTGGTCCACTATGGCAATATATAGCCCTCTTGGGATATATATTACCAACCAAGACCAAGAGAAATGGAAAACCTTGAAGGAGGCCTTTACCTGAGGGGGGTTCCAGTGAAATAATAAATTAGTGCCTTCATACTTAAAATGTAAATATTCTAAAATGTAAAAAAAATACTTGCTAAGTATAAAGGTAGATAAATTGTTTTTCTTTTTATATGCTAATTTGTAAACTGGAAATAAAAGGCTTTTTTTATTTTTATTTTAAGTCCCATGTAATAGGGGGGCGAGCCTATTGCAATCAACCGGGCACAAATCCAGACTCCGGGCTTCTACTGAGAAATTGCAGATAGAAAACCCAATAACACTTTGCCCGACCAGCGAATTGAACCCAGGACCTCATACTCAGCAGTAGCGCTTGCGACCACTAGACCAACGAGACAGTCAGTAGTAAATATTAAACTAAGTAATCATTTACTTACCATTAAACTTAGCCTAGGTAAAATCAGTTATTATAAGATTAGATTAGGTTATTTCAAGATGCATAGTAGTATTAGATCCGAAGTAAGATCGACCTTGAACCTTACGTTTACCGCATGAAAATATTTTTTTAATCAAACATTATGTTTACAAATATATTGCAAATGTGTTATTAAATAAATGTTCATGGCTATAATTAATTAAAAATACTATAAGTAATTTTTTTAACGCCGCCATCTGGTAATTTTTTAACATAACATTGCACAAAACGAATTTCTCAAATGATAACCAACAGCTCCACCATGTCAACGTCATTCAAGAGCTAAAAGATCCTTGTAGCACTGTACATAAATAACCCACCTGTACTACACTCCGCAGGTATATGTGCAGCGCGGCGTCCTGCATGACGACGTCGGAGATGAGGCCGCGCGGCTCCACGGCGGCCGCCAGCGGGACATTCTTCGCAGTCGTGCCCACCATCTTGCGGCCTAGAGGGAAGTATCGCTTGTCCGCGCGGTCCACGGGGATTTGGACGTCGTCGTCTATTTCTACTATCTGTAACATTTGTTTGGTATTTAAACAGTTCTTTGACGTCGACTTAGACCAAAGAACCGCAGAGCAGAGGAATTTAGTAATATCTATACATACTCGCAGCATCACAACATATCATCATCATATTTTGCTGGGTCGCAGCATTAAGCTGAGCGATGGCCGTTTTGCGTGAATGTGACGCATATTCTCACCCAACTTGTTCTTTTTTTGTTTTGTGTTTGCGTCATGTTTACCGCAAATAAACGTAATTTATTTCTTATTCTTCTTTCTTTCTTTCATTATAATTTAAATTCGGTTTTCGTGTCTATCTGTGTGACCGTGCTATTCTTCTTAACTAACGCAACAGATTTTAATGTGGTTTTCACCAATATTTAGAGAATCAATTGCAAAAGATTTATGTGTAAAACAAATTAACTTAAAATTAAAAAGAACTAGCTGCGCCCCGCGGTTTCACCCTTATAAGTCACGATCCCGTGGGAATATCGGGATAAAAAGTATCCTATATCCCAATCCAGGACATGGTCTACCCATGTGCCATATTTCATCCAAATTCATTCAGCCGTTTTTGCGTGAAAGCGTGACAAAAAACAAACTTTCGCAATATTAGTTGGATAAATAAATCTTGATGTTTTGCAAAGACGTAAAATCGTATGAAGCAATTTTAAAAGAATACGATAAGACACATATTTATACTTTTTAAATTTTTTTCGGCCCCAAATTCAGCAACGCGAATACCGTTTGCTATCGCTAGTTGAATAATGAACTCTTATAAACTAACCGTGCGCGCTCGAGGAACCTTTTAAAGTTTCGCGTAGATAGATGCTCGAACAAATTAGCATTTTATATCAATGATTATAAGGTCTATCATCTGCTCTGCGTGCCTCTGGTTTGTGCTTATGACTATATAAACAATGAGACTGGATTAAACTGAGAATGACTTTGGATTAGAGGTATCATAATATTGTATACTCTTCCTCCAGGACTATTGAAAACATTTTTGAAATAACATAATATTCGATGGCGGGCCTATTCTATTGACTCTATAGTTTCTATAAGTAATGTACTTTACCTTAACATTTAATTTGAGCGGTGCGGGTGCTTCATTCAGTTTTATCAAATTCATTCCACCGTGTTTCATTTGCAGTGGAACACACGCGCCCGGTTCTAAAACCACTTCCCTAGAACAAAATATAAACTTATTTGGTGATCTCGTTATGAGATTTATATAATACTAGCTGCGCCCCGCGGCTTCACTCGCATAAGTCTCGATCCTTTGGGAATATCGGAGTAAATGGTATCCTATGACCTTCTTCAGGTTATGGTCTACCCATGTGCCAAATTTCATCCAAATCCGTTTAACCGTTTTAGCGTGAAAGCGCAACAAATAAACAAACTCACTTTCGCTTTTATAATATTACAGTTAGGATCAATATTAAAATAGCATGATTTAAATTTAACATTACTTTATCAATTCAACATTTAAATAAATTATATAGAAAGAATTTATTTGAAGTTCTTATCTTGAATGCTATAAAGTTTGTCACTATGGGATTTATTTATAACAGTTGCCTTAAAGTTAAGTAATGATTAGCGACTGGTTTATTAACCATACATTTTTGACATCTGAACGTCAGCAACTTTCATAAATTAACCCCAATATGTTTTGACTGCTTTATAATTATTAAAGCTGCAAAATATCTTCATAAATAACTAATTTCCCACTAGAAATACTTTACCTGTAGTCAGAAGAAACACTTTGTCCTGTGAGCATAACGGAGAAGTCATGGTTATCATTCAACATCAACTTAGCAGTCAGGCCGGTGCAGTTATGAAGAACATAAGGCGCGCCGTGGAAATTGTGTGATGGCTAAAAAAATAATGATACGTTTAAATAAAACAGATCAAACCTATTTCATATGTTGTTCAGACAGAGGCGGTGGCGGACTGTGTAAAAGTAGTTCTATCTGGCATAACTTTACTGCCAGATAGCACAATTACTATCAATCTGTACTCCACTGCCTTTGTGTGAACAACGTATTAAAAAATCCAAAAATAATGAGCTTTTTCACTACCTCTGAAAAACTTCCGCTTCACTTATCTGGCAGATTATTTTAAACTTTTGTTTAATGTATCTGACAGATATTGCCTATTCAGAGGTGCTGAAACAGGCCAGTTATTTCATTATCATTCTGAGAAACTGTTACTCACATCATCTTTAGATTTAGACGAAATCGCAGTCCCGCCTTCGGCGATAGCAGATGAAAACGAGTTTCCTAGTAGAGTTAGCACCTAAAATAGAAGAATCGTTATTAAGTTTTGAAGATGCTATAAACTACTCGATGAAGTGTTCATCTTAATAATGCACTCCCGGACTCCTAAATCGAGTCACCGTGCATTTTTATGTTTATAGGCCTAAAACATAAAAACTAAAACCCCACTACTGAAAAATCTCCAAAAACCATGAAACCAGAGAATATTCTCTTCTGAAATTGTTTATTGTACACCTTAGAGGTATGTCTATGTTGTAGCTTGTAAATACTTTTTTAACTGTGACGTCTGTGACCAACATAATTTTTTAAACCACCTGCAGCAACAAACAATCATCATCATCATCGCCCTACAGCAGTCTACTGCTGTACATCATCATCATCAGCCTATTAATGTTCCCACTGCTGGGACACAGGCCTCCTCTCTGTGAGAGGGAGTGGGTTGTAATCTACCACGCGGGCCCAGTGCGGGTTGGTCACACGATGTCAGACGATGTCTGCTGGACATAGGCCTCTTCAATTTCACGCCATTCAGCTCGATTCTCGGCAACTTTTAACCTCTTGAACATCAGAGCATAAACGCAAGCGCGTGCCCTGTACGCCAACGACACAAATATGTGACAAAAATGCTCACATATTTGTGTCGCTGAGGTACAGGGCACGCGCTTGCTTGGCACGTATGTGACCATGGCGTTCAAAAGGTAGGACACAGCACACATCAACTCGGAAAGGGATCGTCACCGTATCAACTCGAGCCGCACAGTAATCGAAAACGTAACGTAATCGCCTCGTTTCGGGACAAGTTCACGAACCGCGATGCCGTGCGTGGTCAACGGCTACGGCTAGGCGACGCCACGCTTACGGCTCGTCGTTCCCGCGTTTACGTCTCTCCGTACCAAGCTTACGTCTCTTACGGAATAGCAATATGCCAGAGCGCGGTCGGAGAGCTGTAAGCGCGGCGTCGCCTAGCCGTAGCCGAGGCGACATATCGGAGCTGCTGATTACTTTGGTTTTGGTTACGTGCTTACGTAAGGTTGACGCCTGTTTGATGGCGAGGTGAAAGGCGATTCGGTGCCGATCGCTTTCCGAATTGATATGTGTGCTATAACTTTTATCCAGCTGCTACCAGCCACCCTGCGAAAATCGGCACTCGACCTAGCCTGAAAGCGTTCTATCTTACGTTTTTAAATCAGTAATTTTGATTTCATAAAAACAAAACCTAGCCTATAACCACCGCGCGACCTTAGCTGAGTCGAGCGATAATCGTACAGCCATTAGGAAGCTTCGGGTAGGATATATACAAGGTAGAGACGACAATACAACAATAAATTCGACGGCGTGTCTCTAATGACGTTCCCATTCTGAATACAAAAATTTAATCGAATATATTCAATAGTTTAGCCAATATAGCTAGTAGATCGGCAAAATGCATAGTCGGCTCGGGTTATTCCGTTTATCCACCCCACAAAACACCCCTAAGGTGGATATTCGTAAACGTATGTCATGTCCGAGAATCCACCCTAGGCCTAGTTGGATAAACGGAATTTATAGGTTTAGGGTGGATATGCACTACTATTGAATTTGTTTGAAAAAGTCATTGTTTTAATTTCGATGCCAGGATTTATTTGATAGTTTCAAAATATTCTTATGCATTAGTAGTGCCAGTATTTTCATTTATTGTTGTCTCCACATTGTATGAAGACTCCCACATACAAATAAACGCGTGAAAAATATAACCCTCCTTTGCTATCGCGCAGTCGGCCCCGTATGTGTGATCTCACCTCCATGCCCGTCCTAGTGACGGTGATCTCGAGTAGTTCACTGCTGGACAGGGTGACGGTCTTACTGGCGTGTCGTTGTGCGACGGCCTGCAAGTTAGCGGCTTCGTCCGTTGTGTCGATCGCTGCGTGCGCCTCTTGTGCGTGCATCACTACCTGTTTGAAACAAAAGACTTGATGTTAATTATTTATTTATAAAACGGGTGTAATAAAAAGGTGGTTAAGCGCGAATTATTCTGAAAGTTTGCAACGAAGCAAATAGCTGTCAAATATTTCACTGTTTTGATTAATTTGGCAATATTACTGTATGGAAATATGAAATACTAGCTGCCCGCCCCAGCTTCGCATGGGTAGCCCTAATTTGCAATAAAATAATATTGCGGCTATAAATTAAGATTAAGGCTATCCTATCTTTTAAGTTAGATCAAACTGCACACGGTGTGCAAATTTCATTGAAATCGGTTAAGTGGTTTAGGAGTCCATTGAGGACAAACATTGTGACACGAGATTTATATATATTAAGATGGCTAACTAGTGAACTGAAATAATGATTGTGAAATCCAATACCTAATTAATCAAAAGTATTTGGAAACTTTCCAAATGCCTTTTTTACACCTAAAACGGTTAGAACATCAAATTCAGTGTTATAATTGCAATTCATTTAATTATTAATATACTAGTTCACTAGTTAGCTATATTTCATATTTCCATGCAGTAACATTGCCAAATTAATCAAAACAGGTAAATATTTGGCAGCTATTTGCGACGTTGCTCACTTTCAGAATAAACGCTGTTAATCCCTTTGTGATCATTTTAGTGGGCAATACTAATTACCCGCGATGGACTATCACGAGCTGATGTGTCGTATCACTAACGAGACACAATAGAATTTTTACTCATATTGCCTTCTAAAGGCAAATCGATAGTTGAGCGGTTACTGATTACTAGAAAGATATTTAAAATTAAATGCCAATGAACATATTAATTACCTCCATCTTGAGTTCCCATGGCACATGTTTATACTGGTTGTCCTTAAGTACTTCCACTGGTTCTATGAGCGGCTCCCAAACAGCGCGCTCTATGTTATAGTACGACACTTGCATCGCCCACGTTGATTCGGCGTAGAACTGAAAAGAGAAGCCGGAATTATTTTTTCACACTTTGTAACTCATCAATAAACGGTTAATTTATTTTTGTAAATGGAACCTCCTGTTAAAACAATCCAATAGTGGTGTCCATTTACAACGCTATGTAAAGGTGCTACAAATGAGAAACAAAAAAATTGAGTGCGTTGATATCTAGTGCAAGAACGAAAAGGTTTATGTTTCTTTAGTTCTAATATAATACTTACGTACGAGCTCCAATCTTTAACTTGACCAGTTAGCGACGCTTGCATGACCAGCACAGGTATAGTCTCGTTTCCGATCTTCATTTCAAAGGACGTGATGATAGTCGGACATGACAACAAACAAATCTCACCGACTGGAGGACTTGTGTTCATCACTTCAAATTCGTCCTCGGCGTCAATCGCCTCTTCGGCCTCCTCTGTTGATGAAATAGTTTCCAAGAATATTGAAGTTATAAAAATACCATTTACAAGTTTTTTGGTATTTAATATCTCGTGATTTTGCATGGATGGTAATGTTTTGCAGAATTTTATAAAAAAACATAGTTGAAAACAACAAAATTCCTTATTTTAGTAAACAATGCAATAAAAAATTACAATAATCAACAAAAAAATATTTCATTCAAAGAGCATTTACCAGTTTTTAAGAACCAATAAGCGTTCGGGGTGAACGGTTGAATCGCCCACAGGTTTTCATAGAACACAGCCTTGTCTTCTTCTACTTTGTTATCCTCTTCGCTGCTTGTCATCGTGGCTAACACCCGGTTCAGTAGAGATATGATATCTTTTAACAAAAGAATATGTATAAATACGATTTGTTAGTATGCCACATAAGTAGGTATAGCAGTTATTATAACCAGTAAGAGAGTGCTCTTATAAGGGTTCCGTTTTTTTCCTTTTGAGGTACGGAAACCTAAAAATGGCCAGGGATAAAAATATTAGCGAAACCGATAAAGAGCCCGATGTTCTATACAGAGAAAAAAAAAAACAGTGCGAATTTTTTTACAAGATAAACTTAAACGAATTTTTACCCGTTTTTTTAATTTTTATAATTTATATCTTTGCCTTTATTATTATATTATAAAGAGGTAAAATTTGTTTGTTTGTTTGTTTGTAATTTTGCATGTAGGGGTTAATCTCCGGAACTACCAGTCGGATCGGTTATCGTTTGCGAAAGATGTTTACTTTGAAACTGATTTTATGCTCATTCGCCATCGCGCGGCGCAGTGGCAAGTGCGTAGGTACCTCGCCCCGTGCAAATTAACTATAGTCCATTTGAAATAAGATTAGACATTTAACTAAACCTTTTTTACAGTCCGTTCAACCGATTCTGATTTCTATTGCGTTGGTGGCATGACAAATGGCAGTAAACAGTTGGTATTGTAACCACTTTTTTGCTTTTAATGCCATCTTTATGCCTACGGTATAGGCGTCAGAATCGCTTGAACGGACTTTAAAAAAGGTTTATTTAAATGTCTAATCTTATTTCAAATGGAGTATAGATACGTTGCAGAAATACGGCTCTGTACTGTACTGTACTATACGAGTGACGTCATAGCGAGCACGGCCTACTGTGACATGGCTCGAGTCAGAAGACCGTGCTCTCTAGTCAGGTGCCCTAGTTAACTTTACCCGGGTTGTATGCGGCTTACTGACCGCTATTTTTATCAGGTTCGAACTAGACTTTTTAATTTTTAAGTTTAGGCGGTGACCCGAAGTTATTTGTAAGAGTAATTCCAATTTTTTCTTCATACTTGCCTTTGATTGGCTGCTAAAATGACATATTATTATAGACATTTATTCATAATTATTACAACGAATAGACTGTCCTTTTTTTCCTGATATCGAGTAGCCCATTTTTTTTTAAATATTGTATATTTTATCAAAATGTGATCTATTACGGATAGAAAAGCACGAAAAAAAGATTTGCGAACTGCTTTTTTTTTCTATTTGCATTCCATAAAATATTGCAGTAAAATGTTGGCATACAAGACTGATGTCATACGAAAGGAAATAAATGTAGTAAAGAAGCTAAATTCGAACTCCAAATGTGTTGAAAATCACGATAGTGCCTACGGCGCGGCACGGGCGTATCATACTTTTCACTAGTCGGGATCGTACTGGTTGCAATCCTAACTGGTTGAACGCTTTCAAAATCAAGCAGTTCACCACCGGGGTGTATCATACGCTCAATTTCACTGCTATTAGAAATAAAATTTCTTCTTCTATGCTGAGGATAAACACTAACCAGGAGAAACAGTGATGACGATATCCGTGATAGCGAGGTCGATGTGCATGCCGCTTAGGGGCGGCTGCGACAGCGCCAGCGACAGGTGCGTGGGCTCCAGCAGGTAGCGCGGCTTGGCGGGCGGCGCGCGCCCGGCCGCGCCCGCCACGGGCCGCACCACCACCTGCAGCCCCGAGATGCCGCCGTCCGCCACCATGCGCTCCGCACTGCGCCGCAGCTTGAAGCGAGCCTCCATCTACGCACATATAATCCACAATCCAATCATTGCATTCAGAAGCTGAGATCGGAACGACCAACTCAATGTCATACATGAGTTTACATGACAGCTGTGTATGTTCTGTCATGTGGCTAAAATCGGAACTAAACACGCCATCTTGTTCTTTCAATACTTTTCACAAATGTTAACCAACAGCGCTACTCTGTCAACGTCATTCGATAGCCAAAAGATCGTTTCAGCACTATAACTTCGTATTTTGTGTTTTTGTATGTAATTTTTTTTTATGTAACAAAAATGTGACGCTGCCTGAATCTGCTCGCTTGCTTTGCTGCAGATTCTATCGTTCAATGAGCAGGCAAAAATAGCCTTAAGGTGACGAACATATTTTTTATGTGGCTGTAAAATAAATGAGAAAAAATGCGAAAAAAAATAGGCAGTGACTGCAGACAGAAGTGAAAACTTATAACTTTGGAATAACAATGTTTTTTTTTTAATAATTATATAGTAATACTAATAAATTAAAATAAATGTAAATTGAAATTATTAACATTAGTCTGGTTTTCACATCTATTGGCACTCCAAGTAAGAATTATTTATACATTTTCATAGTTTATTTATTCATCAAAATGATATGATGGGCGCAAGCCCAGTAAAAAATATAAATACAAGTTAATTGACATAATAATTAGTATACACTTATATTATTTATTTTTGTATCTGTATATTATATTTGTATTTATATAGATGTTAAAGAACTTTATTTTCATCATTCATCATAATAATTACGAATTTTATCCAACGGTGTTTTTCGTAACATTTCTTTGCCCAAAAAAAAGTATTTATGATGTCATTTCGTGCAAATATTATCTACATTGATGTCATAACTACTTATAAATGAATATTCATCCACTTGCCGTCGATTACACGCGAAAACACTTTAAGTTAGGGTCATTTCACACCGAGACGCGCCACGACGTGCACTTTTTTAAGATATATCGAAATATTTGTCTAAAAGTGCGCGCAGCGTCGCGTCTCGGTGTGAACTGACCATTACGTGACATCCAAACATCAAAATATACATTTTTGACGTTTGAACACCACTTAAGTTTAAAGCAACTTTTATGAATAAACCCCTTAGTTTTCAATATATAATATGTATATAATGTCGGCTCGAGCATGTCGGTGACGCAAATCCAAGTTTAGCCCTAACAAAAATCGCTTAACTCGTAAGAAGCGTTCTCTTAAAAAAACTACATTTACGAGTAAATACGTACGTTCAACACCAATGCATCGCACTCCTTCGTTTCAAGGGACTCCACGAGAATAATATCTGGCTGCTCAATCTTAATGTTGACCGTCATCATCGCTAGTTTGGGTGCTTCTAAATTTGTTGCAGTCACCGCTGTTGATCTTCTCTTCTGCTAAACACGAAAAGTTTTCTGATATTCAAATAACTTAATTTTTCTTTTTAAAGTTAGAAGTTAGAAATCTGTTAAAATTTCAACAGTTTACTTCTTTGTTGAAATATTTTAAGTTACAAAGTTGTTTATATCACTCTGTAACTTACCGTATATACAGGGTAGGCCAAATAGAGACATTCTTTATGCCGAGGGGTATCCGAAAATACCCCATGTATGTTCCGCGATTCTTTATAGGATTCAAATTATATTTTTTTTTTAATTTCTTGTAATATTTATGGGTACTTGAGGCACACGGGGAATAATATATGACACATCGTGCTTTAAAGAGACCGCCACATAGGTTTAAAGCTAGTTTCCTAGAAGAGCGGTGGCCGCTACGCAGTGTCTGCAATTTACAGGCGAATGACGTCACCGAAATGTTAGGTGTTTATGAAAGTAAGTTGGTGTGTATTCCTAGAGAGCGTTTTTGACACCGTATAGTCAAACCCCGTTGCCCAAAGATTTAAATCGCTAGATTTGCCCTCATCGTACTTAGTCACGCGAAAAAGTGTTTATACTAAGAACAGTGAGCTCACAATTATTGTACAGTGCAAGTACAGCACAGTTAAATAGCTTTCCATGACAATCAAGTCAAGCCAATGCGCCATTGTGTGTCCGAGGTGTCAAAACGAAACAGAAACGTGACTATCTTTGGACGCGGTAGGGCGAATCTTACGATTTAAATCTTTGCTGCTGCTATCATTATCATGACAGCCGTCACGGCGGCCGGTATGTGCGGCCACCGGTCTTCTAGGGAACCGTAGTTTAGTAACAGAGACTTCAAAACCGTTTTTTTTCTAAAACGCGATTTGCCATATTTACTCTTTGCATGTCAGCTTGTTCACTTTTTAACTCAAACACAATAAGATTGTACAATTTTTGATTGTTTTTTTCCGTGTATGGGGTACAGCTTGCTTACCATTATTGTGTCAATAGATCTTTCTTTTACGATCGGTACTTCTTCTTTCGCTTTGACATCTTCTGCTAACCCAGTGGTCATAAACTCAGCGATTTTTTTGAGGAAGTCCATCGCCAGGATTAGGTCGAAGCTGAATATCCTCATGTCGACTACAAGTTTGATAAAAGATGTTAAAATACCAATGTACATAGAGTTTTGAAAGACATTTGATTGGATTTTTTATCGGTTGAATGCGACGTAAAAAAAAACCTTTAAAAATGTCAAAACCAACTAATATTTCGTAGGTTTTTCATACATAAGTTTTCATTTACTCCTAATTAATATCATACTGATTTACCTTTGATTTTTAACATACTGCGAAGCCTTTGATCAATGTCGACTTACAAGTTTAAATAAACTATCTAGATTTTTATAAACATCGCACTAAAGTCAATCAAAACATGGAATTAATGCTAAGTAAAACTTACTGAATGTGTCAGCATTCTTCATGGTATATGTAACGTCGATCATGCTTCGTAACTTATCCTGTGACTCCATGTCAGTGTCGGCACCGTTTGTATCACCTTTATTACTTCGACGTCTCTGCAGGTATCTAATAACATAACATAAGTTTTTGAGGAGTTTCTTGCCCGTTCTCGTTTCTCCATAGGAACCTACTACGCTTTGGAATGGGCAACTAGCTTCATCTTTCTGACTGACCGACCCCTTGACAATTCAAAAGTGCCTGTAATTGGTTTATTTGAAATAAATGGTTTGAGTTTGAGTTAACACCACGCCTTGTTTCCCCGAACGGTTGGGCAGAGGGATACCTGCAGTACACCTACTGTACTGTACTGTACCTAATAACATTTAGGGCCTATTTCACGACGCACTACTTACCGAATAGCCACTACTTACCGAATAAATTCAAATATGGAACAGAATTTGTTTGAAATTATCTGTCAAGTAAGTTAATAGATACTTAATCGTAGGTGGTGAAACAGCCCTTAATTAAATAAGTTCTAAAACCTTAACCATAGAACGTTGTCATAAATTGTACAATGCAATTTTTGTTTTTTTTGTTTTCACCTTTTATCTGCAATCAGCTTTCTAGCCATAATCAGATGGGGTCTTTGTGTAAGATTGTTTTTATCACATCTATTCAAAAAGACGTAGTTTAATCCTCGTAAACAGGGACCAAAATAGCTGTTTAATCCCTAGGGACTAAAAATGATTTGAATTTGGAATGTGGATATTCTTAGTAAAAGTTCTATTCACCAAAGAGATCGATCACGAACATTGTATGAAGCAACAGGCTGGCAAGAGAGGGAGAAAGTGTGATTTTGATCAAAATTTAAATCCAAGATGGCGGATGCGATAATTTTCGACATGGGTATCGTTTTCATAGTTTTCGAAGGTGGTAAAGCCGATAGCGAGGTCAAAATGTGAATCCAACATGGCGGCTGCGACTTTTTTTTAATATTTTTTTTATTTTTGTTTAAAATCAGACGTGAGTAGGAAATTCGTTCCTGATGGGGGTCGGACAGCACACGTTTTTTTTCTCATAGAAGGTGATAAAAAGTAGAGTGTTCACCTCGGGAGCAACACTATTTTAAGCTCGAGTACTCTAGAATCCTTCGCTCCGCTTTGGATTCAAAGAAACACTGTCGCCTTAAAAATAGTTCTTAGCTCCCTTGGCAAACAATCTACTATTTAGTGATGTTCTTTTGAATATTCACATTATGTGGTACATTTTTTTTTTTAAGCAAATTTAGATAGGTAGTTAGTGGGTATTGATAATTTGAATGATTATAATTTTCGTTTTAAGAAATGAAATGAAATGAAATGAAATGAAATGAAATGAAATGAAATGAAATGAAATTGTTTATTCTGTAAATAGGATATTGGAATCACTTTTACACGTCATATTAAAATGTATGTTAAAAATTAGCTAGATGAGTTCGGCGTTTCCTATCTGACTACTCTGAGAAGAAAGGCCGAAACAAACTCAGAGGTCACAGTCTCTTTTAAAGTCCAGACATAATCTTGGTCAGGCCATATGAGGACCATGTAGACTAATGTCTGAAATGGTCTTTTGAGGAAAGAACCATACAGCTTTGAGTGGACCTGTCCAGTCAGTGCAAGCATTTGTCAGTAATCGCGGAGCTCAACTCTGAACTTAAGGAGCTCAACTCGACGAACAGTACCAAAGAAAGGACATTTGGGTAGGCCGCATAAACTACTCAAACTGCCAGACCATCATTAAATTAAAACTAACTGAGAAAGAAAAGAAAATAGAGAAGAGAAAAAAAAAAAAAATATCCACATAGTCCTCACATTCACAATAATTAAAATAATATAATACTTTACAAAGTAATCATGTCATTTTGTATGTAATATTCAACAATGTCAATGTTTATATAAAACTGGTATAATTTGATGATTTTACTGAATAATTATAATGTCAATTTTCAAGGTTTTATTACAAGGTTTAGCAGAGCGAGCAGCTCAATCCCATGCTTTTTTATCTTCTAAATAATCGGAAATTCTATAATACCCTTTTTTACAAAGTTTGGTTTGGTTTTAAGGTGGATCCGCAGTGGTAGCCTTCAATATTATCAAGTTTTATCTGGGTCCCGATTCATATTTTGATCAAGATACAACCTGACACTGACCTGAATGAAGTCAAATAAAAAAACGACGTTTTTACGTTCTTACGTTTTTTTATATTTGATTTCAATCGGGGAATTAAATCAAATAAAAAAAAACAGGCCAAATGCGAGTAGGACTCGCCCATTCCGTAGCAGCAAGTAACATAATATAAAAGTTCTTGTAGTTCGTTAAAGGTAAATTGCGGTTTACGATTAATGACGTATTAAAATAAAAAAGTTAAATTAAAAAATTTAAAAACCCCCGACACAAACAAAATCCTTTAAAAAGTTTCAAAATAAAATATTATACTATTTTGTCGTCGCATCGGGGGTCGACGAATGAAATGATATCTTTTCTACAATAGCATGCCGACCCCCGATGCGACGACAAAATATTAACTACAAATTATATTAAACATAAAGGGCCAATATAATATTTTATTTTGAAACTTTTTAAAGGATTTTGTTTGTGTCGGGGGATTTTTAAATTTTTAATTTAACTTATATTTCCTGCTTTTTAAACTTTATTGTATACTAATTACTAGTACATACGCTACGATCGACACGTGCCTCGCATAAATCTGCGCAACTGTGCGTATTTTTCCTACAGTCAAGTTAGTTACTAATTAACCCTGATTTATTTTTTCTTCTCAATATGACACCCTGATAAATATATATCTATTTATTGTGACCATTCCAATGAGCCCAAACACGATACCACTGCTGTAAGTTGGTGAGGAGTTGGGTATCCTGCAAGTACCAGGTAATGCTGCAGCATCAGTTCAAGGTTACTATGTTATTCTAATACCATTGAAGTAACAGATTACCAAATTTAGACTCAATCAGACCTGTGGAAGATGCTGAAATCCATTCATCAATTAGAAAAGACCTGATAATCTTGAAACGGCTAAATAGATTTTCTTGAATCATATCTAAGAACACTCCCGATCAAGTCACCTTTCAAACAAAACAAAAATAAACTAAATCGGTTCAACCATTTGCGAGCTACGATGCCACAGACAGATACACAGATACACACGTTAAACTTATAACACCCCTTCGTTTTCCGTCGGGGGTTAATTAAACTTATAACACCCCTTCGTTTTCCGTCGGGGGTTAAAAACTACTAACTACATCTCGTTCAAACCAATTTTCGTCTCTCTCGCGCAAACTTTTCGCGTAAATTTAGTTCAGAAAAAAATTATATTAGAAACCTCGAATATCATTTTTGAAGACCTATCCATAGATACCCCACAAGTATGGGTTTGATGAAAAAAAAATTTTGACTTTCAGTTCTAATTATGGGGAACCCCCAAAATTTTTTGTTTTCTATTTTTGTGTGAAAATCTTATTTTTTTTTATTTATTTTTTTACAGAGTACATCTTCTTACCAAGTTTCAACAGTATAGTCCTTATAGTTTCGGAAAAAAGTGGCTGTGACATACGGACGGACGGAAAGACAGACATGACGAATCTATAAGGGTTCCGTTTGGCCATTTGGCTACGGAACCCTAAAAACGTAAGACAATGTGAATTTCGCGGGCTACCACTGCGGATCCACCTTAAATAATAAATGACTTGATTGTTTTATTTTTGTGTATACACTTACCTTGTCATCTTAGTGCCTCTGCCGGGCCGCGTATCGTCGAGAGTGCAGTCCACAAGTAACACTGACGTTTGCATGGAGTCGTCTGAGAGCATCCTGCCCTTCACAGATAGCAGCGCCATACAAAACCGCGCCAATTCCATATCTTGCACAAACATCGAGTATTCTGCTGCATTACCCTACAATTAAAAAAAAAATTACTCAAACATTAATCCAGGATTTTTTTCAGAGTACCTAACTAATATGTAAGGTTACCACACAGACGCGCGAAGTAACGCGATGCGATATCTATCTATAGTAGTTCTATGAATTCGCTTGCGACTCAAGAAGGCATTGCAGTGTCTCAAAGTCGCAACGCAACATGTCACGCCACAAGTCACGTCAAGCGTGAACGCCCTTTCGGATTAACCAAAGGCATAAATTAAACCAATATTAATTATTATTATTACATAATTATTTATATATTATACCACAGAATAGTACCGAAGGCGGACTCCGCATTTTAGGTATGAAGCTACAACTACGTGGCGGGATTTTCTTTTCGGACCAACTCAGTGGGCATACCGTAGTCAAAAGATAATAGAAAACTTTCGCGATAGAAAAAGAGGCAACTTCTAGGTGAATATAACTGTAGCTAATAATTAGCGCTTAACAACCTGAATTGCACTTTATTGTGTCCTAGCAAGAGTCGCTTTTTTTTTGTGAAATTAAATGATATTGCGGAGTGAACCATCTGTACTAATATGTGATTATCTATACATATAATAAAATTGTAGAAAAGTGGTGTCTGTACAATGGAAATATATGAAAAAAAAATAGCAGGGGTTGTTATTATATCGATGCTGAACCCGAGTTTGTAATTAATTTTTTTTTTGTCTGTTTGTCTGTTTGTCGGTTTGTCTGTTTGTCTGTGTGTTTGTGCACGCTAATATCAGAAACGGCTTATTCGATTTAGATGCGGTTTTCACTAATATATTGTATTAAGCTTCACTTAACATTTAGTGTTTATTTCATGTCAATCGGTTCATAAATAAAAAAGTTATGTCAATTTAAAGAATCACATCGAACATTTGTTATAGGTTAGGCATTTCTTTCCTTGATTTTCGGTATACTTATCTTAATTTTTATTTAGGGTTTGTATATAAATATTATAAGTATTTGGTATAGGTTAGGCATTTCTTTTCTTGATTTTCTTCTCAGGTTAGTAATTAATTTTTCTAGCAATTCTTTTGTTTTATAAAGTTAGTACGTTTGGTTTACACGTCTTAACACTTATTACTTAAACTGTGATAATTTTAGACTGTATAATAATCTGTAAGTATTTATAATTTAATTGCTTACGATAGTACGTGTTTACTAAATAACTGTGTGTTAAGTAGTAAGTACTATTTTATTGTAAGAATGCCTCGAAGAAGATCCAACCTCTCCCAATGTAGCAGAAATGCTAAAAGGATGAGATTAGTTCGATCACAGGAATCTGAGGAAGGTCGTGAGGCAAGGCTCTCTGCAACTCGGGAACATCAGGCTAGGTTTCGTGCTGCAGAAACTTCGACTCAGCGGGAATCTCGACTGAGTTCTCGACTGAGATTGTATAAACTCAATCTCCTTTGTATTATATAATTGCATAGCACAGGTGTGAGTACTATGTACTAAAGAGCTACCATTCACCGGGTAATGTCTTTCATTGACTTGAATGTGCCCTGGCGGCTGAGAGTATGTCATGCTCACTCAGATGTCTCGCTGATGGTGGCGCGTGTGTTGGATCATTTAGCTCCCTTCAAAATGGTTGAGCTGAATGGTGCTAATCCATGTGTCATGTTCGTGAACGGGCGCCGTCAGTTGCGACTGGTCATCTCTTAGCTGCCATGGCTTATTTTAATTAATTTAAATTTTTGAATTGTTCTTTATTTTTATCTTTTTATTACGGACGCTTTTAACGTGCACGTCTTTTTACATTGTTCTCACATGTATAATTTCAACATGAATAATGTAACCAATTTTATGTAACAATTTTTTGTTTAAAAGAGTGTCCGTGGAGTTTCTTGCCCGTTCTTCTCCATAGGTACCTACTACGTTTTTGGAATGGGCAACTAGCTTCATATTTCTGACTGACTGACTCCTTGACAATTCAAAAGTGCCTGTACATGGTTTAATTGAAATAAATGCTTTGAGTTTGAGTTTGAGTTGAAATCGTTCTCGAATGGTCGAGGTCGCGAAAAATTTTTTTCATACTAATGGTGACCCCATTAGTATCATGTACCAAAAAAATCATGTGTATGAAAAAAGTCATGAAAAAGGTTGAAAAACACTGCCCTACATTAATCCTACTACTACTACTATAAATGCGAAAGTTTGTGAGGATGGATGGATGGATGGATGGATGTTTGTTACTCTTTCACACAAAAACTACTGAAGGGATTTTGATGAAACTTTACAATAATGTAGCTTATACATTAGAATAACACATAGGCTACAATTTATAAAGATTGTATGTGATTTGGTCATAATATAACGATAAGTATCAAGTAAGTCGGAAAAATTCCTGCCCTCTGAGATCTATCTTTGCGTGCGCTGCCTTTTTTTTTTTTGGGTGGTTAATCATCCAATGACTTCTCCCGCTCTGGGCGGAGCGGAAGGGCGTGTCAGACTCTTACTGACTAAAACCCACACGTGTTCCTTCGATCCTTGATATCTCTTTGAGGCGCGCGTGGAACACGATGCGCCGTCGACCCCGCCTGATCCTTATCGGACGGCGAGCTGCCCGTTGCTCTCCGTCCGCAGGCCCGCGCCTACGGTGGCCGGAAATCGGCTATCAATTCCCGACGCCCGGGACGTCTCCTACGGCGGCGGCGGCTAGGGCTGGTAGGGCGCGGCCTTTGCCACTCCCTCGCGCGCTTCACCTTCTCCTTCGCGAGCATTACTGCTTTGCAGAAGGAGGTGACGGCTTGCCATGCCCTCTCGCTCCGCACCATGGCCTGAACCAGGGCCGGACGCGAGAGGCCACCGCCGCCGATCGCCTCTACGAGGACACGGCGGTGATCCACCCAAGCCGGGCAGACCTCCACCGTATGCTGCGTGCGCTGCCTAAGCCGTTAGAGTTACATGAAGAAAATGTATTGTGGGATTGTTTGTCTTAAAGAGTTCTAAATAAAAGTCCGCGACAGCATCTATCTACCTTTTATGTGGAAGCCTTTATAACCAAAATAGTGAGCAATAAATACAGTTAAATTGAATACTTTTTTTACATTGCATATTTTAGAGTATTTAGTTAATTCTTATCAAAATAAATACCTTCATCGCTTTTGGTATTTAATGTAGATAAAGTTTGTCTTTTACACTAAGTAATTTGGACAAATAGTTTAAAAGTTAGATCGATAAGAATGACCTGCGATATTGAGTCGACGGCGCACAGAACGAGGGTGGAGGTGCGGGCCAGCCAGGGGATGACGCGCCAGAGCGCCAAGTGGAAGCTATTGCTTAATAATTATGTTCGAGAAATAACGTAAATAACGCAATTAATTGTTGAACTGTCAAAATGAAACCCATTGCTATTGTAAGTGCTACGCAATTACCCCGCTGATTTAGGACATGTTACACGTTCCTGTGGGATAATTTCCGACATCCACGCGGGCGAAGCCGCGGGCAGAAGCTAGTAATTGAATAATATTCATATACTTACACTCGAAACAGTATTCAGGAGGTCAATGACGAGGCTGTCCATTGTGAAACAGAATTTTATAGTAGTTCTAGGTTTCTTTACAATTTTGGATGGTGCTACTGCAGACGTCGACTTGCTGTGAATTTTGCTGCTTTGTTGACCTCTAAGTACTTTTGAAGATGTTTTAGTTATGGTAGGTGCTTTCTCTTCGGATTTTTGACCTTCTTGTAAATTCTGATTGAGAATTTTCATGATACTCTTATAGTCACTATGGCCTATTGTGATCTGAAATATATAATTTTAAGTCACCACGTCATTAGCAGCAGATAATTACCATAAAGAGTTTTATATAGACTTCGCCCAGAAATTATTTGACCAAAACTCATCTAAAAAAAACCGGCTTTTAACTTTAACAAATAAAAAGTGCGCATACTCACAGCAATAGTGTTCATTCTCCCAGATATATCCAAGTCTGGTAACGATTCGTACCAAAGCGAGAGGCTTCGTTTAACGAACAGTTTGAAGCTGGTCGGACGTAACAACTTTCTCTCGTGTATAGCTTCATTGTAGTCATCTTCGAGCTTAACACACGACACTTTCATGTTTTCTAGCTCGAGAGTCAACTCGTCAACTGTCACCTTATTGCTTTCATCCTACAGAATATTGAATGATAAAATACTGTATTTGCAGTTTTCCGAGCGTTAGGCTGCCTGTCCACCGGAGGTTCTATTGGTTAATTTTGGCACATCTCCGCTCCTCTCCTCTCCTCTCCGCTCCAGTGGACAGGCAGCCTTAGGCATATCCTTATATCGAGCTCTAAAAGAGATTGTCACAAAGACATGAGTGACAGAGATGACGCTATACAAGCCTACACTGAGCCGAACTTTTTCTAAAACGCGATGTATCATTTACGACCGAGTAATTTAAATATAAACCTTGAGTTGAAGGGGGAGTTGAAATAGGAAATAAGACAATGATAAGTTTGTATCTGAAGCCCGGAGAGGTTGCATTGTACCCTGCGAACACTACAATTATAAAATACTAGCGGCCTGCTCCTGCCTCGCACGGTTTTAAGACTTGAAAAAACATCGAGATTTCTTAGGTAAACGTAACTTTAATAGTAACGTATACATACAAACCTTCCGGAATAAATTCTCTAAACGATGGTGAAAACATCATCAAAACCTGTTGCGTGGTTTAGAAGAACAACGCGGACATACAGACAAAAGCGAATTTGTTTTATATTATGTATAGTATAGATATATAAATCCGACCCTAATATTCTAAGGTGTTCAAAGGAATATTATTTCTGCTTTCATCTCACAGTAAACAAGATATTTCAAGATTCCATACTTACAACAAGGGACAGATCCACAAACTTATTATTCAAGGTGATGTGACCCAAATCCACGAGCATAGCGTTGTGACTATTGGAGTTCTCCGGTATTATGATAATAGGTGCCTTCAGCCGCAATTTGAGTAACAACTTGGTTGAGTTAGTGTACGCGCTCTGTACGTTCGCGCGAGCAGCGTCTGCGGCTTGCGATGACGCGTCTATGATTGCTTGTTGAGCTGTTTGGAAGTTGTTCAGGAATTCCTGTAAAGAATTGGTTCTATATTATAGTCCGTCTAGATTTGGGCTCATTGACAAATAATACTTGTGTAACCTAGCTGTATATATTTTCAGTTGCTCATGTTGTCTCAACCTATGTCCCTAGTTACTGTATAACCTAGATAATAATATTATAAAAAGGTAGTCTATTTAAACTATTTATTACTTTTGAGTATTAATTTTTATTGTCTTATGAGTAGAGGAAGACCAATAACAGATGTATGGATTGTGTCAAAAATGGCTAGAAAGGATGTGACTAATTGACTATAGATATGATGGCTAAAAGATATATGGATGACTAGCTTTTGCCCGCGGCTTGACCCGCGTGGCGTTCCGAGATTAAAAGCATCATAATTATGTGCTATCCCACGTCATGGTCTACCCATGTGCCAAATTTCATCCAAATCTGTTCAGCCATTTTAGCGCGAAAGCGTACAAATAAACAAAAATTCACTTTTGCATTTATAATATTGGTTAGGATTATTAGTTTAGAAGAAGATACGCTGCGTCAACTTCAAATTAATTGGATTAAGGGATATGAATAAATTGGTTATATTATTTCTCTCACATTTTACAAATAAGTGATAAGTCAATATGAACCTTAGAACTACAGCTAAGGGCCTGTTTCACCACCTACGATTAAGTTCCTATTAATTTACTTGACAGACAAATTCATACAAATTCTGTTCCATTTTTGTTGAATTTATTCGGTAAGTAGTGGCTAATCGGACATCGTGAAATAGGCCCTTATCGTCATAAAATTACTTACCAACATTGAAGAGACGAACCAGTTGAGGAATATAATACGCAGGCAGCTAACTTGACAATCTATTGACATGTTCACATCACTAACAGTAGGGTATTGTTCCAAGTTGTACATCACTATTTGTACGTTCATCACGTCGCCGCCGAGAACTTTGAGTATCTGAAGAATATAAATTTGTGAATCTAGTGTGAAAAGACAAAAGTAGACACTCCAGTGTTATAATAAGTACTGATTAGGGTGTAGCCCAGTCAAAATCGACACAAAGAAAGGCAGTTGCACACGCGCATGTAAATAACGTAGTAGTATACTATATTCGCAACCAATAGGTCTAGTAGAGTGCTTGGGTTGGGCTCAGATTGTAGCAAATTTAGCAAGAAAAAAACGCGTCCTTAAGGTATATTTTTCAGAAAAACTAAAACTAGTGCCAGAATTTCGCAGATATCAAGCATCATGGGAGTTTCACAAGGTTTTCAGGGTTTCAAACTTGAGTATAAACTACTCTTAGGGAACCGAACAACATATAAAAATATCGTAGTTACATGCGCGTTTTCGATGTTTGATGTTGTTGTTGACTGGGCTAGTGCAATGCGCAACAAATATTTTCGGTAACTGACCTCTTTATGAATACTATGAGGGTTCAAATCTTCCACTTTGATGGACGCAATGGCGCAGTCGACTTGAGTATAGGAGGTTTTAAGCACGAGGCCGGCGGTGGCACCCTGTAGCTGTACCAACGACAGCGGACGGGCCTCCGTCGCAAAAACTATCCCTATTGCCCCAATCTTACAGTTCACTTTCATTTGTATGCTCTCCACTTGCTTCCGACGAGACGGCTTCGATACACTCACTGTGAATTTGTGCATTTAATTACCTTTTTAATTTATGTTAAAACTGATTTACTGCCGCACTCAAAGACGTTACATAAAAATATGCAGGAGTAATATGACTCATGACAACACAATTGAAATGATTATATTTTCTGCGGGTATACATATTTAGATTTGTTACTTTAACTTACCTTTGGACTTAGCTGCGACGAACTCTTCGTCTTCTACAATAGTCTCCAAAGGACCAGCATTGGCTGTCCGGTCTACTGTACTCTGGATGGCTTGTAATCGTGTCTGAGATACAGAAGGGAATGTTAATCATAAATTCGACGAACTAATTCACAAATACACACAAAGTTAAATACACGGTGGAAACATCGTAACGTTTATGGATGGATTTTTGAATTGGATTTTTCAGTACATATAATAAAATCGGACGCTATAGCAGATGTAAACCGAGATCTAGATTCAATCAAAAGGTGGTCTGATAGTTTTGGGGTGTCAGTAAACCCACAAAGTGTCAGGCCATTGTAATTGGAAGCTCGCGCATGATGGGTAGGGTGGCACTTAGCTCTCTTCCTCCTCTTATATTTAATGGTACCGTCATACCCATTACTCCCACGGTGAAAGATCTCGGTTTGCATCTTGACTCGACACTTAGCTGGCAACGCCAGGTTTCTAGTGTTAGTCAAAGGGTCAACGGTACTCTGCGATCCCTGTATCGTCTGAGGAGCTTTTTGCCCGCTAAGACGAAAGCTATGCTTGTGCAGACTTTAATTTTCCCTATCATCGACTATGGTGACGTGTGCTACTTTGACTTGAATGCAGTTTTGCTGGATAAACTCGACAGACTGCTCAACAATGGTATCCGGTTTATATTCAACCTGAGGAAATATGACCATGTGTCGAGCTACAGGTCTGAGCTCAAATGGATATCCATTCGCCAAAGAAGAAGTTTACGCGCTTTGACCACGCTTTTCTCCTTTCTGAACTCTCCCACCCCACCTTCTTATCTTATGTCTCACTTCCAATATCTTTGTTCTTCACACGCTAAGAATTTGCGTTCTTCCAACAATCTTCTTCTACTTTGTCCTTCTCATACTTCTGACTTTGTTCATTCTTCCTTTCATATTCAGTCCATTCTTCTATGGAATGCGCTTCCTCTTGATATCAGAACTGCCACCAGTCGGTATGCATTTAAGCGGAAATTGCAGAGTTATTTTCAAAACAAATAGCGTAGAGTCATCTCAATTACCTCTTTTTTTTACTTGTATCCTATATATGTATATATTATAGTTAATATGTATGTATGTATGTGTATTTTAAGCTTATAACCTATATATGTACTTGTGTGCCTATTTTATTTATAATGCATTTAGATATCTTTTTAATAAAAAAATTTTACGGTTTCTCCTCTTATTCAGAGCACCTGCCATCTTATCTCTTCACCACCCTTGGTTGACTGGTAGAGAATGCCTAAGGCATTAAGTCCGCCTTTGTACCTTAATGTGTGCGAGAAGTTTAAATAAATAAATAAAACCTTGCTTCTAGAGATGGGCCGACTATGACATTGGCCGACTAGCCGACTATAGTCAGCCAAGCCGATCATTGCTTTCGGTGGAGTTCGGGTACATCGGCAATGTTCTTGACTACGCTTTCGGCTCGTAAGAATCGGCGCGCGGCGCCAGGGTACCAGGCGGACTTGCCGGGACATGTTTTTGTTTACATTCATTGCATTTGAGTTTCTTCTTTTTTATTAGAAGTATTAATTCATCTTTCTTTTTTTAATTTCTGGATTTAAATCCAATTAATTAATGGACTAAACGAAGGGTTCCTATTCCTTCCTATCCTATTCTAGATTGCACTGAAAGTAAACTGTAAAACTGATTCTATAAGTAATGATTTTTTAATAATAAGATTAAAGATTTCAATTTCATTTCAATCACCGTTTTTTTTAAATTAAGCATATTAATATGAATAAAAAATGGGCCGACTAGTCGGCTGTTTTAGCCGACTAGTCGCCGACTACAAATATGGCATCACTACTTGCTTCCGCGAATACATCACAATTAGGTTTAGCACCCAAGAAAGCGTTGAGCGCCGGACAGTTAGCGTCAAGAGCCTGGAGAGCCCTCACCTATGAATAGCCTAACATGTAATTGCAACCACTTTCAAAAGCAGTAATTTTATGTGTTCGATTTCCAACACTAGTCACGGTTATGTTTTTAAATAATGTAACTGTTTGATTCAGCCACACACAATCTGCCATTGTAAGTATAAAATCTAATTACCTGATACTCATTAACAATAACAAGAATCTCCCGCAATCCTTGAAGATGAAGTAGAACCTTCAAATCTGTGAAATCCAACTCAATCATCTGTTCAACAGATCCAAAGATACCTCGGAAATCTGGACATTTCTTATCAACCTGCAAATGATAAAATTATTTAACATAAAAGCTTAACTAGTTAAGTTATTGTATAAAATGAGAACTCCCTCTAATAGAGAGGAGGCCTGAGTCCCAGCAGTGGGAACATTAATAGGCTGATAATGTAATGTATTAAATGAGAGCGTGCGTTATGCATTGTAATTTAATCCTTGTGCCAATTTAATTTATAGTACTTATTTTTATCTCACGAAGCGTCGCGCGCTCTACTTGTGGTAACCAAGTGTACCAACATGCCGTGAATGTACGCGTGAAGACAAATAGCGTCAGCAAATCAATCAATCTGCTTAGCCATTTCCCAACTATGTTGAGGTCAGCTTCCAGTTTAACCGGATGCAGCTGAATACCAGTATTTTACATGGAGCAACTGCCTATCTGACCTCCACAACCCACTAACTGGGTAATACGATACCCCTTGGTAAGACTGATGTCAGACTTTCGGGTGTCTGACGACTCGTAACGACTGTCAAAGATCCACGAATGAGAGCCGGGAACAACGGCTAAACGTGCTTTCCGAGGCACGGAGGAGTCTCGGTATGTAAAGATGGTCACCCATTCACTGACCAATCCCGGCAGTAGCTTAACCTGACGGATCGACCCGTGCGACTGTTATTACTTAGCCACGAGCTCATCTAGCGTCAGCACATAATACACACAAATACACACTTCCAACTTCGGATGGACTTCCATTGGCACAGCGTGTTTGTCAATTGTTAATCACAAGTAAGGCGCGCGTCCCTTCGGGAGATACTGCTAATATGAGAAATTTGTCAGCCCAAACTTTTACGACGTGTTGATCTTCATAAAAATTAAATATGAACAGTACCAAAGAATCTACTTACATTTCTATAAGTAACAGTAAACAAGTACTTATGATTTGGACCATGTGTACTGATAGCTTGATCAGTAGGTTGTACGTCATCAACTATGATATCAGGTGTCTCAATTATATCCAGGGGCTTAAGTCCGTGTCCCACCCTATGATGCTGTAGTTTCACCGCTCCCAATCGTGTGGTCGCTTCTAGTGTAAACGTCTTTTGTGTAGCCTTGATCTCTAACAATGATAGAGAGAAGACAAGGAATCTGTCGTAGCTTTTTGATGGTTCTTGTGTTTTACGGTTGATGCTGAGGACAAGTTCTGTCGAAGAAAATGGTATGGTTAACCGCCTATTTGAAAATATATAATTTATTGTTAAGACAAAAGCGTCGGAATAGCCCGCGAAATTCAAAATTTCTAATATTTTTTGCAACTTGCAGGTCTGTATCAAGCTGTATGTTGATCTAAATATGATTCTTGGCCGTATCACATATTTATTTATAGAATTATAATAATAAAAATCATCAATACAACTCTCTAAGTTCATATTACCCTATTGAATGACTATATCATGAAATCATGACATTTAAGACCAATTCTAATTTAAGGAGCTGTATTGCTGATTCTAATAATTATAATTCTATAAAGCCATATTTGTTACGGTCGCAAATCATATTTTAATCAACATACAACCTGACACTGACCTGCAAATTGCAAAAAACGTAAGAAAAGAATGATGCGTAATTTTGGCCGGCGAACCAATAAAAACCACTTATACCTCAAATGAAAGCTTATATCATAAGCATCAATTTTCATTATGGGCACAAAGCTGTGAAATACCGGGTTAAAGAGATATCGGACCTGCAAGTACCATGTAAACGTATTAGCTTATGACGCTAATGTTCACTGCAGTTTTCAATAATATTAATTATAGACTCATAACATTATAATACTGTTACATAAATAAATAAAAAACAGGACTAGTGTCCAGGACCTGATTGTGGAACTGGAATTTCTCCATAGGAACTCCTCAATCAAACGAGATAGCACCATCGTGTTTGGACTCATTGGTTATGTATTGACAAGTGCTATTACACTAGATAGTGTCCAAGGCCTGATGATGGACCTGCAAGGTGGCCATAGGAACTCCTTAACCAAACAAGATAGCACCATCGTGTTTGGACTTATTGCTTATGTATTGACAAGTGCTATTACACAAGATGGTGTCCAGGGTCTGATACTGGAGCCGCAAGGTGGCCATAGGAACTCCTCAACCAAACAAGATAGCACTATCGTGTTTGGACTTATTGCTTATGTATTGACAAGTGATATTACACTAGGTGGTGCCCAGGGTCTGGAGAACAACATAACAGAGATGCTTTAGTGCATCACTGTTGTACATGTCTGACCGTGCAACGCACAATCGGCTTGTACTCATATTATTTCAATAATATGGTATTTAGGCATTGGACGTCATGACGTATTTATTGTCTCCTGCATTTTAATTAGAAGATATCATTGTTGATGAAGAATAAATTAAAACCACCTCTGACAAGACGCCATAGCGTTGACTCAGTGGTCATTATTATTTAATAAATGTTAAGCTGAAGCAATAAATCGCTCATGCCTTCCTAAGCCTAAATACTATAATACGGAAACGATATGGGCACAGCTCCCGACTGTTCTTCTACCAATCATACAAGTACAATAGTGCTGAATTATTGCATTTCTGCCGATTTGATCTCTGTCAATTAAAATATAGGAATAATAATATATGCGAGCCCCTCACATGCCGCGACTGTATCTGCACTCGTAGTAACCACACATTATTTTGCAAAATATCGCATTCTTTTAAATCATTATAATGTAGATATTATCCCTAAACATTTCAATCAAATAAATGCTATCGCGAAAATATTCTGCGACATAATGATTTTGTTAGCTTCATAATTATGGTATGTCCCTAAGGCTGCCTGTCCACTGGAGCGAAGAAGAGAGGAGAGGAGCGGAGCTGTGCCAATATTAACCAATAAAATCTAAACTCCGTTGCGGAACTAAGCAGATTTTAGATTCTATTGATTAATCCGCACAGATCAGCTCCTCGCCTCTCTTCTCTGCTCCAATGGACAGGCAGAATTATGCGTGCAATATTCTAGTCTTCAGTCAGACAAGGAAAATCTCTCGAGAACAGAGGTTTGGTTCCATTCTTGTAAAACTTCGACGTTTTCTGTTAAGGTTTTTCATTTCGATGTAATCATATAAACGATTGGGAAGTATTCATGTTTTCATTAATAAAACTCATGATATCTAGAACTAGCCTATGATCTTTAAAAACGGGATGAAAAGTATTTAACAGCTTGCGCTAATTATAAAATCGTGAAATATATCGGGGAGAACTCTATTAAAATATGTTTGTCGAAGTAATCTATAGTATTGTTTCATTTTGCATAACGAACAATCCCTTGCATGATTTGTTGCATTGGATGTAGTCGCAGCTAAAGGGCCAATAACGTCTAATAAATAACCGTCAGTACATACTATCATGAAAGGTTTGAATAAAATCTCATATTTGTGCGTTCATTACTTTCACCAGTTTGCTAAATATACACCAAAGACGTCTTCGGACGATTACTTTCTGCTATAGTTGTCTGATTTAATATTATATTACTGCTCATAATTAAGACCCACCCAAAAATATAAATCATCGTCGTCTACGTGTGTCATCATATAAAAATCAAACCTTGCTGGTTGCTTGCCCTCTTTAAAAATATTACATAAATGTATGTTAACTGAGCACAGTTAAAATCGTGATACGTTTGAATTTTAATAATTCATTCATTCCAGTCGTTGCTTTCCAAATGCTGCTGTCACACTATGGCTACTTCGGGCACATATAAACTATACTCGCAAAGCATGTGTATTTTAAGCCATTTAGGAATCCTCCGCCGTGGTCCATTCACGCAGTTATAGAAAAAACAGCGATCTGCTCTGTTCGAGGCTCGTTTATACTCTGGCACTTATATAATTCGCTGTTCCTGCGCCCGCGCCTGTACAGCTTCATATGGCTTTGTTGTTGTTGGTTGTGGCGGTGGTGGCGGTTGTTATTTTTATCATCTTTTAATATGATGACTGTTATAACCTTATTAAATGTTTAATTGTATTAAGTTTTATTTTGATGCAGTTCATGTCAAAATTGTGTTAACCACCTAAGGGTACATTATCAAAATGATAATTTTTGGCCGAAAAAGGCAGCACATAGACCCAGCATAAACCTATTATGCTGTAGATTTATTTTTCACAAAGAAATCGTCATAAAAAATTGTAACGATTTTTGTCCTCGACTGTACAAACCCCGTTGCTTTTAGAGATAAAATATTTTGTTATAATAATTGCCGGCTATAAGCAATAAGATGACATGCATTAGAACTCTATTGGTCATCAGGCCAGGCTTCATAGAAAAATGCCCATCATTCTTTGACTTTCGTGGGATACCTTAGCGCATCCCCCTTAAGGATAGTAGTTACAGCCACTGATGTACTGCATTGGCATTACCTATTGTCGAAATGAAAGAGCTAAAATTCAAAATGGGGAAAATTCTTATTCGCCAGACATTTCGCCTGCACTAGTAGCGAAACGAGAAATACAGTACCTAACATATTGTTTGAGCATATTCGAAGAGTTCTATAAAAACAAAAAATAAAATACGGTGCAGTCTTTGGGAACTGCCGATAGAAGTGAATACTAAGCGCCTAAAGAAGTTTTCACTTCAAAAAACGCCTATATTAATAGTAGATTGTTATACAAGGGTCGAAAGGAATCAATTCCCATACGAGGTATTTAGCCCGAGCCCGAGCGTAGCGAGGGCGACTATAGTCCGAGCAGGAATTGATGTCTTTCACCCGTGTTAAACACTCTACTTTTCATTTCGAATATAAGGAAAGTAAAAAATAGTGTTTAAAATATTTATTGATATTAAATAACATGATTAGTTAGTACAGACGCCAGCACATCAAGTTACTACAATCTGTCAAATTTCTTTAATAGATTTTCAACTTTACCGCTAAAGAATAAGGTTCAATGTTGATTGAGAAAATTTGCCAGATTGGAGTAGGTTGATGTGCTGGCGTCTGTACATAATTATTTAAAATGAACTGAGAAGTTAGAACAATTTGTGTTTTTTTTTAAATATGGAACGCACCGCGTCTCTGCTGCGGGTCGTCCCGCGCATTAGGTATTTTTTTTTATTCACAATGGCTGTTTTATATGAACAGCCAGTGTGAATTAAAAATAATACCTCACAAGACCGGAGCCCAGTGTTTCCACTTTTAGGGATTTCTCCCTTATTTTGGGAAAATGGCCAATAATAATTCGCACCTTTAAAGTAAAACCGTTACTAAACGAAAATTTTCATGAATTGAGTTATCAATGCCATCTATCTAAAATACACGTAAACTGCAAGATAAACTTGTCATTTTTGTAAAATGTAGTATTTTACGCCATTTAGCGGTAAATTAAAGCGTTACTAAACCGAGTTATGATCGGCTCACGAAATACAATATTGTGTCTATATCAATAAGAACATGTTCGTAGAAGAGTGATGACGGAAGTTTAAAGTAATAGTGTTATTGTTTGGATAAACACGGCTGTACGTCACAAAAAAGGTAAGTTGTTGATTTGTTTTAATAGGAAAAGTGTTTCAATTTGTTTAAACACAGTTTTTGTGTTATGAAATTACGCAATTCATAATAAAATTTCATTGATAAAATGTTACAGTTTATATTTTATATAACATTTTAGATGGCAATTAGGTTTGCCTCATTATTCTAATTAAGTAATATTATTTATTTAATATTTATTAAACATTTATTTCAGACCAGGTCCATATTCTTGTTAGTAATACTTAAAAACTAATGTTAGTATTCGAACACAACACAGCTTAAATTACGACATGAAGCCGCACCTATCTTCGCAGCATGGGGTCCCCCCGTAATACAACTCAACATAACTTTGGTTAGCCCTGAGTAGCTTTCGTGGATAGGGAAATAATGCTGTGATTGAAACTTTGTTAAACTAAAAAAAAATGCTATTTCCAGTTGGTTTGTTCCTAGTCGAACTGATTGTAAATGTAATAAGATACTTAATAAGTAGTTAATATAGTAAGATACGTACCTACATGCTGTGATTTAAAGGAACAAACTCACGACTGATTGATAAATAACTATGCAAAATGATTGTATGAATCTCTCTTTATTTTGTAATAAAACAATATTAAATCGAATGTTTTTTTTTATTTGGTAATATTATAACACCATAACGAATGCCAACTTTATGACTTTTAATTTAAATGTTAAATAATATTATTGTATTTATGAAATTTTAATAGTTTTCTATTTAGTAACATCAATTGCACTGTAATTTCGTATTAATATACCATAATGAACAAATTATTAATGGTAAAGTGTTACTATAATAATATAAATCAAAATAAATAATACTGTTAATTAAAAAAGATTACTTTCTATATTTTTTATATTTTTTAGGGAATTTTAGGGATAATTCATTAAGAAACTGGGGAAAAACCAAAAACGTAAGTGGAAACACTGCCGCAGCTTTTTTGTTTTTATTCTATTCGATATTTGTCATGTAAAAAGTTTCGTAGCAGACTACCTAACCAAAAGTTCCATTTTTAAAATTCATTCCCGCCCTAGAGCGGGAAGCAATTACTTTGAGTCTTTCCCGCCCTAGAGAGGGAAGCAGCGTTTTCCACCCGCTACTCGGATCAAACAAACACTACTTTCCGAGCATGAGATATGAAAAATAATGTGCTTACCTTTCATAATGAAGAAAGCTTCAACTTCAGTCAACTGTACAGTGTGCTCATCTTTTTTGCTCTCTTTAGCACGTGCAGTCTCACGCCTTTGCTTTTCCATGGGATCCAAATATTTTAGTAACGACAAACTCGATCCCCTTGATTCACTTGGCTAAAATAATTAGTAAACTTAATATACAACACGTCACAGTTTTATAGAACTAGACTAAATGTACACTCGTACTGAAATATCAACTAATGCTCGGTTCCTATAAACGAAAACGAATCGTTTACCTTACCAATGGTAGTATTTTTATTGCCAAAAAACTGGGCGTATAAATAGAATCGTAAGCAAATTTTACCTGTGACAGCTACTTCCATATGGGAGGGTCTACTATGCAAAGCTATGAGGTTTTTGCTTTATAATTGGTAAAGATACAAGTCTGAATTTTAAGAGGGCTTATAGTAAAACTGGCAACCTCGCAAATAGCTGTCAAATATTAACCAGTTTTGATAAATTTGGTAATATTGCTGTATGTAAATATGGAATGTGCTAACTAGTGAACTAAAATATTGATTATTATAAAATACAATAATTAACATCGTAACACAGGATATTTAGTTTTAGATGTAAATAAACTATTTGGAAACTTTTGTAATGCCTTTTTTACACTTAAAACGGTTACAATATCAAATTCAGTGTCATAATTGCAATTCATTATTAATATTCTAGTTCGCGAGTTAGCTACATTTCATATTTCCATAAGTACAGTAATATTGCCAAATTAATCAAAACAGCAAAATATTTGACATCTATTGGCGACGTTGCCAACTTTCAGAACAAACGCTCTTTACCATTATAGGCCCATAAATTATAGGAATCGGCCATAATATGAATAAAAGTGCAAAAAATTGTGAAATATTACTATCTTCTACACTACGTATAGTTTACTCTATGTTTAATTAATGATTATTATCAATTGTATAGTGAAGTCTAAGTAAAATAGTAAGGTGAAATTAATAACATCTACTGTTTGCGAAAGAAGTTACCACTATCAGAGCCTGTGGTTGCTGTTGTGTATTCTCAAGAGAAATAAATGACTCTGGCACAGTACCAGTTAAAACGTACGCAAATTTCAAGCAAAATATCTTTAAATTAAAAATAAGGATACAATTAATCATTCAAATAATAAAATCATAACAAGGGAATGAAATAATTTCAAGATAATACATACCTTGAGTTGGGTTGTTTCATCGGATTGTGGAAGAGGCATGCTAACTAATATTTCGCACAGCGTTAATAATCTGCAACAAAAAAAAAAAAGAATCTTCAAAATCGGACTACTCTGTAAAAAGTTATGATATGACACATATTCCGCCTGATCTACTGCGAACTCTGGTAGTTTGGGGGTCAAACGCAAGACAAAGACGTATCAACTACGACGACAAGTCAAACTACAGGCCTATCGCCACCGTCATAACCAAGGTCCTTGACAGCGTGCTTAACTCACATCTAAGTATGTGCAGCTCTGTGATGCCCAGTTTGTATTCCGGCCTGGGGGCCAAGTCTACTAATTTACAAACGTCACAATGGTCTCTCGATGGTGTGTTTTTGACAGATAATGTATGGCAAATCTGTCAAAAACTAACAATGGAGAGACCATTGTGACGTTTGTAAATAAGTAGACTTGGCCCCCTGGGCTCTCAACGGAGACGGGAATTGTGAGCTCGAAGCACACTATCAGGTATTAGGCTTACACACACACGAGCGGCACGTTGTCGCCGGCGACGTAGTTGCCTATGCCGTTGCCGCTCGTGTATTTGAGCACTTACACGGATAGAAATACACCTGTATATGCGATTTGCCCATACCTTGTCCCATACGAACGACATCCTTCAGAACATTTTTATTCGTCCGAAACCACTCACCGAACTAATAAATAATAAAAATCATTGAACTGACTTCAATGATTTTTTCCATCTGCCTATCATCGCTTCACAGCAGGTGATTATAGCTCCCAAGCTAACCATTATAACTAAAACATTTTATGAACTTACCTATCTTCTGAAGCACTGATGGCAATCTTCTGCAGTTCCCCTATAACCCTAATCTTGGGCAGGCGCGGATCATCCGTGATCATACACTTATGTATCTGTATAACTAAGTTGGTGGGTTGAAGTAAATGGAGTGGGGTTCCTTCATCGTTTGACGTTGCTATTGCTGACTGCCAGTCTTCATCGTGGTTTGCGATTACAATCTGTATAAGAAATATCATATATTAATTTTCATCACACCTATTCGAAAAACGACAATTGCCTATAGAGGATAGCGGGAGCAAAATTCAACTTTGCTCACTATAAAATCCTTCGCTTAGCTCTGGATTCAAAATAACGCCCTGGAAGAACAAAATATTACTTTGTCCCCATGTAACACAAATAACTATGTATTGTGAGACCACGCCATATGAACGTTGTTTATATGGAAGCAAATGACACAATCGTATGTGTAATGACTTCATGAAAAATATTTGTATAAAAAAAAATTGCCCGTGTTCAAATTGGAGCTGTTTGAAGCATGCATCTAATGCCTAAAATGAAATCGAAGTGTCATTATTAAGCCCGTTTTCATTGGAAACAATCAATATAAACGATCAACATAAAAAAAAACACATTACACTGTGTCACTCAATAACAGATCCAATATTGCCATAAAGGTACGTACTTACCGCGAGCATTCGCTTGACGAATTGGTTTTGCAAACATTCGTTGCGCAAGCTTTTGTTACGAGTAAAGCTAAGCTCACATTATAGCCGCAGCGAGCCGCGGCGCGCCGCAGTAAGCATGAACGTACTGGCAGCTACGTACGCTGCGACGCAGACATGTGTCTGTACTGTTCTGCGTCTCGTTGAATTAGGCTGCGCAAATTTGGGCGGGCCACGCCGCAACGCAACGCATTGCAAAATTCCTCCTCCATAATGTAGATTTTGTATGAACCATCGCACTCTACAATGCGCGCTAGCACGTGTTGTGGTTATAAGTTACGAGTAAAGCTAATATGCGCTTAGTTTTACATGCAACAAAACCTCGCGTAACGAATAATTGCAAAACGAATTTCCAAAGCGAATGCTCGCGGTGAGGGCTTCAGAAACCCTGAATATAACAAAACATTCTTCTCTGTAACATACCTGCATCTCAGTAAGTTCGAGGACCATCTTATCATAGCTATGGCGCGCTATTTCCGCCAGTATATCTTCATCGGCGAGCCCTTCCAAATATAATTTGTGAACGTCGAGCGCTTTAGAACGAGGCTCCGACTTCACCTTTATGGCACCAAGTTTTACTACCACGCATGCCTCTTCTCTGTAAATGTTTCATTGTTTAGAAGGACATTCCTTGAAGCTAGGCTAAATTAAACACAAGTAATGTAGCCTAGCTTCAAGGAACTTTATAAACAAATGCACGTAATTCAAAACTTATACATTTTGTAGGAGTCAAGAAACAAATTCCCATTTTTATTTACTTTAGAATTCATTATTTTATGTTGCGTTTTTTTAGTGGAACGGAACGCATTTAAAAACGCCATCGTCTTCGACAATGCCAAAAGTGACGAAAAAAACTATGTGATTAAAAATGTATTCCTTGGAAAGTGCTTGAAATCTCAGAAAGGTAAGTAAGTGCGATTTCTGCTTGAATAGAGCACAAAAAATAATTTTATTTATACGAGTTGGGGCTAAAAAACAGATTGAAACAAATCCGTATCGTAGTAAATGACGTCACGTCATGACCGCAACGGAAACGGACGTTTAAACTATAGTAGAAAATTATTGTAGTTTCATAATTTTTGAAATTATTATCTTTTTTTAAGCCGTGAAGAACATGTTTTCAATGGGTTGTTCAAATAAATGTTATTTGCAAGCCCAATTTAATTTTGCGATTTGTCATAGTATTTCCAAGTTTTTGAACTTTTACTCAGAAACCCAAAGATAGGTTCGTTGCAAAGATTTCCAAATACTTACTCCTTATAGATGCCAGCCTTCGGCACTATAATGTATGAGGCAGCGATGTCAATGTCAAGGTCTATGAACGTATGCTGATGCACCGCATACTGCATGCCTAACGCTGACTTCTCCTTAAGGTCCGACAGTTTGTTTTCTGCTACTGCTTGTAAACTAAAAATTTGAAACGTGATTAATTACTTTCATAGGTAATTGCAAGTGTCACCAGCACTGATCCGATTTGTTTGTTGTTGAAAAAATAAAATTACATAAGAAGAGATTCTATAGAACGTTTTCATTCAGAAGCTGGGTTTCGACTTGCATAAGTTGTGCTAGAGATGAACGACAACGACAGACGAATAGTTGTGGTGCGGAGCGAGAGGACATGGCAAGCCGTCACCAATTTCTGCGAAGCAGTAATGCTCCCGAAGGAGGAGGCGGAGCGCGCGAGGGCCACGCCCTAGCAGCCCTAGCCGCCGCTGCCGTAGAAGACGCCCCGGGCGTCGGGAATTGGTAGCCGATATCCGGCCACCGTAGGCGCGGGCCTGCGGACGGAGAGCAACGGGTAGCTCGCCGTCCGATAAGGACCAGGTCCGGGTCGACGGCGCGTCGTGTTCCACGCGCGCCTCAAAGAGATGTCAGCAAAACTGACGGGGTCCGCTGGGGCCGATGCCTGCCGGGGTTGCGGGTAGTCCCAAGGGGAAACCGTGGCCCCTGGCAAGGCAATGGAAGGAACACGGGTGGGTTTTAGTCAGTAAGAGTCTGACACGCCCTCCGCCCAGAGCGGTAGAAGTCATTTGATGATTTCCCACCAAAAAAAAAAGAAAAGATGAATAGTTGTAGAGTTTGACCGGCACCGCTGTTCCTCGGCTTAGGTATGTGCGCGGCGAGATGGAGGGGCAGTGCAGGCCGCTCAATCGTCAACGCTCAGGGCGTGCAGCGCCTGCCCGTCGCTCATTCGTCAACGCTGTCTCGCCGCGCACTCCTAAAGGCGGATAGACATTGCGAGGCATGCGCAGGGCACGGCGCTCATCGCATGCTTCGCAATGTGTGGACGTTCATATTCGTGGTGAGGCAATAGAAATTTATATCGAGGCGTGCGTTGCTATGCGTGCATGCCTCGCAATGTCTGTATCTGCCATAAGGCGTGGTAAATAAATAAAAACACTTTTCCTAGTAAACCCAAGTAAATGTTCCTACATACAGGTATATTTTATAAAAATATCGGTATATTATTGATTTGCACACTACACCGTTTTGAGAGCAGTGGTGATGAAATTATTTACTCAAAGACCCTGGATTCGAACCCACGACACACAACTTCTAAGTCGGGGCCGTTACTGCTGGGCAGACACTGCTCCCGTCCCGTGTAATTTGGCATGTTTCATATAAACCTACCCTGCGCGTATATAATACAGCAAATATCAATAAATTGTCAAGCAAAAGAAAAGGTGATCAGTAACTTACGTAGATAAAGCAGTAGATTCGGTGGGTGGTTTGAATACGTTAACTATTTCTATGACAGTTTGCGCGTCGTACACAATTTGAAGAGGACGTGCTTGCACTTTCACTCTTTGGTCGCAAGTGCCATCTGAAAAATTAAGTGCGAATTTTATTTTAATGTTATTATTATCTGTAAACCCTCTGGTAGTAAAGAAGTCCCAACAATGACCAGCTTTTCAAGGCTGCTCTTCCCTTCGCATTACGTGGCAATACGGAAGGAAAGAGCACGAGGTCGATCGTCAACACGATGGTCCGACCAAGTAAAAGAGGCTACGTCCCCAAGCAAATTTCAGCAGGTGGTGATGGCAACTTTGGACCGGAGCCGATGGAGGCAGATTGTCCGTTTAAAGGGGTCCAGTAACCACGATCTTCAGTAATGAGGGGCCGATTGAACTAGAAGAAACAAGCTCCACCTGATAGTAAATAATAATTATCTCTGCTGCAAGTGCTTTGCTATCCCAGAGACAAAATTGAAAGATTTCTATTGAAGTCAGTCGAAAAAGATTCTAAAACTAATTAATTATATTATAATATGTCTCTTACCTAAAGGTTTGGTCTCGAAGACAACATTCAGTAAATTGACGTCTTGTGTCACTTCCTTGGAGGTCACCAATTGCGGTTCAAAATCGTCTTGCTGCACACCAGTTACGCTAAAGGCCTTCATTTGGACATCCACTCTGAAATATTAAGATTAGATTATATTATACACGGGCCGAGCGATGAAAGCAGACATAGCGCAGTACGTTTTTGTCTGCCAATAAAAAATCACCTTTACCACATTGTAATAAAGTCGAAAATAAAGAAAACCACGACCGCGTGAGGACCAAAGCGGACTTCGTCACGAATTTTGATTTATTATTTTCTACTGTATTCAAACGTACACAAGATCGATATTTTTGTTTACGTGCGACACGCAGTCACGCTTCTTATTGTCCCGCTGTCTGCTTTTTCTTACTGGCCATTTAATGAGCCCATTTTTCAATTCGACCAAATTTCTGCTTAACTTACCGTAACGCATTAGCACTAGGACGCTGCTTCATGTCAACCTCAACATGATCGACACAAGCCCTCAATACTTCGACTTCATCCGTCACTTTCAGTTGAAGTCGGTCTAGTTGGAAGTAGCTCTCTATGGCCACGTACTCTATGGGCAAGTGTAGAGGTGCCGAGTTCTCTTGATAGTCTATGGCACGGAATAGCTTCTCTTTCTCTTCGGGCGTCATTGCCTTTTCGAATTGTTTCACTGAAAACAGTTAAGAAAAATGAAATCTGTCCAGAATTTGTTGATACAGCCTAATATCTCGTGCTCCAATAATTATATATCCATTTATATTCACTGACAGACAAAGCAGTCTAAACTACAGGGTCTAGAACTATGAAATTTTGCACAACTTCCTTAAAAAAAGGGGATGGGCACTAAGAAAATATGGACTTTTGAAAATGCATCCTCTAAAAGGGTTATTATATAGGGGACGAAAATTTGAATGGAAGTACGTAATTTTTGCCCGTCACACCGGCTTGTTCTTAATAATCTTACTTACTAATAGCTGTGCCTTCAGCCAATTCGTCGTCTTTGGAGCTACTTCCGTACCACCAACCACTGAACCAGCCCTGGGTCTTCTTAGCTTCCTCTTGGATTTTTCCCAACCTTTCAACCTAAACAATATATACATTTAGTCAGTCATTCTTCTATACAAACGTAGTATGGTGATTACTCGTCTGTTTGACGGAGAACGTTCAAAACTAAAAATTATATCAATATGTCTTGTCATTATCTAGCCCTGTGTTGAAGCAGAATTGGAAAAAAAAATTGGTTTGGAAGCTATGTGCGTCGAATCTTCCATATTTCAACACTAATTTAACTCGTATTTGGGGTAAATAAATAACTTATGTAGTTAAAAAAATGGCATAATAGAAACCGTACAGGGATAGATAATTTATTCAAAAGTTCAAATAATTTTATTTTGAGTAATAGTTTTCGATATAAATCATCGTCTATTTCACTAAATAAATAAATAAAAAGAAATTTGACTAATTAACAATGGCATGCATATTAGTCACGCCCACCGAGTTCCAGCCGTAGTGCACCCAGCTGATCCAATCATTCTAATCCCAGACGCGAACCTTAGTTTAATTACAATAAACCTTTTTGCTATGTGTATAACATTTTGGCCCTCACTAGCGGTCAACTTCTAACGTATTACTACTGGATTCTTAAAGCTTTATAGGTACACACCTCCATTTCAATCCTCTGTCTAATAACGACCAGATTCAACAAGTCGAGTGTTTTCTCAGCCTTTTCCAGTACACATAACTGTTCAGAGTTCACTTTGCCCTTATTATTCAGTTTACACTGATACACGGTCGCATAGTTTTTACAAAGTTGCCTATGTTCTAACATATGCGTCCAGTCCCAGTTTTTGCGTCGCCTGCGCACTTCTTCCTCTAATATGCAACGATAGGCATACCGCCACCATTCTTTGTAATGGCGTTTGTATGAAGTAAGGTCTGGACGGTATTTTCTGTAACAGAATGCAACACATTAGAATGAATTCATAGCAATTTTGGCATGCACATTGAAGGTGTAATTGAATGCTTATTATAAAATGTTTATTTTGTTAAAATGCTCAGGTAATTTGGTACGCATTCAGTAGGATCGCAAGGTTATGTTATTTTTTTAGATCAACATGGACGGTGTCGCTAAGCTTCCTTAGCATAGGTGGTAATTGTGCTTTTTTCCGACTTCCGCGCGGATAAATTTAAAAGTAATAATTATATTAAAATAGTTTGGAAAATCCAAAACTGCACGCCTCATACTTATCACTCATTCATAAACGAAAAAGAAATTCAAAACATAGTTTAAAAATGAACAATTTATCACTTTTCATGAAGTTGTAATGTCAACGACTGACAAAGATATTTACTTGGCGGTTGCTAGACAACTTACGCACGTCAAGTCAATAGTTGGAAATATTTAGTTAAAGATATTATATTTTAGTTAGTATTTTATTAATTATAATTAAACTACTTTGAATAAAAGAGCCATTTTCAATAGGGTTCCTTCTACGGCTGAAACGAATGTATAAAAAAAAAATTGACTTAATTAATTGATTTTATCGCAAGCTACAATGTTTTCAGGGTTCATAAATTGACGGACAGGAATTTTTTTTCAACTACTTTTATGCTTTTTCCATTTCTGCTGCATTAAATCAATTGTTAAAAAGTACAGTATTAATATCCATTTAATCATCTATACAATGGTATATAAATTAAGTAGGTTCTGTGTACTAGCAGGAGTGTAACAATAAAAACAGTTACAGAAATGGGGCAAAAATAATTTTTCGATCGTAGAGCACACTCTAATGCTTCGCATTACGAGTCGTGCAAAATTAGGCTGAGAATCAGCACTTTTTGAACGTCAACATTACATAAGACAGTTCCCCAAAACGCCACCCCTTCACCACTTCTTAGTGCCTTAGCTGAGAAGTGGCGCAACGAACTCCCCAGCAGAACAACTTTCTGCACACGCACGGTGAAGCTGGTCTTCAGCATGCATCATCAAACGGAGCACATAAAACCATACAAACATAACCTGACCTACATAAAGAGCTGTAAAAAACTGATTCACGGGTCATAGAGCAATGGATGAACAATTAACATCAATCAAGATACCTGTAAGGCGCCTGTTTGCTCATTCTATCCATAGAGTCTGCTAATAACATCATGTCCTGGTACTGGGCTTTTGTAAGGCTGACTGTAAGTTGCTCCATATGTAGACTTAGAATCACTTTCGGCGAACTAAACTTTGGTACGTCGCCTTCTGGTTTCGGGTTCAGTTTTAGTTTAGCAGTTGCGTTAATTGGACCCAGAGCTAAAAAAAACAAAATATTTGTTATTTTTGCTGTTAGTCGTAACTGTCTTTTTCATTGGTTTTAATTTCTTTTTCATTTTGTCGTCAGGTCAGGTAATCAAGTCGAAAGCTATAATGTGAATCTAGTGATATACTGTGATTGTTACCTGTTGCAGTTGCCTTGTAATAAATAAATTGGTATACCACGAGATTAAATAAATAGGCCTTGGTGTTAAAAACATAATTTTACAATTTAATCAAATAACCAGACTAGCGTTTTACCACAATTATCCAATTGGTGTACTACTTGTAACAAAGTGGATAAATATCGACTAAAGCCATTTTAGCCACGATATCAATTGTTTTAATTATACTTATTTAGCTTACCATATTGGTAAAATGATGGTTTTGATGATTTTGTTGCTATCTCTCCTTGTAATCTCTCTTTTATCTCCAGGGGTCCTGACTTCGAATACAATTCAGTTGTAGGATTCCAGTAAATTGCTAGGCCTTCTAAATCTAGAATCTGCAAACATTAAGAAAATAAGTTTATTCTCTAACGAAAAAGATTATCTTAGATAAGAAATACAGGATGATGATTTAAAATTGTTATAAGAGTTTATAGTCGTGATTAATATGTACCTACTTATACCCATGCCAAATTACAGCTTTTAGTGCCAAGATCCGATAAACCGCGGTCAGACAGACGGACAGACAAACTGACAGACGAGCTTCGTGAAACTATAATGGTTCCTTGTTTCACTACGGAACCCTTAAAATTTGATTTTTTCCATGAAATTCAATTCGCAACTATTGTCGGACATCATTAACTACAACCAAATAATGTTATAGATTATTAAAACTATCTGACGTCCTTTTGATTCATGCTTTAAACTTTCACAATACCAACCATAAAGCCACTTCGACCTTCATTAAAGGTCAAGCTTTTAACTTCAATAAATCCATAAAAGTTTCATGAAAGGTATAATTAACATAACATAACATCCCGCCTTGTTTCCCCGAAGGGTTGAGCAGAGGTGTACCTATAGTACACCCACATTTCGCCAGTTATGTTTAAGTCCCATGTAATACGGGGCGAGCCTATGGCCATCAACCGGGCACAAATCCAGACTCCGGGCTGCTACCGAGAAATTTCATATAGAAAAACCCAATAACACTGCCCAACCTGGGACTCGAACACAGGACATCATGCTCAGCGCAGTAGCGCTTGTGACCACTAGACCAACGAGGCAGTCAGTATTATAATTAACTCTTTCTCAAAGTGAATATTACCTTGAAAATCTTGGTAACTGCATCAGTGATAACCGCTTTCTGCCAGTTTTCGTCAGTGGTCTGGACGGATAGGTTGTGTAGGGTGATACCAAAGGAGAATGGCGCTTTAGGATTCGTAATGCTATCCTCATATCTTATGTGTATATCTGTGATCTTCAGCTGCACATTCTTGATTATTTGAGTCACCAGCTTCTCGACAAATGTCTCGTCGAGCTTGCTTGCATCTATAAATAAGATGGAAGATTAATACTGGAGATATCAAACGTTTTGTCTCGCTCTGTTACGCCCATCAAAATAACTTTGCACAGCAATTACAGTTTCACAATAGAACAGCGAGCTTTAAAGTGAATGCATTTGTTTCTTGCCGTATTTGTGACGGTTTTATTTTTTCATTTAAATTTTTCCTCTCTCTCGCTGAATCACAGCATTGAAAACATTATACGCTGATTATGATATGAAGTTGTATTTCAATAACATTAAGATGAGTTTGTTTATCTATTTATAAGTGGTATCTATTTTTTTTTTATCTCAGTATTTATTTATCTGGTTATCAATAATAAATATCATACCTCAAAGAATATGAGACGTCTTTGACAGTCGTGTTTCACGATTGATTTTCCGTGTATCCATAACATTTCGCTCGCTTATCTAGTCAAATAGCCGAATGCTCGAATAGATATTAAATATGGTTTTTATGAGAAATAAATATGAAACTTCTTATGATATAAACTAGAGCATGTAGAAATAACCTTTTGTTTTTCATCTTATTTTATTCGTATTTAAAAACATTTGTATGTGATTAATGTGAGTGTGACTGTTGATTAGTCATCATTGAAGCTAATAAAACCGGCTAACCTTCACTTTAGGCTACTCAATAAAAATATTTAGAGAAACTAATTCTGCTTTATAGATGCTATTTAAACAAGTTTACGCATCCATGGGCACTAAAACCAACAGTTAAAACGTGTGATCTCTATTGAATTCAATAAAAACACACAGAACTGTTTCGTCGAGCTTATTGTTTTTATCTATCTAAATGCATAATAAATATAAAATACAAGCCATTTGAGCTCTTGTATTTTCCAGTTATTAGGTCGTTTTATTTTTATACCGCAATCATTTTTTCAATAATAAAGCACGATAACGAGTTGCATTGTACTTGTAGCAGGCTGGCTGGTGATAAAACTGCAAAAATTAACATTTTGAACGTACCTTTTTGCGCCTCTTGCTTCTTGGCTTCTTCAACCCTAGCCAGTTCTGCCTGTTTGGCAGCCAGCGCCATCTTCTCCTCCTTTTCTTGGTCATATTTAACTTCAGCAGTAGGGTTGACGATCAGAAATAGACGGTCAACTGTAGCTTCCACTGACGCACCATAGAGATTCTTCCACGGAATCTTAAGTACAAGCTTGCCTGTATGAAAAGAGATGAAGTAAGAATAACAAATGAAAACGTAACTTAATTGATATTCTTTAAAAAATTATTAATACTTACTAAAATGTCAACCACCTTATCAGAGTGGAATAAATTAAAAATATTTGCATAATATTATAGCATAGAATTACGTCAAAACACGGGAACCGGTAGATAATTTGATACCGGTTCATGTGTTTGATCATGAGATCAAGACGGCATACAATTCGAAAAATAGTGAAAGACGTTAGAGCCTAGATTTAAATCAAGGCTTGGAAGCTTCATTGTATTCTGTAAGTTGAAGTTATTAAATTCAATGAAAACCATGCATATATGCACTACAAAGTTACGTTAACAACTTACATAAGTACAGTCAACAGCAAAAGTAGATGATCAAAATAAGAAATTTAATACTATGAACGGAGTTCGCGTCAGAACTGTGTGGCGTCGGAGTGATTCAAAAGTATGTGATTGTAAATTATACCAATCATTTACTACTAGTACAGCTGCCATATATTCGTGATCACTTTTGACTCCAAAAGTTATAAACTCAATTCACATCAGAACTAAGAAGTGAAAAAAATATACAAAACTAGTGAACAGTTAAAATCAAAAATTAAATGATGAAACTGAGACCACGTTATCATGAGGCAAAAAATTCATCCATACTTATTTTTTAATTATCCCAGTAATTTAATTTGTTATGTTTTACGGAAAAACAGCTGAATTTGATAAAAATTTGCATATAATATTTGCCTAATGCATTAAAAATCATATAATTGAAAAACTTTACTATTTTATTTTTTATATTTTGTAACTTCTGTAAAAAGTTTAAAAGTAGCTGATGTGATACAAAACCATAATTCAATCAATATTATTATCTTTGCGTGTTTGTGAATTTATGTCAATGTTCAAAAGTAGCTGATGCGATACAAAATCATAACTCAATGATTGCTTCTGCCCAGTCTGCTACAATATATTTGTAGCAACCTCATACCCTCAACCTCAAGTTTTGTTTCTTTTTGTTTTTTGATCTTTTTTACTTTGACGTCTGTCAAAAACTGACAATCAAATATAGTAGTCGAGTTTATAACTTTTGGAGTCAAAACTGATCACGAATTTATGGCAGCTGTACTAGTAGTAAATGTTTGGTATAATTTACAATCACACACTTTTGAATCACTTCGACTCCACACAGTTCTGACGCGAACTCCGTTCATTAGTAATGAATTTCTGATTTTGATCATCTACTTTTGCTGTTGACTGTACATAACTTAAACAATGAGTAATACCGATTTATTTTGCTTCGAACTGTCAACTTACTGAATAAAATTAAAAGTCCAATTATAGTATCATTTCTGTAGTTTGAATCTAGTTATATTAAAAAAATGTAGGTAGTAGTTACTTGAAAGCTAAGTACGTAAAATAACTGTATTAAACATCAAGTTTTGCCCATTTTTAACCGACTTCCAAAAAGGAGGAGGTTCTATGTTCGACTTTATGTATGTTTTTTTTTTTTTTTTTTTATGTATGTTCACCGATATCTCCGCCATTTGTGGACCGATTTTGAAAATTATTTTTTTGTTTGAAAGGGTAAGCTCCCGAGGTGGTCCCATATAAATTTTATTGACTTTGCTTAGATAGTTTTTGAGTTAGCTTCAATAATACATATTTTTCCCACTTAGTTTATATGGACGATATGATGATAACTTCCTGTCACTGTTATTTATTGCAGTTAGTGGTACTGGATATTGTGTGGGGTAGGTACCACAACTAAAAAGTGAAAAATAAAAACTTTTTACAAAAAAAATTAAAACCGACTTCCAAAAAAAACCACTACAAAGTGAAAAATAACTTTAATTTCAGAAGTCGGTGGCAAAAAACGAAAATTAAAAAACAAAGACACCGACTTCCGAAATTAAAGTTATTTTTCACTTTGTAGTGGTTTTTTTTGGAAGTCGGTTTTAATTTTTTTTGTAAAAAGTTTTTATCGTCGAGCGTAGTCATGCAATTTCAGTACTATCGATCAGCCAAGCCAGTTTAAATATTGACAAGACGGCATGAGGCGCCGCGCCTTGATGTTTTTGGACAGCAAACAGCGGGAGAAGCTGGAGAGCAGTTGTGGGCCAGTGGTAACGGCCCTGACTTACGAGTTGTAGGTCGTGGGTTCGAACCCAGGCAGGCGCTTTACTTTGTGTAAATAATTTCATCACCTAAGAAAAATCATGAGGAAACCGGCATGTCTCGTCTGGGGCTATAACATTGTCGCGATAATGCGATCTATACTTCGCGCACCCTCTGTTGCTCAGCGAGACGTCGTCGAGGGGTGTGCGAGAGAGAACTCGCAAAGTATAGTTCGCGTTATCGCGACAAAGTAGCCCCAGCACTAAAACCAAAAATTCAAAGACATGTGACATCTACCCGCACTGGGGCTGCGTGGTAGATCCGTCTCATGGACTCGTGGAGGCCTGTCAGGCCTGTGTCCCAGCAGTGATTATAGGCTGATTATGCTAGAGGAAACAGCTTCTTATTTTGTCAGTAGTTTTATTTCGAATATTATTTTTCCCGTACTAAATCGATTTTATACCGATACCAAATTAGGGAACAAATGGAAAACACTCCCCTCACAAGTTTTAAGGGAGTGGAGCATAAATAGCTAACCGTGGTAAACTTTTTATCAGGTCAAATACCTTCACAGACCTGCGACCTTGTGACCTGCTTTTTAGGTACTGAGGAGTGCCGAACAGTATTTCGTAATGTCGGTATCTACCCACGCTTTTTGATAAGTCGTAGTCATAACATTAAATCATGCAATTCATTAATTTTATCTGTTTAGTAGGTTATCTTTATCTAATTTGGTAAGTTATTAACAACAGACAGTGTGGAGAGAAGCTTAATCTTTTATAAAATCTTCAATCAACATTAGCATTCAATTCAAAAGTATATTAGTTTCCTACACTTGTTTTTCAGATCATACAGATATTGTAGTTCTTAGTTAACACCTGTATTACCTACTAAATGTGCTAATTGTTCAGTTTTTGAGGCCAACTTATCATTGTTTTACAGATTTCTTGGTTGTTTTACCGACGAAAAAAAGGAGGTGGTTCTAAAATTGACACGTTTTTTTTTTTTTGTATGACCACCTATAACTTTTTATTAAGTACTAGGTAGCTTTAAATGTGATCTAGAAGTTACATGGTACTTTTCTTATAAGTATTTACTTTAATGGACAGGTGTAATGCAATTTACACATTTTATACCAAGATTAAGGTACAGTTTACTTTAAAAACCAATTTAAAAGTAATAAAGATAAGTATGAACAATAACCTATAAAAAGGTGTTTTATACATGCAATAGGAAACTGATACACTGTGACATAGATTGATACGCTAGTCTTAACTTTTATCTAAAAAAATGGTCTCTTGTTTGATAATAAACAAAAGGCACATATATAATAAAGCGTGTTTTACAAGGTTGACCAACGCCATGATAATATTTTGCGGCGCCATATAATGACTGATTGTTTTGTTTATTAGGGACTAGCTGCGCCCCGCGGTTTCACCCGCATAAGTCTCAATCTCATGGAAATATGAGGATAAAAGTATCCTATGTAGTAACCCAGGTAATGGTCTACCCATGAGTCAAATTTCATCCAAATCCATTCAACCGTTTTAGACTGAAAGCGTAACAAATAAACTCACTTTCGCATTTATATACCTAGTTAGCATTACTCATAAATTCATAATAAATAACAATTTATTTGATTATCAAGTTCCTAACATGTGAGATAACAAAAGAGTGCCTGATAAAAGTCTTTGTTTTGCTGTATTGTTATTTATTTTGATCACTCATATTTGATAGCATTATAATTACTCTTTTTTCAATACACTACAACTAATGACTCATGGTAGCAAGCCTGTTTTTATTTTTTTCGATAATTCCTTTAAAAAATCAATATCAAATCATTGAATCTGCCTGGCCTTTTCCCAACTATGTTGGGGTCGGCTTTCAGTCTAACCAGATGCAGCTGAATACCAGTATTTTACATGGAGCGACTGCCTATCTGACCTCCACAACCCAGTTACTGGGTAACACGATACCCCTTGCACGGGTAGCATGACCACCGTAGAAACGGGTTTTGTCGACGGAAGAATAGTTATAATAGTTTATCTGTCATTTTGTCTATTCTTCCGTCGACAAAACCCGTTTCTATGGCGGTCATGCTACGCGTGTTGGTAAGATTGGTGGTCAAACTTTCGGGCTTCTGACGACTCGTACTAACTGTGAAAGATCCACGATTGACAGCCGGGACCAACGGCTTAATGGGGTTTCCGAGCCACGGAGGAGTCTCGGTATGAAAAGATGGTCACCCATGCACGCACCAACCCCGGAAAGCGTATCAACCCGTGCGGTTGTTATTACTTAGCCATTAAAATAATGTAACTCAGTCCAACGTTAACCAATGCTGATAAAAATAATTATGTGCATTGAGAATATTTTTCCTCTTAGGGAAATTGGGCACATATATAACATAGCATTTGAAGGTCACAATATTGGCCTTGAGACTAAATGTTTCGCAAATGGAATAGTACTGATTTGATGGGATGATGTCACCCAGACAGAAGTTATAACTGAGTAACAATTACAAACAGGGCTGCCAGTATCTTTGTTGCATGCTAAGTGGTGAGTGACTGGTGTGATAACCTTGCCTAATTGGGTAGGCTGGCCTGTAGCCTACAGCTGTAAATAGATTTCAATGTTTATGTATTTCCTTTGTGGATAATTTATTTGTTGGTTACATAAACTTAATTGATTTTATAAAGAAGTTCTCACATTTTATCTAATAGCCTGTATTCTTGTAAATATTATTATGCCTTATTGGTTGTAAGTACTACTGCTGAGCATGAGGTTTTTGGTTCGATTCCCAGGTTAGGCGAAGTGTTATTGGGTTTTTCATCAGAAATTTGTCAGTAGCAGCACTGAGTTTGGATTCGACCCCGGTTGATTGACATAGGCTCAGCCGTAGCACAATTTATCTGGCAAAATATGGGTGTACTTTTTTCAGTCTAACCCAAGAGGGAATACATGTGTGATGTTATGTTACTCTGATTAGTACCTACCTAGACATTCTGTCAAATCATGAAATATGTGTAAACATCATTAAATAACTCTTTAAATAAAACTGATGAAAAAAGAATCTAGGAAATACTGGACTGGAGCCTGTTGGTTAGTGGCAATCACCCCCTATTAACATGTGACTAAAAAGTAATCTGAATAATGTGGGCCTTCTGTATGCTAACCCCTTTACAGCATACAGCCACTAGTAGTTTCAAGTGGGTTAGCCTTATTAAAGTTGAACTCTTTTTTAAAGTACAAAAACAAACAATTCAAATTGAAGTGCTGGTATTGTCTATACATATAGATTAGATACCAAAACAATAAAATTACATTCTTATAAATGCAACAGGCATACAGACAGATAACTACATAATAGAATTGTAATGGAAACTTTATAATGAATTTAGATTGGGAACAAACATGAACAGAAAAGTTAAATAGTTGTATACCCTCATTCTGTAAACAATTTCTATGCCATGCATTTTACTGTCTAACATGGATTATTACTATTACTATATTCTTCCAGATACATTTTATTTATACTAATAGAATAAAGAGTTTGTTTTTTTGCATTTGATACACAAATTCTTGAGAAAGGCTATAGGCTATAACATCACGCTACAACCCTAAGGAGCCGAGGAAAGAGAAGGTGAGGAAGGGAAAACAAGGATGAAGTTGCTGGCAGAAGTTACTATGAATAATATTTTACAACTGAATATTAAAGTGATTTCTAAAGTTAACCGTTAAGAACGAAGATATGCAGTTCATTTTCTTCATAAACAGGATGTTTCTCATACATACAGTAAACATTGCTTGTATGACTATGCACAACAGCAAAATTAAATTCATGGTTTTGTCTCACACTGATGACTTGTATTATACACACAATATTATTGCGAAAGTCCCTGACCTGAGTGTAATCAATTAAAATTAATAAAAATATTGCACAAGGTTAACTGATATATACAAAGAAAATAGTTCTATGAAGCATGTTGAACTACTTCACTGCACAGCTAAGTGCAGCTGACTCTTTGTTTATAGCTTTTTTCGGAAGGTAATCTAATTCAGTTTTACCAAGTGTTTATACTTTTATGGTCACTAAAAATGCTATAAACTTTGCTCACCCAGGTGTCCATAAACTGTCTGGACAGGAATATTGAGTTCCTCCAAGGCATTTTGTTTGAGTATGAGATTTTCCAGCACGACGTCGCCTGCAAAACATTATTCGAAGACATAAATAACCGCAATCAAAGCAGTGCGGCAACTATGACATCACCCTGGCGCAAAAACTCACCGCCCCATATTCCTAGCTTAAGCTGGGACCTGTTCAGGTTCTCCACATAGCTTCCGAGGAACCTGTTCAGCACGTCCACCACAATCGATTCGAACACCATCGTGAACTATGAATTTCTTATTTACTAACGAAAATAATTTTTTCGTCACTCATGTCATGGTCCGGCGTAACACATTTTTGCTTTAATTTTAACCAATACACTTCAGTGTTTATTATTTTATAGAAATGTTCAAATAAAAGTAAATTTTGATATCATTACGCGCGTTATACTGATTTGAAAAACTAAAAAGTATTTTCAGACTTCAAGTCTTCAACTCGGACCGCAGCGCAAAATATTAGTGTGCCAAGATTAAACTGTCGCTTACCACTTACACAGTTTAATGAAAAAAAAAAGTAAAAAGGCCAATAAGATGTTAATGAACTAAAGATCATTGTACTTGATTGTAGCACTTATGCAGACAATTCAATAATGTTCACGTTTCTGTAGATCTTGTTTGCAAAACTTCGGAAAACATACTTTCCAGAAATAAACATTACCTTATTCACGGGAAAAATAACTGTTAGCAACATCGTAATCAAATGTCAATGGTGTCAAAATCACCTTGTCTTCAGCTAAGCGTTCGGATATTTTTATTTTACCACACATTTTAATTTGATGGGACACCACTCTGTCGATTGACGAAAGATAGAGATAATTATATTCAAATATTCAAAAATGCATTTCATGAATGGGCCTGAATGGGCCAGTACTTTGGAACAGTACGGTATATATGCGAGAATAGGAAAATAGATGGCGCCATCAGCATAATACGACGAATTACCATTATTTGTAAAAAAAATTGCGGGGCAGTCTTTGGGGACTGCCGATAGAAGTGAAAACTATACGGTGACGATGACAAGAGTTCCATGATTTTGGTTCACACAAAAACTGCTTTGCCAAGCTGTACGACATCACAATATTATGAGAATTACTAAAGTATACTAACTAAACAGCACAGCTAAACGGGCTGTCTCTAAATCAGTAAAATCACGATGTTTTCTAACGGATGGCGTATGTTGCGGATATTTGACTTTGACATGGGCGTCGCCAAGGGGGAGGCAGGGGGGGTAGCTGCCTCCCCCTGGAGATTCAAAAACTTTTAGTCATAAATACAAGGCATTATAATTTAAAGAAACTACAATATCTCTATAGCCAATTTTATTTATTTGGACGACTCTTATCTGGTTTTTAGTTCCTTATCTCCTAAACTAAGTCTAATCCGGATTCCGGGGATGTCATATTCGTTTCTATGTGTTGGTGGTACGCCCAGTCATAATACCTATTAGCCACCTCTAAAGTTCTGAATAGTTTTGTGGAAAAAACGACCAAAAGGTCCGTTTCCAATCCATACATTGACACTGGAAATTATTATTTTTCTGTTCCTATCGGGACTACATACCGAGTTATATGTCAAATGTCAAATGTCCACCAGCATCGATTTTAACCCCATTGTGCGCCGTAAAGGCAAGAGTAGCACTACACGTGTAAAGCTTCATTCATGTGCTCTTGACTGTACCTATAAATCAAACTTTTCCCATCCTCCATATATCAACTTGCCCCCCCCTGGGCCATAGGCTGGACGCCCTTGCGCGGAGCTAAGGGTTTTTGACAATTTATCTGTATGGAAGGCCCATTGAAGCTTAGCATCCAAAGTTAGGCCTAAGAAAGAACACTGTGGTGCCGTGATGGTATCTTCGTCGGGATTCAACTCTTTAGCCTTTATGAGCCGTTCATTCCCAGTCACCCCCGCGGGGATTGCCACCGGAAGCAAATGGGAATAAAAATTCCCAGTCGCCACTTTTTTTTTTAGATTAGAGGCAGGTTTAGGATAAGTTACCTCACCTTTTATTCTCTACGATGGAGAAAACCATGTACCTACAGCGAAACTGAAGTGGGGGCAATGACTTCCCAGTCACCGCCGGTGGCGACTGGGAATTTTTATTCCCATTTGCCTCCGGTGGCAATCCCCGCGGGGGCGACTGGGAATGAGCGTTAGGCAATAGGTAATAGGTAATACGGGCTGGTATCCGCAACTCCACGTCAAAGCGCGTATTTTGCGTACGGGTGGGAATATTGGTTATTCGATCCACCCCAGCTCCTCGAAGAAGGCCAGCAACGACTTGGTGTCACTGACAATCTCCCGTAGGGTACCTGGGTTACCGAAGTACTTTGCGCTGTAAGCGGCGACCACCGGGCAGTTTAACAGCACATGAGCTGCTGTCTCGTCGTCCTCCATGCAGGCTCTGCACAGCGGACTGTCTGTGACTCCTATGACAAAGAGGTGTTTATTAAATGACCCATGGCCAGTTACGGCTGCTGTGACTATGCGCAGCTGTTGTTTCGTTAGTCTGAGAACCTTATTCGTGAGGCGGCCATCGATTGTAGGAAGTGCCTCCTTGGCTTGCCTACACTCAGTGTGGTCAGACCATAGTTTGTGGTGTTGGTCCCTGGTTCGTTTCCTTACCAGAGTGCGTAGGTACCCGAAGGGGAGTGGCACAATGGGTTCAGGCCCCACTGGTGCCATGCTCGAACCCCTAAAAAGCCCTAAGAACCCCGAAAAAGCTGTGTCCTTTGATCCATTGAATGGTTATATTATTGAGGCTACCCAGTCTACCCACCTGGTTAAGGCGCTGGTGGCACTCGTATATCAGCCCGGAGTCAACAGTGTGACTGTTTAGCGCTTGCAGAACAGCCATGCTGTCCGAGAGTATGCGTATCGAGTGGTCCTTAACTTCCCTAGCCATAATGGCTGAGGCGGCAAGAGAAATACCCATGCATTCGGCCTGGAAAACTGTGTTATGGACTCCCAATGGCGTGGCTATGTGTATGTTGAAGTCCTCGGAGAAGATTCCAGCACCTGTGCCACTACCTGTTTTGGATCCGTCGGTGAAGATCCGCAGCTCTGCGGGGCGCAAGCCCTCGCATCGGCTATCCTCGTGAAGTTGGATCCTGTATTTTTTATCAAAGATAAATTGTTTGGGTACCCGGTCGTTAGCGGCTTTCGTGATAGGGAACTCCTTGTTGAACCCCTCAAGCAGCGCGGTGTGTTGTGTGTCTCTCTTACCCCAGAGATTAATTGCATTAAGGCGCACCGCCGCCATTGTCGCTTCCTGCTGTATAAACAGGTGGGGAATGAGCGTTATGAGCACACTATGATCACACTGTTAGAATAGGGTCGTCTCTGGACTTGGTGAAACTATTGGGTGCCTTTTTTTACTACGGAACCCCAAAAATATTTGCTTTCTGATAGGCATGTGTGTGCAAAAAGTAGTGTGCTCATAACGGGAATGAGCGTTATGAGCACACTACTTTTTGCACACACATGCCTATCAGAAAGCAAATATTTTTGGGGTTCCGTAGTAAAAAAAGGCACCCAATAGTTTCACCAAGTCCAGAGACGACCCTATTCTAACAAAAAAAACTGTACCTAATTTGGCATGGATAAACAAAGTTATCACGCCGACAAGCTTGTGAAATAAAATCTTTAAAAAGTTAGATATGTACCTACTGCATATCCGATACGGCTCTTAGGGTGGCGCCACACCTGCCGAACGTTCCGTCGCGGAAGGTTCGGCGACGGAACTATCGGTCGTAGATTCGGTTGGCATGACACACTATACGCGCCGAACGGTCGGCGGCGTTTAGTTCGGCGCGTTACGCGACGGAAAATTACGTTCCGTCGTCGTCACAGTGTTTCCACTTTTTGGGATTTCTCCCTTTTTTAGGGAAAAATGCCAATAATAAGCATGATTTAGGGATATTTTATTTTAAAAAATTGAACTTGAGTTGGTAGCCCTTTGTTTATAGTAGGTAGCACCCAATGTACTAGGTACCTACTCAAGCGTATGGCACCACCGATTGATTAAAGGGGATTCCCTAAAACTCGTAAAGTCGTAATGAATGTAATTCGTCTAATTTTAGTTTACATTTGGTGCCGATTCTCTTGTCAAAAATGCCGCTTAACTAGACTAAAAATAACCAAAATTTAGTTTAGTCCTGTCAAACGAGGATTTCCCATTCTGAAATAGACTAAAGTGACACAACGGGAATGCGCCAAGGTAGCCCGCGAAATTCAATTTGCAGGTCAGTGGTGCCGATTCTCTTGTACACCGAACTAAACTAACTAAACTATCACTAAAATTCCTTACTTTTGTCTATGAGAATCTAAAAGCTATTCTGCGGAAAAATATCTCTAAATAAAAATAAAAAATTGATACATCTAAAATCGAATTTGACAATCGCGTCGCGACACCATGGTACTTGTTTGCTCTACTCCGTGAATTTTTATAGAGCCAGAGGCGCGCTGGAGGGCAGCCTGGACGTGTTTTGTATGGAATTTTTAACTTTTTGTACGGAAAATATAAAAAAATATTACCTATGTGTAGAGGTAAATGGGTTTACGGGTCGCAACGGGGGTTGAAATTTCCATTATTTTTGCACTAGGACGCACCGTTTTCGAGATATAAGCAATTGTATGGAATTTTTAACTTTTTATACGGAAAATATAAAAAAATATAACCTATGTGTATATAGGTTTCCCGGTTGCAAAGGGGGTCGAAATTTCCATTATTTTTGCGCTAGGACGCACCGTTTTCGAGATATAAGCAAAATAAAAAAGTACTGTTTTTGCAGCTGAAGTGTGTGAATTTTAGTTCATGCCAACTAATTTTATTCCACTCCTTTTTAATCGCGTTAGCGCGCAGGGCCACGCCAGGGCGGAGGGCCGGCGGCGAGATCAGTGTCGTTTTTAATTTTTCCCCAGTTTCTTAATGAATTATCCCTCAAATTCCCAAAAAAAAATGGTTTAAGAATTTTTTTCAATTTTATAGCACGAAACACCTACGAAACTTCCATTAATTGACGAGATTACAAAATATTCATTAATTTCCGATGTCGTTTTTAGCCACGGTAAAAGTACAATTAACGATGACATGGTAAACTAAAATTAGACGAATTACATTCATTACGACTTTGAGGGAATCCCCTTTAATCAATCGGTGAAGCCATAGAGTTAAGTAGTAGGTATATTGGTTGCTACTATAAACAAAGGGCTATCAACTCAAATTTAATTTTTCCCCAAAATTCCCAAAATCCCTGTCAAAATAAAATATCCCTAAACCATATTTATTGTTTGCAATTTTTTTCTAAAAATGGGTCAAAATTCCTTTATAGTGGAAACACTGGCCGAGATCCACCGACCGAACGTTCCACTACGCCCGCGGAACTTTCCGTCGCCGAACTTTCGGTCGCGTTCCGTCGCGTCTTGTGACGCTTGCCCATGAACCGACGTAACGTTCGGCTGATGTGTCATAGGTAACTTGAAAAACATTAGGAGCGTATCAACCGAACGTTCTGCCGCGGAACGTTCGGCAAGTGTGCCCCGACCCTTAGATCCTTCCTTATCCTAAGGGCACGTCTTCCCTACCATACCCCACCGGCCCCACCCCCTGGTCTACTCCTTGATATGCAATGGCCTCTGTAGCCCAATGAAGCATGAGGCTTCAAGGGCTAGTGGATTGTGTTGGCTACGTCTATAAAAAATATAACAAGTAAGTACCTATGTTATGAACATTAAATTTCGATTCAGGGCTCCGTTATCCGTAGTCACGTGTGTACCTACGAGTTAAACTTTTGTTTTGGATTTAAAAAAACCGGCTAAGTGCGAGTCGGACTCGCACACCAAGGATTCAGTACCACCCCGTATATAAAAATTTGCATAAAACGCCGAAAAAAAAACACGTTTCTTGCATGGGCAACTTTAATTTTTAACTTTTTGTTATAGCGGCAATAGAAATATTCAATTCGTGATTTCATCTGTCTACCTAATAATACGATTCTTGTTAAACAGCCCACTGACAGACAGACGGACAGCTTCGGGTAAGGAACCCCACTCTAACTGTATTATCTATGCCCCACCCTTAACAACTTTATTTTTTTCAGTTTTGTTTTTAAATTACTACGATATTTTTTTTACGGTCCATAAAAATAATATTGAGTATGCGTAAATATTCTTCCCCACTACGGAACTCTTCACTGTGCGTGGTCCGACATGCACTTAGCCACCTTGCATAATGCATAGGAGTGGCCGCCCATGTCCATGCATTCTAGTTGATCTTCAACATGACCGCCGTCTGCGGGACAAATCTAGATCGGTTGGTTAGGTTAGGTTAGATGAATAAAAATACATCTTCAGACAGGGGAAAACTTTATTGGCTTTGATCATAACAATAATACTAGAGTAGAGAAAAGTTTACAACTGTAAGAAAAGTGTAATGGAATGCATCAATTATTATTAATATTGTTATCATTGCCTGGATATTTTTATTAAAAGCTGTGACTAGATGCTCGGAAAATCTATTGAAACTAATTGAGAGAGATAATTTACATTTACGATTACATAGTAAATAGGCTTTTTAACCTAATGAATTTTCCATCATAAAATATACATTTTACTTGTTATACAACAGCCATGTCATCACCTCTGTGTTATTTTAATTAACATCACAATATATAATATTTGGGGCTTAGGGAGATATAATATCCAAATATTATGTCTCTTTAGGACCTACATCATTCATACAATATCTGTTTACCATATATACATTGGTACTTATATAATTAATATCTGGTTTTAAATCAATATAATATACTCATTTGTAATGCATCAATTTGTTTTTTTATATTATAAAAACCAGTCTGGATCTTTCGAGACACACTATGGTCGAGAAAGGAAAGTGTCCTAACAATATTTTTTTGGAAGTATTGTGTTTTTAATAACTTCTTCTATTTTAATCCAGTCAGTATCGTGCCATAATTTGTATACGTTACTTAGCCCGTGCTTTGGATTAGAATGTTCCCGTCTCTTTCTTGCAGTTGTGAGACAGTGACAGACAAATTGCTCAGCTAAAGCATGTGCTTAGTAACGTAAGTTTATTCCTTTTTGGCCGTAGCTTCGGGCGAATATTCGACAAACTGATCGTACAAAATGCTCTGTCGAATTATAACAAATTGTATTCGCTCATATACTTGAATTTGTAAATGTTGGATAACATATTAAAGGAATCACAAATACAGTATTTTTTTAATATTCGAGTCAGAACATTAGAGTTCAAATACAAGTTATCATCTCAGAAAAAAAAAACATAAGTATTAAAAAATACACTTAGCTATTATTTGAACAAACAATCCTTATAGTTATCACTATCAACACTTACTAACTAAATTATAAGAAAACTGAAAAATTATGTACTGAGAGTGAGTAAATAAAAATGATTTTTTATCAAAACATAGTAATAACTTTTTATAAGAAGTAATAAAAAGTAATAACTTTATGTTTCATGGAAATAATAATGTTGAATTTTTATTCAACTGTTGTTTTTCGTCCCGCATCTTTATCGATTATAATTTTTATTTCTATTTAAAATAGATACAGTTCATATTATGCTTTAACTATTCACAGACTAGTGGAAAATTATAATGAAGACACTAGACATTCTAAAAGAAAATAATAAACTTACGTCTAAAACGATGGTATTTTAAACTTACACATTTTTTAGTGGTTATCCATTTTAATATACCTTCCTTTTACAAAAATATTATATATAATTCATTCTTTTCACTTAAACTTGCCATGACAATCAGAATTCTATTTGATTATATATTTTTTAAATATAAGTAGTATCACTTAAAAATATTAATATTGAATTATATTAGTCAAAAACAGAATATTAATTATTTTGTTTTTTGCTTACTCCATTAACAGCGATACCATTTTCAATGACTGTCTTTTCATCAGCTATACTTAGAGAAGAAACAGATATGTCTTCCTCATCTGAAAACAAAAGAATAGTATGATGTTTACAGCCAGTTCTCCTGTACGTTAAAATGTAGATCAATGGATGTCACCACAACCACAGTTACGAAAAAATGTTTGCGACTCTTTGTAAATTTTTGGAACTTTGTGGCTTCTTACGTAGAAAAAAAAGCTGAGAGGTGTCAAGGGACACCCGGATGGAACGAAGTTATGGAATGAACCTCACAAAGGCATGCCACTAATTAGTACCTGTGGTCGCTCACAGATGGCGTTATAATAAAAAATAAAAAGTGTTGTTACAACTTTCGGTCCCAATTTTTTCCGTCTAGCCCCCTTTCGCGACGCGCGAAAGGGAACTTCGTTCCAAAAAACATTTTACTAACCAGAACTGACGTCCGACTGATTCCGTGGACTCAACCGACAGCCTTTTGACAAGTAGTTCTTGAGTTTTCCAAGTGAAGCCAATATTAGTCTGAAATAATACAGGAATAATTGAGTGATTTGAAGCAACATATTTTAGACACAACTGTTTCAATATGTCATATTTGCTGCGCCCCGCGGTTTCACCCGCATAATTCTCGATCCCGTGAGATTATCGGGATAAAATTATCCTGTCCTAACCCAGGTCATGTTATACCCATGTGCTAAATTTGTAAAGCGTAACAAACTCACTTTCGCATAATATAATACTAGCTTCCGCCAGCGGCTTCGCCCGCGTGATAAATTTATAAATTATAGCTTACTATATTATACATATAAACCTTCCTCTTGAATCACTCTATCTATTAAAAAAAACCGCATCAAAATCCGTTGCGTAGTTTTAAAGATCTAAGCATACATAGGGACAGACAGCGGGAAGCGACTTTGTTTCATACTATGTAGTGATTAGTAAGGATACATAATATTGTCAAATTAAATAACTTCACACGATGGGTATCGATCTAATCTTTACATAGTATAAAATGAAGTCGCTTCCGCTGTCTGTTCGCTTAGATCTTTTAAACTATCAACGGATTTTAATGCAGTTTTCAGCAATAGATAGAGTGATTCAAGAGGAAGGTTCATATGTATAATAAATACATATTATAGTACAGAAAAGATTCCACGCGGACGAAGCTGCTGGCAGCAGCTAGTTAATTATAAACAAAAAAATAAAATATTGCCATTGGTAGTGTAGTTACTTAGTTATCAGTTTAAAATAAGCTTGTTTGTTTGTTTTATCATCGATACCAATCACGTCTGTAAAGTTTCGCTAGCTAATTTATAAATTTAATTTGACCCTGTATTGTTGCATAGTTGAAATTGCTACACCAATAAGTATCCATCACTTACGTAATTTTGATAAATGGAAAAATAGTAGATTGTTTGCCTGAGGAGCAAACAACAATTTTAAAGGCAAGAGTGTTTCTTTGAATCCAGAGCAGAGCGAAGGATTCTGGAATCCTGAACGCAGCGAGGGATTCAAACTACGTCACTTGAGCTTAAAATAATGTTGCTCCCGAGATGGACACTACTCTTTATCACCCTGTATGTGAAAATAAGGAAGTGCAAATAATGCGCGATACAGTTAAACTGTACTAATAAATCGTAGGTCCATACAGCTTATGTTTGTTCTACACACAACGATTTCACTGTACAGATAAATCGCACTGATAAAACTGAAGGTGTGTAGCGCGCATTATAAATATGAATAGTACCTACGTCTATTTATTTCATTATTATTACTTGGAAGACACACTTTTTTTTTAACTATTTAAAATCACAATTTGTCACAAGCTGTTTTTAATTTGACTCCTGCGTTTTTTTATTTTATCATTCAGCCTGAACTTGTTCATACAATGTTCGTAATTGATCTCTTTGGTGATTGGAACTTTTACTAATATCCACATTCCAAATTCAAATCACTTTTAGTCCCTAGGGATTAAAGAGCTATTTTAGTCCCTGTTATAAACTAGCTCTTTTTGAATAGATGTGATAAAAAAGACATTATAAACTACACTTACCCTAAGAAAGGTGGGCTGGGAGACAGTGGTCGTGATAAATACTCCGGGTGGAATTGCACAGTAACGTAGTAAGGATGATTGTCCACTACGGCGACTTCCATTCTAGTCTTAGACTCGTCTTTGCCCACGAAGCGGAGACCGGCCGCTTCTAGACGTTCTATGTATTCTGGGTTCACTTCATACCGATGCCTGTGACGCTCTTCTATTTCGTCTTTCTTGTAAAGTTGGGCTGTAAAATGTTAATAAAATTAAATAAGGCTTAACATAACAATGTACATAATTAGTGAATTATGTAAATCTCAAGGATGCACCTCGAGATTTGTATAATTCACTACGTAGTACGTAAGTTATCCGAGGAAGATAAAACTTTTTTTCTTTGACAGAACCTATGCGTTTGTTGGAGTAACAACATCTCCGTCACGTACCAGGCTTTAATGTTTGATGCCCAGTACATTCAGGAGTGTTCATCATCATCATCATCAGCCTATTAATGTTCCTACTACCGGGACACAGGCCTCCTCTCTGTGAGAGTGAGTGGGCTGTAATCTACCACGCGGGCCCAGTGCGGGTTGGTAGATGTCACATAATTATTATCTTCGAATTTTTTGGTTCTAAGACATGCCGGTTTCCTTACGTTGTTTTCCTTCACTGTTTTTGAGAGCAGTGGTGATATTATTTACACAAAGTAAAGCGCCTGCTTGGGTTCGAACCCACAACCCACAACTCGTTAGTCGGGGCTGTTACCACTGGGCCACCACTGCTCTCAGGAGTGTTATACCTAGCGAATTATTAAAATTTCCTCAGATGCAGTGACTCATATAATTACGGTCATACCTACTAACGTAAGTTTATTTAACCTTCAATATTAAGGGGCAGTTTAAAAACTTAGGGAAATAGCATGATCGATTAGTTATCAGTTAACTATGGATAATAATGCCTATTTTATTACTTTACTGATTACTATACTCTTTAGTTCGTCAAAGGCAAACAATTTCGTTATCAATCGATTGTAATAGGTGTGCAAAAAGAAAATGCATTTCCCAAGACCCTTTTCATATTACATTCTGTTACTAATCTCTTTAACCATGCCCAATATGATAATCATAAATCTTTATTTATCTTAACATCATATTATTACAGGCACTGGTTAATAAAATGCACCACCATCACCACCATAGAGAAAGGTGTCCGAGGTAGGAGGATCCTAAGTTATCACCCAGCTCTCTTAGATAGGACATGTTAATTTACAAAAACAGTACAGTCAAGATGTTATTGGTATAACAAAAGTTTGAAAAACCTAACAAAATTAAAACCAAATCAAAGAAAAGGAAGTTAACATAAAATTCTAAGAAATATATAAATTATGTAGGTTATTATGATGATATTGAGTAACAGATATATGATTTAAAAGTGTGAAAATGCTTACTAATTATGCTGGACTCGAGATAAGTCTTCCTCTTCCCTAACCGCATGGTTCCACCGAGGTTTCCAGGATGATGTTCAGGCATATCTATCACAAGTTTGTCTTCACAGTTAGGATCAACCTCTGTAGTGTTAGCACCCTTTAGTCCTAACACGTTCCTAGCGAATTCTATAACGGACGCTTGTAGACCGAGACATATTCCGAGCATCGGTTTTTGTGTTTCACGGCACCATTGACAAGCTTCGATTTTGCCTTCCATTCCTCTTTGACCAAACCCACCTGGGACTATGACACCACTGGAATATAATTAATGAAACAGTCAATATGATTTAGCAATCAATTGAAAGACTGCGGGATTTTGATTTTTTCTTTCTTAGGACCTATTTCACGATGTCCAAATAGCCACTGCTTACTGAATAAATTAAAAATGGAACAGAATTTATATGAAATTATCTGCTAAGTTAATAGAAACTTAATCGTAGGTGGTGAAACTGGCCTTAGTCAACTAACCTTAGTTAGGTTAGTCAACTAACCTACTATGTTATTTACAACCAAAATTCAAACTCAACAAAACTTTTAAATCATAATGAACCATTACTTACTCGCTCTTGCAAAGATTCTGCCATGCTTTATGATAACTAACAGGATCATCTATCTTAGCCTGTCGCTCCAGGTTCACGGCTTCGATATAAGTCAGGTTGAGTTTGCTGCCAGAAGCAATGCACGCATGCTGCAAAGCTTTTGTAACGCTAGCGTAGCTGTCCTCCAATTTTGTGTATTTTCCAACCAGAGCGATGTTGACTTCTTTACGTAGATTGTCGACCTGTTTGGCTAGATTGTGCCACTTCCGCATAAATCTGTAATTTAATACATTTTGATCAAATATTGGAAACCTTTATAAATTAAGGTAAGTAGTGTCGAAGAGTTTTGGTTACTTCTACGACTAAGGTTACCGCTATCTGGGTAACCAAGAAGAAACATGTTACCTCATTTAGGTTACCGTTTTAATACCGGTTACACAAACACAGGCGATGCGCGTCCTTTGACTAATGCCGACGGCACGATTAAGATAGAGGTAATTTTTATTTCGATAACCGGTATTAATATCTACTGGTTCTATTCAATTTAAGGTAACCTTTAGAAATACCTCTAAAAAAATAAACGTTATAAAACTAGAACCCAATTGCGACAAAAAAGTAATCTAGAAAGGTATAAACAAGACATCACAAACAGACAAATAAAAAATCCGGAGTCACACGTAATCTGTTCGATCTGTGCCCTAACACGTGACTTTGGATTTTTCATTTGTTTGTCTACCTACTTTTTTGGATGACTTTTTTGTCGTAGTTGGGTTTTAGTATTATAACTTTTATTTTTATTTAAATTATTTTGGTTACTTATAAATATAATAAATCTTTTAAGAATGTGCCGGTAATTAAGCTCGTTCATTAGATACCCAACACGGCATTAATAAATAAAAAACTAGTTTTTTAGTTCATGACTTCGTGTCCTCTAGAGTCTAAGGGGCGCCATATTTAATTTAATGTGACGTCACATAGCCTAGAACCAGCAGACGATCAAGACGCTTCCACCGATACCTCATTTGCCAAATTATAATGAGTATGTAGTTTAGAAGTTATGAGGTAACAGAGATGGACATACAAACATACAGGTCAAAATTCCCTCCTTTTTGCTTCGCCGTAGTCGGGTAAAAAATATAAATGTAACCGAAAAAAGACCCGGTTTGATCATACCGGTTTCGGTCCCTGATTTGATGAATTCGTTTATTATCAAAACTAATACGGTATGCCGTGTTCTTATTATTATTATCATTGAACACAGTGGTCTAACTTCAAATATTAACTTAAAATCATAAAAAACAAGATGACATCATAGATAAGTATTCTTACATACACACACTTATATAGACACACGTACACATAATTATTTGAATTTACGGCGCCATTAATTAAATTAATTCCTATACCTGATAAACAAAGCATTACGCATTTAATAGATTTTTATTCTGTCTAGTGTCTACTTCCTGCTTCTTAGGAAGTTTATTAACAAAGAAGTTTATTAAAAAGATAAAGACGCCGTAATCAAGTCAATTAAATAGATACCTTATAAGAGTTATAAGTACATATAACAAATATTTCAAAACCAGGTCATGACCGATTTAAAATACATAGATAAGAAAACATCATTATTTTTTAATTCTAGACGAATCGATAAGCGTCTTTTGCATTTGATTTTTAATCGAGTCCGAAACAATAAAAAATTTATTGTGTCTCATTGTGACAGCGGAAAGGCTATCATAAAGATAAAAAAATAAGAAAGACATTTATTCGTCAGATATGGTAGGTACAAAGTTGGTTAGCATAGCTGCATAGTTATGTTCAGGACCAACCCGCCATTAAGAGCCATACGAATATTTACATCTACATTGCATGGGCATAAAACCGAAACATGTTTGTGCTATTGTTTTTTGTGTTATTTTTTTCTAGTGGATCTTGTTTCCAGGGGTCAATCTGCCTGTTTTATTTCACTGCAGCGCAAAAGTTTCTATCTTTTTTTCAATGGGTATCTAACTCGTTTTGCGACCTTCACCTTTAGGCGCTGTATCCACGGGCGAAAAAAATCGAATAAGGAGCAAACTTTAGGCGTACACGCACAGCTAATGTGTGCGTGCACTGTCACCGACAAGGCGCGCGGGGGATGCCAGCTCAGTAAGAAGACAAAGTTTTTGGTGTGCCTACTCGCAGCGATACACGACTACGCGGACATTTAGTTTTATTTGGTTTAAAGATGCCAAACTGTGGTACTGTGTGAACAAATAATGCTATTTTTGTATATCTGTCGTGGCCAGATCTTAGAATTGATCATTTCATGAAGTTTTCGACCATTTCATGATCGAAGAACGAATAAATTTGGTTAATCCGACACAAAAAGTCGACCCTATGCAATCAACAAATAAGCGGTGCTTTTATGGCTTCTCAATTTGGATGGGTTGCAATGTAAGCTGGGCTTCCAAAACACAAACACGCGCACACATTTTCACGCACACCGACATACTTATGCTGTGTACCACGAGAATTCAAGCGATGCGTTGTATGAAGAATAAGCAACGTGTAGTACTCCTTTTGCTCACGGGAGGGCTGCCTGCGGCGGCGGGCGTTCGCCGCTCCAACAAGTTAGGTAACTCCAAAAATAGTAGATTGTTTGCCAAGGGAGCAAACAACTATTTTTAAGCGAGATGCGAGAGTGTTTCTTTGAATCCAAAGTGGAGTGAAGGATTCTAAAGTAGAATACTCAACACAGCGAGGGATTCAAAGTACGTCACTCGAGCTGAAAATAGTGTTGTTCTCGAGGTGAATACTACAAAAACGTGTGCGGTCCGACCCTCGTCAGGAACGAAGTTCCCTCTCACGTATGATATAGAACAAAATCAAAATTTTCGCAGCCTCCATCTTGAATTTACATTTTAACCTCACTATCGTCTTCAGCACCTTCGAAAACTTATGAAAACGATCCTCATAATGAAAAATTTTAACACAAAAATTGGATAGGATAGGATTTTTATTTTGACCTCACTACCGGCTTTAGCACCCTTGAAAACTATGAAAACGACACCAATGACGAAAAATTTGAAAATATGTGCAGCCGCCTATGTGAAAATCTTGCGATTTTCATTTGAACCAAATTCATACTTTCTCCCTCTCTTGCCAGCCTGTTACTTGTTCATACAATGTTCGTGATTGATCTCTTTGGTGATTGGAACTTTTACTAACAATATCCAAATCCAATTTCCAAATTCAAATCACTTTTAGTCCCTAGGGATTAAAAAGCTATTTTAGTACCTGTTTACGAAGAATATTCATATTCATTTATTTGCATTCCACAAGGTAAAAACAAGATGTTAACAAAAGGCTTAGAGCTAAGAGCCGTTGTGGACCCAGTTAGGGCACAGCAAAAATTATTTTAACAAATTAAAGAAAAAAAAAACGAAGTTGTAGAAAACTAAAAATTAAAATTAAATTAAATTGTATTTAAAACTGAATAATAACATTCGCATAAAAATTTAATAACAATAATATAAATAATTCCATTATTAGTAAGTACTAATAAACTAGCTCTTTTTAAATAGATGTAATAAAAAAGTAATAGATGGCGCGCAATAAACACGGGAAGCCAAAACGCTATGCGGTGAGATGGTGAATAAGTTAGATTAATTTGATACCATGTTTTTTTTTTTGAGTTATAATTAATTATCATTTTGAGGGACATGTATGTATGGGGGGACTAAGAGTATGCAGAGCTTATTTGCATTTGCATGTATGGAGTGCACGCCACTGAAAGTAGGTAAGAATTTTGAACTCTGTTAGGAAGCTTTCCTTCTGCTCAGTTTTGTATTCATGTGGCGATAGTCACGCCTTGGAATCAAATAAAAAAAAAACACTATTAATCAATCTCTACACGGCGATAATTTGAAGGTAACGCATGACTTATCGCCGCAATTCTCTCGTCCGTGGAGATGGCGCATTATCTGTCGTCTTTCAATGGGACACACTCGGCGGTTCTTAAGCCCGCTTGCACCACAAATCACTACACACATTTAACGCTAAACGCATTAAAATCATCGTTCTGTCTCTTTCATCTTCAAATAATGGACAGAAACAGAACGATGTTTTATTAAATACGTTTAGCGCTAAACGCATTTAGTAATTTGTGGTGGTAGCGGTTATTGAATTCATTGCATTATAAAATTCATAACGGAATTTTAGAATACAGAACATACATACGTATACTTACTTTCCTGGACGTGGCATTGACATGTTCAGTTGTAGCCTTTCGTTTAAATATTGTACGACTCCTTGTTCTTCCATCAGCAGTGGTACATGATATACGGAGGTCAAATCGTGAATGCATATTACCTGGAAACAAATAAAAATATCGCATTTAACAAGTTCCTGTAAGGTTTTATGATCAAAAGACGGCTGGAAGTACATAGACCAGGCACACTTGGCATTTTAGGTATGAAGCTACAAGTACGCGGCGGGCTCAACTTGTCGGGCCAATTCAGTGTGCGTAACGTAGTCAGAAGATATAAGAGTTACGCGATAGAACGATAGGCAACTTTTAGGAGAATATAACTGTAGGTAATTAGCTTCGCTGTGCGACCCAAATTGCACTTAATTGTGTCGTAGCAAGAGTCGCTATTTATTTAAATGATTTTGCGGAGTGAATTTTCTGTACTTGTACTATTATATATTCTGTGCTGGAAGTAAGAATCCAATTAAAGTAGCAGTAAAAAATACTGCTATCATCAATCTACAGGTGATTCAATGTGAGGCTATACCAATGGCTCGATCATGCACTGTATTGGATGTCAACAAGCTGATAAGAAGTTTGGTATAAATTAATGGCACTTTGCACTAATTTAAATTTAATTTTCAACTACTCTTCAAAGTATTCGCCCAGCTTTTAATAACAGGGTCTTCCTGTTATTAAAAGCTGGGCGAATCTCTTCAAAGTATTCGCCCAGCTTTTAGTAACAGGAAGACTAACATAGAAATGTTAAGACGTCTAAACTTTCAGTTTCTTATGGCCTCATTTGAAAACTTGTTTTATTGACCGTAGCGTTGCTTTCACTATTTTTATACATACATTTTTAATCTAAATTTAGCTTGCAACTATACTAATAATATTATAAATGTGAAAGTGACTGGAATATAGGTACCTTTACCTTTAGGTGGAATAATATACCTTTAACCTAGAGAAGGACATGACATGTTCACTCATTCCACTTCAGACTGTGCCCATGAAGATTTATGTTACGAAACCCTCAGGAAGAAAGACGACAAAAAATGAGGAATGTTATTCACATAATTTTATGCATTGTTCATTTGTTCCGTTAGACCAGCAATCACAAGGACTACAGCTGAGACTCTTTTATGTGAGACGAGCTTTGCCCGGCCGGCTTCGCACGGGTGGCACTCAGTACCCTACTTACCTCGCAGCTTTTCCATATTTTCTCAACGTTTAAACCTTCCCTGGACTGCGACAAACATTTCAAAACCAAAATCAGCGAAATCGGCCTAGCCGTTCTCGAGTTTTAGCGAGACAAACGAACAGCAATTGATTTTTATATTATAGAAGATAGATAGATATAGACGGTAAAATATTGCTGTGGTATGCAAAACATTTCTGTGATGTAACTTATCAATCTGATTGCATAGTGACTATCAAATCATTATTATTTTTCCAGGAACTAAAATAATAATCATTTCGTATTAATCTATTATTGTGCATTGATTAATATGGCAATGCAGTGATTAATAATACAATTAAGAGCACATGTTTCAGAAGTGCTATTGACAATGGTGTTATGTATCATTACATTGTTTGTAAGCACAAGTGAGTATGTTTTTGTGATGGGCTTGCCTTACATTGCCTGCTTGCTTATACTGCACCAAACTTTATAAACAACACATACGATCAACATTCGACCAACCGCGCGCGAGCCGAGCGAGCGCTACTTCTATGTTGCTCGCAGAAACGTTTTCACCATTGTCTAATTTATCCGTGTTTTCGCAATATCCCTAGACTATCAAAAAATCGAATTATCAAATCATCCTACGACACTTACATACATAAACTCACGCCTTTTTTAGCTGAACCACAGAATAGTACACAAGACGCACTCCGCTTTTTTGGTATGAAACTCAAACTACAAGTTCGCGGCGGGCTCGTACTTTCAGGCCAATTCAGTGAGCGTAACGTAGTCAGTTATGCGATAGAAAGAGAGGCAACTTATAGCTGAATATAACGTACGTAATTAGCGCTGAACGACCTGAATTGCACTTTATTGTGTCGTAGCAAGAGTTGCTTTTTATTTAAATGATTTTGCGAAGTTAACCATCTGTATTAATCTGTGGCTGCCCCATGGGAAAAAGGCGTGAGCAGTAATGAACTCCTTTTGCTTCATCTACATTCACACATCTTTATTAACAAATGAGATTCATTTCGACATACAAATTTTGTTGAAAATTCAAAAATAAGATAATCTTGTTTGAATGGTATTAAACCATTCAAACAAGATTATCTTATTTTATTATAAAATGTCATACACGACACAAACAATCTTTATTATGTAGTCATTTTCAAATGAACTTATGAGAAACGCACCTTTTCCGGAAATTTCAACTTCAGGCTACGTACCAGGTTGAATTAATATTAACCTAGTTTTTAAACCTTTCAGAAACAAAGCTGATATCAGCACACTGATAACAAAACAACATATTTGTTATCAGTGTGTAACCTTATTCCTGCTTTCCTTAGACGGAATTGGGTCACACAAAGCATTGACCTATTCTTATAATAGGTATGTACTCAAGTTGTAAGCTGTTAATAGTTTTTTCCAAGTTTTTTATAAACAATGATAAGGATATGTTGAGAATGGAACAATGGTGACTGTTTTTGAATTATGAATAATATTATTAAAATTGCTGATTTTTGTTGATAAAACTGTAAAGTATTTTATGTTTAAATAAGATACAATTTCTCAGACCAATTCTTATGAACAACATGAAACATAATGTAAATGTGCGAGTATTGAAGAACAGAGAACAGAATATTGTTAAATCGAAATTGAACTATCAACCTACTTCATAATAAGTTACATATATTTTTTTATATACTTATTATATCTCTAAACAATACAAATGTTGGTAAAACTGTACCAAAATTCATTAAGTAATCCAGAGTGCAGAGCTAAGAGAATACATAATAAAATATGTTTTAGAGATAAAACAGAAGTATTACCTGTTCAGGACCAACGTGGCAGAAGTTGGAAATCTTCTCTTTGACTGACTGATTGATTGGTTTCTCTGAGCGGCATAATATCAAGTCCGGTGACAAGCCCAACCCACGTAACTCTCTGACAGATGATTGAGTAGGTTTTGTCTTGGGCTCTCCTGTAGATTTTGGCTAAAATGTTTAAGAAAATATTTGCTCAGAACACAAATTATTAAGATTTAGATTCCATTAGTAATGTTATTAAAATGATACAAATGAAATCTAAATCAGAGCCTTATAGCATCTTCTTTCTGCTTTTAACTTCAAAGGTGGTGTTGCTGTATTTCCATAACGTCTTCTGATTTAATCAATAAGGTGCAAAATTTTCTGACCCCTAAGATGACCCACTGACCGAAGTTTTTAGTTTCAGATTATTATAAGTTAATTTCTAATAATTTTAATTATTTATAATAATAGTTACATTGTTTTCATATTCTGAGATCAGGAACAAGGATTTGCTGAGATCCTCAGCATTGAGGGAACGAGGAAGAAAATACAACAACAAACATTACACATAAAAAAAGGTAATAAAAATATACCTGAATTCAGCTTACCATTGGAATTAAAGACACATGTGCACAAATGAAGTTTTCCCTTTTAACTCTGAATTGGAACTGTCTAAATGCTTCTACAAATGACATTCCTTCTATATCACCTATTGTCCCACCGAGTTCTATAATGCAGACTCTGGGAGGGGCGTTGTCTGGTGTCACAGGTATATGAGCCACTCTTTGCACCCATTCTTGTATGGCATCGGTAATGTGTGGAATGACTAAAAGTAAACAAAAACAAAATGGTGTTGTTGCTGTCAGACACACTGGATATGTATAAATGTACAACTACTTAACTAACTTATAAAACTAAGTATGTATACCAAGCAAATGATTACAAGGATGGCAGTTGAAATGTTTTATCTCAAATAATATATTTAGGTCTGCTTAGCAACAGCCTTCAATAACATACACATGTACTATATGGTAAAAATTTACCATTTATTGGAAATAATTTTGATTGCCAATTCAGCCAGCACAAAAATTGTTTGTATTTACCCTGAACAGTTTTGCCTAGATAGTCTCCTCGCCTCTCACGCTCAATAACCTGCTGATATATCTTGCCAGTAGTGATATTATTGTCTCGATGCAGTGTTATATCCAAGAAGCGCTCATAGTTGCCAAGATCAAGGTCAACTTCGCCACCGTCATCGAGCACGTAAACTTCACCTAGAAAATAAAAATAGACGCATGCAATAAATGCAACGATAGCACGCGAAGAGAAAAACAACTAGTTATGTTTAAAAACACAAAATTACTTGTTCCACTTACCATGCTCGTAAGGAGAGAAAGTTCCTGCGTCGATATTTATGTACGGATCAATTTTTATAGAAGTCACATCGATGCCGCAGCTTTTTAAAATTGTGCCAAAAGAGCTTGCGATCACACCTTTTCCAACACCACTTATAACTCCACCGGTAACTAAAATATATTTCATGTCCGGCATAGCGATTTTTTGAAGCACGTTTAACGTATTAAATAGTTCTAGTACATTCAGTATTTTATAAAATATTTGACACGATGTAGCAAATTATTTGAAACGTCAATCACACGTGCTTCTACTGCAAACGCTGCGCGCCATTTGCAATTTTTGCAATATTTAGGGATGGACTAGCACTGCTACTGGCATAATCCGATATCGTTGGTCCGGTAACGTTCGGTTTAGACTACTCTATATATAATCGACTAACATAAACACAAGAACATACTTTTGCTGTTTTATAGTCTGTGCAATCGAATGAAAAATTGAACTAAGGACCGAGAACTGAGCTAAGCTAACGCCATTCGTTTTTGCATGGCATGTTTTCATCTGCTGTCAAATTTTATGTGTTGAACGAAAATAGTGGGTAATTTTTCACTTTTTACGAAAATGCCTAAATATTATTGTGATTATTGCGACACATACTTAACGCACGATTCACCTAGCGTCAGAAAAACACATTGTACGGGCAGAAAACATAAAGACAACGTAAAATTTTACTATCAAAAATGGATGGAGGAACAAGCTCAACATCTCATCGATGCTACTACAGCGGCATTCAAAGCGGGTAAAATAGCACAAAATCCATTTAACAAGGGAGCTGCAATTCCACCGCCATGGGATCCTAGTGTTATGGGTCCAGGAGGGCCTAGACAACCTGTGCCTGCGCCGGGAGGCCCACCGGGAATGTTGCCACCTCCGTCGATGGGTCCTGGAGGTCCAATGGCTCCGCCAATGATGATGGGACCACACGGACCTATGCCACCGATGATGGGAATGAGGCCTCCTATGATGGGTCCAATAATGGGGCCAATGGGCCCTATGGGACCCATGGGTCAAATGCGTCCACCACTAATGAATGGACCACCTATGAACAAATAGTGTCAGTTTTTAATAATTGATGAGGACTGGGAATAATTAAATCATTGCCACAAACCATGTCACATCAAGTGATTTCATCATTAACTTTGAGGTTATAAAACAGTTTGTATATCGGTGACTTGACTTGCAGTACCTACAGTTCGCATCAAATAACTTTGCCGCTCTGAAGTAGACTACAAATGATTGCGCAGTAGTCAACCTGCCTTATAAAGCAGTAGAGCGCATGCCAGTATGCATGCGCAACCTAACTTCAGAGCGGCAAAGTTATTTGACGCGAACTGTACTCTGTTTTACTCTATGTGCTCAATATGCCTATTATGTAATAAGCTATTAATCAATCAACTCACTATCATAGTGGAAAGAATTGGTTGCGATGGTTGCCTATTAGAGTGCGTTTCATCAAATAGCTCCTATGCTGTAATGTTGGCTCCACTTTTAAACTTTAACAACAGAGCAGTTCGGTAGCGCCATAGCATATTCCTATTAGTCCTACATCAGTGGCGGCGCTACCTAATTGGTCTGTTGTTAAAGTTTAACAGTGGTGCCAACATTAAGAATAGGAACTATTTGATGAAATGCACTCTACATTATTTTCTTTTGAATATACACAGATAATATAAACTCAACCTCTTCAACTTAAATTATTGTGTAAAAAAATAGTAGGTAAGTAAATACTTAACTACAACAATCAATATTCTAGTTGTTCTGGATAATTTTATAATGACATTTATAAATTATACTGCCTACCCTTGTTACTGTCTTTTGATGTCCTGGCTTGTGGCATATTATTGTAATGCTTATAAAATAAATAGTAATTAAGACACTTTTTGTTTCATTAGAAGAATTTTTTTAAGTGAAAACTTCTTTAGCGGCGTCGTGCATTTTTTTTGGGATGGGTAAAAAATGTTAAACTCGGGTCAGGACGTGACCGTAAGATCCGTTGCCTAGCAACCGACAAAGTAAATATAAAAAAATTGGTCTTTGACATTACTTAAAGATTGCGAGGTAAGAAATTTTACCCATATTGATGGGTATAAAAAAGCAGTCAAATCATACTTCATGAAAAGTGTTTATTCAAAAATGCACAACGTTAATGTTCAAGTTTTCACTTCTGCCGGCACTCCCGGAGTGCAACCAGTTGTTTTTTTTTTTTGCTGAATCTACCCTTTGACAGTGATCGTATTGGATCCACTATCTATGATATTTTTTGCTGAATCAACCCTTTGACAGTGATCTTATTGGATCCACTCTCTATGATATTGTTTGTCTCACCCATAGATATAAGAAAGATTCTATGGTCTCACCTCACGAGTTTACAAACTACCTATGGCTAGAAAGGGATAGGGATAAAGGAAAAGTAGGTACCCACCTGAGCAGTACAGTTCGATTCAAAGTTAATGGCGGCTCGGAAGTTAGCTGTTCCTTGCGCAGTACTCCACCCCTCACCCCCGCTGACCCATGAATTTGGTACTGCGCAGCGACTCGCCTCAAGTTCCGAGCCGACACGCGACATTTGAATCGGGCTGTACCTACTGAATAATAACAGCATAAACCTGCCTTGTTGGTCTAATGGTAAAATCGGTAGCAAGCAACCACTAGATCAACAATCGAAAATGAGGTCCTGGGTTCCTTTCCCGGGTTTGGCCATTTTATTGGGGGTCTCTTTATGGGATTTCTCAGTAATAGCCTGTAGTCTGGTTTTGTACCTGGTGGATTGGCAATAGGCTCGAATAGGGTTCGAGCCTATTACTGGTGAAATGTGGGTGTACTATAGCTGCCCCTCTGCTCTATAGCTCCCCTTCGGGGAAACATAGCGTGATCTTATGTTCCAACAGGATGTTTATTTAACAGTGCGTTGTTGGCCGATTCCGAAATAATAATAGCGAAAAATCCTCAAACTGGCCGCTTAATGCTACGGCTACACTGTCACGTTATCGCGAACTTTACTTCGCGCGCTCTCCCTCACACACCGCTCGACGTCTCGCTGAGCAACAGAGTGCGCACGAAGTAAAGTTCGCGATAACGTGACAGTGTAGCCGTAGCATTAGAGTATAAACTAAAACATAATGAGACTAAAGGAAAGGGTTCATTTTTATTAAAATTTTGATTTTGTGTCCGAATTAGGGTATAACATCACAAAAGACAATTGTGTATTTAGGAACAGCTCTACTCAGTGTAAAATATTCACTATTACGAGTACTGTACCTACTGTCAGCTGTAGGTACCCGATTGATAAATGTATGAATGACGTACCTACCGAACCGTATTTTACATAAAAACGAAACGAAAATTCAAAACCAAAGACGTACCTAATTTGCCACCGACTTCCGAAATTTTAGTTATTTTTCACTTTGTAGTGGAAGTCGGTTGTTTTTTTTTGTGAAAAAGTTTTTAGTTCTCTCTTTTTAGTGGGTCGGTTTGTAATTTATCTAAGTTACAATAGCCTAATATCAACCACTTATCACCTTTTACAAAATATCGCTTTTCCTGATGCCGTTCATCGTTGAGTTCTCCGGGTACTTCACCATCAGCCCCACTTCTCCATGTGCAATGTGACGAGCTTAAATTGTTTGGCAACCATATTATAGGAATCGAATCGCAACCCTTGAAATACGTATTATTGAGTTGTTCCGGTTGCCATCTGTGGTCTTCATCATCAGTTCCACTTCACTAAATAAATGGTGCTTTTCGAGAGCAAATTCAAAAGTTACTATAAAAAAAATATCTAAATCGCTAATAATAGGTAGGTGTGCCTATAATTTCATTCCATCATCCAATCCTGACTTGATGACAATGGGACCACCTAAGAAGTAGGTATACCTACCCTTTCAAACAAAAAAAGAATTTTCGAAATCTGTGCAGCCATCTTCAAGTAATCGGGGAACATAAATTAAAACAAAAAAAAAAACCGACGAACTGAGAACCTCCTCGTTTTTTTGAAGTCGGTTAAAAATAATTATGTCCTCTCTATTGAAGCAATTTATTACCTATTTAAAGATACCATTCCGTACCCGACCGAAATACTGGTATTCAGCTGCATCCGGTTAGACTGGAAGCCGACCCCAAGATAGTTGGGAAAAGGCTAGGAAGATTTTGATTCCGTACCCGACCGCAGGCGACAACTGCAGGCGTCGTGTCGCCGCAGTCTTGACTCTGAACCCAACCGCAGGCGGTAGCAGGGCGTATTCCAGTCGGTAGATCGACGATACAAAAACGTGTTATCACTCAATCGTTGGCGGCACTACACATGTCGCCTATCGCTCGCCCGTAGCTGCCAACGACGCGACGTGTCGCTAGCTAAGGAAGGTATTTCATAGAAATTCATAGAAACCGTCGCGGCTACACGTCGCCTGCAGTTGCCTACTGCGGTCGGGTACGGAATGGTAACTCTAAGGGGAAGAGTTAAATGATACAACAACATAATTCAACACGTTTTATTTAAAATTGTATTCCGAATAACTTAAAAACTTTGAAAAAGTTCAAAACACTACTAACATAGTACCTATCAATATGTACTCAATAAATACTTACGTACTAAGTTTTATAACCAGCTATTGTGGAGTAGAAAATATCATTTACACAAAACAAAATTGGCCCCATAGAGCATTAAAATAAAATTATCAATTTGAGCTCGAATTACGAAGTAGTCAAACACTGGTTATGGAAAATAAAAGTGCCTGCAAAAATGGCACCGTAAGCGAAAGAAAAGACTAGATTAAAGCTTCTATGAATTTCATTGCCTTATCATGACTTTGAGATTGGAATTTCTAAAGCACCGCTTTGACACATCAATATCAGCTTTATCATAATGCAGTTTCTAGTGTAGTAGGCGACACTTTGCCTCGGTCTGGAGACGTTTTGCTTCGAGAGTTAGCTGACGGACCAGCCGCAGTTGGACTCTTGAAGGAGGTTAATTTTGGCGGGGATGATTCTGGGCAAGTATTGAAAAATTCTGCTCTTTTCGCTTGCATTATTTCTGTTCTAGATAGACCTTGTGACCTTATGAAGTCGGTATTGAGAGGAAATACTCCTTGATCAGTCGCTTGAGGGAAGTTTCTTTCGATTTCTAAAGTGTTTTCATTAAATGGAATTAAATTTCTTCGAGCTCCAAAGTGTTGGTTTGTTACAATAGGAACTGTTTTCGAAGGTGGGGTTTCAGGCAGCAGGTCGTGCTTTTCACCAGAGCTATTGGAGTTTTCATCTTCGTTATAAGCTTCTGGTATGGGAGTAGATAAAACATCGGATCTTGGGCTAGCAAATCGCCACTGTGACTTAGGTGATAGCAAGATTTTAGGCGTATTTTTGTGTTCTTTTATGAGTGCTCCAGTTCTCCCCGGTGAAGTTGGCTGAGCATTCGGTTTTATAACTTTTCTATGCGTGTAGGTTTTAGGAGACCCACTCAAATCGAGAATATTTACTTGTGATCTATTAGCAACTTGTGAGGGCAGTGTCTGTGGTTTTTCTCTGGACAGTTTTAATTGCTCTACTGCTGACAACTTATTGGATTTATTTTGCGGTAATGTATTTAATTTAACACTGTGTTGTAACAAAAGCTTTTTGAAATCAAGTCTCGAGGTTTGAGACATCGGTCCATGTCTATCGGCGCAATTTGTTTCTTGCTTTTGTAGTCCGTAGACAGGACCAGGAGTAGAAAGTATGATTTGTTTCTCGGAGGGTGACCAGCTCATTCTATTTCGTGGGTCTCCTAAATATCCTGTTTCGGGGTAGCGCTGTGAACCCTTGGTATATAATGATGTTTCTGAACTAACTGGAGATAAACTAATAGTCGACAATGCGGGCGATTCCGATCTCTCGTTGCTTTCTTTAATGTTGAGTTTCTTCTTACTTTTATGTATAACTGCATAAAGTTCTTCGTTTGTCATGGTCGATTTGACGGGAGATAGTAATTTGGTGCTAAGGTCGACAACATTTTCTTTATTAGATGGAGTTGAGGATTTAAAGGGTCCGGATGTTCGTGGATCGATAGGTGATATTCTGATCGATTCGTTTTTGTTTGTAGGACTCTGTATCCTTTGGTCATGCGCGGGTTGATTTCCGGATGCAGTTTTCATGGCATAATTAGAGGCAGATCTTGGAGGCGCGTTGGATTCTAAGTTGCTTCGTTTAGGAAGGGTCCAGAATTTCGGTTGCTCTCTCTGTGCTGCATTTGATGTGTTTTCGTAGTTGATGATGCCGTGCTTACCACGTAGATGAGCAGTATGATATCGATGTAAGGTGGGGTTTATCGCATTCAGATCTACAGTTGGTCCCTTGTCTTGGACTAGACTTGGCGGTATGTTCAAGTAGGGCTTGTCAGCACTGGAATGTCGATAGTCTGAAAATATAACACATTTTATTAAACAAATGTGCAATTGCATATTGGTGTCTTGCTTCTTTCGATGGTACGGACATCGCCGACATTGCCCTACACCTACGCGCGTTTGATATTGTGCGACGTTATTCTACTTTTATACGTATAACATTCGAGATACCATCCCATATTCATTCCATACTCATCAATATACCTACATGAGAATAAATACCCACTATCAAAATATATAACAGTTTAGGTATACCACGTGAAAATTAGGACCCCGAGCAGCCTCAGTGGGGGGTAAAAACCCCCCACTGAAAAACCTTAGGGAAGTACCTACCTTACCTAAAACGATTTAACGATGCATAGGAAACATCAGTAGGTGGTAGTCTTACTTAATAATGGACATTAATTATATTTTCACAAAGAATACGTAGGTATTATGCTTATTTATCAACCTGCATTGTTAAAACTGTCCGCTGGGGTTCCAATTTCTCACGCTGTATAACGAGCCTACCCGTACCTACACCTTAAGAACTAAGGGAAAATAAATAAATTGTAAAAGGAGGAACTCGAAATAGGACAAAGCGTATTCCCAAAATAGAACATGCTAATTGTACAAAATATAAACATAAGAGCCAAAAATATCAACGTAACTACTTACAAATTACTTACTACATAACAGTAGGTACAATAGAGGTCCAAACCCAAAAGCAAAACTAAGGCTAAAAACAATAATAAAATCATATTAAGTACCAATACCTAACTAATACATAAATAACTCAACAATTACATAATAATATATTTCGACGTTCACAACACAAATTACCATAATGGGTACCTATGTAAGAACCTGCAACGTAGGTATATAAAGTGCATGGTATGGTATTTTATTCTTAACCTATCATTATTCAACCAATTCATGTTTAGTATATTATAACAATTTTGTTTAGTGTGGGCCACTAAGTGCTTTTGTTTAGTTGTTTTAGTTGTGTTAGTAATTTTGAGTCCCCATGCATCATGCCAAATAAGCAACACAAAACTTTACCTTTTAAGGAGTTGTCGCTAAAGACGAAACATTGGAAGCAATCTCCTTCACTGTGCAAAGCGATGTAAGATGAGTGCAAAGTACTGTACACCTATGTTTTAATCTTCGAACATTGTTAAACATTTTAACATTGTGTTTATCCACAAATTAGTCATGTTATAATAAGTCTCAGATTTAGTATTGTTCAATTGGTTATTATCGCCCATAGGTGTGATGTGAAAATAGATTCAGTGGATTATTTACAAAATCTCATTTTGTATAGGTAGGTACTTATTTCAAAAAGCAAGTTCTGTTTATCGTGATTTATTCAAAAGGAAATCATTTTGGCAAAAAGAAAATGCCAGATTAGAAGTGGATGAACATCCAATTTTTATTCATTAAGAAGGAAAATCAGATTCTCAAAATGTAATTGATATAGCCGAATAAACAGAACTTGTTAAAGTTTCATAGCCCAGTGCTATAATGAGTAGAGTGAGGGTGATAGCTGAAGGTGTGACATAAAATGAAATAAGTGCGTTAATTCACAATAATTCTATATATTATTTACAATAAAAACACAAAGACACAGAATAACACACCATGCACTTACATACGAAGAATATGAACCACTCGTAAGCTGTGCACACTGCGGTGAAAAAAGCCACCATGCATTATTTAACACTTAACACTAAAACTATATTATGTAAAATACAATACTGATACATCGATGTAGCTACAGAATTTAAAATTCATTCATAATATCATTAAAATTCACATTCACCTACATACAATAAAAACTATCACAGAATTCACAATTTATTTATAAAATTCAGGGAAGACCGATTTTGGGAGGTACTAATTGTACGTTGGACGGATTAGTTCCTAATATTTTTTTATTAACTATAATAATTACTAATTCTAAAATTGAAAAAGTCGATAAAACTAATTCATTGTCTAAACATTTCGAGAGAGTTAAGCGTAATAATATTATTCTAGGTATGTGTCGGTAACAGGGAATATGCGTAGTACCTACCTATTTTGAAGACAGAAATCAAAATTGAGCTAAAGAAATAAGTATTAAGGGTTTTTCAAAGTTACCAGATTTCAGTGCCATAGTCGGATTCAGAAATTGATAAGATTCTAGCGCGGTGCATAGATCCATCAACAGGTACAGTGACTTTGCTGGGAGTGAGGGGGCAAACGGGTGGCGAGTGAAGAATACAGACATCGTCTGGGTCAGCATCTAAAATTGCTGATAAGATATCTAAAGAAGTATCTCTTCTATCAGGAATAATGGCCACTGTGTGCCTTTTGGGCATTGGAGTGGTAAACGGACTTAACGTTAAAGCAGACAATTTACTCTCAAATTTATCGTCAATAAAGGAAGTGTTATTGTTCATACATTCACACTTTTCCAATTCGTCTATAGCAGTTCTATGACTCAGTTTAGGGGACACAGTTGGTGGGTAGTTAATCTGATCGCGTAATAAATCTGCAGTTATTTCGGCCTGAATCATTTCTAACGAGTCTACTTTTTTGGTATTTGAGCCAAAACTTTCTAGTTTCAGTAGCTTTTTGATGGGCATCAACGGAGAGTTTGCCAACTTATAGCTATCGCTTCGCTTTATTTTATTGAGATTTGATTTATCGGAAAGTTCGCCGTTAGTGGGACTTAATAATTCTCCGTTACTATTAGCATTGTTTCTATTAGTGAACATTCTTAAAACTTCGGCTACTTTACTGCCCGATTTGTTAAATTCTTGTTTATCGAATTTATTTTGCAACATGATGGGAGTTTGGAAGTTCGGAACGAATGGAATTATTTGTTCATTTACTTGGGGTGCTAGGTCAACGACATCTACATTTTGCAATTTTGTTTCGAAAAGTTGTCTTGAGATGGACTTTGAGCAAATATTCTTACCTGCTAAATCATCTTTCGTCGGAGATAAGCTGACACCCTCCGCATCGTGTATATTTACATAAGCCCCGGTCCTAGTGATTGCTTCTACTACTCGCGGTATGTCTTGTGGTTTTTTAGTAGTTTTCGAGTGTTGTTGGTTGCTAAGTACAGGTGTTTCGGTGATAGGTGTAGCAGTAATAATTGTACTGGGTTTAGGTGTCGGTAAAGTAATGAATTCTGTCGTCATAGGCCCGTCGGGAGCGGTCGGTGCTTTGATAATCATTTTTCCTAGTTGTGGCGACGTTGGCTTACTTGAAGGTGGAGGCGGTTCATAAGGGAAATCAGTTTCATCTATAACTTGCACAACATCAGCAGTTTCGCGTTGGATGACCGCTGTCGTAGGCTTGATTTCTTGAACAAAAGGTCCTGGCTCGAAAGTGGTGTGAGCTCCTTTTCTTCGCTTTAGAGTGTCAGAGGAGTAAATAACTTGTCCTTGGGAGTCAAGAGTAACTTTCGCACCTTTAATTTGAATGTCATCTAATGCTGGTGAAGGCTTATCTTCTAAACTGTGTTCTAAGTAGTCTTTACTTCCACTAAGGCAGTTTGGCAATTCATTAAGTGAAACGTATTCTGTTTCAGGTAGTTTTCCTGAGAGTACAGTTTGCAAGTTTTTCTTAACTACATCACTGTTACCATAAATGCCTCTATTAAGACTTAATTTCTGATTATTATTCTTGACATCAGCTATTGTAACGTAATCACCACTGTCGTAAAAGTCTTCAGTTAATTCAGGTTCTTTTGTTACTGGCGATTTTTTACTGGACAGTTTATGAGGGAGAACACCTTTTAATTTGCACATAAGACTATTAAATGGTTGTAAGGAAGATTTAATTTGACTTGTTTTATTACTTGGCTTCGTTAAGTCCGTTGGTGTTTTCACTTCTTTAGGCTTTTCTTCAACTGGTAGGTCTAATTTAGGCCGACTGGCTACCTTAGATAATTCAGTCTGAGATTTGATGACAATGTCAGAGTCTTTATTACTAATTTCGCTTTCGTCATCAGAGTTAGATGGTGTAATCACACACATTGAAGGAATTCTGGAACTATTAATTGTTGTCTTGTATCTTATCCTCTCTATTCTTTCAGTGCCTTCGAGATCAGATGACTCTGAATAGTCTTGTTCAGAAAGGCTGTGCTTCCCGTGTGCGCTTGACACGGAGTCTTCGATAGGTGAGCTAGATGTGTTATGTCCCGAGTCTGGGGAACTTGTACCTGTACTCTTCTTTGCACTTTCTAGTTCCATCTCTGTATGAACTTCAGCAACTGCTGTTATCTCTTTATGATTACCTACATTTCTGGTTATAGTAATTGTTGGAGGAGGTGCTTCATTTATTTCTGGCGACGAATGATTATACCCTTGTTTATCAGTATATGGTCTTACTGGATTATACCTTAGGCTGCCGAACGGAGACTTTGAAAATGAGGAATTTATACTCCTGTCTAGACTAGCATTTGCGCTATGTGCATTGGTACTTCTATTTCTGCTCATTATAGCTAACGAACTCTTTCGTTCCGGGACGGTTGGACCGATTACTAGTGATCTATCGCTTCCGGCAGCCATTAGCGTCGTACAAACTGTTCCAGCGGAACTTGTAGTAGTACTAGTGGAACCTTTACCGAATAATTCGTATTCGTTCTCCGCAGTCATTGTTTGACTGTTAGAGGAGTTTGAAAGAGCATTGCTTGTGTGCATTGGTGTGCTAGGAGTCATTTCCTCTTCCTTCAAAGTCTTCAGGCCAGAGTCCATATGGAATGATGTGTAGTAGCCTTCGGTATCACATGAGAATTCTGAACTTGTTTCCAAATCCTCATGCAAGTCATTAATGATATCGGGTGTTAGCGTGCCTTCACTTGTTACACTGCCCGAGCCAGAGGTATTGAGGAACCTTCTTCTACTAATTATAGAACTTGGTGGTCCGTGGTGTGCATTCAAGGAGTTTATAGACGTTGCAGCTGAAGTTGTACTTTTAGGAGGTACTGTTGTGGAAGTTATTTCGGAACCTATGCTTGTACGACCAGATTCGGAACTTGCCGACCAGTTGCCGCTTGACGAATGAGGTTCATCTTTGGCAGTTCCGGATCGTCTTAATCTTCTTTGTACTGATGTTCCTCGTAGTTTAACACCGGTATTAATAGTCGCAATATTTGGTTGAACAGTAGCAGGAACACCTATACTTTTCTCTGAAGAGGAATACGATGCACATCTTTGATGTGTCCTCCTGTCTTCATCTCCCGTTCGTTTCTTGCGCATCGTCACAGAATCTTGGACCAATTCTATTTGTCTGGTTGGCGATTTTGAATCCTTGGGGTTCTCACATTTGGACGTGTCCTTAAAGTTATCCCTACTGGCACTAGGAGATCTACCGATTAACTTTAATCTGTTTTTGCCCCATTGTTTTAGAGAGTTGAAGTGTCCTTTCTTGGTCACCGGATCGATAGGACTTTTCTTAAGTATATCACTAGACTTCGACCTGATGACTGTATTGCTATCTTCGATTTCTTCAGAAGCTGCAGCGTTTGATGTATCGCTACGATAGAACAAACCAAGCAAAGCATTAGTCACACGCTAAATGCATACCTATGGTTGAAAAATCTTTAAAGAGTGCCGCTTAGTCTTGTTACAGCGGAACACTTTAGAGATGAAATTAATCATGAAGCTAATGAACAAATGGCACTATTAGTGATCAAGTGCACAAATGATTGGATGTCTTTGTTTCCGAGTTATAAGAGCGTTGAGTCAAACAACGACATCCAATGTTAAACATAATGTATTCACAGAAGCACGATAGTATTATCAACGAGTTGTTATGTGTGCTCAAGATTTGAATCGTATCTTCAAAGCTGTCCACACGTATTGTGCTGAACGGTTACTGTCGTTAATCGAGACGCTTTGAGATTACATTATCTACGAACAAATATATTAAAACAATGAACAAAAAACATAAAAGTGTTGATAAGTGATAGATAATGTAATCTGTGTGAGTGTATACAGTGCATACTAGAAGCTTACCCAGCTATAGCCTCTCTAAGCTCTTTTTGATCAGTGCCCGAAATGGTGTTTCGTCTTTTACCGCGAGGTTTCCTCGTGCGGGTCCTTCGTTTCACCGTGTCGGTCTCACCAGCGGTAGTCTCTATGTGGAGAGATTTTCGGGAGCTGCACATTCTGTCGAAGAATTTCCCTGACGTGTCGATAGCTATGACCTCCAGGGGAAATCTGTTACATAGAAAATATTATATTAATATACCTGCGAGTCCTGCGACCTACTAATAAAGATAAAAAGTATTGTTGCAATGCAAAAACATGAGAACCAATTCAAACTGATTAAATTGCCAGGTCAACATACAAGTCAAACATGCATAAATTTTCACTTTTATACATATGTGTGTTATCTTTGGCAATATAATTAATTAGTGACCTTATTTATTGATCATTCCTTTGCTCATATTAAGTGTTTCGACGTTAATTTTATTGATAATAAGTATTGCACGATAAAACGTCATTTCGCTACATTATAAGTTTGCATAAAAAGTATATAAAGCCGTTTTAACATTATTTTATGAAGCAGCTGTATTAAATAGCGATAAACAATAAAATGGATTAACGAGGCACTTATTTGGACGGTGAACCGCGAAATTGGCTTTTAAGGTGCATTATGATCTTTCGTGGTCCGAAGTCTTGTTTTCGTTGGAGTAAAAACGAAAATTAAGAAATTTTTCCTTATAAAACTTGTCAGTGTTACCAACTTCATACCATATACTATGGGAGTTCCAATTGGTACATTGACTTCGGCGGGTAAACAAACATAAACATGCATTTCGAATGTTATTAGATCATATATCCACAGATTGACTCTGACAATAAAGCAACTGTATAAATTGGATATCAATCGTTGAAGCGGATCGACAGCCGTTGCATTTAAAACAGACATTAAAAATAAGGGTTGTCAAAACAAAATTTTACTTGGAAGCAATGATCCGAAGTTGTTCATCGGGGCTGGGTAGTCTGTGGTCAATGGGTTCGTCGTCTCCGGACCCGCATTCCGAAAGTTCGTCTGGCGTCAAAGTGACACTGCTTGCGATCCTCATGGAAGCGTCCGGCAGGGCTGTCACGTCACCCACTGCCTCTTTCGACGTCCATTTCCGAAGCTGCTCAACGACTGACGGCTGGAAATGAGTCGCGTTTCAATGCTTAATAAAGCGAATATTGGAAATGTTTCACCGTTATTATTCTGAGTATCGGGATTATGCTGATTTCGTACTTCATTGGAGTTCAATTTTGACGCGATGACATGATAGCAAATTACAGTTTATTGAGTAAATAAATTAAGAACTTTTGTCAGTTAATAAATTTTAAATGTTGTTTGCAAAATGTTGAATTTTGTCGTTATTTGCTTATCAAAGTTCCCGAAGTAATTAACCTTTACTTCTAGGACTTGTTAGTCGGGATATTAACATAAGTTTCTCCAAGTAATTCAAAGACTCAAAGCCTATGTTAATTAGAGTACTTAATTTACTTACAATGTGGGTTTCGATTTCCACATCGACCTTCTGGAAGGCTCGTCTTCGTTTAGTGCTAAGGACTGGGGTACACAGTAGGTATGGGGAGTGTTGAGAATCCTTCCGTAGTTGGTCGAGAATCGATGCGGATAGACGGTCTGTCGTCGCCTTTTCATAGAGCTTGCGTATACTTGACGGTCTGAAATAAGGAAGTCGTGTGTTAAAAGTAAAATATACGTTTTGAGCTCTGTTATCTCCAATTGGTGAATAAACGACGCTCAGAAATAATTTAAGAGAGAGTAGAGAAGAAAAGAATAAAAAGCCAGAGCCTTGAGACTTAAGACCGATCTGAGCGGAAAAATCCGGCTATAATCGCGCGTGTAATTCCGCTGTTGATGACAACGTCGTAGACTGGCCTTTTTTTCGCCTAGATAGCAGTTTGGGAACATCTTAACTTGCTACGACGCTCTTCGGAAATGCGCGTTTTTCCGCTCAGATTTGTCCCTGGCTTTAGGACGGGCTATTCGTCATTCGGAGTTTACTTATAGCCAGATGGCCAATACCTAGCTCACTGGTCATCGGGGAATGGTGGATGTTACAGTTAATAAACCAATTGCCCAACCCGTCGGGACGAAAGACGTGACCATTGTATTAATGATACGGATTGTAAAACCTTATTAGCAATTGCGAAACTCAATGCTTCAGTACTAATTTTATTGGTAATAAAGGTACGAATGCAGACTAATCAATCGTTTCGAAAGGAATCGTGCACAAGGTACAATTTGGTAACTCCTGCCCTAAAGTATGGATGCAATATGAATAGTTTCCTTCATTAGCGTACATTAATGTTCGTTAGTGATAATTAAATTAGAAAGTTAGCGTTTTACCTCGAATCGGGTGTGAACAGGCCCTTTTTGAGGGGATGACTTGCCGTGTATTGGACTTTGCGAGCTGCAAAGTCTGACAGGCTGCCCTCCGCTGTAACAAAAAGATATATATCGTTAAAATCTTGAAAGCAAGCGAGATATAATAATTAAAGTATGTATTTAGGTTTGGTAAGGACAGGTAGGACGTAGATCTATAACTAAAAAATAAAATGATTATGTTTCTGAAAAGAAAAAAAGTTAGTATCTAGTTTCTCCAAAAACGAATCGATATTTTATGAGTTTCTACAATTATTACAACCACACACAAACGCATTCTGCTTTGAATTGAAGAGCGCTCTTTGGTATCAGCGTACCTTAAGTTGAATGCATTTTCATCAACATAGCTTATGTATTCGCTATGAGATGCTGGAGTGCTAATTAGTGCATTCCTATATTCTGATTTTACCAAGTTTTGAAGAAGCAATAGGAAACATCCGCAGTGAAAGTCAGCTCTCCATTTCTTTCTTCTCAGTGAAGAAGCCATATTATTTTCGATAAACCATATTTTCTTCTTATTGACTAATGTTTCCCACATCGTTAGCGAAGTCAAGATATTTGAGTGTCATCATTCTGTACTAACTCAAGTGAATCACCTCACCTTGCGACGTACGACGACGGTAGTTTATGCTCGGGCTCATAAATGTAGCCATATATCTGGGCAATATACTGCCTAGTTATGCAATTAACTATGCATGCTAATATAATATCCCATGATTGTAATCATTTTAGTCAGATCTTAACTTACAACAAGATACAGTAAATTTATGGACAGGACTATAATTATAGAATCGAAAAACCTACTGACCTAAAATACTGAATCTGAATTTTGAATAGGTACTGAAGATCAATCAAAAGTTGTCTCTCATGATAAAAAGACAAGTGCCATCAAACGTAAAAAAATGTTAAAAGAAAACCTCCAGACTATTATAAATACAACATATCATTAAAAGATAGTTAGCCAACAAACAGATAAATGGTCGCTTCGAGTCCCAACACTCCATGAAACAGACAAATAATCCGCCATTAGTCAAGAGCCCGCCCCCCAGGTTATCGGGATTAATGTTACCGGTCCTCACGATACTTCATTTCACCTTTTCTTGATTGCCTCACACCTTTGTACCTTTATCAGCACATTACTACCATGTCTCGTGATCTACCATGACCTTTTGAAACCTAACTCTTCTATTCGATTGAACAAATCACTGTCGGTTACAGCAAATACACACATCAAAAGTGTCTAGGGATCAAGCATTTTTATGCGGATTTCTTGAGATTGAGATGTGGCTTTGTAATAAATTTATGATTTTATAAATTTATATGGATCCTTTTTGGTGCATTTCATAATTTGAATCAGGAACTGTGAATCAAATTCGAGTAAAAGATGAAAATCAGCTGTCAATATTTTCCCTATAAAAACATACAACGCATTGAAGACATTATTAGTGCTACTGTTTCCCTACTACTGATTAAAACCAACGTTATTATGGAGCAGCGACGTCATTTAAGCAGGGAAGAAATGCTCAGAGCCGTGGGCATGATAGAAGCTGGTTCCCGGCAACGTACTGTGGCTTTAGCTCTGAATACAAGTCAGAGTGTTATCAGTCGACTTTGGACACGTTACCGAAGCACTGGTACCGTGGCTGAGCGCCATGGAGGACGGTATCGCTGCACCACACGGAGACAAGACCGATACATTCAAATCTTAGCTCGAAGAGCTCCAACAATAACCGCCATGATGTTAGCCGTGAGGCTTCATCACTCTTCAGGGAACTTAATTAGCGACCAAACAGTCAGAAACCGCTTGCATGAAGTGAACCTTCATTCCCGAAGACCGCTACGGGTACCACCTATAGCAATGCACAATCTTAGGATTCGATATCAATGGGCTCTTGAACACAGAAATTGGGCAGAAGAACAATGGCGTTTCGTGTGCTTTTCTGATGAGTCTCGTTTTGGTATGAGACCGGATACAAGACGTATACGACACTGGAGAACCCCTGGACGCCAACAGCGATTAAAATCCTGCCAGGAAGTCCATCCTTATAGTGGTGGAACCATCATGGTATGGGCGGGTATTTGGATCGGCGGAAGAACTGAGTTGATTTGGATTAGAGGCAACCTCAACGCTCAAATTTATGCTGAGACGATTGTATCAGACGTCATCGTTCCTCTACAAGTGCAAATCGGTCCCTTATTTCAGTTAATGCATGATAATGCACGACCACACACCGCAAGAGTTGTAAGACAGACTCTCGCCGCAGCTAACATCAATGTCCTGCCCTGGCCTGCTCAGTCGCCAGACTTGAACCCGATTGAGCATGCATGGGATATGCTACAGAGAAGAGCTCTGCCGAATATGGAGGGTATCCAGTCGCAAGAAGACCTTTTTTTGTTGTTGCAACGAACATGGGCGGCCATTCCACAGCGTGATTTGGATGAACTCATTTTGAGTATGCCAAACCGATGTTCTTGTGTTGTTAGTGTTCGCGGTAGAAACACGGATTATTAATTGTTTAAGTTACCCAATAAAATTTTAAAGAAAACTGTTATTTCAGTCTTTTTTTCGAACTTTAATGTTAGTGGTTCAAATGTCAAAAATCCCTTTATTAGGAAAATGGCAAATTTCTTTATTAATGCAAAGGTGACTTGGTTTATCGTTACTGTGACAAACGAAAACACTTTATTTGATGAATCCTTAAAGAAAATTTTAATTAATATCAATCAGGAGAAAAGTTATTGCAAAAATATATGTTGATCCCTAGACACTTTTGATGTGTGTATATTTCCGACTATATTAATCACGACGACCAACGCCTGTTCCGTAGTTTTGTTACATTGTGAACATATTTTGTTTCGATAATGATTAATGAAGAATGCTGATTAACTGTGATCCAGTCTAGATTATAGAGCGGTTTATTACAGAAGGAGGAAGCGATGTAAAAGCGGATACAGAGAGAGAGACAAGTGAGTTATCGCCCTTGCATAGAATCGTGTTCAGAGATCGTGACATGACCATACCTATTTTAGTTTCTAATTATCGATAGGAGAAAATGGATGATATTATTTATCAGCATCAGGATGAATTATCGGGGCACAAAGCTGTACCGCGATACAATGGGAACAAATGAAGTAATCAATATTTAGAGAATGCAATCGAAGAAAACGCGCGTGATTCTAATGTGTAATACTTATACGTCCTTCACGGATTTATTACTTGAATATATTAACATTAAATATGGCAAAGAAGTTTCTCATTGCGAATCACTTGATATAAAGGATTTTGTGTCGATCGCAAAAATTAGGAATCTACTTATTCAATTCGAAGCTTCTCTGCATACCAATGTAGCATTTAAGATATATAGAAATAGACGAAACGCTGTGCACTGCAATGCAATTAAATTTTACTACTAATACGATAATGGCAAAACTTAATTGCATTTCAAGGTATGAACCTGGCCTGACCTTTGACTGCCTGACTAGATACAGTATCAAGACAACTTTGAAGAGAACGCAGATAGAGATAAAAGATAAAACAAATAGTAGGTAAGTATCTAAAGAGGATATTGAAATGACTTGAGATTGAGGCTCGTCACAGACGCAGCTATAATATATATCGTCGCTCGGCAATATCGCGAATGTGACATTTTTGACGAAAAATGTTAGTTTGATTTCATTCTACACATGTGTAGAATAAAACAAAATAAAATAAATAAAATACTAATAAAATAAAATCTGATTTTCGTCAAAAATGTCACAGTCGCGGTATTGCCGAGCGACGATATTAACTTACTTTGCTTTTTCGGAGTTTTAGCTGCGTACTAGATATATTATATTATAGCTCCGTCTAAGGTCACTCGAAGGTTACTATGGAAAATATATCGTAATATGTCTTGCTATAATGAATATTATAGCTACGTCTGTGATGAGCTTGATCGGGATAACTGTTAAACGTTTTATCGTTAAATTAAAAGATTTTATCAGCGTACAATCAAAGTATCCAGTCATTTATTTTATTTTTTAATTTACTTTCCAATCGACGTTACGGTATTATTGAAAATGCTTTACATGTGCCATAACTGTCCAAAACGAGGAAAATTTCTCATGGAACCCGTTTTGCCTGATATCATGAAATTGGAGCTCGTATTTTTAAGTACCTATACCGATGTAGAAATGTTTCCTGAGGTATTTACATGTACGGTCAAAGACAGCAATGTCGCACATTCCGTAGCCTCAGTGGAGAGAATAAATTTTCAACTGTGGTGGATCCGCGGACATACGACCGCGTTTGCATATGGCCTGACATTGGTCATTGTAGTCTGATAATGAATGCCGCATACAAAGATGAAGTCTGAACTCTTACATTACTTTATGCAGTAGCCAGTAGGTACAGTAGTAAGGTATGCTTGCAAAAAGAATTAAAACTAAATATATTCCAGTTCTGGGGAATACATAATTTATCATCTTTAGCAGGATTGTCCGGGTTTCAAATTATTCACTACACAACTCCATAGAAACGTCAGTACATCCTTGAAATTCTTACGTCTTTACTGACATCTTGACTCAATAAATAAGACTTATCAAGTGAAAGTCAGATCTTATTGCAAATTCAATACCCCTGTGAGCAGCAAAGTCTATGAGGGAAATGGCCTCAGGAAACTAGTTCCATATAAAATAGATAGTGAGATTGAATAGTATTGGATCGCAATAAGTACTGCAAAAGTGGGCCCATTGTGAGCTGGCCTTGGCTCCCTGCGGGACGACGAGTTGCGCGCGCGCAGGGACTACGTGGGTGGCGGGGGTACCGGTGCCCACATATTTACGATTGCCGGCAAAAGAAATGTAATTTTATACTATAAGATGATAGTTCATATTTTTTACGAATTATAGCCGCATATTTCAATGCCAGATCCAAGATAGTAATATTTTAATCTTTATCGATTACGTTTCGATGGATTATTTAAATTATGGGTTTTCAATGTTGGGAATGGTATCTGACAGACCTTGATGCATAAAACGAAAATGTAAGCTGACTCAATCAACATGGTGACCGGTGAAAAGTAGTCATTTCGTGACTTGAATTTTATAAGTGAAGTAATTTATATCCCAGACTGGTTTGATTGGTTGTAAATTGTAATACAAAACTTGGAAAACAGATTCTAGCACATTAAAATTGCGGATAAGATAACCGAACAGACAACAAAGGCAAGCAAAACATTGCTGAGCTGGTGCATTATACGTAATACTATTACAGTGTGTAAAGACACTGCGCTGAAGGCAAGGTCCTATGAGGTCACGACTTTGAGAAGGTCTTGCAAGGGCGCTTTATCAGTGTATAGAAGCAACCTGTTCTGTAAAACTGGTTTCGTAAAATGGAATATGATGTGTTTGGAATGTGCATCCAGGGCGTAGTCTACAGGCCTTCTGGGTCTAAAGGGCGTAGGAGTTACTTTGGAGAAAAGAAAGTATATTTCAGGTAGGTACAGTTTTTATAGTAGAAGACACTAACAATATCGTGAACAGTTCGTATATCTTAGATAATATTCTCGTTTTTACAACGAAAAAGTGTGGATCAAGTTCAAGTCATATAAAATGTCCATGAACTCGGTAGAAGTAATTCGCACGCAACCGTCCGTAGCAATTTATCGGCTCAAACTTGCAAAACTGCGCGATTCTCTGCAAACGAACTCCTTTCATCCGTAACTCTTCATATAAAAGCGGATGTGTTGTAAAGAACCCCCTTTCTTTGTTTTTGGCTTTATAACGATTCCGTCGCTGTTCATTTATTTATTGCTTGTTTAATATTCATGGGTGCAAGGAGTAATTTAGTTATTATAACTGTGCAGGAAGTGTTCCAACTGTTAAGAACCACTTTGCAATGTTCAAGAATTTTGTCTGCACTTCGTGGACTTTTCGTATTATTTTTAAAGTTAACAATTTCATCATGGCTTTCTACGGCTTGAATATTAAAACCACAGGGTACTTATGACGTGTGGGATTAAAGCGCTATAATCTGACAAGGCTTCTTTAGAAGCATAAAATTTTCATGGGCAAGGTACCTATTGCAACCTTTTTCATTTAAATTGAAGCCTACTTGCTTTTATACAGCGTATCCAATTACGTTCAGGGAGTGTACATTTCGTATGGAACGTGGTAAATTAAGTACATCATTTATTTTTTTATTACAGTAGACGAACAGGATTTCACAAGACTGCTTTATTTTTTAATTTTTACTGCATGGCGCGTTTTCCTCTTCCTTCGTCTAGCTCTGGGCATTATATTATATATTTAGCTTTATTGCATCTTAAAGTTGGTCTTCTTCTTTTCGCGTGGTTAGTGAGGTGAGTGTATGTCATTAGTTCGATCAACAGGTGTGCGACATGTCATAAGGTCGACAAGTCGTTTGTTCGACAGGTCGCTTGTGCGACAGGTCGTTATTTCGACAAGCAATGTACGTTGAACAAAATTATGACATATATGTAATACGGTGCTCAATACCTACCGATGGGGCTACTACTTTTTATATTTTTGTACAACGTTCTTCATTTTGATATCCCATAATATAGGCTTAAAATAATGTGTAATAATGTAAAAATAAACTGAATCAATCCGAAAATAAACTTTATTTAAAAACTCAACTCAGTAACATGCATTAACATTATTAGTAAATGGACACGGTGGGGCCTTTATCGGTGAAAAGAAAACTTTTTTTTTTTGTAGAAAGTACAGATAGGTACATTTTGAATCAATGTGATTTTTGAGGTTGCATCTGCACAAATCATCACTTGTTTTCAATCGATTGATGGCCTTGTTTTTATTTACCAACAAAACAGAAACCCCTTTTTTCACATAAATAAGTTGTTGAGGAAACCATAAGATAGCGCAAGGTGATTCGACTCGAATTTTGGTGTATGAAATTACTTTTTTACGCTAAAACTTCTCAAGTATTCTTCCCGGATTTCTTCTGTATCTTCACCAGCATCCGTGCTAAAAAGGTCGCGATTCAGTTTTTGATCAACTTTAGCTTCTTTTTCATAATATTCTGGGACGTAACGATAAAATTTATCAATCAACATTCGATCCTTGCGCACGGTTAAGTTACAACTGACCGGCTCATGCGAGCGACATACAATGATTATGGGATACCCCTATTACCGGTACCTCCTCCGGGCCCCGCGACTCCCGCGGTCTCGCCACTCACAATAATCGGCGCGAGGCGATGCATCGCCCGCGAAATTTGTAATCATTTGCGGACCATATTTTGACTCCTGCGGACCACTGGTTAGAAGCCACTGGTTTACTTAAACCAAGAAAATGCCCATCGGTAGCCCTACCGCGGTCAAGCCGCGTCGTTATTACGTGGTCACGAAAACTAAAAAAACAATGCATGGAATTTACTCATTACTAGTTTGTATTTGATACCACAGAAGTAGGGTATATTTCTTTGGCGCTCTTTTTCTTGACTGCCCCAGGGCAGTCGAGTAAAAAGTAGTAGCGCCATCGGTATCGAGCACCGTATTATCTAGAAGCATATTGTTTAACGTACATTGTTTGTCGAAGTAACGACCTGTCGCACAAGCGACCTGTCGAACAAACGACTTGTCGACCTTATGACATACACTCACCTCAGAGTGTATGTCATTAGTTCGATCAACAGGTGTGCGACATGTCATAAGGTCGACAAGTCGTTTGTTCGACAGGTCGCTTGTGCGACAGGTCGTTATTTCGACAAGCAATGTACGTTGAACAAAATTATGACATATATGTAATACGGTGCTCAATACCGATGGGGCTACTACTTTTTATATTTTTGTACAACGTTCTTCATTTTGATATCCCATAATATAGGCTTAAAATAATGTGTAATAATGTAAAAATAAACTGAATCAATCCGAAAATAAACTTTATTTAAAAACTCAACTCAGTAACATGCATTAACATTATTAGTAAATGGACACGGTGGGGCCTTTATCGGTGAAAAGAAAACTTTTTTTTTTTGTAGAAAGTACAGATAGGTACATTTTGAATCAATGTGATTTTTGAGGTTGCATCTGCACAAATCATCACTTGTTTTCAATCGATTGATGGCCTTGTTTTTATTTACCAACAAAACAGAAACCCCTTTTTTCACATAAATAAGTTGTTGAGGAAACCATAAGATAGCGCAAGGTGATTCGACTCGAATTTTGGTGTATGAAATTACTTTTTTACGCTAAAACTTCTCAAGTATTCTTCCCGGATTTCTTCTGTATCTTCACCAGCATCCGTGCTAAAAAGGTCGCGATTCAGTTTTTGATCAACTTTAGCTTCTTTTTCATAATATTCTGGGACGTAACGATAAAATTTATCAATCAACATTCGATCCTTGCGCACGGTTAAGTTACAACTGACCGGCTCATGCGAGCGACATACAATGATTATGGGATACCCCTATTACCGGTACCTCCTCCGGGCCCCGCGACTCCCGCGGTCTCGCCACTCACAATAATCGGCGCGAGGCGATGCATCGCCCGCGAAATTTGTAATCATTTGCGGACCATATTTTGACTCCTGCGGACCACTGGTTAGAAGCCACTGGTTTACTTAAACCAAGAAAATGCCCATCGGTAGCCCTACAGCGGGCAAGCCGCGTCGTTATTACGTGGTCACGAAAACTAAAAAAACAATGCATGGAATTTACTCATTACTAGTTTGTATTTGATACCACAGAAGTAGGGTATATTTCTTTGGCGCTCTTTTTCTTGACTGCCCAGGGTTGGGCAGTATTTGAATTACTTGTAATTGAAATACGTAACTGAAATACAAATACGTAATTGGTATTTGTAATTCAATTACTTCTTATAAATGTAATTTGTAATTAGTATTTCAAATACCTGACGCTGAGGTATTTTGTAGTTAGTATTTCAAATACTTATGGCTCCAAAATACATTTGAACACAAATACATTTAGCGATCTTATGAATGGGTGCGATCTGCAGAAAATAGCGCTCGATAGCTTTCGTAAGCAAAATGGCGACCGCTAAATATGTAATATCTTTAAAGTTGTCAACACTGCACTTAAACTGTACTGTAGTCTGTACTGCAGGTACATACGTCAAATTGTCAATTACATATCTTGTCAATAGTAATTTTCATTCGGCGATGGAGTGAATCCTGTGACATATTTAGCGGTCGCCATTTTGTAAAATATGATGGTAAGAATATATTCCCTTTGCCTTTAAGCTGGGCTGGATTAGTTATATTCTATTTATATACCTAACCTAACACCAGACTGTATTTTGTAATTTGTATTTTGTATTTTAAATAAAAATAGTCAAAATACTGTATTTTGTATTTTATATTTCAAATACACGACTTAAAAATATTTTGTAATTTGTATTTTAAATAAGTGCGAGATAGTATTTTGTAATTTGTATTTTAATTAAAGCAAAGCATGTATTTTGCCCAGCTCTGACTGCCCCAGGGCAGTCGAGTAAAAAGTAGTAGCGCCATCGGTATCGAGCACCGTATTATCTAGAAGCATATTGTTTAACGTACATTGCTTGTCGAAGTAACGACCTGTCGCACAAGCGACCTGTCGAACAAACGACTTGTCGACCTTATGACATGTCGCACACCTGTTGATCGAACTAATGACATACACTCTAGTGAGGTGTCAGAGTTCTAAAGCCACCCATGGGTCTTTGATTTGCCTTCACATGCCTTCGAGAAATATCTCTCTGGCATGTCGGTTTCCTCACGATGCAGTGACGATGTTTTCTTTCACAGTTTTTGAAGCAAGTGATAATTATACAATACGCACATGAATCCGAAATATCTGAGGTGCGTGCGTGAAGAGGGGTGCGTCTCATATCATATAAAGTTATTTGGTATATTTTCATTTCAATAACGTTCACAAGGTATAATAAACGTGAGATATACCAACTGTTGATATAATTTCTTTACATATAACATTTATATACTCTAAAACTTATTTCGTATAACGTTATTGGATATAACGTTTATTTAATCGAAAATTATTAGGTCTATCGTTTAAAATATATATATATATTGATACCATCGTTATGGTTAACACCCCGATTCAAAGCAATCCGACTCGGATAGGTTAGGTTAGAAGGCTAAAGGATTTTGCAGACCAGCGCGACTTGTCACGCGACGTGACACGAACAATACAATATCTAAGAAAACTTCTCGGTATAACAATAACCGGTGTCGCGAAGTCGCGCTGGTCTGCACAAAGCTTAAGGCGTGTATTCTTGGGGAATCATTTGGGTTAGGTTAGGTTAGAAAGCTTCGCTCGCGAAGGCGAGCGACCGTAGGGAGCGTACCGCGGCAGTGGCCGCCGAGTGCCAGAGCCCCTCTCTTGTTGGTGAACCATTTGGGTTAGGTTAGAACAGTGACCATTAACGCGCGAAGGCGAGCGACCGTAGGGATCGTGCCGCGGCTGCGGCCGCCGAGTGCCAGATCCCCTCTATTGTTGGTGAGCGAGCGTAGCGAGTGACCATCTTGTCTGGTGGTAATCAGTTAGGTATATCTACAGTATCTACTCAGGTTACTAACTGTGATAGAAATTACATATTAGACTAAATATGTATGTTTTATGTCTTTGAGTGGTGGGTATATCAAACGATTTCATATTAAATGTATGTTATGACTATAAAAATTAGTTATTTTTAAAATTATATCAATCGTTTATTATATTAACTGATGATTATATCAAATAAAATTATAGATTCAGTTGTTATATCTTGTAAATATTAGTCATTTTGTAATTATACCATATATTACTTGCCCCGCATTATTAATAGAGGAAGAAGTAAGTAATGTCCTAATGATTTTATAAGCAAGAGTGTGTAGCTAATTCGAATCTGCTTAAAATCACGTATACGTATGTACCAAGGAACTTTCCTTCTTATTAATAATTCACAAACGTCGCATATTAGTCTGAATGAATGTTAAACATTTGTCTACAGAATTTCAATTATCTGCCGCATATAGCATTTTCCTTCTAATCAAATAACGCATGACTCATTCGGAGTAACTGATGTATACCTATTTCGGGATCGTCTGGGAATCACAACAAATGCAGATCGTCTGAAGTAGTCTCATCTCATTTGTCTCATTATAAATATTTCAGTCAATGAAATACACCGCCAATAACTAGTGGCAAGACTGCTGACAAGTTATTCGAAGTTTATTAGCAGTTTAATAAGTTTATGATATTCAAATATCGTCAATCTTTTTCCAAATAAGAAGTACCTTTTCTATCCCCAAAGCAATAAAGTTGTTTTTGATACAGCAGCCTCAACAATAAATAATATCACGCTCCAAATAAACAAATATTCACCTCTTTATCGAAGAAGGGAGAGCTTCATGAATTGCTGATGTCAGCTGTAGTCTATAGCGTTTCTTTTGCAAGAACGTTGCATAAATTTATAAGCTGACATTCCAGCGCAGTTTCCTTAAGAAAAACTGTTTATATCTGGCCATGATGTTGGGGGCAAAGTAAGGGTCTTGAATAAGGGAACGATTTTTACAACAAGTGCAAGACGAACGACGAACCCTAGAGGTTGGTGTCTGCAAAAAATTGCTTGTGACACTATGTTGTCTCCAAACGTTAAATTTGGAGTGTACTTATCTTGACCCACGCCATAAACCCCGACCCGAGTATGGTAATACGGACATAAAGAACATTTGTTAAAAAAACCTGTTATCAATCCAATGTAAAGTTTTTGGGCAAGGCAACATCGGGCTTATCCGTAAGGTTCTTATTCATTTTCCCAATTGAAGTTCTTACTAAGGGTCTGAATTAGGTACTGGCACTTTTGTCCTCTATCCATAGTTTTTCCTATTAGTCCTATATAGTTCCCGAATTCAAAGTATGGCGGTAAAACTTATTTAAAGTTTCCTCAAAGAGGACGTAGGTAAACGCTTTATGTGTTATTATGTAGAGCAAACAATTCCTTACGTACATAAAGTTAAAGCTCCCTAAAGTTGACCGCATATTATTATACGTTATGATGATGGAAGGGAGGGTCGGGTTTTACACCAATATTACTTGTCACATGTTAGAGTTATACCAGCCACAAATGTAGGCCTTCCCTAACAATAGCCGGGCCTACTAAACTTTTACATCGATTTACCAATTTCCCTATATTGTTCACTTCCCTTCCCATACACCCAAGGGCTGCAAAACTTCAGCGCAATACGTAATGATTCCCCCTAATTTAGAACAAATCGTTTAACAAACTTGCTATAAAATTTAACGATCATGAAAGTTTTACGGTTGATGTTTCACAGTTGGAGTTGGAATACGTGAAAAATGTTTTACTATTGTTTGTGAAATAAGTACAAATTACTAGCAAGCAATAAATGCGACATTTTTACCGCCGCAACGATTTAGTACGGGACTGGGGGATACATCGGCACGTTCGAGAACATTAAACCTGGGCCCAACTGTTTCTCGCCATCGACACTCCACGGGCTTTCCTTACTTGAATTCGAACGGATGCTAGTAAAAAGTAATGGAGGACTGCGGAAATACAATGGAATCTTGAAGGCAATATTTTTTACAAGACGGATCCGTTTCCATTTTATTGGAGATTCAGGTGTTTCCGGCTGAAAAGTTTATTTCTCGGATGAAAAGGAAAATCGCAGATTTAAAGCCAGTTTTACAATTTCTTTCGCTTCAAAAAGTCCTTTGTCGAGCACTAGGTAATATTCCGATTGAATCCCTCGCCTAATTAAGTTCTCCAATCTCGTTCGTAATTACTAACTATGTAATCTTCCTGAACAATGCATTACTTTGGTTACAGATACGAAATTACAATGAAGGATAAAATAATTACGTTTTAACGATAAAGAGGTGATTTGTATTTTTATCCCGGAGGACATCGAGTCCACATGCCACTTAAATGGAATGAAGGTGTACTCCTGTTAAACCCGAGTTTGTAAACACTGCACGTATCGCTGGTCGGGATCACCCCGTTCGCCAGTATTGCATCGGGGTTCGGACCCAGAATTTTTTTTTGTTACACCAGCATAGTATGAGGGTAATGGCTTTGAAAATTTCAAGATTGTATTTTTTATACACTTCGTTGCTGCGAACAATTTCGGTTGTCATTGATGGACAGCCGAATGAAGTGTTTAATAATGGATGAAAGTGTTCGGCACAGCTTGCTAAAGCTGTTCAAGTTTTTGAAGTGAAAACTTCTATAACGTCGTTGTGCACTTTTTTGGGATGGGTAACAAATGTTAAACTCGCGTAAGGACACGTGACCGTAAGACCCGTTGCTTATCAAAATAAATGGTCTTTGACATTACTTAAAGATTGCGAGGTAAGAAATTTTATCCATATTGATGGATAAAAAAAGCAGTTAAAACATACTTCATGAAAAGTGCTTAAATGAATTGTTTTTGTTAGACTATATTTTGAATGTTAAATAAATATACTACTACTACTAACGCATATTGTATTTAACCACATAAATTATTGTACTTTGATACTGATAAATAAAGCAATTCGTGCGAAATTATTCGCTAACTATTCCAAAATATTCAAAAATGCACAACGTTAATGTTCAAGTTTTCACTTCTGCCGGCACTCCCGGAGTGCAACCCGTTGTTTTTTTATCGACTCTTATTCTTAAACCACAGTCTAAACATTAAAACACACAATAACTACATATTTATAGAGTTCATATTGAAGAGGTCATATACCGGTACTGTAAACTCAATCATATGAAGTATACAAGTTAGTTGAGGAAGCAATATTCTCGGCTACTAAACAGACAGTAGCCTCACAATACACGTAATATTCAGCCTCCGTTTTACAGCCTGCGGCGGCAACGTTAAAATATGTTTTAATTATTAGATACGAAGTGTAAGTGCAATAAATATTACATAGTGCGTACGCGGCGTTCTCTGTAAGGATTTATTGTGCAGTAGTACTAGTGCTTCAAGCGGCCTTCAATTGGTGCATTTACCCCGCGATCCGGCTCTAGAACCTATTTTATTCCGTCACAGCACATTTAAAGTATTATTGTCGGTACAGTCGCAACTATTTTACAATACAAGTATTGATAAACTAATTGAAGCAATAATTACTATTGATGAGTCAAATCAAAGGATAGGTAGGTAAATACGTTTATACATTGCGATTATTCAAATTCAAAATATCTTTATTGTGGTCAGTTATAGGGCTTAATAATAAATTAAAGTTTCAATATGTCCTGCCTAATAGGCATACAATAATTGCGTATTACTTATCATTATTATTATTTTACATGTCTTATAAATGTCAAAATATCAAAATACACTGAAATAATACATGGTCAACAATTAAATCAATAATTCAAGAAATCTTGGATCGTATAATTATGCTTTATCAATTAAAAAGTTTCGTAATTTATTTTTAAATACTGGAAGTTCCTTAGTGCTCAGAATGTCAGTAGGTATTTTCTTGTATATTTTTGATGCTATTGACAACAGTTAATTGCTTAGTATTATTTTTAGGGCAAGAAGAGGTCATGTTTATATAACTTTATGCTAGCATGTTTCAGTAAATAGCGTGCAATATGCAATTACAGTCCACACCGAAACATCGTACGATCTAGATTTTGTTCGTGATATAATCCCACAACTGATAATCGAATCGCTCGAAAAAACGTAAACAAAATCGAGTGAGGTACGAACTGAGATAGAATGAAATCGATTTCAGTGATACCGAATGCTGTAAAAGTTTGAAGTTAGTAATAAAAGTTTCTCAGAATATGGGCAGTACGTTTATACGTTATTGCTTCGCCACTCACGTAATCCAGCGTTCGTGCGAGCGAATCGTAGAAAGATTATGATGTATGTAAGTGAAGATGACGTAATAAAATACCTGTAGAGTACAGGTACATACTGAGGAATCATAGAATAATATAACCTGAAGTGCGATTTGGCGATATAACAATAAGCGTTTATTAAGATCATGTCAATAAACGTTTAAAATTATTATCTTGTTCACGATTGCTGCGGTCATTAAAAAGGCGTTAATAAAACGCTGGATAAAACCTTGCATCTTTATTACAATGGATTTTTAATTGATTACTAACACGAACATTAATTTTATTGTCTTTCATAGACTAAACAATGGTACCTAAGTAAATAAGTTGTCTACATATAAAATTGAAAACAGTTATGAATGGGCGAGTTCATTTTTGGCACGGAAATCCAATCAGAGCACAATCCATGTGTAATGGCTGAACATTTTTACGGTTTGCACAGAATGCCACGGGGAATAGATTTTCAGTGCGTCCCAAGTATAAATCACGAGGCCAGATGACGCCCCATTCCTGAATTCTGAATGAGCTAGCAGAGACTTACTTTAAATTAAGGATTCTCAAGCCACCTCCTGCATTTTATGAAGTTTTTCTGTTTAGGTACTTCTTTTATGTATTTCAATTATTTTAATAAAATTCTAAGTAGTTACCAACAGTTTATTTCTCTTTGTCAAAGTTGCCTTTGCCTTGCACTGAAAATATTATAGGCTAAAATTATTAAAAAAAAAATCGTCATTTTAGATACGGTAGGTCGTATTACATCAATTTTGAGAGATTTTTCCTTCCTTGCAAGCGAAAATGTTTCATAAAACTTGAATGAATGCCAAAATGTACTTAATAGCCTTATTTTATGAGTATGTCATGTATGTAATGTACGAGGATCAGCTATAGGAATTTTATAATGCATATTTTTCCATGTAAATGAGCAGTGTAAAATGCAAATACTACGATAATATAGTCGCATAAGCAAATATTGCTTATACAAGACGAAGAAAGGCGTCGTTTAGATTGAAGATAGGTTCATAAAATAAGTAAAATATAAACGGGACTCAGTGTTATCTACAGTACTCAATGGACTTAACAATGTTAAGTTCACTGACCAATGGTGGTCGACGATAAACGGCTAATCTTTAGCCGTTTACTGCGACCATTCGATATATTCGCAAAAAAATATAGGTAGTAGATACGGAGAAAATTACACGCGTTGTGGTGCCATTTAAGGATCATAGCAGGAAGTGTAGCGACCGGTTTCAGATGGCACCGCGGTATAGAAACGCCGGGAAAAAACTAATCTCTTCAGATAACTGAACATTCTCACAAGACTCGGATAAAGTACCACTGCACTGTGACAAATATGGTATTGTTTTTAATACCGCTGGTCGGTACACTCTACAGGACAGCACCGTATTGAACACAGAACAGATAAAAGAGGTATTGATATATTTTACCTATACTCCATTTACTATAGCATTAGACAAATAACGGCAGTTATTGTATCATATTGTTGAAATTACTGCACTTTAGAGTTATTTTTTCAGTGTAATTGGTAAATAGAATAGGTACATTGCTTTGTATTTTCGGGAAATAACGGAGTTTATTGTACTTTTATATCGAAATAACGAAAGGGTGATAACCGTTATTTGTCTAATGTTATAATAAATGGGAGTATAGCTACAAAGCCTAGCTATGTTAGAAAACTATAAAAAGTGATTTATAGGCATTCTTAAGGGTTCATAATTCCTATATACAATGTGTAGCCCGCAGAGCCCGCATACCTCACATAGACTTCATGACGCCTTATAATAATAGTGCTGAAAATAAAAGACCAACCCTTTGAGCAAAATATTCCGAAAGTTTGCGGTTTTATACGAGCAAGAGGCTTGCTATAAATCGCATCATCAACACGGTCAAAGTCGGCACAGAATGTTGTAGGTTTCACCTTTATTTCGTCACTTCCGAACAGCAATGCTATATTCACGACCGATATCACACGAGGAGCGATAAAAACGTGATTCTGGTGATGTATGAAAAAGGAAAATGATGTGGGAAAATATACGGAGATACATCGTACGTTTTCGGCAGCACTAACACTGATAAAAACACACCATTTGGTTTTACTAAAATATTTTCCAAGCAAGTTGAACCTTCTGTTTTCGTTATAAAATTTATGCAATACAGGAAGATGTCAGTGACCGCATGTAATGTGATTCGCTGCGGTATCCGCCAGCGTGTATAAAATTGATTTATTCACGTAACTATGTGGTATACACAACACGACCCATAGGAGTCGAATGACAAACTGCTGTAGTTTGCGGAGCTCTGATCTTCATCTCATATGGTCTAACTGAACTAAAAGGTTACCTTTGGCATGTGTATGCTCCAGGCGCGTGAAATTTACTTATCTACGCCTTTGCCTTGTACTCGTAGTACACAAACTTTCGTAATTTAATCTGCGCATATGAGAGAATTAATGGCGCCGTCACCGGTGATACGCATTCAATAAATTAAATTTTAATAACGACGTTAAACGCGTTATAACAAGGAATAAGGTAATGAATTATAATTATGCGCGGAGCAGCCCGACCCACGAGGTCTAATGACGACGGCACAACATTAGCCAAACACAAATTACCAAGAAATGTGTAAACAGGTATTAAAGGGATCGCCGAGTTTTACGTAGCCGAATTAGGGGAGAGTAATGTTCCCTTGTTGTTTTTTATCATTCTTCGCTAATTTATTTTTTGCGTTATGTTGCTGATGATGCGGAATTAATGCGTTGCTTGAATTAAATTACCATAAAAGGAAGTTCTAAAAGTTTTTTTCTACTATTGAATACAGAAGCTTTTGTCGGTTTAAAGGATTATTGTTGGCATTTAACTGGTCAGGAGCCCGCACTGCGATAATATCGACGGCTCGTTAACGTTTAAGTTATAAATTTTAGAGACCTGCACCACAATGGAGGGCGTGGTTGAAACTCGTAATATTTTCTACTTGCGCTGAAGTTGGAACTGCTTCTGCAATATACGACTGTTTTAATATCATAATCTTTAGAACCAGTAAAAACTTATTCTGGTTCTTCTTCGTTCAGTTTAAAACTAACAGAGACCTGTTTGCGGCGATGCATTTGAATTTCCATCAGTCGGCGTAAATGTCCGGCTTCCCCCTAAAGAATATTGGTTTGCATAATAGCAATCACGATCACAGTAGCTACAAACTTAACTTGCTGTTGTCCACTTTCGTATTGTCTTAGAAATAAAGTTGAGAATAGATAAGGGCGAGTGTATCCTGCAGGCTGCTTTACATTGGTCTGTGGTATGGTATTGAATGACGTGTCCTTATTTCAGTGCGCCGCATTCACGTCATCGGAGAATAGATTGAAATGAATAGGAAATGTATGGAGTAGTCGGCGCATGTACCGTTTTGGTGTGGTGCAGCTAAACCACTCCTCGTTAACGTTCCGAGTTTCCGACCATCCAAATGTACCAGTTTCCACAACTTCTGCCATGATGTACATGAAGATTGCTAGCAATAAAAATATTTATTGCATTGCGTTTATAGTCTTGGAATCATTGTGGTTAAGAATTTCATCATTCAACTCATGAGTTGTTGTTCTGCGGTTGATGCACAAGTGACAACTATCGCAACACTGTAGATGATATGTAGGTCTCATATGTAACTTTGTTTCCTTGAAATCAATACAACACGAGGAGTTGGCACCCTCCATAAATACTTCTTTTGGCTTCACCGCAGTCTAATCGATTTTATTGAACGGAATGCGTGATGCCAGGTACGGATTAAAGCCACCCTACATGAAGCTTAAACTTTGCCCTTACATACATCATGAAACCTTTTGTCACGTTCGTTATTTCAGTCTAACAAAAAATCTAAGATGAGATCCTTTCAGACAAAACAGCTACAATGCGTCATTTGAGCAAAGCAAACGTTATAAAACATTGTAATGGTAAAGATAAGTATGTAGTGGAAGTTACGAAGATCTCTGTACTTCGACATTTAAGTGTGTCGTAACTCAGTTAAATGTTGCTGGTTATTTCGAAGTGAACAATAGAAGACCAAAGAAAGTCCGTGTATTAGGTAACGAAATAAACATAAAGGTGGCCAAACTGCTGATTATAGGTAATTCCGACAAACAGAACATTAAGCTCAAGATTGCTGCGGAGAAGAACTACCAAGAGAGTTTATAAGGAAAGTATTAAAATATCATCAGCAATTAAAAAAGCATTATCTGAAGATTATCTGCGAAGGAAAACCGTGTTAAAGTTGGAGGAAATACAAGTTATCCTGTAGCTGTTTTTATTCATGAAAATTGGGAACATGTCCGACGAAAGAAGCTTAGGGGCATAGAAAAGCTGGTTGGGGAATCTAAAAGATAAAATATAAAATTTCGAGAATCCCAGCTTGTGGAAACGCATAACTAAGCTGGTGAAAATTTGAATAAAAATTGATTTTGCAGATCGATATTTTCTTTTGGCCTTAAATTGCAATTGTTTGTTTGCCTTGTATTTAGCCAAATTAAATGAGCTCTTTCTCACGATAAAACTTTTATCAACATCTTACAAATACTCTACGGTATCATTATTTTGTTCCAATATCGAAATATTATTCTCTAATGCACTCTACCGTATCTTGTTCACAATTTGCATTTGGTTTAAAATTAGTAGGTATAACTCCTAGTCATTGTAGATCTTACTTATTTATAATGTTTTTGAAAGGGGTTTGAAGATTTTGGCCCTAAAATCAGCCACCATTTTGTTTTTTTTTTCAAAATCGCGGTGCACAATGAATGTCATATATTCGGTTAGGGGACACTTACACAAACATAAAACTTTATATGAGATAACATCATAAAGCGTCACGATTCTGACATATTCAAAGATAAAAGTAAGAATTGTTATAACGAATTTACTTATTTATGTTGTAGTTACTTCATGTTGATTAAGTTATTTACACATGAATTAATTGACTACACCTAGTGGATAAAACATAAGATTTTTAAATCATATTCGGTATAAATAATATTATCCAAGAAGGCAGCGGGAGGCTGAATAGGATTTTTTTGGTGTCGCGCCCATAACATGCACCATATAATACTTATACCATTTAAACACACGTTCTCATTCGGCGGGAGGTACTTATATATTTTTATCTCTTTCGCTCTTAACTAAAACATTACCTATACATGATGCAATTATGTTTTCATAGTTCAATATACTTACCTGAAGGCAAAAAAAAAAAATCTTGTTTCAGGGTTCAGTTTTCGACTTATATTTCGGTGAATAACTCGGAAACGTGACGCTTTAGGATATTATGTTATATGAAATTTTTTGTTTGTATAAGTGTCCTCTATCTAAATATATAACTTTCGATTAGCACCGCGATTCTGAAAGAAATCAAAATGGCGGCCTCACGTTAGGGCCACCCTCCATACAAAAATCTTCAAACCCCTTTTGGACTCCATAACACGAAAGATATACAGTTAATTGAATTAACACCGTTAATTTCTTATTTAGTTTTATTGTTTATTTACGTTCACATGTTTCCAGTGTTTGTTCTTCGTATCTCCGTGTTCGTCCGGGAACTACAGTACGGTGCGGCTAGCTAGTGGCTTGCCAACATCCCACGAGGTGTGTCGAGTCGATGACCTTTCTCTCCAGGAAGTCCATACCTCAAATTAATAGCTCACTCCATCTCAAACCCGTTAATAGTTATAGCATAAGTTTAAGTAATGTTTTACAAAGAGATACCTACAATTTTTAAGGAGGAAATCAGTTATTGTTTCGTGTTGTGGTAATTGAATTTAAATTAATTAATTACTATAACTGTCATTACCATAAAGCTGGTAGAATATAGTTTATGAATCTGTATTTACCTATCCGCAAGTGCAGCCCAGCGCGACTTGTCGCGCGACGCGACACCGGTTATTGTTATACCGTAAAGTTTTCTTAGAAATTGTATTGTACGTGTCGCGTCGCGCAACCAGTCGCGCTGGTCTGCACGAGCCTTTATATGATACTAGCTGCGCCCCGCGGTTTCACCCGCATACGTCTCGATCCCGACGAAATATCGGGATAAAAAGTATCCCATGTCCTAACCTAGGTCATGTTATACCCATGTGCTAAATTTCATTCAAATTCCTTCAATCTTTTCTCTTTATAATATTAGTTCTGAAGTTTAGATGATAACATGGATAAACAAACTTAGATATGTGTAAATCTATCATATCTCATGCATGCAGTAAAACATTTCAGTGTGACACGTATGACATCGCCAATGACGTCTGCCCCAAGGGTTCTGGTACTGAGAGCTTTCAGAGAATCAATAAACTAGTGTACATACTCGTACAGACACAAAAATTCTGTCTTTTTATTACAAGTTTAATGGGAATATTTATACCAACCACTAAACAGGTTGACATGTTGTTCTTCTAAGGTACCTATCTGATCAAACAGTGTGCATTGAAAAGATGAGGTTTTGTTTTTACGAAAGTCAAATAATTTGTTTCCTTTCATACTAGTCTAGTCTATAATTTAGGAACAGTAAACAAACGGTAAATCGTACCAGTACATTTTTGATAGATAATTTATGTTCTTCGTGGAAAAATCAAAGAAAGAGATTGTACGAAGTTATTAGAATGGGGCTATAGGTTGTGGTAAACACCGAGGGCCAGATATCTGAGGCATTAAAGGAGACAGCCTCGTGCAGATAACCGCAACATAAACGAACCGTAAAGCTGTTTGTTCACTGCTTTTACGATTATTTGTTGGCACTTTAGTGCGACGAAAATTCTCAAGGAACCGGGCAAAGAAAAATATCACGTAAGCGGAATGGGACGGGAAAAGATAACATCTTTGTATTGTTGGTGTTGCGGTGCCTTCTTTAAGTGATAGTAGAAGTGTTTCTGCAAGCAACAGTGAGATAACCACGACTACCAGCATCGTGGAGAATGTAGTGCGATGTCTAATTTACAGAGTCCGCTATCCAGGCAGTAAATTCCGTGCTGGACACAGAACCGCGAACATTGCATTAGCGGTATCGCCTGTTTCAACAACCTAAACACTAGCCGCTTTGAAGTGCCGATGGCAGACGTTGTTTGACACAGGGCCAAACAATGAACCTTCATATACTCAACACCTCCGCTTTTTAACATCTTCGACGGTGTGTCTGGTACAATGTTTGGGTTTGGAAACAAATTGAGAAATTGTTATCGTATATTTACTGTTCCGAAGGGAAAGTTTCACACAAGAAAAACATTTGCTTTTAAGTTATGTTAAATATTATTGTTGAAGAAGTTAAATACGACGAGAACTCCGGGAATATGAGAAAGATAGTTTCCATGTATTTTTGGGTAACCTCTAATTCCAAGAATAATAACTCGCTTTCTTCTTTCTCTCTTCATAACTTGCCTGTCGTAACATTTACTACGTGTCTATCTGTTTGAATGCATTTGTCAGATGTAACATAAGCACGAACAAGAAGCATACATCAAACGCATAACAGGAACTCTTAAAATAAACCACATGAAAAATGTTTGATCGCCATCGATTGACCTAATCATGTCGGCACCGTTTACTTTGTGGACTAATTAAAACTCAGAACAAGATGCATGTTTCTCATAAACATGGCGGTGGAGTGCAATGTATGGTCATCGTCATGTGGCCCGTTCAAAGTGAAATAGCTTCATTGCCCAACCGTGCGAGAAGAAACATTAAATCAGCGTCGTTCACCTACGGAAGATTACACCAGGATATCGAAAAACGTAACGTTATCAAACGATTGCTCGTTCAAACGTTTCTACAATCAAATAATACTGAGTTTCCGACACACGATTTCAAAATGTCATAGGCAATTCCGATACGAATTTTAGTATCGTTTGGTGCTTTGTTGTTTAAGGAAAACAAAAACATAAGCGATATTATACCTATTATGTATATCAAGATTCCAAGAAGCTAAAGTCAACAGTCATTTCTGCGTACCTAACAGATATTCAAAGCACTTATATGTTTTCTTTACTGCCACTTGAATATGGTAAAGGGTTAGGAGATCTGCGAATTGATAACATTTCTGTATACATAGGTCAATGATTGACATACCGTACTAGGAATAATCTATTAACAAGATCCGACGTCCTTTCAAATAATGATTAGCAATAGAGTGAACAGAAGCTATATAAGGTAAAACCAAGCTAACGACGGTGAGTTACACTACACAGTGGATTGAGTGTCATTTAATCTATCATAGGTAGAGTACGGGCAATATTTCACAACGTGTGGTTACAGCAAGTTTGTGCAACAAGCTCATAGTCATTCAACAAGTACACAAATCAAGGTTGTTAACCCATTTGCGTTACGGTCTGATACCACTCTGTGTTGCTTCCTCGTATTCATTACGTTTTGCTGGTATTCATTCACAAAAGCCCGCGTTTGATCGAAATTATGTAACCTTTTTTGCCCTTTCATATTTGTAACCAACCTCCGTGTTTAGTCACGTTTTGAATCATCGTTTTTGTTAGTAATCTTCTATTGACCGTTCACTATAACTTGTCCCTTGTCGTCATGTTGGCACCATTGCTGGTTTAGCTGAGTTTCAATATTCATAGAGTTGAAAATGGCGACTGACAGAACAGTGATACCAATTGCGTCACGGGACAACATAATAATGAACGTATTGTAGCGAATGTAGACTTCCAGATAGATATGCATGAAAAATACGGTCGGTGCGGCGTCTAGACACTGTTTTGATTAATGCTGCTTTGCTGAAATATGATCAATACAATCCACAAACAACAAAAATCTCTTGTAAAGTTTCAAAGATATACCCAAGCAATTTGTAGAACAACAGCTTGAGAGACCGAAAACAATATGACTGAAAACTAGTGTTATCTGTAAGTAAACTGCTTTCTTGACAGAGATTATAGTAATTTCTGTCGAAAACTGAGAGTCTGAATAAGTGAATACATTGCATAATGCATGCATAATTATTAAGTAGCCTATAATGTTCCCACTGCTGGGACACTCTTTGAGAGGAGGCCAGTGTGCGTGGAAAACATAAATTATATTTAATTGATATGTCTAATAATATTATTTAGATAGCTGTTAGGGAAGTAATTTCATTAGCAAATGGCAAACTGGAAAATTAATTATAAACGCGGAACGAATTTTGTATCCGAACACGAACCTTCAAAATTAAATGTTGTCATGTAATATGTAAGCAAAGGTGCTCAGTGTCACTCAGGATTACGAGACGACTAATCATCAACGTGACATGTTTTTTATATCATACATTATTTTAATAGTTTACAATGTAGGTGATGTTGTATTAAATCTCTGTCTTCGAATAGATGCTCAATTGTTATCTTTGTAACAATAGCTTTGGTCTAAAAAATTGTTGTTCCAAAAACTCCAACTCTCCAGCTCATTTTCCTAGACATTCTGTTCAGCAGCAGAGCAATCTCTTTCAATTTTTATTTCGAATACATTACGGGTAACTGGGCACGGCGGCGTGCAACGGTGCATTCACATTCATATAACTCGTAGTTCCGAGTACAATGTTTTAATAAATCACAAGTAACGAGCTTGTTACAAAACTTACAGTAGCCGTTTCGCCAAATCAGGATACCGTATGAAGAGCGATTTATTTCATTCGAAAACGTTGCGGTTCATTGACGAAAGATAGCTAAGTGGGTGAGCATTTGCATCGTACTTGAAACGGTGAGATATAGCTACTAAAATTATGTTACTGCTGAATATAAATAGACTGTTACTGAATGTCCAGTCAAGTTTAGAGTTATGTAGGTACTTGCGGATATTACTCTAACTAAATCTATTTCAACGCTATTCGCTTGTTCGTGGAATGACCAAGTGCAAAATCGTAAACGTTCGACATTTTATATCCCGCGAATGTCTCATAGCCTGATCCTATCCTAAAAGAGAGAATAAACCGCACTTCATTGTCAACTACAGAAGCGTTTTTGTTTGGTATTCTTCTTATTTAGGCTTTTGCACACCAGCGCGACTTCGTGTCGCGTCGCGACACGAACAATACAATTTCTAAGAAAACTTCACGGTATAACAATAACCGGTGTCGCGTCGCGCGACAAGTCGCGCTGGTCTGCACAAAGCTAAATCGCTGTATGGACAAGAGGTACGTACGGCGCAGAAATAGGTACCAGGATAACCTTGTTCCGATTTAACAGCTATCGATAACGCGAGATCCTAAACATTAACTACAAAGCAAATGTGGAACTGTAAAAACAGCATAAATTATTTATGAGACTCTTAAAACACTCACTGAAAACACATTACTAGACTAATCTGCGTTAAAGAAGGAGGAAATTAAATCAAGCTGCAGTAATTACGCGGATGTCGAGATGATAATAAGTTATTTGAATAACTTAGAAGAATAGAATAAAGCTTAGTTATTCTCCCGTTAGAATACCTCTCTATAATGTATCCAGATTGAATATGTATTTAGTTTGCATTTTATATCCACAATATACACAAAGTAACTGTAAGCTTTGGTTCGATTAGCGGGACTGACTCCGGGCTAGGGTCCACCTCATTAAAATTTTACTGCAGCATCGCCATGATAAGATATGGGGAGTCGCCTCGGACGCGGATTCCCGCAAAGGTTCATATTATCAGCACTTCGAATTTTAGCAAAAGCTTTAGGTTTAGACTTTTAGACCTTACGAAAAATTCAGTGAATAGGAATCCACATGCAACAGGTGTATATTTATGTAAACTAACCAAGAAGCTTAATAAACCAATCCAATGATTTATTTAGGTGTCATTGCATCGCATCGCCTCTCACATTTACATATCTGTTGCTTAGAAAACGTAATGTAGGCGCGATGGGTAGAGCTTTATGTTAAATACGTGTGTACACCCGCATACAATGACAAGAAACGTTGGAGAAGTGTGGTATTTCACAAGGAAGTGGCACTCGGGATGCGGTCGAGCATTCGCCAAGTCCGCCTTTGGCTAGGGCTGTCAATCTCGTGACCACGACACAGACAAGGTGCAAGCTTCCGGCAAGTAGCGGTGAGACCCTGTATATAGCAAGTACAGGTTTCCCGAAAGCGATACATCTAAGAAGGTGATATATTACATCCGTCATATCGATTCAGTTACTCACAAGAACGTATGTGGGAATGGCGAAAAATGCACATCAAATGTTCATTCCGTTTTTTAAATTAAATTAAAATGATACAATGTTGAAGGCTTGATTTACACAAAGGATTTGTATAGAATCTGTGCTGCACGCAGAAAGACTAGCAATTTCTTAACCCTGCTCAATCTGCCGGGGAAAGGGACGACACGGGTTCAAGAAGATATGCATGTATTTTTCTTTTTACAAACGCCTTTAGCTATTATTACAAGAATAGTAACTGAATAACGAATAGTTTTGCAAGAATTGAGCGGTATGAGTGAAATAAACAAACAAAATCGGATTATAGCTTTATAGTGATATTGGAAGTGGAAGTCTTTATTGTAGTGCAGGCGGTCGGCGTATAGTTCACGACTAGCTTCAGGCACCAGGAGTCACCAGTGTGGTCCGCCGCCGCGTTTGTGCAGGTTAATACTTAATTATGTGCCTTACCTCTGTTCTACATATTCAAATACATGTAAACAGACCACCGCACATGATAAATGGAATATTTAATCAATACCACCGGTGGAATGAAGCCATCGGTGAAGAAAATTGTCCGCTATCACGAATAAACAGCACGTGAACATGACAGTTTTATGGAACAGTAATTTTAGGTCGACTTGATTTACGTGTATGAAACTTTGGTTTGTAAAATTATCATTTAATTGGGGACCGAATAAATAAGCCATGAGGTCAACGAAATTGTAGCAACTGGAATAAGAGGGATGACGGAAAATTTAAATCAGAATTTTATAAATGACATTACACTTGGTGGAGAATTCGCCATCCACAAATAGAATTTTCACGCGTTCGTTCTAAGTATACGACGGGCGGCTGCAATTTGTCAGCCGCCTCAAGCAAGCCCCTTCAAAATACACAGCTGTTGTTAAATTGTATAAGAGATGCTTCATTATAAAAGACCGTATAGTCTAAACGTCGACAGTACCTAATATTATGATTTAAATTAGAAGCCAAAATGTCACAAAAAAAATCCGTAAATTAATGGCGAAGATATATAAGTACTTACTTAAATATCTACAGGCCATGAAAATAAATTACCTCCTGATTGCTCAATAGAGACTTATGCGGGAACTTTACTATTATGTTAATCACGAGATGATGCTATTGCTACCAATAAAGTTACAACGAGGAATCTAATGCATGAAACGGGTTTCAAAGCTTAGAATGTGATATTAAATCTAGCCCATACATATTAAACAAAACTTTACTACAATAGCTGTAAAAGTATAAACTGAGGTCTCGTAAATACACTATTCTGACTTTCTAATACATCGGCAATGATTGTAAACAGACAAATAAACTTGCGCATTTTATAACCCTCTGCATTCGCTAGGATAAACTATGTTAATAATAGGCGTCAGTCGACGAGTATGCTTTTAAGGAACAAAGTGTTGGAGCACCGCAGTCAATCTCTTCGATATCGGGCTCTCGGTAACTGTTCCTTATCGCGAATAGCAAAAAAGCCTTTCCATGTCAAGAGCTGTCGGTAGAAAAGCCCCTTTGTTCCTAGTACGACACTTATGGATGCGAACCATGCAAACGAATACGGTATTTGCAGTTTTAGGGTTTGACACCTGCGTAAAATGTAACGTAGCTTTTAGGAAAGTATTTTCGGCAAAAGAGATACATGATTTCAAGTAAATGTACTGCATAATGTAAAGTAGGACCTTTCAAACAAAACCACTTTGTCTTTGCAAGGATAATAAATACACAAACATCAATAAATTCAGAAAGAAAACTGTTTACCTCGGTCTGAACAAAATGCAACGACAGCCAAGTCCTATAGCTGTCATTGTCACCCCTCTTCTTTTCTTCACGCTATATTTCTCTTCCAATAGCTTTTTCAATTCTCTATGGGGTTACGAGATGAAAACCAAGCGATAGTGCTCTCACAATCAGCTATTATTGGACTATCGTTTTCAAAGTTCCATTGTCCGCCCCGGAGGCGTTTTACAATCACCTCGGAATTTTCTTTTTACTGCGCATTGGAATGTGTTTGTGTTGTAACTTAGCACTGTTTTTTCCTAAGTGAATGGCAAAGGATCTCCGTCTAGGTTCCAGACGGCTGAAGTTAACAATGTTTCTAAAAGAGCGTTTACGTCGTACGGCATTTCATACAATCTTTCAAGCCCTTGTTTTTCCAAATGACGGAACCGATTTTAATGAAACTTCATACGCATATGCAGGATACAAAGGTCTGAAAAGTTAGTTAAAAACATTTTCAAAATGTCTTATTTAAAAACAGATAAGTTGAAATCTCTGTTTCTATGGAAAATTTAAAATCGGTCTAATTTAGCTGTAACACTATTTTTCGAAAATGTTTTTTAGATTTTTGTATCCTGCTTAGGCGTATGAAGTTTCATTAAAATCGGTTCAGTCATTTCGAAAAACAAGGGCTTGAAAATTTGCATGAAATGTCGTACGTCGTAAACGCTCTTAAACCAAAAATTATAGAAACTGTTAAATCCATCTGTAGCAATTAATTTACTGTGCTTAATTAATAACACTGTTGTAAATAAAGGGTAACTTTCTATTATTTAAACACATCATGGAAACAGAATGTCTGTGTCTGTCATTTCCACAATGTACACAGATGTACGGTGTATCTACTTATGTATGTATTCGGGTTCAATAGGTAGGTCGGGTGGGGCATGCAGTTAATTTGTAGTCGTGATTGAATTAACGAAGCCGACCGCTTGGCAGAGCTCATTTCGAAAGCTGTTAGATACTATCATCTTATGCCTTTATACTGTCGACCGTAATAACGAAAGCATTTCTCAACTTTATAACAAGCCTACGACTTTACAGCTGCCAGGAATTGGCGAACCGTGGATTCTCACAGGTAAGGTACGACTGGTAATCTAGCTCAAAATTGAAAATTCATTCACTGTGACGACTTGCCATTGTGTGCCCATGCAAATGAAACGAAAACAGAAACCGAATAGCGAAATATTAATTTCCAACAGTACTGTCGACGGAATTGAACTGAAATGAGAAATTAATCGGGTTTGCTGTGGTGTTGGCGACTGCACAGAGATTCTTTTTGCCTGTCAAGTCGGTTATCTATAAGCCGAATGAGAAGCGATGTGTACGATTTATTTCGCGGCAGGGTTTCTAGCCTTGAGGTTGTCGGCTACATTGCATCTGTCCGTTTGAGAATATTACGCATATGTCAAACTTGTACGCACTATACAAGTTTAGCTGACCATAAACTGTGAACTTTAAGATGAGCTGGCTTAAGATTAAATCTGTTTGTTTTAGTATAAACCTGCGAGAAGTCACAGTCGACTGAACCCTTGTTTAACGAGGAGTGACGGCTCTAGGACACAATACTTGGCGGTTCAGGTGTGTAAATTGTGACGGCAAAGAATGCTGTGCTCAAACGAGTCACACGAAAGCCTATCATAGGTACAACGAAATTATTTAAGTGGAAATATTGTACGTCAATCAGAGTTAATGCTTGACGAGGCATAACAGAAGTTACATACATATATTTTCATGCCAATTATTGCGATGGGTTATGGAAAAATGAATCTACAAAGTACAAATAACGGGATCACAATGAAATGTTAATGGATCACCATCATCATAGGAAACAAACGGGAAGTTACGTAATTACTCTTTGTACTCGTGAAGAAAGCGGTCAAATGTTAAAGAGATAATTGTTAGTACAGGAAATTAAAGGCATTTAGTAATGTAGGACAATCCTCGGCGGGCCCGCTTGATGGCAATCTTGAACAAACTCAGCTAACTTGTTCTTATTACTGGCAGTAACGCTCACTGTAATCTTGTTCATCTCACGATTTTACAAGCTTTCCACTTGACATGCAGAATTAGTTTTTTGACAAAACGTTCCGTTGAGATTAAAATCATGAATACTATAATATATAATACCTACATAGTTGTCAGTATATTGTTAGCATTAAAGTATCATGAATTATTGTGGAGCAGTGGTGGCCCAGTGGTAACGGCTAAGATGAGTTGCAGGTCGTGGGTTCGATCCCAAGCAGGCCCTTTACTTTATGTAAAATCATTTTCATCAATCACTGCTCTCAAAACGGTAAGGAAAACATCGTGAGGAAACCAAAATGCATGTCCTAGAACCAAAAATTCAAAGACATGTGACATCCGCCAACCCGCACTGGGCCCGTGTGCGTGTGGTGGATGACACCGAGGACAGAGAGGAGGCCGTGTCCCAGCACTGGGAACATTATAGGCTCATTATGGATATGGATGAATTCGTATACAACCATGCCTGTTAAAGTTGTTTGTAAGTCGTATTATTTGATGGCCTCAGTTCTCAGTGATTAGATAATATTGTTTGTTTTGTCTGTGTCTCCCACACTTGATTATATAACTTATCCATATCCATTCTCATTTATTTGCAAACTAAGTTTGCTTGTTTGTTCGTCTGTGAACCGTCTAAGTGCGTGAGTCATATGCGTGGGATTCAACTAGTGTACTGAGTTAGTACTTTGCCAGTTCAAGTGATCATGATTCAAGGTTTCTCACCGTAGAATAGACCTTTAATAAGCTAAGTGCAGTTCTGTGGGAAGTGGTTCATAAACTAATTCGGTTGTGAGCTAAAATAGGCACAATTTTATGCGATGCTGTAACTAGCTGTGTGGTCTAGGAGCATATCTTGATTGGTTTTAATATAGCTCTCAGTTTTATGTGTCTTTTGAATAATAGTACTGAAATAGGAGAAAACATGTCTGAGAAACGCTGCCTAAAGCTATAAACATCAAGTAAAAGATCAAAGCTGATTTCTACTTCTACTTGACCAAGTTCAAAGCGCTGGTTTTGTTTTTAATTTGCAATATTATGTCCAACAAGACTAACTCAAGATGCGATTATGCGAGATGGTCATGTTGAGTCGGAGAGAACATCGATTAATTTACTTTTATGAGCTGCCGGTTGATTGCAAAAGGCTATATTGGAGATGCTCAGTCTGCGCTGCTCGTTACCATAAAATGATACAGTTCAGGCCACGATTAGTACTAACGCCGACTACCAATTACTCTACCAAGTATCCTTTGAAGAGCAAGGATATAAATATATGGTATATAGATCTATATCGTAGTGTATATTTACCAATCAATTAAATTGGATTCCAGTATCGCGTGGCTCACGCTTATCTGTCGAGTATTTTTTGTTTACGGCTTCATCCAGGGGCGTGGGCTTGCAGATAAGTCGAACGCAGGATTTGTCCCAAATGTTTTCAGTTTCAGTGGCATTTCGTGAAATAAAATCTTTATGTTCACGCAATCTTCAATGGAATTCCCAGCAATTCTTTTCATTATTTTTGTCCCACGGTTATGCATTAAGTTTAAAATAAATTACTATAAACAATAAGAGTAGGTAAGTATCACTGTCAATTAACTTCAAGAAACTTCTTAAAGTAATTTATATTTTGTAAGATTGCAAAATAAATTGGTAATTGTGAATTCGAGATCATTTAAAATTCTCTTCGGACTATTTTTTTGCGATGACAACATTCCATAAACGGGCAACTTTCCATACCGTTCACGTTTGTAATAAACTTTGTGGACTGGTATTTATCGAAAGTTAACATCTATGTAATGTTTTTCAGTAATTGAAAAATATTTTACAGTTTCAATTTTCTACTGATTTTATGATGATACTCAATAGTAATTGTCCTATTCTATGCAATTGACATTTATGCTTATGCTAGACTGGTATTATTGTCATTGTACCTAATAGTTTATTTATGATACAACATGTCACGCTATATAATCGCAACGCTACAAATTTAACGTAAGTACCTACCACTGACATAAAAAATATAATAGGTAATTTTATAATTTTATAAGTTTTTAGCACCCCGCGGTTTCACCCACATAAGTCTCAATCCCGTGGGAATATTGTGATAAAAAGTATCCTATGTACTAACCCAGGTCATGGTGTTCCATGTGCCAAATTTCATCCAAATCCGTTTAGCCGTTTTAACGTGGAAGCGTAGCAAACAAACAAACACGTTTTCGCATTTATAATATTAGTTAGGATTTTCTAAAACTACTTCGAATACCTACTCAAACGTGATGTGCCGATTAGTTCAGCTTTAACAACAAGTGGCTCAAATAATTAAGTAAGTACCATAACAAAATGGTTGGAAGTCCAACTTCCTTAGTCTATACCTACCTATCTACTCTACAAGTTGGTATTGTTGGCTGTCACGAGTGGCGTGACTAAAGACCATCGTGGCTTGATCCATGCGAGGTCATTGGGCCAACATTTGGCGTAGCGATGCCAAGGTCAACACAAGCTCTGTATTTCCTTCCATAAGTTAACTGGTACTTGTAACTCATAAACTGCTTCATTATAATTCTGATGTTTAAAGATTAAGGCTGACGTATCCTTCTTCAAGCGGCCTTAATTCATCATTATGTTGCAGCCACTGAAATGATTTCGGGCTCTAGTGAAATGACCTAGAATATTTGTCCTATGTTCGGACATGGTAAATCTCAAACGTATAACGAGATTATTGTGTAAAAAATTCGTGTAATCGGGTCCATTAGCAAATAATCCAAATGAACATGATCAACTTAAAACAAGATTATGTCTGCCATAAAAAAAAATCGACCTTGTAATATTTTAATATGAGTTTTATTGGCACTACGCCAATTATAATTTTTATGTATTTACATTCGTTCAACCGGTTTGTGTTGCTGCTTGTTGTTTTTTCTCCTTCTACGTATGCAAACGTAATAATTTGATATTACGCAAAACTTAACAAGCAGTTGCTATGTTTGGTTATTTAACTAACAGTTAGATTTTAAAATTTTAAATACCGTTTCATTAAAGACATAACTTACAAATTGCTGTAAAAGAAAACCATCGCGAAGTCAGAGTAACAGTAGGTAGGTACTGGGAATATCAACAAATGCATGAACCTCTCTTTACCCGCAACATGCAGGTTATTCACCTGACATAAGTAGTCATTTTACATATCACGGACGTGGTTTGTAAAATGAATAGCTAATATAATACAAATAAAAATCGATGAATGAACATTAATTAACAAGTGCATGCAAAGGAAGTAATAAACTTTGCTCTACGAACCGTACACACATAGACCTAATTTTAGACAAGCGCCAAGTTCGCTTAAACCGATCTCTTAACTCATAAAATGGGAGAGGGAAACTTGCGTCATAAGCATAACTGTGTAAGGTCTTTTCGTAAGTTAGTACAATTTGCATAATAGGGTCAGTTTTTCCTTGTTGAGTTTTCGTAAAGCCATAGAGATAAGGACGAGAGGAATAAGAGGAGGTGTTTCAATGACTACAACATCCATGGAGCAAGAAAATTCATATTTCAGAGAACTAAATAGCAAAGTAATCTGATTAATCACAGACTAATTAAATTAAAGTTTTCTTGCGCTGTTACAGTGAAGTTCAGACTTCTGCATTCTATCTACGCCTCGGTGGGGCAAGCGTACTTAGTCGCTTTTTCCTCAAATGAAAGTGAGTTATATCCCGTGATTAAAATTACTCTTATCTGATAAATAGTTTTCTGCGAACTGTGGTTGAATGACATTACAAGCTTGTGCAATTATCGCCACGCTGCAGGCTGCACTGTGGGTAAAACCCCTTTACATAGGTGTTTGTGCCCAAGGTCTGACGTAGCACATTATTTGCATCTGTCACATTTGCGTTCCCGTATGTTAAGACAATGGTGGACCGAAAGCTGCACAGTGTAATAATTTCAGCCTAATACTGTCCTATTCTACTTTTTCTGTCTACTCTTCTCATACAGAGAAGGCATGAGCATTGATCACCACGCTTGCTCAAGACGGGTTGGCGATTTCAGACTTATTATACCTAAAGTCCAGGTTTACTCACGATGTTTTCCTTCACCGATGTCAGAGTAATGTCCAAGATAAACTTAAAATGTACATATGAATTGAAGAACTCACATTAGAACTTGCCCTGATTTTAAATTCGTGCATGAGAGGCTGGGCCATCACAACTACGTTGCACAGTGTGTACATGGAAATTATAGTAGGTACATATCTTCATTCTGTGCTGAACTGCAGCAAAGCACATTAGCTTATGTCAGTTATCTTACTATTCTGAGCTTTACATACTTCCAGGAATAGTCAGTAATTCAAAGCCGCGCTATATCATGTCACAGTTGTCACACCAGGAAACGGCGCACCTTATTTTGTTCTATGTGGTACTATGCAAGGCGTATAGTTAAATCTTCCTAATGTAGCTTTTATGCGCATTTTCATCTAATCCTAACTAATATTTATAAATTCGAAATTGTTTGTTTGTTTGTTACGCTGTCACGCTAGAACGGCTGAACAGATTTGGATACAATTTGGCACATGGGTAGACCATGACCTTATAATACTTTTTGTCCTGGATCGCAGGCGAAGTCGTGGGAAATAGCAAGTATACTAATAAAATAAAGCGGAAGAGTTTGTTTGTTTGAACGCGCTAATCTCTGGAAATTCACGTCGGATTTGATGAATTCTTTTTCATTTTATAACCCAATTCTTGAGCAACGTTAAAGGCTATTTAACTTCACGTTTTTAATCCCGGTAGACGTTACCTTCCTTGTGGGATATTTTCTGACATCCACGCGGGCGAAGCCGCGGGCAAAAGCTAAATTTAAAATAAAATAATAAAATCGCGCTAAAGAAGCTAGTTAGGGATAAAAATAGATAAATGAAGAGGGATGCAAAGATTCTACTTACGTAAATATTTTCAGTTATTAAATGCAGTAAGTTATAATTGGGCTTGAAATTTTATATCGCAATATTTATATAAACAGTATAAACATTCCCCCATGTTTGTGTGTAGTAGAGCGGAGAACGTGACTCCCGGTTTCAGTAAACAAACAATGTTTGTATTGTAATTTCAGCAGGTGGACTTTCTAGGCACGTTTCTGTGCTTGAATAACTTGGGAAAAATGTACTCGCGTATGAGCTGACGTCAAAGCTTGAACTTGTGTTACTATGTTAAAAAAATACTAATATATGACTGTTAACTTATAATCCCGAAGTTAATCAATCTCCCTAATTATTTTTTTTTTTTATAATTTATAATTTTACTAACCGCGACCAGAATGAAAAGTTGCCTATGTCCTTCTCCAAGTCAAGGTCTACCCCTTAGCCAAATTTCATCCAAATCCGTTCAGCCGTTTTAGCGTGAAACAGTAGCAAACAAACAAACGCGCCAAGGTAGCCCGCTTTATTGAAATGTTCTCGTTTCTTGCAATTTGCGTCAGTGTCAGGTTGTATCTCTAATTTAAAATCTGATATGCGACCGTATCAAATTTTTATTTATAGAATTATAATCATAAAAATCATCAATACAACCCTCTAAGTTCATGTAATCGTGTTGAATGACTATTTCATGAAATCATGACATTTGAGGATTTATGCTAACTGTATTGGTGATAGTAATGATGTATAAATAATTATGTAAAGCCATATTTGTTACGGTCGCAAATCCCAAGCACCCGTCTTTCCTACGAGTAGGTATATTACAGAGACAATAAATGTAATATCAGGATATCCATACATGAACAAAAAACAACTACCTACATAAGAATTTTTTGTTTCATTAAAACATCTCAGATAAGTGGCGTAGTCGCATGACCTTACAGGCCAAATAACCGACAGAGACGAGACGTCCAAAATTCTTTCACGTTCACTAGTCACGGTTGTAATGGTTTGTGGTATCTGCCCAACCTCTACCCAACAATCATGTTTATTCCAAATTATAAACGCAAAAGTTTGTGAGGATGGATGGATGTTTGTTACTCTTTCACGCAAAAATCACTGAACGGATTTGGATGAAATTTGGCATACAGATAGTCTATAACCTGGATTATCACATAGTTAATTTTTATCTCGATATTCCCACGGGATCGAGACTTATGCGGCTGAAACCGAGAAGCGCTGCTAGTCATGTATATTCCAAATTCCGGACAGTTTTTGTAACTCTTCACTTCACAGTCAGAACATTTAAACTGATTTAAATGGGCAATTCAATATGATGACGCCGACAGATTCTTGGCACGTGTACAAAACTGCTAGCTTAGAAACTCATTAAGGGCTTTACTAGTGATCTATTATAGGTTTTATTAGAATGGCCATCTAATAAAGTTTTACGTTTGTTTTTGACGAGGTTTTCAGAACCAAATACATAAGTACCCAGAATCAAAACATACTTAAAGTAAAACTACGGCGTATTATTCTAACTTCAACGAAAAAGATTTCTCTAAAGCGTCTTGTTCTGACTTCTGAACTACATACAAAGGGCACTCTCTGTAATTCAAACACAATAAAACTGATAGTTTCATCATCTGAATGTTACCATATGCTACTTTCCGCTCTTGTGAAGCAGATAAAGGCGAAACACAAATAGCTTCAGGACGTTACCCTTGTCAACGCTAGCTTTTCACTTACCTAAGTTATGATCCTATTGTTCTAAATGCCGAGCGAGTGCCGTACTGCCGCATGGCGGGGTGTCTATCTTGTTCTTACTCCTTAACTTTCTTCTTTATTAATGACTCACAATATCCCCCGATTCATATTAACCAGCTTGGTCTCCTGTATTTCATTCTAATCGCATTTATACGCAAAACATTGGCCGTATATCTCTGCAATATGTTGGAAATGTTTGAGAAGCCTCGCGTTCGTTACCCTTTGTCATATGGATACGCCAAAACAATGCTGTGATTTATGTGTCCATGGTTTGCAAGTTTACTCGGTTGCACACCTACTTGTATACAGAGGTATGAATGTTCAATAAATTATGTTTGGGCCCGCGGTTAAGCCCGATATTATCAAATCACTTTCAAAACAAAATGTGACTACAGAGGAAAAAGTTTGTCTATCTTTGTGTCGCTGAAGATGAAATGCCGGGAAAAGGAAATGTTCTATCAGTGTTAGGCTGGCCATTAATTCACGAGAGCCCCTAATTGGAAAATCCTTTTCAACGAGAGCCGTTGTAGACTAATGTGCATAATTGGACCCTCGACCCTGGACAATCGCTTGCGAAATGGGGCCATCCCAAGTTTTTGTATAAGCGAGGAGTGGACAGGCGCCGTTTAATTTAGAGATTAAAGACGTTATTTTAATATCTACTGCAGTACGAACATGGATGGCTAACATACGATCCTAATCCGTTGTTTTGCCAGAAATGCCAATAAAAAAATGTAGCCTGATGATAACGATGTATCTGCAATTCTGTATGTAAGATTATCTGCATAAACACGAGAAAAAAACACTAAACTATCTCATCAAGTCTCATCATGACAGGAAGTTACGTGTGGTTGGTGATTCAACTTTATCCGGCTCGGCAACATCCCGGAGTTGAGGGCACTTTGCGTTCCGGAAGAAGCCATGTTGGACAAAGAGTGGAGAGGAAGCTGAACAATCAAACTTAGGTCACCGATGCTCCCCGGATATCGAATTACGAAATCAATTTTGAAACGGAGCGTTTGAAAACATCGAAATTGAAATCGAGTTTTATGACACGAAACCGAATTGAAAATGTTACAACTTTTTGCATTTGGCTCGCATTTAATAAAAAAGAACTTCCTAATTAAGCAACGATGACTTGACAAACAAATGGACGACGGAATAAAACCATTAATTAATTTCGTATTAGTGTCAGTTCCCACAGAACTTATAGAGTTAGTGACACGTAAATAACGATAATTGGGCAGAAATTAGAATTTTACACATCCATAATTATACGAAATGAATTGGTAATAATAACCCCTTTGAATTTTTGATTAATATTGCAATTCAATTTCTTTTTTTAGAGGCAACTGAGAGATCAAACCGGTATCATATCTTCATATCAAAGCCAAGGCTAGAGATCGTTGAATTCGATTCTATATTCAATAATCGATTTACCTACTTCAGACACGGTTATCCCATGAGAACTCTAAAGCCTTGCTCTGATCTTTAAGAGGTATGGTCAAAGACTCAAAGTCATGTATTTTTAATAGGTCTTGTTCATTAAGGTCTTGGGAAAAAAATTTAGATTATACATATGTATATGTAATGGTATAAGTAAAGGTGCTGCTTCACCGGAGCATTCGCCTGTAATTTAACGTTACAGATTCGATTTTGAGCATTTCGTTACATACAATATTGCATCCCTGACTGACGAGCATTTGCTTGTAATGTAACATTTCAGATTCGATTTTGAGCATTACATTACAATACTGCCTTCATTGATGAGCAATCGCCTGTAATGTTAGGTTCGCCTCCCTCACTGATGTTATAGGTACTCGAATTGTACCATTACAGGTTGCGTACTGTAATGCTCGGTTCTCGTCCCTCAGTGATGTAATGCTACATTACAGGTTGAACGTTACATTACAGGCGATTGCTGCCGGTGAGGGAGCACCTTAATGTCTCGTCGAGGTCGTCCCAGATCATCTTAATAAGAGGCCGACACCGTAAAATCGTTTAAGTAGCGTGTTAGCGAAGCGGTTTTACCTTGATGAGCTGTTACGTACACTCAAAGATCATGGGTACCTACGAATTTACGCAATCTCAGTAGGGTTTGTCATCTTGAAGTGAAATTAAGTACTGTACAAACAAATTCATATTTAAAATCCGTTACATTTTCAAATATTTACAGCTACACGAGGAAGTAATATTACATAAAATGTTACGCAGTCTATGCGATGGCTCTTAATTAAATTCGACAAATTTGATCATCGAGGGGCACTGCTCACAAGAGAATTCATAAAGCAAGCTCGAGGTCAGAATGAACAATGCTTTTTTTAATTAAAATTTAACGTTGCTTGACTTTTTTGTATGTTCAAGAGGTTCTCATTCGAATCCGCTTTGTATGCTTTTAACATTAATAAGTTTTAGTTTTTGTAACTCTTTAATTTAGTGTTAGTGCCAGCAGAATGTTGTTTACACTGTACTTCAGAATCCAGTAACAGATAACCAGACGCTTCGGTCGAGCCCTTTCAGTCACGCCGCCATTCGTGACTAACATTGATGTGGCTTTTAGATAAGCCTACGATATTATTTACACGGAGAATTTATTCTTTAGACTGTTTGGCCCACGATAAAATAGAATAAAGCTGAGATTGTAAGAATCTTGTAAGATACAGTGATATTTTATGGTATTTATTTCAAGTTCAAGAGTAAGAAATATTACGTAGATATCCAATATTTTCTCGTCTGACTCAGCAGTGATTTGTGGAGCTGCAGAATGAATTTGCAGCACTAAATCTTTGATAAAGTTGACTACACAGGAGGATTATCTTCGTAGTTTTTACATTTATCCCTAAAAAATCCTTAGTAAAAGACATCTAATATCGTTTTGGGGGGATAAATAATCATTGGGGAAAAACACTTCCACTAAGCAGCCAACAAGGATCAGCAAGGGGCCATTTGTTTCGTAATAAAGCCGTCTTGCCCCATCTGCACAAATGAAAGGTCAGTAGATGGCCAGACCTTAATTAAACTCAACGAATTCGTAATCCAGTCAGCTCGTTCCTATTAAGAAAATATCAAGAACTTCTGCTAAGAAACCGTAGTGTAACGTAGTAAAAATGCTACAAAACTTTGCTGTTTACTTATTAGTTTACTAAAGTCTTCAAGTTGTAGTAAGAAAACTTCATGAAGTCACATTCGTAAAAGTACTTGGAAAGACTTGCTTCGCCTGAATAAATTATGAAAATGGATGGAAGCATTTATGAGCGAGGCATGATGAATGAGAGGGTATTCTAAAAGAAAACAATATTTTTAAGGAAAAAGGTCGTCGCACTGATGATGATGAGGATCTACATAGTAACGCTGCATATTATGTGTTGTGTGTTTGTATTGTATCATTATAGTGAAGTCCATACAGCTTACCTTACGATGACAAAAATATAACAGCAGGGTGTACTTACCTGAAAACAAAATTATTTACGTTAGCTACATAGCTTTTTTTGTCATCTTTTTATATCTTAGTCTTTTTATTAGTAGGCACGATAGAAATATATGGGTACATAACAACTTATAACTAATTAATAAATACAAATAACAAAATTATATGTAGGTACTAAACTTAACTAAAACGAATGCTAGTTGTTTAATTTGAATAAAGCTAAAAAAGTTAAATCTATATATATAAAAATGAATCCCTATTTCCTTGGTCACGGCATCACGCATGAACGGCTGGACCAATTTCGCTAATTCTTTTTTGGTATGTTTGTTACAGTATGGAGATGGTTCTTATGATAGGTAGGTGAAGGTAGGGTAGGTAGGTAGGTAAGTAGGTAGGTAGGTAGGTAGGTAGGTAGGTAGGTATGTATGTATGTAGGTAGGGTAGGTAGGTATGTATGCAGGTAAGTATAGGTAAGAAAGTAGGTAGGGGTGCCCGTAGATAAGCTTACCCGTGCGAAGCCGGGGCGGGCAGCTAGTACTTGGATAAAAATAAAAGGGCATCGGAGTCAGGATTATAAAATACAAAAGAAAAGAATGGTCTTAAAATAAATGGGGTTTTTATTGTTTTAGCGGTTGCACGAATTGTTTCAGTATGCAGGCGGCAATAATCGAAATGTTCAAGTAGGTTGACCCCTCTACATGCGAAGGGCTGCGGTGCGGAATCGCTTTCAATATTACCTCCGTGTTACTTATCCCGTTGACATTGGGCATAAATTCGCTTGGAAAAAAAAATGTTAGATCCTGGTACAAATTGTTTACGACAACGAAAAGGCCAATAAGATCGACCATTGTGGTCAATAACGGATAATTGAAAAATGCTTACAAATTCGATTGTGAAGCCATGCGAGAATATTTCTTATGATTTACGATTGGGCGAGGTTAAAATACCGCGGTAGGTTATTCTTATTTTGGCAGTTAAATATTGCCTTTTCCTTTTTGCCAATGTAAACGATGTAGCAATTTACGATACGGATTTCACGCCGTTGAGAATGTGTAATTACGATGAGGAACTTTTCGACTATGTAACTGGAATGTTTTACAACAGACTATCCAATAAAAACGCGGGCCCAAAATACAATTACGTTTAATTCTAATCATCTATCAATGGAGCATTGTGGCGCCCGCGCAGTCGGGCGTGAAAATGTAAACCGATCGGAATAGGAATGCACCGATAAGTGAATAGGGCCTAATTAAACGAGGGCCGTTGTTAGATAATAATGGCCGGCGCACTGTAGGTCACGAAGCTAAGGGCCCGCGATGCGATCGCGCTTTTGTTCAACAGATGTTCGCTCACACATTGGATGCAGATGCTTGCGAACTGTGACAGATTTGGACATTGATACTGATTCGCTTTTGTGCTCTTCACCTGCTTTTCGCTATAATATATTCAAATTAAAAATAAGTGCTCGGGCCACAGCAAAAAATGCCTAATGGATTTTACACAAAAAATCAAGTACCTACGTCGTACGGCACTATAAAAATAACGTATTTGAAAGTTATTCATGATGCACGCTTTTGTAGAATGACGTCAGTGGTGCATGGGGGAGGTGAGACGACATCTGGCGTATATCAAAAAGCTATTTTAAAATGATAAGCATGATAACATCCATCCATACCACTAATGCTCCGCCCTGTGCGTTAAATTACAATTACATTAAAGTCATTATGCCGTGATTACTATTGTATACTCTCGAGGGGAGATTATAGGATGAAAGGACCATTATTACATCCTAAACGTTTTATTTCTGCGGTTACATCGGCACGTGTTCAAAGCAAATTGTTGTTGAAATAAACGAATCTTAATTGCAACCACATGCATTTTATATTTGGTCGGGTGAAATTGACGTGATAACTTTCGTGAGGAAGACTTTTATGGTCAAATACACGAAAAAGTAGCCATTCACTGACGATACAATCTGGTTACGAAAACTCGTCTGGACAGTCAAGAGAGGTAAAACTTGGATACTAAGTGCCCCAGTGAAGTCATCGGTAATTTCAACCGTGCCCAACTGACCGAAACCGATGAGCGTGAATAAGGATGAGCCCGCACATCACGAATACATTAAATTAAATTTAAAAAACTACGGCATTAATGTCCCTTTAAACTACTCTAATAGCATTAGTCGTGTTACGAAAAATGGAGTGTTTTTGTAATTAGCTTCTAATGTTTGAAACGAGCTGATTAACGTTTTCAAAATTGGTTAAATGTTTTGACGTATTAAAATTTATTAAGCGCCAACTGTATTAAATTAATTAATTAATGCCCTGCGTTCACATTTTATGTGGTTGCTCTGAAATCATAGCACGTGTTTGGGGCAGCTGTTGTAATAATAAAAAGCAACAAAATGTAAAAGTTATTGTGTCGACGGATCTGTGTATTATTCGCTTAACACAATACACTTTATCATCTGTCGGTAAAGCACGATTTGGATTATATTTTATCTCGCGTTTCATGTAGACACATGGTCATCCTTTTGTATGGAGAACGTAATTGTACTCTCAAAAAGTACCCCAAATTAAATGAACATTTACCTATTAGGTAATAAATTAATAATAAATGTTTGTCAATACACAGAAAGTGTAGGTACTTTCTAAAGATTAGCGGAAACAAGAATCGAATAATAATCGCCGTAGCTTGCAAGGCTGTGCTACGGAACTACGAGCTAGAGCTACGCAGCTACGAGAGCTTTTTTAAGTCTAAATCAAGTAATAAGATGTTTACTCATATTTATGGCGGGCACCTGATTAGAACATGTTTATGTATCATAAATTCATATGCTACGTATCTAAATAATATTTACAGTTTTAATTAAGCTGTCAAACAATGCAATTTTATTGCAATCGTAAATGCAATCTCATTATTATTTTCTATTTTTACGAGGGGCCGATAATAATACCATGGAATTACAAACCATATGCGTGAGCGCAATGTATCTATGAATGAAACTGGCATGTGTTTGAGTGATCTTTTAAACGGCAATAAAAACGTTACGGTACATTTTATCCCAATTTGGTCCATCCATCTGTCATGTTTTATTACGCAAGCACTTAATCTCGCCTCATAAGCGAGAAATATACTTCAATAAATCGTTTCCAATCAATGTAACAACTAAATTAATTCAATTTATCGGCACAGAAATACCAAAGGACGTCAATTAAATGTTTAACCACTTAATTATCGCTAAAATAGAGAAACCTGAACGTAAAATGATCGGGGAAACTAATACAAATAGTACTGTAATATGACCGGATCGTTGAAGTTTTCAAATTACGGTATACGACGTCACGTAGACATCCAACTGTTAAACGTAATATTGTACTTATTTATTGAAGAAACGGGGCAGAAACTTTCCTAATCATAACTTGAATTCAATATAGCAGATCCCGGGAAAAGTCACTGCCTCTGGCTTCGAATCTCCCCAACCTCCCAAATGCGGTTCGTCCCTCGAATCTTAAAGGAGCGTGTTTATTTTCCGGCTGGTTACTTCTGTCAGTTATATTAGAAGACATTAAAGTTTGAGATGTTATTCGTAACGAATTTAGTGCCCAATACTTATTATTACAATTTATATTTGACTGACTACGGGATAAATCAATAGTTGGTCTGATAATGGAGTACAAATTTCTCTTTTCTAATCCATTTTCCACCTGCCTTTTAAAAGGTACTGAAAGTTTGAGAAATTTCATTAAGACGCCGATAATGCGTTTGCCCCCAGCGTTCCGTCGATTGAGTTTTACTATGCCATTAACCGTGGCGAACAACGCATAAAACGCATCACTTTGCATGGGAAAAACAAATAAATTAACTTAAAGGGGCACTTGAAGAACAATTTATCTCAAGTTCTCTTCTCTAATAATTCACTGTTATGGCTATGTTGGCAAACAAAAGCAAATGCGGAAGAGTTGTAAAGTTGGTCGATGTTATAATATTGTTTCCTTGTGCCGTAGTCCGTAGTCGCGTAGGGCAAGCGAAAGCTTAAGTTTACCTTATTCACTCAAAGCACGAAACGCGAGTTAACCGCGCACTTTGTCTTCAAGTAACGCGGACTAATGTGTCTCACCGTCACCGTTACGTTACCGGGCTGTAAGCTTGTCGGTACGCGGTGGGATCATATTCGACGCAAGACAAACATTCCGCATTATTTAATATAATAAAAGCCATAGGGAAGGCGTGATTTAGAACACGGAACGTGAGTCTAGACGCCATTGTTTTAGTGCTTTTAATGCTCTGTGTTTTATTGTTCCGGCTTCGAGTTATGAGTTACACCGGCACGACACCGTGTTCAGCTTCCTGCTTTATTTTAAACTATTAGTCCTTAGGCTGTGTTAAAAAAAAGCTTTGTATTGTTTTACGTGACAATGGGTAGCAGATGTAAACATCGTAAAAAAATAACGATCCAGCTTTTTTCAGTACTGACAAGATGGACCAACTGTTTGAAGGTGTATCACATATCGGGCCTCCCCGAAATGCGAAGACAATTTCGTCTAAAAATAAAAAGTAAAAGTGTGCATGAAAACAAAAGTTTTATAGTCAGTTAGATAGTACGTGACAGGATAATGTGTTGCAATGTGAATGCGGCGTCTAGCCTTAAACGGTTAACTGAACCATTGGGTTCAAGTTCGTTTGGACGATAGGATCGCGGTGGGTGTTTGTTTTGTTGTGACGTGAGAGCCGCAGGCGCCGGCAGCGTCTATGCTTCTAGAGGTGCTATTATAAAACGTGGAAATATTGTTACTGAAAACGGCAGCATACCATTTTAATGGAAGTGGCAATATTTAATTACGTAACTGTGATATCAGCGCAGTCAGAGCGTGGGAGTAAAAAAAATATGAACATTATTTGACCACATTGAATTTCTGGACCCGAATTTTATAATTAATGATCGATTTTATTCAATCGATTGAGTTTATAATAACCATTAAATATTGAATTTTAAAAATCACGTTAGCATTAACTGGCATTTTATGATAATCAGCCACAGATGCTACCTTGTAGGTATGCATATAAAAACCTCGGCTGGTTATTGCAATCGTTGTCATTCGTTGTACTATGTCCATCATGAAAAACAAGCCAACAATATTATCAAACATGCAATCAAGCCAACAATAAACGTCAAGCAACTAATGTTTAGAGGTCCTTATAAGGACCAGAGCAGTCATCATAAACCTTGATTTAATTGATAGTGCACGACCACACCTCAATAATTAATAAGGTAAGTCCACTAAAAAGGCGAGCTTGTTAATGCGAATGGTATTCAAATTCTAATCACGCCCAATCCCTTCCAGATAATCTAATTCAAATAGTGCCGCAACGTATCTGGTTTCTATATCCGAGTAGTTCAAGAGGCAACGCGGTACAAAAATTCGACAGAAAGTCGGAGACTCGGAGTAATGCCATACCGGTTTGGCCCGTGGGCCGTGTAGGCGTGTGTTCTCCAGATTACTCTCTGAGTAGACTTGTTCGGTTGGTGGCTTTGTGGAGGCGCCCTAAAATATTTTTGTCTTATCGAATTTGATTTATGAACGCTCCAACCGTCTCTGGGACAAGGATACGAAGATACTTATCGACGAAGTTCTTATTATGAATGGAGTTTCTATTTTCGTGTGTATAAAGGAATATGCAAACAAACCTGCGTTTATTTTTACTCCGATGTGGAAGAGTGAATTTATATGATTATTTATCTTTGAAACTCGTAATATGATTTACATCTGCTAGTTATTGAGTGGAAATTTGGTTGAGTGTGGATTCGATTGTTTTTAACCAGAATACACGCGGAATTTCGCGTTGTTGCATAACTGTTTAATTAGTCGAGATTCACTGCGTTGCTGGTTCAGTGCGTTCAGCGCTTGACGTTTCAACACGTCGTGTCCGGGTTCCCAACAAGTCAATAATCATCCTGAGGATGCCTCGTTGAGAGGTGAAACACGTGTCGATTTCTTACAGGGTTCTTTTTGACTCTTTAGGTCATGAGCTATCCGAATCTAATCTAATTAGGCTGTATTGTCCCACTGCAGGGCAAAGACCTCTCTCTCCCTTTTCCACACAATTCTGTCTATTGCTAGTGTCGGCCTGTCCTTTCGGTAGAGTCAAGCTCGTCCCGCCAGCTTCGTCTCGGCCTGCCGCGATGTCGTCGTGCGTTTAGTGGGACCCAATCGGTGGTTCTCTTAGCCCATTTGTCTTCCGACATGCGGCAGACATGTCCGGCCCATTAGTAGCTTTCTGGGTAACGTCCGTGATCTTGGATTTGGCGCAGTGTTGTATTCCTTATACTCAATAATATCCGAATATAAAAAAAATAGTTGCACTAGGTCTTAAGGGGTAGGCGTGAAAATTGATTCGCTGTTACAATGTACTTAAACTTAGTAGATTAAGAAACTGTGTGTGTTTATTTCAGATTCATTTACGAGAGGTTTGAAAGATTTAGGTCAGTTTACACCACACTATATCATTGTCTTCGAGGGGACCGCTGAAAACCTTTCTGAAATAAAATAGTTTTCATTTCAAGTAAATTTTTTTCGCAGCTGTAGCCCGCGAACAAATCTCTTATAGAAAAGTTCCTATAACTTAGAGAGATGTATTAATGATTCTAATGATTATAATTCTGTAAATACAAATCTGATATAGTCGCGAATCAATTGGTCAAGATATATAACCTGATATTGACCGGCAAATTGCAAAAATTGTAAGAAAATTTGAATTTCGTGTGCTAAAACTGCGATTCCACCTTAAGGTGAAACACTTTGATATTTTTTCCATACAAACTTCGGAGGGTTTTTACTCCACTGTTTGACATCGTACATTCAAAGTTTAACATGATATAGTTAGGTCTCATTATTAAAATTGTCTGTACGGAAGCAGAATAGTAAAATAAAAAGCCATTAAAAAGTTATGAGCCAACAAAGATTCGTTTTTCTTGCTAATTTTAACGCAACTTTGGGCGTAAATAAGTAATACAAGAAGTGTGAAATCTCGAAAACGAAATCCGTACCGACACAGCAAAATTATCGAAGATTTCAATAAATTTTATTTGTAATTGATTTATGCAGTGGTTTTTTCAGAAAAACCTTTTTACCAAAGGCCTTTTCGTAATTTTTGACGCGCTCGTTTTACTATAAACTATTGTGCGTTTCACTCAATAATGTTCCCCCGGCGCGGGTGGCGCGGTGCGGAGGGTGACGCTCGCGCACACATGCACGAAATGTCACACGCCTGAAGCTCTTTCGTTTGATTCAGGCACACACGTGCGTGTTGTAGTGTTTCCACTTTTACCTACTTTATCTGTTTGACTTCGCCCTGAGAAAATTATCGTAGGTATCGTTTGAAATTAGAATACAATTGTTGGTTTGAGTGGACGCTGCTGTGTCAGTGAATTTGTGTTGGTTGATTGAAGAACAGTACCTACCTACCAATCAATCTTCCTAGCCTTTTCCCAACTATCTTGGGGTCGGCTTCCAGTCTAACCGGATGCAGCTGAATACCAGTATTTTACATGGAGCGACTGCCTATTTGACCTCGGTACCGATACCCCTTGGTAAGACTGATGTCAGACTTTCGGGCTTCTGACGACTCGTAACGACTGTCGTCAAAGATCCACAAATGACAGCCGGGAGCCCGAGACCAACGGCTTACGTGCTTTCCGAGGCACGGAGTCTCGGTATGTAAAGATGGTCACCCATCCACTGACTAACCCCGGCAAGCGTAGCTTAACCTGATGGATGGACCCGTGCGGCTTGTTATTACTTAGCCACGAGCTCCTCAGAAGATTGAAGAACAGTACCGTAATTACGTAATACACGATCAATCAAAATTTGAATCGTTTTGAAACATATTACTAATCCATTGCTTCCTATGTTCGGAAAAAGATCTGCTCAACAACGTAAATAACGCAATGAATATTATTGAACGGTCAAAATGAAACTGATTAGTCGGAATCGTTTACAAAAATGTGTTGTGTAACAGACGCCAGCACACCAACCTACTCCAATCTGTCAAATTTTCTCAATCAACATTGAACCTTATTCTTTAGCCATAAAGTTGAAAATCTATTAAAGAAATTTGACAGATTGTAGTAACTTGATGTGCTGGGGCTGGGGCGTCTGTACAATTTATTATACGTAATCTATTTTCGTAGGTACCTACCTACCTCTTCGAGCATATTTTCTGTTATAAATTATAATATAATTATATCTTCTTTTGGCCAATACCTACTTAGGTACCTACATTTTCTACCTTACTGCTCGGCCACGACTTGCTTGAGGCTAAAGTGCCTGCTACACGGTTGCCAACCACGTCCCTGACAGAGGTGACCTTGGTTAGCGACCCGCAAAGTTGTTTCAACGTTTGGTCGTATAAACATCATCTTCACGGTTGTAAGCCACCAAGGTCACCTCTGTCGGGTCGCGGTAGGCGACCGTGTAGCAGGCGTTTCAGCGACCGGCGCGGCGCGGCGTTGCCGCGTTGTGTAGGTACGTTGGTAGGTACCGTATGTAGGCAAGAGAAGACGTACGCTCTTTGCATTCACACTCTTTACCGACGCCGACGAGACGGCGCGCTATGGCTTTTATTTTGTGGTCGTGGAAATGGGGGGGAGTGCTCGAGTAGTAGGTATTTAGTAGGTACCTATCCTCTATCTGGATTTAAAAAAATATTTTTGCATTGGTTAGCTCCATTCTTGAGAAAGAGTGTAGGCCACCACGCAACAACACGCTAACATCGCGCTACAACCCTTAGGAGCCGAGCAAAAAGAAAAAAGTCAGAAAGAAAGCTAAGCGAAAACGAAGTAAAAGCGCGGGCGGGGCGATAGGATGCGATGCGGTGGGTCGGGGGCCGAAATTTCACACGGACGAAGTCGCGGGCAGAAGCTACTGTATATGTATTATAAAGGTTTATGTAGGTACTTATAACATTTATCGTAAATCAATATTACAACGATATGAAAAAAAATATATATATAGGTAAGCCTCCTCTGGCAGTCGGGTAAAACTTTATTCTATTGATAACGTATTTAGGTATGTACTATATGTAGGTAGGTACATACTTATACCAACTGTTCCCCACGCTTTTACCCGCGTTCCCGTAGGAACCTATCCTACTGCTCGGCTCCCATGAGCAGCAGTGTGATGTTTTATAGCCTAAAACATAACCAAAGGCTACAAAAAAATGATTAAACTGGTAGGTACCTACCTAGTTTGTGAGATTAGCGCATTCAAACATCAAACTAATAAACTGTACAGCTTTATAATATTAGTATTTTTAGATAAACCTAGTATAGTACCTATCTATAGATTACTAAATCAACAAATTGGCAGCAGCTGATTATGAGGTAGGAAAATACCTACGCCGCGTCGCGTCGATCTTCGCCTCGCGCTTTCGTTCGAGCTGCGTGATAGCGTCTTCGTAAGCCGACGCGACGTTCGCGATTGGATTTTCGACACTCTGCTTAGCGTCGAGAGTTGAATATCCAACATTCTTGACGCACTGGGATACGCGCTGAATGCGCTCTGTTGGATATTCAACTCTCGGCGCTAAGCAGAGCGTCGAAAATCTGATACGCGCAAAAAAATTGCGAATAGGTTTGCTGTTTTAATCATTGTCCTCATAGCTTCCGTGGTCGAGCGGTGTAATGTGGCACTTGCGAAATCAGAGGGTCTAAGTTCGCACCTGGTTAGTCTATAATCTATCTGTCGTTTTTTTTAATCTCTTTGGTTTTTTTTTTAAATCTTATCAAAACCAAAACAGTTTCGTCACATTTGCATTCTGCTTAGTAGGTACCTAATGAAATAATTACCTCGACTGTTTGTGATAATTTTGCTTGTATGAAGGTTAGGTATACAAGCAAAAATATCACAAACAGTCGTGAACACTAAAATGTAGGTAAGTAGGTACCTACCTACCTTATGCGTACGTCCATGAATAGGTAACTAAGTAAGTAGGTACCTACTTACCTAGAAATAAGAAGATAGTAGTAATTTTGTAAACAATTTATAGACCGTAGTCAACTATAACAATTAGGTACACATAGGTACATATCTATAATTCTCGTCGGCGCGGCGGCGAGCGACACAGCGGCGGCGGCGGTATCTTATAAAGTACTCGCGGCGGGGCGGTGCACTATTGTGTGCTTCGTATAACATCGTTTCAGTTCGGAACGGTGTTTGTGTGCGCGCTAACTAGACGTGCGGCTAGACTAGCGTCTAACTGCTCATCACTGATACTATCTCTGTCGCACAAATGCCAGATGAGATAGCGTGCTTTTTGGCCGCGCCCACCAGTGAGTTCGAGCCCGCGACTTGTCGGTTCTTAAGAAGAACACGTCTCCATTTGCATTCAATCTTAAAAGCCAGTCTGTTTCATTACCAATGATAGCGACTTCTTAATTAAAACTTAAGCTAAATAGTCCATTCGCTTGTAATAACAACCCTTAAGTGCACCTTGAAAGAACATTTTAACAGAAGCACATGTATTTGTTTGTAACGCTCTCATTAGAATGTACAGACGTATTTATTGTTATGTTTATAGTTTTTAAGCTAAAAATAAAAGGAGTCTGAAGTCTAATGAAGGGCGTGAAAGTATGCTTTACTTCAGTTCACACCTTCACCGTGTAATGTCGTGAGTTTTGATTACCTTAAGGAGCGTGTTTCAGCTATTTTTGTTTAAATTTAGGGTGCCACACACGAAATTTGTACCTTTTTCTAAGGAATTACACTTTCCATTATGTTGACATGGCATAAATAAACATGGGAGATTGGTTTCTAATTCTATTACAATCTGTTCTGTTTTCTAGACAAATTGGATGTTTGAGCGGGAACGATGACAGGTTTCAAAGTGTTTTTTAGTGAAGACCAGAAAAAGATTACATTATTTGTTAGTTAAACCAAGTTAAGACGCCACTAAATGCAGTGGCCTTGAGTGGTTAGCTTGCGTATTCTGTGCTGAGCTCATGCAATGCGTCGTACGTCCAGCCTGTAAACGGACTTGTCCATCAAGGAGCGCTGACCCAAATTAGACGCATTAAAACAAAAGGTATTTTAATAAAACACGTATACTAAAAGATAAATAATAAAATTGTCTTTAAAATGGTAAAGGTTTCATAAAAAAACGTTTGATAGTTTTTATGTGATTCTCAGTTTTTTATCCGCGTAAGACATAAATTTATAAAAATGAATTATACTACGTATATTACATAGTATAATTAATTTGTAATACGTATATATTAAACAGTCTAAAATATTCACAAATTAAGTTATTAATTAAATGTCCCAAATCATTAACACTACTCGTTTAGACGTGATCATAAGTATAAAATCATTAAAGTCGGTTATTGTCGCCTTAATACACGAACTCATTGCACTCGCTCATCAACTTAGGAGGTTCTAACAGCAATAAACGATGATGGAAAAGTCAAATGTGTTGGATGGCTTGTCATTCCACCTGATACTAGGGATGACACTATTGACAGCTCAGTTCAAGCTCCACCGCACCTAAGTTTTCGCCGGCTGTCACTGAAAACCAGCGCAGCATTATAAAAAAAAAAAAAAAAAATAAAAAAAAAAAAAAAAAAAAAAATCATTTAATTCAGACAATTTTTGTCCATATTTGTTAGTAACGATTCAATTTTCTTAAAACTATGTTAGTAATGACGAGATCAATTAATACATTTAGATTAAAATAAATAATTAAAAATGAATTAAAATTAAACAAAGACTAAAAATTATTAATTGAAATTGAAAATAAAATTGAAATAAATACTTGAAAATTAACGAAAATAAAAATTTAAATAAATAATTGAAAATAAATTAAAATAAAATTTAACTAAAATTAACTAAATTAAAATACAAAAATGTATCAGGCAACATGCAGCCTGATGAGCCTTCCCACAGCTGGCGACACTGGTCTGTCTGCAGTCAGCATTATGCTGAGTGATGGCCGTTTTGCATGGATGTGACGAATATTTACCCCGAAATCACGAACTCATTGCACTCGCTCATCAACTTAGGAGGTTCTAACAGCAATAAACGATGATGGAAAAGTCAAATGTGTTGGATGGCTTGTCATTCCACCTGATACTAGGGATGACACTATTGACAGCTCAGTTCAAGCTCACCGCACCTAAGTTTTCGCCGGCTGTCGCTGAAAACCAGCGCAGCATTATGCTGAGTGATGGCCGTTTTGCATGGATGTGACGAATATTTACCCCGAAATTGTTATTTTCGTGTTTTTGTTCTTTCTTTGAGTCATGTTTACCGCAAATAAACGTATTTTCTTTTTCTTTTCTTTTTCACGGCGATTTTTTTACAGAATAGATTGGTAGAAATACCAAACGCTTTGAAAGCGATTACCAGTTATTTAGGCCTTCTTGGCCTTAACCAAGGTTGCAGCTGTTATTTCTACACGGTTTATGATAGTTTCTTTGGGCCTCCGGGAAACTCATGACGTAGTCTTTATAAATAAACACCCCAGTTCAGTTTTATTTAATTCACCGTCGTAGTTCAAGAGGCTATATTTTATGGCTGTTGCTAGTCGTCCGGTGAACGGACGAATAACATTATAAATTAATCGTCCGTTTAGCGGTCGAATAACATTATAAATTAATCGTCCGTTTTTTTTTCGTGATTAATCGTCGTTTCGGATGAATAAATATTATAAATATAATAAAAGCAGTTGATTAACTAGATTTTGCTACGACTTCGCCCGCGTGAATGTCGGAAGTTATCCCACGGGAACGTATTAGCGGGATAAAAAGTATCGTCCTGGTAGGTTAAACCCGTGTGCCGAATTTCATCCAAATCCGTTCAGCCGTTTTAGCGGGAAATCTGAGCAACAAAATATAAAAATATAAATTCCCAACATGTTTGAATTTCATCACTATATTTGTCATTCTGTTTTGCATTATCTGGAAGGAATATTCGAGTGCCATGGATTTGTTTTGACGTTTAAATGTTGATAGCATGGCGTGTTTTATTGTTAGGTTTGTCTTTCTTGCTCACTATTCCACAAGACCGAAAGAGATAGAGTGCTTAGTTTTAATCCCAATAAAATTGTGTTTTGAAAAAAGGTTATATTGAACCATGTGTTGAACAAATAATTATTTAAATGTAATTCAGCTTACTTAATTAATACTGAAGCTGCTGACAATGAGAGATTGCTAGGTCATACAATGGTCTGCCGTGGATGTGGTATCTCAGTAGTGGCGTTTCGTGGTGCGTCGGACGTTTTTTCTGTTTACGGACAGGCGGCGCGTGCATCGGCCCGCGTCATCAGTTCATCACACTCGCAAACACAAACATATGGCAATTTATGATGTTGTGTATGAAAACGTGGGGCATGGCGCGTACGACGCCGCGGGCCCCACCGCGGAACCCGCCGCGTGCCCCGCCGCCGTTGTCGCTACGTTGTACCGTGAACGAGAATTGCAAGAATAGCTAGCCACAACGCTGCGTGCGACGCGGCGATGCCATCCGCGAGCTCCACCTGCATTTCGAGCAAACGCGTGAAATATCGCTTCTGGGTAAACGCTCTCATACAAATGGCAAAATGAATGGGACAGATTCCTCAAAACTGGAAAGACGACAAGTGTTATTTGTGGAAGAAAAATAAACATTTTTATTATTTATTATTATTTTATTATTATAACATCACGCCAGGAATTCCCGAAGCATTTGGGCGAGGTGAACATTTCGCCAGATAGGTCATGTCATTTTTAATATACTTAATGTATACATAAACATACATAATCAGCCTTTGGGGGTATGAGGAACAGGGTGTAAAGTTCACTCATCCACCATAGAAAAGGGAGGATCCTCCAACTAGACGGGTTGTTATGTCTGGCGGGCAACTGCCTGTAAGTTGATTTCGGATAGTCTTATCTATGTTTTTCGCTCGGTAAACTCTTAACTGCGCGATGTAGGAATTGTGTGACGTCATGTCTTTTGCTGCGTAGTTCGTATGTGGCGGCGTAACCGCTACAAGCCTATTAATGTTCCCACTGCTGGGACACAGGCCTCCTCTCTGTGAGAGGGGGTGGGCCGTAATCTACTACGCGGGCCCAGTGTGGGTTGGTAGATTTCACATTTTATTTAAGTATGTACCTATCTACGATAAAAGAATTTGGCAATAAATTCAAACTTTTATTTATTTTAATGACAATTCAATACCAACAAGTAAAGAAAAATAATATTAACGAGAAAGGAAGTATTTCAGTAAGTGCTCTTAGGGATCTTGACCATCTTCCAGGCTCTGGAATTGTTCTGAAAGCCGTAGAATACCACTCCTCCTCAAGCACCTCAGGACATGTTGCCTCCTTGTCCCTACGTGACTTTGTGCTAGCGACAGTTTTCGGGGGCCCATTACTGAGTGTGCAAGTCATCCGCTGCCATTTTATCCGTGTATACCATAACATTGGTCAGGCAGGGGACATAGACCTTTCATAGTTCTGGGTAACCAATCCACTATAACCACCTAAATCCATAGCCCAAAATTTTTTTGTTTCCGTTTTCTGCAACAGTCCTGCACCAACCGGAGGTTGTCCTTGGGTGCACTTGCATAGTGCATACAGGGATAATCGTCGGTTGGTGCCTCATTCCATTTAAAATTGTCTAAGAGGCCTCTGCGAGTTGACTTCGGCCCCTCGTACGTCCCATGGTCCCGATATGTAAACACAAAACCAGAATAATAAACAATAGTTTATATTTACCCGCCATCGTAATTATGTACTCGTACATGAATATTGTGGACTACATAAAAGAAATTATAATAGAAACTGAAACATATTTGGAAAGTCACGAAATCAGCAACATATACAGAATTGGGCAGCACACTAACAAAAAACGTCCTGTCGTAGTCTCCGTCACATCCATGTGGAAAAAGCATATAATAATGAAAAATAAAGCTAAATTACCGTCTGGTATCTACGTCAAGGATGACTTTCCGAAAGAGGTAATTGAGAAAAGGAGGCTGCTACAGCCACAACTGGAAGAAGAAAGGAAAAAGGGGAATTATGCATATTTAAAATACGACAAATTGATAGTAAGGAAACAAAAAGAAAATACTCGTGAAAAGAGAAAGAGGGAGGACACAAGCCCACAAAACTCCTCATCACAGAAGAGAGCTATAATCACCGAGGGAAACACTTCTGCTCAATCTTCTGACAAGACCACCCGAGGAATGCTGAAACCAAACATTCTCAACTACGTAACACGAGATAGATCACAATCTCTTTCCGAGCTCCCAAAAAACTGATTTCCCTTACTACGACCCGGAACCGAAATAAAAATAAAACTACGAATACCTTAACGTTACCAATTAAATCAATTTTTGAAAGAAGCACCCCAAGCCGGCTGGTCACCGTGGGGGAAGAAGACCACAACCCTCCATCAAATAAAAATAATGATAATGATAATGAAAACAAACAAACAACAGAAAACAACATGAATGATAAAAGCAAAAGAGAACATAGCCTGAAGATATGCACTTACAATGTGAGATCTTTGTCGACAACGACAAGGGTTATAGAACTGAACAATGCCATCGAAAATCTGAAATGGGACATTATGGGCCTCGCCGAAGTGAGAAAAATGGGTTGCACCATAGAACAACATAGAGACTACATCTTTTGTTATATAGGCGAGACCGCAGGCCTTCATGGTGTAGGTTTCCTAGTGAAGAAAACACTCAAAGCTCATATATCAAGTTTTATAGGCATATCTGAAAGAGTTGGGTTACTGAAAATGAACTTTAAAGATGGTCCGCTATCCTTAATACAGGTCTATGCTCCCACTGAGAGTTCTAGTGACGAAGAAATTGAGAAGTTTTACAGCGACTTGAGGAAAGCAAATGAGATGGCGAATGAAAACGTGTTAATCATGGGCGACTTCAACGCAAAAATTGGACAACCAAAACGACATGAATATACAATAATGGGCAACTACGGATATGGGCAACGGAATAGAAGAGGAGAACGTCTAATAGAATACGCTTGCGAAAATAAACTCTCAATAATGAATACTTACTTCAAGAAGAAGGATTCACGTAAATGGACATGGAGATCTCCGGACCAAAAAACAACAAATGAAATAGATTTCATACTCAGTCCAAACCCAAAATCTGTGTTAAACATAGAAATACTAAACAGGATAAACTACCCATCAGACCACAGAATGATAAGATGCTCCCTGAAAATCCAACAACATAAAATTTGTCGAAGATCCTTTAAATCCCTACCTAATGCGCTAAAGTCTACTGAAGAGAAAAAGAAATACATACAAGACCTGAAAAATAACCTAGAGATACTATACAAATCCACGGAAGACATCGAAAATATACAAACTCTCAGTAACAAACTGGAAGAAACAGTGACTAAAAGTATGAAAATAGACGAAACAATGAAAAATAGTAATAGGAAAAACAAAATAATAAGCGATCCAACACAAAGCCTAATTCAAAGACGAACAGTGCTATTGGCCACAAAAAATAAATCTAACGAATTGAAAAGCGAACTAAAGCAGCTGTACAAAAAAACGAACAGAGCAATTCGAGAAGATTACGAATTCTACAGAAGATCAGTAGTTGAAAGGAATATGACGAAGTATCGGAGCTCAAAAAGAGCATTTAAGGAACTATCAACCCACACAAACTGGATACAAGGGCTGAGTGACAAAAGAGGCGAAACTAGAGACAGAGAAAACATAATAAAACAGGCAACAGCTTTCTACTCAGATCTATATAAAAGACCAATTGACACCGTACAGGAACAAAACAACACTGAAATTGTGGAAACAGAACAACAACCAGCCCCTAATCCAATAACGGAGGACGAAATAATGTTCCATATTAAAAAGTTAAAACCTGAAAAGAGCCCAGGTCCAGATCAAATCACAAACGACGCATTAAGAGTAGGAGCACCCTTATTAGTTGAGTACCTAGCCAAACTTTTTAATCTAGTATTGGAAACAGAACAAGTACCTACACAATGGTGTCAATCTAACATCATTCTACTCTACAAAAAAGGAAACCCTCTGGACATTAGCAACTACAGGCCAATAAGCTTACTGTCATCAATCTACAAACTTTTTTCATCAATAGTACTGAGTAGATTAGCACCAGAAATTGACAAAAACCAGCCTATCGAACAAGCAGGCTTCAGGCCACATTACTCGACAATAGACCACATACACGTCATAGAGCAAGTCATGGAAAAGTATAAAGAATTCTGTAAACCACTCTATATAGCATTAGTGGATTACTCCAAAGCGTTTGACAGCCTACCACATTCAGCCATATGGAATGCCCTAAAAAACAACAAGATAAACAAAAAGTATATTAACATCATAAAGAACATCTACAAGAAGAGCGTAAGTAGGGTGAAATTAGAGAGGCAAGGTGAAGAGTTTGAAATTGGAAGAGGAGTAAGACAAGGGGACCCCCTCTCTCCAAAGCTATTTATTGCCGTGTTGGATGAAATATTTAAAAACGTACAGTGGAAAAACAAAGGCATCTGGATATCAAACACTAAACTGACACATTTAAGGTTTGCCGACGACATCGCGCTATTCAGTGATACAGCCCAAGACCTGGAAACAATGTTACGAAACCTAAACGTAGAATCTCAAAGAGTTGGTCTATGCATGAACGCATCCAAGACAAAAATTATGACGAACAGTAATAGAAAAGACATAACAATAGAAGGGAAAAAGATAGAGTATGTGGACAACTATGTGTATCTGGGCAAAATGGTCTCGTTCGACAGTAATAACAACGAAAATGAAGTGGACAGAAGAATAAAAACTGCTTGGCAAAAATACTGGGCAAATAAAGAAATCTTGAAGGGCAACTATGCCCCTAAAACCAAAAAAATAATAATGGATTCCTGCATCCTCCCTTGTTTAACCTATGGCTGCCAAACATGGGTTTACACAGAAAGGGTTAAAAATAAGATCTTGTCCTGCCAACACGCAATGGAAAGGAGCCTCTTAAAACTGAGAAGGATACACAAAACAAGAAACACCGAAATCCGGAAGAAAACAGGACTAACCGATGCACTACAGTTTTGCCTGAGACAAAAGTGGCGATGGGCCGGTCATGTAGCAAGATACAAGGACAAGAGGTGGACTCTTATAGCTACAAAATGGATAGGTCCGCTAGGCAAAAGGAGCGTGGGAAGACAAAGGAAAAGATGGACAGACGACATTATAGAGATTGCGGGAAAGAACTGGATCAATATTGCCACAGACAAGTGCAATTGGAAACAGATGGAGGAGGCTTTTACCCACAAGGGATCACACATAATAAAAACAACAACTTAAATGTAAAAAATATCAATTTATGTAATTTCAGTTGTGTGAGAAATAAAGCTGTAATAATAATAATAACATGAATATTATTTCAATTTCTAGTATGTAAAATTAAATTGACTTTTAAGTTAAATGACAGCTGACTGCTGTCAAATTTTATAATAAACAATTTTGTAATTTACGGACGACTAGCTTTACTCTTAAAAGGCTGTCTATTCGTCCGATAGTCCGACGGGACGACAAATTTATTTTTTTATTCATCCGTTTAGCGGACGACTAGACACTTCGATATTTTATAATGCATGCGTAGGAGTTTCGGAAGAGGTGTGTCGTCAGCATGCATCTGACCTCAAGGTGCCCACGCACATAACTGTACACATACGCCACACACTAAAACTAAAAATACCCATGTAATTGTATACACAAACCCTATGAACGTTTTATAAGACGTGACTCAAGAACCACCCAATAAACTCCAATAAACCTTCATACATCAATATAGAATCATAAAGTCATTTTGAACAGCTTACATTATTCATAAGGCCGGTTCTACACTAACAAAAGACAAAGTAATGACCCAATGTAATCCACCTGTGATTAAAATCGATACAACGATCAGTTTTAGTACTTAAAATATATGATAAGTAGCAATATAAAAGTAATGATGGACTTTAATGAAGAACTGAAAACTTGAATAACGAGATCTGAAACGATGCGATGGTTACGAGCCTATAATGCAGTGTAATGACGTAAAAGCATTTGGAGACCTACAGGGAGTGGCGAATGAACTCTTAAAAAAGAACAACGGTATGCCACGGTACCTCGTAAGCACTTGTCTTACATCACTCGTATAATTTTTCCTCAGATTTGTCACATGATAAGTGAGTTCATACAAGGATATTTGTGCAGAGACGGCGTCAATTTCTTTTGAAGAAAAAACTAAACATTAAGTGATAAATATTTCTTTATAAAGAACTTATCTAATCATGTTAGTTACATACTTGAGCAAACACATTTTCGTGATAAGATATCCATACTAATCTTTCACCTACATTTGCGTTACGAGTTACAACACATTGACGCTAAATTAAATAACTTTTTCTTTCATCGGTGTATCTTATACCTACGGGAAATAAACTGCGCATGAATGATCATTTTGTTCATCATGATGACGGTCAGCAAGAGGTCACTGAACTTGACCATGATTTCGAATCAACCGACACCGACATCAATTTCCATTGATTTATTATTCACGTATTGCATTCAAAGAGATGCGTACTTTGAAAGGCGAATACAAATCAAAAATGATCAGAAGTACCTATTGACCCATAGTGTAGGTACAGTTATCAATCTACTACAAGTCTACAAGACAAGACACAATTGAATAAACCGAGTCTCTAATTTTATTTTTTCCTGGTCTATTGTGTTCAATTTGAGAAGAATTAGGTCTTATTTCCTGCAGTAATTTTTGAATATTCTTAGCTGTCAAGTATAAAAGTACGTTAGTAAGAACACCCACATAATAACGTATATGATTACAATCATATTTTTCTTGTTCGAGACTGACGGCTATATCGTATGAGTCAAGATCTGTAATGAAGGCCAAGGTGTCAAGTGTCGCTCCCTACAGATGCATAATGTGGAACGCTGACTGAATGTTTGCTTTCACTAGCTGTATGCATGCTCGTAACATTACACCGACCACCTAAGCGAGAGCCGAGATAGTTTAACCAGTGGATTAGGCAGATACCAACCAAGTTTTTGTAAGAAATAGGACCACTAAAGGCTGATTTCACCAATGAAACTGAACGCGATCAGCATTTCCAAAACGCATTCAAGAACTGTCAGTGTCAAAATTGTTATGAAATATTGTACACTGACTGACAGCTACTGAACGCGTTTAGATGTGCTGGACGCGTTCAATTTCATCGGTGAAATCCAAGTGTCAAACAGAAATCTGGACAATTTTAAAATCGTGTCCTCGTCTGGTCTATACCATTTAACACCAGTAAATGACGAATTTATACATGTACGTAAATTATTACGGAGTATTTGTATTAACGAGGCGTGAACAGCGGTAGACCGAGATACGGGGTGTTGTTCTGTTTATATTTGAGCTAAGGGCCGGTCTGCCCACACCCTCACTCCCACGCACCATTGTATGATGACGATCAAACTTATTTACATCACAATAAGACGGCTCGGTCGGCTTAGTTTAATGCCGTGTCATCTCCCTAGAATGTGCCTTCAGTATTTGACTATACATCGATGGTAGTTTTCAGAGGGAATTTAATCAAAATAATAACGTCGATTTCTGTAGAACCAGGAATTCACTATAATATCAACTAAAGTTACATTATTTAAGTTATAATATGGACTATTGTGATATAACTAAACATAATATTATCTTAGCCATTATAACGTCACCATGTCTTATTTGCGAGCGAGCTATCCAACTAAAACAGGAAAACTTGTTAGAAAATACGTAGTCATAATTTTCTTTTTATTACGATTCGGAGATATAATAATGAAATCACAATCATTGTACCCGTAATTTCGTATGCGGTAGGTAATACATTATTGCGAAATATGAGGTTAGCAAAAAAATAACAATGTTATAATGAAACAGAAACAACACACCTTAACTGAAATTTGATTCGTCCGACCGATTGTTTGTTCTTGCAATAAAGTGTTCCTGCAATTTGTATGTCGGTTTCAAGCGAATTAAGCGATGTACGTTTATGTAAAGAAGTTTTTATAGGTACACACGGCTACACATCAAGCTATTCATTTCCAGTTTATGCTGATCTCGCATTGTGTAGGATTTCCGTACATGTGTACAGCACTTTATTCTAGTTCAATAAAAAAATTGGTATGAGAATGACGCGTTTGTCATAATTAAGTTGTCTGTCTGTCTGAACTCTTTGAAGCCGTTGCCTCGATTGTTACAGAAAAAAAAACTTCTAAGGTCTTTATAATTCAATAACAGAGTTTTTGTGTTGATTAAATTACTTTTTAACTTCCAAAAAGGAGTAGGTTCAATGTTCGCCTAAGTACTTTTTTTTTAATTCTAAACCTAGCTGAATGCTGAAATGTTTCCGGGTCATTGTACCTACTCAAGAATTTACGTTCGGAAACATTCATAAAGAAAAACTGTCGTCGAAGTCGTTCCTTCACATTTAAAGGACGAGATAAGGGGCGCAGGCAGGGAGAGGAAAACATTATATTAATGTTTTGGAAAATACTGGGACAAGCAAAGTAATGATGGCAGCGCAGCGGCAGCAGTCCAACGAAGCCCGAAGGCAAACGGAGGAAATATTTTGTAGCAGGTGGAGCTTTTAAGTTTTTAAACAGCTGATAGTTAAAAGTACTTTTTTAAAGTACAAAAAATTAAAATTTTTGTTTTATAATTCAATTACCTACTTAAAAGATTTTTGAAACTTCTTTTTTTATAAGAAGTACAGAAAATCTAATGATAGTCTTACAGACTAGTATGGAACTCGTCTAAGAAAGACGTGGTCGTAAGTTATCAATACATACCTTTAATTAACTAAGTTCTATCTCTAAAGAGTCCTAATTAACAATAAAAGTAGGCATAGAAAAGGGCAAAAAACAGCGAGCGCTATCCATACGAAAAGTTGCTCGAAACGATTGATTCTACAACAGAACACATTTATTTCCTTTTCCGATTTAGCAAAAAATGACCCTCGCCATTTGTCAGTCGCAGAATCAAAAGATCATTTAATCGATGTTTGTGTATCTGTTACAGTTCAAACAATTCAGTTATCGGTAGTTCAATATCGAGTCATCACTACTAGCAACTGGGTCAAACTGAGACAGAGTTTATAAGATAATCGTTATAAAGTTAAACAAACAATCGCAACGCGCAGCCGGTGGCTAGGTGTCAGAGTATCGAGTGACTGTGTCGTAATGCGATCGGCCACCAATCGATATCGGTTATCTCGCATGCTGTTTGACTTACGATAAATAGCGGATGCAACGCGATGCAATAGCGTGTTCTACAAATATTTAATTAAAAGTGACATTACGTAATCTTAAATTATGAAATGAGTGCGCGTGAACAAACATTTGACTTTTCAAACGCAGCTGCTAAAAAGCTTCTTAAGGTGAAACACTTTGATATTTTTTCCATACAAACTTCGGAGGGTTTTTACTCCACTGTTTGACATCGTACATTCAAAGTTTAACATGATATAGTTAGGTCTCATTATTAAAATTGTCTGTACGGAAGCAGAATAGTAAAATAAAAAGCCATTAAAAAGTTATGAGCCAACAAAGATTCGTTTTTCTTGCTAATTTTAACGCAACTTTGGGCGTAAATAAGTAATACAAGAAGTGTGAAATCTCGAAAACGAAATCCGTACCGACACAGCAAAATTATCGAAGATTTCAATAAATTTTATTTGTAATTGATTTATGCAGTGGTTTTTTCAGAAAAACCTTTTTACCAAAGGCCTTTTCGTAATTTTTGACGCGCTCGTTTTACTATAAACTATTGTGCGTTTCACTCAATAATGTTCCCCCGGCGCGGGTGGCGCGGTGCGGAGGGTGACGCTCGCGCACACATGCACGAAATGTCACACGCCTGAAGCTCTTTCGTTTGATTCAGGCACACACGTGCGTGTTGTAGTGTTTCCACTTTTACCTACTTTATCTGTTTGACTTCGCCCTGAGAAAATTATCGTAGGTATCGTTTGAAATTAGAATACAATTGTTGGTTTGAGTGGACGCTGCTGTGTCAGTGAATTTGTGTTGGTTGATTGAAGAACAGTACCTACCTACCAATCAATCTTCCTAGCCTTTTCCCAACTATCTTGGGGTCGGCTTCCAGTCTAACCGGATGCAGCTGAATACCAGTATTTTACATGGAGCGACTGCCTATTTGACCTCGGTACCGATACCCCTTGGTAAGACTGATGTCAGACTTTCGGGCTTCTGACGACTCGTAACGACTGTCGTCAAAGATCCACAAATGACAGCCGGGAGCCCGAGACCAACGGCTTACGTGCTTTCCGAGGCACGGAGTCTCGGTATGTAAAGATGGTCACCCATCCACTGACTAACCCCGGCAAGCGTAGCTTAACCTGATGGATGGACCCGTGCGGCTTGTTATTACTTAGCCACGAGCTCCTCAGAAGATTGAAGAACAGTACCGTAATTACGTAATACACGATCAATCAAAATTTGAATCGTTTTGAAACATATTACTAATCCATTGCTTCCTATGTTCGGAAAAAGATCTGCTCAACAACGTAAATAACGCAATGAATATTATTGAACGGTCAAAATGAAACTGATTAGTCGGAATCGTTTACAAAAATGTGTTGTGTAACAGACGCCAGCACACCAACCTACTCCAATCTGTCAAATTTTCTCAATCAACATTGAACCTTATTCTTTAGCCATAAAGTTGAAAATCTATTAAAGAAATTTGACAGATTGTAGTAACTTGATGTGCTGGGGCTGGGGCGTCTGTACAATTTATTATACGTAATCTATTTTCGTAGGTACCTACCTACCTCTTCGAGCATATTTTCTGTTATAAATTATAATATAATTATATCTTCTTTTGGCCAATACCTACTTAGGTACCTACATTTTCTACCTTACTGCTCGGCCACGACTTGCTTGAGGCTAAAGTGCCTGCTACACGGTTGCCAACCACGTCCCTGACAGAGGTGACCTTGGTTAGCGACCCGCAAAGTTGTTTCAACGTTTGGTCGTATAAACATCATCTTCACGGTTGTAAGCCACCAAGGTCACCTCTGTCGGGTCGCGGTAGGCGACCGTGTAGCAGGCGTTTCAGCGACCGGCGCGGCGCGGCGTTGCCGCGTTGTGTAGGTACGTTGGTAGGTACCGTATGTAGGCAAGAGAAGACGTACGCTCTTTGCATTCACACTCTTTACCGACGCCGACGAGACGGCGCGCTATGGCTTTTATTTTGTGGTCGTGGAAATGGGGGGGAGTGCTCGAGTAGTAGGTATTTAGTAGGTACCTATCCTCTATCTGGATTTAAAAAAATATTTTTGCATTGGTTAGCTCCATTCTTGAGAAAGAGTGTAGGCCACCACGCAACAACACGCTAACATCGCGCTACAACCCTTAGGAGCCGAGCAAAAAGAAAAAAGTCAGAAAGAAAGCTAAGCGAAAACGAAGTAAAAGCGCGGGCGGGGCGATAGGATGCGATGCGGTGGGTCGGGGGCCGAAATTTCACACGGACGAAGTCGCGGGCAGAAGCTACTGTATATGTATTATAAAGGTTTATGTAGGTACTTATAACATTTATCGTAAATCAATATTACAACGATATGAAAAAAAATATATATATAGGTAAGCCTCCTCTGGCAGTCGGGTAAAACTTTATTCTATTGATAACGTATTTAGGTATGTACTATATGTAGGTAGGTACATACTTATACCAACTGTTCCCCACGCTTTTACCCGCGTTCCCGTAGGAACCTATCCTACTGCTCGGCTCCCATGAGCAGCAGTGTGATGTTTTATAGCCTAAAACATAACCAAAGGCTACAAAAAAATGATTAAACTGGTAGGTACCTACCTAGTTTGTGAGATTAGCGCATTCAAACATCAAACTAATAAACTGTACAGCTTTATAATATTAGTATTTTTAGATAAACCTAGTATAGTACCTATCTATAGATTACTAAATCAACAAATTGGCAGCAGCTGATTATGAGGTAGGAAAATACCTACGCCGCGTCGCGTCGATCTTCGCCTCGCGCTTTCGTTCGAGCTGCGTGATAGCGTCTTCGTAAGCCGACGCGACGTTCGCGATTGGATTTTCGACACTCTGCTTAGCGTCGAGAGTTGAATATCCAACATTCTTGACGCACTGGGATACGCGCTGAATGCGCTCTGTTGGATATTCAACTCTCGGCGCTAAGCAGAGCGTCGAAAATCTGATACGCGCAAAAAAATTGCGAATAGGTTTGCTGTTTTAATCATTGTCCTCATAGCTTCCGTGGTCGAGCGGTGTAATGTGGCACTTGCGAAATCAGAGGGTCTAAGTTCGCACCTGGTTAGTCTATAATCTATCTGTCGTTTTTTTTAATCTCTTTGGTTTTTTTTTTAAATCTTATCAAAACCAAAACAGTTTCGTCACATTTGCATTCTGCTTAGTAGGTACCTAATGAAATAATTACCTCGACTGTTTGTGATAATTTTGCTTGTATGAAGGTTAGGTATACAAGCAAAAATATCACAAACAGTCGTGAACACTAAAATGTAGGTAAGTAGGTACCTACCTACCTTATGCGTACGTCCATGAATAGGTAACTAAGTAAGTAGGTACCTACTTACCTAGAAATAAGAAGATAGTAGTAATTTTGTAAACAATTTATAGACCGTAGTCAACTATAACAATTAGGTACACATAGGTACATATCTATAATTCTCGTCGGCGCGGCGGCGAGCGACACAGCGGCGGCGGCGGTATCTTATAAAGTACTCGCGGCGGGGCGGTGCACTATTGTGTGCTTCGTATAACATCGTTTCAGTTCGGAACGGTGTTTGTGTGCGCGCTAACTAGACGTGCGGCTAGACTAGCGTCTAACTGCTCATCACTGATACTATCTCTGTCGCACAAATGCCAGATGAGATAGCGTGCTTTTTGGCCGCGCCCACCAGTGAGTTCGAGCCCGCGACTTGTCGGTTCTTAATTGCGCAAATAGTGCCGACATCTGTTGTTGTAAAATGATAAATTGGAGTAATTAAGAAATTAACAACGATATTAAAGACAGACGTCGTAACATTCATATTTTAGGGTAATATTGCCGCGCGGTTTAATACTGGTAAGAATTAAAAGTCGAAACAGCTAGTTATTAAAGTTATTATGCAAACGTGTGCTATTAAGGTTCAAGTCCACGTGTCTGGACACACGACACACGTCGCTCTCGGTTCAGTGGGCAACGTTCCCGCAGGTGGGCGACTAACGGTCGCTACACAATGCAACCGGTTGCAAGCGACAAAGTACACGTCGAGGTCTCAGCAAGCGTGGACATTTGCGCGCCAACCTGCCTTTAACGGTCGGTGATGTAACTTTCAAGGGGTTGTCACGAATGCAACTGTTAAGGACTCCTGTTCCGATTAGTATTCATGGAATATTGCGATCGTATCAATAACATACACTTTACGCTCCCTTAAATACCACAAAACAAAAATAACATCTCGTACAATCCGCGCTGCCGGAAATTAAGGACCGGGTTTATTTTTTTATGTGCCACGTTATGTGATACGGTGTAAAGGTTATTATTAAAAATTGACAACGCACGTGATTGAAATGCATGCATGCGATTTGAAAAATCGATGGAATACCTCGCCTGTCCCAAAATAATAAAACGCTCATGCAAGTTTCGAACACGACACGTAAATCGAAAAATAGGGGTGGCTCACCCTTCTATAAGACTCGTTTTATGGCTTTTAATAATTTGGTGGGTAAGCTGGCACTGATTGTTGAACTAGCAGCTGCTCGTTGTTACAGGGATTAACGGTATAAATAACGTTTTTTTGGTAACCAAGGTAAGTGTGGAAACGATAAGATTAGGACGCATGTGTGATATTTACATTTTACAAGGTTCATAAAAGAACGGTTCCAAAATGAGATTATAACAGCCAGTAAATACTCATCAATATTCTATCTGCAGTCGTAAAGCATTATCACGCAGCAATTCATATTGCAAGGCAATCAAAGGTATAACATGAAAATCGAACTTCAAAGTACTCTATAAATAACAGTTTATTCGTCATTTACAACAGTTCATGCGTCCAAAGTGTGAATTCATGATACTTCAAATTGTGGTTTAATATATCACACAGCATTCACAGCTTATGCAATCCGTTCTTCGAATCCCATTCAATGGAACCTTTATGGGCATTACCTAGTCATTTTATCTCAGCCGGTTTGTAATGAATGAACGTGCTATGAGGTTTCTTGCCCATAAACGGTCAATATGCGCGTCGGGTACAAAATCTTCTGCCGAAGTGCCGAAACCAGTAATACGACGTAGTGCGGTGACAGGGTTCGTTCACCTAACCCGGCTAGCTTCCACTGCCGCTGCGAAATAAATCATCTGTTACATGATCTCCGGTACCCAATGACGTAACAAATTAATGAGCCGTACCTAGGGCAAATATCGCAAATCAGTCACAATTTGAACGCTTCATAAAAACTTATTATAATATGCGCTTGATTGCAGTAACTGCGGGCAAAACTGTAATTACCGCTCCAGATGCAATTACCCGATACTTACGATGACTGTAATCACTTTCTTGATTTACTAACTGCATGCCGTAACAGAGTAACTGATAACTCTTCATAGTTTCTCTCGTACTATTCCATTTATGCATAAAATGGAATCTCTCATTACTAAACTATTCAAAATTCGGAACGGCAGCATTTTTCATTGATATAAATGAGTCTGTAATGGACACAAAAAGGTCAAAACCGTTTGATAAATGGCAGTGCTGAAAGATAAAATTATTTTTCATCATAATGGAAAATAGTCTTTGTCGGTGCATCACAGCGCACCTTTATAAGCGGCCATTATCCAATGGACATGCGTACCTTATCTAAATAATACGTTGGCGATCAGTTATTTTCACCATTAGGCCGCTTGCCCATTGGTCGGTATTTTACCGCGCAGTACTGTACAGTACTGCGCGGTACTGCTTATGTTTCCTCACTGGTCGGTAAGCACTCTGTACCGAATCGGTACTGCACACAGATATAGATATACCTAGATAGCGCAAGAGCATCTACTTCGCGTGCCCGAACGTGGCTCAGTGTGTCTCATTTTATATAATACAGTATATGGTCTGCGCCTGTCCGCCGCGCTAGTCGGACATAAATAATAAAATAGAAAATGCCTATATTCGTAATACTTTAAAGCTTTTTACTAGGAACGGTTGATGTGACGTTGAGTGTTAACAGGTTATGACAATCGAAACAAGTGATACCATCGTATATCGCTTCAGTTTCATGGTATAGGCGCTTTGATCATTTTTCAAAAATGCCACGCATGGTTTTCATACAGATCGTGATACTTGCCTTATCTAGGTATTATTATATATCTATATCTGTGTACTGCACTGCTTTCATCTAGAATTCCAAATTCAAATTAATTCAATTAGTACGAGAGAGCATGACCAACATTTTTGCCTTATCGTTTTACGAACAAAATCGTATAAAAACGATAGATTTGGTTATTCTTAAATTCAAAAATCCTATTTTCAGAAATTTTCCGCGTCACATCTTCTGACCTGACCGCATTTTTAAATATGTCGGTAATTCTTTTTTATCATGTTTAAAAATGATAGATTTTACATACCGAAAACACCATTTTCAGAAACCAGTAGCTTCGAGTACGTACCCAAGAGACCATTTGAGAAAATTAAATTTGAGGCAAACAATAAAACCCATAGCAATCCATCTGAAAATCTTGTTTTCTGGTTAACATTGGTCAGTTGATTCGAATACGTCATTTTTGGAAATGTGCTCAGGCCACGTTTGACACGCAAAGTGACGCAACGGAAATATCTGAAAACAAACTTTTTATTAATAAAATTACGAAATCTTTGTATATTTTTATTATCAGACACATTGTGATGAAACCGTCTGCCAATTTTTTTTGATATAGCATAAATAGGCTCCCATAAAACTGTAACGTTTCTGACCGGTACTGCCCACCGAGTCGGGTTCAGAATCATCAAAACGTAAAGATTTTTTTACAATTATTCCCGTAAAACGATGTGACATGGTTTTGGTCATGGGCTCTCGTACTATATAATTCACTTGTTTTTGGATTTTCCCCAGTTTCTGAATGAATTATCCCTAAATTTCCCTAAAAAATCTTCAAATTTCCTTGGTTTAGGGAGCATGATTATAAATAATAAGGTAATGGCACAATTAACATGGTAAATTAAAATTTGATGAATTGCATTCATTATGAGTTTGGGTTGAGGGAATAAATCGGTGGTTGAATAAATCGAATCCTTTAATAAATCGGTGGTGCCATAGAGTCAAGTAATATATTGGGTGATGCCTACTATAAACAATAAGGTTACCAACTTAAATTCATATTAACCCCTAAATTCCCCAAATCCCTGTCAAAATAAAATATCCCTAAACCAAACTTAATATTGGTATTTTTTCCCTAAAACAGGGAGAAATCCCTAAAAGTGGAAACACTGCGCGGTAAGCTTCCAGTACCGATGCAGTAAAATGCGTGACGTCACGCAGTACCGAAACGATATCGCCCCGCACACTTACCGACCAGTGGGCAAGCGGCCTTATTTTTATGCTGTCACCCGACTTAAACACTGCTTTATCTTTATGATTCACGTCAGCCATTTGCGCTTTGGAGCGAACGCAATTAGGTGTATTTCAAATGGATTTATGTCATGCACAATTGCACATGCAAACGTTTCATTTTGTAATTATTTGACTATCGAGGATACTGATATTATATCAAACGTTTGTGTGAACATGGACATCTCTTGCAATATTGAACAATACTGTTGTTCAAGTATACAAAAGGATTTACCATTGTAATTCAGTCTTCTATGTCAGTACTCTTTTATTCTATTAAAAAAAGACTCCCCATGGACCTCGAATACCATGTAGCACGAGATGAAACATGACATGACCGAGGCTGTCCAGTTAACAGACAAGTCATGCCGTATAATAAAGGTACCAGCCCGACGCCGACGACGCCGACGGTCCATTTGAAATCAATTCAATTTGTTCAACGTTCCACAACCTTGTAGTGCCATTAGTGTAATGTATAAGTATGAGTGAAGTAATTTTCGATGAAAGTAAAATCCATTCGAGCTTTTTGGATGCAAGGAATCTTGAAAACGGCCAGCTAATGATGTAGTTCACGAAAGTTGCAAAGAACATCCGCTTGCAATATAAATGAACTGATCGAACGAGAGCCTGCAATATGGATGAGAGTAGCTTGTTTTGCCCATATTGGCTGTACCTGTTCTGCTTGGGCAGTATGTGGCACTGTGGTACGTGATGTGCGGACACACCGGCATTGCTAATGAGCTTGCAACGCAACGGAACCGTGTCGATAAGGTTAACAGGATTGATTTGAGATTTGCTCTGAAAACGCTCTTGTTTATTTATCGAGAATTGTTCCCTGTGTTTGCGTATCGCGTACGTTCGCCGTTAGAACATCAATGCGGGCTGCTTTTTATAGTTCTCTCCTCCAAAGAGTACTTACTTGTCTAATAAAATTATGAACAGCTAGCCATCTTTCATGTAAAGAGTTTTAAGCCTCGTGCAGACACGCGCGACGCAACACCGGTAATTGTACTACCGTGAAGTTTTCTTAGAAATTGTTTTGTTAGAGTCGCGTCGCGCCAGTCTACACGAGGCTGTACTTCTTTTCCACGAGCGCGAATAGTCTAGAACAATTTACTGCGCAATAAAGGGGTGTCACAGTATTTGCATCATTTAACCCGGATTAATTCTATCACAACACGTTTATTACGACTAGCGTTAATGAAAAAGGTTACAAATGCCGCGCTATCATTAAGTTAATAGGTTGAGAGCAAAATAATTATAGAAACTGATACCTAATGAGAAAAGCCTTTTCCCAACTATGTTGGGGTCGGTTTCCAGTCTAACCGGATGAATACCAGTATTTTACATGGACCGACTGCCTATCTGACCGCCACAACCCAGTAACTGGGTAATACGATACCCCTTGGTAAGACTGGTTGTCAAGACGTTCCGGCTTTCGATCCACGACGGACAGCCGGGAACAACGTTTTAATGTGCTGTCCAGTGCACGGAGGAGTCTCGGTACGTAAAGATGGTCACTCATCCACAGACCAGCCCCGAAAAACCGTTTGTTCCCCGTGGTACTACCAGTATTACTACCAGTAGTACCACGGGTAAAAAAAAAACCCGTAGTACTACCAAGCGATCTAGTAGTACCACGGGAACTTTATTTTTACCTGTGTTACACTCTTAGTTCGATTCGATATTTCATAATTTGACACTTGTCCCTTTGACGCTTCTCACTTTGACTTTTGCTATTTAGAAATTTCCTCGTACTAATATCACTGCAATTGGTGTGAAGGAGCAGGAGAAGCTAGGAGCAGTGGTGGCCCAGTGGTATCGGCCCCGACTTACGAGTTGTAGGTCGTATATACGAACCCCAGCAGGCGCTTTACTTTGTGTAAATAATTTCATCTCCACTGCTCTCAAAACGGTGAAGGAAAACATCGTGAGGAAGCCGGCATGTCTTAGAAAAATTAAATCGAAGACATGTGACATCTACCAACCCGCACTAGGCCCGCGTGGTGGATTACGGCCCACTCCCTCACACAGAGTGGAGGCCTGTGTCCCAGCAGTGGGAACATTAATAGGCTGATTATGTATGTATGTATGTAACTGGTGTGAAGGCTCAGAGTGAAGGTGGGTCAATCGTGAACATTTTTAATAATTTTAAGTCTTTTAAGTACCGTAATATTATGTTTTATTTATTTATGTGCGATTTAATAAGTAAAGACACTGAAGTCGAAGTTAAACAATTAAATTCATTCAATTACTTAAATAGGACTTAAAAATGTATGTAACAAAAGCTTAATTTATCACTCGAGCAAAAAAAACAATAGCCAAAAAAATTCTATCATAAAAAAATTATGACATTATAAGACACATTTTATTGGAACTTATATCGGGAGAAATAACAGTTGAATATGCACTTGAAAAATTGCGTTAGAATACACACGTACATTAACGTGTACTTTCTCTCTCATTTCTAGGACTAAGTTAATATTTTTTGTGTAAAAAAGAAAAGAAATAATACATATTTGTATTAGCGGCATTCATCCAAGTGCGATCCAGCTAATTGAATTAACTTAATTGTTTTATTTCGACTTTCATTTATAAATAAAACATAATGTTGTAGGTACTTAAAATACTTAAAGTTATTATTAAAAATGTTCAAGATTGACCCACCTTCACTCTGAGCCTTCACACCAGTTGCAGTGATATTATTATGAGAAAATTTCTAAATAGCAAAAGTCAAAGTGAGAAGCATCAAAGGGACAAGTGTCAAATTATGAAATATCGACTAAGAGTGTAACACAGGTAAAAATAAAGTTCCCGTGGTACTACTAGATCGCTTGGTAGTACTACGGGTTTTTTTTTTACCCGTGGTTCTACTGGTAGTAATACTGGTAGTACCACGGGCAACAAACGCGAAAAACGTAGCTTAACCTGATGGATCGAGCGGTGCGGCTGTTATTACTTAGCCACGAGCTCGGCGAAATATATAACATAATAATTAATGTAAATTAACCTCAGACAGAACTGTAGCGGTTAGACCGCCACATACAAAAATTACGAAACAAAAAGACATGACGTCACACAATTCCTACATCTCGCAGTTAGAGTTTACTGAGCGAATAACATAGATAAGACTATCCGAAATCAACATATGGGCAGTTGCCCGCCAGACATAACAACCCGTCTGGTTGGAGGATCCTCCCTTTTCTATGGTGGATGAGCGAACTTTACACCCTGTTCCTCATACCTCTAAATTGGTGACCCCGACGTGATTGGTGACGTGTAAAGTATTTAAATTGAAAGGTTAGGTTCCCATTCCCAATGCATCATTATGAATTACGAAAGATCGTTTAACCACATCTAAAGCGTGCAAATGCTGTAAAACCACGATCGTGATCTCGCAAATTTCGTCCGATTATATTATTAGCTTAGTTATACTTTTAAGTATGGGTTCACCACTTTGTCCTTTTGTTGGCTGTCTAGACCAAAACTCGGTTTAAATTACTTTTGGAATACAGAAAGAACTAGCAACCCTATTCAAATTTCATTTCGATTAGGTACGCAAGCACGTAGATGGACAGAATATTTAGTTTCAATGTACACTTTGAAACATTTCCACTTCTATTTTCCGCCAACTTTCTGGGCTCTCCCATTTCATCTCGGAACACATCTCAAAGCTATCAATAAGCTCAACGTCTCCACCTACAGGATATTGCAAGAATAATTATGTTAATAATATCCCGTTTCCTCGTTCGATTGCATCGTATTCCCACGTAGTCTTACGTCATGAACTCACTTCAATGGACCATTAACAGAAACAGTGGTTGCATTACCAACAATCAGATTTTGTCCACATGTTCGAACCGAAAAGTTAATGTTCCAAAAAGTGTTATTGTATCTAAGCAAGCATGAGCTTTATTGCATGTTTAGGCGCGGCAAGAAGCAAATCTTTAGGTATTGCAGGAGGTGAAACGACAGTAGTGCATCGGGGTATACTCACAAATACGGTTGAAAATGGCGATGCGTTTGATTTTAGATGAATCTCGTGTCCGTCAATAATATGAAAGTTATTTCTTAGTTTTAATTTAATTAAAAAAGAATACACCATTCAGTTAAAACATTTTTACATAGTTATTTCTATAGTTGTTCTATAGTTTTTGCATAGGTATTTGTAGTATAAGAATGTAATTTGTGGACATAAACAAACATAATTTTAATTTAATCTAATTAATTTTTTATTTTAAATCATCATCATCATCAGCCTATTAATGTTCCCACTGCTGGGACCCAGGCCTCCTCTCTGCGAGACGGAGTGGGCTGTAATCTACCAGGCGGGCCCAGTGCGGGTTGGTAGATGTCACATGTCTTCGAATTTTTGGTTCTAAGACATGCCGGTTTCCTCACGATGTTTTCCATCACCGTTTTGAGAGCAGTGGTGATGAAATTATTTACACAAAGTAAAGCGCCTGCTTGGATTCGAACCCACGACCTACAACTCGTAACCGTTACCACTGGGCCACCACTGCTCTAATTTGTTGATAAAATTAGCATTTCTTTAAAAAGTTTACGTTTTAAGCTTTGTTTCTTTAGAAATTGTATTGTATTGTTCGTGTCGCGTCGCGCGACAAGTCGCGCTGGTCTGCAAAAGCCTTTAGGGTGTCCCTGTTTGGGCAGCGCCTTAACCTCATCCATTGTCATGATTTATAAATTATGTATCATAATAATGGATCCGTGTGGTCCCGGATTAAGAATATGGCCACCCCATTTCATCCTGTGGGTGTCGTAGGAGGCGACTAAGGGAACTGGAGACCTAGTGCATACCATCGTAGCACCTTGGGTCACCCGGGAGGTGGCGGGAAAACCACCAACAAAAGCATTCCCAAGGAGGGTTGGTGTCAGGCTGGCGGCCGACTGTAAAACTTTGCCAAAACCCTAAGCAACATGAGAGAAAATGTTATGATGCGCGATAGGGCTAGGGCGTACCCCACAGGCGACGCGCAGGGGCAGCACCCGGCTTCTGTGGGAAATGGACAAGGGTTGTCGCACCAGAACGGGCGGGTGCGACGTAAGACGCAAGCTCGGAGTGTGAGAGAAGCTAGACTGAGATGTGCGAGCTGGAATGTAGGTACGATGACTGGAAGAGGAAGGGAACTAGCAGATGTTTTAAAAAGGCGACGACTGAACATAGCGTGTCTGCAAGAGACAAAGTGGAAGGGCGCGAAAGCTAGAGAGATAGGAGAAGGATATAAGTTTTATTATTGTGGGAGCGATGGCAAGCGAAATGGTGTGGGTATAGTTTTGGATAGTCAGTTGAAAGAATGTGTGGTGGATGTTAAAAGAGTGAGTGATAGAGTGATAGCGGTTAAAGTAATTGTGGAGAGTTTAGTGGTTAATATAGTTAGTGTGTATGCACCCCAGTCAGGGTGTGAAGATAGTGTAAAAGAGAAGTTTTGGATGGATTTTGATCGGGTGATGATGGATGTGCAAGATAGTGAAGAAGTGTATGTGGGGGGTGATTTTAACGGGCATGTAGGAAGACCTAAGGATGGGTATGAGAGAGTGCATGGCGGTTGGGGATACGGAGACCGTAACACTGATGGCGAGACACTACTGCAAGCTGCTTCGGCCTTCGACCTGGCAATAACAAATACGTGGTTCCAAAAACAAAGAGAGCATCTTATAACTTACAAAAGTGGCCACCACGCGACACAAATTGACTACTTGCTAGTAAGACGGAACAGCCTTAAAAGTGTCAAAAACTGTAAAGTGCTCCCAGGTGAAGACTTAGTCCCACAACATAGACTCTTAATAATGGAGGTAAAAGTCAGTGTTTCGTCCAGTAGGAACAAGAAACGGCCCCCACCCAAAACCAGATGGCGTATGATAGAAAAAGAGGAATGCGCCAGTATGTTTAAGAGTCAAGTGGTAGATAAAATGATTGAAATGAGAGATATGGAAGGAAAGTCTGTGAATGAATGTTGGAAAGAGATGGCGGATTGTATAAGGAGAGTAGCTAAAGATGTGTTTGGAGAATCGAAAGGGAAAGGTATAATAGAAAGGGATACATGGTGGTGGAATGAAGACGTGCAAAAGATACTTAAAGAAAAGAAAATTGCATTTAAAGAATGGCAGGGTGTAGAAAACGGGAATGATAGATTAAAGGATGATAAGAAGAAGATTTATAAAGAATGGAAGAGAAAGGCAAAAAAGGCGGTAGCAGTTTCGAGGTCTAAGGCGCAGGAGAAGTTGTATGACTCACTGGAGAGCCCTAGAGGCCAGAAGGAGCTCTACCGGATCACAAAAGCAAGAGAAAGGAGAACGAGAGATATAATTCACATGAAATGTATAAAAGATGACGCCGGTAAGGTTTTGTGCAAAGATGACGAAATAAAAGAACGATGGAAGATTTATTTTGAAAAGTTAATGAACGAAGAGAATAAATGGAATGGTGTGCTTAAAGAGGTACATGTAAATATGGGTTTTATCAGGGAAATAAGCATGGATGAAGTGAGAAAGGCAGTTCAAAGTATGAAAAATGGTAAGGCTGTAGGCCCAGATGATATACCAGTAGAAGTATGGAAGTGTTTAAAAGAAGATGGATGTATGTGGCTGACTTTATTCTTTAATAAGTTGTTGCATGAAGGGGGGATCCCACAAGAATGGTGCAATAGTTCGCTAGTGCCCATCTTCAAGAATAAAGGTGATGTACAGGACTGCAACAACTATCGAGGGATAAAGCTCATGTCACATAGTATGAAGGTATGGGAGAAAGTAATAGAGAAAAGACTGAGAGAGGAGAGTGAGATTACCCCAAACCAGTTTGGGTTTATGCCAGGTCGAGGAACAATGGACGCCACCTTTGCACTCCGCCAATTGTGCGAGAAGTACAGACGTGCACACAAGAACTTGCACATGGTGTTCATTGATCTGGAGAAAGCGTATGATAGGGTACCTCGGGATGTGTTGTGGTGGGCCTTGAAAGAGAAAGGTTTGCCCGGGAAGTATGTAGAGTTAATTCGTGCCATGTACAGCCAATCTCGTACGTACGTTCGGTCGGCTGCTGGCAATACTGATGAGTTCAGTGTGGCTGTAGGCTTGCACCAAGGGTCGGCTTTAAGTCCTTACCTCTTCTTGTTGATTATGGACGCCCTGACGTCGGACTTACAGGAAGAGGCACCCTGGTGCATGCTGTTTGCCGATGACATTGTTCTTGTCGGTGAGGATGAACCTGAGATCCAGAGCAGATTGGAGAAATGGCAGCAGAAGCTGGAGAGTGTTGGCTTGAAAATCAGCAGAACCAAAACTGAACATATGTTCTGCGATTTCGGCGGTCTCTCTAGTTCTGGAGTCATAGCGCTTGATGGCACGCTTCTGCCAGTCTGCTCCGACTTTCGGTATCTCGGTTCACTCGTGCAAAGCGATGGCGAAATAGATCGGGCGGTTAAGCACAGAATTAACACTGGATGGATGAAATGGCAGCAGGTCACGGGAACAATCTGCGACTCCCGCATTCCCCTTAAACTTAAGGGGAAGATATATAAAACAATGGTTAGACCTGCTGTCTTGTATGGATCAGAATGTTGGGCCACCAAAGGGATGAATGAAAGGCAATTGCATGCAGCTGAGATGAGAATGCTAAGAGGGATGTGTGGTGTTACACGAATGGATAGAGTAAGAAATGAGTACATAAGAGGAAGTCTGAAAGTGGCACCGGTGACTGAAAAGTTGTGCGGTAATCGGTTGTCATGGTATGGGCATGTGATGAGGAGGAATGAGGAAAATGTCGTGAAGAAAGTTTTGAGTGTGAATGTCGATGGCTATAAGAGTAGGGGAAGACCAAAGAAACGATGGATGGACTGTGTGAAAGATGATATGGCTAGAAAGGGGGTAACTACTGAAATGACGACTAATAGAGAAGTATGGAAAAAAGGGACATGTTGCGCCGACCCCAAATAAAATTGGGATAAAGGCAGGAGAATGAAATGATGTATCATAATAATGGATGACGTTAAAAAATCTTGAATTAAATTATGTAATATAATTAAATTCAAGATTTTTTGTGGCAGGATGTGTCTGTCAGAAAAAAAAAACAGCAGACAAATCTAGATGATTTGTCTGCTGTTTTTTTTTTTTGCTGATGGTCTTATATTCTAGTTGATAATACAATATTTAACGATTTGAAAAACCTGTTAACAAAATTGAAATTGCAAAGGAAACTCATGAGTCAAGGTCTCACGTCCTCATATTTCTGATTAACATTCGCCAGATTGATTCTAAGAAATACCTATTTCAATATTTCCGTTAAACCAAGTTTGTGGGGAACTATAAGCGCTATTTGCAGAAGCCGCAAAACTGTCGACTTGTTGTAGCTGGCGGGTCGAGCACAGACGCCACGTGCCACTTCCACGCCACGGCAACTCAGGGTTAAAGCAATTAATTAATTAACAACTGCAAACATGTGAGGAGGTTTCATGTAGATTTGATATGTATCAGATGAAATAGTTTGCACAACAAAGAGTAGACTGTCTACGGACTTAAAGACATACAGGTTAAAGGCCTCATACTAGATACTAATCATCGTTAATTTATACCTTTTGATATCGAAGGAACTCAGGTGGTACACAAATGTTACAAAGAGATTCCTTCTTTAATATTGATGAATACAAGTCCGGTACAGAGGATACTGTAATAAATCATTAGACAAAAAATATTTAATGAACGGAAACGCACTGGGAAGGGCAGGATGTAGTTTATAAAAGGTAAAAAATTGTCTAGGTGTGTAGTTCGTTTATATTCGCATTGTGTCTGACAAAGCCGACAATTTAAAATAACCGCCTCCCTGTATATCGCGAACAATCGATCTTGTCGGCAATGGATCACACGCTGCGCGTGCGCCGTGCGCGGTCCGCCATTGTACCCGAAATATTCTGAATAATGGAAAGCTTTCCCTCTTTGTCTGGATAAAAAATGCGGATATTTTGTAAGGCACAATGGAGCGTAACACACAAAATTCGTGACATGGAGGGAAATAAAACGCATGAAAAATGTCTATCTACAGCTACAGTGACAACATTCGAAAAGTTATTTTTTTCGTTGAATTTAAAAAACAGGTCGTTTTTGGTAAAACTCTTAACTTCCTTCCTTCCTTTAACTACAAAAAGTGTGGTTTGAAAGTCGAACAAAGGGCGGGACTTCCGATCAGCTGCCGGCGCCCCTACTTTTTACGGGCTTCATCTAATATTAACTAGGTGCTTAGTTGGTCGAAGTCACGCCAAGATATAAGTAAAATATATGGGAATTGTCTTATTTAAAATGTATGGTACCGAGCCAAGTGTGGATGTTTATTTTACTTATTTTTTATGGGAATGCAGCGATGTGTCATTTTATATGATTCGTATTTCATAACATTGACAGTTGAGACAACACATCACAAATTCAGGACTATGAATTTGACTCCTAAAATTCTAGATTTTAGAGACCAACGAAAATCTCAGAATATGTGATTTCTTACTAGTTACACCTGGGATTGAATATGAAAATATAACATCTGCAGGAGTCAGGAGTCAATGGCGTGTGAACAAAAGTCCTGAATAAACAAATATTACGCGGAAGGATTAATGAAAGTCGATCCGATTAAATATTGATGGACCGTATCGTATTAACTTGAAACAAGTTGCACCTAAACATTGCGGAATACCTCGGACCCTCGTCAATAGTAACAATGTCGGAGGGGAAGGGAAAGAGGATCCATTTTAAGTTGCTGTGGTTACAGCCGAATCAAATTAAAATACAAAATAACCAAAAATCCGTGAAACGAATGAAGGAAAACTACGAGCTGTTTTTTATGATTTCATTTCTCTGCTTTCAAGCTTCAGGGGCCAGTAAAAGAATTTTATGCGTCCCAGGCGTCGAACACTTCGTCCTATCTTTTTCTCGATTTTATAGCTATGGCCAATATTTGTAGTTTGCCCCACGATATTTGTTTTCGTCGGTACTTTACTGAAGTTAACGTGTGATCAACTTCAGCTGTCGAACAGGAACATGTTGTTGAAAGAACTCGGGTCAGACAGGAAACGTTTCATATTGTAACAATGAGTTTATAGCTAGCTGAATCCGTGCATCATACATAACCCAACAATGGTAAGAACATCGGGTAAGTTTAAGTAGATTAGCGATTGCACCATATGCTGGTAACAGGAGGGGTTCGTAAAATTTATAGCCGTCGAATCGGTACGCTTATTGCATCATAAGCATCGATGCGCGTTAATTCAATCTTCGTACTCAATCTTTTTTCCGTACGTCCAATTAAACTGTGTACGGCAAACAACTGCTGGTCCTAATTGATTTAATTGAAACCTCACATCGGGGAGATAATGCAACGTACTTACCTTCTTGGAATTCATTCATTGTTTTTCAGTTTTCTATAGTTATTTTTTTAATAAGTTTCGATTCAAATTGTCTCAGATGCTAAGAGCTTGTTGCGTCTTCGATCAAAAGCGTACGCGCAGTTAAATTAGGCACTTTCTTATGTTGCGTAGCTATGTTGAAACGTGCCACGCCATGAACTAGTCTGGCACCGGTTGTCGATGTGTGTATAATTAGCGTGGGTTTCTAAAGGTCATTGTCACAGCCTCACTGCATTCAGGAATCAGATTTAAAATAGCCTTTACAGACACATAATACGTTTACGATATATCTATAATGAATTTTGTAAATCCGGTGCCATCTTTTCTTATCGATACTGTTAGGGATGGTTAGGGATCACGACCATTAAAGGATTAGTCAACAATATGTTGTCTTTACTAAAACTACACATTACACAAAGCGATTAAATAAAGTTTATGTTAAAAGATCGGATTAATTATTCTGGGGAAGCTTTATTTAGAACACAACTGAAATAGGTTCCATTTCATGAGAAACATTAAACAGATATTTCTCCCACATGTTATGGTTAGGGGACAAGTCGCAGGAATATAATTAATTTTGTAATATACCTAGTCTTCTAAGCCTCTTAGGAAGGTAATATCACACACGCGCAATATTTGCAGCGTTTCTGTCAGATTTCGTGACATTAATCATTGTTATAAAATTCGTACGACATGACAGGTACGTCTACGGTAACGGTACCTACACGGAAAGTTGAATTTGCCTTTCTGATTATGATTACAGATAATTTATGATTTGTAAGTAGGAAGCAAAATTTAATCAATGCAAATTATTGGCTTTAAATACGCTGCGTTACAGATAGTTGCGTTATTAAGGGCAAAATCGCGTTATGAATAGGAATACTTAGTTAATTTATTCGCATATTGTTCCGAAACGTTAATTCATCAATGATTTACAAATTCAAAGAGCTTCATTTGTAAAGCTGACGGGATGGTCAATTGCAAAATCTTCTCTTGGGTTATGAATACAAAAGCTGGCATTAGTACCCGGCTACCTGGGACGCATTCTTAGAACATGCGACAAAAAACCCAGCTTCCCTGTTGGTTCTAAAAGTTCCCACAATGACTTAAGAGAGGGGTGTATTTCTCAAGTGTGGTTTTTGTACCCTCACCCATTAGTCGAGTGCGATAATAAAACTGTAACGCAACTGACGTTTTGACTGAACAAAAAATATCGAGGTGGTGGTTCTCATAAAAGAATACGCGTTGCAAAAATGCTGTAGTTGCAGTTGTAAACGGATATCCTTACATTACCAGTACACTCGGTACACTGTTACACTAAAGCCGCTTGGATTCTCAACCCTCCGTTCGAAAAGATATTATTTTTCGTAATTTATTCAGGCATAAAGCATTAGGTACAAAGCCGTTAGATTTAAGCTGGGGCTCAGATTACGCGACGAAGACTTGCTTAATACGGACCGACTGCAGTCATTCAATAGCCTGCAAAACAACACCGAGGAAAGGCACTATCGGGGACGAAAGGTGACACCGAAGCCTGTGGCATTAGATCTATAGGTGACTAGGTATTGCATGGAAATATTATTCAGTACGTTGTGCACTGGGGCTTATTACTGCTGACATTCCCAGGCGTGGTTTGCATTCATACATCAGTTTCGTGAGCTTGCAATTTGATATTGGACAGTAACAGTCGATTCTGTCAAATTCTTAGGTTACATTAATATTTCACGACGTCCAAATAGCCACTACTTACCGAATAAAATCAAAAATGGAACAGAATTTGTATAAAATTATCTGCCAAGTAAGTTAATAGCAACTTAATCGTAGGTGGTGAAACAGACCCTTAGTCTTATATTTTTAAATCTAGTCTTTTATATGAGCGTATTCACCAAAAACACTCCCAAGTTTCTCCATTCATTATGTCGAAACTTGGAGCGCCTGAACGAAGTATTACAAAAGAGTATCCCAGGATGATGTCATAAGCACTATCGAGTCCCGATAGTACCTACTTTAGTCGAGTATGTGTGCCTCTGTTTGGCCTGCCGGTTTATGATGTCTTGTTAAGCACGTAGGACCCGTATGTGATAACAAGATGGTATATTATGATAGACAGCTCAGACGTCCAGACTGACCTAACATCATTACTTGAGAGAGACGAGGAATGAATATTTATCAACATAATACAGTTTTAGATAGACTTAAATATCTGGGAGAATCTGGGGCACCAAAATTTATCAAACTTTCACTGTCAAGAGTATAATGCCTGTCTGGCATTGATGAAACCATTTTGTCGGATGACGTATGAAGAGTTGGCAGTAGTCTTGGTTCATATTAGAGTAATTGCCCAGAATTCATATTAGCTCAGTTTGAAATGTGGTGTGAGTACTAATCTAACGATCTAGCTGCTTAATAGCCAGTCAGGTTATCGACTATGGTTATTTCGAGATTAGATCGTGTCCGGTATAGAAAGCTAAATAAACACTGTTGCAAGGGAAATATCGCGTTCAATTTGTTTATTCAAGTGAGATTTTAATTACTTTCTTTTATTATTTATTAAATGTAGGTTGTACTGAAATGATGAAGCACCGACCGTTACTTTTACAACGAGCATTAGATTAAAGATTAACTGAACTGATGGTTAAAGAAAGTAGAGTAAGCTTATCTTTTTCTTCGATTAAAACGTTACGGCAAGTCGGAACTATTTATTTCGTTTAGTTTGTACAGTTCCGTAGCTATTTCAACTTGGATAACATCCTTAATACAATTATCTGCTGGACCTTAAAGCACTTAAGGAACAAATTGCCCTCTGGATCTAATAAGATTTATATGTGATCAGATGCAGTGGACGGAACGCATAAGTCCATCTGATCGTTTAACTAGAGGAATATCTCCTTATCTGAGATGCGGGCAACGGAAACATTCTCTATAATTTCCTCCTATTCAATATAAGAGATCAGTGATTTATGTGGACACTGTCACGGCCCTTCGTTATTTCACAGTTAAGAATCAAAATGGAATTATGTCGATCCCTATTGGATGATTTTGAGAATAAACCGTATTAAAATTTGATACCGATCGCATACCAACAGTAAGGAGTTAACGACTTAATAACTAGTCGAGGCCACCTTGAAATAGTTTTAAGTATAACAAATCAATTTGGTTATTCACGAGTCTCAGGATACGTTTTCTATGAAACTGGTTCCTAAAATATGTTATAAATAAGGTTTGGTATTGAGTAACAGGGTTCGTTTAGCTAAAATCAGTATCCATGCGGTTGAATGGATGTTCCTCACGCAGTAGATAAATCAAGCATGGGAAAAACCGACGCCATACTGCCACGGCTCTCTTTGTTTTCCAGACACCATGACATTTGATCGCTTGCAAATGCAAAATAGACTTTGTATGGCTGAATGTCGAAGGCAAATCATGATGATCTTTGCTCACTTCGCATTTCCAACAACTTTAGAATACTATGTTTAGTTTAACGCCAATCTAGTACTATTACGTATTATTTAAAAGACTATTGTTTACCTATATTGGAAGGCTTATCTCAGTAATTTCGCCACTGCCTAATTAATTCTTGCGACACGACTTCGTTTCCTAGTTACAAAGAAAACTGATAAGAACTTTATCGGCCAACGAACTCGGTAACAATTGCACAAACATAGAGTTACAGTGACCATTGTGTACCTGACTTATGTAACGTTAGTACTATTCATAGATGTATCAATTCGAGTATTACATTCGTGTTTACAGAGTATTGTTGGACATTTACAGCTTGATTAGGAAGCATTGTCTGTGACTCTGTGGCTATTATTCAGGACATTACAAGTCAAGGGTCTGAAACCGCAGGTTTGATGACGTTGCTGCCCGTTCCAACCTAGTATACTTCATACATAATAGATAGTTACAGGTACCTAGCTAGAGCAGCTAGCCTCTATTGGTCATCGCTATTAAAGGCGACAGATTGAATCAAGAGCAGCAGAGATGTTCAGGGAAAATGGATGCCGTGACTCGTGTTCTCCCTCTTAACTAAGTTATGAAAATTACTTCGTAATAACACATTAGTCATCTTCGAAACGTAGAAAGTTTATGCTGTAATTGTGATTATACCCTTCACTTTACATGTTATACCGATAGCATCTGTGCAACCGGCCAGGCTGTGCGGCTAATAAATTATGAAACACGTCGTGTAACTGCACTAGCTTACAATATGTACTCAGTATTAACTAGCAAGAATTACAAGAGAATCTAAGAACGAAAATGTTGTTGAAAATATATTTACCTTAGTTAAATAATTTCTAGTCGCCTCTGGGGATAGCAATTATGATCATTTACACCGTCTAAGTCTGCCATTGACTAATGCAAAAGAATAGCTAGAGATCTGAATTAAATATGTTAGACTAATTCTGAAGAGCCTCATTATACAGACGAATATGGGCAATTTTAATACATAAGTGTCTCGATACTAAATAAGGAAAGCGTGTAGACTGGTGACACTGCAGTATTGAACGCTGCCAAATGGGTTTTTTATACGAAAGTGTGAGCCGAATACGGGGTGTATTTAAAGTCAAGGGATTCTTTACAGTACAAATAAACGAGACCATAAAAGGGCAGACCTCCACGAGATGACACTCAAACAACACTTAGCGCTTATCGTCCAGGTGAAAGGTTGTCCAATGAATTGCAGTGTTTACCCTCGCCACAATACCAACTAAGTCAACGGCTATTTTTGTTTGTCTCCATTCCTTGTTGTTTATCTTGCTTTGTTTTCCGTAACAGATGCATTTAAAGAGATTTTCGTGTCGCTGTTGACTGTCTGTGACAGAGTCGTGGTTACACAAAATTAATGTCCCCATTTAGGTACGTGTAATACGATTTGCTTTGTATGGAATTTAACGTTTCGTGTTATCGGTTAGAATATTAATCAATGTAACAGAAATCACGATAAAGGGTGTACCTATTTTCGGCAGTGTTCCAATGTTCAATAGTAATTAAAGGTCGATATTATCTTTTCAGTCGATCGGAAATAGGAGCGTATATCATGAATAGTTGGATGATGTTATAAATAAAAGAACAAGGAATTCCTTCGTTCAAGTGTTAAATACTTTAGCGGTCAGAATCATCAAGCGGCGGGCAAGCATTGGATGGGTTGGAAATTATCTCGAGACGTTTTTATGGTTCGCATTGGAATCTGGGAGTTTTTTTCCCATCGCGGGTCCGTTGGAACTTGGAATGCTCAAACAGGTTTTTAGATAGCGTTCAGAGTAATGCATCAACGTGGTACGTTTTTGTAATGGCGGCATATTCAAGAAGGACAAGGTAATGAGGTTTCGGAACGGTCCTTTCAATGAGCTTAATTTACAAATGCTTGCCTGGACGTCTTTTTACTCAGGTGGTGCTATGTGGTGGACGCTAGAGTAGCTTACATACCGCTCGTTTATGAGGTAACTACCTAATGTACCCACTTTTAAGAGGTATTTCAGCTGTGAAATATACCTTCATAAGATGTTATGACCACAATATGCTTAAAAGCCGGTATGATACGAGCACCAAGGACGCTTGCATCAAACAAAGTGTAGTAGTGGCTTTAAAAGGATTATTTTCCTTATAGGTAGGCCAGTCCTAAGAATATCTAATAGAGATAGGACCTCCTTGTATGTTTTTAATTGGTAATACCTAAATATAGGTAGCTACTGTAGCCAGGTAGAACTGTTTACGTACCTTATTCTGGTTAGTTGATACCTAGGCATTTAACCTTTGTATTGGACAACTGACTACTTTGGTAGGTTTGCTTACATGGGTCCAGGTTACCTACACATATTTTATAAGCACTTATTGGTTAATAATATCGATATGTAACAGGTACTTAACTCTTTACCTAGTCTTTGTAAAGACCTCGTTCTATTTTGTTTGAGGCAAATAATTTTTAATAACACACATAACATCACGCCTTATTTCCCCGAAGTGTTGGGCAGATGTGTATGTATCAATCTGCCTAGCCTTTTCTCAACTATGTTGGGGTCGGCTTCCAGTTTCACAGGCTGCAGATGAATACCAGTATTTTACATGGAGCGACTGCGAATCTGACCTCCACAACCCAGTAACTGGATAATACGATATCCCTTGGTAAGACTGCTTGTCAGACTTTCGGGCTTCTGACTACCCGTAAGGACTGTCAAAGATTCAAATATGACAGCCACGACCAACGGCTTTCCGAAGCACGGAGGAATCTCTATTGTAAAGATGGTCACCCTTCCACGGACCATCCCCGGCAAGCGTAGCTTAACCTGATGGATCGACCCGTGCGGCTGTTATTACGTAGCCGCGAGCTAAGCAGAGCAGCTCAGTTTATTAGCAGAGGTGTAGGTATAATTATTTTGAGTTAAGGCTTTTAAAGACCAGCGCGTTTTGTCGCGCGACGCGACACAAACGATACAATTTCTAAGAGAACTTCACGTTACAACAATAACCGGTGTCGCGTCGCGCGACAAGTCGCGCTGGTCTGCACAAAGCTTTGTGTTTAGTTATTAGATTTTGATTGAATACAGATTAATTATTTAATTGGGCTAATTTCATTCAATAACATGAATGAACTTAGCAGTACCCTAATTACGTAATCAGAATCTGAATCGGTTTGAAAGTTATCACATCTAATTTAATTAAACAATCTTTGTGCCTACTTCGTTAAATATGTCAACAAACAAAATACGTAGGTACCTATATACTTATCTAACCCCCGAAGGGCTAGGCAGAAGTGTAGGTACCTACAGTACACCCACATTTCGCCAGTTATGTAAAGTTATGTTTAAGTCCCATGTAATAGGGGGCGACACTATTGCTAAGCCTACTTATCAAGTGAAAAATGGAGAAATTTTAACCATCAGTGACCTGATTTTCCAAAGTCAACAGACCGTTATGGCTTAACCTTTTAATGTTAATTGCTATGCGATTATACCTTTAGTACTCAGAATAGTTACCTAGAAAGTAGGTATCGCTGCCCGATGCATATTAATTAGCAATTAGGTAGGTGTCTTGGAGATATCTAATGATGAACGTAAGCGCCAGTTCCGCCCCAGGGTTTCGCATGAACTTCTTAGACGGAAAAACATTTTACCGGGATGCGAATAACTAGGTAAAACTAGCAATAAGGGCCTATTTCACTTTGTCCGAATAGCTACTACTTACCGAATAAATTAAAAAATGGAACAGAATTTGTATGAAATGATCTGCCAAGTTAGGAACATAATCGTAGGTGGTGAAACAGGCCCTAAGTGTTGTTATAAAGAAATAGCTACTTAAAAGGTGTACTCACGGACTGGCACTTTCTTCGGATCATATTGTTCAACGAGTTCGTTTATTTTGATGATCTTCGTCTGCGCTACTTTTGATCGCTCAGTTATATCTTGGAGTTGCGCGGTCAGTTCGCTGAAGATATCTTCCGCCAGCAGCACCAACGAGGCGAGCTGTCTCAGCGCGTTGCTCAGGGTGCAGTTGGTGACCGCCTGGAGCTCTTCATCAGACACCCTCGGCTTGCCATCGTCGTCTCGTAAACTTGTACGCGATAAAAACTTAGGTTCCACTGCACGCTGCACGAAAGGCATCTCGATAGAAGTCCCAAAACACCTTGAACCACTTACTCACCCATCCCCGCGCCACGAATTAAACGTAATTCCGACATCCATTCAACACACCAACACAAAAAACGTCAGGTAACCGCCACTTTGAATTAACCGACATCCTGACCAGTGAACTTTCACTTATTAGCGGTTTTTAACAGTACCGTGCAGTTTTTGCTACGCTCTAGTTATTTTAAATAAGTTTTAGTTCATAGATTCAAGTTTTAAAAGTTTGACAAAACTTCATGTTGACGAAAGCCCGCCATAACAAATGCCGCGCGACACACAACAATCCACACCTGCTGCCATTGGCCGAATGAAATGAATGAAGCGGTCGGTGTTGCCATAGCTGACATTATACTATCCCATTATTTTTATTCATATTGCATTAACAGGATAATAATAAAAAAATCTAATATAACTGTAATACTTTCAATTTAAATTTCAAAACCAATACAATATATTACTTTTGTACTCTATATATAGTTTGTCTAGTTTGGTTCAAATTCAAAGTATTTTATTTCACTTACCTACATGGGCACAAAACATCAGACTAGGTGCACGGTTCCAATTGGTTGTTTCCTATTCAAAAGAACAGGCAAAAAACTCCACGGTTACTGTTTTAAAAATTGGCTATTACAATGTTTTGAAATTACACTGTTTTTAGGTATGGGTGGACAATGTAGTTCTGTCAACAAGTACCAGGTATTTAGCAAAATAGAAAATGGTTAACAAATTGAAGGGTCTGAGATACAAAGCCTGCAACGTTCTCACATTCATAAAATAGAAAAGGATCTATATAAAAGAAAAGAAAATAATAATAATAATAAATGAAGAAAAACCTATTTTAAACCAAACCAAACAGTTGTAATGAAAAGCATGTGCTTTTCATTCCAACTGTAACAAATCTGAATGGATATCATGTTCACAAAAGCCACTAATGAAGAGTTGACACAATTGTTTATTATATTAATGTCAAATCATTGTAAGATGTCAAAGAAGGAAAGAGTCATGAGGGTGTAAAGTTCACTCATCCTCTATAAAAAAGGGAGGATCTTCCAACCAAACGGGTGTTGTGTGTGGTGGGCAACTGCCCGACGATTGATGTCTGGAGCTCGTATACTAGTCGCGCTGTAAACTCTACTTACGCGATGCAGGATTTGTGTGAGAGTCTTTGATGCGTAGTTTACATATGGCGTTGTAGATGCCGCCACAGAAGTATGTAAAATAAGTAACGTAATAGACATTTACACAATTATGTCGTTAATGAGTTACCAGGGAAGCCAAATGTGCAGAAGGAATTATGTCCCAACATTCTTAATTTCATCAGCCTTAATTTTGTAATACTTTGCTTTTCTTTTAAGGATACGTTTGATGTGGGCTTTAAACTTTCCATCACTAAGTTCTGTAATCGACTTTAGCAACTTGTAATTAAACTGTATAGGTATTATTTATCAGAAATTACTTGATTGTTTTAATTATGTAATCAATTTGGGTATCGATCACAATTTGTTTCGAAGGGACTCGGGAAGACCCGTTTTATAGATTGGAACTGCCATTGCTGCTTGGTTTTATAAACGATATTTCTTTCTTCTTCTTCTTTCTTTCCTCTTAACCTATCCTACATAAGTACCATTTGATAATTATGCGAGAAGAGTACAAGAAAACTTACAAAAAGTTTAAAAGAAGGCTTTGCTCAAATAGTACCGTTATATCTTCACTTTTACCTTCGAACAATGTAAATATTTATGGTAAGTTATAGCAACACTGCCTAAGTAAAATGAAAGCCGCGCCATCTAGCTTAAAAAATAAGAACTATTTAAATGGTTGACGTACCCTTGTTGAACGCAGTACAAATTGTTAAGTAGATGGCGGTATTGTAGATAATAAGGTTAGTTTGCTAGCAACGTCATAGATGGCGCTTCTATGCGAATAGGTAAAACACAACAGCGACACGTGTGCGCGATGGGTAGAGCAGACATGAAAGTCAAAACTATGTTATAAAGGAAGGTAAGGCCGAGAGTAGTTGTAGACGGATCGGGGGATGCTTATTGTTAGTTCTGTTGGGCGGTAGGTGGATTAAAAAGTCAATTTATTTAAACTTGTTTGCTGAACAGGGATTTCAATGAAAGTCCAATTAGCACAAAAAATAATGTATTTTATATAACAAAGCATTATAGCGTGACATTCCGAATACACGTCTACATAAATCTACTTAACGTAGGTAATGCCTGGCATTCATTATCATAGATATTATAATAGTAACATACAAAGGTAGCTTTAATTTCAAATTAAATACGACTGCTACGTAAGAAAACGATATCTAAAGATATTTGTCATAACGAAGAGTGAAAACTATATTTTTCTATTAAAATATAACATTGTTAAAGCCACCATACGTACCAATAAATACATCGGTTTATGGAATTTATTTAAAATCTGAGTACCTAATCAGTTTTTCACTAAATATGTCAATAAACATAACAGAATAATACATTATCTAATAATTAAACTAGATTTTCCCAAAACTGATACCTATATTATATATATATATGTATAATATAATTAGTTTACATAATAAATACTTATTTTATTCAACCATTTGGAATTTTATTGCAAATTAGTGTAAGTAGAGCGACATTTAACTTATTTTATGATTAGATATTTGAAACTTTCTTTCGCTCAGACAAACTTTTGGTGCTTATGTACCTAAGGTGTGGTACATATTTGTTAGGGTCGGCATAATTCGGCATAGCCGGGCGGCGAAATCGAATATGTAATATATGTTCGGGAAAAAGCCTCTCGGCTTAGCTCGTACTGTGGCAACAAGCCGACCCGAACATGATTCAACGAGGGTAGCATGTGGAAATCCAACAGGGTTTGCCGATCAGCACAAACCGAAAGAAAGACGAAAAATGTGAACCTAGTAATTGCTTCGGGCCGGCTTTGTTGTTCAACAAATACTTGCGAATCGAATGAGCCGATCCAGATAAGTGAGTTACACCCTGAGGCCGGCTACATACATACATATGGAATTCCGTTCCGAAATATCGATTCGGAATAACAAAGGCAGAAAATCCATAGAAAAGGCCGACCACATACAGACGGAATTCTGTTTTGGAATTTAGAATCGGAGAAAATTTGAACGGAGTAGGTACTACTGTACCTACGTGTGCGATAGCGATAAGATCCTTGATTTTATATGGATTTGCTGCCTTCGAAATCGATATTTTGAAACGAAATTCCGAAAGTATGAAAAAAAAACCTATGTATTAGGTAAGTACCCATGCATTGTCTGAGTTTCGTTTCTGTTCTAAACAGATTTTCTTGCTTTCTTAGGTAGCATATTTAGGTAATATTGCAAAGACTTTTATTTTGTTTGGACATCGTAGATCAAAGTTTTGGTGCAAAACATCTCGCCTGTAATCCCAAAGGCATAGGCAGTGGTGTACTTACCTATAGTGCACCCACATTTCCCCAGTTATATGCTGTTGTAATGTGTTGTGTTTTTAGGTCTCCGGATTCGTACAAATTAATTCTGACGAGTCACCAATAAGCCGTTTTATGAAGTGCAATACGTACCAATTTTTTCATAAAGTTTAGTATTTAAATGACAGATTAACAGATACTTTTGGAATGCACGTAGTAGGTTTGTGCTGTTACAGCTATCGATCTTATTACCTAAATATTATTTTTATAATTATTACAGTAACATTTAACTATCCACCCTAACTCAATGGCAGTATATTTTATTACTTTAGTAACATTTTATAGGTACATACAGTCGCACCGTGTAAATGGCATGTGATTAAAGGCTCCTGCAGACAAGGTAGAACAATTTTCTTGACGTTTTCATTGCATAGAAACTGTTCCACCAGAGACTGCGAGAACCTTAATTCTTTATTTAGGGTTAGTACATTTACATAATTATTAGTTAGAAGAGTATGAGATTATTATAGGAATGTTTAAAAACATAACTTCTAAAAACGATTCTACATGATTTGATTTTTCAGTGACGGCACTTTTTCGGGTTGACAGATGTCATTCGTTCTCTTTTTAGACCTTAGTAATCTTAGAGCACTATCTCACTCTAACTTGATGTTTTAACGTGCCATCACGAGATAAATAATGTCCCAACTAAATATACGTCTTTGGAGAAAGTTAAGGGACTCAACAAACCGATTGTAGCTCTAAAACTAGAAATATGTTTTGCTTCTCGTTTTTAATATAAATAACTATGTATTTTCTAGTCTAACATTTTGACCTCACTATTTGCTTTCATATTTTTAATAAATAGTACAACATACAAAGCTTACAAATAACTAATGTGCCTATTTGGCTTTTAATATTAAAGTTCGTCTATTCGACACTGAGTATTTCATATTACTTATGATAATTTGTAGTGATTTTTATTATGTATGTATTGTATATCTAGCTTCTGCCAGCGACTTCGTCCGTGAGCCTATAATTTACTTCAAGAATTGGGCTATTCAATGCAAAAAGATTTTTTCAAATCCTACTGGTAGTTCCAGAGATTACCCCCTACATACAAACAAACAAATTTTTACCTCTTTATTATATAATTATAGAAGTATAGATAGACAGAAGATAGTCAAAATAAAAACTAGCTTATATAGTGAATAAATGTGATTAATCTAATAATCGAGACATTAAATAATTATTAAGACTGCGCTGCACGTGAGTAATCTTGCGCAGAAACCATACTTCTTCTAATGGAAAAATCCGCTCTTTTACAAAGACGACAGTAAACCGGTAACTAAACAGTTTCTTTGTGTGACATATTCATAATCAAATACCTAACCTAATAACGGGTTCACACGGTTCAATTTTAGTTGATCAACTGCTAAGTCTATTACGATTTGAACCATCTGAATAGTGTTTCAATCAAATTGAATTTCAAATTCAAAGTATTTTTTGTTGAACAATAAAAGTTGTTCAACTAAAATCGAACCGTGTGAACCCGGTAGGTACAAATAAACTGACATATTCTGAACTTTGAAGAAAACACAACTATTATAGGATAGTCCGCACGTAACTTAATCTGTGACGTAGCTTGGCAAGAATCGTAGATGCGCAGAATTCGTTTTCGCTTGTTTTTCAATTCTCAATTCTTTATTGCGTACCATAATGTACCTACTTATATGGTTGGTAGGGAAATAATTACATTAGTCACAATTATGGACCCTGTCGGGCTCAGCATATCACTTTAGGAGAGAGGAGGACGAGCACTGAGTGTTTAATGTTATAAATTTTATTATTAGTTAAGTAGTTAGTAAGTTATACTGATTTAATTATACAGAAATGAATTTAAGAATTACAATTATTGTTTAATAAATTATACATTTATTTATTTATTCCAATTGTAAAAACCATTTATTTTTTTAAATTATTCTTTTACAATTAATTAGGTACTTTGTCTTAACAGTAACAGACATGCTCAAAAATAAATTTTGGCAAAAACCATAGAATAATGACTTGCAAAAGTGTAAATTTTTTGTTGCACTAAGTGTACCTACATGCGCAATCTTACTCCCCCAATACGCCAAAACCTTGCCAAGTTAAGTACGTGTCATCGACTGTACCTATTTTAGTTAGGTACGAGTATGTAGTAAAAAGGAGTGTCTCAGAGGATCACGTAGCATATTTTGTAGTTCGTAGCACGTAGTTTCGTAGGCTCTGCCTTTCATTCAATTCTTCATGGTAAAAATACGTGATGTAATTTTTTTTAAATAATATTATGTGTCAATTTTTTAACGATGTCTTATTATTTTATAGCAACATTAACCTAATACATATGACGTAATTTTTTGGCATTTGTCTCCAATTATTACATTATATCCTAATTTACACATTTAGTTCATAACTTACAAGCGACACATTTTAAACAATTACAATGCTATGCGTATAAAACATAGTTAACATTAAATAACATGACTTTTCACACTAATCAATTTGTCTATTCCATCTTTTGCCCAAATTCACAAACGCACTAAAATATGCTAAAATTGTACTTTTAATATAAATAATAATTAAATCCAAATACATATTATATTAGATAGATAAGTACTACAATTGAAAAATCTCAAACGAACATGTCCTCCTAGCTAAAACTCATCAATATTTTCACTTCACTTATAGAAGAAATACAGTTGATTATATGATATGTGTACATGATACATTTGTGATATTAAATACAGATAAGAGTTTCAGATTAGTATATAGGTAAGTAGCTTATTTAGACAATTAGGTAGGTATATATTCTATTAGGTAAATCCCTTGAGATGCCCGATGGAAAAAGAATAAAGGCTCCCGAATACGGGCGCAACGCCGCCGACGCGATGGCCCGACCGGGACGTGACTCTGGTTGAACAATTTCTATGAAAACTCTACAGGTGTCACGTCACGCCTTTCTGCGGAAGCCTTAAGTCGAAGAGCGATCGTGGACGTCACGTCACGGCATCCAATAAGAAAGGGAAGTAAAATTTATGGAAATATATAAACACGCTTTTAAATTTCCGTCCACGATACGTTATAACGTGCACGTATTGCCATACATTTTATAGACGTGAACGTTCACGAAAATATCGTCACTTTAGAAATTATAAAAGCGCAGATTGCGTTCAAAATATCATAAAAATCGTGGCGATATTTTGTTAACTATCGCAGAGAGGAAAACTCCTATTAATATATTTCAGCAAATACCTTACCAATGTTACAATGTTGAACACATACAATGGCATTACTACATAATGTACATTCAAGAACACCCATAGATACATTTATAATTAATATTTGTTATCCTACTTTTGAATACATATGATTTAGTTAAGATAACATGAAAGAGTTTTAAACAATCGCAATGGCACGGAATAAGTGTGATATGCATAAGAAATTGTTTGGTTTACATATTTTAGGCAGGTAATTTTAAAACGTCACAAAAAACCTGTACTATGTACAAAATTTTTGACCGATTAATCTCATTCAAAATACAGATGTTTGTAATCGAGATCTTTAATAGAATATGATATGATTAGATAAGTACATGAATCTACAATGTGGAGACTACAATACAACATTAAATGAAAATACTGGCACTACTAATGCATAAGAGTTATATTTTGGAACTGTCAAATAAATCCTAGCATCGAAATAAAAAAATGAGTTTTTCAAACAAATTAAATGTAGTGTATGCGATCCACCCTAAGCCTATAAATTCCGTTTATTCAACTAGGCCTAGGGTGGATTCTCAGGCATACGTTTCCGAATATCGACCTTAGGGTGGATTAACGGAATAACCCGAGCCGACTATGGATTTAGCCGAGCTATATTGACTAAACTATTGAATATATTCAATTGAATTTTTGTATACAGAATGGGAACGTCATTAGGGACACGCCGTTTAATTTTTTGTTGTATTGTCGTCTTCACCTTGTATAAAGTGAGTAAGATTAGATATGCGTACAGTTACAAAGAATGATTATGTCCACAGAAGCTCTTCATTGATACAGCGACAAGATATGTATACTACTTTTGATTATGTAGAAGTACAAGCAGAAATAAATAAAGTTATTGAAGTACAAAGTCTAGTAATATTTGAATTCGGCAATGGTACAGTCAGCCTTAGATAAATATTTGACAGAAAGGTCACACTAGAAATAACGATGCACAAAATTCCAGCTTCCAACTGTATAAAGAGGATTACAGATTTCAATAAAGAAATATATGCTCATTTACAACTGAAGGACACATAAGGACGAGTACAGACACACTAAAATCTAAACTTACACTAAATAAAGAGTCCAATGAACCAAGTGGCGCAAATTAAACGAGTACTCGTCACACTAGTCGCCGCCAATTCCACCAACACACCCTATCCTCGATCTACCATCTTTGAATCCACGAAGATACGGAGCCAAGTCCGTTTAACACTTTACAAAATTGTATAAACCGCCAATCAAAGGAATGTATGGAATTATAAAAATTCTATTTGGAACGAGCTTCAAGTAAAAAAAAAATTGACGATTTACACTCAAATTCAAGATGGCAGACATAAGATCATCATTTCACTCCAACTGTTGCTCACCCTTGGCGAAACTAGCGACGAAACGACCTCTGTCGGTCGGTGAATGAGTGCCTCATTTATTTGCGCACCCCGCGCTATGGGTCCACCTCATGGCACACCTCCATGTAGTCGGGGTCGTGCATGATGTCCTTGATCATGTCTTTGAGCATTGTGTAGCGGGGGAAAATCGGGTAGACCTTGGAACTCACGTAGTCCGACTGAAAACAGAAAAAAATGGTTGTAAAGTAACAGATGAAAATGAACCGACAGTAAAAGTCGATTTACCGCAGATGGCAAATATGTTTTCATCACCACTGCTCTCAAAGAAGTGAAGGAAAACAACGTGAGGAAACCAGCATGTCCAAAAATTCGAAGACATTTGTGACATCTCCAAACCCGCCCTGGGCCCGCGTGGTGGACGGCTTACTCCCCTCTTACCGAGAGGAGGCCTGTGTTTCAGACTCCCAGTCCCATTACTGGGAAAATTATAGGCTAATTGTAGTGCGTAGTAGACGAAAATCTTAGTAGAACGGTGGATTCTACTAAGATTTTCTGTGTGTGTGTGTGGATAAGGTTCATAACTCATTTGTTGGGCTTGGTATAACCTTTTATAACAAGCTACCCACTTCTCTGCTAGATTTGCCTTTTAATGCGTTTAAATCTAAAGTAAAATCCAACCTTTGTTCAAAGGCATACTATTCTATCAATGACTACTTAATAGTTGGTCGCTGTGATTAACTCAAGACAATGTTTATGTTCTTTCTCCAGAATTAGCTTACCTACTGACAGGTTATATGAGTTTATAGAATGTTTAATTTATTTGACTTTAATAAACAATTTATTTTATTTTTATTTATTGTTGACATGATCTACTCATTACAATGTTTTCGTATGAGTTGTATTGCAATATGTGATTAGCTAGCGACCTCGACAGTAGATTATATATTATTCTTGCCTAACTGTTGATCTATTTTTGTTGATTTATTTTTACTTCAATGGTCCTAGTTTATCATATCTAATTATGTGACTTCGAGTTACAGTTTTATTAGCTATATGTAAGCGGGCACGCCCTTTATGCCTGGAGGCTTTATAATTCGGGTATTAAGTTCTGTTTACCATTTTAGTTTTTATTTTTGCTTGAGTTTAGATTTCGATTTTTTTTTTTTTTTTTTTTTGTTGGTACATTGGCGCGTGCTAGCTGTCATTATGGCATATATTTTTTTGAATGTTTTGTGTTGAGTAATGTAAATTATTTGCATACTATTGTATAGAATCAAGTTTTTTTTCTAACTGAACAGACAGCTGTGCTGCTGGGGAGTTTGTTGCGCCACTTCTTCTCTCCAGCAAAAGCACTAGGAAGTGGTGAAGGGCGGGCGTTTTTGGGGGACTGTCTTATGTAATTTTGACGTTCGAAAAGTGCTGATTCTCAGCCTAATTTGAATAAATGACTTTTGAATTTTGAATTTTGAATTCTGTCAATAATCAGGATGTATAACGCCAGCCACCAGGCAGAAACGGACAGCTTCGGTTAGGCAAAAATTAGAACGCGGATTCAATCGAGAGGAGGCCTGCGGCCCAGCAGTGGATACATCATAGGCTGAGTATGCTTATGCTGTGCTAAGAAACTTGGTATTTACTAGAATGTACAGTTTGAATAGCAGCAAAACCGTCTAAAACGGTGATATTTATAAATGATAAATAAGTTTCTATATGTACAGTACCTTTAACTCCCTTATTAAGTTCCGTAGACCAGTATATTTCTTCAGCAGACGATATAAATCATTTGTCATCTGGGTGTTCTCCGTTTCAATCTGAATTGTTGTCATATCTGAAAATGTAATATGATAAATAAATGTGAAAAACATTACCAACATAATAATTCTCTTTTAGAGTTATTCCAATCCTCTCTAAGCCGCACGATGGTCCTACCTACATCCCTATTTACAAGTACTACGAGTATATCCATAGAATACATGAATGCGTATTTGGCCCTAAGTGTATTTGGGTGTAAGCCCGTTTTATTGTTTGTGCTTAATTCGAGCCTAGGTCAGGGATTGCGAGCGCTCACGACGTTTAATTTGGTTTCGAGATACCCCGTCACCAATTTACTTTACAACGAAAATGATGATCCGTAAATATTAATTTAAATAAACTCGGAACGCCAAAGAGAATTTTATCAACAAGACAAGTATCGTTATGCGTTCTAACGCATAAAAAAAGGGTATTTTTTTTGTTTTTTTTTTATTTTAATGTTTTCATCTTGTTCAAATTTCAAATGTTATGGACTAGTAGTAGTATAAGTTGCTTCTAACGCTAATTCGAAGGCAATTTACATCACACACAGATAACGTGCATGAGTGTCATGCCAAGTAGATACGGCCCGAATTGCCACTATTTTGCACAACCAATTAATAGCAATCATGTCATATCAGCCATTATTGTCAGCAATCAAAGTGACTTTGAACATTCATTCCAAATACGGTTTCAAATGTAACTTTAGAACAAAAATTTTTGCCGTGGTTTCAAACTAATGATGGCAAGCACTAGCAAAAGGCTGGAAAATCCAGCGAAATGTGGACCGACAAGTTGGCAAGCTGCCAATAGTCTTAGAATTTAGGAGCGCGCTTTGGTTTATTTTCCTAATTTAAACGTTTGGTTGAGCTCGCTCAAAGTTAAACCGACACCATGTCGTTATTTGAGTATGTGATCATCATGAAACTCGTGTTTAATAGAAGCGAGAAGATGTTCTTGATTGCATCGTCTAAATTGCAATGGGTTTTTCTATGAGTATAAGCCCTCATACGCACTAGCGGTTAACCGCGCGGCTGAGCACCTCGGTTGATTGCGTACAACCATAAGCGGTTGCATATTTAAAAATGAAAAAGCGGCTAGCCACCCGGTTAGCCGCCCCCGCGGTTAACCGCTAGTGCGTATGAGGGCTGAGTGACTAAACGCACGACATCGCGGCAGGCGAGACGAACATGGCGGGATGAGCTTGACTCTTACTGAAAGGACTGGCGACACTACCAAATTACCAATAGACAAAATTGTGTGGAAAAGCGAGAGCGAGGCCCTGCAGTAGGACAATACAGGCTAGTTAGATTAGATTAGAGTATTAATTTCGAGTGGTCTGGAGCTTGGATACTAAGGTTTTCATGTAACATGTAGCTCTGGGTTTATATGTATGAGAGTAGTTGTTCTACCTTGGCTAAAAGTTATTTACATTGCGCCCCTTATTACATAGTCCTTAAACATAACTGGCGATGGGTGTGGTACTACAGCTACACCTCTGCCTAACCCTTCGGGGATTACAGGGGTGAAGTTATGTGTGTGTGTGTGTGTGTGTGTGTGAGATTACTTTCATCTAAAGTTTAAATAATGAAAACTCTCCATTACCGTTCAGTCTTTCTATCCTTTCCCTTTTATCAGCAGCTTCTTCAGCCAGTTTGGCGGAGGTCTTGACTCCTTCTCCAGACTTCTGCGTCTTCTCCATGATGGCACATGCGCGCAGCACGAACGCCGGCACTGTCTCGGCTTTCTCCTGCCGAGGGATCTCCACCAATGACCAGTACTGAGTCTCGAGTCGAATCACGTCCTGTAATATGAAAATTGGGACTTGATCAGAAACTAGTAATGGCTATGTCCAAAGAAGAAGAATATGAAAGTGTGTTGTAGGTAGTGAGGGTTTTAATTTTTGAATGCTTGAAAATGTTGACAGCATGAGTTCAAAATAAAGATAGCAAGAACCTAATGAAGCTGTTTTCAGACCAGCGCGATTTGTCGCTCGACGCAACACGAACAATACTTCCCGGTATAACAATAACCGGTGTCGCGTCGCGCGACAAATCACGCTGGTCTGAAAACAGCTTTACAATCTATATGTATACATGTTGTTATTCTCATGATTATTCTCATGATCAGGTATATATGTATTAATATTTTAACTAAATCTGGCAGTACAACCAAACATGAAAGAGATGTTGTTTCGAGAAAATAAAATAGGATTTTTTTTAAGTACAATTTTTTTTTAACTAATTGGTAGGTATTTAAAAAAAAAATATTTAACTATGAGCAAATGGGTTTGTTGGCCCAAATAAAAAAATATAAACACTGGAAGGCTACGCAAATAGGCTTACACTGAGGAAAAAGTTTTATAGGCGGCTTTAGTGAAACTCGGGTACGATACTACAAACTACGAACTAACCGACTATTATGATGAACAACTGAATTGAAAAGTGTTTTTCTTTGTCTTGAACATTGCTAGTTAGTTTGTTTTTGCATTGTCTGCAAATACTTGCCTCTGTACTAAAACGTTTTCTTGCTTTGAGCTACGGCGTGTTAATTTGATCTATTCCCATCCAATACCAAGAGGTAATACCATTTGGTATTAGTTTATTTCCGAATTTATTTTCTATTCCCAACGAGTACCACATTTTTTTAAATAAAAAATCTATTACTAACGAATACCAAAGCGTGACTTTTTGTACACTCAGCTACACAAAGTTCAAGAAGTTTTTGCCAAAAACATTGTTAAGTACATTAAAAGTTGATTATTTGTGATATTTTATAATTTTGTTAGATTTTTAGTACTTTAACTATTCGATTTTTTGCAAAATTTTTAGGTGATTTATTATTAAGATACGCAATTATATGTGATTTATATTCAAACCCTAATCTTGATTAAACATTACTTAAAATCACTCAAAGCATTTTAATTTTACTGAACCTGACTGTATCTGATTTCTTCAAACTTGTTATGGTATTGGTTTTATAATGTGGTACTCGTTGGGAATAGAAAATAAAAACGGAAATAAACTAATACCAAATGGTATTAGCTCTTGGTATTGGATGGGAATAGATCGTTAATTTCAAGTTGAAATCTTTGCGTTTTTCATTAGAAGCAGTTTTCATTTTGAGGTTATTAAATTTTTTGAGCTTTGTAGTGAGTAATGTAATTAAAGTGTAATATTGAAATAGTTTGCAAGCATGTTATAATAATGATTGAATTTTTATGTTAAATAGGCAACTTTGCCCAGTAGGGGACAACACGGAGGAAAAAAATTGGCATTGAGGGGATAATATTTATTATAGAATAAATATCAACCCCTCAGGGTTAATATTTATTTAAACTTTTTTTGTACTAAGTAGGTTATTCATTTTATGAGCTACATAATCATCACTAAAATTAAGTAAGTACTCAATATCCTGGCTTTTTGCATGCAATTTCGTTGCGAAGTTAATTCCAGTAACGACTTTCAGCAGACGGTGTGCCATGATATTTCAAAGTGGATAACTTTTCGCTGGGCCAGAGCCAATTCTACCGATAAAGATCATCTTCCCGCCTTGTAACGGCCCTGTTTAATGAACCCACTGTATGTTCAAGTGCAACTAGGGGATTTTTGGTTATGGTAGTCTGCGTAAGAGCTTATTTAAAGAAGTTGAATTTATTTAAACTTTTCGCACTCACTAAAGACAAAATCAGTTATTTCATGTATACACATAAAAGGCAATTTTGCACGTCACATGTACAAAAAAAAAAGTGATTCTAGTCGACCCTTCCAAGAGGTAGTTTCGTATAGAGAAGAATGGGCAAGAAACTCCACCGTCCGTTACACTGCATACATTAATTATATAAAAGCATTAATTAAACTAAATGTTTATGCTTTAGTCTATGTTTTTATATAATTACAATTTGAAATAAGTACAAAGGCGGACTTAATGCCTTAGGCATTCTCTACCAGTCAACCAAGGGTGGCGAAGAGATTAGATGGCAGGTGCTCTGTTTGAGAGGAACAAAGACTGTTTTTTTAAATATATCACACTGAATTATAAATAAAATAGGTACACAAATAAATAAATAGGTCAAAGTATTCTGTTATAAAGATGTGAATTTCAAGTCGAATATCTATGAAGGTTTTATAAATATTCTGTAAGAATTGTCAGCACTTTATTAATGACTTGTAAACAAGAACAAACTGTTATGTTTGGCGTACCTATAACTATACATATTAGACGTGTTCAGACGACAAGACGGATTGATTCTACACCACACTTAAGAAAAAAAAAACCTAAAGCCTAAAAAAACTAAGCGCCACGTGTAACGGTCCTTATGTAGCGTACTACCACAGCTACAGTATAAATATGATGTATAGACTGTGGTACTACATAGGGACCGTTACACGTGGCGCTTAGTTTTTCCCCACACCTTTAGAAAATAGATGAGCTTCTAAGAACAGTAATGTATAGGGTTGGCAACATTTCTTTGGCGAAATATAGTATTTTCAAAATAAGCTATAAAAATTTAGTACGTAAGTACCTATTTTATAGAAAAAGCAAAAAAATTACAAAGATATATTATTACAAAGATATATAATTACAGTATATTTGTTACTTATTTATTTATAATAAGAACTATATATTTTTTTCATCTTTGCATTTTTTTAAATTTTTGCGGCATTAGTTAGCACTTAAACTTGACGCATTTTCGTTATCGCTGCCACTTTCGATACCTAATTTATTTAGGACTCCAACTTCTCAAAATAAAGAACAACATCGAATTGATAATAATTACCAAAATCCCAAAACAAAATTATAACAGATAAAAAATTCGTTTGACGTTGTTAAAAGGCCCGTTAGGCTGCCTGTCCACTGGAGCGGAGAGGAGAAAAGAGGAGCGGAGATGTGCCAATATTAACCAATAGAATCTTGACTCCGCCCCTGAGTTTAGATCAGTGATCCTGAGTCAAGATTCTATTGGTTAATATTGGCGTATCTCCGCTCCTCTTTTCTCCTCTCCGCTCCAGTGGACAGGCAGCCTTACAAAGATAAAGCTTTTGACATTATTGACAAGTTTGGAACGCAATATCAGATGAATTCGGATACATCATACATGTAGTCAAAAGTTATTGTAAAGGCGCGTCATGTAAGATTTGTTTGCTAGATTTCGGTGTTGAAAATATAGTATTTGTGCGAACTATATATTTCTTCAACAGTATATAGTACGCAGACATGAAATATAGTACAATACTATATATTATAGTACGGTTGGCAACCCTAGTAATGTATGTTATTATTACTATGATGTACACCTATAACATAACATTTATTCTATTATCAAGGAACGTTACTGATCCCGGCATAGAAAGCCCTAGAGGACAATTATTTAAATATTTTGTTAGTACCTACATCAATAGAGACAATATTAGATGAAAAAAAGGCGGCCAAGTGCGAGTTGGTCTCTCACACAAAGGGTTCCGTACCACCGTACAATATTTAATACTACACATATGTTACATAATATGTAATATATTATAGCGGACATAGTAGTACATACTCTGTGAAAATGTCAAGTGTCTACCTATTACGGTTCAAAAGATACAGCCCTGTGACAGACGGACGGACAGCGGAGCCTTAGTAGGGCCCCGTTGGCAGCATTTGGGAATGGAACCCCAAAAACTAAAGACTAAATCATCTAGCAATCCATTGAGAAATAGAGCAAAAGTATAAAGACTGTTTGAAACACAGTACCCCGATGTTTATAAGATAGTCTTCTGGGAAATGAGGAGTTTTTTTTAACCCAAGATAGCCACATTATTATTGTCTAGAACTTTTCTTGGTTCTTTTGTACCAGCAGGGCTTAAGGGTAAGACGATTGTGCATCTATATTACTGGTAGATGCATTTTAAAATATAATATTACTGCTAGCAGGAAATTGCGAAGAGAATTTTATCGGAATTTTTAAGTCTAGCTCTTTTTTGTTGCTGTCAAAGATTGTTTCTATTGCACGACTCGTAATGCGAAGCATTAGAGTGTGCTCTACGATCGAAAAATATTTTTTGCCCCATTTCTGCAACTGTTTTTATTGTTACACAGGTGCTAGTACACAGAACCTACTTAATTTATATACTATTGTATAGATGATTAAATGGAGATTAATAATGTACTTTTTACCAATTCATTTAATGCAGCAGAAATGAATAAAACATCTAATTAGTTGAAAAAAAATTCCTGTCCGTCAATTTATGAAACTTGAAAACATTGTAGCTTGCGATAAAATCAATTAATTGAGTAAAGTTTTTTTTAATACATTCGTTTTGGCCATAGAAGGAACCCTATTGAAAATGGCTCTTTTATTCATAGTAGTTTAATTATAATTAATAAAATACTAACTAAAATATAATATCTTTATCTAAATATTTTCAACCTTGACTTAACGTGTTGCCTAGCAACCCACAACGTAAATATCTAAATAAATAGTCTTTGACATTACGTAAGTATTGCGAGGTTAGAAATTTACCCATATTGATTGGTAAAACAGCAGTCAAAACATACTTCATGAAAAGTGATAAATTGGTAATTTTTGTTAGAAACTATGTTTTGAATTTCTTTTTCGTTTATGAATGTGTGTTATGAGGCGTGCACTTTTGGAATTACTTAATTAAACTATTTAATTATTTCTATTTATTTAAATGATTGCTGATAAGGATTTATAGTACCTACCTAGTACAGACGCCAGCAGATCAACCTACTATCCTATCCTATACTTATAGAATACATTAACTCATGCCTTCTTCTTATGGATATTTATTTTAGAAGTATGTATGTATGTAAGTATTATGTCATATTATTTGTTTTATTTTAGTAAGTGAATTGATTTGATTTTATGTAAAATACATAAAATCAAATCAATTCACTCATTATACTCATCATTATTAACAACTTTTACTATGGGACCAACGCCGAAATCGCGAAAAAAAAATCAGCTGTTCCCTACATTTTGACGAGATATGCGAATATTAATGTAGGGAACAGCTGATTTTTTTACGCGATTTCGGCGTTGGAACCATAGTAAAAGTTGTTAATAATGATGACTACAATGACCCCTTAAGAGGTTGTTGGTGTTTTACAAATAACCCTTACGTAGATAAGGGCAAGTCTGACAGAATCTATGAATCTGACAGAAAGATTCAGCATTCATTATAAATTGTTTTGAGTCATTCATAAACCATTTTACCAATCAATACAACTATGTACCCCAAACATGTAGAACATAATAAATGGCTCCATCCTTGTATCTCCCGTCGCCAGCTTGTATCGAAATTGATGTTCTCGTTACAGCAGATTTTTCGAACCCCTAACTCGATTACACCGGGTATACCAACAAAAGTTGATGAAAATGTAATTTATGATAAAAGCCACACGCGAGACGAGAGCGGGCTATTATTTTTATTCGATATTCACAACAACACACAATCAGCCTATAATGTTCCCACTGCTGGGACACAGACCTCCTCTCTGTGAGAGGGAGTGGACCGTAATCCACCACGCGGGCCCAGTGCGGGTTGGTAGATGTCACATGTCTTCGAATTTTTGGTTCTAGGACATGCCGGTATCCTCACGATGTTTTCCTTCACCGTTTTGAGAGCAGTGGTGATGAAATAATTTACACAAAGTAAAGCGCCTGTCTAGGTTCGAACCTACGACCTAGAACTCGCAAGTCGCGGCCGTTACCACTGGGCCACCACTGCTCTCAATTTTATTCGATATGTTTTACACAAAATTATTAAATATGTTCATGCTTACATTGGCCCGCGGGATTGCGTTTTCATACACGCAATAATGGGCAGTGACGTAGCTATGTGATAACTGACGATTAAATAATAATTACTTACGTGATACATTTATACCGGAATTTTATATACTTAATCGTAATATCCTATGCATTATTAAGCCTTTGATTTATCGACGGGAAGTAAATCAAGTGCAAGAGAGCGGATATTAAAATACTTTTTGATTTTTCTCGTAGCTGCGCAGAACTGGTTTCCTTACTCGTTCTTATTCTAGTTTCTAGTTTTCTTTCGTTTTTTCCAACTTCCTGTAGCGTGACATGTGGATTTGCATGAAACATTTATTTTAGCCTTTATTAATTGTTACGCTATTTAAACTCTTTTTGCGTGCCTGTTTTGTTTTGAAAATAAGTTATAGTGTCCGACCGAAACAGGACTTTCTACCGAAAACGAATCTTCGGTGTCTGTCTTAGTTTCGGCCGAAACCGAAACCGAAATAAAAATCTATTGTTTACTGAAATTTGGCTTATTTTTTACACTTACCTATATGTATAATTGAAGTACTTACGTGAAAAAAAGATTTTTTTGGGAAAAAACTTTTTTTTTTAATTAATAAATAAGTAATACATATTAACCACTTCTTGGAGCAAAAAATTGTGAGTAACAAAAAGCTGATGATGGCGGGCGAGGGGCGATACATGAGCCACAAAACTCACCCGAACGACGCGCGATAATTCACGAACGCAGAGTTTCGGTGCTGCCGAAGGTTCGGTAGATTTAATGCCGAAACCGAAACTGATGCCGAAACTAGATTTTTCAGCCGAAACTTGCCGAAACTGAACCTTCGGTCGGTCACTAATAACTTATCGTACAGTGTCTAGCACCTTCCGTAAAACCCCCATTTACACGATGCAAGTGTTTTGCTTGTGGTGGTATAACTGCAGTGGCGTGCGGCCCATAATAACTGCTACTCCCCGTTTTGAGATGTTTGAAATACACATGCTTGTTGAGCTTTAGTTTGTCGAGCGAAAACTGTGTCGCGCTCGCGCTATCGTTCGTCGATCAAAAGTTTCGTCGTGCAGAGTCGTGCCATCCTTTGTCGTGAAAACAATCAGTCGCACTAACGTTCGTCGAGCTGATGTGCTGTCACAACGCTGATGGTCGATATATAAAAATATAAAAAAATGGTTTATTCTGCATAAACTAAACGCACATTACAAAAAAATATAACATTTAGAACTACTATACACATACACATACATATAAATACTACATATCGTACTGTCGCCCTAGCATTTGTCGCGTTTTCGTTTGTCGCAACTATGATACGGAGTCGGTACGACCATAATATACGGTCCTTTTTAAGCTCGACTCCCACCGTGCGCCATATCGCGCACGCGCACCAGCCCGCACGAGGACGCACCGCCACGCACGCGTCTTGCGCTACCACGCACGTTAGGTTTCCCACGGTGCGTCGTGCGGGCTGGTGCGCGTGCGTCCGCGATATGGCGCACGGTGGGAGTCGGGCTTTAGATTAGGTTAGACGGTCCCTTTCTTAGACACTGTCTTTTGTGATTTACTAAAATTGTTTTAAAGTAATTACTAACACAAATAACCCCTTGGCCGTCCACGCCCATAATATGGATGTTCTGTAATGAATACTCTGAAATAAAAGTTATTGATATAAAATTGAAGCAACAAAGGACTTGCAACAAGACACCATCTAAAGACTGTTTAGACGGGGTAACTTCTAAAATTGTTTCTTCAACTTATGGTATGCCACACGCAATACCGTATATATCAGGGTTTAGGATCATTGTGTAGCGTTGACGAATTCATTTTTCTTTTCTCTAATTATAAATCTGTATAATCCGTTAGTCTTAAGTCGTTTAAAAATAGTTAACACTCATCATTTAGTATTTAAAAACATTTGTTTCAGCTCTGTATCCAATCACAAAAACGTTTTTCTACGGAAAAGAAAATTGAATCCACGTTCAAAAATAAACGTGAACCACAAGTTTCATGCTTTCATTCCCAAGGTAGAGCAGTATAAAACAAAGAAATCCGCCGGTATCGTACGAATCGGAAGCAAAAAGTATGGAACCGGGAGCCGCACGCTTCCCCGCACCGGCACCGGAGCAACTTAGTTAAAATAATTGTATCATAAACTGGGACATCTGTAAGTTGGCCAACCGCCCGCTTTTAGGCACACTCATTTATGTATATTAAACTATTGTAGTGTTTCATAACGATAATAATAACAAGGATTCTCGTTTTGATATAAAAAGATGCATAAAACGAGCGAGCTTTAAAGTAATCGCTTAAGATGTGCAAAATCTGACATCTCACTTTAGTGAGGGGCGCGGCCTCATCAAGGTCTTTTCTGACAGCCAACTCAAGCACCGCGCGGTCATTGCTCAATAATCAAATAGCGCACGCTTCCCCGGATTTCTGTGATTATATAGGGTGACTGGTAATTAGTGACCGATACTTAAACACGTGACTTTACTCATCATTATGAACAACTTTTATTATGGGACCAAACCTGAAATCGCGAAAAAAAAATCAGCTGTTGCATACATTTTGACGAATTTTGCGAACATAAATGTAGCGAACAGCTGATTTTTTTTTCGCGATTTCAGGTTTGGCCCCATAATAAAATTTGTTCATAATGATGAGTAAAGTCACATGTTTAAGTATCGGTCACTAATTACCAGTCACCCAATATATTATGATATATATGACATTTCCGCCCCCTTTCACGAAATCACTCGGCATTCCCATAGATTTGATTATTTAGATTTAGATTTTGGTTACAGGAAAGGGAGAGGAAAGATATTACACATCAAAAACTTCTAATAACATTAGAAGAAAATCGTTTTTGAAATTCAGGAGTAAAAATACCTTGTACTATAAATATACAGAGTACATACTCAGAGCCGTACTGCATGCACACAAATCTATTAAAAACAGACCAGACTACCAAAGCCTGCTCTCTAAACGTATCTTACTCGTCCTTCTTCCTAATGCAGTCTTCTGGCCAGACGCTCCCCTCTTAAGCCGCCCTCCGACGGTGCGCCATATCGCGGACGCACGCCATGACGCACCGTGGGAAACCTAGCGTGCGTGGTAGCGCAGACGCGCGTTGTACGCGTGCGTGGCGGTGCGTCCTCGTGCGGGCTGGTGCGCGTCCGCGATATGGCGCACCGTGGGAGTTGGCTTTAACTCACATACTCATAAATATACAATAAAATAAACAAGCGCTGTGATAGGTACTGACGGTCTTAACACCCACTCGTATAAAAGAATGACAAAAAGTTGGCTACTCTCCCTGTCATACAACGACACTGAGGATATAGTGAGTTAACACGAAAATATACAAGCAAGTCATTCACACAAAATCCACACAGTCATGCAACTCACCACCACACGCACACTCACATATCCTGAAATTAAATTTAAGCTGACGCAAACATGTTTCGAATTTAAGATAACGTAGCTCAGGCCCCCAAAATACAGGCGCTGCCTAGTTTGGGGACCGCTGTTTTAATACTATGTCAAATATTCTAGTTACAGTCAATCTATCAATCTTCCTAGCCTTTTTTCCAACTATCTTGGGGTCGGCTTCCAGTCTTACCGGTTGCAGCTGAATACCAGTATTTCACATGGAGCGACTGCCTATCTGACCTCCACAACCCAGTTACTGGGTAATACGATACCCCTTGGTAAGACTGGTGTCAGACTTTCGGGCTTCTGACGACTCGTAACGACTGTCAAAGATCCACAAATGACAGCCGGGACCAACGGCTTAACGTGCTTTCCGAGGCACGGAGGACTCTCGGTATGTGAAGATGGTCACCCATCCACTGACCAACCCTGGCAAGCGTACCTTAACCTGATGGATCGATCCGTGCGGCTTGTTATTACTTAGCCACGAGCTCCTCTCTAGTTACAGTAAGCATACAATATTTTTATTTTCTTAAATTTATTTTGTAACAATGGACCAATAAATTATTCTTATTCTTATTTTATTCTTATTTTGAACAACAACAAATCCCAAATTGAAGAATAAGATAAAATGATTCGTAATAGAGTTATAAGAGAAAATAATTGCGAAGGGAAGGTGAATAGTTTCGTAATTACATTTTCCTCTCTGCACCAACACGTTCGTGTTTACCGACACACGATCCGAGTATTCTCAAAAGGGGTAAACCCAACTTTACTGAACCGAGCGGTTTAATGAAAATGAAAAGAAGTTCATTCCGTGTAAGAAATGTGCCTGACTCAGAAAAAAGATTTTATTGGATGACGTTATGCACTAATGATCAATCATTTATTTATTGTTCATAGTCTCGGTTTTTATTTATACTTGTTTACTATCTACGAGTATATTGCTATCCCATAATGGGATTTATCTAAAGTCCGTAGGTTTGTCCGTGACATCACAGTGGGCCCTATCAGAATACCAGCGTTGCGGTATTTATTTCTTTTTTAAATATCGCAGCATATGCTGAGATAGGGACCTTTTTGGCCTCGCACAGGTCGTTATGTTTTGAATTTTTTGTTCTTTTGTTAATGCTCTCTTATGTTTTTGTTTTTATTTTAAATTATTATGTTTTACTATTACTGTTTGTATTTCCTGTGCGCGTCCCAAATAAAATATTTTTCTTTCTTTCTTTCTTTCTTTCAATCAAATAATAATATATTTACAGCAAATTAAGAAGGTATAAGTAGTTTACATAATGTAAATAGGTATTTTTATGTTTATTGAAAAACAGACTGCTTTAATTATAAGTTCTTGAGTAGGCTGTTTATTGCAGTATTTTTACCGAAAAGTATGATTAATTTGGAAGTTAAGTGGTACACACGGCTACGCATCAAGCTATACATTTCCAGTATATGCTGACCTCGCATTGTACGGAAATCCTATACAATGCAAGATCAGTATAAACAGGAAATGTATAGCTTGATGGGTAGCCGTGTGTACAGTGAATCGGTTCACTGCAACTTATTATTAGATCATAATGGTTTAATTCTTTATTATACAGGGTGGCAGGGCAATCGAAGCGCAACCTGTGCCATGGATCCGTGTGTGGAAATTTTAAGTCAGTTATTAAAAATAAAAAATTGTATTTCATACATTTTGACCGCGTATGTATTGCATTTTTGTATGAAACAGGTGATTTTTTTTTTGGTAACCTAGGATTTTTTAAATTCATTATTGTATTTCTACCTCTATTATTTGCTACATAACATAATCTCTAAAGATACTGGCATCATCAGCAAAACAAAAAGAACCAAGTAAAGCTTACATCTAGGAACCAACTACATATTTATGAGAGAACTCCGTGGCGACGTGGTACAACATTATGATGGCGGCGATTGCTCTGCTGGCGTCGTTTATGCATATTATTTCCCTGTCAACACACGAATGAGGTGTATTGTTTGATTAAATCGAGGACAGAGAAGTAATTACGCCAAGTGTACTGCAAATGTACGGAAATTAATTACATTTTTGCTATCTGTCATTGAAAACCAAAACAATCACAATAAGGTGTTCTTGCAATTTGTCCTGAAGTATAAACCCAACGTCTGAGTTAGTACGAACGAACAAAATTAAACGTACTTGGACCCTAAAATTGAAATCAAAATAAATTGGTAGAAAAAGTTATTACCTGAAGATTGCCTTCAGTTATTCCCTTGGCATCTCCATTTCTATTGTCAGGGCTTTCACTTTGATTTACGACTTTCTCATACCTCTATATAAATTCGAAGCTCTGCTGGATTTTTTTATTTATTGCTTGGGTACTGAGTTCCTAAAGCTGTTCTACATGGAGTGGTAGATGTAAAATCGTGATGTCCAACTGAGGAATGATTGATAGCTTCGTGAGTCAACATTCGTCGTGAACTGCAGCTTTATTAAAGCAAGGCAAAGCTTGTATTGTTCACAAATGTGGGTCACGATTATTGTTGTTAGTTCTATCAGAAAATGAATGTTCCTGTGCGGTTCAATTATGAAAATTTTGGCATAGATTCCGATTTCATTTCGGGGCTAAGGAATAGCTAACACGATTTGAATGCTAAAGCAACCCGCAATATAAATATGAATTTGCATTGCGTTTTCGAAAATCTTGGGGCTATAATTCAGGCAGAGAGGCAAGTTATTATATTATCTTTGTTCCACTGAGTTCGAACGCAAATATTAAATTCCATCATCAGAATTATTCGATATACCTCGTTGGTGATACGATTCTTTTCGTTTAGTATTACAAGCAGTAAAACGAGATTTAATTTCTTCTCTAATACCTACTTCTTACGGGAACTACCACTTATGTTTACTGTTGACTCTTGATTCTGTAGTAATTTTTCTATTAAGTAATTTGAGTTCTTAATTAATGTTTTCTTCTAAATAAAATGTTGGTGATTCGTTTTATGGAAGTTCTATTCTATGAACATAAACAGTTAATGCGCTGCTTTTTAACGGCTGCTTGCATCAGCATTTTGCCTGAACAGTTCGTTCGGGTCTGGTCTGGGCTCTATTAATTTAATAAAGGCTGACCATTCGACATTTTTATTTGTCACAAAATTGACACATTTTCACGATAGACTGTGTAATAAACAAAAAGTTATGAAATAGAAAACTTTAATAATTGTCGAATTGTGGGCTGTCGGTTTTATTAAAAAGGCCCCTATTCTGGTCTATAAACTGCCGTTTTTATGCATGCTTTACATTTCACACGTTAATAAAATACCAGCTATAACAAGTTCCATGTGAAAAACATAAAATATGTAGAGATTTAAAAGCATATTTCTGTTAACGAACATCAAATGGACTGGTTACGACTAGTAAATATAAGTTATATGCAAGCAAGCCAAAGCTTTGAATATAGGTACCTATAGCATAGGGTTGCCATCCCAAAATTTTGAAAACCAGGATTCGAAGGAGAAAATACCAGGACATTTCGGATTAACGCAGTATAAGAGCAGTAGTTAATAGCAACACGCAATGAAAGCAGGTTCAATGAAACTTAATTTTTGCGCACTAGAGTTCTCTCTATCTAACGGTTAGAGAGCTCTAATGCGCTAAAATAGTAGTGAGAAACAGACAACAAGCAGAGCGCACGATAAATGTTAGGTTGAAGACGCGAAATTTAAAAAACAGGACTTTAGCAGGATGCTTTAAAAACCCAGGACGTTACTTAAAAATTATCCAGGACACCCCAGGATATCCCAAAAAGCAGGACATGTCCTGGGAAAATAGGACGGTTGGAAAACAACCCTACTATTACGAACGATGATTACAGTATAAAATCTGATATTATGCTCAACTGTCCGAAAGACTGATGCAGCTCGATAACAATTAAAATTTTATTGTGTCTCATTAGTGACAGGTATTGTTATTTATATTCGCTGTTGGAATTTTAAAATTAAAATCAAAGCGAAGTTATTCAAATCCATTTTTTTATTTGGGTCCTTATAAGTTGGCAGAGCAGTTAATGAATTTAGAATTTATCTTTAAATAAAGTTAATTTACATACCTACACAGCATCATTATAAAGATTCCATCGAAGTGTACATCCAGTGAAGTGTAAAAAAGACTACCTAATACATGTTGCTAAGGCATTAAACTTTTAGCTAAGGCTCAGGATCACAATTTGAAAAGCTCTTTAACTTTAAGGCAAAGATAAATTGAAGTTTCTAATAGTTTTGAGTTATTTGCACATTGGCTTTTCAATTCATTTGTTTGGCATGTAAATTCACGTTATAAATATTTCTGAGTTTTTATACGATAACCAAATTATAAACTCGAATACGGGTAGACATTGCCTTATCAACATGCCAAAAAAAAAACAAAAGATAAAAATGAATGATCCAATTGTTTCTTATTTCATTCACATTCGGGCCACACAAAATGTCCCTTGAAATTCGACGGGGTAGCCCTAACGCGAAGGTTGGTAGTACGTGACTTGTTTACAATAAGGGTGAATTTCGGGTGGCACGTTCTTCGTGATATTGTGCTAACTCAGTTACAATGTTTTAAACCCAATTATGGTTGTCCGTAATAATTATAGAACGAAAAAGTTTTCGATTATGTTGTGTTGTCTGAGAAAAGGAGACAACACAACAATTTCATCGGGTCGTTTACGATTACAGAGTTGGCTTGTTTAAATTGTGTTTGGACTGATTTTAATATTTATTATTTGTTTGGGCAGGGACTTTTGATATGAGAAATATTAGCCATTTTTTTAAACTGGATGTAAACAAAACAGAACAATAACAATAAAGTTAATAACATTTCTACTAACTCCTTAAAAACCAAGACACCCCTTCCTTCTAAATCCGGACACAGCTTTAAATAATGAAGACGAACACAGTGGCGGGGTGGTAATTTCTAAACGCAATTACACAATGGTCCCAGTTGCAAGGAGACCGTGTAATTTAACTTGGCGGGCACGTTACGACATTCTACAGAATCCTGCTTATTCAGTCACCCACGTAAGCTAACAAATGGGTAGGAGAATAGCGTTATAAATAATTTGGGAACGGAATAATATCGTAAAATGGTATTAATTTTTTGAAAGGTTTCGTTTTATGATCGGATTTTATTCAGTCTAACATTGAGGAGTTTTAAGTATACAGACAAGGGCGACGCGACATCGGTAGAACAATTTTCGTGAAGATTTCATAGAACTGAGTCTAGTCGCGCCACCGCGTCGCGAATAAACGACTCGGCCTGCCTTTTTTTTATAGCTTTGTGTGAAAAGCAAATGCTCAACATTCATAAACACCATTTTTTCGAAACAACAAAGCCGAAATGTTCTGAATAAAAGTAACATAATTGAACTGTATTTCTTATTGATACACGAGGGGCGTCTTACTTTACCTCAAGTATTTTTTCCCAGTGGTGTAGTCCCGAGAGATAGACAGATCGACACCAGCCTATTTGTTATAGAATTAGGTACGTTTTTAGAGTTCTGTACGCCCGTATGGTAAAAACGGAACCCATACGATCACTCGTGTGTCCGTCTGTCCGTCTGTCACAGCCAATTTGCTGCGAATCTTGGTACACATATGAATTTCTGAGACCCGAACACGACGGACGTGTAACGTAAATAAATGAATTTTGAATATGGGGTCACTTTTGGGACGCAAATAAGAAAATTACAAAAAAAGTTTTGGAAACTGTACCGCGTGACGGCGCGATGTATCAAATGAAAGGGCTTACTGCGACGGTCTCTAATATATTATATTTTTAATAATTTTGAAATAAATGGTTTTAAAGTTATTTAGGAAAATATATGAAAATTTACCATTCGCCCTTATCTCCGAAATTAATAAGCTTAAAATTTAGAAAAAAATACAGGTGTCTATAAAAACATTACAGGAAAATCTATAAGAAGTCTTAAAATAACATGGTAAATCTCAAATGAAATCTCTCATGCATGGTAAATAATATTTTTCGTACAAGAACATATCTTTTAACTACATGTTTGTTTCTGGGATAAATTCATCCCAACTACGGAATTAAGCCTTCATTATGCGTGGTCCGACATGCACTTGGCTGGTTTTGTTCTTAGTATTTCAGTTTGGTTTCAAAATGTTTCAACAGGCTGTGCATGTGTGAGAATAGTGACTCTGATAAAAATCAATCTTCCTAGCCTTTTTCCCAACTACCTTGGGGTCGGCTTCCAGTCTTACCGGTTGCAGCTGAATACCAGTATTTTACATAGAGCGACTGCCTATCTGACCTCCACAACCCAGTTACTGGGTAATACGATACCCCTTGGTAAGACTGGTGTCAGACTTTCGGGCTTCTGACGACTCGTAACGACTGTCAAAGATCCACAAATGACAGCCGGGACCAACGGCTTAACGTGCTTTCCGAGGCACGGAGGAGTCTCGGTATGTGAAGATGGTCACCCACCCACTGACCAACCCTGGCAAGCGTAGCTTAACCTGATGGATCGATCCGTGCGGCTTGTTATTACTTAGCCACGAGCTCCTCTGTGTATACAATAGTGACTCTGATACTGGAGTGAAAAACACGATAACAAGCGATAGCATTTAAAACCAGGAAAAGTTGGACATTCGATGGATACTATTTTTCACACAAAATTGCCAAGCCTGTATTATATAATTATGGGAAAATATCCGGTTATTTCGTGAGTTATTTAATGTTGTATTCCTCCGAATTGGCCACCCTATATATTTCTACATTCTGGAAGCAATATTTACCTACATAAAACATTCTGAAGTCCTTAAGCCACCCTGTTCTTTATACAGCTTGCACAAGGTAAACGTCTGCTGCAAGTGTAAACAAGCGACACGGAGACAAATAGCTGAAGTGATCCTTGTTGAATTTTTATAAGCACATGACAGGTGCTCTTACTTGAGATCATTCTGCTAAACATTGTATGTAAGAAGCATTAACCTGAGACACAAACCTAATCCATTAGGATACTATACACTGAGCAGTTTATTTACGAGCTTACTTTTAGGGATATAGGGTTGATTTTACATTTTGTGACATGTGACATTATGTCAGTTGAGACCCAGACACTAAAAGAAGGAGAGGCATATTCAGCAGTGGGTTGAACAAGGCTGCCAATGATGGTGATGTTGACGACGTGATATTATGGTTGTCTATCGAAAAGCAGTAATGGTGCCTGACGGTGGAGCTGTCTTAACTACAATACAAAAAAAAAACGGGGCAGTCTGGGACTGCCGATTGAAGTGAAAACTAAGTAACGCCATCTAACGAAAATGTCAGGAATTTTTGTAGCTTGCTGTCAGTACAAGAACGAAAGCTGTAGCTCCATTAAAAAAAATCGAAGGATTCTATAGGGCTCCCGAGTGCAGCGAGGGACTCAAGCTCGCCCAAGACGTAGACACCTTTATCCCCGAAGAGAATAGGTACTCTACTTTTCGCAAAGTCTGTAGATCTATCATCGAAACCATTGTACCCTATTTAGCTTTCATATTTAATAACAGTGTAGACCAAGGAGTCTTTCCGGATCTCATGACACACAGTAAAGTAGTTCCTTTGTTCAAATCCGGTGATAGTAAACCACCCAACAGTTATAGGCCTGTGTCAATTCTACCAGTTCTGAAAGGTTGATGCTCAATCAGATGTTACGTCACTTTAATAAAAATTGCACCTTTCATGAAAAACAGTACGGTTTCACCAAAGAGCGTTGTACCACTGACGCCGGTGTCACCCTAATAAAGAACAGTTTTAATGCCTGGGAAGAAGCACAAGATGCCATTGGAATCTTTTGTGACCTCTCGAAGGCGTTCGATTGCGTAGACCATGAGACACTGCTGATACTGGAGCACTGTGGGATTAGAAATACAGCTCTTGATTTACTAAAATCATACCTGAAGACTGTTGTAGGGCGACTAATAAATGCACGTCATTCAATAATTTAGGATTTGAACTTAAATAGAGATCAATGTGACATTAGCGAGCAGGTGGTCTGAAAAATATATTAAGTATGAATTGCTCATTAGTAATTTGTTTCTGTGTCTAGCCTCGTCTTAATGTATGTATGAGCCTTCCACTTCCCAGCTATTTAAATGAGTCTGAGCGGCGTAATTTCAAAGTGCATTGAATTCAAATGTACGACTTGTTGCGCATTCATTTTATAAATTATACATGTACTAGCGCAATTAGCTGTCCCTCGTTTCTTGTTTTCGCAAGATTTAACTGCGTAATGAATATGTTTTCATTTATTTTAGTTTCAAGCTATTATTTTCCACTGTTGTGAAAAAAAATAGCAATTGACGCAAGATTGGCTAAAACAGTAGGTACTTTTTATTAGCAAAGAACGAACGCTTCTGGTCTTCTCGCAACCAAGTCCCAAATCGAATGAAGAAGAGTGTAAGCGGACAACGGTCACATAATTTAGGGTGTCCAAATACAGAGCGTTTTTTGACGTCTCAATGTCAAATACTGGTGAGAATTACAGATTTTCATGACAGCCGTTATAATATTTTCTATTATACAAGGGTGGCAGGGACATCGCCGCGAAAACTGATACCATGGATACAGTCCATGATTCTGAACCCCCCTGCGTTCAATTTTCTCATAGGTTATTTTTTTTTAAACCTGCTGTTCCATACATTTTGACCGCGTAGGCATTGCACTTTTTATGGAACAGTTGATTTTTTTAAGTTGAAAATCTATTAAAGAAATTTGACAGATTGTAGTAACTTGATGTGCTGGCACATTTGTATCTTTTGGCGCTCGAATGACGTTGACAGGGGGGCGCTGTTAACATTTGTGCAATTGTTTTGTGAAATGTCACTTGGAATGTATTCAAAAAACAAGATGGCGGCGCTAGTTCCGATTTTGGCCACGCACCAAAACAACTTTGTAGCCCTATACGTAATGTCGACCCAGAGATTGTTACGAACGTCTGAATGACAGAGACGACGCGAATGCCGAACATTTTCTAAACCTTGATGTGCTAAATCCACGACCGGGTACTGCTGAACCCGGATCAAATTAAAGTTATTTTATTTATTTGGCTCATCAACAATTGAATACACCGATACAAAGATATGAGATACATCCAATAGACTTATAGACTGTACCAATTTCTTACAGGCAAGCAGTACTAAGCACATCATGCATTACTTAGATATGTTGTTGATTGATATGATATGAGCGCCTACTTAAAATTAGATGAGTTCTTATACTCATAGTAGATAAAAAAAAAATTCAAACAAATTCCAATTAAAAATAATATAAATTAATGGTGCTAAGCGCTAATCAGCAAATACTTGACCTAACCCTGACTTTAATAATAAGACGTGAATAGTCATTATAATTAAATTATGTTAGCACAGTTAATCGGTTATATTATGTCACCGTAACCTTTCACATAACTGAGGTATGTGACCTCGCTAACTATTTTAGGATATGATCACTAATGTTTGTCTATATCATGAAGTAGTCGTGCGTTTAACTGTTCATATCGTCAAACGTTGAGTATTCTATGATCCAGACCACACCATGATGTGACCAGCGTTTGATGTTCTATTTAATGAAATACAACCATTTCACGAAATGGCCGAACACTTCATGAAATGATCAATACTAAAATCTGTCTACGACATCTACATAAACATTAGAGTTTCTAACAAAAACAAGACTTTCGAACACTTATCTCAGTCAATAAGCTACATACTTTGTTTAGGTTTGTATTGTGTGTAACTAATTTTTCCTACATTGCCTAGAACGAGATAGATCGTGTTAGCAAAGTTTTCTTGTAAACAATTTTGCGAGGCAATGGTTTACTTAGAGCTAATTATTGTGTCTGGCTGGAGACTAGTACCGATCGGAAGAATCTTCATAAGTATTTTCTAAGAATTATGGAAAATGTGAAGATGGAAAAAGAGAATTAAGTACAATTACAATAGGTACTCTTGAGGACCAGTGCATGGTGACCCAGTGGTATCGGCCCCGACTTATGAGTTGTATAATGTCGTGGGTTCGAACCCAAGCAGGCGCTTTACTTTGTGTAAATAATTTCATCACCACTGCTCTCAAAACGGTGAAGGAAAACATCGTGAGGAAACCGGCATGTCTTAGAACCAAAAATTCGAAGACATGTGACATCTACCAACCCGCACTGGGCCCGCGTGGTGGATTACGGCCCACTCCCTCTCACAGAGTGGAGGCCTGTGTCCCAGCAGTGGGAACATTAATAGGCTGATTATGTATAACGTACTCTTTAATATTAAGTGAAATGAGTACCTATTCCAGTATTCCTATGTAAGGTTCGCTTCATCTCTTTTTCGCGTGTGTACATAATTGGCAATGAAACGACCTTAATATTTATAAAGGTATATTACACAGACGGCAAAAAGCCTACATTCCACCGCTGACGATGCATTTCGGGTCATCGAAATTCGAACACACGTATTCGTTTCCATTGAAAGCTTACACTCGCACCTGTCCGGCGAAGCAGTAAAAGCCATCTGCGACTAACTGCATTGTCCGATTGAAAAAAAATAAAGACAAACAACACGATCGTGTTGGCCTTGCCAATACGACACATCAGAGTGATGAGCTGCAGAGAGCAATATATTACTGTCATGTTGAAGAACGCGTCTGTATAGCTAGTGGTGTGATCGTCCGACTGACAAGTCATTAGATCTCGAGTTCGAACTCGAGGCACGCACCTCTGACTTTTCGGATTCATGTGCGTATTGTATAAAATATTATCACATGCTTAAAATCATCAAACAACATCAACATCTGCTGAGCGGACCGCTACAGGTATTAGACAAAAATGTTATAAACCTTTAACAGGTTGGAATAAGCATGTAAAAAGTGTTCACTCTCAGGCTCGGCTTGCTTTTCAGATGTGGCATTTATTTGGAAATCCAACTTCAGGTTCTATCTATGAGAATATGCGAAATACACGTAAACTTTTTAAAGCCAAATTAAAATGGTGTCGCAATAATCAAGCACAAATAAAACTAGACATTATGGCTGAGCAGCGCAAATCCAAAGATTTTGGGAAGTTTTGGAAAAGTACTTCTAAACTGAACCCCAAGCCGAGTCTGCCGGTGAGCGTAGCAGGAATTTGTGACCCCCAAGCCATTTCAAATTTGTTTGTGAATCAGTTCCAAGTTGATCCTTTGTCGGGACCGGCTGCGCCCGTGTCCTCATCGGTGATTGGCGCTGAGGTAAGTTCTCCGTGTTTAAGGTTTTTGGCCAAGGAAATAGCTGATGTCATTCGAAAGATGGTCGGAGGCAAGTCTCCGGGACATGACCACCTAAGCGTCGAGCACTTGCGATACGCGGGAGTCCATCTACCGAGGGTGTTGGCAACGTTTTATTCATTATGTATAAGTCACTCGTACTTGCCAGATAAGCTTATGAAGACCATAGTCGTGCCAATAGTGAAGAATAGAACGGGCGATGTTACGGACCCCGCAAACTATAGGCCTATTTCCTTGGCGACTGTTACAGCTAAGGTACTGGACTGTTTGCTTGATACACATATGGCGAGTCGTATAAATCTTCACGATGCCCAATTCGGTTTCAGAACCGGACTATCGACGGAGACTGCCATTATGTGTCTTAACGGGGGGTTTTCCAAAATTTGCCTGTTTTAGAATCAATTTAAAATGGTCAAATTAGTGTATTAGGTCCTGAAAAAAATATATGTGATGGACACATCTTTGTTTGAGGGAAATTATTGGTTCAAAACACGATGAAAAGGGCTGTTCGAGCCATTTACAACCTAGGTCCGAGAGATTCCCTTCGAGAAAAATTCAAAGAAATAGGCATTCTGACTGTAGCTTCTCAATATATATTAGAAAACCTATTGTATGTACAGAAAAATATATCAAATTTTAAGAAAATGTCCGATATTCATAGTTTAAATACCAGGAATAAACACAACCTTGCTGTACATCACACTCGTCTCCACAGAGTAAGCAACTCGTTCATGGGTCAATGTATACGCTTTTACAACAAACTTCCCATTGACATTCGAAACTTACCCATTAAACGATTTAAAAACTTCATTAAAACCAAACTTTGTAAAAAAGGGTATTATAGAATTTCCGATTATTTAGAAGATAAAAAAGCATGGGATTGAGCTGCTCGCTCTGCTAAACCTTGTAATAAAACCTTGAAAATTGACATTATAATTATTCAGTAAAATCATCAAATTATACCAGTTTTATATAAACATTGACATTGTTGAATATTACATACAAAATGACATGATTACTTTGTAAAGTATTATATTATTTTAATTATTGTGAATGTGAGGACTATGTGGATATTTTTTTTTTTTTCTCTTCTCTATTTTCTTTTCTTTCTCAGTTAGTTTTAATTTAATGATGGTCTGGCAGTTTGAGTAGTTTATGCGGCCTACCCAAATGTCCTTTCTTTGGTACTGTTCGTCGAGTTGAGCTCCTTAAGTTCAGAGTTGAGCTCCGCGATTACTGACAAATGCTTGCACTGACTGGACAGGTCCACTCAAAGCTGTATGGTTCTTTCCTCAAAAGACCATTTCAGACATTAGTCTACATGGTCCTCATATGGCCTGACCAAGATTATGTCTGGACTTTAAAAGAGACTGTGACCTCTGAGTTTGTTTCGGCCTTTCTTCTCAGAGTAGTCAGATAGGAAACGCCGAACTCATCTAGCTAATTTTTAACATACATTTTAATATGACGTGTAAAAGTGATTCCAATATCCTATTTACAGAATAAACAATTTCATTTCATTTCATAAATTGTAATTCGCTCGATGAAAAAAAAATCCGAAACAGGGTCGATTTCAAAACCATTTTCGATCTCATTTCCTAATTACAGCACAAAATAATATGAAAATTGCATGTACGATGAGGTAATCGTATTTTGGAGGGAATTTATTGGTTGAATTTTTGAGTTTAATAAAAAAAAATTAAGTAAACTCAATATTTGTAAATCGGGCTAAATCGGCTCGCGCTCAGTGTCCTGCGGGACGTTGTCGAGATTGGACCTGTGTCAATTTATTTTAAAAAATTAGTTCCCCACCGTCTTTAAAAAAATGGCAAATAAAAAGAACAAAAGGAAGAAAAACACATATACTAAATTGCGGAAGATCAGACAAAACATCGCGTAATTATATTATTGTTTTAATTCATTATTATTGTTTTCGAAAATGAAAATATTTCTATGCGTTGTGATGACTTTTTTTGACATCTGACATTAGTGTTTTCATTTCAAATTTTTATCGATAAAATTATAGTCAAGTGTGAGTCATATAAATCTTTGCGAGTAGTAAGTTGGTTGTTACATAAAGACGTTTTAGTAAAGCACATTTTTAATTCGTCTATTATTATTTATACCTTAAAAGTAAAAGAAACCCTATCCGATCCGAAAGGGGCTCATAGGTACTGCAATAAAATTACCTAAAAGTAATAAAAAATCTTACTAATAATGAAAATTAAAAAGTTATTGCTATTTAAAAATCACATTTTTGGTAACAAAAATACCCCAAATCCAATAAAAAAATAGCAAGTTTTCAACAGGCATCATTATAGTTATGACTTGTAGACACCCGCTATACGACGCGACGGCCGGGCGGCCGCCCGCGCTCCATGTCATAACCCGGTAAAAATCCCTAGAAAAAAAAAATTGGACAATTTTTTTTTTATTGCACGACTCTTAATGCGAAGCATTAGAGTGTGCTCTACGATCGAAAAATTTTTTTTGCCCCATTTCTGTAACTGTTTTTATTGTTACACTCCTGCTAGTACACAGAACCTACTTAATTTACATACCATTGTATAGATGATTAAATGGAGATTAATACTGTACTTTTTAACAATTGATTTAATGCAGCAGAAATGGAAAAAGCATCAAAATAGTTGAAAAAAAATTCCTGTCCGTCAATTTATGAACCCTGAAAACATAGCTTGCGATAAAATCAATTAATTGAGTCAATTTTTTTTTTATACATTTGTTTCAGCCGTAGAAGGAACCCTATTGAAAATGGCTCTTTTATTCAAAGTAGTTTAATTATAATTAATAAAATACTAACTAAAATATAATATCTTTATCTAAATATTTCCAACCTTCGACTTGATGTTGCCTAGCAACCGCCAAGTAAATATCTTTGTCAGTCTTTGACATTACGACTTCATGAAAAGTTATAAATTGTTCATTTTTGTTAGAAACTATGTTTTGAAATTCTTTTTGCGTTTTTGAATGAGTGTTATGTATGAGGCGTGCACTTTTGGATTTTCCAAACTATTTATAATTGCCACATAAATAGGCTCTCAGTACGATACCTAACAACACCCTCATGGATCAGACAGGGTTTTGTTTTACATGTTGTATACATGATAACAATTCATCCAAATCTATTATACAAGCTTAGTTTTTATTTACCCTAATCCTCTTAAGGGGTCATTGTATTCATCATTATGAACAACTTTCACTATGGGACCAAAAACTGGAACCGCGAAAAAAATTCAGCTGTTCCCTACATTTATGTTCGCATAATCTCGTCAAAATGTAGGGAACAGCAGATTTTTTTGGGTTGTGTATTCACTCTCTGTCAAGCTGTCGTCGTCGCTGCTATAATCTCCTACATTAATTAGGTATACGGGATGGCAGGCACATTGACTCGCAAACTGTTACCATGAATTCAGCGCATGATGATAGGACCGCCCAGAGTAAAAATGTATAGTCGGTTATTTAAAAAAAAAATGCTGTTTCTTTCAAAATTGCAATAGTTACTCGGTCAAAATGTATGAAACGGCAGTTTTTTTTTGAGGATAATTAGAAAAAACGAAACTTTGTAAAAATCCTAGGATATCAGTATATGAGCTGATGTCAGGATTTATGAAACAAAAACAGTCTGTTTAGGACGATTGGAAACATTTGTGCCGTTTTTAGGCACACGTCTGCCCAACCCTTCGGGGAATACAGGCGTGAATTTATGTTATATTATGTGCCATTTTTCTGGTGGTAAATAGTCTGAAGGAACGGCAAACCGAATTGACCGGAGATCAACAATTTTTTTTGTTTGTTTTGTCTTAGAACAAAGATTCGATAAATTATAGCCGTAGCAGTAGGTACGACACTATTGAAAATAAAGTACGGCAATTTTTTCTTCATACTAGCTACGAATATTTACGGATCTTCATGAGCGGGGGGCAAACGTCAAAAAACAAAAGAATATGGTTACAGTATAAGCATAACAGTCCGACCACTTAGCTCATCTATCTAATCTATATATCTTTAATATATAAAAATTAATCTCTATTTCCTTGGAAAATCCACCAGAAAAAATCTTGGATTTACAATTTGACCAAAGTCACACTTTCTCTTTCTCTGTCTCTATCGAATTAGAAGGCGACAGTGGCAAGTATGAACGCTTTTTTAGCGTGACGATTTCTGCCAGTTTACTCCTACCGCAAGCATTAAAGAACTTCGTTCCATAAAGCTGATTTATTCAGTAAATGGATCCAATAGCACTGACTGTTATGGATGGATTGGTAGTGGATTTTGTTGTTGTAAAATGTTTAATTCAGAAGTAATATTATTAGTTTTACAATTTTTTTACATAATGTAATAAAAATTTTCCTGTTGTGTATTTTGCCTCAGTTTTTATTATTTTTATTATTTATATTTGTTTTTTTTTTACCTTGATGTAGTCCTGGAAAATGTTTAATTTGAAAACACGATTCGAGAAAAAAAAAACGCTCTTAGGATTTAGTGCAGGGTTCTAACCTAATTTCCTCGGCCTACTATGTTTGTAGTTTTGGTCTCAGCAGCCAAAATATGAAGAGAGTCAGGAGTTCAGGACTGGTGTCGCGGAAGCAAGCGACGTACAGTTGTCCGTGTGAGGAGCAGCTCGTTCTGAGGTCTACACCCGCAGTCTACAGTAGCAATTTCCCATTGCTTGCAAAAGTTTTCGTTTTTAGGGTTTCTTACCCGAAGGGTGCCAAACGGGACCCTATTACTAAGCCTCCGCTTTTCACATTATCTGTCTGTCAGCGAGCTGTATCTCATGAACCGTAATAGGTAGACAATTGAAAATTTCACAGATTATGTATTTCTATTGCCGCTTTAGCAACAAAATAATAAAAAAATTATAAAGGTAAAAATTAAAAGGGGGTTCCCAACCAATAAAAAATTGATTTTGACATCATTGTCTAGAACTCATCGAGTAGAGAACAAATATGGTTTTTTTTTTCTTCTCTTCACTATGAGGAAATAGGGCGCCGCGTAAAGGTTGTCAAGAGTCTGACTCGCACTTGACCGGTTTTTTGTAAATTAATGAACGCCTGAGTTCCAGCAAATAGTAAGGTACTAACTGATTCTTACAGATTATTCCTGACGAAACCGGCTATCACAAAAAAAAAAAAATTTAAAATCCAAAAGTGCACGCCTCATAACACTCATTCATAAACGAAAAAGAAATTCAAATCAAACTTTCTAACAAAAATGAACAATTTATCACTTCATGGAGTATGTTTTTTGACTGCTTTTTTACCCATCAATATGGGTTAAATTTCTAACCTCGCAATCCATGTTATGTCAAAGACTATAGACTATTTATTTAGATATTTACTTTGACGCAACTTAAGGATGTCAAGTCAAGGTTGGAAATATTTAGATATAGATTATTTTAGTAAGTATTTTATTAATTATAATTAAACTACTTTGAATAAAAGAGCCATTTTCAATAGGGTTCCTTCTACGGCTGGAACGAATGTATTAAAAAAAATTGACTCAATTAATTGATTTTACCGCAAGCTACAATGTTTTCAGGTTTGATACAAAGACGGACAGGACTTTTTTAACCGACTTCAAAAAAAGGAGGAGGTTCTCAATTCGTCGGAATGTTTTTTTTTTTTCAACTATTTTGATGCTTTTTTAATTTCTGCTGCATTAAAACAATTGTTGAAAAGTACAGTATTAATATCTATTTAATCATCTATACTATACAATGGTAAATAAATTAAGTAGATTCTGTGTGCTAACAGGAGTGTAACAATAAAAACAGTTGCAGAAATGGGGCAAGAATTTTTTTTCGATCGTAGAGCACCCTCTAATGCTTCGCATTATGAGTCGTGCAATATAACAGTAGATTGTACACACGGGATTACAAACGAAACAATTTAACATTGTGTTGTTATTGTCAGCTATATCGTCGCAGACAGCGGGCGTTACCGATATCGGCACGATATCTACCGGGGAAGACACAATATGGGGTGAGAGTAGGGGGCATTCTTTAAATTGAAAACACTTTTTAGCACTGCCGACTTCGACACGTTGATTCTTAGTAGGTACCTACTGCGGAAGTTTGATGCGTCACGATGGTCATCGATATTCACCAATATCATCGGGCCGATCACTGGTAAACAAAATTTAACTTTTTTTTTGTTTTAGGAAGTTTCTAACCTGTTTTTTAGTAATTTGAGTTCGCTGATTTCATATCTACACTCAGTTTTATTCTAGCAGCTCTAGTTTTTGTGATACAGGTACTTCTTATTTCGTTACGCGGCTTACTAATATTTTTTTTAGTGTAGAAAATGATTAAATTCCATAAATAAACCGATATGTCTACATTAAGAAGAGCTTGCTTAAACGATCCAAATAGTTTTTGTGCTGTTTGTGGTAAATATATGTTTCAAGAATGTCGTTTGAGTCCGTCTGACTTTATAAAAGAGGCCTACTTGGACTTCTTTGGGGCGCCATTACAAGTGTTTGGTAAGCCATGGATCCCAAATTTTGTATGTGATAGTTGCGTAATATCATTGCGTTTATGGGCTAGTAAAAAAAGATCTACTTTGAAGTTCAAAAGTCCTATGATTTGGCGTGAACCGACAAATCATCACGATTACTGTTATTTTTGTGTTGTGAATGTTGCCAGAATAAACCGCATAAATCGTTCCAAATGGACTTACCCTCATTTAAAATCAGCTATTAGATTAATTGAATGACAGTATAAAGAGAAATCTGCATGGATTGAATTTGTTTGGGTGTACAAAATTTCTTAGGAAATAAAAAGTCTCCAGACTACATTCAACACTTTGAGCATCTCATGTTGCGCTTTCAAAGACTATGATGTAAACATGAGCATCAAGATGCACTTCCTCTTCAGCCGTTTAGACCGCTTCCCAGAAAATTTAGGCGATTTAAGCGAAGAATAAGGAGAAAACTTTCATCAGGACTTTCGCACGATGGAAGAGCGATACCAGGGTCGTTGGAATGCAAATATGATGGCTGATTACTACTGGAGCATTCAAAACAAGGCTGAACTTTCGATTCATGCAAGAAAATCTGATAAAAGAAAGTTTTTTTCATGTTAGGTTAGAGAAACAATTTTTTTAATTTTAAAATCGGGTATTTTTCGCTAAAAATGTAATATGTCAATATTTCAAAAACTAGAGCTGCTAGACAAAAACTGACAACAGATCTGGAATCAGCGTGGCGGAATCATACAAAATCAGGTATGAAACTTCATAAAACAAAACTACTGTTTACCAGAATAATTATATCGGTATGGAATTCATGTCGGTATAGCTGCCAGCATATCGGTACCGGGTTGGTGTCGTTATCTGATAATGTGAAAACGCCCATTAGGTACACAGGATATTTTAAAAATTATTTTAGTTCACTACACTGTAGGTTCCATATAATGGAAACCTAAGGAAAAAAAATAACTAAAAAACTAGTTCAGTTGGTCAACTGCAAATATTTTATGCTGTGGCATGGATTTTCCGCGAAATGTTTGACAACTTATCGTAAATATATACGTCGCTCTGCAATTGGGGGAGGCGGAGGTAGTGTTTCAAAGGCGTATAGGCCCGGAAAACCTAGCCTTAAGCAGACCGTTCAGTATTATGCTGATAGGAAAACACCAGTCAATGCATGTTTTCTGGACTTATCGAGGGCATTTGACCTGGTGTCATACGATATCCTGTGGGATAAATTGCGAAAGGAAAGCAGCGTTGACAGGACTGTTATTTCTTTATTTAAGTTTTGGTACGAGAATCAGACGAACTATGTCAGGTGGGGTGGAACTCTGTCTGATGTGTATGGGTTGAAGTGCGGGGTGCGACAGGGGGGTATTACCTCACCTCGGCTCTTTAACCTTTACATTAATCAGCTGATTGTTGAACTCAGCAGCACCCGTATAGGCTGTCACATTGACGGAGTTTGCGTTAACAATATAAGTTACGCTGACGACATGGTGCTGCTGAGTCCATCAATAAGCGCACTCAGGCGTCTTGTTAAGATGTGTGAAGACTACGCGGTCACTCAGGGACTCAGGTACAATGCAAAAAAATGTGAATTATTGGTATTCAAGGCGGGCACCAAATGTTACGCTAACGTGCCAGATGTGACAATAAATAATACTCCGTTATTTAGAGTAACAAAATTTAAGTACCTGGGTCACTGGGTCACTCATGACCTGAATGATGACCTAGACATAGAAAGGGAACGCAGGGCGATGGCTGTCCGAGGTAATATGCTGATCCGCAGATTTGCACGTTGTACGACGCAAGTCAAAATAACCCTTTTCAGAGCATACTGCCAGTCTTTTTACACGTGCAGTCTGTGGGTCAGGTATACGCTGAGGGCATACAACGCCCTGCGTGTCCAGTATAACAATGTATTCAGGATGCTGTTGGGTCTACCACGCTTTTGTAGCGCTTCCGGGATGTTCACCGAGGCCAGGGTTGATGGTTTTCATGCCATTATACGGAAACGGTGCGCTTCTATTCTTGGTAGAATACGTGCTAGCTCCCACAGCATCCTGAGTGTATTGTGTGATAAGTGGGACAGCCCCATGCTGGCTCACTGGATACGGCTGCACACGTAGGTGTCAGTCGTTTTAATTTTGTACATAGGGTGTGGCTTTTTACTAACATTAGGTTAAGACCTTTACTAACAACTTATGGATCCTGTACCTAATTAGATCTGAAATAAATATATTATTATTATTAAAAAACGGTGAAGGAAAACATCGTGAGTAAGCCTGAGAGATATTTTTCACCAGCTTGTGAAGCCAAATCAGAGGCCGCTGGGCGCGGCATAAAAGGTTAGTCACATAACCACACTCAAAGAAGAAAGAAAGAAGAAGAACTTTATTGTTACAAGAAATTATATATTATGAATTAAGCTGTTTTCAGACCAGCGCGATTTGTCGCGCGACGCGACACGATGAATACAAAACTTTACGGTATAACAATAACCGGTGTCACGTCGCGCGACATATCGCGCTGGTCTGAAAATAGCTTTATGATACTACTCGTTAAAGGAATGGGCACAGGGTGTTGAGTGCTAATTTCTTATTACTTCAATGCTTTCTAAAACTTTTCAAGCAGAAACATGGAACATTGCATTTCATATAATGTATCGATTGAATCTGAGTTCTTTCTAACTTTGCCGAAGCTGTTCGTTTCTGCCTCGGCTGGCGTAATAAATCCTGGTTATTGACAGGATCCACCGTTCTACTAAGATTTTTGTCTACTACGTTCAATCTATATAATACAATTCCATTAAAATGGCTTATCTATTGGACAGATGGCAGGATGAACTTGATACAGCTACCGACAGAGTTGAACAGCACTAGCTCAAGATTGATAGGAGTGAAAAAAAGAAAAGCAGTGCCTGTGTCGGTGAACACAAATGTTTAAAACAAATAAATAAAGACTGATAACATGGTGCTACGCTCGTGGCTAAATAATAACAAGCCGCACGGGTTGATCCATCAGGTTAAGCTACGCTTGCCGGGGTTGGTCAGTGGATGGGTGACCATCTTTACATACCGAGACTCCTCCGTGCCTTGGAAAGCACGTTAAGCCGTTGGTCCCGGCTGTCATTTGTGGATCTTTGACAGTCGTTACGAGTCGTCAGAAGCCCGAAAGTCTGACACCAGTCTTACCAAGGGGTACCGTATTACCCAGTTACTGGGTTGTGGAGGTCAGATAGGCAGTCGCTCCATGTAAAATACTGGTACCTATTCAGCTGCATCCGGTTAGACTGGAAGCCGACCCCAAGATAGTTGGGAAAAAGGCTAGGAAGATTGCATACAGTAATATTGCACCGTCTTAACCATAGAAATATAAATAAATTCTTTCTTATATAATAATATATGGTCTTAACAGTGTTTAGACGTGCGAAATCATTTGTTGTTTCAATTTTATTGTACCCAAGTAGGTATGTTACAGGCATGAAACTTGCATCGTGTAAAAAGGGCTTTGTTAAATTTTTGTTACAAATTATACCTTTATCATAGCCTTGAGCAGTGTGTATCTGGTGAACACGTTCCTCTGGGCCTTGGACTCCGAGTAGCGTGCCATGAGCGTGACAAGCGCCTTCTTCGCCGTGTCGTAGTTCTCGTCTAGACGGACACGCACGCCGCGCAGACGTTCATTGGTTTCTATCACCTCTTCTTTCGTCTGCCCACCTGGTACACAGAAAAATAGCTTAATTAAAAATTATGGTTACGTAAATAGTTTTTCTGGATTTTTATATATATTTTTTTGTACATTTCCATTATATCAAGCTTACATGTTTGTTACGATATTTTAAAAAACCCTTTCTAAAAACTGAACAGTACCCTAATTGCGTAATACACGATCATTCAGAATCTGAATCGTTTTGAAACAGACTGCTAATCCATTGGTTCATAAGTTCGAAAAAAAAACTGCGTCGAGCTCCGCCATGCCGCCATATACAGGATGGAAGGGTAAACACCGTTGTCACTCAAACTATGGGTAGTTGGCTTAAATATAAACATAAAAAACCTAGTAAAAAAAAATTACGTTATTTTCTTTAACAAATATTAAAAAGGTTATTGTCCGACACCGTCCGCAAATTCATGGATATGCGCCCGCCCGAGTGACGTAATCGATCGCCGCCCGTCCTACCTACCTACACAACGGGTGCGCCAAAGTTCACCTAAATTTTCAACTCCGATAATTGGAAATCCGAAAATGTTCTTCCTAACATTTTTCATCCTAACAATCACAATTCCTAACTACTCTGTCTCTAATGTTCATAATTCCGAAGCATTCAACTTCATAATGTCAGTAGCAATAAACATCTATTATACTTTTATTTGTTTTCCTATATTTTCTCAGCATAACCATCTTTTACACTATTATTCAAAGTCATATATTTTTTGTTTAGATTAGGATTAGGTTAGGTTAGGTTAGAACTGAGACCAACTACGCGCGAGCCGAGCGAGCGAAGCGAGCGGTGCCGCGGCAGCGGCCGGCGAGCGCTACCTCGAAATTGGTCGCGAAATTTTTCTAAGTATTTTTTTCATAGTGCCCCCAAGACGACTCTTTGACCTGAATTTCATTCAGTTAAGACAAAAATCAGTGAAATGACCTTTAATCATTCTAAACAGTTGGTTTTTAGACATAATTATCTCAGGTATAGTTATAGTAATAAATATGTAACAACAATAACCAAAAATAAAATGGCTAAATGTAAAAATGTGAACAGTTGTTTTGTAATCACAAGAAATAGTTTAAAAACAAACCTTTTCCTTCAAAGCATCTGGTTCATGATTATGTTCTCTCAGTAGGATAAAAGCGTTTTAGGATAAAAAATAGTAGGAGTTTAAATATATTTACATTAATGATATTATTAATTACAATTTTCGGAAACATGAGTGTTATGAACATCGCCGGTAGCACTACAAATAGTATGAATGAAAACTTTAGGATGAAAAATTTTAGGAAGAGTGATCATTCGGATTACAAATCGTTAGGAAGAACAATTTCGGGTAAAGAACTTTAGGTGAGCCAATATGGACCCCTACACAACACATGAATAAATACAATACAACCTTTTCCTGGCTTAAGACAGGCAAAAATACCTACCTTAGGAATTGCGTGACGATTCTAAATGTACATCTTTAAAAAAAAAGTTGTGATTTTCCATTGAATTCATGTTCTATAAACGAAACCAAACCACTGGTTTGAAGGATAACGGTGTTTACCCTAACACCCTGTATATTGCAAGTGGATCTCCCGGAATTACGTTTGCGCTAAAGTTAACCATCGCGGATGGTCAACGGCATTAGGTTTAAGGTGGAACTAGTCGCGGGCTCGAACTCAATGGTGGGCATGGCCAAAAACCACGCTGTTTCACCTGGCATCGTGTCCGACAGAGATAGTATCAGTGATGAGCAGTTAGAAGCTGGTCTACATGGAAAACGTATAGTTCGCACGCACAGAAACACCGTACCGACCAATTTTAGTAAAACGAGCGCGTCAAAAATTACGAAAAGGCCTTTGGAAAAAAGGTATTTCTAAAAAAACCACTGCATAAATCAATTACAAATAAAATTTATTGAAATCTTCGATAATTTTTCTGTGTCGGAACGGATTTTGTTTTCGAGATTTCATACTTCTTGTATTACTTATTTACGCCCAAAGTTGCGTTAAAATTAGCAAGAAAAACGAATCTTTGTTGGCTTTTTATTTTACTATTCTGCTTCCGTACATACAAAATTAATAATAAGATCTAACGATATCATGTTAAACTTTGAATGTACGATGTCAAACAGTGGAGTAAAATCCCTCCGAAGTTTGTATGGAAAAAATATCAAATTGTTTCACCTTAAAACCGTAATATAAAACACTGTAAAACGAAGTGAAATAGTGTTTTCTGGGGGTCTTGTCGCTATACGTAGTTTCTAACCTATTAAATTTTTTGTGAATATTTGTAACCGTGAACAAATAATTCAAAATAAATCTAAGTCTTTGATTTGAAAACCAACGTATTTGCTAATAAATCTTGTTAAAATATACATCTGATTTTATTTTCACGGTTTATAATGCTGAATTCGCTAAGAAAAACCTACATTTAAAATGAGCCCTCTGCGAGGGCTCCCAGCATCCCATATGCGACTAGGCGAACCCTTCAGGAGGGCTCCCGGCACTGAACGTGTTAAAAACGTAAATAACGCAATGAATGTTTTTGAACTGTCAAAATGAAACAAATTAGTCGTAATCGTTTACGAAAATGTGTTGCGTAATTAGATATCTGGTTTAGCATTAAAAAAAGAATGTAAATTTTTGCAAGTGAAGGCGTGCTAGCCACGGACGTAAAAATATCGCGGCGGGATTTTATCGCGCACTGGATTTTCAACTCTTGGTGTTCAGCCGAGTGTTGATAATCCAGTGCACGAAAGAAAAAAAAAATCACCGCGGGAAAAAACCGCCCGTGCGAACCTTATTCGTGAAATGACAGCCAATTTAATACCTAAATGAGAAATAAATAACCCAGTAGGTACCTAGGTATCATTTGCAAATTCTTTAATGTTTTAATTGGAATAGTATCAGCCTTCTATGTTCCTTAACAGCAAAGTATTTGATCCTAATTGATTTGATTAGACGCTGATCTTGTTAGTCTAATTAAGATTGTTGGAGTGAAGTGCAAGCCTAGCACTTAACATTAATAATCCAGTGGAATTAGGGAAAGCGAGAAACTAACAGGCAGCTTTCATAATCAGCGTTGCTGCCAAAATTCTGTGAAATAGGCTCTTAGATTTAATGAGCGATATAAACAAGATTTCTAAGAAAATTTTGGTGGAGATTCCTTAGCTTTTGAATGACGCTATAATGTAAAGCCGTCCAAGAATTGTGATCAAAGTTGTATCTACAACAAATTCATATACCATTTTTGATGTGAAAATTTCTTTAGGCGCGTTGAGCACTATTTGGGTGAACAAAAAGCGTGAAACTCGCGTCATCGTCACCGTACAGTTTTCACTTCTATCGGCAGTCCCCAAAGACAGCCCCGCACTTTTTTTTTGTAACAATACCTGACCGTTTTATCATAATTATTCATAATCCACAACATTACATTAATATGATCCTCATTTGTTCGTATTGTTATTCACATTTGCACGCAATGCTAAAATCCCGCATCATTAGCTAATACTATGTTTAATAATAAATATTTGTACAGTTATCGTAAATGAATTAATTACAAACATATTTGAAGAGATTAATATTTAACTAATCTGTGAATAACGTTAAAATTAATATGTAGTTGGTTGTTCCATTATTATTAATACATTGTTGTTTTGCTATTTCGTGCCGAGTAATAGAATTTTATTGCGTCCACTAAAACGTTTTAATCTTTTATGGAATGCATTAATAATTTTTTATGAATACTTAAACTAATTACAAACTAATTTGTGCTCAATATTCTATCTACACACTGAAACATTTTATTGTTTTTGTTTCAGGTAATTGCTACTTACTACAAGTTGTACTTGTACCCTCATTGAATGTGGAACAAGTGACAAATGGCAGCCATAACAAATGAAGATACGTTCTCGAAGGCCGTGGCTACCGGCTTTACAAATCAATGACCGGGTCGGCTAGCCAGCCTCTTAACATTCCTCTCGTCTCCGAGGCTAATCTTCTCCTACCCGCCTTTGCTTCCGAGCTTCGCAGGACTACCCACACTCCATATTCATAAACGTCATATAACTTTGATGGTGTTGTCTACTGCCCTCTTACTTCATTGGCATTGGAATGACAAGGATAGGTGCTATTTTTAACCGACATCAAATAGGAGATTCTCAATTAGACTACTACTAGAGTTTTTTTTAATTTAATTTTAATTTCGGAGGTCCGTGGCAAAAAACGAAAATTCCGACTTCCGAAATTAAAGTAATTTTTCACTTTGTGGTGTTTTATTTTTATTTTTTAAGTCTATGATAGATACAAAAATAAATAAAAATAATCTATTGCTTTTCATCAATGTCTTGCAATTGGTTGAGATCACCTTTATTAAGGATTTGTTTCGGGCTAGATAGACTATAGTGCTTTTAAATGAGTACCTTTTATGGCTCTGAGATACAATGATTGCAATCATAACTTCACACTAAGTAGCTGTAAATTGATTGATATCAATCATATAAAGCTTTAGACAGGTAATAAATAAACGTCGAGTAAGTACTTACTGGAAGTGCCTTCATCCTTGACATCTTGTACGATACGACGGACGCTCTGCGTAAACTTGCCCACTAAATTCGTACTCGCTGAAACAAAGAAAAATACTCACATAAATAAAAACAAAAACCAAAGTTTCGAGAGCGAAGACTTGACAACTTTGAAGGCGTTGGCTACAACAAAAGTGACATGAAAATTCTGTAGAATTAACAAAATAATCTCTGAGACGGGCGCTTGGTAACATAAAAGTGATAAACGTGGCAAAGTTTATATTGAACTAGCTGACCCCTGCCCATTTCGTTGAGCGGTAAACATAAATATATAGCATATGACACTCACAAATAACGTGGCTTTCTATTGGTAAAAAAATTTTCAAAATCGGTTCAGTAGATCCAGAGATTACCCCCTACAACCTTACAAACTTTACCCCTCTTAATATTAGTATTAGTATATTAGTGTAGATGTGATTATGTTTCATAAAATCTCCAGTTCAATAGTGGTCGTGCGTCGAATTTAAAACATGCATGTGCACTCAGCTGCAGCGAGTGAGCGGTTAGAGCGAACATCGGGAAACAAAAGCCGAATGAATGAACGCCGAATAAACCTAACTAGCCAGCTTTATTCTAGAGCCTATATGAACTATATTAGACATGTGAGTATGATTGGATTAACCAATCATACTAGTCCATTAAGTATTGAGCTCTAGTACGCCTGTGATCTATTTTATGCAATACATACAGATTTTTTGTTAGGTTGATAACTCGATCAATATATCCTAATAAGAACTATCCTACTTTCTACTAATAATCCTACTTATAATTAATATTATCCTACTTTTATTATAAATGTCAAAGTTTGCATGTTTGTATGTTTGTTACTCAATCACGCAAATACGGCTGAACAGATTTAGATGAAATTCTGCACACAGATAGTTTATATCCTGGATTAACACATAGAATACTTTCATCCTGGTAGTACGTTCCCGTGGGATAATTTCCCACCTCCACGCGGGCGAAGCCGCGGCCGAAAGCTAGTACCTATATAACATAATAAATATTGTATGTTTGGATGTTTGTTACTCAATCACGGAAAAACGGCTGAACGGATTTGGATGAAATTTGACACACAGATAGTTTATAACCTGGATTAACATTTATGATACTTTTTATCCCGGTAGTACGTTCCCGTGGGCTCATAAATTTCTGACCTCCATGCAGGGGAAACCGCGGGCGAAAGCTATACGTTATAGATAATGATGATGTAATACATAATCCTATGAAAAACATAAATGTGAAAATTGGGAGCCAAGTTCACTTTGTTGTCGACTTCGCCAAAAAAAGAATTAATATCTAAATGGGTGCCAAGTTCTGTAGATAATCCTGAAATTTATTTATAAGAACATACAACATTCTAAAATGAATTTAAAACACAAATTCTTGTTTTTTTCTGCTATAACAATGGTTGAAATTTGGCAGCCAGCGGCGTGGAAATGGGTTAGGTTTTTGATGACCATGAATGTATATGTCACTATCTGGCTATGTCAGTCACTGATAAAAATACCGATTTTTAGACGTTAATATCTCAATAACCGTTTAAGCTGTATTTACGAAAATTGGGGTTCTAGTAAATCTAAGGGGTTTTAATAAATATACCAATTTTCATTTGTTCATGTTAAATAGATTTTGAGTTATTAAGGGGTCAAAAGTAGCTCTAAATGGTTCGTGTATTACACACTGCTGCTGCGTCGCCAGTACTTGGCTGACACGCGGCCGCGTGTCTAGATTCAGATATGTAGTTATTCATAATTCAGACTGAAGGTATATTCTCTTTCTTATCAGTCCAACAGAAGTCTGTTGAAAGAACAAGTGTTCTTGTTACATAACACATATCATCCAATCATCACGCCTGGATTCCTTGAAAGGTTAGGCAGAGGTGTGTGGGTGTGTGTGAGGCGTTCTTGTTTCATATTTGTAAAACAACCTAATCTAATCTTGCTATACATCACATGATTATCAAAATTTTCCAACCTATTATAAAAATTTAAAAAAATTATTTCAAGTGACATAGACTCATTAATAATAGAATAGGCATAAGGGTATGCGCGCACTACGAAAATAAATCGTTGCGAAGAAAAATCGTCAATCTGTGAACAACAGAAATGTACTAACTACAATCCGCGCACTGCGAAAATAAATCGTTTGCGATTTATTCATTATTTATTTTATTTCGCACTTTAAAAGTCGCAACGATTTATTTTCATAGTGCGCGCATACCCTAATACATTTGCAAAAAAAAAACAAAAATAAAATTCAAAATCAAAATTACATTAAAAAATGTACCTATGTACTTAATAAATGTTATGTTGGAAAATTGGCGGGCTTTATAAGAAACGTAAGTCATCATTGATGATTCAAGCTATGATTTCAGAGTATATAATGAGTTTTCCTTAAGTTCTATTTCGTCATCAGTGCTATAAGCCTTACTAAGCTTTGGTCCATTCGTATAATTTCTTAGTAAGATCATCGCGTAATTCTCCACAGAGTAAGACTGATTACCATAAGTCAAGTCAACAGGTCAAATTCAGCTTAGCTGACTAAGAATATAGCCTAATGAGATCATATGCGGAATACCCAAAGTGCAAGACTGCGTCATTTTATTGTTGAGGCTCAGATCAAAAGACTTGATGTATACTGGTTCGGTCATACGATAAGTATCTTGAGCTGAACGCAAATATAATAATAAAATCTGTCAAGTGCGAGTCGGACTCGCACACGAAGGGTTCCATACCATGTCGTACAAGATTTAACACTATGAATTTTTGTAATACTTTCGTAAAGGTAACAACAGAGGCGCTATAAAAAAACAGATTTGTAAAGAAATTGTCTAATTTTAATGAGAAAATGTTGTTGTGTTAAAATATAGGTGTAGGAGTATATTTCATTTATTTTAAGAGAAAAATATTAAGTTAACTTTATCCAGTAACATGCATTAACTAAAGTCAAAGTTATTTATTTGCTACTCACATAGTATTAGTAGGTATAAATAGGTATATATGGTAGGTAAGCAGGTAGATATGTAGGGTAGGTAGGGTAGGTTAGGTACCTACCTACCCTGGTAAGAAGGGTAGGGTAGGTAGGTAGGGTAGGTAATTAGGTAGAAATAGGTAATTAGGAAAGGTAGGTGCGCCGTAGATAAGTACTTAGTGCTAACCGTGCGAAGCCGGGCCGGGTAAAGCTAGTTACTTATAAATAAAAGGATTTCTCTTGCTACATCAGACTATATTGTACAAAATAGAATGTAAGTAGTACGCCAAATTGTAATTATAACTGTGCGTTTGCACTGGCGAAACATTCACAACAAAACATGTTGGAATCTCTATTTTCTGTCAATTTTTCATACAATGTTTGACAGGAACTAGAGATTTCAACATGTTTTGTCGTGATGTTTCACCAGTGCAAACGCACGGGTCAATACAGGTATTTATTTACGTTATTTTTGATAGTCATACAGAAATCTATTATTTCTTATTTATTATTTTTACACATCCCATCGGACTATTTGAGTGAGGGAAGAGAGAGTGCACTCGTGTCTGCGCACACACTTGTGCACTATAATATCTCCCGCGCCGAAGGCCAGTCTCCGTTGAGATTGGCCGCCATGACCAAATATTTTTACACCAATAATTTTTCTCAATATGAAATTGTATCCACAACGGTTTAAGCTAGGTAACTGAATAGTACACTGTATGTGCCAGCATTCATTTCAATGTTACTGAATATATTGTCTATTGGAGTGTAGTTTTAACACGAGGTACACACATCAACACCGTCTAGGGATACTTTGAAAAAAGTCGATAAAGTTCTTAAACTCAAAAAATACTGGCCGGTTTTAAAATCTTGTGAAGAAAGTTTATTTTGTAGACCTTTTTGGATGATCGAAATTTAAATGATCGAAATAGTATATGCTGCCATGATAGTAGGTACTTACTAATTCCATGTCATTACTCCGACTATTAAATAGTTATCTGTGGAATTTATATCGCATAATATTAGCATGAAATACAAAATTATTACTTTAAGTTGCAGAAAATCGCCCATATTATATAAAATACGTTATGTATCGGCGTTTTTAGTATTTGTTGATTATAAACAGTATATGTTACATGATACACACAAGTTTCAAATTCCTAATTTGTTCAGTTGTTGAGATAGAGCTCGTACAAAAATAGTCTAAAACAGACAACTTCTACGGCCCCCTAATTCATCATTTTTGAAGATAAAAACAAATAAAAATTATATTTATTCTCTACTCGATGAGCTCTAGAAAATGATACCCCACATGCCAGGGTCAGATATATTTTTTTTTCAAAATTTAATTTTATTGTATGGCGAACCCCCTTTATTTTTTAATTTTATTATTTGTTGCTCTTGCGGCAATAGAAATGCTCAATCTGTGAAATTTTCAACTGCCTACCTATTACGGTTCATGAGATAGAGCTCGCTGACAGACAGACGGACAGCGGAGGCTTATGAATAGGGTTCCGTTTGTCACCCTACGGGTACGGAACCCTAAAAATGGAGCGGCATTTTAACATAATATAAACATGATCATTAATTACATCACGCCTGTATTCCCCGTAGAGTTAGGCAGAGTTCATTTCCGCAAAAGGTACATTGTCTAGCATTTAAAAATAAATGGTTTTTATTTTGGGTAAGACTCGCTGGCCTATAACCAGTTGGGTAGTTGACCATTTATTTTTAAATGCGCCTGTCTTTAATTGCACCGGAAAATGTCCAAAAAATCATGAAAGTTAATTTTCCTCAAAGGATTATTTTTCTAAACCGAAAAGCCAACGAAAAAAAATATTCAAGCAACTGGTTCGAAAACATACCGGATGAAAAATCTCAATTAAAATAAAGAAAAGAACTTATATGGAGGAAAATCTATTGCCTGACATGGAATAGATGACATGCGGGTATAAGTTGCGAGCAATATTGCGTCTGCTACCCTATTCTGTTTCACCGGAGTGCTGGGAATTGAAAAACTTCGCCTTTATTGTTATAGGAAACTCTGTAAGAGATGTCTTACAAATAGGTGTTATAATGTTTTGTTTTTCATTTTAAAGTTTACAATAAAAATTCTCCTTTGAACCAGATTGAAAACTAATTATGTATAAAATGTTGCGAAAAATCTTAAACGTGTAATAATGCTAGAATTTTTTTCAGGGGTAGGTTTCCGAAAACCGCCTAACACCGTGAAAAACTAAGCATTTTTTATGAGTCAGAAGTTGTTCTATATTTGATGGAAAATATAAGCTTCATTAATACATTATGAGGGCTGACTAGACTACTCAGAAATTTATTAAAAAGTAAAATAATCTTGTCTCTGTTGTAAACATGACAGCAGCTTTTCCCGTCTCATCTGTTGAGTTAGGTATAGCTACAAAAAGTTTGATACAAAAAAAAAATAACTAGCTGTGCCACGCGGTTTCACCCGCATAAGCTTCGATCCCGTGGGAATATCGAAATAAAAAGTATCCTATGTCCCAACCTAGGTCATGTGCTTCCCATGTGCCAAATTTCATCCAAATCCGTTTTGCCGTTTTAGCGTGAAAACGTTATAAACAAACAAACAAACAAACAAATAAACAAACAAAATTACTTTCGGATTTGTAATATTATACTAGCTGAACCCCCCCGTTTCACCCGCGTAAGTCTCGATCCCGTGGGAATATCGGGATAAAAAGTATCCTATGTCCTAACGCAGGTCCTGGTCTGCTAATGTGCCAAATTTCATCCAAATCCGTTCAGCCGTTTTAGCGTGAAAACGTAACAAATAAACAAACAAATTCACTTTCGCATTTATAATATTAGTTAGGATACACATACATGAACGATCAGTGATCATAAGACTACGGATTAGTGTTTATAAATAAATTAAACTGAACTGAAGTAAGTAGAAATTAGTAACCATTGCCTGCAGGGTTATTAACATTAAAATATTCAGAATAATGTTCAAGTGCTTCCACTCCTACCTAGTCTGGGATACTGTTGAGAATTCTCTAGACAGTTATGTCAAGAGGATAATTATAAACTCTCTATTTTAGTTCCGTACTTGTGCTTCACTTTGACACCTCCAAGAAAGTTTAAATAAGCTGGCGACTTTTTAAGTAACTCATAGGCGTTGGTATTAGCAAGTTGGCAAATTAGTTTTGTTTTTCAAACGTGACTAGATTCTTGATTGAGTTAATATTAGAAAAAGATACAAAGTCCAGCCTGTACTTATATAAAATACAAAACAGACATAGTCTGAATAATAACTGTATTAAATTCCTTGTACCGGAAAAACATTTTCGAAAAGTGATCAGTTTCCAATTTGACCAATTGTAACTTAGCCAAAGTGAATTGCACTGTAAAATACTCGAGGAATTGAAATGGCACTAGTTCCTATAAAAAAAGCGGCCAAGTGCGAGTCGGACTGGCCCATGAAGGGTTTCGTAGCAGCAAGTAACATAATATAAAAGATCTTGTAGCTCGTTATAGTTAAATTGCGGTTTACGATTTACGACGTGTTAAAATAAAAACTGCTTACTAGATCTCGTTCAAACCAATTTTCTTAAAAACCTCAATATCATTTTTGAAGACTTATCCATAGATATACCACAAGTAAGGATTTGATGAAAAAAAAAATTGAGTTTCAGTTCTAAGTATGGGAAACCCCCAATTTTTTTTGTATTTTTTCTAGTTTTGTGTGAAAATGTTAATTCGGTTCACAGAATACATCTACTTACCAAGTTTCAACAGTATAGTTGTTATAGTTTTCGGAAAAAAGTGGCTGTGATATACGGACGGACAGACAGACAGACGAATCCATAAGGGTTCCGTTTTTTGCCATTTGGCTACGGAACCCTAAAAACGTATCGTTTTGCTTACCAATGGTATAATTTTTTACTGCCAAACTGGGCATATAAATAGATTCGTAAGCAATTTTACCTGTGTTAGCTACTTCCTCAAGGGAGGGTGTACTAGCAAAGTTATAAGGTCTTTGCTTAATTAGTAGTAAAGATACAAGTGTCTTAATTTTAGCCAAAATCGGCTATAAGTCATGCTCAGATTTGAAAGCATTCCAAGTAAGTATTCCAATAGTTAGGTATTTTTTTGTGTTTTAACACCTTGATTTTTCTAAACTGTGAGCAGTGGTGGCAGAGTGGTAACGGTTCCGACTTACGAGTAATAGGTCGTGGGTTCGAACCCAAGCAGGCGCTTTACTTTTTGTAAATAATTTCATCACCACTGCTCTCAAAACGGTGAAGGAAAACATCGTGAGGAAACCGGCATGTCTTAGAACCAAAAATTCGAAGACATGTGACATCTACCAACCCGCACTGGGTCCGCGTGGTAGATTACAGCCAACTCCCTCTCACAGAGAGGAGGCCTGTGTCCCAGCAGTGGGAACATTAAGCTGATTATGTATGTAAGTAAACTGTCAGGGGTGAGTGTATTTAAAGTTCTTTCAGTGCAGGTTTTGGTACTGTGAAAATATTCAATAGGTTTTTTCTGCCGATTCGTGAATTTTGAAGAAAACACGTGTCAAGGGACGCTTGAATCCTGTTGCTTCAAACGTTACGCTGGCTCTTTTAGGTTTTATTTTATTACCTCGGCCCTGGTTCACTGTCAGTGGCCTTAGTGCGAGGTGTTATACCTTTAAATGCATTAAAAATAATATTCACTTACGTCAATTTTTATGGAATAATTGTGTTTCCCATGATCGCCACTAGGCAGCGCTGCTTAAGTTTCAAATATAAATTGACGATGGAATTGGTATAAAAACTCGCATTGTGCCCTCAGTTTGTTTATCCTCACTAGCTTCAAAATGGTTGCTCACCTATGATTGGTGATTTAGTACAAATTGTATCATTTCATGGTACCTTTGAACTTTTCTCTCTTAGGAAGATTGTAACAAAGGAATATAAACATATTATAAACTTTACGATTATAAGTTTAGTATACCTTCACATTTAGGTATTGACCTTACTATCTAACGTCTAGTGACACAAGTCCAGGGTTAGTGCTCATAAAAGGGGCATAAACACTTTAAGTATTAAGTTTAATACTTCTGCAAGGTTACAGCAAAACTAAAATGTTATAGGTAGTTACGAGGATCTATACAGGGTGTCAGGGACATCGACGCGAAGCCATGGATTTAGTATAAAAATATGATTCTGAACCCCCCTGCGCGGTTGAAAATTTATAAAAAAAAAAAATGAGCATTTTCATAGAAAAGTGCAATACCTACGCGGTCAAAATGTATGGTACAGCAGATTTAAAAAAAAATAACCGACGAAATATTTCAACGCAGGGGGTTCAGAATCCATCCACTGAATCCATGGTAACAGGCTTCGCGTCGATGTCCCTGCCACCCGCGTGCTAGATTATAGTCCACTCCCTGTCGAAAAGAGGAGACCTGTGTCCCAGCAGTGGGAACATTATGGGCTGGATTATGTTTAAAGGTATTCTATTCTTTTAGCATTCTGATACCCGATTTCACAAAAAAAAAAAACACGTGCGAACGATAGTCGCATATGATGTGTAACATTTGACATCTCACTTTGGTCGTAAGCAACGTTAAGGTGGAACTAGTCGCGGGCTCGAACTCTATGGTGGGCATGGCCAAAAACTACGCTGTCTCACCTGGCATCTTGTCCGACAGAGATAGTATCAGTGATGACCAGATTTCACACTTCTTGTATTACTTATTTACGCCCAAAGTTGCGTTAAAATTAGCAAGAAAAACGAATCTTTGTTGGCTTATAACTTTTTAATGGCTTTTTATTTTACTATTCTGCTTCCGTACAGACAAAATTAATAATGAGACCTAACGATATCATGTTAAACTTTGAATGTACGATGTCAAACAGTGGAGTAAAACCCCTCCGAAGTTTGTATGGAAAATTATATCAAATTGTTTCACCTTAAAGGGGCCTCGTCAAGGTTGTTTCTGACAGCCAACTCTAGCACCGCGCGCGCTCATTGGCCAAATGAAATAGCGCGCGCTTCCCCGGCTTCCTGTGACACACTTCAGATTTTTTTAGATTTTGATTTTGATTTCAGGAAAGATGTTACACATCAAAAAAATGTAAAAGCGCGTTGTTAGATTTTCAACACTTGGCTCAGCACCGAAAGTAAAAAATCCAACAGCGAGCTTTTATCTTTGCTTTCATTTAGGTGTCGCCTAGAGTTAGTGAAAACAGGTGTGATAGTAAATTATCGGTTTTTTAACGAATCAAAGAGAAGGTCATTCAGGGTATGAGGTTGTTAATAAAAAACCCAGTCTTCATTGATCCATCAGAGAGCCTCCCACCCGGGCACAAGTTACCATGGCCTACTTGGAAAACATTAAATAGACTTCGTGCCCAAGTAGGTCGTAGCAAGGACAACCTCCACAAGTGGGGGTTCATGGACGGCTCAGACCTTCGGTGCGTATGCGGCGTCTCTCCACAAACAATGGCTCACCTCCCATCTTGCTCCGCATGCCCTGTCACCTGCACTCCTGAGGACCTAATGGCAGCGTCAGCGAACGGTATCCGCGTTGCTGAGTTTTGGGCCAAACAAATTTAAAAAACTTAGAACATAATTATATTATGTATTTATTTCGTGTTATTTTTGCCATCGACACGCTAAGAAGAAAAACCCAGTGTGGTATACACGAATCTTTGTGTCAGTGACCGCTCGGCCCGATTCAACTGAACCCGATAATAATATAATATCAGATTCTTTGATTGGCTCGGTAGAAATCTTTATAAATAAACCAAGAGGTAGTTAAATAATAAAAAAATATGTTTTAGTAGTACCTTACTTGGAATATATCCTTACTTCCCTATTTTTATATCCTTCCTTACTTATTTTTTTGAAGTGAAAACTTCTTTAGGCATGGAACTCGCGTCATCGTCACCTAACGTTTTCCATGAGCTATATGTATCGAACGAAAGATATCAACGCGAGAATCAAAAAGTTGCTTAGTTTTCACTGCCGCCAATTTCTTTTTTTTTTTTGCTGAACTGGCCCAGTTTATCTCAGCCGTGACACTTCTCTGCAAATTTTTTACATCGCATTTTACACTTTTTATTTATTTATTTATTTATTTATTTATTTATTTATTTATTTATTTATTTATTTATTTATTTATTTATTTATTTATTTATTTATTTATTTATTTATTTATTTATTTATTTATTTACTTATTTAATATTATTTATAAAGGTACACCAACAGCTTCTGTATATAACATATCTTAAGTACTGTAACAATAGCCTCGGACTTATACAGTCGCCAATTACACACACAATACACAATTACACAATACATACAATTACACTTTTTATATGATTTTAATTTTTTTAATTCTTTATCTTAATCTTTATCTAATTCTTTCTTTATATTTTAGTTTGTGAATGGTTTTTATACTATTTTAATTAATTCTTTATCTGCTGTATAAATTGTGTGCTTTTTAGTCTGTGTTAAATAAATATTTTTTCTTTCTTTCTTATTTTCTTTCCCTTCTAAAACTTACAGGAAGTCTGAAAAAACTTCATTGAGCAATTTCAGATAATATCCATTACAAGTAACCTACTTATATCCAATACAATACATATTAGTCAGTACTCAAACATGTCGCTGATACCGATGATTTATGACCCGTAACCGAATTGTGGCTAAAGGCACAATACATAAGTACTTAGGTATATACTATGCAGTACATAGCCGTGAATCTATCTAACCAAACGTTGCTTATAATGCGCTTGGTTCCATTGATTTGGAAGTGAATAACTTAGTTGTGGGTGAGCTTGTCGGAATGATTCAATGAACTGATGGAGCGGCTACATGGTTGGGAAGTCATGGTTTATTGATTCCCAGAGAGAGTTGAGAGTTGGCTGTCAGAAATGACGTTGACGAGGCCCCGCCACCACCAAGGAGAGATGTCAGAGCCTGATATGATGTGTCATATCAGATGCGACTACTGGAACTCGCTCGTTTTTTTTTTTATGAATGAAAATTATAGTACTTATAAAATAAAAGACAATGAATAGGTACCTATACATTAGTCAGGCTCTTATTAAGAAGGAAGAACAAGGCCTACAGTACAAAATCGCCATATCTAGAGTCTAGACCAAGGCAGTGTGTCAAGTCAAGTTTGGCTATAACAGTCATTGATTTTGCCTAACGTAGGTACTTCACGAGCCATTAAATATTTATAATGGGCATTGGCCATATTACTTATTTTATTGCGGATCGAAACCCCATCACATCCGAGATGAAAAAAAGCATGTTTACCAATCATATACCCAATTTATCGAAGCAATTGACCTTTCCATTAACGATGTGTTTGTAAAATGAACCTTCCATACCATAGGTAGGTCATGTTTTATGGTGCAAATAAAAAGTATCCGATTTTTATTTGGAAATTCTGATTCTGTTGAATGGTATTTCAGGTAGGCTGTGCTACTCGTGAAATACGAGTATAGACACGAATTTTGTTCTATAAAAATGTATTTGTTTTCATTTTTGTTGCCGCGTTGAAGTGTATAAAAGCACAGCCTGTCACTTGTCAGTATAACTTTTTTTTCTATAAAACATTTTGTGTTTAAAACTAGTTTTTCCATTATGCTGAATAAAGAAAATATTTTTTCTGTTCAACTTATCACAAAATAAATCAATTGCCAGCCTTATTCAAACACAAACGCCAGTCAAACAAACATAAAAGACAATTTAACAAGAATCATCCTCCTTATCAAACGAAACAGCTTTCTTCACATACCTTTCAGCTTCACAATACGATAGAATAGGCCGCCAAAAAGGTTCAATACGGTTCCCACGCCAAAGTAAGGAAAGGCAGCTTAGGCATTTTGTGATACGAATCCGAATGCGAAATTGAATCTTTGAAATCCCTCTGAATATATTCGAGTAAAGTACATTGCCACAGCCTAATTTAATGTGGTTGTTCAATAGAACAATTTTCTCCAATTAGCTCACTGGTCTGTGTTAGTCTGTGTTCTAGTCCTAAGCTGAAATGGAATTGTGTGTTACATTTGGCAACCACCTGTTGTTGTTGTAGATCTATATTTCTAATTATAAAAAGAGTTGAATGTTTCGATTTAGTGATTGTTTTATTAGGCAATTAAATTGTATTATAAATAATTATAATCGTATTGATTTTGGGAACCAAGGATTCGTATGTAAATACCACATTGACACAGAAAACAACATCAAAAATACCTGTTACTATTTGAAAATACACACTTAATATGTATTTGAGAAGTAACATCCAATAATAATAACTAATAATATCAGTGATTGATAGCTACTGCTGGTGTGACTGCCAAGTCATATGTCTCGAGTTCGAACCCGAGGCACGCACCTCTGACTTTTCGGATTCATGTGCGTATTGTATAATTATCACTTACTTCAAAAACGGTGAAGGAAAACATCGTGTGGGGTTTCCACACGATGGTTTCCCGGAAAACCGGCATGCCTGAGAGATATTTCTCGACGACATGTGAAGCCAAGTCAGAGGACCATGGGCCGCTTCAAAACTCTTACACCAGTACCCTAATTACGTAATGCACGATCAATAATAAATTGAAATGAATTGAAACAGATTGCTAGTCCATTGCTTCATAAGTTCGACAAAAAAAATTGAGCAGATTTTTTTTTCGAGTTTATGAAGCAATGGACTAGCAATCTGTTTCAATTCATTTCAATTTATTATTGATCGTGCTTTACGTAATGGCAGGGAATCTAGCAAATTTCTCCCGCTTGGGGCGCTGTTGTAGATGTAGACCTGTCAAATATTTTTCCCCACGAAATACTCGAAATAGTTCATAGTTCCACAATTGTAGTCTGTGGTTCCACGAAAAATATTTGACAGGTCTACATCTACAACAGCGCCCCCAAGCGGGAGAAATTTGCGAGATTCCCTGCCATAAGGGGTGTATTATAGGTATAGGGTACAGGTTAGTCACCAACCACACGAAAAGAAGAAGATGAAGATAACTATAATAACGATAATTTTCACTTGCTTCAAAAATGGTGAAGGAATAAGTACATCGTGAGGAAACCGGCCATGTCTGAAAGATATTTCTCGACGGCATGTGAGGCTCATATGGGCGGCATAAAAATTCTGACAACAGGTTAGTCAATAACCACACGAAAGAATATCCAAATGAAAATCATAACAACATTAACGTTAGTTATACAATCAAGCACGGCTTATAATAAACAACAAATAGACTATTTAATACGTGTTTCCTGCATGTTAGACGTCTAGTCTATAGCCGTAGATTCCCATTGCATATGAACTCGAAACTTGGTGTTCATCATAATTAATAGGATTAGTGTGTTCCTTCCACAACGTTGGGTTTGCATTGCATTGCAACATAATTTTCTGTTTCACAGAGATCCTCTTGTGTGCTGAAGAGCTGCATGTGTATTGTGCTCTGAAGGGCGATATATGAATAGATCTTTATTAATTTATTAGTGTATTCTAAATCTATACATCTATACTCTATACACACATACATATACATACATATAAGTTATATATGTACAAACAAATAAAATTTAAGTGTCTGTTTGTAATGTCAAAATAACAGCTTTTTACAAAATGCTTAAGAAAGTATATACGATCCATACAACAAAAACACAATTTATTTTTTTTTGGTCTGTCTGTCTGTCTGTTTGTTCCGGTTCTGTTTGTACTGCTGGACCGACTAGTTTTCATAAAATTTTATGAAAAGACCGTCCATTGTTATGCGATTTCGAATTATGTAGTTATGTTGTTCCTAATATGACACTGGTGTTCGGTAAAGTGAACTCTATCTATCGCAATTATGATGGTATATACCAGGGGTGGCCAACTTGATTAGACCCAAGATCTACTGTTTACTGACAAAAACCTGTGCGTCGTGCGATCTACCAATTGCATACTTCTTGTTGTAATTTTAAATGAAATTCAATTATGTATCTAGTATTTTTTATTTTATTAAGAGGTAAAACAAAATTGCAAATTATTCTTAGTAACTAAGTACTTATTTATATTAGTGTAAGCATTGCCATGCGTCTGAGCATCTTCCGCTAGATTAGCAAAGTCTTGCCATGCCACGATCTACTGGACTAATAGCTGCGATCGACCGGTTGGCCACCCCTGATATATATCTACCAAAATAGTTTGAATAATTTTTGTAAAAAACCGTTTTTGAGACCGTTACTTAGATAGCAGCAGTAATAAAATTTGTGACATGGTTATGGAAATAAGGAGGGGCTCGTGGCTACATAATAACAGCCGCATGGGTTGATCCACAGGTTAAGCTATGCTTTAAAAACCCTAACTTATCCCTATACAGGCTTATTTGTAAAACACCAGCAACCTCTTAAGGGGTCATTATACTCATCATTATGAACAACTTTTACTATGGGACCTAACTTGAAATCGCCATAGTGAAAGTTGTTCATAATGATGAGTACAATGACCCCTTAAGAGGTTGCTGGTGTTTTACAAATAACCCTGTATAACCCTTAATGCGAAATTGAGTTTGTTTGAGACGCTTTCGCGCTATAAAGGCTGCACGCATTTGGATGTTTGGCACATGTGCAGACCATCTTACGACATAGGATACTTTTTATCCCGATCCCGAGGTATTTACATAAAGACGAAATAGTTTGGTTAGCGTACGATTCGAAAGCAAACATGTCAGGAAGAAAGAGGTCGAAGCCAACTCGTCGAAGACGATGTTTGCACAAGCAAGCCAGGAAATGGAATTTCTTACGGCGCGGCGACATATGGATACCGGGAGCTTTGCAAGGTCGGTTGAGTAAAGTAAAGATAGCATTTAAAGATGCCTAAAATTTTGCTAGTAAAGTTGACTACCGATGTTTGATACAAGTGACGAAGATGCTTCGACGACGAATTAAGGCTTTTGCAGACCAGCGCGACTTGTCACGTGACGCGACTCGTACAATACAATTTCGAAGAAAACTTCACGGTATAATAATAACCGGTATCGCGTCGCGTGTCGCGTCGCGTGTCGCGTCGCGCTAGTCAGCACGAAGCTTAATTGCTTACACGAATCTACCGTCTATAAACATTTAATTTTAATCCTTATATAATACATACATAATCAGCCTATTAATGTTCCCACTGCTGGGACACAGGCCTCCTCTCTGTGAGAGGGAGTGGGCTGTAATCTACCACGCGGGCCCAGTGCGGGTTGGTAGATGTCACATGACTTCGAATTTTTTGGTTCTAAGACATGTCGGTTTCCTCATGATGTTTTCCTTCACCGTTTTGAGAGCAGTGGTGATGAAATTATTTACACAAAGTAAAGCGCCTGCTTGGGTTCGAACCCACGACAGACAACTCGTACCACGGGTCACCACTGCTCTCAGCAGAGCGCCGCATTGTTTCAATTCAATTCAAATAGCCTTTTTTACATAAACTTATACTAAAATTACGATAATCATTTTGTTAATAAAATATCCAATGTTTTATTAACAAAATACAACATGAGCCATCTACCTATATGAAGAGAAGTTATAACGAATTTTATTTCATTAACCATTAATGAAAATAATGATGAAACTTCGCAAGGAAGTTGGTAAATAATAATGAATTATAAAAGAACTTATTTTACGGCAATGAAAATTCATTCAACAAAAGTTTTGGGTTGCCCGCTCTACAACATAAATGCCAAAACTGTGCAATTCTATTCAAATCTGTCGAAATTTTCGAAGAATTTCGGCTCGGCGTTAAAAACAAGTCGTTTCTAGGTGCCTGATGGAAATTAATTGCCACTTCCTCGGATTCCTTCCTAGGAATTGCCAATTTAATAAAGTTGTTTGGCACCCTCGAGTTTTATCGAGATCGATTCCGAAATATTGTTTAAGGAATCGAAGAGAATTAATTTGCATTTATTTGTCATAACTCATAATGTTGTATTACCTAACCATTTCATGCTGCACAGCCTTTTCGTCATCGTCTATTGTTTTGCACATACAGCAATACATATATGTTACGTACATCTATATCTATATGCATAAAGAAGGAGGGTATGTGTCTCTTTTGTTATTATCAGTCATATTTTAACTAATGTGGGCGAACTATGGGTAGTGTTGGTTATTGCGTAATAGAAAAATCGTTTGCCATTCAGATCAAATTATAATTTACCATCAAATTAATCACACTAGCAATTTATTCACACACTGTAGGTGTAGACAACTATTTGGAATGTACGACAGTTTCTAAACGTCTTTACTGCTTGACCGCCCCCCATGAAGTCTGCTTAGCTCCAGCTGGTCCGAGTGTTATTTTGTAGACTCTGTCGAGCGCCGCTAGGCGGCGCTGGGATCCCGATTAGTCAACTCAGCAACGTATTTCCGACATATACAATATTATAAGTATAATACTGGTATATGTAAAATACTACATCCGGTATTTAGCTACATCCGGTTAGACTGGAAGCCGACCCCAAGATAGTTGGGAAAAGGCTACAATAAGAATAATATAAGTCAAAGTCGCTTTTCGTGTCTGTCTGGTTGACTTGTTTTTCTAAACAGCAACGGATTTATTTCGAAAGGTTTACGTGTATAATACATTAATGTTAAACTTACGTATACTATCGAAATCTCGATGTTTTCCAAGTCGTAAAAACCGTGCGAAACTGGTGTATGTATGTATATATAATAAATATTCATTATACACCGACTTAACCTCATACTAATTTATCATTGTTCATTATTTGTGTACCGTCTCCTTGTCTTTACCCTTGTTAACTTTGTGCGCGACTAATTTATATGACGTGATATCCTTTCTTAATTACAAGGAGAGAACCCTTTTCATTCTAACAAATACAAAGTTTCTAATCATAAATTTTAAAACGATATGACAAATGATTAATCAAAAACATACAACTGCATGAAAAAATATTACTGTATCTAACATAGTCTATGGTATCTAAGGATACAGCGGCCCGCGAGCCGTCACACGGCGCACCGACAGCATGCTTCAAGCGAGGAGCCCGCACGCCGGCGCCTCACCGTCCGCGCGGTGACGCCTCGCAGTCAACGGGGTGACGCCTCGCCGGCCGCGCGGTGATGCTTCGCTTGTGAATGAACAACAAGCTTTCACCTCACCGGTGGCGTGCAGTCAGCGAGCGGTCGCCTTGCTGACGGCGCGTTGGCGACTAGCGGTCGCCTTGCTTACGGCGCGTTGGCAACTAGCGGTCACCTTGCTTACGGCGCGTTGACGACTAGATATTTCGAGGCGGTGCCGGGGCGTTACTGTGCTCATGTGCTGGAGCGGTGCTGTTATAATGGGCGATGACCTTAAGATTGCCGGCCGGGAGCTCGCTTGTTTTTGACCAGTACAGCAATTTCGATTTATCTCAAAGGTTGTCAAAATAATGTTCAAATTTCCAAGCATGTTTGAGAAAAAATACTTTCACAGGATGAAAAACTAGAATTCTTTAGTGAATATTTTTACTGAGAAATGTTCAAATTAAAAATTTTATATTTGTAGGATAAGATTTCCATTAAAATAAACCCCTAAAAGACATTTCTCACCCGCCATTACGACTTCTGGAAACATTCAAAAGATTCATTTTCTAAAAAACATCCTGTAACTGTAATGGAAAATGAATCTTTTCGGATCGCTCATCCCTATTTTATTTTTTACGCGTTCTTGTTTCATAATTTTCATTTTCATTTCGAGAGAATGTCATGGCTTGGTGAGTGGTGACAGACGGTTTACGATTCTGTTTATGGGGACCACATAACTAAGAGTTTGGTGTCGTAATCCCCGCGAATTAAATACATAAAGAATTAACAACATATTTTATGGAGGGAAATAAAAACAAGAGCGGTTAGGTTACGCCTCTGAGAACATGGTATAATTTTCGATCATAAAATAACCTAGCTTGCTATTGCTTTGGTTGTTACTCAAGAATCATTCATCACCACTACTCTCAAAACGGTAAAGGAAAACATTGTGATGAAACCGGCATGTCTTAGAACCAAATATTTGAAGACATGTGACATCTACCAACCGGGCACTGCGCCCGCGTTGTGGATTGCGGCCAGCTCCCTGGAGGAGACCTGTGTCCCAGCAGGAACATTATAGGCTGGTTATGCTATGCTTATACCCGCCTTGAGTATAGACGTAGATGCTCTCTTAGTAAACTTACAGAATTTAGAGATTCGATTGCACATGAACGTTTTACCTGACTATGTGGAGGGTTGAGTGTAGCAGCAAACATCTACGTACCAACGTTTTGATACTGAATTGTTTATTTACACCGACATGTATAGGTACGTTTGCATGTAGGTACGGGACCTTTGTTTAATTTGGCGAGACCCTCGTAAAACATTCTCGTCGTATACAAAGATAGATTATAGCATAATAATGTGAAAGCTCACCGAGCTTTGAGAGTAGCTTCCAAGTGCAAATTGAGTTGCGTGGCAAACGCCTCACGGTCTACGTTCTGACGGAACTAATTAAGAAGTCTAATTACTTGCCAATACGAACGAGTAGCACGTAATGTTTTGTAAACTTTGTAGTAGAAACAATTTTTCAGTTCCATATTTAATTCGGCGTATTTTAACTAAATCAATAGTCAAAGTCAATTAGTCAAATTCATGGACTTCAAATAGTATCTAATATGTGCCTTTTCATACGTCCTTGCCGGATAGCCACTGCCAGGTAGCCGGCGACTAAGACTATGGGCATGCAGGTACATGCCTATAGTCTTAGCCACCGGGTAGATAACGTACGTTATCTTACACCGCCGGTACCTGTGATAGATAACGTACATGCCCCATACACTTAGCTGCCGGTTACCCGGCACCGGCTAACCGGCAAACGGGACGTATGAAAAGGCACTACAAGTTGATCCTTCTAAAAGCCAACTCCCACGGTGCGCCCATATCGCGGACGCGCACCAGCCCGCACGAGGACGCACCGCCACGCACGCGTACAACGCGCGTCTGCGCTACCACGCACGCTAGGTTTCCCACGGTGCGTCGTGCGCGTGCGTCCGCGATATGGCGCACCGTCGGAGGGCGGCTTAACGAAGTATGAGACAGATCTTATCTTTGCTCGATTATTAAAAATGTTTTTGTGAGTTTTATTATAGACTAACTTCCGCCAGCGGCTTTGCCCGTGTTTTATCTTTATAAATATTATATTATTTATAATAATAGCCCATGTTATTCAGTGATAACCAGTGATCGGATATTCGGATGCATATTTGCCTAAAGTTGAGGTGTTGGCTATTATGGAAAGCACTTTTGTATCCAAAGAAATCCCGGGATTCTGGGATCGACAAATTTTGAGTTCTGATTATAGAATCGTATGTATATTTACTTACGTGCAGGTGTTGGCTAATATGGAATGCTTTTTTGTATCCATCGCAAAAATCTCGCGATTCCGGAATCGATTTGTTTCGTGCTTTTTGATTATAGAAATACTAGCTAATGTTGTAAAGTAGTTTTCCAAATTGGCATAGCACATAGCCACAAACACTTCGGAACCTTGAGTTTCGTTAAAACATGTTTACAGTAGGTATATAATTTTTTATGTTAACACCGCAAAAGCAACCTTCATAAGAGGGCTGATAAGCCGTTTCCATACCATGTATTTGATCCCGGAATTTAATCAAAGCCGGGATTTATATAAAGAAAAAGTATACAGGGTGTTAAAGTAATTGCGTGCCATAGCTTAGGGGTAGGTTCAGTATCGATATTTAAAGCCAGTTCTATAATTTCTTAGCCAAAACGTTACTTTAGGTAAATATGCATCCGAATATCCGATCACTAGTGATAACATAGCATTCAACTGCAGAAATAATTTTTGAAATCGGCCAAGTAGTCTTTGAGTTTATTCATTACAATGAATTCGAATGAGTTGTAAAGCAATAACAATGACGTATTCCACTTACCTACATGACGGCATTATAAAATATCGTCATCATTCGAATCACCTTCTACTTGTCCGGAAAACACTTCAGTCTTACTCAAATCACGATCATTACAAGGAAGTTAACAGCTTACAATACATAACATAATCAGCCTATAATTTTCCCACTGCTGGGACACTGGCCTCCTCTCGGTGAGAGAGAGTAGGAGGCCGCAATCCACCACGCGGGCCCAGTGCGGGTTGGTAGATATGTTACATGTCTTTGAATTTTTGGTTCTATAATAGGACATGCCGGTTTCCTCACGATGTTTTCCTTCACCGATTTGAAAACAGTGGTGATGAAATAATTTACACGAAGTAAAGCGCCTGTCTGGGTTCGAACCTATGACGAACAACTCGTAAGTCGCGACCGTTACCACTGGGCCATCACTACTCACTAAAGCTTATAAGTAAGTATTTTTTTGTATACCTAGGCATTTTATGATCTAGGCCATCATAAATGGCTTATTGGTGATTCGCCCGAAACGGGTGAATCGACACTTTTAAATAATAATATTTTTATTGATGCGATTCGCACGAATTTAATTTATTTGTAGGCGAATCGATAACTCCAGAAATCGATTCGCCTACAAATAAATTAACTTCGCTTCAAGAAATAATAATATTATTTATAAGTGTCGATTCACCCGATTCGGCCGAGTAAATTCGTATGAATCACCAATAAGCCAAATGACTCATACGTCATACACACACATTGATATGAAAATACAAACGTGCATAATTAAAATAACACCTTTTTCCCATGCTACCAGCATATTATTCTATTTAATTTGAAAAAATAGCACCCACAATTTCAGTAAGTACCTACCCACTACAATGTTCTACGGCGGTATACCTCTATGCCATAGTATAATGCCATAGAGTCGGCAACTTCGTTAGCTGGGAAAATATTGGTTCTATACGTCAACTGAGCGTTAATGGGCAGCTATCATCTTACCAATCTTGATTGTGGCTATATTTTCAGTGAGTGAAGCGGAAATGTGGATGTTCGAATTGAGTTTTCAGTAATATAGCTTACTGAATCTATAAATTAGGGAGTAACATTAATGTAAGAGATTGAACTCCATATACAACGTAATTTTTTGTTTATACTAAACCTCTTAAGAGGTCATTGTAGGTACTCATCATTATGAACAACTTTCACTATGGGACCAAAGCCGAAATCGCGAAAAAAAATCAGCTGTTCCCTACATTTATGTTCGCATATCAAAATGTAGGGAACAGCTGATTTTTTTTCGCGATTTCTGCCTTTTAATTTCGTATAAACAAAAAAAACGTTGTATAAATTGAAATTAGGAGCTTAATTGAATTTAAATATTTAAAAAAAAAGACGTGTGGCACTCGGGGACTGCCCCGGCGAAGCTATTGCATAGCATTTTTTATCAACTTACGCAATTGTAAAATATTAACCCGAATACAAGAAATAGCAATGATGACATTGACAGGAACTGTTATTCACATTTATAGTTTTTAAAACTTGACACAACGTAATGGCCGGGAACATCAAACTAATAAAAAGGTTTTAATTTAACTATTAATAGTCAAGGATCATTCGTCTAAGTAAATTTGAACTTTATTGTCAAACAGTTAAACATAATTTTCAATACAACACTCTCGTATCATTCGTCTAAGTAAATTTGAACTTTGTTGTCAAACAGTTAAACATAATTTTCAATAAAACACTCTCGTATCATTCGTTTAAGTAAATTTGAACTTTGTTGTCAAGCAGTTAAACATAATTTTCAATACAACACTCTCGTATCATTCGTTTAAGTAAATTTGAACTTTGTTGTCAAGCAGTTAAACATAATTTTCAATACAAAACACTCTTTTCTTAGGTAGTATTTTCGTTACGAAATTTGTGGATTAGGTCTCCACGCTCAAGGCCCGCGATAGAAGCTATGCAATAGCTTAAAAATTAGGTTTCCTGTTACCTCGTGTCAGGTTTTTGATACGCACTCCATTTTCCTTTCGATTTTAGCTCTAGGCCGTTCGGTCTTGTAATCATAGCCAGGTTCCATGTCTTTTTAACCCAAATGATAAATAAATATAACAGGCTAACTCAGTAACAGTTCGAATTTCCGTTACTCTAGAGGATTTTTTTAAATCCCAAACTGATTCGCATGACCATTTCAGTGAACCTGAAAGTATCTATAAAAGTAAAACCCTCGTGCCTTCTCTTTTGAAATACGACAGGACAGCCTTTGTTGTGTTGCCCGGACTTGCCCGTTATAGTTCGTGACTCGTAAATTGAATATCAAAATGGAACAACTCTGTATGGGTTCCCACATAGTAACGAGTGCCACCTAGCGAGAGATACGTGCCCAGGATTTAAATGAAATGAAAAAAATCTTTTCTTTATTTTTTGTTTTCCCTTTTGTGGAGATGGACAGTGACAAATATTCCTGGGTAGTTATCATACAAAGAAGTATTGCGATTATCAAAGAACTAGGTACGTGCGCCGGTTAGCGTGTCCTCTATTATTCTTTATGGAATAAGAACGCAACGTGATTGTACTGGGACCAATTTTCAGGGTGCAAAGTAACCTTAAACAGCACGTTAAAGAAAATTCCAGTAAACCACTTTAATAAGTTTAAATACTAAACTAGGAAACAAAGAATAATTATAATTCATAAACTTTTAAGGTTACTGCGGGCACAGTATTTTTAATTGTAATGCACTAATTACGATATTCGCCGTTACGATACCCGTAAATGGGTCTTCAGAAAAGTTTTGGAAGAATAATTGAATGAATTAGAAACTTTTTATTTCGTCTAAACTTTTGATTAAACCGAAGCCGTAAACAAAGCCTTGAAGTTTGCGAACTAACGACCGAACAAACAATTATTGTGGTAGGTTGGTGTTGTGTTTACCTTCGAAGACTTATAAGGTTTTTCTGGTATTTCATTGATATTAGGCCAAACGTTGGTTCAAGACAAGAAGTGAAAGAAGAAGTCATAGACAGAGATATATCAAGTGTCTGGGCTATAACACGCAATCATATGCGCCAGAGGGCTTAGTGTGAGTTTCATTTTACCGTCTCGATCAAACGCATCGACCGCGTTTGGCGCTCCGATTGGCAGCCGGCCGGCCTTCACCGGTGAAGGGCCAATCGGAACGCTAAACGCGCTCGATGCGTTTGATTGAGAAGGTAATGAAACTCACACTAGGCCCTCAGGACACGGTACAACCATGCACAGCAGTGCATTCTGTCTCAGTACTGTTTGCCAGAGGTAGAAGTCAGGGAAAAGACGTCATCTTCCTTAATGGAGCTGAGAAGAGTTCTGTTAGTGAGGCGATATAGGACAAAGTACCTGATGAAATGCCACTATCTAAGAAAAAGTCGAAGATAGCGCAAACACGATAAAAATTCAAAATTCGAGAATTTTCACGTTCCAAACATCGACTCGCCTTCAGAGTTAGACGAAATTACGTCATAAATACATAAGGTACATGACAGTATAGTCGCCGACACACCTGGCTCTGACACGAAGACACCTGAATCACGGTTGTTTTGCATATTGAACGCCGCGTGCGACGGACGAGCTTACCATTGTGCATTGTAATGACTCAGTAAGGTGCTGTCACTGCGGTAGGTACTCGGAAAAGCTTACGATGTAGAGTTTTAATACTCATTCATGAACACACCTTGTCATGTGGGTTATTCTTGTTAATATTTGTTTTACAATTGCATGAGTAATAACAAAGGTAAACGTTTAATGAAACCGAGAGTTGCTTGTCAAGTGCTCCCCGTCATCGTGATATTTTTTTTGTACTGGACTATACAACCTTTTGGTTACTTTTTTCACAAAACAAGTTTTAAATGTATTTATTTATTTATTATAACAACACCTTAAATCTATCTTTACAGGTTACACTAATGCGATAGTTAAGTCTCCCTACTATGTAGTTCCTAGTCACTAATTGATTAAAATAAATAAAGACTACAAAACTATACTATTCTAAACTAAATTCACAATAAACTAAACAAACATAACACCTAAAAACTTAATTATAACATACCACCCTGGAGGTCGCCAAAGTAAAGTCGTTCAGAGAACAAGAAAACAAGTCAATTGTATCAGCTACCCTGTTGAGCGAGCATAGCGCGCGTCAGCGGTGCGCGCTGAAGCACCAGCAGCGGGGGCCGCCGCCGCCGCTACCTAATGTAATAGCTTTAAATACCCCCACAACTCCTGTATCGTTGCATGCATCCAAAAGCACAATGTTTCCCGTGCGTCACATTGCGTGCTGCCGTAATCAGCAATTTCTTACATAAAAAACCGGTCAAGAGCGAGTCGGACTCGCGCACCGAGGGTTCCGTAAGGAGCTTTATTCGTATAGGTAGGTACCTAAATAGTTCTGTGCCTTAAACTAGTCCTCTGAATTGTATGAGCGCCCATACAATTCAGAGGACTATCTTAATTGGCGTCAACTCTGTATGTATGGGGACACTCTTTAATTTTCACCTTTTTTATTTTATCGGAATTTTTCTTTATTTTTCCTTTATTTTTGCTGTAAGACCTTGCTTTTTGCCAAATTTTGTGATTCTAGGTCAACGGGAACTACCATATAGGTTTTCGACCCAAATCCTATAGGATACTTCCGGTTGACCTAGAATTGTCAACTTTGGTTAAAAGTAAGGTCTTATAGCACAAGTAAAGGGAAAATTCCGAAAAATAAAAAACGTCGAAAACTAAGGTAAATTTTGGTACTTACAAGTTTTCGCGAAAATATAAATTTGCCCATTTGTATCTTTTTATTGTTTTCATTCAGGACCTTGATTTTTATACACTTAATAGGGACTATAGACTTTAGTATCTGGTATAAATTTAAACCTGCTAAGTCCAACGTTCCTGAGAAAATCGGTGGTGACACATGGACAAGAGAGTGATCTTATAAGGGTTCCTTTTTGTACCTTATGAGGTACGGAACCCTAAAAATAAAGGCGTTTTCCAGCAATGACGTTACTTTGTTCGATAAACAGAATGCGTAAATAAGTGATGGGTCTGCTTACACCCTGTAAGTAGATATTTTTTGACAATATTTATCTTGTAAAAGACGTGCCAACTCAAATAAATTACGATAAGAGAATGATGAATTGGATTGATGCTACAGGCAATCCAGATAGTAGTTTGTGTGGTCCGAATAAAAAATATATATCTCGATCCATTTTGAGCTAGAACCACTCAGTCAAGTGAATTTCTCATAGTCATGTTTCAGATTCTAGGTTAATAACGATCTTTGTGATTTGTAGATTATATTGTCACTACGGTACTTGAGTAATGCTTTTGTGAAACACAAAGTGTGGCGCCTAAAGGTTAGTAAATGCCCAGAATTTTGGGTCCATCTTGGTATGCTTGGTGAAATTAGTAGCACTGGCATAGTTTCGAAATTCTTCTTAGTTACTCAAGAAATTGAATTTCAGGTGGACGCTTACAAAATTATGGAAACGTAAACAGGTTTGAAAATAATTACCTTCGAGAATTTATCGGACGTGAGACAAATATATAATGAGCTGTAAAAAGTATGAAAAGTGGTTCAATTATGAAATAACTTCGAAATCTAAAATACGTTGTATATTCTACTACATTTTACTGTATTTCGATGAAGTAAACTGCAATATTTCATACCGTAGCATCGTTATAATGTTTATCAACGAGCAATTTATGTACTCTGTAATATTTAGTAAGTGCTTGTATCCTTTGTCCGCTACAAACGAGTTTGGTACACTACATTTTTTAGGAATTCCATCAGTACAAATGCATCTTCTGTAGTGAATTATAGTACAGCCGGGAATTTTTAACAGATTCCGGATTTATCTGAAAAATTTATGTAAAAGTCAATATCCTAGGCACCAGGCGTTGTTTTTTTTTGTAAAGAGCTATATCCAGGCTCCTGGTTGTTACAGGAATTCAGTTTCACAAAACAAAATCCCGTTTACTACTCTTGTTTCGAATGTAGCCAAACGTTCATGATTTTCACGGAACGAATTGAATATTCAGAGAATTGGGAAAATTTCATGAAATGCGCGCGTCGCGGTTGTGCAATGTTGGAGTACCGTACAAAACGACAGTAGGCACTTGAAATAATATGGTTCGATGTTTATTTAAAATATGTACATTTTAAAGAGTGGGTAGTTATAGTGTGAAAAATTGTCAACCTGAAATTTATTCTACTTACTTACTGTAAGAAAATATGTATCGTTGGAATGAAAATGTTTATAATTTTACATCTTAACTATAATATTTTTATTATCCTAGTTATCTATACTTATATATTATAAAGCTGAAGAGTTTGTTTGTTTGTTTACTTGAACGCGCTAATCTCAGGAACTACTGGTTCGATTTGAAAAATTCTTTCAGTGTTAGTTAGTTTATTTATCGAGGAAGGCTATAGGCTATACATCATCACGCTAAGACTAATAGGAGCGGAGCACCAACGAAGAATGTTCAAAATCGGAGTTTTGTTTTTCCTTTTAAGAGCTTCCGCTGCGTGCGCTGCGTAAACGGTTAAAGTTTCGCAAAAATCATGTATGACAGAATGGTTTCTCTTTAAAAGTTCTCGAAAAAAGTCCGCAACAGCATATGTCTATCTTTTAAGGTTGGCTCACAATAACCTTTTTTATGCTAATCAAATTTGTTCTAAAATAATGCATTATTTGTGAAGGTGTTTTTATTAACATGATATTAATCCTTATCCAAATAAATACGTTATTCATCACAAGTATTTAATTTAAAACAAAATTGCCCTTTACATCATTCGATTTCAATGAATATCTTAGGAGATATCGCAGTTTTAAAATAACATTGCAGCAAAATAATGATCAAGTACTGCGCGCGCATTTATGATGTGCAAGGAGACGCAGTACTTTTATAGTTTTACCTAACGTGTTAAAGTTCCACTCTTACTGATAAAAGCGTGATATAGGTACCTAAAATAGCTCTTTGACGTACGTATTATTTAAAAATATTTTCACCTACGTAAACGAAGTCGCGGGTTAAAGTTAGCGTTAGCCCATAGTATCTATTCCATGCGGACGAAGTCGCGGGCAGAAGCTAGTTAATATTATAAATGCGAAAGTGACCTTGTTTGTTGGTTTGTTTGTTTGTTACTCGTTCACGCTAAAACGGCGGAACGGATTTGGATGAAATTTGGCACATGGGTAGACTATGGCCTAGAGAAGAATATACAAGGTGGAGACGACAATACAACAAAAAATTAAACGGCGTGTCCATAATGACGTTCCCATTCTGTATACAAAAATTCAATTGAATATATTCAATAGTTTAGTCATTATAGCTCGGCAAAATCCATAGTCGGCTGGGGCTATTCCGTTTATCCACCCCAAAAATCCACCCCAAGGTGGATATTCGGAAATGTATGCCCGAGAATTCACCCAAGGCCTAGTTGGTTAAACGGAATTTATAGGCTAAGGGTGGATCCCGGCATACATTACATTTAATTTGTTTGAAAAACTCATTTTTTTATTTCGAAGCTAGGATTTATTTGACAGTTCCAAAATACTCTTAAGCATTAGTAGTGCCAGTATTTAAATTTTTTGTTGTATGGTAGTCTCCACATTGTAGGATACCTTTTATCCCAATATTTCCACGGGATCGAGATTTATGCGGGAGAAACCGCGGGGCACAGCTAGTCCTACTAATCCTATTATAATATTGTAAATGTGAAAATTTGTATGTTTGTTTGTTACGCTTTCACGCTAAAACGGCTGAACAAATTTGAATGAAATTAAGCACGTGGGTAGACCATGACCTGGATTAGGATATAGGATACTTTTTATCCCGATATTAAAACGGGATCAAGAATTATGCGGGTGAAACCACGGGGTGCAGCTAGTAAGAACATATGAAAAACGTTATCGAAGATATTCCAATTAATTTTGTTCAATAGCGAAACAAAAGACAGTCTCGAAATAGGAATTCAAAATAATTCAATTGTTTTGTATCCTATATTTCGATAGAATTTTCTTACGTCATTTGTTTTCGGTAGGTTAATTATACTTGTATTGTATATTCAAAGTTAATACAGGGTGTCAGGGACATCGACGCGAAGCCTGTTACCATGGATTCAGTACACGATTCTGAACCCCCCCGCGTTGATTTTGACCTACGCGGTCAAAATGTATAGAACAGCCGATAAAAAAAAAATAACCGACGAAAAATTTCAACGCAGGGGGTTCAGAATCATGTACTGAATGAATCCATGGTAAGAGGCTTCGCGTCGATGTCCCTGCCACCCTGTATATTTGGCCCCGTAACAATTTGTAGGAGGATTACTATTTGAAAGACAAGTACCTACCTATGAAATATTTATGATTCATCTTGAGATGGGAAAAGCTTGGCTTTCTACGCAGGTATGTAATGTAATATTAGAGGTTTGACATTATGTTGATTTGTTGACGTGCACAACATTTCTTAAGTTGAAGCTTTTTGATTTCTTGGCGTAAAAGATAATAACAGTGACAAACAAGAGGTTAATAACGCAAGTACAAGTACCTACTTGCATTATGAATGTCTTATTTGTCACTGTTATGCCAGGGTGACACGAGGCTAGATTTTGGAACTAGGATAGCAAGCAAGTGATATCCTTGAAACGGCTTATGTTACTAGGCCGAGTGGAAGAAAACCCGCTCATGGCAGAGCACCGGTGAGATGGTCAGACGCGATCAAGGAGGCTGTTGGAGGCAGCATTTACCAAGCGGTCCACACTGCAGAAGACCGCATATTTTGGAGACGCGTCGTATGTGGTCGCGATCCTCAGCATTGAGGAAACGATGAAGAAGAGAGGCTATCCTGGCTTGCCACATGCTAGACACAACAATGTATGGCAATTTTATTTTAAAAACATGCAAAAAAAAAAGTAGTTAACATAGAATTAATATTAATTAAGGACCTCTCGACGGGTATTAGTCCTTCAGTAATTTCCCGATCTTTCTGTTTTTCTTTCACAAACCATGATTTGCCAATCAATTTCACTATCTCGTCGTGCTAACGTTCTGCTGGTCTGCCTTTGCTTGTCTTTCCGTGTTGGCACTTTGACCTTCATAAAGCAACCTACCACGTTGTAAGTAGGTACATCTCTTACCAACGAGGTGCGAACTAAAATATCTGAGTAGGTAGGTGCGTGTTAGACGATCTATACCGGGAACACAAAGTTTACGTTCTCTTGAAATAGTGCTGGGATTACCACATCCATTTGTTTGGTTTGGTAAAACCCACATCGCTTCCCAAAAAAGAGGCCGGTAGATTATTTTTATTGATTTTGTGGGAATAAATTTTATAAGCATGGCGCATAAATAGCTATTTATTTACACTGGTTCCGAGGAAAGATACGTCAGCCGGAACACATAAAGCTAAAGTAATACACATAGATGGGGGTAAACTGAAGCTGTTTTCAGACCAGCGCGATTTGTCGCGCGACGCGACACCGGTTATTGTTCTACCTTGAAGTTTTGTATTGTTCGTGTCGCGTCGCGCGACAAATCGCGCTGGTCTGAAAACAGCTTAAAACTACAGAGCGCGCCATGTACCTACTCCTTATCATTTTGAGAGTGCTACATACTTGACCGTTCTGAATGTTGTCAGTAAGTCATTTTAGGGTATTTCCCTGTTTCCACTCACATCCGCCTTATAAATTCCTTTCCTCTACTACTGAAAATTTTTAGCAATTTCCTTTCAATTTCCCACACCTCGACTGTAAATGCTGTCCCTTCCTTCATAAACACATAATTATACACACATACCGAGTAACATATGTGTTCGTAATAAGGGCTGCGTAACAGATGGTAATGTAACCAACCATGAGCGCGCGCAAGTATTTTATCAGTGGAATTCGGTGTGTAATATAAGGGGAAATGAGGGAAAATAGATACGAAGTGCGGAAATGACAAATTATTACTGTGTTGTCGACGAGGTCGTTATATCAATGTAGTAGGGACGGACTTGTGAGTGGTTGCTTCAATATTTGATATTAAATATTTAGGTACATTTTGGCTGATGCTCCTCTTGGGTGGAACTCGAATAATGTTAAGCCTATTCTTTGGATAAAGAGATGTGAAATAATATTTGATGAGATAAATAAATTGGGATGTTTGAAAGAAAAAGAAAAAGAAAGAAAAATGCATTTATTGGCATTACAACAGAAAAATACACCTTAAAACTATAAAAACAGAAAACAATGATTATCATGCCGAAAGGGCCTCAGCTCAGCATAATGTCAGATGACAACACAATGTGTACCACCTGACGCTGATTTTCAGCTGTAACCCACGAGTGCCATACGCTAGAATAATAATAAACACATAGGGAAGTGTCCGTCCGTTGTTTGTGATTTGAATATTATCTTCGTTACAGTATTACTGAATTATTATAACGAAAAGAGATCGTGAGGTCGATTCCCGAGTCGGGCAATTGGGTTTCTCAGTAGCAGCCCTGAGTCCGGCATTGTGCTCAGCTGATGGCAATTGGCTCGCCCCCTATTACATAGGACTTAAACATAACTGGAATAATGTGGGTGTACTATGGGTACACCTCTGCCTACCCCTTCGGGGAATACAGGCGTGATGTTTTGTTGTGTTATGTTATGTTTATAACGAAAAGAAATATCTCGCAAAATATTTAACTTTCAAAATATCTAATCCTTCTCCCAAGTAGACGGATAAATGCCAACATTTAAATTCAACTTAGGCTACAAATCGATTATCGAACTAGAAATACATAATAAGTTTACAGGAGATTATTTTGAATGCAACAGAATTTAACAGATCCACAGATGTTATTGCAACAATTGTCCTTGAAGCGTGAGACGAAGATGCCATATTACACAATAAACGATCTGATAATTTTATCGATATTCCAGACGGTTCAGATCGATGTTCCGATACATTGGTTCATAACGGATTTGACTGATTGCTCCCATGATAATCTCATTGTGTTGTGAGATCTGAATCACCGTAGACACAAACTGGGATTGATGTTCTTAGTATAACGCCTTTATAGTCTTCATAAGTGGTAACGAGATCTTTGTCTGAAATCCCATTAGTACGGTTTCTGGACAACATCTGACCGTAATTCTCAAGAGGATCCACATTGTAAGGACCTTTCATCAGTATCTTTTGTACCTGTTCATTCATTATATACAATTTACTTCGGTCCTAGTAAATCTCCGTTCGTCAATCTGGTCACGACATTGAGACATCGATTAAGTCCAGTCGTGATCCATTGTAGAAGGTACGTTGGATAATTACGAACCTATCTCTGTTTGCGCAATTATTGTGGTCCAACTCCTGACTGGAAATTACAGTGATTTTGTGCCAGGCCATTTCGTGAAATGTGTGATGAAACTGTTCATTCGCTACAGGTCTTTGTTTTTATTGATAGTAGGACATTGTGTATTTAAATAGCACGTGTCAAAAGTATGTGACGTAGCACTTAATTAAAGTCACGCCTATGTGTAATTAATGCTGTTATTTTTAAGACACAATGTTAGGCAGCAGATGGGTATCAATCTTGACGTTGATTGTGATTATAATTAGATATTAGGCCGTTCACTGCCCTCATTCTTCATTTTTCCCTATCCCAATCTTGTTAATCCGTTTAAAGTGTCAAGTTCAGATGGTGTAAAAAAAAATTATCATCGTGGAACGTCCAACTTTTCCACAACTCGTAGTCTAACTTCAAGGACCAGAGCGGGTCATTTGTTCCAACTAAAACTTTTCATTGATAAAAACTTTTTATATCGCAACTTTACCGATAGAGGTCGGATAAAGGAATCCCCATACTTCTAGATGAAGCAACTGCTACACAAACTTTACATACGAAGCCGTAAATGCTTTTTATGAGCAATGAATCCGACCTTCTTTACCTAACTTTTATTACTTGATAGTCCTCGACCGTTATCTTTTCTGGAAGAATTTAACTGAATGTAGCGAGAGTCTGCACGACCATTACAACTTTTAAAGTACACAAAATAATTAGCTAATAAAAGTGGACTTTAGTCTTCGCGAAAGTTTGGCTGCGAAGTGCTTTTACAAGATAACGTTCGTAATAAAAATGTTGGTGATTCGTAATTGGAGCTGTAGTTTTTGGAACTTACTACCATACTACCTCTCTTTGTTTATAATTCTGGCGATGAGTAAATATTCGTACAAGTAATGTAGGTACTTCGTCAGTCCCTCAACTGAAAGTGGCCTTCGTCAGAACTTTATTCGACCCAAAGCAATCTGATTTACTTGAAGCTTTGAATTATGTTATCCTATTTCGAAGATTGCAAATCGTTTTTTGGCCGGAATGGTCAGATTTTTTTCTATTACCAACAAAATAAAACTGCTCATTCCGGGGAGATCGGAATGAACTTTCTTGAATGTTTTGGCATGTCACGTAGAACTTTAATTTTGAGGGAACTTATTTTCTGACAACTAGCATTGTGTTTTTATTGGATAGCTACGGAGCAAAACAACTTTTCAAATGAATAATGACGTGCTGTATTTGTAACAAGGTTGCTAATGTCTTTACACGAATATAATGCGACAAAAAATTTATGATTCGTAATGATTTTTTGCACAAGCCATTGTTAATGCAACAATGGGTCCACTTCGGATCGATACGCATACATACATTTTATAATGATATAAGTCTAAGAATATCATCACGATTAGAGATAATCATTTGAATTACAGAAACGTTTAATATGTACATGACAATAAATTCTAGGAACATGGTGACAACGCTAATAGAACATTTCCTGTTTGTTTAACATAAAGTAAACTCAGTCTGAGATTACCTCAGAGGAACTGAAAGCTTTTTTACTTGCGCTAGCGGGAAAGAAATGTATCTGTTGTACAACATTTTTTGTAACTCATGTTTAATTATTGTAATGAGTCGCGAATGAACAGAAATATTGCACGACTCTTAATGCGAAGCATTAGAGTGTGCTCTACGATCGAAAAATTTTTTTTGCCCCATTTCTGTAACTGTTTTTATTGTTACACTCCTGCTAGTACACAGAACCTACTTAATTTATATACCATTGTATAGATGATTAAATGGAGATTAATACTGTACTTTTTAACAATTGATTTAATGCAGCAGAAATGCAAAAAGCATCAAAATAGTTGAAAAAAATTCCTGTCCGTCAATTGATGAACCCTGAAAACATTGTAGCTTGCGATAAAATCAATTAATTGAGTCAATTTTTTTTTTATACATTTGTTTCAGCCGTAGAAGGAACCCTATTGAAAATGGCTCTTTTATTCAAAGTAGTTTAATTATAATTAATAAAATACTAACTAAAATATAATATCTTTAATCTAAATATTTCCAGCCTTCGACTTGATGTTGCCTAGCAACCGCCAAGTTAATATCTTTGTCAGTCTTTGACATTACGACTTCATGAAAAGTTATAAATTGTTCATTTTTGTTAGAAACTATGTTTTGAAATTCTTTTTAGTATATGAATGAGTGTTATGTATGACGCGTGCACTTTTGGATTTTCCAAACTATTATAAAATTCTATTCTCACAAGTATAAAAGCTGTTTGCCTCTTATGTTTTCAAACATTTATGCATATTCTTACTAAGCTCGAATAAATTATTAGAAGAATAGAAATATATTCATCATATAAAATTGTTCACAGTAATGATGAAAATTCCCAGACGAAAGCAACACGAGACGATATGCCGTTCCTTTATACGACAGATCTACATAAACAGCTTATTGGAAAAACGTCTTGGTGCAGGAATAGACCGATGTCATAAAAGAGAATAGCAAAACAATTGGACAGTTTGAGGATGAGAATTATACCCATACGAAATAAGTACTAAATGAAAATATTTTATAAAAAAGTATTTTATGTTGTAAAAACTTTTTCATAAAATATTTTCATTTCGTTAAACAAATGCAAAAGGCATTCAATACAAAGTGTTATTTATTTAACGGCTGTGATTGGAATATTCGATGAAAATATTTTACAAAAAGCATCCGACCATAAAAGTCGTAATTGAATACTGTGCAAAATAAAATTCTATTGAGGCGTAGTCGGAGCCGAAGTTACAAAATTTCGTAGTGATTTTGTTTGGTTGAAATTATTATAGGCCCAAAATATATTTCAACGGTTAATTCCATCAAGGAGTTATCTGCACACATTTTGAGATCCTGATATCGCAACGCCCGACACCTCAGCCTCTTCGCCTTTACATACATAGTATAAAACAAAATCGATTTTCTTATCTGCCTGTGTAACCGCTTAAATCTTCTAAACTGCACAATGGATTTTGATGCAATTTTTATCAGCATTTAAAGCATTTATTCCTGAAGGTTTATGTGTATAGTAAACGAGCTGCGCCCCGCGGTTTCATCCGCATAAGTCGATCCCGAGGAAATGTCAGGATAAAAAGTATCCTATGTCCTAATTCAGGTTATGGTCTACCCATGTGCTAAATTTTATCCAAACCTGTTCAGCCATTTTAGCGTGAAAGCGTAACAAACAAACAAACAAACAATCAATTACAGGTACTTTTGAATTGACTAGGGGTCGGTCAGTCAGAAAGATGAAGCTAGTTGCCCATTCCAAAGCGTAGTAGGTGCCTATGGCGAACAACGGGTCAGAAACTCCACGGACACTCTTTAAAATCAGAATATTGTTACAAAATATTGCTTCCATCATTCATGTTGAAATTATATATGTGAGAACAATGTAGAAAGACGTGAACGTTTAAACCGTTCGTAATAAAAATATAAAAACAAAACGCTTTCAGTGCCATATCGCGTATCAATTTTATTTATTTATTTACCCCAATAGCACACTTCCGCCGCGAAACCGTAGCAGCGAAACCGCAGTAGTTCAATTCAACCGGCTGGCGTCACGTTCCGCTACGCGAAATTCGAGTAGCGGAACATGACGCGAGCCAGTTGAATTGAACTACTGCGGTTTCGCTGCTACGGTTTCGCGGCGGAGGTATACCACCGGTGTTAACCATTTATGTACACTATTATTATAATTAAAAAAAGTCTTTATCATTGACTTAATTTGTATAAAGCAGTACCTGGGGGCCTACCACCAGCTCATAAAGCAGTATTATTTTAATATTACTTCAGTGTGGGAAAGAGATGAAGCTCTACAGGACGTATAGCTTCATCTCTTTCCCCCACTCAAGTAAGATTAAAATAATACTGCTACACTAGAGGTGATGGTAGGCCCCCTGGTCTGTAAAACAAAAATCTAAGTAGGTAAGTAGTAGTTTTAGGTAAAAGAACGAAAATCATTCTCAATCATACGGGACGGAAGGAATTTCTTTCCAAAAGCTTTATGCCAAGCAGATTTACTGCAGTCTGTGGTCTCGACTCGCTCTTACATCCGAAATTTCTTCGATCTTACTATGCAATAAAAATGCTAAGTACGGCGATAGAAAAGAGAGGGTTAAAAGCTACAGTTTTAACTTAAAAGGTATTAAGACCATTTCGCAGTTGGTATGCAAATGCATGCAAATGGGTAGGTTTTATTTTCGCTATCTCTTTCCCGCATTTACCTGGTGAAGGGAAGGAAGAGCCGTTGAAGACAATTATTTCAATAATTTATGTAAATTGCTTGTGGGTACTGAAATTATTTTTTATTAGATAAGCCCTTTTCTTTTAGTTGTTAGTACGATGAGCAACTGAATGGAAGAATTAGTTGTACATATTTTCCTTCTGAACTTCCTAGTCAAGGTATTGTCCTTATGTATTGATGTTATTTTTCTTAGGTTGTATACAGGGTGGATTTTTGAGATCCACCCTGAAGATCCTTGCTGCCCCATCTCAAAAATCCACCCTGTAAGGTCTGCCTTAGCCGTTGTAGCTACAGGAAAACGGTCTTAGGAGAATTTCCTTAACTATTTGAGACATTTTGATCTGCATTCACAGATAAAAAAAAAATACAGTCTGCAAGAAAATGGGCAGTTTTCACGAAAGCTTTTTTTAATGCCAATCGATCCTGTTTCATATAAAGATCAAAAACCTCTATCGACCAACTGAGGTTTGAGTACTAAAAAGTCAGAAACCACAAAAATCTTTTCCCACACATTTTGTAGACACACAACTCCTGTATAACCACTCTCAGTGAACAACAAAGATATCTATCTCTCATCACTCCATTTGACGTAAATAAACTAACATCAGAAAAGAGGAAAATCGGAAGAAAGATCGAAAACTGCAGTCACGCGATAAATGTTCCATTACCGCTTTGTAAGTATTAAAAAAAAACTAATAACTCGAATCTCCGATTGGCTACGACAGGTTTGTCAATATCAGGAGGTCGATTCCAAAACCAATTACTCGCCGCAGTTCAAATAAGACGTATTTCTTTTTGACGTGAGTTTTGTCCTTGCTTTATTTCTACCATTCACTGTTATTATTATGATTGCAGGTATAGGATATTTATTTTTTGCGATTAGTTGACCAATTCCTTGGTCCGGTTTGTGACGTCATTACCGTGCCACGATTCAAATTCAAATTTCAAATTCAAATTCATTTATTGGTGTGATTTTTGGTACATTTTACATGAGATCTTAATAATAAACAATTTGTTCCTCAAAAAACTACCTTAAAGGTGTACACTCTTTCACATAATAATATTAGTAAGTAGTTATCATAAAAAAGAATAGTCAACGTATTAAACTAAAACAATTACAATGAAACACAACAAAACTTAAGACAGAAAAAAACAAACAAAAGACCTAACAATTGAGTATACATTTAGATAATGAATGGAAATAAAGATAATAATACATTGTCAAAATTTAATAAATATCAATGTCAAATAAATTACAATTTATCATTAAGGAATTCGTCAATAGTATAATAACATTTGTCTAATAAATAATGTCTTAACTTGTTTTTAAATTGAATAATATTTAAGTCCTTAATTCCATTAGGTAATTTATTAAATATTCTTGGGGCCATGCAAAGTATGCTTTTGTGCATGAAGGCGGTCTTTGATGGTCGAACGCATAATTCATGTCTATAAACTTGTCTAATAATTTTATGGCGATGTTCAGATGCTTTTTTGAATAGATGCATGTTCTTTTTAACAAATAAAGCAGTCTCAAATATGTACAAGCAAGGTAAAGTCATTATTTTTAATAATACAAAATAAGGTTTGCAGCTATCGGTTATTTTTATACCGGTAATAGCTCTAATGCATCTTTTTTGCGATTTGAACACCATGTCCTTATTGCAGGAGTTACCCCAAAATATGACTCCGTAGCGTAGTATAGAGTCGACATATCCATAGTATGCAGTGACTGCCGCAGTTTGATTGACTACTTTCTTTAGTTTATACAAAGCAAAAGCAAACTTACTAATTTTTTTAACTAATATTGAAGTATGTTGCTTCCAATTTAGTTGATTGTCAATCATTAAGCCTAAAAATTTTGTATTTGCAACTTCTTCAATTTTTTCATTATTGAAGCTTACATTTAGTTCCGAATTAGCTGTTCTTTGACGAAAATTCATAATTTTTGTTTTCTTCAAATTTATAATTAGATTGTTTTGTTCTAGCCATTTAACGGCTTGTTGCAATGCATTGATTATGTCAGCTTCAGAGTCTTTATTATTTTTGTCAAGTTTAACAATGATAGTACTGTCGTCTGCAAACAATGTCATAGGGTAGGGTATATTCTGGGGAAAGTCATTTATATATATAAGAAATAATAAAGGCCCAAGCACACTGCCTTGGGGCACTCCATAAAATATTTTTCGTTCTTTAGATATATATTTTACAATGGTTTTATTAAATTTACAAATTCGACTTATTTCTGTACGTTGTGTTCTATTTTTCAAGTAAGAATTTATGAGTGATAAAACATTTCCCCTTATCCCATACTCATTTAACTTGCTCAGCAGTATATCATGGTTGACCAAGTCAAATGCCTTGGTCATGTCCATGTATATTGCTGATACTGGGGCTCTCTCATTCATGTTAGCTATGATAACATTAAGAAAGTCATATATTGCCATATTTATGGAATGATCTTTCCTGAACCCTTTTTGCTCTTTCACAAGTATATCGTGTTTGTTGAGGTATCCGTATAGTGACCTATAAATCCATTTTTCGAATATCTTGGATATTACCGGAATAAGAGCTATTGGCCTGTAATTTTTAATGTCTTTCTCATCGTCTTTTTTAAATAAAGGTTTTATGACAGTGGGTTTAAGCTTATCAGGATAGGTTCCAGACTCAATACTTAAATTAATTATGTAGCTGAGAGGATTTGATATTATCTCTGAAACATACTTTAGAACCTTTGTTGAAATATCGTCATAACCTACACTATTTGTATTTTTTAAGCCTTTTATAATTCTATTTACTTCATCTGGTATGATAGGGGCTAAAAACATTGACTGTGCAGAGAAATTTATTTTATTGTCAGTGGTCAGTTGTGTCGAAGCAGTAGAAAGTTTTTCTGCTTGGTTTATGAAGTAGTCGTTAAAGGTATTTGCTATGCCTTTGGGTGTAGTGAATTTAACTCCGTCATTATTTATTTCTTTTATATAATCTGGTGGAGAGTTGCTTCTATTTTCATTTATAATTTTCCATGTCATTTTTGATTTATTATGTGCTGTCTCTATTTTATAATTATTCTTTGCTAATTGTGTCAATTTTATAATTTTCTTAAGTCTATTTGAATAGTTTTTAAGTTTCGTCACATTTATCTTAGATGGATTTAATCTATGGTGCCATAACAGCTGTCTTTTTATTTTGCTACACCTTCTAATACCAGGTGTTAACCAATTTGGATTCTTTATTAATTTTCTTTTTTTGTACGTAATCGGAAAACATAAATTATAAAACAATAGGAATAGTTCTAAAAAGTTGTTGTATGCTACGTTAGGGTCTTTAGTGAGGTAGACATCAGAAAAAGAAATTGATTTCAAACAGTCTTTGAATTTCATCAAGTTTTCATTACTAAAGTCACGCACTTTTATATTCCAACTTTTGATTGTACATGTCTTTTTTACTGGAAGCTTAAAAGTTTGCGCGGTGTGATCCGACATATGTAGGTCAAGGACACTATGAGTACATTTTCGTGAAATATTATGTGCAAAATTATCAATACACGTATTGCTTTGCAATCTAGTTGGTTGATTAATTTGTAGACATAAATTGTACTTCAATAGGAAACTAGTAAATTCAAGCGATAATTTATCTTGTTTTAAAATATTAATGTTGAAATCACCACATAGAATTACATTCTTGTTCGAGGTGTAACAGTATTTTGATAATATAATGCTTAATTTAGAGTAGAAAACCTCCAAATTGTTCATCTTTGGTACTCTATATATGCAAATAATGATTGTGTTATGTGGTATTATCTCAATTGCACAAACTTCGACAACGCCTTCAATTTCTAGGATTTCTAGGATATGCACTGGTCATGCTTCCGTAATGGGAGAAACATAACTATTAGTATTTCCTAAAATATTTGTTTTTTTAATCAAATTTTTGTATGAAGCCAGTTACAATGTATGTAGGTATCCTGTAGTTTGTTCGGCAGGTAGAAAGGCTCCAATACTATTGCGTTTGTGGCAGATTCAATTAAACTGTCGTGTGCAAAGGACAGTTGCACCTTGTCACGATTTCTCGAACAAATATTTGCAACGATCATCGAGAGGCCTTTGACACTGTAGTCGAACTGCGAGGGTTTGCGCTTCGAATACCTACTCGAAACTGTAGGTCAACGGTAAAGTTAATTAGTAAAATGTTTTTCAGTAGCCTTGCTTCAGTACCAATTTCATTGTAAAATAGACCCACAAAATTGAAGGTAAATAGTTTTAGTTTTTACTTTTTTCATATAAGTACTTACTTATATCTTTAAAGAGAAGGTTTCCGGGCATTATGTATTTTGAGGATATGCACAGGAAAATCGTAGGAATACTAGTTTCACCTCAGCCTTTCGGTAACTATATTTGTTTTGTAACTTGAACTTTTAAAAAGTCCAATTACTCACAAACATTTTGTTGTTCTGACTATAACATCCGTTCGTTGACCGATTTGAAACATGGCTGGTCATTAGCATCATTTGTCAAAGGAAATGAATAGTTAAAAATGGCTCCTAAGTTAATATCCGGACAAAACAGGAGATGTCTGCTTGTTAGCGAAGCAGCTAATGCTAGTAATGATCAAGGACGATAGGATTTTATCTTAATTAATTCCGCCACGAAAAATCGTGCAGAATAAAGCTGTTGGTTCGCTCTAGTGCAACGTCGAAATGCTATTATAATGAGGTTTTGTAATTGAATCATTGGTTAGGTATTATAAGTGATTGGTTCTTAAAAACTCTTTATTTAATTTTAGCCATGTAATAGAGGAACTTTATCTCTTGTAAGATCTGTTAACTAAAATTGTTATAAAAGATGTTCTGTTCATAGTGTTTTCCAAAACACATATTTTTGATTGATGTATTTATTTATTTGTGCACTAACGGCCTTATTACAAAACAAGGTTTATCTTTAGAACCAGGTTTAAACCAGTGAGCCATTTTTGAATTTCGAAATTTATTTTGACATCGTTAAAGTTCTAAATACAAAAACTGGTTTTAAATCCGAGTCTAAGTTGTTAATTTTGAATTAAGAACTTTAAACCAGTCGGAATAAGGTTCGAAATAAAACAACTGACTGGAAGGATTAAGCTTGGACCAAATTTAGACCGTGTTTTGTAATAAGACGGTATATGTTCATGTAAATACATATCGATGGGAAGCAAAACTAAAGAAAAACTAAAGCCTGAAACCAACTTAAGTACGTCCGATTAAAACTGCAAAACAAATAGCACTTTGTAACAGAGAATTAAAAGGCGGTTAGAGAAATTTCATTTGTGGCGTTTCATTAAGCGATTGGAATTAAGGAAATCAAAGTGATTTTGTTTGAGCGCAGAACAATAACGGTTGCAGCGTCTGCGGTTCTTTCATTTCCTTTATTATCTTCGGTCTTATGATCTTCGTTCGTTGTTTCAGCTCAGACTGCTCCGTTGTTTCCTTAAAATGGGATTACTTTTTGTTGCACAGTTTTGCACATATTTTTTTGTTCCACATTCTTTGTTGGAAGCATTTTCTACAAAACCTATTTTGTTTTTGTTTCATAATCAGCCTATTAATATTCCCACTGCTGGGACACAGGCCTCCTCTCTGTGAGAGGGAGTTGGCTGTAATCTACCACGCGGGCCCAGTGCGGGCTGGTAGATGTCACATGACTTCGAATTTTTGGTTCTAAGACATCCCGGTTTCCTCACGATGTTTTCCTTCACCGTTTTGAGAGCAGTGGTGATGAAACTATTTACACAAAGTAAAGCGCCTGCTGGGGTTCGAACCCACGACCTACAACTCGTAAGTCGGGGCTTTTACCACTGGGCCACCACTGCTATTGTTTTTGTTTGGAATGTGAATATTATAGTGATAAATGGATATCCATTTAAAGAATTAAAAATAAATGTCAAACTGTCGACCCCTGACGGGTGTTTTATTAACTCGCGCCATTTAAAAAGTGCAGTCTATTTGGTTCGTGGAAAAAAAGAAACCTAAAATTGAATCCATAAAAATGTTGGACGCCGAGGCGGCTGTCAACAAATCGACGTCGATTTGCATTTAAATTCTGACCGCACTGGTTTGTCGGCAAATCTGAATTCTTTTCAGCTTGACGCAGTCGGTTTAATATTATTCATGGACCAAACAAAAGGTTTTGTATATTGGCGATCGAGATAAAATATGGTCGGTCACATCATACTTTGAATCGCTGTTTGCTTGCAAATGTTATTTATTTACTCTATTACACGCTGCGGTGGCTTTGCTCGCGTTTCCAATGATATAAATATGTAATTCGTTTGCTAGACGTCGACGGAGCACTCGCGCAGTCACATTTTATGAGAAAAGTTTGTAAATGTGACGTCAAATGCATGGTGCAAGGGTTAATTGCAAACGTGGTTTAACAACCACTTTGAGTAATATTTTAAATATTCAGTTTCAAAATAACTCAAAGTAGTTAACATTCGTTTACATAAACACCTACGTTACATTCCATAGTGAATAGAAACTCTTGGTGACAGAAATAAAATCACAGATTAAGTATTTGAAACTAGAACTCAAACTCAACTCCTTTGCGAAAGCGCTACGGTTTAGTACCTTCTCTGTTATTTAATTTAACACTAAAGGTCATCATCCATTATAACAGCACCGCTCCAGCACAGTAACGCCCCAGCACCGCCTCGAAATATCTAGTCTTCAACGCGCCGTAAGCAAGGCGACCGCTAGTGGCCAACGCGCCGTAAGCAAGGCGACCGCTAGTCGCCAACGCACTGTTAGCAAGGCGACCGCTCGCTGACGGCACGCCACCGGTGAGGTGAAAGCTTGTTGTTCATTCACAAACGAGGCGTCACCGTGCAGCCGGCTAGGCGTCACCGCGCGGACTGCGAGGCGTCACCACGCGGACTGCGAGGCGTCACCGCGCGGACTGCGAGGCGTCACCGCGTGGACGGCGAGGAGCCAGCGAGCGGCCTCCCTAATAAGCCCCTCTATAATAAGCGGCCTCTATAATAAGCGATAACCTTTATTCAGATTGTCATATTGTAAGTCTAGCTGTGTAATGCCCGTTTTCACCGATAACTAAGTGACACCTAAATGAATCCCTAAATAAAAGTGCACTAAAAGTGCACTATTGGATTCTCTCAGAGCTGAGCCTAGCGTTGAAAATCCAACTGCACTTTTATATTTTATTTAGGGACTCATTCAAGTGTCACTTAGTGAAGGTGAAAACAGGCATAAGTTAGGTACCTACGTCTTATCGATTGCCAAACACATTATAATTTCATTCACAAGATTACAAATAAAAATTCAAAAAAGGAAATACGATTACTTTTCATACGGAAAACCATCGACTACGGGAAGCTCGCAAAACCGAACCACAGTCCCTACTCAATAAAAGTTAACAATTCTCGAAACAGTTTCTATTAAGGCTTTCTTGCCTACAAAGGTGGATAGTTACCATTATTTTACATGATTTCACATCGTATAAAACTTTGCGATTGTATAATATTTTCTTATGTATACCCCTCTTATTACAATCAAATTATCCGTATATAGTTTAGAAGTCATTCAACGGTGAATGCGATATTATGTCAGAGACGAGGCATTTGTGTGGCATTTATATAACGTGTTTGATATCCCATAACTCTAGGGTACCTATACTATGTCAAAGAATCAACTGGCATTGGAATTATTTTTCAATTAATTAGTTTTTCTCGTCATCATTTTTCTTTCAAAATAATTCGACAAAGTCACGATTATTTATGTAAAACCTTTACGTGAAACAAAAATATATATATTCCTACTGCAGATGATTTTGGCTTTCACCCATAAAAATAGTACTTATCCGTTATTTTAAAAAAAATCTGCTATTTCATAGAAAAGTGTAATACACTTTTCTAGGAAACAGCTAATAACCCACGCGGTCAAAATGTATGGAACAACTGTTTATTTTTTTAATCACCGACGAAAAAATTCAACGCACGGTGATTCAGAATCATATAGATACTATGATTATGAATCCATGGTAACAGGCTTCGCGTCGATTTCCCTGACACCCTGTATTTTTTTATTTGATAAAATTCTGTTGGGACTTTTTTCAAAGAATCTTAAACTTCTCAAAAACGAAAAGAGATACAAAAAAACATTAAAAACGTGATCCTGGAGAATTTAAAGGGCTTCAAAATGATACCATACGGTTTCGATAGGATTATAATTAAGAATAGATGTTTACCCCTTTCGGAGACACAGGTCAGTAGATTTTTTTTACTTCTCTGATTTTTAAGTGCCTTGAAAGTAATTTTCAATACGCCGCCGCGCCAGCAGGTCATGAACTCTATGGGTTTTTGCCTATCAATCTATCTGTTCACGTAGAAAAATACTGCCAGAAAAATAGAAAAAATAAAGGAAGGAAAAAAATATCCGTAGTTGAAAATATGCCTAGAACATTTTATTGCCATATTAAGTGGCAAAACTGTTTAAACGGACATCAAAGCGCTTTGCATGAATCCGGTCAAATGTGTTGAAAATGTAGTTAACTAACTTTAAAGGAAAGAGGCAAAAACCACTTAAAAGTATCTCGAAACGTTGAGGCTAACTTTAGTACGACAGAATCCCCTGTGATGTCGGACAGTCTTATTTGTAATTTAGTCGTCTCCACCATTGCTAAGAAAACTGCGAAATGTTGTTAAGAAACTTGAGAGTTTTCTAATAAATCAAGAGTTGGTCTGCCTTAAATTCGTTGCGGTACCAAGATAATTTAACTCACTGACGACATCTCAGATTTCACCGCTTCGCTGCCAGTTTTGATTTTTCAGCACATCTCTTTCATTTTCTGTTTGTTTTCGGAATGAGTTAAGTTTAATGCTCTTCGTAACGAACAAATCTTATTTAGTTCTACGACAGATTGTGAATGTTACAGGCAACAAATAATATAATACTGAGATAACGTGTCACCGGCTATTGTTATACCGTAAAGTTTTCTTGGAAATTTTATTGTACGTGTCACGTCGCGCCGTCGTGTCGCTGGTCTGCACGAACCTTAATAATTATCGCTTGCTTCAAAAACGGTGAAAGAAAACATCGTGATGAAACCGGCATGCCTGAGAGATATTTCACGACGACATGTGAAGCCAAGTCAGAGGCCCGTGGGCGGCTTTAAAACTCTGACACCAGGCTAGGCCACACGAAAAGAAGACAGGCAAGAAATTACTGCATGCCTCTTCTGCCTAGCCTTTTCCCAACAATGTTGGGGTCGGCTTCCAGTCTAACCGGATGCAGCTGAATAAATTTATTTTACACTAGAGCTTCTGCCCGCGACTTCGTCCGCGTGGAATGGTATACTTTGGGCTAACTAAAAAAACCCTCGATTTTGAAACATTCTTCATTGGTACTCCGCTCCTATTGGTCTTAGCATGATGATATATAGCCTATAGCCTTACTCGATAAATGGGCTATCTAACACTGAAAGAATTCTTCAAATCGGACCAGTAGTTTCGGAGCCTATTCGGTATAAACAAACAAAAAAATCTTTCCTCTCAATAATATTAGTATAGATAGATGGAGTGACTACCTATCTGACCTCCACAACCCAGTTACTGGGTAATACTGCAATATCCCTTAGTAAGACTGGTTGTCGGACTTTCAGGCTTCTGACTACCCGTAGGTAGAGACTGATCTGAAATTAAAGCACGCATTTGAGTTTTTTCAAAATCGTTTCTTGGAACTTGACGAGATTGAGAATAATATTTGTGCGGCTTTGGTAGTCACTACTTTGGTGGTCAACAAAACCACGCAGAAACAGACAGTGAATGCATACCTTTTCTTTAGAAGTAAATAAACCTCAACACGTTACAGTACGACACAACTTAGATGTAGCATCGGCAAAATTCGTAAAACCGATCGCCATCCGAACTAAGTGCGCCTTCAACATCACCAATCTTTATTACTGCTTTAGGTGAAAATTATCTTTCCTAAAACGCAATAACCATTCGTAAAATTTAAATGAATGAATGAAAATTTTCGAATTTATGCTTCATCTAAGTTGTGTCGTACTGTTCCTATCTGTTATTCCCAGTGACACTGACATGATTGTGATTACAATAAATCCCGATAAGCTAACAATGAGTTTATCTTTTACTGCGAATTCTATTTTAATGTATGAATTAATTTATAGCACATTGCTAGAGCATTAGATGTAAGTCGGAACATTAGCATACAATCGCCGTCAATAAATCAAAGGAGGTATGTTATAATTATGTATCTGAATACTTGACATCGACTGTAGACAGCTTCGATCGGATTTTATTGTTTATCGATCATACAATATTAATTGCTTGAACTTTTTATATAGCTGAAGTAAGTGCATGCCTAATTGCAGATGCTATAAAATGTGGAGTCATGTTGACACCTGAACCTAATAAAATTGCTGATGCCATTTATGAGCATTTTGACAGCTGAATACCAATAACAAAAACGCCGCGAAATACACAAAAAGCTTATTATGGTACAATAGCAGAACATAGATCGTCTTTTATTATAACCTTATCATCGTTTCTCACAAAAACGTTACTCATGATTTGATGGCATTGTATAAAAATACGACGCCTTTAGGTACGTAATAGGTATCATTCTGAAATAATAGTAACCTACTTCATTTTCACTTTCTTGTACAATTGAATATCTAAATAAACAAGGAAACAAAATTACAGTACCTGGGTACCTACCCACTTACATAGTTACATACTTGCAAACTAAAACATTCCAGAAAAGCATAAATTGTTTCGAGTCTGAGATAAATTAATCAACACGTCCTTTACCACAAACGAGCGCTGAATTCAGGAGAAAATGAGTTCGTTCAGAATTCACGACACTCGTTCCTCTTAATTATATAAAACCAAGTAACTACTCGTATATTGCAATAAAACCACGTAACCACACATATATTTTACTTGAAATGAAACTAGTTAAGAAATTAAACAGTAATAAAATTTAATCAGGCTAACTTTGGTACGGAAAATTTGCGCTTGGGAGCTGCAATCTTAGTGCAAATCTATACACAGTTTTGAGTTATTATATATTTTTTTTAAGCTATTGCATAGCTTCTATCGCGGGCCTTGAGCGTGGAGACCTAATCCAGAAATTTCGTAACGAAAATACTACCTAAGAAAAGAGTGTTTTGTATTGAAAATTATTTTTAACTGCTTGACAACAAAGTTCAAATTTACTTAAACGAATGATACGAGAGTGTTGTATTGAAAATTATGTTTAACTGCTTGACAACAAAGTTCAAATTTACTTAATCGAATGATACGAGAGTGTTGTATTGAAAATTATGTTTAACTGTTTGACAATCAAGTTCAAATTTACTTAGACGAATGATCCTTGACTATTAATAGTTAAATTAAAACCTTTTTATTAGTTTGATGTTCCCGGCCATTACGTTGTGTCAAGTTTTAAAAACTATAAATGTGAATAACAGTTCCTGTCAATGTCATCATTGCTATTTCTTGTATTCGGGTTAATATTTTACAATTGCGTAAGTTGATAAAAAATGCTATGCAATAGCTTCGCCGGGGCAGTCCCCGAGTGCCACACGTCTTTTTTTTATTATTCTGACACAGGGTAAAAAAGACAGCACATAGCCGTTATCTTTGCATCCTGTACATCAAAGTAACATTGAGCAAAAATTGTTGCTGGAAAACGACTTAGTTTTGGTGTGGAAAATCGCGGTTTACGACAACACGTAATATAACACACGCAAAACATTGTGCATATTGGGTGCATGCAACGGTACAGGAGTTCTGGGATTGGGGGGGTTCAGTTATTATAACATTAAAAACTTCGAGAAAAATGTAAAAAATAGTTGGAAATTTGACTTTCAATATCTCCGTTACCAAAAGGTTCCCAGGTCAGCTACAGTACAAAAATAAAACAACATGACATCTGTGACTCTCAGTTTCATTAAGCAACTTTTTAGACTCGTTTAGATTTAGTGCTTTTTAAAGGTTTATGATGGTCTTTAATGCTTATGACAATAAACTGTGATCACTGATACATCCTTCAAGCATTACGTGACTGATGACTGATCCTTGCTAACTGACCTCTTCAGTCATGGCGGCTGCTCTGGTACGATCACTTATATTGTTTTTGAAAGTACGGCGATTTACTATCATTTGATAATTACATCCTACGATATTTTTGTTTTCCGATTGACTGCATCTTAAACGGAAACACTAGTTATACTTAACGATACATTGCAAATACCTACTTAAGATCGACCTTACGATAAAGTTGTCTATTACGCTTTTAAACATACAATTACAATAGAATCGATATTATCTAAAAACACGATTTACTAGCAGCTGCATAATAATATTGTTTAATAGTAAAACGTTCAGTTGAATGTGGTATTGTTTTTAATTAATTATACAGTTGATTCTTCTGTCATAAGGTAGACGCTCCTTTATTGTGAAACCATTGTCAAACTTTTGTATGTTTCGAAAATGTAACACCGTAATGTAGGTTTCGGCTATCAAAGTTAATCTTACCAAATACCAGGTTATCAGGGAAGCATGGTACAAAAGGGAGTAGACTTATTTGACCTTCGGCATGCCTGGTAGGGTCTCTCAGACCCACCTCTGCACATAAACTGTTGTTTTTCATTCAAATTTGAATTTCTTGCCTAACCGCACTCAGTAACTGGCCTTTATAAATAGCTAAATGCCCTCCTCCGCCCGCTAACTTAGTCCGCACGCTCCCACGCTCGTCCTAGCCTACTAGGGATAGTAGGCTAGGACGAGCGTATAGTTTGCGCGGATTTCTACAAAGTAATTTATGATAGAAGAGTAAATAAGTCTATTTCTTCATTAAAAACACTACCTGAGTATAAATAGAAAAATAAATCGATACCTTCACATTTCGTCAAAAATATATTTTTGTGATGTGATGTGATGATGAAAGTGCATCTTGATTTTACGGGAATTGTTTGCTCAAATGGCATTTAAAGGATAAGAAACATTTTACGCCAGTGTTTCGAAGGCATTCCGTCTATCATCAGATTCATCAGTCATGATGTTACGAAGCCGTAATGTTTCTACTAGTGTACCTGTACAGACAGGAACAGAATACTAAATTATCTGGTTGCCAAACCTGGTATTTTCGGTGACTGCCGCTTCCCACCAGTGAGTTATTTATGCGCATGAGTGTCTTTATTGAAGAATATTCCAGTCAAGTGCCACTTATAGGTTCAACTTGTGCGTTGTGGTTTCCCAAGTGTCTCAATTGAAAATAACATGCGTCATACGGCTATTAATGATGTAAGCTTTTTGTATGCTCTATGAGTTTTAGATATCAAGTAACGATCTTGATTTTTTACGGTCAGCTTTTTGAAGTTGTCTCGAGTTTTTTTAAGCATTCATTGCTCTTTTAAGGTGCTTGTAGGTGTGAGAAGATTCGAATAAATACCAATAATAATAATTCAGTGTAGTAAACCACACTCACTGATTACCCCAATGTATTACCCAAATTCGACTCTTGTAATAAAAAAGTTTCGTGTTTTTTTAACCCCAATGTCTCTTGGCCTGCATTTTACCTGATGGTAAGTGATGATCAGGCCAAAAGTGGAAGCGAGCTTCACGCGAATCCTCAACCACAGAAGAACTGGCTATCATGACTCTAATTGCCGAAACACAACAATGCCGTTAACATTGTTGTTATGGCGACAGAGTTATTGTTGTCATGGCGACAGACTTAGATATATATTTACTAAAATGATGCGCCCTACCACCAACCAAACCGAGCAGAAAATTTTGCTCCTACTGGGAATCGAACCCGGGAGCTCTGGGTCTGAGACAGGAGGTCTAGACCACAGAGGCGATAACATGCTTCCAGATATTCTTATATTTAACTCAAGTTTCAGAGCACTTCTGATATTTTTTGGATTCATGTAGGGACGTATTGAATAATTATCACTTGCCTCAAAAACGGTGAAGGAAAACAGCGTGAGGAAACCGGCATGCCTGAGAGATATTGCTGCTTTGCTACTGCATGTGAAGCGAATTCAGAGGCCCATGGGTGGCTTTAAAACTCTGACACAGGTTAGTCACTAACCACGCGAAAAGAAGAACATAAAGTGAAGGTGCCTAATGCTCTGAAACGTCACTTTATCTGAAACCAGCTGACCCGGCGAACTTCGTATCGCCTATTTTTTTTTTTTTTTTGAATTTTTCTCTCCGTAAGAACCATCCTCGTACTTCAAGGAATATTTAAAAAAAAGAATTAGCGAAATCGGTCCAACCGTTCTCGAGTTTTGCGCTTAGCAACACATTCAGCGACTCATTTTTATATTATAGATCAACTAGGTTGGGATCTAGTTCCAGTCTTACCAAATACCTACAGCTGCACAGATTATAAACTTCTTTTATATACATAAAGGTCAGGTCAATAATAAAACCTCTTCTACAATTAGTTTAAGATATAGCAATGCAGGCGGACATCGAGTAGATTCACTTAGGGCTTCTATTTTGATACTGACACAAATGTCCGACACAGATATTAGAGTGCATTGAGTTTATTTTCGTTGGGTATAGCTTTGTCTTATTGATCTGTACTGAAGTATTGAAAAAGTAGAGAAAGTATATGAGGCGAGGGGTTAAAATAAGATGAGGTTATAAACTTATAACAATAGAATACTCGACCAATAAAATTGTTATTATTGTTTTATTCAAAACAAAAACAATACGGTATATCTAAAGTCCAAACATTTCCATTCTGAAAAGTGAACATTTTATATAAAGATTTAAAAATGGTTAGAAAAAATTTCCTGCGTCTTTATGGTATACCTAACAGGAAATTTTCTCATTGTAGGTGTATTAGTTATTGTCCCAAGAGAAAACCTTTTACGGTTTTGTTCAAAATTGGTCGGAATACGTAGAGAAATATTGACCAAATTGGCAAGAAAATTATAAAAATAAAGAAAGGGTTCACAAGACCATTTAATTTATATATTTCCCAAGAGGAATGTTGGGTAGCTAATGGGGGGTCGCAAAACTTTCTAAGTACTCGCGCGGTGGTGCGAACAGTCAGCTATCAACTATTAATATATGCATCTCTTTTACACGGGACTTGCAATCTTTTGTGCGTTCCTTGAGCGAGAAAATCGAGCTATCAAAGAGAGTACTCGCTAAGCGACGCTCAGCGGATAGAACACTCGATAAGAGACTCACGTTTGGTATGGTACATACGCATACCAGCGAGTAATCGCTCGTTGCTCTCGCGCACTCGCTGCTCGCCTACTCGTTATTAGTTGCTAGCTCTACTCGCTTCTCGTTAATCGCCGGCGGTGGGATGGGTGTGAAGTGGTTACACCGCCAGTCCGCCACATACGAACTACGCAGCAAAAACATGACGTCACACAATACCTGCATCGCTGCATCGCGCAGTTAGAGTTTACCGCGCGAATGACATAGATAAGACTATCCGAAATCAACTTACGGGCAGTTGCCCGCCAGGCATAACCCCCGTCTGGTCGGAGGATCCTCGCTTTTCTATGGTGGATGAGTGAATTTTACACCCTGTTTCTTATACCCCTAAAGGTGCTTTAGAACCCAAAGGTATTCATTATTAATATTCTAGTTCGCTAGTTAGCCACATTTCTTATTTCCATACAGTAATATTGCCAAATTAATCAAAACAGAGAAATATTTGGTATCTCTATTTGCGACGTTGTCCACTTTCAGAAAATAAACGCTCTTAATTTTAATGACACAGAAATCCATAGAATTACACTGGTGACGCTGTGCCTAAGAAATAAGGCTAGAATAATACCATGTATTATTAATGAACAGTGCACTATTGTTTCATATTTGCTTAATGTAATGTAATGTAATGTAATGTAATTTATTAATTTTGTTTTGTTTTGTTTTGCAGTGCCCTTACAGGGTGCATATTTGAAACTTTTACGTTGAAGTGCTTATGCGTGACTGAGTAACAAACATACAAACTTTTATATGAAACTATTAACACAGTACCAACCGAATTGTTCACACTTTCCGAAACAGACATTCTCCTTGTATTTCTAAGTGAATTATAAATTAAAGGTACACTTCACTATCTACATAATCTCCCTTTCAGATGTCCTTGAGATTCGCTAATTATAATGTTTGTTATTTAATAGAACACGATTGTTACTCCACTGACATTGTTCTCGAGGTTACAGACCATTGTTTCGGGTATCGAGTATGTTCCAGCGATGAACCGCCGAGATGAAACACTGCTGTGAATTACCAGATAACAATGTTACAGATTTGATCAGAATTGTGCAATGGATTTTATGGTACGTCATTATTTGATGGAGATAGAAGCAATTGTAAGATATTTGGTTTCATCATGTTTTATATTGGGGAACGGTGCTTGTTATAGGGCAAATTCCTAAAATGGGTTATCTCTTTACATCTTTGTAAAGTGACTTACGAGTTGTGGGTCGTCGGTTTGAACCCTAACAGGCTCTTTACTTTGTTTAAATTATTTCATTATCACTTAAAACGGTGAACGAAAACATCGTGACGAAATCGGCATGTCCTAGATCCAAATATTCGAAGACATGTGACATCTACCAACCCGCACTATGGGCCCGCGTGGTGGATTACGGCCCACTCCCTCTCACAGAGAGTGTCCCTGTGTCCCAGCGGTGGGAACATTATAGGCTGATTATGTTTATGCTATGTAGGTCTCTAACATCAATTATCTGTAGACACAATGCCAATTACCTAATTAGATTTAAGTAGTCCAAATGTACAAAGAGTCTACAATAAGACAGTCTGTGGGTACATTGAAAATTCTAACTCAAAGAATCTATCTGATAAACCCTAATTAATTCTACTGCAACAAAACAAAAGCTCACAGTACTAGTCACAGAGATAATTAGCTGACATGTGCTTGCACGGACGGCATAAGCCCGTTCAGACTTCCGTTCCCCACAAAAAAAGACGTAACAAAGCATTTTTATAAGGAACTTTTCGGCTTTTATGGGTCCTATAGTTTCGTAGACATTCTTTATTGACAATATTATCGAATTCCACCACCCTGCGAAGGGATTTTTTCCAAGAAACATCCAATTTTAACCGCCACTGCTTTCGTGAAATATTTTATTTATTGTTTTGCATGATCCTTTATAGAGAATAGAGGGGTATTTTCAACGGCATAAGGACAAGATACGCCATTTTTGGTGAAGATATATTGAGTAATGCTATAATGTTTCAGGAAAATGCCGCAAAAAGCGCTCGCTCTTCTATTTTATTTTTGGCTATCTTGTTTTGCACGTAATTAGGAATGCGAAAAGGATTTTCGTGTTTGTACTCTTTGAAGTTAGTTAAAACTCCTGTTCAAAGTCGATTGCGAGTTTTCGGGAATCATTAGATGTTGACAACTGTTTATGTAGGTATTAAACTTTTGGACTTACGTGTAGCTAAACAATGTTTTTTATAAAGACTTCTGAGATTTATGCAAAGACATTATGAAAGAAAAACTTTTCAGTTAAAACTTTCTCAAAAGCTAACGTATTTGCTTTGATATTAGTCTTTTTTAATACGCTTTTATTAGCTTGACCTGGGGGCCTACCACCACCTCTAAAAGATTCACTCCAAGATATAAAATTATTGTATTGTCATCGGTCCCTGATACAGGGGGGCTACCACAACCACTAAAATCAGTATTATTTTAATATTACTTTACTGTGGGAAAGAGATGAAGCTCTACAGGACGTATAGCACCATCTCTTTCCCCCACTGAAGTAAGATTAAAATAATACTGATTTTAGTGGTTGTGGTAGGCCCCCTGTATCAGGGACCGATGACAATACAATAATTTAATATCTTGGAGTGGATCTGATCCTGGATCCTGGATCTGATGACGGAGCCAGGATAGTGGAACAGAAAAGCGTGGAGCGCTTTGTTTAAATTAATTATAAGTAAACACAGCAAAAAGCGCTCCACGGTTTTCGATTTAATAATTGGATATAAAAGAAGTGACAAGCTGTATTGGTACTTATATCGTAACTAGTACAAGTCAATATAATTATTTTATAATTTTTAGTTCGTGTAAAAAGTGTGGTTTTTATTTTTTTTTACACTACAATTTTTATTTATCCTGCTTTCATACTGCCATGATAATGATGCCTTCATGTAAATTTTTATCGCTATTTAGGATTTTGGGCTCATTACACAGTGACTGCCTCGTTGGTCTAGTGGTCATAAGCGCTACTGCTGAGTATGAGATCCTATGTTCGACTCTCAGGTCGGGCAAAATGTTATTGGATTTGTCCATTACGAATTTCTCAGTAGCAGCCCGGAGTCTGGATTTGTGCCCGGTTGATGGCAATAGGCTCGCCCCGTATTACATGGGACTTAAACATAACTGGCGAAATGTGGGTGTACTATAGGTACACCTCTGCTTAATCCTTCGGGGGACACAGTCGTGATGTTATGTTACTCAATGCGTTCGTGTCTGATACCTTAATTGTCATTTCTTAAAGGTGGAAAATAGCGTAGTGCTATCACCTGATTTCCTTGTAAACTGGCGTCAAAGATAAACCTATTCTGGTGAATATACGCCAGACTTCGGGAAGTGCACGTATGTAAATGTAGAAGCATAAATTAGCTAGGAAATAATACCAACAGTGAATACTGTGGCTGTCCACAGTGTTTGCGACGGTTACGGAGCCCTGATGTGGTTTTTGAATTTACATTATTGGAGTGCATGAATGGAAATGTTGTGGATTTTATTCTTGTAAAACGTAGTCTGTAACAGTTATTAGTCTGTATTAGTTATAGTATGATAGTAGTGACTACAAACATTTTGCTGTTGACTTCAAGGCAAATTAAATCTGAAAGTTAGAGATAAGTTTTAAAATAGCTGCTATAGTTTTAAATACTTATATTTAATTTTTTTTTCTATAATCGATTTCCAAATGTAAGTATCTGACCATCCTAGATAGGTTGCGTCGCTGATGAGCCCTGTCGACGAAGAGTCCTGTCGGCGAAGTGTCCTGTCTGCGAAGAGTCCCGTCGAAGTAAAGTCTTGTCGGTGATCAGTCTGTCGGCGTAGTGTCTGTCGGCATTTAGTCGTACACTCGCTAAAGTTGAATTTTTTATTAATCTTCTATATCTATATATCTATATCTATATATATAAAACAAAGTCGGGTTTGTTCGAACACTTATAACTGGAGAACGGCTGGACCGATTTTCATGGTTTTGGATTTGTTGGATTTGTCTCCACCCCGAATAGCAGAATAACTATCAAATCATTGGAAAACTTCACGAAAAAATATAAAATAAAAGAAAAACATTTTCCCTTAAAAAATGTTCATGGGTTTCGTAACTGTCAAACATTTAATGTTCATCACGTCGATACGGTAAACTCTCCCCTTAAATTAAAGAACGTATTTAAATACAGGTTTCGAATCGACAACATATATCCAAAATATTCGGATAATGGCGTATTTTAGATTTTAAAAATATAAAATAATGTCAGTAATGAAAAAGGATTGACATAATTATATTGGTTGTCAAATATTTTTATGCGTTCGTTCAGAAATTTATTTTGTGTAAACTAAGGAAAATATATCAACCTACTTTTAAAAAACAAACAAAAATTTTCAAATCGATTAGTGTCACTCAATCATTACAGATTATTCTGTCAATCCAGTCAGAGTCAGTATTATATGTATAAATATTGTTTCGTGTGAGCATGCCGCGATCAAGAAGATCTAATCTGTATGGCCGTTTCTGGCGTCCAAACATCCAATACCGACGATGAAATTACGCGCTATCAAATTGGTAGATATGTGAACTGCAATGAGGCAATTTGGCGTATATTCTCATTCCCTATTCACGAACGTCATCCCAGTGTTGTACATTTGGCGGTGCATCTGGAGAACGGTCAAAGAGTCAAGAGTATTATTTCACAGCGTCGAATGCTGCTCAACGTGCTGAAACACCTCCAGCGACAACATTAACCAGTTTCTTTACGACTTGCCAAAGTGATCCGTTCGCACGAACGTTGCTTTACTCGGAGATGCCACGTTATTACACTTGGAACGCTTCATCGAAGAAATTTCTACGTCGGAGGCAAGGCGATGCGGTTCCTGATCATCCGGATATGCGTTATACTGATGCTCTTGGTCGTATTTACACAGTTCATCCAAAGAATGATGAATGTTTCTAATTGCGGTTGTTGCTGGTAAATGATCGTGGGCCAACATCATTTGAATCACTACGAACTGTTAATGGTACAGTGTGCCCAACATTTCGTGCAGCATGTCAAGAGCTCAATTTGCTTGAAAACGATACTCATTAGGACACGACAATTGCTGAAGCCATTATTTCTACATCTCCAAGTCAGATACGCATATTATTTGCTATCATCATTTCTACATGCTTTCCATCTAATCTAATCCACGTAACCTGTGGAACAAATACAAAGATAACATGTCAGAAGACATTTTACATCAAATTCGTGGCAGTTCAAGAAATCCTGATCTTGAGGCGAATGTACAGATGCATAACCAGGCTCTGGTCTTGATCGAAGATATGTGTTACCTCATGTGCGGCAGTTTGTTAGTCAGGTTAGGAATGCGAGCGCCAGATCGCGGAGTGAATGAAGCATTTAATAGAGAATTGGAACATGAACTTGAATATGATCGATATAAATTAAACCAATCAGTTAAAACGAATGTACCCCTGTTGAACCCAAAACAGAAGGAAGTCTATGATATTAAGAGGGCTATCACAAAATTGCGTTTTGACAGCTCGAGCGCCCGATGCATCGCATAAGTAGCAATTTGGCAGTTGTAATACTTGTAATTATGCTAATTATGAGTTATATAATAAAGTTTTTGTTTTTTAGTATGCAATTTTATTTTCCTATGAACCAACGTTTATTCTGGTATAAATTTAACGTAAAAATATGAATGTAGAAAATTACTGTTAATTCTGAGCGTTTTTAAAGATTTTGAATTAGATTTTTTTTTAGATATCCCATAAATATTTCCAAATTCTGAGGCCGCTATGTACTATACTAATAACTATTCTCCACAACTCAATAAGTCATAGTTGTCCAAGTCTTTCAGTTACTCAGAACAAGAACGCCAAAGTTGCCCATTTTACGCAAAAATCACCGTCGAAATCAGTCGAAATGTAATAGGGCTCTTAGTGCGCTTGGTGATAAGAAAACTGACGAGTAATGTGATCCACGCGACGATACTCAAAGGATTTAAAGATGAGTTAGTTCTCATTCCGAGGATTCCAATGATCCCAACGGATGCCTTTTGAGTTTAAACGAATTAAACCGAGTGCATCCCATGCTGCACAATATGTGCATAGTTTAATTCAATCATGTCTTGCTGACCCGCGATTGATATACTTACTTAATTTTTGTACTTATTTATTTATTTTTGTGTTATTATCTTAAAAGTACTGAACTAAATATTTATTTTCATTGTATTACTTTCATAAAATCATAAATTAAGTTCAGATAATCTGTAACACGACATTCAGTGACTGTTAGGCGGTACGAAGTTCGACGGGTCAGCTAGCTATGTATATGTACATATATACAAGAATTGCTCGTTTAAAGGTATTAGATAAAGAACCCTGTAAGAAATCATTATAATTATATTGTGTGTATTTATAATGGATATTCCGCAAAGTCACGCCTGAGTCAATTAACTAATATGTATTTGCAAACGGTTTCCTGAAAATATAAAATTAAATCGAAAAACTTTAAACCGCTGGAATCCCGACCGTTACCAATTGGTAACGGTGGGAACTTGCGGCGTGACTCACTATTTTTACCCCTAAATAATGGCCAATAACGTCTGTGGGCAATTTTTTTCTATGGGCTGACAGATGTTATCGTTAATTAGACTTATTAAAATAATCAAAAAATTACAGGTAACACCGAAAAATTCTGAAAAATGTTAAAAGTGACGTAAAGCTCGCATGACATCAAATCAATCCATTTTAGAGTAATCGTCTTTTTTATTTACCCCGAGTAAATTATCAGAAAACAACGTAGAGTTTTAAACAAATTAAATAATAGGAGGTATCGCTTCGTAAGGTATTCAACCCTACTTGAAACTTTGCCTACGTCATTAAAGTTTACGCAAACGATAGCGCGCTGCCAACCTTTTTAGTTTTTACCTTATTTTCAATGCAAAGTCGAGCCTCTGTTTGCTGCCAAGTAAGCGGCTTGGTCAACAACATAGCTAATTGTACAAACAAACTGTAAATAGCACTGAATATTGCTGTGAAATTTGGACTGGAAAGAAATATAATATAATATTTACAAACGAACCAAACGAAAGCTTACGTACTTTGTATACGTAACAATCTTAACAAATTACCAACACCAGACAATTAACACTAGTATAAATACACACAAAAGTCAATGACCAAAAATGGTGCAATTTCAATGTTTTTCGCGGGCATCAATCAAACATTATTAATTGGATGCAGAATGATATGAAGAATGTTCTACTTAGGTATTATCCTACTATATCCTACTTCCTACTTTATCATATTATAAATGTAAAATTTTGTATGTTTGGATGTTTGTTACTCAATCACTCAAAAACGGCTTAACGGATTTGGAAGAAGTTTGGCACACAGATAATTTATAACCTTGATTAACATGTAGGATACTTTTTATCCTGTTAGTACGTCCACGTGGGATAATTTCCGACCTCCTCGCGGGCCAAGCCGCGAGTGAAAGCTAGTAAGTTAATATGCGGGAACATAACGTCAGTCTGAACCGAGTTACATAAAAATTCAAGTTCAAATTTACTATCACGGACTGCATTTGTAGAAAAATTGTTTATCAATTCATTTTCGTGATAGGTTTTTCCAATACCGACTGAGGTTTCAACGATGGCCGCGGTATAAAAAACTAAATGTAAGTACCTCAGCCCATAGTGATTTGGTCATTGTCCTTTATATTGCTGTAATTTTATTGAGTTTTATGATGCTGACCTGTTTACAAATCAATTTTATTAATATTAATTGCGACAATAAATTTATTGAAGTGAATAGAATATTTATTACCTATTTCGCATCAGTAAGTTTATACATGGTGTTATCTCTTTGTTCGCAGTGGCTATCCGCGACAGGAAGCTGTTGTGGAGCATCCTCTAGATAAATTTATCGACTGGCTGAGCAGTAGCCTGCACTGGTGTGTTAATAACTCATTCTGCAATTAATAACGTTCATGTCAAGCGTGCATTTTGTACAATAAACAAGGTTTATTTTTATGTTTTTGTTAAGTGAGATCACGACCTATAAGATGGGCAAAGAATTGGTTCGAAATATAGAAAGCCTTACATTTAGTAGTACGCACGAATATTTGGTACATATTACATATTTGGTGGAATATTTGGTGAACCATAGTTACTCTTTGGTAAATTGTCAAATTCCATGGGGAAATATTTGGGTCAGTGGTATCATTCGGGTTGAGATGACTCGGGCCGAGCTGTCACTGACCCTAATATTTGACTCATCCTTTAAAAAGTTATTGACCTTCTTAAGCCGGGTCTGCTGCGCCAATGTTCTTAACAAAACACGTTAGTAAAACATGTTAAATAAACGTGTTTAGTAAACAGCCAGTCCGCTGCGACATGTTATGTTAAATGTTTGTGTTTAATATTAAGGCCACGCCCACAAATCGCTCATTTCAAAAATCGTCGAAAGAGTATGACGTATGTACGTCTATTTCTTTGGCACGCTCTGACAAAAAAAGGAGGGAAGGTTTTTGTAAAATAAATTACAAGAATATTGGATTTAAATTCCAAATTATATTTAAAACTAAACAACTTGAAATAAAGAAAAAAAAAATGTTTTTTTAACAATTTGTGCATTATTCATGTTATTAATTAAAAATAATCATCACAGTATATGTACACACGGCTACACATCAAGCTATACATTTCCAGTATAAGCTGACCTCGCATTGTTCGGAAATCCTGTACAATGCGAGATCAGCATAAACTGGAAATGTATAGCTTGATGTGTAGCCGTGTGTACACGTTAGTTATAAAAAATTTGCAGGTATTGAAAAGCTTGTTTTTTTTCTGCATCAGTGTCATGTGTGGTTTAAATTTGAGTAGATGTAGTTGCAGCAGGGCTTACTATGGTTTCATTTTGTAATATAATCACTCTTTGTGAATCTGGCAGATCAGAAGAATCAGTGGATGTAACATCATTTGTTTTTTTGTTGTTTTTACCGAACGCGGGTGATGTTATCCGTTCGTCGCGGCAAACACGTTAATGTTTCATGTTTCATGTTTTATCAAGTTTCATGTTAAACCACGCCCCCAAATCGGTTCAATTTTGATGTTTCATGATAATAAAACATTAAAACATGGCGCACCAGACCTGGCTATGTTTCATGTTGCATGTTTTATGTTAAACCACGCCCCCAAATCGGTAAAATTTTGGTGTTTCATGTTAGTAAAACACTAAAACATGGCGCAGCAGACCCGGCTTTATGATGTACGCTTTTTTAAATTAATGAACCTCTAAAACATTTAAAGTCTCCTAATTATGCTCACTTTTTTTTAAATGAGCATCTTTTTAACTTTCTGACCTTTTCTCACTGTTGGTCGCAGTAACCAAGCTTACTTTCACTTGAACAAAATAGGTATTTAAGCTAATGGTTTCCTTGATATTATTTCGATTATTTTGTTACTCCAAAAAAAAAACGCTAAAAGAAATAACCAACAAAAAACGCTAAAAGTAAAAATAAATAATTAGTTACCAAAATAATTCTGAAAAATCTTGAAAGAAGTACTGCAATAATCGTTTGAAGTCGCCAAAAATTGTTTCGAAAGTTCGCAAAAGTCATTGAATTTCGACGATTGCTTTTAGCCATTTTGTTTGTACCTTTTTTTCGGCGCTATCGGTATTGTTCGCAAAGTAGGAGCGATATAAAATGGCGACCATCCCATGAAACATTCATGAGTCGCTTTCCCCGAAAATATTCAAATCTATACATTTTTAGGGTTCCGTTGCCAAAGCGACCTCTTTTACTATGGCTCCGCTGACCGTCCGTCTGTCACAGGGCTGTATCTTTTGAAACGTAATAGGTAGACACTTAAAATTTTCACACTGGCTGGAACAACTACAAAAAATAAAAAATGTAGGTACCTAGTGTTCAATATTACTGTGGTGCGGATCTTTCATGTGCGAGTTCGACTCGCTCTTGGCCGTTTGTTTGACTTGATATACGCCTTTCCTTGTGAATACATAAAGACAGTTTATTGAATAAAGCTGTTGCTTCGTTGATGTTTTATGCTGAACACATCTTATAACCTACAAATTATTTAGGTTTAGAATAGACTTAAGGATACGCAGACTCTTACACAACATCTAAATTGAAATAAATTATTGGAATAGATTCCTCTTTTATCTATGACTTACCTTTTTGTGTAGTTAAGAAGAGATGACATAGAGCTATCTAGTTAGGATCCAATAATAAATACGTGCGAGAATTTTCTAATGATTGCCGGGTTTTTTATTGCCCGGAAATAATTCAAACCTGTCTTATATTACAATTGGTAAGATTTATATCAAGAATAAAATGAATACTCATCAGAATTATTACACATGTTTACTCGAAGCCCGATTGAATTGATATTTATTGCAATACTAGCGATACACCGCTGCTTCACAATGGCGACAAGTCAAAATATAGAGTGTCTGTGCTATATCTAAGTTGACTACCTCGTTGGTCTAGTGGTAGCAAGAGCTACTGCTGAGTATGATGTCCTGGGTCCGATTCCCGGGTCGGTTGGCCCAAAATGTTATTAGGTTTTTCCATCTGGAATTTTATAGTAGCAGACCATAGTCTGGATTTGTGCCCGTTTGATGGAATTAGGCTCGCCCCTATTACATGGGACTTAAACATAGCCACCCTTCGGGGAAAACAGGTGTGATTTTATGGTATATTATTATCTATGCTAAATATTAATATTTTATACACATAAAATAAACCTTACGGAATAAATGCTCTAACTAAATGATGGTGAAAACCGCAACAGAAAAACAACACGGTAACAGACAGGAAAAACAACTTAGTTTTATAATAAGTATAGATAACACTGTTCCTGTGCTGATCGCCTTGAGAAACTTTTATCAACTTTAGTTAGAAGATACTATAAAATAACACGACGTAAAATCGAAGTTACAGCCGCGATACATCATACTTCTTATCACACACTGCCACAGCATGAAGAGCGATGACTTGGTCGGAAAATGTTCAAGAGAAAAATAGAAGCTCATCGAAGTTGATCTATATTGTAACTTTAGTCTCGCGTCGTTCTGCAATTAGTGTTACTTTGTAATTGATACGTTAATGGCCACTTGTGTACTTATGAAGTTTAAGTAAAACATGTCATGGAAAATACTCCATTTGAAATAAGATTAGATATTTAACTAAACCTTTTTTACAGTCCGTTCAACCGATTTCGACTTCTATTGCGTTGGTGGCATGACAAATGGCAGCTGCATTAAACAGTTGGTATTGTAACCACTTATTTGCTTTTAATGCCATCCTTATGCCTACGGTATAGAAGTCAGAATTGGTTAAAACGGACTGTAAAAAAGGTAAATGTCTTATCTTATTTCAAATGGAGTTTAGAGTTGTCACGTCGTAGGTGTCAAAATAATGTTACATAGATCATTTTGAGGGACATGTATAACTCATAGTCTGTTACATTACGACGAGTAGATAATATATTACTACCCACAACTGAAGGTTGAATGATGTACTTTGATCTACTGTGAGCTGAATACGTTATAATTTGGTCATAAACGTGGACGGAATACAAAACATATGACACTTAGCATAATTTTATTCGAAATTGTTGTTAATAGGAAAAAAAAGTAAAACAGTTAAACAAGGCCTTGGCAGATGATTTCCTATGGCTGTATTTTTTAAGTTCCTTATTAGACCGAAAAGTGTAGAATTTTGACCGACACTTTTGTTATGTAATAAAAGTGTCCTTTCATTCGCCAAGTGTGTAAAATCGAAAGTAACTTCGTCACAACCGGGTGTGCTACCACACCTCTATTTTTTTATAAATACCTACATGTCGGATCCTCATTCAGAGGAAGATCGTGATCACTTACTGATGGCGCAAAATTGGGATACGGGTAGTCAAGAGAAATAAACCCCTTAAGGTGAAACAATTTGATATTTTTTCCATACAAACTTCGGAGGGGTTTTACTCCACTATTTGACATCGTACATTCAAAGTTAAACATGATATCGTTAGGTCTCATTATTAAAATTGTCTGTACGGAAGCAGAATAGTAAAATAAAAAGCTATTAAAAAGTTATGAGCCAACAAAGATTCGTTTTTCTTGCTAATTTTAACGCAACTTTGGGCGTAAATAAGTAATACAAGAAGTGTGAAATCTCGAAAACAAAATCCGTACCGACACAGAAAAATTAACGAAGATTTCAATAAACTTTATTTGTAATTGATTTATGCAGTGGTTATTTCAGAAAAACCTTTTTTCCAAAGGCCTTTTCGTAATTTTTGACGCGCTCGTTTTACTAAAATTGGTCGGTACGGTGTTTCCGTGCGTGCGAACTATACGTTGTTCATGTAGATCAGCTTCTAACTGCTCATCACTGATACTATCTCTGTCGGACACGATGCCAGGTGAGACAGTGTGGTTTTTGGCCAGGCCCACCATTGAGTTCGAGCCCGCGACTAGTTGCACCTTAAGGTAGCGCACGAAATTCAATATTTTCTTAGTTTTTTGCAATTTGCAGGTAATTTGTTGGGTTGTATGTTGATTAAAAATATTAAAATATGATTTGCGAAAGTTACAAATATGGCTTAACTGAATAATAATCTTTAGAATCAGCAATACAAAGCATAATCCTCAAATGTCATGATTTCATGAAATAGTCATTCAAAAGGATTACATGAACTTAGAGAGTTGTATGGGTGACTTATATGATCATAGTTCTATAAAGCCATATGTGTTACGGTCGCAAATCATATTATTAACCTACAACCTGACACTCATCTGCAAATTGCAAAAAAACGAAGAAAAATTGGAATTTCGCGGGCTACCTTAGCGCATCCCCCTTAAGTTCACACAATTTATTTTGTCAATTTCAGTATTAATAGAGTCAAACAATAATAGAAGAATCAAGAATACAACACTACGACACTAAACTAGTATTCTGAAGAAATGACTAACACTGAGCAGTTCCTAAGCTAGTAGAGTAGTAAGTAGCTGTCGCATTTCGCAACTGCGTCTAAGGCTGCCTGTCCACTGGAGCGGAGAGGAGAGGAGAGGAGCGGAGATGCGCCAAAATTGACCAATAGAATCGCACCTCTGGAGCGGAGTTTTGATTCTATTGGTTAATATTGACACATCTCCGCTCCTATCCTCTCCTCTCCGCTCCGGTGGACAGGCAGCCTAATACTGGTGTTCTTATAATTATTGTGATGATACCAGCGATTTTAACGATGGGTTCGTGGAAACTGTCCATACGGTCGGGTCCAAGATCTTTAAGACCCGTCGTACAAATAGAAACAAGAGGATCTCTGATCCTACTATACAGCTCATGAAGGAGAGGCGCGAGATGATCCTCCAGTCTTCAGACGATGCGTTCAAGTACCGGCAGCTCAATAGACGGATCTCTAAGTCCTTAAAAAGCGACCTTCGTCGCTTTAGTACGGACCGCATTAAGGACGCGATAGAGCGGAATAAGGGCTCCAAGGTCTTTGCAAGAGATCTGTCTATTGGGCAGAGCCAGCTTGCAAAGCTGAAGACCGATGATGGCAGGATCGTATCCGCCAAACCTGAAGTATTGAGAGAGATCGAGAGGTTCTATGGACAGTTATACACGTCATCCAGTAACCCCGTTACGAATCTGGCAAACGACCCAAGAGCTAGATTAACCCGACATTATACCGAAGATATCCCGGACGTCAGCTTGTACGAGATTAGGATGGCTCTAAAGCAACTTAAAAACAACAAGGCGCCGGGTGATGACGGAATTACGGCCGAACTCTTAAAGGCCGGTGGGAAACCCGTTCTAAAGGCCCTCCAGAAGCTGTTCAATTCCGTCATACTCGAGGGTAAAACGCCACAGGCATGGAGCAGAGGTGTGGTGATACTCTTTTTTAAAAAGGGCGACAATGCCCTGCTTAAGAACTATAGGCCCATCACACTTCTGACCCATGTCTACAAGCTGTTTTCAAGAGTCATCACGAACCGTCTCGCGCGCAGGTTTGACGACTTCCAGCCTCCCGAACAAGCCGGATTCCGTAAAGGCTTTAGCACCGTGGACCACATACATACGCTGCGGCAGGTTATACAGAAGACCGAAGAGTATAACCTGCCTCTCTGCTTAGCGTTCGTGGATTACGAGAAAGCCTTCGATTCGATCGAGACATGGGCTGTACTGCAGTCTCTTCAACGGTGCCAGATCGACTATCGGTACATCGAGGTGTTAAAGTGCCTATACAAAGACGCCACTATGTCAGTCCGACTCCACGACCAGACCTCGAAACCTATCCTTCTGCAGCGAGGTGTGAGACAAGGAGACGTTATCTCTCCGAAACTGTTCACCGCTGCACTGGAGGATGTCTTCAAGATTCTGGACTGGAAAGGGCTAGGCATCAACATCAATGGCGATTATATCACTGACCTTCGGTTTGCCGACGATATAGTTATCATGGCTGAGACCATGGAGGACCTCAGTATAATGCTCGATGACCTCAGTAGAGCCTCCAAAAGAGTGGGTCTTAAAATGAACATGGACAAGACAAAGGTCATGTCAAATGCCCATGTAACACCCGCCCTCATAAAGATCGGAGACGCTACGCTCGAAGTTGTAGACGAGTATGTTTACCTAGGACAAACTGTTCAGCTAGGTAGGTCCAACTTCGAGAAAGAGGTCAATCGTCGAATCCGACTCGGTTGGGCAGCGTTCGGGAAGCTACGCAATATCTTCTCGTCCCACATACCACAGTGTCTCAAGACGAAAGTCTTTGACCAGTGCGTGTTGCCAGTGATGACTTATGGCACTGAAACGTGGTCGCTCACAATGGGCCTAATTAGAAGGCTAAAAGTCACCCAAAGAGCAATGGAGAGGGCTATGCTTGGAGTTTCCCTACGTGATCGAATCAGAAATGAAGAGATCCGCAGGAGAACCAAGGTAACCGACATAGCCCGAAGAATTGCCAAACTTAAGTGGCAATGGGCAGGACATATTGCTCGCAGAACAGATGGCCGATGGGGCCGAAAGGTTCTGGAGTGGCGACCACGTACCGGAAGACGTAGCGTTGGAAGGCCTCCCACAAGATGGACCGATGACCTAGTAAAGGCCGCAGGAATTCGCTGGATGCGGGAAGCACAGAATCGGTCGAAGTGGCGGTGCTTGGGGGAGGCCTATGTCCAGCAGTGGACGTCTTTCGGCTGATATGATGATGATGATGATGATACCAGCGAAAGTAATACGGATTCTTGTAAAAATTAAACTGGTTAGCTGTCACAGTTTTTAAGATACAGCTCAGTGATAGACAGACAGACAGAGCACAGTAAAAGTAAAAGGGTCTCGTTTACACCTCTTTGGTACGGAACCCTAAACAGCAGCGTGGTGCTACATGCCTATGGCTATAGGTAGGTATAGGCCAAGTAGGTAGATACACAAGTACACATATTTCGATGATAATTTTACGGCTACAGATCCAATTACAAGATATCAGCATCTAACATAAATCTATAATTGATTCCACAAGCTTAGCTATTCGAGCCGCGATGAGACAGGTCATAGGGAATACTGAGATTTATCGCATCGATAATCTACTAATGGTTAGCGAATTACACGAAAATGGTGGGTTCGACGTATTTATGCTTCAGTATTTTCAAGGGTAATATTATTATCATTTTATGCAAATTACATTCTGTTAGGACTGTCCCGTTGGTGTAGCTAGCGCTATTGCTGAGCATGAGGTCTTGGTTTCGATTCCCGGGTCGGGTAAAACGCTTGCTGCAAAGTCGCCAACCGCGTCCTGACAGACGAGACCTTGGCTTTACAACCGTGTAGATTCTGTAGATGATGGTTTTGGTTTACGACCAAAATTTGAAACAACTTTGCCGGTCGCCAACCAAGGTCATCACTGACGGGGATGCGGTTGGCAACCGTGTAGCAGGCACTTAAAATGTTATTGGGGTTTTCCATCTGGAATTTCTCAGTAGCAGCCTGGAGCCTAGATTTGTGCTATTACATGGAACTTAAACATAACTGGCGAAATGTGGGTGTGTAGTGTGTACACCTCTGCCTTACGCTTCGGGGAACATTGGCGTGAAGTTATGTTATATATTTCTATGCCACGTAGGTACCACAGAAAGGTCACCCTTGCAATATGTGTTATCTAAATAATTCCTATACTGAAATGTAGATATACTGGACTCAGATCAATTATTTTCTATGTACTGTTGTATAGACTTATACTAGGTAATTTTCTATTGGTTGCTACTGTTGCTAGTAACTTTCCAATAGTATGACTCAAAGAAACTGTCTTTTTACTTAAGGTAGTCACACACAATAGCTGATGACTGTCAACTCGACTTACTTCATAGACACTTATCTAGAACGGCTTTTAAAAACTTTTTCTATCATTAGAAAACGAACCGCTTTGCTATTCATCCTTTGTAAATGAACAGTTACCCAAAGCACGACACCACAGACTGCCCCATATATCTTGACCGCCCGTAGTGGCGCTAGTGACAAAGATGAAACGTCAACAATCTGTCAAATTCAGTACATTGAACTTCAGAAGCGCCAGTTCGAACGAACGACGTAAACGTAACTAACGTAAAATTCGAACGATTTTTAAATCGAAAATAAAACTATCCTCTAAGCAGCATTTTGGTTTTAGTTTTTGCGACTAGCGCTATTCTTTCTTCTTATTTTGGTGTGGTTACTGTCGTTAGTTGTGTGTGAGGTTAAATTCGAAGACATGTGAAATCTACCAACCCGCACTGGGCCCGCGTGGTGGATTACGGCCCACTCCCTCTCACCGAGAGGAGGCCTGTGTCCCAGCAGTGGGAACATTAATAGGCTGATGATGATGATGATGACTGTCGTTAGTGAATAACCTGGTGTCGAGAGTTTTTATGCCGCCCGTGTTGACTTGGCTTCACATGCCGTCGAAAAATATATTTCAGGCATGGCCGGTTTTCTCACGATGTTTTCCTTCACCGTTTTTGAAGCAAGTGATATGCGCTATTGATATGAAAGGTGCGAAATGAGCATTTCTTTTAAAACGTAACGTAAAATCGTTCGGTGCATTCTGAAAGTTGGCAACGTCGCAAGTGGCTGTCACATATTTCGCTGTTTTGAATAATTTGGCAATATTACTGTATGGAAATAAGAAATGTGGCTAACTAGCGAACTAGAATATTAATAATGAATTGCTATTGTAACATTGAATTTGATGTTATACCCGTTTTAGACTGCCTGTCCACTGGAGCGGAGAGGAGAGGAGCGGAGCGAAGATGTGCCATTATTAACCAATCAAATCTAAACTCAGGGGCGGAGTCAAGATTCTATTGGTTAATATTGGCACATCTCCGCTCCTCTTTTCTCCTCTCCGGTCCAGTGGACAGGCAGCCTTAGATGTCCTAAAGGCATTTGGAAAGTTTCCAAATACTTTTTGATTTTGACATCTAAAACTAAATATTCGTTGTTACGATATTAATTATTGCATTTCATAATCAATATTCTAGTTCGATAATTAGCCACATTTCTTATTTCCATACAGTATTATTTCCACATTAGTCAAAACAGGTGAATATTTGACAGCTATTTACAACGTTGCCAACTTTAAAGCGCAGGCCACACCGCCAGCTAGCGGGCGGAGCGGGCGAAGCGAACGAAAGGAAACTATACAAACTACGCGAAATATTTAGCTCGCGGTGTGAACCGAAGTATGTAAAGAGGTGAAACGATGTTCGCCCGCCCGCCCGCTAGCTGGCGGTGTGGCCTGCGCTTTAGGATGCACGCTCCCCACAGTTCTGTATTCCACCGCATACCAAGACACACAAGATAACTGTCACACCTGTCCCAGATGTATGATACGACTGCTAGTGGCCCACAGTGGCCCACTTGTCATTGTTAATCAAAGGTTCCGTTGCTTGTCAGAACACTGTATTTGAATTTCGAATGCTCGGCCCTGTAAAGTCTATAGTGTAGATAACGCAATTTGTATGTAGGAGCTTCGTCGATTGTGCAGTTGTGTAGAATGGTGTACACAACTGCACTACACTGTACTTAGACATGTTTTGGACCAATTTGTTATGTTGTAAACGTGGCTGAAGCTACACTTGTTCGGGATTTGGGGATCTCAACATTAGGCATAGCTTGGCGGCAAAATGTACATCGATTTTGTCGCCCGACCTGTGTGTCAATGATTGTGTATAGCATCTCTTATATTAAAGCTTAGAACGCGGCATTATCATGTCTGTCACAAACATTTACAAACAAATTACAAGACTTTCTTATTTTCTATTGAATGCAGTTTTTTTTTTCTTATTTTTAATGTACAGGTATATAAGCTTTAAAAAAAATGTATATCGGAGTCAATTGTTGATAAAAAGTAAGAAGCAAAACAGGCAATTTTAGCGTGTCACACGAACTTAACTAACCGAAGTAAACTTTTTTTTAAGACAGCGTTTTTTTGTGAGGTTTAAAATAATAGTGTTTTTTTATATTACTTTAATTTTATAAACAAATCTTATTGTATTACAATAAAATTCTTGAAATAATGATAATCAAATTAGCACCAAAGTTACTTACCACAACTTACCACTTACCACCACCACCATCACTTTAGTCACGAGTGTTTTATTTGCTTTCAATAGTACAAAACTACCAAAACAAGTTATTTTATTTTCATGATAACATTATTATGGTAGATCAGCCATTTCTTTTCACCCATCGGGCAACAATGACGCGGTAATCGGTGACCAAAGGCATACGATCTACAGGTAGTCAAATAAGAAGTCCAGTATACTCAGTTATAACGTGATACTGGGAAGTTCTTAACATTCTTTAATTTGCGAATTATACTATATACAGTGCGTCTAGTCACCGCTGTCCGACCCGTTAAGGCGAAGCAATATGATCAATTTTATCGACACATAAAACATTTTTGTTCAATTCAACAGTTCGTCACGTCCGTTTTTTGTCCCCCTTAGTAACGGGTAAATTTTTCTCGGAATGGCTCAGCTATAATATAAATATATTATAGAAACACATATTACGATATATTTTCCATAGTAATCTTCGAGTGACCTCAGACGGAACTATAATAATATATCTAGTACGCACCAAAAACTACGCTAAAAAAGCAAAAATTATAGGTACGACTGTGACGGGGTTTACACGAGTTTTTTGAACGGATCTTTCTTAGCCGATCATCTGGCAATTGGTCTTTAGAAGGCCATAATAATTAAAAATTCTATTGGGTCTCGTTAATGACAGTTGAAGGTTTAAAGCCGAATTTACTAGTTGCGCAAAATTAGTATCATGACATTAGTTAAGTATACTGATCGTTTCTACTAGATATAACTAATGCATGCATGATGAAATTATCTATTTACACGTGAAATTATCCATCAAACTAATTTCTTTAAACTAATTTTGTGCTACTAGTTTCGTAATGTAACTTCGGCTTAAAAAATTGTTGGATTTCGTCCAGCAGAGCTGCAATTAGTTGATGTTAGGTAGGTATTTTTGTTAAAAATGAAATAACGGCAGCAATGTTTAAAAAAAATGTTTAATATGTTTGTTGAAATAATTATCTACAGAAAAGGGCCTTTAACTAGAGGTATATAATAATTTTATTGATTTTACCTGAACTAGGAATAAATCTGTCTCACAGGTATCTCACTCAAGTGCTTAATATATAAATATTATCTAAGATTCCTTAAACAAATACTTAGTAAATAACTTAACAGACTATAAAACAATTATGTTTTTTATTAAAACTAAGAAAAATAGTTTCCTACATTTCTGCATCATCGTAAGCCATTTTTGCAACCATGTTCTAGTTATTATGATTTTTGCAATGTAACATTTTTAACTAAGTCGCGTTTACTTTTATGCATAAAAGTTTGCCGTGGCAACAAAATGTAAAGATTAAAATTATTATGTTTGTTTCTAACTGTGCGTTTGCACGGGCAAAACGAAATCTCTATTATCCTATCTTTTACTACATTCAATTTAATCTGTTAATTTATTAAATCGAACACACACTTCCCTGTCCTTTATACTCAAGCGTATGGCACTCGTAGGTTGCAGCTGAAAATCAGCGTCAGGTGACCTTTTGGAGGCCTTTTTGGCATTATAATCATTGTTTTCTGTTTTTTTAGTTATATATTTTTTAGTTAAGCGAATTGAAAAACTAAAATTATTTTCATGTGATAGATAACTAGTAAATAACAATAAAAGAATATTTAATTAAAAAAGACATAGATAATATAATCGTTGGCGTTCTTACGCAACCTCATTATAATCTATGGAATTTAAGTATCTTTTCTCAGCTATTTTGTTTGCAGAGCATTCTGGATCGCCTGTTTTGTGGTTGCTCGGTTTTTTTTAAATCGCAAGCATATTGCACTGAACATGATGATGTTGTGCTAATGCACAATATGACGGTTCAGCAAGTTTAGTGCACTTATTTGCCTGATGACCTTATTCTCCACAATGTCCACACGTATACGGACTTACGGAGCCAATAAACTTATAATGTTATCAAATCTCATCGTTTTGTTCTATATCGGAATGCCGGGATATATAACTACGTTGTTTGGTTGATCAATAGGGCGACTACTGCCTTTTGTAGACCCAATGGCATCGGCAGTTTAATTGAGTTGATTGTTCGATCAAAAGTCGATTAAACACACAATAAATAAATCGACCAAACATTTTGTAGAAATATGCTGGGATGCATTGTCTTCTACCCTATGTTATAACATGTTTCATAAATATGATATCAGTCCATAAGCTTGCATATTTATGAGTTTCGTGGCGTAAGTTGTGACGGGTATAATCATTCCCTTAACGGATGCTGGTGACTAAATCGCTGTATAGGCTTATTAGGGCGCTACAACTATGGTCACTAAGTTTTTGATCTTATTAGGCGCTACAACTATGGTCACTAAGTTTTGCACGACTCTTAATGCGAAGCATTAGAGTGTGCTCTACGATCGAAAATTTTTTTTTGCCCCATTTCTGTAACTGTTTTTATTGTTACACTCCTGCTAGTACACAGAACCTACTTAATTTATATACCATTGTATAGATGATTAAATGTAGATTAATACTGTACTTTAACAATTGATTTAATGCAGCAGAAATGGAAACGGCATCAAAATAGTTGAAAAAAATTTCCTGTCCGTCAATTTATGAACCCTGAAAACATTGTAGCTTGCGATAAAATCAATTGAGTCAATTTTTTTTTTATACATTCGTTTCAGCCGTAGAAGGAACCCTATTGAAAATGGCACTTTTATTTAAAGTAGTTTAATTATAATTAATAAAATACTAACTAAAATATAATATCTTTATCTAAATATTTCCAACCTTTGAATTGATGTTGCCTAGCAACCGCCAAGTAAATATCTTTGTCAGTCTTTGACATTACGCCTTCATGAAAAGTGATAAATTGTTCATTTTTGTTAAAAACTATGTTTTGAATTTCTTTTTCGTTTATGAATGAGTAATATGTATGAGGCGTGCACTTTTGGATTTTCCAAACTATTTGATTTTATTAGGCGCTACTACTATGCTCACTAAGTTTTTGATTTTATTAGGCGCTACAATTACGTTCACAAAGTTTTTGATTTTATTGAAGCGCTCCAACTGCATTCACAAAGTTTTTGATTTTATTAGGGCGCTACAACTACGGTCACTAAGTTTTTGATTTTAGTAGGGCGCTACAACTACGATCACTAAGTTTTTGATCTTATTAGGTGCTACAACTATGCTCACTAAGTTTTTGATTTTATTAGGGCGCTACAACTACGATCATTTATTTTTTGATCTTATTAGGTGCTACAACTACGGTCACTAAGTTTTTGATTATATTAGGCGCTACAACTATGCTCACTAAGTTTTTGATTTTATTAGGCGCTACAACTATGCTCACTAAGTTTTTGATTTTATTAGGGCGCTACAACTACGATCACTAGTTTTTGATCTTATTAGGTGCTACAACTACGGTCACTAAGTTTTTGATTTTATTAGGCGCTACAACTATGCACACTAAGTTTTTGATCTTATTAGGTGCTACAACTTTGCTCACTTATTTTTTGATTTTATTAGGGCGCTACAACTACGGTCACTAAGTTTTTGATTTTATTAGGCGCTACAACTATGCTCACTAAGTTTTTGATTGTATTAGGCGCTACAACTATGCTCACTAAGTTTTTGATTTTTTTAGGGCGCTACAAGTTCGTTCACATTTTTCATTCGCGTTATAGAGAAAGGGACTCGATTCTAGAGTAAAAACCATGCTTGGCAAGCAAGATTCATCGATACTATTAACGACACAATCTTAAAAGAAACATTTTTATCCTATTTAAGCGAATTAACCTTTCATTTAAATTTCGTCCGGTCCCTTATTAAAACTCAGCGTCAATAATTGTCACTCCAAACACGATAATGAAACAGGTACACAAGCTAATTTGTTTAACAAAATAAACAGGCGGTTCTGTGCAATATTTTCACGTAAAATTACTGGTAATTTCACGGAGGTTAGTGTTACAATTAACGAGTTCTAAGACCTATTTTAGAGAAGAAGGGGTTGTTTTCAGTATCACTAAAAGCCTGAAAGGGCTGAAAATGTCGTCTCACACCCTGTCAACCGTTATTTACGGCCTACCTTAAAATTATAGTGAAAGTAAGTAACGTAATTAGTGGCTTTCCTAATGTATGTATTGTTTTGGAGTACCTTAGTGTTTCGTGTGAGTAGAGTAGTTGTTAACTGTTGGTAAGAGGTCTGATATTACCCTTATTGCGTTCCAGGTTGACATTATGGGTAACTAAATATACAGTTAACCTTCCAGCGGTCGCGCGCGGTCTCTGAGACCGCAGCGAACTTATTTTAGTAATTATGCACAAACTATGAACAATAGGAGGTTATGCTTCGGTGATATCCTCGGGGGGGGTGAGTTACTGCTCCTCAGTAGCCTGAGACATTGGTCGTAAAAGCAGCTGTTTCTTTATTTGTGTTTGCGGTCCCAGATTCCGCGCGCGACCGGTTGTGTACTAGAAAATTCCTTGGAATTTAATTGAAACCGGGGTAAGTATTTCAAGTTTTTCTATCTTTTTAGTTTTTTACTTAAATTATGTCATATGTAATTATGTTATTTATATGTTGCACTGTTTTTTGTGGACAATAAGTTACGAAAACTTCAAACGGCGAGTATCTCGTATACTAGAGCACGCAGAAACAGATGATGAATACTGTGATGGTGTGTCAGGCGAAGAAGACAAACCAATTCAATTCTCGACAGCACAGGAAGAGTGTATTCAATTGGACAGTGAATTTAGTGGCAGCGACGATGATAATGTGCCTTTGTCATCATATTTTGACAGACGCATCATAAAGAAAAAAAATATATATATATGTTATTTCAGAATTCCTATAACATGATGGCATTGATGATAAGATTGATTGATGTCGATGATAACTATAGTAAGTCTATCAATGATTAAAACTAGAACAGATAAATTCATTTTGTTTTGTTATTTTGTTGATTTATAACGTTGTTTTGTGTCGTGTGTGTAAAAATTTGCGTTTTCACAGACTATTTAACTATTAAGTACAATTTTTTTTAAATATCAATAAATAATGTATTTTATATATTATACATACAGATAAAAGACTTCTTTTTATTATGTGCTATACAATATCAGGAAATATTCATTCGTCTTTTCAAACTAGACACCTAAAGTTGCGGAATCACAGACCGCGCGCGACTGCTTATGTTCGGCGCAAGGGTGCGACCACTGGAAGGTTAACGTTCTTTTTAGGCTATTCGTAGGGCTGATAAAGGCAGTTTCCGTGTGTAAGCTGAGTCATTGCGTACTACGAAAAGCGTGAAACAATTCCTTTTAAACACGGAACGTCGTATCTACAGTCAGAAGAGATGTGTACATCGTCAATAGTTAATTTGATTGTCTACAATTTATGTTCCATTAAACTGTATCAAAAAAGAAAAAAAAAATCTAGGTGATGTAAATTTATTTAAAAAAACGCAAAATACTGATATTTCCTAAATCCGGCCGTATTCCTGATGTCAGGAGCCAGAAAAACCTGAGATCTCAGGCCATTTTCTGAGACATTGGTAACCCTATGTGTAGCTACAATTACACAGGGTGGTCGGCTAAAAAATAAATACACAAAGATTGGAAACAACTAAAATATGAAATGAACTCTTTTCGATGTACAGGTACACCGTTTTGAGTCTGACTGCATCTCATTGCCAAAAGTTATTACTGAAGCAAATACCCAACCTTCAGAAAAACAAAATCAATGTCATTTGCTATATTTATTTTTAAAGTAAACACTGAATTCTACTAATTAAAATTACATCACTGTCGGTCAACATGCATTCTTGGCACAAAATCAAAGTTACCTACGCTAATACATATTTCACAGAAAGCTCAAAGATGAAGTTAACATAAAGATGTATTATCTTATGTTACCGTAATTTTTGAGCTTTCCTCTGTGTAAAAGAAGAAGGTACTGGCTATACTAATCATCCTATTCATTGGGTTTAACAACTTGTGAACTCGCTCGCTAAAGTTACTCACGCAAGTTGAAAATGTCGACGGGAAAGGGGTTTGGGGAAATTGGGAAGCTGGCTGAAAATCTATTATTATTAATAGCACAATGTGTTTAATATTGTAAAGGATTACCTATAGTTACAACAAAAATAACATTGGCAACATTTTGCCATACATATTTGACATCGCACGTAGGTAATTTTAAATCGATCGTCAAGTGTGATATACAAGATTTTTTAAACATAAAAATCAAAATTTATATACAATAAGACATTCTCCTTTTTTAATGAAGAGAGAGAGAATGTCTTGTACCTATTGGTCTTCTTTTGTCAGTGTATACTGTTATTTCTAAAGGCGACATCCAACAACTAGGAAAATAAAACCACGCTGGCGTTACCGAATATTTCATACATAACATGATTCTTTTTTTTTTTATTTGCTTTAACTATCTTTAAGTTTACTGCCTATGTTGTCTACTCCAATTGGCCAATTTGACAAATCCAGGTCGCCAAAACTACAAAGCTCTTCGATTTCTAGAAAGGTTCTATGTCAAAGAGCCACCACCCTTTGACATGTCCACAACATACAAACAAGTAAATAAACCCCCAAATATTAGTATGATACTGTTTATTAGTTACTGTTTACCATCAGATACGGGTAGCCTGATGTTGCCATTAGCTATTATATTTGCCGACAGTTGTATTGGATGTAATCTCACGCATTTCGGGAGGTACTAATTCGTACAGACGAATTAGGGTGCGTTTACATTGGTAATAATAGTAGTTAGTAGTTTAGTACGGGGTGCTGGTAGCTAAATTGCAGACATTAAGATTTGATTTGGGCACCGAGAACTTTAAACCAGTACCCATTATACAATGCCGCCCATGGGCATGTGACTGCCCGTATTTTTCTGAATATTCATGACAAATCATCGAAAATTATCTTTAAAAGGGGGGGAATCTTAAATTTTTTTTAAATCTTTTCTTAAATATTTTTTTTTTTTCAATTTCTCCCTTTAATTTTATGGACTTAAACTTGTGTTTTTTTAAATAAATACCTACTATTATTATTAGTTTATTTTTATTTTTATTCTACGTATTTTTTCATAGTCGACAAATTTTAATTAAATAAATATGTTAGTTAATCCGATAAAATAACTCATAAGCTTTTAGAAATAGTAAACAGAATCCAAATCGAGCCAATAACATGGGAGATATGGTAAAAGCTACTCAAAAAATAAAAAATTGTATAACTAGAAATAATATTAACATAAATGTTTATAGCAGATTATTTTTATAGTAGAAGTAGTCTGTCATGACCGATGATTAACTACCCTAAGGGCCTATTTCACGATGTCCAAATAACCACTACATTACCGAATAAATTAAAAAATTGAACAGAATTTGTATGAAATTATCTGCCAAGTAAGTTAATAGGAACTTAATCGTAGGTGGTGAAACAGGCCCTTAATGTTATAGGATATTTTTAATTAAGGATTTATTTTATGTCAAGTCGAATTCACTATAATAGGAATTCGCACTATTGTGCGTTTTTAAGTGCATTATGGAAGTTAAACGACAGTACATAATCAGCCTATTATTGTTCCCATTGCTGGGACGCAGGCCTCCTCTCTATGAGAGGGAGTGGGCCGTAATCTACCAAGCGGGCCCAGTGCGGGTTGGTAGATGTCACATGTCTTTGAATTTTTGCTTCTAAGACATGCCGGTTTCCTCACGATGTTTTCCTTCACCGTTTTGAGAGCAGTGGTGATGAAATTATTTACACAAAGTAAAGCGCCTGCTTGGGTTCGAACCCACGACCTACAACTCGAGTCGGGGCCTATACGACTGGGCCACCACTGCTCTCACGACAGACAACACGACACTCAAACGACAGTAGTTCCGTGTAAACAGTTGATCTGCATCTGGCTGATTAGAAATTGACACTAACCTAGTTAGGGAAATTCTGGGCGGTAATTTAGAGCTCTGAAATACTAGGTATTTTGGGTGTGATTATAAAGCCAAAACACATTATTGCGTCAGTGTTAATGCTCTAGTTTTCCACTGGCTTTTCCACCGGAGATCGCAGATTACCTCGCTTGATGCAAATGATTATACAACTATTTAAATGAATAGATTGACCTACACATATTATTTACAGAGAATAAATAAATGATCGATATGGATAGGTAGGAAATATTTTTTTATTTAGTAATACGCTTCCTCTCTACTACTTAATTATTTAAAATTTTGCTGTGCCCGACAGGGTCCATAATTGTGTCTATTTAATTATTCTTACCACATGTACGAGTATGTGTACATTATGGATATTAGCGAGCGTTCGCCTTATTTTAATTTAGAATAGTTTATGCCCCTAGATGGAGACTTTTAGTGTAGTAGCTCAAGGCAGCCACAGGAAAGTTCAGTTAACCAGCCAGGACCTTAGTGGTCAGCTGCGAGTAGCCAGAATTAAAAAAAAAACCGACTACATTTTGCTGTCTTACGTCACTTGTGATCCATAGCCTTCTTCATTGCTGTTTGGGTGACTTTTAGTCTTCTGATAAGGCCCATTGTGAGCGATCACGTTTCAGTGCCATAAGTCATCACTGGCAACACGCACGCAATTGACATGACCTTTGTCTTTTCCATGTTCATTTTAAGACCTACTCTTTTGGAGGCTCTACTGAGGTCATCAAGCATTATACTGAGGTCCTCCATGGCCTCAGCCATGATAACTATGTCGTCGGCAAACCGAAGGTTAGTGATATACTCGCCATTGATGTTGATGCCTAGCCCTTTCCAGTCCAGAACCTTGAAGACATCATCCAGTGCAGCGGTGAATAATTTCGGAGAGATAACGGCTCCTTGTCTCACACCTCGCTGCAGAAGGATAGGTTTCGAGGTCTGGTCGTAGAGTCGGACTGACATACTCACACACCTTTTTAAAGAAGAGTACTACCACACCTCTGTTCCATGCGTGTGGCGTTTTACCCCAAGTATGACGGAATCAAACAGCTTCTCGAGGGCCTTAAGAACGGGTTTCCCACGCACCGGCCTTTAGGAGTTCCGCCGTAATTCCGTCATCACACGGCACATTGTGTTTTTAAACTGCTTTAGAGCCATCCTAATCTCGTACAAGCTGACGTCCGGGATATCTTCGGTATAGTGTCGGGTTAATCTAGCTCTTGGGTCGTTTGCCACATTCGTAACGGGGTTACTGGTTGACGTGTATAACTGTCCATAGAACCTCTCAATAGTTCAAGTTTGGCGGATACGATCCTACCATCATCGGTCTTCAGTTTTGCAAGCTGGCTCTGCCCAATATCGCATCCTTAATGCGGTCTGCACTAAAGCGGTGAAGGTCGCTTTTCAAGGACTTAGAGATCCGTCTATTGAGCTGCCGGTACTTGACCGCATCGTCTAAAGATTGGAGGATCATCTCGCGCCTCTCCTTCATGAGCTGAATAGTAGGATCAGAGAGCTTCTTGTTTCTATTTGTACGACGGGTCTTAAAGATCTTGGACCCGACCGTATGGACAGTTTCCACGAACCCATCGTTAAAATCGTCCACGGAGCTCCCTAGGCACTCGAAACGATTCTGAAGTTCGAGCTGAAAGCTCTCGGGGTTTTGGAGTTGGATTGGTGCTGGACGGAGCGTAGACTTCATCAGTCGAGATCTTTCCAGCTTGATAATTAAGTTCAATGTGCCTCTTACCATGCGGTGATCGCTTCCGGTTTTCACCACGTTGATCACAGAGACATCATTGAATACTTGCTTCTTCGTTGACATAATGAAGTCAATCTCATTTTTTGTTGCCCCATCAGGGCTCTGCCAGGTCCACTTTCTGTGCTCACGTTTTTTGAAGAAGGAGTTCATCATTTATAAAGAGGCCTTCCTTCTCCATAAAACTGGCCAGTAGGTTACCCCGGTGGTTCCGACGTCCAACTCCAACTACAACATCAAAATACAATTACTGCAATTATAATTGAATGCACAATAACTGTTTAATAGTTGATTTTGTACATTTGTTGCTACTAAGTAAATTTTTTCCGATAAAAATATTCAAAACAAGAGACTGGTTTTCTTTGGACTCCTGGGATAGATTTTTATGCGCTTTGAAATACAGGTTAGTGATGGTCTGAGGAACAAAATGCACTATGTGAGTATTCTAGGCAGCACTTGGTCCAACTTCCATACAAAATTAGGCAATGTCCTTTAAATTGATTATTGACGGGAACTAAATACTATTGTAAAAGGACCCTCATGGTATGGCATGGTATGTTATGTTACCGATACGACACCAATAATAGTGTTGTTCTATGTTTTCCCAATTATCTATAATGCGTTCAAGGGTTAGCTTCTCGAGTAAGTAATATTAAATTAGCGGATCGAGAGAGATCGTCTTATTATACTTGTGTTTCGTGAATTCGGTACTAGGGTAGTACATAGATCCTTGATAACTCTTATGGTGGGGAGTTGGCATATTATTATTTTTTCATCAAGGCATGGCAGTGACCTGCTCTTTCAGCAGGTCGCACTTCGTCGTCATCAAAATCTGTTTTGTGTACGTTCGTTATGATAATGTTAGACTAAATACTCACAGTAGGTGTTCGATAGGTTTGTTAAACTTACCTGAAAAGAAAAGAAGAATCAATTAAAACAGTGTAGTCATTGATACGTAAGTATCTCGTTTGCATTACCTATAATTGAACTATTATCAAACACTTTTCGACATAAAACGTCATGCAGACTAGCGCGACGCGACTCTAACAAAAAACATTTTAAGAAAAACAATTACCGGTTTTCACGTTAGAATAATTACCGGTTTCGCGTCGCGCCAGCAAGCACGAGGCTTAAGATGTTGTAAAAATAAAACAGGACCAAAAAGAATTCGATTTTATTATCTACGGAACCTAATATTTTTTATACTGTGCTAATATAGAGCAAGTTCATAAGCAATCGACTGAAATAACATTCACATACCTAACAAAACAACGAGCCATTTAAATTATTCGGGGCGCTCGACAGTAATACGAGTATACCTACTACTATTAGCTACTATAATAGTTATATATTAGGAGCTATTTAAGGTCAGTGCCACATCATCGTCTAAACACTGATGCATGGCGCCAGCCCACTATAAAACTTAGTACGTAGGTATTTGAATGGTTGGTTATGCCCCATAAAAACCCCACAATAACACATAGGCGGGAAAACCCAGCAAAAATTAACTCCGCTAATTAAAACATCGCTGACACATACCGTACGTACGTTATCGCTGGAGGACATGAGTCATATCCAAAAAAAGTGTACCTACATTCAGGAAATGGTTAAGAAATGGTTTTGTCAAGAAATGTTAGGAAATGGTAAATGTTAAGGTGTGTACTGAATAATTAATAAAAATACTAAATCATTTTTAAAGTTATATTTTTTATATTTTACTTAACATTATAAAATATATACGACAAGTCTTTAATTTTTTTTTGGTCTCTTTTTTAACTTTTTCAAATGGATTTTTCTTTTTTCTTCATATTTTTAAGGGTTTTATTTTTTAAGCGTACTATTTAACGTTCTTAGCGCTGCGCAGCAGTTAACGGCATCTAAAAATATTAAAAAAAAATTACAATTTCAGAAAAATAAAATAAATTCAATCAGTGAAACCAAAATATATTTCAATTTAAACGAATTGTGCACGGGATGTGCACAATTCGTTCCTGTTTTGAAGTAGGGTTAAAAAACAAAAACAATGCTGCATTTAAAATAATATAAAATCCGTATGGAAACAATATTCCTGTTATGTGACCTCGGCCTAATAATCAGTTACAATTTATTGGTGTCAGGAAAGTCATGAAATTGTGTCAAGAAATTCAGGGTCATAACTAAACATTTCTTATAATTTTGGAGATTGTTTAATGTAATCACTTCTACACAGTTGTATCTCATGAAATGTTAGATTCCTTAAGTCTACGTTTTTAACTCACTTTTTTTACAGTTCAAACACAGTCAGTAAACTGGCTCACTTTTTGTCCCGGCACATCCACCACACCCAAATTTTAGTTTTTTAAGAGAACTGTCAAGAAAACCAGATGGCGAGCTTATTTGTGAAACGCATCACTGCCTCACGGGTGCCATAATCGATACTCAGTTAAGAATAAATGGTTCTATTAATTCGGACACTTCTGTTTACAGTTTTTTTTAAGCTTTAACAATTAAAAAGCATAGAATCATAAATTCACAGTTCTTGGTTTACATATTTCGTTTAAATAAATAGAATAATAGCGAATAATAGTGCTAAAACTGACTTTATAAACGTTACAAGGAAAGAAAGACACTAACTTTTTTCATAAATTTCACCATCTGTAAACAATAAAATATTTGTTTTCTCTTGATTTTATTGAGATACAGCTCTGTTTATAAATGAATTGCTTAGTTTAATGTTCAGTTAAACTATTCTACCAAAAATCAATATTGTTCTTGTAAAAATTATCGAGATAACTTCATGGGACACTCCCACTAATAAAATATGTACAACTTTTTAGAGTATGACTCGCATTATATCGTATTGTATGTTTATTTTCCTTTTGATGCTTTGAGGGTTTTATTGATTCCCCGTTGATGAAAAAGGTGTTTATTTTAGGTTGTTTATTTTTTTTTGCATCGTACTAAGTACCTACTTAAACAAAAATTAATCTTGTTTAAATATTATTTTGTTACTTAAAGGTTCATTCAGTGTACGAGTATTGTAAGTACCTACTAAGCCACAGAAATGCCCTCACGAAAATTATGTTTTACTTAGTTGGTAATACTACTCAATTTTCTACATATTATGTGGGTTGAATTGTTTTCTTTGTTAATTTCTATACCATGTCATGTACCAATAAAACATGACTGTTACATCCATGACATGACACCAAAATACTAATATGCAAAACATTTTGGTACGACGCCGCCGTCGCATCGTGTGCAAATTCTGCAATGACTCGCACTAACTAGCCTGTTTAGCCCAAAAAGATAATACAATGTGCTTTTAACGTAATAATGGCTCATTATTTACGTTTTTGGAGCGTTTTTGGGTTTATCTAGGAAAAGCCTTGCTTTTAATACGCTGTGTAAGTGAGTGACTCACAAATAGGATACGTCTTTAAATAGGACAAATTCGTAGCAGCATTCAGATAGAACAGAAATTTTTTTCTACGCTCCTCCATCCTAGGAATATCTTCTGTAATCTAGGTGCATTTATAAACACAAAATATCACATGCACAAACAGATCGTTTTTATAACACATTGAGTGTTAAAACAATATTTTTTGTTTTGTTTAGTCTAACAGACCGTAAACGCCAATGGTCAATTCCCGTGAAATCAGTACCTCTGTAAACTATCCGGTAAAGGGACTGTTTGTTTGTTAATGCTAATGAACGTGCGAAGCGGTGCTGACCTGGAAACAAACCAAATAGGCCTAAAAGGACTAAAAGGACAGTCTCTGCGATTTTTACAAGTATTACATATCGTCACTAGAAAGGCAAAATTACTTAACCGCCATTGCCCACATTGGCGGTTAAATAATTTTGCCTTTCCAGTGACGATATGTATTTCCCGTGCTCTAATTTAACGTTGTAGACTAATGTAGAAAAATCAAGAGGAATATTTTTAAGAATAGTAGGAGATGACGTTCTGTCTATAGTTGCTGTCTATAGCCCCATGGAAAAAACCATCGTGAGTTTATACATAAGTTTGTACATATTCAACATGGACCATATAAAAGAAACTCCGCCTCCTGGTACTGAGGGTCTATAAGTCCGTCAACGAAGATACGGGCCCATCCGAAAGTATTTGATTCGTCAAAATAAATGTCAAACATCGGGAGAAGTAGGGACATCTGTCAAATTGTGTTGTCATTCATTCTTAAAAAACTTATCTTAGGTACGTAAGTGATAAGGAATGAGACACGCCCGATCTTCGGCCATAACTACGGATTGCACTGTTGTGCTTAGGGAGTTGACCGTGATACAGGCAAAATTGAGAACGCTAGAAATGCAAAATAAACAATTTAGACCATAAAGTACTTAAAACATCAAGCTCATCTCGCAAATAGAATTCTATTTCTGTTGTAAATTATAACCGTCGTACTAAAGTACGTCGAGCTGTCGTCAAAGCTAAGTCCCTGTAATATTCCTTCTGTCTGCATATTATAACAGACCGTTGAATTTTACAGCGCCGCCCCGCCTCACTAACGATATTGAATTCACGGACGCTTATGCGTTGCTATTTTGGCTATTAACTTGAGAATATACCTAAGTAAGGATAATTTTAGGACTGGCTGTTTTGAGTTTAGTGCGGCTTTGGGTTGGAATATATGAACGTTAATCTCCTTGATACGCTATAGTGTTATAGTGTTCAAAGACCTATCACCAAGTAGGTACACCTTCCCTATGCCTATCTTTTGTGAGGGGACCTTTTTTTTACGACAATCACAACTTGATACTTAACGAAAATTTTCAAGGTCCTTGCTAGGGCTGTATCGTTTTCATTCTTGCGGAGCTGTTTTGTTTCATTTGGTAAAGCACAGTAAAATTAAGCGAGTAAGTCTTAAACAATATCCTACTCTAAAAATAGATCGTCGATGTCTTTTTTATTAAGATCCAAATTGTGAATAGAAATGCTTAAGATGGAACTAGTCGCGGGCTCGAACTCAATGGTGGGCATGACCAGAAACCACGCTGTCGCACGTGGCATCCGTCCGACAGATATAGTATCAGGGATGAGCAGTTAGAAGCTGATCTATATGGACAACGTCTAGTTCGCACGCACACAAACACCGTTTCGAACGATTTTAGTGAAACGAACGCGTCAAAAATTACGAAAAGGCCTTTAGAAAATGGCGTTTTATGAAAAAACCACTGCATAAATCAATTGCAAATAAAAATTGAAATCTTCGATAATTTTGCTGTGTCGGTACGGATTTTGTTTTCGAGATTTCACACTTCTTGTATTACTTATTTACGTCCAAAGTTGCGTTAAAATTAGCAAGAAAAACGAATCTTTGTTGGCTCATAACTTTTTAATGGCTTTACTTACTTACTGATTTTACTATTCTGCGTCCGTACAGACAAAATTAATAATGAGACCTAACGATATCATGTTAAACTTTGAATGTACGATGTCAAACAGTGGAGTAAAACCGCTCCGAAATTTGTATGAAAAAAAATATCAAATAGTTTCACCTTAAGACAAAGAGTTTCAGGTTGGGCAGCCCTGAAAAAAACGTAGCTTTGAAATACTACCAACTTTGTATTATTGTGACCGTGAAGTATTTTCCTGTGTAATCAGTGGCGCGAATTCGCATCTTTGAGTTTTTGTATACACTTTATTACAGTCGAATTTCCTTTTTCGCCTCTATTCTGTAAAGGTCTTCGTTTTCCTCGGAAAAAATATTTCGCATATTTTTTGATCTGTAATTAAAGGATCTTTTAGTAGGTGAAGATGAAAATTTTGTTTTTATGAGGACGGAGCTTTAATTTTTTAAGCCTGGAAGAAGCTTTGTTATTTATGAGATGGGGAATGTAACGTTATACAACTTTATTTTTGGTTTATACTAAACCTCTTAAGGGGTCATTGTGCTCATTATTATGAACAACTTTCACAATGGGACAAACGCTGAAATCACGAAAAAAAAATCTGATTTTTTTTGCGGTTTCAGCGTTGGTCGCATAGTAAAAGTTGTTTATAATGATGAGTACAATGACCCCTTAAGAGGTTTAGTATAAAATAAAAATAACGTTGTATATAGGTACCAAGCACCATTTCTCGTTTACTAAATGCCTGTAAGCTTCTGATCTGATATAGCTTAATCTTCAGAACTCATGCTGTTAGCTTTTATAATATTATACTAACGATCCGCCTCTACTTCGTAAGGTTTTTAGGACGTAACAAAATATCAAGGTGTCTATAATGAAAGTAAGTTTAATATTAATGTATTATACACATAAACGTTTCAGAATTCTCTAAATGATGGTGAAAATTGCATCAAAATCCATTGCATAGTTTAAAATAACAATGCAGTCCCACAGACAGATACGAAGTGTCTTTAATTTATAATATGATTGTTTAAATGATATCAACAACTACCTATTTAAGATAAGTTGAGAGAAATATCAATAAGCAATCAGAATAAATTAATAAAAGATTTCAAAAGGTTTTCCGTAACTATGTCCATGTCAGATTGTATGCGTAACTATGTATAATCAGTAGTACAATGTGTGTAAAGCTATTTATATATATAGCTTTATATTAACAGCATGTGCGTGTATCGTTACGTCCGACGATAAACGCTAATTTGACCAGCTATTATCGGCGTTCGCCACACAAAATGTGGGCAGCCAAATTATGTTATTGGTTAGCAGAATTTAGCGCCTGTTTAATGCTTTAAACCTTGGCTTACCTGCATCTCTACTTCGTTTTATGATGCCTGTGTACGTCATTTCCTCTTGGGTTTATATTGTTTTAAGCTGCTGAATTGTATTTCCTGACTCAAGATTGATAACAATACAATAAGTACATCTTATCCACTATAACGATATTATTGCACATGTAAAATGCTATGCTTCAAAGCAAATCCTAGATTTCTCCTTAAAATTGGCAGTTCTCAGCAAGAATGAAAAGATAAAAATTCTAGAGAAAAGCTTCGTAAATAAATATTTTCTTCAGTTGCACGTTAACTTAGCGCGTTAATTTTAGTGCGCTAAGGCATAACCAACGTAGCTACGCCACACAAGTGCTCAGAACCATATTACCGTCAAGTCAGCGATCTCAATAGGGACTTAGGCGGTGTATTGTCGATCGCCCATAGTTCGTGGTGAAGGTATTAAGTCCAATGAATAGACGGGCCAATTACCAATTATCGGACACAATGGCAATCCAAATTTCAGCAATAGGTACGGTAATTGTTGTTCGTAACAGAAGCTCCTTGATATTGTTAAGTGTATATTGATGGTACAGTCATGAGCATAAATATATTAATACGAACAGCTCGGCAATAATATTTGATTGCATGATCCATTAATATATGACGGCAAATATATGTGACAATTTGTGGAAGGCATATACAAACGGGAGCACAAATATGTGACATCGAAGGAACACCAAAACTATGGCGAGACTCCGCGAGACAAGCGACGTCAAAATATAGAATACTGCATCGGCTTCAAAAATATATTAATGGAATATCTTGCGTCATAAATATCTGTCTACTCAGTTAAAATCAGAAGAATGTGATACCTCGTTGTGATCGAAAATAGCTGTCATCACTTTATGCTTTCCACAAAATATCACTTATATTTGTCATCATATTATATAAATGGAAGTATCATGCAATATACTACTATGAACAGCTCGGCAATAAATTTTATTCACGTAACTGTACATTAATTACTTAATTGAAATATAATGTGAAAAACTTTTTAATACCTATAGTTTACTTGTTAAATATCAAGAACTTTAAAAAATGAGATGGAAATAAAGAAAACATATTAATTTCGCAAAAGCGTTCAATACAATACACCGTTTACCAGTTTGCGTCAAATAGGAGACCAATTCAGCAAATGACAGATAATATCTTGATGGTCACTTTCAGTAGGACTACGCAGTGACATTATAAAATTACAAAGTGATGTGTGTTTTCAGATGCATCGTTTTTGAGGAAAATGCTTGAAAGATAAAATGAAACAGGCTAAAGTTACCAATTTTTTTTTAAAACCTGAGCATCTGCTCGGACTTATGATAGCATTTCGCAGTAAAGCTTGTTAAATGTTTGCTCGTTTGTTTGGCTACCATAAACACGAATTTTCCATGGTTCTTAAAGTGGAATTGCCTATGTATCACGTTTTATCATCAAGGAAACAAAAAAGTGTATGCTTATTACGTCTTTTTGGAAGAAGACGTCCGATAGTATGCATGTTTTTAACACAACGCACAACAACATTAATTACAACGAGAAATTGACTTTTCGGAACGAAAGGAATAACAACATATCCTTTAACCACGAATTAGTACCAAATCTACAAAGTTATTACCATCAGTCGATATTAAGCAATCGATACTAATCTTCATTAACTTCATAAAGCATACTAATTAAGTATAGGCTTTACCTCTCTTTGTACTTACTACAGAATATACTAAATAGTATTACCAACCAACACCAATATACAACAACATGTCGGAATTAACACACACCACCAAACACCGCAATTGAAATATAATGTTATAATCATAATACATCATCATCAGCCTATTAATGTTCCCACTGCTGGGACACAGGCCTCCTCTCGGTGAGAGGGAGTGGGCCGTAATCCACCACGCGGGCCCAGTGCGGGTTGATAGATGTCACATGTCTTCGAATTTTTGGTTCTAAGACATGCCGGTTTCCTCACGATGTTTTCCTTCACCGTTTTTGAGAGCAGTGGTGATGAAATTATTTACACAAAGTAAAGCGCCTGCTTGGGTTCGAACCCACGACCTACAACTCGTAAGTCGGGGCTGATTCCACTGGACCACCACTGCTCTCAACTACAACTTGCTCTCATAATACATACTGCATTTTTACTATTATGTTTTAGAGGTATGGAAACAGGGTGTAAAGTTCACTCATCCTCTTTAGAAAAGGGAGGATCCTCCGACCAGACGGGTGTCGTGTGAACTCGAGTCCTGCGGGCTCAACGGTTGATGTCGGATAGTCTTATATGCGCATTATGTCGTTCGCGCAGCAAACTCTAATTGCGAGATGCAGGATTTGTGTGATGTCAGGATTTTTGTGTGACGTCAGGTCTTTGATGCGTATTTCGTATGTAACAATGTAGACGCCGCCACAATGTATAAACATTGTTTATTTATTAAATTAGATTTGTACTGTGACCACAATTTTCTTGAATAATCAGTTGTGGGAGAAAATTGTGGTCACATTACAAATCTACGCACGCACACAGTCGCATACGTATAAGGGTCTAGCGTTGTAGATACTTCGTCCATTTTGGTTTGTTTTGACTGTACAACGGAAGTGTGACTGTAATTTACGTAGTTTGTATTATTTTTGGAATAAAAAAAACCTATATTAAAAATGACAAATACTCGTAGATTCAGTAAACGATTCCGAACATACTATTTTCATAATGTGCAATAATTCAGTTACATATTGTATTTATAACCAAAGTTCCTATTATATAATAATATATTGTGTAGATTTAAGCAAGTAATATAAATTAAGTAGGTACCCTTTCCTGTCCGCACTAATAAACTTCAAATTTTGTATGATCGGTTACCACAGACAAACCGTGAAATCGTGCCGCGGTTGGTCCGTGGATGGGTGACCATCTTTACATACCAAGACCCCTCCGACCCTCCGTGTCTCGGAAAGCACGTTATGCCGTTTGTCCCGGTTGTCATTTGTATCTTTGACAGTCGTTACGGGTAGTTAGAAGCCCAAAAGTCTGACAACCAGTCTTACCAAGGGGTATCGTATTACCCAGTTACTAGGTTGTGAAGGATCAGATAGGCAGTCTCTCCATGTAAAATACTGGTATTTAGCTGCATCCGGTTAGCCTGGAAGCCGATCCTAACATCGTTGGGAAAAGGCTAGGCAGATGATGATTAAAATATAATCAGTAGCGGCCCGGAGTCTGGATTTGTGCCCGGTTGGTGGCAGGCAATAGGGTCGCCCCCAATGGGATTTAAGCATAACTGGCGAAATGTGGGTGTTCTAAGGTACACCTCTGTCTAACCCTTCGGAGAATTACAGGTGATGTTATGTAATGCGTGATGTTATTAAACTATAATCGTGATCTATTACTGACATCATCATTCAGATGTCAATCAGTAACCAATACCACACAATTATCGTTTGAAGTTAATTCATAGAGTTATTGCTTGTTCATATCGTAAATATCGTTGGGGTTATTATTTATGAATTACGGAATCATTCTGCCAATAGTTTACTTGAATTATAATTTGTGTTTGTTGTTGTAAGTTCCCTAAAAGCGCGGTTTAAAAATGTGTTCGGGTAGGTTGGTAAACATGCTCACGGCACATCTGATAAGTGTTTAACAATGCGTACAGGCACCAGCTTTAGCCAAAGCACAGACCACGGAATCGACCGGTAGCGTAGAGAAGGCGGTACTAATAAAATTCGTATCGCCAAAAGTCCGTTGAGCGCATTACTTCTGTCACGGCCGCCATTTAAAGTTGTGAAGTTCTGTACGTCATTACTTTCTTAATGCGCGTAAACGGTGACACGTTTGGTTTTCCAATGCCGCCTCCAGCAGCGGCCGCTGAGGCTTTTCCACACTCTGAGAGCCAAAGAGTTGCCAACCTAGGTAACTGCCAAGGTTGAATGTCATCAAAACGGAACTTACTGCTTGGCAGCAGAATTTTAGGTACAGCGCAGTATTTTCCAAACAGCCCTTTTACTAGGAGCCGCAACTACTGTAATGCCGATAGAGATGGTGAAAAAATAAACCGCTAATCAGGGGCAGCAACCAATAATGTCTTTGACTATTGACCAGCCAAGCTAAAAGCAAAAGGACTATCTTTGCTTTGCGTTCGGCTCGTGTCGTGGCAACACTTCGTGTCCGAGTTCGCAACAAGTCAATCGCCATCCTGAGGATGCCTCGTTGAGAGGCGAAACACGTGTCGATTTCTTACAGGGTTGTCTAGAACAGTTAAGCGGATTAAGTTACTAAATATACATCGTCTATTGTATTTCAAAAGGAGTATAGCTATGACGGCGTAATGATCGCGGAACCCCAAGCTTAGGGGCCGCATACTAAGTCAAATGATGTTATTACGTGTTTGTAATATTCCGTATCCATTAAAAATTATCTTTATCATTGAGAAATGAATGAAAGAAAAATATATTTTGTTTTTGGTAAATGCCATTTTGATCAATTTGTAAATGAGAAACGACATGCAATCGTCTGCTTGTTTTCCAATTTTCTACGGATTAGCTAGTCAACCGGACTATTCACCAACTTTATATTTATTTAATATTACCTTTTATATTTAAAAACATTATGTACACAAGTTAATACTAAAATATATAATGCTATGTACAAATATATAAAAATGTAGAAGAGCAGCTCATCGGGCATAAAAAGTAAATAAAAATTGCAACAATACAAAGTTCATTTAAATAAACATATTAACATTATCTTTTAAATCCTTGTATATTGCATAATTCTGCACTTTATTATCTCAAAAAATCACTGCGTTATTCATTTACGTGGAAAACAATTTAACAATATTGATTGTAACATTGTTAAAATATGAATTTCCCTCTCGCATGACCCGGTTCAATAAAAGCGGTAATGATTACTGTACATTGATTGGGGAAATATTTAACGGTAATCGCACTCTTCCGGAAATATTTAGAGTAGAATTGTTTCGTATTCCTCATTTTAAAATGTAGTATATAATATTTTACTATAACTGTGTGGCGAACCAACAAATTATCTGTCCCACTGTTAGGTATAACCTGACAACACTAGTTGCTCTAGAGCCTATGGTTCAAGTAACAAAATAATATCTTCCACGCCGAAGGCTAGTCTCCGTTGAAATTGACCGCCGTGGCCGAAATACGGTCTGGAGGACTATATGGTTCAAGTCAAGACTAGAGGATTTTGAATCTGAATGAAAAATGAACACGCTCGCAAATTGCTAGTGTTAAGGCCCTTAGTTGCTCACGACGCCCTACAAACCATTAAATCAGCCCACCTTCAGCAATGAATGCGTTTACACGGGCTGAAATCATTCTTTTATTTTTCGGACAAGAAGTCCCAAACAATGAGTTTTTACTTCCTTATAGGAACTTAAATGTCAATGGCATTAACATTTTATAAATACTACACTGACCACATATCTAATGGACAGTAAGACTTATAGTCATTAGGACAAGGATTTTAAAAGTGCATTTAAAAATGTCATGCCATTATCTTCTACGATGAGAACCGATAAAAAATATTATTTTTAATTGACTGTCAGATTTTGTGGTTTGGCATTACTCGTTTTATTTAAAGATATAATAGGTATTATAAAGCGGGATCAATAATTGTGCAACATGCAATGCAATCAATTTAGTGTAATGACATATTCGTACGATCGCTGAGCAGTCCAAATTAGCTCATTTTGCTGTTGTGTGTGTGTACCATTAAAAACAATGTCATATTAATTCATTCACCTTTCAGTAATGAAATAATATGACATTAAAAACTATTGCTAACCTTGATAGCTTAATGCAATTAATAAGATAATAAGATTAATTTAATTCCTAGTTTCGAATAATAATAAATTCAAGTTTCTGTCACTTTAGATAAGCAAATGTTAGTATACACATTCAATTTTAATGTGTAGATTTTAAGTACTTAGTGATATTTTAAAAAGATAATTCGAAAAAAGAGTAAGTTTATCATGTGAATAATGAAATAAAACAAAATGCAAGCATCACAGAGAATATCAACATGTTAAGAAAATCCAATATAGAAAAGCACGATTTGCATTTTAAACATGCTAATGCGCTCGGATTTGCAAAGTAAATGATTTGTGTAGGTATAACTGCTATACTGCCATGTAAACACAACAAAAGAAAAAAAAAATTGCCAGCTATTCAAAGATCAAAGGCAGCATGAAGTCATCACAATTTGACAATTGAGTTCACGGTCGGTCACGGCTGTAATAGACAAGGTCGTTCTCCGACAATGGAATTGTTTGTCTATGGTGACGAAATCCCGGTAGTAATCGTCTAATCCTCTTGTTCGCTAAACGATCTCTGTTATTTGTTGCTGTTGCTAAGTAATCGGATGATTACGTATCAATCATGGCGGCTAATGAGCAAAAAATTAGTTTGTTTCATGTTGTGTAGTTATTTTTAGTTTCACGTGAACTATGTAGTTCTAGTTGGTTCAAAAGTGGATGATTTTTGACTAATGTGACGATGATGATAGTAGAAGATGAAGTTAACCACAGCTGCACTTAACACCTCAAGTGCAGCTTTGTCAACTTTGAGATCTTCATTTGTTTTTTTTTACATTAAAACTTCGACTGTCACACTGATATAGAGTGATCCAATCAAAGATTTTTTAGCGCTTGAATGTAATTTGGGGGGTTGCTGGTATACATTTCTAAACATTTCTAAAATTATAGAAGAAATTGTATTCAAAAAACTAGTAGGCAAACTTTAGTTCGCGCTACGCGCCACCAAGTGATCCTTGTACTGTTATAGTTACTTTACTTATGAGTACCTAATGGCTATGTTGAGAGTACCTATTCAGGCCAAAAGTTGAGAAATGAAGTAATAAAAGCTCACTTTAATATTAAAATGTGTTAGGTATATCGAAAGATAAAGAACATTGATTACTCGAGTGAGTCATTGTTATAAGATGCCATGATTTTAGCCATTGACAAAAAATGCCTGAGTAATTTAAATTTAAACATCTCAAGTTGTGCAGTCTATTATCGAACTTGCTAAAAACTTAAAATATGTAAATCATTGTGGTAATGGTAAACAATGATTTCTAATTTATGTTTTTATTAAAATATTTTTGTACTTGACAGGCTATAATTTGGGGTAAGTAATATATGGTATAATTACAAAATGACTAATATTTACAAGATATAACAACTGAATCTATAATTTTATTTGATATAATCATCAGTTAATATAATAAACGATTGATATAATTTTAAAATAACTAATTTTTATAATCATAACATACATTTAATATAATCTCGTTTGATATACCACTCAAAAGACATAAAACATATTTAGTCTAATATGTAATTTCTATCACAGTAAATAACCTGAGTAGATACTGTAGATATACTTAACTGATTACCACCTGCCAAGATGGTCACTCGCTACGCTCGCTCGCCTTCGCGCGTTAATAGTCACTGTTCTAACCTAACCCCAATGGTTCACCAAGAATAGAGGGGATCTGGCACTCGGCGGCCGCTGCTGCGGCACGCTCCCTACGGTCGCTCGCCTTCGCGCGTTAATGATCACTGTTCTAACCTAACCTAACCCAAGTGGTTCACCAACAAGGGAGGAGATCTGGCACTCGGTGGCCGCTGCCGCGGCACGCTCCCTACGGTCGCTCGCCTTCGCGCGTTAATGGTCACTGTTCTAACCTAACCTAACCCAAATGGTTCACCAACAAGAGAGGGGGGATCTGGCACTCGGCGGCCGCTGCCGCGGCACGCTCCCTTCGGTCGCTCGCCTTCGTGCATTAATGGTCACTGTTCTAACCTAACCTAACCTAACCCAAATAGTTCACCAACAAGAGAGGGGGGATCTGGCACTCGGCGGCCGCTACCGCGGCACGCTCCCTTCGGTCGCTCGCCTTCGCGCGTTAATGGTCACTGTTCTAACCTAACCTAACCCAAATGGTTCACCAACAAGAGAGGGGGGATCTGGCACTCGGCGGCCGCTACCGCGACACGCTCTCTTCGGTCGCTCGCCTTCGTGCATTAATGGTCACTGTTCTAACTTAACCTAACCCAAATAGTTCACCAACAAGAGAGGGGGGATCTGGCACTCGGCGGCCGCTACCGCGGCACGCTCCCTTCGGTCGCTCGCCTTCGCGCGTTAATGGTCGCTGTTCTAACCTAACCTAACCCAAATGGTTCACCAACAAGAGAGGGGGGATCTGGCACTCGGCGGCCGCTACCGCGGCACGCTCCCTTCGGTCGCTCGCCTTCGTGCATTAATGGTCACTGTTCTAACCTAACCTAACCCAAATAGTTCACCAACAAGAGAGGGGGGATCTGGCACTCGGCGGCCGCTACCGCGGCACGCTCCCTTCGGTCGCTCGCCTTCGCGCGCTAATGGTCACTGTTCTAACCTAACCTAACCTAAGCCAAATGGTTCACCAACAAGAGAGGGGGGATCTGGCACTCGGCGGCCGCTGCCGCGGCACGCTCCCTTCGGTCGCTCGCCTTCGCGCGTTAATGGTCACTGTTCTAACCTAACCTAACCCAAATGGTTCCCCACCGCTCGGCGGCCGCTCACGCAAGTTTTGTGTGTGTATGCAGACCAGCCGCTGTGTGCAGCCAGACCGACACCGGTTATTGTTATACGGTGAAGTTTTCTTAGAAATTGTATTGTTCGTGTCGCGTCGCGCTGGTCTGCAAAAGCCTTTAGCCTTCTAACCTAACCTATCCGAGTTGGATGGCTTTGAATCTGGGTGTTAACCATAATGATGGTATCATTATATAATTTAAACGATAGACCTAATGATTTTCGATTAAATAAACGTTATATCCAATAACGTTATACGAAATAAGTTTTAGAGTATATAAATGTTATATGTAAAGAAATTATATCAACAGTTGGTATATCTCACGTTTATTATATCTTGTGAACGTTATTGAAATGAAAATATACCAAATAACTTTATATGATATGAGACGCACCCTATAATTTGGCCTTTTAGTCGCGTTTTTTTATCTAAAGTTCCGTATATTATTTTTTTCTAATTAAAAAATAGAAATAATGCTAAAAAATCTTTTCCTGATAGAGCTTGGGCAGGTAAGCTTTATTTATCGTTTCAGAATTTAAACCTGCAATTGACAAGAAAACCTTTGTTTCGTTTACTAAAGAAGATACAACTCTTAAAGTTATTCTGTGCACATCGGTTGCGCCGACTCGATCAGTAAAAGAAAAACGAAATGCAGGGAGTCTCGAATCGGCACGTAGGTACGAAGTTTAGCTACATTCTGCTGCAATTTCGATACAGCTTTGTGCTGGAAATACCCAGCACGAAGCTGGCAGGTAATTCGGGATAGGTAGGTTGCAACTGTATCCGAAAATTTATTAAATAATCATGTTTTAATGTGATTGTTCACTCTAGCAAATTGTCGAAGCTGATATGAAACCCGTCATTCGAAGTGAACACAAAATGAAACAAAAAGGGAAAATTGAGTTCATAAGTAAACTAATTAATCCAACATGTTGGATTTCGCTTTCGCCATCTATCACTTGCGCTCAGAATTACCTCCGATTTTTTTATCGGTTTGATGAGATTGAGATCCAGTTTGAGAAAATGTATTTTACACATACTTATAGACATAAGTATGTGTAAAATACATAATTAGGTAAGTATATTTGATCAATTGTTTTTGTAAGTTGGGAACAGCTACGCAGATGCAGCTTTGAATATTCTAAAATAGTTTGAAATGTCAGGGACATCGATGCGAAAACTGTTACCATGGATTCAGTACATGTTTTTTTTTAATAACCGCCGATAAATTTCAACGCAGGGGTAATAGGTAATACGGGCTGGTATCCGCAACTCCACGTCAAAGCGCGTATTTTGCGTACGGGTGGGAATATTGGTTATTCGATCCACCCCAGCTCCTCGAAGAAGGCCAGCAACGACTTGGTGTCACTGACAATCTCCCGTAGGGTACCTGGGTTACCGAAGTACTTTGCCCTGTAAGCGGCGACCACCGGGCAGTTTAACAGCACATGAGCTGCTGTCTCGTCGTCCTCCATGCAGGCTCTGCACAGCGGACTGTCTGTGACTCCTATGACAAAGAGGTGTTTATTAAATGACCCATGGCCAGTTACGGCTGCTGTGACTATGCGCAGCTGTTCTTTCGTTAGTCTGAGAACCTTATTCGTGAGGCGGCCATCCATTGTAGGAAGTGCCTCCTTGGCTTGCCTACACTCAGTGTGGTCAGACCATAGTTTGTGGTGTTGGTCCCTGGTTCGTTTCCTTACCAGAGTGCGTAGGTACCCGAAGGGGAGTGGCACAATGGGTTCAGGCCCCACTGGTGCCATGCTCGAACCCCTTCTGGCTAGTTCGTCAGCTGCATCGTTGCCCCGCGAACCGCTGTGTCCTTTGATCCATTGAATGGTTATATTATTGAGGCTACCCACTTGGTTAAGGCGCTGGTGGCACTCGTATATCAGCCCGGAGTCAACAGTGTGACTGTTTAGCGCTTGCAGAACAGCCATGCTGTCCGAGAGTATGCGTATTGAGTGGTCCTTAACTTCCCTAGCCATAATGGCTGAGGCGGCAAGAGAAATACCCATGCATTCGGCCTGGAAAACTGTGTTATGGACTCCCAATGGCGTGGCTATGTGTATGTTGAAGTCCTCGGAGAAGATTCCAGCACCTGTGCCACTACCTGTTTTGGATCCGTCGGTGAAGATCCGCAGCTCTGCGGGGCGCAAACCCTCGCATCGGCTATCCTCGTGAAGTTGGATCCTGTATTTTTTATCAAAGATAAATTGTTTGGGTACCCGGTCGTTAGCGGCTTTCGTGATAGGGAACTCCTTGTTGAACCCCTCAAGCAGCGCGGTGTGTTGTGTGTCTCTCTTACCCCAGAGATTAATTGCATTAAGGCGCACAGCCGCCATTGTCGCTTCCTGCTGTATAAACAGGTGGAGAGGGGGCAGCCCCAGCATGGCTTCGATTGCTGCAGTTGGAGTAGTCCTCATGCAGCCCGTGGTCGCCACGCAGGCTAGCCTTTGCATGCGTTGTAGTTTGTTGGAGGTTGTGACCAGCTGAGTGCGGGGCCACCAGACCACGGCCCCGTAAGCGATCATGGGGAGGATCACTGCTGTGTACAGCCACAGTATAATTTTGGGGCATAGGCCCCACTTCTTACCTATCATTTTCCTGCACTGCCAGAAGGTGATGCAGGCCCTGTTTAGCTTGTTGTCCACATGACTACTCCAGTTTAACTTACTGTCTAGAATGACCCCGAGGTACTTGACCTCGTTGGCCAACTGAAGTTCTGTATCGAACAGTTTTGGTAGGCGGAAAGGGCCTAATGCGCGTTTTTGGGTAAACATGACTAGTTCAGTTTTAGTGGGGTTCACTGATAGTTCAAATTCCCTGCACCAACTTTCTACGATGTACGCAGGGGTTCAGAATCACGTACTGAAGCCATGTTAACGCTGACGGAACGAAATGTTGCCATTTTATATAATATTTAAACTTTTGGGACTAAGTAATGTATTTATTTTATAATTTTTTTATTTTGTTATTTTTTATTTCTGATATGTATGTTATTTCACTATATGCTGCACCGGTTTGACGTCATCACGTCAACGCCGGCTGTCGCTGAAAATCAGCGCTGGGGCTCTGTCTCGTATGGAGTCGCAGCTTTATGCTGAGCGATGGCCGTTTTGCGTGGATGTGACGCATATTTTCCCCCAAATTGTTTTTATTCGTATTCTATTTCTTTTTTTTTTTGCGTCATGTTTACCGCAAATAAATATATTTTCTTTCTTTCTTTCTTAACAGGCTTCGCGTCGATGTCCCCGCCACCCTGTATATTAATATCGACCAAATGTGATTAATATTAATACCAATATTTCTGTTAAATACTGACATATCCCATTACAATAATGAACACAATACATTCGTATTTATGGGCACTAATGAAGGCTTAGCTCCCGATACAGCATTTCATTATAATAGGATATTATTTAGGCTAGCTATGAACATTAAAGTTTCACAAATTATTTCATTGGATATCATTATCTAGCAACGTTAATTAAGACCGCGGCGACCCTAGAATTTTCCATACAAACGTAATACCTAAATCATTTGCAATTTGAGCATATTTCCATCATATTATGTTAATATTCGGATTTAGACAGTATTTATCTAGGCTTGTACATCTTTTTTTTCCAAAAAAACTTACCTAAAATAAAGTTTAAGCGAATTGAAATTCGCACAATTTTTAGAGCTAAATGACATGTTTTCGTACTGTTTTTTCTGTATTATAAACAACAATATTTGGAATATTGTTTCGGCAGAAGCATAGCCTATATTATCAAGTTACAAAGTATAGAAAAAATTATGAAAGAATATTAGGTTTTCATTCATCATTTTTGGTATTACGGAACACATCCAAATTTATCATAAATTGCGATAGCTAGTAACAACGCTAACAACACACAACACACATAACACACAACAGACACAGACAACAACAACAACACAAAAACACAACAGAACAGAGATAACAATATTCCAAACGCATTTTGGAATATTGTGTTCGCCGGACCCTTAAGTAGGTACTTTGTGATAAGCTTTCAAAATGAAGCCTGTTTATTCATGGGACGGGATTATGAAATTATTTTCAATTCATTATTTCATTTATTTACGATTTAACCGATACGATGTTATTTTGTGCAATGCTGTTCATTGAAATAAATCCCGACTTAAAATGTTACAATTAAGTATTTCGTTTTATTTGAACAATTACTTCAAATTATTTACAAATAATCTGCCTAGCTTTTTCCCAATTATGTGAGGATCGGCTTCCAGTCTAACCGGATGCAGCTTAATACCAGTTTTTTACATGGAACAACTGCCTGACCTCCACAACCCAGTTACTGGGTAACCCCTTGGTAAGACTGGTTGTCAGACTTTCGGGCTTCTGACGCCCCGTAACGACTATCAAAGATTTACGAATGACAGCTGGGATCAACGGCTAAACTTGCTTTCGCCCAGGCACGGACAGATCTCGGTATGTTAAGATAGTCATCCATCCACAAACCGATCGACCCCTACAGCTGTTATTATAACTTAGCCAGGAGCCCTTTAAATTATTTACAATGATGGATGAAATATTATCTATAAATATAATTTTATAGGTGGGAAAACAAAACAGGCTGACGGCCTGGTCGTCAGCCTGTTTTCCCACCTATCCAGTTTTCTGTGTTCAGTTCCAGTGTTTCCAGCTATCTGATGAGATAGCTTTTAAAGGCTTTTGTAGACCAGCGCGACTTGTCGCGCGACGCGACACGAACAATGCAATTTCTAAGAAATCTTCACGGTATAACAATAACCGGTGTCGCGTCGCGTGACAAGTCGCGCTGGTCTGCACTAAGCTTTACGCTACGCATTCAAAATCAAAGCATCAACTTACAATGATATGTTCATACAGTGGTAGCTATTTTATGTTTTGTGCACTTAAACACTGTTGGTGTATTCAAAAGCTACACACCTACCTGTTTTTTTTTTTTGGGTTGGCAATCGTCAAATGACTTCTCCCGCTCGCGGACGGGTGTGTCAGACTCTTACTGACTAAAACCCACCCGTGTTCCTTCACTTGCCGGTACGTTGTCAGGGGCCACGGTCTTCCCTTAGGACTTTCCCGCAATCCCGGCAGTCATCGGCCCTAGCGGACCCCGTCAATTGTGCTGACATCTCTTTGAGGCGCGCGTGGAAAACAACGCGCCGTCTACCTAACCTACTCGTACCTACCTTAGCCTTATACCCTATCCGTTTTCAGTAGGTACAAATAACGTTGTCATTTCCCGTAACTATTGCCATCGTTTATGAAACTAGCAAACAGCTAGTTACGGCAAAATCAAGCACTTAACGCATCCATGAAAGGGTTAAAATAAACGCTTACCGAGTCTGGCACGTGAACCTTAAGCTACGCTTACACGTGCAACATTTTCAGCAATTATTGCCCGGCAACCGTGGCCGGAGGTGGTGGGGTAATTATTGGAACGAACTAGTTTAATTATGTACTAAAAATTGTTTCTGAAATATTAGCTCATTGCTTATAGTTTATATTGGCCATCTTTGACGTCGGTGAAGGAAAAACAATGCAAGGAAACCTGCTATCTAATTACGCAACACATTTCCGTAAACGATTCCGACTAATTTGTTTCATTTTGACAGTTCAACAATATTCATTGCGTTATTTACGTTGTTAAGCACATTTTTTTACGAACTTATGAAGCAATGGATTAGCAATCTGTTTCAGAACTATTCAAATTCCGATTGATCGTGTATTTCGTAATTAGGGTACTGGACTTAATAAGTCTAAAATCGCTAACCCGTCTTGAACAAGAGTGGTGTTCATGTCTAATGCCTTCTCATTATGAGAAGAGGCTTTTGCCCAGCTGTGGGACAATAATAGGCTGGTGTCATTATATTGCTCCATATATTTTGTCTCACTAGTTAAAGTACTCCCTCGTTTATAAGTTCATATCGCTCAATATGGTGTAGCAGTATTTAAAGAGACAATTGGTGTCATGAAGATGACGTCATATTGAGCAATATTGCTCAACGTACGAGTATATATAGCAGTCTGTTGCGTGTGTAAGTTTACCCTTACAAAACTTGAACCACTTGGGGCTCCAACAATTTATAACTACGAAGTTTAAGTTGCCCTCTTTATTATTACCCAGCTAGGGACGGTTGCAAATAATTTTAACTATTTTCTTGTTAATTGTTATTATGAGATAAATTCTTTGTTAAGTAACGCAGAAGGGTTAGTGTTGGGATGCTGTATCTTGTAATTAACTAAATTGTTTTATAACATACTTTTAAATTCATGAGCTATCTACACAAATACCTAGAGGCTTAAATTGTTGCTTTGAAGCTCCCTTCATATTCTGCGGTTTAGTAATATGAATAGAATATTAGCTAAGCGTTTTCGCTTAATATTTAAGCGATAGGTACATTTACGTAACCAAACTAATTAAATGTAAATTCACAGAGCTTTATGGTCATTCACCTGTTAGCGAACCAATTTCAATTATCATCTCTCACAATGATGAATCACAAATTAATCTCAATAAATTGCGACAAAAATCAAAATACAAAGCATTCGCTTCAGAATAACAAAGTGAAATGAAAAATCAGTGAGTGCTGTTGCATAATTGAGACCGTATTATGTCCGAGCGGCCGAGTGCAATGCAACAGCAATGCAACGATGCCCGGATCAACGCGCACCGACACAAATCGACATCGAATTTCTGCATGCTATTCTTAATTTTATGTTTGACTATTTACAGCCTATTATGTCGTGAACAGTGTTAGTAATAGATGAAATCTAATGGATGTGAGATTATCACCTCTCTCATCTTTGAATCATTGGCCTTTGGAATAATATGTTTTTGATTAGCACGAGTCTGAAAACTATTTAATGCACTAAGTATTTATTTAAATCATGAAAGTTTTAAACTTCAGTTCACGATGTTTACGAAAGAAAGATCTAATGACCTTTTGAGAGCAGTATCGAATATTTTATGAGTCAAGCTCTATTCCCGGATCTACGGGGGGGCAAGTACGGGCCCGTGCCCCGGGCGACAACTTCAGGGGTCGAAAAATTCAAGCGTAGCAGACAAGTGCACCTCCCAGCACACCGCAACTTTGCAATAAATGAGACGCGCACCACATCTAATCTTATTTCTATTTCTTTCATTTTTACAACAGTTTTAGCGCTCCCGTTGGATTGGCGCATTATCGATCACATTTGATTAAATATGATATTGCGAAAACATTTCTAGAAAAAATAAAATTTCGCGGGGCACCTTAGCGCATCCCCCATAAAGGATTGGCGGTGACAGACGGTATTTTTTGCCCCGCCTTAAATATAATCTAGATCCGGGGCTGTTCGCCCGCGTGGTGGTTGGAAATTATCCCATGAGATCGTATTAGGTACTACCGGGATAAAAGTATCCTATGTCAAAAAATCTTTCCGTTTAGCCGTTTAGGTGTGAAAGGTAACAGACAGATAGAGCTACTTTCGAATTTATAATATTAGTATGAATAATCAAAACAACAGCCACAACTGTCGATCTCCAAGGTTAAGCAACGCTTGTCGAGGTCGTTCCGTGGATGGGTGACCGACATTATATACCGAAACCCCTCGATGCCTCGGAAAGCAGGTTGTCGTAATCGTAAGCCGTTGGTCCCGGTTGTCATTTGTATATCTTTGACAGCCGTTTATACGGTTATTTCGAAAGTCTGACAATTTAAGGGGTAACGTGTTTATACCCAGTAACTGAGTTGTGGAGGTCATAGGTCGCTCCATGTAAAATATTCGTATACCTACAGCTGCATCCGGTTAGACTGGAAGCCGACCCCAACATAGTTGGAAAAAGGCTATAGACAGATGATGAGTATGGATATTATGGATAATCAAAATATAAAATGCGAAAGTGAGTTTAAACGCTAAAACGGCTGAACGAATTTGGATAAAATTTGGCGCATGGGTAAACCACGACCTGGGACCCTTTCCACGGGATCGAGACATATGCGGGTGAAACCGCGGGGCGCAGCTAGTTGGTTATATTTTGTAGATTTTGAAATCTAGCTTAATAGTGTAGACATAAATAGATAGGTGTGCATATTGTAAAACACGTCATCCAATAAAATAAAATAAAATCACATAAACCTACATGAGCACTTATGAAACGTCAGAAGCTACGCACGGTTCCAATTGGTTGTTTCCTATGGAGAAGAGCCGGAAAGAAACTCCACGGTTACTCTTTTAAAAATGATTGGCTTTACAATACTATCCAGAACACAGAACATAACTGTATACAAATATGAACATTTTGAAGGATAAACAGAAATCGTACTTTCCGTTATGTTATCGGGAACGTCCGATTATTAATCAGAATATCCGAAACTGGAATTTCCCAAAATTACTGCACGTACGGACATTGTATCAACACAGATAATAAATGTAAATATTTTGTTAGCACTGCTATAAACAGGGTCTCTGCTCTTATCTTAACATCTTGAAATACAGGGTGTCCGGTAAAGAATGAATAACCTTGAAATAGCCCTAAGACCCTAAGGCCGTTCTAAAACCCGTGCCACTGTAGGCACGGACTTGCGGACGGTGAGCAATGGGTAGCTCGCAGTCCGATAAGGACCAGGACCGGGTCAAAGGCGCGTCGAGTTACACGCGCGCCTTAAAGTGATGTCAGCATAACTGACGGGGTCCTCTAGGGCCGATGCCTGCCAGGGTCGTGGGAAAGTCCGAAAGGGTCTGAAGACACACAAGCAACTGAAGGAACACTGGTGGGTTTTAGTCAGTAAGAGTCTGACACACACTCCCGCTCCGGCTAGAGCCGGAGAAGTTATTTGATAATTTCCCACCCAAAAAAAAAAATAAAAAAAAAATCCAAAAAAAATAAATCTCAAGTAGTTTCTAAGATTTTTAAACTAACTTTTTTTACCTTATTTTACATTCTTCTTTACTACGGCCACAAATGAATAAATGTTATTGATTACTAATTGTTGTAATAATTCAATGCCGAAAGACAGGCAGTAAATAATGTAACTAGATTGCACAATATAAAAAAAAAATCGTATCCAAGGTACTACTTGGGGTATATTTCTTTTTTGTAGTTTTTTAAAACGGCCATAGTGTCTATCGTATGCTATTTCAAAGTTATCCATTCTTTACCGGACACCCTGTATACCCAGCGCTTATGGGTCATTCTACCGAAACACAAAAATTTTGTTCGCTTTATATATATCGTAGTTCCGTAAATTACAAATACTTTCAAAACTAAATTTTTCATCTTCATGACCTTATTTAACATCTCAATTAAGAATTTTAATATTAACTAACATATTTTCTTTATTTTTAGCAGTACAGTACGTGATTACTCACGTCCTGTAGAATGTTCGCAACATAGGTTGTAACATTGAAGTGTCTCTAAAAAATATTTAGAAGTATTCGAATGTTAAATCACAACAATTAACATGTTAATTATATCACAAAGAAGCAACCAGTATAATATTAAAAAATATATCTTATTCATTAAAAAGTTATAAAACATTCTACAATGTTCGTGCAAAATAATCACGCCTGTAGAAATAAATTACACAAATTGTAGACTTTTTATTTTTCAAGTAACAACAATATTTTCTATGCCTGGGAACCCAATACGATGTAATGTCATAATAGTTTCAGCCATCATTTCGCAAGTGATTGCAGTTCAGAGATTTTGAAATTTAAAAGAGCGTTCTACACCAGTGTCAAAGTTCATTCCTCACTCCTGTACTCAACAAAAAAAAGTAAGTAAACAATTTATAAACCTAGTTTGTTTATGGCCTCATTAATAAGATGGTTAATTATCTAAATCAAGTGAATTCGGATTTCATTACCTCAAATTTTGCACCGCTTACGTATTTTTTATGTGAAAACTTCACCTCTGTAGAACTCACTCCTGTCGATGTAGCTTTCTACAGAAGAGATTTACTGGTTTTCCTTATATATTTTTCTTGTTTTAGAAATACACACTTAAGCTTATAATTTAACTAACGTAGATTGCTGTTTTTTTATTGCGCCGTAATGATTTTCTGCACTGCACAGCTTTTTTACTATCTTTATCGACAGAAGTGACAAATGTTCTCTACAGCACTTCTGTATATGCACGGCTTTTCTTTACTTTTACAGTTATGGCGGGTAAATGGCGATCAGAAAAAGAGCGTTTGAAAGAGCAAAAAAAGGTCTGGATTCAATCGGCACATTTTGGTGGTTCTAAACCCTAAATTTCGTTACAAAGGTACTAGAGTTTTATATTCACATGGCACGGACAAGGATTATATTCAATCACTTTGCTCTATTTCTAAAAATTTGAGACATGATCCAGTTTTGATCTGCGCACATCTCAAACCCATTATTGGTCACATTAAAAGTAAAATCCTAAATTTAACAACCATACATTTCCAAAGCGATGGCCCTTCATCACAGTATAGAAATAAGTCTCTCTAATAAGAAAACGCAATAAAATGTTCAAATAATTTTCTGAAATGTGTTCCTAATAATAACATTGTGTATTCGTCAGACGAAGAAACTATTTTCTAATGTTCCCTTCTTTTCAAATTTTTGTTCTACAGGAATGTTCTGACTGCGTCATTTCTGTAGATTTTATTGTTATATTTTTTTAGTACTATATAACTTAATATTACAATTTGTAATTGACATATATGACTGTTGGCATCAAAAGCAATTCGAACTGATTATTATTTGATGTAAGTTTACATATGAAGTTAGTGGTTTTAGGAAAACTGTCACTCATTACGAAATTAACATCACCCCTGTCGATGTGACAAAAACAATATGTGCAATTTTTTCATAATATTATTGTGATTGATCTCTGATTCTATTTTTAAGATGATAATTAGGCTAAAGCTTATTATACTAAGAAAATAAAAAGTTGATTTTGTAAAAACGAAAAGTTATTTAATTTTTTATCCATTCGGTAGAATGACCCTTATAAATTATTACGAATTACCCCATGATACGCAGTAAGTAGGCAATCCTGACTGTAATAAATAATTCTACACCGAGACACGTAATACGCACGCAAGTGTAATTAAAAAAATGGTCGAAAATATAAATTGTAGGCAGCTACATTATTAGGTCTGTGACCAAATTTTCACGAATTAGAGAATGCCCAAATTTTTCTGATGGCCTGCGTTTCCTTGAAAGGTGGCTGCTTCTTTAGCTTTCATCATATTATATGTACACAATCAATCCTGCATCATCGAATAAGGTCTTTTTCCAATGCAAAACTTTACTGCAGAATACATAATCTAAAACGCGGTATACTTACAATATAAAAAATACGCGAATTATTGGGTGTTGTGAACAAGTGTTATTTCTTTACAACACCAATAATTCGTTTGACGTCCGTATGCCGTGATCCAGCAGAATATCAGCGTCAGACATTACACTAAATAAATGGTTTATTTATCTATCTTTAGAACATACGGAGTTACGGACTAATCCCAGAAACACTCTGATCGATTTAGGAATTGAGGGAATCTCTAATTGTTAGCTCTTTTTGCGACCATTTATGCAGAGTTGATTGTGACTCCCTGCTGAAAACGTGCTTTGCTTATGAACTGCCGACCAAATGAAATATGCTAACCTTGTGACGGAGACATCTAAAACTTTTTGGATGCGTCTCTGTAGACGTGATGAATGTACCTACTTGCCTCTCAATTGCTACAACACGTTACAACTTACAACGTCTTTGAACCAAACTCCGCTCGTGACTTGCAGAAATTAAGTTAAAACCTTGCATAAACTAGAACTACGTACCCAACATTAAAGTTTAATATTTGGGCACGGAAGAACCTCTATTCGTGAAGTTTTACAAGTAAGGTTCTGGAGTTTGTAGGAGAAATTGTTTTACCTCTTCCATTATATTTTACGTATATTTTTACCTATGTTTTAGTAATATAACAGCCGCACGGGTTGATTCATCAGGTTAAGCTACGCTTGCCGGGGTTTGTCCATGGATGGGTGCGAGCGGAGACCCCCCTCCGTGCCTCGGAAAACACGCTAAGCCGTTGTTCCTGGATGTCATTCGTACATCTTTGACAGTCGTTACGGGTCGCCAGAAGCCCGAAAGTCTGACAACCAGTCATACCAATGGGTATCGTTATACCTGGTTACTGGGTTGTGGAGGTCAGATAGGCAGTCGCTTCATGTAAAGTACTGGTATTCAGCTGCATCCGGTTAGACTGAAAGCCGACCACAAAATAGTTGGGAAAAGGCTATGCAGATAGATTTTTTGGTTTTGTAAAAGAGTTCTGTAACTATAGTAAATAGAGCACTCTTTATAACAGTTTTCTGGGTTTTTTGCGACAAAATGGTGAATGAGTTATCTTGTTACAACATGCTGTTCAAACAACGATTCATTATGTCCATGACATAATGAATCGTTGTTATTAATTTGATATCTCAAATGACTCATTCTGTGAAATAATACTATTTTCAATTCCGAGAACCCGTGGTCACGACATTTTATTATTATTTAGTACTAGCAGACCGTCAGACCACGGTAGACGGTAAGCCAACTTCATAGAAACGGACGAAGCGCGAGCTATACCTACGCGCCTCGATCGAGGTATGCGCGAGGTACGCAGACAGTCGCGTACTCGCGTCTGTGCCGCAGTGACGAACGAACGGTGTGTTGTTTTTTTAACAATAAACGCGCGATTTTTACACTAAAAATAAATTCAAGTACATATTTAATATGACGAGTAGGATATATTGTTGCTGTTTTTGGTTGCATGAATTTGGCAATAACGCATCCAGAGATAACTTTTTTTAGATTACCTGGAAACTTTGAAAGGTATTATTATTAACAAACAACCACAACAAAATTATTTTATAGTCTTACTATAAAATAATTTTACTTACTGGTAGGTAGGTACATATTGTGTGTATTTTTAATGGATAAGTATTTCCTTTTATCTCCCGAAAAAAAGATGTCTGGATTAATAAATAAAGTGAATAGAGTAAAGGAAAGTGATAACACGAGTGAAATAGGTAGTTATAGGAGGTTCATGAATTAATACGGTAGGTACGCTTGTTTTAAAACCTCGGGCATTTGTGTTTTGTTTTGTTATTCAATTCACAAAGTATTTTATTTATTTGTGTAGATAAAAAAAGTATATTTACAATCACAAAACTAAATGGAAACACAAAGTAGGCAAATGTAATTAAAATACTGGAGGCGGGCAGCCCTATCGCATGTTTACGTACCGCGCGGCTGTAGGCATTTATTTCTAAGATATGGCTTAGTTATTCTACCGTCTACCGTGGTCAGACGTTGTTCTGTCAAAATTTCAATTTCCATTTTTCGGCTGTTCCTTTGGTTTTTTTTCCAAAACCTCGCCTGTATTGAGGCGAATAAAACAAAAAAATAATATTATTCAAATCGGTCGAGCTTTTTCGAGTTATTGCGAGACTAATGCACGGCAATAGATTTTTATATTATAGGTAGATATAAATCGTGATTATGAAAACATTCAGATGTTTTTTTTTTACGTTAGTTTGCAGCTCACGTGGGTTTATAGGGTAAAACGATGTCAGAGAACTCTGTTTATATCTAAAAAAAACTGTCACAGTTCATGGCCCGCAAATAATTTGGACCCATTTCGTTCCAAGTCACAATGGGAAATCCATTAAGGACACAGTAATATACAGCTCAGTGGTCAGTTCAGAACATATTTCACGTAATTCAGTGAACCGCAAAGTCTTTAAAAGCTTTATGCATTTACTGCGAACAGTCGGAGGGTAGAACGCATCAAACAAAATGTATGTACACATGTATGTATACATGAAACACATTATTACATTATTTTATAACTCGTTCCGAGCTAGTACCAGCCATATTTTTTGCTTGTATAAAAAGCTTTCATAAAAGTTCTAGGTACCTTCTGCAGCTTTTTTTTATTACTTGGACTAGCATTGTTTATTGCAGGTATTGACTGCTTTGTTGGTCTAGTGCTACTGCTGAGCCTGAGGTGCTGGGTTCGATTCCCGGGTCGAGGAAAGTGTTGTTGAGTTTTTCCATCTGGAATTTCTCAGTAGCAGCCCGGAGTCTGAATTTTTGCCCGGCTGATGGTATCTGGTTGAGAAAGGTGCAGGTGCATTTTCAGAAAGGTACATTTTGAGAATGGTTCCTTTTGCGCATGGGGTGCTTTTTGCGAAAGGAACATTCTGCGACTGAACGGGTTTACTATAGGTACACGGTACGCCTCTGCCCAACCCTTCGGGAAAATCTGGCGTGATGAGTTTATGTATTCCAGGTATTAAACAGTTTTTCGGGATAAAAAGCTTTTAATATTAAAAAGAAAACCCACTTAGTGAGTAATTGAACTCTGACATAAAGTGAACAGGTTATGATGCCATCATGTTTTTATTGCGGTTAAAATGAAGTCATAGGATAAAAAAACCAATAATACATAGTTCTTTAGTCTGAAATCAAAGAGCTTCTCTAAAGAATGGAGAATTTAGTTTGAGAAGAAGTATAAAATATTCTTCTTCTTAGCGTGTCGATGGCAAAAATAAAACGAAATAAATACATATAAGTTCTAAGTTTTTTAAATTTGTTTGGCCCAAAACTCAGCAACGCGGATACCGTTCACTGACACTGCCATTAGGTCCTCACGTGTGCAGGTCACAGGGCATGCTGGACAAGATGGGAGGTGAGCCATAGTCTGTGGAGAGACGCCACATACACACCGAAGGTCTGAGCCGTCCATGAACCCCACTTGTGGAGGTTATCCTTGCTACGACCTACTTGGGCACGAAGTCTATTTAAGGTTTTCCAAGTAGGCCACGGTAACTTATTCCCGGATGGGAGGCTCTCTGATGGTTCAATGAAGAAATCAGGGGGTTTAAACAGTTCTTGCCAAAGATCACATCTTGCTGTGGAGGGGTTACCATCTGCTGGACTCACGCATCCAATAAAAATTTTGCGGCTTTTAAGCCTCTGCGGCACTGGTTTAAAATTGTGCATTGGATGGCGTGATTCATCTTGTAACTTCGCTCTCTCGATGCGGCTGGCTATTATTATAATCCTACGGATTTCTGTATAAAATTTCAGAAGGACAGGAAGGCCAAATAAAAGATGGATGTGTGAGTAATGATATGAAAGAAAAGAGAGAAAATGAAAGCGTGACAGTCTACAGGGAAGAATCGAAGAAGAAAACCGTTGCGCTGATCTCAAGTATAGAAAATACAAGTACAGGTACTAAAACACTATGGGAATGTTGCACTCTTGTACTGTACGAGTACCTAAGCGTTTAGTAAGGAGAGTGGTGCGCGTCTTCATCGATGGGACTCTCTATAACATGAGACAAGGACGGGAACACGATAACGTTAAAAACATTTTTGTTTCCCAAAAATGGACTCAAAGAACTTCACAAAGAGTACATCGTTCTCAAAATTCGCGGTTCGCTGAAGCGTGCTTCCAGTGCAACAGTGCACTGCATTCTGATTACCTTGTGAAAGAAAACAGCATGTGACACACATACTAAGGTACCTACGTAAACTGCATAATGAATGATTGTAGGTGGTCAGGGTTAAAAGTAGATTGTATCGTTTTGTTCTCGCGTGATGACGTCAGTGGCGCCTGATAAGAAATGGTGTTGGGTTTCCAGACGATGAGAAAATATTAATTTAATTTGATATGAGCGAAGACAAAACAATTACAGAGCTTATATTTAGTTGGTTTTACTTTTTAACCGACTGCCCAAAAAGGAGGAGGTTATCAATTCGATTGTTTTTTTTTTAAATGTATTTACCTCATAACTCCGTAATATTTCTGTTTAGATTTGAAATAAAACCTGAAAAGATAATTTTAATGACTATAGAGCGACACTGAATGTATGAAGATCAAATTAGCTGCGAAGCGACACAGTTGTTTAAGTATATATTTTGTTATTGTGGCGAAACGGGAAAATGGCGAAACTGGAGGTATCCGAAAAACTGGACTCATTTTTGATTTCACTGTTATAGCCCCGCTGCCGCCAGGTGTGCTCCTCGCGCCGTCAGGGGCGCCCGTGAGTTTTTTGAAAAAAGAAGACAATTATCAGACATCGCATGGTGGACGTATCGCTTTTCAGAGTTGTTCAGAAAATAAAACAGATTTAATAAATTAAAGAAACTTTTTTTTGGGTTGGAAGTCATCAAATGACTTCTCTACCGTTCTGGGCGGAGCGGAAGAGCGTGTCAGACTCTTACTGACTAAAACCCACCCGTGTTTTTTCCCTTGCCTGTTCGTTGCCAGGGGCCACGGTCTTCCCTTAAGACTACCCGCAACCCCAGCAGGCATCGGCCCTAGCGGACCCCGTCAATAGTGCTGATAAAAAAAAATACCAGGCCTAACGTTAATTATTTTCGAAGCCTTAATTCACAGCGGCAACAGCCGGAGCAGTCACCAATGATCCATTCAAAAGAGAAGTGTGGTGTTGGTCATCAACAGAAATGGTCAATTAGAAAGACCATGACCATGATTAACAGAATGTTCAATTCAGAAAAGTAAATGCAAAGTTCTCTTTTCCCATGTTCAAGTATGAAAAATGTGCACATAATGTAATACTCTGCTGAATGTTACTAATGGTTTCAAATTCTACTGAGAATTTTCTCGAGGACTTCAAATAAAGTATATACGAATGATAAACGAGGGAACGTATAGTGTTCAGGTTCGTTATTTTCTCATAACTAAAGCTTTTGGCTGTTGGAAATGTGAGGTAGTGTACGTAATGAGAATATTTAATAAATACAGGGTTTTCCATGAAGAACGGTCGAACTATAAATTTAAATAAACCAAAATGTGTATTGTATATACAGGATGGAAGGGTAAACACCGTTGTCACTCAAACTATGGGTAGTTGGCTTAAATATAAACACAAAAAACCGAGTAAAAAAAAAATACGTTATTTTCTTTAACAAATATTAAAAAGGTTTTTGTCCGACACCGTCCGCAAATTCATGGATATGCGCCTGCCCGAGTGACGTAATCGATCGCCGCCTGTCCTACCTACCTACACAACACATGAATAAATACAATACAACCTTTTCCTGGCTTAAGACAGGCAAAAATACCTACCTTAGGAATTGCGTGACGATTCTAAATGTACATCTTTAAAAAAAAAAGTTGTGATTTTCCATTGAATTTATGTTCTATAAACGAAACCAAACCACTGGTTTGAAGGATAACGGTGTTTACCCTAACACCCTGTATATGTCTACATATATACACAGTTTGCTTACCATTAAATTGTTTTATTTAATTTAATAGAGTACTTGTCAATTCATGTATGAAATATGATAACTGCCGAATGGCCGTCGCGGATTTCGATGTTTGTCGAATTTAGATGACTCCATCGCTAAAATCGGGCTTGATATCATTGACGACATTAGTTATATTATGTTGACATTTAAAGCACTAATCCTCTGCAGTTTATTTGCATAGACCCGTGATTTAAGTTAGATAAGAAAAAGTCGACGAGGATATCCAAAATAGGACGCGCGGGCTCGCGAACGATGGAAGGAGTGGAGGGAGGCCTTTGCCCATGGCAGGAGTGGGACAGCATAGGCTAGTAATAAATAAATAAAATAAGAAAAAGTCTAACGGCGTTAAATCACACGATCCCGGTAGATACCATCGAAGAAGTTCATATCTCTACACTGAGTCTACACCGTAAGGACTATTTCTGCTTGCAGCGCTCGGCGACTATAGAACCGGGGCGGTAACAGATGTGGTCATCGTGTTCACGGGATTAATCTAAGAACTTCATATCTCTACAGCGTAAGGACTATTTCTGCTTGCAGCGCTCGGCGACTATAGAACCGGGGCGGTAACAGATGTGGTCATCGTGTTCACGGGATTAATCTAAGAACTTCATATCTCTACACCGTAAGGACTATTTCTGTTTGCAGCGCTCGGCGACTATAGAACCGGGAACCCTAACAGATGTGGTCATCGTGTTCACGGAATTAATCTAAGAACTTCATATATCTCTACACCGTAAGGACTATTTCTGTTTGCAGCGCTTGGCGACTATAGAACCGGGAGGGTAACAGATGTGGTCATCGTGTTCACGGAATTAATCTAAGAACTTCATATATCTCTACACCGTAAGGACTATTTCTGTTTGCAGCGCTCGGCGACTATAGAACCGGGAGGGTAACAGATGTGGTCATCGTGTTTACGGGATTTTGTTTTCAAACTGCTTAGATATGAAGTTCTTCGATAGTACATGAGTAAAGCAATACTCTGTGATCTCCGTGGCTAGTTGACGTCGCCAAAACGCGAGATAACCATACCGTCGAATTCGCACTTCGCACATAGGTACATAGGTACCGCCACCGCCGTCTGGAACCGCATGTCGCGCGCCGCGCCGCCCGGTGACGTGAAACCCATATTATCTTTAAATTTAGGCCAAAAAATTAATGAATATCATCGACCTGTACCTCTCGCCGTTGACAGTTATGGCGGCCATTATATCGAAGCCCCGGCGGACCAATCATATTTATGATTAAGTACTCTATTAAATTAAATAAAAACAATTTGATGATATTATTATCTGATACACAACTTGCAGTTTTAAATTTAATGTTTAAGCGTTCTTAATAGAAAACTCTCTGAAAAGTAATAGGTACATACTTAACGATAAAAATATTTGTTTGTGAAAAATTGTTGTAAGTAGGTAAGTTTGTGTATTAGATTATGTTATAAACAGTATATAGGTAGGTACCAGTGTCTATGCAAAATATGACAAAAAGTAAGTAATAAAAAGTAAGTAGGGGCTAGCAAAGTAGTTTTGGGGTTAACCACAAGTCCACAACGCTAAACTCGCGTTACTCGCGTATGTATGTACTTTCTGTTTAAAATTTATAAACGGTCGGTTAAGTACTCGTTGCAAACAAAGGGTGACCACACACCGTGAATCCGGCACTCAATTTGCGGACGCAGAGTTTAAAAATACTACTGCGGGTAAAATTACACTTACTTTTGCAAATTCTCATTTGCTTTTAAAGTGACTAAAGCTGCGACCGCAATTTTTTTGTATTACAAAATGTTTTCAGTAGTTGTGTATTTGTTTTTCATTTTGATAGTCTAAAAATTTATTAATTGTGAGAATAAGTAGCTTTAATATCCAGAAAATCAAATAAACATATTCAGTGTAAGATGGTGTAATTCTCTCGAAAGTGTGTAACATAATGTAAATGTTGTGTCTTGATTAGTTTGAAACACGTAGAAGGAATTTCAAAATACGTCCGTAAGCCATGTTCTAAAAGCTTCACTTTATACCAACTTCCTTTGTGATCGGTCAAACGGTGTCGAAACTCTTATTCCTAAACAAATGTCCATTTTTAATATTAGGTATGGATGAGCTGCCGCCCTTTCTTATCTATGGCTGCCAGCTAGTATCGTATCGGGGTATGGTATTACCCATTTACTGGGTTGTGGAGGTCAGATAAGCAGTCGATTCATGTAAATACTGATATTCAGCTACATTGGGATAGATTGGAAGATAAGCCAACCCAATGTAGTTGGGAAAAAGCAAGTAGTCATGAAAGAAGCTGCTAACCACTCTGCGACATCCAATATTTTTGCACGACTCATAATGCGAAGCATTAGAGTGTGCTCTACGATCGAAAAAAAATTTTTCCCCATTTTTGCAACTGTTTTTATTGTTACACTCCTGCTAGTACACAGAATCTACTTAATTTATATACCAGTGAGTGATGATTAAATGGAGATTAATACTGTACTTTTTAACAATTGATTTTATGTAGCAGAATTGAAAAAAGCATCAAAATTGTTGAAAAAAAAATCCTATCCGTCAATGTATGAAACCTGAAAACATTGTAGCTTGAGATAAAATCAATTATATGAGTAAATTTTTTAATACATTCGTTTCAGCCATATAAGGAACCCTATTGAAAATGGCTCTTTTATTCAAAGTAGTTTAATTATAATTAATAAAATACTAACTAAAACATAATATCTATATCTAAATATTTCCAACCTTGACTTGACGTCCCGTCCGTTGCCTAGTAACCCACAACGTAAATATCTAAATAAATAGTCTTTGACATTACGTAAGGATTGCGAGGTTAGAAATTTTACCCATATTGATGGGTAAAACAGCAGTCAAAACACACTTCATGAAAAGTGATAAATTGAAAATTTTTGTTAGAAACTATGTTTTGAATTTCTTTTCCGTTTATGAATGAGTGTTATGAGGCGTGCACTTTTGGATTTTCCGAACTATTTTTCAGGTTCTCCTGAAATACGTCCACTGCCACTTCCGGTTCTGTGCTTCTCATATGAAATGAAATGAAATGAAATTATTTATTCTGTAAATAGGATATTGGAATCACTTTTACACGTCATATTAAAATTTATGTTAAAAATTAGCTAGATGAGTTCGGCGTTTCCTATCTGACTACTCTGAGAAGAAAGGCCGAAACAAACTCAGAGGTCACAGTCTCTTTTAAAGTCCAGACATAATCCTGGTCAGGCCATATGAGGACCATGTAGACTAGTGTCTGAAATGGTCTTTTGAGGAAAGAACCATACAGCTTTGAGTGGACCTGTCCAGTCAGTGCAAGCATTTGTCAGTAATCGCGGAGCTCAACTCTGAACTTAAGGAGCTCAACTCGACGAACAGTACCAAAGAAAGGACATTTGGGTAGGCCGCATAAACTACTCAAACTGCCAGACCATCATTAAAACTAACTGAGAAAGAAAAGAAAAAAGAGAAGAGAAAAAAAAAAAATATCCACATAGTCCCACATTCACAATAATTAAAATAATATAATACTTTACAAAGTAATCACGTCATTTTGTATGAAATATTCAACAATGTCAATGTTTATATAAAACTGGTATAATTTGATGATTTTACTGAATAATTATAATGTCAAAACAAGGTTTAGAAAATTATACTTTGTCTTGATTTAATTATAACACTTGTTTGATTGCTTGGGGTACATTGGAGCAGCTTAATTAGACCCAAGCCTTTTTGTCGTCTAAGTAATCTTTAACTTTATAGAAACCTTTTTGACATAGTTTCTGTTTAATAAATGATTTAAATTTATTGAGGCTCAGTTCTTTAGCATGGCTTGGGAGTTTGTTGTAAAAACGTATACTTTAGCACTTAAATGAATTACTAATTTTTTGGAGCCTTGTCCTGGGCACTATTAATAAATCTTTGTTTCTAGTATTTAAGCTATGAATGTCGCTGTGTTTAGAATATAGATTAATATTCTTTTTTACATAAATCAGGTTCTCATATACATATTGAGATGCGACTGTCATAATGTTTATTTCCTTAAATTTATCTTTCAGTGAATGCCTACCACTTAGGTTATAAATTGCTCGAATGGCTCGTTTCTGCAGCACAAATATAGCCTGAATGTCGGCTGCATTTCCCCACAATAAAATGCCGTATGACATTACACTATGGAAATAACTAAAATAAACTAATCGAGCTGTTTCTACATCCGTCAAATGACGGATTTTATAGACCGCGTAGGCTGCAGAGCTTAGCCGTTTCGACAATTTGGTTATATGTGGGCCCCACTGCAGCTTCGAATCCAAAGTAATACCTAAGAACACAGTGGTGTCCACAAGATCCAATTCTGCCCCATTTACAAGTACATTGGTTTTCACCTGCTTAACGTTAGGTGTCAGAAATCTAATACATTTAGTCTTTTTCTCGTTTAATAGTAAATTATTAACACTAAACCAATGCACTATTTTAGAGAGAGCATTATTTACGTCGTCAGTTACTGTCTGTTGTCGCTTAAGCTTAAATATAAGTGACGTGTCATCTGCAAATAACACTATTTCATGACTGTTCTTTATAAGGTAAGGTAGGTCATTAATATATACGAGAAATAAAAAAGGGCCAAGAATTGAGCCCTGCGGAACTCCCATAGTGACAGTAGACCCCGGCCTAATCCGGCATAATCAGCCTATTAATGTTCTTACTGCTGGGACACAGGCATCCTCTCTATGAGAGGGTCCTCTCTGTGCTTCTCGCATCCAGCGAATTCCTATGGCCGCCATCAGGTCATCGGTCCACCTTGTGAGAGTCCTTACAATGCTACGTCTACATCTACATGCTGATGACCCAAAAACAAAAATTGTTTTTCTCTATTACGTATATTTGCTGACCAAAACATTATTCCCCTACATACCGTTTCAAATAGGTGGATATTATGCAAATATGCATAAAATTATTTCAACCACGAATGCGAGCGTCGGACATAATGTAATTGAACTAATAGCCATTGGTGCGTATGTTTAATCAGCGATTTAGTGTAAGCAGACCGTTAACGGCGCTAATGTTTTTAAACGGGAACTTTCAGCGGGATCCTGGTAATTCGCTGAGCTGGGATATTTCGGTTATTTGCTCTAACATTTGGATAAAAAGCCCGGGTTTTTCATATGGATAAACGAGGACGGGATTTTTGTAAACGGCCGTATAGCAACGTTTGATAAAAATAAAACGGTTAGCGTGGATTTGTGTATGTTGTGTAAATCTTTGTAAAGGCGACTTGAAACGAAGCAAGACGGTTTTATAATAATGTTGCTGGTTAAGGTGTGGTTATTAGAGCGCTGAAACGAACCGTGTATTATGGTATGTATCTAAAATACACAAAGGGAACACTTGAGCTATGTAGGTATAAATAGGGCATTAATTTCTGCTTCATAAAGTCCACAACAGTATGATTTATTTGTTCGCAAACCGAACGTTAGTATATTCACAGCGAAAAGTTCTTTTAACTAAAACACAGTGTTCGAAAATACTCAAATAACGCGAAAAATATCAAATTGACAGACGGGGTTCGGACGCAATGGTGCCTTTAATTAAAACCACTGATGCAAACACTCACTCCGGCCGGCATAGGCAGTCCAAAAATTTGTTTCAATTTCAAATATTTTTTATTCATTTGTTTTACACGTTGTATTTGCCTGCAACTTTTTTAAGTTTAACGATTTTCTTTTATATTGTCTTCCCATGGTAATGTATCTTCATTGTAACAAAAAATAAGTAAGTTCATTTTAAATTCACTTTTAATTAATCCTCATATTTGGTATGTATTTTTTATCTATGTCTAAGCTGTGTAATTCTTTAAGTGATAAATTCAGCATAGTATATAAATAATTCTTATTTGTAATATGACATTAGTGAATAAGTCGTTACTACCAATACAAAAATAAATGAATAAAAGACCAAGGATGACTAAAACCGGCACTAAAACGCTTGATCATAGAGGATTCGAGAATCAGACAGTTTTCCAGTTTAAAGCTTTGTGCAGACCAGCGCGACTTATCGCACGACGCGACACCGTCACACCGGTTATTATTATACCGTGAAGTTTTCTTAGAAACTATATTGTTCGTGTCGCGTCGCGCGACAATTCGTGCTGGTCTGCAAAAGCCTTAACTGCTGTGATCACGTTCTTTTATTGGATCAGGTGTATTGCCGATGTGTGCAGTCATTTCGAATTCTTTGTATTATTTTATTTGCATTATGACTAACATCACAAAATAAAACACTATTTTAATTCGATGATTCAAAATCCAAATCGATATTTTGAGTTTGAGCTATACTTCTTATTGCTCACCTTATTTCGCGTATTAGGAGTTATTTGAATATCATCCACTTATGAGAACAAGGTGTGAAGAAAAAAAAACTTTTTTGCAGCTTTGCTGGCTAGATGCAGTCAGTGTGTGGCGATTTCATACATTTTGTATGACGTTGATGCCTTCCGGTAGTTGGTTTTTTTACTAGACCAGGTCAAGCCAGAATCTTTACTACCGGGTCAGTCTACATCCTCATATCTTAGAATTATCATTTTTATGGCCTAATAGTTTGGTAAATTTTATGACACATAATGTTCATTGGTTTGTATTTAGATAAAACTGAATCATATGCTGCATTTGACCTATGACTGAGTATTTAGGAGTTCGATTTAATCATAAGTTCTTATCTTTCAATTCATGTTTCTAGGAGCTCGTATATTCATGTTTCTAGGAGCTCGTATATTCATTGATAAGGTGAGGTGATAGCAATAGTTAAGTACACAACATAAATCGTTAGAAAACAAAAATCATTGGACATTTTACCAAGAAATTCAGTTGTTGAATCACTACAACATCAATTTTTAAGTGGACTGCGCTTGAAAAACGTGTAACAATAATAAAGAAAATTCCGTCTGTTCTGTCTTTAAAAACCCTATCTAAACTACGGCAATAACCGAGTTTTAAAATGTCTACCGAGGACACAATATTATTATGTATGTCGATAATTCATTGTTTATTCATAACCACTTAAGACATTCCAATCCTATATCGGAATGTCTTGTGCCCACTCCCTTTAATCATGCTTTAACGGGTTGGGTTATTCTTTTCTTTTATTTTTGCGAAATATCTCCCAAGGCGAAATTATACCCTATAATCGTAATATATTCCAAAATAAAGGAAAAAGCTGAACCATGAATATTAAAGCAAAAGGGATTAAGGATCGGTCCCTTGGAGCACATCCGCCCAAAATGTCGTTGGTTCTCCTTCTTTTTCAATTATGTTAAGTATATTCATTTTTATAGGCCACCACGTTCAACGCCTTGGTTTATAAATCATAAATCCTTTTATACCGAGAGATGTTTAGTAGTTAAATATTTATTTTGCATCTGATTGACATGGTGTTTGAAAAGGACGTATCGTCTACACCAAGTTCGACCATTTCCGGAAAATAAAATACCAAAGATAAATCAACTTGACTTAAAGGTACACCTTGCGCAATATGATTAAATCAGCCGTTGCGTTCAAATGAATAATTATTTTCACGCAATAACATTGACGGCCCAAAAGTTTAAAAAATGTTTTCGCGTGATCAAGACCTGCGCAATACTTACCCACGGTGCAATTAAAATAATTATTATGTTAAATTAAAATATGGTGCAGTAAAAATTTAATTCACACGAATTGCAATTTGAACTATAGAGTAAATAATCTAAGTCAAGTCTAACTCACACAAAAACATTTCAATGTTTTCGCGTAACCTTCAGGTGGTCAATGTTATTGCGTGAAAATAATGGATCGTTTGAGCGCAAGAGCTGATTTAATCATATTGCGCAATATAAATATTGCGCAAACTTAACAATATTATGAAGAGGTAAAATTTGTTTATTTGGTTGTTTGTTTGGAACACAGGACCTGGACTATGGACCTGTTTTTTTTTCGTTTTGTTTATCATAAATGAAAAAGAGAGGTTAGAAGGCTACCGAATGTCCAGTAGTGTGTTCAGTTTTTATGACTCGCAATGCAATTTTCTCTTTTGCTTATGTCAGGCTGCTCGGTTGAATACGTTTTGCTTTTCTGAATTCTCTAGCGCATTCACTTGATATGGGTGGCTGTTTCGTGTAAAGTTGGTACAATAAACTGCATTGCCTATTTGTATAAGACTTCATGTTTTACATGATCGCTGAAGGGGGAAAACTAGAGATTTTCCACACATTTTCAGGATGCAATGTGAATACCGTAAGGTTCACATTTTCTTCAACACCAAATTTTAAGCCTTTTACAGTTGAAAACACATAATTTTAAGTTTATTTAAAGAAATACCTACATGTGTTTGATTACATGTGGGTTGTGATTTAGACTAAACATAGTTACTATAAAGAGATACATTGTATTTTTATCGATCATGAAGTCACGAATGACTGGAGCAACCTATTGTATTGATTTTCGATAAGGATCAATGATGTCACTGGGCTTACTAATCATGACACAGAAGTTAGCGAGTTAGAGTTAGGTCAATGAATATTTAGAAATGACTCATCTGATTATCGTTATTTAATTTCATGTTTGTTTTATTGCGTCTGTTTTGTTGAACTGGAAGTAATGAGTGTTTATTAATGTTGTTGAGATTTTGGAGAAACTTACCTAGCAGCAGAAACGGTAATTATTATAGGAATTAGTGCCCGATAAGGCTAGGTCCCACATACCGCAGTGTCTCAAAACGAAAGTCTTTGACCAGTGCGTGTTGTTGCCAGTGATGACCTTATGGCACAAAAACGTGGTCGCTCACAATGGGCTTTATCATAAGGCTAAAAGTCACCCAAAAAGCAAAGGCTATGCTTGGAGTTTCCCTACGTGATCGAATCAGAAATGAAGAGATCCGCAGGAGAACAAGGTAACCGACATAGCCAGAAGAATTGCCAAACTTAAGTGGTAATTGGCAGGGCACATTGTTCGCAGAACAGATGGCCGACAGGTTCTGGACTGGCGACCGCTTACCGGATGACGTAGCGTTCGAAGGCCTCCCGCAAGATGGACCGATGACCTTTTAAAGGCCGCAGGATTCCGCTGGATGCGGGAGGCACAGAATCGGTCGAAAAGGCAAAAAGCCAAAAAATTATGATTATTACCTATTTATAATTTTATTGTAGCACGTCTGCCCGCCCACTCTTTTCAGGAATACCACCTACAGTTGGTGTTTCTGTGTTTATTTGGTTCGATGTTTCGTCGATTTATGCGATACAATTCATTGGCCTAATGAGAGCACTTTGTTAGGCGCCTGAAGTTTCTATTCGTCCCGAGGGAGCCCGGACAAAGCATAACATTGGGACCCCGGTTGTTCACTTAATTGAGGTTCCAACGCTGTACTTTTGCACAAAATATAATAAACTGAAGTTAAATCGCATTTATAATTTGAAAAAAATAAGACGGTGAATTTAAAAATTAATTAATTTAGGGCTGATTTCACCAATGAAACTGAACGCGTTCAGCACTGCCAAAACGCGTTCAAGAGCTGTCAGTGTCAAAATTTAATTGAATATTGTACACTTATAGGTCTTGGACGCGTTGAGATATGCTGAACGCGTTCAATTTCATTAGTGAAATCCACACTTAGGAGTTTAACACAAAATACACAAAAAATCTACTAAAACAGCCATAATTATTAATCGGTTAGACCGGAACTCAAGTCCAAACTATTTGAAAAGAAGTCTAGGTAGGTATAGACATTTAGTCAGCATTTCGAATCAATTTGAAAATGCGACGATGAATTTAATTTATATTTTAGTAGGTATGCGGCGATGTTGCTCATCCGCATAGTTTAAAAATAAACCTTACATACAATACAATACAACACAACATAACATCACGCCTGGTTTTCCCGAAGGGTTAGGCAGACGTATGCCTATTAATAGTACACCCACATTTCATACGGGGCGAGACAATTACCATCAACCGGGCACAAATCTAGGCTCATCATCATCAGCCTATTAATGTTCCCACTGCTGGGACACAGGCCTCCTCTCTGTGAGAGGGAGTGGGCCGTAATCTACCACGCGGGCCCAGTGCGGGTTGGTAGATGTCACATGTCTTCGAATTTTTGGTTCTAGGACATGCCGGTTTCCTCACGATGTTTTCCTTCACCGTTTTGAGAGCAGTGGTGATGAAATTAGAAATCTAGGCTGCTACTGAGAAATTCCAGATAGAAAAACCCAATAACACTTTGCCCGACCCGGGAATCGAACCCAGGACCTCATGCTCAGTAGTAGCGCTTGCGACCACTAGACCAACAAGGCAGTCCCATATTTATACATCCTAACTATTTTAATATAAATGCGAAAGTGAATTTGTTTGTTTGTGCCTCTTTCACTATAAAACGGCTTAACAGATTTGGATGAATTTTGGCACCTGGGTAGGCCATGATTTGGATTAGGACATATTTTACTTTTTATCCCGATATTCCCACGGCATTGAGTCTTACGCGAGTGAAACCACGGGGCGCAGCTAGTAATTTTGTAAATTACTAATTATACTATATACGTACATAATTCTCTCTGATCTAGAAACATTAATTTAGAATCTTAGATAATTACTTACCAAGTTATAGAACTACAATCTCAATGACATACAATGATAGCTTTTGCCCGCGGCTTCGCCCGCGTTGAGGTCGTAAATTATCCCACGGGAACGTACTACCGCCCCGGTATAAAAATAAATTAATATGTCCTAACCCAAGTCGGGTCTACCTGTGTATCAAACTCAAAGCATTTATTTTAAATAAACCAATTACAGGCACTTTTGAATAGTCAAATATCCTAAAAAGTTGGCAATGTCGCAAATAGCTGCCAAATATTTACCTTTTTTGATTAATTTGGCAATATTACTGTATGGAAATCAGAAATGTGGCTAGAAAATTTATAATGAATTGCAAAAGGCATTTGGAAACTTTCCAAATACTTTTTTTAGATCTAAAACTAATCGGTGTTAAGATATTAATTATTGCATTTCATAAACAACATTCTAGTTCGCTAGTTAGCCACATTTCTTATTTTCTTACTTTTAACAGGGATTTATTTGACATCTATTTGCGACGTTGCCGCGTTGCCCACTTTCAGAATAAACGCTCATAACCTTAAATTAATTCATGAAATCATGACATTTGACACTTTTGCTAACTTAATGAGTTGTATTGCTAATTCTAATGATTATAATTCTGTAAAGCCATATTTGTTACGGTCGCGAATCATATTTTAATCAACATACAACCTGACACTGAGCTGCAAATTGCAGGAAACGAAAGAAAATTTGAATTTCGCGGGCTACCTTAGCGCATCCCTCTTGATACAGAATACGGATGGACATCGTTACAAGTACGTAAAAGGTCCTCGGATTAATCCGTACCCAAAATATACACCATAAGCATTTATGTTATGACAGAACCCGGATGCGTCGGTTTGTGACTTTCTACCCTCAATTTAGGGGAATTAAAAACTTTTCTAACAGCAGAAATGTTTAATGGAACAGCGAAACTTTTGTTATTATTTCGGTTTTTTGCTACAATGATGTGAAACTGGAATTTACCTAGGTATGGAAGCATAGGTCTGTATTATATGCATAGGGAAAGTTAAAGTTGGTAACGTTGCGTAGATACCAAAAAAAAATTGTAAATAGACTTCGTATGTTTTTGGCTGGAATAAAGATTGGTAACAAAAATAAACTTGAATAAATAATAGAACATAATATCCTTACATAATTATAAAACAAAGTCCCCGCCGCGTCTGTCTGTCTGTCTGTCTGAACGCGATAAACTCAAAAACTACCGAACGGATTTTCAAATGGTTTTTACCAATGGATGTAGTGATTCATGTTGAAGGTTTTGGACTTGGTGTATTTATAATTTATTAAGGTTTTGTGTAAATTGTCATGTTCTACAGAATTGAAGATCTTAAAAAGTCCAACGAAAAAATCCGCGATAGGATGTCTACTTTCTAAGAATGACCCACAGTAAGCATTTTTATCTTTCAGAATTTTATAATAATTTCATTGTTATTCCGAAGCTATTTTGACCGGTTTTACTCGTATATTTATCCATATACAATAAAATATGATATTTAAATTGGGCATTTAATTTAGATTAAAATATGCCTTGACATCATGCCATTCAAATGAATACTTTAAAAGATATCGCAGATTCAAAATTACGCGTCACAAAATAATTATGGTTGACGACAACGCGGGCGCAGTGGTAGGAGACAATGACCATTTATCCATGTAGTACGTACCTGTGGGATATTTTCCAATATCCACGCGGGCGAAGCCGCGGGCACAAGCTAGTATATTATAATGAAATGAAATTGTTTATTCTGTAAATAGGATATTGGAATCACTTTTACACGTCAAATTAAAAAAAATATATTAAAATAAGCTAGATGAGGTCGGCGTTTCCTAACTGAAATGCTATAAATATATCCTAATCCTCACACTGAGAGGAGGCCTGTGTCCCAGCAGTGGGAACATTACCTATAGGCTGATTATGTATGTTATGTACTTATACCTAAAAATAATATTTTTATGTATATATCTTATAGAAACGATCCACAAAACAATTAAAAAAATAACCTACTGTAGACAATAAAACATTTATTTTGATCCGTGCGGATACCGCCTGCGCAGCCGATGGCTCGGCCAATGAGCCACCCGTGTTGTCATATTGAAATTGTGCTGAGTAAAACGCATTCAAATTGTCTGGATCTTTTCCAATTCTTAAAAAAGGACTGAGAAAATATTGTGCAACATTTGTGAGATAAGAATGTCTGAATGAGAAGGTTACCGGGCATCGTTCCAATTGTAACTGAAAAACCCAATTGATGTTTGGGTTTTTCCAAATAACCCAAACATCACCCAAATTAGATCAATCCTGTAACATACGGCAACAAGCCAATAATGGAACGCACCTAAAAGAAAAGATGTGTATTATCTATGGTGAGCGCGGCTAGTGAACGATAGTCACTTTTTAGGGTTCCGTACCCGAAGGGTGACAAACGGAACCCTATTCATAAGCCTCTGCTGTCCGTCTGTCTGTCAGCGAGCTCTATCTCATGAACCGTAATAGGTAGGCAGTTGAAAATTTCACACATTGAGCATTTCTATTGCCGCAAGAGCAACAAATAATAAAATTAAAAAATAAAGGGGGGTAGCCATACAACAAAATTAAATTTTGAAAAAAAAATAATCTGTCCCTGGCATGTGGGGTATCATTGTCTAGAGCTCATCAAGTAGAAAATAAATATAATTTTTATTTGTTTTTATCTTCAAAAATGATGAATTATGGGGCCGTAGAAGTTGTCTGTTTTAGACCATTTTTGTACGAGCTCTATCTCAACAACTAAACAAATTAGGAATTTGAAACTTGTGTGTATCATGTACCATATACTGTTTATAATCAACAAATACTAAAAACGTCGATTAATAACGTATTTTATATAATATGGGCGATTTACTGCAACTTAAAAATAATATTTTGTATTTCATGCTAATATTATGCGATTTAAATTCCACAGATAACTATTTACTAGTCGGAGTAATGACATGAAATTAGTAAGTACCTACTATCATGACAGCATATACTATTTCGATCATTTAAATTTCGATCATCCAAAAAGGTCTACAAAATAAGCTCTCTTCAAAAGATTTTAAAACCGGCCAGTATTTTTTGAGTTTAAGAACTTTATCGACTTTTTTCAAAGTATCCCTAGACGGTGTTGATGTGTGTACTCGTACCTCATGTTAAAACTACACTCCAATAGACAATAATATTCAGTAACATTGAAATGAATGGAGGTACATACAGGGTAGTATTCAGTTACCTTAAACCGTTGTGGATACAATTTCATATTGAGAAAACTTATTTGTGTAAAAATATTCAGCCACGGCGGCCAATTTCAATGGAGACTAGCCTTCGGCGTGGGAGATATTATAGTGCACAAGTGTATGCGCAGACACGAGTGCACTCTCTCTTCCCTCACTCTCATAGTCCGATGGCATGTGTAAAAATAATTTTTATTTTCGCTTGAGTTTAGATTTCGATATTTTTTTTTGTTGGTACATTGGCGTGTGCTAGCTGTCATTATGGCAAATATATTTTATTTAATGTTTCGTGTTGAGTAATGTAAAATATTTGCATACTATTGTATAGAATCAAGTTTTTTTTCGTAACTGAACAGACAGCTGCGCTGCTGGCGAGTTTGTTGCGCCACTTCTTCTTTCCAGCAAAAGCACTAGAAAGTGGTGAAGGGCGGGCGTTTTTGGGGGACTGTCTTATGTAATTTTGACGTTCGAAAAGTGCTGATTCTCAGCCTAGTTTGAATAAATGACTTTTGAATTTGAATTATGACTATCAAAAATAACGTAATACCTGTATTGACGGAATGTTGTAATTAAAATTTGGCGTACTACTTACATTCTATTTTGTACAATATAGTCTAATGTAGCAAGAGAAATCCTTTTATTTATAAGTAACTAGCTTACCCGGCCCGGCTTCGCACGGTTAGCACTAAGTACTTATCTACGGCGCACCTACCTTTCCTAATTACATATTTCTACCTAATTACCCACCCTACCTACCTACCCTAACTGCTACCTAACCTAACCTACCTACCCTACATATCTACCTGCTTACCTACCACATATACCTATTTCAATCAATCAATCTTCCTAGCCTTTTTCCCAACTATCTTGGGGTCGGCTTCCAGTCTTACCGGTTGCAGCTGAATACCAGTATTTTACATGGAGCGACTGCCTATCTGACCTCCACAACCCAGTTACTGTTACAACACATATACCTATTTATACCTACTAATACTATGTTAGTAGCAAATAAATAACTTTGAATTTAGTTAATGCATGTTACTAAAATAAATGAAATAAACTTCTACACCTATAATAATTTAACATTTTTTCATTAAAATTAGACAATTTCTTTACAAATCTTTATGTTTTTTTATAGCGCCTATGTTGTTACCTTTATACTTTCGTATTACAAAAATAGTGTTAAATCTTGTACGACATGGTATGGAACCCTTCGTGTGCGAGTCCGACTCGCACTTGACCGATTTATTATATTAATACTTACTTAACAAGTTATCATAATAAACGTGTTTCACTCTCAACTTGGTTTAAATCTTGATTAAATAACAAACATTACATGGCGCAGCCGACGGTAGAACGGTAGCAGTAAAAATAATAACAAGTGAGATAATAATTTACTTTGGCTAGGCTAGGAGGTTATGCCCACGCTACCCCAGCCGACTGACGAACAAGAGACAATGGCGGGTGTAGAATATAGAATGCCAGAGCCCATGCGGTTAGACTCACAGGGAGATCTGCTACCCAAATGGGTAAAATTTAAACTACAATTTCAAATATTGCTGACGGTGGCAATATTTTGCAATACATTATGTTTCTAGCAACATGAATTTGTTGCTGAAAAAATAAAGCGCAACTTTTGTCGTAAATACAATGTTTAGTGCTCTTTGAAATACCGTACCTAATCATTAAATTACCTTTGTAGTTCGTTAGAAATTGACTAGTGAATCGATTTCTATTTGTTAATAACAGAATCGAGACACTTACTCTCGTGGTATTAGTTTAATATAGAAAAACAGAGCCGTAAGTAGCCTGCAAGCCGACGTACGCACGGACGTAATAAAATCGCGGCGATTTTTTTTCGCGTATTGGATTTGCGACGCTCTGCTTAGCGCCGAGAGTTGAATATCCAACAGAGCGCATTCAGCTCGTTTTTCCAGATATTAGACCTAGCTAGATCGATTATTCGTCCCCGTAAACTCCCATCTATATTGCAACTTTAATCGAAATCGTTAAAGCCGTTTTCTAGAACGTGAATACAAATACATATACATAACATTCAATAGTTTAAGAGAGGTACTGCGTTATAACTCAGTATTTTAATTGGGGTGACAGAGATCTTGCGCTTATTTTGACAAACCGTCACTGCATAACACAAATCACACTTGGGAATATGGAGGTATCGATCGTGCTTCCCAGTAACTAGTTTTAATACAACTCCTACAAGTCAGAAGTTGACACTGAGGAAGACGAACTTTAGTTGTACAGTTACCCGATCCGCCTTTACATATATCGCACATATTGACAATGCTTAACGGGCTCGCGGAGACCAGAACAGGATTGGAATTGTTGATACTGTTCGAATGTTTGCGGTGTAATGAGAAGACCTGTACCCTAATTGCGTAATAATACACGAACAATCAGAATCTGAATCGTTTTGAAACAGATTGCTAATCCATTGCTTCATTAGTTCGAAAAAAAATCTGCTCAACAACGTAAATAACGCAATGAATATTGTTGAACTATCAGAATGAAACAGATTAGTCGTAATAATCGTTTACGAAAATGTGTTGCGTAATTAGAAAGCCGGTGATAGAATTTTATTTATTATGTGCCAATAGCTTTTTTTTTCTTTCAATCATATCCACTTCAGCGATCTTTAAAACAGCCGATCTAACTAACTAGATAGATAATGTTCCTTAAATACACATACAAACATAACCTCACAATTTCTTCCCTTGGGGCAGAAACTATAGAACGCCACCTGCTACGAACCTTACATACTCCTTTTGCTTCGTTTACGTTCATACATCAAGGACAATTCTCGTACTTCAAAAACGTTCACATTCAAGTCGCAATCTGTCAAACTTGTCAAAAATGTTAGTAAATTGATTGTATTTTTGACAGATTGCGAATGAGATGTGAGTGAGAACGCTGACAACTCTTTGAGGCGCGCGTGGAACACTACGCGCCGTCGACCCGGGCTTGGTCCTGATCGGACGGAGAGCTACCCATCACTCTCCGTCCGCAAGCCCGCGCCTACGGTGGCCGGAAATCGGCGATCGATTCCCGACGCCCGGGGCGTCTACTACCGCGGCGGCTAGGGGCTCGAGGGAGCGACCGTAGTCTCTGCCTCACGCGCCCCGCCTCCTCCTTCACGAGCATCACTGCTTCACAGAAGGAGGTGACTGCCTGCCATGCCCTCTCGCTCCGCACCATGGCCTGGACCAGGGCCGGACGTGAGAGGTCACTGCCGCCGATCCCCTGCACGAGGACACGGTGGTGCTCCGCCCAAGCCGGGCAGACCTCCACCGTATGCTCCACCGTGTCCTCCGGCAGTTACAGCCTGGAGTCTGTCCCGCTATTAGACTTAAACATATCTGGCGAAATGGTGTACCAGTGTACCCTTCGGGGAGTAATAGGCGTGATGTTATTTACCTATGTATGTGTATAATTTTTATTTTTGTAAAATACACAAAAAACTGGTACGCATCTATTTCTGATTTGAGGTTGCGTGTCTTAACACGCAAGCTCAAATCCGAAATAGATGATGAGGGATGGCAAGTGGTACGTAGATGACACTGTATGTACCAACTAAATATAAAGACATTATTTGTAACGGGAATTTGGGGAAAGTGGGACACGAGTCATATTTCATCTGCGATAGCGTCAGACCAATATTATTGATACATTGTGATTTTGACTTACCATCACATCTGACCAATTAGCCCTACAAAAGCATCAATAGATAATAATGTCAATTAACACATAAACTAGACCTTGAGTTCCATACAGTACAGAACGTAATGTTATATTATCGCGTGCTTGTTTGTATTGCGTGCGATAACAGTTCCGACTTGGTCATAAAATACAGGAGCCCTTGTTGGAAGGCTCAGAGTAGTGAGCAAATGGAATGATACTGTATCATTCCATTTGCTCACTACTCTCGCAGGCGAATGACACTGAAGAATTCGTGACAAAGCTACACAGTGGCCAAACGGGACTAAGCATATTATGTTGTAAATAAGTCACTACTTTTAGGGTGATAAATCACGCATAATTTTTTAATAGGCGTTTAGCTTGAATTGAAGAGCTTTCGCTGCTTCGTTAATCCCCGTGCACTATACGCATTGTAATACCCGAATCTAGTAAGGCGGTCTTCGGCACTCCATTCGCTACTACTCTAGGTTAGAAGGTAATGACGCATTTGAACGTAATAATTGCTGTACTGGTGTTAATTCTGCAATGTTTGTGAGCACAGGGCTGGCATTAAAATGTATGGTTACAAAGTGGAACATAATTTTGTGACTGTTGCTCAAATTATATTACAGTACCTGGGTCGACCGAGCATAGAGAATTAATTTAATAGTATAGGATAGTTCATACTAATTCCATGTATAGTACATACAAATTCCATGCTGCCATGTCATTATTCTAAGGTGGCTACCTTAGAATAATGACATGGCAGCATGGAATTTGTTCTAAACTTTGGGCGACCGACCTCTGCTCGGGTGAAAATACGGAGAAAACGAATTTTCCCTGATATGAGACCTACCTAGATCGATTTTTACTGTACTGTGATATGAAAAGGCTTGCTTGCTTCCTTTGCTTATTCCCAGTAAACCCAGAGGTCACAGGATTCAATTCCCTGTCATCATCATCATCAGCCTATTAATGTTCCCACTGCTGAGACACAGGCCTCCTCTCGGTAAGAGAGAGTGGGCCGCGGCCGTAATCTACCACGCGGGCCCAGTGCCTTCCTGTCCGTCAGCCTACCTGTACCTCAGTTTGGTCCTGATCCCGCCTATCCTGCGCATCCCACGTCGAGTGAAGCCGACCCCTTAATCCTCTTTAGCTTTTATACTAACTATAACCTTAACCCTTTACCTTTTTATTTTAATTGTATCAACGTTTAGCTCCGAGGAGCTAAGCGTCACGTTACACGGTTTCCTAACGATGTTTTCCTTCACCGATTCCCTGTGACTCGGTTTGATTCGTGGTAGCCCGGCTTGTTCTAAGTCCGCCTGGCTAGCTACCACAACCTTAAATACGTCTGTCGCCATAACAACAATGTTAACAGCATCGTTGTGTTTCGGCAGTTAGAGGTAAGAAAGCTAGTTCCTCTGTGGTTCAGGATTCCAGGTGAAGCTCGCTTCCACCTTCGGCCTGATCATCACTTACCATCAAGTGAGATGCAGGCCAAATGCTTCCCAGTAGAGGTAAAAAAATGCAAAATTGTGAGAAATCCAATAAGTTTGTATTGTTTGCAAGGCGTGGCGTCAATGGTCATTCTCTGGGGAGGGCCAAATGCCAGTTGACTGTTGACTTACGAATGAGCACACAGAATAAAAATTTAATGAGTTGACAAAAATTTACCGCTACGTAGAAATGTGATGACTATCAGAGTATTTATCAACCACAATGATTAAATACGAGGAACAGTGAATGAATCAATTGGAAAAACTAAAGATTCAATTGGTTTACCAATAAACCACGAACGAATACCAAAAAGCAACCAAGACTATTTGTCAAAACGCGGAAATTCAGACAAATCCGTACATCCTACTTAGCGATTTGCCTAATTCAACCAATGATTTTGCAAGCGACGCACTACGAATTAACGATCAATTGGCATCAAAGAGGAAATTGCTGCTTTGTAATATTCTGACAGTATCGTTCCTGGTAATGATTATCATTATACGAGTATTATATAGCGCTATGGTAATTTTATTTGCTGATCACCAAAGCTAGAGCCTGATGATTGTATTTTGAGAGGGAATATTAATTTATTTATTAATGATGACAATTTCTCAGTAGCAGCCCGTACTCCGGATTTTCGTCCAGCTGGTAGCACTAGGTTTGTTGGTGAAATGTGGGTGTAGTATAGATACACCTCTGCCTAAACTTTTGGCGATTACAGGCGTGAAGTTATGCTATGTTGTTAATATAAATTTATAAATGATTGCACCAATTAACGGTAAAAAGGGAACACTTGGATTTGTGATTATTTTAGTCGACGCCTCAGTCCAACTTATGTAAATCGAAATGAGGAGGACGAGCTGTTTATTTTGCCCAGAAAACGCAACATCCATTAAATGTAGGTATATTCTATGGTTGTTATGGAAAGAAGAGTAATACAGAAGCATAAGCATAATCAGCCTACAATGTTCCCACTGCTGGGAGTCTGGGACACAGGCCTCCTCTCGATGAGAGGTACAATACAGAAGAAGAGTTTATAACAGAACAAAAATGTTCAGTTAACTACCTGAACAACTCTTCTGGATTTAGATTCATATTATTCACTAGCTTTTGCAGCTGCGCCCCTGTGGACAAATATATCAGACAATAATATCAGCTATCTGCCAGTGAAAGTCTCGTCAAAATCGGTTCAGCCGTTTCGGAAAGGAGAAGGCGACTTCTGGGCCCAGCAGTTAACTAGTTGAAATGTGTATTAAAAAAACCGTTATATTTTTATAAAGCAAATCACAAAATACAGTACCAGGTTTCTATCTAGGAAGCGAGAAAAGTTAAATTAATTCTCAGAATATGTATGATCGTTTCGTGGAATCGATTCATAGTGAATCGAACTCCTTTAATTTTTCTATGACAGTTAATAACATATTAATATTTATGTTCTGTGCTGACAGATGACAGGTAGAAAAACTCGGTACACGGGTACTCGTTCGTTTTCTTTCGTTCTGAGTGCTCACGTATTTTCCATTTTTTATTGTATAACCCCACGACCTCGGCTTTAAATATTATAAAGGACTATTCGACGGATCTTGCTACTTTTAATTATCTGGCTCTCTATTTTGGACAACTGATTACGCCTATCGATCGGATATTGACGACATGGATCGCTGTGTGAATTGTACTATTGCGACTGGTCGCAGTAATTCTATTGGCAGAAGAGTCTTGGACGATGAGGCGATTTTATCAGTTATTCGTCAGTGGCGTGCATCTCAACCTGTAAGTACCTATTCAAATCGAGCTTTTAGCCTATCAAGCGAATAAAACCAGACTATGTATCTACTGTTTACAGTCTCCGGCGTCATGTCTGTCGGTTGTCTTTCTGTAGGATAGCATATTTTAAAACAAAACTTACTTAATAGCTAAGTAGTTGATTAATTAGCCATACGAATCTATTGAATGTGCCATTTGACCGTTTCACTCATAAACTCGTAGTGATTTGGTTGAACATGCATTAACACATAACTATACTTCATATAACTTGATTCCTGGATAGCCAAATTTCACCAAATTTTCAGTGAGGCCTTGTTATTATATCCTCTTACAAATAAAGCTAGTTTGATTGAGTTAACACCTGGGCCCAGAAATCTATGGAGTCGTTCCCTTCTCCTTTGCCAAAACAAACAGACAGAAAAACTTTTTTTTTTTTAAAGTACCTTGTATACTTTCATGTGCATTTAGTAAAATGCTGTTATTTTGGCATTACGAACAGACACTTCAATTTTATTTATATAGATTTTTAGTTTATGGTTAGGGGTATCTTCCTTCTATTTCATATCCGCATATAGATAAGACAGGAATAACTGCGACACCACAATCATTCATAAAAGCCCCAAAGGTCCGTTCTCTCCAATTTTACAGCACATTAAACAGTAATAAAGGCTGAAGATAAATGGAACAGATGTGGACACAGCAAGGTAGGATCACTGCTGTCCCGAAAAAACCTTTCTACTACATACAAAACCTTTTAGTCGCATCTGAACGGAGTTCGTAAAAGCACGAAGGGTTTTAAAGAAAATATTTTGAGGCTGTTAATGTAAGAATTACGAAGAAAGCATGAATATTTGAACTAATAGATATTGAGCTAATGCTATTTTAAATGACAAAATATTAGCTGCGCAGTGCGCGGGTCGGGCTAAGTGTCATTGGATGTTTCTATCTGGTATTTCTCAGTAGCAGCCGGAATGGATTTATTTTATTTTTTATTTGTACCCGGTGCTGGCAATAGGCTCGGCCTCTGTAATATGGGACTTAAACTTAACATTACTGGTGAAATGTAGGTGTACTATAATAGATGCACCTCTGCCTAACCCTTCTTGAAATACAGGCGTTGTCGTTACGTAAAATCTTAGCTGTCTAAAACATTTACCGTTTTATAGTTGTACAAAACGTCTACTCTGATCCACCAAACCTTTCAGTCAGTTTTTGAATTTCAAACTTTATTTTGAGTTCTAAATGCAAAGTTGACACCATAAAGTCAGGTTTAGAAATTAGTTATTGTTTTTAGAACTAAAACACCGTCAAAAAGTTTGAAAAAGGGCTCGATGGTTTAAACGTGGTTCTAAAAACATCTTATTTCGTAATAGTGCCGACAGTCTATTCAAATCCTTGCTTCCAATTGATCTTATTTTCTTATACATTGTGGAGACTACAACACAACAAAAAAATTAAATACTGGCTCTACTAATGCTGAGTATTTTGGAACTGTCAAATAAATCCTAGATTCGAAACAAAAAGAGAGTTCAAACAAATTAAATGTAATGAATACCGGATCCACCCTAAGCCTATAAATTCCGTTTATTCAACTAGGCCTTGGGTGAATTCTCGGGCATATATTTCAGAATATCCACCTTAGGGTGGATAAACGGAATAGCCCGAGCCGACTATGGATTTTGCCGAGCTATATTGACTAAACGATTGAATGTATTCAATAGAATTTTCGTATACAGAATGGGAACGTCATTATGGACACACCGTTTAATTTTTTGTTGTATTGTCATCGTCTCCACCTTGTATATCAACTTTAGTATCTGGTCGACCGAGCTCTACTCGGGTGAAAATAGATAAATATATCGTCCAGGTGTACCAACGTATATCACATTGAAAAAAGAGAAAACAAATTTTCCAGATATGAGACCTAGATAGATCGATTTTTCACCCCCGTATCTACCCCTATATTGCAACTTACATCAAAGTCGTTGGAGGCGTTTTCGAGAAAGTGATTACAAATATATACAAATATTGCTCATTTATATGATACTGTGTATGTAAATTAAGTTTATTGTAGAGTGACTAGTACCAACTATTGATAAAATTATAAAAGTGTTGGTATTAAAGTACACACATCAAAAGTGTCTAGTGTTAGCCTAATAATATTTAGTTGATTTATTTTTCATGCCAGTTTCACTTACAATCATATTTTACTATCTGTATTCAACTGCCATGCCGTGACAGTTGTCATTATACTATGACAACTGTCTATTTTAATTTTGAAGGAACATACTTGATATTTCGCAGTCGAACTGAATGGATTAAATCCGAATATTTCTACGCAATCTGTGTTTTATTCAAGATATCCATGCACTGTGCCTTCATCTCAGAAGAGGGATAGGACAGGCTAGTTAAAGATTTCTAGCAAAAACGCTCACAATTTAAAGTTTTCGATACATGTGTACAAAAAATTACGCAACAAGATGGAAGATGGAAATGCGACTCCAAAGGAGACAACAAACCGTCAAAGTTCGTTTTCAAATAAAAGAAAACGATACGATCGTAAAGAAAAAAGGAAACGGCGCAAGCGTAGATCAGCGAGTAATGATACAGACACGAATCTTTCGTGTATGAGAAGGAGCCGTTCTCGGGAGCGTCGCGAGCATCGTCATCAGCAGCATAGGAGTGGCAGTAGCCGAAGCAGTGATCGTGATCATCATAGGCATCATCGAAGAAGCAGCAGCAGCCGAAGTAATCACCGTGAGCATCATGGGCGGCGCCGTAAGAGTGGAAGCAGCCGCAGCAGCCAAAGCAATCACCGTGGGCGACATGGGCGGTGCAGTAGGAGTGGAAGCAGTCGCAGCAATCGCAGGCAGGACAGCAGGACTGCAGGTGTACGTGACAGCAGGAATGCAGGTGGACGTGGCAGTGGCAGTTGTTCCAGGTCATCGCGCCCTCGCAAGCGCTCATGTTCCCCGGTAAGACGTTCCAATACTGACAATGTGACACATTTATTGTTGACTAAATTAGTGAATACCTTAGTAAATACTCGTCCTGAAGGCAATAAATTTCCAATGTTAGGAAACGTCATACCTGATTTTGATCCGATGGTAAAGGGGCAAACTATTCAAATGTGGCTTAGTAAAGTTGATGAATGTGCGAAGCTATACAAATGGGGTGATGATCAGGTCATACATTATGCTTTACCAAAATTAGTTGGTGTTGCGAAAACGTGGTATCAAGCGTTACCCACTATGTCGTTTTCGTGGCCTGAATGGAAGCATAAATTGTTAGAATCCTTCCCTAGTAGTGATGATTATGCCGAGCTGCTTACAGAAATGTTATCTAAACGCGTAAAATATAATGACTCACTAGAATTATATTATTTCGAAAAAATTAATATGTTGAACCGGTGCGATATAAAGGGTAAACGAGCAGTCGATTGTTTACTGTACGGAATCGAAGATCGTTCGTTAAGATTAGGCGCGAAAGCATTAAAGTGTCAGGAAACGGAACAAGTACTAGAATATTTTCAGTCAATTAAGCAGCAACCACGTGAAACAGATAGGTCGCGTCCTTATGTAGATAAGCGATCTAGCAATGACATAAAGGCTAAAAGTGGCAGTAGTTCTATCGTTTGTTATAACTGCAACGAACCGGGACATTTTAGTTTTAAATGTACTAAAAAAATTCTGAAATGCAATATTTGTAATAAACTAGGACATAGTACGATAAATTGTCTGAAACTACCCTCCAATAATATTAGTAATAGTGACAAGGAGGATCTAGGTCAAAAGGATATTTTACGCATATACGCCGAGAGCACCGCTAGGCACGAAAGTAAATACATCATGCAGTTGATGTTTAACGGACAATCGGTTCTAGGCTACGTAGATCTAGGCAGTCAATGCACTTTAATGCGTTGTAGTGATGCTAAGGAACTAGGAATTACTTGGACGAATAATTCTGATCTTCCTACAATGAGAGGCATTGGCAGCAACATTGTATCGCCTCTTGGGATCGCTACTGTTACTATACAGATACAAAATGTTAAAGAAAATGTAGATGTGTTTGTTGTAGAGGACAACATCATTAAATACCCTGTACTTGTCGGACACAATTTTACTGAAAAACCTGATATAATCATAACAAAAACTTACGATTCTTTGATATTTACACGGGAAGTTAAAAATAAATTGTATCTTATGTTAGCCTCGGACACGTCAATACGGGCTAAGGAAATGTGCATAGTTTTAGTTTATTGTGGCGTCAATTATTCAGGAACTGTGTACGTACGTGGATCTCTTCGCGGAAAATATGATCATGAATTTTACCTCCTTTCAGGAGAATATGAAATAAATAAAGGCAGTGGTTGTTTGTTGATCCAGAATATATCAGACAAATCAGTTATGCTTAAAAAGGATTCTTTAATAACTCGTGCCTTTAAAACTGACAGTTGTTTTGATGTAAATGTCTTAAATGTGACTACTATCAATAATAAATAAATCTAAGCAATTAATAAAAATTGGTAAAAGTTCAGAATTTAATTATGACCAGAATTTAACCAGTAACCAAATAGAAGAATTAAAGGATTTACTAAATAAATATAAGGAATGTTTCTCTAACAATTTAAAGGATTTGGGATTCACCAACATAGTACAAATGGAGATTGAATTAACCGATTCTAAACCAGTCGTATATCGCCCATACAGGCTTTCATACCCTGAGCGCGAGCTGGTGGTGGTTGTTGAACGCCCTATTTTGGCCTTGTACGATGCGAAATTGGAAACTGAATTACACACTGATGCATCAAAGTTAAGTATTGCTGGCATTTTATTGCAGAGACATAGTGACGAAATGCTTAGGCCCGTAGCGTATTACAGTCGGAAAACAACTAAAGATGAACAAAGTTTACTTTCATTTGAATTAGAAACTTTAGCTGTTATAGACTCACTGAAACGTTTCCGTGTTTATTTGTTGAGTTTAAAATTTAAGATCATAACCGACTGTAATGCGCCGCGTACTACTCTTACAAAGCGAGATCTTATACCGAGAATATCTCGGTGGTGGGTACAGTTCCAGGAGTACGATTGCGAAATTGAATATAGGTGCGGAGCTCGCATGGTGCACGTAGATGCCCTCAGTCGTGCTCCTGTAACTGAGCCCATGACGGGTGATGATGAGACAGCCGTACTCGATGTTTTAAATATTGACGTTAAGGACTCGATTTCCACGGTACAAAGTAACGACGAAGATATCGGGGGAATCAGAGATATTTTACGTGACAAAAATACGAATTACGTAGCATATGTGTATAAAAATTATAAATTAAAAGGTGACCATGTGTACAGGATCGTTGGTGTCAAAATTTAATGGGTAGTTTCTAGAGCCGTTAGGTGGCAGGTTTTAAGAATGAACTACGACAATGTAGGTCATTTTAGCTATGAGAAAACTTTAAGTCGACTACGTGAAACATTATGGTTCTCTAAAATGCGACGTTTTGCCAAAAAGTACGTATCGGCATGTCTTGAATGTGCGCACCATAGGGCTCCAGGTGGCCGTAAGGAAGGTATGCTTCACCCAATACCAAAACCAGATATTCCTTTTTATACGCTTCACGCCGATCATTTAGGCCCGTTCGTTCGCTCTAGGAGAGGTAACACTTATATTCTTGCGATTATTGATTCTTTTACAAAATTTATAAGCATAAGTGCTGTACGGGATACAAAAACTACCACAGCCATAAGAATTTTTAGAGATCAATTTAGTACTTTTGGTACTCCAACACGTCTTATCACTGATCGGGGTACTTGTTTTACAAGCTCGAAATTTAAATCGTTCATGGAGAGTACAAATGTTAAACATACTTTAATGCAGTGGCCACTCCAAGGGCGAACGGACAAATAGAACGTTACAATAGAACCATATTGGATGCTTTGAGCACGAAATGCCACGGTAAAAGTGATAACACTTGTGATGAATACGTCGGTGACATCCAGCTAGGTATGAACACCACAATGAATAAAGCTACGGGGAAAAGCCCATCAGAATTGCTATTCGGTTTTAAAGTTTTAAATCCATCAGAAAATATAATAAATGAGGTATTAAATGAAGTTATATGTCGTGTTAGTGATAATGATTTAGTTAAAATGAGGACAGAAGCTAAGTCTAAAGTAGATGAACAACAGCATCATTCAAAGAAGGCATTTGATAAACATAGAAAACGAGTGACGATTAAAATTTATTAGTTGGAACCTGGATCAAAGTTTAGTATGATATTGTGATTTAAGTATTATGAAAAGGATTTGAAATTTTAATAGATAAAAACAATTAGCTAATACAGTAACATGTTTTAGAGAATTATTTTAGATTTATTGTGAATGAAAGTAGCTATTTTGGCTAACAAAGGACGATTGATTTACTAAAATGAACTACATGGACTTGACAGAAGACTTGATGATGCTATGCATAGGCTATGAGCAATCAGTGCTGATGATGATTGAAATTATTGATATCGAAGAAATGGCGATATTGCATAGATGATTGTAGATTATAGCAGACTATGCATAGCATGTCGTAAAATTAGGCATAGGCTATGAGCGTCCAGTGCAGAATGCGAATGGTGATGCTAATCATCGCACAGATGGACGTAGATCATAGCAGACTATGCAACTAGATGATGTAGAGCATGGGTTGTGAGCGGTCAGTGCAGATAGCGAATGGTGTCAATTGACATCGCACAGATGACCGTAGATCACAACAGACTGTGCAAATTGACGATGATTATGACCTGAAATCAGACTGTGTAAACTGACAATGATTACGACCTGAAACGAAACAAAATTAAGCTAAGTTTACAGCAAGTATATAATATTACTATTGTTGTTTTAAGTTATTGATTAAGTCTCTGATAGTATTGTTTTATTTAACTCGAGTTAATAATGTATTTTTTTTTTCTTATGTTATTGTTTTTTTTTTGTTTATCAAGTGAGAGGACTCACTTATTTAAGGATGGCCGAGTTGTTAGCCTAATAATATTTAGTTGATTTATTTTTCATGCCAGTTTCACTTACAATCATATTTTACTATCTGTATTCAACTGCCATGCCGTGACAGTTGTCATTATACTATGACAACTGTCTATTTTAATTTTGAAGAAACATACTTGATATTTCGCAGTCGAACTGAATGGATTAAATCCGAATATTTCTACGCAATCTGTGTTTTATTCAAGATATCCATGCACTGTGCCTTCACTAGGGATCAACATATATTTTTGCAATAACTTTTCTCCTGATTGATATTAATTAAAATTTTCTTTAAGGATTCATCAAATAAAGTGTTTTCGTTTGTCACAGTAACGATAAACCAAGTCACCTTTGCATTAATAAAGAAATTTGCCATTTTCCTAATAAAGGGATTTTTGACATTTGAACCACTAACATTAAAGTTCGAAAAAAAGACTGAAATAACAGTTTTCTTTAAAATTTTATTGGGTAACTTAAACAATTAATAATCCGTGTTTCTACCGCGAACACTAACAACACAAGAACATCGGTTTGGCATACTCAAAATGAGTTCATCCAAATCACGCTGTGGAATGGCCGCCCATGTTCGTTGCAACAACAAAAAAAGGTCTTCTTGCGACTGGATACCCTCCATATTCGGCAGAGCTCTTCTCTGTAGCATATCCCATGCATGCTCAATCGGGTTCAAGTCTGGCGACTGAGCAGGCCAGGGCAGGATATTGATGTTAGCTGCGGCGAGAGTCTGTCTTACAACTCTTGCGGTGTGCGGTCGTGCATTATCATGCAGGGACCGATTTGCACTTGTAGAGGAACGATGACGTCTGATACAATCGTCTCAGCATAAATTTGAGCGTTGAGGTTGCCTCTAATCCAAATCAACTCAGTTCTTCCGCCGATCCAAATACCCGCCCATACCATGATGGTTCCACCACTATAAGGATGGACTTCCTGGCAGGATTTTAATCGCTGTTGGCGTCCAGGGGTTCTCCAGTGTCGTATACGTCTTGTATCCGGTCTCATACCAAAACGAGACTCATCAGAAAAGCACACGAAACGCCATTGTTCTTCTGCCCAATTTCTGTGTTCAAGAGCCCATTGATATCGAATCCTACGATTGTGCATTGCTATAGGTGGTACCCGTAGCGGTCTTCGGGAATGAAGGTTCACTTCATGCAAGCGGTTTCTGACTGTTTGGTCGCTAATTAAGTTCCCTGAAGAGTGATGAAGCCTCACGGCTAACATCATGGCGGTTATTGTTGGAGCTCTTCGAGCTAAGATTTGAATGTATCGGTCTTGTCTCCGTGTGGTGCAGCGATACCGTCCTCCATGGCGCTCAGCCACGGTACCAGTGCTTCGGTAACGTGTCCAAAGTCGACTGATAACACTCTGACTTGTATTCAGAGCTAAAGCCACAGTACGTTGCCGGGAACCAGCTTCTATCATTCCCACGGCTCTGAGCATTTCTTCCCTGCTTAAATGACGTCGCTGCTCCATAATAACGTTGGTTTTAATCAGTAGTAGGGAAACAGTAGCACTAATAATGTCTTCAATGCGTTGTATGTTTTTATAGGGAAAATATTGACAGCTGATTTTCATCTTTTACTCGAATTTGATTCACAGTTCCTGATTCAAATTATGAAATGCACCAAAAAGGATCCATATAAATTTATAAAATCATAAATTTATTACAAAGCCACATCTCAATCTCAAGAAATCCGCATAAAAATGCTTGATCCCTAGACACTTTTGATGTGTGTAGTTTCTCTAAATACACATAATTTGTTAAAATTTATGGAAACTAAATTGCGAATGCAAAATAGGTGGTTTATTTTTTTATGGACAAAAGAAAAACCATTCGTTTAAAGTTTGACAGGGCGAGTCAGGGCGACGCGACACCGTCTATTGTTATACCGTGAAGTTTTCTTAGAAATGGTATTGTTCGTGTCGCGTCGCGCCGTCACGTCGTCGCGCTGGTCTGTACGAGCCTTCAGCATGTAAATACGACTACGACTTACGAGAGAGCAGTGGTAGCCAAGTGGTAACGGCCGCGACTTAAGAGTTGTAGGTCGTAGGTTCGAACCCAGACAGACGCTTTACTTTGTGTAAATTATTTCATCACCACTGCTCTCAAAACGGTGAAGGAAAACATCGTGACGAAACCGGCATGTCCTAGTACCAAACATTCGAAGAGTTGTGACATCCGCCAACCCGCACTGGTCCCTCGTGGTGGATCACGGCCCACTCTCACTCTCGGTGAGAGCACCGAGAGGAGGCCTGTGTCTCAGCAGTGGGAACATTATAGACCGACTATGCTATAAACATGTAAAGGTAGTTAAAGGTAAATCTTCATTCAGTAGATAAGCAGATAGGTACTATAGCACACATGCTAAGTGCTTAACTGCTTATATTATGCATCCATTTACCCATCGACTCATAACCTAGTTTCATGAGTATTTACTTGCTAATTGTGTCTTTCTGAGACTACTGCATGAGTCAATATTTATCTAACACCATTTCTACATTATCTTAAGTTTATTGATGTTTAACAGTATTCATTTCACCTCGGTTACAATTCCGGTATTCATGACCACATAAGCTCGTAAGTAAGGAAGTTTAACCACCACTGTGGTCTAGTGGTTTAACCACCCGTCTTCTGAGACGGGTGGGAATCGAACCCGGGATCTCTGAGTCTGCCCAGAGGTCCCGGGTTCGATTCCCAGTGGCAGCAAAATTTTCTGCTCGGTTTTGGTTGGTGGTAGGGCTTGTTGTAAGTCCGCCTGGCTAGCTACCACCTTCTTATCTAAGGTGCAGCATTGTTGTGTTTCGGCAATTAGAGATAAGATAGCCATGCAGTTCCTGTGTGGTTAAGGATTCCGGGTGAAGCTCGGTTTCACCTTTGGCTTGATCCTCAATTACCATCAGGTGAGTTGCAGGCCAAGAGCTTCCCCGGTGCGGGCAAAAAAAAAAAGGAAGCAAGTACAATGTGTGTGGTGGCCATATAGTAAAGGAAGCAAGTACAATGTGTGTGGTGGCCATATAGTAAAGGAAGTAAGTACAATTTGTGTGGTGGCCATAGACCATACAACCTCTAACTCCAATTTCATCATTGGGATTCCATCAATAGGGATGTTGACAGGGAAAAAAAAAACAAAAACTATTTAGTCCATCAGTCAGATAATAAAAAAAAAATTAGACACGTATTTTTTGCTTTATCATATTAATAAAAAAGGCAGTGTATAGAGTGCCACCAGTGGCACTCTATCCCTATCGGATGAAGTGCCATTACAGGCACCCTAGTAACACCGCCTCGGCCCGGCCAAAGTGCCGCAAGCATTGGATTGTCATTGTCACTGTCACTAAGTCACGTCACTTGGTATTTTGTTTGATTATCGAGGTTAAATCGCTGTAAAACATCACATTCCCAAAACATTACATTCTCTTGTGCCTAAACGGACCTTGGCACTTCGCCGGCCGCTGCCGCGGCACCGCTCGCTACGCTCGCTCGGCTCGTGCGTTGTGTGGTCACAGTTCTAACCTAACCTAACCTAAATAACAAGTGACAGTGACAATGCAACGCTCACGGCACCCTAGCCGGGCCGAGGCAGTGACACTAGAGTGCCACAAGAAACTCGTGGCACTCTATACACTTCGAATAAAAAATGGTTAAGGTAAAACGCATTCAAGTAGCGAAGTCGCTACGTCACAAGTCGATATAAAATCTACCGGCCAGTGACGTCATACCACATTTTAACGTACTGCCTACTCAATGTATTGCCGTAATCTTTTAATTACGTAAAAAAAGTTTTTAATAATCTACCCATAAAGCCAAAAATAGTAGATTGTTATACAAGGAGCTAAAATGACCCATTATAACGAGGTAGTTTTACTCCCGAGCTTTAGCGAGGGAGTAAACAGAAACCGAGGTATAATGGGTTTTTAGCGCCGTGTGTTACACTCTACTTTTCACTACGATTGCTAGAAAATAAAATAGTAAATAAAATAATAATTATTTATTAAAAATTATTTATTTTCCTTTCTCTTCCATCTGCAAATTAGGGTCTCCATTCTCACTAGATGATGACATTTTCACTGTTGTAAATTATATTAAGGTCACCAATGCAATTTATAATAATTGGAGAAAAATCATAAATATACCTATCTATCTTACCTATCTTACCTATCCTACCTATCTTACCTATCTTACCTATCTTACCTATCTCACCTATCTCACCTATCTCACCTATCTCACCTATCTCACCTACGAGTATCTCACCTATCTCACCTATCTCACCTATCTCACCTATCTCACCTATCTCACCTATCTCACCTATCTCACCTATCTCACCTATCTCACCTATCTCACCTATCTCACCTATCTCACCTATCTCACCTATCTCACCTATCTCACCTATCTCACCTATCTCACCTATCTCACCTATCTCACCTATCTCACCTATCTCACCTATCTCACCTATCTCACCTATCTCACCTATCTCACCTATCTCACCTATCTCACCTATCTCACCTATCTCACCTATCTCACCTATCTCACCTATCTCACCTATCTCACCTATCTCACCTATCTCACCTATCTCACCTATCTCACCTATCTCACCTATCTCACCTATCTCACCTATCTCACCTATCTCACCTATCTCACCTATCTCACCTATCTCACCTATCTCACCTATCTCACCTATCTCACCTATCTCACCTATCTCACCTATCTCACCTATCTCACCTATCTCACCTATCTCACCTATCTCACCTATCTCATCTATCTCACCTATCTCACCTATCTCACCTATCTCACCTATCTCACCTATCTCACCTATCTCACCTATCTCACCTATCTCACCTATCTCACCTATCTCACCTATCTCACCTATCTCACCTATCTCACCTATCTCACCTATCTCACCTATCTCACCTATCTCACCTATCTCACCTATCTCACCTATCTCACCTATCTCACCTATCTCACCTATCTCACCTATCTCACCTATCTCACCTATCTCACCTATCTCACCTATCTCACCTATCTCACCTATCTCACCTATCTCACCTATCTCACCTATCTCACCTATCTCACCTATCTCACCTATCTCACCTATCTCACCTATCTCACCTATCTCACCTATCTCACCTATCTCACCTATCTCACCTATCTCACCTATCTCACCTATCTCACCTATCTCACCTATCTTACCTATCTCACCTATCTTACCTATCTCACCTATCTCACCTATCCTACATATCCTACCTATCCTACCTATCCTACCAATCCTACCTAAGAACAAAGACTTTTTCGTCTTTGGGTGGTAGGCTCGTTGGAAACAGACAAAAATTAAAAAAAAATTACTTTAGCCCCTAGAGGATGAAATGCTATTTTATCTTCGCTCTGGTACGCTACAATGACGGATTTTTTGAGCAAGAGAAGTGAAAAAAAAATTGTCAACATCCCTGTTGTAACACTATAGGTACTAGTTGAATCTAGTAGTTACCTAGCTTTATTACTTTATTTCTTATTAAAATTCAGACTAAAAACTTAAAATTTTATTCTTATTTTCAATGGACTAAAGGTGGAGGCGACTCCTATAGAAGAACAATTGGCGTGAAGTTTTCATAGAAATTGTTCCACGGCGCGACACGACTCTGGTGGAACAATTACAAGCGCGTCGTGCCGCGCCGTCGCGTCTTCCCTGTCTGCTGCGAATACGTCTAGCAGGTACTTAACGTCTTTTTTAGCCTGTATTAATTAAAGGGGAAGACACTTAAACTTTAATACAACTTTATGTAAGTACAAAGATAATTAATTCATACATCCAGTGAGAGAGCCCCGTCCGTTTGATTATGTATTGCGGGCATCAGACATGCTCAGAGGGCCTAGCAAGAACGCGTGACGTAAACGTAACGTAAATTGGAACAGGTTTAAAATACAAAATCGTATAGCATTTTTTTTTTATTGCGATAAGCCTAATTAGGGTTTTCATTCAGTTGGCGGCATTTTGACCAGAGATCTTCAATTTTGACAGTTAATATAAAATATAATTGACGTTCATCATTCGTTTCATTCATCATTCACTCACGATTAAAGAAAATATAGGCGTTTTAACACGTTTGACGGGTGCCCGGATCTGACGTCTCAGTGCTGCCACCTAGTGAACGTCATTTCAGAAATTCTTCATAAGTATCACCCATAGATATGAATAAAATACTCATTAGTATCACCCATAGATATGAATAAAACTCTCATTAGTATCACCCATAGATATGAATAAAACACTCATTAGTATCACCCATAGATATGAATAAAACACTCATTAGTATCACCCATAGATATGAATAAAACACTCATTAGTATCACCCATAGATATGAATAAAACACTCATTAGTATCACCCATGGATATGAATAAAACACTCATTAGTATCACCCATGGATATGAATACATTCATAAAACTAAGTAAACATGTGCAAAATTAGGTCTTTTCAATTCTGTCTGCGAGATATACCTATCAGGGCAAAACAATATCAACACATCAATCTTTGCATTTCAATGATGTTGCGCCTTATAAGTCTGACAATGAACATGGTCTTGATTGACTGTAAAAATACAAGTAATGCCATAACCGGGCAACTCTTACATGTGTTTTGCATACATAATAATTTGGTACCTAGTTCAAACAAGGATTTAGATGCAAATATCTCACTTCTAACCTCAGAAAATATTGAGAGATGATCCGTTGAACATTAAACAGGTGTAAATATTACTTAACTGTGTACTCTGTTTACTTTAACCGTTGTTTAACTAAATGCGGATTTAACGGACGTTTTGCAGAAACCAGTCTTGGGATATGAGGGAATCATAATTTTGCATCATAGACCATCAGAATGTAGGTCGGGTATCCTGTTATTCTCCGAAGTAGGTATTTAGGACAAACAAATACTCAATCATATTAGTGAATTCGTAAACATCCCCGTTGTTGCACGGTTGGAAGCTGCGGCCAAATCTAATACTATAATATAATATTTTATAGAGGTATTTCACTAATAAGGTGTTGGGAAGCTACAGTATTGCCGAGTAAAGTAAAGTAAAAAGTGTTATCAGATAATTATGTATTTTATGTTTTATCTAGAAATTTCTCGCAGTCGCCTTTTCTATGGAAACATTGCGCGCACGCTGGCCACAAGTTTGGGATGTTGGGAAGTTCCTGCGTCTTGTTTTACGCTTACACAATAGTAAGTTCGGTCATTTTAACGGCACTTGTAACTTGGTTCAACTTCTAGTTAGCACCCTAATTGCGTAACACACGATCAATCACAATCTGTTTCATTTTGACAGTTCAACAATATACCTGCATAGCGTTAGCGTTTTACGTTGTTGAGCAGACAAATTTTTCGAACATATAGATATACATAGAGCAATGGATTAGCGATATTCTTCAAAATATTTGAATTTGTGTATAATTTATGATTTTGTTCAATATGATTGATCGTTTAGGGTCCGCCGAAGTCAAAGTTCGTGCATTTATAGATCATCTCCGCCTAAAAGAAAGGGTGCATACATGAAATTGAGGTTAGAGGATCTATCTTACAAAATAGGTATGTGTCTCACTCCTCACATCGATCGCTTCTTCCATAGAGACATAACCAATTCAAATTGTATTTAAAATGCTAATTACTTGTTTAGGTACGTCTTTTGAACGTTTCCTTGTAACTGGCAGTGGTGCCACAATAGAAGACAATTTTGGTAATAACACGCCTATTTAGGAAGATAATGTGCACATTATTGTAATTTCACACGAGTCTTACAAAGTTGATACTGTTGTCTACAATTTATTCCAAAAATGGATATGACACACATGATAAAACAGTGACGAAGTTTTCAGAATTGTTTTGCGAATAATTCTTGAAAACTGTTATCTACCTGTATTTGTCGGAGTAAAGATAAGAGATATTTTTAAATTATTCACTCGTGTTTCCTTATCTATACAGGATGTATCAGAAACGTGTGGTGAAAAAGTTTGTGGTACCTACAGACCATCAAACTGAACAATTTTGTCCATGGGACCAACATCGTATTCGCGATTACGATGTTGGACTCTTCGGTAAGCCGACGTTCGCACGGACGCCGGACTAAACGAATAAAATCACCGCGATTTTATTACGTCCGTGCGAACGTCGGCTGAGCTAGAGTTTAATATCCAACAGTGTATTTTCTTGACGCCCTGAAATACGCGTTGAAAGCGACCTGTTGGATATTCAACTCTCGGCACTAAGCAGAGCGTCGAAAATCCAATACTCGAAAAAAAAATCGCCGCGATTTTATTACGTCCGTTTTGAACATCGGCTTACAGTCGCCAATCATAATTATTTTGATCAAGATACAACCCTACACTGACCTGCAAATTTCAAAAAACGTAACGATATTTTAATATTGCTGTCTACAACTGCGGAGTGCGGATCGACCTTAATTTCTCCGTAGGTACTTATTTTCGAATGTACGGACAATTTAAGTTCGTACTTTGATTACTTAGTACTTTGATACGGACAATTAATTTTGCATGACTACATAACTGACTGATTACATCACACATGTTCAGTTTCGCTTCAGTTGCTTCCATAATTATAGTCTGGTTAGCATTATCATCTACGTGTATAATATTGATGAATGAATCGTTCGATATAGAAGTATCTATGAAGTGATATCAATCCAGAATGTAACGTATAATACAAGTGATATAGCACTACTATGACAATCATAACTGCTGGCAAATCTGCGAGTGCAATGTAAATATTATGAAACGGATAAAGATTTTTTTCCAGCTGATTAGTTTTTATATCAAATACAGGAAATGGATTTAAGCGTGAAGGTTATCATTTTGTCATCGATGAGAATTTTATCGTATAAACGGATGGATTGTGTGAGGAATGATACGAAGGAGAAGGGCGTCATTGCCAGGGCACAATGGGTTGACAGGGCAGAATGGAAGAAGAAAACGTGATGAGCTTACCCCGACTAACATGGGACAACAGCAGGAAGATGATGATGAAACGTCAAGTTAAATATTTCCTTTCAAACAGTCCAACCCTTCCCTCGGTTGTGAGTACTAAGCCATTATATCAGGGAAATGGGCAACAGCATCTTCCTGCAGGCTCAACATGACACACGCGACAATAACTCACTCTCGCGTGAGTAAATTATTGTTGTCACTTTTCTCGTTTTTTGACAGCACTGCCATACAAAAGACTCGACTCGTTCTTGATGTTTTCTCGACAAACGCTAACATGGCACCTTAGTGTGATAATCTGCGGTTTTTCTGTCAGTCGTATTTAGGTTCTCGTCTTCGATTTTGACTACGAGAAGAGTAGACAAAATTATAATACACTAGCTTTTACCCGCGGCTTCGCCCGCGTGGATGTCGCAAAATATCCTACAGGAACGTACTACCGGGATTAGATACCTAATAGCCGAGGAAATGGTCATTGACTCCTACCGCTGCGCCCGCGTTGCCATCAACAATAATTAGGTTATGCGTAATTTTGAATCTGTGTTATCTTTTAAACTATTCATTGTTTTTTTTTATTTATTTTTTTATTTGGAAATCGTCAAACAACTTCTCCTGCTCTGGGAGAGCGGGAGGAGCGGAAGGGCGTGTCAGACTCTTACTGACTAAATCCCACCCGTGTTCCTTCAGTTGCCTGTACGTTGCCAGGTGCCACGGTCTTTCACTAGGACTTGTGACACCCTGTGAAACGATCGAGAATTTTGTTGACCACAGACCAACAGTCCCATCATTCACAAAAATCAAATGAAGTAAATGCTGAATGGGCATAGACAACTTCCTTACATATTATAAAACAAAGTCGCCCGCCGCGTCTGTCTGTCTGTCTGTCTGTCTGTCTGAACGCGATAAACTCAAAAACTGCCGAACGGATTTTCAAACGGTTTCCACCATTGGACGGTGTGATTCATGCGGAAGGTTTTAGTGTATAATTAATTAAGGTTTTGTGTAAATTGGCTGAAATATGACGATTATTGTTGAAGATGTCGGAAAAAATCATGCCGACTGGGAGCTTTACTGGCGTGCGCTGCGTAAGCCGTGAGAGATAAATCAAATTTATGTTCTAGAGTATTGTATATCTTAAAAATTGCAACAAAAAAGTCCGCGATGGCATATGTCTATCTTCTAAGGGTGACCCACATTAACCATTTTTATCTTTCAAAATTGTATTAAATTTTCATTGTTATTTCCGAAGCTATTTTGACCGGTATCTTATTAATCCTTATCCAATTAAATAGGTTATTTAAATTGGGCATTCAATTTCGATTAAAATATGCCTTTACTTCACATCATTTAAATGAATAGTTTAAGAGATAACACAGTTTCAAAATTACGCGTAACAAAATAATTATGGTTGACAACGCGGGCGCTGTAGCCTACCACTGCGTCCGCTGAAAGTTAGTCAATTATGATCTTTTCCTTGGCTATTACGTATGTATTCCCGGTAGAACGTTCCCGTGGGATATTTTGCGACATCCACGCGGGCGAAGCCGCGGGTAAAAGCTAGTTGTTTAATAAAATGAGACACAAAGTAGTAAAAGTGGCAAGTAAGTACAAGGAAACACTCTCAGAGGCGGCGGTCTGCGGTCGCGACATTGTCACTGTAACAAAGGGTTTAGTTCCGTTAAATGTTGATTTAAGTCCTACTTTTAGTCTGTTCTAGGCAAATCGATAAGATGGCAATGGTATCGATTCTGCAAGGAATAGAATAAATGTCGCTTAGCCAGAAAGTGCAGCAAGAAAAGCTTGTTTGAAATGAAAATTATACGACTTATTAGAAAAAGGTACGGTGAAAATGAGGCTGACGTTCCACGCACGAGTCTAAAGCATATGATGCAGGTAACATTATTCGATTTCGTACGTGTTTTGGCCGAATCAAACCAAGATGGCGCAATTTCATGCATTTCAGTTTAAAACTGATCATTTTGGCGTTATTTGACTTGGATAATTAACTTCCTGACTAATTTATGCCGCCACTATATCCTTTAATCAGCTGAATAGACATAATACTGTTGTAAATGTGTCACCGTAATACATATAACGGGTTTGTAAACTATTAAATCATGTGATCTTACTACTATTAAATCAAGTAATCGGTACATCATGTCATCTTGTGACATCATGTACCGATTACTTTGTAATTCCAAGAAAATTTTAGGTAGGTATCTTCTTCCGTATTTCTTTTGTTTTGTCAAGGTATCTTCTCCCATATGTGCTCCTGTGACAAATTCTGTCCGACCCGTGATTTATCTGTCTGGGCCGATTCCCGATTGTCATCACCCAATATATTCGAAATATTGTTAGTCCACTATTTACAGTAATTTGAACAAAAATAAAACTATGGTTCCCGGAATTCACTGTTAGGCGGGTATTACACTACACTGAATCAGGGTCCCTAAACCCGTTATGTATAAGAGAGGTGTAATATGGGTCCCCTAAGTACGTTGTGCTCCCATAGTGCTCCCTTAATTCAGGGCCCTAATTCAGTTTAATGTAATACCCGTTTAAGCGATCAATTAAAGATTCTATAAAATGTTCTGTAGTTTCCCGTTTCTGCCAGACTTCAGCCCTCGTTGATATAAAGCTGCACTGCAACTTCAGTCTGAATCACAGAGACTGCTCCAATAATATCGATGAATAAATATCTGAGTATTAAACCCTCTTCAGTCTTATATGTATAGGCCGAAGCCTTTAATTGCTTTGGTGAGTCAGCCACTTGTTTCCAATTTAGGTTTGTGTTCGAATATTGACCGCGAAAATGACGTAACGTTACGAGGCAATGACAGACAAGTCACAATCAGGCACATTGTTCATTGCTCCCTAGGTACAAGTCTTCTGTGTATAAATAAGTTCAAAGAGCAATGATGTCATGATATCCACGCATACAGTACTTACGTCATAATTATAGCGTAATTTTATTCTTTTTATAACGACGTCAATCAGTTTCGAACTAATCATTGATTATGTAAATATACGATGCAGGTGCCGCCAACCATTTGCATGTCTAATAAACTGACGTTTTATCTTGAAAGGAACATGCCAATCATTTGCGGAATTTCGATATATAAGAAACTAATCTACCATGAGAAGCGATGAGTCATGTTACTTTGAAACAAGTTCCTTATCTTATATAACAATCATTTTTTTTTTGGCATTCTTAGTGGGGGGAGACTCTTTGACGATGACTTTATTAACCTATAAAATGTTGGAAATACCTGACAAGAGATTTGTAGTGGAACGGTTCCACAGAATGAGTAGGGGTTCACTTAAAAAAACTTTTTTACAAAAAGAACAACCGACTTCCAAAACAAAACACTAAAAAGTGAAAAATAACTTTAATAAAGATACAGTACCAAAGACCCCAGTTTGTTTGTTGGTTGTTTTTTTACCCGACTTCCAAAAAGTTATTTTTCACTTTGTAGTGTTTTTTTTTGGAAGTCGTTTTTTATTTTTTTGTAAAAAGTTATTTGTAAAAATGTTTTTATTTTTCCCTTTTTAGTTATGGTTGACGAAGGTTCCTAGATGTCCGTTTAACACCACACTCGCACCTGTAGCTCGGCCAGGCCGTCACGTTTACACATATTAGTCTATATCTAGTTTGCACCTGTAGGGCGGGCAATAATTTTACTGAAAGCAGATATTTTTACATGCTCATTGGCAGAATTCCAGAGGGTGACACTGAACATATTGTCCTCTGTATAACACTCTGTGGTACATTGTCCTCTGTGGTAAATTGTTACTACATTGTGGTATTGGGTTTCCCACATGTAAAAACAAATGTAAGTATGTGGTAATAGTAAATAAATAAATATCTTGAAAACTACTAAACCGATTTTGATGAAACTTGCACTGTTCCTTAAGTTCACACACTAAGTTTCCACAATCCGATTAATAGTGTCGGAGAAATACGTGGACAAACATACAAACATGTGGAAAATTTTCTAGGTCTATGTGTATGGAAGCCCTAATAGATTGAATATATTGCAGTTCCAATGATTTTACATACTTACATACGATTCGAATTGATAACCTCCCCGAGCCCAAGCCCGAGATTGTGATGACAATAAAATAAAAAGCATCGGGCAGTCTTTGGAGACTGCCGATAGAAGTGAAAACTAAGTAACATTTTGATACAACGTAACGCCATCTAACGAAAATGTCAGGAATTTATGTGGCTTGTTGTCAGTACAAGAACGAAAGCTGTAGCTCCATCAAAAAATGCCAAAAAAATAAAACAGAGTGCGCTGTCAACAACATTTCTACTCTCCCTCCGTCTTACGAATTTTCGATCAGGTCACGTGTCCTGACGCGAGTTTAAAATTTTTTACCCATCCCAAAAAAAGTGCAAAACGCCGCTAAAGAAGGTTTTACTTCAAAAATACGATGTTTGGTCTTGTCCACACACTGCCGTCGCAACGGCGGGCGCCGTTCACCAGGTGATTGTTTTGTTTTTATCATACAGAGTTCGGTCACAGTAAACAAACGGTCACCGTGACCGGGACGCTACGTGGATTAACGCCCTTACTGCCCACGGGTACCGACCTACTGTAAATATTTTGTACTAATAATATACTTACCCAAATATTTAATGTAGACGTTTCCTCTTTCGTCAATGTTTTGCAGTTGACATTTCCAAGACTGAGCTTTTATTACCTATAAATCTGAACAGTTTTCAAGCAAGGTCAGTATTTAGGCGTATTTACAAATAGACCAAAATTTCCTCACAAAAAGTACCTAGATACGAAGAAATATTACTCTACTAGTAACATTTTTATAGTGTTAGCATAATCAGCCTATAATATTCCCACTGCTGGGACACAGGCCAAACATGGAGCTAGTTGCCCATTTCAAGGCGAAGTAGGTTCCTATGGAGAAGAACGGGCAAGAAACTCCATGGACACTCAACAGAACAGTGAATGTTCTGTAACATTCTAACTTTGGCAACACAATTATGATGGCAGTTGAGTACTAGCTACTACTGAGTACTACGTCCCGTATATATTTCCAAAAATAAATAAGTACTAGGAAGAAGATTGATGTACTACTAAAATGTAAGTTCAATGACATTGATGTTTATTATGTAAGTAGTCCCGGAAAATCTAAAGGTTGATGACGTCTATGGACATCTGCCAAGGAATGACGTGTGTAACTATTTTTACTATGAACTGGGAGTAGAATCACAAAAATGGACAATAAAAACTATACTATTTCGAACCATTAATTAAACTTTTGCCATTATACACGCTTATGAAGTTCCGTAATTATTACATTAAAAACCAAAGTGAAAAACTGCAATGCTTTATAGGCACTTTGTTTTTTTTTATTTGAATTCATAATTCGATGATAATATTATTTCAATTATTTAATTTTTATTATTATATTCGATTAAATTCATCATGAATTTCGAAATCGAGTCAGAAATGCAATTTGGACATCGTTACTTTAGCTGTCAAAAGTTAAATTAATGGTTGGAAAGATTAAGGCCTATTTGTTTTAATAATAACGTACAGACGCCAAGCACCTCATCCTACTCCAATCTGTAAAATTTTCCCAATCAACATTATTAAATGTAATTCTTTAGTGATAAAGTTGAAAATCTATTAAAGAAATTTGACAGATTGTTGTTAGTTGATGTGCTGGCGTCTGTACGTTCCATTTTAAAAATATCGCCGAGGCCACACCCCTCGATAGTACGAGAGCCCACGCAACCATTTTGCATCGTTTTACGTCCAAAACCATATAAAATCGTTAGTTTAGTTAGATAGATGATTCTGAACCCGAATCGGTGGGCAGTACCGGTAAGATACGTCATAGTTTTATGGGAGTTGAAAAAGAGAAACGGTTTCATTACCATTATGTTTGATATTAAAAATGTACATAGGTTTTAGGATAAAAAATTTAAAAAGTTTATTTTCAGACTATATTGCATGCTAAATGTGGCCTGAGCGCATTTTTAAAAATGTCAAAAAACATAACCGATCTGTCTCACAGCAAACTGTTTTTGTTTTAAATATTTTGTATAGTTAACGGGGTTAATAAAAACTTGTTTCCAGAAATTTTAAATAAATGTGACCTATTTTCCAAAAACCAACCTCAACACGCTCAAAATGGTTTCAACACATAATCTGCTCACATTTTCTTCTGAAAAATGATTTATTTCGTATCAACCATATTCACCAAAAACAAGATTTTCAGACGAGTTGCTATAGGTTTTACTTTTCGGCTCTTTTTGACATATTTAAAAACGCGGTCATTCAGACGCGACGCGGAATACTGAAATTATGATTTTTTGATTCAGAATAACGAAATCTATCGATTTTATACGGTTTTGTTAGTAAAATGACAAGGCAAAATTTTTGGTCATGGGCTTTCGTACCACGATACTGACAGCACCGCGACTTACGCTTGGGGTCTCGTCAATTAGCGCATTTATGTGAGTGTGCCCGTTTCGAACGTTTACTACGTAAGTTCTGAGGGGCAATTCCCTTTATTTTTAAGAACCTTCACATTCGCAATCTGTCAAAAATATAATCATTTTACCAACATTTTTGCAAAGTTTGACAAATTGCGACTAGAATGTGAACGTTTTTTAAGTACGAAAATTGGCCTCCTGTACCTACTGTCCATATTATTATTTGGTAGAATAGTCTGATTCGTCTTTGGTTCCTGGCCCTGATATCAAGCAATAGATAAAATTGACAAGAAGAAGCTTTGGTACTTAGTTTGTGTGAATTTTAAGTGTACCTATTTTTTTTTTGTAATTCGCGTTTTGTTTGTGCAGAATAAACATTTTTCAATATTTTTTTTCTTTATTCCCGAATAAATCGTTATTGATCTATTAATTTTAATATAACTACATGACTAATTTTATTTCACAATGATATTCATATTGTGAAATTAATATCATGTGTGTTATTTATTTACATCTTATACTTATAAACATTGTTATTTCACTATTATGCTGCACCGGTTGACGTCATCACGTCGACGCCACCGGCTATCGCTGAAAGCCAGCGCTGGGGCTCTGTCTTGCATAGGGTCGCAGTATTATACTGAGCGATTGGCAGTTTTGCGTGGATATGACGCATATTTTTCCAAAATTGTTATTTTCGTGTTTTGTTCTTTCTTTGCGTCATGCTCACTGCAAATAAACGTTTTTTCTTTTTTTTTTTTTTTAATTAATAGCGACTCACCTCTGCTTCGCAGGTTTTTATGATTTGGCAATACACCGAGATGTCTTTATACACCTGGAATAAATTCTCTAAAGAAATGATGGTGAAATCGCATCAAAATCCATTGCCTACGTACATCAGGAGAACAATGCGGTTATACAGACAGACACGAAAAGTGACTTTAATTTATATTTATGTGTTAAAATTACGTTTCAAGGACAGACTTCAACAAAAAAAAAAGCATTTCTTAAACGCGACTTCGTCGAAAAACATTTTTTTTTAAAGATTCTTGGCGTTTGTATTTGTTTTTATGGTAAAGAGAACTCGATAATGCTGGCAATAACGTACATAAATTAATGTAAGTACGTTAATTAATGTAAATTAATCATTAAGAGAGTAGGCGTTCATAGCATTTGGAAAATCCCGAATTGTCGAGTATTGCACAAAAATAAAAAACAATTGGGTAGTTGGAAAATTTAAACAATAAGATTGAAAATAGGAAACTGACTTGTTCACTGAATGTGATTTGTTCAATGAAAGAAAATTTTGTTTATACAGGGTGACAAAATAATATTTTAAAGTTTAAAAGGATTTTTAGCTTATCCACCTTCCAAGGCCGATAACAGCGAAGAATAGCAAGATAAGTTCGAACTTTTTTATGTTTTGGATACCTTATGCACTGCATTTTAAAGTCAGGTGGAATCTATGGAAACTCCTTGTTGTATTTTTTTATTGAAGTTGAACATTTCATAAATTTTTCTATCCCACTAAAAACTTTAATCCCTGCTATCGATACTTTTTGAGTAAGTTGCAGGAATGTTTGGAAGTTACTTATCATTAAAAAAAAACTGAAAAATAGCCACTACTAAAAAAGATATTTAAAATTTTTGAAGCTCCACTGGCAGAAAACTCTAATTAATTACAAAAAATAATAATAACTCGAAAACTACAAAAAATCGCGGAACATACATGGAGTATTTACGGATACCGTCTAGGCATGAGAAATCTATTTTTTTTTAAATGACGTCACTATTTGTTCGACCCTGCATACAGAATATTCTGAGATAACTTTTTGCTGAAGTTCGATTCCCATTGGACTATTCCAATGGGAATCGAACTTCAGCAAAAAGTTATATTTTTTATGATAGGTACCTATCATAAAAAATCTATTTAGTCTGTTTGACAATTATTTTCAATTATTAATGTTTGAATAATTTTTTTAGTTTCTTAGTTCTAGTCTATTTAACTAGTTTTAATTGAAAGTATCTATTTGTTTTAAATTCGGTGAAATTACATTTTTATTTTGCTCTATTTTGTCCGAAACCTACCTTCATATTTAGAAAAACTTAAGTATTGTCATGATTCTTGCAACCCATTCCCATGTACATTAGAAAAAAACGAATGGACTTACACATATATCTATATCTAGTGAGGGTAAATACCGAGAATACTGCCCCAGCGAGAAGTTTGCTGTTTTAAATTCTCAAGAATAATCATCATCATCATCATTTCAGCCGAAAGACGTCCACTGCTGACATAGGCCTACCCCAAGCACCGCCAATTCGATCAATTCTTTGCCTCCGCCATCCAGTGGATTCCTGCGGCCCTTACAGTAATACTCGTAATAATCCTCGAGAATAATATTTTGGAAAAAAAAAAACAAGAAATTAAAAGTTGGCTATCTCTATTTGTATTGATCTTTTTTACTATAATAATTAGTAGAATAGGTATTTATTGCCTCCTGCCCATCATAATTAACGACTAAGTACCTACTTTTAAATTATTTAAGAGTCCTGTTACATTTTTTTACGGAAATTCATGATTTTCGACGCTGTAATATTCTGCAGCAGTAAGATATTTTAATTATTTGTTTATAATAACGGTAGTGCCATTTTTTTCCTTGTAAGTTGGAGTTACACATTCTTTTCGTGTAATTTGCTGAATTGATGCGGAATATATAGTACTTTAATTTTATTTATTGTAATCTTGTCTATGTCTATATATATTGAGAAACGAAAACTAATGAAACGTATTCATGGTAGACAGATAAATTTTCTAAAATTGTGTTTTTTAGGAATATAAAGGACGCTGAATCAAGACATTTATTGCTTTTCTTTACGATTTTATTCGTGAAAGATCAAGGAATTTAAAGAAATTCTAGAACTCCAATAAACAAGCAAAACATTAAATTTTTAGTCATTTTAGCTTTTATTAGAACCGAATGAAACAATTTGAATTTGACCGTCAAACTTCCATCGCCGATAGTTTTTCTTGCAAACTGAGTTCATAAAATATTTATAGTAAATTACACGTAAAGAGAAATCAAAATGTGTAACTCCAACTTACAAAAAAGAGAATAGCACTATCGATAGTCATTATCAAATAATTAAAATATCTTACTGGTGTCAAAAATCATGAATTTGCGTTAAAAACGTAATAGGACTCTTAAATTACCTGTTTCGAGAATATTCTCTTTATAAAAAGAATATTGCAGAATATTCTCGTTCGGAGAACATTCTCCATAAGAGAATATTCTCTCGACCGATCACTACCTCGACAGGAACCTACTCGCTTGACGTCCCTGCTACTAATGCGCGATTTCCGTTAGATGGACATTGGATGATGAACAGCCCCTAATCACTCACTATACTATGGGAATTCCAAGTTTGAGTCTAGAAAATTTACCATATATATATAGGCACGCTCAGCATGTAATCCTACGCAGACTCTGCCAATATCGCGTCTCTAAAGCGTCAGAGAGTCAGTCTCGAATATAACCCCGCGCAGTCCACACGCGTTTCAAAATTAACAATAAATTAACAGTGATATGATATTGAATTTCGAACGACATTAAATAGTGCTGTGCTTTGTGACGTAACTACAAACGTGTTTATTTTCGTTGGCGATTTAAATAGAGGGATAAGGTGTGTATAATGTTTCTTTGAGGATGTCTGACTGGGATAATATATGTGCTAATAATAATTAAAGGTATAGGAGTTTCTGGCTGAACTTGACAAAATATTGAATTATAAGACGATACCAACAAGGTTATAGGAATTTTGTATGATTGAACAGAGCATCGATGGTGTGGTGTTTGGAGATAACTGTTATAAAACTACCACTTGCTTGTGTTCATTTGTTAACACTGTTTATCTCAGTTTATTCAAGAATTTTTCGTACGATATCACCATGGAAAAACGTGTTAAATTCAATTGCTATCAGAAATCATTAGTAAGTTACTAGAGACAAACGACACATAATGGCTTTTAAATTGCAAAAATGAATTGGTCACAAACACGTAGATTCTGTAATTGGTATTGTAATTAATTGTTGTGAATAAAAATATTCAAATTTTCTTTTAACTGAAATAACATTGAGATGCTACATAAAAGAAATCAATATTTCTCAGAATATGGATCCACAATTTTGTCAATATCATTGTGTCGGTTAACACCAAAACCGGCTTCTGTATAAGAATTTACAACTCGTTGGCGCCCCGCCCCAAACGAAATGTCAACAGTGTGCTAAATTGAGAATAAAATTAAAATTCAATTCAGCTTTGAGGTCACCAATGACATTAAAAATACTAATGACACAGTACATCAGAGTTTCGTCATCTAAATCTATAGTACATACAAAATATGTGAACTGATTAACAAAACAGTCTGTATGTAAACATAATCTTTTTTGTTGACAAACAAAACAAGTCAGTTGCAGTGCGACGCGACGTCCGAATTTTGTCACAACTAGCAAAAGTAGCAACGTACTGTTTTCCTTCTAGCAAGCACACAAACACTGCATCAATAATTAGGTTCACTCACGTTTCCGCGTTGAAGTTGAAGGCTAATAAGTTTCCTGACATTTTGTTTTTTATTCTTTTACAGATGCATACGCCTATTCTACTATTCGTAGTGTTAATTTGTATGGGAGAAGTATACCCTAGACATGTCTTAGAAGACGTTAACGAACCAGATTTGCTGACGCCTGACCAGAATGATGGAATCAGAAGGCACACTTCGGATCACAACCGGCATCGGCGAAGAAGGTGGCAAGCTAACTACGGCAGTTACGATTATCCTTATCCACCCCCACCTTATTATTTGGAGAGACGGGACTATGATCGTAATCAGCAAGACCTCTTACCACAGATAGTGAAATTACTTGAAGAGATTTCGACCTACGTAAGAAGGCCCCAGCCGCCACAGGCACTGCCACAGCCTATCTATATTCCCTATCCGGTACCTTACTCGGTTCCACAGTATACTCCTTGCTCAGAAAATTCAACGAAGAAACCAGCTATTTTCAACAGATTCCCAGCAATGGAGGACACAAATCAGAACTGGGGATTCGTCATTGATAAAGACGATGATACAGATGATTTAAGTGATTCAAGACCTATATCCTTCGATCCGATAAAACCCTTACGACCAATGAAGCGACCAGCACCTAAAGTTGAACATGGTAGTTCTATGGGAGATGTAAGTAGCCTCTTGTTATTCACGTAAACAATAATAGAAAAGGAAGTAATTACATTCTCTCATCATCAATGCTAATGAAAGATAATTTTACTGGCGCAGTATGAATAACACTAGGAATTTACTCACATTATCGTCGTCTAGACCTTCCATACAGCTGAACAAATAAACAAAATTGTGACTGGTTATTCTCAAGAGTTTATAAGTTTATATAAATCCACAAACCACGTTACGTTATCCCTGTTTACAACATTTGAAACATCTTTGATCATTTAGCAAAAGAGTTTTTAATAAAAATCAAGTGTTATTATCAGCAGTGGAGCAGTAAACGAAGTCTGCTATCCAGTTATTTACGCGTGGTTCCACTTTCTGATTTCGTGCGCACTAGCTGGCAATTCCTGCAGATGACAACTTATCAGTGTTGTGTTTAATATTGTTATCTTCTCTTACAGAGCCGGACTCCATCTACTCAGGCACCGCAATTCAATGACCAGTCTGGGGTGTTAAGGACGCCAATCAATTGTAACGCTGCAATTGTTTTGTGTTGTGCTGATCCCAAGTCACAGCAGTTGTGCTTCAATGGGTACGGGTGTGGTGCCTCATACGACAATGGAAACGCCTGCAGCACAACCTCAATACAAAATGCTGTGGATTCCATCCAATCTACTTTCTCGCCCGTGCAGTGAGTCCTTGTAACTAAATTATATGAAAAATCATTGTCAGTAGCAGGTGACGTTCTGTAGTTTCTGCCTACCTCCATGTGAAGTAGGCGCGAGTTATGTATGTTATTGTCAGTATTGTCGCAACCGCCTCCGTGGTTTTTATGTTAATATTTTGTTGTACTTGTAATTATCTATTTATTTAGTCTATACTAATATTATAAAGAGGTAAAATTTGTTTGTTTGTAAGTTTGTATGTAGGGGATAGTCTCCGGAACTACAATATTCTTGAGGAAGGTTATAGGCTCGCGGACGAAGTCACGGGGAGGAGCTAGTTTACAATAATTGTTTATTAACTTCCAAGCCTATTGATGTATTTTAATGAAGCATGTGAAATATGTTAGAAATCTCTGTTTTTTGACCGCTTCTGTTATACGAAGTACCTTTTCAAAATATCAATTATTGTTTATACAGAGGTTTCTGGAAATTGTTTTCATTTAAGAAAATTGTCAAATCAATCACAACAGCTTTATACTTACATGAAATCATATTACCTATTAGTTTCACTTAGTATAATATCAGTACTTACTTACTGATATAAGTGTCATGATAGGGTTTTCAGAAACCGGGTGTGAGTGTGTGACTGTCGTAGATTATAGAATGTTATAGTTTACGTTCAAATGAACATATTTTAGGAACTTCAATGTCGCAAGTTCTTTTATAAAGTTGGTGTATTCACATTTGTAACTTCGTCAAGCTTGAAGGAATGACAATTTAGTTCCAATTGAAACCAACTGAATCAATATGGAAATACTGAATGATACCGATGCTGTATTCACAATGAAATGAGTGAAACTCACTATGTTGACGACTTAGTAACGATTTTCGACCTAAATAACATGTTATTTGAGACCAATATCGAAGAAAATATAACTTTATTCCTTATTATTTGTATAAGAACATCAAGTAAAACCACATATACACAACAGAAATAACAATTATCTCATAACAGAACACAGTATCTAATAGTATTTTATACTAAAATACTTTTTTCGATGCCATATTTAAATATCGTTCCTTATGCTTATGTAAATAAATATTATTTTAAATAATATTTCAGACTGTTGCGCACTATTCTGGGGAATTGGTAATAAATTATTCAAATTTTAGTTTACTGATAGCCATGAAATATGCTTGAAAAGATACTACTGATTATTTCTTGTCAGTTGTCACTAGACAATCGCAGATATTTATACCTACCCTGCTTATCATTTTAGTTCAAATAAAGTAGAATATAGGTAATTATTCGAATATTCTGTAAACGCTAACGTACACGTTATTGTTTCTGAACAACGAGATTTTAATTGCCAGTCAGTTTAGTGTTTAACAGTCAAGCAGCATTTATGTACGTCGCCGCGTCGCTTAGAAATATTTTTTTTGTTAGTCAATTTTTATTGGCAGTTTAGCAATAGCAATCGAATAAGTGTTTCCTAGTCTGTATTTTAGTATTAGTGTGTCTAAGTATCAAATAAAAAAAGTAACACAACTTTGTGGTATTATTACACTGTAACCATGAACCTAAGAAAAAACTGCTAGCAAAATTGTTTTGTCATCATAAAAAAATTTATGAGTGTACGTGCACCTGTCGTGCACCAAACTATTGACAGGACATTGGCACCTTAGTAGGTGCCAATGTCCTGTCAAAGTTTTGTACTTTGAAAAATCTTCACTTTTTTACAAAAACACGATTAAATAATAACTAAATGGTACATGAATATGACTACATAGACATACATACAAATACATGTATACTACAAGGTGCCAATATACAAAAAAAAAGAAGAAAACAAGACATCATTGTGATGACACTATTTTCCAAGACATTTTAAAATAATGAACATACAAATTGCGGTGTCCGTCTTAAGGTTGCAACAAATGGAAGTCCAACTCAGCATGTGTCAGGCAAATATACCTGGCGCTGAGTTGGTGAAAATATTTGCGAATGCGAATGTTTATGCTGCCTGTCCACTGGAGCGGAGAGGAGAGGAGAGGAGCGGAGATGAGCGGAGATGTGACAATATTAACCAATAGAATCTAAACTCCGCTCCAGAGTTGTGATTCTATTGGTTAATATTGGCACATATCCGCTCCTCTCCTCTCCTCTCCTTAAACTGGACTTCTTGTCGAGTGTCAGTCTATAGAAGGTGTAATTCAAATAACGGAAAACTTCTTAAGGGGTCATTGTACTCATATTGTACTCATCATTATGACCAACTTATTTGCAATGGGACGAGACTGAAATCAAGAAAAAAAAATCTGCTCCAATTTATGTTCGCATAATTCGACAAAATGAACGGAACATCAGTTTTTTTTAATACACCTTTTATTTCAATATAAGCTGACACGATGCCGGGTGAGAACCAAAGTTTTGGGTTAGATAATTATTATTAAGAAATACAACGTGGCAATGCCGCCAGTCTCTTGGGTACATTACCAGTCGACAGCGATGCGGAGGAATTTTTCGATGCCTTATTGTTTGTTTCCTAATAGTTTTAGTTACCTAAGTTAGGTTAGTTATTTTTAGTTTTCGAATAGTCATTTTGAATAAAATTAATAAACATCATGAAAAAAAAAAAACTTATTAAGAAATCATACTATCGACACAAAGAAAGTAAATGAAAGAAAATGACTCATGATCTTGAATGAACTAACATTTGCATTCATTTTGATATACAACACTCACCTTTATTACCGCATTAGATAATGCAAACAGGTACGTTGGTGTACATAGCGACATTGTAACGGTGTCCTATAAAGATAACGGTTAACTTTTACTGCACTGCTATCAGCAAGGTAACATAGCCGTCATGGTTTTTACAGAATGATTTGTGATTCAACGGATCTAATGAAAATATAAATGAAAGTCAGAAAAATTGATGGGCTCCAAAATACCAAAAAGAAATTTTTCTAAAACAATGGATGAATGAGATCGCTTTTCGATCTAGCTAAACGGCTAGATCGAAAAGCGTTTGGCTAGATCGAAAAGCGATCTCATTATCACGCTTCAAACGGAATACGTCGAATTACACTTACAGAAACTGTCCTGGTGCCAATAGTAATATATTATATATTCTTTGTTTCCATATCCTGCAATAGTCCTACAACAACCGGAGGTTGTACTTGGGTACATTTGCATAGTGCGTACAAGGAAAATCGTCTGTGGGTGCATCATTTAATTTAATTAAAAGCGTCTATAGGCTTGTGCGAGTTAGCTTCGGCCCCTCGTAAGTCGTACGCTTTCCAAAGGTCCGGGACCCCAGGGTTCCGAGAACTAACAGAGTCGTAAAAATAATAAGAGAATAATAGAACATAATTATGACTGCACAGCCTTTAAAGCGGAGGCTTTAAGGCGGAGGATGTTAGATGTACCTAGGTGTAGTTATACTCCAGGTTCTCTCAAGATGTTTCGTGTGAGAACCTGGAGTATAAAGTAACTACATAGTCTGTAGTCGACAACTCCAGAGTGCAAGCGCTGATCTTATGCTCGTTCCTTCTCTGTATTAGAAGAGGCTTTTGCCCTGTAGTTCCTACCGCAGATTATCAGATGCAGGGTTAATGCACCACTTTTTGCGAAAATGTGAATTCATAAAATTATCGTAGTTATCGCTAGACGTTATCATTATCTAACATTTCCACAACTTACAATTTTATTGACAGCGATGGAAATTTCATGGAATAACTGTAATACTGATATCTAGGTGTGGGTCGTCCTCAAGACTTGAGTCATAGCATAGTAGAACTAATATGACTGATTGCTTTATGAACTCTAAGATAAAAGGAAGAGTAATGAACAATCTAAACATAGATAAGAGTTGTTTCTATACTCATAATTGTTTACTAGGAAACTGACTTCTGTTTACAATTAATGAGATGATCTTGAGCTGATTTCAGTCTTACTTCATGATTTTTTTGTTTTCGGAGTACGTTTTCTTTAATGTATCTTCTAATCTCGGCATTTCAATATTCATCCCCTTTCCAGCCCAGTTACAAAAATACTGTTAGTTTGTGTTCCTAGATTACCTCCAGATACAAAAATAATTACATTTTTAAGGTTCCAATAACAAACAAAACTAAGAAAGAATCTAAAATTGCACCGCGTTGTCTGCTTCCACTCTTCTTGGAAGGTCGATGTGGGGAGTGCATTTTTTGCAACTCATTTATGGTATCCCGAAGCGGGTTTCAAACCGGTTCATCGACCTAAAATGCCATGGACGGGCATTGCTTTGGGATGCTTGTATGGAATTTAAAACGGACTTGAGACTTCATATACCAACTCTTTGGATTTTGCAAATTTACGTTATTTTTCTTACTTTCATTCTTTCTCCACGAGCATCGCTACATTATAATGCACTGTTTTTTTACCTTAATAAGCACTTGCATAATCGCAGATTACTTGTTTATATTCGCTGAGTAGGCTATCGCCCCACCACAAGTAACCTACTTTATGTTTATATATTTTAATGTTTTTTTTACTAATAAATCTGTCAATCAATAGTCCAAAACAGTGATTTTATTTTCTGTAAACATTCCGTGTGATTCGTCCCCACATATACTAATATTATAAAGAGATAAAATTTGTTTGTTTGTATGTAGGGGTAATCTCCGGAACTAAAAATCGGATTAGAATTTTTTTTTGCATTGTATAGCCTAATTCTTGAGGTAGGTTATAGGTCCGCAGACGCAGTCGCGGGCAGAAACTAGTCAATAAAATACCTACATAGGGTAAACTCACCAGTAACTGGCCACTTAAGCACATCGCCAAGTTCATGTCATTGTTATGACAAAATGTGTCAAAAAATTAATATTCTTAAATTACCTATGGTTAAAGTGTGTATCCGTTTATCGATATTGGTGGGTAAAAAAATCAATATAACAAAATTATGTACAAATATTTTAACTGAATGAAAAAGTTGTTATTTTTAATAGTAACTGGCCATAAAATTTAGAAATTAGCCACCATAACACTAATAATTGGCCATGTTATAATAATCATCAAAAACATTATTAAAATATAGGATAAAGTCCCTAAATTAGAAATACAAATATTTCAAAAACAATTCTGACAATATTTTACTTAATTCGCTACAAAAAATCAACATCTTAGCTTATATTTCCTAACAGTTTCTTAGACTCATCTTGACTATTCATTGTTTTGCTTTTAGCAGTCTTATTCTTTGTATTTTTAATCCTCCTATTCTTTATCCTATAATCATTCTCCTGCCCTTATCACAATTTATTCGGGGTCGGCGCAACATGTCAGTTTCTTCCTTATTTCTCTGTTAGTCGTCATCGCGGTAGTCACCTCCTTTCTAGCCATGTCATCTTTGCCAGAGCCCACCATCGGTTCTTTGGTCTTCCCCTACTCTTATAGCCATCGAAATTCATACTCTAAACTTTACTCACGACATTTTCCGCATTCTTCTTTATTCTTTATCCTGTATTAAACTTTGTGTTAGGATTTCGTATTTTAAATTGGATACTACTTCAATCAATCAATCAACTCAGCCTATCGCAGTCCACTGCAGGACATAGGCCTCGCCCAGGCTGCGCCACAACACCCCGTCTTCCGCATCCAGTCCGTCCCAGTCAAGTTTTTAAGTTCGTCGGTCCATCTAGCTGTGGGGCGTTTCACACTACGCTAGCCTATACGCGGTCTGAACTCTAGGACTCGTCTGCTCCACCGGTCATCGGTCCTTTGACAAACATGACCAGCCCGCTACCACTTCAGCCTGCTTACTCTGCAGGCTATGTCGATAACTCCGGTTCTTTTCCGGATAGTTTAATTTCTGATCTTGTTCTCCAAAAAATCTCCCGAGCATAGCCCGCTCTATAGCGCGCTGAGCGATCTACACTACTTCTGGGCACGCCAAATTTTTTTCCTGCTTGACGAATCGAACCTTCAACGTTTTCAATAAATTTTATAGTCTTTTCTATTGTTTCTGATGTATTTTTAACGACATTTTGGAAAATCTGTGTAATAAAAAATATTCCGTCAGTAACTGGCCATACAACTATAATACAATTGGCCACCCATGCCAGTTACTGATAAATGTGTATATTTTTATTTGATATTTTTTTAGGAGATAGTATACCTTATGCATCTACTAAATACGTCTCATTTTTGATGAAATTCGAATATTAGTTTATAATCTAGTAACTGGCATGGGTGGCCAATAATTGAAAATAATCAAAAATGTCGATCAATTACAAGCCACCCTCCTAATGTTGGTTTATAATAGATGCTGACAGAATAGAACTTTTAAAAAGGATCACTTACCATCTATACAACACACTAAACACAATCGACTGACGTTTACTACACAAAACACCACAAAATTAATTTTTTTCATCAAGCGTTTCGTTAAGATTTTTGTAAAGACTTACCGTTCATATGAGCGAACATACCGTGCATGCACGCCGACTGCCACAAAATGATCGATATTTTTGGCAATAGTGTCCTTATTGGAAAAAAAAATTACTTTACTTAAAGCTACTTGAGTAGGTAATACCGAAAACAAATATTAGATGGCGTACTGTAAGGATAACTCTTAATTTATGCAGTTGAAGTGTAGAGTGGCCAATTATTGAAAGCGGCTAGTTACTCCTCGGTTTACCCTACAACATCTTTGTGGACTGTCAATCTGGCGTACAGTTTCAGTCCCATTAGCTACTGCTATAGAATAGAATCAGAGTAAATGCCAATGTAATAAAGAATACCTACTTATTTATTTTCAAGTATTAAAGAACATAAATATAAACGCACGAGTATTGTTTCGTTATTGCGGTTGAGTTATCTAACTACTCTCATTTGTTTTACAAACCACGTCCAAGGGACTGAATTAATGTGTTTCTATAGAACTAATTAGTTTATTGCACAAACTCTTGTATGTCATTTTAACGTAGTTAGTTACAATAACATCACGCCTGTATTCGCCAAAGGGTTGACCAGAGGACACCCACATTTCGCCACATTATGTTTAAGAGCATTTACGACGTACGGCATTTCATACAAACTTTCAAGCTCTTTTTTTTCGAAATGACTGAACCGATTTTAATGAAACTTCATTCGCATAAGCAGGATAAAAAGGTCTAAAAAGTTAGTTACGAACATTTTCGAAATGTCTTATTTAAAAACAGATAACTGGAAATCTCTGTTTCTATGGAAAATTGAAAATCGGTCTAATTTGGCTGTAACACTATTTTTGGAAATGTATGAAATGCCTTACGTCGTAAACGCTCTTAAGTCCCATGTAACAGGGGGCATGCCTATTGCCATCAACCGGGTTCAAATCCAGACTGCGGACTGCTACTGAGAAATTCCAGGTGGAAAAACCCAATTACACTTTGCCCGACTCGGGAATCAAATGTGCTTGCGACCACAACAACGAGGCAGGCAAGTTAATTAAGTACTTGCAAAAATAAGAATTGATTATATTATGGGAAAAAATATAATACCTACATACGAAACCGTCAAAAAAGTCCAAATATTATTTTTAAACAATAGAACCACAAAACGGGTATTACAATTCCATTCGTCCCGAGGGAGACTAAAATAAAAAGTTTTAAGTGCTTTTATTTCATCACGTAAAAGTTAAACTTTTCCTATGGGAAAATCACAGGACTGCCGACATCGTAAACCATAACGTTTCATTCAATTGCTATGGTGTTGCTATGAGGTTCCCATCATTCATCACTGTCATAAGGAAATGCCGATTAAAAGCTAAAGTCATTTACACGGTGAGAGCAGTCGGCCCAGTAACAGCGACACACGATTTACGAGTGGTCGGTTGTGGGTTCGAACCAAGGCAGGCGCTTTACATAATCAGCCTACACTGCTGGGACACAGGCCTCCACTCTGTGAGAGGGGGTGGGCCGTAATCACCACGCGGGCCCAGCGCGGGTTGGTAGATGTCACATGTTTTCGAATTTTTGGTTCTAGGACATGCCGGTTTAATGAGGCACTTACTTTTTGTGAATTATTTCATCACCACTGCTTTCAACACGGTGAAGGAAAACATCGTGAGGAAACCGGCATGTCCAGGAACCAAAAATTCGAAGACATGTGACATCTACCAACCCGCACTGGGCCCGCATTCCTTTCTCTCTCTCGAAGAGAGGAGGCCTGTGTCCCAGCAGTGGGAACATCATAGACTGATTATGCGCTTACACGGTGCAATTGAATTGCCAGTGGCATGCAATAAGTTGAAGCAACAATAAAACTTGCACCGTCTAAAGAGTGTTCAGACGATGCAAGTCAGATGTTGCTTCAATTGTATTGCATGCCACATACAAGAAAGTTTCATCATGTAAATGGGGCTTAACTTTTTGAGTGGGTTTGCTATCTCGCTTGCGATGTGATCTCTTTCTGTGCCACGGTCAGCAGCCAGCAGTTCATTGTTTTGATGGCACGCATCGTGTTAAGGTCACTTCGTCGTGTTAATGACACCGATTTTATTATTAAAACTGGAGCAGGTAATGTTAGTCTTTAGATACTCACATTATGACGTAGGTATAAGCTGAGCCCAAGCGTAATTTAGATAATGGACGGAAAACGAGTTGTCTAAATGGAATTGCTTTTGAACGTGAGCGTTTATTCTAACAGTTGCTAACGTCGCAAATAGCTGTCAAAAATGTACCTGTTTTTATTAATTTGGCAATATTACTAACTAGCGAACTAGAATATAAATAATGGATTGCAAATTCTTATATTTAATTAATATGATGTTTGTTTTTGTATGTGTATATTGCTAACATAGTTCTTAAGTTTCAGTGTATTGCACGACTCTTAGGCCGCTTGCCCATTGGTCGGTATTTTACCGCGCAGTACTGTATAGTACTGCGCGGTACTGCTTATGTTTCCTCACTGGTCGGTAAGCACTCTGTACCGAATCGGTACTGCACACAGATATAGATATACCTAGATAGCGCAAGAGCATCTACTTCGCGTGCCCGAACGTGGCTCAGTGTGTCTCATTTTATATAATATAGTATATGGTCTGCGCCTGTCCGCCGCGCTAGTCGGAGATAAATAATAAAATAGAAAATGCCTATATTCGTAATACTTTATAGCTTTTTACTAGGAACGGTTGATGTGACGTTGAGTGTTAACAGGTTATGACAATCGAAACAAGTGATACTATCGTATATCGCTTCAGTTTCACGGTATAGGCGCTTTGATCATTTTTCAAAAATGCCACGCATGGTTATTATTTATAATCATGCTCCCTAAACCAAGGAAATTTGAAGATTTTTTAGGGTAATTTAGGGATAATTCATTCAGAAACTGGGGAAAATCCAAAAACAACTGAATTATATAGTACGAGAGCCCATGACCAAAACCATGTCACATCGTTTTACGGGAATAATTGTAAAAAAATCTTTACGTTTTGATGATTCTGAACCCGACTCGGTGGGCAGTACCGGTCAGAAACGTTACAGTTTTATGGGAGCCTATTTCTGCTATGTCAAAAAAAATTGGCAGACGGTTTCATCACAATGTGTCTGATAATAAAAATATACAAAGATTTCGTAATTTTATTACTAAAAAGTTTGTTTTCAGATAGTTCCGTTGCGTCACTTTGCGTGTCAAACCCAAACGTGGCCTGAGCACATTTCCAAAAATGACGTATTCGAATCAACTGACCAATGTTCACCAGAAAACAAGATTTTCAGATGGATTGCTATGGGTTTTATTGTTTGCCTCAAATTTAATTTTCTCAAATGGTCTCTTGGGTACGTACTCGAAGCTACTGGTTTCTGAAAATGGTGTTTTCGGTATGTAAAATCTATCATTTTTAAACATGATAAAAAGAATTATCGACATATTTAAAAATGCGGTCCGGTCAGAAGATGTGACGCGGAAAATTTCTGAAAATAGGATTTTTGAATTTAAGAATAACCAAATCTATCGTTTTTATACGATTTTGTTCGTAAAACGATAAGGCAAAAATGTTGGTCATGCTCTCTCGTACTAATTGAATTAATTTGAATTTGGAATTCTAGATGAAAGCAGTGCAGTACACAGATATAGATATATAATAATACCTAGATAAGGCAAGTATCACGATCTGTATGAAAACCATGCGTGGCATTTTTGAAAAATGATCAAAGCGCCTATACCATGAAACTGAAGCGATATACGATAGTATCACTTGTTTCGATTGTCATAACCTGTTAACACTCAACGTCAGATCAACCGTTCCTAGTAAAAAGCTATAAAGTATTACGAATATAGGCATTTTCTATTTTATTATTTATGTCCGACTAGCGCGGCGGACAGGCGCAGACCATATACTATATTATATAAAATGAGACACACTGAGCCACGTTCGGGCACGCGAAGTAGATGCTCTTGCGCTATCTAGGTATATCTATATCTGTGTGCAGTACCGATTCGGTACAGAGTGCTTACCGACCAGTGGGCAAGCGGCCTTAATGCGAAGCATTAGAGTGTGCTCTACGATCGAAAAATTTTTTTGCCCCATTTCTGTAACTGTTTTTAACCGACGAAAAAAAAAGGAGGAGGTTCTCAATTCGACACGTATATATATATTTTTTTTTTTTTATTGTTACACTCCTGCTAGTACACAGAACCTACTTAATTTATATACCATTGTATAGATGATTAAATGGAGATTATTACTGTACTTGTTAACAATTGATTTAATGCAGCAGAAATGGAAAAGCATCAAAATAGTTGAAAAAAAATTCCTGTCCGTCAATTTATGAACCCTGAAAACATTGTAGCTTGCGATAAAATCAATTAATTGAGTCAATTTTTTTTTTGTACATTCTTTTCAGCCGTGGAAGGAACCCTATTGAAAATGGCTCTTTCTAACATTCTATGGACAACCTAGTCTGAAATAAATGATAATAATAATAATATACCCATTTTAGGTGTAAAAAACCGATCAAGAGCGAGTCGGACACGCGCACTGAGGGTTCCGTAAGGTGCTTCATTCGTATAGATCAGCGGTCGGCAACCTTTTAGCAGGCAAGGGCTACGTAGTGGCAAAATGAGGTAGAGGTGGGCCGCACTTGTTCATTATTTTGATAATAGGTATACTATCTATGCGGTAAGCACAGAATCGGTCGAAGTGCCGGTGCTTGGGGGAGGCCTATGTTCAGCAGTTGACGTCTTTTGGCTGAAATGATGATGATACTATCTATCTATGTATTTACTTTCAGTTTGTAGTTGAAATTCCTAGTATGGTTCTCAAATGCTCATCTCTAAGAAGAGAAGCATATTTTTTTTTATAATTGTGAATTGCAAAAGTTTGTTCGCATAAGTACTTTTTAATTCTTCTAAATCGGATTGCAAGCTGCCATAAAACTTAACAAGATCATTGATTTTACAGAAAGAGTTTTTGAGAGTGTAATGACACTCTCTCTCAAAAACTCATTCTGTAAAATAAAAGTAATAAAAAATACACATACATCCTCTCCAATGTAATGACATTGGAGAGGATGTATGTGTGTCATTCATGGGCGTACCCAGCTTTTGGCCCAGGGGGGGGCAAATCAGAAATTTGGCTCAGGGGGGGGCAAATCAGAAATTTGCCCCTTCCCACATGTTTTACATAGTTTGATATTGCTGCTGCGTTCGTGTATTTTTAACCGACTTCAAAAAAGAAGGACGTATGAACTTATTAAACTTTTTTTTTATATGTATGTTTATCGATATTTTTGTCAATTGTGGACCGAATATAATTTTCTTTTTTTAAATGATACACGAATTTTCAAAATTGCTTCACAATTATTGACGAACATATCGTTAACCTTAGTAAAAAAAAAACAAATTAAATTAATTCAATACAATATATTGTAATTGTAAAGGAAGTCTTATCGTGACTGTAACTTAACTTTTATCGACAACAGTACCTACTCATACAAAATCCAGGGGGGGGCAGCTGCCCTCCCCTGCCCCCCCCCCTGGGTACGCCTATGGAATCATTTATAAATCAATATCACATGAAAAAGGGTTTGCAAAATCTTCAGTTTGCTTCAAGTCACCAAATCTGTCGTTGAACTGATTTTGTGACTTGAAGATGATTGATGATACATAGCTGTATTTAAAGAAATTTAAATACAGCTATGTATTTAAATTTCTTTCATTTTATCAATGCTCGCTCGCACAATCATTGCGCCCGCATAGTGTTTATTAGGCATTATTTACTTAGCTAAATACTTTCATTTTCAAAACTGTCGCGGGCCGCAATGAGGTGAGCTGCGGGCCGCGTGTTGCCGACCGCTGGTATAGACACATAAATAGTTCTGTGCCCAAAAACTAGTCCTCTAAATTGTATGAGCGCCCATACAACTCAGAGGACTATGTTAACTGAAGTCAACCATGTATGTATGGGGACACCCTTTAATTTTCAACTTTTTTTATTTTTTGGATTTTTTCCTGTAAGACCTTGCTTTTTGCCAAATTTCTTGATTCTACGTCAACCCTAAAAAGGCATTCTGAAAGTTTCCAAATACTTTTTTAAAATCTAAAACTAAAAATCCAGTGTTACGAGTCAGTTAGCCAAATTTCTTATTTCCATACAGTATTATTTCCAAATTAATCAAAACAGGTAAATATTTGACAGCTATTTACGACGTTGCCAAGTTTTAGGACTCTTAGGCTGCCTGTCCACTGGAGCGGAGAGGAGAGGAGAGGAGCGGAGATGTGCCAATATTAACCAATAGAATCTAAACTCCACTACAGAGGTGCGATTCTATTGGTTAATATTGACACATCTCCGCTCCTCTTTCCCGCCTTAAGCGACCGCCTTAAGAGGGTGCATCCTAAAAGTTGGCAACGTCGTAAATAGCTGTCAAATGGTTGCCTGTTTTGATTAATTTGGAAATAATACTGTATGGAAATAAGAAATGTGGCTAACTAACTAACTAGAATATTAATAATGAATTGCAATTATAACATTGAATTTGATGTTGTACCCGATTTAGGTATAAAAAAGTCATTTGGAAAGTTTCCAAACACTTTTTTTACATCTAAAACTAACTATTCGGTGTAACGATATTAATTGTTGCATTTCATAATCAATATTCTAGTTCGCTAGTTAGCCACATTTTTTATTTCCATACAGAAATATTATCAAATTAATCAAAACAGCGAAATATTTGACATCTATTTGCGACGTTGCCAACTTTCAGAATAAACCCTCCGAAATAACGCGCAGTCAATTTTTGTACTAGAATAAAACCGATTGATCTTCTATTAATTATTGGACTTGACCTAAAGGAATTAACAAGATCAACGGTCAAGGTTAAAACGCTTTACCGTAATTCGTTTCCGTGTTATAGACCAGACTTGCTTATATTATCACTTTTTTAAAGTGCAAATACCAAATTAATCTAGTCGGCTCTTGTCAATTCGAAGGCTAATGGCACGTCAATTCTTAAATTTGGGTTCAGAATTAAAAGCCCTTTGTTTGTACCGTTTTGTATTTTTTTTTTATATTTTCTAATAACCTGCATTCTCCTCTTGCTGTGCAAAGGTCTTCCCCATAACTTTCCACTGTTCCTTGTGTGTTGCGTTTTCCAGCCCATCTCCCGTAAATGCGTCTAAAGCGTCTGCGTTCCGTTCCCGACCGCAGGCAGTCATGTCTCTGCAGTCATGATTTCAAACCCGACCATTGGCGGCAGCAACCCGTTTTCCAGTCGATAGATAGAAGATAGAAAAATGTATTATCGCTCGAGCGTTGGCGTTACAACTGGTCTGCGGTCAGGCTACATGTGTCGCCTGTCGCTCGCCCGTAGCTGCCAACGGTGAACGGCGTGTCGCTAGCTACAGATGCAATTTCATAGAAACCAGTCGTGTCCCGGCGGCACGTAGCCTGCTGTTGCCTCCTGTCGTCCTGCGGTCGGGTACAGGATACCTTTTGTCATCACGCCAGTGTTTATTAGGGTCGCGAACTCGCGACACACCTGCCGAACGTACGGCGCTAAAGCTTCGGTTGAATACGCTCGTAGTGTTTTTCAAGTTACCAATGACACATCAGCCGAAAGTTACGTCGTGTATCGCGCTGAAGTAACCGCCGCCGACCGTTCGGCGCGTTTGGTGTGTCATGCCAACCCAATACTATAACCGATAATTCCGTCGCTGAAGTGTCGGCGCCGAACGTTCCGCAGGTGTGCCGCTACACTTAAGCGTCCCTCGGCGATGACACCCATCTTCTGGCACCCACCGCGTAACTAAAGCCTCTTTCTGCGTCTTTTTAAGCTTATCATTATGAAATAGAACCCGACCTTTTTCCTTAACTCCTGTCAAGTAATCGTTATTATCAAGCATGGTTAACTAAGCGTAGGTACTAATTATCTACTGTAAAAAGTTTTTTTTTTCTTTTTCGTTTCAACTTAATTGCCAGCCTTTTTCATCCTGTCAGCTTAGTAAGCATGTCCTATTAACAATTCTGGAATATTGTAAATTGCTTCGTAATTTATTCCCGAATTTGCTTATAATTTATTAAAGCTAAATTCGTCGGGAATATCTTTACGAGAATAAATTGCGTTTTTGTTCCACATTGTTTGTTTTTTAACGACCACAATAACTGTATTGCTGAAAATTTGGAACGAATTATGCAATGGTGCGAATTTCATGAGAAAATGGGTAATGCATCTTCTGAATATAGGAGGAAATACAGATTTATAACTTACTTCTTTTTATTCAACCTCATTTTTTTCTGTCGTTTCGTTGGTTAATTGAGTTCGTAATACAGGATACGAACGTGGTATTTCTATATGCTTTTATCTACCATAAAAAAAAAATGTTTAAGAACGAGCGTGAAGATTCAATTAAGTTCGCCCGAATTATCACAGTCTATTCAATCTGACGTAGCTCAATTAATATAAATTCATAATGGCGCCATGCATATCCTAATTTTACGACTGAAGACACGTTAAATGTTAGACATTATTGAAAATTATGCTTTTGAACCTGACAAAGTGACAGTAAGAGCTTGGTATGGGACCCATTTGAAGCGGAATGGTTATCACCAAATGTTATAGCAAAACCAGTTTCCAACCTTTTTACTATGACAATCATAAACTGATGTCTATAGGTAATACAAGACGGTGTAAAAATGTTGAAATGAGGATAAAATATATTGCTTTATTAATATTCTCACATAACTGGTTGAACAAGATCTGAACTATGTCAAAGCACTATAACAGATTGACACTATAGATTGCTCTTCGACGAAAAAAAGAGTTTATTTTGCAACAGGTAGCATATACAATGTGTAGACTACAATACAACAATAAATGAAAATACTGGCACTACTAATGCATAAGAGTATTTTGGAACTGTCAAATAAATCCTGGCTTCGAAATAAAAAAATGAGATTTTCAAACAAATTAAATGTAGTGTATGCCGATCCACCCTAAGCCTATAAATTCCGTTTATTCAACTAGGCCTAGGGTGGATTCTCGGGCATACGTTTCCGAATATCCACCTTAGGGTGGATTTTTGGGGTGTACAAACGAAATAACCCGAGCCGACTATGGATTTTGCCGAGCTATATTGACTAAACTATTGAATATTTTCAATTGAATTTTTGTATACAGAATGGAAACGTCATTAGGGACACACCGTTTAATTTTTTGTTGTATTGTCGTCTCCACCTTGTATATCCACAAGATAACGGTATAATTTAACCAACACAAACTTGCTGCCTGATTAAAAATAATGAGGTTTTTATGTGGATTCGTAATTTTTCACCATTTCAAGTGATTATGGTGGAATTGCAAAGGTGGAACGGACAAACAGATCCATGAAAAAAATTGACAATGGTAGAAAGAAGATTACTTACAGCAAAAACTGTATCAAATAGTGTGTGATGCTTTATTGGAAGAAAAGGCGATTTGTAACAACATTTTGGACTAAATGGAGGGACTACATGAAGAAGACGCTGAATTCAGAGCGAAATACTTGGCGTCATTGGCGGCTAGAAAGATAATGTTTAGTCATGTTAAGATTCTTTTGCGCGTGATGCCACTGATGACACTATATTTCTTGATAATATTACTAGCAAAACTCTTAATCATCATGTGAGTCCCAGTTATTAAAGTGAGTGCCTTGGGCGTCATCAGCCAAAATAAACAGTAACAATGAATACAATTAAAATCTGTCACATCCAATCAATCCTTGTTCCCCAAAGCACTTGATTGTATCAACAACGATCGTTTTAATGGATCGTATTCAACAATGATTTGCCATAAACGAGTTGTGAGATGAATGACCGTTATTAAATTTATTGATGTCATGTCCCAAACAGAAAAAGAAGAAGACGTATAACAGGCAGCAATCGCAATAAGAATACATATATCACATATTATACACATATACAGATGGACGACCGTGCACACAAAAGAGCATCAAACTTTTTTGTACTTGATACGCAAATGTTGATGGATGGAGAGGAAGAAGAAGGCCAGATAAAAGATGAATGGAATGTGTGAGGAATGATATGAAAGAGAAGGGATCAGTGAATGATAGCGTAATGGTTGAGGAGAGAAGGGAAGAAGGGTACGTGTTTAACATGGGACAGGGGCAGGAAGATGATGACAATGGAGAATTAATTAAGTATGGGCGTAAAGTAAGCGAAGAAACGTAGAATATTGTTGAAAGAAATAAACAGAAGTTACCTACAGAACAAATAATTCAAATATCATTTATTTTAATAGGCTTTATAAACGTCAACAATGACAAAACAACCCCAAATCTTGCACCCTTCATTTCTTCAGATACTATGAAGCGAATTCCAAATAATTGGTACTCCAATTTGCTAAATAAAACAAAAGAGTTCAATTCGGTGTAGCTACTTTATTTTTCAAGTTTCCTGAAGCTATTGTACCTACTTTTAATTGAATTAATACTATAACTTAGGGACTATATTATGTTCAAAAAGTTTGTAGATTGTTTTGTAACTGTTACTAACATGATACGTACATATTATAAAATCGTGATTCTGTTGGACCCATACCAAAATCGTTTATCCAGTGTAACCTTCGCAAATAGTAAACTTGTATAGATTTTTTGTGAATCTCTAGTTAATAATGTAGCTATTCCAATGACCGTCAAGGTCGACTGGCCCGTGTTTGAATAGGACTTAATGTGTTTGAGTGTTATGTAATCTGACAAAATGTTATTGACACCATGTTCTTCAAATTCACGGAATCACTGCCAGCGTTTGATGCGGTAGAATGAATAAAGCTGTGGCGCCGAGCGCAAAACTTCTGTCATCTTCGCCATTCAAAATCGTCAGATTCTATACGTCATTTTTGTCGTAGTGCGAGTAAATGGTATGCTTGGTTTGTATGGAAAGTGTTGACAGTGCCGTTTCTCGCAGCGGTCGCCGTGGTGACTACACAGAAAAGTTGAATTTTGTCACCAATTTTTTTGCCGTACCTATTTTATCATTATTATACTGCTGACTATCCGATCCGTATCGGCGGACTGATCTAAAACTTAAAAGCGGTTCGGCACTGCATCCTATCCGAATTAGAGAAATGTCGGTCCGAAGTAGCCATAGTACTGTTACTACTGTTTGTATGGGGGTTGCGCACTAGATGCGAATTCTGAATACGTCGGTGGCCGACCAAATTGTGAATAATTGACAGAATTTGTTTTCAATGTCATCTGTCGCAATCCTAATCTTGCCACTAAAGATGTTTCTGCAACAACTTTTGAATGACATTTAGTTTTATAAAGTTGTATTCTCATTTGATGACCTTTGATATTATACTAATAAAAAAATCATGTTGACAGCAACATGTTGTATGTTTCGATGTTATAATATGTCCGTCCATTTACCCGCGAGTATGTTTTCTAATAAAACCCCACCATTTTATCCAAATCAAACACTTTAAATGCAAATTAATGTTCTCTTCTTTATCTAAACTTAATATTACCTACTTGTAGTTCTGCGAACAGTAGATCTCCCAAGCACGAACCTTTTTGTAACAATTAATATAAGACGAAAGTTATTTAAAATGGAATATTAACCACGTTTTTTATATTAAAATCATGGTAAGAAATTATATCCCGCGCTGCGGTGCATAGTAGCGCCATCTAGTGACCTTATTGTAAAACTAACATTAACATTGGATTTACAAGCTTCATTTAGAATCCAAAAAGTATTTTCAGAATTTTCTAGTTTTGTCATGAGAAGGTGGTCCCAGGTGCTCCATCAATCTTTGTAGTAAAGGGCCGATTACGCTGGTAGAAATCTAAAAGTTAGCAATTTACTGCATTTTGAGGAGCTATTTTGCTCCTCACGCCGAAGATTCTCTTCAGATCTCCACCAAATTTATATGAGATCAATTTACAATTACTACCTTTCTAATAAAAAAAGGACCATCGAAATCGGATTTCATAAGCCGGAGATACCAGTAGCCCAGTGCTTTTTGGTGGAAGTACCCTTCTAATAAAAAAACCAACACAGCACAAGAAAAAAAAAAAGTTAAAACCTGTATACCAATTAGTGTCATCTAGATCGGTTGTAAAATACGACCTGTGGAGGAGTGCCAACAAACCGACACACGAAAGCAAATTTTACCAGACATGAAGCAGAGACGCTTCACTTGCTCGGTCAATAAAATGAAAAGATTTGATTATTTACGGCTTAACGAATTTGGATGAGGCACATGGGTCGACCATGACCTAGGTTTGGACATAAGATACTTTTATCCCAATATTCCCACCGAATCGAGACTTAAGGCTTGTGCAGACCAGCGCGACTTGTCGCGCGACGCGACGCGGGTTATTGTTATACCGTGAAGTTTTCTTAGAAATTGTATTATCCTGTCGCGTTGCGCGAGAAGTCGTGCTGGTCTGCAGAAGCCTTTATGCGGATGAAACCACGGGGCGCAGCTAGTTAGTAGTAATATTCAGGATTTTAGATAAAAAAAAATGACAGAATTGTAAGGTGCCAGAATAAACTTAGATAAATAGATGTTACCAATATACCTTGCCTCACTAGGCTCATTCAAATTTATCAAGAAAGACTAGAGAATTTTCTAAATTTTAAGTATAGGTAATTCTGAAACTCGGCAGCTCAACTCAGGAGTGGCCGAGAGGTAACGGCCGCGACTTACGAGTTGTAGGTTGTAGGTTCGTACCCGGACAGGCACTTTACTATGCGTAGATTATTTCATCACCACTGCTCTCAAAACGGTGAAAGAAAGCATCGTGAGGAAACCGGCATGTTCTAGAAACAAAAATTCGAAAACATGTGACATCCACCAACCCGCACTGCGCAGCGAGCATGGCCTACTGTGAGATAGCTTGAGTCACACATTTTATCACAATTTGGGCGATAAAACAGTTTTGTCACAAATGCTAGCACGGCGGCGTGAGATAATCTCTTGACTTGTGACATAACTTCTTGACGTTTATTTGGAATTCTATGTCTTATTTGCTACTATGGTCGCACCAATTTTGTCACAAATGCCACATAATGACTGTCGTCCGTACGTAAAGTGAATTAGTTCACAACAAAATTAAAAAGTTGTAAAACTGTATAAACCTGCACTATAAAAACGTATTATTTTATTTGGTCGCATATTCACTGATCATAGACATTTTAATTTTTTTAATTTACTGTGTCACACTATGAAGTTAGCAACAAGAAAGGCATGTCGCGCTTCAGATTTTATCACATGGTTGAACCGTGCTAGCATTTAAGACAAATTATAAGACATGATAAAATTTATCATGTCTTGTGTCACAAACGTCTTGGGTACGCCTGTGTTAGCCCCGCAGGGCCCGCGTGGTGGATTATGGCCCACTCCTTCTGACCGAGAGGACGCCTGTGTCCAGCTGTGGGAATATTATAGCCTGATTATGCTTTTATACTGAAACTCGGCTAGGATGATAGTCTACTGAAATATTTCTTTAGGTCGTGTTGTTTTTATCCCCATATTTCTGCTGAAAACATTCTAAAATATTAAAAGGCAGCACCTGACAATGTTTTTCATTTTAGCCAAATAAAATACCTTTTTCGTGGCCTGAAAGCGATTCTCATTAATATTTATAATATTATTAAGTACACAAATATAACTAATGCATACTCTGAGTCACCGCTTAAATAATATTTTGCATATTTGCATCATTTAATGCTTCATATAAAAATAACAATTCCATAGGTGACATCATTTAAGTTTGAACTTTGCATATTAAGGAACAGTCACATGTAAATGCTATCTATTAAATAATTATAATTAAAATAGTGATTCAACTTTAATGTTCTAAAGGTTGTAGTTACCGATTTAAATATAATATGTTAGTGTTGTGTGGGGGTGAAAGAGCATACAGTATCTCAATGCTCTCAATGCTAAAGTACAGTATTGGTCACTACTTAGTCATAGTATAACTAAATAATAATTAGATTCGTAATTATTAACTTTATAATATGAAATGAGTTCATGACATGACTCACGCACTTTTTAATGTTCTCGATCCTCAATTTGATACGGAGTTTCGATTGGGTGTCGTATCTTCCATTCAATAGGTGTAAGTAAGCAAATGAAAATTTTGGTTCACATTCGTTTTCGTTTTCGACTAAATTTAGAAATATTTTCGGCCCTGACTGAAAAAAATTACGGACCGGCAAATACTTTCATTCATTTATCCAAAGAAAATGCTGAAAAAATTGCTTGGGAAAACAGTACAAAGTTTTGTGTAATTTAATTTTAAACGGTTAAATGTAATGATTAAAAGATTGACACTGCATTTCTTTTACTTTTACGTAAGAAAAACACATTTTTCGTTTTCGTTTAGAGTTTTCAGCCGAAATTGTGGATCAGGCCGAATTTTCCTTTCGTTTTCAGTCGAATACAAAAACATTTTCAGTCGGGCTCTAATGAAAATACAATTAGGTATACCTTAAGTCCAAACGCTGGGAACTACAGATTTAAATGATTAATAAAGCCCATTTGTGCTTATTACGGGAAATTAAATTTTAATCTGTTCTCACTAAGGCTGAAAATTGCTTAATTTTATTTATTTGCAGCCCTTTATTAACAGGGTTAGCCAGTGCACCGGACATTTTTACATTTATTATTCAGGGCAATTAATTTCTAAAGTTGTTCACTGAATAAATTTTGTTAAAATTATGCTGCCGACGATTTAAGGTCTCTTTGTACGAGTAATGTACATTTTGGTAATTAAAACAGTTTACAGTAAGTAAGTATACAGCTTCGAGCACTGGTGGCCCAGTCAAACAGTGGTGGCCTAGAAGTAACGACCCCGACATAGAAGTTGTCAAGCTGTGTAGATCGTGGTTTCGAACCCGGGCAGGCGCTTCACTTCTTGAAAATGATTTTATAATCACTGCTCCCAAAACGGTGAAGGAAAACATCGTGAGGAAACCGGCACGTCCTAGAACCAAAAAAAATTCAAGACATGTGACATCTACCAAACCGCAGTGCACTCGCGTGGTAGATTACTGCCCACTCCCTCTCGAAGAGAGGAGGCCTGTTTCCCAGCATTGGGAACATTAAGTATAGGCTTATGCTATACAGCTTCGAATGAGAAAAGTTTAGTAGATTTTCCAGAATCTACTGTGTATTCCCGTAGGTATACGTATATGCATCTGTATCTTAAACTACAATTACCGGGCATGATATATAAGTAACTAACAATTAACCACCCCATTCTATAATCATGTAGTTTTGCTTGATATATCCTGAAAGTCTCTATGTTTAAAAATGATTAAATAAATCTTTATCCTGGAAAAATCCATGTTCAATGAACATAAACACATAAACCAACTTATATTTTTAACACAATTAACTATTTACACTAGGTACTAAATACAATGACTAACTAACTAGGTATACAAATAAATACAAAAAAAAAAACCAACAGACACTTAGGCGTCAATGATATTATTGTAAATTATTAATAATTACCAAAGAAGTGACGTGATGTTTTAACGTCGTCTAGATTTTTTTGTCTCTGGTACCTAGTGGTTTTATTACGCCCACACTTAATCACCGACCTACGTCTTGTGGTCATTAAACAACTTTTGGCCAAACAATAATTACGAATCGTCAAGTCAAGGGTCAGTAACTTATCGCCTTAACATTTTATTTGAGTCACTCTTTGACTCATGTATTCGATAATCCGTAGGCACACAGGGTCTAGCGCAAACATGCGGAGTAAACGTTATCGTTTAAAAAATCGAAAATCTAACTGTCGAACTGTATTTTTTGCACGACTCTTAATGCGAAGCATTAGAGTGTGCTCTACGATGGAAATTTTTTTTTTGCCCCATTTCTGTAACTGTTTTTATTGTTACACTCCTGCTAGTACACAGAACCTACTTAATTTATATACCATTGTATAGATGATTAAATGGAGATTAATACTGTACTTTTTAACAATTGATTTAATGCAGCAGAAATGGAAAAAGCATCAAAATAGTTGAAAAAAAAATCCTGTTCGTCAATTTATGAACCCTGAAAACATTGTAGCTTGCGATAAAATCAATTAATTGAGTAAATTTTTTTTTATACATTCGTTTCAGCCATAGAAGGAACCCTATTGAAAATGGCTCTTTTATTCAAAGTAGTTTAATTATAATTTATAAAATACTAACTAAAATATAATATCTATAACCAAATATTTCCAACCTTTGAATTGACGTCCGTAAGTTACCTAGCAACCGCCAAGTAAATATCTTTGTAAATAGTCTTTGACATTACGACTTCATGAAAAGTGATAAATTGTTCATTTTTGTTAGAAACTATGTTTTGAATTTCTTTTTCGTTTATGAATGAGTGTTATACAGGGTGGCAGGGACATCGACGCGAAGCCGATTACCATGGATTCAGTACATGGTTCTGAAACCCCTTGCGTTGAAATTTTTCGTCGGTTATTAAAAAAAAAAAAACTGCTGTTTCATAGAAAAGTGCAATACCTACGCGGTCAAAATGTATGGAACATCTGATTTTTTTTAAAATAACCGACGAAAAGTTTCTACGCAGGGGGCTTCAGAATCATGTACTGAATCCATGGTAACAGGCTTCGCGTCGATGTCCCTGCCACCCTGTATATGAGGCGTGCACTTTTGGATTTTCCAAACTATTTTTGTTTTTGCGACAAGCACTTAGTATCATTCATAGATGCGAATAAAGTCTTTATTGAATATTATGAGAGAAACGAGTACTGCGTCCTTAAAACGGCCACTGTGGCAGAAGCATAATACATTATATATGAATATATGTATATGAAATGATGATTTTTTATTTTTTCGAAACATGTGTATGCACACACAAAGCATGCAAGATGTTATGCACATTACAGAAAGGATCACAGTCATGTTTTACCTTAACGGCGTAGAAATATGTATTATTATAAATATAACTACACTTCTCATCAGAAACGCGACAAACACTTAGAATCGCGCATAGATGTGATTATAGTCTTCAATCAATAGATTATGTACAAAACAAGTTTACTTCGCGCGCTCGTGCTGGGCCTATACTACAGGAGAACTAAATGTAGTCACCAAAATTGGACAAAGTGTTAAATCATTTCGAATGCACAGTTGCAATAAACTTTTAAATTAACAATGACGAGTCAATGAGTCAAATTATTTTGTGGTCGAAAAACACATACAGATGCTTTTCGCGGAAATTAGGTTTTTTTAATGATGTTTCATAAAAAAACCTAATTTACTATACTTTTTTAATACCTTATTAGTTCAGTGCCTCCAGTCAAAAACGGCATAAGTCGAGTTATGCCCTTTTGTTTTTATAGCACCATTGTAATCTACGTGTTCTGTTACATAACATATCAAAAGGACATAACTCTAGCTGCATCCTAACATACTTTTTTGTAATATATCAAAGGCATAACTCGACTGCGTCTAAAGGCACATCTATAGATATAAAGTAAATTTCACTGCTTAATAGACATAACTACAAGAAACCCCAAAACACAATCGAACTAAAAGGCATAAATACAGTTAACTTAATTACAAAAAGACACAACTCATGTAGTTCCAAAGTTTTTTAAATATAGTAAGAAATAAATGTAGATAATCCATTTGGTAAGCATGTTTGAAAGGGAACAACTGCATTTGTTGCGTTTGCTTCAGGAAGTCTAAAGCGGTATATCCCCACTTAACACTTTATCGCTATTGGTGGATTAGCGTGTGGTGTACTGTTTTTAGAAATAAGTCGTTTTATTCCTTAATTTATAATTTGCTAATTTATTTTGTAATAATTAACTTTGTGTTACGCGTATTAATTTTCAAGCTTTTAAAAGTGATATAACATCATTAAGCTAGTATTCAAATATATAATGACACTTCTACCATCTATATACACAGAATATCTCGATTTCTATAAGAATTTGCTGACTTCAGAACCGCAAAGAGCAGAAGACGATCCTGACTTAAGTTTTGTACCGGGCAATGAAGAGGACATCGAGGACAATTGAAATGTTTTATTTAAACATAAATGTATATACATATATAAACTCACTTAGCTTTACATACTCCTTTTGTTTCGTTTACGTTCATACATCTGGTCATACATGCACGAGTTACGAGTACTGAGCATTCTGAAGAACATCACCAATTAGGTCACTGTGTGTCCTTCTAGGGCGTCCCCTCCCGGTATTTCCACTCACATCTGCTTTGTAATTTAAAAACCTTTTGTTACTCGCTTTTCATTCATCCTCTCAACATGACCAAACCATCTTAGCATACTCTGTTCAATTTTTGTCACTACATCTTCTTTTAAACCGCACCGTTGCCTTATCACACCATTTTACAGCCTATCATTCATAGTCACGCCACACATGCTTTGTAAGGAACGCATTTCCACAGCATTTATTCTACTTTCATGCTTCTTCTGCCACACCCAACATTCACTTCATACATAAACGTAGGCACCAGCACCCCATTGTGAACAGCTAGTCGAGCCCTTTTGGGCATCGACTGGTTGATCACAATCGCATGTATACACTACTACTACCACTACTACTATTCATTTTATTTCCCGCATTTACTTTCCTTTCCACATCTTCATCAATCCTTCCTTGTAAACTGACTCTCCAAATACATTATTACACTTACTTTCTCCATACTCTTATCATTTACGTTTACATCACACACCGATTCATCTTCTTCTCTTTCAAATACCATAAGCTTCGTCTTATTCACATTTATATTCATCCCTTTCAAATTATATGCTTTATCCATCACAGTCACCATGTCTTGCAACTACTCAGCTCACGATGCAAGTAGAACTTGATCATCTGCGTAGAGAAAGTATTTGACAGACAACTCATTCATGCTCAATCCGCACTCACCCCCTTTCAAATTTAGCAAAAAACTATCCGTGTGCATGTTGAACATCCACGGTGACGTGACAGCCCTGCCTAACACCCTTTGAGATGCAAAACCAGTCTGTGCATACCCCATTTATCATAACACAAGCATTGGTATCCTTGTGGAAATATTAAAGTGCCCGTACCAAGCGCCAGTCCACACCGTACACGGATAGTGTTGACCACAGTTCTTCCCTCCACACCATGTAATAGGCCTTCTCCAAGCCAAAGAAAACACACTAGACTTTATTGTTCTTAGATGTTTTTCGCCTATGCACCTTAAAGAGATCTGATCCATACAGCCCATTTTCTATCTAAATCCCGCCTGCACATCCAATATTTTCTCATCTATCGCTCTTATCACTCTATTTATTAAAACCTTCGCATAGAGTCTGCAGACAACACTCAAAAGACTAATGCCGTGACAGTTTTTGGACTGCTGCTGAGAGTCTTTTCCCTTATAAAGTGGTACGATTACAGCCTTGCACCAAAAAAAACCACCTTGCATCCATATCACATATTAAAGATCCGTCACAACAGGCAGCAGACACTCTGCCATTCCCTGAGCTTCCCAATTTTCATTCCTTTCAACACTCTTACAATCTCATCTATTTCTATTTCATTTCCTTCACGTGCATCTGAGCTAGAGTCTTCAAAACTTGCTTCTGTCCAGTTACCCACTCCTTGCACACTATCCTGACAACTGAATAAACTTCCAAAGTATCCCTTCTAGTGTTCCAAGACCTTTCATTCTTCGTTTAGTAAACATCCATCTTCTGCTCTTCTAATAATCCTTCTCGATGGTCCTGTCACTCCGTGAGCCAATCTTATCTGTTTCCAGAACAGCTTAGCACATTGGCCCTGTAGTTATCAGAGAACTTCCTGTTATAGGCACTTTTCTTCCTTTTCATCCTTTTTCATTTTTACAATCTCTTTTACTGTTAGATGTTTTATTTAAAGTGTAGATTTAATAAATAAATAAAAGATTTTCTAGACTATTTTTTTAATTATAGATTTTTTGTTCGATCGATAGCAGAAGGAAATAAGTTACTATATTTGTCTTAGGGCCTGTTTCACCACCTACGATTAAGTTCCTATTAACTTACTTGGCAGATAATTTCATACAAATTCTGTTCCATTTTTGAATTTATTCGGTAAGTAGTGGCTATTCGGACATCGTGAAATAGGCCCTTAGGCATTTATAAAATAAGGGAATAACTCGCAATATTACTTTAATACGACCAACCTGACTAGTATAAATAACGTTATTCCCTTAACACTTCGTTAACAAGGGAACAACTCGAGAAAAACTAAAAAAAAATATAGTAGGAGTGACTGAATATGGAAGTGATTACTATTAAATGAAAGGGTAATTTTTTATCTACAATACAAATTCGAAAAAAGTTATGATTTTAATTGCGAAATACTAAAAAACATTAAAAGTGTTGTTTTTTGCCTCTCCTGAAAAGTGACGAATTTGAGTTGTGCCCTTTTTTACTGGAGACACTGAGTTGTTTCCCATAAAAATTAATCAATTAATATTCGAGCATTCGAGCGAGGAGCTCGTGGCTAAATAATAACAAGCCGCACGGGTCGATCCATCAGATTAAGCTACGCTTGCAGGGGTTGGTCAGTGGATGGGTGACCATCTTTACATACCGAGACTCCTCCGTGCCTCGGAAAGCACGTTAAGCCGTTGGTCCCGGCTGTCATTCGTGGATCTTTGACAGTCGTTACGAGTCGTCAGAACCAGAAGCCCGAAAGTCTGACACCAGTCTTACCAAGGGGTATCGTATTACCCAGTTACTGGGTTGTGGAGGTCAGATAGGCAGTCGCTCCATGTAAAATACTGGTATTCAGCTGCATCCGGTTAGACTGGAAGCCGACCCCAAGATAGTTGGGAAAAGGCTAGGAAGATTGATTGAATTAATATTCGTTCGAGATCATCGGCGATACCACGAAATAATTACCACCACTTAATTATCCCCGTTTTTCGGACGGTCAATCTGAGTCATCGACATAAAAAGACGACCATATTAAGTATATTATAGGCATATTAAATAAAATACCTAATTAAGAGGGTGCATCCTAAAAGTTGGCAACGTCTTAAATAACTGTCAAATAGTTACCTGTTTTGATTAATTTGGAAATAATACTGTATGGAAATAAGAAATGTGGCTAACTAACTAACTAGAATATTATAATGAATTGCAATTATAACATTGAATTTGATGTTGTACCCGTTTTAGGTGTAAAAAAGGCATTTGGAAAGTTTCTAAATACTTTTTTACATCTAAAACTAACTATTCGGTGTTACGATATTAATTGTTGCATTTCATAATCAATATTCTAGTTCGCTAGTTAGCCACATTTTTAATTTCCATACAGAAATATTAACAAATTAATCAAAACAGCGAAATATTTGACATCTATTTGCGACGTTGCCAACTTTCAGAATAAACCCTCGAATAAACCTTTCAGAATAAACCCCAAACGTGTATTCTGAAAGTGGGCAACGTCGCAAATAGCTGTCACATATTTCGCTGTTTTGATTAATTTGGCAATACTGTATGGAAATAAGAAATGCGATTAACTAGCGAACTAGAATACTAATAATGAATTGCGATTGTAACATTGAATTTGATGTTGTACCCGTTTTAGGTGTAAAAAAGGCATTTGGAAACTTTTCAAGTACCTTTTTTACATCTAAAACTAAATATTCGGTGTTACGATATTATTGCATTTCACAATCAATATTCTAGCTCGCTAGTTAGCCACATTTCTTATTTCCATACAGTATTAGTTCCAAATTAATTAAAACAGGTAAATATTTGACAGCTATTTACGACGTTGCCAACTTTTAGGATGCACGCTTTTAAACATTATTATTTACTACCCAAAACTTAGATTGAAGATAAAATATAAACCTGCATATAAAATATAAATTAATGTCAATAGCTATAATTAAAATGATGTCGATAAAACTAGGACGAAAACTAAACAAACAAAATTAAACATCAGACTGCCTCTGTTGGTCTAGTGGCCGCAAGCGCTACTACTCATCATGAGGTCCTGCTTTCGTCTCCCGGGTCGGGAAAAGTGAAATTAGGTTTTTCCATCTGGAATTTCTCAGTAGCAGCCCGGAGTATGGATTTGAGCCCGGTTGATGGTATAGGTCTCCACCATAGTTTTGTGGCGCAATAAAATTGATGGAGCCTACTTACTTCACAACGATGGCGCGGTGTTCGATACTTATAATTAAAGGCAACAATAAATTTGAACCCGCCCATGTCACCATTGCCCGCCATTTGTGCCCGGTTGATGGCAATAGACTCGCCCCCTATTACATAGGGCTTAAATATAACTGGTGAAATGTGTACCTGCTACAGGTACACCTCTGTTATGTGTGTGTGTGTGTAATTTGAAAATCCAAATGACTTAATTGATGTCGAATTTATTTCAGTCAAATAAAGTTCCATCTTTGTTCGATCTATACCAAGATTATATTTAACACTTTTTAGTCCCTTGTTCGTTATCTCTAATTACCGTTACGTCCAACGTCAAAAAGTTCCAGAATATAGAATGAAAGAAAGAAAAGAAAGAAAATACGTTTATTTGCGGCAAACATGACGCATAGAAAGAACACAAAATAAAAAGAAGTACTTACACAATATGGAACAGTTAATTTCGTTGTGCGTCACTTTGTAAGTAAAGAAGTTACGGAGTAGGCGGAATTTTTTGCTAAATTCGATAAATTTTTTCATTCGTTTAAATTCGTTACAAGTTCCTAGAGCACGCGGTGGGTTTGAGATCAATGTATTGCTTTTTATGAAAGCTCTCACCTTCGAAAAACTTTATTATTAGGTACAAGTCATGTTTGGGGCCTACTTATTTTGTTTATTCAAGTCTTAGTATGCAACTATGCACAGAAACCAATCTATTGAAACAAAAATCCTTTATTTATACAAGGCACTTATTAGTTAGTATAGGTACCTATTAATAATTGAATGCGAATTTCTTAAGATTAAAAAAAAAGTAACGTCTAAGGGGGACAGCTAAAGCATGAAACTTATGGGAATCCCATAAGCAACTTATCAGCAGTGGATGTGATATTGATAAGATTTATAAAAATAATCGACGGGGGACACCTAAAGCACGAAACTTTTGGGAATCCCATACGCAACTTATACCCAGCAGTGGGTAAAAATGGGTTAAAGAAGAAGGTACTTTTCAATCGTGACTTAATTACCTAATAGGTACGAAACTTAAAAAAAATATACATCTAGAAAGGGGGGGACAGCTAAAGCACGAAACTTTTGGGAATCCCATACGCAACTTGTACCCAGCAGTGGGTAAAAATAAGTTACAGAAGAAGTTCCTTTCCAATCGTGACTTAACTTAGTTACCTAATAGGACGGAAACTTAAAAAAAAAATACGTCTAAAAGGGGACTGCCAAAGCACGAAACTTATGAGAAACCCAAAGGCAACTAATACCCAGCAATGGGTAAAAAGGGGTTAAAGAAAAAGGTACTTTTCAAACGTGACTTAACTTAATATATATTAATAGTTACGGAACTTCTAAAAAAGTACGCAAGATTTGTCTAATTGCAAACCGTAATTTGCTATCAATTACAAAGCATTGTGTTTATTTTGTAACTAAATGGATAATTATAATTTATTTTCATTGTGTGTTAATGTCGCAACAATGTTGTTAAGATCTCAATTTAAAACCGTTATTAGAACATGATGTAATTTTTATTTGTTCTGGTATTTTCTTGACCAGTAGCGCGTTTTGCGATACTGGGTGTTTGAAAGCCATCGGAGAGAATTACCTAAATATTTTTTGCTAAAGGACTATTTTGCTATTTATTCTTGTCGGTTCCTCTATAGAGTCATTACTGCGATATTACTAAACAATAAATAACTAACTAACACTAGGAACTTAAAAAGAAAACACTGAGACTATGGTCAATGTCAATGTTTTCGCTGTCACTTCATGGTCCATAACGACATCCATATCGACCCCTATAGCATAATCAGCCTATAATGTTCTCACTGCTGGGACGCAGACCTCCTCGCGGTGAAGGAGTGTGCCGCAATTCACCACGCGGGTCCAGTGCGGGTTGGTAGATTCTATGTCACTTATACCAATAAAGGTACTCCATTTATTATAGCATTCGAAAAATAACGGCTAAATAGTAACAGTTATTGTGTAACTGTTGAAATGACTGCATATTAGAGTTATTTTTTAAATGTCGATGGTGAATAGGATTACATTGCTTTATATTTATCGTTAAATAACGGAACCTTGATAACGTTTATATCGAAATAACGAAAGGAATAAACCGTTATTTGTCTAATGTTATTAAATGGAGTATAGACTCTGCGCAACGCCAAACAGAGGCGCTTGTGTCTCGGTTTCTTCTCATTAGGTATAACAGATAAAACACTTATGACGTTGGACTCATCGGGCAGGGTTGATAACATATATCATTGTGGCTTTCCCTAAATTCATAACAGAGAAAGTTCCCAAAATGATCTTTTCCCAAGATTGAAATGACCAAGCAGTTAAAGCTTATTCACTGACATTATAGTCTGGGTTATTCCGATATTACATTTCCTCAAAACTTACCACAAATTGAGCTAATACATTACTTTTATGCCTCAAGCGTAAAGGACCAAATGACTGTATAATATAAAATTATAAATGCACCTACAGACGCGGACGTAAATCCGAGTTAAAGATTGTCGTACAGTGACGTCAACGCTCCATTTGTTAGGTAAATATAACAATAATATATTGGTTATTTCCTAAAGGATTTACCGTAGGAATTAATAATTTACTATTTCCCATATATTCATGTTCTATTTTTATAACTAGGTACCTAATAAATGTCGTTGACACCTAATACGGATTTAATGTAGTAATTAAGAAATAAATTATATATTTTAAATAAATTATGTTACCGGTTAAAATCACAACTGCAGAGTTCGATCGATTTTATTACTTACCGGATTTAATGTATGATTATAAAATAAAACTTGCTACGTAATGTACAGTGTAGGTATTATTATTTATAGTTATAAATGAAGTCAAAAAACTTTAATGAGGCGTGTTTAATTTACACCTGCGAGTATTTCAATAGTTACTGCAGCAAAAAGCGAGCATTGGCAAGTAAACTTGTTTTTGCTAAAAAACGAGAAACGAATGCAGCGAGTTACTTTTCTTTACCATAGTTCTTGACGTCTAAAACGGGGTGTTAAACTTTTAATTGAACGCTTGGATTAGTAACATAAAGTTCATCTTTTTCCTGGCATTTTTCAGCTTCATGAATAAGATGTTACTGCCAAGTTCTGGTCGGAATAAATTCTCAATTAATCATAGCCATATTTTATTCGGTATATACTCGTAAGACGTATTAATTAATATCATCATCTGCCTAGAATTTTCCCAAATATGTTGGGGTCGGCTTCCAGTCTAACCAGATGCAGCTGAATTCCAGTATTATACATGGAGCGACTGCTTATTTGGCCCCCACAACCCAATTACAGGGTAACACCCCTTGGTAGGATGGGTTGTTAGACCTTTGGGCTTCTGACTACCCGTGACGACTGCCAAATATCTACGAACGACAGCCGGGACCATCGACTTAACGTGCTTTCCGAGGGACAAAAGGGGGTTGGTATGTAACAAAGGGGGTTGGTGTAAAAGGGGGATGGTCATCCACGAACTGGCCTCGGCAAGCGTAGCTTAACCTTCGATCGACCAGTGCGGCTGTTATCATTTACCAGGACCAACTGACGTATTAAATAATATATCAAGTCATAATACCCTTGAACATGATCCGGCTGTCTCAAAGTATGTATTACAAAATGCATTAAACGAAGCAAGATAATAAGTATTTACATAATATATACGCTAACAGACTTAAAATAATAGTAATAATATGTACATGAGTAAGTAAAAAAGGAGGGGAAGGAAAGAATCATAGGGCATCACGTACAGCCCTCAATACAGGGCCTGTATGGAGGCTGAAGAAACCGTCGCGCACGTGCTCCTTGTATGCACAGGCGTCACCCAGATTAGAACAGAGACCCTCGGGAAACCCAGATCTTTCACAGAAGTTCTGAACAGACCAGGAGATTTAATTAACTTCTGGCGGGAGATGGGCTGGTTGGAATAACCATCAAACGGCCGCCATGGCCCACGCACAATGGTCCACCTGACGGACTAAGTGCGGAAACCAAACCCCATAACATAGAACATCATAGGCCATCAAAATGTATGTTTTTGAGGTAAACATCACATGATATACGTGGGTTTCCCTAGAAACGTCAGTGAGTATTTATATTTTTTTATAGGAAAAGATATAAATGTTCAGGAACGCACGCGAATATACAGGAGAATCCAAACATATTGCAAGGACGCGGGTATTTTAGGCAGTGATTCTAGACTCATCTATTTGCGAAAAATTCAGTCATTATAATTTTGTAGCCGACAGGCATGTGACGACGGCTTTACCTTGACCATTTTTGTACAGGTGTCTTGATTTCTGTCCGAAATATTTTCTTGTTTCATACTTTTTACGAGTAGAGTGTGATTTTTCAGTAGTCGGGTTTTAGTTTTTGAACTTACTTTTTATTTAAATTATTTTGGGATTATAATTTCGTGACAAAGTATTTGCAGAGCCTCTTTAATTTTTTTTTTGTTTAGGTTTAATAAATAGGTATTAATTTTACAGCCGTACCGTACGTAGCATAGTTTCACTTTTGCATGTTTTTAACAATTTAAACATATTTATTTACTTAGACAATATGATATTATATACATATTTCTAATGTGCTCATCAAGCCCTTTCATGTGATACCCAACAAAGTATGTTTAATAACATATTTTTTTTCGTTCGTTAGTTTATGTCCTTTATAGGGCGCCATATTGAATTTAATTTAACTTATAGCCTAAAACCAGCGGACGATTAGGACGCTTCCAACGATACCTCATTTGTCCAACTATGATCAGTAATTTAGAAATTATGTGGTTACAGATGAACATACATTCATACATACATACCGGTCAAAATCATAACCCTCATTTTTGCATCGCCGAATTCGGGTAAAAAATATGCATTTTTTTTCTTTTCGTGAAGTCACCACCACCAACAGGATACAAAAATAAAAAAATAACTTATCAATATTTAATATTCCTTGGGAGTTAAAAATATATTGTTAGTAATGCAAAACCACAGTGTATCTACTATCAACAGTAGTTCAACGCCCATACCTACATTTGACCGGAAAAACATGAGTTCTGTCAAAACTGAAATGTCAATAAAATGTCAAAAACTTTATAAGTAAATGGTTGGCAATCAAGCAGGTGGCCCACTCGATACTAAGTGATTATCACCACCTAAGTATAGAAATCAACCTCCTTAACCCCAAAATCCCCGTAAGGGGCCACCTCGACGAGGAGGATCCGCGCTTCTACGTCGGGTAATCTCCACGAACGAGGATTATTCCACCAGCGTATCCTCGCGACTCGTAACGGAATCGCCGCGTGTTCGTGACGACTCGTAATGGTCGATACTCACATTCGGTATTACTCGATAGTTTTTCTCCAAAACGACTAATTTACGTGTAGACCGCAAAACTCACACTAGAAGGCTCGCATCGAGCCGGCTCGATGGAATTAAATCAATCTTCCTAGCCTTTTCCCAACTATCTTGAGGTCGGCTTCTAGTCTAACCAGATGCAGCTGAATACCAGTATTTTACATGGAGCGACTGCCTATCTGACCTCCACAACCCAGTAACTGGGTAATACGATACCCCTTGGTAAGACTGGTGTCAGACTTTAGGGCTTCTGACGACTCGTAACGACTGTCAAAGATCCACGAATGATAGCCGGGACCAACGGCTTAATGTGCTTTCCGAGGCACGGAAGAGTCTCGGTATGTAAAGATCCACTGACCAACCCCGGCAAGCGTAGCTTAACCTGATGGATCGACCCGTGCGGCTGTTATTACTTAGCCACGAGCTCCTCCTCAGTGAGCGTATCGTAGTCAGAAGATATGAGTTACGCGATAGAAAGAGAGGCAACTTCTAGGTGAATACAACTGTAGGTAATTAGCACTGTACGACTTGAATTGCACTTTATTGTGTCGTGGCAAGAGTCGCTTTTTATTTCAATGATTTTCAGGAGTGACCCAGCTGTATTTTATTCTCACACTCACTGAATTGGCCCGACTAGGCGAACCCGCCGCTTGATGGAATTAAATAAAAGTAATTTCCTTCGCCTACTCGAAACGAGCCGTCGAGCTTGATTCGAGCGTATGTACGTGTTCGCGTGTCGGCCGTCAGTACGCCATTGTTGATCGTAGTTAAAACATCTTTTGGCTCGAACAGTTCGGTGAGTACTGAACGCCGCGCGGCACTCGATAGATGAATGCTAAATGTGGCCTGTGCCGTGGTTTTTACCCGACTGCCCCAGAAGGAGGGAAATGTTTTTCAAGAGTATGTATGTATGTATGTCTATTTCTTTGGCACGCTCTGTAGCCTAAACGGTTTGATGGATTTTAACATAGGAGGTGTCGTTAGATTCGTCTTAATCGTAGAAGTGACATAGGCCATATAATATTTATGTATTGCATCTGCAATTACAAAAAAAAAAGGGAGAGGAAGGTTTTTTTTTAAATAAATTTCAACAATATTGGTATCAAATAAAAGCTGGTAATGAGTCAATTCCAAATTAAGATATATTAATAAAACTAAAAAACTTGAAATAAAGAGTTATGTGTTTTTGCAGTCGGGTTTTTTGTTTTTTGAATAATTTTCTTTATTACTCGACATATTTGCTTGATCGAGTTAAACCATATGCGAGTACTTAGCTTAACGGAATCGCCATGTTTGACGGGGGACGCCTGCGCGCTCGCTGTGCTGTCGCTGCGAGAGCGCCACGTTCCGCGGCGAGAGCGGCCGCGGCGGGCGCGCCGCCAGTAGCGAGTTAGCGACGAGCGCGCGGCGATTCGTCGCACTCAGACACTGGTCGCATCGCCACGATTCTCTCGCTCGTGGAGGCGGCTCCTAAGATTGCTCTGCGCAAACGCTTGCGTTGTCCTACTGTATATGGAGTTACTTAGTTAGACTGTGGTATGCGGTAAATATATTTTGTAATGAAGAGCCACTCACGTCACGACTTGACTCTAAACCTTGATATTTGAGCGTATCGGCAGATCACGATGGGGACATTTGTTAAAGTGCCAACAACTGCCAAATCAATTTTTATTAAAACAAAAAATGTAGGTTTTATTATTTATTATTATATTGATGTAGCTACGAATAGACTATTGCTTCAGACTTCTTTTTCGCTTGCAAAGATCGGTCCTTGGATTGGTGATCATCCATTATATATCGAAATCTCCGTGCCTCGGAACGCACGGTTCTGGCTGTCATTCGTAGATGATGGACAGTCGGTACGGATAGTCAGAAGTCCAAAAGTCTGCCAACCAGTCTTACTCTTATCGTATTACCCAGTAACTGAGTTGTTGAGGTCAGATAAGCAGTCGCTCTATGTAAAATACTGGTATCCAGCTGCATCTTTAGGGATATGGTGAACAGGGTGTAAAGTTCACTCATCCCCCATAGAAAAGGGAGGATCCTCCAACCAGACGGGTTGTTATGTCTGGCGGGCAACTGCCCATATGTTGATTTCGGATAGTCTTATCTATGTTTTTCGCTCGGTAAACTCTAACTGCGCGATGTAGGAATTGTGTGACGTCATGTCTTTTTGCTTCGTAGTTTGTATGTGGCGGTCTAACCGCTACATCACTCCCCTCCGGAGACCGGAGGTCGATAGTGGCCTGAGTCTTGGATCTTGCGATGCTTCACAGTGCCAGCTGTGGTTCCAGTGAGTCGGAACCGGGTGCCGCATAGTTCACGGTGAGTCGGAACTGTCTGCGGTGATTCCCCAGTGAGTCGGGGTGGCGCTGCGTCGTCATCCAGTGAGTCGGATGTGGTACAGCGCCGGGTTGTGGCTGACTGCTTGCGTCGACCAGGAGAGGGTAGAATAGGCTCTGCTTGTGAGACCGGCCGGAAGTGCAGGTGCTATGCCAAGGTTGCTGATGAAGCTGAGGGTGATGACCAGGAATGCGCGTTCGCTACATGCTGGTGGTCAGGATACCCGTTGAAGCCGTGGGTGCTGGCTGGCTGTGTGACTCGCCTCACGAAAGCTTGCGAGCGATGACGATGACGTCACGCTGAAGTAGTTGCACGAAGGCTGCGTTGACGTTCATACTCGGGGTCACCAATTTAGGGGTATGGTGAACAGGGTGTAAAGTTCACTCATCCCCCATAGAAAAGGGAGGATCCTCCAACCAGACGGGTTGTTATGTCTGGCGGGCAACTGCCCATAATTATGTTGATTTCGGATAGTCTTATCTATGTTTTTCGCTCGGTAAACTCTAACTGCGCGATGTAGGAATTGTGTGACGTCATGTCTTTTTGCTTCGTAGTTTGTATGTGGCGGTCTAACCGCTACACATCTGGTTAGACTGGAAGCCGACCCCAACAAAGTTGGGAAAAGGCCAGGTAGATTGATCGACGTTCAATTTATGATTTTATTTACTCTTATGCATATTGTTGGTTTCTACCACGTTTTGAGTTTATTGATCCGGCATTTGCAGAAAAGTCTTTATTGATCTTATCCTGTCTTCAGCATCCTCAATGGCCGACTAATTTCCTCCTACCCATTTTTATTATGACGGTCAACGTTGTTGTTAGGTATGCTACTGTTCGACTCGTCATGATTCAGCAAAGCCGGGCGGCGAAAAATCGCTTTTATCATGTAGATGTTTGTTCGGGAAAAGCCGCCCGGCTTACCCCGAATTGTGTCGAGCCGATTCAAACATTATTCAACCAGGGTAGAGCCGAATGGAAGCCGAATATTCGTAGTCATTGCTTCGGGTCGGTTTTATTGTTCAACAAATACTGCCAAATCAAATGAGAAAACCCGAATATGTGTGTAGCACCCCATGGAAAACTTATCTTAAGAAGCTTACTACTATGATGGTAATTTTAAAATTGTAATAATATGGCTAGGTGCTAGTTAGGTAATTATTGCCTTCTTTCATACACGTGGAAACTATACGATAATTGCGAAACAAAAAACACCAGTCATACATCATTTATTAGCTAATCTATCCACGCAACTTGTAACAGTTGTTGTAACAGTTAAATGACCGAAACGTATTACCTATACAACACCTAATCATGTTAGAAAATACGAAGTAATTAGTGAGTCCTCTGTTAAAATCATGGGCTTTACTTGATACATTTTCTTAGCTTGTCAATTTAATTAAAATAATCATGTCAGCCCAACATCACAGAATGGTTTATCATTCTGTGGTGCTGAGCTGTAAGGAGTCGAATGTGAAATAATGTGAAACATATACAAGTTTCACATGCATTGAGTGCAAGCGCACTCGCGACTGGCATTCAGTTAAGGTAGGCTAAACAGGGATCACCAATTAGTTTCATAGGGGGTTCGTTTAAAAACTAACTGTGTTTTCGTGGAAATTGATCATTTCAATCTGTAGAGTACTGTAGAGTACAACTGACAACCAGTCTTACCAAGGGGTATCGTATTACCCAGTAACTGGGTTGTGGAGGTCAGATAGGCAGTCGCTTCATGTAAAATACTAGTATTCAGCTGCAGCAGTAGTCTAACCTGATGGTTAGACTGGAAGCCGACCCCAACATGGTTTGCGGATAAGTCCTTAGGGGAAACCGTGGCCCTGGTCTAGGCAAGGGAAGGAACACGGGTGGGTTTTAGTCAGTAAAAGTCTGACACGCCCTTCCGCTCCGCCCAGAGCGGGAGAAGTCATTGGATGATTTCCCACCCAAAAAAAAAAAAAAAAAAAACATGGTAGGGAAAAGGCTAGGTAGATCTGGTAGATGATGAATCACACCAAATAAGCAAATAAAGGTCACCGTATTGTATATATATAATGTATGTACTGTCTCCTAGTTTTCAGATAACTTATTTATGATCTTCAAAGGAACCCAAAAGCTATAGATTTTAATGTATTGTTGGTATACCTGCGACCTAGAAAGCGTTTATTATATAAACCGACATAATATGAGAAAGCCCTTTGTTGGAGAAAGGTGGGCTTTTCATACTGGTATCTAATATATCGCACGTAGGTAAGTTATATCATTATGAAATCAATATTAGGTTATAATGGAGTTGGTACTTACTTATGAAATTGAGATTGATTGATTAATGGAAACTTAGGTCGTCGATACTCATGTCAATTTGCTCCAAAGTAAAGACTGAAGGATATACAAATTAATTTTAGATAAGGTATCTTTGGTAGCTTTGCTGAAACTAATTATCTAAAGCGACCAACTCTTGATTAATATAGACGAGTACCTTTCAAATTAATTTCGACAAGCAAATACACTGTTCGATTGGTTTATTATTTTCAATTGGTTTGAAATCGTTCCCTCGATTTTAACCGCCGTTAAGTTAAGCCGCTGGTTTCGTAGATTCGTAGATCTTTGACAGTCTTTACAAGTAGTCAGAAGTCCAAAAGTCTGAGAATCAGTCTTACTAAGTGTGACGTGTTATCCAGTAACTGAATTGAGGAGGTCAGATAGGCAGTCGGTCCATGTAAAATACAGAGGGGCAATTCCCGTAATTTATGAGCACGTTCGCAATCTGTCAAAAATACAATTAAATTTCCAAAATTTTTGACAAGTTTGACAGATTGCAACTTGAAGTACGAGAATTGTACGGTGATAGCCTAGTGTTCGGACTGCCTAGTCATAGGTCTCGAGTTCGAACCCTAGGCACGCACCTCTGTCATTTTGGATTCATGTGCGTATTGCATATTTTATTACTTGCTTCAAAACGCTGAAAGAATACATTGTGAGGAAATCGGCATGTCTGAGAGATTGTTCTCGATGGCATGTGAAGCCAAGTCAGACGCCCATGGGTGGCTTTAAAAACTCTGTCACCAGGTTAATCACTAAATTACCACACGAATAAAGAAGAAGCTGTATGCGGTTTGCCTGGAAGCCGACCCGAACATAGTCAGGAAAAGGCTAGGCAGACTTTGACCACCTACCTTAAAACTATAATGGTTAGCGCAGATCCGTGTGTACGCTTTAAAATTCTACCAAGAATTCAGTCACTGTCCGAGAATAAGTATGACTGCAAACTTTCAGACACTTATGACGTGATTTATGAACCTATAAATAAATTTGGGAGATCCCTCTAAATATATTTATATTACAGCACGCGTAGAGCGTGACAACCATAGAAATGGGTTTTCAACGGGTTGTGTCGACGGAAGAATAGACAAAATGACATTGTGATTGTTTATCTATATCATCATTCATTCATTCATTCGTTCATTTTGTCTATATTTCCGTCGACAAAACCCATTTCTATTGTGGTCATGCTAAGCGTGCTAGTAATGCAGGTCGACTATAGGTACATAAATCAGCCTATTAATGTTCCAACTGCTGGGACACAGGCCTCCTCTCTATGAGAGGGAGTGGGGCGTAATCCACCACGCGGGCCCAGTGCGGGTTGGTAGATGTCACATGTCTTCGAATTTTTGGTTCTATGACATGCCGGTTTCCTCACGATGTTGTCCTTCACCGTTTTGAGAGCTATAGGTACACTTCTGCCTAACCCTTTGGGGATTACAGGCGTGGTGTTATCTTATATGTTTATTAATATGTATTAATAAGTAGCTACACAACTCACAGAATGTTTAAGATACACGTGGTACACTCGGTGTTGTGTCGTCGTACTTACCTGAAAGACAAAAACAATGATTTAGAAAATATTCTATAGTAAAATCACTATCACTAGATAGTATATAAAAAGCAAGTTTAAAAACTAAAACCCGACTACTGAAAAATCACGCTCTAAAAAGTATAAAACAAGAAAATATTTCGGACAGAAATCAAGACATAGGTACAAAAATGGTCAAAGTAAAGCCGTAGTCGCATGCCTGTCAGCTACAAAATTATAATGGCATGCGACTACGGCTTTACTTTGACCATTTTTGTACCTATGTCTTGATTTCTGTCCGAAATATTTTCTTGTTTTATACTTTTTAGAGCGTGATTTTTCAGTAGTCGGGTTTTAGTTTTTAAACTTGCTTTTTATTTAATTTGTTTTGGGGTTATAATTTCGTAAATAAAGGATTTGCAAAGCCGCTTTATTTTTTTGTATAGGTTTAATTGTATAACAGGTATTAATTTTACAGCCGCGCCGTACGTAGCACAGTCTCACTTTTGCATGTTTTTAACAATTTCAACATATTTATTTACTTTGAAAATATGATATATATACATATTTGTAATGTGCTCGTCAAGCCCTTTCATTTGATACCAAACATGGTATGGTTAAAAAAAATTTTTTTTTTATTCGTCACTTTATGTCCTCTAGAGGGTGCCATATTGAATTTAATGTAACGTCACATAGCCTATAACCAGCGGACAATCAGGACGCTTCTAACGATACCTCATTTGTCAAATTATGATCAGTGGTTTAGAAGTTATGAGGTTACAGATGAACATACATACATACATACATACATACATACATACATACATATATACATACATACATACATACATACATACATACATACATACATACATACATACATACATACATACATACCGGTCAAAATCATAACCCTCCTTTTTGCTTCGCCGAAGTCGGGTAAAAACAAAGTACCTTCCCGCTGTCTATCCTTATGTATGCTTAGATCTTTAAAACTACGCAACAGATTTTGATGCGGAGATTTTTTTTAATCGATAGAGTGATTCAAAAGGAAGGTTTATATGTATAATACATACATAATAATATTATAGTACAGAAAAGAGTCCACGCGGGCGAAGCCAGCTAGCAGCAGCTAGTAGGATATAATTTAAAGTTGAAATTACAATAATTTATTCTATTACAATTATTTATTTATTTATTTATTTATTTATTTATTTATTTATTTATTTATTTATTTATTTATTTATTTATTTGGCTCTTCAACAATGAGTACACTATTACTTTACAATTTGTACGTTGCAAACTTAAGTCTAAGCGCCTCATTAGTTATAGAAAAGCACAGCATGCACTACATTATGCGCAGAATAATAACACAATTAATTAATTAAAACTAGTAATACATAGTTAAGATAAAAGTAAAAAATAAATTATTAAATGCTAAATTGACATTATTTCAGCAGCAGCACTGGTATCGTATAGCTGGAAAAATGTGGAAGTACTATAGGTACACCTCTGCCTAACCCGACGAAAAAAGCAGGCCATCAGGTGTTACGAGTTCTGGAGTGGAGACCGCGTATCGGCAAGCGTAGTGTGGGGCCCCCCCAGCTAGATGGACCGACGACCTTAAGGTGAAACAATTTGATATTTTTTCCATACAAACTTCGGAGGGGTTTTACTCCACTATTTGACATCGTACATTCAAAGTTAAACATGATATCGTTAGGTCTCATTATTAAAATTGTCTGTACGGAAGCAGAATAGTAAAATAAAAAGCCATTAAAAAGTTATGAGCCAACAAAGATTCGTTTTTCTTGCTAATTTTAACGTAACTTTGGGCGTAAATAAGTAATACAAGAAGTGTGAAATCTCGAAAACAAAATCCGTACCGACACAGAAAAATTAACGAAGATTTCAATAAATATTATTTGTAATTGATTTATGCAGTGGTTATTTCAGAAAAACCTTTTTTCCAAAGGCCTTTTCGTAATTTTTGACGCGGTCGTTTTACTAAAATTGGTCGGTACGGTGTTTCTGTGCGTGCGAACAGATACGTTGTCCATGTAGATCAGCTTCTAACTGCTCATCCCTGATACTATCTCTGTCGGACACGATGCCAGGTGAGACAGTGTGGTTTTTGGCCATGCCCACCATTGAGTTCGAGCCCGCGACTAGTTGCACCTTAAAACATGGCTGGGGCAACCTGGATACGGAAGGCGGAGGACAGAGTGTTGTGGCGCAGCCTGGGAGAGGCCTATGTCCAGCATTTCAAATCAGCAACAGTTTAAAATCAAAGTCAAGCTCATAATAATGACACTTTTGAACGTCAAAATTTACAACAAAAATTAAATTGAATCTAGTCGCCCCTTCCAAAAGCTAGTTTTCGTATGGAGTTAAAGTTTAACGTTTTATTGTAAACGGTTTCTCCTATAAAGCTGAGAATCGGATTCTAACGCTAGTAGCACACCTCTGCCGCAAAACCGTAGCAGCGAAACCGCAGTAGTTCAATTCAACTGGCTCGCGTCATGTTCCGTTACTCGAGTTCCACATGAGGCCAGACAGTTGAATTGAACTACTGCGGTTTCACTGCTATTGGTTCACGGCGAAGGTGTTCTGCCGGCGCTAAAGAAGCTTTGACACTTCTGTCCTCATGCCTTTTCTATTATTATTGCTTAGAGCTACAGAAACCAGGAAGTTGAAACCTAATTATGATGATTCAATTTAAACCTTACCAAAATCTCAATTGCAACTGCTAGGGTTTAGTTTCGGGATTGCCCGACTGGTTTCAGATTCTCACAAAGCCATTGCTCACGATGATCACGCGGAAGGTCTTAAGTCAAACAAGACACGTGACTTAGCCAGAAGCAATCATAAACAGAAGCAATTTAAAGAGAAGAATTCTCACGAAAAACTGATTAACTTGTCTCAATATTCACACAGGAAACAGACATTTCTTTAAAGTCTTATTCCAACATTTGATTGGGTAGTGCCAAGTATTGCAACTCTATTCTATTCTTTATTTGAATATGTCAAGTAAAGCGGACGTCGACCATTCTGCCAATGTCTAAAAAGAGTTGGAAATGCAAGTGGAAATGATTTTAAAAAAAATAGACTCAAATACATTCTTCGATTGATACAGTTGAACAAAATATACTCAATTATAATCATTACAATCTTTCTTATATCGACTTTTATTATTCGTAGGTTACATCTCTTTAAGTTAGATTTTTTCTGATCTCATAAGGAAAGGTTCTTATGGAACAAACAGATGTATGATTCTAATGATTATAATTCTGTGGCAACCACTGCGGCTACCATCCTTAATCTAACGATAATGATGGATATAAAAAAATGCCTGGATGTAACAATGTTTTAATTCTTATCTTGTTGGTTTGTAGTACGGTAGTTTTGCAACTCGAAATCAGACTCAGTTTTCATTAGGCTCTTGACATATCATGACGTGACATTTTGACTATTGAACTCGCATGACTGACGCTAACCAACACTGTTGTGATCTTCGAATAATGCCGCCTAACCACATTGAAGGTCAACGTTCACTTACAACCTAGACAATGTTTACAAACTAAATAAAGGTTAGGTTGAAAACTTTGTCGAAATATTTAATGCCATTTCTCATGATTGTGCTAAAATGTGTCTTGAAATAGTAGTTCAAAATGGAGTGTTTGAATGATGAAAATTGTTTTATTACTTATAAGTATCCAAGCAAAAACCTTTAGTTACCTATACTAGGTACTAAAGTTCGTTTTTTAATCCCAGAGACCGATTTGACATTTCAAGTGATTGTTGTTTGTTTTTCAATTTGGAGTTTGACATTTGCACCTGTCAAATTAGTCTTTGGGATTAAAAAACGAACTGTAGGTAGGTCTAGGTACCAATAACAAACCTGAAACACAAACTGTCACAAAAAAAATCCTAACCCTTCCTTCGCCGCTGCAATATAGCCGGAAAATTCCCCTGGAAAATTCAAGCAATTTGCGTCAGTTTTTTTTGTTTCCTAATCAAGTTCTAACGCGATGAAATCAATATTCTCGTAATTCCGAATTAATATAGGTACCTAAGTTATGAACAAGATTTTATTTTATAAGCGATTTTTTTAACCGATTTTTTTTTGCGACAATAATTAGCAGACTAGCAAATAGTACTGATATAACTACTAGGCGTGTTGGACAGTATTATTGCAGACATCCTTATCAAAGTCGATCAGTACCTACTATTACTCTAAAATCGAGTAATTTTTAAGCAACTTCAGGCTTTTACTAAACAGTAATAAGAAAATATAATTATTATTAATATAATTGGTAGTCGTGTAGTTATTTAGAAATGTGATAGGTAGAAATGAGCCTACAGTGTATCAATATACTCGTATTTGTTGAGGCGCGATACTTTGCTAACGTCATTAGCGTAGGCGTTAGTAAGCGAGTATCATCTGCACATTGCATGATGTTTTCGTGACGAGCTACAAGTAGTATATATGTAACGTATCAGAATTTTGGGAACGGGTCAACGGTCATATATTATCTGTCACTGTTATTGACGATAAATCCCTAACTGCCATGTAAACAATGTTTGAGTTGTAGGTGTCGAATAGTGTCGATAATAGGCAGATAAGTTGTTTTTATAGTTTTTTGTGTGTTATTTTTTGCATTAATCTACATATAAATACTAATTTAATGGACTTGCATTGTTTTTATTCTTAGTGCACAAAGCCGAGACGGACTTCTCATCGTTATAAAATGCTTAATGGTTGCAATGAACTAATAATGGCTGCTAACGACTCCGGATGTTATCTAGACGACAATTACTGTTAACTTCACGACGGTAATAAATTAGTAATTATTGTTTTAACCCTTAACTTATTCGTCTTTTCAAATTTATCTACGTAGGAAGATTCGTACTCTAAAGCTTGAAGCACTCGAATCTTCAGCCTCTATGGTCTAGTAGTCGCAAGCCCTACTGCTGAGTATGAGGTCCTGGGTTCGATTCACAGGTCAAGCAGTGTTATTGGGTTTTTCTATCAATAATTTCTAAGCAGCAGCCCGGAGTCTGGATTTGTGCGAGGTTGATGGCAATAGGCTCGTCCCCTATTACATGGGACTTAAACATAACTGGCGAGATATGGGTGTACACTGTATTATAGGTCCTCTGCCTAGATTTTTGGGGATTATAGGCATGATGTTATGTTGCCTATTAATCTGCAGTTACATTATTTAAACCACTGTTGTTTTTTTCAATATTTAATCGAACTGGCCAGTGAGCGCGCATTGATACTCATTAGTCATTACTGCATTATATGTATTGCCGGGAATCCGTCTACATATCTACTTCTATATATCATTGGTACCTATTAATGAAGGCAAGAAGTCGAAACTTAGGTACCTAACACTCTCAGTGTCTATTGAACCCGTCGCGAAATTTCTTTCTGGAAAGTCCGCTGTACATATAGGTATTACCGACGTACTTTCTGAGAGAAACTATGTGCGGTGACAACTACATGAAGATTGGTACTCTTTTTGATTGCCCTAGCATAGGGTTTGACATCTGTTTCGAAATATAAAATAAACATTAATTTCTAATCTAGAAATGTAAACTTTTAAGTTTGATTGTTTTATGCGACATACACATGAGTCACAAAATAAGAAAGTACGTGCAGACTTGTTCGTAATATTTGGTGAAAGCATTAAATGGGACAGTAGTTCTACCTACATACTGTGTGGTACAAATTCTTTGAAAACCACAACAGTAACCCGGTCACCACAATAGTTAACTTTGAATTCTGTGGTAAAACTATGAATATCCAATTCCGTATTTGTATCTCGTTCGCGGAAGAAATTTTGTAATTAAAAAAAAAATATATTAAACATTTATTTAACGCTCAATTAATTTTATGTTTAATTGAGTGTTAATTAAAAATAAATGTTTTGAATTTTCAATTAAATTTATTAAGACGACGTGTTTAGCAATCTTCTTCAACAGGAAAATTGTGGGAAAGCCTATAACAAAATGGCACACGAGGCTTTGTTTTTATGTCTCAGACTTTCCTTGTTTATCTCAGCTCTAAACATAACTTACATGTGTTACATATTTGTTTTTTTTATAGCGTGTTTCCCGCAGGCAATCTATTTACAACCTTTGCTTGCGAAAATTTTGGACAGATCTTACGATAAAATAACAAGCTATAGATAAAATTCAAGCATCAATAAATAATAATAGTATAATGATACCTCGTTGACCTTAAGAAAATAATTGTCGCTAAATCTAGACTGCAGTCAAGGGGTTAAGTATGAATTATCGAGTGGGAGCAAAAAATTACAAAAACCAAAAGAATAAGTTAATCTCCCACGGATGTAAGTAACGGTGTTAGAAGATGCCGCTATGTACTTGTGTGGAGGTGGCTGTGTTGGCCAGCTGACGGTTTCGTATAAACCACTCTGGTAATATCCACGGCGGCATTCGCAGCCGTCGCAGACAACCCTACTCCGTCGCGGAGCCTACTCGTCTAAACACTCGCATTGTGATCAATTCGTGAATATGACATAACAAACAAAATACTCGAGTTTTTATTATTATTTTGTGAAAGTGTTTACGTGCCGTTAAGACTATTGGAATTGGGATTTTTTCGAGTTAAGGTGAGGATGTTTCAATTTTATCAAGTGTTTTTATATTTGTGTATATATATATATATATATTACTAGCTGCCCGTCCCAGCTTCGCATGGGTAGCCCTAATTAGCAATAAATAAAAATTGCGGCTATAAATTGAGATTTAAACTATCCTATCTCTCAAGTTGGATCGAACTGCACATGGTGTGCGAATTTTATTATAATCGGTTAAGTGGTTGCTTCGTTGTCACTAGTTCCATTAGCAGTTCCATGATGGAACTACTGCTGTTTTTTTTTTATCACTAGTTCCATGTTTTAAGAATCTGCAAATAATGGAACTAGTGTTGATTTTTTTATCACTAGTTCCACTTAGGAGTCCATTGAGGACAAACATTGTGACACGAGATTTATATATATTAAGAAGATGAGTAGTTAAACCGCGTAGTCCGTAAATAGAGTTGTTTACTTAATGATACTTTATAACGTCAACAGATCAATGTCTAATGACTACCGAGGAATTTTGATTGAATGCAAAAGTGTTGATAAGAATAATAATGACCAGCGAATGACGGGCTGCGAAGAAAACAAAATTGTACTTTTAGTGGACTCAAAAATATTCCGCGAAAAATATTTTCCCTTTTCATGGACACAGCAAAAAAGTAGGAACTTAGATTAGATTAGTGAGCTGTCTAACAAACGAGGTTTTTATAACTTTGTAATGATTTTGAGTGAAGCTTCGAATTTGGTTATTATGTTTTGAATTACCAACTTACTTTCACTTCATCGTAATCATTCTAATAGATTTCATAGATCGATGCAACTCATATATTCATAGGTACGTAGTTATGGACTAAGTTAGCAATCATTAAAAATAGACGAAAGAAATATAAATGGGTACCTATATCGTTTTATTTCGTCTGCGATTTACATTACCGACTTTAAAAAAAGGTAAACTAGATCTACTAAATACTTAAATGTAATTAATTATACGAATAAAATCTGGTAATATCCCAAGCCAAAAATATATAAATCAATCAAGAACAGGTACTGGATTTACTGCTATTTTAGGATCTAATTAAAATTAATACCTACTGAACTCGTATTGAACAAAAATAAACATTATTTAATTGAAATGATGTTGAAATGTCGTTTCCTTAATTGAAGTCAAGGTTTTCTAAATATTTAGGATTCTAAACCATTTGTTGTGTAGGTTAATAACTTTTTATAAATCTTGGAAGTGAAGACTCAACTTTTCTTCCAATTTTATATTTTTAGTTTTTTAAATACAAACCCGTTTGTTGTTATTTAGAACTAAACATAGTTATTATAGGTACGTGGACACTAGTTTTTATTATTTTGGTGGTAAAATAAAGAACAAGAAAATTATAAAAACTCGAACGGCTATAGTAATCTAGGGTTACAACCATAAAAATATAAATAATTCTTTCATCTATGGTTACAACAGAAGCTTTTGTTACAAATTATAATTTTTCCATTTTGACATAAAGTATTTTTTCTTTTTTGATTACTTATTAACTACACAACTATTTAAGGGCCTGTTTCACCACTTGGCAGATAATTTCATACAAATTCTGTTCCATTTTTGAATTTATTAAATTAGGTAAGTAGTGGCTATTCGTACACATCATATACATTATACATCGTGAAATAGGCCCTAGGAGGACTTATAAAACCAGCATATAAATGTCCCACTGCAAAGCAAAGGGCCCCTTTTCATACAAGAGAAGGCAAGAGCATTGATCACCATACTTGCTCGAGGCGGGTTGGCGATTTCAGAGTTTTATCCTAACTAATATTATAAATGCGAAAGTGAGTTAGTTTGTTTACGATTTTGATGAAATTGGAACATGGGTAGACTATGACTAGGAAACGGACATAGAGCTTTTCATCCTGGATCACAGACGAGCTCGCGGCCAACAGCTAGTTAACTATGAGGCCTGGTTTCCTTACAATGGTTTCCCTCACTGTCAATAATGTCCAAGATGTACTCAGAAAGTATATATGAATTGAAAAAGTCACATTGGTACTGGCCCTGATATGAACCCATAACCTTATACATGAGAGGCGAGGTATTAAACATTGGGTCATCACGACATAAATCGGACTTATTATTTCATTATTTAGAAGAATTCATCTTTCCAGTCAATTATTAAGCACTTGAGATGCCAAATAAACAACAACGTACATTTTCTTTTTATAGAACTTCAATCTGATAAACCATATTTACCTTTTGCTAAAAATAAACTCTTCCTATTAATAATACTTGCTTGTTTAATGACGTAGGTAGGATCTTTGACAAGACACGATATTATTACTTGTTTTCCATTTATAAAATCTTGTATGTAAAGTATCGGTAAATATATAAATAATTAAACCATAATAATTATTACGACTACTTTACATCATTATAGAATAATTATGCATAAAGTTCTTGAATTAATGCGATTAAATTTTTAACTAGTAGGATAATACTTACCCATATTATTCTAAAACTCATAAAGTCCGAAAGTAAGCTGCAGATGTGTCTATGTAGTTAATTAAATCTTTAGTTCTTACGAATACGAAAAATGCACTAAGTACAATGCAAGACTCTTACGAATTATATTATTTTATATGCCTTTAACACCCAATAGCTCAGTCACAGGTTTTGCTAAATACATTCTATATCCTGGCACTGGTGCTAATTGAAAGAGTTTATATGTCTCCCCTCGGGCGTTACCTGGACTTCGGCCGTTACCTGATGCTAAATAGGGGATTATACATCCCACCGACACCCAGTGCGAACGCGGTGCTCCTGACCAAACCATGTGTCCCATATATGTTGGAGAGTCCAAAGTGTCTATACATCTGCACTTCTGAGGTCCTTAAACGCCGCTAATGCCGCGGTTGGCATGGCCACCTACAGAGCTCAACTCATAACCTGACCAGACCTGATGCTAACCTTATTTATTTCCATATTTTGTTTGTAAACCGTATGTTAAAGGACAATGCAATCTCTTGTAACAAATACTAATGGGTTTAGATACGTCTCATAATGAAAAAGGAGGCCGCAGGAACACCTACTTAGGTATCAAGTATGATAATCCGAATTCAAAATATAAAATGACTCGTTTTTAACGTTTTTATTGTTAAAACTAAGGCTTATCGCATAAAAATGCAATAAAAAGCTCATGAATATTTATTAGTGTGGCGCCAATAAAGCAGATTTGGATAAATCTATAGAAAAAACGGTTGAACAGATGATCGCAAAAGCCAAAAAAGTATTTCGTGACCAGATCGTTAGGAAGTTGGGAAACCCAGAATATTCAGCAAATTATAATAATTTATCTATGGTGGGTCAGAGAAGGCCTCTATTATTTCAACATTTTAATTATATGATTACTTAATAATGAAGCACGATTCTAATATTCCACCATGGAACACTGCTGGAACAGAAATTGGAATATTACTTGGAAACGAGCATTAGATTCTACCATAGTGTAATTCTACGCGACCATTGAAAAGTATGCGCATATTTCTTGGTGAAGGTACTAGATAATTCTTCTTTTTCTTTTCGTGTGGTTAGTAACTAACCTGGTGTCAGAGTTTTAAAGCCGCCCATGGGCCTCTGACTTGGCTTCACATGGCGTCGAGAAATATCTCTCAGGCATGACGGTATTTCCTTCGCCGTTTTAGAAGCAAGTAACACAATACAATACGCACATGAATCCGAAAAGTCAGAGGTGGTGTACTAGATACTAGACTTCATACAAGGTTTGAAGTATTGGAAAGGACATTATTTCAGGAACTAAAATAACCAAATCATCATCATCATCATATCAGCCGAAAGACGTCCACTGCTGGACATAGGCCTCCCCCAAATAACCAAATATGGACACATAATCACTTAGAAGCAGAAAACATCGATGTATGTTTTCTGCTTCTTACTTGGAATACAATGGTCTACCTTTTATGAAATATCTTAAGTATCTCACTTTATGTTCTTAGGTATTTTACCTTTCTTACCTTTTTTTTCTTCAATGTTTCTCTTCTTATTAGCAGACTCAAAAGAGTTTTCCATAAAGTCCGTACAGACTCAAAAGGGTTTCCATAAAGTCCGTACATACTCAGAAACACCGATATAAATCTAACTAGATGACGCGATTGTATGTACTTCGCGTGTCAAAAAACGGAGTAAAATTACGATCAATGATCGTAATCTGAGCTTTTCATTTAGCATTATCAGCACCGGAAATCTAGAAAAATGCCTTTTTATGCAATATTGAGCTGTAAAGACTGTATAGAAAAAGTTGGCCGAGGCATTGGAAATGTTTTCTTTTGGTAAGTAAAGTTTTTAAATTGTGTGTGAAAAAGTGGCACGCTTGGTTTTCATACAGATGGAGGGACTTGCGTTATCTAGTTAGATTTTTATCTGTGCTCAGAACCAAGTAAATGTTTCTATTACAATCTGAAGCAGTAAAATATTACTAATTCATTTAAAACGTCGTACTGCTGTTATCTAGTTATACGGAATATATTCATAATTGTTACTTAGCTTCACTGTTATTGCAAGTGGTTTCGACTAATTGCTATTCTAATATACTATTACCTTCAGGCATTCTAATGTGTCTAGTAACGGCGTCATGACCTTCGTTATGAATGTTTTGTGAAATGGAATCCTCAAAGTAGGCTTTAGATACACAATATTTTATGTAAATAGGAAGAAATGTTTTGCATACTATTGCGAATTTATCACCTTTGTGGGTAGATGTCACGATGGTAACGTCGAAGTAGATAGAATAGCCACATCTGTAATTAAATTTTAGCTTTTCGAATGCACAGTGGTCTAGTGTCATTGAACACCTTAGAATAATAACGCATAGAAGCCGCGTCTAGTACAAAACACGAGCGATATCGTGTGTCCAGTTCATTTTGTTTGTGTGCGTGAGCCGAATGTGTCTACGTTCCGCAAACGCACACAAATATAGCTTTCAGTGATACCATTACCAGGCCTTTACCCACAAAAATATGGGAAAAGGACCAAACCAAGACAAGTATTTTATGTTATCAGAAACTGGAACTTCATTATTTTTCCGGAAGGTAAAATTCGATTTATCCTTACATATTATAAAGCAAAGTCCCCCGCCGCGTCTGTCTGTCTGAACGCGATAAACTCAAAAACTACTGAACAGATTTTCAAACGGTTTTCACCATTGGACGGAGTGATCATGCGGAAGGTTTTAGTATATAATTCATTAAGGTTTTGTGTAAATCAGCTGAAATATAACAATTATTATTGAAGATATCGGAAAAAATCATGTCGACTGGGAGCTTTACTGGCGTGCGCCGCGTAAGCCGTGAGAGATAAATCAAATTTATGTTCTAGAGTATTGTATACCTTAAAAACATCAACAAAAAAGTCCGCGATGGCATATATCTATCTTCTAAGGATGACCCACAGTAACCATTTTATCCCTTAAAATTTTATAATATTTTCATTGTTATTTCCGAAGCTATTTTCATGTATCATGTTAATCCTTATCCAATAAAATATGTTATTTAAATTGGGCATTCAATTTCGATTAAAATATGCCTTCACATCACATCATTTAAATGAATAGTTTAAGAGATATCACAGTTTGAAAATTACGCGTAAAAAGCCTCGGGTAAAAGCTAGTTTAAAATAAAAGGAAATAAATGAACCGTTAATCGCATGAAGAAAATGATTAGTTCAATGCGTTTAGAATGTGTGATGGGTTTTTAATATTAACATGTATTAATTGCTGACATGTAAAAAATCGGATATGATATCAAATAATAGTAAGTGTTGTAAGTTTCCAAATACTTATTTATATTTAAATAGGAGGATGACTGAGAAAATTACAAAAAATTAAAAAGTTTAAAAACACTAAGTAGCAGTGTCGATAACGATCAAAATTTAGAGGCTGTAAAAAGTTGAACACTAATTATTTGGAAAAAAAAATGCTTTGCGCGAATGTCACCATATTTTCCTTGCATGCTATTGGCTAAATTAAAGACTTCTGCAAAATTTAGAAATTATTCGAAATCAGTAGTAAGTATCAGCCTGGTAGACTGTTACTGTAATTTTTCTTGTTTTTTGTGAGAACAAAAGTTCTTAGCGTGTGATGGCAATTTATATTCAGTTAGCCCAGAATTTGGCTACAAGTTGGCTAGTTGGTTTGGCTGCAATGAGCAGGCATCAGAACTCGCTGGAAACGATGGCCCATTCTCTGTGGGTCAGCACTACCTTTATAATGAATACCAAATCAATCTGCATAGCCTTTTCCCAACTATGTTGAGGTCGGCTTCCAGTCTAACCGTATGCAGCTGAATACCAGTATTTTTCATGGAGCGACTGCCTATCTGACCTGCACAACTCAGTAGCTGGGCAATACGGAATCCCCTTGGTAAGACTGGTTGTCAGACTTTCGGGCTTCTGACAACTCGTAACGACTATCAAAGATCCATGAATGACAGCCGGGACCAACGGCTTAAACGGGTATAAAGATGGTCACCCATTCACAGACCAACCTTGGCAAGCGGCTGTTATTACTTGGCCACGAGCTCCTCCAATAATGAATACCCAATACCAATAAATGAAGTATTCAGCAGGTGCAGATAGAACGGGGAAAGAAAAGTCAAGTGTGCCTTTTCGTTTATCCTTTCATAATCTAAAATAAAGGCTTTATTCGTCCAGGCAGGGTAGTTTTCTTTGGAAATAAATTATTACAACAAGTCTTAGCACATTTATCATACTATATCTTGTTCATTGTTTCTTTCTTAGTAGAAGGTTAACATTTTCATCATCCTTATCTCCATTGCGACTACCGACAAGTTTTAGTGCAGTTCGATGTATAAATAAACCAGTATCTTCAATAGGACATAGGTATGTCAAGTGCCCTTGAGGTGTGTCTATACCGCTTGCTTATGCACTGGCAAATTTCACTCATAGTATGAATAAACCTGTATACCCTGTTCCTCTAACGATTATCACCGTTTCGTCTATGAAGTTCTTAGCAAACCGGATAAAGTGAAGTCTTTTATATCTTCGTCAGTTTTCAAATTGTTTCTTTAACACATAATACCTTTGAAGCAACGGCACTGAGCACACTATTGCATAGAAAACTATATTTAATAACTTGATTGTAAAATAGCGTACAGTATGACACAACTTAGATGTAGCATCGGCAAAATTCGTAAAACCGATCACCATCCAAACTGAGTGCGCTTTCAAAACCACCAATCCTTATTACTGCTTTAGGTGAAAATGATCTTTCGAAAACACAATAACTTGTAAAGTCATAAAGCCAAATACATTCGTGAAATTGAAATGAATGAATGAAAATTTTCAAATCTATGCTACATCTAAGTTGTGTCGTACTGTACACCTTTGACCAATGTCTAGTTGATCTCAAGCAAAAAACCTTTCCAATGACCTGGCCATTTTATGAAGTATAAATCAATTCTCTTTTTATTAAATGGCAAGCAAAATCAATGTCGACTATTCTGCCAGTGTCTTAAATGCGTTGGGAAAACAAGTGAGAATGATAAAATAAAACAACTGAAGTCACAAGTAAAATTCTTCGATTGATACAATTGAATTGAATACAATGTAGATCTTGTTGGGTTAGTACGGGAATAAATCCTTTTTAAATTGAATTATTGGAGTCTCTAAGTACTTATTACATTTTTAATTCGAACTGACATTTGTAAAGAAAATGACTGCGTTGAAATTCCGCGATATTGACATTACGACGCAATATTATGCTGAGTCGGTAAAGGAGGTTCTATCGTGCAATGAGCAGAAAAAAATGCCTTTACGCTGACCAACATATTTCAGATGTGACTGTACCAACCAATAACAATGACATGTGGTCATGTATTGTGCCGAAGGTTACAAAATGTGGTAAAGTAATGGTTACGTATGCAGGAACCCTGATTGGCAGTCAAGTACACAAAAGTCATGAATGCAGGATAAATTGGTAGGTACCTAACTTCAACGTGGGAACGGTATCACGATGCGCTATCACTCATCATTATAAAAGATCGAACGATCAATATAATTATTACTAAATCGTGATTAGTTAAAAATTATAAGTTATAAATCTTAAGTTTATTAATAATAACATTATCTTTTATTTTCAAAGTCGGTATTATAAAAATAGTGTTCCGTTGTTCTACTTGAGTCGGTTCCGTAATGTACAGGATTATACGATTTCTATCTAGGTAAGTGGGACGGCATGTCGTAATTATCGGGACCGAAGAAGAGACAAGACGAACGAAGAAAACTTGGCTTATCAGCCAAGTTTTGAAGTGTGTTTATATAAAACGTTAAATCTGTATTTTTGTGAAATAAAGTTATTATTATATTATTATTATATTATATTTGAAGTGTCACTTGCGGAACGTTGATAACCTATCCACCAGTTTTTACTTATAATATTATCATTGTGAATAACAGTTAAAATACACATACAGGCACAGTTTTTTATAAATGTGATTTACCTAACTAGGTTGGTATTAATTGGTAGCTTTATGTTAGTTAGGACGTGCAGGTTCGCGAACGATGGAAGGAGTGGAGGGAAGCCTTTGCCCAAGAGGGGGACAGCACAGGCTAGTAAAAAAAAAATTTTTTTGTTGTCTATCTTTTTTTCTTTACTGGATTGGTTCGTTCTTTTGAATTTTGTAACACTTGCCTTTTTTTATCTGGTCTGTTTTTTGATAAATTATCCTCGTTGGTCTGACTAGCACATACCTAATAGATTTGTAACAAAAACAAATCAAAGGTACTTTTTTTTTTTTTTTTATTTATTTAAAGGGCTTTGTCGCTTAGCGACCACATCGCCCAGTGATCAAAGGTACTTAATTATCGTATTAAATTACTCATATAAATAACATTTATCTCTTCCTAAAAAAACGAGTAACTAAAACCGGTTTCCTTTTTATTGTTCGTTATAATATGTATGATTTTGTCAACAAATGCTTAAAATTAAGTAGCTTGAATGCTATAAAACGGTTAATGGGCATCTATTATGGGAAAACTAGCGTAGTCAAAGGACAGCTAGCATAATTAAGGTTACCCCAGATAGCCGCTACGCGACAGTGCGAGGCGTTCTGGTAGAACAATTTCCATGAAGTTTTCATAGAAATTGTTCTACTAGAGTCGCGTCGCGCCAGTCTACGGGAGCTTAAATGCGTACGCGCAAAACAGTGTTGTCAGACATTTTAATGTCCCATTTAGAGGTACCTAGATATTATAGTTTCAAAAAAGAAAGTTCAGAGAGTGATAACCATTTTTTGTGTTTATGTGCTAACATTATGATAAATATCACATTTTGTCTCATATCCACCATTTGTCAGGCATGATTAAATAAAATAAATTGACATTAAACAATCCGTCTTGATTTGTACTCAGAAGTGACAATATTATATAAAACTTGTTTCCGAAAAAAATTCAGTGAATAAACCTGCTCACTTCCTTTCCAAGTTTGATAAAATCTGTTCCGATAAAAACCCGTTCAATCATTTCGATTCCTCGAATCAATTTTAAGGGTCTCTTTTATAATTTTGGACTCATTTTTCAGCTCATTGGTTGATCTCAATTGAGTTTAAAATTTAATATTAGATAGCTACCGTTTTCACTTAATATGATATAATTATTTTTTTTACTCTTTTTCAATAATTAAAAGGGCAGGTCCCTTTTAATTATTGAAAAAGATTCGATGTTATGATGATTCGGTGTTATGATGTTAATAATTGCATTACAAAATCAATATTTTAGTTCGCTAATTAACCACATTTCATATTTCCTTATAGTAATATTAGGTACCAAATTAATCAAAACAGGTAAATTTTTGACAGCTATTTGCGACGTTGACAAGTTTAAGGATAAACGCTCTTAAATTAAAAGTGTTGCATGAAAATAGGCAGTCCACTGCTGGACAAAGGCTTCTCCAATTGCACGCCATTCAGCTCGATTCTCAGCAACTCTCATCCAGCTGCTATCAGAGCCAATCAGAGGGCTTAGTGCGAGTTTCATTTAACCTTCTCGATCATACGCATCGAGCGCGTTCGGCGTTCCGATTGGCCCTTCACCGGTGAAGGCCGGCCGGCCGCCAATCGGAGCGCCAAACGCGGTCGATGCGTTTGATCGAGATGGTAAAATAAAACTCACACTAAGCTCTCTGTCACCCTGAGTCCTGAGAAGATCGTCGCTCCTCCTAGCCCGAGGGCGTTCGACGTTCTACCTTACGTTTGCTGATTCACGGTTCTATGAATTTGGCTCGAAAATAGGTACTTATTATTATTTCTAGGTAGACACCTACTTTGTGATATACGTTTTTGACATTGACTTTTTTGTGAATCATGATTCCTATCCGAGGTAACGATTAGAGTGCACTACGGTGCATGCTGAAATTATTATTACGCGAGTTAATTAACTTTTGTCCGCATACTAAAAATAGATAAACTTTGAATTTAAAATAAATAATCCTTCATGATTGCTTCCTGTTTATAATATAATTAAGTTTAATTTTAGATTTGAACTATCAATTTGCCGAACCTTGACACACGCATCTGTGATACCCATTACATGTTCTAGGTTCTAGTTACTGTGGAATAACCAATCAATTTTCCTAGACTTTTCCTATGTTTGGGTCGGCTTCCAGTCTAACCGGACGCAGTTAGATGCCAGTATTTTATATGAAGCGACCGCCTATCTGACCTCTTCCCAGTTTCTGGGTCCCACGATACCCTTTGGCAAGACTGGTTTTCAGACTTTCGGGCACCTGACTACACGTAACGACTGTCAAAGATCTATGAATTGCACCCCGGAGCCCAACGGATTAACATACTTTCCGAGACTCTGAGGGGTTTGGGTATGTTATGGATGGTCAACCATCCACGGACCAACCTCGGCTAGCGTTTCTTAACCTGAAGATCCATTTCCCCTTTTTTTAGATTAATTAGAAAACAAAGAACATATTATTGAGCACTAAGTAAGTAGAGCTTCAATTTATGTTACGTATGTGTGCAAAACACTTGAGAACTTGTTTAAAGGTTGCAGCCGTGCATTAATGCATTTTAATAAAACATTTACATACAAGACATAGGAACGTGAACATTTTACTGATTGTTTTGCGCTACAATAAAACAAATTGTTAATCAGAAGGATATAAACGTGCATTTTGACGATAGTAGGTAGGTAGGTACTCGTACATCGGTAAAGAATAAAACGATTTTATATTGTTTTTTGTTGCGCCAGTACCACGAAGGCATGAGACATCATGACATCACACAAGTGCATAATTATGTTGCGTGCATTTACCACGACGATGTTTCCAACCTTTGCATTAAACCCGAAAATACGAGATGAACCTGATTAAGTGCTCTTATACACGAGCGGTACGCGTCAACGGCAGAGGCAACTGCAGCCGTCGACACTCTTCAACGGGACAACGGAAGCCACCGACGACGCGCGCTTACGCGTGCCGTCGACGCTCGTCGACGACAGCCATCGACACTCTTCGACGTCAGCCACTGACGCGCTTACGCGTGCCGTCGGCGCCAACCGAAGTGTCGAAGGCAGAGGCAACTACAGGCAACCACCGACGTGTCGGCGGCTGCAGTTGCCCGTGACGCGTGCCGCTCGTGTGTATGAACACTTTACAATGTAATGATTTAGAACCGGATTTAAAAACAAGATAATCATCAAGATAATTTAGATTTTTTAAACACACATCCTGTATAATCAACATTATTGCTGAGGCGTTGATACAATTAACATCTTTACGTTATTTGCTCAACCGGAAAATCTACAAAGATGACGTAAGTCACAAAACAAATCGATTATTTTATTATCTTCAAAACTACTTTGTAACAATTATATTTGCTAATTTGCACGTAAAAACAATAATAAATACTGTTCTCTTTGCTTGCGGTCACGTTATCTCAATTAGCATACGCGTCACGCACCGTGCAATGATCCCTAAGCATTATCATAGCACTTCAGAATCACTCTAGTACTTGTAAACACAGTAATTATCTGTTGGAAAACATTCACACCGTGTCGGACAATATATTTCGAATTGTATTGTATTGCGTCTTCCTTTTCACACGCAATTTAAAACAGTGATTTGGTGTGCGAAATCGTAATAACTACTAGGTGGATGGGTTATTGTTATTTTTAAATTTTGTGTACAGGTATGATGTCCTAACATACTTTTAGTATTTTGTTGAATTTGATGATTGTTAATAAACCAGAAGGCCACTTCCCGTCATTAAAAACGTCCAAATTCTATACGTAATCTCATTTCAGCGACAACCAATGTTTTTGATAGCGAATTAAGAAAAATATACTATTTATTAGGTATTTTTTACAGATTGAGACAGAGATTAGAATACGAACGGTTTTAAAAATACAGAAATTGACCCCTTGGTATTAGGCTGCCTGTCCACTGGAGCGGAGAGGAGAGTAGAGGAGAGGAGCGGAGATGTGCCAAAATTAACCAATAGAATCGCACCTCTGGAGCGGAGTTTTAATTCTATTGGTTAATATTGACACATCTCCGCTCCTCTCCGCTCCGGTGGACTGGTAGCCTTATAGCCCGCGCGCGACTAGTTGGCCGCTCATCTAGCAACTAGCCGCGTGTTGCCCTCGCGAAGTGAAAGTTCCGGCTAGTTTAGACAAAACGCAGATGATATTGCAATAGCAAGATGATTTTTGATGAGATGAGCGGCCAAATAGTCACGCGCGGACTGTACCTAACCGATAAGATTGGAGTTTAAAATCTAGGTTGTCTTGGAAAAGGTATCTCTTTCTCCAAAAAATTACCCTTTACCGAAAAACTAAGAATCGTAGCCACACATGAAGTCATTTTTTAAGTTAATTAATAAAACTTCTGTCAACAGCACCGCTTGGGATTTCCAAGCATTAAATCTTTATTTTTCAATCACCTTACTTAATTGCTTCCAAACAATTTGTAGCAATTAAATTGTTCCTTTTAATTTTATCGAGTGCGTCCCACATACCGCATAAATATCAAACGAAAAGTAACGGTTATTTTGTTAATCGATATCTTGATAATGTTTACAATTCTAGGCTTTACTAAATGTTTAGATAATAATAATAAAAATAAATAATAATAAAAACTTTATTGTTCTAGAAAACGGTACAAATTAAAAAATAGCTCTAGCCTCCACACTAGGATTCCCTGTGATGTGGAGACTAGTCTCCTTCGTCTTACAGCTTTATAACATAAAGTAGATGTACTATAGGTGCCCCACATACGTAACATCGGTTGGTAAGATCTTTGGCGACAATAATCAAATGTTGTTCCAAAACAATAAATTCATCTGAACATAAATATACCTACATTTAGATGCATTGAATTAAGTGTGTAGTGTATTGTATATGTGTGTGGTGTGTGGTGTGGGTGTGTGATGAATGACTGAGTTAAGGTGGGTTTGGACCAAACGAGGGGAGGAGGAGAGATAAATATATAACTTCATAATTCAGCCGTAAGACGTGCACTGTTGGACGTAGGCATGCCCAAGCACTGCCACTTCTACCAATTCTGTGCTTCCTGCATCTAGCGGAATCCTGCGGCCTTCACAAAGAAAGCTACGTCTTCCATTACGCGTACCGGAATATATTATATTACTTTGGTTGACTTAATTTAAAGCTACAGCTACTTGTACATATTATTACTATTATTTTTAAGTCTGTATATAAATTATTGCACTTATTAAGCAATAATTAGGAAACTCAATGTTGTTTCCATAGGTGAATTATATAGAACTGTTGTTTCACATACTTAGTTAATATAAATCTCATCTTAACCCTTGAAAGCTACAGCACTAAAACTAAGAGCATCTATTTATAGAGATTCTTTGAATTTAGAAAAACAAAATGTAATTTATTGCTGAAAAAAAGGCCCAACTAATTCCAAGTTCATTTCAACTTCAAGTTACGTATAAGTTTTTTTCAGAATAGTTTGCAACAATAATAAGTTAAGTTTTTTACTGTTTCAAATTATTTAGAGACAAGACGGGAATATGCTGAAGTTTCAAATGCCAAGGGAGAGAGCCTTACTATTTTTTTTGAAAAAAGTCTGAAGAGTTTATAAACTTTATGCTGTATAGCACTGTAGTGAGTAGCAGAGTTCGCGGGAAACTAATCCTCTGGGGTACAAGAAAAGGCTTCCAGGATTCTTGGAGTTAGAAAAGACAGCAAAACAAATTATCTTTAAAGTTTGTGGGAGTTTTACATTGTGTAGGTATGGGAGCAGTGACTTCCTTGGCCTTATTTGGTAGCAAAACTGAGCGGTTGAGTTGTTGACTGTACCAGAGATGTTAATTTGTTTGGTACATTGATTCTAATTATCGGGTCCAAATTTTTATAACGGAGAGTCATAGTGTATTCTAGAACTCATGCGTTGATGTCTTTACAAATATGACAGTTGCTAAAGATAAAGATAAAGATAAAGTTCATTAAAAACAAATATTTGACAAGCATTTGTACAGATCAATGCACGAATTTGGTCTATGGATATAATTATCGTATTAGTAAATTTAAACGTGAGTGTGTTAAATATTGTGACGAATTTAAAAGAAATAGATTTTCATAGTTACGGAATTCCAAATTTTTTCCATTTTTTTTTCCCAAGAAAATTTAAGGTTATAAAGATAAACAGAAACAGGAGGAGCTCGTGGCTAAGTAGTAACAGCCGCACAGGTCGATCCATCAGGTTAAGCTAAGCTTGCTGAGGTTGGTTAGTAGGTGGGTGACCATTTTTGCATACCGAGACTCCTCCGTGCCTAGGAAAGCACGTTAAGCCATTGGTCCCGGCTGTTATTCGTGGATCTTTCACAGTCGTTACGGATCGTCAGAAGCCCGAAAGTTTGAAAACCAGCCTTACCAATGGGTATCGTTTATCTTATTACCCAGCTGAATGAATCCGGCTAGACTGGAAGCCAACCCCAACATTTTTGAGAAAAGGTTAGGCAAATTGATAAAGATGAGCAGAAATAACACTATAAAAACAATTTTTAGTTATTCTTGAAGATCTTAGAATCTTCGTAAAGATCTTAGTAAAACGTTCAGGTGTTACTAAAACTAACTTAAACTTATATGTCTGACACCTGCCGTTAAGTTTAAAGTTATGGCAGACTGAAGGCAAACAAGTAGTTTTTACTCATTCGAGGTGCGAAGCGAATCGTTAGTTAAGTTTATACTTGAGATTGTAATTATTTACAGCCTCTAACATGTTATTTTAAATGATAATATTTGCAATGTTTATCTTGTGGTCAAGAGCATGCAATAGCATGACAGCACGTGCCCCTTGATTTTTTACGGCACAATAATAATTAAAAATAGTAAAAACATTTTAGCGCCTAAAATTAATTGTTGCCAGAGGTAGCAGGTGTTAGGTACCTCATAAAATTATGAATAATAAGATTTTTGGAAAGCTTGATTATTCTTTTACTGTTTTTCTTAAAACTGACTGAACCGTACCATTTAGATATTATGAGGTGTATTGCGATCTTAAATACCTTTTATATGTATTACCTTATTGGCTTTTGGCTAAGTAATAACAGCCGAACGGGTCGAGTGCTCAGGTCCGTGGATGGGTGACCATCTTTACTTAAAAAGACCCCTCAGTATCTCGGAAAGCACGTTATCTTTGGCATTCGTTACGGGTCTTCAGAAGCCCGAAACTCTGACAACCATTGCTTACCAAGGAGTATCGTATATTACCCAGTAACTGGGTTGTGGAGGTCAGATAGGCTGTCACTCCATGTAAAATACTAGTACAGCTGTATCCGGTTAGACTGGAAGCCGACCTCAATATAGTTGGGAAAAGGCATATAATGTATTACTTTATTGCTGTATGATGCAAAATTAGTACCTTAGACTATTTCTAATCCAAGTTCAATCCCATTAAAACAAGGTTCGAGAGGTCAACCAACTATCAATAAGACAATTATATTGTTGCTGTAATTATTTTTATCGCTAAATAGTAAATCTTCGCACTATTTTACGTAAAGTCACGCGCATGCATTTAGCTAATCATATTATTTATCTTAAACACCACTTAATGCAGATGCATTAATTTAATCCTCCTTGTTTTATTTTATGGCTAGTTAGTAGTTATAATATGTTAACTAATGAGTGCCTGCTGTATAAATAATGCTAATATTTAGCCAAGGTCGCTATGGCTGTGATCATTGATTCATCGGTTAGGGACGCGCAGTATGAATAAGACGGGAGTTGATTATGCATACTTATGAGTCTACGGCCACATTAGTAGTCGTTGGTAGATGAATTATTACAATCAGATTTAGGTACCAGTACCTGTCTAGAATACTCCCGACTAAAAGATGCGATCCGATCGCAGAAAGCGATATGGCCGCCCATTGCATGTTTTGTAGTGTTAAATGTATTTTCTGGTGTACAATAAACTATTCTTCTTCTTCTTCGTCGTTCCCTCAATGCTGAGGATCGCGACCACATACGACGCGTCTCCAAGCTATGCGGTCTTCTGCAGTGTGGACCGCGTGGTAAATGCTGCCTCCAACAGCCTTCTTGATCGCGTCTGACCATCTCATCGGTGCTCTGCCTTGAGCGCGTTTTCCTTCCACCCGGCCTAGTAACATAAGCCTTTCCAGACCATGTTTAGGTGAGCGCATAATATGCATATAACAATAAACTATATATATAATTAAATAAGTGGGTAGGATACAGTTACGAGTTGTAGTTCGTGGGTTAAAAATCCAGGCAGGCGCTTTAAATTGTGTAAATCATTTCATCACCACTGCTCTCAAAACGAAGAAGGAAAACGTCGTGAGGAAACCGGCATGTCCTAGAACCAAAAGTTCGAAGACATGTGACATCTACCAACCCGCACTAGGCCAGGGTGGCGGCCCACTCCCTCTCGAAGAGAGGAGGCCTCTGTCCCAGCAGTGGGAGCATTATTGGCTGATTATGCTATATGCGAAAAAAATATTTTTAAAAAATCGATGCAGATATCAAGATTACCTTTTCGCTTTTCATGTCTGTCTGTCCGTCTGTGTGCTAGCGTTGTTCTTCTAAACTACGCAACGGATTAATGCAGTTTTTACCATCTTTTTGAGAATGTATTTCGGAAGGTTTATGCTATTAAACTTATATAATAAATTAAAAAAAAATCTTAGTATGTGTGTGTGTTGTTAGCTGTTATGTCTTAAAAACCGTGCGATGCGTATGTCTTAAAAGTTTATCAGAATCCGGCCTTTGCTGGGCCGGTTTCCGATAAACTTTTGGTTATTATTTAGTTAAGCCCTGATATATAGTTTCCGGTCTTCGTGTCAGTTTAACCCTTCACTTCATGCTCTCTGCACTTACATCATTAAGACGTATTAAGAGACGCTCCAAGTGTGGCGATTAAGTACGTCCGGCACACTGTGCAACCTTGAGAGGGACACCGCACTTTGGTTGTTCTTAACTTGAATTTAAGTACCTATTTCATAGTCATAGTGTCACTTTCTTTCTATAAAATGTCTTTTTTTTTGTGTGTATTTGACTTGTTTTTCTTTATATTGAATTATTTAGTTTATTGTTTCTATTTTATTTATCTACAGCCCGCTACCAACCTCATCCGCCTTAAGTTATTTTTTTAAGAAAATCTATTTAAGAATTCCGAAGACCGAGTAGGTATATCTTAAACTTGTCTCATAAATACCCAACATAATACCACACTATGCCCTTTTACCTCTAAAATGTGAGGAGAATCTTAAGCAGTACCAAGGCTGTCGCTAAAACCGCACGTGGCTGTAATGTGCAGAATTTAACGAAGCAATTGTGAGAGAATGATGACATATTAATACCCGTAGCTCTTGGATTCCGCAATACCGTTTATGCACGGCGTATTTAAAATATACTTTTATATGGAAGGGTTGTACTTATATAATTTATACGCTGTACATTTTAGGGGTTAAAATTTAAACCCACAATTTTTGTTGAAATAATAAAAACAAGTGTATGGGAAATGTATGACGTCTTTTGTTTTCTTAACAATTATTGCAAATCGCATTATTGCACGACTCGTAATGCGTAGCATTAGAGTGTGCTCTATCTGTCTGTTTTTATTGTTACACTCCTGCTAGTACACAGAACCTACTTAATTTATATAGCATTGTATAGATGATTAAATGGAGATTAATACTGTACTTTTTAACAATTGATTTAATGCAGCAGAAATGGAAAAAGCATAAAAATAGTTGAAAAAAATTTCCTGTCCGTCAATTTATGAACCCTGAAAACATTGTAGCTTGCGATAAAATCAATTAATTGAGTCAATTTTTTTTTTATACATTCGTTTCAGCCGTAGAAGGAACCCTATTGAAAATGGCTCTTTTATTCAAAGTAGTTTAATTATAATTAATAAAATACTAACTAAAATATAATATCTTTAACTAAATATTTCCAACCTTCGACTTGAAGTTGCCTAGCAACCGCCAAGTAAATATCTTTGTCAGTCGTTGACATTACGACTTCATGAAAAGTGATAAATTGTTCATTTTTAAACTATGTTTTGAATTTCTTTTTCGTTTATGAATGAGTGATAAGTATGAGGCGTGCACTTTTGGATTTTCCAAACTATTTTATTTTATTCTGCTAGCTTTACTAATTACGAAAATACCGCGTTTGCAGTCGTCGTAATTTTAATCCCGGAAACAGTTTTTTTTTACCTCAACACAAAAATATACTTAACAATAAAATATTATACTCAAGACAAAACTAAATCTTTCTAGCTGCATTTTGTTCGTGTTAAGAGCTACTCTAACACGAGATTTCAATGATTTACGATAAAAAATAATATCCGTTTCGCTTAGTTTACTCTGACAGCCCGGAAATTCATTCCCTCAGCGGAAAACGATGCAACTGAAATATTCCAATTAATTTAATTTTAGCTACAAATGATAAAATTAGATGTGATCAAATGGTGGAAACCTTCATTTTATTTTAATTAAGTTATTGAATAAAATGGAGGCTAAGATTATTCTAAGTAATTATTATTTAAACATAATGTTATTTAATGTATTAAAGTGTATCTCCGTCCAAAGCGATAGTTAAGTTTTTTTTGCTACAGGTACACCTCTGCCCAACTCTTCGGGGAAATAAAGCGTAATATTATGTTATATTATTATACTGAGGTTTCGACGAATTTAAATGCACTGTTAGACCCTTTATAGCTAGGCACAAAGTTACCGTCTAACATTTCGACTCACGATTTCTATAAGTTTTGCGTTACTCTGCCAACTATTGCGCCATAAACACACGGGTCACAATGAGTCACGAATACGCCCATGATTGTCGTGCCAAAGCAATTTAGTCCGATCGTATTCAATTCAATGACCGATTTTTTGTACCAAATTCTTATAAGGCACTATTAATGTTTTGATGTCAATACACAATGGACCCATGCTGAATTTGGATGGGACTAACTTGGCGTCATTCTTTTAGGAACAATTTGTTGTTCTTATTTGTGATTAGAAGAGTATGACACATTATAATTTAATATCCTAACTATGTATATACAGGGTGGCAGGGACATCGACGCGAAGCCTGATACCATGGATTCAGTACATGATTCTGAAACCCCCTACGTTGCAATTTATCGTGGGTTATTTTTTTTTATCAGCTTTTTCATAGAAAAGTGCAATACCTACGCGGTCAAAATGTATGGAACAGCTGTTTTTTTTTTAATAACCGACGAAAAATTTTGACGCAGGGGGGTTCAGAATCATGATTGTATTGAATTCATGGTAACAACAGGCTTCGCGTCGATGTCCCTGACACCCCGTATAATTATGTATCCTATTAATATTATAAACGTAAAAGTGAGTTTGTCTGTTTTTTTTGTTTCACGTCTTAACTGCTGAACAGATTTCGATGAAATTTTGCCCACAAGGAGACCATGACCTGGGTTAAGAGGATAATTCCAGAATGGTTAATGGGATAATTTCCAAACGCCACACAGACAAAGCGGCGGGCATAAGCTAGTTAAAAATAAATTTAGCATTCCTCGCTTGACACACGCTTTTGTATTTTATGCTGGTTGGAATAGAGATCAAAATGCAGTACATAATACAGGATTTATCGCAATTTCAATAGCATTAAGGACCATGTTACGCAGGGAACGTATTTGTATTGCCGGATATTGACAACTCAATAATTACTACGCTTTGGATGAGCGTTTCTGAAATTGAATTTGGTACACCAACCTACCCATAATAAATTGAAGCAGCATAGCTATCGGGATAATCAATATGATTGTCACTTGTTCATGATTTACAAGGGACACAAAGATTTTGTCGGTAGAGTCCATATTAGAATAGAATAACGTTTATTTGGACACACAAAACACAAATAATGAAATAAAAAATGAAAAATAATGTTGTTACAACAATACAACTTACAATACTACATACACTACATATTAAGATCCATAGTATGGTATCCTGATAATTTACCGGTGCAGTGCGCTAAGGTAGCCCGCGAAATTCAAATTTTCTTTCGTTTTCTGCAATTTGCAGCTCAGTGTCAGGTTGTATGTTGATTAAAATAAGATTAAAAACATAAGGAAATTTGAAAATCGCGGGCTACCTTGGCGCATCCCCCATAATGAAATATATTTCTAAATATTTTTAGAAAAAAATTGGCCGATTGCGAATCGGACTCGCACACGAAGGGTTTCGTACCACCATACAATATTTAATACTATATTTTTAACATTACTTTATTTAAACAAAAACACGTTTCTTGTTTAGGGACCCCCTTTAATTTTTTATTTGATTTTATTATTATTTCCTTTATTCAGTATTAAACATATTAATTACATTTTTAAATATTAAAATAAAAATTATAAAAACATTTAAAAATATAAAAAATAGTAGCCCACCGGTATCGGGAACAGGGTCCAAGCTACCGGCGGTCAGGGCTCCAGAGAGAGGAACCTTCTGACAATGCGAGCCGTGTCCAGGAGTACTGCTTTTTGAATCAAGCCCTTAATCCAGCTGCCCAACGAGAGCCTCCTTAGGTGTTGGTCGAGGCTCTTGGCAATTAAGCCATTGGCTGATACGACTATCGGCACAATGATCGCTGAGTTCACATCCCACATGTCGACAACCTCGTGAGCCAAGTCAAGATACTTGATTTGTTTATCTTTCTCTGCTTTCACGAGGTTCCCGTCATGCGGGACCGTTATGTCAATAATCATTGCGCGCCGTTCTCCTCGATCCACCACCACTATATCAGGCTTATTGGCAACAATAGTCCTGTCAGTGATGATGGATCGATCCCAGTACAATGTGATATGTCCATTTTCGAGAACTGGGTCGGGCACATACCTGTAGTACGGCACTTCCGATTCTACAAGGTTGTATTTCAGAGCAAGTTGCTGATGGATAATCCTGGCTACAAGGTTATGTCTATGCAAGTACTCTTCGTTAGTTATTATTATTATTTGTTATTATAGCGGCAATAGAAATAGACAATCTGTGAAAATTCTGTCTACCTATTACGGTTCATGAGACCCGTACCAGCCCGCTGCTAGACGGACGCACGGACGGCGGACGCTTTGTAATAGGGTTCCGTTTGGCACCTTTCGGGTATAAAAACCTAAGAACAAATATAAAAAATAGTAGCCCACCGGTATCGGGAACAGGGATCACTATTATTATGAGCCTGTACTGTTCCAAGGCAGGGCAAAGGCCACCCGTCTCACTTTCCTTCTCTCTTCAACTCTGTGTCAATCAATCTGCGTAGCCTTTTCCCAACTATGTTGGGGTCGGCTTCCAGTCTAACCGGATGCAGCTAAATACCAGTATTTTACTTGGACCGACTGTCTATCTAACCTCCACAACCCAGTAACTGGGTAATACGATACCCCTTGGTAAAACTGGTTGTCAGACTTTCGAGCTTCTGACGACCCGTAACGACTGTCAAAGATCTACGAATGACAGCCGGGACCAACGGCTTAACCCGCGGCTAACTAGGAGTTTTGGTATGTAAAGCGTAGCTTAATCTGTTGGATCGAACCGTGCGGCTGTTATTACTTAGCCACGAGCTCCTCCACTCTCCTCCTCTCTCTTCAACACTATGTAGCAAATATATTTGATAGGTACATTAAGCTTCTTACCACATAATATTATAAAACCAAAATATAAAATCGTACACCTGAAGTCGTTATAAGTAATTCGTGCTTAATTTGTTTTTGATGGCATAAACTTGGCAACACACCGCGAAATATTCGCGTAACCTTAACAAACAACATTTAAGTTTTAATTAAGTCCTTTCAACACGAAGCCTGTACAGTTAGCAGCATAAATCTGTGAATATTTCGGAATATTGAATTTAATTAACATAAATTATTAAATAATAATGAATTATGATTACAATACGACGCTAATTTATCAAAAGGCTAACCTTTAAATCTGCTTTATCGCATGACTGTGACATAAAGTTACGAAACTTTTTCTTTTCATTTAGAACTCTGCAAGGATCATAATTATGTACAGTACAACGATTTTCTAAACGTCCCTCGGCAAACTTCGTGTTGCGTCAGTCGGCGGATTTCTATCAGTTGTCCTTTGCACTTGGTGCTTGTACATATTGACTCCTACCACTGCGCCCGCGTTGCCGTCAACCATTCCGACGACTGACGAAACCCGAAGTTTGCCGAGGGATATTACGAAAATAGTTGCACTGTAGTTACTTAGATTTTGCCTGTAAATTAAGTGTGTACTTTGCTTTAACGCTAGCACAAAACATCTTTTCTCGTTAGCAATTCCCATACCTAGATACATTTAGAATATCAACTGTTCTGTACCTATACAGGGTGTATCCGAAATGTGGGTGGCACAGACAGTCAAACTGAACAACTTTCTCATTGGGACCAATATCTTAAACGCGAAAAAATAATCAGCTGTCCCATACAAAACTTCAACACCTACCTACTCGACCCAAATGTATTGGATAGCTGATATTTTTTTCTCGAATAAGATGTTAGTCCCATGAAGAAAGTTCTTTAGTTTGATGTTCTGTACCACACCCCTCAATATGATCACATATTTCTTATACACCCTGTATACAAAAGTACGATGTCCACTTGAAGGATGACTACAGATAGGTACTAATTTTCTTAATGTGCATGCTAGAGGCAATTGACTTGTAAACATGTCGTTAGACAATAAGTACACAGAACATACATGTACTCATTTATGTAGGTAGGTTAGTATGTTACGACACCGTATAAAACTATAAAGATGGACAGTACAGAAACTACGTAGTAAACGTTTGGAACGGCATTACGGCACACAAGTGATTGTTGCGGTGCTGTCAGTTGCGGGTACCATGTTGAGACGAAATTATTTCTACAACTAGGCCTAGTTTCCATACTGTTAATATTTATACTGTGGTTACGAGTACTTCAGCCAACGATCCTCATACATGAAAATTCGATTTAAGATACTCGTTATGTCTAAATCCGGCACGAACATGGGTTTCCTACAAAATTTAATGGTTTTAAGGTCGCGATTCTTTTATCTGTTGAGCCCTTGGGTTTTCGTGAGAACAACATCTACATAATCTAAGTATACTTATAATAATAAAGCTGAAAAGTTTTTTAAGTGATAACTTCTTTACTCGCGTTGAGAAATTTTTGGGTGAACAAAAATCATGGAACTCGCGTCATCGTCACCGCACACTTCCGTGTTGACAGCGCAGCAAGCCACATAAATTCCTGACATTTTCGTTAGATGGCGGTACTTGGTTTTTACTTCTATCTATCTTATTTTTAAGCTATTGCATAGCTTCTATCGCGGGCCTTGAGCGTGGAGACCTAATCCAGAAATTCCATAACGAAAATACCTAAACCTAAGGAGAGTGTTTTGTATTGAAAATTATGTTTAACTGCTTGACAACAAAGTTCAAATTTACTTAGACGAATGATCTATCGAGAGTGTTGTATTGAAAATTATGTTTAACTGTTTGACAACAAAGTTCAAATTTACTTATCCTTGACTATTAATAGTTAAATTAAAACCTTTTTATTAGTTTGATGTTCCCATTACGTTGTGTCAAGTTTTAAAAACTATAAATGTGAATAACAGTTCCTGTCAATGTCACCATTGCTATTTCTTGTATTTGGGTTAATATTTTACAATTGCATAAGTTGATAAAAAATGCTATGCAATAGCTTTACCGCGGCAGTCCCCGAGTGCCACACTTTTTTTTAATTTTTTTTTTTTACTCGATTAACCTCTGAACTACCAATCGGATTCGAAAAATTCTTGTTGCATTTGATAGCCAAATTATTGAGGAAGGTTAGAGGCGATTTAACAATAGGCTGCGATCCTTAGGAGCCGAGTAAAAAGAAAAAAAGTCAGAAAGAACGATAAGCGAAATCGAAGTAGGTAATAGCGCGGGCAGGCGATGCGATGGAACGCGGTGATACGGGAGAACAAGAAAGTTAAGTCGCGGGCAGAAGCTATGTTCATGAGTAAAAAACAAGCGACTCGTATCATTTAGAATGTCTGGTCGTTGAATCAAGAATGAACGTAATCGTTATCGTGAATTTTTATGATAAGAATATGTTGGCACTTATGTTGTATATAATATTTTAGTATATGAGGTAGTTATGTTTATGGATGGGCTTGAGGCTAACAATACTCCATTTGAAATAAGATTAGACATTATAGTGCGCGCGGAACTAGTTGACCGCGCCTTAGGTGGCGACTCATCTCGCTATTGCAATCTCATGTGCGTTTTGTCTAAACTAGCCGGAACTTTCAACGCGTGTTGCCTTCGCGAAGTACGGCGCTGGAATAGATTAAGTAAGATAAGGCGCTCAATTTTTTTTAATAATAATCTATTACCGGGCTATTACGCACTGTCGACTAGTCGCCGGCGACTCAGTTGTCGACGACTGTAATATTATATAGTTTAAATAGGTGTTTACGCACTAGTCACCGGTTGCCCGGGCGACTCGGCGACTCGCCGCGCAGTGGCGACGCACAGGCAACTGCCGGTCGCCGGCGACCAATAGGAGCACGGTTTCAAATGAAAGCATTCACACTGCGAGCAACTGTCGTAACGACCGGACGGCCGCGCACAATGAGTTTTGACACTTTTGAATACTGTCGCTCGGCTCGGTCTCCGGCCCTAGTTTCCCATGTTTCGGTCGCCGAGGGACTGAGTCGCCGGCGACTAGTCGACAGTGCGTAATAGCCCTAAGGCGCGGCCAACTAGTTCCGCGCGCACTATAAACTAAACCTTTTTTACAGTCCGTTCAACTGATGTTTATTCTATTGTAACCACTTTCTTTGCTTTTAATGCCATCCTTACGCCTACGGTATTTTTTTATTTTTTTTTTGGGTGGGAAATCATCAAATGACTTCTCCCGCTCTGGGCGGAGCGGAAGGGCGTGTCAGACTTTTACTGACTAAAACCCACCCGTGTTCCTTCCCTTGCCTAGACCAGGGCCACGGTTTCCCCTAAGGACTTATCCGCAACCCCAGTGGTAGGCATCGGTCCAAACGGACCCCTTCAGCTTCGCTGACGACTCTTTGAGGCGCGCGTGGAACACTACGCGCCGTCGACCCGGGCTTGGTCCTGATCGGACGGAGAGCTACCCATCACTCTCCGTCCGCAAGCCCGCGCCTACGGTGGCCGGAAATCCGCGATGGATTCCCGACGCCCGGGGCGTCTACTACCGCGGCGGCTAGGGGCTCGAGGGAGCGACCTTAGTCTCTGCCTCTCGCGCCCCGCCTCCTCCTTCATGAGCATTACTGCTTCGCAGAAGGAGGTGACAGCCTGCCATGCCCTCTCGCTCCGCACCATGGCCTGGACCAGGGCCGGAAGTGAGAGGTCACTGCCGCCGATCGCCTGCACGAGGACACGGCGGTGCTCCACCCAAGCCGGGCAGACCTCCACCGTATGCTCCACCGTGTCCTCCGGGCGATCCACGCAGTGGTGACACCCGGGCGTTTCCTCCTGCCTGATCTGAAACAGGAACCTCCCGAAACTACCGTGTCCGGTGAGGACCTGCGTCAGGCGGTAGGTGAGGGCGCCGTGGCGCCTCTCTAGCCACTCCTCAAAGAGGGGACTTATCGCCGCAATTGTGGCGTGCCCAGATCTAGGTTGCGACAATCGCACTCTCCAAGCCGCCATGAGATCTTGCCGGAGCTCTGTCCGCTGTGCCGTGATTTGTCGCGGCAGCGGAGTTACACCCCGGCGCTTCATCTCCTCGCGCCACTCCCAGATGTGGGCGAGGACTTTCGCCTCCAGATCCCATGGCGGCGTTCCGGCAAGGAGGCTCGCCGCCTCGCCGGAGATCGTACGGTATCCCCGGACTATCCGGGTGGCCATGACCCTTTGGGCCGCGTGCAACCGGCGGGTTGGCTGCAGCCTCAAGGTTGGCGCCCACACCGGCGCCCCGTAAAGGGCCATGGACCGCACGACCCCCGCGTAGAGCCTCCGGCAGGAGGCGTTTGGACCCCTTAGATTGGGCAGAAGCCGCTTCAAAGCAGCCCCGGCCTGCTCCAGTTTGGGAGCCAAACGTCGGAAATGCTCCACGAAGTTCCATCGACTGTCGAGGACGAGTCCCAGGTACCTCATCGTCACCTCGACGTCGATGTGAACCCCTCCTACCGTTATTCCGGAACCCGACGGTGGCGCGTTCCGAGGGCCATGAAAGCACATGACCTCGGACTTGTGCAGTGCCACCTCGAGTCCCAACTGCCGGATCCTGTCGACGATTGTCGCAACCCCGCGTGTCGCCAATTCGGCCGCCGCCTCGTGCGACCTCCCCTGCGCCAGGACCAGTGTGTCGTCAGCGTAGCACACTACGCTGACGCCGCTAGGGAGGTCGGCGCGCAGCACCCAGTCGTAACCGATGTCCCACAGATATGGCCCCAGGACCGATCCCTGTGGGACACCGCACGACATCTCTCGCCGGTTCCATTCCCCCTGGTGACCGGGGTAGATGACGGCTCTGTCCGTCAGATAACGCCTACGGTATAGAAGTCAGAATCGGTTGAACGGACTATTAAAATGGTTTAGTTAAATGCCTAATCTTATTTCAAATGGTGTATAGTAACAGCCGCACGGGTCGATCGATCAGGTTAAGCTACGCTTGCCGCGGTTGGTCCGTGATCCAATGACCATATTTACATACTAAGACCTCTCTGTGCCTCGGAAAGCATGTTAAACCGTTGGTCCCGGCTGTCATTTGTAGCTCTTAAGCAGTTGTTGTGGGTCGTCAGAAACCTGAAAGTCTGACAACCAGTCTTACCAAGAAGTATCGTGTTACCCAGTAACTTGGTTGTGGAGGTCAGATAGGCAGTCGCTCCATGTAAAATACAAATTTATTATTATTAGACAAATGATAATGTCGTAATTATGTTTATGTGTTTTGTCTATGTACGCGAAGTGGTTAACATTCTTTGTCATAGGAAAGTACATCTGGATGATTGATAAGAACAAAAAAAAAACAATAGATGCATTAATTGTAATAATTAGAGGCCTTTGTGAACAAGTCACTGGTATGTTTGTAGATATGTAAGCAATTATCGTATAACATAAGTATATCTACCATTGTACCTATTGTTTTATCTCACTTTTTTACTTTTTGAATGTTGTTTTTTTTTATGTAATTATTTTTCTTAATATACACTTTGACATTTGATAATTTTTATTATAATATAATTATACACAATGACAGGAATATTTACTTTGTGAAGTAATATGTCTACATATCTCGGGACCCTGGGGTCCCGGACCTTTGGAAGGCGTACGAGGGGCCAAAGCCAACTCGCAGAGGCCCGTTAGACGTGCTTAATGAAATGAGGCACCAACCGGCGATTATCCCTGTATGCACTATGCAAGTGCACCCAAGGACAACCCCCGGTTGGTGTAGGACTATTGCAGGAAATGGAAACAAAGGAGAACATTCACGGTCCATACATTTTTGGGCTAAATGTGAAAGTGCCGGCCAAACAAAAAAAAAGTTATATTCCGTCAGAACATGTTATTCTCTTCACTTTTCACTATGGGACCAAATCTGTAGGGTCATTCCCTGCGCTGTTATACGTCTTTGTAAAATACCGTTTTCAGTATGTTTTAGTTAAGAGAATAACAGTAATCTAATTATAATAATAGCTTTTTATGGCAGTAATCATTACAGGCATCTTTTATTGTGAAACCAAGGTTCTAGGGTTATTCTCCACATACCTACAGTATGAGAAATAAAGTTATTTTTTAGACAGTACTATTATTACCTGATTGAAATAGTTATCACTAGTATTAACTGGTTGCCACCGCTTGATATAGACCCCATCGGCCATAGGATCAGGTCTGCGACCAATGTGTACTGCCCATTACCACTTAAGTTTAGCAATTCTTCGGGCTATGTCGGTTACCTTGGTTTTCCTGCGGATCTTTTCATTTCTTTGATCATGTAGGGAAACTCCAAGCATAGCCCTCTCCATTGCTCTTTAGGTGACTTTTAGCCTTCTGATAAGGTCCATTGTGAGCGACTACGTTTCAGTGCCATAAGTCATCACTGGCAACACGCACTGGTCAAAGACATTCGTCTTGAGACACTGTGGTATCTGGGACGAGAAGATATTGCGTAGCTTCCCGAACGCTGTACTTTGGAGAGTGCGCAGGAGCTCCACGATCTGATCCCACCGTCGCCCTTTTATCACCGGACTACCAGGCGTACTGCAGGGTACCATCCGCACTTGGTTGATGTCCCGTCCAGTCGTGCACAGCCAAAGTGTGGAACTCTCTGCCGGCGTCTGAGTTCCCTTTCACATATAACCCGTCTGCCTTCAAAGCAAGAGTGAACAGGCATCTTCTGGGCACGTTCGTTCCATCATAGACCTCATCCATCGTTTACCATCAGGCGAGATCGAGGTCAAGAGCAGGCCCATTCAGCAATAAAAAAGAATAACCTTGACCTCTTTCTCGAAGTTGGACCTACCTAGCTGGATAGTTTGTCCAAGGTTAACATACTCGTCTACAACTTCAAGCGTAGCGTCTCCGATCTTTAAGAGAGTGGGTGTTACATGGGCATTTGACATGACCTTTTTCTTGTACAGGTTCATTTTAAGACCCACTCTTTTGGAGGGTCTACTGAGGTCATCGAGCAGTATACTGAGGTCCTCCATGGTCTCAGCCATGATAAGTATATCGTCGGCAAACCGAAAGTTAGTGATTTACTCGCTATTGATATTGATGCCTAGTTCTTTCCAGTCCAGAACCTTGAAGACATCCTCCAGTGCGGTGAACAGTTTCGGAAAGATAACATCTCCTAGTCTCACTCCTCGCTGCAGAAGGATAGGTTTCGAGGTCTGGTCGTGGAGTCGGACTGACATAGTGGCGTTTTCGTATAGGTACATTAATACCTCGATGTACAGATAGTCGATCTTGCACCGTTGAAAAGACTGCAGTACAGTCCATGTCTCGATCGAATCGAAGGCTTTCTCGTAATTCACAAACGTTAAGCAGAGAGGCAGGTTATACTCTTCGGTCTTCTGAATAACCTGCCGCAGCGTATGTATGTGGTCCACGGTGCTAAAGCCTTTACGGAATCCGGCTTGTTCGGGAGGGTGGAAGTCATCAAACCTGCTCATGAGACGGTTCGTGATGACTCTTGAAAACAGCTTGTAGATATGGGTCAGAAGTGTGATAGACCTATAGTTCTTAAGCAAGGCATTGTCGCCCTTTTTAAAAAAGAGTACCACCACAGTTCTGTTTCATGCCTGTGGCGTTTTATGGACATAAAACTTAGTGAAGTGATAAGTACTTATTTCAATCAGCTTAGACTAGTACTATAAAAAAAAACTTGATTTCGCATACTGTAGTTATGTGGAGAATAACCCTAGAACCTTAGTTTTACAATAAAAGATGATGCCTGTAATGATTACTGCCATAAAAAGCTATTATTATAATTAGATTACTGTTATTCTCTTAACTAAAACATACTGAAAACGGTATTTTACAAAGACGTATAACAGCGCAGGGAATGGCCCTACTGATTTGGTCCCATAGTGAAAAGTGAAGAGAATAACATTTTCTAACGGAATATAACTTTTTTTTTGTTTGGCCGGCACTTTCACATTTAGCCCAAAATGAATGATGTCCTTTAATGGACTATGGGTTTGGGTGGCTAAAGTTGACTGGTGACCTGGAACTATGGAAGGACTATGGCCCCTGCCTGATCAATGTTTTATATATACACGGATAAAATGGCAGGGGGTGACTTGCACACTCAATAATGGGCCCCCGAAAACGGTCGCTTGCACAAAGTAATATTATTATTATATTAACACTTTGCGGGGTACTGAACGAGACACAATACAAGTTTAATTGTTATGACGTCTTTGTGCGTTTAGTGTCAACGATGTGGGTCATATTTTTTTTCTAATATTTTTTAAATGATAATATGCCAGTTTCAGTACTTTATGCGGCCTACCCGATGTCCTTTCTTTGGTATTGTTAGTCGAGTCGTTGAGCTCCTTATGTTCTGAGTTGAGCTACACGATTACTGACAAATGCTTGCTCTAACTGGACAGGTCCACTCAAATCTGTGTGGTTCTTTCCTCAAAAGAGCATCTCAGACCCCTCAAAACCTTCTTTAAATCTGCAATAAACCGAAATGAATGACTCTGATAAACTCTATTTATAATCCTTTAACATTAAATGAGTCGGAAATCCACATAAATAATGATGGGGAAGCAATGAACTGTCTCAGATTTTCCTTCGTCAATTACACAAACAGAAACCTGCTTATAGTATACCAGTTTTAAACGATAATCATAGCTATGTAGCTAATCCTAAATACCTCTAATTATCATCGATTAGTGTTTGAACGTTAGAAATGCCCTCATTTTCGCTCAAAAGCTTTCTAACGGCGACTCATTTGGATAATTAGAAACATGTCTGCGACAAAAGTTAAGTACTTACCTACATACTCTGTTCATTTTACCATGATAGAAATGACAAACGAAAATTTTTAACGGTTTTACAAAAGGCGTCAACGTTAAAGTAAGATTGACGACTTACAATTAGGTCTTCGAAACATTAGATATTGAATAACCAACTTTTCATTTATTTTATGCTGAAGTTCTGAAGTCATTTAGTGTGTTTTAACATTAAATTATCAAAGACAATATAATTACTATACTTACTCCATTTATTTTAACGTTAGACAAATAACTCTTATCAACCTTTCGTTATTTAGATATTATGAACACCGTTATTACACGATAAATATAAAGCAATGTATTACATAAAAAAATTACTCAAAGTGCAATAATTTCAATAATATTATATAATAATAACTGTCGCTATTCAGCCGTTTTTTGTCTAATGCTATAATAAATGGAGTATAGTAATTAGTAATTACTTGGAAGGCATTCAACCGTGCTCATTCCGATAGAGTAGTAGTAATGGGAATAAGAACGGTGCCAGGCGGATTGTGAGAGAGACAATAGCTTTGGTGGTCTGAAAAAACTTTGACTCTTCGGCACTAAGCCATTGCTGTGTAAACATACCTAGATGTAAAACTAGATCTTTTGTGGGAAATAGGGTGAATATTGTGCTCTAAAGAAAAGGAAGGAAGGTGAGAGAATTATATGCGGATACGTTTCAATTAGTAGAATAAATAGGTACTCAATGGTTATAGTTAATAATGCGTAATGCTAAACGGCCAAAAATTTTGAGATAAATTCAAAAAAAAAATTTCATGAAAAGGTCTCGCATTTATTTTAAAAGTGTAGATTTTGGAAATGTGTAATTTTAAAGGGTTTCGAGACCTTTCACTCTCGAGACTCGAGAGATTCCAAATCTTCAAGTATACTTTGACATAAGCTTAGTAAATGTTAACACGTTTTTAGTACAAATTACAGTAATGCTGTATTTATTATTTACGCAGGTACAACTTTTACTAATCATAAAATACTGTTAAGTTCCTACGCATACAATTAGGAATGATTCCGAAGCTTTATTTCCCCAGCAAACAATGGAATTAGCGCAACAAGAACTATCAGATATAGCCCCGTTTCTCATAAAAAAGTGCAATGTTTCAGAAGATTGCATTGCTATCATACGATAAATCGGATTTAAGCGTTACAAACATTAATTAGAATGTTCTACATCGTGTAGATAAGCATCACTACATTTTAATAAGGACGGTACCCAACAGCAAATAAAATTCGTATTTTATGGCTTTACGCGTTTAAAACCTGATCAAGATTTAGGAATATTTCGAAAATTTTGAAACTAGTTTTACAAGTATTATACGAATAAAAGACAGAACGAATAGATTGCTAGGCATTCTTTTCAAAGCAATGAAGTAAATAAAATTTTTCTTACTTTTCCAGATGGCGACCCTAAACTACATAGTTCTCGGCATTCTCATCTTGCAAGTATACGTCAACGCAGCACCAAATGACGTCAGCAAGCTAGAAGCAATCGCCAAAGTAGAACAGGCTGACCCCGAAGTAGAACAAGCCAACCCCAATGTAGAAAAAACTGACCCCAAGCTTGACTCAGAACCAAAAGAAGTTGAAAGTGATAACAACTCCACCGAAACACAACGACACAAGAGATGGTATAATCCATATTCATATGGATATCCTCCTTTTAATCCATATGTTAACCAAGGGTTTAATAAAAGAGATGAAGGTACGAGTACTGGTTACTATGGAGAAGATCCCTTAGCACAAATACATCGACGGATACAAGAGATAGCCCACTTCGTAAGGCAGCCGCAGCAACAGCCGCCGCCGCTGCCACCGCCTCACTTTCCTATATTCTACCCAGTGCTTTTTATACCTTCTGTTGATTGTAATTGTAACAATGAAAACCAAAACCCAACTACGCCAGAACCTGATAGCCCCGTAACACCCGATAGCAGTGACGGTGATAACACTGGTACCACAACACCAACTGTAGCGAGTCGCTGGCCTGTTATGGAAGACGATAGACAAAACTGGGGTTTGGTCGTGAATGAATCCGACTCAGAAGAAGGCGTAGATTTCAATAGGCCGATTTCGTTTGATCCTATCAGACTGAATAGACCCATGAGACCGGCACCGCCTGTGGAGCACGGCACCGTTCAGAGTGACTCGAATGACCAGAATCAACCGCAGTCTGAGGCACCAAGTGCTCAAATTCCGGTTTCAATGCCTCTGCCTCAAACTACAAGGCGACCATTTCAAAATAGACCTCAAGCCACACAGCCTCCTCTAAATAAGCCTCAATCTGGCTTAGCACCACCAAGTCGTTGTGATGGTGCGATCCTAACCTGTTGTCATCAACCCCAGGTTGTGTACGACTGCTTCGCAGTCCAGGGGTGCCCTGACTTGACAGGATACGGAAGCCCTTGTGACCCCAGCCAGATATTGCGAGTGATTGAAAGGTTCCAGACGTACTATGGACAAAGATATAATTGAGGCTCGAAGTTCTGTTATGTGCAAATGTGACAACTCGTTTAAAAAACTACTCAATTTCGGTTCCGAGATTAATTTAAAATAGTAATTTATGTTATACTAAGTGCCGTCCGTTCTTGTTACATGAATGTAATAAATACGCTTGAACCTATCTAATTTCCCGTGTTTCAGGGAAGTAACGTTTTTTCTGTATCCTGAATATTGTTGCAAACATCTGAGATATCAAGATATTGATTCTTAAATCGAAGTGAAAGACATTATTTTTGTAAGTAAAACGTTAAGTTCTTTATGTTTTGATACTCCTAGAAGTTAAACAGTATCTTTAATTTATTGCTTGTAATTACTGTAGCTATAGTATTTTTATACAATCGAACAGTGCTGTTGGAGTGTAAATACTCTAGTAATACATTTTTATACTCAGACAAGTACAATGTAAGGATAGTAACAATGTTCCTATCACCTAAGTTTTAAAACTACAATAAAATTGATTCGTCATAGTCTAGTATCTAGTGACTTTGGTGTTTTTTTCCTTGATCTATAAAACATGTTCCTTATTTTAAACTTGATTAGCAGCTTTGTTATTCTAATCGTCTACTTCTAAATAATCTGTGATACAAGACGTAGGTATACATGGTGTGGCGTAAATAATGGTCCAACGTTAAGGGGTCGATACACCGTACATTCAGCTATCGCATACCACAATATGATACAATTTTTTTCCATTGATCTCAATTTTTCATTTTTAAATTTTCAACTCACTTTACTAATTAGTCTGTAACTTATTCAAGTAAAATTTTTAATGACATTTTAAAGGAAGGAACTAAATAAAAAATGTGTTTATTTTAAAGGGTCCCTCCCTCTTTTAATTTATTTTTATTATTTATTGTTATAGTAGCAATAGAAATACACATTCTTTAAAAATTTCAACTGTCTACCTATTACGGTTCATGAGATACCTACAGCCCGCTGACGGACGGACGGACAGCGAAGGCTTAGTAATAAGGTTCCGTTTGGCACCCTTCGGGTACGGAACATTAAAAAATATTCAAATGGTGGTATGTGATAGCTGAATATACGGTGTATCGACCCCTTAACGTTGGACTACTATTTACGCCACAACTTGTATGTGTAGTGATCCGATTGTAGAAATGGCCATATCGTGATCTCCCTGGCCATTTCTTGATACGTCCCCATTTCACGATTTGACCATCTAACATCCGCCATATGGTTCAATGCTCAGCGTTCGACGATTTGCCTAGCAATGTAAAATACGTGTAAAAAACATAACCCTGTCTTTGCTGCCGCGTAGTCGGGTAATAATTCCTATTTGTCCTATTCCTACTCGAATAATTTCTATTTAGGGTCCTAAAAATACTAAATAGCCAAATAAAGGTGACATACTTGGATGAGCGCTCGCCGGCCGCTGCCGCGGTACCGCTCGCGTTGCTCGCTTAGCTCGCACGCGTTTGGTCACAGTTCTAAGCCAACCTAACGCAACCAATTTGGTCGTGGTGCCACCAGCACGCAGCGGCGTGAAATGCAACTACTTTGCGATATGCCCAGTGGTCAGCTGTGAATGTGAATATCGATAAATAGGTTGCTTTCTTCGATCCGCCCGACATTAGGCGCATGGTGAAATGGCCAGGCAGATCACGATATGGCCATTTCTACAATCGGACCACAATATATTCAAAGTAAGATAAAGTCGTCTATAAAGCACTTTCATAAAGTTTTATTAAAGTTTAGTATGCAGAAATAGCAACCAAAATATGATTCCTTCCTTATTATGATTTTTTGCCTACATACCGCAAAGAAGCAATGACCATTTCAATGGCAGGAAAATTGGATTTTCCAAGTATTACAGATTTGTGGTCTATGGCTTCATTTCATTGTGTGTTATTGATACTAATGACATCAGTACCTATAATGTACAACGGAGTCGAGTAGGTAATGATCGTTCAAAGTCGGGCAATGTAATGAGGAGGAAACCCAGAGTTCATAGGTGGCTTTATTTATATACCTAAGTATAAGCAGAGGAGTTACAAACACGTGTAATCTTTACCCCAGAACGAATCTTCAGCTAAAACAATCTGTGTCAATGGCAGTGAGGTAAACTCAATCTGCCTACCTTTTCCCAACTATGTCTAGTTCGGCTTCCAGTCTAACCGGATACAGTTGAATACCTGTATTTTACATGGAGCGACTGCCTATCTGACTTCCACAACCCAATAACTGGGTAATACGATACCCCTTAGTAAGACTGGTTAACAATCCTTCGGGCTTCTGTCGACCCGTAACGACTGTCAAAGATCTACGAATGACAGCCGGGACCAACGGCTTAACGTGCTTTCCGAGGCACGGATGAGTCTCGGTGTGTGAAGATGATCACCCATCCAAGGACGAACCCTGGCAAGCGTAACTTTACCTGATGGATCGACCCGTGCGGCTGTTATTACTTAGCCACGAGCTCCAGTGAGGTGAACTATAATGACGAATAAGGTTATGTAATCTAATTTGTGAAAGCAGCCCTCGCATACTATTCAAAATGATATGATATGGACAAATTGCCATTAAAACTCTCTATTTTGATTCTAAATATTGATAGACTAAAACATTGACATTCACTCTCAGCGGTTTTAATCAAAGATTTATATTATAAATCAACTTTCCCAAAAAAACATCGTTTGGGGATTATTTATAATGATTGACTTAAAATGGCAAATAGGTCGAAAATAGAAAGATGATGTCAGATAAGGAATTAATGCGGAAGGCGGACAAGTATGATTGAACTAATAGAATTGTGTAATCAGCAAGTGCATAATCATCATAGAGGAATTTATATTTATTATTATACAAACAAACCTACTCTTTCGGTACGGTCGTTTTGTCTATGCTAAGCCAATAAAATTTTGTTAGTCATCAAGGTTGAGAGCTAGGCAAGTAATTAAGTACCATCGCACGTGGAGGCACGTACCTACTATAATCGTCTGTCTGTAGGTAGCATCGAAGAATTTATTATCTACTTATAAAGGACTAATTCTGCTTGCTGCACTCGGCGGCTATAGAACCGGGGCGGTAACAGATGTCGTCACCATGTTCACGGGATTTTAAAATACAATAGACGATGTATAAACATATACATCGTCTATTGTATTTTAAAATCCTGAAACTGTTCTTAAAGAGTCTTAGAGAACCCTGTCTGTAAGAAATCGACTCGTGTTTCGCTTCTCAACGAGGCATCCTCAGGATGACGATTGACTTGTTGCGAACTCGGACACGAAGTTTTGCCACGATACGAGCCGAACGCAAACTTTGAGTTCGGCTCGTGTCGTGGCAACACGTGTCGATTTCTTACAGGCTAAGAACAGTTAAGCGGATTAAGTTACTAAATATACATCGTCTATTGTATTTTATAATGGATTTCCTCAAATTTAAGCCTGAGTCAATTAACTATCACGGGATTTTGTTTTCAAACTGCTTAGGTATGAAGTTCTTCGACAGTACAACACAAACACACAAAATTGATGCAGTTTTTTTTTTTTTTTACAATTAATTTACATAACAATCCGGTTCTTAAAGCCAGTATCATATCAAAGTTCATATACTTATACATTTTAATATTTATGGAATTCCCAGTCTGTTGATTATTCGAAAATGATAAATTAATTTTGTTATGCTTATCAATATTTACAAATAACAATTTAGAGAAACGCGTTTTTTTCCTGCCGATGTTTACTAACTTAATAACATGAAGGCATGTTTTTGTAATGTAAAATAAGATAATGTTATTTTTTCATAATCGGTATAATTAAGCATTTAGCTCGTGGCTAAGTAATAACAGCCGCACGAGTCGATCCATCAGGTTAAACTACGATTGTCGTGGTTGATCAGTGGATGGGTGACCATGTTTACATACAGAGACTCCTCCGTGCCTCGGAAAGCACGTTAAGCCGTTGGTCTCGGCTGTCATTCGTGGATCTTTGACAGTCGTTATGAGTCGCCCGAAAGTCTGACACCAGTTAAGACTGTAACTGGTGTCACACTTTCGGGTAACCACGGTAGACCACAACCCAGCGTATTACCCAGTTACTGGGTTGTGGAGGTCAGATAGTCAGAAGTAGTAGACAGACGCTTCATGTAAAATACTGGTATTCAGCTGCATCCGGTTAGAATGGAAGCCGACCCCAACATAGTTGGGAAAAGGCAGATTATTTTTCTTATGGTCATCCTAAGGGTTCGTTTTGCCAAACTCCTGGACTACTTAGTGGACAAATTCAGACTGCATGCAAAGTTGTTGGCTTTTTCAGACCTTAAGGAAACACACCAGCAAAAAAAATATGTGGGCCTATGACCCATGTCATTTGCTACAACAAAATATGCAAATTTAACACCGGTTAGGATATATTTTAATCAAATTCGGTGAGACGTAATGACCATACATAAAACAGATGTTTATGTGTGTAACGGGGTTTTTACCACCATAGGAAATAAATAAATTAGCAGAAAGGTTCCTTAGAAATCACAGCGATAAACCAAGTTATCAACGTCATCGCCGAATTTCAAGATAACTAGCTATAATGTCTAAACGAAATCCCGCATCCCCAGTTATTGGAAAGAAATATGAGTGTGCAGAAACACGATGTTTATATACCTTAATAAATATAAATGTCCTCAGACGATAGTAGAGTCAACTGAGAGGAGGACGTATCGTGCAACACTAGTGAAAATCACCGAAATTCGTGTTGAAAACAAGGACGGTTACATCCAAACACAGGAAGGAATTTAGTAAGTTATATCCATTCATAATAATATGTTAATAACATTATATTTATATTAAAATTATGCGTGTAATTACAAATTTTTCACGGTGTGTAGAATTTCGACACGATACTCCGAAACTTTTACGCTGTTACTACACAATTTGTTTGAGGTTAAACAGCAAAAACCTGTTTTTTACAATGTAAATATGTACATAATCTTCGTTACATACGCGTTATCGCGTTTTTTTTTTAACCTTAACTGACCTATGTTTGCAGACAAGTGATTATGAATAAACATAGATTCGGAAGCTTGCCATACTATTACGTAGAAATATTCGTCACAATTTTGAATTTGGAATTGTGATGAGTAGGTACTCACAATTCCAAATTCAAAATTGTGACAAATATTTCGCGAATTCTAATAAAATTGCAGACGTACAAAATACTACGTGTAATTACACTGTTGTAACATGCATAGTTTTTCTAAGAAAATACACATGAGTAATATTTACACCGACATGTGAATGGCTTACTAACGGTCACACCTTCGCGACCTTGACACTGGTTACATACGTCACACAGCCTTAAAAGGTTTTAATATGGCCAACATTTGATTCAACATCGTGATAAGAAAAAAACACGGATTAACAAATGTTTGTGTATTGGTAGTTGGCTGTATCGACACAAGGCATCGTCCGTTGTCCTCGGATCTGGGAAAACCAAGCGCGTCGGTTTGCGACATTAATGCATTTATTATACAGACTCACGTTTATCGTCACGTGAACCCACATTTTTAGTTATATAATGTTACATATTTCTTATTAAAATGAGTGCTACTGATCCTCTATGGGTAAAAAATCTGATCTGCACTTATTTGGCGTAGTTACGTCATTGTTGTGTATAGGAAGCAACATAATGCATCATATACCATTAATAATATTACTTTATTGACACAGTTGACATTTACCTTCTTGTCTGCAATCTCGGTAGATAGATTGCAAGATAACGCTGAGTCGCTGACCATCTACAACAGAGCATACAAATAGTCATCAACATCGTAAGCATAATGCTCATAAAAGTTGCGACGTTATTTCTCAATGAAGCTGATCTTTATTATTTAATATTATTCCACAAATAAATCAGAACGATGAAGTCCATACATTGCGCTCTTTGATTAAAACATCGTGAGGAAACCGGCATGCCTGAGAGATATTGCTCTAGGGCATGTGAAGTTAATTGTGAGGCCCAAAAATGCGGGCGGCTTTACAACTCTGATACCAGTCACTAACCACACGAAAATATGAAGAAGAAAACTGCAATCAAACCACCACCACAAAATATAAATAATTTTTATTTTTTTACAGACATGGCGACCTACACTATAATTATCATCGCTTCATTGATGTTCACGCAAGCAATTTGCAGACCCGAGGTTCGTAGAAACACTATCAGTGTCGGCAGTACAATCAAAACACCAGCCAATCTCTCTTACAACGAACTAAGATATATCCTCCAAGCAAGAAACGGGGTCGACGTCCCAACACCCAAAATTATATCTCCATGCGCAAGAGCAATCCTCGGCTGCTGCAAAGACGGCCATATGAACGAATCCTGTTCCGAATCTCTCAATTGCGGGGCGTTCTTCTTCGATGATAACCCTTGCGATGAAAAGTTTATCAGGGACGCTTTGAAAGCGGCGAAGAGTTTCTATCAGCAATTGAAAGTTACCACATAGAAGAAAAATATTGGTTTTAGTGGAAATTATGAAAGACTGTGCCAAATTATCTGTAGCTTGTCCCGGTACAAGATTCTTCTTCAATAGTGCGTTGAAATCATTGGCTCAAAAAGAAAGACTCGCCCCACGGCGTAAGATATATTTTATTAATTAAGAATTATTGTAGCCTTTTTCGGAGTTTCAAGGCTGTAATTATGAACCTTGTTCCAGTTACCATAAGCATTAATTGTTTAAAATTGTAATATTGCACTAATAATTGTAATCTGAATGTCGAATCTTTACGATGAACGATGTAAGTAGTCTGTTTATGCATACATAAGTTGGCCTTTATTATTCTGTATACAAAATATTTTGCTACATTCCTAGCCCCCAGACAATCAAGTGAAAATGTATGAAAGTGGTCTCGCCTAATTACTTACCACTACTACATACGCTAAACTACACATATACATTGTATATATTATGTAAAATGTATATGTTTGTGAATGCCAAGGCTATTGTTTAGTACTAATGAAGTGTCCACTCAAGTAACACGCGAGATAAGGTATCTCAGTTCAGAATGGCCCAAGAACTGCTTGTGTATGTCATCATATTTAATTAACCACATACATAACGTGACCATACGATCTTCATATATTATACTGAATCGAGTTCAATAATTTGTTTGGTTGGATGTTGACCAAAATATTTTTTTTTTGTCCGTCATGTGGATTATAAAAAAAATATTGTACACGTATTTTATTTTTTTGTTATTATCAGATTACGGCAATACATTGAGTTAAAATGTGGCATGACGTTACTCCCCGGTACATTTTATACTGACTTATGACGTAGCGAGACCTTACTCCCCAACTTTAATGCGTTTTGTATAAACAATTTTTATTAATATGATAAAGCAAAAAATACGTGTCTCGTTTATTATCTGACTGACGGACAAAATTTTTTTGTTTGCCAGTCAACATGCCTATAAATTATTATACTTACTAAATTATCCATTAGTATTAGTTTTAGGATGATTATGATGCCTTATTTATTTTGTATAATTTGTAATACATGTATTCTTGTAGGCTTTGATGAAAAATAGTTCGCAATGTAAGTCACAATATAAGATTCAAGGTTCAAGTCTTCTACTGTTCCCTTACCATATAGATATTATATTATTATAAATTATAATATAGTTAGGTTAATTCATTAGTTCTTAGGCGTTATTGTTAAAATTCCCCAGTAAGAGGATCGACTTTCATAGCAATGACGTCATAAAATAGTTTGTAGTCCTCACTGCCATAATTTAATGTGTTAAGAAGATTTAGAAACGAGAATTTGCTACCTATACAAGATTATTAGTTTTTTTTATTAAAAACGAACTGTACAACAGTTAATCCCAGAGGCTAATTTGGCAGATGCAAATGTCAAACTCCAAATCGAAAAAATATACAACAACCACTTGAAATGTCAAATTAGCAATTATGACTCTGGGATTAAAAAACGAACTTTAGTTCGGTAGTTTTATTTTTTAATTTAAATTATGTGTGATTCAGTTATTAATCTTAGTTCTAAAGAGTAACGAATATAATAGGTATAGCTTGACCATTCGTATTCGTAGAAGCATGTTTTGTAAAAGTCAATCTCAAAAGGCCAAGTAGGGACCTTATTTTATCATACAGATAAGATCTCTTTTCTGCGTTTATAAATATTTTGACAGCTGGGCACTCTATAATGCCCCAAAGTGATAAAAGTATCTATCTTGGTACAAAAATGTGGTTAGCCAGACCGCTATTTTTCAGCTAAAGTTAGTGACATTTTTGTAGCCTATTTAATATTTATGAAATAAGAAAGCTTTGACTGTTTATCTATGTTAAGATAATTTTTAAGTTTATTCAAATAATAAATAGAATTCAAACAACAAGGACTATCTTTTTTAAGTTAAAAGCAAAACAAAGTGTTTGGTTGGGACAGATAAAATACAATTTAAATCGAGTAAAGCTTGTTTGGCAACCAGCCAGGCTGCCTCGAGGCAACAAGTGCTCGTTAAAATAATATAAATGTATTATATTTTTTTATCGCTTTTATATCCTCATATTGTCCCACTAGGACACAATGGTTTTGAATAATAATATAATATAATTTATTTCTGAGTAAATGGTACATACATTAAGATCTTAATATTAATAAATAGCTTCACATTACCTACTGTACAAATAACAAACAATACAATAAAATAAATACAACACAACACAATTAAAATAAAACAATCGTAATTGAATACAATTCTTGGTGGAATAATAGATTTGTATTAGTGTTTGAGAATTGGTTTTTAGATTCTTTTTTCAGGTTATTTGTTTGATAACTATGAGCTAAAAGCGCTTTCTTACCAACCCGCACTGGGCCCGTGTGGTAGATTACGGCCCACTCCCTCTCACAGAGAGGAGGCCTGTGTCCCAGCAGTGGGAACATTAATAGGCTGATTATGTTATGCTATGTATGTAAAAGCGCTTTTACACTGTGCAAGTAACTTGAGTTTAAAAAGGCATCGCACACGTAGTCTTTTTAAGCTCAAGTTGCCTGCACGGGTTACATAGGTGAGTTATATATTGCGATTGCTCTTTTTCCACGGTAGTTAACACGTTTTGGCGTGATGACGAATCGTTCATGGGAGATTAGCCAAAAAAGACAGCACAGTCCACAACAGACTAGACCTTTGCCCAACAGTAAGGAAAAAATATTGACCAACAAGTTTACGTTTAGACTCATATAACTCGTGCGAAGTCCTGAATTTGTGTATGATACATGCGTCATTTAAAAGCTCAGTAAGTAAAATATAAGGAAGGGCTAACAAGAAAATGAGTAATAATAATATAAAAATATCTTTTTTACCTTTAAACAGCCACAAGCTTAAAATAAAACTGTCTTTTGGATCGTAAAGAAATTCTTTAAACGACCGCTTTATAGCCGGTGTTGAAACACTATAAGGTTTACAGGCTACTCCCTTTTACGAGTTAATTCCCTTGGTATTAACGTTCCCCGTTCCAGAGCAAAGCTCTTCCCACCGTTTTCATCCTGAACTGTTTGAAACATTGCTTTACTGAATAAATGTTTTAATAGTGGGTAACATTCTGTAACAAATAAATGGAAACTCTGTTGCAAGCAAATTGTTAGAAATAATTTCGAAAAACAGAAAAAAAATACTTAAATTTAACTGTAATCTTGGATATATGTCGGTAATGAAGGAGAGGTCATTTATAACTTTATCACCATTAACTTGGTCCTTTCGACTCCTATGCAAACGTCAAAAGATTTCGAGGCATTTGACATTTTATATTTTTATTTTATACATTTTAAAATATAAAATGTCAAATTGCTCGAAAATTTTTGATATTGGGATTGGGGTCTTCACTCTCCAGGAGTCATTAGGTTGAAAATGACCAAGTCGGCAATCTACCAATAACCCTGTTTAACGACCTTTATCCAAGCGATGGACCGAGTTTAAAAATACAAATTGGAAAAATAAGTGAAAAATCACAGAATTTAACTGAACTTCAAAACTATTATAATAAACTTATGTACCCAAGCGTTACCCTTATCCTACCCAATCTACAGAAATTGCTGGTACCATCGTCTGGTCTGCGGTTTACCTAGTTTAACCAACGCGCAACGCTACGTACGGTCCACTAGGCCGTAACCTGTAATTGATATCTCTCCTCATTTTGGTCGCCAAACGCTTATGAAACCCGCCAGCCAATAAGTGGCCGGCTCTTGGGGGTACTATAAATTTGTAGTTTTTGGAATCCTGGTCAGTAAATCTAGTGTCAAATTTTAATTTGTGGGGAAACCAAAACTTTGCCAATTTCACGTATCAAATGTTGTCATTGGTTGATCGGAAAAATAGCAGCCAAAAGTTACTATACATTAGCTTTTAGATCATAAGGCTGCGCGCATTGGATGCGTTTTCGTACGAATTTCAGTCGTGCGCACACGTACGACCATGGTCGTACGAATTGAGCTCACACATTGGATACGTTTTTCTCTATTAAATAGGTAGTGTTCCGGTAATATCGCATTGAACGCACGCAAGAACCCAACAAGTTCGGATTGTTTTCAGACGTCGGAACTTTACGTATCTACGTAAACGTACGACTAAAGCCGCCCTCCCACGGTGCGCCATATCGCGGACGCGCACCAGCCCGCACGAGGACGCACCGCCACGCACGCGTTCAACGCGCGTCTGCGCTACCACGCACGCTAGGTTTCCCACGGTGCGTCGTGCGCGTGCGTCCGCGATATGGCGCACCGTGGGAGGGCGGCTTAAGTCGTACCCAGTCTACGCGCTCCCTCCCTACTTAGAAGGGGATCGTTCGTGCGTGTTCGTACGTGTACGCACGAGTGAAATTCGTACGAATACGCATCCAAAGTGAGCGCGGCCTAAAGGCATCAAGTTGTCATAAAACGCAGAGCACGGAAACGCCGCGCCGAGCGTCTACGGTAGTTATTATTTATGGACGTGGCGCTGAAACTGCAACTCTTTTCCGGATCGGCCATGCAAAGCCATCAGCTTCTACACATCATTTGTGTCGTAGTGCAAGTAAACGGTAATACGCTTGGTTTGTATGGAAAATTTAGACAATGCTGTCTCTGGTAGCGTCAGAGTCGTCTCCCAAGTCGGAAACAGCGACTCTATGGTCTAGTGGTTAGACCACATGTCTCAGATCCAGAGGTCCCGGATTCGATTTCCAGTGGGGGTAAAATTTTCTGCTCGGTTTGGTTGATAGTAGGGCTTGTTCTAAGTCCGCCTGGCTAGCCACCACCATCTTTTTTAAGTCTGTCGCCATAACAATAATGTTAACAGCGTTATTGTGTTACTATAAACGGCAGTTGGAGGTAAGATTTTAGAGGTATGAGGAACAGGGTGTAAAGTTCACTCATACCCTATAGAAAAGGGAGGATCCTCCAACCAGACGGGTTGTTATGTCTGGCGGGCAACTGCCCATATGTTGATTTCGGATAGTCTTATCTATGTTATTCGCTCAGTAAACTCTAACTGCGAGATGTAGGAATTGTGTGACGTCATGTCTTTTTGTTTCGTAATTTTTGTATGTGGCGGTCTAACCGCTACATCACTCTCCTCCGGAGACCGGAGGTCGATAGTGGGCTGAGTCTTGGATCTTGCGATGCTTCACAGTGCCAGCTGTGGTTCCAGTGAGTCGGAACCGGGTGCCGCTCAGTTCACAGTGGGTCTGAACTGTCTGCAGTGATTGCGGCGATGGTGATTGTGGTTCCAGTGAGTCGGAACCGGGTGCCGCACAGTTCACGGTGGGTCGGAACTGTTTGCGGTGATTGCGGCGATTGTGGTGATTGCGGTGATTGAGGTGATTGCGGTGATTGCGGTGATTGCGGTGATTGAGGTGATTGCGGTGATTCCCCAGTGAGTCGGGGTGATGTGGCTGAGGGTGATGACCAGGAATGCGCGTTCGCTGCATGCTGGTGGTCAGGATACCCGTTGAAGCCGTGGGTGCTGGCTGGCTGTGTGACTCGCCTCACGAAAGCTTTGCGGGAGTGATGATGATGACGTCACGCTGAAGTAGTTGCACGAAGGCTGCGTTGACGTTCATTCTCGGGGTCACCAATTTAGAGGTATGAGGAACAGGGTGTAAAGTTCACTCATACCCTATAGAAAAGGGAGGATCCTCCAACCAGACGGGTTGTTATGTCTGGCGGGCAACTGCTCATATGTTGATTTCGGATAGTCTTATCTATGTTATTCGCTCAGTAAACTCTAACTGCGAGATGTAGGAATTGTGTGACGTCATGTCTTTTTGTTTCGTAATTTTTGTATGTGGCGGTCTAACCGCTACAAGATAACCTGTTCCTCTGCGATTGAGGATTCCGGGTGAAGCTCGTTTCCCCCCTTCATCCTGATCATCACTTATCATCAGGTGGGTTATTTTTTTAGCTAAGAGTTTAGTTAGTTACTTTGGTAATTGAAATACAATAGGTAAACCGAAACACTTAAACGAAAATCAAAGATATTGTTAAACTTATTTTCTCGAATATAAGTGCGAGCAAAGAAATACAAAATATATACTTTGTAGTTCTTTTTAACACAATGTGTACCGTTCCCGATATGCTTTTATGACGTAAACTTTGATAATGACGTCATAACTGTAGCTTGTTATCGGTGTCCTTACTGGAGGCAGTAAACTGAACAATGTAGCCACCTGAAACCGTTTTATTGCCGTTTAAAATATGTTTTGTTCAGGAGCAGGAACATTCTGTTTTGGAACAATAAAAAAAAATTGGTCTCTTTGAAGAATAGAAGTTCCTGAAAAGTAAGTACGTACTTTGAAGTTACATTAAAGTAAAGTGTACATAGTTACGTATGTATTGTTGCTATGCCAGTGAAAAGAAGTGTATTTGTTACGTTTACAAGTTATTTGAATGGTCCTCTTTCAAAGTTCGATAAATCGTCGATTTCAGTGGCTCTATCGATTAATCAAGGCTAGTATTAAAAAGTTGGTACCTAAGTGATCAAGTTTTCAGTCATAATATTTAAATCAGGAGTTTTTGGGGCTTACCGAACACTTAAAGTACAAACATAGACAACACTCCCCTTTGCCATGACTTCATCTAGCTTTGAGATGACGATATCTCTACTTCAAAAGGTGTCGATAAGAAGTGTGATGGAACCCATGGGTTCGTTATAGATCACACTTCTTATCGACACTATACGAATCTATGTATACTATACCAACCATTAAACATGTTTAAAGGTTGGTGTAGTACATAGATTAGTATAAATTAAAAACGTATAGTATATATTTATATGGTCTTATACCTACGCTCTGCTGTTGATATGTGACAAAAAGCCAAAGTTGTCTTACAAAAATGTGTAGTTTGGGTCTAGCAAAAACCTTAAAGATTTCTTGTTTGAGCCATTCTCTTAACATTCAATTTGGGTTTTCCCGTAAAAATTACAATTAAATGAATGATTTTCCTCCTACGTCCACGAAACAAGTTTTCATTCTGTCATGTTGTCAGTTGCTAAGTGGATGCTGTCACGAATCCACCTGACATAATCCCTGAAGCGCCCCTAGAGTCACGCTCAAAAAAAGATGAAGTTAGTTATTTTAAGCCCAAAGATTAGAACAAAAAGATCTATAATTAATGTATATCATTCTAGTATAGAGGAAAAAATTAACGCTTTGTACTTATTTCGTATCAACGCGCACTGGGCCCGCGTGGTGGATTACGACTAGGGTTTGGGTCCCGGGGCGTCTCGTGTCTCGAAATCCCGGGACTTTTCGTAATTTTAGTTGTCTCGAGTCCCGGGACTTTCGGGTCGAGAGTCGAGACGAGACAAGATTGTCAAAATTGTTATGTAATCATTTTTATTTTCAAATAATTGAAGGAGCCTAGCGCCACCTGTTAGGTTAATGAATAATTACTTGGTTTACTACGTAACTACTGAGTACACAACACAATAAATGCTTTTACCACGCCGCCATCATGCCGCCACATTGGTTGTTCTGTGACGTTTGGATTATGATTGTGTCTGGGTCAGTTGAGATTTATTACAAAAATCAGAAACAGATTGTCGGACAAAACTGTTGACGCTCTGCTTTTTTTAAAAGCCTATTTTATTCAATCAGCAAAGAAGTCTAAATAATGAGACTTATAAATCAGTCTTTTTATGAGAATTAACAATGTTGTGATTATGACCAATGATTAGATATTAGAATTACTAGATAATAGTAAAGTTATTAAGAATTCGTATGATTTTTAACTAAGTTCCTTTTATAAGTAAATGAAATAACTGCTTAAAAGTAAATCTGTGTGTGATTAAAAGAAATAAATAAAGTAATTACTAAGACTGAAACTAACGTTAAACTTATTAAGATTTAATTTTCAGTTTAATAAATGTTTAATAAAATAATACTATTGATTTTTACAAAAAATTGCCTTTTTTTCAACACGTTTCACCAGAAATTAACTCAATTAAAATTCATCAAAAAACGCTTCTTAAAAGTCTCGAAGTCCCGGGAATTCCCGGGACTTTGATTGTAGGTTGTCTCGTGTCCCGGGACTTTGAAATTGTCGGGAATTCCCAAACCCTAATTACGACCCACTCCCTCTCATAGAGAAGAGCACTGTGTCCCAGCAGTGGGGTATTTCGTGAGTTTGTTGGCAAGTGAAATTTTGAGCCAGCGATCACTGTGCCACTTGGTTTTTACAACCAAAATGTCCTAACAGCCAAAAGTAAACTAAAACCGGAGAAATCTTTCCTTAGGCAGTTGGATTAAGGATGTGATGTAGATGGAGCAACTCCTGGATACAGTGCACCTTTGTAAGAAAGTTTATCTCTCTGGAGACCTGGGCCACGGTAGTTTAAATCCCGTTCCCGAAACGCAGGTACTGATAGGCTACCATATTTTTCTATTTTGGTCAAAGTCAAAGTCAAATCATTTATTTTAAATAGGCCCTTGTAAGGCACTTTTGAACGTCAAAATGTACAAAAAAAATGGTTTTGATTCTAGTCACCCCTTCCAAAAGGTAGTTTTCGTATGGAGAAGAATGGGCAAGAAACTCCACCGTTACTCTTTTAAAATGTTTACAATATTTCGTATAGGAAAATGAAAATTGATAACCTATGTTTTTATAGGTACAAGTATATAAACGAATGAACGAGATAGGTAGGTAGGTACTGATTTTATGTTTTACTTATTATTCCTTTTTACACCAAGCTCGGTTACATCAATTTTGAGTCATTTGTTTTGTTTCATCATTCTCCAGTTCCTCGAGATAGTGTTGAGTCAGTCCCAATAATAATTAAAAACCTACCTTAAGGTAATACAAACCCACGTGTGCAATATGGTTGAGAGTGTAGTAAAGATATTATGTTGCATAAGTTTAAAGTTCTAAATAATTTAAGTAAGTATTTAATATGTAATTTGTTATAAATCCAGGAAACAGCACTTTGTTAGAATCAGTATCAGAATCTATACCATATAAGTACCTTTTTGCTGAGCATCATTCAGCTTTTCGGCATACAAGCCGAGCCTCCTCGTGTGCCTTGGTTCGATGTCGATCAACTTAGTAGGAATTATGTTAAATTAAATTAATTAAGACTTCGCTCTGGACACTATTCATCAACGAAGTTAGCATTTCTTTTGAAAAAAACTGATTCAACGAATTGCAGAGAATGTAATCAGATTGAAGATGTGCGGGATTTGCTGATGGATTGTGTCCGCAACAGGCGCGAAAGGGAGTCACTTTTGAGAGAAATAGACTTAAATAGTGGGATTAATAAAAACTGATTTTTTTAAACACGCGTTAAGCCTAACGTGGGATTAATAAAATCAGTTTTATCCCAACCAACCAGAATGTGCCAAAAAATTATGTCATTTAATAACAGTCCTTTAATCGGTAACTTCTTTTTATCACAACGTGTTTCATATGTATATTGTTTAACTGTTTAGTACGAGTATAGTGTTAATTATAAATGTTAATGTTACAACGGTAAAAGGTACGATGGAGTTGACATATCCGTTTAGATAAAAACCCCAAAACAAATGAAGAGAAAAAAAAACACAGGCATCAAAAAAAAAATATAAAAAAAAAATACGAAATGTATTCCAAATTCAGGACAACACTAGAAACAGTGATAGCCTAAGTGGTGTGACCGGTCTCAAGCTCAAACCCTAAGCCGCCTTTTCGAATTCATGTGCGGTTTGTATAATTATATCACTTGCTTCAAAAACGGTGAAGGAAAACATCGTCAAGAAACTGACATGACTGAGAGATATTTCTCGACGGCATGTGAAGCCCAGTCCCATGGGCGGCATAAAAACTTTACACCAGAAGAAGATGATATAGAAGAAGATATAATTATATTAAAACTAATTATAAAATCATTACCTACTCAGTCAAAAAAACCATCGAGCTGCGAAATTGAGAGGTCTAAAGTTCAATAGGATTTAACGTGTAAAGGTCAGTTTTATATGAATAATGTCAGCACATTTCGGATACACACAGTATTCGGATATGTACGTTTTGTTGCCATAAATATGAAGCTCATTTCAGACTACACTATAATATAATAGCTTATAGCTTAGGGTTCATAGCACACCAGTATCGCTCGCCATACATTTATTAAGAACACGTTCACACTTTGCTATACTTTACAACGTAATTTTTTATTCACTACAAACCTCTTAAGGGGTCATTGTTCTTTGTACTCATCATTATGAACAACTTTTACTATGGGACAACAGCTGAAATCGCGAAAAAAAAAAATCACCTGTTCCCTACATTTTGACGAGATATGCGAACATAAATATGGAACAGCTGATTTTTTTTTTCGCGATTTCAGCTTTTGTTCCGATAGTAAAAGTTTTTCATAATGATGAGTACAATGACCCTTTAAGAGGTTAGAAATGAATAAAAAATAACGTTGTATATATGTTTCCTTTGTCAACCTACTCCAATCTTTCCCAATCGACATTGAACCTTAACCTTTAGCGATAAAGTCCATCCAATATAGAAATACAAATTACCCCACGTCTGACAGCAAAGAGAAGTATCTAAAAAAATCGCTAAAACTGAATTTAAAAAAATACATACTTTCGGTTTCAAAGGAGGAGAAGGAGCTCATGGCTAAGTAATAACAAGCCGCACGGGTTGATCCATCAGGTTAAGCTACGCTTGCCGGGGTTGGTCAGTGGGTGGGTGACCATCTTTACATACCAAGACAGTTCCTCCGTGCCTCGGAAAGCACGTTAAGCAGTTGATCCTGGCTGTCATTCGTGGATCTTTGACAGTCGTCACGAGTCGTCGGAAGCCCGAAAGTCTGACACCAGTCTTACCAAGGGCGATACCCCTTGGTAAGACTGGTGTCAGAATTGGTAAAATACTGGTATTCAGCTGCATGGTTAGACTGAAAGCCGACCCCAAGATAGTTGGGAAAAGGCTAGGAAGATTGACATACTTTCGGTTTCAATCCTTACTGGCTAACATGAAAAGATAAAAGATGCTCTGAATATTTGTTCAGGGGTAATTTTGTCAATTCTGCAGATTTTAGTTTTAGAACGACTAGAAATGCAACAAAAACATACTTTCGGTTTTAATCATACATACACAACATCACGCCAGTATTCCCGAAGGGTAAGGCAGAGGTGTACCTATAGTTCACCCATATTTCGCCAGTTATGTTTAAGTCGCATGAAATAGGGGGCGAGCCTATTTCCATTAACCGGGCACAAATCCAGACTCTGGCCTGCTACTCAGAAAAACCTTTGCTCGACCTGGGAATCGAACTCCGGGCCTCATGCTCAGTAGTAACGCTTGCGACTACTAGAACAATTCTGGTATTCAGCTAAATCCGGTTGGACTGGAAGCCGACCTGAACATAGTTGGGAAAAGGCTAGTTAGATTAATATGAAAAGCCAGTAAACTTTCCCATGAAAACCTGAAACTTATGTTTTGGCTCTAATGTTTCTACTGATGTGACTCTGGCCCTCCCTTCTGAGAGTTACCCGCATGTATGCTGTGGCCTATAACAAATGTCCAGTTCACTGTTTTTGAAGTAAAGTATGCTTTTTCATTTATTTATTCTTATTTTGGTTCTAAATTAAAAGACACTAAACCCACCACAGCTTGTTCAAGTAGCCAGTTTTGACCCCTAGTTAACTGGACTTAATTTGTTGCTAATGACCTCTAGTATAACCCCTTTCAAGGAATAGGTCGAATAAAATATGTAATATAAACATAATCTGAAACATTCCTATATTAAGTTATTATGAAAATGCTCTAATTCAACATTATATTTTTTCCAACGTTTAGACGTGATCAGTATAAAATTATTAAAATAATTTAATACAATTTCTGTGATCGTACCTTCTTCAAGACTTAGGCTTTGCAAGGAGAGGTCTCGAAGTGAAAAGCGATTTACGGATTAAACCAAGTTCAACCCATAAGAGTTAATGAACAATTGCACCAATTAAACATCTAAAACGCATTCAAGAGGTCCCAGTGTCAATATTCCATAACAATAATGACAGTGACAGCTCTTGAACGCGGTTTACACGCGCTGATCGTATTCATTTTCATTGCTAAAATTCACCCTTAAACGTGTACAATGTTATTTTTTCGATATTGACGGCGAAGATACTATTTTTCCTGTGGCAATTGAGTACCTACAGTAAAAGGTATTTAAGAAAAACTAATCTGCGGTTATGGGAAACGTAACACTTTATGCGGCATTGGGGTCCCAATAAATATACTGCGATACCAATGAGTTGGGCAAGCTTTGTGGCATAGTAATATTTGCTTAGGACCGTTATTGTATAAAACACAATAATTACGGTCTAACCTCTGTGGATATTTACTGTACACATTAAACGAACAATTTATTTGAAACGTAGAACAATAGCAACGCTATATTGAAGAATAGATTTGTACAATGTGGAAACGGCAAAACGACAATAAATGAAAACACTGGTAATACCAACATAAAGGAGTATTTTGAAACAATCAAGTATATCTTAAAATCGTAATTAAAAAGTTGGCAAAGTGCGAGTTGGACTCGCACACGAAGGACCGTACCACCGTATAAAATAAAATAAACACGTTTCTGTGAAATTTTCAATCCGCTTGACCGTTACGGTGGACATCAGGTGGGCATAACAATTAAAATTCTATTGTGTCTCGTTAATGACTAGATTGTATTGCCCAATTATAGTGATATTTTAGAGGTATGAGGAACAGGGTGTAAAGTTCACTCATCCACCATAGAAAAGGGAGGATCCTCCAACCAGACGGGTGTTATGTCTGGCGGGCAACTGCCCCTATGTTGATTTCGGATAGTCTTATCTATGTTTTTCGCTCGGTAAACTCTAACTGCGCGATGCAGGAATTGTGTGACGTCATGTCTTTGCTGCGTAGTTTGTATGTCGCGGTGTAACCGCTACAATATTATTGGTGATGTCCTTCAGAAAGATCAGGTGCACTTGCAACCGGCGTGCGTGTAGGACCAGATATATGAACGTAAACGAAGCAAAAGAAGTACGTAATGATCGTAGCAGGTGGCGTTCTGTAGTTTCTGCCTACCCCCATGGGAAAAAGGCGTGAGTTTATTTATGTAACCGCTCTGTGGTCTAGCGGTTAGACCATCTGTCTCAGACCCAGGGGCAATATTTTCTGCTAGTTTGGTTGGTGGTAGGGCTTGTTCTAAATCCGCCTGGCTAGCTATCAGCATCTTATCTAAGTCTAACAATAATGTTAAAAGCATTTTTGTGTTTCGGCAGTAAGAGGTAAGATAGCCAGTTCCTCCTTAGTTGAGGATTCCGGGTAAAGGTCGCTTCCACCTTCAGCCTGATCATCATTTACCATCAGGTGAGATCTAGGGCAAGAGCTTCCCTGTTGTGGTTTAAAAAAAAATTATGTATGTATGTATTGCCCAATTTGGTCAAGGTGTCTATGAATTTTAAAAACAATAGGCTTCTAAAAAGATAAGATAACGTATAACAATTAGATACGCTTCAAAACACAGTAAAGTTCAAAGACGTTTTACGAGTTAAAGAACACAATATATAATTTGTAAAACAAAGACGATAAAAACATGGCACAGTCAGCAACAAAAGTCGATCAACACTTAAGTTTTTTAATCATAATTGTTGAAAAAAATATTAAATAAGTAGTGTTAAATCGGACTCCGTATCAAAGTTGTGACAAACAAATGCGCGACAAATGCTAGAGCGACTGTACGATAGGTCGACCATCAGCGGTGCGACAGCACATCAGTTCGACGAACGTTAGCGCGACAGATTGTTTTCACGACAAACGATGGCACGACGAAACTTTTAATCGACGAACGTTAGTGCGACTGATTGTTTTTACGACCATCGATGGGACGACGAAATTTTTGATCGACGAACGATAGCGCGACACAATGTTCGCTCGACAAACTAAAGCATGACATACATTTCTTGTATTTTGTTGCTAATAGCAGATAAGTAAAAATCTTTATTGTCAATGTTAAATGACACAACCTCAGCTATTATTACATGAAATTCTGAAAAGAATGCACTCACAATTATTATGTCTATAAATAACGTAGGTACAGTACGACAAAACTTAAAATTTTTCATTAATTCATTCAATTCTACGAATGTATTTAGGTTATATGACTTTTATATATAAAGCGTTTTCGTAAAGATCATTTTCACCAAAAGCAGTAATAAAGATTGGTGATTTTGAAGGCGCACTCAGTTCGGATGGTAATCGGGTTTACGAATTTTGCCGATGTTACATCTAAGTTGTGCCGTACTGTATGCTATACTAAAATTGTTAATCTACTTCTGTTTCTGACCGTTCATTGAAACTGTTTTTAATTAATTTCCAGTCTACGCAGATTTATTTAGAATTTTATATTTTCCTGAGTCTACTTTATGCTGAGAAAAAGAGAAGAAAAGCAAGGCATAATAGCGTTCATTTCCTGCGTGTTATATTCTGTACCGTGGAAAACATAGACCTACGTAATTCACATACTACAGGTATGTGATTTACGTAGGTGTATATTTTCCATCCTATACGTCATTATACAACTATGAGGAATCAGCTTCATAAAGTTGTATACATCGACAAGAATTCATTTGATTGTCTAAACTTTGTGTTCCATAATACCATAATATCTATGTGTAGCTACTATGAGCGTTCATTCTAAAACTTTGCAACGTCGCAAATAGCTGTCAAACTGTAATAATTTGGCAATATTACTGTATGGAAATATGAAATATCGCTTAACAATAATGAACTAGAATATTAATAATGATTTGCAATTATAACACTGAATTTGATGTTGTAACTGTTTTAGGTGTAAAAAAGACATTTGAAAAGTATCCAAATACTTTGTTTACATCTAAAACTTACGATATTAATTATACATAATCAGCCTATTAATGTTCCCACTGTTGGGACACAGGCCTCCTCTCGGTGAGAGGGAGTGGGCCGTAATCCACCACGCGGGCCCAGTGCGGGTTGGTAGATGTCACATGTCTTCAAATTTTTGGTTCTAAGACATGCCGGTTTCCTCACGATGTTTTCCTTCACCGTTTTGAGAGCAGTGGTGATGAAATTATTTACACAAAGTAAAGCGCCTGCTTGGGTTCGAACCCACGACCTACAAATCGTAAGTCGGGGCCGATACCACTGGGCCACCCTGCTCGTCATTTCATAATCAATATACTAACGACCAAATATATACAACGTGAAATTTGAATTTTTATTCACAGTTTTGCTAGAACAAACGTTGTTCAGACCATGGTCTACTACCATTCTATAACAATCAATTTAAAAAAAAACGTCAATGGTATTTAAAAATAAACACAAAAAAGACGATTTATTTATTAAAATTTCGGCCCGCATTGGCCGGACATCCTTGTAGTCCACGTGGACTCCTCATAACTCTTTTGAATGCCATATTGCTACCGCGATGAGTCCTTAGATGTTACGGTTAATGTTTGAACACGTTTGAGCAACATAAGTCTTATTTGAGAATGCCTAGTTTAGTTTGTTTTAATAACATATTGGATGCTATAGAATGATAGTAGACCATGGTCTAAACAACGTTTGTTCTAGCAAAACTGTGATTCAAATTTCACGTTGTATTATAGTAATGACGTCGTAATAACCACGTCGTTACCATAATTATATTTAGTTCGCTAGTTAGCCATCTATACGAATTGTGTGTTTGTTTGTTTGTTTGTTTGAAAGTTTTTATATAGGGGGTCATCTCCAAAACTATCAGTCGGATTTGAAAACTTTATTTTTGCATTGGTTAGCCCAATTTTTGAGGAAGGTTATAGGTTCAAGGATGAAATTGCGGGCAGAAGCTAGTATATCATATTTCCATACAGTTATAGCCAAATTAATCAAAACAGCGAAATATTTGATATTTATTTGCGACGTTCCCACTTTCAGAATGCACGTCCTTATGTATGCAATGTGTAATTATATGTTTTGTGGCTACACATTGCTGTAATATAATGGAATAAAGATTTTCAATTATAAAATAACTGCAATTAAATTAATTCTAGTCGATGTTTACATCAATATGGGGCTGACTACACTATAAGGGATATTGCAGGTAAGATACTGGTCCGAGGCTTACTTTTATATAAGTATACGTTTTTGAGGGTGTGATGTAAAAATCACGTGAAAACTTAGATAAAGTGAGCTTGAAATGAGCCGGTCTATTTTCCACCCGATGTTAGGGATTGACATCCCTAACATTGGGTGGAAAATAGACCGGCTGGAATGTTCTTTTTAGAAGAGTCGACACAACAATAATTATTTATTATAATAATTAATTTTATTATATCTTTTTTTTAATAATAATTATCTATCTGTTGATCAAGTATTCTGCCATACATTACATTACATTATAGGGTTGATAGATTCAGTAGCATCTAATACCTGGGCCTCTAAAACTACACTTTAACTAAATGACATATTATTCAGCTCACATTCGAGATCCAGCATCAAATGTTACTCATTGTAACAGTATTTCTGTCACGTCTTCAAAGTTCGATCTGTTCGTAAAACGACTACTTTGAAATCAGTATTTTATTCCCATATACTTTTGAGCATAACATAGTAGTTAGATCGAAAGATAGTTGGGTAGATCGTAAGATGATTGGGTGGATTGTAAAGGCGCTCCCTCACCGCGAGTGTCACCTGTAATGTACAGCAGGATTTCACTGATTTCACTGTAACAGGTAGGGCTTTGCAAGTAGACTGCTCAGACCGTCAACTGCTATACTGCATTTAAATTAGTTAAAAAAAATTAGATTAGTCATTTAAACAAACCTTTTTTACAGTCTCTTCAACCGATTCTGACTTCTATACTGTAGGCATAAGGATGGCATTAAAAGCAAAAAATGTGGTTTCAATACCAACTGTTTATTGCAGCTGCCATTTGTCATGCCACCAACGCAATAGAAGTCGAAATCGGTTGAACGGACTGTAAAAAGGTTTAGTTAAATGTCTAATCTTATTTCAGATGGAGTATAGATAATTGAAACCAGCCGGATAGGTAAATACATAACTATGTAATTAAATAGGTAGAGCTGTGGTGGCCCAGTGGTAACGACTGCGACTTACGAATTGGGTTCGAAACCAAGTAGGCACTTTACTTTGTGGAAATTATTCCATCAAAACCGGTATGTCTTAGAACCAAAAATTCGAAGACATGACATGTGACATCTACCAACCCGCACTGCGCCCGCGTGGTGGATTACGGCCTGATACTTCTCACAAAAAAAGGCCTGTGTCCCAGCAGAGAGAACATTATAGGCTGATTATGCTAAATAGGTAGAAGTAAGACAGATAGTTCGCGGGAAAAGGTTACATTACATTACAGGCAAATGCTCGCAGTGAGGGAGCGCCTTTAGATAGTAAGGTAGAAAGGTGATGATCGATATAGATATCAGTAGCAGATTCGTTAGTGTTTTGATAAATTATCGTATGCACTAATTACTACTGTCGTATAGAAATAGAGACAGTTATAACTATTTAAGATATATTATTTTTAAGATAAAAAAATCGGGGTGCCATAAAAATCGGTTACCGACAGCAACAAAAACTGAGTAGGCAACTACATAAATAATCATTACCTTCAATCTACTTTACCCTATGTTTCTGCCTTTTCAATATAAATGTCGAATGTTATGCCAAGTGATTTGATAGGCTGATTGCCTGTGATTTCCACAATGCCAACTGATTTGATTGCCCTTTGTTGTTCCCACCAACCAATCACAACCACCCACAATATTTGACAGCAGACATCAGTAGGCTTTCAAAAATCGAATGTGAGTTTCCGGCTAAAACACACACTCGACAGAAACTCCTCGATTTAATTGCTTCCTGTAGCGGAAAATTCAGCAAAACTTCACTTGTTAGGGAAATAGGGACAGTTGACGCATTGTTTTGTTTCCCACCACTTTAATTGGCATCGACAAAGTTTCCCAGTTAATGTTTAGTTCAAACCATACATTAAGAGACTTCATTAATTAACATGTTGGGGGAGTTTATCTTTAGAAATAATTGGGTGGCAGCCCTTTTTAAGGCGTATTGCACAACACTGTACTCGGGGGTCCTGTGGTTCAGATATACCCAAAGGGCTTGCTCTGCGTATCCAATATAACAATGCGTTCAGGGTGCTGTTGCGTCTGCCACGCTTCTGCAGGGCGTCGGTGATGTTTGTCGACGCGCGCACTGACAGCTTTGACGTAGTATGGCGCAAGAAATCTGCCTCGTTCCTTCGCAGGTTGCGTGACAGTCCCAACATCATTCTGCACTCGATAGCCGCCCGGGCAGATAGTTCGTTTGTGGGGTTAGGCGATCGAACAAGATCAAGAAGTTTTTTTAGTTGAAAATTGGCTAAGTAAGATTTTTACTAACACAATCGATTTCATAGCTGTTTTCAGACCAGCGCGATTTGTCGCGCGACACGACATCGGTTATTGTTATACCGTGAAGATTTGTATTGTTCGTGTCGCGTAGCGCGACAATTTGCACTGGTCTAAAAACAGCTTTATAGTCTGAACAAATAAATAATAAAAATAATAATAACAAAGACTGACAAAAATATGGTATTTTATGTGAAAACTAGCTGCGGTATCACCCGCAGAAGTCTTGATCCCGTGAAGATATCGGGATACAAAGTATTCTATGTCTTAACCCACGTCCTGGTCTACTTATATGCCAAATTTCATCCAAATCCGGTAATCCGTTTTAGCGTGAAAGCGTAACAAACAAACTCACTTTCACATTCATAATATTAGTTAGGATAGTGAAACTATTAGGTAGGTACTTATTATTTATTGCTTTCGAACGGACAATGCAGAACTCAATTATTATTTTTTTAGTTTAAAAAAGCAGGTGTAATTTGTAACCGCAGCTTACAAATTACATACACCTGTTTTTTTTTAAGTTTTCACAAAATAAACAACAAACAAACATAACAACACGCCTTGTTTCCCCGAAGGGTTGGGCAGAGGTGTACTTGTAGCAGATACACCCACGTTTCGCCAGTTATGTTTAAGTCCCATGTAATAGGGGGCGAGCCTATTGCCATCAACCGGGCAGAAATCCAGCCTCCGGGCTGCTACTGAGAAATTCCCGATAGAAAAACCCAATAACACTTTGCCCGACCCGGGGATCGAACCCAGGACCTCGTGCTCAGCAGTAGCGCTTGCCACCACTAGACCAACGAGGTAGTCACAAAATAAAAATTGCCTATATTCCCAGCTAAGGATTCTGGTAATTAAGGTTTCAAATTCACTATTGTTCCATATTTCAATATAGCCAGTTTAATCTACAAGTTGAATACAAAGCCCGGACACGCTTTTGAACGCAGAAAAAATTAATAATAAAAAGTCATCAATCAACGTTCCTTCATTCTGTTTTAGGATAGGCTAAAAAATAAAAGATTTGAGGGTAATCATTATTGTTGATGGAATAATCAAAAGAATGATAACTGGCCTTTTATTTTTGAAATCAAAAGAAAAGATTACTGTACGACACAACTTAGATGTAGCATAGATTTGAAAATTTTCATTCATTCATTTCAATTTTACGAATGTATTTGGCTATAAGACTTTACAAGTTATTGCCTTTTCGAAAGATCATTTTCACCTGAAGCGGTAATAAAGATTGGTGATTTTGAAAGCGCACTCAGTTCGGATAGTGATCGGTTTTACGTATTTTGCCGATGCTACATCTAAGTTGTGTCGTACTGTACCTGCCTTTTAATTTAAAAACTAATTTTCAGAATATTTTTCATACTAAGACGAATTTCCGCTAAGTAGCTACTTAATATTTACTCATTACATTTAAGTATCGCCTAGTATTTGTGAAAATTGGCATAAGAAGAGCAATCAGATTACCATAATTATTTAATTAACGAGACTTTTATGTACGAAAATACAAACGTATTACCTAGAGGCTGTTTTTCTTGTCTATTCAAAACATTCAAAGAAATCCTAAGGCCTGACCTTTTTAGGCTACAGACCTATGAATAGTGTAGAGTCTTTACTCTATATGGTTTGTAATGGAACCTTAGTCTGTTCAAATGGCACTTAAAGAAAACAAACATTAAATTCATATTTAGAATAGTAGAAAAGAAAGATGGTCAGCCGACGGCTGTCACGCGGCTCGGTCGTAAAATATATATTGTGAATGTAGTTTCCGTTAATAGGAATAATTATGATATTCGAAGCTAATACGTGTTTGATTTAGCTTAATCCCGGTACAAGTGAGCCGTAGTGCTTACAATAGACATACAGACCCTGAATTCTACAAGAAAGATAAAGGGTAATGTAAATAAACAACGCAAATTAACAAATATTAATTCTGAACACCTACTTCGGACCCTCGTTAAATTAACCCCAACTTTACACAACGAACGGTCAGTTTAGTAAATTGAATTTGAACTAACTGTCTGTTTACATTGTGTATACCGTTATAATTACACGGTGAGAAATTCGCGGCTATTGATATGAGAAGAAGCAGTTCTTCTTCTTCTCAATCTCTGTCTCACTGCTGAGAATCGTGACTCCTTATCAAATTGTCAAAGGTCGTTTCCCCTCTGTTACGATCAGTGGCCTGGTGGAGTGTGGCGCTGATAGGTAACGCCAAATGCTCGGAATTTGATCCGACCAACTTTTTGGGCTTCGGCCTCTAGATCTTTTTGCCTTCGATTTTTCCAGTCACCATTAGATGTTCCATGTTGTTGGTACCTCTGCGGGCAATGTGGCCAAAGTATCTCACGACACGTTGCAGGTAGGTTGAAGACAGTCTGTTTTCTCTAATTGAAATAACGACAAAAGGCAATAAAACTATCAAATAATCGAGGTTCCAGACCAAAACTACCAGTTTGCGTAAAAACCCCTGTGTCCAACAAACATGGATTCCCTTCTAGATATCACTGCGGCCCGAAACAGACCTTGGGAATATTATGTCACTATCATAATAGTAAATTCAATTTTATTAGGTACGTAGATATTTGCTGATATACTTAGTAAGGAACTCTTCCTACATTCTTCTTCCTCGGGTCTTTTTTTTTTTTTAGGTCGTTTTCTTTTTTTTTTTTTTCTTTTTTTAGGTCGTTTTCTTTTTTATTTATTTCTTTTTTATTTATGCATTATTATTTATTTATTTAAAAAATTTTATGCACAAGTACAACAAAAAACTGTACAAAGGCGGACTTAATGCCTGGGGCATTTTCTACCAGTCAACCTAGTAGTTTAGTGTAGTAGTTTTTACCCGTAGGTAGGTTTATTATTTTATTATTATAAGCCTGTGTTGTTCCACTTCAGGGCAAAAGCCTCCCTTCCCTTTTTACACTTTTCCCGGTCTTCCAGCTCATCCCGCCATCTCTTTCTGGGTCTGCCGCGTAGTCGTTTCCTGTTATTTGGTAGGTAGGTGCTAGGTATATAAAAAAAAACTGATTTCCTAAAAAAACCTGCTACCTTTATGAAATGAACACAAATTAAAAATAAATATTAAACAATCTGATCTTCTGATATCTTCTCCTATATGTATAAAATATACTCACCAATGTTTACTAAGAGTGCTCAAGTTTTGACATGAGAGAGGAGAGTGTGTGCAAAATCATTAAAACTTCGTCAAACTTAAACACAATTCCGCACAGTTTCCAACAACTGTTTTAATTTCTCATAAACAAATAAAACGCTTTGCTTGTTAATTGTCAAACACATCAAAACCACCGTAAGCTTGCTAAACAGCAAAATTCTTAGCACGTAAACAAACATTTACGTCTGCAAGGCGTTTAAGCATTCACCGAAGTTGAGTAAGTTAAACACCAAAATTCGACCGCTGCTTCCCGATCGGAAGTTTGAATAATATCGCAAATTCGGTACCCGTCGGCTAATTTCCGACTCAATAAATGTTCCCTGGTACAATTCTATCGGAATAGTTCAGCAAATGAGCTGCCGGGAACACAGACAGCCCGAATTTCGTGTCCCATGGGGTAATGATGGTGAATAGTTTGGTAAGGTCGTGAGATATTAGCATGGTCAGAGTATCAGAGCATTCGTGCTGTGTTTACTGTTGCATATGGGCGTTCGGTTTGTTAATAGCTCTAAAAGCGTTTCATGCCAAGGCCAGGTGGCAGTTACCGACGCACCCCAATAAGAAGGCTCGGTTCCTCTATATATATGTCGCAGTAAGATGGTTATAGCCGTGATATAGTTATGTCCCTGGGGATATATCTATATAACATAATACAGTTATACAACGTGAAATTTGAATCACAGTTTTGCTAGAACAAACGTTGTTCAGACCATGGTCTACTACCATTCTATAACAATCAATTAAAAAAAAAACGTCAATGGTATTTAAAAAAAAACAAAAAAGACTGATTTATTTATTAAAATTTCGGCCCGCATTGGCCGGACATCCTTGTAGTCCACGTGGACTCCTCATAACTCTTTTGAATGCCATATTGCTACCGCGATAAGTCCTTAGATGTTACGCGGTTAATGTTTGAACACGTTTGAGCAACATAAGACTTATTTGAGAACGCCTAGTTTAGTTTGTTTTAATAACATATTGGATGCTATAGAATGATAGTAGACCATGGTCTGAACAACGTTTGTTCTAGCAAAACTGTGATTCAAATTTCACGTTGTATGACAGCGGTTCATAACGGTTGGAGTGCGCTAATTTTGTTACTGCGACCAACTTCGACGTAGCACTCGCCTGGCGCTGCTGCAGCACCGCTCGCTTCGCTTGCTCGACTCGCGTGTAATTGGTCACCGTTCTAACCTAACTGGTCAATCTATAATCTGGTCTAATATAACTATATTGTGCTCGAATCATAGTTATATTTCTAGTGAGATAGTTATGAACCGCTTTCATATAACTAGATTACAGTAAATAGCTATACCTATCCCTAGGGATATAACTATATCACGGCTATAACCATCTTACTGCGTCATATATACTTAGGAGCAAACGGTGATTTTTCTTCACAAAATAAAGATAAGTAACAAAACGAATGGGCTAAGTACCTATAACGTCTGTAACACATTTTCAACCAATGTATTGTCGGGTAAAGGAATATATTCCAATGATGTGCGCCTTGAGAGCAATTTGTCCAAATTTACGTTCTCCTCTTCTCTCTGCATCCGTCCGATGACGTAACACGTACAATTTAAGGTACGGAAATTATTCCGGACAAATTAATCTGTATATTTTGTCCAAATTGCTGAAGTTTTATCGTTGAAAGTTGTTCAATCATCATAAATGTGAAGTGTGTACAGGTCAATGAAGAATTAGTCTTATTTTAAGGAACTGTTCAATTTAGCTTTACAGAAATGGACATCAATCAATAATTATAATCAATTTAGTCTATCACAGTCTATTGATAGAAATATAGTGCATCTCCCAACTTGCACCAAAAGACATATTATAATACATATAATAGATAAATTTACAAAAGAAAATGTTTACAAAAAAAAAATCACAAAAAAACAACCAACTTTCACTATAAAGTTGTTATGTCGCTACTTGCGGAACCCTAAATTCTTATGACTAATACCTACCGCATTGACAATGACCACCCGCATTGCGCTCTGCACCGTGAGATTCGCCTTCTCAGCAATCCGAAGGCGTGGGATCGAAGATTGTGCAATACGAGTGATTAATATTAATTTTAGTGTATTGGTGGATCACTCTTGTTTCTCATATCGAACAATTGTCACGCATCTTAGTTTTACCGATTTAATTGTAATAATTATTTTAATTAAAACCTTTTAAGTAAATTATATCGGTTTTCTTTGCATCCTCGCCTGCAGCCGAACATAATTGGCGCAGCCGGTAGGATACTCGCGGTCGGTTTCGCGTAAGGAAGATTTCCGTATTCGCAAAAGCCGCCCGTGCGGCTATCCAGTCGCTCCAGAGTATCCAGAATCTACACGTCGTGCTGTATCGAGGAATCCAGACATTGATTACGCAAAGGGGCTGATATAATGTTCATGTAAGTACATTAGATTATTTCTAGTGACCGCTTTCTCCTAGCCTGTACTAATATAACTTTCCAAAATTTTCTTTCCACGAAAATCCGGGAATACTAGGATAGTTAGAAGTAGTAGAGAATTAGTGATAGATTCTAGACGAGATATTAATTTAGATATATTATACGAGGACACAGAATCGTTTTCTGAGAAAATGTCTTTGGATTTAGATACCGTTTTTAAAGCATTACGTTTGGTACCCGAATTTGACGGGAACCCGAATGTGCTGACAAGGTTTATTCAATTGTGTGATCATTTAGTTAAAGAATATTATAATGTTCAAGGTGGTTCCGAATTAATTAACTCTGCACTTATTAATGGTATATTAAATAAAATTGTAGGGTCTGCTGCTCGCTTAATCAACTCGAACGGTATAGCAAGTGATTGGGATGGCATCCGTAAGGCATTAATAAATAATTTTGCTGACCAAAGGGACGAGACCGCTCTTTATAGCGATTTATCTCTTTTAACACAGGGCTCTAACACTCCGCAAGAGTTCTATGAGCGTTGTCAGAATCTTTTTAGTACAATCATGACGTACGTTTCCTTACATGACGCCTTAAAAACTACCATCGATGCTAAAAGGGATCTATACAAAAAGTTAACGCTCCAGGCGTTCGTGCGCGGATTAAAAGATCCTGTAGGATCACGCGTGCGTTGTATGCGCCCTCAAAATATAGAACAAGCATTAGAATTCGTTCATGAGGAAACTAATACCATGTATCTGCAAAATCGTAACGACCGTTTACCCGATAAAAGAATTAATAGCAATAACCAACCTGGTAATCATTTTAAAATGCCCTCTCAGCCGTTTAATATTGATCCAAGGCCTAATAATTATAGCATGCCAGGACCTTCACGATTCCAATTTCCAGCTCAACAACCATCGCAATGGAAACAGAATTATTTCCAACCTCGCCAGTTTGGTCCGACCCGAACTCAGCAAGTATTCAGGGCACCCCCACCGAACTACAACCGTCAGAATAACCCGTTTCAAGTAGTCCAACAAAATTCTCCTAACCAGCCTAGTGGTTCAGCACAACCACGTCCAATGAGTGGTGTTAGCCATTTCGTAAGCAGACAATTACCACCTACTAACGCTTTTTCTAGGCATGATTGGAGCAAATCAGGCAATCCTCCACCCAATAATTATTTTAAAAGTCGGGAGATGCATTTTAGTGATTGTTATAATGATCCTTCGTTCAATGATTACTTTGCCGATTATGATGGAACTTATTACGATTACTATGAGTTCCCAGAAAATGTGTACTATGAATATCAACCATCCCCTCAGGAATGTGTAGAATATTCCCAGCCGTCCGGAAGTATAAAAGAGGACGCCAAAGAATCAAAGGAGCCGGATTTTCAGAAAACTCCGAAATCCGACAAATTAAAATAGAAATAAATATCCAAACTCAACGGTACCTTCCATACGTTCAAATTTCGTCACCTCCTCTTAAGCTTTTAATAGATACAGGTGCGAACCAGTCATTTCTATGTCCTAACGCTGTCAAAAAATATTTTAGTGATTTTCCATTGAATTATTCTCCATTTGAAGTACATAGTGTTCATGCTAAAACTAGAAACGACTATTCAATTACTTTACCTATTTTTGATGAATTCAATGATTCAAGTACAGTTTCATTTGATATCTATAAGTTCCACGATTACTTTGATGGACTTATTGGTACCGATCTGCTAGAAAAATGGGAAGCTACAATAGATTATAAAAATAAATTATTTACAACTAAGTTCGCTTCAAACCCTATTAGAATCTATGATTCACGCAATACTAATTTATATGAGAATATTATTCCAGCAGGTTCATCTAAGTTACTAAAGATTCCTATTAACGTTCGCGACGGAGAAGCTTATATTCCTGAACAATCTGTTTCAAATTGTATCATACGTGAATGTCTTACTACGGTTAAACAGAATAGGGGTATATTAGAAGTACAGAATCCAAGTAGAAATGATATAATCTTTTCAATGGACCGTGCAATGCTTGCAGAAGTTCATAATGACGAGTGCGCGCGCACTAAACAGCAAAAGCAACGCGTGAAAGACGTGCTATCGCGCCTTCGTACTGACCATTTAAATGAAGAGGAACGCATTAATCTAGAATCATTGTGCTCACAATATGCAGACGTATTTTATATTGAAGGTGAACAATTAACATTCACAAATAAAATCAAACATTCAATTAAAACCACAGATGAGGCTCCGGTCTATACAAAGAGTTATAGATATCCGTTTATTCATAGACAGGAAGTACAAGAACAGATAGGTAAAATGTTAGAACAAGGTATAATTAGACCTTCAAACTCTGCTTGGAGTTCTCCTATTTGGGTGGTAGCTAAGAAAGCTGACGCATCAGGAAAGGCGAAGTGGCGTATTGTAGTAGATTTCAGGAAACTTAATGAGAAAACCATAGATGACAAGTACCCTATCCCCAATATAGCTGATGTTTTAGACAAATTAGGTAACTGCCAGTATTTTACTACGCTAGACCTAGCTAGTGGATTCTATCAAGTTGAAATGGACCCCCAAGATATTACGAAAACAGCATTCAATGTAGAACATGGGCATTTTGAATTTTTAAGAATGCCCATGGGACTTAAAAATAGTCCATCTACTTTTCAAAGAGTAATGGATAACGTGTTGCGAGAACTTCAGAATACTATTTGTCTAGTATACCTAGATGATATAATAGTTTTTAGTACATCATTGCAAGAGCACATAGTCAACCTAGAAAAAGTTTTTAATAGATTACGCGAATCAAACTTTAAGATACAAATGGACAAATCTGAGTTCCTTAAATTAGAAACAGCTTACCTAGGACATATCATAGGCAAAGATGGAATAAAGCCTAACCCAGATAAAATCTCAGCAATACAAAAATACCCCTTACCTAAAACCCCTACCGAAATTAAGAGGTTTTTAGGACTTCTTGGATATTATAGAAAATTTATCCCTGATTTTGCTAAAATAACTAAACCTATGACTCAATGCTTAAAGAAAGGCTCTAAAATTACACTTGATCAGAATTATGTCGAATGCTTTGAAAAATGTAAGACCCTTCTGGTCAATGACCCAATTCTTCAATACCCTGACTTTAAAAAAGAATTTGTACTCACTACGGACGCTTCAAATTTGGCAATTGGAGCAGTACTTTCACAAGGATCTATTGGATCTGATAAACCTATAGCTTATGCTTCGCGTACGCTTAACTCTAGTGAAATAAACTATAGCACTATTGAAAAAGAATTATTGGCTATAGTCTGGGCAACCAAGTATTTCAGGCCATATCTATTCGGACGAAAATTTAAAATAGTGACTGACCATCGCCCTTTGCAATGGGTGATGAGTATTAAAGAGCCGAATTCCCGTTTAACCCGTTGGCGATTACGGCTAAGTGAATTTGATTTCACAGTTATGTATAAGCAAGGAAAACATAACACTAATGCAGATGCTTTGTCACGAATAGAAATACATCATGAAGAAGTTAGTTCGATAGTAGTTAACACCTCACAAGGTGCACCTTCAGACTCAGATTCTAGAACTGAAAGCGCGGATTCTAGGACTTTAACTGCCCATAGTGATTTAGAAAGTCCCATATTAGAAATTCCTATTTCCGACGACCCCCTTAATAAGTTTAATAAGCAAATATATCTTAATGTTGTAGGAGATATAAAAAGTAGGCCTAGCGTTTCTAAACCATTTGATACACATACTAAAACTGTCATACAAATTTCAAAATCCAGTTTAGAACAAGACGTTATTAACGCAATTAAAGAATACGTTAATCCAAAAGTAAAGACAGGTATTTTAATTAATCCTACATTAGAAATGTACTCTATAATACCTATAATTCAAAAATATTTTAAGAATTCTGCAATGAAATTAGTACTTACCAAAACTGAAGTAGAAAATGTTAAAAATTATTTTAAGCAACAGGAAATTATAAAGAAATATCACGAGGGTAAAACCAATCATAGAGGCATCAACGAGTGTTATCTAGCATTATCGCGTAGATGCTATTGGCCAAATATGAAAGAGCATGTAACGAAGTATATAAATGAATGCCGAATATGCGGGCAAGCTAAATATGATCGCAATCCAATTAGACCAAGGTTACAAATTGTACCTCCGCCTACAAAGCCTTTTGAGGTTGTACATTTAGATCTGCTTAGTATTGAGATGAATAAGTATCTTATAATAGTAGATGCATTCTCTAAGTATGGTCAAGCATACTTATTGAGAGATGCTACAGCTATTAGCGTCGTGCAAGCTTTACTAAAGTTTTTTACTCATCACGGAGTTCCTTTAACTATTGTAACAGACAATGGTCCGGAATTCAATAATCAAATATTTTCTGAATTTACTAGATTGCACAAAGTTCAACATCATAAAACCTGTCCTAATACACCCAATGAAAATGGAATGGTAGAACGACTAAATTCTACACTGTTAGAACATTTGCGTATATTAAAACTAGAAAAGCGAGGAGAATCCATAACTAATCTTATAACGTATGCTATATTGGCATATAATAGCTCAATACATAGCTTTACAAAATGTAGGCCTATCGATATAATTACTGGTCATTTTGATCCCCGGGACCCTTTAGATATGAATCTATCAGAACATCTATTACAACAATATGTCCAGGAACACCGTAGACGAATGTCAAAAGTATACGATATTCTCAACGACACTTCACTTCATCGCCGCACTGAAATTACTGAAAATGTTAATAAGACTCGTGAAGCTGAAGAAGATTATGAACCAGAGCAACAAGTTTTTATTAGGAATCCTTTATGCCATAGGCAAAAGTTAGCAGCTCGATATACTCATGATACAGTATTAGCGGATTTGCCTATTCATATCTATACCAAAAAGAAAAAGGGCACTGTGCCTAAATCACGCCTAAAACGGGTACCTAATAGTGCTCGTTTGTTACAGGACACTGAAAATACTACTAGTCCTGACCCTGGCCCTGGCCCGAGCAGACGAGATAACGCTAGACAGTCTTAACGATGGACCAGGTATTCTGCCCTTCAACCTAGGATCCACAAGGATCATCTCACATTTCCATTCCTTTCTCCAAATTATAAACCTTGATGATATGCGCAATAGTTTCGAGACAGTTAACGGTCAATTGCGAAATCTTACGCCACAATTGAGTAATATGTCGCGATCTCTCTATGAACCCCACGTTAAATATCTAAGTACTAAATTAGAAGAAATATCAGAACAGTTAGAAACACTTGAGGTAAAGCGTGTTAAAAGAGGTCTCATAGATGGTCTTGGTTCAGTAATAAAGAGCATTTCAGGTAATTTAGATTACACTGATGCATCAAAATACGATAATGCCATTGTAATCTTAAAACAGAATGAAAATAATTTAGTTGTTGAAATGAATCATCAAATAAGTTTAAGCAAGCAGTGGGTTTCACGTAGCTCATACGTTACAGATAAAATTGTAGAAAACCAAGATAAAATCGAGAAAATTATCAATTCTATTTTAGCTAGCAATGGTAGATATGAAACAGATACCATTAAATATGCTCATTTAGCACAATTACTAATGATATTAGGAGACAATATAGATAATTTGTCTAAAGAACTTGACAAATTGCAAAATTTATTGGCATTTATTAGGGCTAGAAGTATTCATAATTCTATATTGAATTATGCTATGTTTAAGGATATGATGAATAGGTTAGGTATGTTATATAGGATAAGGATCAATTTCTAGATATCAGTTTTAGAGAATATTTTGAAATAATTAGACTAGGATATTATTACAATGGGAATAAAATTGTGATAGTTATGAAATTTCCGATACTTTATCCTACTAACTTTATCCTATATAAATTATCCCTGGCTCCTAATAGTGACAATAAGGTCCCGATTCCAACTTATCCTTTCTTAGCGGTTCACGAAAAAGATCTATTGTACATGGAGACAGAATGTCCGAAGTATAGCCACGGTCACCTTTGCGAAGATAATTTAAGTCACCACCATGGCAAACAATCGGACTGTATCCAGCAGCTTATACTACACCAGAAAATTAATGAATCCTGTCAATTTACATCAGTCATCCTGTCTTCTGAAGCTATGGAACAGCTAGACGACCAACACTTCATTGTCAGCTTTCCTAAACCTACGAAAGTTCGTTTAACTTGTTCTGAAGATAACTATAGAATGCTGAAAGGAAGCTACTTATCTATCATACCTAAAGGCTGCATTGCAAGAACCACAGCATTTACTGCAAGCAATCATCATGATCAAACTAAGGGAAAGATATTGAAAATTATGGACTTACCAATTATAAAGGAAAATTTGTATAATGTACCAATGAAAACTATAAAACTAGATACCATTGACCTTGGCAGTTTGCATTCAAGTAACTCTGAAATCGCTCTACAAGAACCTGTAATACTACAGTCGTCGAACACTGAAGCCATATACCACACTACTATACCGGTATATATTCTACTATCCGGTGCATGTGTACTCATTATCATCATTACACTTCATCGTCGAAGACTGAACCAACTACAGAAAGCCACTGATGGAATCGATATTAAGGCTAAGGATAAGGAGGTCTGCAACACCGAGATTGACCCAGCTTCGCCATCGACACTATTCTCGACTAGAGTTTTCAAATAGTTGCCGATCTCGTGGAGGGAGATGTTATGTCGCTACTTGCGGAACCCTAAATTCTTATGACTAATACCTACCGCATTGACAATGACCACCCGCATTGCGCTCTGCACCGTGAGATTCGCCTTCTCAGCAATCCGAAGGCGTGGGATCGAAGATTGTGCAATACGAGTGATTAATATTAATTTTAGTGTATTGGTGGATCACTCTTGTTTCTCATATCGAACAATTGTCACGCATCTTAGTTTTACCGATTTAATTGTAATAATTATTTTAATTAAAACCTTTTAAGTAAATTATATCGGTTTTCTTTGCATCCTCGCCTGCAGCCGAACATAATTAAGTGATAAATAACTAAAATATCGGAAGTCGGTGGCAAAAACCAAAAACACGGATATTCGTAATTGGCCACCGACTTCCGAAATTTTAGTTATTTTTCACTTTATTGTGAAAGTGGGTTGTTTTTTTTTGTGAAAAAGTTTTTATTTCTCGCTTTTTACTGGGTCGGTTTTAATTTATCTAAGTTACAATAGCCTAATGTCAACTGCTTTTCACCTTTTACAAAATATTGCTTTTCCCGATGCAGGGATGTTCATTGTTGAGGAGTTATCCTGGTAATTCGCACTCAGCTCCACTTCACCTTATGCATTGTGACGAGCATAAATTGCTTGGCAACCAGATTACCGAATCGCAACCCGTGAAATACGTATTATTGAGTAGTTCCGGTGGCCAATGTGGTCTTCATCATCAGTTCCACTTCACTCAATGGTACTTTCCAAGAGCAAATTCACGAGTTTCTATAAAAAATACCTAAATCGCTATAGGTGTGCCTATAATATTTCAAGAGTTCCCTCGACTTCTCCAGTCTATCAGTCAGATACTGACTTGATGACAAAGGGATCACCTGGGAAGAATAACCTTTCACCAAAAAAATAATTTTCGAAATCGGTCCAGTCGTTTTCGAGTATTCGTGGATAATACATTAAAAAAAAATCCGACGAGCTGAGCACCTCCTCCTTTTTTGAAGTCGGTTAATAAAGAAATCTAAAGTCAGGTGAGAATTTATCCAAAACGTCTAGCTCCTAAAAGAAAAAAAATCGCGCCCTTGGAGAGAGGTTTTTTGTTATTCATTAATGTTATTTTGTTATTAACCGATTTCATGTATTCTATGGCCGTTACGATGATCAAGTCAAGGATTATAGAATTATCCGCTTTTTCATGTGGCAGAGAACGATAGTTCTAACGTGTATGCGTAAGTACATATACAGTGAAGATATATCTTTCTTAGTATAGAAGGATAGACAGACATTAGCCTTAATCACAATGTAACATCTGCGCGGATTCGATTAGATTGGTATCTACACAAATACAGTCAAGTCTTTTATATGTTCGTCAGTTTTCAAATTCTTTCCTTTATCAAGACAGGACACATGACCTTTTGAAGCTATGGCATGGAGCAGACTATCGCATAGAAAACTGTATTTAATTACTTTATAACAATAATCTAAATGGCATACAGCTTTGACCAATGTTGAGTTGACATTAACCTAAAACGTTTTTAATGGTCTAGTCATTTCATGAAATATAAATCTTTTTATTATTGTCACAGTCTGTCAATGAAATTCTGCGGTATTGACGTAACGACGTAACATACTCGTATAATGCTGATTCGATAAAGCAGGTTCTATGGTGCAATGAGGAGACAAAAATCCCTACCCCTAAGGTGACGAACACATTTTGGATGTGACTGTACTTGAGTCCCGGAAAACTAGGAACATCTACCATAGACGGGACCAACACCATATCTATTCTACATAATTTAGGGTAATAGTAGAATAACGTTTAAACTAGTTAGTACATAAATATCAGAAACTTACAATAATCTAGGTTCAGTATCAGGACTTCAGCGCGTGCCGAACAGTAGTTCGAAACTGGTTCCGCAAAGCCGCTATTAGCTTTAAGTTATTCACCAAGTGTGATATCGTTACACTTAAGTTCCTTTGAAACACATGTGTCTGAAAACTTGGTGAAAGCCAACTCTTCGATATTCACGATCAGGAAATTTTGATGTCGACACTAAACGTTTTATTGATAACATTAAAAAGGAATTTGTGGTACCTATTTATGGCAAAACAATGTTATACTGGTTAGAGTTATTGCTTTGTCGTGTGACACCCAAAAAAGCAGAATTTAAAAGGCCCAGCGGTCCTTATACTCACCTAAATGTCTCTGAGTAATAATACTCTTTATTATGTATGGTGATCTCGCATTGTAAACGATTTCCGTACAATGCGAGGTCAGCTTAAACTGGAAATGTATAGCTTGATGTGTAGCCGTGTGTACACCATGAAAAATATATTATAATTATGAAAATCAATAATAATAAACTTTATTTAAAATATGTTATATGTAACAATGTAAAAATGTGTGTGAGTGAGTGTGTGTGTGTGTGTGTGTGTTTCAATGTAACATTAAATCTAAGATAGGGAAGAATTGCCAAACTCAGTGACCTATGTTCAGCAGTGGACGTCTTTTGGCTGAAATGATGATGATGATGGAAGAGCGGAGTCTCCTAACACAGGCATTGTTTGCCTAAAACGAACCTCCCATCACAATTCATTGTATGAAGGTATTTGTGAAAATGAAAATGTTTGATTTTAAATTTATTATTTTATTTCCTTTATTCCATCTATATCATATAATTTATATTTTTAAATATTTCTTAAAAAAAGTTTTTTTTTTTTTTATAGACGCCCATCGGCATCGGGAACAGGGACCAAGCTGCCGGTGGTCAGGGCTCTAGAGAGAGGAACCTCCTCATTATGCGTGCAGTTATTTTATTTAGTATTAAAATTATTTTTAATTTAATTTTGTATTATTATTTTTATTATTCCTTAATCATAAGTATTAAGGAATTCGTTTTCAAAATGAAGAAATCACAACAATAGACACAAAGACCTTAAGACGGGTCTATTAGAAGGTTAGTAGTGAACGCTAACATGTAAATGAATAATTAATGATATAATATGGTATTTTATTATATTTACTATCCTATATTACTTGTAAAATTATCAAAAATTAATTATATTCCAGTCAATGCGCGTACAAAATCCAATTAAAAATGTGTTGAACTAACAGAAACCGCCTTGTTGGTACATCGCCAGCTCTCATTAATGCGCCGGCACCCACAGCTTCGCCGTAATGATATTTCTGACCTACCCATGAATTTTAACCATGTGCACTAAACAAAATAATGATTATATTTCTGCTGACGTCTTATTTACTTGATTGAGAAATAATTGAAAATCGTTTACGCGCGCTTTACTTTTCTGGTTTTTATTTTTATTTTCTTTCCAGCTCACATTCTTACTTCTACTAAAATTACATTTTGAATTGGTTTACCATGTGTACTCGTTGACTGATAGACAATGTCTATGGCATTAAACCTGCCTCTGTACATTTGAGTGCTTGAAGTATTAAATAAATAAACTTTTTGTTCTTTTTTTATTAACAAACTGCAAGCACTCGGTTTTTGTGCGTTTTCTATCTCAAAGGGTGTGTCCTAACTCGGAAAACAAACGGTACCTATAAATAGCACACGCCATGTTCATCGTTAATTTCAAATCCAAACATTCATTGGTAGGTAGTTTGAATTCCGAATTCAAAGCAAACGTCAAACATACGAAGGCGTCGAGTATTAGCTTGTCAAGACTACTGACTTTGATAATTCTGACGTCACTCTTACGTCACATTATACACATTTATTGGAATACAGAACATTGCATGGAAATATACAATTTAGTTAGGAATAGTTTGTGGTCTTATCAAAACTAAACAGAAGATACTACCTACTGTATATTTAGTTTTAAAGCTGCTGGTTCATAGGTATTTAATTTTTTTATTTTCCTAACCATACAAGATTATTTTTTATTTAATTAAACTGACACAACGACGACCAGAGTTCATCAAAAATGACCTATAGCTCGACTAGAGAAATTAATGAACCAATTAATTACAATGGCATCTCAGTTCAGAGATAAATAATGTCATCCACAACGTCAGTGAAATTCAAAGGACAAAGTAACATTTTGCGGAATGCGTGCCCCAAATACTTCAACAAAGTTATGTACAAAGTATTGTAAAACACTTTTGCAACGTTACGTGCTACGGCATACGTGGTTACAGTCCTTTGACATCTGCGAGGACCGAGAACCCAACTCGCTCGAGCTGCGTGACATTTTTCAAGTGCATTTGCAAGTGTTCTTTCTTTTTGCAGTATTCTTTTTGGAAGAGATGCCTAGGATTAACGTGAAATTAAACACAATGAAACAGCGAGATAATTGTGATTCTAGAAAGAGAAGCAAGCATAGATATCCGTGGAAGCAAGCATAGAACTGCATCATGCTGAATGGAAGACTACTTATCACAGTCAGGACGTGCAGCTGCCGGCTGACAAACGAAAAAAAGAGAGTGCTCTACGATCGATTTTTTTTTTTGCCCCATTTCTGCAACTGTTTTTATTGTTACACTCCTGCTCGTACACAGAACCTACTAAATTTATATACCATTGTATAGATGATTAAATGGAGACTAATACTGTACCGTTTGCGTTCGGGTCTTGTCGTGGCAACACTTCGTGTCCGAGTTCGCAACAAGTCAATCGTCATACTGAGGATGCCTCGTTGAAAGGCGAAACACGTGTCGATTTCTGACAGGGTTCTCTAACTCTTTAAGAACAGTTAAGCGGATTAAGTTACTAAATATACATCGTCTATTGTATTTTATAATGGATTTCCGCAAAGTCACGCCTGAGTCAATTAACTATCTTAATTTTTTTTTTTATATAGTTTCGTTCAGCCATAGGAGGAACCCTATTGAAAATGGCTCTTTTATTCAAAGTAGTTTAATTATATTTAATAAAATACTAACTAAAATATAATATCTACATCTAAATATTTTCATCTTCGACTCTTCCGTTGCCTAGCAACAAACAAATCAAATATCAAAATAAATAGTCTTTGACATTACGTAAAGACTGCGAGGTAAGAAATTTTACCCATATTGATAGGTAAAAAAAGCAGTCAAAACATAATACTTCATGAAAAGTGTTTAAATAAATTGTTCATTTTTGTTAGAAACTATGTTTTGAATTTCTTTTTCGTTTATGAATGAGTGTTATGAGGCGTGCACTTTTGGATTTTCCAAACTATCTTTTTTTATGTACGTGTTGATGTCGAAGGTTACATCATAAATGATTATGGCTTTCACCTATCGTGTTCCAACTCCAATAAACCATTTTTACTACCAGTGGACAACCTTCCGCCTGTCAGATCGTTAAGGCGAAAATAACTAAGAGCTTTTCAACTACCTCTTTTTAAAAGAACACCTTTTTTGCCACAAGAACTTAAAAACTTTTCGCTTCAGTCAAAAAATCACCATTTATCTTTTTTAATCCACAAAACTTTTCAGCCTTAAGAATCAATTTCCTTGCCCCAGTTTCTTAAACTTCTTTTATAAAAGGTAGAAGAACTCCGTCTCGCCGTCAATTTATTGACACTTGTAAATATTTTCATCAAGCTGTGCTGCGGTTAACCCACATAAAATGTTAATAATTTTTCGGAATGGAAATCTTTGAAGCAAAAGGAATATGTAAATATCGCAGCAACTCAGCAAGCTGCATTCTGTAGTTTCTGCCTATCCCCATGGGAAGAAAGCGTGAGTTTATACATAAACGCACGCTTTCTAATTTATTACAAGTTTAATAATTAGAAAACTTCTAGAACAGCAACGTGGTAGAATTTCTGTAGAAGCGCTGCGAAAAGTCACAGTGTTTAACCGCCCTTGGGTTTTCTCGCAGATTTCGTCCAAAACAGATGACTCATGCTATCTCATCCAAGGATCGCTCACATTATGCAGCCTCATGAGCACACAAAATTAATGAATCTAAAATCATTTAAAATCCGTTTTAAGGACTGTCAATCGTGAGCACGATTATTTGATAAACTTTAAAAATAAATGATGCTGATATAATCGTGCACTGATCCACCGTGATTCATTATGGACCTGCATAATTAAAGACTTTAATGTGCAAATTGTGGATCGTGTTTGTTAATATCGTTCCATTGCACGACGATGTCCGAGTATGTTTGTGCACAGGCAAAAAAAAAGATTCATTACACAAGGGCAACTTCTTTATGATCAATTCACTGTTCAAGTTTGGTAAAAATATTTTCAAAATAAGGGGTTCGTATTATAAACACGGTTCAGACACCCATAACAAAGAAAGAGCTTACATTTTGCCTACATAGAATCAAACTACGTATTTTTGTGGGATGCACCACTTCCATTGTTTCGCTTAATTTTCTGAATCAGGCGCAAATTGCTGGATAAAATATCAGTAGAATAAATAAAATAGTAATGTTAAGATATTGTGTTATTATTATGTCGTTTATTTATTTTCTTACATTTATATAATTACAGTTTTAAATATTTCTTACATTAAAAACATATTAAACAAAACATAAAAAAAAATTATTATTAATATATTTTTTCTTTTATTACAACAATTCAGTACACTAACAAACGGTCTATCTATCGACATCGCAATAAAAATTGAAAGCCAAAATATTTTTTCTTAAGTAGTGCTTTTAATTATTCTTCTGAGCCATGGCGATAAAAAACGATAGTGACTTTTCAGCATTACTAGTAGTAGGTACTTTACAAATAGGATGTTCTGCTAATAAGACGAACTGCTTGTAGGACGATTTCCTAAAAGCACCATTTGCTTTTAGGACTTTTTGATACAGAAGGCCTAAAACATCCTAAGCTATGTAAACTTGAAACATTATCGAATAAAGTTATCTTTGTCCCCGTCCACCTCTCAAGAACCTACTTACCGATCACCATTTTCCCAATCTCTATGCAAAGAAAATTTCCTTATCGATTGCCATTTCGACACGTAATAACGACGTACCGAGGGATCAGTCAATCTGTAAGGCTTGACGGAGTACTTGCTCTTACTGAGTTCCTCCCCGATATATCTGAGCCGTCCGTTTGATCCCGCGTTGAGTATAAAAAATGTTAACAAAGAAGTTTATGTTCCGTTCATCTAAGTTATCTTTTGTACCGGTATTTAAGTTGCCTAGGAAACGTGGTAGGTCTGCGCAGGTTATAGACGTGAGAACATGTTGAAAGACAAGTGAAGATTAGAAGAAGAAACAAACGCCGCCTTTTCTGTGCAAAATTCATAATTATTCCATTAATTTAGACCCAATATCGCGTATGAAATAAGTTGTTTAAGCCTCGATTTTCTAACTGTCTTAATATATACTCGTCTTGGCTCGCCTTTCGTCCAGCATGCCCTAACAAATAGGTCACACTCCAGGATGCCTTAACACATATCTTGAAACTTAATTTCCTCATAGTTACAGTACAGAGGGACCTACCAGACGTTGCCCCCCGCACCCCGCTCCTTCCCGTCTTCTAATTTCCTTGCCTCCATGCCTCGGCACGACTAACCTGCTAATATAATGGACAGGCCTATAACGGTTTCTAAAGCATTTCCTTTACTATTGATTCGGCCTGAAACACGCTACGGTACATGCAGCAAAGTTCTATCTGCGTTCGTGTATCAATCGCGTTTAGCTAAAAGTTCAACATAATTGTAATTTGATTCCAAATTCAAAGGATACGATTATATTCATTTTTTGAAATTGGTTTTGTTTTATGGGCTTAACACAGAAGATGAAAGTCCCTACATAATTTAGCAAGAAAATATATGTTTGGAATACGTGGAAAAGGACAGTTTTATTGTTTCGATATACGCATATCTAATAAAAATAATGCAAAAAAAAACATCATGGCGTCAAATATTTTTACAAAGTATTTGAGTTTTAACATCCGAAGTATTTAATTACACAATATGAATTTCCCTTGTCACTCTAGCCCAACATTTCATAAACATTATGAAAAAAATCTGAAAGCAATTTACAAACAAAAGGTTATCGCTTCTAAAGCTCTTTATTTTCAACGTCATTGTATAAAATAAAATTTATTTCCTAAAAAAGTTAGTCAAAAAGCTCTGCCATATACGTTTTTATCAATCAACAAAAATATCAGTGTCATCTGCCTAGCCGTTGGTCGTTGGGGTCGGCTTCCAGTCTAACCGGATTGTTGATTTGTTGCATCTGAATACCCTGCCTATCTGACCTCGACAACCCATCGGTAACACTTTACCCTAGGTAAGACTGGTTTTGTTGGAACTTAATACTGGCCAAGGCTTGCAATCTTCTTAGAACCCGTAAAGACTGACAAAGAGCTACTAATGACAGCCGGCACCAACGGCTTCACGTGCTTTCTGAGGCAAGGAGGGGTTCCACGTCCCGAAGTGAATACACAGCCATGGACCGAGCTCGGCAATTAAATTAAATTAAATTAAATTTATTCAGGAACAATTCACATTGTGTTTGAAATCATAAATAAATAAATAAAAACACGTTCATTAAATATATAAAATTAAAAACATTAAAAAGAATCAATAATATTACAAATTAAACATCCAATATAATAAAAAATTCAATACATTTAGAAGCTATACATTCCAATATTACCCAGTCTCACATTACAGAATATCATTTTTTTTTAAACGTGGGTATTTCAAGTGTACGCTTTGAGTCTTGACTTAAATGAGCTCTTGTAAATTATGGATTCAACCAGTTAAAAATCCGCACTGCAAGAACTATGGAAAGCGTAGTTTAAACTTCAATCGACCCGGGCGGCTGTTATAACTTAGCCATGAGCCCCTCCAAAATCTCAGTGTCTGAAACATAAACTAGTTTGAAATAAGACTCCGAACTAGTTTGTTGTTGCCCGTCGTGATTACATTGTAATCTTTTAATAGGATTTTGGTTACACAGGCCAAAGTGGCTCAACTTTGTTCTGAGTTGCTGGCCGAAGAGATTTTAGGTTATATTAAAATTCCATTTACAGTTTTAGATTTAATTATTCCCTTAATTGGTTGGAGTTAGGTTAAGAAACGTTGTTTTTAGGGATCCGTACCTCAAAAGGCAAAAACGGAACCTATATAGGATCACTTCGTTGTCCGTCCGTCTGTCTGTCAGTCTGTCATGACCCTTTTTCTCAAGAACGCGTGGAGGTATCAAGTTGAAATTAATAACAAATACGTAGGTCTCTTGGAGCTTTAAAAAAATCAAGCTTCTGAGTCAACGCAATAAAAAAATACGGCCGTTTAAGCGACATATTTTGATACTTGCAAATAAATCAAAACCTACAGGGTGTTTCCCGTTGACCTAGGCAGGAAATAAGGTCACCCAATACATGTAAAGGAAAAAGTCCGAAAATCGTTAATTTCTACTTGTATCACACACAATCGTTTATTTTGCGATTACAAACTTACCAAATATCGATGTATATTTTTGGGATAAATTCATCCCAACTATGGAACCCCTAATTGTGCGTGGTCCGACACGCACCTGACCGTTTTTTTTTTTTAAAGAATGGCTTTTTCATTTGCAACAAAATAAAGATTGATTTGATCTCGTTTCGTCTTATTAAGCAAAGATTTTAAGGATCAACTCGTATATGATGACATGATAAAGAGATGTCGTACCAGAAATCCCATCATAAGTAGGTTCATCGTTGCTTCACAAATCCAAGTAAAAAAACAACAAAATGTGAAATTGTTGCTTTAAGAACATAGGTAGTTAGGTAGTCATAAAATACTAAAAATACATTAATTCAAAATACGGTTACCTTACTCGCAAGTCTTGTGGGACTTGCGAGTATAATAAAAAAAAATAAAACAATTTTGTGCGAATATACATAAATTCAATTTACAACATTTGAATACATCATCATCAGAATCCAGACGCGTCTAGAAAATATTAAATTAAATAGCAAAATAAGTTTTTATTTTTTACAAGATACAAAAAGTAGGTAAAGGAAAAACATTCTAAAGCTGTTCAGTTTCGTTTTTCCCTTAATAAATCATTCTATATTGTTCCTTCGAAGCTAATTAATGTTGTTTTTCTTTAGCATTTATTCTTATATCGGAGTGTAATTAGTTCCGATGTTGCGATATGAAATAGTAACTTTTTTTTTCATTTGTATTACAGGCATCCTGAAAACTCAATGGACAAAGGTCACATGGAGTGAAACGTTATATTTTTTCCCAATATTTTGGCTATGATACTTGAAAGTCCACCGGCCTTTTATTTGGATGTAAAAGAATGTGTTTGGAATTCTGTCACTGAATTCGATACGCCGTACTGAAAATCTATGGAAATTGTAATAAATAATGGAACTCGATTGTTTCCCGATAAGGATGAAACCATTAATTTCTCGATTTAGGATATATGAAAGAGAAAACATTTGGCAACTTCTTGACTTCTTTAATTAACTACGTTTTTTTTCTGATCGAGTAAAAAGGCTGGCGATACTAAATGAGAAAACGTAGGGATCACAATATCTACTTTCATCTTGACCCTTTAAAATTTTCGTCAAAGGAACTCGTCGATGAGTTAATGAACCAGCAAGGTTCATAGCCAAATATCTTGTTGATATCGTAACTCTAAGGCTCCTTGAATAAGGCATTTATGCACAAGGTTGTACGTCAGTATTCTGGCACAAAAGATCTCGAACGAAGAACTCGTAAAGTGTTTCTTCGGCCACAATAAAGACGAAACTTATTTTGTCACAAACGTTACAAATCTAAACTGGAAGTGCCTTAGTTAGTGTGTCTATTACGAACTTGGCAGAGTCATAAAAGAACCTTCGCCAAATGACAAGAAGATTCATTAGTGATCTTATGAGACGGAAAACGATTTGACGTAGAGCCGATGAAGAGAAATCGGAGAGAATTGGATACTTGACTATCTCTGCAAGTGGCAATATTGTTTGGAGGTCCAACTCCATTGATTTTCTGTTATTAGGACGGCTGGGAAAGCGCACTGTGCTATTTAAACTGTTGACTGTATTTTCTGTTTAGCTTGGTTTTAAACCACAAATTGGATTAATAAATTCATTTATTCTGTTCATGCACTTGGGCTAGACATTGGAAGTGCGACGGCCAAAAATACCGTCCAAAAGTTTGATATTCAAGTATGTTCAGTAAATGTTAATACCTATAGTTATGTAACAATAACTGATTCAATCTTGCCTCATACAGGTGCGGTAATCAATAAATAAAAAAACATTTGCCAATAAAGATAATATTATTTTTACGAAAGTATTTATTAAACGACTAGCCAAACACGAATAAGAACTGAGGAAGACATCGTATAGCCATTTTATTTAGTCACGATAAATACATTTATGAACGAATAGAAGCGAGAATGTTTGTGAATATGGCTTTGAGTATAGGTATGAGTCATATTAAAAAAAAAAATCCTAGGGCCGAAACAAACATCTAAAATTTTCAGCGTTTAATTTTTAATTCCACGGATGTTTCAAGCTTTACAACCTTTTCGTAAACCACGAGCGCTGTGTGGTAGAGAAACGGAAGAGAAATTTAAAAATTTAATTCGTTCGCGGGAATTTATCAGAACATACTTATTACTGCTGGGGTGGAAAACTCGTAAAACTGTTATAAAGACCTGGATTTAAGTGAGTAGACGAGTAACAGGTAGCTTTTTTATGGCTTACACTCACTAAAGTGTTATTTCTAGAACGAATTAAAGTTATATTAAGGTTTTCAGAATGCATTCTACTTTATATAACACTACGTCTCCAAACTACTACCTATTTTATTCATCTATATATGTATATAATAATGAATCCTTATTTCCTTGGTCACGGTATCACACGTGAACGGCTGGACCAATTTCGCAAATTCTTTTTTTGTTGTGTTTGTTATAGTATGGAGATGGTTCTTAGGTTAAGTAGGTGAAGGTAGGGTAGGTAGCTAGGTAGGTATGCAAGTAGGTAGGTATGTATGTTGGTAAAGTATGTATGTAGGTAGGTAGGTAGGTAGTTAGGGTAGGTAGGTGCGCCGTAGATAAGTGCTTACCCGTGCGAAGCTGGGGCAGGCAGCTAGTAATTATTATAAATTAAATTCGCTTCTTGTCTGTCTGTATGACTACTTAGTTTTTCTAAACTACAACATAGATTTTGATGTGGCTTTCTCAATCGTTTATAGAATTTATTCCGGAAGGTTTATGTGTTTTTATAATACATTAATATTTAGCTAAGATAAAGTACAGAAATCACGATCTTTTGATACGTTGTCGCTTCTGTAGTAAATTGTTGTTCCCGTGCGAATTAAGGGCGGGTCGCTATTTTCCTATAAAATTGGGAACACACCTCGTCATTCCTCGCTATAGTGAGGCACAAAAATGACGCTTCAAGCGAGCCATCAGGCGCCTTCCTTCCCGCCCCAAATCTTAGAGATATCGGGCCAACAGAAATATTTTCTACACACATTTCTGCAACACAGTTCCTGTGTAGTCTCGTGGCCCTTGTTAACACGGAGAAATGTTTTTTTCTTTCTTATCAAACCGCTCTTAGAGACCTTCATTGTGTTTCTTATTTAGATATCACAATTTGGACGAGTTGGTGTTTGTTTATTTTGATACGACTTCCCAAAAAATAGACCTGTTATGTTTTCAGGGTTCATGAATGTAGCTATGTATTTGAGATTTTTTTCGGTCGTCTATTAAGGCTACAGTTCAAAACTTTGCTTGTATTTTATTTACATGATAAAAGCTTTTTGTACGCAAATCTCGTATAATTTAACTCATTTTCATACTGAGCTACTCGACGAGACGTATCAAATGAAATTATCAGACACACAGTCCCCTAAAATTGCATTTGGCTAACCTCGAAACAAAACACGGTCGGCAACGGTTCTACAAATTGAAAATACGGGCGGCCCTGTAATCTCTTTGTGAGCACGTTATCGCAGTTTGTAAAATAACAATATATTCAAGTTACACGTATAAAACGAATGCGATTCCATTATGTTGGATGCTCCACATTATAATAAAGGTTGTGGCCGTAAACAGGCTCGTGAGCACGTAAACCTTTTAGTACATGAAGAACATATAGGTACTCATGTACAGGCGGTTGTTTTCCTGAGATGTGATGTCACCCTTATACTTTAAGCGGCAGCCATCTACAAATTGCTACAACCGGATGTGCTTACGTCTTGAAAAGAACATAGGTTTTTCTTTGAATGCAAAATAACAAGTTTATGCCAAAGCGACCGATTAGAATTTTTTCTTTTTTGATTTTTGTAGTTGATTGGGCAGATAGGTAATATATTAAACAATAAAATAACTTAGCATTTGTCAGATTTATGGATCGTGTTTCGTGTCAAAATATCGATGTCTTGACTTTATCTTCATCTTTATCAATAATAATATGAATTATGCAGTAAATAAATTTATCGTGTTAGCGAAAATGGAAATAATCGAAAAGAAGAATGAAAAAGGACCGAGACCTAACGTTGTCGACTCTTTATCTACATCGTATCGAACTTACATTTGCAGGAAACCGATTTCAGGAGTCACGTAGTGCAGACGTCGAAGTTGTAGCCAAAAGAGGGCTTGTGCCAAATGAAGGAAATTATACAGGATTCGCTTCCCTTGACACATGACTCTGCATGTACCTAAATCTTAAAAATATATTGAGTCATTCCAAAAAGACGTCCATGTCAAAGCCATTAACGAATTTCGAAGAGATAACTTAGATGTCTCATACTCTGAAATCCAAAAATCTAAATGAGTCGTTCATATCCGTTTTTTTTTTTTTTATATGAGTCATGCCTACTCGGTTCTTAATTTGGTGAACTGACATGAAACAAGTAATGTGGCGTCTGTTATCTATAGCACGTATGATCTACATACTATGCCTTGTTTAGAAGACTTTTGACCCGAAAAGTCAACATTGTTATTATACAACACGAGTTTGGAGCACTTTGTTTCGTTTTGGTCCTGTTTTCCATTTAGTTACATGAAGGACCAAAGATTAAAAGAAGACTAAATAATAACTTTTAATTTAACTAATGCTGTTAAAAATGGTTTTTCTAACTCAGATTGAAAATTAGAAGTATATGTCAAGTTCATAGGAAACATTATATTATAATGTAGGTATATATTATAGTTAATATGTATGTATGTGTGTTTTAAGCTATATATGTACTTGTGTGCCTATTTTATTTATAATGCATTTATTTAGATATCTTTTTAATATTTTTTTTTACGGTTTCTCCTCTTATTCAGAGCACCTGCCATCTTATCTCTTCACCACCCTTGGTTGACTGGTAGAGAATGCCTAAGGCATTAAGTCCGCCTTTGTACCTCAATGTGTGCGAGAAGTTTAAATAAATAAATAAATAAATAAACATTGACCCCTGCTAACATCTCACTGAATTGTAGGATCACAAAATGGTCGCCAGCCAAACATTCTTGTTGCAAAATTGATTTAATACTATGCTACGATTATGTCGAGAAAGTTTTTTGAGTATTAATGTGGATGGCTAATTAGTGATGACCTATACGAGTAGGGGAAAACCAAAGAACCGATGGATGGACTGTGTGAAAGATGATATGGCTGGAACGGGAGTGACTACCGAGATGACGACTAATAGAGATATTTATTTATTTATTTAATACTTCAAGCACAGAAATGTACAGAGGTGTACTTAATGCCATAGGCATTTTTTTTTTTTTTTTTTATATATATGGAAGAAAAAGATATTATTAAGTTGCGCCGACTCCAAATAAATTAGGATATGGGCAGGTGAATGGTGATGATGCCACAACTTAGTACAAAAACGAACTCTAGTAACTCTGTGTCAAACCAGAAAAATTGACAAAAATTAGAGGAGACAAATAATATTATAAATACAAAAGTGAGCTTGCTTGTCTGTTACGCTTTCACGCTAAAACGGCTTAACGGATTTGGATGAAATTTGGCACAGGGTTAACCTTGACCTGGAGAAGGACATAGGCTACTTTTTATTCTGGATCGCAGTAAAATGTCGTGGGCAACAGTTAACAACAAAGTAAAGCAAATTAACAATTTCCTTGAATATTATTTTAAACCATCCTCAACTCAAATAGCCCGCAGCAGTCAAATAGCCCACAATAGTCAAAGGGCTGGTTAGCTTATTTTACGATTCCCTTTCTAAATCGTTGTGTTATTTAACTCCTAAAGCCAAGGGGAGCGCTTTTCATGCGGAAAACTTTGTTGGCCTTTCTCAGCTTTGACGTTTGCGTCATAGTGACGCGTCAACCTAGAAACCTAGAAAGGTAAGGAAGTAATTAAAGACGCCTGAGGGCAGATGCTGTCACACTACATATTCACCACTATTTATAAGTGCGGAGCTTAGTAGCTTTTGTAGTTACGTGTTTTAGAGCGGAGTACCATATTCAATGGGTCTGCAGTATCGTTATTTTTATACACATTTGCTTCCATTACATTTTTGTGAGTCTAAAAGCCATGTATTTTACAACATGTGTACCTATGTTTATATTAAATACTAGGTTTTGTTTTAGGTTAGTTTTTGTATAGTACAGTCAGGCCCGGCCTTAAGAGACCCAGGGCCCTTAGGCACTTCGACATTTGAGGCGGTGCCATTCCGAAGCTTTTTTTCCTTCATTCTTTGAATTACGCTTTTCCGGTGGTTTTACCCTTCATTAGCTAGCGACCCTGATTTTCCAAACATCTTACAAAAGGCGCAAAACACGGCACCCTCGCTCTTCTAAAATACGAGCCACGGTCCAGGTCGTATTTTACCATTGCTCAATTTTCGGCTAAAAAGTAACATTGACAGATACTGTCACGCTAGGTAGGTGGAGCCCCTTGGCTGGCTAGGCCAGTACCTTTTGTGCCTAGGCGTAAATCCGGGGCTGAGTACAGTTATAGCCAAAATATGTTCGTCACCTTAGGGGCTGTTTCTGTCTGCTTTGCACGTAGAATGTCTTTAACCAGGACTCGAAAAGAATTTGAAAACTGACGAAGATATACCTAATAGACTTTTACTGTGCCTATTTTAGCTATACCTAGATCGAAAATGTGTCACTTGTAGCCTATTTAATTATATTCACAAGGCCTATTGGCTATCAAATTTTACGGGCAATGCGCTATTCTCTCCATTGTTTTCTCCGTATAATATTTATTTGTTTTTTTATTAATATTGCCCAATAAACCGAGCGCCAAGAATAAAATTTGCTAACATTATTAAATACAGGTGTCATAATTTTTGCTTACGTTATGGGTCGTTATACCCAAGAAGAGGGGAACGAATGCGCTGTTTTAATAAGGTTATTAAATTATTATTAAACATTTTGACAATAATAAGCTGCTTATAATTTTAATTATAGTGAATTAATTAAGGCGTTTATTGTTGTTTTAATTTTATTGGACAGTTAATTTAATGTTTTATTGGCTTCAGTAACGCAAACTTTATATTTATGACCTACGCATATAATATTACATAGAAGGTAAACCTTTTGTTTTTTCTGTTAAAATGGACACGTAGCTAGTTAGGATAAAGGTTTTGAATCTACTTTACCTTACCTAAGAATTTCGTGAAAGTAAAATTTGCTCTCACGAATTTCTGGGATACCTACCTACGTTTTAAAATATGTACTTACAAAAGAGCAACAAAGATTTAGTACGAAGATAAAACTCCTAGACAGCTCTGGTATAAACTGCTGCAAAAATATTTAGATTCTGACGTCGAAAAGAATTTTAAAGAGCAGTTTATTTTTTATAACTTTTAATATGCTCACCGCAGAATGTTAAAGTTGTTTTTTTTTCTATTTGAACCCATTTTTCATTTTCAGTTAATAAAATCGAGGGTTTTTTAAGCTAAAGCCGCTCTCCGACGACGGTGCGCCATATCGCGGACGCACGCGCACGACGCACCGTGGGAAACCTAGCGTGCGTGGTAGCGCAGACGCGCGTTGTACGCGTGCGTGGCGGTGCGTCCTCGTGCGGGCTGGTGCGCGTCCGCGATATGGCGCACCGTGGGAGTTGGCTTTTAGATAGGCAGATTTATGCCTCTGTAAAATAATTATTCCGTCTACAATTTAGTTTAAAGTAACATGTTGATTATTGATAATTATTTCAATGTATAATTTATTTTACTTTTATTTCTTTCTGACATTTTTCTTACGAATATTATTTAAATTTTGATTTAATTAATTATCTACTGTACTATCTGTGCAATCATTTATGTTTTTATTATAATCGAATTGAAATGTATTTTTTATTATTTAGGTACCTATTAATAATAATATGTATGTTTTGTAATTGTAAGGAATCAATAAAAGCTTTTTATATTTAATTTTTATATATTTTTCTTTTCTTTTCTATATTTTTCTTTTCTTTTTTATATTTTTCTTTTTATACTTTTAAAGCTTTTTATATTTTATATTATATAACATGTTGATCTCCAAAATGGCATTTGCTGTTAATTATCTGGACCAAAGTTTGTACAAGCATTATCTAGATGACTTGGGAAAACAGCATTTATCTATAGACCTAGATCTAGAGAGTCGCTTTTCATGTCTGTCTGTGTGACCGCGTTGTTCTTCTAAACTTCGCAACGGATTTCACCATCATTTGGAGAATTTATTCCAGAAGGTTTATGTGTATAATACATTTAAAAAAAAACACATAAACCTACATAGGCACTTATGAAACGTCAAAAGCTAGGTGCACGGTTCCAATTGGTCGTTTCCTATGGGTTTCATTAATATTACACTACACGTAATTAATAAATTTAGACGTTTTCTCAAGTCGAATTATAATCCATCCGAAGTTGGACCGGATTGCTAGTCATAATATAATATATGATGGACAAAGATGATTGCCTCTGGACCATAGTTTTCACAATCGAAAACTAGATGTCTTTGGAATAATCAGCAATCATATAAAATATATCACGTTAGGATTGACTGTACCTGGATAGGTACATTCAACGATGAAAGAGACTAATTCAATCATTATGATTCAATGAAACCTTGTGTATGTTTATGGTTATTCAGGTAGGTACGTCTTCTTCTTTTACAATAAAGAATAATATTTACCCACTGCGGTCGGAAATAACTATATCAAACTATAAATAGATATTACATCCCTATTATTCCAGTACGTAGGTACGTGTACCAATTTATCACTAGTTTCCCGCAAAGGAAAATATCGCGAGGAAAACCACAATTTTAATTAATAATACCAAGTGTTGCTCATAAAACAACGGGCAACCCTAGTCTTCACTGAAGAGAAAACTTATTATTTGCATTTGGTTAACCTATGTAAATTAGTAAGGGTAAGGCAGTTAGAAGCTCCTATGTTTCTTTAGGCACTACTTCTATGGAGGATTTAAATGTGATTGTAGTTATGTAGATTATTAGAGCCTTTCCTCTTACAGCTACTTATGCTTATTGTGCGCGCGGAACTAGTTGACCGCGCCTTAGGCGGCGACTCACCTCGCTATTGCAATCTCATGTGCGTTTTGTCTAAACTAGCCGGAACTTTCAACGCGTGTTGCCGTCGCGACTACGGCTCCAGAATAGATTGATAATGATAATGATAAGTTTGTTTCAATAAATGTTTACAATGGTACACATATGTCTAAAGGCTATATTTTCTATTTACAAATTAAGTAAACATCTGTAGCCGAACTAGGCGAAAGCCTGTATTTCGACTATCAGCGCTAAACCCCTCAAATATTAAACACTTAAAAAATAGCCATCAAGTAGAGATGTTAATTAACATATTGAAGATTCAAAACAAAAAGCAAAAAAGAAACATTATGAGTATAAATAACGTAAAAATTCAATTCATTATAAAATATTAAAAAAGAGAAAAAATAATTAAGTCAATGAGATTAAGTAAGATAAGGCGCTCAATCTATTTCTATAATAATCTATTACTTAAGGCGCCGTCAACTAATTCCGCGCGCGCTATAGTTTGTGGTTTTCTGATAGATGCCACAGGGTGACTCTTCACCAAAAACTCGTTAAATGTAAAGGTGTTTACAAAATTTTTGCGGCAAGAGCGCGGCAGCAATACGCGGCGTTTGCAGGACTCATTTCTACCGCTTTCTAGTTAGGAATGAACCGACGAATTTTTGCGGTAGACAGAATTGTTCGCGCGCGGCAGTCGTCCTATCAAAGCGCGCCAATGCGCAAAATGCCTTACTATGGTGGATTTGTCGATAAAAATAATCATATTGCTTCGCCTTAACTGGTCGGACACCGCTGACCAGATATTATATTTGATAGATATTGTACTGTGTTGTGTGCCTTCCTATTGAAAGCATTATAAGCACATATCCATCAAGGACAAGGATTCTTAAATGCTATGTACCATCTTATTGTAAATACCTTCATCCTATGCACTTAACAAATTCATTTATTCTATTCTATTAAATCGTCTGATACACCGATACCCTATTATCAGTTTTAGAAACTTTGCCTAATAAAGTTTGGTCACGCCTTTTGGTTAAGGCACAAATAATTGAAATGAAGTGATCAAGTTCCAAAATTAAAAATTGTATTAGGCCAGGACTTTGCTGGTGCTCTAAGCAATTTTCCGGAGATTCTTTTTCATGAACCATTCATTAATTTTCCACCCTTGCGGGAATCTTAAGTAATTTTAAAATGACGTCACATATTAAAGCTAGTACTTACATCTCTGTGAGTCTTGCTTGTTCGGTGGTTTCTTGTCGCGCACCATGACTGCGGGGCGGTTGTGCGGGGGGTGCGGCCGGCGCGGGCGCGATCCTTGATACTATCGGCCCCGTCCAGCACCGCTTGCGCTCAACGCGACTGTATTGTCGTGGTTGTGCCAAATACCTGCAAAAAATTAAGTTAGGCATCTAAGTGTGGGAAGCTAGACTAGATTCTACGTGTGTTAGAAGATTGCCGACGGTGGTAAGTTATGGTCTGATCCAAAAGTGTCTGATGTAAATGTAAACAAATGCATCAAAAAACGTACGTGTGGGTGCCAAATTTGTAGTGCCACTTACAAATTTGTACTGCCACTTATAAATTGAATGCTTTGATTATTAGAATACTAAACCTAAAATATAATTTTAATTCACCTTAAGGTGATTCACGTGACCAGAGGGCTGGCTCGTTCTTTGGCCAAAGAATTAGCATTGCTATTCAACGTGGCAATGCTGCCAGTCTTCTGGTTACCTTTCCGGAAGACAGACGAGTACTTTAAGTGTCTTGTTGTTTTTGTATTTTTGTATAGTTAGTTAGTCATTTAATTTAGTATTAGAGTGTATATCGAAACTCAATAAAGAAAATTCCAATAACCTTAAAGGTGATTTAAAATTAAATTAAATGTTTTTCATTTGACAATTGAGGTAAATTTTAGAGCTTCGATTTTTAGTTGCTGATTTTTTAATTACAAATTGCACGACTCATAATGCGAAGCATTAGAGTGGGCTCTACGATCAAAAAAAAATTTTGCCCCATTTCTGCAACTGTTTTTTAATAATGTTATTGAAGCAATAACTGTTAGAAAGAGTGGTGAGCTATAAAGTGGAAACCTTCTGAATACGGATGAATGTTTTACTAGTGAGTGATTGCACTGGGGTTTGTTTACACTTTTATCAGATACCTTTGAAACAGACTATACGTAGATAACATGCGTAATTTGGTATGCGGAGCATGCTCACTTGCCGTCGAAATTATTCAAACGTCTGCAGTCAAGTTTTTCGCTTTGTGAATGCGCTACGTCCTAAACTTGCAATCGTAAAATATAACGCAACAGATACCTACATAAATACTTCAGACCCAATATCCAGTTGATGCTGCATGAAAATATATCTTCATTTAGATAGAAACGAGAACGTAATAACGTTATCAACTGGCGAAAAAATATGAGCTGGAGTTTGGGTGTTATTTTAGGTTAGCAAAGGGAAAATTAATATCACGCAACGCTTCGTAGAGTAACATAGGTACATATTATTTATGTATTGAATAGTATACTTGTGTAGAAGATCGAAGTTTTTTATATACGAGGACTTCCAGTTACCAATGCCCGTAAGCGGGAAGCAACGACGACTTTCGGCATAATCTAATTTGTTGACATCAAAGGAGCGTCCCTATCAAAGAGCAGGAAAAAGTTACAGACTTCCATGTTGCTTTAACTCCACATACATACATACATACATGTACCAACGAAACAGTAATATTGCCTATATTATGAAGAGGAACTTTATTTACTACTTTGTTCAAGGTAAGCTCCGAACCGATTCGTAAAGCGATTGTTTAGCATATTCGTTGGAGTAAAAAAATGTTTGAGCTGTGCAACAATTGGGTAGGATTTTGGCAGCAAAAACAACTTACACTATGAAACCAACCCTGAAATCGCGAAAAGAAATCAGCTGACCACATCATCATCATCATCATCCGCCGAAAGACATCCACTGCTGGACGGCTTCCCCCAAGCACCAACACTCCGACTGATTCTGTGCTTCCTGTATCCAGCGGTTTCCTGCGGCCTTCACAAGGTCATCGGTCCATCTTGTGGAAGGCCTTCCTACGCTACGTCTTCCCGTCTTTCTGTCTCAACTCAACGAAATGTGTGGGATAGCTGTTGTTGTTCATAGTTATGAGTGCAATGACTCCTTAAAACAAAAACGAAGGTTTTCTACAAACTATTTGTTTACATTCAGTCTTATACTGAAAAATGGTCCCCAGAAGCTAGTAAGTATTACTGAGGCGAGACGCTTTATCTACAGGGCAGAGGTCAGACGACGGTCACCAAGGCTGTGATCTGTTTAACTTAGCACGGACTTTGGCTAAGCGTTATTCCTGATACTGTCGCACAACTATCAAACTGCCAGTGCATGATAGAGACGGTGTCTTAATTAAAGCCCAGCTAAGTAACGTATAATAGAGGTCGGTCTCAGATTATAGACTCTAGATCTTTCATGAAAGGGTGCATTCAAAGCATTGAATGAAACCTTGCTTTTACTTAATCCCGAGGTTGGAGTTATCGGGATTTTGTGATAAATCCTTTAATTAGTCTATTTTGTTAACATATTGTGCAATTTTTTACCTAAGAAAAGGCTAGAGATAAAGCCTTTTCTCAAATATGTTGGGGTGGGCTTCCAGTCCAACCGGATACCAATAACAGCTGAATACCAATATTTTACATGGACCGACTGAATAACTGACCTCCACAACCCAGTAACTGGGTAATACGATACCCTATGGTAAGACTGGTGTAAATTTTTACCTACTGCATACATATAGGATTCATAAAGTCAGAGAATTTAATTGTTTTCATTGTACCAACTAAAACTGTCCGCCGTATATTCAATCAAACCATAACTGTAATTTTTTGACAAATGTATGTAATAGCTATATAACGGTAAATTGAGGTAATCAATTTCGGCAATGAATTTCGCTGACCGTATACATTGTCCTATCTATGTATAATGTCCTCCGTTTCGTGTGAGCAATTGACACAATACTAGCTAAAAATACAATATAAACGTACGCAAAACTTAATACGTGTTTATAAGTAAGTTTTCCGCTCAGCTCAAGAATTTTCTCCAAACAGATTTTGCGATTCAAATTTTTCCGTTTGATTAACTCGCTATACGCGAAGTGGCGAACTTGATCCAAGATTTCTATTGCCTAAAGATTAACTTCGATGCGAGCAACTTTCGACGCCCGAGTCAGTCAATAGTTAGTTTAAAGTTTCGCAAGTATGTGCCAAGTTTCGCGATTGAATTTCGGTAGCAAATGCTTTACCTATCTTGTCTGGCGTATGTTATAAATGTTTGGTGTTGAAGCGTGAAGTATTTGATTTAAGACTGATATCAGCAGATAGGAAATGTTGTTGGTTAAACTTTAAGTACGAGTACCTGCTCGACCATTCTTGGCTCGGGTGAAAATAGAGAATGCTCATGTAATAGTATAGGATAGTTCATACTAGAATTCCATGTATAGTACATACTAATTCCATTTTATTCTAAACTTTGGGCAACCGAAAGCTGGTCGGCTGCAAAACCGGAGATAACGAATTTTCCTTGATATAAGACCTAGCTAGATCGAGTTTTCGCCCCCGTGAAGCCCTAAATTGCAACTTTCATCGAAATCGTTAGAGCAGTTTTCGAGAAAGTAAACACAAATATATATTTATACAAATATTGCTCATTTATTAGTATAGGATGTACCCAAGACATTGCTTTAGCATAAATATGAACTTATGGTCGCTACTGATCCGTTGGTCCTACGCCTGATCTCTCCCGATCGTGTAAAATTGCCATCTCATCGCAAAATGAAAGTAAAGGAACAGAGAGGGCACCTGTGTTTGCGCACACACTTGTGCTCTAAATATCTCCTGCTTACTTGGGACGCACTCGTGGGACGTTCTTGGGACTCTATTCTGACTGGCCGCTCTGACCGAAATTCGGTCGGGAGAATAATATTATTACCTATTAATGAAGCAGTCTTAGCTAAAGCTTGTTTGTAGTTGGGGTGACAGAATTTAGATTATCATCGACACGCTTAGAAAAAGTTTAAATATTCAGAAGAGGATCTGCAGAGATGGTCATTCATACACCATAGAAATGAAGATATTTCAACCACCATAATGATATATTTCTACTATTAGTACTGGATATAGCAATCATAAGAGTTAAATATGACTCTTCGCATTGCTAGTTCGCAGTTTTTCACTATGAACACCAAATCGGTGCATACCCATTGCACACACGGCAGCGGTAACTTGACCTAACCGAGCGGAAGCATCGCGAGCTCGATTCTCGTTAAAAACGGTAGTCTACGCCCGATATAACAAAGAATGATCCAGTACCCGGGTTGTCGACAGCCATAAATCTGATGCGCATCTCCACCCATCTCACATGGGCTTACACTGAACGGTCTGAAGATAGCCAAAATATTGTTTACATAGATTTGAGTGGTCAGGTTCACTCAAATCTGTGTGATTCTTTCCTCAAAAGACCATCTCAGACACTAATTGGCAAGGTCCTCATATGATCAGACAAAGCTAATATACAGACTTTAAAAGAGACTGTGTGACCCTCTTCCCATAACGCAAAAGCCAACCATACTTGCCTTCAAAATAATCGGCACAATCTATTTCACTAGCGCTTGTCTACCGCTCTTTCAAGCGGTGAGCTTTTCTAAGCGAGAGCACTTTCCGCTGCGGATTGTCCGCTTGATGTGCTGGATGTGCATATACACTTAGAGAGAAACATTTTGGAAGGAATAGGGTGAATAAATAATGTTCTATATGTATTTATAAGTCAGACTGGACGAGACTGATGCATCGACAGCGTATATAAATTGATAACACACTAAATTGATTTTAAATAAATTGGGTTCCAAAACGATTGTACTCGTAGAATTAAATACTAATCCTAACTAAATTATAGATGCATAGTAGTAAGTTTATTTGTTTGTTTCCTTTTACGCTATAGCGACTGAACAGATTTGGATGAAATTTGGCACGTGGGTAGACCAAGACCTGAATTAAGATATAGGATACTTTTTATCCCGATAAACCCACAAGATCGAGACTTATGCGGATGAAACCGCGGGCCGCAGCAAGTACCTACCTACATAACTATGCTATAAAAGTGTTGACTGTTTATCTAAAAAAAACTACTATTTTTAAATAAATGACTAAATATCATAATCTATACGAACGTAAGGAAAAAACCGGAATAAGCATTTATTTATCCTCTTTATTCATCGTTCAAGATATTGAGGACAGTTTTTAAATTGTACAAACTGGTATGTTGCTCAAGCAAACGGCCTAGTAAAGTAACAAGCATATGACACATTATTTAAACAGTTAACCAAGCTCCAGTATCTGGTACAGTACAACGAGATGTGATCCCGGCTGAACACTGACGGATTGCCATAGCTTCCGCCTATCTGCATTATTGAGTTACCCATACCTCCAGCTTGACATTTACAAGCGTTGGGAGATAATAAATAATAGATAGCTGCACTCCGTTCCATTTAAATCCAGTCAAGTTTTCAATCAATAAGTGAACAGGCAAAAAAATTACATAAAATACTAAGAGGAATTTGATTGTTTTAAGCATGTTTTAAGTAAATATGAAAGAAAGAAATAAAATACGTATTTGATTGGAAAAGTAAAGGTAATGTGTTTATATGCCAAATCTGACGCTTATATTTAAAATAAAGTATAAAAAGCTAAAATAAAACAAATATGGAAATCATGCGCAAAACTGAGATCGACTATTGACAAATAATAAAGGAATAGATATTGAAAATTGTTAACAGGAAAATGATTCACATCACGAGAACGTTTTCCAAATCCTTTAATATTTAAATTAGCGTAAGTATTTCCCCGATTCCCTTTACACTGGCGTAAATATTCCAACGAAATTAAAATTAGACAGAATCAACGTTTCTTGAAAAGCGACGAGATATTTGCAAAGTCGCAATAGAAAGCTGACATTAATTCATTTCATTTTGTAATCTCATGATGGTTTTTTAAAGGAATGAATTTGCCTTTACCACTAAAATACGAGGCTTGTCAAGTAAACAAGAAACAGCTTTCTAGTTGTAACCGTGATTGCTCACTCAAAGCCAAAAACAGCCAACAAAAAGCATTGCTACGTGCGAAAATAACAATGGTGGAGCCACGAACTGTCGTCCAAATTACCGAATTTGGAGTTCCTCCAAACAATCTCTTATAAACACGGCCATTTTAATTGAAGACTTAATATTAGTTACAGAGGCGTTCCGTGTCGCTGTTGGGTGAGCCATGCAAATTATTGGAGCGGGAAAATTCATTAGCCTTCCGGAAAAACGATCAAAGCAATTTAGAACCATTTACGTCGAGCGATGGTGACGTGTAGCCCAGACAGGTGATGCATTCAGTACAACAGAGTTGTCCCGTGATTAGGCACGCTACGAACATTTGTTATGGATGAAATCGATCCTCTGAAACTGACACGAATTATTATAGAGATGTGGTTTTTGTGCTGTGAATGCAACGCTCCGGGCGGTTAACGATTTACGATTAACAGGATTAAAACGACTGCGGCGTTCGTTAAACAAATTCGTAGTTCGATAATAAACGTTACATGAAAGCTTTTAATAAATAAATTGTAATTATAAATAGTATTTCATCGTGCGAGTGTTCTGTAATGTCATCCAAAATTAGAAAGCAATTAATTAATGTGAAAGGTTTTGTTGTCCCCTGTCATAGACATGTGTTTTTATACCAAATTAAATACATCCATATTAAATGTGGTCGGTATTATTTGCACATTTACCCTTACAGAGCGAAGATCTTTCATTGATGAGAAAAGGTCTTTTTAGATCTCTACAAGGCATTCGACTGTGTGCCTTTAAATAAATATGCGCTTGAATCGAGAAATCACTGACCGAAAAAACACGTGCGATTGCTCTTCAATCAAGTATCCGAACAAGCATGTGTAATCAATCAGTCCAATCGGAATGACATCACACTATTAATTGATATCAGGGATGCCAGGAATGCTCCTGACAATTAAGTTAGTTACAATTGCACTGATCGACCAGTGTACGAGTGCTTTATAGTTGCTGAAACTTAATAAAAAGGGAGAATTTTTATATTTTTCCACTAGTGTACGTTTTTATATAAAATAAAGTTTTATTATTTAGGAATGGAATAGCTTGGGCTGGCAACCTTGCTACCAACTTTCCCACTGACTGAAATGTTTTCTCCAAAGTAGCATTAGCCGAGAATAGCACTTTCTGACGCGAGAAAACACCGAATTTTAAACCTACCGACGTAAATCCGGATTCTTTTCTTATTCACGAACCTACTGAAAATAATAGTTAGGTACAAGATTTTTAAAAGTCAAAGACAGATTAATACTTTAAGATAACACCCTAAAAGACGTGAAAGACATTAAATCACCCCATAGAGACACGGAATCTGTGTAAGAAGATAATTGGAGCTTGTCAGAGGAATCATTATTTTCCAATTGCATGCCGTTTCCGGACGATCTCCTATCCAAGGATTCAAATCGTTTTGGATGCATTGTACGAGTGTGGCACGTCCAATCCTATTTAAGCTTGGCATCCTTATTGGCCGTCGACGATACCCGTCTTGAGGCGCCTCGTAGAGAGGCAAATCCAATCGCCGAGCTTTAGATTCAATATGGTATGCTCCATGTACTTCGTAGACTAGGAGGGTGTCAGTTGTGTAGTTAGTGAATGTATCTATAGTGGCTGCGTTTCTTCTGTTCATTTTGCCGCGTGCTTTCTTTATAAATTATAGCCTATGTTACTAAGTGATAATACAGCATTCTACTGGTGAAAGAATTTTTTAAATCGGTTCAGTCGTTTTTGAGTTTATTTATTATTCTCTTAATAATATTACTTTAGACAAGTCCATCCAATCCATTGATATTTAGATGACTGTTGAAAATGTGAACGTAAAGTGCCGAATGTTTATTTTTGCATGCCTAGTAGAATACAGCTCTTTTATGAGGAGTAATAACAGAGCCACCACGAATACATATAAGCGGTATAAGCGTTCGACTAGCGCAGTCAGTCGCGCCACCAACTTGCTGACGAGCTATATTCTTTTGACCACCACAACAGCTAACGTTTTTTTAAGTACATTCATGAAAAATAATATTTCAACCACAAAAATCAGTCTAAATAGCTTCAGTTTACCTGTAATCAAGGCCAACGCTGACAGTCGAGAGTCGAGTTAGAATCCTACATCCGTAAATCCGTAATCCTGTTCGCATTCACTTGCGTGAATATTTATAATCGATACGTCACATCCTGGGAGGCAGTGCTTGTCCTGGTAGGAGTAAAATCGTCCCAAAAGCATTCGAGAACATTGTTCCGCCATTTAAGCCGTGCCAGTGACGCTGTCGTATGCTCCTATACTCCTATGTGTACCAACGACGTCTATACAACTAACATAATATATCTCGACGATCGAGATAGGCAATTTTAGAAGCATTGTGTTCCGAAATCTGATCAGGAATTAGACGAAATATGAGGAACTGCTTCAGAATTATTACGTTGGCGTGACCTTTAGCTATATTATTTTTTAGCTTTATTTTAGATAAATGCTACAGAAAATGGAGACATGACCAATTTTGTAAAATTGTTTAGAGAATTTATGATGTTGATACCAGCAGTATCTGTGGCATTCTGTAGTTTTTGCTTACCCCCATTGGAAAAGGCGTGAGTATATGTATGTATGTGTAGGTATCTAATCCACGCATGTGGATGTCACAGCTAATCCCACTATGTTTGTGCATGTCTCCTATCTCATTTACCTTCAGCATAATCAAAGGGGTTAATATAGCTATCACACAGATTGAACGATCCTCGCGGCATGGTCTCTGTTCAGGCAATGTTAGGATAACTGTTAGGTCGAATTCATTTTCATTGCCTGAACTTGCTATCAAAAGATATAGAGCAGTCTTTACAGAATATCGGAACCCCAAATGCTGGTGGGTATGTACAATTCAGTGAACGCAGTAGCAGCGTCCAAAATACAAAATGTCCGTTACCTTGACAGTGGTAGAAAAGGCTAGACTAGTTCAATGATATCCATATACGTTTTTAAAGCAGAACTTAGATGTTCTAACTTAGAACAATAGGTTTAACTTGCTACAATTTGGTCACATGGTTCATTGTTTGGCTTTAGATTAATGGATTCGTTGAACTCGTCCGAGCGATGCTGACATAATGTGTTAGGTACTCTTGAGTGTGAAATATATTATGTACTCAGCTTCTCTCTTCTTGCATTAAATATACATTAGCACGGTTATTTGTTGTGTTGTGCTCTGGCGTTGCTATTCGTCATTATTGAAGTGATCCCTTACTATTTAAAATATGTGTAGACTGGTACTGCTAACAGCTATCCGGATACACAAACATACATAAACTCACGCCTTCTTCCCATGGGGGTAGGCAGAAACTACAGAACACCACCTGCTACGATCCTTACATACTCCTTATGCCTCGTTTACGTTCATACAGCTGGTCATATACGCACGCCGGTGGCGAGTACTACGCACCTGACCTTTCTGAAGAACATTACCAATAAGGTCACTATTATGTCCTCCTAAGGCGTCCCCTCCCGGCGTTTCCACTCACATCTACCTCGAAAATACCTTTTCCTCGTCGCCTTTCATTCATCCTCACAACATGACCAAACCAGAAGCATACTCTTTTAAATTTTTGTCACTAACTTACATCTTCTTTTATACCACACCGTTACTTTCTCACATCATTCATCAGCCTATAATTCATAGTCACACCACACAAGCTTCGCAAGGAACACATTTCCACAGCATTTATTCTACTTTCATGCTTCTTTTGCTACACCCAATATTCATAGCCACTTGCTATTCGAATGTTGATTCTGTCATATTCTGACTTGAATTGTAATTACTTAACACACGTAATTGTGTGGTGGTAATTGTTGTGGCCTCCATAGTGACGCTAACAGACAAGACAAATATTTTTGCCAAACATGAGGTATGCTTTTATTGCTCATGCCAGAATGAGAGTGAATATCTTATTGTCTCTCTCATTTTTGCGAGCAATCGTCATAAGATCTATTCGGTTAAGTTTGAAATGTTTCTAATCTTTGAACGCCATTCGGAGAAATCTGGTTTGGCTTTTATCTCCCTTGCCTTCAAAATATGAAGTAGGTTCATAGCAAATCCCGCGATATTATTTAAAATAATTTTAATTATACGTACAAAACAAGTTTGTTCAGCCACAGCGGCATAAATAAAGATTAATTTTATCAGCATTCGCACCACGTACCGGGTTCCGCGATATTTCGACTTCGCCTAATGGTCGGGCATTACCGGTGTTTCGCGATGACTACTACCTGCTCATATATTTACATTTACCAGTAGGAAATCCTCTAGTACTAGGATCTCGCTGTCTGTTTGTTTGAATAATGTGTGGCAGTTAGCGAAGGGTACGGCAGGGGAGAATTCTCCAAAATAATGTCTGGCATCAGAAAATTTCTTTTGTAAATACTAGCTAGTTGTCACGACAGACGTTACCCTGTCAAAATTACAATAATTCATACGAAACAACCATAGAATAATAAAGTTCAGTTTTTCCCGAACTTGGAACATTTTCCAGAAAAAAAATCCAAAACCTAATTGGGATATTACAAACATTTTAAAATCAAAAATTGCCAAATTTGTCCAGCCGTCCTCAACTGATGCGCATGAATGAACAGAATTTTATTTTTACTTTTATAGATTTATGCCACGATTTTGTACGTAAAACTAATTCTTTAACAAATAAATAAATAATCATTCATTCATTCATTTAGCATGGGTAGTCGTAAAAATGTGTGGGGTGTATAATTTTAAGTGTTACACAACTAATTTATTATTTCTAATATTCCTTATTTTTGGATATTATTTCACAGACTATAGCAGACGAGGGTCTAAATTCCCTTGTGTTAAAAGCAGCATACCTAATTACACCAAGAAACTTGAGAAGCAATAACTAATAGCTTTTCATTGATTTATTACACTTCGCTTCGTCTTTGTATAAAGATGTCGACCGCGTATTTTAGCACGGATAACTTAAAACTTAGTCTGTGCCGGTCTCGTCTCCATATTTGTATCTTAAGTGTGGATTTTATAATAATATGTTTTGCGTCTGATTTTATTTAAACACTGGCTGTTTCCCGCGGCATCGCCCGCGTGGACCCTAAAATAAATAAAAGAAGCCTAAGTGACTCCTTATAACATCAGCTGCCAGTGAAAGTCCCTTCAAAATCGGTCCAGCCATTTCTGAGATTAGCCGGAATAAACAGACAGATTTTTTTTTTTTTTTTTTTGTTATTTGTACCGTATAAACTTTCTTAAGCATTAAGTAATTTTTTTTGCTATTATTTTGACATTTCATTTTCATTTATTTGTATAGATTTTTTTGAAAGAAGCATTAAAATACCTACCACTGAAACTAGGCCAAGGTACTAGTGTTAATTCCTGTTCTCCTAGAATTACGAGCGTACAAATACATGTACCTATATTTTGGAACAATGTAGCCATATAGTCAAAACATCTTTTAAGCATGTATAGTATACGAGCTAGGATTATATACATTTACGAAACCCGCATAAAAGCCTCACCATACGGATTCATAAAGCAGGAATCACAAAAAGTGTCAGATCTTGTTTAAGACATCTAAAGCCGCCCTCCGACGGTGCGCCATATCGCGGACGCACGCGCACGACGCACCGTGGGAAACCTAGCGTGCGTGGTAGCGCAGACGCGCGTTGTACGCGTGCGTGGCGGTGCGTCCTCGTGCGGGCTGGTGCGCGTCCGCGATATGGCGCACCGTGGGAGTTGGCTTTAACAGAGATGTTTAAACATAATAAAGGTACAGCCGTCAACACAAGTGTTATTCCCCCTACCCCACAGATAAGATAAACAATGATCGATGTACCACGTAACATACAAGACACCAAGTAATGTCTATAAAGACGATAACCCTGCAAAATTAACGTATTTATATTGGTTTATTGACTATTAGACCTTCATAAGTGGTCGTTTGCAATAACCGTCTCTAAGGATTTGATAACTTTGCTAAAAATTATATGAGAATTTGTGCTCGTTATGCGGGTTATTGGGTGGTTATGGGTTGCCATTCAAGTTAGGGTTTAATTTGACTATGGTAAGTAGGCAATTTTATATAGGTACCAGCTTTTGCCCTCGGCTTCGCTCGCGTGGAGCTCGGTAATTATTCCACGGGAATCTACTACCGAGATTAAAAGTATCCTATGTCATAACCCAGGCTATAGTCTACCTATGTGCCAAATTTCATCCAAATCCGTACAGCCGTTTTAGGGTGAAAGCGTAACAAACAAACTTATTTTCGCATTTATAATATCAAGTACAGCAAACAAATGGTTCTATCTGATAAGAGCACCACAACGGAAAGAGGGAAAATAAGTAAAATTCAGTTGTTAAATATCTTGGATGGGCATCTTTTTACAGCGGCGCTGTTGGTTCAGCTTCACCGGTGCATCTGCTCTTTGCTGTTTTCAATGTCTTCGTTTGAGGTTCTGGTTTTACTAGGTATGAAAATGAGTCAAGATAATAAAGTTACTAAAATTTCTAAACTTTTGTGAAGCTAATATATTTACATTTTATTTGAGTCAAACCACCGAATTTGTAAACAATAAAACAGAAGAGATCACAAACTTAGTGATACTTAGTGAACATCACTTAGTCTATTGAGTAGCGACTTAGTTAACAAAGGAGTATGAATGACGCCAGCATAAAGTTACTACATAAAGCTTTCTGCCCTCCCGGTTCCTATTCCAATTAAATTAAGTAGGTAAGACACAAGTTTAATCCATTCTAATAAGACGAACTTTGTTACAGTTTAAAGCTCTTGTTGACATCACCCCGAAACTTTTTGTTCTTACGTTCAATTCGTTTATTGAATGACAAATAGAAGGAGACGAACCCCTTAATATTTGTACCACAAGACCGCTTCTTTCTTTTTTGCGTGGTGTTTGACAAACCTGGTGGCAGAGTCTTTATGCCGCCCAAGGGCCTTTGACTTGACTTCACAACTGTCGAGAAATATCTCTCAGGCATACCGCGGTTTTCTCACGATGTTGTTCTATATGTTTTGTTATGGGGTTTGGTTTCAGCACTTTTAATTCTTCAGGTGGACCATTGTGCGTGGGCCTTGGCTTTTTGAAGTATGTGACAATTATACAATACGCACATGAACCTGAAAAGTCGGAGGTGCCTTGGGTTCGATCCAAATGATAACACCGCTTTTCTACTAAGCTTATTTCTGCTTGCTAGAAGCCAGTTTCTCGAAAGAAAATTATCTTAAAATTAATATGACAAATTGTCAAAGGCGCGTAAACTGCTGTGATTGGTCGAATGATTTATCAACAGCCAATCGCGAAGCCGGCCCTAGGAGTGGTTTAAACCGTTAACAGTAATGTTTGTTCTCTAAAAAAGAACATTTTAAATTCAAAACTCACCTAGCAATGTACGTATGTATTCGTAAGTTAAATATTCTTAATTTTAACTTACGAATTTCAAGTTGTTGTATTCAGTTTGATGTATGAAATTCACAGCTCTTGGTCGAAAAGGTTGGTACAGCGTTTGGCATCGTATCTTGAATACTTCAGTCAGCTGAAACATGACAGTGAGATGGCACTGAGACTCGTTGTTGATGACAAATTGTGTGTATGTTTTTGTGGGTCAGCCGGTCATAAAATCTTTGCAAATAAATTCACATATTATCTACAGCGTATTCTTATATTTAGTTCAAAGATTTATTTACCTATAAAAAAACCCTAACCTAACAAAGTAAAGTAACACTTTATGTTCAAAGTTTGTGAAATAATAACGTATCATTTTAAAGAGATCTTCCTAGACTACTAGAATGATATAAATGTATATCAATCTATCGCTAGAGTTGAGATTGATCGGTAATGTTCAGCTACGCCATTACTATGCCACATCACGTAAATGTGTCTGCGAACTTGCAATTAAGTACCATGAGCGATTGAGCATTGCACCGGCGAGTTACACTCCAAGCATGCATGGAGTGAGTAACACGCCATGCATGATATGTGCTACGTTAGCAGTGCTTATTTGACGGATTTCCGTAGAAAATGTGAACTCAGGCTTGCTCCATAGTCCGTTCGTATGTAAAAAGGTCTGACTTTGTAGGAACTTGGCCCAAACTTCTGCCAAGAATTCTTTGTGTATAAGGTACACAACATATTCGTTTCATTATAGCTATAGAGAGCAGTGTTGGCCCAGTGGTATCGGCCAAGACTTACAATTTGTAGGTCGTGGGTTCGAACCCAAGCAGACGCTTTACTTTATGTAAATAATTTCATCACCACTGCTCTCGAAACGGTAAAGGAAAACATCTTGAGGAAACCGGCATGTCTTAGAACCAAAAATTCGAAGACATGTGACATCTACCAACCCGCACCAGGCCCGCGTGGTAGATTACAGCCCACTCCCTCTCACAGAGACGAGGCCTGTGTCCTAGCAGTGGGAACATTAATAGGCTGATTATGTATGTATGTTATGTATACTTAGCTATAGAAAAACTTTGTGATGTACAAGAATTATAACACCCCGATGTGAGTGTATCAAGTACAGCACAAGCTGCCTAACAAAAAAACTAGGTAAAAAATTAAAAAAAACATATTATATGTGTGACAATGGGAGTAACTGGAAACACATGCAAGCGAAGTAAGCTAATATAAAGCATGTAAAAAGTTTCTGTGTCACTGCACGATGCACTCATTAACGTCGCAAAAACGCAGCCTTATTGAAGTCCCATCAATATTATCTTTCAGTAAATCAAATAAGAGAGTTGCTAGTTCATCTCTCAAAATCAAAAAAAATTGCCAAAGAAACTCGTGGAAGTCGTAGTTAACAATTTGTCGACACTGTTGATTCACCCCATGTTACTGCCGCGCAGCCTTATTTACTCAGTAAAGTTAATACGTATAAATGTGGGCTTTTTATGTGTGGTTGTAGTTTCATTACGGAGGTTTTTATACGGCAGGCCAGATTATTTGACTTGAAAGTACTCCTTTAATTACATGTTGTAAATTACGTCTTACGCAATCTCTTGCCTTTATCTTATTCGTATGAGATAGTTAGGGCTTTCTGTAGATGGCACTGGAGCCACACCGGCGCCGGATCGTATGTTTGTTTATAGGACTTAATATACAATGTGGAGACTACCATACAACAAAAAATTAAAATACTGGCACTACTAATGCTTAAGAGTATTTTGGAACTGTCAAATAAATCCCAGCTTCGAAATAAAAAAATGAGTTTTTCAAACAAATTAATTGTAAATGTATGCCGGATCCACCCTAAGCCTATAAATTCCGTTTATCCAACTAGGCCTTGGGTGAATTCTCTGGCATACATTTCCGAATATCCACCTTAGGGCGGATTTTTGGGGTGGATAAACGGAATAGCCCGAGCCGACTATGGATTTTGCCGAGCTATAATGACTAAACTATTGAATATTATATTCAATTAAATTTTTGTATACAGAATAGGAACGTTATTATGGACACGCCGTTTAATTTTTTGTTGTATTGTCGTCTCCACCTTGTACATGTGATATTCTCAATAAAAAAAAGAAAATCTCAAATTGAGTGTAAAATTTTCGCGGCGGCGGCGCGGCGGTGGTGCGATTCCGGCGTCATGTAAATCTACAAAGCATAATTCTAAAGCAATTTAAATAATTTCAAAACAAATTTTGCATTATCAGAGGGACAACGATCAAATCCTCACTTATTTCAAATAAATTCATGATTGTAACATTTGTAACCAGTGTCGGTGTCCCAGAAAGTTACATAGATGTCCCTAAACCATATTGGGTCCTACCTCCACGTATCCCATTAGACCTTCTAAATGAGTTTTACCAAAACCGAGCTTAGCTCGCCTGCCTATTTGACCTCTCAAATGGGTTCCCTCAGGATCTAAAGCCAGATAAACCGTTTTATCGGACCCGAGAAATTGATTTATTTCGTCAAAATCCTGAAATTCGATTCAAACGATCGCTAAGAATATAAAGTGAATTGATTCATTTGAATGTTTGTGTTTTATGTCAAATTGTACTGAATCAATTTTGTTTGCGTTCATTTATCTTTACTTCTAAAATGTGATAGAGCTGATGTCTGGTTCTGTGTTTATTTCTCCAAATATGAGCTAAGTAACAGTACCAATTTTGATGAGAGTTAAGCTTCGTGCAGACAAGCGCGACGCGACACCGGCTATTGTTATCCGTGAAGTTTTCTTTGAAATTCTATTGTTTGTGTCGCGTGACGCGACAAGTCGCGCTGGTCTGCACAAACCTTTAGGAAAATATTGAGTTTCAATGCATTTTCCCCTGTATATAATCCTAGACCCTGAAAACCTGGTCTTATATGCAATTTACAAAAATGCACCGATACGTGCTTTTAAATCGACTAATAAAAATACGTTTGTTGTCTAAAAATAATGAGCTATGTAAGCGCCTACCAGGGTAAAAGCACTTATCCACCTATAGCATAAAACGCAGTAAAGGGAGGTAAAGTTCTGGCTGGTAGCCGGTTTATCTACGTTTTAACTGGAACATTTGTTATTGTTGCGAGGCGACTGTCGCGTTAACTAACAGATATAGACCCATCGTTGTCGCTACAAAATGGACGAAATCTGATATTGCAGAGGCGTTTGTACCAGGCGATAACAGGCGAGACAACTGAGTTGGGGTCAGTGAACCAAGTTTGTACTTTGAAGAACAAAGGAGGGATAAGGATGAAAATGAACCAGTAAGTTTTCAAGTAATATTTTTGGCCGTGAATCAACTCAAAATGTAATCAATAAGTAATACCTATGTTTAGGTTACCAAGCTTCTAGAAGCATTTAAAAAGTAAGCAACTGAACACAACTTAAATCGCCACTTCACTTGTAATTTGAAGACCAAGGATGGATAAGATGAAAATGAATCGGTAAGTTTTCAAATAATATTATTGGTCAAAAATCAACTCAAAATGTAATCAATGAGTAATACCAGTGCATATTATAGGTTACCAAGCTTCTAGAAGCATTAAAAAAGTAAGCACCTGAACACAATATAAATCGCCACTTCACTATAAAGATAGCAAACAATGTAACCTCAATACATGCACAATTCCACGTTGAATCTCACCACACTCAAAGCCTCAGCACTTTTACGACCCAAACCCAAAGTGTATTCGTTTCGCAAATGAAAACAGGTATATCCCGTAAACTGGCTATTTGAATGATCACCCCAGTGATTGCCGTAACCACGGTCAGTGGCTGCCTGAATAATAAATAACGTGGCGAGGTTGAGTAGCAGCCCCATTAGTTTGCTGAATTTACTCGCACCCCGTCGACCGCTGATCGTACGATTAAACTTTGAATTTTTGCCAACAGACTTAAGACCGTATTAGCGAGGGCAGCGAAGGAGAACGGCGTGATTAATTTTTAATTTTAGAGTACCGAGATTACGTTTTAAAACTTTTTGATGGTACCGAAAAAAAACTGTAGGTAGGTATGTGCCTCCGGTTTGTTTTTTTAAATCTTGATATGAGCTAATGGCGTGCTAATGGCGTAGGTACAAAGGGTTTTGCGAAAAATGTTGGAATAACATAACATCACGCCTGTATTCCCCGAAGGCTTAGGCAGAGGTGCACCTATAGTACACCCATATTTGGCCAGTTTTGATAAGTCCCATGCAATAGGGGGCGTGCCTATAGCCACCAACTGGGCACAAATCCAGACTCCGGGCTGTTAATGAGAAATTCCAGATGGCAAAACCGAAAATGTTTGGAATAACTCCTTGTTTATCACAAATGGCTTAAAAAAACTTACAGAATATAGTGCCGACATGCGAAAAAAAAAACGTACAAAGGACCTGTAGGTAATACGTAAAGACACTTTTGGGCATCCATAATAGCTCCGTCCATAAAATAGTACACTATTTATCTATTCTCATATATATATAAATATATAAAGCTAGCGAGTTTGTTTGTACGTGCTAATCTCTAGAACAGTCGAATTGGAAAAAATATTCTTAGCTCAATTTTTGAGGAAGGTTATAGGCACTTTCGACTCCATTTTTAAAGAACTCATACGCCATGCCACCATACATATTGGAAGTGAACCCTCCGGGAGGGTTACCGGCATCGCGGTCGGTCAACGGCATTAGGTAACCGTGCACCGTGTTATTAAACACTGTAGAACGCAGTAAAATAGTGTTTTCAGGGGGTCTTGTCGCTATACGTAGTTTCCTATAATTTAAATTCTTTGTGAATATTTTGTAACCGTAAACAAAAACAAAAAAAATGCTTGGAGCTTAAAACCAACTAATATACCTCGTTAAAATACATCCGATTTTATTTTCACGGTTTATAATGCTGTATTCGCTAAGAAAAACCTACATTTTAAATGAGCCCCCGTGAGGGCTCCCGGCATTCCATATGCGACTAGGTGAACCCTCCATACTTTTGGGCATCCATAATAGCTCCGTCCTTATACAAATTTAATTTAGATACGAAAAATTTACGTCATCGTCAATTTTCCGACATACATTAAACGCATCTTATCGCTGATGAAGATCGGGCCGTTCACACTTCCTTAATAAATATCACGCTGAATATGCGGTGGCAAAAAGCGGGTATTTGTCAAAGAACAGTATACGTGTAGAGCCAACTAGTAGGCAAGTCTGTAGTCATGCTTCCGACACCCCAAAACAATACGCATAGACACAAAGAAAAGTGTTAAAATAATATGTTGCCGAAGCATAGATGAACAGATGGTTCACTTCGCATTTTAGGTATGAAGCTACAAGTATACAAGTATGTACGCGGCGGGCTGCGAATTCAGTGGGCGTAACGAACTCAGAAGATATAAGAGTTATGAATTGCACTTTATTATGTCGTAGCAAGAGTCGCTTTTTATTTAAATGATTTTGTGGAGTGAACCATCTGTACTAATCTGTGGCCGAAGGCAAAAGTAAGGGAAATATTTGGATGGTGATAAGCAATAATGTGTCAACCCACAAAAACTCGAATTCGGAGATACTGATGTATTCTGATAATGCATCCCGTATTTAACATTATGCAAGAAAGTTTCAAGTCACTTAAATCAAATAAGTACGGAAAAAAGCAATCTAAATCATAAATCAAATAGGAAATCACGTATACAACATTTGTCAATACGCCGTCAAGCTCCTTAACACAGTCAACATTCAAAGTAGCGTCATCTATCGTAACAATAAAGAAGTTATGAGACTTGACACTGTGTAGTGTGTTGCGAAACGTCATTCAGCTCATTGGCGCAGCGCATAACAACGAAGTCCACGTAAAAAAATAAAAAATAACTAATATTCCCATTGTAATTACTTGATTCGTTTTACAAACCGTTGTCGTAGTGAATTGTATGCAATCCACACTGGGGTAATCTGTAATTATTCTGGTAGGTTAAGATTTTCAAAAGTAATTTCTGTATAGGTTATGTTGCCGATATAAATTAGAAAACTAGTAAATTAAATAACTGTATAGTTACATTTCAAAGGCAAAGCTTTTTCTTATACTAAAATAACGTAATTTGGTCCTATCATAATATTGACTTATTGTAACTTTGGTAACAAATTGCTATAATAAACCACTTGATTGATATTATTGCTAAATACAAGACAATACTGTTTAACGTACTATGAAGCATAACACATTATTGCTAAACAGATAAGGACTTTTAAGTAAAACTTTAGCGCAGTTTATGGTGCTTAACATATTATTGTTTTCCTCTTTCGAATATAATTACGTGTTCCATATTTTGCAATATGCAATAATATCATTTTTTGGAAAAACTTACCAGCTTTATCTCTTTTATCATACTAATCTACTTTCAATCCATTATTCCTTTTATTAAATATATAAAAGAACCACTGTATAAATATTTTTTCAAACAAATTTATTAAGAATTGGTATGACATCTTTAGACGCCATTTTCTCAAAATAAAGTTCGTGTGGCTTGACATTGTATTGCTTATCAGCGTCCATTTAAGTCATCCTCGTAAATCTTATTGACTCCTTTTTTTACATAAGGATCCTCTTAAAACGTTTTTCTACAAATGCACACTTTTTAAATTATTGAGCCTCTTTTTAACTTTCTGGCCTTTTTTCACAGTTGTTCGCAGTAACTAAGCTAGGGTGCCCCGACTAAACTTGTTCGCTTAGGTGGGAACTGTGACCAACCAGGCGCCATCCAAATTGGTTGCAGTAGGTAACTAAGCTACCCCGACCAAATTGCTTAGGTGAGGTTTGGTTAGAACTGTGAACAAATGCGCGGGAGCCGAGTAAGCGAAGCGAGCGGTGCCGCGGCAGCGGCCGGCGCACTCTACATCCAAGTTGATTGGCTTGGCTATTTAGTATCTATTTTTAGGATCACAAAATAGGAATTATTTGAGATTCACAAAAAGAAGCGCAATCATTATATTTTTAGTGTTCAATAATGTTTTATGGGGATTAAATACATTCCCAAAAGAAATAAGATTCTGGCACACATCTATTGCTCGACTTCCTAACGATACCTATAAAGTTAGATATACAGGCTAATGACGGCAAACTAACAACTGGAAGACCCGGGGCACATGACAATTTCTTTGTAAAACTGGAGTATGTGTAGTCAAGGTTGGTATCAATTCAATTTTAAGACGCTACCAGATTTAGGTGCCACTATAAGGAATACTAAACTCCGAGTTGTATATATAGAGTAGGTTATAGGTTTGAACTTCGAACCTTGATAGGCGCTTAACTTTGTGTAAATTATTTCATCATCTGCACTGCTCTTAAAACGGTGAAGGATAACATCGTGAGGAAACCAGCATGTCCTAAACAAAAAATTAGAAGGCGTGTGACATCTACTAACCCGCAGTGGGCCCGCGTGGTGAATTACTGCCCAATTCCTCTCAATTCCTGTGTCCCAGCAGTGTGGGAACATTATAGGCTGATTAGCTTCTGCATTAGCAAAAGAATTAAAATTCTGGCATACATTTTATGCTCAATTCCCTAATGATGCCTTTAAAATCAGGTATTCAGGCTAAGACAGGACAGTTAACTAACAATTTGAAGTCCCCAAGGAACATTAAAGCTAGTCTGATACCACTTGTATGTAAAACAGGAGTCTGTGTAGTCAAGGTTGGGATCAATTCAATTTTAAGCTCGGTTATATCTAGACGCTACCAGATTTAAGTGCCACCCTGTATTCTGAGATAAGGAATACTAAACTGTATATAGTACTGCTTTTGTCTTACATACCCTTTGACAGTTTAGCTAAGCTCAACCGTCCGTAAGACTGATGCAGTTGGATAACAATCAAAATTTTATTGTGTCTCATTAGTGACAGTCAAGCGGATAAAGAAAATAAAGGTTAGTTAGGAATTATTTTTCTGAGAGTTCATCCAAAAAGTTGTGTCCAAGTGCGTTGTTCCAACTGTCAAATATCTACCTGTTTTGATTAATTTGGCAATATAACTGTATGGAAATATGAAATGTGGCTAACTAGTGAACTAAAATATTGATTATGAAATGCAATATGAAGATATAGAGAAGAATAATGAAGATGCCCGAGTCCCAACAGTGGGAATATTATAGACTGATCGAAATTATGTTTAATTAACTTTCCTTGAACATAGAACCAACCAATTTAATTAATTCTGAAACCAATTTATGTAAAAGGTTATTTTATCCTGAATTATCAGTGCCTTGGGATTACGGACCGCTTTTATTATTTAATGTTTCATATGAATCCGATTATGAAACTTCAGCGAATCTGTAATGGAATAAAATTATTCATAAAATACTGAAAGGATGTTCCGCGATCAAAGCTACAGTTTTATGAAAACATTTCTTCTATCTATAAGTATTTTTTTTACATCGTAATTTTTGCTCATTGGCTTTTCGGCCAAAAATCTTTTAAAAGTAGTCAGGCATGCTTTTAGCCCTTGTCTGCATCTAACCTTATTCACGCATGGTCATAAGTTCACTACTCTAAAATTCCGAGCCTAAAGTGTACCCCAAACAATTAGAGTGAGGCACCGAATGGCACTAAAGTACCTCAAGTCCAAATAAGTGTTAGCGTCACTACTCTACGGTAATGGAGATTTCTCATTCAAGTACCCATACGGAAAATAAAAGGTCCCACTGATGGCGATAGGAGATTTAGCAGGTCGCGTAAAAAGAGTACAAAAGAATCCTTAATGACCCTATTGTACTTGGGGTTCGCAGCAATATCTCTTTTTCTGTAATTGCTCAATTATATTATATGCGTTTTTATATCACACAATACCTCTTGTGATATAAAAAAAAAAAACGAATGGGCAGTATCTCATAAAACTATAAAAACACATAGACACACACGCATATTTATTTTTGCGGCTTATTGGTGACTCGCCCGAATTAACTCGTCCGAATCCGGACGAATCGACCATTTTAATAAATATAAGCTTTTCTTGAGGCGATTCGTACGAATTCAATTTATTTGTGTACAAATCGACAAATCCTGCAATACTTAGTAGTAAAGTACACTAGTGCACAGAAGTGGTTAGGGTAAAATATAATAATATTGAAATAAGCAAGATGAAAAATTTATGAATTATTATTCAGATTAAAAGCATTAATTAACTTGAAACTGTGAAAATAACACAGGGTGTCGATTTATTCCCTTGCATCCGTCAAGGGGGCCATTCTACCTGTCATACTGAAAAACATTCGCAATGAAATTCATAAGCGACTCGTAAAAAAAAATGCGTCGAAATAGTCCTGTTGTATAGGAATTTGTAATTATTTTCCCCCAGTCGGATATAAGTTTCATAACGAAAGTTGTTTAGTATGACGTGTAGAATCACCCAGGGTTGAGATCATTTTAATCAGTCATCCATCAAGGGGGTGATTCCAGGGTTTATAAAAATCATGACTTTTTCAATAAATTCAAAATAATCGAATTCATTTTATTTAAATCGGATTAATTTGATTTAAGTAAGATTTTTTAAATTTATTTACATATGCCAATAACTTTTCATTTGGAAGTCGGTTATTATTTAAAAATCATAACTTGTTTATATTAATTATAAAATAAAAAGAAACAACATTGCAGTTCTTCTAAAATTATCAATATTAGTCTCATTCAAACAAAAACTCAACAATGAAAAAAATAAGGACATCAACAACTTAAAATTGACATTAACCGTTTGGGTGTTACTGCAGCCACAGTCACTTAACTTGTTTGGTTGTGTATGTTCTTACTGGTTACCTACCACAGCCATTTTGTTGTATTCACGTTACTAATCAATCACGAATGACCGAGCAAAAATACATCAAGTTGCTTGTTTACATTTCGGGGAATACCCGAAATGTGTAGATAAATATAGCATTGTACGTATGTGTGCGCCGTAGTTTATGTCGGAAAAGCCCTTTGACACTTTTTGGTTAATTTTGTTGCATTAAAAATGTACTAATTTAAATCAACGATAAAAAGAAAATGACTTGGTGATTGGTGATTAAAATAATATCAAGCCTGGGTGATTCTACAAGTCATACTCGTACAAAACAACTTTCGCTATATGAAACTTATATCCGACTCGGGGAAAATAATTACAAATTCCTATACAACAGGATTATTTCGAGGGTTTTTTTTTTGTCTAGTCTGTTATGAATTTCATAGCGAAAGTTGTTCAGTATGACGGGTAGAATGGCCCCCTTGACCGATGCAAGTGAATAAATCGCCAATCTGTATTATTTTCACAGTTTCAAGTTAATTACCTGCTACCTTTAATCTGAATAATATTTTATTCATTTTTCATCTTGTTTATTACAATATATTATATTTTACCCTAACCACTTCTGTGCACCAGTGTACTTTACTACTACATATTGTTGGAGTTGTTGATTCGTCCACACGATCAAAATTCGTACGAATCGCCTCAAGAAAAACTAATATTTATTAAAATGGTCGATTGGTCCGGATTCGTACCAGTTTATTCGGGCGAGTCACCAATAAGCCATTTTTGCGATGTATTTTCTCGTACACGATAAAGTATATATAAATAAATTAATACATACATAAACAGACACACACACACAGAGCCACTCCGACACATACTCATACACAGTTTCATTTAAATACTTCAACTCTCTTTCAACTGCGACTTCTGTTTCTTTCTTTGTATATGTAAATTTTGCCAGTAAACCTCTATAAAATAGTTCACGTTGAAGCATTAACCTGGTAACTCAACGTTATCTCTAAAAAAGTATAAATCTTGAAGACAAAGATGGGAATCAAACAACAAACGGCCTTCGATTTTCGACTGTGTGGGAATGTACTGAATGTAGCTACAATAAAAGTAAAAAATTTACGTTCAGAAACAAATGCAATAAAACATTAGCCAAGGTTTTAAAACAATAGCATCTAATAGATAATTGACCGAAAGCACTCTACCGGTATATAGTCGAGCAGATGAATCGAGGTCGAACAATCGCTTAAAGTGAAGACACAGCTTTAGCAATAATAGGTACACTACCAAGTTTGGCACAAATGGAGCTCGTAATGACGCTTTACTATGTAAAGTAAGATTCGTACTTAACCACATACATAGAATCAGCTAGGTCACGATAGGATTAAAAAACATACAAGTTTTATTACCCACTTACTTAGGTTTCTTTCTTTCACACGTTCGTATAAAATGAATCTAATTTAGAAAACACGGACACGACAAAGGTACCGAAATACTTATGCAAATGAATGTGAATTAATCTTTTCACCCTTTTCCGTGTGCAAACAAAAGGGTTTTCTGTAACGTGGGTTAGGATTTTTATCCTGTACATTGTTAAGTGTATCCTGTTAGACTACAGAATAATCGTGTTTCGGTATTTTATACTGAGACATGGTTTTATCTTATGTCTTGTGTGATGGGGCTTACGGGAGGATCTTTTATCGTACTTTTTCCGTCGTTGGCTCTATTTTTGTTTGTGGGCCCGTATTTAATGGTACTATAAACACGTCCTGGTTTCTTCTGAACATCAAATACAAAAAATAAGTTTATCCCCGACATACGTAAAAACTCAAGTCAATCTATAGAAAAGCAGCGAACCTAAGTCAAGACACACAAAACCATAAACAAAGTGCCAATATCGAGCAGTCAGACATAAGGACAGCTCCAAGCTATTGAAACATGTAATGAAACATCTCGAAACATATTGCAGTTCACAAGAAATCGAGGCAAGTCCTCTGTTACAGCTGTCTTATGCACTTATACGTTTTACAGAACATTTTGTTAGCGCAATGCTATACTAGACTAGACTCGTGTGCCACAGTCTGCCGAAGTGTCATCGGAAAATATTCCATCTAAAATCGATGAGGTACCTAAAATGCGATAAAATTATATTTTATTGTTAAATATGCAACAGCTGCATGCATGCTGCATGCCTAGTCATAAGTCATAAGTCATAAGTCATTTATTTCATAACAAAATACATTGTGTTGAAAATATTACAGTGATGATAAATAAATAATAATTTAAAAAAGCATAAACATTACATTCATATTTAAACTTCATTACGCATTTAGAATATATCAATAATACTTACTAAAAATAATTTTATGTCAATAATTCAATAACAATTACCAACATTCTGTATAATTTTTAAATTTCATTTCCCAGTATTAAAATAAAATAAAATAAAAAGACATAAACAATAACAATACAACACACAAATGCACAAAAATACATAATAATAATTCACAAATCAATTAATAATGGGATGTCGTTTGTCATCTATAAACTCATCAATACTGTAATAGCATTTCCTCAATAAATATGTCTTTAATTTGCTTTTAAATATGTTTATGCTATTTATGCTTTTGAAGTCCATAGGCAACTTGTTGTATAGAAAGACAGATTGAACTCTGGGACTGTGATGAACCACATTCAATTTCGGTTGGATTGTGGAAGGTAAGTCTTTCCTACGAGTACTATCCCTAGCTTGTCTTTCCTCATCGGTCTCGCGCAAGTTCTTAAAAAAGTTGGTTAGCAGCACCAGAATATAGAGACATGGCACTGTTAAGATGTTAAGTCTGATGAAGTGCTCCCTACACGATTCTGTCTGTCTCATACGGAGCATCGTCCTTAATGCTCTTTTTTGAATGACAAATGCCGAGTGGACATTGTATTTGTAGCTGTTACCCCAAAACTGAATACTGTATCTGAGCCTTGACTCAACTAAAGCAAAGTATACCATCCTAAGTTGGGCCAAAGTGAGTTCATCCCTCAGGCTTCTGATAGCATAGCATGCAGAACTAACAGACTTCTGTATTGACAATAATTCAACCTTCCAGTTTAATAACGCGTCAATGTGAACACCTAGGAATTTAAAATTATCCACTACTTCGACATTGTTACCACAAGATACAACCTGAAGACTAGCTTTATTTCGTACCGTTGATTTAAATAGTAAACATTTTGTTTTATTTACATTAAGTTTTAAATTATTTGTACCAAACCAGTTTTCTAAAGCTTTCAAGGCCGCATTAATCTTGGATTCTAAACTACTTATACTATCTGCAGAAACTATTGCATTAGTGTCATCAGCAAAAATAATTAGTCTTGTGTCAGTTAATCGTCTATTAATATACTCAATCAAGTCATTTAGAAATAGGATGAAGAAAATTGGGCCGAGAACAGAGCCCTGAGGTACACCTCGGGTTACAGTGACTAGTTTCGATTTATAATTTATTTCTTTTCCATCCACAACTGACTTGATCTCTATGTACTGACGTCTATTATGCAAATAGGAGCTGAATAGCTTCAATACATTTTCCCGTATACCATAATGTTCCAACTTGGCCAGAAGAATTTTATGGTCTACTGTATCAAAGGCAGAACTAAGGTCCAGAAAAATACCTGCCACTTTATGCTTATCATTTAAATTACAGACAACCTCGTCAATTAACGCCCCAATAGCGTCGGTAGTTCCTAATGATTTTTGGTATCCGAATTGCTGACTATTTAGTATCTTGTAAATTTTTAAGTGCCGCATGAGCCTATTCTTCATTATTTTTTCGAAGATCTTTGATAATACAGGCAATAGGGAAATCGGTCTATAGTTAGCAGGATCTGTTTTTGAACCTTTCTTAAAAATTGGCAGCACACGAGCGATTTTAAACTGATCCGGGAATAGGCCTGACTCGATACACTCATTATAAAAGGATGCTAATGGAGTTGCCAGTAGGTCAATATTATCTTTAATAATAGTCAGGGGAATTTCGTCATAACCAGCTGAGGATTTATTGGGCATTTTTTTAACCATATTAAATATTTCTAAGGGTGTAACTGCGTCAAAACTCATGTTAGAATCCACTCTACTAACAGTTTCAGTAAGATATGTCATTGCTAATTTTTGGTCACAAGATTTTAGGTGGATAATGTTATCAAACCTTTTTGAAAATATATTAGCCACATCTAAACCATTATTAGTAATAGTGTTGTCAATCTTAAGTATAATTTGTTCATTGTCAAGGTTTTTAGATACATCGCGCTGTCGGTTTACTATTTTCCATATCGTCCTACTAGAATCAGATGCCATTTCTATTTGTTTTCTGACATCATTCCTTTTTGCACAACTTACTACTTTTCTATAAATTCTGTTATACTTGTTTCGATATTTTAAAACTGATGTGTCACACTGTGTTTTGTCTATGGTGTTAAGGAAACGTTTTACTTTGCTGGCTGTCCTTATTCCATTTGTTACCCATTTAGACCTCCTATTTCGTTTAACAGAAACTTTTAGTTCACTCTTCTTAAAAAATGCTGAAGTCTGTTAACACACTGTTAACGTTAGTGCGCTGTCGTGAAAGTTCAAGTTCAATAGTTTTTTGTTTGTACATTGAGGCACTTATGAAAGGTCAACTAGATATTCTTTAGTTGAATCATTTATTTACAAAAAATCGAAGGACATTCAATGTCAAGTAAATAAATTCGGAAGAAATATTACGTCAAGCTGTACTGCGAAGCTTTAGCGGGAAAAGAAGAAAACGCAGAAAATGGAACAGCTTTAAAGCTGGCATAGTAACAACGCCGTTCTGGTTAGTTGTGCTGTCGGCTCCAAGCATTAATTGCCCACAGAACCCAAACACTAAACATAGATCGCTTGACCGCTCCACTGCGAATAGGGCTGTAACTTGTACCGTCACACACAAATTGTATTCCTCGACGGACGACAAACTGTTGTGGCAGTTACCCAATACGTAATTACCGACACGTTACGTGTTAGTCGCGCAAACTTTGACGAACTCATACATTCCCAGGCAAAGTGTAACATACAAAGTTTAATTAGCAAGTGTACGGATCTGGTATTAAACAGAGGGGTATTTGCGAAGTTACACTAACTTGTGTTAGATACATAATGCATGAAGACATTTTACTAACATTCTTCAGGTAGTGTATGAAGTTGGGCTAAATTGTTTTAGAGGGAAGCATACTCTGCGTGCTCCCTTGAGAAAGGTGTCAAGGTAATGAGGTTGAGCTTAGGTTCTGCTATGCAAAGTCTTGCAAGCTGCATGTTGCTAATGAGGGTTGTCATGAAAATTCAAACCATCAGTTGGTGCCACTTTGGCAAGAGGTCTTTCATTTAAACAATGAATCCCACTATCCCACTATTATTATAAATCCCACTATCCCACTATTATTATAAATGTGAAAGTTTGTATGTTTGGATGTTTGTTACTCAATCACGCAAAAACGGCGGAACGGATTTGGATGAAATTTGGCACACAGATAGTTTATAATCTGGATTAACACATATGATACTTTTTATCCCGGCAATACGTTCCCGTGGGATAATTTTCAACCTCCACACGGGCGAAGCCGCGGGCAAAAACTAGTATAACATAGAAGCTGACGTTCATCATTCTTTTAATCCATTCGTTCATCATTCAGTTATGAGTAAAGAAAATATAGGCTTTGACACTTTTGGTAGGTGCCTTTTGTAGGTAAAAAACCTTCAGTCCTAAGGGTCGGGCCACACCTGCCGATGAATCCTCCCTTCGGTTGAATACGCTCCTAATGTTTTTCAAGTTACCTATGACACATCAGCCGAACGTTACGTCCATAGAAATATGACGCGACGGAGCGTTCCGCTGCGGAACGTTCGGCAGGTGTGGCCCGACCCTAAGTGCTTGCGTAGCAGAAATATTTGCTCTGATTCTGTTGTGCACAAAAACACCGTAAACTTTATTTTACTCACAGTAAAAAGAAGATAGCTAAAGTTTAACACGTCGTCACTTTAATTAGTAACCGTATCTTTCCTCTCCTGCAACGCCATTGCGGGCAAAATTTAAAAATTACTTGCGAAGTGGGAAAGCGCCTATTTGTTGCCTGGTATAACTGATTTAGTGTCCTGTTGTTCTATGGGTCGCAAGCGCAACAGCTGAGTATGAAGTCATGTGTTCGATTCCCGATTGAGGCAAAGTGCTGTTGGGTTTTACCATCTGAAATTTCTCAATAGCAGCCCTGAGTCTGGAGCGGTTGACGGCAATAGGCTCGCCCCCTATTACATGGGACTTAAACATAACTGGCGAAATATGGGTGTACTATAGGTACACCTCTGCCTTGCCCTTCGGGGAATAGAGGCGTGATGTTATGTTATGTATGTCCATAAATAGGGATTTTCCGCAGAAACAATTCCAAGAAAATGATGTAATTATTAACACGTTTAGCTGATGAATTGGTGATCTCAGCGTTATGTGGATAGGTAAATAAATAGTGATGTGATAGATGGGCGATTCTAAGGAACACCTCTATGGTGAACATAATAAAGAGTATTCTGTCCATCTATGTAGCAGGATACCCAGTCTCCACACTTATAAGAAAATCATGATTTTTGCCTAGTAGAAAGTTATAATGTGAAGACAATGATGACAATGATGTGACAATGATGTGTGTGTGTGTTGTTATGTGTTATGTGTGTGTGTGTGTGATGTGTGTGTGTGATGTGTGTGTGTGATGTGTGTGTGTGATGTGTGTGTGTGTTAGTGTGTGTGTGTGTGTGTGTTGTGATGTGTGTGTGTGTGTGAGGTGTGTTGTGTGTGTGTGTGGTGTGTGTGTGTGTGTTATGTGTGTTGTGTGTGTGTGTGTGTGTGTTGTGTGTGTGTGTATGTGTGTGTGTTGTGATGTGTTGTGTGTGTGTGTGTGTGTGTGTGTGTGTGTGTGTGATGTGTGTGTGTGTGTGATGTGTGTGAAGTTGTAATGTGTGTGTGTGTGTGTGTGTAATGTGTTATGTAATATTTTAATAACAATGCATTGTAATAATTATTGCTATGGGTTAATACCTGAGAATAAACGATAATTTTTTTTTTATTTTTTTTTTATAACTTACAGAAGTGTAGTTAATACCGAAAGGCTCATGTAAATACTAACTGAATCATAATAAATTTTTCGTGCTTCTCACTGTTGGCACAGTATAAATAAGTAACAGTCTTTAAACAAAACGGCCGAAACGACGCGCTTCGAAATTTCGGTGTATACCAGTACGCAACAGTCTCGAGTGCGCGGCAGATACGCATGGACGCGAAGGTTCAAGTGTAGGTACTTTATTATAGTACATAATACTGTTACTTTATTATACTGAGCTGTTGGTACAATGTAGGTACTCAAAGCCACATATCTTACAAAACCCAAGAAAAACCTTCCGGCTCAGCAAATATACCTACATAGGTAGGTATTGTATATTTCTTGCGGCGATCAAAGTCAAATCCGAAGTGGTGTGTGTGTGAGCTACTGCGCCAATCGGATCGACTTTTCAGCTTCTTCGTAAATAAAGTAGTAAATACTAGCGATCCACCCCTGTTTCACAAGGTTTCGAGACAAAACATTGTGATTTTTTTAGCATTTAAATAGAATGTTAATGCAAAGGTGTGTCCAAACATTGAGCGGCAAACATGCGCGGCTGCCGCGCGCTGCCTGCCGCACTGTGTTTGTACAGACGCCAGCACATCAACCTACTCCAATCTGTCAAATTTTCCCAATCAACATTAAACCTTATTCTTTAGCGATAAAGTTGAAAATCTATTAAAGAAATTTGACAGATTGTAGTAACTTGATGTGCTGGCGTCTGTACGACTGCCGCGCGCGAACGCTTGTCTACCTGCCACGCACAAACATTTTTAGGAAACATTCGTCACAATTGTGTCTGGACGTATTTCTGAGATAGACGCAGATTGATATTGCCAACTAAAGTGTGCGGCGTGTCTCGCATGTCGGCAATCATTCGTCGGCTTGGTCCTAACTAGAGCAGAAATGTGTCCTGCAAACGCCACGTGTTGCTGCCGCGCTCTTGCAGCTCAATGTTTGGACACACCTTAATAATATACATACTCTTTCCGGAATAAATTCTCTAATTATAATCGTGAAAATCGATTGAAATCCGTTGTGCAGTTTCGAAGAACAACGCGGTTACACAGTCACGGAAAGCGACTTTTATTTATAATATGAATAAACGACAATGACCAAATTAGTATGAAGACTGGTGCGTTTTATTTTTTTGGCGGCCGTCGATCCAATATGAAAAAAACAGTGCAGAAGAATATTATGAATGAATTATTGTATGGCGTCCTATGTCGAAAACTCGGTCCGGACTGAGCTATATCAGTTTAAAGATTAACTATTATTTTCATATATTATGGAATAATTCTTATTACAAAGCATAATTTTGATCTTCCCAAGCGAGATTCACTATTTAGTTATTACTAATTATATATTCAAATACATGATTATATTGATTTTATTTATGTATTTGTTACAAACCGGTCATATGGTGAATGTTTTATTTGAATTATAACATATTATATTATATTACTTACAAGATATAATAAATATAAAAAATAAAATACTTAATTATAATTAAAAAAAAAATATACGCATTTAATATACATTATATTTGTTTTATGATTATATTATTTTATAATTATTTCATTTAAGTATTTCCTTTTAAATATTTTAATATAAAAAAAATTAAAAATGTCAGATATTGGAGCCCACCGGTATCGGAAACAGGGTCCAAGCTACCGGCCGACGGTCAAGGCTCCAGAGAGAGGAACCTCCTGACAATGCGAGCCGTGTCCAAGAGTACCGCTTTCTGAATCAAGTCCTTGATTCACCTGCCCAACGAGAGCCTCCTTATGTGTTGCGAGGCTCTTGGTAATTAAGCCATTGGCTGATATGACTATCGGCACAATGATTGCTCACAGAGCTATATTTCATGCAATAACCGCAGGACACACGGAACTAATTAGTTTTCCAACACTTACCACAGATGACCTTATTTTATATTCTCTCGGTACTTATCAGATAAAACAAGCTCGAAGCAACTATGGTCATTTATGGTGAGCATCGTGGTGGTAGATCGAGTAGAGCGGCGCACAATGATCATTGACATAACGGACCCACATGTCGGCAACCTCGCGACCCAAGTCAAGATACTTGACACTACACCACCACTATATCAGGTTTATTGGCAACAATAGTTTCTGTCAGTGATGATAGAACGATCCCAGTACAATGTGATATTTTCATTTTCGAGAACTGTGTCGGGCACATACCTGACGGCGCAGTCGATTCCACAAGGCTGTATTTCAGAGCAAGTTGCTGGTGGATAATCCTGGCTACAAGGTTAGGTCTATGCAAATACTCTTCGATAGCTAGACGATGTTGGGATCAGATATTTGAGATATCCATATCTCAGTTCGGACTGAGTTTGTGATATTATAAGACCCCATAATTTATTTGTTATGTTATTCTGCATCACTTTTTTCATATCCTATCGACAGCCGCCAAAAAACAAAAGGCATATTTACAATAGTATTGTTTTCCTTTTAACACCCATATCTCAGTTCGGACTGAGTTTATGATATAAGACCCATACAATAATTTATTTGTTATGTTATTTTGCATCACTTTTTTCATATCCTATCGACAGCCGCCAAAAAACAAAAGGCATATTTACAATAGTATTGTTTTTCCTTTTAACTCTCATAACTCAGTTCGGACTGAGTTTATGATATAAGACCCCATACAATAATTTATTTGTTATGTTATTCTGCATAACTTTTTTCATATCCTATCGACAGCCGCCAAAAAACAAAAGGCATAATTTTACAATAGTATTGTTTTTCCTTTTAACTCCCATATCTCAGTTCGGACTGAGTTTATGATATAAGACCCCATACAATAATTTATTTGTTATGTTATTCTGCAACACTTTTTTCATATCCTATCGACAGCCGCCAAAAAACAAAAGGCATATTTACAATAGTATGGTTTTGCCTTTTAACTCCCATATCTCAGTTCGGACTGAGTTTATGATATAAGACCCCATATAATAATTTATTTGTTATATTATTCTGCATCACTTTTTTCATATCCTATCGACAGCCGCCAAAAAAACAAAAGGCACCAATTTTACGCAATGGCCTTTAGCTCTACACAAGCATAGTTCGCTAGGAAAATCCAGTTGATAAAATCGTCTTTTTACCATGCAACACGAACTGTTAATGTTGATACTGGCTGACTGTTTTAATTTATGGACCAGTGGCGAAAGGAATTGCAAATTACCCGCGAAACAAAGGAAACTTAAGCCATAAAAAGCTAGGGGTCGAGCCGCCGTGAGCCGTAATTAGCAACTTTTATTAGACTTGAATAGGAACACACCATTAATTAGATTACTTTGTACTGTCTAGACAACAAAATTTAGAAACTGTTGTGGCGGCATCTATCATCTACCATCAAAGACCTGTCGTCACACAAATTCTGCATCGCGCAATTAGAGTTTACCGCGCGAGCAACATAATATAAGACTATCCTACATCAATCCTTAGGCATTTGCCCGCCAGACACGACATCCATCTGGTCAAAGGATCCCCCCTTTTCTATAGAAGATGAGTGAACTCTACACCCTGTTCCTCATACTTCTAAACTGTAAAAGATAAGCAAGAAAAGACAAGGCAAGACTAAACGCGTAAGGGTTTATTTATAAACGTTGATTAAAGTTTAGTGACGTTCAGAGTTCAACTACCCTACCCAAGAAAGTTTCGCCAATAAAACATAGAAAGAAGTTCTTATGTGTTTTCATACATCATCTACCCCTTTTCCCAACCTGGTTCGGGCCGGCTTCCAGTCTTACCGGATGCAGCTGAATACCAGTATAAAGAAGCGACTACCTGTCTGACCTCCACAACCCATTAACTGGGTAGTATACCCGGTAAGACTGGCTTCTGACGACCCGAAACGACTGTCAAAGATCCACGAATGACAGCCGGGACCAACGGCTTAACGTGCTTTCCGTAAGCAAAGATGATCACCCATTCACGGACCAACCGCGACAAGCGTAGCTTAACCTGATGGATCGATCCGTGCGGTTGTTAATACTTAGCCACAAGCTCTTTGTTTGCTTTTTCATATAATATCATAATATACAAATTGATACAAGATCAATAAAATAGGCAACATCATAATTTTTGATTAACAAAGTAATTTTTGATTAAGTAAGTATGAACAGAATTCAAATAACATAAGTAATTACCCGCCCAACATCACAATTGTTCATTGGATGGATTATATACGTTTTAACAGGATCGGTCAATAGTGGACATAAAGGTTTCATAATTATAACATTTAGCACCAAATCAAAAATTCTGTACATTGAATAGAATTCTGAAACTCACATCTCACAATATTGATATTCCACACAACCGAAGTAGGATTGATAAATATTGAGCCAGCGAATTTCTTAACGAGGTTTTCATTTCAACGAAAACGTTCGTTGGCTTTGCAGATACTGAAAATATCGTAAAGAAACTATTTTTTTGTTAAAATCAGATTATTTGGACATGTTTTTTTTACCATCAGATTTTTTGTAATGATATTTCCTATTGTTTTACATACATTATCAAAATTGTCAAAAGGTTTTATGAAAGAAAATGGTTTTTTTGCTGCCTCTCCTTTTTGCCGATGTTTCAGTACAAGATTTATTCCCAATACACATTTTTTCAAAGGTCGCAAAAACCTTTGAAAGCATATTAGGGAAAATAAAAGATAAAAGCTTTTATCATTCCGACTCAACTAAAATATTCTCAAGATTCTACTATTTATGTACGCATTTCGAGTAATTTCCATGAAGAAGTTAGTTCCACTATAGAGATTGTTATCTTCGCGACACATTTCAATCCCTACAACAAAGGTAAAATGAAACTTATCAGACCAAGTTCTCTAATTTTAACTTAAAGGGTACAAACTGTCGACGGATATTAAACAATGGCGGACTGTAATTGTAGATAAGTTCGGTTGAACGTTTTACGTGACCCAAAGTTTCAGCTAATCAATTCAAACTGACGGAATTAATTTATACTGTGGACAATGATTTGTGATTCGGCGTGCTAATCTGTCCTTAATTTTGTAATTGCTGTAGTTGAGATAACGATGTTTTTTTCGGAACTGAACTTAGTTTTATAGCTTGGAAAACCACTAGAACGTTATCAAGGCAAGACATAACACGGATGCCTCTCGTATTGGCAGATTGAAGCCCGTTGGTGAGTGCTATGCCAGTACGTAATTAAAGTCATGGAGTACATGGATATTGACCGGTAATAATAGATAATTTTATATGTATCTATTACTAATAATTATTATTACCGGCCAATTTAAAACAAACAACGACAACGCTTACAGTAATAAAAACGTGGAAAAATATACCTGCTGACTTTCTTGCAGTCCCTTTTGTAGGTAGACGTAAGTTTTGATATAAATGTAGAAATGGTAAAGTCATAGAAATCGAAAAACTTTTAAAAAAGAATTTCCGTAATAAAAACCCATTGAAAGGCATCTTGGGAACAACAGGTGTGCGATATCAAAGGTATTTGGCAAAAGGACAGAGGGGCCGTCGACATTAGGTTGGGGACATATCGCACGGCCGGAATCCCATTCTTTAAAAGAAATAATCCAATGGGCCCGTCCCGAACAGTTTTATGCTCCAGAGATTGCCATGAGAGGGATTTGAATAAAATTAATGTAAAATCTTGTCGACAGAACAGCGTCTTCAACTGATATTTTACAGGATAAAGTGACTTTTCTTTTACTGAATTAATAATACTTTTACGTGGAAAACTGGATTATGTGCGATGACTGTAATTCTATGCTTATATCATTCCAATTCCCAAGGAAATCCTCTTGAGAAATAATGTATGTATCGTCGTTGCATATCTACTTCTCCATCTTCAAAACGATTACAATAACCTGTTTTCAGTCATAGATAGATGGGTAGATTATTATTATAATTTATAAACTTGCGAATATTATAGATGTCAAAAAAGAACTCTTCAACTTGCCACAGTGAAAAAGACAAAGTAAAAATACGAACTGACAATAAGTATCTCCTTGTTTTTGTGCAAACAGAATGTTGTCAGTTTACCGAGTATCTACCGACTATTTCTATTATAAGAAAGGCTAACAACCAGAGAAGCAGGGTTCCCAGGCGCCGTTTTTACTTCGTTGTCATCGCAATTACGTCACCAATTCGACTTGATCTCGATTGGTCCTCTTTACCACCCCTATGGTGCCCATATATTGCTCGGTTTGAAGTTCGACATTCGATTTTACTGTCGAACGATAAACACTGCAATAAAACGAACCTTTGGCGTTCGGGAAAATTATTACTCCATTTTATTTGATCGGGCGTATGGCACAATAAATTCGAGAAAATCTCTTTCACCAATTTGGTCCACCTCGAAATGTTATTAAATACAATATCGTATTGGGGAAACGATACATACTTTGTAGCATGATATGGCTCAAAATATGAAAGAAGGGAAGTAAAACATGGTGAGGAAACCGGCATGTTCTAGAACCAAAAATTCGAAGACATGTGACATCTACTAACCCGCACTGGGCCCGCGAGGTGGTGGATTACAGCCCACTCCCTCTCTAAGAGAAGAGGCCTGTGACCCAGCAGTGGGAAAATTATAAACTGATTATGCTATGCCAGTAATACAATACTTTTACTTGGAAAAAAATGTTGAGTGATTAATAAAGATTTAACAAAGGTTAATGCACTTCATACTTTACAACATGTATTTCTTTCCTTCATCATTTTAAAGGGTCGCCGAAACGATCAATTGCAATTGTAGTAATATTGTCAATCGGTTCAATTGCATTTGCTAGACGATCAATTTGTGCATCAATGTGTATCAATCACGTAAAAATTTACATTGCAATTGATCGTTTCGGGGACCCCTGACTGGTAAATTACATTTATGCACTTTACGTCTAGCCTATTTCCGGAATATTTTAAAAGAAAACGTGCTTCGTGTGAAAATTCAAAAGTCACCGACGCCTAGTCGAGCGGAATTTAGCTCCTCATTTTTCTTTGAGAGCAGGAGAAAATTCTGCTTACCGAAGAAAATCCTTAAGCACCATAAACTTTATAAAAAACAAGACGTACCTAAACACTTCAGGGATTTGAAGACCCTGAAAGTTTTTCCATTTTCATTCGTTTCCCAGAATTTTTACGGCTTTGCATCTTGATGTTTAATTGTTTTTAGCCTACTTAATCAGTAGGTAGGTACAACTTCTGATTTAACGATAAGATTAAGATCATCATCACTATCGAGTAATAAATTATAAATTTTAAGAATTTTTAGATCACTTCTGAATTCATGTTGGATGATTTTTATATTCCGAGCGGTTTATGTAGTTCCTATGTTTCGTTTAAAAATTAGCCTAACAAATCAAACTACCCGTAAACTGTGCATAAGCAATTAAGTACTCACTGAGTACAAAGTTTAAGCTTTGAAAAGTTTCACACAAAATACTTCCATATTCCTCCATAATCCGTACTCGCACGGAACTAAGCTCCGGATCGGACAAAAGGTATTTTAAAAACACATAAAATATTCATACTGGTTTTAGGTAACATTTCATTTCCATTCGACGAATTAACATGAAGTTTATTTGGTAAAGCTTTTTAAAATAGAACCTAATTTTTACAAATAACAAAGGATTATTCTTTATTCACAATTACATTTTCGCTGATTGTATTTGCGTTATTAACTTCCGTATTACCGGTTACTAAACTATCAATTTGCTCATACATCTGACTATCAAATTGCATTAAACTTTTATCAAACTGTTCTTTTAAAAATCTCAGCCTCTCTTTCAACAAAGCTGTCAACAACGTTTAAAATGGTTTAAGGATGGAAAAAATATATATTTATTCAAATATGTTAAAAAGTGTTAGTACAGAGGTAAAATTACTTACCGATCATTATTATCCGGCAGCGACTACGTTAATCCTTAATCCTTGTAAAAATACTTTTAAAAGTTTTTGTCACAGCGTAAACCAGGCAAATAATTTCCCGAGAAAAACGAGATAATTTAATTTTTTTAATTCAATGCCCATAAAAGGTGTTAAGGGTAAAGGCGCAACCACTAAACTCAGCCCTTTGTATTCAGCCAAAAGGGAATGGGTCAGGGAAGTTCGCGCGCTGAGTGCCCCGAACCGACTGAATCGTATCCGGGATGGCTTTTCCCGATTTTCCATGAAAGTACAACTTTGGGAAGGATGCCTCAGTTGGATCTCTCGGGAGCTAAGTTAACCTCGAACAGAGCCATCTATGTTTGATACGCGTAAGTGCGCAGTGACATCTGCAGTGTATTATGGAACTACCTCGTTGAAGGGAGAGGAAAATGATACGTTATCCGAGCGCGCAAAAGCTATAGCAGACTGATATAGCTGTCGAAAGATGGCGCTGTCTTAAGTTCCAAACTTAAGCGTTCTTGTAAAGGGATAAATCATAGAAAAGTTGGTATAGCATGAATATGAATGAAGTCGGTTAAAAACTCGTTGATTATCGTAATTAAAAGATTTTTTTAATAATGTTATCTACCAATGACACAACAGTTTCAAGGTGCCTTTAATGTATAAACGTTAAAACTGCAATCAACCAGGATGTCAACGAGTGCCAAATATTTACTCCATTAATAATCAGGTAGGTAGCTGGCGGCGTTTACAGTTTAGTCCAAACAAAATAAAAAACCGAGCCAGAATACTACAGGATATTTGCTATGGGAAGAACCATTTCTACCATTTTTAATGAATGAAAGTATTTTTTAAGGGGTGCTACACATTTGTTCGGGTTGGCACGATTCGGCACGATTCGGCACAGCCAGGCGGCATATAATATGTAGGTATACATGATTTCGCCGACCGGGTGTGCCGAATCGTGCCGAATCATGCCGACCAGAAATAGTGTGTACACGCCTAACAGTGTCTACGTATACAAAAAGATGGTACGAATGGAAAAATATGAAAAGACAAAACGAATGATTAAATAATTAATTTTATCATTTCTCATCATCTGCATCTATCATCAATTATGGCTTTCGATTTAAAAAAATCAGCAAAAAAAAAAAACAGCTGTTCCATACATTTTGACCGCGTAGGTATTGCACTTTTCTATGAAACAGTAGATTTTTTTTTTATAACCGACGAAAAATTGCAGGCAGGGTTGTTCAGAATCATGTACTGAATCCATGGTAACAGGCTTCGAGTCGATGTCCCTGACACCCTGTATACCTTATCATCATCATCATCATCAGCCTATTAATGTTCCCACTGCTGGGTCACCGGCCTCCTCTCGGTGAGAGGGAGTGGGCCGTAATCCACCACGCGGGCCCGGTGCAGGTTGGTAGATGTCACATGTCTGAATGTGTGAATTTTTGGTTCTAAGACATGCCGGTTTCCTCACGTTTTCCTTCACCGTTTTTGAGAGCAGTGGTGATGAAATTATTTACACAAAGTAAAGCGCCTGCTTGGGTTCGAACCCACGACTCGTAAGTCGGGGCCGATACCACTGGGCCACCACTGCTCTCAGATTTTTTTTTAATAACCGACGATCTGTATCCTACCTATGTATTTTTAATTCATATTTCGAAAAAAATCTTTATAATTAACTTTTAAACAATAAGAAATCTTACAATACCTACAAATCAGTATTTTTTAAACAATTAAATCAACATAAAGCTCTGTGTCTATTGGTCAAAACTATGCGACTATCACAATGTATGCGACTGTCCCTTTAAATTAATTTTGAAATCATTTTATCACTGGTCCTTTGGAACGTAGACGATTTTTGTTTACGGTCGTATGGCCCACGGTCCATTCGCTTTGGTCCGTTCAGACTATTAATACCCCTTGTAACAACTCTATAAAGAAAATTTTTACTTTACTCTAAAAGCCGAAACAAATGGTTAATGATAAAATGCGTAATCTATATATATAAAAATGAAACCCGTTTTCCGTTGTCACGACATAACATGAAAACGGCTTGACCGATTTGGCTTATTTTTTTTTTGTTGTGTTTGTTATAGTATGGTTCTTATAATAGGTAGTTGAAGGTAGGGTAGGTAGGTAGGTATGCAAGTAGGTAGGTATGTATGTTGGTAAAGTATGTAGGTAGGTAGGTTTGTATGTATGTATGTAGGTAGGGTAGGTAGGGTAGGTAGGGTAGGTAGGGTAGGTAGGGTAGGTAGGGTAGGTAGGGTAGGTAGGGTAGGTAGGGTAGGTAGGGTAGGTAGGGTAGGTAGGGTAGGTGGGTAGGTAGGTAAGTAGGTAGGGTAGGGTAGGGTAGGTAGGTAGGTATGTATGTATGTATGTATGTATGTAGGTAGGGTAGGTAGGTACGAGTATGTATGTATGAAGGTAGGTAGGTAGGTAGTTAGGGTAGGTAGGCGCCCGTGAATAAGTGCTTACCCGTGCGAAGCCAGGACGGGCAGCTAGTAATCAATAAATCTATATCTATCTATATCTATAATTATATAAAAATGAATCCCTATTTTCCTTGGTCACGGCTTTACTCGCGAACGGCTGGATCAATTTCGATAATTCTTTTTTTGTTGTGTTTGTTATTGTAACGAGAAGGTTCTTAGGGTAGGTAGGTGAAGGTAGTGTAGGTAGGTAGGTACGTAGGTATGTAAGAAGGTAGGTGGGTAGGAATGTAAGTAGTTATGTAGTTAGGATAGGCAGGTAGGGTAGATAGGTAGGTAGGTAGGTGCACCGAAGATAAGTAGTTAGTGCTACCCGTGCGAAGCCGGGGCGGGCAGCTAGTTAATATTATATTTATACATTATCCCGTGTGCGTCACAATCACGTGACGGGTGCATGCATGGAACATAATTTATCAATTAAGCTAATTTAAAAAGAAAATAAGTTTATTTGCGAAACACAAAAATGAACAAGTTGGGGGTAATCTTTTATTTTAATACCTGCCAACCTATATTATAATTAAGTATATAGTTTTCATTGGTTTTGTCCGATACTACATTCTCTTTCAAAGTTCTAATCCGCATTGAACCGTTTTTTCAGGGATGCAGTACCTAATGAAAAAATATTTTTTCTAAAGCACCTTTACACTCTTAAAGAAATATTAATTATATGTCCTAGAGAGCACTACCTACTTCTTTCGCTAGACGCATTCTTTTTAAACTTTTTACAATGTAGTTTATGTAACAATGTAGTAAACTAGTAGGGGCTCGTGGGTAAGCTTGCCGCGGTCGGATCATGGATGGGTAATCTGATCATTCATTACATATCGAGAACCCTCTGTGCACGTTAATCCACGTTAAGCCGTTGGTCCCAGCTGTCATTCATACTTTTTCATTCATCTTTGACAGTCGTTACGGGTAGTTAGATGCCCAAAAGTCTGACAACCAGTCTTACTAGGCAGTCGCTCCATGTAAAATACTGGTATTCAGCTGTATCCGTATAGACTGGAAGCCGACCCCAACATAGTTGGGAAAAGGCAAGGCAGATTGTTTTTATGACTTCTCACGTTTTCACACGTACTAATTTGTAAACAGACTATATTATATAAAAATTATAATATATAATATAGGTCTTCCTAGATGTCTTAATTATTGCTAGACTAGCGGTCACTGGATTCTGAAGTTTAGATAATAATAATATCTTAGAATATCAACTACTGGTATTTAATCGTTTTTTCCTTCGTAAGACGTCATTTGACTAGTGCCGTGATTATAAAATGCCATTTAAATAAATTGGTTTCCGTTTGCCAATATTAGAATTATTATAGTAAAACTATAATAATTCTTCAGTTGTTCAAGGCGTCACTATCTACCATTAACTTGCAAGTAATAAAAGTATTTCAGAATTCTAATATCAGCTTGCAAATTGCAATACTTATTTATATTATTACTTTAACTTTTTTATTATTTAGTACATGTGTAACCACATGTTGACATTATTTTTTGTATTAAAATTTTCTAAAAAGAGGACATTACGTTTTTCAATACACAGTTCTATAGACATTGAATGACTTATTAGGGACAGCAGAGGAGATCTGAAGCCAAAAAACCAAAGATTTCAGTACTTACCTAAGTAGCTGAAAGAAAACTTACTAAGTGTTTTCTTTTACCTAAAGTTAAATTAATTTAACTTTAGTAGTTAGGTTCTGAATAAAAATAAATACTATGTGTATTTATGGTAGAAAAAAATGATTCTTAAATTAAAATGAAAACTGGCACTTGCACTCGATGCACTCAAGTGTCGAAGTTGCCAAATGTACTCTTAGAACAACAATACGCATCAAATATTTGTCTCGAGTATTTATTTTAAGCCTATTCTATAATATATCTGTATATGCATGGGCTTCCCTTCATATTATTGTCCACTTCTTCCACACGTGCACGATCGAATTCTGTTTTCAATTAATGCAACCATTTCATCCTATCATTAAGTTTTTGGTGGTCCCTTGGCGGTATGTTTGGCATGAATCAAAGTAGGTAATAATGTATCATCATCATCAGATCAGCTGATAGACTTCTACTGCAGATGATAATTATGTCGCTATTGTATATTGTTTCGGCAGAATATTCTAACTATAGGGACATATATACATATCGTAACTAATATTATAAATGCTAAAGTGAGTTTGTTTGTTTGTTACGCTTTCACGCCAAAACGGCTGAACGGATTTGGATGAAATTTGGAACATGTGTAAACCATGACTTGCATTAGGACATAAGACACATTTTATCCCGATATTCTCACGGAATTGAGACTTAATACGGGTGAAACCGCGGGGCACAGCAAGTCATTAATAAATCTGTTCAGCCGAAAGGCTGCAGCAGCTTGTGCTGCGGGCAGCAATAACTATCAACAAAGTCAACTTATATACCTATAGAGATTTAATAAACCTGTCCAGTCACTAATAAATCTATTCAGCTGAAAGGTTGCAGCAGCTTGTGCTGCAAGCAGCAATAATTATCAACAAAGTCAACTTATACCTATAGAGGTATAAGTTGACTTTGTTGATAGTACAGACTTGAACACTGTCAAGCCAGCTACCTATAGGGGTAGCTGGCTTGACAGTGTTCAAGCTTCGAATCGTAAACCACATACCTATACATCATTTTATTACAATATGCAGTAGACGTAGCACCTAAATGTCTAACACATGGAAAACCCTATTTCTATTTTATAAACCGGAGCAAAACTCCAAACTAACTCAATAAAACAATTTTGCTAAAAAAGGGGCTATATCTAAATGACCACCGATAAATCTGAACAGTTTGCCCGAAGAAAAATTAATCATAACATACAAGCGATATAAATGATGAAGTGTAGGAAATATCATGTGATTTCCTATTTCCTCTTGAGTAGGGGAACGAGATCATGGGACAGTGGAAGGGAAGTGGCCATCATAAACGACGCTGATTGGTAAGGGTTGGTCACACACGAGTACTTTACTTTGAAGATTAAACCTATGAAACTTTACAAGCCCTTGGCAGTCAATATGGTGGATAGCAGCTTGATGATAAAGTAGATGTGGTGTTGGCGTAGGCTACTTTGTATACCATGGACTGCCATGAGAATGAATGTATCCATACTGGAGGAACTCAACATCACCAAGGGGCTATCTACAATATGCCAGGAGCGGGCGTCAACGTTTTCGGACATATTATGCGTTCACCTAAGCATGGTCTGGAAAGGCTTACATAAGTCAATAGGCCGGGTGGAAGGAAAACGCGCTCAAGGCACAGCACCGGTGAGATCCACAAGCGATAAAGAAGGCTGTTGGAGGCAGCATTTACCAAGCGCTTCACGCTGCAGAAGATCGCATAGCTTGGAGATGCGTCGAATGTGGTCGCGATCTTCAGCATTGAGGGAACGACGAAGAAAAAGAAGAACACATCAAAAAAATTCTAACCAAGAGCCACGTTAATGTCTACAAAATGAATACCCGTCAAACAATACAAATACATGGAAAGAACTTAAAATATTTCCTAGAAGCCAAAATATTTTTGTTCCGTTCGGAAACAAACCCGCGAGTCGCAACCCGTACCGTAATTTAACCGTTCAACCTCTTTGCAAATCGAGCCTTCGAGTTATAAAACTTTTACCAAAAATCCTTAAGTAAGTACCTATAACTATAGTAAAAAGTTTCCTCAAAGGTTTTTCTTCGAGAACTTCACATGTGTACCCAGTTAATCTTCTGTAATGACCATTTCAACTGTTTAATTGTAGCCGGTAAGGCTTCTTCCCCAAATAAATTAACTACCCCACATCGACAGGGTTACATTTGATCGGGAAATGTAGACCTAAATACAATACTCGTATACCATGTTATATTGGATGAACCAATCAAAAACTTTTTCGGATCTACGTAACGATATTGTAATGTGTTTTTTAACAGCCAGCATGTGTAACTCTTTAGGCTATACCTAATAGGATTAAGTATAAAAAACCTATTTCAAATCTACTAAAATGAATATGATATTTATAGTAAAGAGTAAAGTTAGTATCTTCAATATAATGTTTTTTAAATTTTAAATTAATGTTTTTACAAATACACACACACACACAACACATAAGTGCTAACACAAAAGGTTCAATTTGAACTACAACTTCATGTCTTTTTCAACAGTTCTAGTCAGTCTAAAATCAACTTTATTTACACTCGCATAAAGTTTATGTTTGTGTAAGTGGGAAACTTGTGTGTACATGTTTGACAAACACATTGCGAACGAAGATTACATCCTACTATCTATAATACACTAATTAATACAACACATATTATATACACACTTAGATATACATATATACATTAATTAATTACAATAATGTGCACACTATCTTCGTAAATAAGCGTGTTATTACCAAAATTGTCTTCTATTGTGGCACCACTGCCAGTTACAAGGAAAAGTTCAAAACACTTAAGTAGGTAATTAGCATTTTAAATACAATATGAATTGGTTATATCTATATGGAAGAAACGATCGATGGGAGGAGTGAGACACATACCAATTTTGTATGATGATAACTCCTCAAACCTTGCAGTTTCATAGTACCGTGTCTTTTAGGCCGAGATGATCAATAAATGCACGAACTTAGGCGGGCCCTAAACGATCAATTATATTGCACAATATTACATACTGCGCAAGTTTTGGTACGTTAAGGGTTAATATTGAAGATTGTGAAATGATCGAACAAAAGTCTGAGCTGCACCGTATAGGGTAATTATTGCGCAGGTCTTTTTCACGCGATAACATTGAATATTACGGGCCGTCAATGTTATTGCATGAAAATAAGTTATTGCATAAAATTATATAAATAATGTACTTATATAAAATATTGTAAAACATTTTAAAAGAGTAACGGTGGAGTTTCTTGCCCATTCTTCTCCATACGAAAACTACCTTTTGGAAGGGGCGGTAGAATCAATACTATATTTTGTAAATTTTGACGTTCAAAAGTGCCTTCAAGGGCCTATTTGAAATAAATGCTTTGACTTTGACTTTGAATAATGTATCGTTTGAGCACAAGGGCTGATCCAATCATATTGCACAATATAAATATTGCACAAACTTATTGTACCTAGATGTACGGCCCTTTACGGGCCGCCTTGGACATATTTCCGTCTTTTTTCGTCTTTATCCTACACTTGTAGTTTGACAATTGTGCGACAATGACAGGAATAAAGCTTAGCCAAAGTAAGTGTTAAGTAACGTTTATTAATTATTTATACATTTTGCACCCTGTTTACGTAACACACGATCAATCATAATCTTAATCATTTTGAAGAATATCGCTAATATTTAAGTATATCTAAACTATATTTTCGAAAAAATTGTCTGCTCAACAACGTAAATAACGCTATGAATATTGTTGAACTGTCAAAATGAAACAGATTGTGATTGATCGTGTGTTACGCACTTAGGGTACTGACTAGAAGTTGAACCAAGTTACAAGTGCCGTTACAATGACCGAACTTACTATTGTGTGAGCGTAAAACAAGACGCAGGAACTTCCCAAAGTTTCCAAAGTCTTCCCTTCCCAGCGTGCGCGCAATATTTCCACAGAAAAGGCGAATAACTAACCCTTTTGAGTGTGTGGCCGCTTTTTTCAGCGGATAGCGGATGTTCGTTACTCAATCACGCAAAAACGGCTGAACGGATTTTGATTAAATTTGGCACACAGATAGTTCATAACCTGAATTAGGATACTTTTTATCCCGGTAGTCCCGTGGGATAATTTCCGATCTCCACGCGGGTGAAGCCTCGGGTGAAAGCTAGTATTATATAATAAAATAGTAACGAAGTCATCTACATTGAATATTTTTGAATAAAAGTATTTGCTATGGGGTGTGGGAACGAGCCGGATGCCGAAAATATAGTTGTTAGAATTTTTACCCGTTTGGCGCAAAAACGGTTGAACGGATTTGGACGAATCATCACTATTTTGGGAATATTTTGTAACTTGTGTCAACACATAGGGTACTTTTTATCCCAGTAGTACGAGTACGTTCCCGTGGGATAATTTACAACACGGGCGACGCCGCGGGCGAAAGCTGGTCATAAATATATGCCTGACCTTTAAAATATAAAATTAGTTAACTTTATTGTTTTGCTGACGTATAACATTGACACGAGTTTAGACTAAATTCATCAAGAAACAACAATGAGGCCCCAATTTAACCAAAAAGTTAGTTTTCTTTAGTGGCGTTTTGCACTTTTTTTGGGATGGGTAAAATATATTAAACTCGTGACCTGATCAAAAATTCGAAAGACGGAGGGAGAGTAGAAATGTTGTTGATAGCGCACTCTGTTTTTTTTTTTTTTTTGGTGGAGCTACAGCTTTATTCTTGTACTGACAGCAAGCCACATAAATTCTTGACATTTTCGTTAGATGGCGTTACGTTGTATCAAAAAGTTACTTAGTTTTCACTTCTATCGGCAGTCTCCAAAGACTGCCCGATGTTTTTTTTAAATTATTATATAACTTTTTGTGACAATCCAACGACGTCTGCAAGTCACTATTTTGGTGAGAATTCTTCATCATTAGCCTGCAGCAGTCCACTGCTGGATATAGGACTCTCTTGCACGCCATTCAGTTCGATTCTCAGCAACTCTCATGCAGCTGCTACCAGCCACCCTGCGAAGATCGTCACTCCACCTAGCGTAAGGGCATCCTACCTTACGTTTGCCGATCCGCGGTCTCCACTCAAGAACACATCTACCCCAACGTGGACGGTGAGAATTCTTATCTACTCTAAATTCAAAATCACTTTTACTCATTTACACTAATATTATAAAGAAAGTACAAAAAATGTAAGCATACACACACGCAAGCACCCTCACACACACACGCACACACCTTCACACACATATGCACACACACTCAAACAAACACGGAATCAGACACACCATCAACCACTCGCAATGGTACCACGTGGACAATCTTTACTATTATGTGTGACAATGGGGGACCTAGAGTTCTAAAATACAGGATTAGGCTTAGTTTAGACTTAAGAACTACCACAAATTACAAAATTTTGTCAAAATATTTGTCAACTTATTATGTATTTACTAGTATATTAATGTAATTTGTGGAGATAAATAAACATCATTTTATTTTATTTCTTATATAAGGAGAAAATTATTTTAAATTAAAGTAAAATAATTAAAGATTTGTATTTTTGTTTTAATGAATAAACTCAAAAAGATGCAAATTAAAAACTACATGCAATATTAATTTACAAACGCATTATTATTGTGTTTTAAATAACGGTACGGCCTTGAAATTAAACATATTAATTTATTTCTTGGTTTTGGACCTCAGACACTTATGCATCATTTGAGGTAGGTAATGTTTTATTTATATCTTAAATAAAATATTTCCATAATGAATCTATTCAAAAGTAGTTAAATAACTCAAGTTTAGCCTGATGCGGTTGAATTTCTAGTTTTCGTTTAAGTGCACCTTGTTTTTAACTATCTGACCAATCAGACCTTTGAACCAATACTGGTAATAATAATAATCCATCCAATCAATTGAATTAACATTAATAACATTTGCGTACACATTCATAAAATAATTATAATTTTCGGGAATTAATCTTGAAGGCTACGAACTTTTCGGGGGAGGTGCTACGAGCTACGCCGCGTAGCAACAGGGACTTAGGTTTTATAAAACATGTTTTTTTTTTAAAGTAATCCAATCTGATATATAGTTAGCTACCAATAATTTATTAATAATTTTAACTAAATTTTTGCTTTTAAACAAGTTTTTGGAAACTTGCTACATGTTTGCTACGACCGCGTAGTAGTAAAACCATTACAATAACTAAGACTTTATTTATAGTTCATTACAATAACTAACACTGTATTTGAAGAGTTATTAAAAAAATTATGATAAGAATTAGTTTTTTGCAATTTGTATTTTCATTAAAAAAATCACTTTCCGGAAAACTTACTTGTACTGCTACGACCGCGTAGTAGGTTGTGTAGGCAATTCAACTACGTAGTAACTAGTTTTGTAAGTAAACGAAGCATTTTAAGCAATAAGAAAATTATTAGGGAAGTTACCCCTACGCAGCTACGAAGTCCCCTACGCGGCTACGACGTAGCTGCGTAGTACGCGCGTAGAGCCCTTTGAAAATTGCCATTATTTTTTATATTTTTTTTAATTGCTACGTTTTGTTGTTTTATTTGGTCACCGTCTTTAAATATATCTATACTAATAATATTATTTAGAGGTAAAGTATGTGAGTTTGTATGTAGGAGCTTATCTTCGGAACTACTGATTCAATTCCGATAATTCTTTCACTAAAGGCTAGCTATTGTCGAGTGTCATATGATATATTATTATTTTATGTTAAAACAAGACATTTCAAGCAAGAAAAGAATTAAAAACAAGAAGCTAGCTTCTGCCCGCAACTGCGACCGCGTTTATTATTAAAACGCATAACTATTAAAACCTTTTCCATGAGAAAAAATTATAGGTTAAATGTGCCAACTTTAATGGTGGTCATTTAATCAATCTCAAATCAATAAATTAGAAAAAGTTACAAGTAGAAACTTTCGTTAAGAAGTATTTGCATACTTTAAAAATATTGCTCAGTGTCGGGTAGCCTTTTCACAAACTGACTTAGTGCCTGTTTCACCGACTACGATTAAGTTCCTATTAACTTACTTGGCAGATAATTTTATATAAATTCTGTTCCATTTTTGAATTTATTCAGTAAGAAGTGGCTATTTGGACATCGTAAAATTGACCCTTAAAGTAATTATAGATAAAATATGTCTATTTTTTATTGATTTATTTATTAAGTAATAGTGACCATAAATATTTACATGATTTAAAATCTAACAGAATTAAAATAATAATAGTAATATGTACAAGTATATAAAAAGGGGGGGGAAAGATAAAATATTGATTTACTTTATTTATAAGCTGTCAGATCTTTCGAGGGAAAGATCTCCAGTACTTTGAAGGATTTTCGGGGACACAAGTTTAGTGACACAAATGTGGCACTAGTAGTGGACACTCCACGGATACACTATTGTTGTGTTATTTACGGTATACACAAAAATTGCAACCAGCGCAGTATGAGTGATGCACATTTAAAAATATTAAATGACATTGATTTTATTAATTTTCTCCTGCTTGTTATTAGCGTAGTAAACATACACTACATACACACTTCACTACATTAAACGTAATTGTTATTTTAAAACCTATAACTTTTGAGTCATTGTGAAACTCGGTTAAATAACTGGAATAGTTAGAAGTTACTATTAGTAATTAAAAATCGTAAAAGCATATTTATACTGTGGTAAAAGTTATCATAGTTCGTGAGACAGGTTAAAAAATTAACGCCGTGTCAAATGGCAATATACAAGGTCCAATTATCTAGGTAAGTAGGTACTTACCTAATTAGCTACTTTTGTTAATGTAACATGATATAGGTACCTAGATGCTTACTCGATTTAAAGCGCTAACTACATAGGAATTAATTAATTCCCAACGAGGTGGCTGTACGTACGCGTGTAAATAATTGTATGTAAACAATGAAGCATGCAGCGCCTGCCTGATAGTGATACACGCGCTGCCCGCACTGAAGTGCAAACCATGCCAAGTACAGGCCCATGGTGTGTTGCAAACTGACCAGAAGCTGAAAAAGTTTTCTTTTAAGTTTGAAGTTGTGTGAAGATGCGTGGAGGACAGCGGAGTGGCGAGTGCGTCCGAGATGGCGGGCGCGCGCGGTCATACGACGCCACTTCTCTCTATCAGCGCCCTCCGCCGCCCTCCTCTCCGCACGCGGCGCCCACTGAGCGGAATTTGCACAAGCGGCGCGCCTCGCGACGCGGTTCAGTGTACGTGCGACCGCTCGCGGCCGAGGACGAACTGCCGCGTCACGCGCACTGCTCTGCTTATTACGCAGTTAAAACTATCGCTGACCGCGTGGACTCGCGTCAAACAATTTTTAGTGACTCCCCACTTGTTATATGCCCCAATTAACCACATAACACGTGAATTAACCCCCCATAGACCCAGTGATAACTCTTATCAGTGTGGAAAAGTTACAAAGTGTATACCCAACTCGGAAGGACGTCCGACTTAGCGAATTCTTGGGGACTTTCGATGCCGCTGAGTACATAAGAGGATAGTTTACCCGTTGTTGGCCGATTCGAGCCACGTTACAAGGTTATCGCGTCTCTAGCCCGCCAGTGATGAATTGGAAAATCGGCGCGTAGTCGCTCACGTGGTGTGCGCCCCGCCCCCGCCTCGCCCGCGCTTATATTTAGCGAAAATCGCCTCTCGGGAGCGGCCCGACGGCCGACGCTCGCTGTTTATGAACGTTAGCGAGACGCCACATGTTATTGGCTTCGAATAACAGAACCGATAAGCAGGAGACAGATAACCTCTTCGGATCGCGATCTTGGTCCGAAACTTCTGGAATTAGAAAGAAATTGGTAAAAAAATCAGAAAAGAGAGCGCGCTGAGATGCTTACAGCCGGTATCGGCACGCGCCGGTGAGCGCTCATTCCGACACACCTACCAAAAAATTCCACTGTTCGAGATAAAGTGGGCAACATGTCTATACAGGGGAGCGGTGGTTACCAGAGCCCGTGGTCGTCGCAGGGAGGGCACTCGGAGTTGGACGGCACGATTGAATTGGAACCTTTGGGCGAGCTGACAGAGGTCGGTTTCGAACCACAGACGCGCGCGCGATCCAACACGTGGCCGCTGCCAAGGCCAGACAACTACGTCGAAGCGGCTGACGACACCGGCTCCAAGAAGAACTCCAATCAGAATCTTAGTGGTAAATACCATTTGTCCAACGAAGCGATAGTAGTAAGGTCGTACGTACTCGCGATACGCGCTGCTATTTAAGTCGGCCCACGTAGGTTGTCCGAACACACTTCTCGTGTAAAATTCCAATAAAAACAAAAGCGTATCATATACGAATAAAAAATAACAAACTTTGTTTACCTGCAGACTCACTATTTAGGTTTGTACTTGTGAACGTAGATATTAATCGGTGTACCTACCTCTACTTGCCACGCGTTTGACATTCCTGTAGTTACGTATAGCTATGTATGTATACAAATAAGTAGCAAAAACAATGATATCGAAATTGTTTGCGCAGCATAAATTCTACAAATGATAGCATAAAAGCATGAAATTCAATCGGCCTACGACGTAGGCACTAGACACGTAGCGTGACACCGTGAAATAAAGAATTTTAAAAACCTTATTTAAAAAAATATGTTTTTCTCGCGCTCTGGCTAGATTTTAATTATAATGCTCCAAATAAATTCTGTCATTCTCATCTACATTTTTTTTTTTTTTTTTTATAAGTAAGTGTAATTCTTAAACTAAATCAAAGACATTTTGTTGTTAGTTGTATTAAGTAATTATTATAAAACCAAAGAAAAAAAAACTAGCAGTACCTATTGGTTATAGGGCATTACCTAACCGATTTACACATTCATAAATATATCAAAACTGCTCATATTCCACCATTTTATAGAAAACTCATACAAACATACAAGTATTTACAAGAACACATGGATTTATTCTAATTACAATAATAAATATTACTAACGGGTAAGGAAAACAATGAAATATTATGAAAACCATAGTGAGTAGGTACCTACCTCGCTCTGTTTGGTTTGAGAATGCTAAAGATATATTTATCAATTTCAAAAAAATAAACAATACGAAATAATTAATAAGGTATTTAATATATTTATTGTAGATTCTATACACAAATTACTATAAATGCTCCCTATTTTCTCGGTACACTGAATAAAAACTTGTAAATTTTATAATATTATTCTTATACTAGCTTCTGGCCGCTACTTCGTCTGTGCCATGTCATTTACCGGGATAAAAGTGTCCCATGTGTTAATCCAAGTTATCGCTGTGTGCTAAATTTCATCAAAATCCAAATCGAATCCAAGCATACACACTTTCATAATTATAATATTATATACTAGCTGCGCCCCGCGGTTTCACCCACATAAGTGTCGATCCCGTGGGAATATCGAGATAAAAAGTATCCTAAGTCCTAACCTCAGTCATAGTCTACCCATATGCCTAATTTCATTCAAATCGCATTTATAATATTAGTTAAGATATAAGTAGGACATAGTAGGATTCATTTCTTACTCAATTTACGTCATTTTCAAGGTATCAAGTTGCTATAGGTATTATTTTTTCAATTATTTTACACAACAAAGGCTAACTTAAGGTAATTGAACCGAATCATAACACAATGTAAATAATCAAATTTCGCACACTACAGGGAAACCTACCTAACTTTAGCCAAGTTAAACATTATAGAGGAAATGCAATGATAGGTGCGTAAAATAGTACTCATTAAAATTCAGTATTATTAGCGCCTAATTTAGATAAATATAAAAAGTATCAGCAAAGGTCTAGGTACTACAAATAGATAAACTTTTCAAATCGAACTAGATCTAATGCATTTTTTTTTTTTACAAAATTAAATAAATAAATGTTTTAGAGCAAAAAAAGAAGCTAGGTGTAAATGGAATTATTAAAAATGAGACCCAGGAAAAGACATATTACTCCGACCCCAAATAAATTGGGATATGGGCACTAGAATGATGATGAAGGCCCCAGAATGAATAATTTGAATAAAACTCCTGAAAATTATCTTATCTTCTCGTGTGACGTCTTCGACCTGTGACTTGGCTTCACTTGCAGTAGACGCATACCTCTCAGGCATGCCGGTTTCCTCACGATGTTTTCCTTCACCGTTTTTGAAGCAAGTGATAATTATACAATACGCACCTGAATCCGAAAAGTCAGAGGTGCCTTGGGTTCGAACCCGAGACCTATGACTTGGCAGTCTGACTGTCACACCACTTGTCTATCACTGCTCTGCATTATTAAATGGTGTTTAAAAAACTAAAAATTACTACTGCTCAAATATTTTATGAGTGCACATGGTGTGCAAACCTACCTACGATGATTAAATATTCAGTTTTACTTATTTGCACATTGCAATAATATACACTTACTCTTTACCTACACGTGGTAAGCAAATGCATAATTCCTCGTACCTAGCGTGCATTCATTATTTTGCCTCAAGCCGAATTGTTCACATGTTGTTTCAAATGTTGAAAATAACAATTGAAAGATTGCTAAGAGCCCTAGAGCAATAAATAAACAAGTGAAATGAATAGTTTTATCATCAAATCAAAAAGTTTATGCTTACTGTAGATGTTAATAAATTGACATATTTAAGTAATTTATAATAATCACAATAATTATGTAGATTAATTTTGAATAAATTATACGTTTATTTGACATCACTACTTCAATTGTATCACTTTAACTGTTTATTTACCCTACATATCGTATCAACCTTGATCACGCACCTACCGCACCTACTAAGTACTTTGAAATTCTGAGGTTGTTGCACCCGAATTTTCTTGACATTGTTTTGATATACAGTATATATTATGTCATATCAGTCGGTCAGAGCGCTATAGAGCGGGCTAAGCTCGGAGTTTCTTTGAAGGATAAAATCCTACTAATATTATAAACGAGAAAGTTTGTGACGATGGATGGATGTTTCTGACGCTTTCACGCAAAAACTACTGAACGGATTTGGATGAAATTTGGCACACAGATAGTTTATAATCTGAATTAACACATAAAATCCTGAAGTTCCCACGAGATCGCGATTTCTGCGAGTGAAACCGCAGGGCGCAGCAAGTCAAAAATAAAGTTATCGGGAAGAGAACCGTTGTTACCGACATAGTTTGCAGATTAAGCAAGCTGAAGTGGCAGGGCAAACTTAGTGTGAGACGCCTCCAAGCTAGATGGATCGACGACCTAAAAAGGTGGCTGGGACAGGGTGTTATGGCGCAAATGTCCAGCAGTGGACTGATGGCAGTCCACTCATGCATGCACTCGTGCATGGCAATCAATCAACTCAGCCTATGGAGGCTGAGTTGATTGATTCGTTATATTTCCCATGTATGGTTTATTGCCTTACTTATGCATGACATTATAGAAAGGTAAACCACACCAATAATAATGTCCTGTAATGATGGACAGGACATTATATATATTGGTGTGGTTTCCTTTCTAACTAAACCCTACGTAACTGGATTTTGTTCCGTCGATAACGCATTCTGACGTTAGCCAGGGTTGTCATTCATGGTCAGTAAATAAACAAAACAAAAAAAAATTAAGTGTTTATTATTGTTTTAAAATACGTCATTGTCACGTACTTATGGGAATTTGTCACCTCATTTGATTGACGATTTACGCGTTTACTGGATTCAGTAACGTAAGTTTGTTAATAAAAATAACTGGTAACCTGGTTTTTTTTATATTATAAAAACATTGCTGGTCGTGATTAATAGGAATCACATCCAACCTTAGATCAATAACTATGTTCAGGAGTATCTTTTAAACTTTTTTCAATAATCAGTCGATTGCAACTACTACCAGTATACTGCTCTGAGATACCCCCTTTTAGTTTTTTTTTTTACACTATTTAATAGCTATAATAGTTTCGCATCTAATGGTATAAGCCAAATACTGCTATCTAACTTAAAACATTTAAAAAAACCACTCAGAAATTCTTTACTTCCATATGTTTCCTTAAATTACAATTTACGAAAACTCAATTTTCTCAAAACTTACTCCGATTGAGATAGCGCCTTTCGGCTTAGCAGGGCAGTATACGATTTTCAAGTTCTTACTTGGATTTCGTGTATACTTGGATTTCGTGTATACTTAGTAGGTACTGTAACATCTAATCCGATAATTTATATAAATACAAACTGAAATAAAACGTCATCCTGAAAGACATTTTCTTCAGATAAGATTACAAAAATATTACAATGCTAATTTTGCACGCCAACGTATAATTTTACAATCAAACGCAGACAGTTGATAATGATAGTAAAAATACAGTAAGTAAATAAATAGTAATAACCTAAAATACATACGTCAATATTGGCAAGAAATGTATTAATTTACTCTCCAAGGAAAATAACAAACCAAAAACTATCGATAAAATGTAAAACACGTCACAACTGGTCTGAACAATATAATTATTAATTAAATATTTCAGTAGCCCAATATTAGGAAAATATAAACTAATTGACATTCTTCGCATTACGTGTTGCATGAATGAATAGTTCGAGTAGGTACAGGATGTTTTTTGTTTGTTTTGAAATTAATACCTACTATAATTTCAGTCAGGCAGGATATAAAAGCATTTTAGCAACCAGAGTGCGAAATTTTAATATGAAAAACGAAATTATATTAATTAAAAATATTCAGTACCTAGCAAAAATAAAAATATAAATCATATAAAAAAACTAGTTACATACTGAATACTATATTTAGCTCTATAAAAATCTAAGCTTTACTCATGATGAGACGGGTGTTGATAGCTGCGAGTTGCGACATAGATATTAACTTTTGTAGCAATCTGCTAGCTACTGTTGCCATTATAATTATGCCAATATGTTGTACATGTTCCAAATAAAACAACTTTTTTACTTTATTATTTTTTAATTTCTTCAAATTAAACACCAACTGGTGTAACCCAAACTTCTCTTTTCAGGTGCGCCACCCCTACCCTCAGTTGGTACCAAGAAAAATTCTTCCCGTCGGAATGCCTGGGGAAACCTATCCTACGCTGATCTCATCACCCAAGCCATCACCTCCGCACAGGACAACAGGCTCACGTTGTCCCAGATATACGAGTGGATGGTCCAGAATGTGCCATATTTTAAGGATAAGGGGGATAGCAACTCTTCGGCAGGATGGAAGGTAAGATTATTGATATTTTAACGCAGCTTTAGATCTGTGTTTCGGATTGGGCAGATTCCGGACACTGCAATATAATCGTGTTTTAATTCATTTGTCGCACTTATTGATAATTGCGTCAATCAGCCATCACAAATATATTGGTGATAAAATATTATAATAAAATAAAATATCGTGTAGGTACTAGATAGAAATGATAATAGCCAATTAGATGAAACTTTTCAGTTTGAATCATTGTTGGTTGTTCTATTGTGGTTAGCCTGTTATGCGCCAAACGAAATTATTTGGTTTGATTAACATTCATTAATTTAATAATATCACTGTGCATTTTAGTAGGTATTTGAAAGGAAAAAAGAATGTAAGTTTAAAAATTTAAACGTTTTTCGTGGTTCCTGATCGATCAGTTACAATGAAACGAAAAATACTAAATACTTTGATATTAGATAAATGTATTAGAGCAGGGATGGCGAACCTCTCTACATCTACGTGCCATTTTTTCCAAATAAATATTGAATGTTGCCATGACGGGCCAACAAACAATCTTGACTTAGTGACACCCGAAAAAAAAAACTAAAATTTGTAAAAAATGTACTTTCACAATAATACCTTAATTATTATACAGTAACGTGAATCGGAACAGTTTTATATTAAATTAAAGAACAAAATATTAGTCTGACTTCTGCTGTTGCAAACTATAATAAATGACTTAGGATTCTGAAAGGATGCCGTGCCCAAATTATTTTGTTACGTGCCACCAATGCGCGTGCCATTGGTTCGCCACTCCTGTATTAGATAATAATTTTGACAGCTGAGTACGCAAAACCTTCAAAAGTCCTACTCCTGTAAACATTCTCAAAACGTAAAATCTAAACGTGCATTGTTTAGGTACAGCATGTTCAGCGATATTCCGCGAATTACAGAAAGTGATTTAGAAAATATTTTTAAGGGCATTCCTTAATGTGAGTCATTCTGGCGCTAGTCCATCAGGTTCACTGTTTGATACGAGAAGGTGGCATCATGCCATTTTGTCTGTTATATCGTGGTGTCTTATCTCAGCGCCTATATTGCGACAGACAAATGAGCCTTTATTAATTTGTCACAATAATAAGCCACGTTTTTATAGGAATTTCGCAAGTATATCGACGTAGAAAGATATTGTTATCGTTCTAGTTCTAATCTACACATAGATCTTAACAAGTTTTAGCTCAAAGGGACACAAATTAAGTTTTAGTTGAGAAACTGAAAATGTATGGTTTCTTTTATTATTTCATTGAACCAGTGCATTCAATCTTCAGTACATTACACATCGATCGATCTTTTTTGGGCTACTGCTGACATTGAAACCAGTGGGCGTCAACGCACACGCGCGCGTTTACGTTAACATTAGTTCGTAGTTTAGAGACGTTTGTGTTGGCGACTTCGCTAAACTGTTTGAACTCACGCCATGATTCGAGTTTTCCGCGTTCTCCATTGCCAATTGTATTGAAACAATTATTATATTGAGCTTGGCTTTTTAATTACTCGGAAGGTAACATTTTAATCCCCTTTATTTTCTATGAATTAACATTACTTTGGTAACCTTACTTACCAAACCGTCGTCGTGTTCTTATCCAGAAGTACATAATAGTTTATCTTTGACTTCCAAATAGTGAATTTTATATATTTTGTTGAAATAAATATTATTAAAATTAAAACCTAACAGATACTGATTTATATTAATTTGTAAAACAATTAACTAGTAGAATAAAACTCACAAAAAGTCAATTATAAAAGTATGTTGAAGGCATTTTAATTTTCCGTCTAAAGACACAATCTGAGACAGACGTGAATTAAGAATTTAAACACCTTATATATGGAAATACAAATATTAAGGCATATTATAAAGCAGCCTTCGTTACTCCATAAATATTTCTAAAGCGCTACGCATTTTTTGGTGGAACTGCGCAGTGGCACACGTTATCCCAATCGGCTGTGACTGTGACACGATAGATAAATGATAATAAAAACATTATTACACACTCAATCGACAATCTTAAAACGGTGCTACCTCAAACCTCCGATACATTGCTGTTACGCAATCTTCGCTTCCACAAAACACTCAAAGTAAAACTTCGATGGATATCATTCAACTCGTATAATTTTAGGTTTTATTTATCTCGCGGTCACATGACGTTGACACGCCCTCGCTACGATGTTGAATAAAAAATATAAGACATGGAACTATTCCGTCTCGATCGTAAATTGTATTATATATCTGTAACTCGTATTTTAATATTCGATTGAATTTATTCGCCTATCGAAGATTAATGTAGAATACCACGAACTCGATGACCTTCACAAGCGTACCCATGGCATTGATTAATGTTTACGCATACAATGCTCATTCAAGCTGCACGCGTCTTGAGCAATTATAATAATTAGAGCCAGCGCAATACGGTCGAAAATCAAACGTGCAAGGCTCGTGTCATTGTGAGCTTAGTTAATTAGCAAACTGTTGAAGTCGTGCGTCACATTCTTACATGACACGATTGAAGTAAAATAAAAGAGATGGATGATATGGTACCTTGTAAGGTGAATGAAACGACAATTGCGGGCACGTGCTACTAATTTATATCAATTATCTCGCTGATTACTTTCAGATACTGCCTGATATTAAAAAATCTTTTCGTACTAAAGAAGAAAATTCCTGAAAGAAAATGGCTCGTCAAGTAGTCAGTCATGTAGCGTTGGTTGCTTCAATTTGAAAGCGGTTTTCGAGTTGCGCATTCCAGTATACTTTTACACTTCGACAAAAATAACTTTACTGTTGCAAAGCTGACTGGCGAGCTCACTATATCACGAGATAGAATGCAAAGACTGGATTCTCAGCAGCAATTATTAGTTTGTCGTAGGTATACGTAAACTTGCTTGTTATTAGACTGGTTTAAGAATTGCTATAAAGCTCTTCAAATAAAAAATAATGACAGCAACGAAGGTAATATAGGGAAGTTCACTGTAGGATTTTATATAGGTAGCGGATTTCTTGTGACATTGTTTTTAAAACCAATCATTAAAAGAGGAGATTTAAAAAGAAGTTTTTCAAAAGGGTGCAATCCATTCAATGATACTCTTTAAAAAACTGCTTTCTACCTACGCAGCAGAGGATGAAAAACTGCAAATTATGCGTTCGCACGATAAGAATCCCGTATTTGTAGCCAATGTGTCTCGCATAGGAATTCGTTAGAGATGTCAGTCACGATTCTTACGATACTGTCCGAAAACGGACCGATCAGATAGTTACGATATTCCGAATAAGTTACGTACTTACTTTTCGCGTAAGGCGGCTCTCATAAAAATTGCTCTTTTAATTTTGTGACGAACATAATTAGTAAAGTTCTTGACCATTACAAGGATAATTACGTTAAACTTTTTGAGGAAAGAAAGTAAGTAATTAAAATTAATTCCAATGTAAACTCCTACGTGACTTTAAATAGTGATCATTTTATGGTGTGATGGATTAGTAATTCAATAGGTACGTCATTCATTCATTGTATAAATATCAAAATAAATAATAAGGAAACTGGTATGACGTATTAATAAGAAAACTATTGTTTTATTGCACGTATTTTTTTATTATTTCCTATAGAACTTTTATTTGACAATGAGTAAATAATAATACTTAATCTTTAAGGTAAACTATGGCTAAATAACCAATGATTCAGCTGTTTGCCAGTGCGGTTGTATTAGAATTTTAAATTCATGTAGGTTAATCCGAATGACTTAAATATATCAATTTAATTTCGTTGTCAACTTTTGATTTTACGGTCAAAAGTGATTAGTAATACCCGTTATTTTTTTGGAATAAATGTTTTTATTACATTTCTGTGCGTTACCCTGAGAATAGAACATTTCTTTTAACTAATTTGTTTTGAAGATTTTTATGAATTTTATTGCATAATTTAAAAAAAAAATCCCGCGTCATTCTCTTGTCTTACGATATTGATTATTTAAAAAAAAACTACTAGGTACATACAAAAAAAAAACAACTATTATTCAACACCACATAAGTAGCCATAAATCCTACTACTACCGGATGTGAGAATAGAAGCGGTTTTTAGAACAAAAATTCGTATTCGCCGTATCGATGTCGCCGTGGGTCCAGTTGAATAGTAAATGAAATCTACCGTTACCTGTGACCGTTAGCACACCTTCGCAAAATCTCATATATCCTTGCTAGGTAACCCATATAGGAAAGAACATTCATGTAATAGAAATCTTATGGCGGTGGCACGGTGGGTGGTACCTACTTGATTTTGGTTAACACTTTCAACTGTTTCAGTGGCAAGTTTTATCACTATTATGTAAATTTTTCAGCACTGGCAGATAGTAATCATAGTAAGTATATCATACGTTTACTATTTAGTTACTCTAGTACGATTTCGTAACAACATTATCGTTAGGTACATTTTATTTTGAAAAATACTCTCTTACTATGTTTTTTTTGTCGTGTACAATGTAGCATTAATGAAAAAAAAGAAAGAAAGAAAGAAAAATTCAATTTTTAATTTTGAAAAATTTAATGCACTTAGTTAACTGTAGTCTCATTGCTAAAATATTGTGAAGTGATTTGAAACTTTTAATTTTTAATGGCTTATAAGATATCCCGCGAAATTTTCTTAGTGGTTTCGATTCTTTTATCACAATAAACTAAAAAATACTGTGACATAAGCCGATAGATCACAACTTATGCAAGTATAATTTTGTGACAAAAACAGCTATTTATGAACATCCTTAAATCCTCTCTAAAAGAAGCTACAGGTTTAAATATTTGTTACATCAATGTCATTAGCTACACAAGTAATTTCTAATATAAGTAATATTATGTACCATTTAACATTACCTAACCGTAGGAAAATTCCAACTGAGACCTTTCTTAATAAGTAATTGAGGTTACATTGATTTATTTACACGGTCGCCATCTTGCTGAGTAGATAACACTGAATGATATATTTTCACAGCGCTATTATATATGAGGCCGATAACAAAACCATATGACACTCATTCATTTATTAAATTATGCTGTGGTCTGCGATACAGGCGAAATTAATTTTATAGGTACCTATTACAATTTTGCCTATACTGAAGTAACCACAAGATAATTTTTTCACTTGATTTCAAATAATCTAACCACAAATTGGAGTAAGTACAGACGCCAGCACATCAACTTACCACAATCTGTAAAATTTCTTTAGTAGATTTTCAACGTTATCGCTAAAGAATAAGGTTCAATGTTGATTGGGAAAATTTGACAGATTGGAGTAGGTTGATGTGCTTGGCGTCTGTACCTTCTCGAGTTCTCATTAAAAAAACGTATATGTATCAATTGGCTGTTATCTACGAATTTTATTAACTTATGTAAACAAAATTAAATAATCATTAATCAAGTAACCATAATGTGACAGGTATGATACAATTAAGTACTATAAAATATTATAAGTAAAATAAACTACTAATTAAATGTCATAAAAACCACATCATGTTACATAAAACATGGAGATTTGCATTGGAACCTATGCTGACGGAAGTCAACAATGTACTTACAATATTTTGTTTACTATACTATATAGTGTAGTTACGTCATAGTGATATAACAGAACATAACATCGTAAAGGGGATTACATAGAAAATATAATGAATCGAAACACAGTGAGTCGTTTATTTTTATTTTATTAATTAATTTTACTGAGAAATTACGCTGATCTAAATAAATAAGTGATATAAAGCAGAATTAATACTCGGCTCGTGTATTGTGATAGTGACAAATAATGATAACCTATCACCATTTATCAGACTACACCAACTGTACTTAACACATCACATGAGAAAATGTAATTGCACTTATTTTCCTTTGATTGGCCACTTAAGTGGCATTAAAGTGGTCAACGTCGCCAATAGATGTCAAATATCTCCCTGTTTTGATTAATTTGGCAACATTACTGTATGAAAATAAAAAATGCAGCTAACTAGCGAACTAGAATCTTAATAAATTAATCTTGAAATGCAATAATTAATATCTTAACACCGCATATTTAGTTTTAGACGTAAAAAAAGATTTTGGAAACTTTTCGCTTGCCTTTTTTACACCTGAAACGGTTACATCAAATTCAGTGCTATAATTGCAATTAATTAATAATAGTTCGCTAGTTAGCCGTATTTCTTATTTCCATACAGTATTATTGCTAAATTAATCGAAACAGGTAAATTTTTGACAGCTATTTGTAGGATAAACGCTCACCTAAATACAAAATGCAAGTTACGGCATAATTATTATATAATCAATACTTTATTATTATCTATATACCTCTCAAATATCTATGATATAATATGTGCTAGATAAAATTACCTACAGCAATTAAGATTTTCGTGAAGATAACAATTAATGTTTTTTTTTTCATAAAATAACATTGTATAATTCTAATAGAAAGTTGCTTGGTTTTCGTCACGTAAAAATGACGCTGACCGACAGTGCAGGGGATGTGTGTACGCTCGGGTACAGTCACATCCTAAAGTCAAAAAATCTTCCTAGCCTTTTTTCCCAACTATCTTGGGGTCGGCTTCCAGTCTAACCGGATGCAGCTGAATACCAGTATTTTACATGGAGCGACTGCCTATCTGACCTCCACAACCCAGTAACTGGGTAATACGATACCCCTTGGTAAGACTGGTGTCAGACTTTCGGGCTTCTGACGACTCGCCCTGCCTGTGACTCGCGCTTGTGTCGAGTCACATCCTAAAGTATTAGGGCTATTGTTTTATATTTAAGTGTAACTGTTTTATTGTAGAATCATAATTGGTACTTTATTAACTACTTAGTACAATAGAATAGGCTGGAATCGATAAATACCCAGCGTTTTTTTTACGTGACCGGACCTATTAGCTGAATTATTTTTAGACATAACATAATCAATTAATTCATCAGTTTTAGTACTAACTGCTCATGCCCAAGTGAATCGACTTCATTATCTTGTAATTTTTTATAGCAAAATGCAAAGGCATTCACGTATTATACGCTTTTGGAATAACAATTAGAATACAGTACATATTTGGAAGTACAGTACGACTAAAACAATGTACGAATACTTAGTTGCGCAGACGCTTGGTATTAAAATGAGGTGGATCGACCACCTGCTAGGCCAAGCTATTGTAACATTTAATAACTTCTCTTAGTTTTTAATGTTTAATCCTAATTACTTACTCTAAAGCATTTATGACAAATAAACCATTTACAGGCACTTTTGAATTATCAAAGAAGTTGGCTAGTCAGAAAAATGAAGCAATTAGTTGCCCATTTCAAAGCGTAGTAGGTTCCTAATTCCTATGGATAAGAAAGGACAAGAAACTCCATGGACACTCTTTTTAAATTATTGTTAAAAAATAATGGTTAATTAATGTTGAATTTAAATATAAATAATGTGATAACAATGTAAAAATACTATTCTCGGTGACTCCCCGGTCCTTCGAAAAAAGTTAGGGTTTTTCATTCCACACTGGCATAATGTTTTACTAAAATTTATTCGATAAGTTATAATTATAAAGAGTGTCAATGCGGTCACCTATTTAGGTAATACCCATTTTAATATTAAGTACCTATGGGGTATTCACCCATTGATGCAAATACGAATGAGTATAAAAGTCCCCTAGATATGCGACGGGTCCCAGCTATTTTATAGGTATCATCACTGTTTTTCCTGCTCCCATTTTGCAGATTATGTTCCATCGAACTTACCCAGGTCCAGTTTATCATGACGAGTTTTTGTCCCATATTGACTGTTTACGTCACTAAGCGCTGTGTTGTTTCCTTATTATTTATTTATGCATTCCGTATTTTGATATGACACTCAACATGCATAATGACGTACAGATTTTGATGCAAAATTTCTGATTGTAGGTAACATAATTTTTAATTAAATCTATCTAAGAACAAGAATACGTTTTATTTAAAACGATGACATCTTTTTCTAGAAACCATAGATGCCAAATGAAAGACATTTAAACTGGACCGTCTATTTTCTACTTCTAGTTTATCTAGATCCTTGGGCTCAGACTAAGTCTTTTTCTATTGTGTTATCTTTCCCTTCTATCAGGACTTCAGTGCAATAAAAAAGAAAAATATCTTCGTTGGTCTATATTATGAAACCATCCATTCCATGTCCATTTGAAGTTAGATAAGTACACCCTTCAATTAGAAAGAATAATATTTTTTTTTTTTTTTTTAATACACTACGATCGTGATAAATTTTGAATTAAGATTAGAAAATTCGTACTTGTAACATTAGATTACGTAAGTAGGTACTTGTATATTATCAGTATCTTCCTTATTTTTAGAAACCACCAGTAGCTCAGCTGCAAATGACATTATCATTGACACTATTGATAAGATACAATATTATGACATTGACACATTTTTGCAAACTATCTCGGCTTACGTACTAAATACAATACTGTGCTAAATATAATATATTATCAGTATTAAATTAAAATATACGGCGGTACTCTGCTTGACCTACATAATGTTGGACTAAAATAAAACTGAGAATATTTTTACACACGTCCATAAATATATTTCTTTACGGCATTCCCTTCATTAAAGATGAGAAAATCTGTTCTTGCGTACAAAATATACATTTAGAAGTTGACATTTTCAGTATTAGTAACAATTTTTTATTTAAATGTCTCTGTATTATTTTGTAAAGTCGTGAGAATAAATACAGCCATGACAGATGTCAGAATCAGGATGCATACCCAAGCACGATTTATGTAGAAAAACAGTAGTGCACTTCGTAGCTATTACAGTTGTCAATAGGTATGAATGGCTAACTAATGCAATGAATAAAACAACACGTGTACGAAATGATAGTAGTAGATGTAGATAATAGGTATGTATAGTAAGTTCCGCGAACTACTTACTATAAAAACATAAGAGTATACAAATACATAGATACATACCCATGACGTCCATGGGTCAATTTAAATTAGCTAGCGAAACTTTGCAGACATGATGGGTATCGATAGCGAAACATAATAAAACAAAAAAGAAATGATATATGTCGATACCACGGAGAATATTCTCCGTGGTCGATACCAATTACGTCTGCGGAGTTTAGCTATCTAATTTAATTTACCTTGTATTTCAAGTATTTTCTAGAATGTAGTTATTTTAAAAAAATAACTGTATATAGTTACATAATACAACAATTACGATAAATTAATGCGGTAGTAAAATAATAAAACGATTATGTTGTTAAGTGTCTTTGAAATTATTCTTATAAAACATTATATGAATGAGAACCGCGGTAGAAACACCTTATTTTTATTTATTTTTCATTTTTAAGCTACTCATCGCCAACCTGCCATTTTGAGCAAGCGTGGTGATCAATTCTCGTGCCTTTTCTGTATGAAGTTGTAAGTAATATTATAGTAATATTATAGTTACAGTAATATTATATTATAATAAAAAAAATATTATATTATTATTCTACAGGGTGCCAGGGACATCGACAGCAGGTTGCCCTTCTATGTCCCTGCCACCCTGTATACATTAGAATAATAATTGTAATAGATGCTGTTATAGACAGACACTTAACATTTTTTTAAAGGAGGTTTTTAATTCGGCGTTTTTTTAATTTGAACCTAACTTTCAATCAATTTAATAAAATTTCGATTTGTAAGCACCTTTTAATCGTATTATTTTATAACATGTTAGTCTAGTTACTTGTTAACTTGCTTCAAAAACGGTGAAGGAAAACCTCGTGACAAAACCTGCCTGAGAGATATTTCTTGACGGAAGCCAAGAACAAGATATTTCTTGACAAAACCTGCCTGATGTGAAGCCAAGTGCCATGGGCGGCTTAAAAAGTCTGACACCAAGTTAGTCACACGAAAACGAAGAAGTAGAGTCTAGTTAGTCAGAGTACTTACCTAGATTAGCAATTATTATTTGGCTTTTCTTTACTGCTTATTATCATCATTGTTTACCTTACAGCCAAACGTCCTCCCACGGGTGGATGTAACGTCTCCATCCCACACTTTTCCATCAATTCCCCTACCTTTTCCCAAAATTTGTCCACCCACGTCCACCAAAAACCCGACCAAGTGCGGACGCACACGAAGGGTTCCGCACCACCGTACTAATTAGCAAAAAACACAAAAAAAACACGTTTCTTATAAATATATGGGGAGCCTTTTAATTTTTTACTTTATTATATTTTTATTATTTGTTGTTATAGCAGCAGTAGAAATACACAATCTGCGAAAAATTCAACTGTTTAGCTAGCTAGCGGGCTGTATCTGTATCTCATAAACCGTAGTTTATGAGATACAGCCCGCTGACAGACAGATGGATGGACAGCGGAGGCTTAGTTATAAAATCTTTTAGTGAACATAGCGCTATGTTACATTTACCTAGGTATTACATACGCGTAATACCTAAGTACTCAAACTACGATTTTCAGGTAAAATCAGGAATTTTCCTTATCCATGTGAAACACTTCAAGACTACTGCTATATAAGTATATACTTGTAATTTACTTAACTGCGCGAGAGTTGCCTATAAATTATTGCAATAGTCAATTGCCTGAGAATCTGTCATTAATTACTGGTGCAAATTAATTTACTATAGCCATTATTAAAATTCCCTGCGTTTTTCTAGTAGCATTCGAGCAAATAACTTACCTAACTATATTATTATTTCTGAGCTTAGACTCTGAATACACAGTATGTTAGCTAACAGAGGGCGTTTCCGTTAATCCGCAATAGTATAGCGTTCATACATGCATTTTTTTTTTATATCGATTTTTTTTTAAAGATTCACAAAAAATATTAAATCATACGTAAAACATTCACTAGTGTGTTTGTTTTACGTATGATTTAAATTTTTTTGCGAATATTTTATAATTTTTCACGCGCACTAGTCACACTTGTCTTTCCGTGTTGAAAGACAAGTGCGCGTTACAGAGTGTTCCTTTTAGGTATCAATTTAAAAAAAAAAAATTGAAAATTTTATTATAAAATAAGAACTAAATAATTTTTTCGATGTTAACGACGTGAGAGTGACGCTTAACTACTGTATAATATTTTGCCCATTACTTATCCCTAACTATTTGTTTGGTTGTTACGCTTTCACGCTAAAACGGCTTATCAGTTTTAGAGGAAATTTGACACAATATGTAGACCATGGCCTGGGTTAGGACATAGGATACTTTTTATCCCGCTAGTACGTTCCCGTGGGATATTTTCGAACCTCCACGCGCGGGCGAAGCTGCGGGCAAAAGCTATTTCTCAATATTTTTTGCTTTAAATTCCTTACTAGGGGGGAGCAACGCACCGGAAAAACTATGTATGGTGATATTTAATATGATAATCGATTTGCAAAGGCGAAACACCTTGTATACTTCAAGAAATACATTTGCTATTTTTATTAGAGACTTAAAACTACATAGCTGGAAGTTTTATTACTTTTGTATGAATAATTTTTAAAGGCTTTTTAAATACCATTTTATTCAAACACATTTCACTAACTTTATTAGCTACTTTGTGAGTTTTAATCGATAATTTTATTAGAATGCCTATCATTTTAATCGAACCAGAAAGACCATTAAATTTGGTGCTATAGTCCAACCTTTCAACTAACTCGAAATAAATACTTCTTCGTATCTTATCAACGGGTCTTAGCAACGGGTGACGTGGGCCGATAGTAGCTCCACTGTGATTTGTGCTATCACTTCACACTTTATTCCGTACGGTAGCTACATTGCTCGTTTGGTGGCGATGGTTCATAGTTTTAATCGTATTTAACGTGCGATGTATCGCGTACAGCGCAATCAGTCGTTCGGTCCAATAAATTGTACTGATTATAGTAAGAGGTGTGACCACTCTCAGTGGATAGCAACTGGCCTTGGTATCGCTTATTTAAACGATATACATAGATCTAAATTGACTTGAGAACTTGAGGAAGATTTGGTCAGTTGGTTTAGGTTTAGTACCCATAGTTAAAGGTTGAGTTAGTAATTTGGGCCGATTACAATATTTGCAAAGGGTGACGATGCTGTCTGCATTCATTTCGCTCTTTTTATTTTATTTCAAGTGGAGTGTATTTTCAAGTGGACTAGATTGTAATAAAATACAAAAGAAGATGTATATTTAGTAACTTAATCCGCTTAACTGTTCTTAAAGAGTCTTAGAGAACCCTGTAAGAAATCGACACGTGTTTCGCCTCTCAACGAGGCATTCTCAGGATGACGATTGACTTGTTGCGAACTCGGACACGAAGTGTTGCCACCACACGAGCCGAACGCAGTCTTTGCGTTCGGGTCGTGTGGTGGCAACACTTCGAAGAACAGTTAAGCGGATTAAGTTACTAAATATACATCGTCTATTGTATTTTATAATGGATTTCCGCAAAAGTCGCGCCTGAGTCAATTAACTATCTTAGATTGTAATAATCAATTAGGGACTACGACCGTTAGTTTTAACGAAACCAGAAAAAAAAATACGCCTACAAAATTCTAATGAATAATAATTACTTACTAGATATTGATTAATTTACTTGGTTTTTTTTTTTAGTGTGAGTCACTGTTTATCCTCATGTATGATGCAGATACTGTAAAGTAATTAAGTGTACTATTTTAAATGAATATGCAGATTATTATGAGTAGGTATTTACGAAGATAAAAAGGTTCCAAGGTTGCCTGGAAAACATCACAGAAAGCGATAGGGTCACCCATTGTAAGTTTTGTAGTGATAAATTTATTTTTACAATTTACAATAAACTATAGGTACTCGTATATAAACTAATGATTAAAAATTTTTTTTTTTCCAAATTATGTAAGTAGTTACAAATATATCTTATCGACTGGTACGTCGATAAAACTTTGGAATTACTCGCTTTGACAGTTTTAAAATTATTATTATTCAAGCTTAGCGATAAGAGAAAAATATAAATCAAAAAGAAAACCTGTAAATAAAATTCGCTCCACCTGAAACTCATAACGAGTTTAGTTTAACCTTGGCAATAAATTTGCCGATACAAATTAGTTCAACTTTTGATATACCTACGAGCGGGGCGCGGGCGCGGGGCGCGGGGCTAAGGGGTGATTGCAATAGAGGCTGCACGCCACCTTGCTGTGATTGATTTATACGTCTTGTTTGTCACAGAGCCGATTTATTTGAATTCCTGCCAGAGCCCCGGGCAGCCAACGGATTAATATCGAACAGACCCCCGCGATATATCCCCGACTTTGGGCAATAATTCAATATTTCATCCTTCGGGCCGGGACCTACGCTGTGAATTAACATACAAACGTCAATCGTTTCATGAATAAAAAATGTATTGGATTTAGTGAAATGACTGGCGCGATCGCCGAGCGTTTACTGTGTTGCCGCCCCCAATGCCTATTGCGGAAATATAAAATGTTTCGGATTACTGGTTTAGTTTGATCGCACACTATTCGTATTTGCTGGGAACACGCGATTTGGCAGCTAAGTTCTAAACGATGATACTGGGGACCCGAAAAATCTCGGAGTCGTAAACCGCGGCGGCTATTAACTGAGCAGCTCAGGAATTGGGTATCGCATAACATTTACTGCCTTTTAATGCAACCAACCAAGTACTGTCATTCTTTTATTGGGGGAAACAGTTCACGTGCTGCTGTTGTAAAACTGGAGGGATGCATAGCATTCTTGAAGTTTACTGCTGGAATATTTTATGTTTTATCAACATTACTGCAATGTTGAAAAATCCTATAAAAAATTATGAACACGGCATCATGAAGGCGTTATTACATTGAAATTCTTTTATACAAAGTGTTTTTTTTATATCCCATAACTCTAGGATATGAATGAGAACATTATCAAAGAATCAACTGGCGTATTTTTTTATTTTTTGATTCAATTAGTTCGACAATTCACGATTATTTATGTAAAAAAAAACCCTTAGGTGAAATATTAATTAATTCAGACTATTTTTGTTAATAAAAAGAAAATATGTCAACGTCGCATTTTTTTAGATTTAAATATGAATAAATATTTTGAAAGAAAATGATTTATTCGTACTTATCATTGAAACTTAGATCGAGACCGAGAATCCATAGGTAAATTATCACAAAAAAAAAAATAAAAAAAAATGCTAGTAGCTTCTTTGACATGGTCTCATTAATACCCTAGAGTTATGGGATATAAAAAAAAACACCTTGTATAGTAGGTAATAGATTTGCGGTACTTAAATGTGGTGTAGTCAACCGTAGGCAACGAACGGTAAAGGGTTAAGCAACGAGCAGGCGTTTGAACGAAAAAATTCCACTACGAGCCATCGTATCTAGTGAAACCGGTTTTAAGCTCTTCGTCGGCGCTTCGCCAATGCGTTCGCACTTCTCTCGGCACTTATGCGAGTAAAATAGACGTATTAATTTCTCGACGCGGGCGCACTACCGGTTAAGATAAGGAATCGTTTGTGATTAGAAAGAGCATTCTGTTCAAGCTGTTCCAGTCTTGAAATGATAACGACTGAAGCAAGTGATAAAAATTCATGAGCATTCTTATTTTAATTCAATGGTTTGAGGTTGAATATGTAGGTATCTAACTATTCATTTAAGATAACTAATGTTTTACTACGTTTGAGACGAAACACGTTTTGACAAGAAAGGAAGAATAAAATAAAATATTTTATAATCATTGCTACGTAATTTTTGACAGTACACATAAGTCAGTGGTATTAATTAAACAGGGTTTAGGTACATCCGCAGCAAATGATCTACTGTAATAACAACACATCAAATAGAAGATAACTTAATACATACATTCAACATCTTAATCATATTTGTCATTGATATCACAATCGCTACAGTACAACTTATAGCTCTTATTACCATACATAGAGGGGTTTAATCTAATGTACATAATTGTAGGGCCACGACCTCAATTAGACCAGAGAGTCTGATAATCGCGTTAAAAAACTATAGGTACTCGTATATAAACTAATGATTAAAAATTTTTTTTTTTCCAAATTATGTAAGTAGTTACAAATATATCTTATCGACTGGTACGTCGATAAAACTTTGGAATTACTCGCTTTGACAGTTTTAAAATTATTATTATTCAAGCTTAGCGATAAGAGAAAAATATAAATCAAAAAGAAAACCTGTAAATAAAATTCGCTCCACCTGAAACTCATAACGAGTTTAGTTTAACCTTGGCAATAAATTTGCCGATACAAATTAGTTCAACTTTTGATATACCTACGAGCGGGGCGCGGGCGCGGGGCGCGGGGCTAAGGGGTGATTGCAATAGAGGCTGCACGCCACCTTGCTGTGATTGATTTATACGTCTTGTTTGTCACAGAGCCGATTTATTTGAATTCCTGCCAGAGCCCCGGGCAGCCAACGGATTAATATCGAACAGACCCCCGCGATATATCCCCGACTTTGGGCAATAATTCAATATTTCATCCTTCGGGCCGGGACCTACGCTGTGAATTAACATACAAACGTCAATCGTTTCATGAATAAAAAATGTATTGGATTTAGTGAAATGACTGGCGCGATCGCCGAGCGTTTACTGTGTTGCCGCCCCCAATGCCTATTGCGGAAATATAAAATGTTTCGGATTACTGGTTTAGTTTGATCGCACACTATTCGTATTTGCTGGGAACACGCGATTTGGCAGCTAAGTTCTAAACGATGATACTGGGGACCCGAAAAATCTCGGAGTCGTAAACCGCGGCGGCTATTAACTGAGCAGCTCAGGAATTGGGTATCGCATAACATTTACTGCCTTTTAATGCAACCAACCAAGTACTGTCATTCTTTTATTGGGGGAAACAGTTCACGTGCTGCTGTTGTAAAACTGGAGGGATGCATAGCATTCTTGAAGTTTACTGCTGGAATATTTTATGTTTTATCAACATTACTGCAATGTTGAAAAATCCTATAAAAAATTATGAACACGGCATCATGAAGGCGTTATTACATTGAAATTCTTTTATACAAAGTGTTTTTTTTATATCCCATAACTCTAGGATATGAATGAGAACATTATCAAAGAATCAACTGGCGTATTTTTTTATTTTTTGATTCAATTAGTTCGACAATTCACGATTATTTATGTAAAAAAAAACCCTTAGGTGAAATATTAATTAATTCAGACTATTTTTGTTAATAAAAAGAAAATATGTCAACGTCGCATTTTTTTAGATTTAAATATGAATAAATATTTTGAAAGAAAATGATTTATTCGTACTTATCATTGAAACTTAGATCGAGACCGAGAATCCATAGGTAAATTATCACAAAAAAAAAAATAAAAAAAAATGCTAGTAGCTTCTTTGACATGGTCTCATTAATACCCTAGAGTTATGGGATATAAAAAAAAACACCTTGTATAGTAGGTAATAGATTTGCGGTACTTAAATGTGGTGTAGTCAACCGTAGGCAACGAACGGTAAAGGGTTAAGCAACGAGCAGGCGTTTGAACGAAAAAATTCCACTACGAGCCATCGTATCTAGTGAAACCGGTTTTAAGCTCTTCGTCGGCGCTTCGCCAATGCGTTCGCACTTCTCTCGGCACTTATGCGAGTAAAATAGACGTATTAATTTCTCGACGCGGGCGCACTACCGGTTAAGATAAGGAATCGTTTGTGATTAGAAAGAGCATTCTGTTCAAGCTGTTCCAGTCTTGAAATGATAACGACTGAAGCAAGTGATAAAAATTCATGAGCATTCTTATTTTAATTCAATGGTTTGAGGTTGAATATGTAGGTATCTAACTATTCATTTAAGATAACTAATGTTTTACTACGTTTGAGACGAAACACGTTTTGACAAGAAAGGAAGAATAAAATAAAATATTTTATAATCATTGCTACGTAATTTTTGACAGTACACATAAGTCAGTGGTATTAATTAAACAGGGTTTAGGTACATCCGCAGCAAATGATCTACTGTAATAACAACACATCAAATAGAAGATAACTTAATACATACATTCAACATCTTAATCATATTTGTCATTGATATCACAATCGCTACAGTACAACTTATAGCTCTTATTACCATACATAGAGGGGTTTAATCTAATGTACATAATTGTAGGGCCACGACCTCAATTAGACCAGAGAGTCTGATAATCGCGTTAATCATAAAATTACGAATACTTACGAAGATTGTCGATTTCCGAGCTGCAACGCGTCCGTCAACTCGTCGACCTCTACGGGTTACGTACACTTGAGCACAAAAGCTCTTTAAAACCTATAAATACTCCTTTATATATTGATTAATTATGTTGACAGGGACGCTAAGTCATTGGCCCAAATTATTATTTGGAGATAAGTCAACTTAACCTTAGATTGAATAATAATTTAATATTTAAATTAAACGATTCAATGTGTAACTTGATAAAAAAAACATCATTTTAACTGTAATTATTCTGAATAACTTGAAGCATCGTAAAATTAATGTGTAGTGATTATCTTTAGTACTTGTGCACTTGATTGTATAGTACAATGCGATTATCATAACCGGTTGTAGCAAGAAGCGATTATGTTAAATATGTTAATTACATCTTTGAGTAAAAAGAACATTATTGTGAGTTAAATATATATTTTATTGGACCGGCTGTGGCTGATTATGACGCCTCTGAAGGATGCACAGACCTAAGGCGACTTAGAAGGACGAATTTAAAATTATAAATCGCTCTTACGGGTGCGGCCATGACTTTTTGTATGTATGATGAAGTTATTTTTAGAATACATGATATTTACTTCCTGCTTAAGCATCATTCAATTTGATACAGCAGTGGTTTTTAAGTCAGGTACCAACATCAATGGGTACCAACCTATAAATTAAAAAATCTCGGACCAAAAGACCAGAGGGCCAATTCCCGTAATTTTTAAGAAAGTTCGCATTCGCATGATTCGAATCTCATTCGAAATCTGTCAAAAATACAATCATCAATTTACTAACATTTTTGACAAGTTTGACAGATTGCGACTTGAAGGTGAACGTTTTGCCAAGTGTCGTCCAATATGACAAGCTACAACAGGAGGTCCAAGTCTAGTAATTTACAAACGTCACAATGGTCTCTCGATGGTTTAGTAGACTTGGCCCCCAGTATTACTGAATACAGGGTTGGCGATTGCAGACTAATATTAACTATAAATCCAGGTTTCCTCACGATGTTTTTCTTCATCGATGTCAGTAATGCCCAAGAGAAACCCAGAAAGTACATAAATGAATTGAAAAAGTCACATTGGTACTAGCCCGGATTTGAAACCACAACCTCGTCCATGAGAGGTGAGGCCTTAACCACTGGGCCACGACGACTTAAGTTAGTTAAAACCTAGGTTAAAACAGAGTGTGTCTACTTTATTGATACCTCATCTAAGTTTTTTCTTTGCCACAAGAATTCATTCAAAGACTTTAATAACGTAAATAAATAGAATAATAAACATTTCTAGGAAAGATCACGACTCTAAAGTTGTTATTGACGTCAATTTCCTACAAGTTTCGATGTTTTACGTATGTACTTATATTCAGATTGGTGACTAACGTTTATACTACCTAACTCATTACGAAAATGCGTAGTAAAACTAAACTAGGGTGAGCGTAAAATGGCCGGTCATAGTGTGACTTTTTTGCGGCTAAAATGCCCCTAGAGTGCCCCTTAACAGGCGTATGGTAGGTACCTAAGTTAATGTGAATTACGTCACGGTTACATGATATTCCCTAAGGAATCTCGCGGACCTGACAGCCACGACTCCGGCCAGTCGTGCTTCGTGGCCCAGTCTGCGGCTAGTTGGCCGGTTGACCATTGAGATCGTGATTCAGTATCAGTTTCTATGGTTTACCTGGTCCTGGTCGTGGCCGTCTAGTGAGCGGGATCCCTAAATGGGTTAGCAGGACTCTTATGACTACGTGACGCAGTTATAAAGGTGTACCTACACGAACAAATTGCATTAAACTATTAAAATGGACTATAGAGTTATCAGTAGGACAGTCACGAGCAGACATACTTTACACGTCCGCATGATTCAATTTTTTTCATATACTTTTGATAGATATTTTATGGTGTTATGAACATAATTTTTTCAGATCCATGCTCTTATGAAATAGGTCTTTTCTCAAAGTTGCGATTATTTTTTCACGAGAACAACGCTTTTAAATGTTGCGTAACTCATCATCTATTCTATTCTATTCTATGCAGCTGAATACCAGTATTTTACATGGAGCGACTGCCTATCTGATCTCCACAACCCAGTCTATATTACCCAAAGTCTAATAAGTAATAACCATATTAGACTTTCACTTTTTAGAGAAGGAAAACATCGTGAGGACACCGGCATGTCTTAGAACCAAAAATTCGAAGACATGTGATGATGTGACATCTACCAACCCGCACTGGGCCCGCGTGGTAGATTACAGCCCACTCCCTCTCACCGAGAGGAGGTCTGTGTCCCTGCAGTGGGAACATTAATAGGCTGATTATGTATGTATGTATGTATGTATATTAGACTTTCGTATTTTGTATATTAGACGCGCAAGGAGTGTCAAAGATTCACGAATGACAGCCGGGACCAATGGACCCAGTATTACGCACCTGATCTTTCTGAAGAACGTCACCATTAAGGTCACTATAATATGTACTGTCACTATGTGTAGGTATGTGTGTATGTATGTATGTATATGTGTAAATACTCAGATCAATTAAAATAATCACGAATATCCAACATATATATACCTACCTACCTATAACGTGTTACATTTACACCAGAAGATTCGAGTACAAATTAACAAAATTACAAGTTCCGATATCAATTTGATTGATGGATGATGCTGAGTTAAATTTCTTCCATTAGTTTTATTATACTCTGTTTTGTAGGCCGCTACATTCCGGTAGCCATTTGGCATCTTATTCTCGTCAAGTGAAAGTTGATCGATGGAGCACGTCAATTTAAATCTTAAACTATGTTCTTATAATAAAGAAAGAAAAAATGTAGATTGAAAAATCATACAAACGTCCATCTGTAGGATGTAGTCATTTGGAATTTACGTTATTCCATAGATTACCGATATGAAAGTCTACAAAGTATGCAGTAACAAGATTTGCACGTTTATAGCCTTTTATTTATAGTTTTATTTCATTTCCATCGCCCGCAGATACATCGATGGTAGATATTATAATATGAATGCTAAGTAGTCTGAACCTTACCGTTGTCGCTGTATACTGAAAGCACTGGAATGTCGTGGGAGGACATTATGACAGGTTTAAAAATAGAATTATTATTAGTGCGAAACTATCTTGAGGATTATACGAGATAACTGTATTTCTGTGAGGCTAAAATTAAACCAGTCGAGCGGACTCTGCCCTCGAAGCTTTCCGTTCGTTTTAAAACTGTCTTTATATTCAATTGGTGAATCAATCCATTACGTTTTCTTTATTTATTTCTTTCTTTCTTTCTCTACATACAGGGTCAAATTAAATTAGCTGGCTAAACTTCATAGACAAGATGGGTATCGATATCTCAACACGATAGAACAAACCTATCTATTAAATACATACTTCAAGCCTCTTCAAGCAACCACGGACAACTAAATTATAATTTAAAAAAAAACAACGCGTTGCACTCCGGGCGTGCCGGCAGAAGTAAAAACTTGAACATTAACGTTGTGCATTTTTGGATATTTTGGAATGGTTAGGGAATAATTTCGCACGAATTGCTTTATTTATCAGTATAAAAGTACTATAATTTATGTGGTTAGATACAATATTCATTAGTAGTAGTAGTATATTTATTTATTTTCAAAATATAGTCTAAAAAAAATAAACAATTTATTTAAACACTTTTCATGAAGTATGTTTTGACTTCTTTTTAATACCCATAAATATGGGTAAAATTTCTTATCTCGCAATCTTTACGTAATGTCAAAGACTATTTATTTTGATATTTACTTTGTCAGTTGCTAGGAAACGGATCTTACGGTCACGTCATACCACGAGTTTATCCTTTTTTACCCGTCCCAAAAAAAGTGCACAACGCGATGCTAAAGAAGTTTTCACTTCGAAAATATTTCTGAATCGTCAAGTATTTGTGAATGTTCTATTCTACTTATAAATACATATATACCTACTTGAGTTAATTGTTGGCAACTGTCACGTATGAAGGTGAATGACCAAGTTAAAAACGATTATTAAAATCGTCTCTAGAAAAAGATCTCTGTATATCATTATGACACGTTCTATACAAAATACTTACGGTGAATAAGGACGTAAATACCATCTTATCAGCACACGAAAACATACTCGTGCAAAAAGTTGAATTCGTAGTAAGCTATCGTAACTGCGCAATTTTAAAATCTTGTTTGCAAACCGATTATCTTGCGTAGCAAAACATTCTACGTCGAAGGATGCAATATCTATTGGATTGGATCTAATAAAATTGTAGATGAAGAACAGTATTTCCCTAATTTAAAATACATGGTATATTTTAATAGGATTTCTCAGTAAACGTGACGGTTGCGGCGGTGGCGGCGAATGCGATGGCGATTGTTAATCGCAAAACGAACAGAATTTCCGAGAATCGTTTGCCATTGACATTTCTAAGCAACGTGGTCATGTTTACGTTCGGTGGCGGGTTGCGGCGGGTGTTTACAAACAGTAAATTGTTTACTCGACTGACATAACGCGTTGCAGGCGTCACGGCACGTCACCAGCCGCGTCACACGCCTCCGCTAGCCGGCACACGCCGCCACACGCCGCTTGCCGCGCCCTGCCGCCGCCGCCCAATCCTGTTCTATTGCGTCTTGCGAATTGCTAGCGCCATTTTTTTTAACTCTTGACTCGTTGAGGAAACTGCGTATCAACTATTTCGTAATCATTCGCAGAAGGAAAAGTGTAGCTTGGAATTGAAATAGCATCTGGGGACTTTATAATTAGTTGAACATGAAAAAACTTTTTGAAAGTTCGATTTTAACGTAGATTTTACATTGAATACCTTGCTTGTAATAAGTTTTATGTTGCGGTCAGTCGTCATAATTAGGAATAAAAAATTAACACCGTTAGCGTAGGATTACGTGAATATCTAATGAATAGAAATAACATAGAGTCTATGTTATGTCATAGACGATCTTTAAGTTTGAAGGTTTCTTAGTTTCGTGGAAAATTTTATCATTTTTCGGTGAGTATTATAGGTAAAGACATTCTTGAGGGGGTGTTAATAGATCTATCCCTAGGGAGTCTGGGGTTACTTCAATGCATAGGATATAATTGTTCTTAAATATTATGCATATTTTGGGCCTGAATAAATTACCTATATCTTTCGAATGGATTCCTTTGTACTTAGTTTGTTTTTTTATTATTATAATGGTTAGGTACCAATAATAGGGCAGGCGTGAAACAACTAACGCATATTAATAATATTTTTTGTAGGTATATAACTCATTTTAATAGTGTACCTGAATAGTTTTCCTGTAATTTTTTTTACCATGGGTAGGTAAGGAAAATTAGTGGTCCTATGAGTATTATATTATTTGTCAAAAATATTTGACGGTATCGGGGACCAATTGCTCTAACAATATTTACTGAACGCTTGGGGGTCGGCCTTATAGCACTTCTTTATTGAAATAACGCGTCATTTATTGAAATAAAATGTCGTCGTGTATTGAAAACGTCATTTTATCTGTGACATTGTTTTAAGAATACTTTGCAAAGATTTAACAAATCCTTTAAACAATCTTATCTAGGAAGTTTATCGAGTTATCTAGCTTCAAGGTGATATTTTAATTACCTTCCATAGTTATAGTAAATGTACCATAAGTTTATACGAACAGTGAACGATGCATAATTACCTCTTTAACACTCATTGAATTTCAAATAAGCTGTAACTAATAGTTGACATGTTAGTCTAGTATTACGTACAATACAAAGTTACAGTTCTATAAAGCTAAGAGTTATAATATTATACGTAATGAATATTATATCAACGTGAATTATGGGAAATACAGTGATTACCCAGACTTGTTTACTTTGAAGCATTTATTAGTCGCTTCTATAATATGAAGAATTAATTATCCTGACAGTTCCTTATAGTTATAATTTTCATAATAACCTTCTATTATACCATTACTTTATTGCTAGACCACAAGACAAGTCCTTTGTGATGATGATGGGGTCGGTTCTAGTCTAACCGGATGCAGCTGAATACCAGTATTTTACATGGAGCGACTGCCTATCTGACCTCCACAACCCAGTTACTGTGTATCCTTTGGTAAGTCTGGTTGTCAGACTTTCGGGCTTGTGACGACCCGTAAGGAGTGCCAAAGATCCACGAATGACATGGCTTAAAGTGCTTTCCGAGGCACTTAGGCGTCTTGGTATGTTAAGATCACAGATATAAATCTACCTAGATGACGCGATTGTATGTACTTCGCGTGTAAAAAAACGGAGTGAAATTACGATCAATGATCGTAATCTGAACTTTTCATTTAGCATTATCGCCACCGGAAATCCACCAAAATCTAGAAAAATGCCTTTTTATGCGATATTAAGCTGTAAACACTATAGTAAAAGTTGGCCGAGGCATTGGAAATGTTTTCTTTCATTGGTAAGTTTTGTTTTTAAATTGTGTGTGAAAAAGTGGCACGCTTGGTTTTCATACAGATGGAGGGACTTGCGTTATCTAGTTAGATTTTCTGTGGTTAAGATGGTCACCCATACACGGACTAACCGAAGCAAGCGTAGCTTAACCTGATCGACCCGTGCGGTTGTTATTACTTAGCCACAAGCCCCTGATGAAAGAAGAAAGAAGAAAGAAAAATTGTTTATTCTGCACAAACTAAACGCATATTCCAAAAAAAATAAAAAAATACATTTATGACTCCTTTACAAGTTAGCCAAAAGCCTCGTATTCAAGATTCGTGTCATATAAAAGTCGTCGTGATGTGAGTCGTGTCGTGATGGAACTTAGTGTAACCGAATTTTCCCTATAAGTAGATTTTTCTTAAATTTTGCCTTAGCTTTTGTAATCCGTGTTAATGACACATACGTGATACGATATGTGATCACACTATCACTAAAAATGATCACAGTTGCATCATAATCATATAATATATTTGCTATTATCACGTTATCACTATACATTTTTACAAACTGATAGGCACGTCACACCCAATTGAGATAACAGAGTGGAAGAAAATTTCCCTTCATTCTCTAGAGATAATTATTATAATAAGCGTAATGTGATAGTAATAATTTACGCAATGCAGTCTTAATATCGTCATAAAATGATCGTAAATTATAACCAGTGCGTTATATGTTATGAGTAAAGTTTCTAAGTTCATGTCAGATTTATACTAGTTGGAATTTATTATAAGTATTGTTATCTTATGGAGTTATTTGAAGTTTGGTGCAAGAAATGATTACAGATTCAGAAAAAATAAGTAGTAATTTACTTTCTTTTAATTTTGCTTTTACCCTATATATTTTTTAAATATGAGGATATAACGATAAGTGTAAAATTATTTACAGTATGATGACTAGTTCGTAATGCGCATGATTCCTGAAAATAATAACTCCTCATTCATAAATGTTCAAAAATAGAAATGACCATCTCACCTTTGACGTCTTGTTAGCTAGTATGACGTCACTGGATAGTAAATAAACTCTTACTATCACTTTTAAAATCACGCAAAAGTAAACGAGATTTTTTTTGGTCTGAAAACTGCTCGGTTCACGTCCACATTGAAACGTGACTCAGTCGGATAAATATGACATTCGTTTACGCAGTCATTTGGTATCTCTTAGTGCTAATTATATCTCCCAATTAAAGTGTGATGTGACCATCTGTCACAACGAGCAACTCGAACCTAACCAAGGTCAACCAACTTTGAGTAGATTCCGACCTTCGAGGTATTTAAATAAAACGGTACTTAATAGATTTATAATTTTAATAATTTTAGGAAACTGAACGATTATTGCCTAACGGATATTGGCTCGATTAGAAAAAAAATCGGACGCCCCTTTTGCCAATGCTGTCGCCAATGTTAATTGTTGAAACCTACAATGTCTGAAGTGCGTAGGTAGGTATGTTTTATTTCAAGCATGTTTCGTGACCTTGAACCTTAAGATCATGGTTTTAATCACTAATCAATGTTTATTATTAACCTACACGCGCGACGTGCGTACAGTATCCAGATAAATTTTACATTATTATGGATTCTATCTTAGCTCTACAACCAACAAATTCTTGCTGTGCTAATACATAGTCAGACCAAAGATAGCTGTAATTGCGTGCTAAAAACTTCAGTGCGCAGTTAAAAACTAACTATACCTAGTTATAGCTTGATTTTATGAAGCAAAACGTCACTTGGCATTCCGACCTCATAGTCATTCAATATAACTATTTATAATTTGTTATATTATGTTAATTCAGGCGCGAGTCGAAAGGCGGCCGACCTTGTGAGGCGCCGCGCCGTAGTGCTGTATTACAGGCGACAAAGTGGTTCATTGTGTACAAACTTGTCAATTATTTGTAGCCTGACTTTTATCATACAACTTGCTTGCTTGTTATATTTATTTTTAGCAGTGTAAAGCTTCTTTTTTTCACGTTTTGATAACTATCTTCTAATATTTTCCAAATAATCTCAAACTTTTCCAATTTACTTCTGGTACCTAAAATAAATTATGTTCCAGTGTATGTGTGTTGTGTGTATGTATTTTAGGTACCAGAGGTTGGCGTCACTGTAGGAATTTTAACTTAAAATCGTGTTCGTATCTCGATATAATTTCATACTCCCACCTACATATGACCATCAGAAATTACACACAGACATAAAAGGCAAGGTCAAGTATGACACAGTATCTCTGTAGGCATTAAGCACACTGTATCAAATTCGACTCCACGTAATTTAATTTACAACCTTATACCAAGCTAACCTACTGCTATGATATTATCAATGGCTGGTATCGTATGGCGTGAAATCATTACACTTCGGGCCGGCGCTGGCGCCACACCACCACATCCGCCTCAACAATGTAATTGGCAGTATCGTAGTATGAACGTACTACGTAGTAAAACATAATAAAATTCGCTTCTTGACTCGCTCGCAAACCCATTAATTTATTGGAATGTGTACTGCGTATTTAGTTGTAAAGTGGTCTCGTCAACAATACGCGTCGGAGATGAAAGAGTGTGTGCTATGCCGTCTGTAACATCATTGGAATTTATTTGGAGTTTTTCTACGACATGAACATAACAACTGAGGTAGTTAGTGATTGAAAGTTTTCCTCTTCTACTTTAATTTCAAACCACTGCTTAATGATTTCACAAGCAGTTTTTACGATTGAGCTGCCCAGTCTTCGACAGTCATAAATTCTATTACGACATACTCTGAATGAGATTTCATTAATGACCACAAGAAGTCAGTAGGTACATTCAAAAATATCTTTTGGCAATCATTGCAGCTGCAACACTTTTATTACCTGCAACATTGTTGTATCTAAAACAAATATGCGCAAATCGTAAGTGATAATTTTACCTGCGTACTGTTTATTCAGCCAGTACAGAGATGAGGCACCAGATCAAGAAATAAAAGTTGTATGTGTTACGGTACATAGGGTATGGTAAAAACTGACTAAAGTCTATTGGAGCGTGACGTAGCATAGCCGCTGTGGTAGCGTCCCGTAGACCCCGCGTAGGTGCTACGCTAGCGTTGCGTAGACCGAGCCAAAGTGCTACGCACCGGCCACGTAGGCCCCGCGTAGCCGCTACGGTAGGGTCGCGTAGGCCCAGCGTAGCCGCTTCGGTATTGTAGATAGCTTAGGCGCTATATCACGTTTACGCAGCGTAGGTACTTCGTCAAAAGGTGCCTTTAGTGCAATTGAACTATATGAATGGAAATTATATCACGTTTGTCGAGTGCCATACTCATCGACGTACAAGAGGCAGCGTTTTTTTTATCTATACTGAAACTATTGGTAGGTAGGTAGTACAACCTAAGTACGTCAAGAACATGCTACATAATCTATGTAAATGACATAGATTAGTTCCGTATAAGTTTATATTTTCTTGTTATTGAAAACAAAGTTACGTGATAGCACCATTACTTGTGTCAATGTTATCATCAATAATTGTATTTTCCCAATTATGTTTTATAAGTTTCGTATTATTACGTTGTAGGTGATAAGGTTATTGGTTTATGAATTATGATTCAGCAACCATAGTTGGTAAACATTTATTAAAGAGAGGTCTTCCCCATAGCGGAGCTTCTGTCATTTCAAAATAGTATTCCTTACTTCGATTACTCATAAAAAGTGTCATTTTGTAAATACACTGGGGTACTAAGACAGGCTGTACGTAGCTTGAGGCCCACGACTGCTAATACTGGTGTTCTCTGAACTTTCCTCATTGTGTATTGTTTCTATGTATGTAATATCTAACTTGTGTCTCACTTGTATTTTTTAATTATTATTAATAATAATTTGTGTCTCATATGTTGCGAATTATTCATGAGACTAGCTGCAACCAGCGGCTTCGCCCATGTGGACCCTAATTCCTTTTCGTTTTCTTAAATAAAAGTAGCCTTATAACATCAGCTATCTGCCCGTGAAAGTCCCGTCATACTCGGTCCAGCCGTTTCAGAGATTAGCCGGAATAAACAGACAAACAAAAAAGAATTAAAAACATGTTTTTGTTTATAAGTACCGTATATACATACTCCAATTTAATTTATTTGTAGGTACTTACAGATTATTTTACAAATATCGCCGGCGCGGGCGTTGTTTCTCGATCGCTAAGAAGATATGCCGATTCCGTTCTACAGCGTTTATTCTCAACTATGTATTTTAAGCTATTCAGTAGAAAATCTCACAAACCACCTACCCGACGTATCAGTAACACATCTACCTAATTTAATGAACACCAAGTTAGTTTTTCATGGTCAAGGTCAAAAGATTCAAAGTTGTCTATTGAATTACAATTGCGTAATCTGTGAGACGATAATCTATTAATTCTTTAATCACATTTTGTTGGCTAACTAGCTGATTGATGTCCGTTATTTTAAACTTCCTGAATTTTAAAGAACTTTTATACAAAGTCCACAGTATTTTTTATTCTTTACGCTACAGAATATTTAGTATTTTACGATTAATTTGTCGATATTTTTAATACCTACTTGGACATAACCGGAGCTTGATGCCACAGCTAGTTTTGTTTTTAGTTCTAGCCTAGAATGTCCCACTGTTGGGCATAGGTCACCCAAAATTTTTTTTTTTTTGCCTTTATTTTGTTCCACTGGTGGGTAAAGACTTCCCCTTTTTCATTCCAAACCTGCCTGTCTTGTGCGATCTCTGACCATGTTGTCCCTGCTAACATTATCAAATCGACATGCAATTTAGCTAAATGTAATACTTAATAGTATTTTAAGAAAATAACTGCGTACTTACTAATAATAGAATTATTTATAATATTGTTATTGACTTTTTATGCCAATGTTATTATTCAGTTATTTAATTTAATTTAATTTTTATTAATTTTAGTTATCTACGATTTTTGCTGTGCCCTCACAGGGTCTACAACGGCTCTTAGCTCTAAGCCTTTTGTTAACATCTTGTTTTACCTTGTGGAACGCAAATAAATGAATATGACACACCACCTTCGTCGTGGTCTACCTCTATGAACCTTCCTCCATATTATATAACCTTATTTTAATATACATAATATACATAACATACATACATACATAATCAGCCTATAACTTTCCCACTGGCTTCTAAGATACAGGTACATAAACCTAGTTTAGAAGTCAGGGTTTTTCACTCTGGAGCACTAAATCAAGCCAGTTTTCGAGCAGAATATTGTTAATGCACTTATGGAGAAATAAGAAAATAGATTTATATTTATAAAATTATTATATTTACTGCTGGGACACAGGCTTCCTCTCTGTGAGAGGCCGTAATCCACCAGGTCGGCCCAATGCTGGTAGGTGGATGTCACTTGTATTCGAAATTTTTGGTTCTAGGACATGCCCGGTTCCTCACGATGTTTTCACACACCGTTTTTAAAGGGTGATAGACGTGCGAGCAAGTAGGCGTACCTACTAATGGCTCGGCGACCTTACTCGCCCGTGTATACAAAGTACGCGCACTTTAAAACCGCTGAGTAAGCTCGTCGGCGATCCAACAGGTTTGAAATTTTGCTCGTAGCCCGCCTTAGTTCGTAGTTTCGTACATCTGTCATCGCCGCGAGTCGCGAGCTGGCATTTTGTTTCATCGTTTGTGTAATGTATGTTTAGTTTGATTCAGAAAATTCGAAAACATCGCGATACAGTGTAAGAAAGCTTCACGTGTGTCACCTACGGCGAGCCGAGTAAGTTGGTGAACTTTAAAACCGCGGTCTTTAACCGGTTAAGCCGCGCGACGCGATTTTGCGACACCCGTCAAGCCGCGCGACACGATCGCGGCGCGTCAGAGATAAGAGCTCGCTAATATAAACAAAAACTGAGAGCTTTTTGTTAAGTAAATAGTCTTATCGTTAATGGTTTTGGGTTTCTGATTAGACAAAGGATTTTTTATAATACTTAGAATCTTTGTAAGCGAACGCTAGTATTGATAAATAAACATTCTTATAAGATTCTTATAAGAAATTCCTTTGTTCATTGTTTTGATTATTTATAATAAAACTACTGGTTCGATTCACATGAAACTTCGCAGGATACATTATGAATACATATACTATCGGTCAAAACCATTATTTACGGACAATAATAATAAATAAAAACACATATAAATAAAAAAGTTCAATAAATCGTTAACCGTATCATTACGTAACATTATTTAGTTGACAAAAAAATATTGAACTCTTTTTCTTTCTGTATTATGCATTTTTATTATTTATTAGTTATTCAAGAATATAAAATAAATGACTTACCAGCGATTACATACACAAAACACACACAAAACTCAAAATTCCACATCAACACGTTTTTTCACTACCGAGTTTGTTTACATTTTTTGATGGGTCCGTAATAGGTAATTACGATGTTATTTTGTGCAAATTTTATCTAAATACGATGACGACACTACTTAATTATTGAAATAACACCATTTCCCGTCGATTTACACTTAAAAAACAATAGAAAACAAATAAATAGAACGCGGAGTGCAGTGCACGGCACGCATGCGCGGACGCCATTTTGCCGTACCAAAAATGTTCAATTTTTACTTTTTTTTAGAGTTGTTTCTGCATATTTTGACGTTATGGTCGATTTATTCGACAGGTATATTATCCTACCATAAATCAAAACCAACCACAGACCATATCAGCCCGTATATTACATATAAATAGAGCTGCAATCTGCATGAACGTACCGTGTTCCCGGGGACACAACGAGGCTTGACGGTATTGGGAGTTTTCGTGCGCCTGGGGCTTCGGTCCGGCTTGACCGGTTAAGTTCGCATGTCTATCACCCACTTTAGATGCAGCATTGGTGATGATTGTGATAAATTAATTTACACAAAGTAAAGTGCGTGCCTTGGTTAGAACCTACCACCTACTCGTAAGTGACAGTCGTTTCCATTGGGCTGGATTGCTCTAATAATACAATATATTATTAACTCTAAACATAAATTAACCTATCTTACTTGCACATGTGTATTAAAGATGACAGGAAAACCACAAAAGTTTCTATGTCCCGACGTTTGCCTTCAGCGAAGGAAAACCATCATAATATGTAATGTACAGTATAACCCAGTACCCGTGTAGAGTACAACATTATATCAAATAATCATACTTTATACAGTACATATGTTAACTAACAGAGGGCGTTCCCGTGAACCCGTAATAGTATTAAGTAAAAGTATAGCAAAAAGAAAGTACTTATAAAATATTCACAAAACATATTATTAAACTAATACGAAAAAGAAACACTCTGTACACGCGCACTTGTTTTTTCCACGTTAAAAGATAAGCGCGCGTGTACAGAGTGTTTAATTTCGGTATCAATAAAAAAAATACACCTAACCTAAACCTATTTCTAAATCTAATAATTAATTGTAATGGCGAACTTTGAGGTTAGTTTCATAACATTACAATATTTATTTCTTGTATTTATATTGAGATGGAGAACAGAGTCTACAAAACAATTAATTGTTGTTACCGTAATCGTTCACAGTTTTCCTTCTTAGGATAGGAAAAGCCCCAAAAGTGACTCCTTAGTGTCCTAAATTCAGCTAAGGGAGTACCCACCTTAATTCCTTATTTACATAATATCACGCCCATCTATAGTATACCCACATTTCGCCAGTTATGTTTAAGGCCCATGTAATAGGGGGCGAGCCTATTGCCATCAACCGGGCACAAATCCAGACTCCGGGCTGCTACTGAGAAATTTCAGAAAGAAAAACCCAATAACACTTTGTCTGACCTGGAAATCGAACCCAGGACTTTATAGTCAGCAGTAGCGCTTGCGACCACTAGACCAAGGTAGACAATGCTTGTTCCAATTACTTAGAAATTAAAAATAGAAAAGTAACCACCAAAATATTCGGACGGAATAAACTAATAGATACAAAATTGTCGTTCGTTTAAGTTGTTCTTCTAAACTAAACAGTAGTAGTTAGTCACCTAATGCGTAAAATAGCTTGGCATTATGTCAACATATTAGTTCTTTGCGACTCAAGAGTAGGTATAAATAGCAAGTATATCGACTACTCACAAATTATCTCGTTCATCTTTCTTATAGTGCTACATATTATCGAAACTACTTTTTCGGAAGCTGAAAAACTTGACAATAACTGCTAATAAAATGAAGTGACTGCAGTTTGTTGAGATAAAGGTTCTTATTCTATATCTATGCTCGCTTGAGCAGCATCACGCTCGTTCTGTTTGAAATCGAGATTCAGACGTATGTACCTCGGTTTGCAACGATATTTCAGTAGACATTAATAATGACACACTGTTAGTTTTCAATCGAGATGGATACTCGTTTCAAAATTCGAGTCTTACGAGTATATAAAATTCAATTTAACTTTCAATACAAAAAGGTTTCCTCGATCTAATTGCCTTTATTTATAGCATTTTTTCAACTTGAAACTAATTTGGAAACCTTGCAGTTTGTATGACCTTAATAACACCGCATTCAAGGTCGCATGACGTAACAAACCACCCGCGTTACATAATAAAACCGGTTGACAGTATACCTAAGTGTTCGAAATTCGAATGATTGATTTTTTAATTTTTTACTTTTGGTTTGATTTCGCCAGTATTTTTATTTTTTTACGTTTAAGGAATATTTCATTGGAAGTTGTTCTTGGTAAACGCTCTCTTTTCGACTTGATTTTTTTTTATGTAAATAGGTTTATAGTCTCTTTCGAACCGGTTTTTACTTTTAATAGAAAGGGTTTTTGTACGTAGTATTTTTCAATCCTGCTAAATGAGAAAATAAAACATAATAAATAATAAAATTTTCAAGTAAGAAGACTTCATATAGTAGGGATCTACCGACAGAGTAAAACCTCTTGTTATCTGAAAGATGTAAGTATTATCTCCAAACCGGTCTCTAAAATTATGATTTCTTCGATAAGCTTAGAGGTCCAAGGACTAAAAGCTAAAAAACAAAACAGGACTATTAATTTATCACTTCAGCGTTATTAACATAAACATTTAAAGGTTATTCAGCTGCAACCGGTAAGACTGGAAGCCGACCCCAAGATAGTTGGGAAAAAGGCTAGGAAGATTGATTTAAAGGTTATAAACAATCATAATCACCTCATTGGTGTCGTCACAGGTTATCTGTACTTTCGTTATCATTTGGACTTTCCGTATTCGCAGTTACTTTTAGTAAATATTAGTAAAGCAGCATTTTTCGAACTTAACCATAACATCACGCCTGTATTTCCCAAAGGGTTAGGCAGAGGCGCACATTATTTGAACGTCTAACCTCGATTTTCGTCCAAGTTCCAAATAAAAAGAAACAGGGGACAGCGATGTCCATGATAAATACAAAAATTAACGTCGTTATAAAACTAATTTATCTAATTAAGCTTAAGTACGTTCCCCGCTGATTTTTTATTAAGAGCTCATTTCTCCAATTGAGGTGTCATTACCTCAATTGGTTTCCGCATTGTCTGTGAAACGAACATGATCGCTAACTATACTTGATGATGGCGTTTTAACTTAAACGTAAACGTTAACGTTACGTAATTGGACAGTAGTTATTTTTAGTATTTTTTATTGGCACATCACGCGTTCTGAATCGTGTGTTATCAATATATAATGTGACGGTATGCCGAGCCCATCATTTGTAATACAAGCAATTGTGTTTGATAGACGTTGTATTGTGATGAAAGATTTTACTACTATACTACATAGCGTAGCTCGTAGAGGAGCTCGTGGCTAAGTAATAACAGCCGCACGTGTCTATTCATCAGGTTAAGCTACGCTTGCCGGGGTTGGTCAGTTGGCATCTTTACATACCGAGTCTCCTCCGTGCCTCAGAAAGCACGTTAAGCTGTTGGTCCCGGCTGTCAATTGTGGATCTTTAATAGTCGTTACTATTCGTCAGAAGCCCGAAAGTCTGACACCAGTCTTACCAAGGGGTATCGTTTTACCCAGTTACTGGGTTGTGGAGGTCAGATAGGCAGTCACTCCATGTAAAATACTGGTATTCAGCTGCATCCGGTTAGACTGGAAGCCGACCCCAACATAGTTGGGAAAAGGCTAGGCAGATTGACTACATATCGTAGCTAGGACACCGTTTCATTGCTCATGGTAGAATTTGTAGTATGGGTGCGTATTTTATAGAAGTAGAATCTTTGGAGCAGTAAAAGAAATGCATTTATTTATCAATTGCAAATACGAATCGAATCTGGCCTTATCAATTCTTTATACAACGTTATTTTTTGTTCATTACAAACCTCTTAATTCATTCGTCATTCTACTCATTATGAACAACTTTCAATATGGGACTAAAGCTGAAATCGCGAAAAAAAAATCAGCTGGTCCATACATTTATGTTCGCATATCTCGTCAAAATGTAGGGAACAGCAGATTTTTTTTTTTAAGTTTTTTTGAAGTTGTTTATAATGATGAGTACAATGACCCCTTAAGAGGATTGTAATGAATAAAAAATAACGTTGTATTAGCAAAACATATCAACCCAGGACTATTATTTAGCTGACAAATCTATTATCGTCATCATTATTCTCCCGCCTATATCCCAATTTAGCTGAGAAAGTCTATATTTCTTGCAATATTTTGTAGGAGTAACCCTATGACGCTATCGTGTTCTGACGCCCCTAAAGCCGACAAACCGTCTTAGATAGCCGCCTCCAGACCATTCCTGGACGTTTTAATATTATTTATAGCCACACATATTAACAAATAAGAACATTTTAATAACTCGTTCTCCTTTCCAATACTATTTCACATAAATCGGTAACTGTACAGCCTTGGTCGCTGAATTATATCAAGTCCATACAATTGTTCCAGATTTAATTAGTTTAAACTTGTATCGTAATAAACCTTGTACACAGTTGAAATTCCATGTTTCGCATTAAAATAAATTCAAAATAATTAGGCAACACCGTGGTTTCATATTGGTGTCAATTCTGTAAAGCACTGACTAAACCAGAAATACTGCAGTCTCTTAGTATCGGGGAAAACAAGACAAGGATGGAAAATATAAATTAGCAGTCAAAAGTACTAATTTGACAGCTCTATAATATCTTTTCCTTGTTTAGCTTAGGTCAGTTTCCATCCAAATTCTGACCAATTACTTTTTCATGGGTACAAAACGTCTTACTCTCAAAAGAAAATTTCACTAAATACTGCAGCAATTCCAATTTATAGTGACATTTTTTAATATCGCAGTTATGAAATAAATTTTCTAGATTAGAGAGCATGAAATTGAGACAGCTGGCTCGTGTAAGTATTCGCAATAATATATTTTAACTCCATTTTATTGCAAAGGTTGCGTATCCGATTACCTCTGCAAACATTTTGTGTAAAGGCAAGTCTTCGAAAGTTATTAAGGGATCGTCAACTTTATGTTGTTCCGAAGCAATCCTAGCAAAAGTTGTATTTAGTTGGCAACATTTACCGTAAAACGGCTTGCAATTTTCTCCGCCGTCTATGTTAATATGTGGCATATTAGGACGAACGTGGTCGGGTAATATCATTTTAAAACTAGCTCTTCCAACGCGGCCCACTCATCTGGTCGTGTCCGCCTCCGGCTGCGTCCGTGAACTCGGCGCAAGAGCATTCAATCGTAAACTGTGACATTTTACTGACATTGCGCTTCTATCGCTCGTTTGACATTTGTAACCTGCTCCAACCTTGTATAGAACTTGCCTTGTATACTGCACTAGCATATAAATGCTTATAAATTAAGCGTTTTATCACCACTACCTAATACGCAGTTTAGATCTCTTCTACGATGCCCTGCGTAGTAAGCGGTTCGGGTTTAGATGCGCAAACCTATGGAGCTGCTTTCCTCGTACTTTGGGCTTTATTACTGCATGCCAACCTTCAATTAGCCCAGGTGTCGCGGTACCCTTGCGACGTAATACTTATATGACCGGTTTACGACCTATTTGACACGGTTCGTTCACCGTAGTACTTACATTGTGAGAAATATAGTACAGATGCGGTTATCGCGAGTTTATTTTCTCGCTTTGCTCTTTATAAAGAGCTAGCTGACGCACTCGCAAGGAGAGGTCGTTGAACTGCACAGTTACAGCGAGATCGCTGTGCGGACGCCGCCGACTTTGTGACAATTGCAACCTTGAATGATGACGGCAGGCTTTTTGCTTTTGAGCCCTCCACTCCAAAAGAAACTAGTAATGCAGATCCAAAAAAATTCATAAGCTTTAGAACACTCTATGGTGGTATTGTTCAGTTGTGTCTCGTTGACCTCAGGGTCGCATATAATAAAAATAAACTTACCTACTTTACGTTTACAATTTTTTGTTTAATTTTTAAAGATAATATTAATTATCTTGAACTTCTTGACATTCTCCTCTATGCATAGAATATAATGAATTCCCATTTTATATGCACACTTTTTCTTATTCTATCCCAAAAGCCTTTCTTCTGAAAGGTAGTATTTCCTCTCCTATTTCCTAATCGGTAATAAATACAATGAATGAGCATTAAAAAAGTTTATTTTTCCTTCTAAACTTGTTACACTGAGAAAGCTTAAAAATTTAGGTTGAATGAAGTTTTGTTCCACTTTTATTTTAATTCTTTATATTGTTTATTGTCCCCACGTAAATTATTTACAGGAAAACCTGTACAGGGTGCAAAACAATACAAAATGGAGCAGTAATTTACTGCCTCAATTAATTTTTTGGACCGCATCAAAATTGAAATTTTACAGCAGCGATCACTGCAAGAACGAATCACGCTTTCAAATTGAGTCAAACACATAAAAATTTTGATTGTAAGTTTACACATTTTAAAAGAATCGCTGAAAATTAAACCAAATTCCAAGAATCGCTGAAAATTAAAGCCTCGTGCAGATTGGTGCGATGCGACTCGAATAAAATAATTTACTCAAACAATTTGACTCTAAGAAAACTTCACGGTAGAACAGCCTACACGAGACATCATGAAATGACGACGGTGCGCGGCGGCTGAAATTCAGTAACAAAGTTCCTGGAACACGAATCGATCAGAATTCAGAACGTAAGCCTTTTTCAGAGAAATAGAAGATATTATTTTTATTGCGCTTCATTTAATTGACGCTCAAAGAAATTATTTGTAAGTGGGTAGTTGTTTGTTTACGTTAATCTTTTTCTTCCTTGAATCCTCGATCCATCCATTCATAATGTTCCGGGAATTGTCGGTTTAACAATTTCCATTTTTTTGGGGTTCTGTACCTCAATAGGAAAAACGGAACCCTTATTATAGGATCACTTCGTTGCCCGTCCATCCGTCAGTCTGTTTCTCTGTAAAGACAATTTTTCTTAGGAACGCGTAGAGGTATCAAGTTGAATTTAATATCAAATAGTTTATGTTCCTCTTTAATTTTAAATAAATTAAGCTTCTAAGTCAAGGCAATAAAATAATACAGTAATTTATGCGACATATTTTGATACTCGCAAATAAATCAAAACCTAAAAAGGGTACTTCCCGTTGACCTAGAATCATGAAATTTGGCAAAAAAGAAGTTTGTGTAGATTTATCACTGAAAAAAAATATGTTTTTGCTATTACAAACTTACATTTGCTTTAAGCTTGTTTTTGGGATAAATTCATCCCAACGACGGAACCTTTCATTGTGCTTGTTCCGACATGCACTTGACCGGTTTTTTTTTTCTATTCAAAACAATTTCTTAATCATTTTTTTCGATTGTGTTCTTCTTCAATTAGTCAATTAAAATGTACCTACGTACATAATTTTGTACATGCAGATTTAGCTCAAAACTTATTACACCATGCAACACAAAACTTGTCGCTCTAATCACATACTAATTATTGCAAATTTACATATAATATAGGTACGTAGAGTCAGTGTCAATAAATTGCATTGTGAATGACGTATCAATTGGACATAGACCGATTTAAAGAAATAGTTATTATTGATGGAATAACTTGATAACTTTACAAAACCTTAAATATCGCAAGTTACACCATGTAGAGAGCAATTAATAACAATAAAAAAAATATTACAATTCAATCTGCCTAGTCATTTCCCAACTACATTTATGTTGGGGTTGGCTTCCAGTCTAATAGAATGCAGCTGAATATCAGTATTTTACATGGAGCGATTACCTATCTGGCCTCCACAACCTAGTAACTGAGTAATTACGATGCCCCTTGGTAAGACTGGTTGTCAGACTTTCGGGATTCTGACGACTGTCAAAGATCCGCGAATGACAGCTGGTACCAACGGCTTAACGTGCTTTCCGTAGCACGGAGGAGTTTCGGTATGTAATGATGGTCACCCATCCACGGATCAACCACGGCAACGTAGCTTAACCTCGACCCGTAGCCACAAGCTCCTTTCACCATGTGTAGAAAAACGCAATTTAATTACTTTCCGTACCAGGAGTACAGAACTTTATGAGAAGTGTTAGGGGGAACCCAAACATAATAGTACCTAAAGTTTTTATCAAACCCCCACTCAAGCGAAACCATTAACGCTATTATCTTTTTACAAGCACGTCTTCAAGGCTGTTTGATGTATCGAATTAAAAACTGGAGTTTCTATTAATAGAATAGTAGTGCTAAATAAAACTGCAGATTATTAAAGATTTCTTATATAAAACACCCATGTTATTGCGTTGGCAAGTAGTCCTACTGTCTAATGACTGATTTTATTATTGATTTTGAGGAAACAAGCGTACTACCTAAAAACAGAATTCATTCCTTTTATGCGTTAAAATCCCACGTGCTTCAGAGGCCTCTCATGCCTCAAATGCCTTCGTCACGTCGTTTGCGACCGACGTAGATCTACGTATATTCTGTAAAAAACCACTGGACGAGGTCAAATATCACTATTGTAGGTTCTACACACACATATAACATCACGCCCGTTTTCCCCAAAGGGTTAGGCAAAGGTATAGATACACCCACACTTCGCCAGTTATGTTGTTATATTCATATTGTTGAGTATGTTTTCTTTTGCAGAAAAAGTGTTTGTTTTGAATACGCATTACAAAAACATACCAATGTTTACCATTATTGTCAAAGGTATTATAAACAGACACAAAGCGTGTGTACGTAAAGCACGGAAGGCTTAGTTCAGCCGTCAGGTGACAATCACCCGCTGGTTCCCACAGGCCCCTGTGGGTGAGCCCCCCTAGCCATGCGGACGCAACAAGTGGACGAAACACGCATGCGCCAACCCCCCGTCTGACTAAAGGAAACCAAAAATCACATCAGTATTTTTCCACTGAGAAACTAGACTAAACCAGAAATGTTCCATACATTCAAAATAAATGATAGAGAAATTACCTACTTCAGCGAGTACTTGGAATTCAAAGAGTCTTTTATACATGTAGGTATGTGTAACTAGTACTAAAATAAGTGGAAGAAAACTTACACGTGTTCATTGGCACGCCTGCGAGGTGAACTCTTGCTAAAGGTCGCAGTAGAGCGAATATATTTTTCCAATAAAATTTCTTAGAAGCTTCTTAAGATGTATAAAGTAGGTACCTAGTTACCTATAGAAAGGCAAAAGAGGAAAAGTAAAAAAAAAATTGCGCAGTGGATTGGTTAGTGAAGTAATTCATGGGAAAACCAAAATTTTCCATTGCCGACTCGTAGTCACACCAGATTATCACACCAGTATGACAAACAGGATTTTTTTTCTCGTTTGTCACACCACTGATTTTTCCACACCATGTATACGATCATTGCTAGAGCAGTTACCTTTATAATCTAATGTAGTCTCTGCTGATCGGCGTTTGCCCGACTTTCGTTCTTTACAATAGACTTCTGTTCTATTTAGATTTTTCTACTTTTAGTTATATTTATTTATTTATTAAAACATTTGCATTATCATATGAACCACTGGTCATCTACAGCTGAACATAATATATAATACAATTTGTATTAGTTTTTTTTTTTTTTTTTCTTTTACTAAGATATGAAAACCCTTTGTACCTTATAATGAAAAAGTCGTCTCTGCATCCCCCTAAGGTTGACTGGTAGAAAATGCCTCAGGCATTAAGTCCACCTTTGTACGGTATTTTTTTTACTTGTGCGTAATGTTTTAATAAATAAATAATAATATATAAATATAACTAAAAGTAGAAAAATCTAATTAGAACAGAAGTCTATTGCAAAGAACGAAAGTCGGCAAACGCCGATCAGCAGATAGACTTCATCATTAGAATACAAAGGTACGTGTGAGTCTATCTGGCAGGCCCCAACGAGATTTATCAACAGGTGATAGATTTACTTATGGACATTATTTTGTACCTATAGAAAATAAATAAGATATATTTTGTACCTCGACAGTTTTTGATTAAATGACGTTTCTATGAAGTGTCTAGCTAGTGGGCCGCTTATGATTATTATTATACTTTCAGATCGCCCAGTAGTGCTCGGAGTTAGAAAATATTATGTACCTTACAAATCCGAAATTTCGACTTTCTGTGAGCTATACTTTAGGAGATATTCGTTACTTAGACAAACGTCCAGCCAGCGGGCCACTTTTTAAATACTACTGTTTTATATCATACAATAGCAGTAGGAGCTTAATCCTATTATGTACCTTACAAATCCAAAATTTCGACTTTCTGTGACCTATACTTTAGAAGATATTCGTTACTTAGACAAACGTCCAGCCAGCGGGCCACTTTTTAAATACTACTCTTTTATATCATACAATAGCTTTAGGAGCTTGATCCTATTATGTACCTTAGAAATCCAAAATTTTGACTTTCTGTGACCTATACTTTAGAAGATATTCGTTACTTAGACAAACGTCCAGCCAGCGGGCCACTTTTTAGATACTACTCTTTTGTAACATACAATAGCATTAGGAGCTTGATCCTATTATGTACCTTACAAATCCAAAATTTCGACTTTCTGTGAGTTATACTTTAGAAGATATTCGTTACTTAGACAAAGGTCCAGCCAGTGGGTTTGTTTCTAAATACTACTCATTTATATCATACATAGAATAAGAAGCTTGATACTATTATCACCCATCAGTCTTACATCATACAGTCGTCTGATGAAGATGTCTAAGACAGGGTAATCTTGCGGGGCGTGAGGGGCGAGACGGGGGAAGCGCGCTCCCGGACTGCTTACGCTACCGTGTTAGTAGTTCGGGAAATAACTTTCAGGGCTATCGTGTTGAATTTAATATTGTTTTAATTTATGTATAATATTATAATGGTGCATACGACGTGTGTTGTGAAGAGTGCAAGTCGTCATCATACGTTAATAAAAAACTGCGATTTCATCAATTTCAGCTTAAAATACTAGCCGTGATCGCTTCGGAGGACTACAAGTCCCTCAGGATGATTTTGTGGATTACATCCATAGCTTGGAAACAAAATTGATGTCGATTTTTAATTTTTTTGGAAACAACATTGGGTCTAAATTGTTTGAGCATTTGAGTCAAATAGAATTCAATACCAAACCATGTTTATGCTTCCCAATATTTTTTTTGTATTAGGATGAGGATTTTTTATATAATTAAGTTCAACAACAGAAATTTCAAATCCAGTAAATCTAAAAACCAAAAATCTAATAAATAAATCTAGTAAATCTAATATTTCTCAGTCGCCCATTTATAAAGATACCTACAGTTTTATAGATGAGTGGCTGGTACACAAAAAGACGATCTTTTTGATAATAAAATTGTTAATTATTGTTTATAATAATGTTGATGCCCATGTTGATCTAAAATAAATATTGTTAACTTGGGACAACCCTAGCTTTCGTGACAATGCCTACACGTTGTCTGCATTTACCACGAGATCAAAGGCATCGTCCTACTGTATCTTTTTATACTGTGCTATTATGTACCTTCAATCTGCCTAGCCTTTTCCCAACCATGTTGGGGTCGGCTTCCAGTCTAACCGAATGCAGCTAAATACCAGTATTTTATATAGAGCGACTGCCTATTTCACCTCCACAACCCAGTAACTGGGTAATACTATTATGTACAGACGCCAGCACATCAACCTACTCCAATCTGTCAAATTTTCCCAATCAACATTGAACCTTATTCTTTAGCAATAAAGTTAAAAATCTATTAAATAAATTTGACAGATAGTAGTAACTTGATATGCTGGCGTCTGTACCTTACATATCCAAAATTTCAACTTCCTATGGACTTCATAAGGTATTCGTTAATAAAATAAGCGCCTAGCTGGCAAACCCGTTTTCAAACATTATATCTGCTTTCATAATCACTCAACAGTGCTACAACAAAACTGGGATTAAGAAAAAGAGTAAGTAGTTCTTTTAAGTAGGGCGCTATGTAAATGATTAAAAGAGAAAATGTAATACCTAGTAATTATAATCTTTAATGAGTAAATGATAGCTTGAAGATTGACATGGGAGAATGGAATAACTTCTAAAGTATAGCTCACAGAAAGTCGAAATTTTGGATTTGTAAGGTACATAATAGTATCAAGTTCCTTATGCTATTGTATGATATAAAAGAGTAGTATTTAAAAAGGGGCCCGCTGGCTGGACGTTTGTCTAACTATCGAATATCTTCTAAAGTATAGCTCACAGAAAGTCGAAATTTTGGATTTGTAAAGTACATAATAGGATCAAGCTCCTAATGCTATTGTATGTTACAAAAGAGTAGTATTTAAAAAGTGGCCCGCTGGCTGGACGTTTGTCTAAGTAACGAATATCTTCTAAAGTATAGGTCACAGAAAGTCGAAATTTTGGATTTGTAAGGTACATAATAGGATCAAGCTTCTACTGCTATTGTATGATATAAAAGAGTAGTATTTAAAAAGTGGCCCGCTGGCTGGACGTTTGTCTAAGTAACGAATATCTCCTAAAGTATAGCTCACAGAAAGTTGAAATTTCGGATTTGTAAGGTACATAATATTTTCTAACTCCGAGCACTACTGGGCGATCTGAAAGTATAATAACAATAAAAATAATCATAAGGGGCCCGCTAGCTAGACACTTCATAGAAACGTCATTTAATCAAAAACTGTCGAGGTACAAAATATGTCTTATTTATTTTCTATAGGTACAAAATAATGTCCTTATGTAAACCTATCACCTGTTGATAAATCTCGTTGGGGCCTGCCAGATAGACTCACACCAAAGGTACTGCACTAGCAATTAACGTATACATGTTGTGGAAAAATCAGTGGTGTGACAAACGAGAAAAAAAATCCTGTTTGTCATACTGGTGTGATAATCTGGTGTGACTACGAGTCGGCAATGAAATTTTCAGCTTTTCACAATGTTTTTATTTCTCATTTATAATTTAGTTATAAAACCTGTTAAATAAAAGGTGGCAATTTAGAACCATATCTATTTTTTGGCGTGGAATGTCTGACTCGCAACCTTGACCCAATGACCTATTTTCATTTCATAACCACTAAAAATATATTTTATACTTTAAACTCCAAATTTTTGTAGCAGTTCACTCGTTTATCGTTGTCTATTTTTAAATATATACTATTTTAATGCTTCTTATACAATAATAATACTACTCGTTCATATTTTTTTGCCGGATGTACATATTTTGTGCGCTGTCATGGTAAACTAAGTACAATACTATCAACATGAGATAACGCTGATAATATTACTATTTATACAGAAATTGTTAAAAGATTTTCTTTGCTGTAATCTTCACGTGTATACATCGTATGATTTATATGGTTTTCCCAAGCGCTGATAAATGTCACCTTTCATCGAATTAAAACAGAAGCAGCAACTGAAACAAATATTCATCTTCAAGAATGTACGAACTGAACGAAACGGTTTAAGAATCGAATGCGATTAGCGATTCCATTGTGATCGGAATCGTTGAAACCAACTCAAGGCAAATGTCACAGATCGGCAATTACGCGACGATTACTCGGCGATTACGCAAGCGCGCGTAAACGCCGTAATTAAGATGCTAAATTTACCGCCAACACTGGATTGAGAGAATTACGCGAGTAATATGGCTTTGCTGAACGCCTGAATTATTAAGTCAAAAATTACCCAAAATATAAGGAGTTTAGACGATTGATTCCTATTACCCTTGCTGCTTTTATGTACGATTTCGTGTAGTTATTATTTTATTTCAGCTCGGGGAAAATTCACCTTGATAACTCAATACTGTTTTCCTATAAAACGGTATTGAATTATTATATGAAACAACTTTTCTGATTCCTCGGAAATTCAACATTATCCAAAGAAAATGCTTAGAAAAAAAGAAATAATGCCCTTGAAGACAAAATATCTAGACAAAGAATATATGTACTATAGGTACCTATATATTCTTCTATACCTACTGAAAGTTTTAATAATAACACGATCGAAAATTAATTAGTAAATATAAAGGTTTAATTGAAAAACGCTACATATAGTAGTCGTCATTTCAAGAAAAGATTTAATAATTTCAAGTTCGGGTGTACTTCGTGGCCCTGTCGGCGACTGGAGGCGCCTTTCAATTGCCTAGCAACGGAACAGCGACGCTCAAAATACGACCTTTCACTAGAGAGAAGTTTGGTGTTTGGCTATATAATATTTCTTGTAAGCTTTATTCACATAGACATTATCAAATACGATAATATCTATATTTTTTATCATATGCTACTTTTGTGATAATAATGTATACTTGCGAAAGCTCGTATGGGTTATTATATTATCAAGGAACCGTTTTTTTTTTTAAAGAAACCTACGCATTATAATAAACTAGCGACCCGCCCCTGCTTCGCACGGTTTCTACGACTCAACTAAACATCGAGATTAGTTTTACTATAATGTAAGTTGAATAGTAATTTGATACACATAAAACCTTCCGGAATAAATTCTATAAATGATGGTGAAAACCGCATCAAAATGCGTTGCGTAGTTTAAAAGAACGACGCGGTCACACAGACAGACACGAAAAGCGACTTTAATATGTATAGATAAATTAATAAATCTTTTATTTCAGACAATGTTACAGTCCATATTATCACAAATTATTGTATATTTTTTTCATTATTAGTACATATAGAAAAAAAAGAATAATTCGAAATTAGTACACATTAACAAATGAAAATGGTAACTTCTACTATGCCTCTACCAAATTATCAATGCAAGAATCGTCTGCCTACGCGGTTTAAAAATACTTTGCCAATGCAGATTATTGCTAATCTAGCCAGACAACTGAAAGACTATTGCTATTCTTGGACAAATGAAAAAAACTTATCACTACATATATTTTAAAACAATTACTAATTTCATAGTTTTTTTTTAAATTATTTATTTAAAAAATAAAAACAACATCTACCACTGAACATTAAATGAAATAACTTAATTACAGTGCATTTTGTTACTCAAATTAAAATTGCTTACAAAAAAAAGTTGGCGTCGCTGTCAAATAAACACAACAAATTCCTAAATTTAATTATACCTAGTGCACTATCTACGTTCTGTTTAAATAATTATAATACATACGTCGTACAACGCGTGTAGGATATTATGTAGTTATGTACTATTGTGCATATAGTTACATACATAAGTGAGATCGCGTGTAGCATTGCTAGTACAGATCAGTACAGAAGTGCACTTTGTGCTATCACTAACATCATTAATTTTCCTAACCTCTAATCATGACTAGTTTTATCACAAGCGAGCGTCACTAGTGATGTAGGTATCGCGTGATAGCCAACGATCATGACAAAATTATCGATAGGTATCGAACCTAAAACGGTCCCATTCAGTTGCCCTGATTGGCTGCTAATGTCGACAAGATAGTAACTTTGATGTATCGAAGGAACATTCTAGTGGATAAATCATGAATTTTGATTTCGGTATCGAAGTATTGACATCACTGAATTTCGTTTGAAGAGGTTATGTTTGATTATCACGTCGCATTAGTAGTTGTACTATGAGTTTACATGACAAGGGCTGGCACGCAAGTTTAACCACATGAACGTGTAATACAATGTCAATGCCTTTTGAATATATTCATGAATAATAGAAGAATACAATCGCAGTATTTCCTACTAAATGTACAATTACACAGATCATAAATATCTCTCAAAACTAAGGGCCTGTTTCACCACCTACGATTAAGTTCCTATTAACTTACTTGGCAGATAATTTCGAACAAATTATGTTCCATTTTTGAATTTATTCGGTAAGCTGTGGCTATTCGGACATCGTGAAATAGCCAGCACTCGTAGACCGGTACATTTATTTTCACGGATACAGTCACATATTCCAGGAAGCGTTCATCTATGTATAAGATTTTACGTGAGAATGGGCTCAGCCTTAATTAGTGTGATTTTTTACAAATCATTATTATAATTCAGGGCTAACTGCCTATTCAGAAGTTGCGTAACTCTTTATCGTTTTATTTCCGCTAAATATTTATCTTAGCCACGGCTGTGTCGAACGGCCATGATCGGGATGAGTGATGGGAGTCGAATGTTATGCTTGATAATATTTTCAGAGGTTTATATAGTTTACGTTTCAATAGATAACGAACATCCTTTAACTGTTTTGTCTAGGAGACCTTCTACAAGAACTGGTAATGATTCTACGGTATTTGAGACAAGAGGCTATAAATAAACCACTTATAGCCTATTTGCGTACTCGTGTATAAATTCTAGCTGTCTATTCTTTTAGATCTTTGTATTTTTTCTTTTCATTTACGTTGTATCCACGCGGATCGGCCGGTCATCGGCAAAGACCGTTGACACTTTGTCAGAACGCATTAACCAACACAACGGGTACTGTAACTACAAATAGAACGCCTTCATAACATTTTTGTGCTTTAATATTTGGAATAAAAAACAAACAAGGATAAATCGTCCAAGAGAACTTACAAAAATATTTTTTTCGATAAGGAAAAGGTTTACAAATACTGGCAGATTTTGAAAAAAGAGAATTGGTTTTGTAATTTTCATTGTAAATTTTCACAGCTGTATGTTAAACACATTATCTTCATGATTACACATTTATTGCAAACGCCCGGTAAACTTCCATTGCTATTCAGAAGCCATCACTGAAAAAAAATACTGTACGTATTACTTAGTTATAGGTAATCTTTTTCGTCTTTATTTCTAAAAGTGCTCAATAACCAATTCAATCTACTGCAAGTCAGACTTATGTTCAGCGTTTGACACGCTGAGCATGGGTCTATCGAAGTTGCTCCTTAAGACCTGGAACTTGGCCTTCTTTTCTTTTTCCTAACCTCCATACCCCAGCGTACCTTGTGGCATTTCACCAATGAAATTGAACGCGTTCAGCACATCTAAACGCGTTCAAGAGCTGTCAGTGTATAATATTCCATAACAATTTTGACACTGACAGCTCTTGAACGCGTTTAAGGAACGCTGATCGTGTTCAGTTTCATTGATGAAATCAGCGTTCAGGTTCAGCTCTAAGTGATTGCTTTTTGTTTCACAATTTTTGTCGTCAGATTTTTGACGACACGTGGTCGCAGGAAAGCATTAAATAAGGTTAGGCCAGTTTTTCTACTTACGTTGCTTTCGTAATAGCTCAACGATTCGCCGACGTATAAAAAGTTCCATAACTTCGGTCTGTAGGGATTTCATGGCGTAACAGGCTTATTAACGTAACTTGAAATAACACGCCCTATCCACTGGTTACACCTTCAATTACTGGTAATGTTTTCTTAGAAAATAATAAGGAAAATTTCAGCTATACAAGAAAATGGCTTGTGCAGTGTGTGGGGTAAATGACATTTAAAAAGTTGATTGTTACGTCATGTATGTTTACAAACACTGTGGGGACGATAACGGGCGATCTATTTTTAGAGAAATAAATTGATATGTCGTTTTATTGTTAGGCCCACGCTTAGATATCTCGTTCGTTAGATACGAACCACAAATATTTGGTATCACGTAGTTATCTGTTTGTAAGACGCGATAAATATACCGGAGAAAATTCGAGACTTCGCGAACATTTGTTATTTTCAGGAGAAATAATGTTTTAATAACGTGCTAGACAGTGAGACTCCATAAAAAAATAGTTTGACATTGGAAAATAACCCTGATGGGACAGCTGATAACTTCTTTATCTAAAGGTTGGTTGTCGGTCAATTAGTCTCTGCAAAGCATTTCAGTGGCAATTTCTGCAGTCATAGCCTGAAATTGCTTTATGATTGCTCTTGACAATGACAACCATCTTTACTTTTGCGTGTCTAACAAATGAAGCTATTGAGGTATAGGACCGTTTTTGATGAAAAATTGGTACTTATAAGTACAGATTTTCTAGAATGTAAAATTTGCAAGAATTTATGACCTATGACGTTACAAACTTACAACTCATAGGTACCTACAAAGTACTTACCGAGTTAAATGCTGTGTATCATGGATTTAATCGTGAAGGTCGAATTCTTTATAACCTCCTCGCAATCGTTCTAGTTGTAATGCAATATTTTCAGTCCACATGTTTAAACACAGTTTTATTTTAATTAGCTACCAAGTACTTAGGAATGCCATATGTCAAGCAATGTCGTAGACATACAGGGTGTATACTCACAATTTTTTTCAACATTTTCCACAATTTGACCTAGACCTTAAAATCTCTTCCAAAATCAAAGTATGTCTATTCTAAATTCATACGCTCACTTATCGTTATGACAGGCCGTTGACTTGACATTACAGCCAAATTCTCATGCTATTCCGGAGAGCGTAGAAGGCAGAACGGCAACGTCGCAATAGCCGCAATGGGGCAGCGGGGTCGCGGGGGGAGGGCGACTAGCAACAGGCGCCTCGGCCACGTGCTACACGGCCTTGCCACTGCCGATGCCGCGATGGAAGCTTCGCGCCTTTTTTAGATACATATGAAATAATCAAAGCGTCTAATCACACCAGTGCTCGATTTATGTAACATAAAACACGTGACTATAATATTGTATTTATTTATTTACATTATCACTACCGGTACCTTACCTTTTCTGACGTTTCAGAAAGGTTGTTAGGCCGAGAGACAGTCATGTTTGACATGAAAATTGTTCATCGAGTTTGGCGCGAATCATCCGCGAATTTTTGTCTTGGTTTGTTATTTGTTTATCTTTTCCACGCTATCGGTTTGGCAAACGACAACATACATGACATAATAAAGGTAAACACAAAGAAGTTTACAGTCTAATTCGTGACCTTGGACGACATTCCGATAACTAGACTAAGAAAACTGTGCATAGGTTTTTCTTAATATCGACACACATTTTGAGGTAAACGATTTACCAAAAACCCACGCTCAACTGTCATGGCAATCAAGAGAATAAAATGATTAAAATCCTTCGTTGTCTAATTCCACCATTTGTAGGTAATAAGGTCAGCGCATAACGTTGTCGTGAACTAATCTAGTGTACTGTTTCGCATACGTGATTATTAGGTTTGCTCTATTACATCATCAGGGAAATAGGGCGCAGTAATAATTCCTACTCGGTCCCGCGGCGAGCGAAGGTCACTAAACGCTAATGACTTCCGTGTGGAATCCTATCTACATATATAATTTATATGCGACGACCGTTCGACGGCGACGCGACGCCGACGGCAGCCGGTACAGTGGACTCGGGCCTCTGTACATTTAATTGAGTTTACTAATCGCGATCAGATTTTTTAGTGATGATATGGCACAGTTTTTAAATTCGTTTAGCTTAAGCGTCGATTTGGATATAACGTTTGGTGGCGCTTGTATTTTAAATCATAAGACATTTATTATAGACAGTGCGGCATTAGGTTCTAAAATCCGTAATAATTATAACAATTGTAATGAAAAGGTTGGGAATTAAATAATTCGGATACTTACAACATTATCATTGTCCTCCACTGAACGAAAGCGTGAAGTAGGTACCTTCGAAAGATTAGATATGAATAATCTGGAAACATCGTACGATTACTTTTACGAATGTCACCCGTCCCCAAAAGTCTGTCCAATGACCGATAAAACGACAACACTGTCTACAGAAAAGAAAGTGAAACTAATAAAAATAAAGAATTTATAAAAACCACATTTTTCTGCTTTCGAAACATGGTTACTAACTTGGCAGACGATAGAAATACTGTAAATACACATTGCACCAATAAATTTTGGTTGGAAATAAAAAACTGCACTCCTGTGACAACGTTTTATTCATCAAATGACTTTGGAAGTGAGTTTTATGCAAAACTTGGGAAAACGTCTGCACTCTCCGCTTGGCTATTGTCCAAGTGGATGGACTTGATTGAATGTTACATTTTTTATAGTTATCACTTTGAATCCGTGGGTTAAAAGCATTTAGCATTTTTTAAAGGATTAAGTTTACTGAAAACGAATTTTTTCATAATTTCACATCCGTTTAATTTTGCAGCAAAGCCACATAAAATCATCGTTCAAAAAGTCTTCGTTCATTCTTTCGTTTCTTCGTAGTTTTAGTTTAGCGTCCTCGCCTAAAATACATTCAAAATTAATTTGTACTAAGTCTTCGTTCATTCTTTCGTTTCTTCGTAGTTTTAGTTTAGCGTCCTCGCCTAAAATACATTCAAAATTAATTTGTACTTTTTTGTTTCAGGTAATTTACTTAAATCATAAGCTTGTCAGCAATTATTTGGTAAGAAATATTAACAAAAAATTCAAATGTATCACCAGATCATCCCGTGCGGATTTTATTTACACCATGTGAAAACCTGTTAGGGAACACGCATCAAACAAAACAATATAGATTGAAATTCCTCGTGGTAAATTACACATTAACATTTCTTCAAAAATAATCCTCCTTGTACTATCACAGCAAGAAGAAAATACCCACCACTCATGCACACACAAAAGGTGGACTCATCAACGCGAAACTTGCAGGACTACAAATTGCGTAGGCTTAGTCTCGTGTGACTAAACAGGTGGTCCCTGTTGCACCCACTGTTGTGCCGATAGCGTAGATAGCGCTATTATTACTCTACCCACTCGGCTTTATTAATGCCTTTCTATTAATATTCACAGGTGCGATAGGATACATAATAGAGAGCGCCTACGAGAGTTCAAATGCTTTTGGTACAATTTTTTAATCTTGTTCATAATTTGTTGATACAATATCATAATCTTCTTTTGCCTATAATCTACGAAGGGTTTAATAAGTAAGTAGAGGTAGTTCCTCAATGTTACTGCTGACCGTTGTTCCATCATCATGATAGTAGAAATTATTAGCATTGGTTTGTGTTGGGCGAATTTCTCTAGTCCTCAATGTTGAGTGACTATATTAAGCTTCCTTTTTATATGCAGGCTATATCTATCGATATCTACTCTAAAATCATTTGTTACATTAGATTCAATTGTCATCTATAACAGTGTTAGGATTTTAAAGTAATACGAAGTTACATACAGGGAAACTCGTATGCCAGTGCAGCCAGACCGCATCTTCCTACATTCCGTGTATATGCAGTCATATTGATTGCCTAGTGTGATAACAATATGTACATTAAATATTCTACGTTAACAAAGACAAATATTTTGGTTTTAGTCACTAAGCGGAAACTAAAATTAGATTATTTATTTGATCCCTATGACGTTCCGAATTCGTCCCTGGTTCAGAAATTTTGTGGGTTATAAATTTATAATTCTCAAGTTATATTAGCAACACATATGTACAATATACATCCTTAAACATAATTGCTCAAATTAAATTGGTACCTTTTCTCGGTAAATCTGAACACATAGTTGGCAGTTTACCTAAAATCTATTTTTAACATTTGTATCTTAATTGTATGAGTTACGGAGCTAATATGGCAATATACAAATTCATGTGAACAGGAATATTGTCTTCCTTTTATATTTATAACGGTAACCTTTGAAATGATTGTGTAAACAATGGTTTATTAATATTGGTTTATAATTAAATTAAATTCTTTATATCAGACAGCGTCCATGTAGTTAGTATACCTACACATAACTTGGAAATTCCACTATTTATTAGGTACGCTTGTAGGCAGGCACTTAGTTTCTCCAGTATTGGATTATATGGAATCAAAAACTCGCTTTAAAAAAAAACGTATGTGTCTCGGGACGCCCGACAGAAGTGATAACTTAAACTAAGTTGAACTGACAGATAACGTAACGCGTTACGTAACGAATCGGTTTACGCTCCCATATGAAGTTATCACTTTAAAAAAAAATCACTGAATTAATTATTTGTAACCTTGGCATGGAAACTTCAAATGCACGAAATCGGATGTTAGAGAAAATTAAGTTAAGAGTATTGCAAATTAATTTCTGGTTAAATCGTAGTACCTACTTCGTTCGCTACTAGCGCGGAGCATGCATCGTACTAAATGCATTAGTCGAATTAGTCCACTGAGGCATGGCAAAAAATTCAATTTGCCTTCACGTTGTGCAACCGAGAAAAAAATGGGGCTAGCCGGTAAAAATTATATCCATTTTTCCGGAGAGCCGGTCCGAGAATAATAGGGGTACGGACGTTTCACAAATCGGATTAATATTCGCCTTATAGGGGATCGTTAATAAGCCTCCAAGATAAGAGGAATTAAAAATATCAGCGGATTACCGTTACTCGAGAAGTTACTTTAGCTCGATCGTTCATTGGAAATAGAAAACTATTTTATATCCATTGGTATTTTACAAGATTTTCTTTTTGAAGAAAGAAGAAAATGATGTGGTAGGCTGCTTTGGTTTACCATGTAGAGTGTAAATGACCAAATTAAGTGGTAGGTAGGTCATTCAGGCAGTCCCAATGTCCCAATTCAATGTCAAAATGTGGCTTACCTACCTGATGAATACGTTTCTTAATATTAAATGTTACTGGTTTCATTTAGTACCTGCCTAAGTTTTGTAGTTTCAATCCCTCGATATTGATTTTTTTAAGCTTTTAGTAAGCTCAAAGGTTGGCGTGTATTGCATTAGAAACTTCCATTTTCAACGTACTCGTATAAACATGGGTACAAAAATTGTTTCTATGATAAAGCCCAGGGACTTACACTCAACCAAACTTACTGTATCTCTGATGTTATACTTAATAATTTGAGCTACAAAAGCGTTAGCTAAAGGGCTTCAGAAGATGTTTTTTTATAGTATTGTTAGCATTATTTCTCTCTGATGTATAACCTCCCATAACATAATTATTAAGTATATGAATTACTATTTCCTTAGTAGTACCACATACCAAACATGAATTCAAAATTATGTAAGCTCACCAACTACTTGCTCATTTTTTATTTAAAACAATACTCACATGGCTTACGGAAGCGTTTTTAAGGTAAAACAAAAAACCAACCTTCAAGGATTTTAGTGAACAATCAAAGGGCTAAAGAACCGGTATATTAATACAGTAAATTAAAATTCAACCGAAAAAATACTCATATTGTACCATGGTTTAATTTTTAAACAAAGGTATGGGTAACCTACCTGTATATTTTTTCTCATTCACCTAATCGTAATATTTTTTTTTCATTATTTATATTCCTACCCAACAGTCGTTTGTATCTTTTTTTTTTCGAAGTAATCTGGCTGATTTTATTTTTAACTAACGCAATTTTTCAGCCATGTTTTAGTAATAAGCTCAGCTGAGTTGCACAATGCAGCTACTTACTTCTAAATAATTGGACCACAGCTAACTGTGGCTTACATATAAACCGATGTCCTTATTAATAGCTCGTCTATGTATGTTCGTATGAGTATACTAGATTACAAAGGTCAATGGTTAAATCATCGTTAATAATTCCTCGCGATAACAATATTATCACCGCTGGGGAATATGAACACCAATTATATTGTTGTACATAGTCGTATTATTAATATTAATAATTATTTTATTGTTAATGTATTTGCTCACGTATGTGTCATTTGATCGTGTTCAAAAATAGACGCTTTTTATTACTATTTAGATATATTATGTACTTTTAATAGGGTAGTAGATTTTTTAAATAAGTACACTTTTGTCCTCTAACTTCATTTACATAATAATGCACCTATATGTAAACAAAACATATGTTTCGCTTTTGAAATCAGCTGAGCTAATAAAAGTAAGAATTTATTTATTAATTTTCATACAGGGGTAAAATATTACAGTAGGTATTTTGTAAATATTACGTGAATATTTAATAAAGCTGCGTAAAAGTTCAATGACACATAGTTACCTAGGTCCTAGAGTACCCACGAATGCCAACCGCATACATTACCGACACATTATGCAGTTGAAGCTATAAAACGGATCCCTTGACGTTCTAAGGATTTTTACAAACGCGACTAAATCTAAAACGGGCTTCCGACCGTGATTCTTTATCACTCCGAAGCGTTTATATCACATTACAACGCTACCCCAAGATTTATGATGATTTTCCCACTCTTTCGCTTATTTTACATGTTTATATCCTTAAGGCGTTATTTTAACGGGCACATCTCGTAAATTTAACGCAATAAAGTTTACATTTACATGATAATTTGGTATAAAACGTGTATTTACATTTCGTTACGCATGTTTTCCATTGAGTGATGGTAGGCTCGTATCGTATAATTCAATAGGAATCATCCCCATTTTTATGTCTTCGAAAAAAATACATAAATGTCAAAGATTACGTGCGAACATAAAACTGACATGAAATTATACCTATTTTTTTTCCTCGAAAAATATTAATTCATACTAACGTTATCAATTTAGTTGTTAATTACTGCGTAGTTCTAGTGTTTTCGCGAATATGATGTTAACTTCATTTGACCTTAAGGTTTTGAGACTTAGATACCGACGATTGATTGATCACGGGTCTTATATTCCAGTCTGATGGCAATGGCGTTGACAGCCCTACTTACATAAATTCCGATCGAAATGATTTTAGTATCTTTACAAGTTGACGTGAGTAGAGATAATGGAGGCCAGTTTTCTATCAAGGATACGTCGTTGAAATATTAATAGATAGATGCTATTAATTTTTTACATTCACACATGTAGGTACATCTACGCAATGTGATTACATTTGCGCATGTGTGCTCATTGTCGGATCGTCGGCGTCGACGCCCGCGCAGTACTGGTCCCAATGTCACCTCCCCAACCTTGCCGCGGCGGGGTAATCTTCAGGTTGTTGACCAGTTCTATAGATTAAGTATCTACAATGTATAGGTTACGAATTACAACTCGTAAACGAATACATCCGAAACACGGTTCGTGACACGTGCCAGGCTCGAAGAATGGGACAAAAAATGGAAGATGCATAAGTTAGAAAACAAGAATAAAAATGCGACAAAAAAATCGATACGGGTTTTAATTGAATTTTTTTTCTTTTTGGGAGGAAACCAAATTGAAGGGACAAACTCGATTTAGGTAATTGTCACCTTCAGAATGCTGGTCTGGTGATCTCTTGAACAATAATTAGTACTGACGTGTCGGCGGACATGATGCTGCAAAACGCTAAAATAAAAATCAAGGTGATCCTTCCATTTCAAGAGGCAAGTCATCTGAGAACACTCCTAAAAGTCTTTTATCAAAGATTGTTAGAAGTTTTCGTGATGGACGATAACACTGCTCGACATTACAATCCTAATCAGTTCATTAACCTGGCGTTAGTTTTGATTCGGAATTGCACTGGGGAGTCTTTGTTATCTGTAGATACTACAGGCGGAGTCACCGTCTAGTCTTATAGACGATAGGCCGGTACTATCATTTGCGTAGATCTCCGCATTTATACCTAATTTCCAGCATTTCCCAGAAATACTAAGACGGAAAACGTTTTTATTTCAAACGAAGTTTTTGTCCTGTTTCCTCCAATTACAATTAGGTATGTGTAATTGGAAGAAACAAGACAAAAAACTTCAAGCATATACTCACGCCTTATTCCTTTGGGGTAGGTAGAAGCTACAAAGTCAAAGTCAAAGTCAAATAATTTATTTCAATTAGGCACATAAAAGGCCCTTTTGAACGTCAAAAACTACAAAAAAAATTAGATAGATTTGATTCTAGTTGCCCCTTCCAAAATGTAGATTTCGTATAGAGAAGAATGGGCAAGAAACTCCACCGTTACTCTTTTAAAAATGGTTTTACAATATTTTGTATACATTAATAATTATATGTGAAGACGATGCACCTACAATAAAATTACTATACCAAAATTGGTAAAAAGAATGAAAAATGAAGCAATGACAGATAAACTTATTATGTGATAGATAGGTACATGGTGCTCACATATTTACAAACATTGTTAAAGTAGACGATTTTACTTAAAATTGTACAATTTCAGTCAGTGTGTGAGGAAGTAATCACAGAATGTAAAAATCTATGTCATATAAAAAAACGTCACCTGCTACAATCCTACTCGTGTTTCTAATTATTTGTAACTAACTAATGATCTATCACGAACACCATATACCTAACACGTGGGAGTGACATCGTAATTGACACCAGTTTTTTCGCCACATTGTGCTCTTGTAAGTACCTATCTATACAATGGATGTCTTTATCCAAGTGCTCCAGCTTCGTTGGCCGTGATTAATCTCATCTATAAATAATTTTCTTAGCTTTATTTCCATAGCGATCTAGGAATGCAAGAAAAACGTTATTCATTAGTCATTTACCTCTCGGCACTGTATGAATCAACTGAAGAAAACGAGTTTCTATCGTAATCGTATCTCGTGTATCCATGTTATTTTAAGCGGCGATTTTTCATAGATAGATAGATAGAATATTCTCTATTAGGTACACCATAAAAAGTACAGATATAAATCTTCATCATCGGTTTCATCTTCTTCTTTCGTGGTTTACTGTCAAGGTCTCCAGTAGTTTCCACTCTATGTGCCCTGTTAATATTAGTAAAACGAATAATATTATAATTGTACAAGCCGTGTGATTTCGCACAGGGATGTCGACAAAAAGTTTTTTTTTGTCCCTCAGGTAAATTATTAAAAAATAAGGGACACGTATTTTTTCTTTTTTTACGTAGTCAAAAGATTACGGCAATACATTGAGTTAAAATGTGACATGACGTTACTCCCCGGTAGATTTTATACTGACTGGTGACGTAGCAAGTTCCCACTCCCAACTCTAAACCATTTTTAATTAATAAGATAGAGCAAAAAAATCCGTGTCTAATATTTTATTATCTGAAAACAATATTTTATTATTATCTGACTGATTTCCCAGTCAACATCCCTATTGGCAAAAATTACGGACTTCCATACAAACTTAAGGGCCTATACTACCTCAAATTGCTTAGCACAATTCTCCGTTATATCGAAAATACTGGATTAATTTTGAAACAAATATACTATGTTAAAGCTGAGGATTAATGCCATGTTTGATAAAACACGATTTCAAAAAAAAATCTTGATAGAAAAAAGTCCTCCAAACCGAACAATAACCCGCATAAAATATTGAAGTATTAGATCATGAAACTTTGCATAATAACTAAACCAATTATAAAGCAGATACAGGGTTTTTTTTTTCTTTATCACCATTATTTTCGCCGTAAAAAGAAATTACCTAAACTATTGGCGTCTTGGCGCCGCGGGCGCGGGCCGGGGCCTCAGTCTGGCTCTCACTCAGTCCGCGAGCAGTATGTTGCGAGCGAGATAAAAAGTAGATCTGAGGTACTATTGACTCTTTGATCCTCCCCTATAGAGGCATGTGCAAATATGCTTCCCTAGTGCTCACTTTACTTTCCTCTCTTATGCATACATGTTTCTAGACCCAGCTACTTAGTGACTAGTGAGCGTTGTCTGTCAGATAATGAATGAATTTAAGATTGTTATCAATTAGATTTGGTAGATGATTTCAACTTGTTTCTACCAAAAAGACTGAATGGAACTAAATTTATCTTGTGTGTTCTTCTAACGGATTAGAAGGGTCTACGCCACTACGCTACGGAGACTACGCGCTACGCGTATTAGTTTGACAGTAAATGATACATTTCCTTCGACTTATATTCATTGTTACAAATCTGTCGGAATATTATAGAAACCTGCTTCAACAATTCTTCGCTCGCAACAAACGCATGATTAGTTACTTATATTATTGTATTTCAATTTGCGAGCTCCTAGTTTTACGCGGAGCGTGTGCCCAAAGGTTACAGAGGTCAGTCACCTCTGGTATCTTTATGAAACCGGGTTTTTGAAGTATGACGCTATCAGATTAGTATCAAACATATACCTAAGTGCAAGCCCAGCCCATCCATTAGGTATAATCCCTTTATTATTCAGAATATTGCTTTTCTGTACAAAGTTTAGTGAGGCATTAAAATACTGTAATTATATTTAGAATGTTGCAGTCTTAGCCGATTTTTTGTGCGCTTCGTCATTCGTCCGGCAGAAGAAGTCAAGGCCGTTCGTTCTCAAGTTTAATTCGGCATTCGGCTCCAATCGTTGCTGTCTGCTACCGTATTCTAATTCGACACTATTAATGTATAATTCAACCGTGGTTTTATTACGATCGACAGATATTAAATCGAGTACCTATGACTATAAATCAAATGGCAGTTAATGATAGGTTAGTGCGTAACGTAACAATATATTTTTTGAAGACCTCTGGTTGATAATATCTCCAAATAATATAACGGCGGTATTTATAACGATAATACCTTTTAAAATAATACGGCTTCCGAAGATGACATATCTAGACCAAAGATGATGACATGATTATTAATCTAAAAAGTTATTTAATAAATTTTGTTAATAATAAATTTTCATACGTATTAATATTAACAACCAAATATTTTGATTAGCACCAACGATAATAACTGACCAAATAAGAATTGCTATAATCGTAACAATTCCGAAACAGAAAATGTTAATAAATGTCTGATAACTATAATTATATGAACTCAAACTCAAACTCATACTCCTGAAGTTCTGACAAAATCCTTTAATCTTTAGAGTAAACTTATAAGCCTCTTTTTAAACTTCATCGATTCTCTTTCCTATCGAACACTCATAGCTTCAAAGTGCCAGCACTAAATAATTCACCATATAATTTTCTGAACATCAAGGCCCATAGAACCTTTTATTGAAATGCTAGTGAACCGGATAATTTCCACAATTAACATGAAGACGTGGTTACGAATGCATGCTCATGTTACATGCAGCGCGAGCTAGACCGTCCCCCATTTGCATTAGACGTCAATGTCATATAGAAACCTAATGGATAAGCTCTGATTTAGTTAAAAGTTAAAAATAATAATATTAAAATTAAAGTTAAAACTAGTGACCCGTCCCTGCTTCGCACGGTTTTACGACTTTTATTTATTTATACAAGCTGCGTCCCGCGGTTTCATCCGCATAAAGTAGTTTTTTCTTTTAATCCCTATGTTCGTGGGAATACGCCCAGTGGCCTCAGCTATCTATTAGTGAAAGTCCCGTCCAAATCGGTCCATCCGTTTCGGAGATTAGCCGGAATAAACAGACAGACAGAGAGACAAAAAAAAATCAAATTGTGTTTTTGTTGTATGGATCGTATATACTTTCATATGCATTTAGTAAAAAGCTGTTATTTTGATATTACAATCAGACATTTCAATTTTATTTATAAAAAAAAATACAACAACAATTTCATTTGTTTGTATATGTACCTATAGGTATAAAATAGGTACGCCAACAGCATAGGTATACATTTTAAATTATATATAAAAGGTAACAGGTATGGGCTCTTATGTAAATACCAATTACAGGTACACGACATTCACACAAAACAAAGCAACCTTCGTAAATTATATAAAATAAAAATATTAAGTTATTAAAATTAAAAACAAAATTGTAAACAAAACAGCTTTGACTTAAGTCTAAAAAAGAACAAAAAACTGATATATACAAATATCAATAAAGATACAAAATAACTAACTAAAGTAAGTACCTATGACAAAACATAGAGATTTCTTTATTATTAAGTTTAATCTGATGGGTAGAACTTTAATTTTATAATATGTATAGATAGACATAGATGAAGCTACTCTAACTGTCTGAAATCCTGGTGAAACTTAATTTAGTAACTACGTTTAGAAATAGTGTATAAAACATATTTAATTACATTTCAGACGCTTTGGGCTTAGAATTAAAATGACCTATGTCCCGACAATTTTTCATCAAACATATTTAATTCAGATTTTCAAAACTGAAACGAATTCCCGTCCTTTTTCTACCTGCAATATTTTACAGCCTAAGTCCAGCAGTGGACATTTTTTGGCTGAAATGATGATGATGAATATTTTACTTTCATACATTCAATTACCTGATCCTTGCGTACAAAGACGCCCGCGCTATGCGTAATGTCGCTTTGCGTATAAGCATACAGGATTTAACGTTATCAACGTTCGTCGTCATAGTTTTAATTCACATTTTCCGCGTGCACTACCACATTCGCGAGTGCTCAGTGCTATTTATAATTGCGTGGACGTCGAACAGTGGATAGCCGATCGCAATGTATGCAAATGGTCTGGTGGCACAGGTACCACGGAAATCTTTAAGTGCTGCCGACTATTAACGAATAGGACATGTGCCCGGATCTTGAAAAAAAAATGCAGTTTTACTACCGCAGCAGTTTTATAGCCGCCAACTTAAGATCCTTATCGTCAACTTGTAATAAGAGGACACATTAAATAAAAATAACTCCACTCTTAAGGATCGGGTGACCAAGCAGTTTTTCTCTCCATAAAGTGACCCAAATGAATTCAAATAAAACCTCTAGAAGTGATTGTTTTTCTTCACTAAATTTACAATCACCAATAAATTCATCCAATTTTAGTTTGCTCATTTCAACAGTTTTAACTTTTATATGAGAAAATGACAGTCGAATAAAATCGGGAGTTAACATAAAAATTTACACGGAACAAGTATAAAACCGGGCGCGCATATACCCCCGGGTTGAGCACAATAAAAAGAGTTGCCATATTTCGCCAAGTTCGAACTTGTTATGATCAGAAGGTAGAATGTGATCTGCGATGTGAAACGCGCATTGTGATTGTGTAAACTTTTAAATCGTGCTTCTGTTACGTCGCGTCGCAGCAAATTTCCGTCAATAAAGCTTAGACAATAATGTAATAAGTCGAAAATTTCTTCCGATGAATTATAAACGCGTTCCACATGAGTGCAATATGTACGAGTTATTAAATCTTGCGATTCTATGATGAGTATGCAAGGTAGCCCGTCAGGAGCTAATTCTGCTCATTGATGTTTGCGATTCCGGACAGCTTGTGTGGCCGAGGCTTTACTTCGCTAAGTACGGATCGCATTTAGCGTTCTCTTTTTAAACTTTACTCAGTTTCTTTTTGCAGTTTGTCGAAAGTTTTCCTTCCTGTAACATTTTACCGTAGAGCAGTTTCCACGGGGGCGATCACATCGAGTTAATAAGTTCCCGTTTCGATGGCTCCTACGTTTTAAACTTTTAGGATATGAGATAACAAGCTAAGAAAGGGAGACGCCGATTTGGCTAAGTCCACTTTAAGATCTCAGTGGATTACGTTGTTGCCTTCGGTGAATTGGAAAATCTTTTCTTTTGGACAAAAGCTTGTTAAAACATTGTTCGCAACTTTTACATTATAATACAGGCACATTCATACTTCAAAATTGACAACCTTATTTAGGCTTAATTTTTTTTTTCCTGAAAATGTAAATAATATTAAGCAGTAGGTATTGTTCTCATCATTTTGATGCAGAAGTCTTTTATTTAGTTTTAGGTACTTATTGCTGAATGAGTTAAAATGGAAAAAAGAAACGTAAAAGTATTTCAAGAGGTCAAAAAGTGGCGGTAGGTAAAATCATTTCTACATTACAAATCATCTACATAATTATTACATCATTAAAGACTTATCGCTCTTTGATTGTTAATAGCACCATCTAATAAAACTAAATCATCGTCAAACCATCTCCTAGAGTCATCTATCTAAGCTGTCGCCATTTTGTTATATTGGGAAGTAAGTTGTCGAATTTTCACGAAGTTTTCGCGGAAAATTCCAATGTACTTCGGCCGAGACGACGGGCGCCGTCGGCTGACGACAGCCGAATGAATGAGCTAAGGATCCGAAGATCTACGATGGGAACTCGATCCTATCTACATTTTCCAACATTGTTCGTCCTTTTCTAAAGACACGGAATAGATAAAGTGGGAAATAGTCCTCCACGCGAGATTCCTAACGAGTTTGAAGTTCATGGTAGAGTTTAACTTTTCGTGCAGGCTTTGCAGTAGGTATCCATTATAATTAGACCTATTTCAACCTTTATTTGACAAGGTAATTAAATTAGATTACACCTTGCTGCTTCGGCATTTATATGAATGAAATGAGATTGTAAGGGGTTTCCAACATTCTAGTTTACATTGCAATAAAACACTTAGATTCGTAGTACTAGTATTTAATTGTAACCTACTTATTCATAAATTAAACTTTCTTGTTCGTAAATGAAATAGACAGAGCTTCTCTATGCATTAGATATTTGATTTATTTCATTGAATATAAATGCTTGTAGGAAATGGGAATTCATTATTTTGAGGAAAATCTCCCTACAATAGTTTTGTTCTCACATCCTCCCTCCCATAACGTTGGGTTGACAACTTAATTTTCATGATTTCTCCATATTTCCATCCGAGCGATTGAATTTACTTAGCGGTTTTTCTTATACGATATTTTGTTTCGAATAAAGAAAACGAATTATTGCTGTTTCTGTCATTTATGGGTTGGGGTCCGTATTTAAAGCCGAGCATGTATAATATGATTCGACGTTCAAAGAACAAAAGACGTATTCGCCGAAGATATACCTAGATATATGCAGTCCGGGGCAGTGGTCCAACTGCTCTGTCCAACTAGTTGGACCATGGGTCTTTACTAGGGGCAGTTGTCCAACTTTAAAAATAGTTGGACCACAGCACCTTTTGAGAGTTCCGTGGTCCAATTCTTTTAAAAAATAACTTGCCAACTCTAAAAACCTCAACTGCATCTTTATGTGTGTATGGTACCTACTTACTGGTTTACGGTTATATTGAACGTCTTTGCAGTAAAATAACAAAATTAAAGTCGGGTGACTAATTTTTAAACTTTATTTTTTTACAATGTTTTACAACATTCAACGAAATTTATCTAAAGCATGACCTACAGTAATATCACCTGAAATCAGTTGTAGCTGAATATCTCGTATATAATCATCATTCTGAGATAGGTATCTCAAAAACTAAATCAAAAAGAGTCAAAAGAACTATTTCTTTATGCTATGATTTTTCACTATTGCAGAGTGATAAATTTGTAGAAGGCTGGGATTACATAAAAAAAGAAAGTGGTGTTGAAGCAAACAAACTGATTCAATATATAGAGCGTTATTGGATTGGAAATTTCGATGAATTTTCTCAGCTTATAAGCGTATTTAGCCAGAGGCATAGGACTAAATAACATTTCAGAAAGCTCACATGCAAAAGTAAGTCGGCGCTTTAATTCAAAAAATGTTACGATGTTACGTCTATTAAATGTTTTAGAAAATTTTACAACTTTATCAAGCGAAATCGCATACAAAAGACGTAAGGTCCAAATTGAGAATGATGATTATATACGAGAAATTCAGCTACAACTGATTTCAGGTGATATTACTGTAGGTCATGCTTTAGATAAATTTCGTTGAATGTTGTAAAACATTGTACAAAAATAAAGTTTAAAAATTAGTCACCCGACCTTAATTTGGTTTTTTACTGCAAAGACGTTCAATACAACCGTAAACCAGTAAGTACCATACACACATAAAGATGCAGTTGCGGTTTTTAGAGTTGGCAAGTTATTTTTTAAATGAATTGGACCACGGAACTCTCAAAACGTGCTGTGGTCCAACTATTTTTAAAGTTGGACTACTGCCCTTAGTAAAGACCCATGGTCCAACTAGTTGGACAGAGCAGTTGGACCACTGCCCCGGACTGGATATATGTACTACAACTAGAGCTATAGACCAACTTAGCGTAACATTATCAGCCTTGTTCCCACTGCTGGGACACATGCCTTCTCTCAGTGAGAGGGACAGGGCCATAATCAAGTTACATCGATGTAATAGAACAGTAGTCACTTCCATATTCATATTATACAAAGTTACTCCAAACACTGTAATAGTTGAACAGTTTACCTGGCGAGTAAAAGCTGGCGCCCGAACGGCTTTCATTTTTTTTTCTGATCCTCACCTAAATAATCCTGGAACCTAATAGTTTTCACCTATTACCGCGGCCGGCCCAAATTTATCGCTTTCGACTGTTGATTTATCTCTGAACGGACCGGATTAACTACCGCTAACTTGGCGATAGTTAAGACTGCTATCTCTGGTGTTTCAGGGCGAAAGCTCTTTCCTTTTATCTAAATTGGTCCGCTACCAATAAAGATTCTCCGACGACTGTCGTAAACCATTCTCCCCATACGCTTCATTATGGGGCAAACTTTCAGATATGATGGAACAATTTTATTGTCCACCGATGTCGCGAGATCTCTATCGGTAATGGGATTTGGTGTCGTGAGTTCTGCCGCTACCGGACACCAGTTCTACCAAGATTTAAAATGTCAAGTTGCGAACTGCTAGTCAGCAACATTGTACCTGCGTGCTATAATAGTTTTGTTCGGCAGAGTAAGTTCCGATTTTGCATAAAGTTTGTAACGTTACAGGATTCTACCTTTTGTAGAATATTTTTAACTTTTAATGTTAGAAATATTTCAGTGATTTTACTGTTCTTTGCTCGCGTTCAGCGATTTTACACAATGTGTTAGTACTTATACTAACAAGAAGAATAAATATTGAAACTAAGCACGGTATCAGTGTGATTATTGATATCTGCATCCTGAATTCAAAATCATAAAATTATATTTTGCATTTGAGCATAGCAAAATATTAACTTTCCAGCTTTACGATTGCGTTTGATATTAAAGATTAATTGAACAAAGTAAGCTACAGAATTGTCCGGACATAAATCTTAGTTTGGGTACTTATAACACAAATGACTAAAGTGAAAACTTTAATATCATTTTAGTAAAACAAATTCATCTACAAAATTACGACCGAAACTAAAACTTAGCTATCAAAGGGTTCATTTGGGCATTACCGTTCCACCCTAATGGAAAATAGATTCGTGCGCCAAAGATATATAAATCTTGTCCTAATTGAATTTGTCATAAAAATTGAAAGTTTTCCCCGACTCCCAGGGCCACATTTCACCAACTAGTTTTAATCCATTCTTCTTTGAAGGGAACTTGTAATTCATTGTGAGTGCTAAGTTTGCTACGACTATTCCAGATACAAAACTTTGCCCCTGCTTCACCTACGGTGATGTAATACGTTTGAACTGAAATTCAGGTTTTTGTATTAAGGTCTTTAACCCTAAACTGATATAGGCACGCAAATCTCTCTCTCTCTTTCTAGATCAGCCTTTACTTTTCGAAAATGGCGTCAACTCTACCGATACTATATTTTGAGGTCAGACCATTATCAGGATATGATATCAACAGTATCATGTGCAATGATTGATGCTTACTTATGATGATTTGATAAACTTAAGACTTCTGTATGTCATGTCACGATTTAATAAAAGTCTAGATATTTTTTTTTTTAAGTATTTTATCAGGTTATACAGCTTTGTCTTTTCTTTAACAATGTGCAACGTTTATCGACAGATAGGTGATACGTCTTATTCCCATTCCTAACTGAATGTTGTAGACCGTCTGGAACCGTTTACCGCTTCATTCTAATGCACCTTCATGCCTTCACCGCCCGAGAATACTCTCGCTATTCGAGAGAATTATCGATATCGATGTTAGGAATCTACTCGATAGATTTACTTTTTTATCTTTTCCTCGATATGAATTCCAAATTCAATATGTACCGAGTCCGTTCTTTTTTTTCGAAATAATAGAATGTTCACCTTTTTATAAAAAAACTAAGTAGCTGAGCCCCGCGGTTTCACCCGCATAAGTCTAGATCCCATGGGAATATCGGTGTATCCTATGCCTGACCCAGGTTATGGTCTACCCATGTGCCAAATTTCATCGAAATCCGTACAGTCGTTTTAGCATGAAACCACAAAAACCAAACATACAAAAAATCAAATCTTTTCTCTTTATTATATTTGTTTAGATTACTGCTTGCTAGAGTAGTAGGGCCATTTCACCCCGATAACTAAAATAATAGTGGTGCGCCTCAAACAATATGAAAAGAGGATATTACCTTTTTTCTTACTATCACCAACCACGTGTTTATGGCAGCTTGTCAATGACAATATGTCTCCTTTGTGTTACAAGGATAACCGTGATGTGTCTCGGGATCTACTCACGTGGACCTATACTAATAAATAGTTTGTATAAACATTATACGTTTATTATGTACTGTGCCTATTATCACAAATAATATAATATATACATCTATTTCTGTGGAGGAATAATGCAAAGTAATAATTTAATTATTGTTGTCTGTCAATGCTGTGGAAATTTGCATTTTAATAGACAAGCGTTTATGGTCTTTGTTGAGTGTTCAATAGGAATTAAATAATTAAATTCTTTTGAATTTTGTTCTCTTAACTATTTGATCATCATCACTATCATTATGTATATAAATATTCGTTGCTAAAAATGCTCAGAACAAAGTTGCAAATAAAAGCTTTTAATGAAGTTATAAACTGAACGTTATAAATTCCCACTAGAACCTATAAATTATGTCACTAACAAAAAAACGCAGACCATTAGTAACTCTAGGTCTATTAAACAATTTCAGTTGACAAGAAATAAAATACTTACATTACTACGGCACTTAATACATGACACACAAAACTATAAATTAAACTTTACTACAGAAAAGACATACGAACAAAATCAAGAATATCATAAGCAAATTTAAAGGCACGTCAAAGGATCCATCGTAAAAAGTTCAGCTATTCCACGGATCTACGTATTTCGTCCCAATTACCAGTTGAAAGAGTGCCAGGCCCAATAAATCAGCGGACGTACCTTCGTATTCCTGTGACATTGTAACTTGTAACTTTGCTACAGTTTTATACGACAGAACTATGTCAATCTAACTTTTAAGATTATCACTTCCGCATTCGCCTACACGCTACCTTACCTGCTTGTTTATAGGGTTGAAACTACTTATGAATCTGCTCTATAAATATTTATTATATTATTTTTAGAAAAGAGGACCGAAGGACCATTCTCATCAAAAGCGTCATTATCGTGCAGAAAGTTTTGATTTAGTATCTATCTTTCTTGGAATTGGTTAATTAATTATATCTACTGTATTTTACATAACTAAATATATTATGTAGGAAGCGATGCATAAGTCATAACATTGCACAGTTCAGGTCCAAAGTCTGAACATAAATCATAGATTCCAGACGTATTCTCGGTAAGTGTGATATCAATTGCATCAAATGTGTGAATGGTCGACAGGGCAGCCCTACCTATAAGGCTTCTGTCCAGCGTAGCAATGCTACGCTACGTAATCGCGAAGTTTTTTAAAATTACATAGACTTTTTTGAGTTCAAGTCAAAGTTACTTAAAAGTTACGTGTTAGGCAAGCTCAGGATTTAGGATGTTAGTATTTATTGGTTGTATCTTAGAATCTATTCTGAAATTCGGGAAATACGTAGGTAGAAATAATTATTAAGTGTTTTTCTATTTTCTAACTTTAAAGACGAACTGTTTTGTTTAAAGTAGAGCTTTGATATTTTTAATTATCAGAGATTTTTGGGGCATGGATAAATGAATTTTAAAATGAAACTTTTCAGTCATTTTACTATGAGCTTAGATAAGTAAACAATTCCTACTTCGTCTGAGAGATTGATTTCATGATTTCATTTCGATTTCCCGTAGCGTAGCGTAGCTTTGTCACTGGAAGGTGATCGCAAGCCAGTGGCGTCAGTGTGGCGCGCGTTCCCCCCGCTACCGAAAAAAGTTGCAAGTCGATGGGCGGCGCCGGCGAACATTCAAATTTATCGATTGTCCCGCGCGCCTCATTACAACATTCCTCAAAACTTACCCACTCACCAACTTAGCCCTTTAGCCCCACCACTATAGCCACATTATTTTTTATACCCCCACCGATGAAGGCCGTTTTTTCATCGTCAGTTATTATTGTCTGTTAAACTTTAAGTGCTTGGCGGCTAACTTTCGATGTCTTCGTGATTTACGACGAGCCGTTTCGAAGTGTTTTATCGAGCATAAATGTAAGTTCGCTACTTGTTGAGACTGAAGGTCGAAGCGGGTTATGATCGTAGTATTAGTGGGTCAGTGTTTTATAGGCAGCTTCAATGCGTTGGATGGTCTATTTTCGTAAGCATCGTATGGTGCAAATAGCGTCCAATCCAGCTTCGCTCAGCCACTCTATTAAGAAGTCGCATAGAATTCATACGATGAAAAGCGTTCGTAATTTGAAATAGTGTTAAGTGGAGGAACGGAGGCCATATATCTAGTGAAGGAAGGAGCGATGTCGTCGAACAGTAGTTTCGCATCTGCGGGTGTGGGGGGATAGTGAGGTGGGGGGGCAATGATCCATTAATCTGGCAGAAGCCCATGTGGCGCCACCGACGTACCTGGCGACGCGACGCACGGACGCCTACCTAACGACACAGATCGTACATTTTCAACATGTGCAAATATGTATAAAATAAAAATTTATTGAGTGCCACACTCTATAGGGAAATTGACATTCATGCGATCGGTTTGATAGATTAATGGTGTACGTTTGAAATGTAACGTTTTATTGTTGCAAGGTTGTTTAGATAGAGGTACGGTAATGGAAAATGCCATATTATAAGCTCATTGAAAATTAAAAATATTAAAATTTATTAATAACTTTAATTTATATTTCTAAATTCAGTCTAGGTTTAGTCATTTAAAAAAAACGGAGCTAGAGCTACAGAATAAATTAATAAATACTTTTTACTGTCTAAAATAAACTTTTTGTAGGCACCGTCATAGTTAAAGGCACCCAGAAAATATATTTAGTTTTCATAATGTTCAATAAAACACGATTTCTCTGGCAACCCATCAATCCGTCCCTCCCCATAAATATGAAGTCAGTAAAATCGTCAGACATGACGCATCTACGATATTACCCCGCTAGGCGTAGCCGTAGTAGCGACTCCTCACTACCGCCGCGCTACTTCCACTTTCTCGTGATTCCGGATATCATTCCGGGTAAGGCATTCCGTCTATTTATTGCTCATACGTAGTACTACTGACTCACATGAATACGAACCATGGCCTCCCTACTAGGTTAACGAGACATCATTCCGCTACTACGAAACCTCGTAGACCCTCTACGCTTCAATAAAATCCTATCACCAACTACGCTATTTTTTGATGTCATACTGATTTTCTTAGAGAAATAAAAGCACAGTTCCCTTAATACAACTGTAGCTCCGGTAAAACGGTATGATAATTGTGGCAATTTACGGAACGCAATTCACTAAGTGGAATATTTTACTTATCCTCCAGGCGTTCCGCAAGGCACGACTACCTACCAGCTTATACATTGAGATGTATTGCTGGCATTCATTACTGTACACGCGTTCTTATTAATGTATATAGGTAGGGAATCGTTCACTGAGCGATAGTATTGTGCATGTACTATTTTGACGCGATGCGTGTAGACAGCGTTATCTGTCAAGGTGCCCGATTTTCGTATAGATAAAATCGATGCGCTAACTTATCGTCCATTCCCCGTGTGAAATACGAGCTCTTTTCTAGTTTGTACGAATTTGTATGAGAGCATATAGCATGCAGGGTGCATCGAGTTATAGCACACGGAAACAGTGGCGTCGCCGCCATCCATGCACGACAACTCCGACGCCATATTTCAATCGCGAAATTGACACATAGCTCTGTCGTAACGCAAACTTTCGTGCGAAAACTTCAACCTGGCATATTTACTTAAGGTATTCTTCTCGAAACATACCGATAGCTCCTTGACGAGTGAAAACTTTTATTCATATAGATAGGTCATGCTCTAACCGGTGGAAGTTTTCACATAAATTGGCGGTCATTCGACGCGAATATGCTGACTGAGGGGGTAACAAATATGCCAACTTGGGTTGTTATAACAGCGATATGTAAGTTCTGTGATACTTCGCCATTAAGTTTATGGAAACGACGGTCGAGATTACATCACACTTTCTGAAAGCTTTATGTAATTCTTCTTTCTTCGTTATCTCCCACGATAGGTACATGGAATAAAATTTTCCACTTATCCGAGTATTCACATCCGTCTATTAATCAAGAAGACAGATTTTATGGCAGTTGTAGAAATTCATCTTTTGGTTCGAAAAGCGAGTGAAAAATTCGAACGCAATCTGTCAAACTGCTCCCTAATTCTAATTTAATTAGCGGGGAAGTTTTCACGCGTGGGAGGAGACCGAACGACAATGACGCGTTAAAATGATTAATTTTTGTAGAAGCGCCTCTGATAGTAGTACGTTCCCGAGTGCGCCTTCCGAACGAACGATTAATCTTTCTCTTTGCACCATTGTACCGCGATCCCGGTATTTTTTCTGTCTTACAATACCATTAAGAAACTGCCACGGCTAGTTGGTACTTCACAGCTCCCACCGTCTCATCGTTAGGCCCATTGAAGGATTGAAAAGGTGTTTGCGTTCGTCTGCGGCAAAATAGGTTTCCCCTTCGGTTTTTAAAACGTTGTCTCGGAATCACTTAGGCTTCGATAGTTATTATACGCCGAGAATGAAATGTTTTAAACTTCCATCGTCATTCTCTAACAATAGATCCGAGGAAAATTTATACAGTCATTCCTTGTTCGTTCAATTGAAAGATTCTATTTAAAAGATTTTTCTTTGGCGTCTGCAAGTTTTTGCGAGGTTTCTTTTAACGAAATGCGTTATATTGCAGTTAATGGTACATTATTCGTTAATGTTATCATAAAATCTCACTGCAAGACATCTTAGGTGGGGTCAAGACCAAGAGCATGATGTGCAGATGTCGAATTTAGATCTGGGAACTCGCCAACTGTCCCGGAATTGCTCGGTCGTCTTGCATAAATTAAATTCGCTTTTTATTTTTAATAAAATGCAATCGCACATCATCGAATTTAAATTGCAGTGTTAATCTAAATTTGTTATTAGGATATGTAAGATGTTGTCGTTCGTCACTAGTTTTGTCATATTAATGTTTTTTTTCGAATCAAAGGTATATTTGCGTAATTCGTATGCATCAATGAATAATAATTAAGCGTTGTTGAAGTAGACATACTGTCACCAATTGTATGCCTTATTGTAGGTAAATTTACATTAATATTCAATACACCAATTTCGTACTTTTTTTGCAAACGACTTATAACCAAAAATAAATCTGGCCTTGAGACTTAATTTCATGACAATAGTAGTGATAGCTTAGTGGTATGACCGTCACACTGCCAAGTCATAGGTCCGGAGTTCGAACCCAAGGCACGCACCTCTGACTTTTCGGATTCATGTGCGTATTCTATAATTATCACTCGCTTCAAAAACGGTGAAGGAAAACATCGTGAGGAAACCGGCATGCCTGAGAGATATTTCTCGAGTATGTGCAGCCATGTCAGAAGCCCATGGGCGGGTTTAAAACTCTGATACCAGGTAACCACACGAAAAGAAGAATTTCATGACAACGAAACCATCGTTTATTTTAATAGTTTTTATTTCTAAAGTGCATTACTTGATTCGCTCGTTTATATGCATCGGTCATTCCGTGATTATGTCGAGTGAAGTCATTGGACCTAATTATAATTCGATATCGGTGCGGCACTGCCGAGGTCACTCAAGTGATAAGCGTTACTTCTACCTCCGCTACAAAACGCTTAAGTGCTGTCGGAATAAAAAAAATATCTTAAGTATAGAACTATTTAGGACGCTGGTATTAACAGAAAAAATAGGTTTTGATTTTACAGCAGGAAACTTAGCAAAAAGAAACTAAAATTATGGATATCTTATTATCAAAAGAACTGCTTGAAGAAACTTTTTTTTAAGCAGTTTCATTGCCGATCTTACATGAAAGGGGCCCAAAGGGTGCAGAAAAATTTGTCTTGCCAGGAAAACATGACAAAAAATTAATTTCAGTAATACATTCATATAAAGATACTTATATGAAAAAGACATGACCCTCTCTGATTTACGACTAAATAGATAAAGGAAACATGATCTTGGTATCAAAGACCGTGATCTATGGAGTAGGACGACAGGTTATCAAACTACGTGTTTAATAATAATTATTTTATTAATAATTAGCTCTGATCACATGTTTTCAAATGACTAATATAAGTCCGGAAGGCTTGGATTTATAGATATTGGCAAGAATAGAGGTACTTATTCGCATTTTAATAGATGATTATCAAAATCGTCTTGCTAGACGATTTTTTATTTATATTAATAAAATGTCAAATTGGATTAACAAAAGTTCAAGTTCACGTCAATCCGAAGATTTTCTTGTTTTATTTGGAAGAACTTTTGCCTTTGTATTTTATGTTTTCGATTAAATTAATCAATCAAACAGTGTTTGAGGGTCTGTTATTTTAAGTAACAGATAAGTTATATTTATATTGTTAGGAACAATTATTATTTGTTATTTTTTAATATCTGTTATTTTTATCTGTTACGATAAATACGCCTCACCCCTATGTCGCCCACTTACTGGTATAAGTATCGTACGTAGATTCCCACATACATACTTAGTTAGGTACTATATACGGTGTCCTCGTGTTCTTTTGTTGGCAACATTTCTGTTGCATACGTCTATTCTGCGTACATCTTACACCTCAGTTCGGTCCGGACATTAATCGGACCATTAAAGTGATTTATACGGAACCCAGATATAAATCCAAGAATCCACGGCCTCGAGCACGCCTGTCGAATTTTTCTTATTCTCTGCGTAATGAATGAATATTGTTACTTATTTGGGAAATCTTATTTATTTTATTAGTTGTAATAATGGAAAATATATTGAAGAATATTCAAAGAAATCCGTCGTTATAAAAATTTTTTTTTCTTTATTTTCCGATTCGATTTTCAACTTTTCGATTTTCTCAAAGAAACATTTTGAACATATATGTTTGACTTTATTTCAGGAGTAAAAATAAAGATAAGTATCCTTTATATTTATTACGTAACCTTTACGAGATGAGGCATTATTTATGCATATGTAGTATTACAAATAAATCGATGAACATGCACAGCACTGAATACCTAAAATATATTTTTACAAACTTCTGTTTAGTATTCTTAACTTGTATTGAAGGTAGAATTATTTCTGTTATAAATAAATTCAAAGCAGATACAATAACAATTACATTAATTTCATGTAGGTACTCAAAATTCATAACAAATTACCAAAAGACAGGCAAATTAATTTTGTAAAGATCTCCGACTGATGAAGTACTAATAATCTTTGTTTTGTTGATTCGTGAACAGTTTCTTAAGAATAATTTCATAACATTACATAACATCACACCTGTATTCCCGGAAGGGTTAGGCAGAGGTAGTGCACCCGCATTTCACCAGTTATGTTTAATTACCATGTAACAGGGGGCGAGCAGTGGTGGCCCAGTGGTAACGGCCCCGACTTACGAGTTGTAGATCGTGGGTTCGAACCCAAGCAGGCGCTTTACTTTGTGTAAATAATTTCATCACCACTGCTCTCAAAACGGTGAAGGAAAACATCGTGAGGAAACCGGCATGTCTTAGAACCAAAAAATTCAAAGACATGTGACATCTACCAATCCCCACTGGGCCCGCGTGGTAGATTACAGCCCACTCCATCTCACTGAGAGGAGGCCTGTGTCCCAGCAGTGGGAACATTAATAGGCTAATGATGATGATGAGGGGGCGAGCCAATTGCCATCAACCAGTCATTAGTCAAGATTCTGAAAAATTCCAGATGGAAAAACCCAATGACACTGGAATCAAACCCAAGACCTCATACTCAGCAGTAGCGTCTGCGACCACTAGACCAAAGAGGCAGTCAAGTTAAGAAAATCAGTATAAGTTTTAAATCAGGGTCTGATTGCGTAGCACTCAGACAAACTGTAAAAACCTTATGAAGAAAAGATTTTTTTTTTCTAAGTAAGACAAATATTAAGATGAGAAGAAAAAATTTCCACGAAAACTTAATAAGGACTTCATTTTCTTGTCAAACATGGACCAAAGTTTTCGTTCATTAGAGTTCCTATTATTCGGTTTTAACTGTTGATCCAATGAAGGTAAAATGGAACAATCAGGCATTTCGACTGGAGAAATGTTGTACAGTAAGCCTCAAAATACAGGGACAAGAATTAAATTGATTGTCTACAATTTTTGAACCATAATACTGTATCAATAAAATGCAGCTAGAATTAAATAGGTACCCAATCTATACTATTAATATTATAAAGAGGTATTTGTTTGTTTGTTTGCAGGGGTAATCTCCGCAACTACCAGTCGAATTTGAAAAGATCTTTTTGCATGGGATAGCCCAATTCTTTAGGAAGGTTCGCGGACGAAATCGCGTTCAGAAGCTATTGTGTTTTGTGGTTAAACATTGATGAAATATTATAGAACAAGCATTTTCATCAATTAAATGATATCTTGTCGATGTGTATTGTGTGGGTAATAACCAAGCTATTGCATAAATAAAAAAAAATGCAGAAACCTTTATTATGCTTAGAATAATATCAACAAAAATTTGTTAGAACCCGCTCCGCTCTCCCGCTACATCGTTTTGAGACTGACTGTACATATTTCGGTAACTCAAATTTCTCAGGTGAGCACGACAAATGATTCGTAATGACGTATTCAAATCAGGCCGACAGCGGGATCCGACCTCAGTACAATCGAATTACGAAAATTCCAATGTTTTATTAAGTTAAACTTTGCTTCGGCAGCTCTAAGTGAATTTATTCCTACTTAGTTATCGGCTCGGGAAAAGTCATCTTGCTAACGTTTCAGTAAGTTGAATAATTAAATTTGTCAGTGGCGGTTGACACGTCACCGGGTTTCTTCCAAATTTCTTGGGGCCGTCACGTTTGCGGCTCCCCCTGGGGCCGACGCCCCCTATTGTGTAATCCTGATTCTCTAATTTGAATTATTTATTATTTGATTTCACACTTCGGGAATATTTCGAACACTGATTTTTTTTTTCTTTTTCATTACATCAATGCAGACTTAGATTTCTTTGTATCGAATATCGATTTGGACTGTTGTACGTAATTAGGTGGTGGTTTTGTTTTACCATTTGATGTTTAGATTGGACAACTGCGAGGTAATTGCGTCAATTGCAGGGTTTGCAACACACGCACAGCAGCAATGGCTCATTTTGACAGTTCAACAACAGTCATTGCGTTATTTACGTTGTTGAGCAGACAAATTTTTCGAACATATGAAGCAATGTATTAGCAATAGCCTGGAAAATTTATGTTTAGATTGAACAACTGCGGGGTAATTGCGTCAATTGCAGGATTTGCAACACACGCACAGCAGCAATGGCTCATTTTCATAGTTCAACAACATTCATTGCGTTATTTACGTTGTTGAGCAGACAAATTTTTCGAACATATGAAGCAATGGATTAGCAATAGCCTGCAAAAATTGTTCAGATTGTGATCGAAAGTGTGTTATGTAATTAGGGTGCTGCTCCAGTTATACTCTTACAATAATTAATCATTGATTCGATTTCGACACTAAACTCATCGACTGATAGAATATGGAACGTGTTCCTCTCAGCTCTTCCCGTGTTGCACCCAAGAGACGATTAAGAGATTTTAATTAAGTGGATGGACAACGAGCAACCTTAGATTATTTCAACGGTAAAAATGTTCCTACAATACCCTTAAAAATCAGCCTGTATAGATATTTCTGTTTAAAAATTGTATTGACACACAATTTTGGTACCTAGTGTCCATTTGAAATAAGATTAGACATTTAACTTACCCTTTTTTATCAGCTTTTCCCGATTCTGACTTCTATACCGTAGGCTTAAGGATGGAATTAAAAGCAAAAAGTGGTAACAATACCAACTGTTTACTGCAGCTGCCATTTGTCATGCCACCATCGCAATAGAAGTCAAAATCGGTTGAACGGACTGTAAAAATGATTTAGTTAAATATCTTATCTTATTTCAAAAGGTGTATTGGTAGCTATATTTAACGTCACATTGTTTCCGAATAAGCTGATATAAAATTTGAAGTGTTCTACCCACGTGCAATGAGAGCAATACTCACCTACTTATCAGCAAAGTAAACACAAAGGAACGGGAGGTTAGTAAAACCACGTAGAATATGTATCGTACGTTCGGTAGCTTCCATAATTTCATTCATCTAATAACAGTACTAAATTTTTATATGCGCATACATTCAGTTGTGACGCATTGTCTGAGGACCGAGCGAAGGACATAGGGGAGCAACTATTTTACACTTACATAACTTTTATTCAATATACCTTTCTGAAAATATGAGTAGGTAAAAGATTTGGTTTAAAATTCTTAGGAATAGAAAACCGAGTGCATTGTTTTCCAACAAGTACGTACCTAATTGAAATAATACCTCATAAAAATGCGTATCAAAATACCCACTCAACATGTTCACACAGAAATTGGCAGATTCTGATAAATTAAATCAAATTCCTTCAATTATTCTTTTACGCAGTATCATTGAGTATCTACCACTCAAATAATAATATTTCCGTATAAAATATCGAAAACAGAGAAGAGTTTTGTAATACATTAAAATACATTTTGAAGGTCCGCCGTGTGTGCACCGAGTATGTCAACCTAAGAGAATAATCTCGCTGAATTATTCAACAATCGGTTACCGTTGCGCGTTGGTTCGCTTTTCCACGTTTATTCGTACCAACATTTAGTTTTCCTCTGAAAGCGAAAAAATATATATTTTCATTAAAACATCTACAGAAAGTGAGTGAATTGTTTCACTTTTTACTTACCGAAATAAATTATAAGTGAAAAATAAGTTAGAAATAATCTCCAAACAATCATTAAGTTACACCGGAAAACCATTCAAAAAGTTATCAGACCAAATCGAATTTATTTTACAACGTTCGGAAACTCCCGTTGACAACGCCAAAACGGGACCGAAGTTAACTATCACATCGTAACTAATCAGCAGGCTCGTCAATTTACAGCGATTGCTCTCAGAAAACAAGCGAAGGCTATAAAAAGCGGAAATCATAAGCCATCGCTCGAAGATTGCGTAACGCTATATAATAGCGGTGGAAATTCGACAAAATTTAAGTCGGTGGAGCATTAAAGGGGACTGTAGACAGCGTAGACGGTTAATTCACCCCATAAGGGTCGCAGTGGCGCCGAAGATCCTGCCGTAGACAAAATTCTAAGTACGATGTCTTGCCCCGGTTTCTACGACGCTTGTCGCGATGTTCATTTCACAAAGTGCTGGAATTGGCACAGTGCGATATATTCCTAATTTGAATCGTATCCACACTGTATAATTAAAATTATACGTAGGCAGCTTGTATAATTACAATTTTATTTATACCGGTTTTTAATGCAGATACTTAGTTCCTATTAACGAGTAAGGTAAACAAGAAAGTAAGGGCAAGGTAATAAAAGTGAGAATGTGGGATGTGTGTATTATCGTTTAAATACCGGCATAATTTACTGTGGTTGCGTGTAATGAAATGTGCATGAATATGACCTATATTATTAACCCGTTACCTATAGTATTATTCACTAGTTCTGAATCACTTGAGGATGGGTAATAATTGTAATAATTCGAAATAATTCTAGCGTGAGCCGTTCATTTCTATTTATATCGATTTTGTTTGATGGCGTAATTTTCCTTTCTTTCTGTGAACGTCTCTCCTACATTTGTGGCGACGAAATATTTTTTCATAAATTTTATAAATGTACCGACACAACCTCCCACAGATTTATAGTAGTGTATGACAAGATACGACGCTTCATGTCAGATTATATTCCTCGCATTCTCTGTACAAAGTACCGCGTTCGGTACCCGTTCAATCTTCACTGGAGCGTGGAGAAATACGGCCGTATAAACCATAACATATACCGCCCAAAAAAAAACAGGTAAATTACATGAAAAGCTACGCACGTGTTATCACAGTAGCAGAAAATTCGATTAACTTAGTTGCCTGTCAGCAAACTATATATCTTTACTGCCCATAAATTATATTCGTGAAATTATTATATCGGATACATTAATATTGAGGCCTCTATAAAATAAATATAGTATAGGGGTTTTGCCTGTAGCTATAAATAGGTCTATAAATAAGACAAAATTCGCAATGAATTTGTACCTATTAAATAATTATCCTTGTATGATATAAAATATTACAGCATTACAGGAAGTCTATATAGGTAGTTTATACCTATACATCTGTAGGTTATTTGTAGATTTATGTTTGAACTTTAAATTGTCATTGTATCAAAAGATTTCGAATCAAACTGTAAATCAGGAAAAACCATAACTTATCACGAATTTTCACGTTCCACTCGCTTTTGTAACTCGAAACTTCGCGTTGCGAGCGGGTCGAGATTTTATACATCGGTGACAGGGGCGCTCGAAGATCAACGCGGGCTTGTCACTTTTATAGCTCACGTAATTCATGGTAAGGGCTCTCGGCGACAAATCCATCAAAGCGTCGACAGGCCATTTGTTGCGTGTGTTTTCACGCTTGATAAATCGCGGGTATTGTCCACATTTACTGGATTTATGTACACGTCCAATTGTTGTACATCACATAAACTTAATTGAGCGTACTTAATATGAACACTTGTGTAAATCATTAAATAATTTATAATGAATCTGCAGCTCCACTTCTACATTTCTAACATGATTACAATTTTTTGAAAACAAATCATTGAGGGCACCATGAAATTCATACGACGTAGTTTGAAAGTCGGATCGGCATCCATCAAAGTTTTCCATAATAAAACGGTACTTTGATACTAGTATGGTATCGCAATGGTACCAAACATGCTACCTACGTTGCGCAAATAGAAGAAATGGTTTCTTCCATTGACGCATACATAAAATTTGAGTGTTTTACATAGCAGAGAGGTATCCAAAATTTATGCATTCGAACTGAAACGTTAAAATGACAGACATTCTTGTTAAACTACCCGTAAAAATCCGTTGTAAATTTTTATACTTTTAAAATGACGTTGTACTTTTTTGATTGAAGAATACACATAATATATTTATGTGGAGTAGATTGTAGTAACCATAAGTGGCAGTTCTCACAGGGTACGCAGATATTATTTATGATCTGTTTTATAGCTAAACTTCATTCGTTGCTGCGGTCGCTTTTATTCCTTCGACGGGAAAAAGTTGCAGGATTTTATTGCCGGTGTGAGATAGGACGCGTTATTGCACTAACTTTTAACGGTAGCGGGAATTAAAATAGTTTTTTTTTTGTGGTCAACTGTGACCACGCCCGGATACCGTGGGATGTTCGAGTTTATTACTTTCATTTAATGTCTCTTCATCTCCAACCCTTAGTTAGTTTATAAGGATATGCTTAGGATCACCAATAATACAATAGGCACTAAAATAAAATAAAAATTATTTGCTCTCCTAAATTTAAAGAAATATTAAACTCCTAAAGTTCCTTATTTTAAAATTTTGTGAAAAAAATCTAACTTCTGCTAAGATTTTAGTCGTTGTATTATGGATATCAAACTATTGAAGTAAATTAAGCGGGAAGCTTAATCAAACCGTGTGAAATTAACAAAATAATTTGCAGAAAATCTGAATTATTTCCCAATTTTCTTTATCAGATCTCAGCAGTTAGCTCTGGCTCGAACAAGTTTAATTCCAAATAATTTCAACTGAAATAAATCAACCAAAAATCTTATCTATATCCGTCTTTTATAAATAAAAAGTATTATTAAAACTAAAACTGGTTCTCGTATACCTTGATATGATTACTCTTAATGTTTTAAAGAAAACTCCATTGAATAACACATAAGCGTTACGCCTTGATACTCAAAAAAACATAACAATAGGTGGAACTTTTTGTATCGAGAAAATTTCATTGTATCGTATATTTCATTTGCAGGATACTAGGCCATATAGTCAAAAAACATACACCAAAATATTGAATCCCTATTCCTTAAACCTAATAAGGTACACAAAAAAGAAAAAGCACATATTTTTTAATATATCACCTTAAGAAATACTTTCTAAAGAACCTGCTCCATCGACGGATGCCTTGCTACAGTGTACAGTTGTTTTATTTGATAACATAAACAAACGTCTTACGATGTGCATAGTATGTATTATTAAACTAATGTTTTATATGGCCAACTCCTTACATAGATATATTATGAAACATTAGCACTTTTGCGGCACTTCTATTAGCAAGATTTAGTGTGCTCAATCGCCAGCTTTGAATTCGATGGATGCGAGACGCACAGAGCATGTCCAGCAGCGGACGTCTTTCGGCTGAAATGATGATGATGATGAATCGCCAGTTTAAAGTCTTCGGCATAACTTTACTAACAATCCCTTTCTTCTTTGCAGAATTCAATAAGACACAACCTGTCACTACACAACCGGTTCATGCGGGTACAAAACGAGGGCACGGGCAAGTCATCATGGTGGATGATCAACCCTGACGCGAAGCCGGGCAAGTCGGTGAGACGGCGGGCAGCGTCCATGGAGACGTCGAAGTTCGAAAAGCGGAGAGGCAGGGTAAAGAAGAAGGTATGATTACCTTCGTTTAAAGCTTGGGATTCCTAAGATAGCGTTGGTCACCACAGTGACGGCCGTCATGAAAATTATACCATCAGTATTTGCCTTTACGGTGTTACAAACGCTCCTTATAAAGTCGGCACCACTGTCATAGGAAACCGAAGTTTTAAAGTAGTGACATGCCAAATTACATTAGTTAATTTTAGTTTTTTTTTTTTTTTAGTAGATGCTTCGTATTTGTAGAATCCTATCTATCCTATCTTCGTTCGAAGTAATAAAAAATTATCATAGTGCAACTGTTTCAATTATAGGCTGAAATATTAAGAAATGGTGCAACAGCAGACGCAACGCCAAGTCCCAGTAGCTCAGTGTCAGAAAGTCTCGATATGTTCCCAGACTCACCGATGCACAGGTAACTATTTAACGTTTTATCTAACACTTTTATCTTAGCGAAATTTTCTCAGCTTACAATAGAACTTAGACGATTATTTAGAAATGTAGTACCATCTTCAAGTGATACAGGTAGATTAAAGTAGAAGTCCAAAAGAGTAGTGGCACCAAGCCAATAATGGTAACGGTCTCGGACGCTGTTTCACGATACTAATTTGACTTTAAAGGCACTATAATTTACCTATACGGGTAATGCAGAAGAGAGTTCTGCCAAAACCACAAATATCTAACAGTACATGATTACTAAATAATGTTACCTCCTTGGGGATATTGAAATTTTATGACTACTAGAAACAAAGTGAGCCACGCATGATACGCTTACTCTATAATAAAACCATCGACATAAAGCTGCGTTGACCAGACTAATAAAATTGAGTTATTGCAACTCTGCTACTTTATGATAAAAGGTTTTAAATCATTCAGAACCATTAGATGATGAGTTATATGGATGCTGAATCTCGTCATTTCGCCGATATTTAACATTTTTATAGGCGATTTATTTTATCTGGATTACGAGCGTCATCGACATATATTTTCAATGGTTCGGTGGCTGCTGAAGGGCCGGCCTATAACCCGTATCTTATCCACACATTTTGTCACTATTTGTTGTAATAAAGATATTTCTGAGATGACCGCTGAACCCGTTATAGTGATCGCTTCATTTAGCATACAAATTTATATGTTAGTGACGACATAGGCATTAGATTTGCATGTTCCCATTACACTGTTTGAGATTGTATAGAGTCCGAACTAGCTTTAAGATTTCTTTCCGCTAACCATTATGATTTTTTGCGTCTCAATTGTCGGTGAGGGAATTATGTGACTGAAAACTTACTTGTTTATTAGTTTTACAACCACACTCTTCTTAGAGTTAACCTAGATTGCATAATTCACATCGCCAGTCGAGATAGGTTTCGTTATTTTGATTGCTTTTTCGCTTGCGCGTAGCAGTTTCCAGTTGTCGCCGGACTTCCGTCCGAGGGTGTCATCCAACGCGTCTTCGTGCGGCCGCCTGTCCCCGATCCCATCAATGATCACGACAGAACCTGACTGGGGCCCAGAGTACACTGACTACACGGCCGCGGCAGATTACGCTCAATCGGACTTCGGGCAAGACGAACTCGCTGGCTCTCTCGCCGATTCCATGAAACTGGCCGGAGCTGATCCATTCCTCAACACGTAAGCATTTTGTAGTAAGCTTAGCCTCGATGCTGGAATTTTGGTTAGAATCCAAAAGTTCGGCGTCGACCACTTAAACAGTTATTGTCGTAAACGCCTTGCCCTAGAGTATGCTTTGCTTTATTTAGAACTCCTTAGATTCAGTTAATTTTACGACGAAGCAGGCTATTTATTTGTTCCTATATTTTCAGAAACCTTTCTGATTTAAATAAAAGATTTGAGGAACAACTTTATGATGATACCAACTGAGGCTTAACATCAAGCTTTCATACCATTTGTTATACATGATTGTTTCCACCAGGTACGTTCCAACGACATCATCGTCTTCTTCGGGCGGCAGCTACCGGTACAGTCCGTACGCGGGGTGCCCCCGTCACCCGCACGGCGGCTGCACGTGCTCCTCCCTGTACTCTCATCCTGCGCACCCGGCCCATCCGACGCATCCGCACCAGCACGCACTCGACCACTTCGTCAGACCACCCCCACCTGCAGATCCTGCTGATATTATGCAAACAGGTATGTGTTGCTCCTCTCTCATTTGTCTTCCCTTAGCCAAGATACACTAATTCATCTGTTGTGTTAACGCTGCTGGTTAGAGAGGAAATATCCATATTATCTCGTCAATAAAGGATTCTTAAATGGCGCGATATGGGAATTTCTAAAACATGGCTTAAAGGAAGTAATCTCGAACCAGGTATCCTCCTACCATTAATTCCGTGTAATATAACATAAAGAAAATTTAGTTGTGGAATCAGAATAATTACAAGTTCTTGGAAAAACTTTCTGCCTTTATAATGCTTCCCTCTATAATGAAGTCTGGAAGACTATTGGTCATAGTGATGTTTTAAAATTCTACGATCATCAACTCTCTGACCCAAGCTGTTTCTTTGTTGTACAGAAAACAATCAGACGCAAATGGTGACGACATCAGACGCAGCTCTGATGAATGGCGGGATGATGGTGCAAACGGGTGCGATGGGCCCCACCACGGTTATGGGCCAGATAATGGGGGCCCTGAACACGGGGCTCGCGGAGGACCTTAACATTGAGACGCTCGAACACGGCTTCGACTGTAATGTTGATGAGGTAAGCGAAGACCGTAAAAATATATTTTTCTCTAAATCTTTTTCGCGCTAAAAACCACAATACTCGAAAACTTGAACAAGGCAACGACTTCTAGCGAAGGATATCGAAAGAAGTTGCGTACTTTAATTTACATCGAAGTTGGTCTAACATTCGAATATCTTTTTCCCCGAAACACGGAGTAGAAACAGCATCCCGAAGGACCTGTCAGCTTCAAATACAGACTCGTCTGACTTTGATTATTTTCTTCCACCAGGTGATAAAACACGAGCTAAGTATGGAAGGTACGCTAGATTTCAACTTCCCGCAGCAGCACAGCGCAATGGCAGCGGAGGCCGAGAGCCAGTTCGCTGCTCCCGCGCCGCCCGTCCCGACAACGCTCTCGGGCGGCAACGGGCCCCGAACGCCCTACTCCGTCGCCCCTTCCTGGGTCCACTGAAACACCCGAATTTTCAGACCTTTGGACCAGTTACCTACTTACAAGTTCACATTGTCCACTATAAATACGATGTGACGCAACTTTTTCCTCTTTTGTTACTTTCGCATTGTAGTCGAGATTTTTTTTGTTCTTTTATCATGTTAACTAATGTTAGAGTTTTATTTAGTGTTAAGTGGACGGTTACCGATCGTTGTTGCAGTCAATTGTGTTAGTGTAGGCTTTAGTGCTAAGCTAGGTGGAAGCTTGTGATATAGATAGGGTATCGTAATCCGGATTGTGGATCCTGGAGGGGCGGGCGTTGTGGACCGCTCTTGAATAGATGTGAAAGGTAATCTATTTATATACCTACGTAATATGTAAACTAGATTAAGTGTTTTCAATATCTGTGAATCAATAAGTTTCTTTGATATATTTATTGCAGCATTTTTTACAGTTAGCAATAAAATGTAACGTTATGATGATAGCAACATTAAATTGTACAGGAATATGCGGATAGCATGTGATATAATAGTCAGAAATAAACGGATAAGATTTTTCTCTCAACTAAAACGTTCCGAATTCAAAACTTTAAATAAAAATACGAGCAGGGATAGAGAAAAAGAAAATTAGAAAACGTTTAACAGTACTTACGACGGTGATAAATCTGAAATATAAACGAAAATAATCTACTGAAAGTTGTGCCGCGAGTACTGATAAGTGCTCTGCATCGGCCAACAAAACTTACCTAAGATAACTATACAACTGAATGAACTTGTTATGTAGAGTTTCCTGCTACGTTATATCGTTTATTAGATTTAGACACTTTTCGGGAAAAAAATGTGGTGATCCTGATATATCTACATATTTCATTCCAATGACACAATATTGTATGGGGAGACACAGCGTGTAACTTCAGTGTTGGCTTGATAGTAACAAAAATAAGTGCAGAAATATTGTAGTGAATATTTTTCTTTTATTTGACATTGTTCATATATTTTTTATAACAAGTCACGGTCTCCCGTATGCCAGAGACATAAAGAGAGAGTACCACTAGCATGCCAACTTTTTCTCTATTCATAAGACAAATACAATGAAGAAAAAACAGAGCGTAAATGAATTTTCCCTTTTTACGACTGTAGCTAAAAACAGAACCACAAAATATGTAGTTTTCTACGCGCGACCCCCAAAATCTGCAGTAAAGAACGAATTTCTTGTCACATTCATATTTACGACATTAGGTATTACAAAAGATAAGTACGTCACTCATGTTTACGTTTCTTTGTACGTGGATTATGAGACGTGATGCCTTCTTTATTTATGTAAGAACCAAAAGAAAAGTCTTAGGTGTACGGCCATACCATTTGTTTGCAAATTATATTGGCCTATGAATAAGTTGTTGCCACTGTAAAGGACAGAACGTGTTGAGTTTGTTTTTTTTTTTCTAACATTTGACAGGCTCGCTATTATATTATTATTATCTTATTAAAATGTTTTATAGCGGCGCCTGGCCACATAAACATAAAAATAGCACTAATGAGGTCGATAAAAGTGATTTAGAGAACTTTGAGGTACATTTGACTCTCAAAATTCATAATAATCTAGTCGTATGTGTTATTAAAAGTGTTATTCTACTCCATAATAATTTAAACAGCAATCAAAACAAAACACCGAACTAGCGGCATTTATTAAATATGAATAATAATTAGAGTTCTATTGAGTGTGGTTTGCCAGCGTTCAAGATTCAATTTCACCATTGAGCGATCCTATTTGTGCGCTAATGAGGGAGACCGGAGCTACCGGTACTCGTAATTAATCATATCATTTTAGCGTAAACGGTGCCCGTCGGGCCGCGACGAGCGATCGCCTCCGAATAATGGAATATCACGAAAAAATCTCCAGAACACGACGCTGGATTAAACCCGCTTCGGTAATGACTTGTTTTTTAGGGTTACAAAAGAATGAATACGTCCTCCGCAGACGGTGAGCTTGCGGTGGAAAATATCTTGTTAATTTTTTAATACTTGGACACGACGGAAAGTTAATGGGGGGTAAACTCCGGATCGAGAAACTCGATTTTAAAAAGTACCGAAACGTGATTTAACTTTTCATTTGGCACGCAATTACGTAATGGGAGTAATATTTCACAGACTGCTCTATAAATCGGCGCGTGAGATATTTTTATTATTTTATAATACAATTTTAAGAACGAATGCACACTTCGTTAATTTTGTATACCGTTCTCCTGATGGGTGGAGTCCGTGTGCCAAGACATCGGTCAACACTCGACGATTTTATTAACGAGCTGATTTTCATAAAGTGTCCCGGAGTCGGGAGGAGACATCGTTTAAATTTCTGAACTCATCCGGTATTCCATTCGGCTAGCTGCGTAATTAGGTACGGGGCCCACCTTTACACACGATTTCCCGGCACTTGTTAAAAGTTTTCAATTGCGTTAGGAGGGGTCCTTACACGGAATTTATTCATTATATTCTCCCCCCGCCCTTCTACTTAATAAAAATCTCCTTTGCTCTTTTTATACCCACCTTGGTGTTGCCTTATAGGTAAGTACTTTAAATATTTGCCGCATGGCCTCTCTGATGAGTGATGAATTATACATTTATTTCAGAATTTTTATTACAGTATTAAGATTTTCATTTCCATAACTGACTTGACAGTTGTGACGATGGTTCATTATTGCAACGGGCAACTATTAACTGCAAGTCGCAGTGCACACGTTTGCGTTGAACTTTATTCCTGTCGCACAATCTTGTCGTAGATTTTTGTATTGAAACGAAGGTATTTAAGAATAGAAATACCTATTGCTATAAATGCATAGAAGGATAAAGTCTAGTTTTTGGAGTGAAGTTCTTTAAGGCGGCTTGCGGTACGAGTAAACTGGTATAAATCGTCACCTAACCAAGAAGCGTTATGCCCGCGTTTTTGGCACTTGTAACTTGATACTATACTACTACTTCAAGTACCAAGAAGGCAGGCAATCAAATCTAATTGTAGTTTCGCAGTTTCGATACGAAAGTACCAAAGCCACAAAAGTTCAACATTATTTTACAAACGCCCACTAAAAGTTACGATCCATCAAAATTTTAGTGTAGTTCAAAAAGCTATATTTAAATAAAATACGCTAGGCTCGCTACATCGAATCTCAATTTAGGTGAAAGCAAAAAAAATGCTATCAATTCTAAAAGTTGTGGCCAATTTTGGCGTTCAATATAAGTCTGGAGGATGAACGTCGCATATCCAATAAGTTGGTAGCTCTTTATTGTTTGACAGCTTGCTGGAGTTTGATCAGTTATTTAAATGAGTGCCAACATAGTTAGGGATGTCAATTTTCTTGAGATTTACGTGACTTTTACCCACCCCCTACTTTGCAGCGTAAATATTCTGCGACGCTTATTAAAGGCGCACCGCGATTTGACATTTACTTTCCTGAATATTGTTTTACATGTGAATGATCAAAATGTTTTTGAAGTAGAGCACTCAATGTACGAAATTGGGACGAGTTCAAAATGAAAATCATTTAAGGGGTAACATAGTTAAAATTCAGGTTTATTCGTATACAAATCTCGTATTAGACCCAACATTTAAGTTTTTCTCCTAAATTCAATTATAAGCTCATGTTCTACGATGAAATGGCAAAGTTCTGAATTTAATCGCCAGCAAGAGGCACTGATATATAAATGTATACGTTATAATAGTGTTAATCAAGATCATCTACACTTTAGTCAAATTCAAACTATCAATATTTCTTTTGCTAGCCTTAAAATATTCCCAAAAACTTAAATTCTTCAAGAATACAAAAAAAAAAACTGTTCAAGGGTGTGAACCGTAATTTGTGCCGAGCTCCTTTAGCATTCATCGTTGATGTCGACCGTCTAAATTGGATTACGTGTTAACTGTCTACAGAAGCACGCCCCTGGCTAACGATTTTATGATTTTATTGCGGAACCCCAAATGCGTTGAGATTATGACGATACAAATTAGGACGAGGAACGTTTTGACGGTTTTATCCAGTAAAAGTTTTGGGCAGGCAGTTTGAGATTTAGTTTTGGTTATTTTATTATGGTGTCTTATTTGTGTGTTTCTGTTATTTAAGATGGGAAAATTTAAAGTGTGCTATAAAAACTGATTACCTACTTGTGGACCAATTTTTTTTTTTTTTTTAATAAATATTTCTCATAGATCAAATTAGATCATTTGGAATTAAAATAATTAATAAATAAAACTAATTGGTTTTATTGAAGATGGGATAAGATGAACGCCCTAGGATTTTGGGAAAACTTCGCAATATGTGGGTAATTAGGTACCTAATACAAATTACCTTTCATACGATTGTTAATAAAATTATAAAGTAGCAAGCTTCGTTGCAAGAATCGAAATGTACCCAGGTAAGTATGCTATTTTTATTTCACTTTCATCAAAGTTTAAAATGAGCGAGGGTTATGTCATTATCAAATAAGTAATTACAATGACAGTCTCGTTACTTCAAATCATTAAAAGTAAAAGATTTTTCACATAGATTTTGGCAGGACAACTCACGAGCCTTAACACACTTTAGCAATAACTCTATATATTACCCTAAAATGGCCTACTTAGCTAATCCCAATAACTTCAGCTATCAAGATTACATGTTCAGGCTTTTCAGAAGTTTCATAGCACGTGGTGCGAGGGGCGTTGGGCGTCTCCGCCCCGCCTTCATGCAACAAGTGACTCAGCCCCCGCACCCCGCACCCTTCCTCAGAAGCCAACGAGGCCGTCGCAAAGACAATCCCATTTTTTCATTCCCATCCCATTGAGTACAATACTTTCGCAGTAAAAGTAATCGCTAACAATTCGGCCGTACTTTCGCCATGAAAATTGACTTTTCATTTCGGCTTTCCATTTTTGAATATCTTATCATTGCCGGCATTACTTGTCTTTCGTATTATAGGGTAGCTATAAATTTGAGCAGTTCATTGTTTTAGAGGACCTAGGTCAACGTGTTATTGCTTTCTGAGGATTAGAATAGTCTAATTGTCTGAATGTGTCAATTAGGTGTTCCTAGATTTATGTTAGTATAAAATTTTATTTCGAATCATACTATGATTAATTGCTAAGTATAAATTTGGCACAGTCGCTTTCAATATCCATCTTGCAGAGAATATGATAGAAAACAATGAGCTACTCATTCTTATTGACAGCTCCACCAGAGTTTATGATGCTAGTTCATCATTTAAATGAGTAAATTCATAAATATCTCACACCACGCATTTATCAATACCCACAAGCGTCAGACCCCCGTCTCCTTCATCTATTACATAACTACGGCGCTAAAGCAGCTATTTAAAAAAATACTCAGCATCTAACAAATGGGCTCTAGGAATCGCAAAGGAAGTGTGCCCTAAATAACACAAGAGTTAAGAGGTCGCCGGTCCCCTAGTATGAATAAATTTGCGCCAAACACCGCCCCGCCTCACCGGATTCTCTCGATAACCGACGACGCCTATGCTTTATAACCCGTGACATCCGAAACTCGATTTATTATCACACTGTCATGGTAGCAGAAAAAATCGGAAAAGTTTCGCAGAGGATAGTGCGTCGAACATACCGCTCGGTTCTCGTAAATCGCTCCCGTATGTGAATTAGCAAAATAATTGTGCAAAATGGTTCGGTATAAAAAGCCTTTAAAAAAACAACTAAGGTTTTGGTATCGTATGAACGGTATGTACAGGATACCATCTGAATCAGCCTCTACGAAAAATCGTAGAAATTCGTAGACCCTGCTACGTCACTTGGTAGGCGCATCACTCAAATTCGCAAATCAATCTCGTACGCAGATTAGCTACGAGCTACGGCGTAGCACGATAGTAGTAATTGAAACTATATTGCAGTGCCTGACTAACACTTGAAACAAATATGTTATAAAGGCTCCAAAGTCCAATAATTTTTATCTATTCCATGAAAAGAAGCAGTAATACAATCTAATATTGTCAGATGACACTTATTAGCGGTCTAGAAATAATTACATAACATAATGTCAGGGGAGTTCCCTGCAAAGTGCACGTGAAGCGAGCTAGGCAGGCAATGACAATCAACAAATGTGACAAAGCATTAATTTATATAATGCATTCGTGCAATCTACGTCATCTACCCATTTAACACGTAGTTAACAGTCTAGTTAGATGTCGCAATATATTCCTACGTATTTTGTACTTTACCAAAGAATATGGCAAATTGTTCTAAAAACACATACTTACATTTATCTTAATTTATTATGTTAAAGGAATCGTTCTACAAGCTATCAGAAAGATAAAAGAACACTTAAAAGTAAAAATCTTGCGTGAATAGTGAAGGAGAGAGACGTTATTTTTATTCCCCCTAGAGTTAGCTATGCAGTAATTCTAATGGTGTCTCTTCTGTAAATATGCTATTACAGGTGAGTACACTAGAACATTTTCTCGAACATTTGCATGTAATGTATGGTTTTGGTTTTGAAATTTCGTTATTTGCCACCGACTTCCGAAATTATTTTTGACTTTGTAGTGTCTTTTTTGGAAGTCGGTTGTTTTTTTTTTTTGTAATAAATTTTTATTTTTCACTTTTTAGTTGTGGTAGGTTCCTACCCCACACAAATTCGAATACCACCACCTGCTATGTAAATAATAGTGACAGGAACTTATCATCATATCATCCACATAGGCTAAGTGGGAAAAATACGTATTAATGAAGCTAACTCAAAAACTATCCAAGCAAAGTTAATAAAATTTGTATGGAGACACGTTTGAAGTATGACCTACCAAACAAAAACAGAATCATCAAAATCAATTCATAATTGGCGGAGTAATCGCGTAACAAACATAAACAAAAAAAACAAACAGTCGAATTGAGAAACTCCTCCTTAGTGAAGTCGGTTAAAAAACCATTTCCATGTAATGTACCTAACGTTCCTGGGAATGCTCGAGACGGTATTCGAAGTAATGCTCGCGGCTCGTGAGCATTAACCTGTAACATTATTTTCTATTCTGCGTTAATTCGTCGTTGAATAATCGCATCTTAAGGTCACGTATGATGCGTTCATCTTGCTCGATGAAATGTTACAAAAATTCGCTCGTTTGTTTGCAAAATCAAGTGCTCATTGTTTGATTTGTAAAAGGGTGACACATTAGAGCGGCTCGATGTTTTGTTATAAGTAAATGATTTAGTCTATACTCACCTTACGATTTTGTGCGATATGCTTATCCGAAATGCCAAATGTCTTCAAAAGAATATCTTCTTAAGCTGTTTAAATATCAGAAGACTGTGCATCGGATGCATACATCTACCTCTACACTCTATTTATACGAACACTATCTATTCCATACCGCCTATTCAGATTCACCTTAATTAAATTCCTCCGATGTAAAAATAAAAAAATGCCTGCGTATCTTCCTAATTGACCAAAGCCTCTTAATTAAAACAAGATTTAAAAAAATAAAGATCTTAATAAATATATAATTTATTATATAAATATTTTAAATTAAATTCGCTTTTCTTGTCTGTCTGTGAGACCGCGTTGTTCTTCTAAACTACGCAACGGATATTGACACGATTTTCACGATGAATTAGACAATTTATTCCGGAAGGTTTATTTTGTAATAACAAACTTACATGAGAGCAGTCATGGTGGTCCAGTGGTAATGGCCCCGACTTACGAGTTGTAGGTCGTGGGTTCGAACCCAAGGAGGCGCTTCACTTTGTGTAAATAATTTCATCACCACTGCTCCCAACACAGTGAACGAAAACATCCATGTACTACTTAGAACCAAAAAATCGAAGACATGTCTACCAACCCGCACTAGGTCCGCGTGGTAGATTACAGCTCACTCCCTCGCGAAGAGAGGAGGTCTGTGTCGCAGCAGTGGGAATATTATAGGCTGATTATGGAATATACAAAGTGGAATTTTGAACCTCACCTGGAGGGAAAGTACTCTAAATAGTGGAGATAGCAAATTTTACTCAAAAGAGACTTTCCTTTATTTTTTTAAAGAAACACATCTGCATTCAAAGATTTTCGAATATTCGCTTGCGACACTCGGGAATCACACTGGCTAAAATCCGAAAAAATAACGCCCAGTACATTTATGGCATCATGATTGCGATCAAATCTCTCTAACAAACAGGATAAATTAAATGAAAGGAAAACCATAAAATGTTTAGCCTCCAGGTGAGGTTCAAAAATTCCACCCTGTATAAATGCTAAACTAACTTATTAAAGAAATCTTGATATTTTGCCAAGTTGACAAACCCGTGTGAAGCAGGGGCGGGTCGCTGGTCTTATTATAATCTTAGCTCGTGCTAGAACACGTGAAAGTCAAACGAAGGCGCGACAGCTGACATTCAAAACTCCTTATGACAAGGTTACTATAGAGATCAATTATTACGCGTGATTCACGAATACATCAACCAGGTATTATAGTCTACTGGACACCTTATTAGCGCGTACTGCGTATTATTGCAAGTTAAGCCCCTATAACACGATGCAAGTTCGCCACGATGCCTGTGGCATACCTACGAGTACGCGCGTGTCAAACCACGGACAATGAAGAGTTCCGTAGTTGGAATGAATTTATCTCAAGAACAAACTTACCGTTGTAGTTGAAAAACATATTCTCCCATACATTCCAACTGCACATGTACGCACAATATTGAGAGATTTACCAGAGTTTTTATAGATTTTCCTGTAATCTACAACTTCTATAAATATAGAAATACAATCTGTATTAAAAAAAAAAATGTTTCAGTAATTTCGGAGAATTGTCAATTTTCATCTATTTTCTTAAATAACTTTAAAACTATTTGTTTTAATTATTTAAAAACATTTAGACCCTCGCAACAAACGACTAGCATTGTCTATAATATGGACGATGCAAGTCATTTGCTGTGTGGGTTGTATATACAATTTTGACGAATTTTGAAGCCATATATGCCACACGCAAGTAAATCGCACCGTGCGAATAATCCTTAATGAGAAGGTTTTATAGTAAAAGATGGAGAGGGGGAGGGTTGTAGCAGTATAGATACGCTAATTCTTCACTGAAAAAATAAATGGCTAGCCAAGTACCAATTTGGCTTGGCTAAAAATTATACGAATTATACGGCTACAAATAACCAAGACTTATTTAAAACGTTCAATACAGCTTTGTTATCACCAAACAAGCAAGTAATATTAACCAAGTTCACTTGTTCAATTCTAGCAACAAACTTTGCAGGCTCTCTCAGAACCGAGTCGCTTGGTTGTAAATAACAATAACTTGTTTATTTCTAGCCGTTACGTTTTTTCCGTGTTTAATTGTGGTTTTCCTTGGATTTTCATTTCTAAACGCAAGCGAGGTTTGCCACTTCCTACAAGATCTAAAAAAAAATCTTATAGAGTACAGTTTTTTCGAAAATTATCTGAGTTAATCATAAAACACTGACTGCCTCGTTGGTTTAATGGTCGCAAGAGCTGAGCATGAGGTCCTAGGTTCGATTCGCGGGTCGGGCAAAGTGGTATAGGATTTTTCCAACTGGAATTTCTCAGTAGCAGCCCGGAGTCTGATTTGTACCCGGTTGATGGTATAGGCTCGCCCCCTATTACATGGGACTTGAACATAACTGGCGAAATGTGGGTATAAGTACACCTCTGCCTTACCTTGGGGGGTATACATGCGTGATGTTATGTTATGTTAATCACAAAACATGCTAATCTACAAAATCCAGCAGGAATAACAATTTAGTCTAGCGGGTAAAAATTAGCAGCTAACATCCGAATAATAATCATACAGAGTGGCAGGGACATCGACGCGAAGCCGGTTACCATGGATTCAGTACATGATTCTGAACCGACGAAAAATTTCAACGCTGGGGGGTTCAGAATCATGTACTGAATCCATGGTAACCGATGTCCCTGCCACCCCGTATACTTAGGGCCTATTTCACGATGTCCGAATAGCCACTACTTACCGAATAAATTCAAAAATGGAACAGAATTTGTATGAAATTATCTGCCAAGTAAGTTAATAGGAACTTAATCGTAGGTGGTGAAACAGGCCCTAAAACTAATTTTTCGGTCATGCACGTGTGTTAGCAAAATTTGAAACGGTTTTATTTTTAAGACATTTAAGTACAGAGATATCATTATTATAAGTAGATGGAAATGTAGGCAGAAATATATAAACACCGTAGTTTTAGTCTAAATTACAAGTTCGAGATTATATTAGGTAAAGATACCTACTAAAGAGTATTAATAGTTTCACAATTCAAACCATTCTTGGTCTACACAGTCTAGCTAGACAAGTACATATACTAAGTTCGCCTATAAAAATAAAAAGTCAAAGCATTTTAATTTTTTAACGTGAATTTTCAAACACAGTAAATCTAATAAATGCAGCCTTAAGTGTAAAAAAAGGTTTTTAATCAAAGTAAACCTTCTTGAAAACCCAAGTAATTTCACTTTTCAATATTTCCCGCTGTTGTGTTACCGAAAATTTATCTTCACTAAAAAGTAAAATAGTTCTTCACAAAATTTAAATCGTATTCGTAAATAAAAACACATTTATTAAATTCTATGCAGTTCTTATTTTAAGATAAATATGCCAATTATCCACATCGCATAATAAGAACGCACTTATTCTGAGCAATGAGTCACGCGAAGAGAAAGTCCGTTACATCGCTGAATATGCGACAGATTTATCGTGGTTTTGTAGTGACGTCTCGACTATTCTTAGAAGACTTTCGATAAAAAGATAGAATAACGATAAAGTTCACTTGACATTAAAAATATTTTACGTAATTTGGTTAGATCAGATACAAGAGAAGTTATTAAGTGTTCAAATAAGCAACACTAGTTTTATTTGTACAAGTATATTCCTGTTAAATAAAATGTATGTACCGTTTGATCTAAATCCACTGACGCGTGCTGGTATTTTCCACTAAATTGATAGGTATGTACTGGAAGCGTAGAGCCAGCGTCATTATTGTAGAATGAAAATTATGCGCCAATATCCGTTATGTATGATACTAAATGCTAAAACATAGCTGTATGTAATTGGTTCTATTAACAGGATCATTTTATTTTATTTGAAAGGCGTGGTTATGTACCGGTATAACCTAATACGATTTATTCCAATACATTTCTGCTACTATTTTAAATACACCTTTCCTTTTTCAAAGAGAAAATACCAAAACTTTATCGTGTAAAATAATATCGTAGGGAATCGATAAGCACAGCGCAGCTCTAGGGGTCGTCACCTGCGAGGCGCGGGGCGCGGGGCGCCACAGACTTGGCGTCGCTATGGCGGGCAGGTTACGATTTACACTCCACCAACTCAGCAGAAACTCTGCCCGGACGAGAAATGCTGATAATCCACATCCACAGACGTTGCGCGAGAATTAGATCGAGATTACTATGATACCGCCGCGCCGTGAGACGGTTTTATTACTCCTACACATTTAATTAGGATGTAAATAGTTGGTTCTCGAATATACTCGTGGTTTATGTCTTCTTAGATTGATCGGATACTTTGTATTCTTTATCTATAAGTATTATTTTTAAGGGTTCAGTTACTTATTCTGTAACTGTAACGACATAGAGCTTCAGTGTTCTAGTTTCTCAAATACGAGTAGTTCAGCTGCTAATTGAGAGTCCCAGTGATCGTGATCTTTGATTGACTTTAATCAATGGGTTCATTGATACGGGGAAATAAATTATTGGAGTTATGAATGACGATCTTTCTAAGGGCACGCTAATTCTCATTCATACATTACATACCGAACTGTTGAAAAAGAGCACGTGTCTTGTTTTTTTATTGGCAAAATATTATAATCCAAACAACTTTTACTGTTAAGGGCAGATTTCACCAATGAAACTGAACGCGATCATCATTTCTAAAATGCGTTCAAGAAATCAAGAGCTGTCAGTGTCTAAATTGTTAAGGAATAAGTATTGTACACTGACAGCTCTTGAACGCGTTTAGATGTGCTGAACGCGTTCAATTTCATTAAGTAGACAGGCTGCTAGGTACAAAGCAGTTAGCGCGTCTTAAACCTTCTATCTGAACTCGGACCATTAGTAGGTTGCTCAACCACCATACAATGTTAGAAATTCTTAAACTGCACTTGGCAATAAATCTCAAAGAAACTATTGATACAGTGGTGACACTCTTTGCAAACGTGAAAACTTTATTTAAAAGTTTATATCTTTTGTTACAGATTTTGAAAATCCATCGGCTATCAGAGATTTACCAGTTCCCTGATCCCGACATGATTTAATCACCACAGTGAAAGTTAACCTGGAACAAGGCACCTGGCCTCTTGAGGCAATACAAAAGAATACAACGATTCATCACAATTAAGAACTAAATTAGAGAAGACCAGTTGAATCATGGAGACTGATAAGTGTTCTAAAACCATTATTGGCAAACAAAATTGACGATCAAAAGTGAAATTTTTCGTGATATATTAGACATTGAATTTTATTTTTAAGGTAAATGTGACCTCGCGTATATGATCAATGTTTAGTTTCAAGAGTTACGCTATCAACGACTTTTTTGTGGTAGGAATGGACTATGGAGGAGTCGGGTGGAGCAGTGCGAACGATGCATACCCCTCCAGCATCTACCAACCTAGTGTTTAATAAATTAAGTTCACACCACATCTCAGTGTGAGGAGGCACATCTGACTGAATATGAATTATTTCTGAATGTATTGTACCGAGAGTTTATACTATGTCTGAAATGAATCTATGCTTAAATAGTCTATGGTAATTGAGTTTTTTGTAATTGGATTTGAATGATTTGTAGAAAAAAGATTTGACCAAATAATCATTTGTGACGTTTACGCGAATATATGTAATTGTAATAAAAGCTATACGAATTGTTTTGCGGTTTATTGTAATTACTTTTTATTTTCCTGCATAAGTGTTGTGCTAATAATAGCACTCGGAAACCGCGAAATAATCCGTATAAACCGCTTATTTGGCCAAATTGTAAATTCATGTGCGGGCCAATATTATGTACAAATATATACCTAGTAAATGTCAAACTAAATAATTATGTCTCTTATAAAACTACAATGAGGTTATATTGTATAACCTCATTGTAAAACCATAATATATTATTATGACAGGAGGTTGATTAAACCAAATATGAAGCATTGATATGATCCAAACTGCCTCCTGTTTTACTGAATTAATTAAAACAAAATTATGAACTTTCGTCAACAACAATGCGATTAATTGTTATCATTAATGCCATAATGTAAATAGATTTATTTTATAGTTACATTTACCTACACATGCGCCATTATTAACCAAATACCGTTATTGTAATTGCTCAACGATACATCTTTGAAGACGCTAAATTCGGAACGGACTTCGTAACTGCTTTTGAGTCGAGAACCAAAATATTCAAAGGGTCCATAAATGTAAGATATACAGGCAGTTAACGGTACAGCTGTGTTCAGTTTTTTAATAAACTACTTATGTATTACAACACACCGACAAAGAAGTATCGTTAATTATCATCAAATCTTGATCCTTATAATGAATTCAAAAGCGAGAGCTTCACAATATTGCTCTAACATAAGTGTCTGCTAGTATGTCTCAAGATAATGTGTATAATAATATTATGCTCATTCTTCAATATTTATAAAAACCAGGAGACGTTGGAATTTGTGTCTTATAAATGACGCACAAACAAAATCCGTTATAGTCAAACATCTAGTCCCAGATATTATTTTTTCAGTAAGCTACTTTTCAGATATATAAGCAGAATTTTACTCATAGATAAGCATTATTGCGGGCTAGCCCATGTAAACTATAAACGTAGCAAGAATGAGTTCATTTTGTGAATTACCTCAGTGGACTTTTTGTGATAGATTTAGCCAATAAGTGTTCAATTTAGTACGTGTATCGTATAAGTCAATTCTTGTACTTTTGGCGTCCATTTATATATTATGTGTTTTAAAGACAAAATTTGGTTTTTGCATTGTTTTTCGAAACGTTTATTTACGCATGCCATTTATAAAACATCAACTGCTTTTATACTTTATTGCGTATATTTGCAGCTGACATTGGTGCTATAGATAATATTATATTAGCGCATTTTGAACGGATTTAGTTTCGTAAATACATGTGTAAATGACGTACAAAAAAGTAAATTTAATACGCTACAATTTTATTATGTTGCGCGTATATTATTGGTTCATAGTACAGTAGACAAAATTCAAGATAGAGATGCGAGTTGTGAGTACTTGTGAGCACACGTTATAATTTCTATAAATATGTAGATAGGTAATATTTACTTTAATTTGTGTGACTTAAAGTCAGACGTGCGGTCAGTGGATGTTCGACATCGGCCCTACCTAGGTGATGGGTTTCTGATAGTAACCATTTGCCAAATATAAATACGTAAAATCCAATAACAAATCGATTATATGAATGTATGTTTAATCGGAATTAAATCGTTAGTTTGTATTATGAGTGTTTTAGACGAGTAATCGATTAGTCTCTTCGGAGGTATCTCATGAATTAGTTAAGGTTGTTAGTTAATATTATCTCCTGGTTGTTGAAATGTAATGTTACGATATACAAAGCGACGAGACGTATTTATGTCAATCCATGTGGTCAATTAAATATGGACCGAATTAAAAGTCTGTTCCATTAAAGCCTAGCGTTAATGTGAATGAGTGAATACAATGTAGATTGGTGTTGTGCTTTTAGCCCTGGTTTGCTGAAGAATTAGCTTCGAGATGTAGTAATATGGTAGATAATGTAAAAACGCATCAAACTTATTTAAAATCTTAGCAAAACTCGATATAAAATTCCCATAGAAACCTGTTCAAACAATGCTAATAAATCTACGTCTTCAAAACTTTACACGAGAACGAATGACCCTTTCTTTTTACCTTTTTTATGTAAAAAACTAAAGAAAAAGTTAAATGGAAATCTTCAACGTTGTCGATAGCAATTTGCATCCGAAATTCATTGAAAACTACGACTAGAGGCACAAGATACGGGTCAGCTTGTACAATGCACAAGAAAAGTACAGTATCGTTGGATACAAAACTTACGAACTCGTTTATCTATAAATGTATGGGATAATATTTGTTGGATGGTGTCGTTACTTGTGTGGTTAGGTGTACGTCGCGATAGCATGTAAACAATTTGATCTACGTAGGTAGATTGAATTGTAATAATGGAGATGCGTAAACGCATATAGGCGCATACAATTGCCCTTTTGTTTATGCCTATGGGAATTGTCACTAGTTGGTAATAGATAATATATTTTAATATTAGACCATGGTTATTGCATTAGTAATCATGTATTTATAGGAGATGGGTGTGCGTCCGAAAGAAGAGATACTTCTGTGTAAATTATTTTGTACAATGTTTAAAATTTTCTATGTTTGCATCATTATTTGTATGGCGTAACTTTAGTAGGTATAATTATTTTGTTGATTTTTTTTTCAGTTGCTTACTATTATAATAATTACTGTACGACAAAAATGTGAAACTCTAGGTGAATTAGAATGAAATTATGTGTTTCAATGTAAATATATAGACAAAACATGTATGTAGAAGTACATAAATATTATTTATGTATTAAATTTGATATTGTTTTCAAAATTTAACTGGTTGTTTTAATTAACCCACACTTTCTGCGAGAATTAATATTGCAGTTTTAGGGAAAATACGTACGTACAGACGACGCGGCGACGTCAGCACATCAACCTACTCCAATCTGTCAAATTTTCCCAATCAACATTGAACCTTATTGTTTAGCGATAAAGTTGAAAATCTATTAAAGGGCAGATTGTAGTAACTTGATGTGCTGGCGTCTGCACAATTCCATTTGTTACACTTGCTGAAAAACTCCCATCTGGACACGAGTACCGTTGGTTGACCTGAGTCTTTAAATAGACTCCAGACTCAGGTTGGTCGAAGCAACGAAAACCTGCTTCAGGTTCATAGACGATTACACCTTGGAGCGCAAATATGCTGCTGTTCCGCAAACGACCTGCGAGCCCTGATGCATGCACTTTATAAAAACTGATGGACGCTAGGTACCTACCTACTGATGTCGCCAAAATCGTAGCTAAGTTCTGGACTGACTCAAAACTGAATCTTGAGATTGCCATCGTCACGCTAAGAAGAAAACCTACCAAGTACCAAAATACCTACATAGGTAGGTACCTATACAGGGTGGCAGGGACATCGACGCGAAGCCGGTTACCATGGATTCAGAACATGATTCTAAACCCCCCTGCGTTGAAATTTTTCGTCGGTTATTTAAAAAAAAAACAGCTGTTTCATAGAAAAGTGCAATACCTACGCGGTCAAAATGTATGGAGCAGCAGATTTTTTTTTAAATAACCGATGAAAAATTTAAACGCAGGGGGGTTCAGAATCATGTACTGAATCCATGGTAACCGGCTTCGCGTCGATGTCCCGGACACCCCGTATAATACATATTATTATGTAGGTACCTACGGTAGGTACATAATAGTACACAAGCATACGCACGCACACACACACGCCCACGCATACCTACGCACGCACACAAAAGCGCTCGCGCACCCATATAAAAAAAAGAAGAAAATTACTTAGTTTGTGTTAAAATAAAATTGTAGCAATACAATGAGAGGGGATCGGAACTGTTACTCCATTTCATAGCCTAGGAAGGAGATCAACGCGTCACCCACTTGATTGCCAGAGATTTTATAGGTACTACCTACTTTGTGAAAACTGTTACATGTACCTAGGTACCTACTACAATCTGTTTTATTTATAAAATTAAGGTTGTATATTAAGTGGGTACAGTAAGTCACTACCTACTAAGATGTAGCATCGATAAAATTAAAACCGATCACGTGTAGACAGGGTTGGGCAGTATTTGAATTACTTGTAATTAATAACTTGTAAAGTCATATAACCAATATTATATTCGTAAAATTGAAATGAATGAATGCTACATCTAACTTGTGTCGTACTATAACCTACCCGTAAAAGGTTTAGGTCCATAATAATACCTATATGAAACCGCATTGGGTTTTATTATTATTATTATAGGTCAAACGTTGAACAAACATTTGCCCAAGAGAACGCGATAAAAAAAACTTAAGGCCAACATTACCGTAAATATTTGACCCAAATCACTTCATATTGAAGTCCACATAAAACAATCAGAAGTAGGTAGATACCTATAAGAAGAACACATTGCAATAAAAAAGATCATTGATGTTGGCATATCGTAGTAAATATACAGTTCCCGCATCACCACCAACCGCCTACCCGCAACATAACACATTAGTTTGTCAAGGGACACTTTTATTGTTAAACTTTTTGAATATTTAACGCTTTGAAACGGAGATTTTTTTTATTACGCCTTCGTGAAGTTTTTATTACACCAAGAGCTATTTCTAAAGATTTTTATGTCAGTTACAGCAGTACCAAAGTCATCAGTTTATAATAAAGTTACAATATAAAATAAAAGTTATGATGTCATGATTGTAATCCTATAAATGAACCAAGTTCGTGTTGGGTGTCAATGTTGTAGGATCGATTAACATCAAATATAATATAAAGTGGTGATACAAATTTAGTTTTCAGTAGGTCTGCTGCTGCTGTCATCCCACGGTGAACAGCACCTGAAAATAAATATTTCGAAAAAAAATTTTTTTTTTTTTACCAGCATCGAGGAGATTCTGCAAGCGTTCACCGACAGTCGTTTCTCATCTGGACTGTTCACCGACGACAGGACGTTTCGTTTTTGAGAGATTCATCGATAGAACGTTTCACCTTTGGATGTTTCGCTGACAGAATGGTTTGGAAGCTCTTGGCCTGCATCTGACCTGATGGTAAGTGATGATCAGGCTGAAAGTGGAAACGAGTTCACCCGGAATCCTCAACCACAGAGGAACTGGCTATCTTATCTCTAATTGCCGAAACACAACAATGCTTAATATTGTAATTGTTATGGCGACAGACTTAGATAAGATGATAGTAGCTAGCCAGGCGGACTTAGAACAAGCCCTACCACCAACCAAACCGAGCAGAAAATTTTGCTTCCACTGGGAATTGAACCCGGGTCCTCTGGGTCTGAGACAGGTGGTTAAACCACTAGACGGTTAAATAGCTGCGCCCCGCGGTTTCACCCGCATCATAAGACTCGATCCCGTGGGAATATCGGGATAAAAAGTATCCCGATGTGGCACATGGATAGACCATGACCTGGAATGGTCTTTCCATGTGCCAAATCCGATCAGCCGTTTTAGCGCGAAAGCGTACCAAACAAACATACAAATAATAAAAATCTTTTCTCTTTATTATAATACTAGCTTCCACAGAGGCTTCGCCCGCGTGATATCTTTAGAAATTATAGCCTATAATAGCTTTTCATACTGTGGTTCAAATGTCTGTGGTGTAATCCTGTTTGTTATACTTTATTCATACGGATGCGGCTGCGTTACAGAGCAGCTACTCTGTATTGCATCCGCCTTTGTAAGTTTGTAACCTAGGCTGTGTGTTACCCCCGTGCCCCGCAAAGCACGTTAAGCCGCTGGTCCTAGGCCTGATCTCTCTCCGGTCGTGTCGGATTGCCATCCCATCGGACTATGAGAGTGAGGGAAGAGATAGTGCACTTGTGTCTGCGCACACACTTGTGCACAATAATAAGGCTCGTTGTGATCGCTCCGTTGAGGTTAGCCGCCGCGCGCCGTGAACAACCGAAATACGATCACAGGCACGAAACATGCATTCCTCGTGGAGGCAATCGGCGGCAGTGACCTCTCGCGTCCGGCCCTGGTCCAGGCCATGGTGCGGAGCGATAGGGCATGGCAAGCCGTAACCTCCTCCTCCGAGGCGGAGCGCGCGAGGGACGGCAAAGGCCGCGCCCTAGCAGCCCTAACCGCCGCCGCCGTAGGAGGCCCCCCGGGCGGGCGTCGGGAACTGGTAGCCGATTTCCGGCCACCGTAGGGGCGGGCTTGCGGACGGAGAGAGCAAAATTGACGGGGTCCGCTAGGGCCGATGCCTACCGGGGTTGCGGGAAGTCCTAAGGGGAAACCGTGGCCCCTGGTAAGGTAAGGGAAGGAACACGGGTGGATTTTAGTCAGTAAGAGTCTGACACGCCCTTCCGCTCCGCCCAGAGCGGGAGCGGGAGTTTGATGATTTCCCAGGCAATAAAAAGGCACGAAACATGCATCGTAAAAATGGGGCTTTTTACCTACCTGATTTAATAAAACCTCTTTTAATTTAGAAGTTCCTGGCCGCTAAACATATAAATGTTTGCCAGCAGTCAAGAGTCGCAAATCGAACGGCATTGACGTTTGTATTGTACCTTTAACGACGTAAAGTAGACACATGCGGATTCAATCGATTCAATCATGTTATCAAAAATATTAGGATTGCGAAGAGTTTCAGTGTCTATTGTCAACAGAAGGTATCCAGCTGGGAAGCTATGTGAGTATATAAACCTAAACCCCTACCCTAAGTTTATTTATTAGGTACATAAGTTTAAAATAATATTTGCACCTATTACTGCACCTATTACAGGTGCATATTTAGGTATCTGTAAAAGTAGGTAGTCCAAATCGTAGGTCATTTCAAATATGCACCTATTAGCACCTATTACAGGTGCATATTTAGGTCTCTGTGAAAGTAGGTAGTCCAAATCGTAGGTCATTTCAGCAGGTAGACTGCCTCATTTGAATTGTGGTCGCAAGCGCGACTGCTGAGCATGGGGTCCGGGGTTCGATAACAGAGTCAGGCAAAATGGTTTTCCGCTATGACCTTGTCAGTAGCAGCCTGAAGCGGGCTTAATGATAATATGCTCGACCATAAAAACATGGGACTTTCACATTACTAGCAAAATGTGGATGTAGGTACCTACGTACTATAGGTACCTACCTACGCCTCTGCTTAGGTTGCTAGAAAAGGGGCGTGATAAGTTATGTATTTCTGGCGGGGTCTTTAGTTTTCCAAGAGTGGTAGATGCCTAGTTATGGCAAGAGTTCCATACATAATCAGCCTATTAATGAACCCACTGCAGGGACACAGGCCTCCTCTCTGTGAGAGGGAGTGGGCTGTGATCTACCACGCGTTCCCAGTGCGGGTTGGTAGATGTCACGTCTTCGAATTTTTGGTTCTAAGACATGCCGGTTTCATCACGATGTTTTCTTTCACCGTTTTGAGAGCAGTGGTGATGAAATTATTAACACAAAGTAAAGCGCCTGCTTGGGTTCGAACCCACGACCTACAACTCGTAAGTCGGGGCCGTTACCACTGGGCCACCACTGCTCTCAACTGAACTCATCTACCTAGCTTATTTTTAATTTGACGTGTAAATTGATTCCGATATCCTATTAACAGAATAAACAATTTCATTTCATTTCAAACAATTTTATTAAATATTTACCTATATTTACGTCATTTCCTCTGATCTTGTTTCAAGTGAACTCAGTCTATCAAACAAACGGCAGTGAAATGTTCAATAGTGGTCGAGATCTAATCACACCAGTCATATCCCGTTCCTGTGAGTACCTACCTACCTATAGCAATACCTACTTTAAACTTACTTACTAACATAAACAAGGGAAGAGTCAAAGGTGGACTGTGCTGTGGAGGAAGGTAACTATTATCGAAGAACTTCATACCTAACTAAGCAGTTTGGAAACATAGTCCTGTGAACCACATGTGTTACCGCCCCGGTTTTATAGCCGCCGAGCGCTGCAAGCAGAAATACTCCTTACGGTGTATACCTACCTAGATAATTATGAAGTTCTTCGGTGGTAGGTACCTTCTGAAAGAACAGTCAGCTTCCTCAATCTTCAATCATTTCCACGAGGAAAGCTTCTAGACTATTCCACATACATATTCGTATGTACCTACCTATGTACAAAACACACACACATGCATACTACCCTCTAACCTCGTTATGAAAGAGGGTAGTATGCAAAAATGATAGAAGTTGAGTGAAGTAGTACTTACCTACTGCGTTATTATTCTAAGTTACCTACTTACTTCTTGGGACTACAGGCTACTTGTCGAGTTGTTACTAATGTTGTCGACCACTCGCCACCAAATTACCACATCACTCACTGGTTTGTTGCACTACCTGTATGCTAGACCAGTTGAAACTGATTGACAGAAGGGAAGTAAAGTCCAGTCCATCTGCTGATGTGCTGCCTTTTTAGGCCTCATTCTTTATATAATTTAGGTATCTTTATAAAACAGTCGCTTTTCGTGTGTTTGTCCGCTGTCGCTATATCAGTAGCTCCCCACAAAGCAGGAGCGGGTGACGGGTCGCTAGTTAAATCAAAACGGAGTTAGCCTTTTACAACCAAGAGACAGTTGGGACTTCACATTGTTTTCACGTACTTAATCAAATTACCTAGAGGTGATAAAATTATCAGCTAATTAGTATTAATTATGTACTTTATTTATTTTTTATAATTTAATATATTTTTTACACAGACCGCTGCGATGCCCATATGAATGAGCTGCCGGTGCCGTGCGCACCTTGGGAGCCGTGGTACAGCGACAAACAGAGTACCTACAACAAGATCTTGACGGCCGGTATACTTTGGTGAGGACCTTTATGATCTGACATTCATAATATCAGCCTATAGCGGAACACTGCTGTACTCAGGCATGTCTGATCGCACGCCATTCAACTCGACCCTCGGCAACTCTCATTCAGCTGTTAGCAGCCACCCTGTGAAGATTGTCGCTCCACCTAGCCTGAGCCCGTCTAAGATGGTTTACACCAGCAAGGCGAGGGCTTGATTGGATGGCCGAGAATTGAAATCAGGCTTACCCTTTTACATTGAAATATACCGCGCCGTCTAGCGACGGCCAGCGCTGCCTTGCGCCGGCTCGCGATGTCACGCGCCGGCCATGGCTACATGTAAGTAGCACTGGGAGCTGGAGAGTAAAGTATACAGCGATGTCTCGCGATGGTCGGCGCGTGCCAACGCGTGCCAGCGCAAGACATCGCGAGTCGGCGCTTGACGGACTGAGACCGTGTGGGGTCCTCGATGGCCGGTGCGAGATTTGTATATCCATTTTACATAGTAAGTAAATAAATATTCTATTCTTACCTTTTACACCAAACATGCAGGGCGTGGATATAAATTTTGCCATACCACAGATAGTATAATACTACGCGCCGGTGTAAAACCACCTTCACTTTATTGGTTGGCCGATTCGCAGACGCCGTGTGCGCCGTAACGTGTTTGTGCACTACACGGAATTTTACTATCCGGGCAGTCAGATTCCGACCAAACTAGTATTCATATAGGACCGTAAATAATCGGTCTGCTGGACGGTAAAATCCCGTGTAGTGCACAAACGCCATATGGGGTGCTACACATTTGTTCGGATAGGCATGATTTGGCACAGCCGGGCGGTAAAATATAGGTAGGTACCTACTTATATTCGATTTTTACCGCCCGGCAATGCCGAATCATGCCTACCCACCACGCGGGCCCAGTGCGGCTTGGGGAAAACACGTCTCCGAATGTTTGGTTCTAGGATATGCCGGGTTTCTTACTATGATTTCCTTCACCGTTTTGAGAGCCTTTCTACCTTAATACTCTCCTAACAACCAGCTCAAGTTTGATGGAATCTTCTTTCTTTTCGTGTGGTTAGTGACTACCCTGTACGCTAATTACGTAATGCACGATCAATAAGATCTAGTGTTTAAGAGAGAAGAATTTCTTATTGATCGTGCATTACGTAATAAGGGTACTGGTGTCACAGTTTTTATGCAGCCCGTGCGCCTGGTCTCCGACTTGGCTTCACATGCCGTCGAGAAATATCTCGCAGGCATGCCGGTTTCCTCACGATGTTTCCCTAAACTGTTTTTGAAGCAAGTGATAATTATACAATAAGCACATGAATCCGAAAATTTATGGCTACTACACACAGCACTGCCGCCGGCCTGGCCGCCGGACGCGCCCGGCACTGCCGCTCAAAGCCGCACAAACAAACGCAAAGGAAATGAAGGCGCAAAAGCCGGCGGCACGTGCCGCGCGGCAAAAGCCGGCGGCAATGCCGCCGGCACTGTGTGTAGGAGCCATTAGACGTACCGCGTGCCTTGGCACGATCGATGGCATGATAGATAGTAATAATTCCGTTGAAATGAAGAATTCTAACTGATTTATGGTATTTGCAGGTTTCTGTTTTCTCTCGGCATGATGATCTTCACCGACAGTATATTCTTGAACTGGGGGCCGCCGAAAAATCCCGGCCCACCGCTCGATATGGTCGAAGAATGCGAGGACGAATAAAAATCGTATCGTAGCCGTTAGCAATCATTTTACAATGTGATTTTCAAAAGAACTGTACGAAACTGTTCTTTGCATTTTGGAGTTCTGTTCTTTCTGCTTCTTTGAAAAAAAGGGGAGCTTATAGAAATATGTTTAGAGACATATGATTGTTTGTGTGATTTTCTCTTACAGAGTAAAAGTTATTTTTATTTTTTGTTGAAGAATGAATAAAAGATTAGAATATATTAATAAAAGATTAGAATATTATTGTGGATTATCATTTAACGTTTAGTGTGTTGTCAACAAGCTTTGAAAATAGAACAAATCTGGTTAAGGCTACGCGCAAACGAACCACCGGCCTCAGCCAACAGTAGCCCAGCAGCAACATGCGTTTTTATAAGTTTTGTATGGATTCATCGCACACGTGTGGCCGGCTGCTGCCGATTGCTGCGATGTTGAGTACTAACTAAACACCGCAGAAGAGGCGCCAGCCACCGGTGATTGTGGTCGGTGGCTCGTGTGCGCTTACCCTTAGGTAAAAATAACAGGTAAGTTTACTCTCTCTCTTTATTTCTATAAAGAAGAATTAATAATTACTGCTAACAATATTGCAACGCGTTCGACGCAGTCACAGGCGTATATCTTCTGTGAGTAAACGCTTTAAAATTGCATTTCATTGCAGTCTGCTTGCAGCGCTGACATCGCTCGATTTCCGTGGGCGCGATTTGCGCAACAATTATACGAATTCCCATCCAGGACTGTTAACGGACATCTCGCATTATTCATTGTTTAAAACATTTATTTTTACTGAATTCTTCATCAACCCTATTCGTAAGGATTTAATTTTCTACTTTGGACGTATTTCAGGAGCAAATCTAATTGAAGGTTTCAAACACTGAATATGCCTATTACTAAATTAGATTCACTAAAATCATGCGCGTATTTTACATTAACTTTTTACTGATAATGTGGAATAATCTAGAACTTAAGTTGGAACTCTAGAAGACCGTCAAATTGATTAATTTAGTATCGCAATTTACAACAACAATTATTTGTCAATAGCTAGCTCGTCTATGTTTCTAATTGTTATGAGCACTGATGGCAAACATGGAAGTATTTATCGACACAAATATTAGATAAAACTAGTATACTATTTCATTGTTTCATATTTGTCACAGCCGAGTTCTCAATATTATTCGAATTTGAACTAACTGACGTACTGACAAGTCTTATGGCTTCTAGCAGACTGATTAGCAGAACCGTCCGAAATGCTTGAGAAATTTGATATTGTATGTAAATTGTCCTTTAAAGTCTAGTCAATTATCTTAGTCGTAGATTCGAAATAAAGCGCTAAATGGAACTATAATAATATGTAATGTTAGTGAGAGTTATCTGCTCTCGGGTTTAGGTTTAGGGGGCTTGAATCCTTGGATTTTCTTCTTCTTTTTCTCCTTGCCGCCACCCGATTGGAACGTCTTCCAGCTGTCGACTCGGTTTTGTCGAGATTCCTGCAATGTTGAAACATATTTCCATTAGTAAATATAAATTGTAATTATTTTAAAGAGTATTATTCGCGGAATTATTATCTAAGTATATGCATAGGTACCTAATATAATTTCGGCAGGACATGATGAAATTGGCATTTCATTTAAGTAGGCGGCAAGCTATAAAAGTGGTATGAAGAACAATTTAATCTTTTGCATTTGACAATACTTTGAAGGCCAAAGGATAGAGTGTGAAACGAAGTCACAGATAATATAATACTACGTACAGATACCCAATCCCATACAAAGAAATGAGACCTCCGTAGTCGGGCTATTGACTGGCTAAATGTACTACAGTTATGACAAATTGAGTAAAACGCCATCTATTACAAAGAGCCCTAAACAAAAAGGTTTTATCTTTTTTTGTTGAAAATACGAGATTTATGAGTTACAATAGATAAATGAGCATTAAACAAGGAAGTTTTGATTTTTACTAATCTTACTTCAGCCAAAATCTTCCGTTTATCGCATTTTAGTGACTGTTAATTTCATAATTGCTACCTATGCTGCCATCTATGATCTTTTTTCAAGACTAATTATATTTTTTTCGAATTGGTACCCCATGACGAAGTGATCATTGTGTTGGACCACTAATGTGGAGCGATGAAGCTGATGATAAATCATATTAATGAAAATGCACATTACACTGAATGGATGCATTTGCACTGATTTAGAGACCGGCGCGGAGAGGAGACGTGCAGGAATCGATCAAGCACATTGATTGTAATCAACATAGCATCTCCCGTCCTGACTGTAATTTAATAGGGGGGTACCTACTGCTCGATTTTTGTGATCTATTTTAAACCGAATTTTCATTTCTAGTAGAGTTAGTCGCCGCCCCCAAGAGGGAATCCAAAGTTACAGTACGTCAAAACCGCATCAAATATTAAACCCAAAAAAAGAGCGTATTCAGCATGGAAGTGGGGGAATATTAGTCAAGAACATGATTATTTATCACTTTCTGGATAACTGTATAAAGGCGGATTTCATGCCTGAGGCATTTTTTACCTGACAACCAACCAACAAGGTGATGCAGAAACAAAACATGGCATGTGCAATATAATGTATGGGATAGGTAACTTGAAAAAGAATAAATACTAATACATAGAAACATACATACAGAATAAACTTTGTCAGGAGAAATAACGGTGTATTCCCGTTGTCCCCATAGAAATGTCCCCGTTAAAGGTGGCAAAGGGAATTTATATAAATCATTTAAATTAGTTCCCGTTTTCCCCTTTGTCCATATACTACAATAAATCAACGTGGATGGCATACATGGACAACGGGAACAACGGCATACTTGCCGTTGTTCCCGTTGTCCATGTATTTTAAGTATTTGATTAAATTCCCTTTGACACCTTTAACGGGGACATTTCTACGGGGACAACGGGTATACACCGAAATAACGATTGGGAGAAGAGAAAACAAATCAAGCAAATCAGCACTGCAATGATTGCTGTTACAAATGTTGTTGACTTTTACAAACCAACGCCACCACCCGTACCTACTAATTGGTTGATTCCAGCACATCTTCACTCTACCTTAGTGGAAATGTGCTCATGTAATTTGATCTGTTCCAAAAGTATCTGATGTAAGTGTAAAAAAACCCTGTTCAGGTATAATTTTTATGCAATCACTCACTTAAATTAGTAACACATTCATTTGTATTTTTAAGGTTCAAACTGTTCAAACTAATATCTCACCACTTTTCCCAACAACTATTAATTAAATAATATGTATTACTTAAGTATCAAATTGTAATTGAAAAAATATAGACAAAATAAATAAAGGTTAAAAAATAACCTCAATATTATCAGATGTAAAACATCTTTAACGGGATTTAATCAAAATTTTTTTCATTATAGAACCTAGTTTTTTGGTGGCATTACAAATTGATATCCACAGGTTCATTTTCTGATCCGTTCAGATTGTCATCAAGCTTCATGAATCCATAGAATCTTTACCTCAAAATTCTTCGCCCATTCTTTTTCAAGGGACTTTTGTTCCTCCTGCTCAATCTCAGCTTCTCGTTTTCGTTTCCTCTCCTCCATGTCACGGACTTCAAGGTGCTGGCGTTTTCGCTCCATATCAGCAAATAACTGAAATCATTTATAATCACAGGTTACTTACCTACTTTTTATTTTCATTCATTTTATAACTTTACAATACATAATAATATAGTATATATAATTCAAGAATGAGAGAGAGAGGAGACAAATCCCTTTTTTTGCAAACTGAATGAAAAGAAAGTAACATAAATTAATTTAGTAAGGCCTAGAGAGGTGGCAATCGGTTTCAAGGTGTTTCGCTTTCTATGGCTTTCAACAGGATTGACATAAGCTTTTCAGCAACTTACAAAGAAAAAAATTTGTCAATTCAATACATTTTTGACTTTTCTATCATCATTATCGCTGATCGAATGTCATGCCCTCTAGTTTGCTTCAAAATATAGTATGCAAGTGTCTTTCGTATTTTTTTTTCAATTCAACTACAATCACAGCGCAAGCAGTGAGCATCAACAATATCACTATAGTAAACAGGTTTATGGGGGAAGCACAGAATCGGTCAAAGTGGCAGTGCTTGGGGAAGGCCTATGTCCAGCAGTGGACGTCATTCAGCTGAAATGATGAAACTGGTTTGTTGTAGGTGCACCATACCTCTTACCTACACGACCATATTAACAAAAAGCCTTTGTTATACCCATAGATAAACTTACAAGCTAGTCCTGTTATTCATGCAAAGTACCAAGAAAAATTCAACATACCTTCATGGTCATAACATAAATTGCATGTTTGTATTTCACAGGATCATCCTCAGGAATGCCATCAGATCCCTTGTTATCCTTTTTCTGCTTTTTTTTTTTCTGCTCAATCTAAAATAATCAACAATCAATTAATAGCGTGGGATTTGATTGTTAAAATAGCAATTGTAAGAAAGCATTGATTTTCTTTGAAAACAGTAAACTCAATTTACCATATGGTCAGTCCGTTCTTTGGCCTCTTCACAAATGTCTAAACATTTTTTCCTAGTGTCATCGTTCTCAAGCGTCTTCCATGCTCTGTTAACTATTTCAAAAGCTTGTTGTGCTCGTTCAGAGTCTTCCTGTAAATCAAAATCATATCAAATGTTATAAATTTGGAATACTATGAAAGTATGTCTTTGTCTGGCTAATAACTTTATTGTCAAGAACTAATATTTGATATTTTTTTAAATATTATGTGTGTTGTCATTGTTTTTGTTTTTGTCTCTCGTTCACGCCTATGTTCCTTTTTTTGTTCCTTACCTATTACTGGCTGTGTCAGGACGTCCCTCGGTATGATCCAATCTGTGGATAAAAACGAAATGTTGACGGACATAACCGTCTAAACGAATACGAAATCTCCTTACTTGAGAACTGAGTACTTTAAAACTAAAATAAAACTGGGAGTCAATTTGGTCACTTATTGGCAGAATTTAAACGTTTATACTAGATGCTAAGTGGTATTAGGTAAGTTTTCAAAAGTTTACATGGCTACCAGAAAATTTTTTGTTCAAAGTTAAAAGGGATGGCTAATAGGTTAGTCACTGAAAACAATTTTTAAACTGTTCTCTTACCATATTTTTGTCCGGATGTACCAGTATGGATAGTCTCCGGTATTTTTTCTTGATCTCATCGAGGGATGCATCTGGCTCAACTTGCAGGACCTCAAATGGGTTAAGATTAAAATATGTGGAGCCTGGGCGTAGTAATCGTTCCAGTTGCTGTATTGGGGTCAACACAGAATCACGTTTTTCTATTTCTTTCACCTGCAAAACAGAGTGTGTTAACGTGTCGCAGTATTCATGTACTAATAAATTGACGCATGGCAAAACTTCAAACTGGTACACAAAACCACAAAACGTTTATTATTTACACTGTCAGTATTGTCATATTGTGTAATGGCAAGAAACTTAAATCAAGCTTGAAGAAACGAAGTTATACGTGGTGGTAATGGCAAAAGAAGTACTTGCTTTGGTATAAAACTTGAAAATATTACAAAATATTTACAAAATAAAGGCCTCACCTCTGTGTAGAATTCGTCGAACGAATCTGCTTTCGCGGCAGACGATGCAGACATGTTTAGGGATTATTATATCCCTTTCACATGTAACATACAATTCGAATAATTTGTACAAATAAGATATTTATCAAAATAACACTACAACAGTGTATGCTTCACAATAAAATTCTCTCATTTCACAATGTGACAATACTCACTTCACTCAGTTCACTCACTTCGCGTTTCGTTTCGTCACAGAGTACTTCGTAAGTTCGTACTTCGTAATATTTCGTAAAGCAATTTGACTAGGTAGGGATTCCAATAACTTAGTTTTATAGTCGAGTTTTTATTTTGAAAACCGATTAGCATCGGTAATTAATTTTATTGATTTAAAAATACAACTTTTAAAATTATATCTCAAACATTGTAATGTTTGACTTAATGGTCGTGCAATACATCGACTAAAATTACGTAATATTTTGTAAAATATTACGTAATTTTAGTCGATTTTCTTTTTGATCATAACCAATCTATGACAGTGTATAGCTCCTATAAAGTGGAAATGGCTTCTAAGGCTGGGATACACGTCAGATTGATTGTTTGATTGTGATATTCGGATCCGATTTTCTGATCCGGGTATGCAGACTATCCGACTATCGGATCGGACGTGCGTTGAATGTTCAAACAAAATAATGGCTCCAACGCTTTCCGATAGCCGGATTAGAGTATCTGATGAAAAAATCTGACGTGTATAGCCAGCCTTTTTGAAGGGGTGACAAACGGGCGAGCAAGTACGCGGTCTTATGGCTCGGCGACCTTACTCGCCCGTGTCTCACCCTAAGTACGCGCACGTTAAAACCGCTGAATAAGATCGCCGTCGATCCAACAGGTTTGAAATTTTGCCCGTAGCCCGCCGTGGTTCGTAGTTTCGTACGTCTGTCTGTCATCGCCGCGAGTCGCGAGCCAGCATTTTGTTTCGCCATTTGTGTAATGTACAATTCGAAAACATCGCAATACAGTGTGAGACAGCTTCACGTGTGTCACCGACTCACCGACGGTGAGCCAAATACCTACTTGGCTCGCAGACCGCATTTTTTAAGTTCGCCTGCTTAGTCGAACTTAAAATGCGGTCTTGAACGCATGTCGATCTAACTTTCGAGTTATTACACTACATAATCTGTGGAGGAGTGTGGCTATTGCTGTACTCTGTGGTGAAAAGTGCCGACGTTTACGTTGACTCACTGCGTTGACTGTCTTCTGTGGTTCTGTCAGTCAACATTCACGAAATTTCATTTTTGTTTGGCTGGTTGGTAGAGAACTTGATGTGCTTGAGTCTTGACTTCATTTCATCGCAGTCCTTTTTATCGTAATTGATTGTTTTTGTAAGTACTTTAAATACGTTATTTTATTATCTTATTATTATTTTCCGTGACATTTTTTTGTTCCTCTAGTTTAAGTACTTCTGAATGCTCTATTACCTACCGACATCGGTTAATTATTTTATTATCCTAGTAATTTACTAACTACCTACTGTGTTCTGTGTTTAGGCTGTGGTTTAGGGCAGGGCACAGATTATTAGGCAGGGTTAGCTTTATTTATATAAACGTACATATAGGTGCTGGAAGGTACCGGCTAATAACTTCCCGTGTTGAATATTTCGTGACATTACAATAATCTACAGGATAGGTATTCAATAATCAAGAACGTAGAAGCCGCCGGGCGGCTATATCCTAGATTCCTAGACAATTGAGATATTTCCCTTGTATTGGTTAGGTAAGGTACCTACCTAGGTACTTTTAGGAGTTAGGTAAGTAAGTACCCAGTTAATAAATTGTACAACTAAGTCAATTTAATCTCGGAAGTCAAATTAGTAGTCGCCTTTCGCGTAAGAAATAAGTTTGTACTTATAAAAAAAAGGAAAAAAGATGTTATAAGTACCTACCTGACGATAAAATTACTATCTATTTTTTTTCTTACGACTAACTTGCAGTTGTGTTGTAGCTCCGTACGTAGAACTCCGCTCTTTTATGACGTAATACGACCGACACTAACCCCGTGTCTCTTATTAAAGTGCCTGCTACACGGTTGCCAACCTCGTCCCCGACAGAGGTGACCTTGGTTGGCTACCGGCGAAGTTGTTTCAACGTTTGGTCGTAAACTAACATCTACACGGTTGTAAACCACCAAGGTCACCTCTGTCGGGACGCGGTTGGTGACCCTATATCAGGCGTTTACGTTTAATCGATCATCACGTGAATACTCGATCGCGATCATTTAGTTCGGCAAACCCGAACGCGTCATCGCGCCGTCCGAGGGCGCCTTCCGGTTTTCCAAACAATTGAGTGGAAAATGAACGCGACGATAGCGTATTCGCGCGACGTTAATCGCATATTTTATTAGGATAACTAGGACATTGCCTGGCCCAAAGACTAAATAGAAATATTTTGTCAAACAGATATCAACCATGTTTGCAAATAAAGTGGTACTCATTACTGGTGCCAGCTCGGGAATTGGTGCAGAAACTGCCCTAGACTTCTCAAAACTTGATGCCAAGCTGGTAATTACGGGAAGAAATAAAGAAAATCTAGAAAAAGTCGCAAAGCAATGCCGAGAATATTCCCCAAAGAATTTGAAACCGTTGATAGTAATCGCTGACATGAACATTGAAAGTGACGTAGAAAACATTATAAAAAAGACAATAGATGAATTTAAACAACTTGATGTCCTAGTAAACAACGCTGGTATTCTTGAATCTGGGACTATAGAAAACACGAGCTTGGCGCAGTACGATCGTGTTATGAACACTAACGTTCGCGGACCGTATCACCTGACTATGTTGGCCACTCCTCACCTTGTCAAAACACGAGGAAATATCGTTAACGTGTCCAGCGTTACCGGTTTAAGATCTTTTCCGAATGTTCTTGCTTACTGCATGTCTAAATCTGCTTTGGATCAATTCACGAGGTGCGTTGCTCTTGAACTAGCACCGAAGAGTGTTCGCGTTAACGCTGTAAATCCTGGTGTGATAACAACGGGTATTCATATGAAATCAAGCATGAATGAACAAGAATATGAAGTGTTCATTAAAAAGTGCGCTGGCAGTCATGCGCTGGGTAGAGCTGGTGATGCAAAGGAAGTCTCGTCTGTGATTCTGTTTTTGGCCAGTGATGCAGCTAGTAACATCACTGGTGTAACTATGCCGGTCGACGGTGGCCGCCATGCTATGTGTCCGCGATAGTGCTTTTGATTATTTTGTTATATGAAGCTGATAAATGCTTCAAGTATATTATTTGTATAATTAAAGGCATTTATTAATCACAAATGGGTTACATTATTTTTAAATAATTTGTGCGGTCCTTTTACGCACATTAATAGCCTGCGCAGACGACGGAGTTTTGTCCGCGGACTTTTTTGTCCGATACAATAGATCGCTTACAACTGTATCGAGTAACGCAAACAAGGGATTAAAAGTACCGCGTACAAACGATACAGTTGTAAGCGACAAAAATCCGTCCTCTGCGCAGGTTATAAAGCAAAATGTGTCAGTCCGTAAGTAAGTAGTCCCATTCCGAACGGAAATTGATCCTACTATCATTCTTTTTTCATTCATTTAGATTTTGTGTAAGTCTTCAAAGTATACCTATACCTGTCTCATTAAAAGTGGAAGGGGGTGGATAAGAAACTGTTATCACTGAGTAGGTACCTCATCATCATCATCTTCCTGCCCTTGTCCTATGTTACTTGGGGTCGGCGCAACACGTTTTTCTTCCACTCTCCCCTGTCAATCGTCATGCTTTGCATTATCATTCACTCCCTTCTCTTTCATAACATTCCTTACACAATCCATCCATCTTTTATTTGGCCACTTCCTCACCCGCTCTATCCATCAACATTTCATCATCATTCATCCATCCCTCTTTTAGTCACATGACTTTCCTCTCTCCTCATCACATGCCCAATTGCCCATACCAGGCCAAACGATTTCTTTTCTACTTTTCTATCACTGGCGTAAACTTCCCCTATACTACCTAGGAACCTATTAGTAAATAATTACTGAGATATTAAATACCTAAGTATCTGCCTCTAGCCTATACAGATTCATTTACTAGGTACCTGCAATCTAACTAACTTGATAAAATCAAGGTGCTACCAACTTCAAAATGAATCTGTAATTGGCTAAGTACTGCCACAGATTAATACTGCTAATGAAGCTCTTCAGAATTATTCGATAAGAAGGATTGGTTATGGTAGTTAGTAGTTCGGTGTCATTAATTAACAGATTTAATAATTCTCTCTCGGATCTAATCTCAATAAAATTCATTCATCTCAATTGAATCCGACTCCTAGAATGGTTGGCACGATAATCTTATCAAGGAATGGAAATATATATAGTCATCATCACTGTCACAATGGTATACTATGGGTACACTTATCATCGTCGTTCCAGAATCTACAAGTCATTGACGTCAAAATATGCGACTAAAGCTTCGTGCAGACCCGACGGCGCGACGCGACTTGAACGATACAATTTCTAAAAAAACTTCACTGTATAACAATAAACGGTGTCGCGTCGCGCTAATCTGCAACTCTGCACGAAGCTTTATGAGATGGAATGGTTAGCATTTGATCGCGAAGGTCAATATTTTCGGACGTTAGCGATAAAGCTCTAGTACATAAAAGTTTAGATTACGACACATGTGACGATATTATACACCAACACCGTCCACTCAGAGTAACACACAGAGTGCCTATGTGTGCACACGTGTCTCTATTTGTGACATTTATAGTGACACGATCACAAGATAATTAGTGTCGAATCAGTGTCTGTGTAAACACGTTGTATATAACCAAGTGTCTCTTGTGGTGAGTTTTCAAGCAGGTTCGTCATTTTTCCATACACTTCTAGAAGATAGTCAAAAACAATGAGTTTCGCGTGGATGGAACAAGTCAAAGTCCTATAGTTAGTTAGTTATAGGCACCTATCGTTTTGCGTACTTTGAGGTTTTCAAATATACACTAAACAAGAACAAACTTAATATTGTAGTTGAAAAACATGTTTTTTCATACATTCTAACTGCAAATTTAAGTTTGTACGCACAATATTGAGTGATAAATCACTCAATATTGTGCGTACAAACTTAAATCCACTACCATGTTAGTTTAAAACCATAGACTTCTTATCTGTTTTCCTGTAATCTATAAGCATAGAACTATTCTCTGTATTTTATTTTTATTTTAGGGTCAGTAATTTCGGAGATAGGGGAACTCGTGGCTAAGTAATAACAAGCCGCACGGGTCGATCCATCAGGTTAAGCTACGCCTGCCGGGGTTGGTCAGTGGATGGGTGACCATCTTCACATACCGAGACTCCTCCGTGCCTCGGAAAGCACGTAAAGCCGTTGGTCCCGGCTGTCATTCGTGGATCTTTGACAGTCGTTACGAGTCGTCAGAAGACCGAAAGTCTGACACCAGTCTTACCAAGGGGTATCGTATTACCCAGTTTTTGGAGGTCAGTAGGCAGTCGCTCCATGTAAAATACTGGTATTCACTTATTCAGCTACATCCGGTTAGACTGGAAGCCGACCCCAAGATAGTTGGGAAAAGGCTAGATAGATGGAGATAACGGGGGGGGGGGGGGGTTGGTCTATTTTCATTTATTTACTTAAATATCTTTAAAATTATAAAAAAGAAAATATTAAAGTACCTATTTGATAATGTCACACGGTAGGTACAGTTTACAAAAGTTTTTTTTTTAGTTTTCTTGTATGCCCCCAAAAGTGACTCCCATATTCAAAATTCATTTATTTACGTTACACGTCCGTGTTTGGGTCATAGAAATACATAATGTGTACCAAATTTCAACTTTTGGTCCATTAGATTCGGAGCAAATTGGGTGTGATAGACGGACAGACAGACAGACATACGAGTGATCCTATAAGGGTTCCGTTTTTTCTTTTTAAGGTACGGAACTCCTCAATGACTAACAGTATTCCTACCTATTGTGACTGGGTTATCGTACGGAATGTGAAAAAAAGTTGCTGAATATCAATGTGAAGCAGTACCTACACGCAGTTGAGGTACCTACTAAGTACTTAAGTAGGTATAGGTATATTGTTGAATAAAAAAAAATACAAATAAATACAACATACTTCAAAACAAAACATTTCAAAGTGCATAAGACCTTTAGTTTTAGTTTCAACTCGGTAATTTATTGCCAACGACTTCTCAAACAAAAGTTATTTTGCACTTTGTAGTGATTTTTTATGGAAGTCGGTAATTTTTTTTTTGTAATAATTTTTTTTTGACGACGGTCACATAAATACTGTATTAATTATTATAAAACACCGAGTAATTTTTATCGTTTTCTGGTTTTATATTTTATGGTTTTGTACTGCTTAGTATTACCCAATACTAAGCAGAACCAGAACTATTCACCTATTTTGTTGTACCTAAATACTATGTTCGTAATAATAGTCGTTTGAAAATGAACAAATATTAAAACTTTTTCAGATGCTCTGACGTAATCATTCTTTGTTGTTTAAATCAGGTATCAAGAATGTTCACCAATAAAGTAGTTCTTTTAACGGGAGCTAGTTCGGGAATCGGTGCGGAAACTGCAATAGAATTTGCGAAACAGGATGCGAGACTAGTTCTAACCGGAAGGAACAAGGAAAACCTGGAGAAGACTGCAAAAGAATGCGAAGCTACGTCACCCAGTAAGCTAACACCATTGTCTGTTATCGCCGATATTGACAAGGAACCTGATGTTGAAAGGTTAGTGAAGGAAACCATCAACAATTTCAAGCAACTTGATGTGCTGGTCAACAATGCCGGCATTATGCAAATGGGTTCAATAGAGAATACTTCTCTTGCTCAATACGACAGCATAATGAATACAAATGTGCGGGGGCCATATCATTTGACCATGTTAGCCACACCACATCTTGTGAAGTCTAAAGGGAACATCGTTAATGTATCCAGTGTGGCTGGACTGAGGTCTTTTCCTAACATTCTTGCATATTGCATGTCTAAAGCTACCTTGGACCAGTTTACAAAATGTGTTTCTTTAGAGCTTGCTAGCAAGGGAGTTCGTGTTAATGCTGTTAATCCGGGTGTGATTGACACGAATATACAATTGAGAGGTGGAGTCAGTGAAGAAGATTATGCTGCCTATTTAGAGAAATGTAAGGAGACTCATGCTTTGGGAAGAACGGGAACTACCAAAGAGGTTGCGAATACCATTTTATTTTTGGCGAGTGAAGGTGCCAGTAATATTACCGGTGCAACTATAGCGGTGGATGGTGGTCGTCATGCTATGTGCCCGCGATAAAATTAAGGCCTACAAATGAATATCTACAAGTTAAAGAAGCATTATACTCGTAACAGCAACAGTACCTATGCATTTTATTGAGTTAAGGAGATGCTCTACTAATTATTTAGTTACCAATGAAAAATTAAGCTTCACTTTTTTGTTCCTAAGTAGGTACATATCGTTACACTCATGTTACACTACTATTTGGTTGTTAATAAAATAATTATTGCAAGACAATATTGTGCTTTTGTCTTTCCGTTGTACTTCACTTTGAAATTTCCTAAAGGTACTCGAACAGAGGTGTTGGTACTCTAACAGAGGTGTTGGTTCCTATCATTACTATACTTTTCACTGGAGCATAGTCATTGCATAGAAAATGACATTGCACAGGCTTACCTAAAATAGATAGATGACCTGGTGTCAGGTTGGATACGTGCCCGCAGAATGTTATTATTCGCGGGAAAAGATGCTTCACATCTTCTCAGGAAAATTCATAAGCTTTTAAAAAATGCTAAGGTACACCGAGGTGGGTGACCTATTCTTGGCATTAATCTATTAGGGAAGTTCTTCTTTAGAAGCTTCTGTTTTCAAAAGCATAATTATATGTAGGTAGGTTACAGCCTACTTGATCTAAATTAAATAACTTTCTTTAAGAAGTGTCTTTATTTCGTTCTTCACATGATTTCATAAAACAACTTATTTTTCAACATGAATAGGTTTACCAATGATTGTGTTGAAGATCCCTGTTGCCGAACAACTACCAACTGCAACGATGATCTTTCCAGTCTGGATTCCAGTTTGGATCAGGCGCATCCCGGCACAAACTTCAAGTGACGCTGGTAGGGTTGCAATGCCCAAATTAATGCGACCGATCTGAGAAAAATGAAAAACATTAATTTATTTATAAACCACCAGATGGTAGACAATCAGCGGTGCCTTTGTTGGATATCTGATATACCAAAAGCATGACAGCCATGACAGCTGCTTTGGCACACACAGAACTGATATGTCTCATGCGCCTGTAAATACACGTTGGACACCAATGCTCCTCAAACCGAAACGCGTATATACAAAGGCGGATGCAACACAGACAGTAGCTGTTCTGTAACGCAGCCGCGTCCCGCGTCCGTATTCATGAATAAAGTACATATTACAAACACGATTACTTACACCACAAACAATTTGAAAACTGTCAGCAATGTGTCGGCTCCTAGTAGTCGCTCTGTCTACAATGTAGGTATCAAGCGTGGTTGGTCGCAGTTCTAACCTAACCTTACCCATTTTTCACAGTTCACAATTTATAATCTAACGGAAATAATAATAAGCGTGTCTTTGTTAAATCTGCCTTTGTACGTACAAATGCGGCTGCACTACAAAGCGCTGTGTTGCAGCAAAATAATGCAGCACAGACTATGGGTGTCTGTATTGCATCCGCCTTTGTATTTACACAACCGGAAAACAGTAAAGCTGCTTGGCGACAGTAATAGATAATCGTTTTCTTATAAGTTAATATAAGTCCTACAATACATTATGTATATTATATAAATAGGAACCACATACCGCCATAGAAGACTGTCCAAGAAAACCGGCGGATTTCATCTCAGTCTTCACAGCAACGGCTCCAAGGCAGGATCCGGCGGCCCATAAGTTGGTTTTATCTCCGGTACACTTCTTCATGTCTTCCATAGCCTCGGAACCAGCTGCGATCGCCTCATTGGCTATTGTCACTAACTGCTGGATATCTTTAGAGACATCAGCTATGCGTTCGTCGACGCAAGTCATTGTGCTGGATAGTGTTTCGTTGAATAAGGCGGCTGCAGCGATTCTGTGGGACTGCAGATTTCTTGTGTTAATTGAGAAGAAAACATCTGTATTGAACTCATCATTATCACAAAATACAAGCAAATGTCCACACACCTAAAATATGAAAATAAGATGCTTTTTTGATGCCCTATGATTATTTCTCTTCCTTTTTTATACAAGGTCTCAATAGATGGAAAAATTTTAACACAGAGCGTACGTCTCACCAAAGATATCCACGCAAAAAAAAAGTGATTTTATTTTGACCAAAAATAATAAATGGCATTGGGTAACCAACATTTTTAGTGTTTTTCGTTAGCTGATTTATTTTTCTTGTAAGTATCTAATGCGTTTTTCTTATATATTTTTTTACCATTGTTCTTATTTTGGTGGTCCGAATGATTACTAAAAGTTTGTCCATCTATTTTAATGGGACCTTATACAAGGTGGAGACGACAATACAACAAAAAATTAAACAACGTGTCCTTAATGACGTTCCCATTCTGTATACAAAAATTCCATTGAATATATTCAATAGTTTAGTCATTATAGCTCGGCAAAATCCATAGTCGGCTCGGGCTATTCCATTTATCCCCCCTAAAAATCCACCCTAAGGTGGATATTCTGAAATGTATGCCCGAGAATTCACCCAAGGCCTAGTTGGATACACGGAGTTTATAGGCTTAGGGTGGATCCTGCATACATTACATTTAATTTGTTTGAAAAACGAATTTTTTATTTCGAAGCTAGGATTTATTTGACAGTTTTAAAATACTCTTAAGCATTAGTAGTGTCAGTATTTTAATTTTTTGTTGTATGGTAGTCTCCACATTGTATACTTGTACAAATAACTTTTATTATTTTAGGGAGAATGGAAAGTTTGAGAAAACGGGTTGCGCTGAGCCCAAGTAGGTAACAGGGGACTAGGACAGAAGATGATGAGGTAAATTGAGGTAGGTACTATAATACTATTACCTACTTTATTCTATTTTTCTCCCCGACAATTAGTGCCGATGACGACGATTCTGTCAATGTCATAGTTATGGCTACACGAGCGTTTGAATTAAAGTTTGGTAGAATGGTATAGGTAGGTACTCACATCGACACAATCCTTGACAGCCACGTTAGTGTTAGAGATCCTATTCATAACACTCTCTATGGCTTCCGTGACACGTTGCCTGAACTTCTGCACGTCGCTGATGATTTTATCCCTTATCTCCTTGGCTTCGTTTACGATGCCAGCTTTGAAGGTGTTAACAGAATTTAAAGCTTCCTGTGCAGATTTACGAAGATTCTCAACCAGTTGTGTTATGAGTTGCCTGCAATAAAAATTTAAAAAACACTAAGCGCAAGCCACAATGTTAACGAACTTAAGAGGGTGCGTCCTAAAAGTTGGCAACGTCGTAAATAACTGTCAAATAGTTACCTGTTTTGCTTAATTTGAAAATAATGCTGTATGGAAATAAGAAATGTGGCTAATTAACCTAACTAGAATATTAATAATGAATTGCAATTATAACATTGAATTAGATGTTGTACCCGTTTTAGGTGAAAAAAAGGCATTTGGAAAGTTTCCAAATACTTTTTTTACATCTAAAACTAACTGTTCGGTGTTACGATATTAATTAAATTGTTGCATTTCATAATCAATATATTCTAGTTCGCTAGTTAGCCACATTTTTTATTTCCTTATTGAATATTATCAAATTAATCAAAATAGCTAATAAAATACTTAAATCTACTTGCGACGTTGCCAGCTTTCAGAATAAACCCTCTTAAGTTCGTTTAGTTTCACTCATGTACCTACTGGGTGTTTGCATACTTCGGTACACACCGCGAACTATAAACCGAAGCGTGAAAAGACGCGGTAGCCCCGATATGAGCGAAGCTAAACGAACTTAGTTTCGTTCCCAGTGTGGCCGCCTTATTCTTTGAGAATACAGTAAATAATGGGATAACGATTTTCTGCGGTCAGATTAAATATTAGTAAGTGCCTGTGACAGGAAAAGCCTAAGCCAGGGAGGCAGATAAGTTTCTATTAATGTAAGGGGTAGAGCTCAACGTAAAGGATGATAAATATCGAAGACCGCTTGAATGATCCGTGATGATAGTTTAGCACCATTGGAGATCCTTTACGCTTTAATAATATGGATTACCTATTTCATCCTGTGTAGGTACTAGGGATTGCAATCCGGAAACCCGGATCCGATAATCCGGCGGATCCGGCGTCATTAGACGTCTACCGGATCCGGTGATAGCAATTTTTGGCAAAATAATCGCGCTGTTGCATGAGTTGGTACTAATGCTATTTTTAGCTCTATTAGAATTGGCAGATTCAAAAGAAATTTATTTAAACTAGGCTTATAATCAGCACTTTTCGAACGTCAAAATTATATAAGGCAGTCCCCCAAAACGCCCACCCTTCACCACTTCCTAGTGCTTTAGCTGGAAAGAAGAAGTGGCGCTACAAACTCTCTAGCAGACACAGCAGAGACCACGGAACAGATAAACTGTTCCGTGGCAGAGACATCTGTTCAGTTAGAAAAGATGACACTACTTATTTGTTTTCTACGATCCTTTTTTCAAAAACAAAAGTAATTTTTTGATACTGTATAAGTAGGTACTTGAAATAATTATTTATTGTAAGTTGACCAAAGATTTATATTTTATAATAGGTACAAACTCATTATTGTGATTGTAAGCATTCCCAAATTATTGCGATCTGAGTAAATAGTTATGACCCAAGGTTAAATTATGTTAGATTTTATAAAGCTAAGTATAATTTTAAGTTCTAACATGAAAAATAAAAGTTGATTTCCAAAAAAGTATTTTTTTAAATAAATAACCTAGGTATTTATTACAATTACGCGATTAACTCATTAACAGTCCATTTTGGAACGAAAATTATACTGATTTGATCAATCCGGTCGGATCCGGCAATCCCTACTGTGTACATCTTTCTTGCCTTTTTACGCCACCAAAAGAAAGAGTTTTGGTAGTCCACATCTAGCTAGGAATCACACCGACGCCACGATAGGTAGAATTAACTCGACTAACGTATAATAACGCAAATACCTTGTATGCGACATAAGATCGACGTCACGAGTGGGTCCTTCGAGCAAGTCATAATTAGCCACATCTGGGGCCCCAAACGCCGCGCACACCTGAAATTATCACAATAAGTTCAAATAGACTTAGATACCTAACAATAAAGCAGATGCGAAGACGTTTTTTGCACTGAAAACCGTTTGATTTTAACTTAAAACTGGTTTTGGCCTTAGCAAGGGACATTAAATGGAGATAGATATGTGGGTGACGAGGTACGATACCTCTAGAAAACCCTTCGGGAAATACAGGCGTCATATGTTGTAGTATTTTATTGTTTACAGTTTAATTTCTGGCATTACAGTTAGGTACCTACGAACAGATGATTCTTGAAGTAGAAACTTCTTTAGCGGCGTTGTGCACTTTTTTTTGGGATGGGTTAAAAATGTTAAACTCGCGTCAGGACACGTGACCAGATCGAAAATTCGTAAAACGTTCAAGTTTTTGTTGACGCGCACACTGTTTTATTTTTTTAATGGAGCTATAGCTTTCGTTCTTGTACTGACAGCAAGCCACATAAATTCCTGACATTTTCGTTAGATGACGTTACTTAGTTTTCACTTCAAACGGCAGGCCCTGACTGCCTCGATTTTTTTGAAAAATTAAGCTATTATAAGTAGAGACACACCAGAAAATTTCTGGAACTTGGAACCTTGGATTTATGATAGATAGGTTTTATGCTCATTAACACTAGGTATTCACTTACACCTAAATGCACGCCAACATAAAATCGAGCTGTATTAAGATTTTCAACTTCGGCGCTGGGCCAAGTCGAGCGTTGAATTCGATTAGATACGAATGTCTTAGGACGTGGACGTAGATGTAGACGATCACGCAGGAGGCTGTGTACAGACAGAGTCGCACAGAGAGCCGGGAGCGATCCATGCTTGGCATCAAGATAATAGACCGAGTTCCAAACGTAGAGATCCGAAGACGTACGAAGGTCTTCGATAGCGGAAAGCGGAGGTATTAAAGAACTCAAATGGAGTTGGGCAGGACACCTGGCAAGGCGCAGTGATGACAGGTGGAGTAAGGCAGTGATGGAGTACCTACCGTCAAAAGACTGGAAGACGAGATGTCGGGCGGACGACATTGTCGTCATCGCAGGCAAAAACTGGGTGACGCTGGCACGGGAGCGTGGGGAATGGCACTAGAAAAAAGACTGCCCCCAGCCATCAAAGACAACATCATCATCTCCAAGGAGCCTTTTTCCGTCTAAAACTAACCAATCAATCACCCAAAAAAATCTTACCACGGCCAAAACACAGAATGCACTGAACAGTTTCATGGTGAGTTTTCAAAAGGTCTCGACGTGTCCAAATTAAGATCTGATGCTACCACAACATCACTAAGGTTTTTATAGTGTTTCATGTAAAGCATTGCCCATTATTTTGCCATAGAACAAATATGTACAATTATCTTATCTTAATATGTGCACCAACGATGAAATTGCGTTAGATTTAAATATTTAATTATGGTACAATTTAATCTGTTGTATCTAATTAATTGCAACATTTGGTTCACATAGGACTGTGTCTAAGTACCTATTAGGTACTTTTTAAATACATCAGTTTAGTTTGTCGACAGCCCCGTTGGTCTAGTGGTCGCAAGTGCTACTGCTGAGCATGAGATCCTGAGTTTGATTCCCTGGTCGGGCTAAGTGTTATTGAATTTTTCTACCTGGAATTTCTCAGTAGCAGCCCGGAGTCTGGATAAGTGCCCGGTTAATGGCAATAGGCTCGCCTCCTATTACATGGGACTTTAAAAAAATACATAACGGGCGAAATGTTGGGTGTAGGTAGGTACTAGGTACTTATAGGTACACCTCTGCTTAACAGTTTGGTGATTGTAGGCGTGATGTTATGTTATTTATCGTTATGCCGATATATTTTGTGATTAACTGATATCAGCGTTTAATGCATAGATCTGGTGATTAAAATGGACGTTTTTCTAGATATCCGTACTACCAATTTTTTTTCCAAAATCTGTAAATACGTACATAACATAACATAATCAGCCTATTAATGTTCCCACTGTGCTGGGACACAGGCCTCCGCTCTGTGAGAGGGAGTGGGCCGTAACCTACCACGCGGGCCCAGTGCGTGTTGGTAGATGTCACATGTCTTCGAATTTTTTGGTTCTAAGACATGCCGGTTTCCTCACGATGTTTTCCTTCACTGTTTTGAGAGCAGTGGTGATGAAATTATTTACACAAATTAAAGCGCCTGCCTGGGTTCGAACCCACGACCAACAACTCGGTAAGTCGGGGCCATTACCACTGGGCCACCACTGCTTTTGCTCTGTAAATGCAGATACCAAATTACCTATTCCTACTCTAAAACTTATACATCTCCTAAGAACATTTTCCTGTAGCTGCAAGGATTTAGGTAGCAGCCCATAGATCATAGTAGGTACCCTTCATGTTCCTTCTAGAATTACCAACCTGTACCTACCCTAATTACGTAAGTAATACCTACACGATCAATCAGAATTTGAATCGTTGTGAAACAAATTGCTAAAAAATTGCTTCTTAGTTCGCAAAAAAAATCTGCTCAACAACGTAACGCTATGAATATTGTAGAACTGTCAAAATGAAATAGATTAGTCGGAATCGTTTACGAAAATGTGTTGCGTAATTAGATAGCTGTATAATAATTTATATTATATGCGCTTGTATTTAACGAGCAGAGCGACAGACACAATATTGCTGAAAAGATAAATTTACCACATTTGGCAATATTGTTGACCGTAGGCTTAATTCAGTAAAGTCATTGTGCTCTCATTTCTGTTATGATGCAATGTCTGATACTGATAAAAATTACTCGAGAGACACTCAAGGTCTAACAAATAAAACATCTTTATCACCCTTCATATAACGTTACTTCATGGAACAATTCGTGAAGATATTATTATTTAAGTACTTATTATTTGTAGTTTGAGTAACGTAAACGTGTACGTAACAGTTCAGTGACCTACTTTGTGAAACATAAAAATTCGAGAATTAAAGATAAGACATAATTACCTATGCATAATAAAACTATCTTATACGTACGACTACAATCGAAAGCAGTCGATCAAAGAGTATCGAGTATCCTCATTCCTTAATAGTTTTTGTCACAAGATTTCTGTTGAGGTTTTTCTAGCGGTACGTACAGTACGACACAACTTAGATGTAGCATAGATTTGAAAATTTTCATTCATTCATTTCAATTTCACGAATGTATTTGGCCATAAGACTTTACAAGTTATTGCGTTTTCGAAAGATCATTTTCACTTAAAGCAGTAATAAAGATTGGTGATTTTGAAGGCGCACTCAGTTCGGATGTTGATCGGTTTTACGAATTTTGCCGATGCTACATCTAAGTTGTGTCGTACTGTACTTCATACTTGTTAGGGTCGGCAAGATTCGGCACAGACTGGGCGGCAATATTGAATGTATCTAGAGTATTTTCCCGCCCGGCTATTTCGAATAGTACCGAATCATGGCAAGCCGAACAAGAGTGTAGTCGAATTTGCAAGTCGAGAACTCGGCAAAGCTTTTATTTTTTATAGTTGTTGTTAGTTTGGTTCGGTTCCTGGACTTCTCCCAATTCAACAGGTACAACTAGAACAGTGTGATTGTGTTCTTATTAAGCAAGGCAATGGGTCCTCCTTGGGGTCTTTCTTACGATTGGGGATTTTCTCTCCTGTAAGTATAAAAACCTACTGAAACCATGCTGAGTCAGTCGCTTATTCAATGTAGGTAATCCCGGAAAGTCTTGACTATTACGAGGTAGGTAGGTAGGTAATAACGCGAGAGGTGGTTCCATCTTGGGGTTTAACTGATCACCCTGTTTTTGCGAAAATGGCATTACCTACCTAAGTAAATAAACTTGCCCTACATTCTAGCAAGGCTGAAAATACTGCGTGGGATGCTAATAAATATAAATTAATTTTATTATAATGACTAAACTATCTCCATAAATAGCGTCTACATTAAACGAATACAGACAATCTTTGCCCATTAAATTAATACTTTAATAGACAATTCTCATTATAAATTAATCTACATACATAGCTGGAATTACTCATGTCAGTTGGTTAAAGTAGGTTAAATTAAACGTGGTATACATACCTTTATTTCAAGGTCCTAACTCATTTATATGAGCTTTAAAGAACCTACCTACTGACGTTTAAATAATGTACATAAGACTGCCGAGGGTATCGGTTCAAAACTGAACTCGAAATTGGGTAGGCATTTTTTTTTTTTTTTTCGGATCAGCCAAGATTGAAGAATTACCCATCATGAAAGCTCTTGCGGAGGCCTACCTTGCTTGGAGCACTTACCATCACATCAGGGAGTATCGAGCCATATCAGGATGAGAATTGAGATTTGGTCATAACCTCAACCGCAGCATCAGAACATAAATACAGAGTGTAAAAAGACTTCACGAAACCTTTATCACGTACCTATTCAGTACGTAGTATGTACATCGTAAATTAGTAGTTAGTAATTTAAAGATGACATAAACTTATTTTCATAAAAAAAACGTTAAAAGAAAGTTGAAACTTTGATCTTCAATATCTCCGTCACCAGAAGGTTCCCCGCTCCCAACATGGTCCAGTACAAAAAAAAATAATTACAATAATTGTGAGAACAAGTAACTCTCGACTTCATAAGGGTATTTTTACACCCGTTACCTATTATGAAGATTAAATCAACAATATTATTGTTCCTGAGTAAATCTAGAACTGTTTGAAATAATATCTTAGTAATTGCTACCAATGTCACGAATATATGACATGTGTTACCGTGCCATATGTGTTAGAACAGCATACCTATAAATCATCAGCTCATGTCATGTTGTGGCTGACCGACATACCTATGTTCGAATTCTAGGGCTCCGATATTATGTAAGTAATTGTTTACTTTGCTCCAATTATGCACGCCCAGTTTTCAAGGCAGGCTACGCATCGATTCTTGACATGTGGTGGTTAGGGTTTGGCATAAATTATTAAGTTCCTTTAACACTAGAAGCTAAGAGTAGGAAGATACCTATGCTCAATCAAGCAATGCCTGAATCTTCGCCTTCCGTAATCTATAATTTCTCAGCGATTTACCTACCGATTTGTGGTCTCCACTCTAGAATTCTTTTGCTACGACGGTCATCGAAAGGAGAAGTAGGATTAGAATGTCAAATCAAGATTCAGGTTTTATTTGAGTGTGATTTAAAGCAGTCATTTATTAAACTTTTATCACGCGATTGTTATTTAGCGCCTACCAGCACCGTTTAGCAATCCCTCATGCCATACTACTTACTTATAGCTCTACTTTATGTTCCAGGCGCTGTGCTGCAGCAATTTTATAATTTTATAGCCACAATTAAATATTATTGAAATACAAGTACTTATTTAGAATTTATGTTACTTCTTTGAGGAAGAATAAAGTGATAAATTACCTCTGATTAATGTCTATAAAAAACTTAGTTGTAAATGTCAAAGTAATTGGAGTAATTTGCAGGTGTAGAAGATTGCTGGGTGGTGCAATCAGGCGATAAATTGCAGTGTGTGTATCGAGGTTAACATCCATATTAAACTTCAGGATCTGCTTATTATAAACTAGTAATACGTTATAGTTAAGCAATGCATGTACCTAATAACAGGCTATGGTGTGTAGATCTAGGACAAATGAGAGATTAATAAGTTGAATAAAAGTCACAAACGTCGATTTAGAACGTAGCTTACGCTTGCAATGGCAATCCTTATTAATTACTTAAATAAAAATACCTTTTTATTATTTAAGTAATAATCGGTACTTACCTACGTGTCGAAATAAGTACTTTCGCCTTTTTACCCGACTGCCCCAGAAGGAGGGTAATGTTTTTCGAGAGTATGTATGTATGTATGTATGTATGTCTATTTCTTTGGCACGTTCTGTAGCCTAAACGGCTTGATGGATTTTAACATATGAGGTGTCGTTAGATTCGTCTTAATTGTAGAAGTGACATAGGCTATATAATATTTATGTATTGCATCTGCAAATACAAAAAAAAGGGAGGGGAAGGTTTTTCTAAAAATAAATTACAACAATATTGGTATCAAATAAAAGCTGGTAATGAGTCAATTCCAAATTAAGATATATTAATAAAACTAAAAAACTTGAAATAAAGAAAATTATTCAATAAAGAAAATTATTCAAAAAACAAAAAACCCGACTGCAAAAACACATAACTGAAAAGAGAAAAACAAGCATTATAATCTATAGAGTTTTGGTATCGCAGGCCAAACAAAAGTTACACCATATTTCCGGTTATTATTGTTAAATTATTATTGTCCCCGCCTGCGATACCAACATTCTATTCATCTTCTGTCGTATCAGCACTTATAATACAGGGTGGCGATTTAGTCACCTGCATCCGTCAAGGGGGTGATTTTACCTGTCGTACTAAACAACTTACGCTATGAAATTCTTTTATATTTAAGTACCTACTTACAAGTAGATTGAAAAAAAAAATCATAGGTACATGCTTGAAATAGTTTGTCGCCCAGCTCATACATTGACAAATCGTCGGGTTGAATAGAAATTGTTGTTTTTTCAAGAATTGGATATGACTGTCATAGCGAAACTTGATATAGGTGACTAAATCGCCACCCTATCCGTTAAACATGTTCATTATTTCCTTCGACTAGTCATATAAATAGTCAAGTTATTTAAATAAACAAAGAATGAGTTGACTGACATCTCAGCTCATTTGAAATGCAAATTGTATGCTATTAGAATTAGAACAATTTATAGTTTTACGGTTTACTTCACGGAAGCTAATTACGTAAGACAATTTGTAATAGACCTAAAATTAGCCAAATGGGAGTTCGGACCATTTACCTAATTGACAATACTGTATCATAATATCAGTGATAAATAATGATGATTACTGTTTATGGATATTACGTCTTATATTTTTTCTGAAAAAGAATAGAGGCCGAAGTTAAAGTTTAAAATATATAAAATCAATATCGACGAAAGCACAAAATTTACAGCTATTTATGTAAGGGTTGTAACTGTTGTAAGATGCAAGAAGGAACTCGTAGGGATAGCTCTATGTTGCATCTTACAATACAAGGTGTAATTGAAAACCTGAAAAGGGGTTTTACTCATGATGAGTTGGCCCTGATTTCAGGGTTGGCCCTCTCGAAACAAAATCTACTGCTTCATACATTTATGTTGGCATAACTCGACAATATGTAGATAAGCATGTTGTGCCGACCCCAAATAAGTTGGGATACGGGCAAGAGAATGACGATAACTTGACAACATGTAGGAAAGTCAAGGTTGGTCCCATTGTTCATAATGATGGGTAAAATGACCCCTTTTCAAGTTTTCTGATATTACAATTACACCATGTATAAGGGGTATCAGATGCATTAAATGATCTCGTAGGTATACAATACGATATGTAAAAAAAACTGTCCGATCCGAAAGGGGAACATAGGTATACTGTAATAATAATAACATTACCAAATAAAAAATCTTATTATTATTGAAAATAAAAAAGTTATTGCTATTTACATTTTTAGTACCAAAATTACCAGAAATCCATTAAAAAGTAGCACAATTCAACAGGGTTACCCGATAATAATTATTACCCATTGAAAAAAAAATGGCGATTTTTTTTTCTTTTTTCTTGAAAATTGGGTACCACATAAATAGACTCTCAGTACGTTACAACACCCTCATGGATCGTGCAGGGGTTTTTAAGAAAGAAAGAAAGAAAGAAAAATAGGTTTATTCAACACAGAAACACATGTTTTACATGTTGTCTAGCTTTCTGTTACATCTTAAAATGTACAGGATCCTAAACTAAAATTATCGGCCAAGAAACCTAAAAAAATGTTTTTAATTAGTGATGTAACATACCAATCAAGTAAATAATGAATAAAACATTTTTGATGCATCGTAGAACAAGTTACCAAGCATAAACGTAACTCGTAAGCTAACTTGTCACCATATGTAAGTCAAATCTAACGTTATGTAATAAGTGTTACGATGACATAATGTTACATAAGTGCTGATAATCAAATGCACCTTGACCCGCCTTCCACCTACCAATAAGAATACAATATATCACAGATAAATACATAAGGAGTGAAATCTTTTAAGTGATTTTGAATGTTGAAGTTGTTCTATTTTTTATTTATCACCAAGGCACAAACAAGTTATATTTTCGTAATATATACGCGTACAGTTACAATTTGTTCTTAACATATTATTATTACCTATTGGATACTAATGCTTAACTACTAACTTATAATGAACTAGCTTCCGCCAGCGGCTTCGCCCTCGTGATCCTTACTTATATATTAATATTATATAAATGCGAAAGTATATACAGGGTGGCAGGGACATCGACGCGAAGCCGGTTACCATGGATTCAGTACATGGTTCTGAACCCCCCTGCGTCGACATTTTTCGTCGGTTATTAAAAAAAAAATTTGCTGTTTCATAGAAAAGTGCAATACCTACGCGGTCAAAATGTATGGAGCAGCTGATTTTTTTTTAAATTACCGACGAAAAATTTCAACGCAGGGGGGTTCAGAATCATGTACTGAATCCATGGTATCAGGCTTCGCGTCGATGTCCCGGACACCCCGTATAACTCTGTCTGTCTGTCGCGCTTTCACGCCAAAACTAATGAACCGATGAAAATTACACAGATAGTCTAGAGCTTCAGAAAGGACATAGGCTACTTTTTATTGCGAAAAAAGGGTGTTAATGCGAAATGTTTTATAAGTTTGCGACAAGAGACAAAATATTAGAGCTATTTTGATGTTCCACGCGGACGAAGTCGCGGGCACAGCTAGTATAGTATATATAGTAGTTTATAAATTATAGCCTATGTTACTCAGTGATATTATAGCATTTTACTGGTGAAAGAATTTTTTAAATCGGTTCAGGTGTTTTTGAGTTTATTTATTCCAAACAAACAAACACACAAAGAAACAAATCTTTTTCTCTTTATAATAGTAGTTTAGAAGTTTAGATAATACAGTTTAGCCTAGTTTTGTCGATATCATGAGTTAACTTGTGTGACAGTGTGTGAGGACTGAGGTAATGTCCACCTCAGTCCTGCCTCAGATATAATTTTGTTCAGTTTGCCTTTGTGAACAGTCCACATCTTCATGATCGAGTTGAGGAGCGTTAGATAGAGTGCGTCACGTAGTTGTATTTCTGGTGGCAAGGTATGTAAAAATCTCATTTTTACATACGCATTATATATTTTGATCACCAATACCACGGTATCAGCGTTTATATTGCAAGGGTTTTTAGCTCAGGAGACCTGTAACAAACTGCAAAGTAATGGATCACAGATCAAAAATGTATTTAGATCGAAATCTATTATAGTTATAATCATCAGGTGGTTTTATTATTTAATCTCTGTATTAATTTGTATGTTTAGCATTCGATGTAGATATAATAATATATAATAAATATATGTAACGCCTAGATTTAGAAAGATTGAGAAATTTAAATTCCTTCCGCGTCTTTTCTTTTGATTAATGTTTCTCGTACAGATAAAATGAATGCCACTCATAAATATTTAATTAAGGTAATTAGTCTGTTTGATTTCTTTAATAAAAAAGGCTGCTCCGATAGAGCCGCTCTATGAAAAATTACTTGTGGGCAAGTTCCACCGAGCTTTTTGCACTCTAACTGCAGTTGTGGACTTGTGGTGAAACTTAGCAAAAGGCTATGTCAAGCACTGGATTACAATAGTCTAATTTTATTGACCGACTTCAAAAAGAAGGAGGTTCTCAATTCGACTGTATGTTTTTTTTTTTACTTTACTACTACTAGCTTTATTCTCACTTAGCCTTTGTAGATGAATATGATGATAAGTTCCTGTCACTGTTATTTACATAGCAGGTAGTGGTATTCGAATTTGTGTAGGGTAGGTACCACAACTGAAAAGTGAAAAAAAAAAGTTTAATTGGCTTCCAAAAAAGACACTACAAAGCCAATTTTTTTTTTACCCGCAACGGGGAACCTCTTGGCCTGCATCTCACCTGATAGTAAGTGTTGATCAGGCCGAAGGTGGAAGCGAGCTTCACCCGGAATCCTCAACCACAGAGGAACTGGCTATCTTATCTCTAACTGGCGAAACACAACAATGCTGTTAACATTGTTGTTATGGCGGTTGTTATTTTTGACGTTGTAGTTTCTTTTTGAGGTCGGTTTTTTTTTTGTAAAAAGTTTTTATATGTTGACTTTCCTTGGAAAGCAGTTCCATCATAATTAATATAACGGCCGTCTAAATCTGTCATTTTCACCATTATTTGACATTAGGATGACATAAAACGCTCTGTATTTGGGCAGCCATTACTGTGTCACCGTTGCCCGTTTTCTTATGTCACCAAAGCTCAACGAAATGCCACCGGTTTTCAAAATATCTTACACTTTATTATCTCAAAAGGAAGCTCAAACAACCTGCCTTTTTGAAAAGAAACTGTGATTACTTATATTGCTTATTACAATAACCAATAAAGTCCATATTACGTCATTTACTGTACAAAAGCGATCCCGTATTACCTTGTAGGTCACTGGTTGTCTTACAGCTCTTCATTCGGAAGTGCATTCGAGTTCATACGAGTTTTGCAATATTCAAGAGATTCGATAAAGAAACCGTTATGTCGCGCATTTCTGGCCACAAATACTTCAGCAGATTTTGCATAATATGGCTTTAGGTAATTGTTAGAATGTTAAGCAGATATCCAAGTATGTATCTAGGTATTAGAAGAGAATTTTGTTATCGCCCAGAGTGTCGTGATGGCCCAGTGGTTAAGGTCTCATGTACTTAGGTTGTGGGTTAAAATCCTGGGAAGTGTCAATGTGATTTTTTCAATTCATAATGTCGCGTCCTGCGTGTCCTGTCAGCTGCACGTAACAGGAGCTGATGGACGCTAGTGATGGCGCCAAACAAGTAGCCGAATTCTGGGTCGAGTCTATTTAGATTGCCATCGACACGGTAGAAGAAAAATTCATAATTATGTACTTTCTGAGTTTATCTCAGATCGGGTCGCTCACAATGGGCCTTATCAGAAGGCTAAAAGTCACCCAAAGAGCAATGGAGAGAGCTATGCTTGGAGATTCCCTACGTGATCGAATCAGAAATGAAGAGATCCGCAGGAGAACCAAGGTAACCGACATAGCCCGAAGAATTGCCAAACTAAAATGGCAATGGGCAGGACATATTGCTCGCAGAACAGATGGCCGATGGGGCCGAAAGGTTCTGGAGTGGCGACCACGTACCGGAAGACGTAACGTTGGAAGGCCTCCCACAAGATTTACCGATGATCTAGTAAAGGCCGCAGGAATTCGCTGGATGCGGGAAGCACAGAATCGGTCGAGGTGGCGGTGCTTGGGGGAGGAACTTATAGTTAATATAAGTGTGAAATCGCCAACCCGTCTTGAGCAAGTGTGGTGATCAATGCGCGTGTCTTCTCTGTATGAGAACCTTTGCCCTGCAGTGGGACTGTGGGACAGTAATAGGCTGGTATTATTATTATGAAGGTGGCTTTATAGATTTAAAAAAAAAACCGGGATGAATGTCACTTTTCCACGAACGTAAAAAAACTGTAAGTACCGAAAAATATGCCTAATTATTATATATTTACAGCTTATAAAAAGTTGATTTCTCTTTCCAGATATTTTCTGAAATCAAAGAAAAAAAACAAACAAAGTGAGACAAAGTTTGTGTTGTCGACCTCAATCATCAAGAAAATGTCTATTTGTTTTGCTTCTGTATGGAATGCCGATGTCCTCTAGTAGTAATCCTGAACTTGGTTTTGTGTTGCGCAGTATATCTAGGTTTCTACTATAAATTACATCCTATCTCATATTATTTACAATGTTATTTTTTGTTTATGTTACTGTAAAAGCCCGAACTGCGGTAAATCCTAAGATTTACCAAGTCTCACCGGTAAAAGTCCGAATTGTTCTATAATAATCTTTAATTTCGGACTTTTACGCATTCAGTTGGTAAATCCTAGGTTTTACCACAGATACCGGTAAATGTTAGTTTTCAGAGTAAAACAATGCAGTGAATAATCAGAAACTATTTATTCAACATTATTATTTTCGTTATTATTAAATACATTTTTAAATAGTTTTATAAAAATAATAATTGAAATGTTTTTACATTACCATAATTATTATTTTTATTTATAGATTTCTTTTCCTCGGCCTAGCCGGGCAGAGCTGATGGCACGGGCCTACGCCAAGTGTTCATCAGTGGAGTTAAGTGTTGAAGTAATATTTGATATCGCGTGGTTATGCGCAGTAGGCTGTATGTTAGCCGAAGCAAAATTTGAGTGGGAGTAAAGGTGCAAGTTGTCCAACTCACACTGGAGGAATTTTCTTACCAGCCTACATGTATTGAGAATCACTGCCTTCTGCAGCAGGTGGTAGGTGTTCGGTGGCAGGTTGAGGGAAACAAGGGACTGATGAAGCTGTTTGGGTATTACTCCTGTTGCAGATAGCACTATGGGGACGATTGTGACTTTTTGTAAATGCCAAAGTCGGGTTATTTCGTCTTTCAGTTTGGTGTATTTAGAAAGTTTTTCGGCTATTGTAGTCTATAAGTTATGTGTATTTGGCACGGCGATGTCTTTTAGGAACCCAGTTTTATTTACTTTGTTAATTAATATAACACCGACCCTCTCACTAATATATTATCTAGCTGAGAGGGTGTCGAGCGACACACGAGTTGACACGACTTTTATTATATTTCAATCTTTGATTTCGGACATTTACCAGTGTCTGCGGTAAAACCTAGGATTTACCAACTGAATGCCGGTAAAAGTCCGAAATTAAAGATTATTATAGAACAATTCGGACTTTTACCGGTGAGACTTGGTAAATCTTAGGATTTACCGGTAAATCCTAAGATTTACCGCAGTTCGGGCTTTTACAGTAACATTTATACTAAACCTCTTAAGGGGTCATTGTACTCATCATTATGAACAACTTTCACTACGGGACCAAGACTGAAATAGCGAAAAAAATAAATCTGCTGTTCCCTACATTTATGTTCGCGTATAGGTATCTCGTCAAAACGTTGGGAACAGCAGATTTTTTTTTCGTGATTTCATCTTTGGTCCTATAGTGAAAGTTGTTCATAATGATGAGTACAATGACCTCTTAAGAGGTTAAGTATTAACAAAAAATAATGTTGTATCTTATGCAAAAGTGAGTTTGTTTGTGACGATTTCACGCTAAAACGGTTGAATGGATTTGGATGTAATTTGGTACATGGGTAGACCATGACCAGAAAAAGAACATAGGATACCTTTTATCCTGGTATTTCCATGGGATTGAGACTTATGCGAGTGAAACCGCGGGGCGCAGCTAGTTTTATGATAAATCAATGTGTCTTCGAAACAGGAATCAATTTCTAGTGAATAGTTATATTAAATGGCACTGGTTGTGCGTGAGAAATTCTTTATCAATGGCGGTATCAATTTCAATGCATTTTACATCATTACTAGTCCTAGTTGTAAGTTGAGAAATCACATACTAGCTACACCCCGCGGTTTCACCCGCATAAAGCTTTGTGCAGACCAGCGCGACTTGTCGCGTGACGCGACACCGGTTATTGTTATACCGTGAAGTTTTCTTAGAAATTGTATTTTTCGTGTCGCGTCGCGCGACTTGCGCTGGTCTGCAAAAGCCTCAAGTCTCGATCCCGGGGGAATATCGGGATAAAAGTATCTTAATGTCCTTCTACAGGTCATGGTTCGCCCGTTTGCCAAATTTCATCGAAGACCGTTCAGACGTTTAGTTTTAAAAGCGTAACAAGCAAACGCACTAGGATGTGATCACATCCTGAAGCGCAGGCCACACCGCCAGCTTAGCGGGCGGAGCGGGCGAACGTTTCACCTCTTTACATACTTCGGTTCACACCGCGAGCTAAATATTTCGCGTAGTTTGTATAGTTTCCTTCGTTCGCTTCGCCCGCTCCGCCCGCTAAGCTGGCGGTGTGGCCTGCGCTTAATGATCTAGATAATAGGTACCTACAACAGTGATAGCCAAGTGGTGTCACGGTCGGACTGCCAAGTCATAGGTCTCGAGTTCGAACCCAAGGCACGCACCTCTGACTTTTCGGATCATGTGCGTATTGTATAATTATCACTTGCTTCAAAAACGGTGAAGGAAAACATCGTGAGGAAACCGGCATGCCTGAGAGTTACTTCTCGACGGCATTTGAAGCCAAGTCAGAGGCCCGGGGGCGGCTTTAAAACTCTGACATCAGGGGGTCTACTGCCTACTAGCTACCTATTGCTAGCGTAATCTATAGTTACGGTTTGTCCGAAGCGCCCGCAACTTCGGCCGAAACTACGGATAACGCATAGGGAGGAGACCCCCAGGCTAGTCATTAACCACACGAAAAGAAGAAGAATAGGTAGGTACAACAACAACAAATTGCCCTTCAAAGATTTGAAATTTCACGATTAAATAAGTAGGTTATGTAAAATTTAACACTTAAGTATAGCTCAATGCCAAATCATGTTGTACTTGTAAAGCTAATATGTACACATCTTAATGTCCTTACAATAACAATTGTGATCAGTTACGGTATTGACTTTGATACTTTGAGAAGGTAATAGTAAAACCAATTTAACTTGAACTATCAATGCTTTAGCACTTGTTCGTAGATAATTGTTGTGTCGTGTCTTCTTAGAATGGTCGTTTGGAACACTTGTCTATATAGAAGCAATTTGTTATCGACTTAGGTTTGTAGTTAATTTTATTAAGTAATTATTCGAGTAAGTAATTTGGTAATTTGTTTAGTAGGTACTTAGTGTTTATTCTGACGTCGACTATGTCTTTGACTTATATCAGTTTGTTTTTGCGTGGATCATTAAATGGCTATATGTATTTATGCTGTATTATCTTGTTTACGTGCTTGTTCTAAATATTAATAGAATATGTTTTAAAATAATAAGTTTGCTCGGCTACAGTCTATTTTTAGAATTACTTATCGTAACCCTTTGGCTACGAAGAACGCGATGTGTTCAAGTATTTTTTTTAAGAAAGTATAATTTATTATGTAAAATGACAAAGTTAAGTAATTTTCTTCACATTCTGGTCACGTTAAAGCTTCCAAAAACAGCTAATAGTTAGGAAAGATCAGATTTCTTTAAAAAGAGCGTCGCATCTTATATGACCACTAGTCAGCATTTTGATATTGCATTGTTGAAGATATATTTTTGAGATATATAATTATATATACCTACTTTTTAAAATAAGTAGCTAAGTATCTATCTATGTACTATACTGAAGTAACAATTTTATTTTGTTTACTAGTGATAGAGCTCTTAGCGCGTTCATTATAATGTCTAAAACGTTAAAATCTGTAGTCTGTGTTTAGTCGGCTGTTGTCAGACGGTAAACACGACGACTCGCGTGTCATGCATTTTAAACATGTTACCCAATTTTACAAGGAATCCGTGTATTACCTACTGATTTAAGGTCTGACCTTATCTGTCTTCAAGACTAAAATAACATGTTACAATGTTATTTTAGTCTTGAAGACAGATACTTACAGTATGTTTTCGATAGAGGGAAGTGGCGGATTAGAAGGTTATATTTGTATCTTCATTTCGCTAATATAGACCACAGAGTGCAAAAATACCCCTCACGAAGCCGTTACGTCGGCGTCGTCTACGCATTTTGTACATCAAACGAAGTAACTTTGTACAAAAGTGATTGCTGAAAAATGACTTTTATTATTTTTTGGTGTGAATATTCACTGATTATGGTAATGCTAAATGTAACGCGCGTAAAATATTGTGCTTATAGTATGCGACAGTACAGGGGTCGTGGGAGTATAAAAAATTAAAAAAAAAATTTATACTCCCACGATCCCTGATTTGTAATGAATCGGCAAAGAAAGTTGGAACTTTGACCTTCAATAGCTCCGTAACCAGAAGGTTCCCAGGTATGTTCTGATACAAAAAAAACCATAAAAACGGGAAGAACAAGTAAAGGCTTTTGCAGACCAGCGTGACTTACAATTTCTAAGAAAACTTCACGGTATAACAATAACCGGTGCCGTGTCGCGCGACACGTCGCGCTGGTCTGCACAAAGCTTAACTCTCGGCTTCGTTAAGGGTATTTTTACAGCCGTTCTGAAAGAACCGCTGTCATTTTGCCCTAACATAGAATTTTCTTATCCCAATGCCAGTAGGTCCTGTATCTACTAGCATTGGGATAAGAAAATTCTGTGTGGTAGCGTAACTGACGTATACCTCCACTTATACAAATTTTATGACAGTGTTGTTCACTCAATTCCGTAAACGCTTTTATGCTGGAATTAAGTGCCGAGTCATAATGTTCTAACACAGAATTTTCTTATCCCAATGCTAGTAGATACAGGGTGGTAGCGTAACTGACGTAACCCCCACTTATACTTTATGACAGTGTTGTTCACTCAAATTCGTAAACGCTTTTATAAGTCAGCGCTTTTTTTTTAAGTACGCTTTTTTCTTTGTCTCAATGACGTTCGACAATGATTTATCACAGCGTCATAGATGGACAATAAATATAAATACTAGCCTTAAAAGTAGTCTCATAATTTGTGCAAGATGACAAGCATCTGCTTCAGGATGCTACAAGAGTGGTTTATGATGCCATTAACGCGCATGGTTAATATCATAAATTTATTATTCATCAGTTTCTTCTTTCGAAGGTACTTATTCATGTAGGTACTGCCATATTTAATTTCAGCGCAGTACAACTGTAAAACTGACACATTTAATGGATGGTACGTTTTTTTAGGCAAGACACGTTTTTCTCAATATTTTTTTATGGCAATTATTTTGTAACACTGATATTGTGTGTGACTGGTTCGTTTACGAAAAAAATAATCTCATATGTGTAGGCCATATCGAATTTGGATGTTTTATTACTTAGGATTTACTACTACTACCTACTACTGTTTTATAAATCCTTAATACTATATTTGTTGATTTTTTATAAATCCAAACCATTTTGGTCCATAAACCCACCTCTTCCCTTACAAACTTCATGCATGGGACGAACTGCGAATAGGAGTAACTGCATACGGGACCAATCACGAAAGAGGGAAGAAGTGCGCATAACCAATTTATACACCCACTTTTTACACAAAACATTAAATAAAATTATTTGCCATAATGTCAGCTAGCACATGCCAATATACCAACAAAAACATCGAAAACTATACTAAAATATTGTTAAAATATTGTTTGCGAATGTTGTAACATAAGATGCTGTTAGTGGCACTTATCTTTGATGTGAAGCCCGTAAGTGATCGAGTGCTTAAGATTACATTTAATTACAATTCCAACTTGTTTCATAAAAGAGGTTTTACGAGAATTTATGCATAATCTGTTTTAGCCAACATCCAGAGTGCTTGCTAGACTGCTTGTTTGTTAAAAGTTAATTAAAACAAGTTAATTTTTACGATTAGAAAGATTACTAACTTCAGATGTAAGCCTGTGTGTAAATAGTAATTATTTAATTGACACATGCTGTAATTAATTTGTAAACTTACACACAATTAGAGAAAACGAGCTGAATTTGAATAATTTCATTCTTGGACTGGAATTAGCTGAACTAAAGTAGTGATCAAGGCTGTCGATGATGATATCTTTCGAGTTTATTAAAAAAACTAGTGTAAGAATCTACACCACGTGTCAAGAATTCTAAAAGCGCGTGGCGAAAGTACCTATTTATTTACTTATATTTCATTAACAAGTAACAATGGACTGAATATTTATGTGAGCAAATATTTCTTAACAACACACTAACTAACACTGCATTATAACTTTATGAGAATTCCTGCTACAAGAACAACACCAATGCGGTAAGCTTGCAGCATCGATTCACACAAGCACTCCAGTCTATGTAAATTGTAGGTACTACAAAATGGTTGAGAGGTGCTGATCCACGCGGTAATGTTCGCGAACTGGCGCCCCGTCAGTTGAGACTGGTCATCTCTTATCTGCCAGGGCTTATTTTTAATCTTATACTTATTTTGAGTGGTTTTTGATTATTTTTTATATTGTTGTCACTTATAGAAGCAACAATAATAATGTACCCAAGATTTTGTAATATCTATGTTTTAAAGAGTGTCCTTGGAGTTTCTTGACCGTTCTTTTCCATAGAGATCTAGTTTTGGGATCGGTTCAACTTTCTGACCGACTCTTTGGCAATTCAAAAGAATGGTTTAATTGACATAAATGCTTAGAGTTTAAGTTTGAATCTTGCATCGAGATTATTTACCATCCCATAAAATGCCAATAAATACTGTCGCTAACATCTTCAACCTCCTTTTTCTGAAGTCGGCTCAACGTCTCGTCTTCTCCCATACATCTCAGACAGCCGTCATTACAGCATTCCCCCGTTTTCTAATCACATTGTCACTATCATACAAGCAAACTGTCACACTCTGTCTCGGCAGTATTAGGAAACGGCTATCAACGCTTATAATAATAAAATTTTGTTAACACAGCCACACACCTAGAATGTGCACAGCATAGTTTTATTTGGTCCTGTGACCTTACCTCTGATCTCCTTTCAATCCTTTCGAATTAAGATGTTGATAAATTAGTTGCGTGACAACAAACCTTCGACCTTCACTAACGTGTTGCTACCGGACTCCTTAACGTGCTAAATTGCAACAGATTGGAGTTTATATTGCGCACACGAGTGATTTTAAAGCACAGGTCCTTCCTTATAAAATTTCGCTAGAATAAATCGTGATACTTAGTTAATTAGCTCTGAAGGTCACTCAGCGCGCTATGAAGCGGGTTATGCACGGATTTCTTTGAAATATATAATCAGACATGAAATTATCCGGAAAAGAACCGGAGTTCTCGACAAAGCATGCAGAGTAAGCAAATTGAAGTGGCAGTGGGCTGGCCATGTTTGTCGAAGGACCGATGGCCGGTGGAGCAGACGAGTCCTAGAGTGGAGACCGCGTATCGGCAAGCGTAGCGTGGGAGGTGGAGGACAGGGTGTTTTGGCGAAGCCTGGGAGAGGCCTATGTCTGGGAGTTGACTGCAATAGGCTGAGTAGATGTTGATGAGTTAATTATTTATTTTATGTATTTATTTTATTTATTTATTTTATTTTATTTATTAAGATATAATAAGCAACTACAACATATATAATACAGATACAATATTATCTATCAGGATATTGTTTATATTGTATTCATCCGCCTCCCCGACGAGACCAATGGTGGCCCAGTGGTAACGTCCGAAACTTACAAGTTGTAGGTCGTAGGTTCGAACCCAGACAAGCGCTTTACTTTGTATAAATTATTTCTTCACCACTGCTCTCAAATCGGTGAAGGAAAACATCATGAGGAAACCGGTATGTCCTAGACCCAAAAATTCGAAAACATGTGACATCTACCAACCCGCACGGCACAGCACACTCCCTCTCACCAAGAGGAGGTCTGTGTCCCAGCAATGGGAACATTATAGGCTGGTTATGCATTCTCCTGCCTTTATCCCAATTTATTGGGAGTAATTTCCGAAATCAACCCTTTTTTCGCCTTATCATCTTTCATATGATTGTTCCAGCATTTCATGTGGCGTTGCATTCCACCACGTCCGGTCAAACGTCGCATCAACTGTCTTTCTTCCGCGTTAATCTCCCCTTGACATTTCGACAACCTAAAATGACAGACCTTCTTTGAGCACTTACGAGATTTAACAACTTTGCCGCCTACGCATACTCCTTGGTAGTACACGATAATAACAAACCTTGGAGTATTTCCCCGACCTCATAAGCACGATGACTTCTCAGAAGAAATTCTGATAGCAATCTGCCACATACATCGAGGTCTTCTGTTACGAGTAGGTAGGTAACCTGCCCTTCCTTACCTCCTGTACGAAGATCACAGATCGAAACAAAAGTCTGCCTAAAACTAACTCTAATATTGTAGCAGATATCAAATATTTTCAGTTGATTCTAACATTGCGTTCTTTTACAAACTGATGTGGGGAACGTAGGCTTTCTGGTCACTACCAAACGGCTTAAGATCAATGAAGCTAGCAAGTAAGCAAGTTTAGAAAATGTGGGTAATTACGAGGAAAGCGGGAAGAAGCTGCGCACGATGCCGACAGCGACACTACGTGACTCGGATTGGGGCCATGTGGAGCAACTACGTTGATACTTATCCATAATTTCAATGATCGACGCTCTCTTTTTCTGTTTTGTATTGAATGAGATATAAAAATGGTTTCCGTGAATGAAGTAACAGACAGACAGACAGCTTGTTAGCGATATCATCATTATTATACAATAATTAGTTGCGCAGCAATATTTTCGTAGAGTGTTTGCATTATGAGAAAACGTCAATTCAAATTCGTTTTGAAATCCAAATATAAAAATACCTGTTGATTATTTAGGTAGTTTTTCAATTGTGGATAACAATGGTAATGACATTACAAATAGATAGAGAGACTACTAGAGCGAAGTAGTGCGAAGGTGTGACCTTCGGACTGCCAACTTTTCGGACTAATGTGTGTATTTTATAATTATCACTTGCTTAAAACGGTGAATGAAAACATCGTGAGGAAACCGGCATGCCTGAGAGATATATCTCGACAGCATGTGAAGTTAAGTCAGAGGCCCATGGGCGGCTTTAAAACTCTGACACCAGGTTAGTCACTAACCACACGAAAAGAAGTAGAAGAAGCGAAGTAGATTCCTAGATAAAGAGCAATAGGTTTGTGTATGGTCAAGCAGGCAAGGGATAAACAGCTATAGTGCGATATTTCCCAATACCAATGATTGCAAATTACAGTTGACCCAAATCGATGATCACGTGAAAAAATTCCCTCTCACTGAATTACCTTTCTCAATTGTGTGACATGTGACCCGACAATTTGTCGAGTCATGTGACTCACATCACGAGTCCTATTGACTCCTTTTGTGAAGGATGTGCGGAGTGTAATCGTTATTGCTAAATTACGCTTGAGAATAGACGGCGTCTCTGTAGGTTAGGAATTTTCGAGACGTTTCGGTTCATTTCGGGTACTATACGGTGCTGCCATTAGAGCAATCCTTGGCACAGGTCCCAAGAGCAGTGATTTCGGCAGATTTATGTTAGGATTCAAATTAAGAGAGTTAGGTAATAAGAATAAGTTTTTTTAATGTTTTATTAATTTTGGAACAAAACAAAATATAAACAGAAACATAAAAACCTCAATAGGTTTGTCCGGATGTTGAAACACTTTTAAAGTAATCTTAAGACTAATGTAATATTTTTATAAGTTATGGTTAAAACATAGTTTGTAAAACATTGTGAGGTGTTTTAAAAATAAAATAAAATAATCTTTACTTCGGATAATTAACATCCATATGGGCTAGTAAACAAAAAGATAACTTATATCTATGTTAGTAAACTTATTATCTATTTGGAAACAAGGCTGTTGTTCGAAACGCATCTTCGAATAACATCACCTAACAAAGGAGAACCGTACCTCCCCGTTAGGCTGCCTGTCCACTGAAGCGAAGAGAAGAGGAGAGGAGCGGAGATGTGCCAATATTAACCAATAGAATCGCACCTCTGGAGCGGAGTTTAGTTTCTATTGGTTATTATTGGCACATCTCCGCTCCTCTCCTCTCCTCTCCGCTCCAGTGGACAGGCAGCCTTATGGTCTTCAGGATGGATTTGGCTTTTAGTAGTCTTTTGTTTTATATTGTAATTGTGTACTTACTTATTATGCAGACATTTAATTAAATATTGCTGGGATACAATTTATTTTGTAACAATAGACAGTGATTATGTTAATAATTCCCATTCAAGGCTTCATCTGAAGAGGTCGGTTACAGGTTAAGTAGATTCAGACTTTGATAAATCGCAATTTTTGCAGTTACTACTTAACCATTTTTTTATTAGTTGTTTTAAAGTCAACTCAAAAATTCGATTCCTGTAGTTCTATTTGATTGGTTTCAGGGATATAAACAAAGGCATTCGGTCAATCATGGTTATATAATTTCATTATCAATAGTTCATAAAAGGTAATGCGATAATATCGTGACATTGCTGATGTGTCTAACTGTAGAATCATGGCTAAGGTCTCAAAAACTGTGAAGTCGATATGTAAATAAATAAAAAAGAAGGTTACATACTAACGTTATTTCTGTTAACGGTAGGTAAACGTCAACGCAAATAGACTGATTTGGAGCATACAGTTCATAGGGTTGCCAATTCCATTATTGGTTATTGCATGAAGTTGTTGATCATACTTGACTTATTTTTCCTAGATAGCTTCGTTAACTTCATTGCATATATCCTTGGTTAACACCGTTTTCCGTAATCAGTTTCTTTCACCACGCACTATCCCAAATTCACTTCGTCTTCGACAAAACTTTTAAAAATTGAACGTGCTTATAATTATTACCAGTCCGTACTGTCCCACAGCTGGGCAAAGCCCTCTCCCCATTCCTTCCATCAGTCACGATTCTGTGTTACTTCCTTCCATTTGCTTCTGCAAAAAATGTCTTACTGTCTTGTTACCAACCATTTAGACACTATCTCAGCACCAATCACAATTTGATTCATTTTGACAGTTCAACAACATTCATTGTGTTATTTACGTTGTTGAGCAGACACTTTGTTCCAATATAAGAAGCATTGGATTAGTAATATCCTTCAAAATGATTCAGATTATGATTGATCGTGTGTTACACAATTAGCGGGCTAGTTAACTTTCTTCCAATTAAAAAAACTCTGACCATCATCACCAAAATTCCTGTGATTTTGTCAGCCCTCACTTCGCTACAACGGCGTATATTACATGGTAGTGTTAATTGGACCGTATCAGAGGCTTCTAAGTATTATGTTCGAGGTGATCTGCTGGTGACCTAGCCCAGGTCGCCAATAAGGAGCATTTGTATTGAGTAGCGCTCGCGCCGATAAAAGTTCCGCCCGGCCATACATCAATTATTTCTTTGATCGGAGTGTTATGCGTCATAATGAAGTAACTACAGTACTTGCTCTTAGTCAGCTTATGATTAGATGAATTCTTTGTACCGTTATTATCAGTATCGGTATTATTAAATACCTTATCAAAAGAAACGAGACCCCACAAGAAGACTTTCACAATAAATAACACAAAAATGGCAAACCCAATTTATTGCAGAACCAGTCATCGTGGGAGTTGTTGTGGCAATGCTTGAGACAAGTCTATAGCAAGCTGTCCTCGTATACCAGCTGAACGATAAATTGCCTAGCCTTTTCCCAACTGTGTTGGGGTCGGCTTCCAGTGTAACCGGATGCAGCTGAATACACTAGTATTCAGCTTCCACAACCCAAATACTGGGTAATACGATACCCCTAGGTTGTCGGACTTTCGGGCTTCTGACGACCCGTAACGCCTGTCAAAGATCTACGAATGACAGCCGGGACCAACAGCTTAACGTGCTTTCCGAGGCACGGAGGGGTCTTGGAAGGTAAAGATGGTCATCCATCCACGAACCAACCGCGGCAAGCGTAGCTTAACCTGATCGATCGACCCGTGTGGTTGTTATTACTTGAAACATTGAACGATGAAGATGATAACACCATAATAGTGAGCGTCAGAATCTGGATCAATTTCTACATGACATAACATAACATAACATAACCTAAAGCCTATGTATTCCCCGAAAAGTTCCCATATATCTGTCTTGTTTGTCTACAAATTTTGTGTGGAAATTAATAGAAATCGTAGAACAGTAGCTACCAAGCTAGTTTCTCATCTTGTCATCATTATTATCATTGTCAAACTGTCCACTGGACATAAGACTTTCAATCTTATCTCTTTTCTTGTTTCTTATCGACTTTCAATAATCTCTAATACTCGTAGCAGTCACTTTGTCTAATTATCATGTCAATACACAATCTTTTTCTACGGTGTTGCTGCAATTTCTCAGCATTCTTAGATTTCCATTGCCACATAATCCGCCATCATATTTTTTTGTGCATAGCCGTAGCAAAGTGAAATTGCGACAGGATACCGATGCCGCGGGGCTAGAGAGCGGTGTAAAGGAAAATTCTGGCTTGAACCAGTAAACTGTCATCTAGTAAACACTTGTGTTTTTAAATAGGTAAGTATAAGTAATAATATCTTGTTCGACAATAATAATTTAACATTTAGATTTGAATTTTTACATTGATTTTTGTTGTTGACAGCGATGCAGACGAATTATTGATTCTCTACGATTCTTTCCCCTCTTTTTTATATAAATAAAATAAAAAACAACAAAGCCTTATATTTCGTAGAAAAAAGTAATACATTGTTCTTAGTTTTAAGCTTAACCTACATGAGTTTCAATTTCTATCCTGTTTGAGTTTTTTTTTTTTATATAATCTGATAATCTAGTTGGTTTTCCAGAACCCCTCCTCGGATGAAGGCCTCTTCCAAAGATTTCCAATGTTCGGGATATTCCGAGCTTTCTGTATTCTAGCGTGACCAGCCGTCTTGCCATCTCGTAAGCGGTCTTCCTTTGTAGTGCTTACCCAGTGGGTCGGTCTTTTTCCAATACTTGTTTGAACATAATATTATTATTTCCTTTATTTCATATTTATACATAGAAGTACATTACATTTTGAAATATTTTTTTAAAACCAGAAACAATAACAAAAACATTTAATAATATAAAAAAATAATATTATTATTATTTATAAATTATGTGGAAATAAACATAACATTGTCTTTTTTTATTTGTAAAAAATGAGTACTATCGTGATAGGCCGATAATTATTTGGATCTGACTTATTTCCATTTTTAAATAGTGGTTTGACAACAGACTGGAAGAGACTATTCTCGAAATTCTGTTTTAAAAATCAATAAGCCTTTCAGTAGTCGCAAATGATGTGTAACATCTGAGGGGCAATTCCCGTAATTTTTAGGTACGTTCGCATTCACATCTCATTCGCAATCTGTCAAAAATACAATCAATTTACCAACACTTTTGACAAGTTTGACAGATTGCGACTAGAATGTGAACGTTTTTTATGTACGTGAATTGGCCTACTGATATCTAGGCTGACGTATATATGATATAAACAATATTCATCATCATTATCATCATGATCATCATCATCATTAAAACATAGACTGATAAAAACATAACCCTTCCTTTTGGATTTGCCATAGTCGAGCTTTCTTCCTTATTTCAACATAAATAGAGCGACATAGATCATTAAAGGTTACGCCTTTTCTCAATAATGAAGCTGTTTATTTATTCTCAAAGTGGCCTGTAATAAAAATATAATGTTTTTATGTTCTTCAGAAGGCTGATACGAGGCCGCTTGCGAGATTGTAGGAAAATGTTTTATATCCTAGTTTTCCTTCAATTTTGATAGTTAGTAGTACACTGTCCATTTTAGACGGTCGCTAGATTTCCTTGTTAAGCTCTTTGACTGTAACCAGTGTGTAGAAGATTGCGCCACGTTGGTAAGTTGAACCAAAATGGCGGTCGTCCGCGCAGATACAATTATGATAATACTTCGATTGAGACAGAAAAATGTGTAACTGATCTCGAGTTCTCGACACATAAGCCGTTGCCAACCAAGGTTACCTCTGTCGAGGACGCGGTTGGCAACCGTGTAGCAGGCTCTTGAGTTGAACTATGACCTAATCTTGAATGTGCAGAAACACATTTTCGGGTCTCAATGGAAGTATAATCGTAAATTGTATCTGCTTAGACGACCGCCATTTTGGTTCAACTTACGTGCCGCGGTCAAGTTTAAATTGTCATAATCTAGATAAAAAAAATAGGTCTTAGTTTAAGGAAGTCTGTCTTGTTTATCGTGCGTTAAATCATGTTGGCTTTGAGTTGTTTTTTTTGTTAGACTTTTAATAATGGTTTCTCTTGTTACGTTAATCTATATGTCAGTGGTTAACTATTGATTTAGTAGGAAGTAGTAATAGTTGTTACTGTTGTGTAAGCGGTGACAGTTTGTTAGTTCATCACTTACGTATGCTGCAGAGCTGTAGTGGCTAACGAACCGAACATAATCACTGAACGATGGTAGTGACACTTGGACGCAAGATCTGTTCGGCAAATTTTATAAAAATTCAATAAAAACAAATCAGAGGATAGGTATAAATGGTTCAGATTTTTAGAATCACGGACCTGGACTTATACAAAGTGTAACTCAAATATCTTAAAATCTGTTAAGGACTCATCGTTCTCATCATTATGAAGAACTTTTACAATAGTATCATTTCGAAATAACCAAAAAAGTCAGCTCCCTCATACATTTATGTTCGCATAACTTGACAAAATGTATATTATTTTCGCAATTTTAAGCTTTGTGCAGACCGACACCGATTATTGTTATACCTTGAAGTTTTCTTAGAAATTGTATTGTTCGTGTCGCGTCGCACGACAAGTCGCGCTGGTCTGCAAAAGCCTTTAGGGTTATTCGCGATTTCTGGGTGGGTAGTACAATTACAGGTTTATTATTGTTTTTATTAGTAGAACTCCTTTAAAAGTGTCTTCGGGAAGTTTACGCTCCAATTTTTAATCACATTTGGTGCCAGATACCGACTATTCTTAGATATATTAATTTTTTCGTATCGTATCTAAATACGACCAATTTTATTGGTACCTAATTGAAATTAGAAGTATGTAAAGACACATGTGCAAAAAAGAAATATCGAACGCATACTATTTTAAATAAGTTACAATTAATTAACTATCTATTCATAATTAAATACGTTTCTGCTGTGTGTACTATTAATAATATCTACCAAATATTAATTTACCAAAGTAATTACCTGCGGTGTTATCCGTGAGCATACTATTAAAACGTCAACTCATTCAGATTACAATTAAAGAGCACGATTTATTACGAGCGTATTATGATTTTAGCTAGATAACATTGCATTGGTCCAAAGTATTCGGACCAATGTTTGGTCCAACAATATCCGTTTGCAAAGAAATTATCGGTGTATTGTATATATTTGGTAACTAGTGTTCTTATCTGAGTAGTGTAATTAGGTAATCGTTACTGGGATATTGGTAATTAGGGAGGATATAATAATTAAAAACACTTAATGCTCGATTAATTTATTGACCTAGAAATACTAATATTAACTCAGATTATCGCTTCGCATAATCATTTATAGTTTTATGTGCGGCTCCTTACAATCGACAAGTCAAATTTTTATTATGAGCCTCGGCTGGTTCAAATGTTGGCTCCAATGTGTGAGTCAGCCTCATGCTCTACTACACTCGTGAGAAACTGACTAGCTGCTGTGTGTAGCCAACAAATCGTGATAATTTCAAAGTTTATGCTGTTCATTGTAATTTTAATTATCGTTTTGCTAATTATAACTCTAATTGAAGTGGTAATGGAAAAAAATTAAGAGATGAAGTTTAGTAATAAAATATTAGAAATATTTTCGCCAGTCTTTACTTTCGTTTAGAATAGAAAGTAGTTGGTTATAATACATTTCATACACTTAATAAACTGCATTCGGTGAAATGGCGTTATGAATATTTTCGACGTTTCATTATTTGTTGAAGTGTCAGGTGAAATGCATTAGTCGTCTTTTTAAAAAGCTGTCAATTTATTCATATTTAGTTTTGGGTGTAAAGGTGTAAATATCGAACTGTCGCAGTTTTATTAACAGGTATCTTTTTGTGTTCAACCATTTCTGAAGTATGAAAAATATATAGAAATTACCCTTACCTTCTAGAAAATTAACATCAATAAGTTGTCTAGCTCAAACTTACTGTATAATTTGGATACTTAGAGCACGAATAGTCGATACAAAATAAATTCGATGTTTAAATATTATTGATTCAAGATCAAAGTCTGCGTAATAACCATTTTAATTAGAAGTTTGAAAGAGTCCATTAATAAAGTCTTCTCGAGTTAATTCTCCTTGGCAGTCAGCCCGACTACCAACCTAGCTGACTGGATAATTTTGTCCACAGAATGAGCTGAGTATTCATGAAGCACGTTCAGTAACGCTGAAACGAGAAAAAATTTTTACAGTTATATACTTAGTAAAGGCCGCAGGAGTTCGCTGGATGCGGGAAGCACAGAATCGGTCGAAGTGGCGGTGCTTGGGGGAGGCCTATGTCCAGCAGTGGACGTCTTTCGGCTGATATGATGATGATGATGATATGATGATGATGATGATACTTAGCAGTGATAGCCACTGGTGTGACTGTCAGACTGACAAGTCATGGGTCTCGAGTTCGAACCCAAGTAGGGCATGCTATTCGGATATCCGGATATCCGAATTATCCGGATATCCGTCGAAAATATTATCCGAATAATATTTGTTTTACTATCCGGATAAAACGGATAATACGGATAGTTAGTTTTGTTCCATTTTCCTTTTGATAATATAACATTTAAGGGGGATGCGCCAAGGTATCCCGCGATATTCAAATTTTCTTACGTTTTTTGCAATATGCAGGTCAGTATCAGGTTGTATGTTGTTCTAAATATGATTCGCGGCCGTATCAAATGTTTATTTATAGATTTATAATCATAAATGTCATCAATACAACTCTCTAAGTTCATGTAACTGTATTGAATGACTAATTCATGAAATCATGACATTTGACACTTTTGCTAACTTAAGGAGTTGTATTGCTAATTTTAATGATTATAATTCTGTAAAACCATATTTGTTACGGTCGCGAATCATATTTTAATCAACATACAACCTGACACTGAGCTGCAAATTGCAGAAGACGAAAGAAAATTTGAATTTCGCGGGCTACCTTAGCGCATCCCCCTTAACGTTGTGTTTTAATAAAATAGGTATTTGCAATCGTGACAATTCATGCTATATCTTCAAAAATCTATCTAATGACACAATTACTATGTAGATTCATCATAGAGAAAATTTAGAAGAGAAAAATTTTAAAGTGCTTTTGCACAGAGCTCGACTTCAGTTGACGACAGCGATGGTGATGACGTAGCACTCAGAGATTACAAGCAACAGAAACTGAAATATTATTTACTTTAACAGAGAAAATAAGCAAAGAGATCGAAAGGACTCTGCAGGTTAACCATCAACAGCGAATGCTTTGACAAGCATGGCATTTACTTTAAAGGCATTGGCAAGAATGATGGCTTTGATTAGTAGTGTTGTTCTCTAGATTCATCTCGGTATTGTGTCTTGCTTGACGAGATCTCACAGAACCAAAATAGAGTGCCTGCTAAATGAAACATAATGAAAAGGTTAGGATTTGCTACACTTGAATAAGCTGTTTTGGTAACCAACCCAAAATCAGATTGATATGGGAAGTAGGAATGTGGAGCAGAGGCCTCATCATGATTCTCGGCATTCATGATTTGCATTAATTCGTTTCCTGCCTGGACCGTAAAAACCCAATCCGGAAAGTCCTCTTTAGGAGGTATTCCTAAAGAGGACTTTCCGGATTGGGTTTTTCAAAGTTTCACATTATATGTCTAACGGAAGATAGGACTGCACAATCGCGATAACGAGAACTGAATGACCCGAAACGCACAGAAAATAGTTCATATTCTGGGAATCGATGAAAGTACATGTCATTCGTGGCTATTAGCTTGTGCTGATCCAACTTATACATCAGATACTTTGACATCTAGCAATGTCAGTGATGTGATTTTGTCTCATTTATTACCAAGCACTATTTTGTAAAACTTCCAGTCTTCATCTAATGTGCTTTCAATTGTTCTAGCCATCTTAACAAAGATAGCATTTGACCAGCTCACGATCTATTATACCATTGGTAGATAAACCGTGGATTTCTTTTTTTCTTTTCTCTTATCTGTCAATGACAGATCGGACAGATTTTGCTTTTAGTGCGAACTGATATACTTTAGTATACGATTGTTGGAGAGTTTTTGTAATAAAAATGTCGATTGTAAACTAATATAAGTTTGATTTACCTCTTTTACAATGGTATCCAAAATATCCATATTATCCGAATATATTCGAATAGTTGTCTGGCAGTATCCGAAATATTCGAATAGTAAAATGGGCGGATAATTGCATGCCCTAAACCCAAGGCACGCACCTCTGACTTTTCGGATTCATGTGCGTATTGTAAAATTATCACTCGCTTCAAAAACGGTGAAGGAAATCATCGTGAGGAAAGGGGCATGCATGAGAGATATTTCTCGATGGTATATGAAGCCAAGTCAGAAGCCTATGGATGGCATAAATACTCTGACGGCAGGTCAGGATAGTCACAAGCAACACGAAAATAAAAAGAAAACATTTTTGTATTGTTACCTATTATGCAAGCATTTACATTGTCTTTATATCTTTCTCTGAATAATAATGCTATAATGAAGAATGAAACATGTCCGAAAGTTTTATTGACCGAAAAATATAATTTCACAGAATGTGAACGAAAGTGTTTCGAGTGAAAGTGACATAAGACCACATTTTTTTGTAATAAGTAATGCTAATAATTATGTAAGCATTGTATTCAATTCTTTAGGGCCGTTAATACATATTTAAGTAGAATTTTATAAGTACCTAAATTAAGTAATGTTAAGTACCTACCAGACACTGTAGTCACATTTATTTTTTGGACTGTGACTTAGTTATTTTTCACGATTAGGAAAATTGGTCACACAGGACATTAAAGTGCCCTTCCTGGACAATAAAATAATAGTCCTGTGGCGTTCTGTAGTTTCCGCCATGGCAAGAAGGCGAGAGTTTATTACTCTTTTTTTTTGGCTTGTAAATTATCAAATAACTTCTCCTGCTCTGGGCGGAGCGGGTGGGCGTGTCAGACTCTTACTGACTAAAACCCACCCGTGTTCCTTCAGTTGCCTGTACGTTCGCCAGGGGCCACGGTATCCCTTTCGGTCTTTCCCGCAACTCTTTACCTTACTCTCATAGTCCGATGGGACAGCAATCCGACACGACCGGAGAGACATTAGGCACAGGACCAACGGCTTAACGTGCTTTCCGAGGTTCAGGGGTATAACAACGCTAAGTTCCAAACTCTAGGCTGTTACTGAGAAATTCCTAATGGAAAAACCCAATATTACTTTGACTGACCTGGGCATCGATTATCCAGAGTATGGCGTCAGGCGTTTTAAAGATTTAGTAGTTAAAGCAATGGCACGTAAAATTTCATCGGAGAGGCAACGATGGCGATTGGGAATCTGGGTCTTGAAGTGATACCGAATCACCCCGTACCGTCCGAATGGACCCCAAATGGGCGGGGGCGGAGATATGGTGTTGGGAGGTCATAACATTTTTTTTCGACGAGGCAACTGGATGGAAATGCGGTTGCTTTGAAGTTTATATCCTATTGACATAGTAAAAAAAATATTGTCACCCCCCAACATCGTTATAATTGAAATAATGTGTTACGCGTTATTTAATTCTTGCAACTCCTTACCGATGATTTTTAACTGAAAATGAGGGTCAATTTTGACAAAACCGGATTGCATTGATACACACAATTCCTTGCTTTGAATTAGAGTTAAAATTTCGAAGGTCATGTAAAAAAAAAAAAAAATGCCCTTCTAACACCATATCTCCGCCCCCGCCCATTTGGGGTCCATTCGGATGGTACGGGGGGGTTCGGTATCACTTCAAGACCCAGATTACCAATCGCCATCCGGTTGCCTCTCCGATTAAATTTTACGTGCCATTGCCTTGAATATAGTACCTGCATGGCCGACCGAGTTCTACTCGGGTGAAAATAGGTATGGGTCGTTACGTGAATTTCTCGAAACGTAACGTAACTAGTGACTTCGAACGCGTCACCTGTTTTTGAAACTAGTGATTTTATTAACTAGTTATTTTTTTAATTCTATTCGGTGATCCAACATGGTGATTATATCGAAGTATTACAGTTATTTGCGAAACGAAAATATAAATGGTTACATATTATGTAATACGTTTACATTAGCTTTAAGTTTTTTGATCGAAATTTTTTTTGTAGCTATCACAAATATCACGTGTTTATGTGTGACTCGAAACTAGTTATTCGGCTACATGCCCTGTAGCCAGTTATTGTAACTAGTCACGTGAAATCACGTGAAATAAAGCCCATTTAATACTATAGGAGAGTTCATACAAATTCTATGTATAGTACATACATACCTAGTAATTACAAACATGTCATTATTCTAAGGTAGCCATCTTGTTCTAAACTTTTTTTGATAAATGACAAAAAAAATTACGCTAAGGGGTTTAGAATCATGTGCTGAATTCATAGTTACAGTTTCCGGGTCGATATCTCTGCCACCCTGTATAAAAAGCCGCCCAATCATAAAAGCATGACCAATACTCTGATCAGTACAGATTCAGTGTATGTAGACACTTTATAAATCCTTCACATCGAAACATAATATAAATAAAATTATGTAAATCAACGTCATTCTAACGGAATGTATTAATTGAATTTATGTCATTAATTAATTATGTTAAATTACACAATATCAAATAAATTTGGTATCCAATTAGCGAGCTAACAATAATTAGATTTACAGTTACTATAATTTGCACAATTTATTGTAACGGTAATACCTAGTTTGATAACGGTAAAACTTAAACTGAATGCAATGGAATCAATTATATTAAATAATAATATTATGATGTGTTGGCTGTTATTAAATAACCACTATCTATTGAAATATTCAAATTCGAATGCTTCCTTGATAATAGCGGGGCTTACTGAGTAAATTATGGTGGAGGCTATTTTATTGAACGCACCCCACATTCATTAGGTTTTTCGTAGACGTCTCCAAAAAAATATGATCTCTTAATATATTGCTTCTAGATATCTAACGATATTCTTTCATAATAGTTCCTGAATGATCTCTTCTTTGATATAATGATTTGGGTTTGGATTTTTTAGAGTCTATCGGTATGTTATCCAATTCTTGCGATTGTCTCCGCCTTTCGAAGGGTGATAAACAACGCCTGTGTCCGTTAGCATTCTTACACTGAATGCGGTTCCAAGTTACCCATTTGCGTAACCAAATCATGCGTTGTAGGATCTGTTCTTCCTTATAGCAATTGGCTAAGCTAAGACCACCACAATCTGGGTTCACGAAAATGTTCAACTGCATCGCGGTGGACCCCTAAGTGTAGATAGCGGAACGAGCTTAACGCGTATTGGCGAGATTAGTACATGTTGGCGCCGGATCTAGAGGAGTGGAGGAAAAGGGAAAGGGAGGCCTTACCCCTGTAGAGACACAACACATGCCAATTTATTATTATTTTATTAAAGCAAGTAAACATGCATTTAGGAAAAAAATTGTTGGACCGAAGGACCACCTTCGGGAAACTTCGATTTCGACCTGTTTTAAAAAGATGGGGCCAAAGAAATGCAAGATTCTGCACAGACCGGTTATTGTTCGTATCAATCGTACCGGTTGCAAAAGTTGTTATTTTGTAACAAAAAGTGTAATCTGACAAATATATGACGGTGATCTCAGCCCTAAAAACAATTTTCTGAAGACCTGTTTACTGGGTGCTAACTGCTGTGTTCAAGGCTTCGCTTCAAATTACGAAAAGCCCTGACAAAAAGTTGGACATTTGCTGTCCGTATATTCAGACTTTTTGCAAATGTCCTGCCTTTTGTCAGGACTTTTTAATATTTCGATTTTCAGTAATCATTATTTTAACAATTTTTAGGGTTCCGTACCCGAAGGGTGACAAACGGAACCCTATTCATAAGCCTCCGCTGTCCGTTTGTCTGTCAGCGAGCTCTATCTCATGAACCGTAATAGGTAGGCAGTTGAAAATTTCACAGATTGTGCATTTCTATTGCCGCAAGAGCAACAAATAATAAAATTAAAAAATAAAGGGGGGTCGCCATACAATAAAATTAAATTTTGAAAAAAAAATTATCTGACCCTGGCATGTGGGGTATTATTTTCTAGAGCTCATCGAGTAGAGAATAAATATAATTTTTATTTGTTTTTATCTTCAAAAATGATGAATTAGTGGGCCGTAGAAGTTGTCTATTTTAGACCATTTTTGTACGAGCTCTATCTCAACAACTAAACAAATTAGGAATTTGAAACTTGTGTGTATCATGTAACATATACTGTTTATAATCAACAAATACTAAAAACGCCGATTCATAACGTATTTTATATAATATGGGCGATTTTCTGCAACTTAAAGTAATAATTTTGTATTTCATGCTAATATTATGCGATATAAATTCCACAGATAACTATTTAATAGTCGGAGTAATGACATGGAATTAGTAAGTACCTACTATCATGGCAGCATATACTATTTCGATCATTAAAATTTCGATCATCCAAAAAGGTCTACAAAATAAACTTTCTTCACAAGATTTTAAAACCGGCCAGTATTTTTTGAGTTTAAGAACTTTATCGACTTTTTTCAAAGTATCCCTAGACGGTGTTGATGGTGTGTACCTCATGTTAAAACTATAGTTATTACTCTGAGTAAAACTACACTCCAATAGACAATAATATATTCAGTAACATTGAAATGAATGCTGGCACATACAGTGTACTATTCAGTTACCTAGCTTAAACCGTTGTGGATACAATTTCATATTTATTGAGAAAAACTATTGGTGTAAAAATATTCGGTCATGGCGGCCAATCTCAACGGAAACTGGCCTTCGGCGCGGGAGATATTATAGTGCACAAGTGTGTGCGCAGACACGAGTGCACTCTCTCTTCCCTCGCTCTCATAGTCCGATGGGATGTGTAAAAATTATAAGTAAGAAATAATAGATTTCTGTATGACTATAAAAAATAACGTAAATAAATACCTGTATTGACCCGTGCGTTTGCACTGGCGAAACATCACGACAAAACATGTTGAAATCTCTAGTTCCTGTCAAACATTGTATGAAAAATTGACAGAAAATAGAGATTCCAACATGTTTTGTTGTGAATGTTTCGCCAGTGCAAACGCACAGTTATAATTAAAATTTGGCGTACTACTTACATTCTATTTTCTACAATATAGTCTGATGTAGCAAGAGAAATCCTTTTATTTATAAGTAACTAGCTTTACCCGGCCTGGCTTCGCACGGTTAGCACTAAGTACTTATCTACGGCGCATCTACCTTTCCTAATTACCTATTTCTACCTAATTACCTACCCTACCCTTCTTACCAGGGTAGGTAGGTACCTAACCTACCCTACTTACCCTACATATCTACCTGCTTACCTACCATATATATACCTATTTATACCTACTAATACTATGTTAGTAGCAAATAAATAACTTTGACTTTAGTTAATGCATGTTACTGGATAAAATAAATGAAATATACTCCTACACCTATATTTTAACACAACAACATTTTCTCATTAAAATTAGACAATTTCTTTACAAATCTTTGTTTTTTTATAGCGCCTCTGTTGTTACCTTTACGAAAGTATTACAAAAATTCATAGTGTTAAATCTTGTACGACATGGTATGGAACCCTTCGTGTGCGAGTCCGACTCGCACTTAACAGATTTTATTATTTAAATACTATAAAAATAGCCCTTCGAAAAATCTGGCCAAATGATAAGGCGGACAAAGTTCGGGGGGCCGAAAAGCCGGACTTATCCGGACCAATCTATTCGGATGGTAACCTTAGGTGCGAGCTACTGTTTGTGGTCCTGGTTGATCCCTGGGTCAGATAAAGTGGTTTTGGTTTTTCTCCTTAGGGAGTTATCAGTAGAAGCCGAAGTCTGGATGAAGAGGCGCCCGGTTTATAAAAAAAAAACCTATTCTCCTCTTTCTTTTCGAGTCAATGGAGTTTATGTACTTTATTAAATGGGTTGACCCCAGTAGACAGTGGTTTTATAGGTCCTCAAACGTGCAGGTGTATGGACACTTCGGGCACTCCAACTGATACTCTGGTCCTGCTCCTGCTGATGGTTTGATCAAGAGCACTGCTCTCGCACTGGGTGTCTGAGCGATCTATCATCGCCCATTTTGCTAGATTGTGTTGGCAGTGACATAATTGTGTCCACAATCTTCTATTATATGAGACTTTATAAGTGACAAAATGTGGTGACTTACGAGTTGTAGGTCGTGGGCTCGAACCCAGGCAGGCGCTTCAAATTGTGTAATTGTGTTGTGTTGTGTTTCATCACCACTGCTCTCAAAACGATGAAGGAAAACATCGTGGGGAAACCGGCATGTCCTAGAACCAAAACTTCGAAGACATCTTTCTTTGACATCTACCAATCCGCTCTGGGCCTGCGTGGTAGATTACAGCCCACTCCCTCTCAAAGAGAAGAGGCGTCCGTCCCAGCAGTGGGAACATTAGGCTGACTATGCTAAAATGTGGGTTTGCCAACTATTCGGGGAATACAGACCCGATATTACATTATGTTCATGTTTTATTTTTATTCTATCGTTGTCTCAGCTGTTTTATTTCCGGTGTTATGGAAAATTTCACACAAAAATACATTAAGTATGTAAGGGTGGAAAAGTTCTCCTGTTATCTAGTATGTCGCCGTAAGCGTTGAATCGGCCGGTAACACAATCTTATTATTAAAATCATCGTAATGAAAAAAAAATTACGGTGTACAATCAAATGTCGACAAGCTAATCAACTTTACAGATTCCAATGAAAAACGTTTTATTGCTAATTCTTTAAGCCTACAAAAAATACGGCGCAATTGAAAACGCAAATAATTTTTCAGTAAATAAAAGATAGTATTAGCAACTGCTTAAGTGTATTATATCCTATTAAATGATTTATTTCTGTTGCTATGTTTTAAGGATTATTATTATACACTGCACACACTAATTATATTTGATAATCGTTTACTAAAACCAGCTCTTTTGCATTTAATTCACCTAAAGTGCCTGCGAGTGGACTAAAACACGTACGTTACAAGGATTTTACATAAAACAAACTAAACACACACACCCAAATGTAACTCTTATGGCTAAAAACTTAAGGTCGTATATTACTTTCTTTGTTTCACATAATGACAGCTGATACGTTTTCTATGTGAGTTAAGTAGCCTTGTTCCACATCGACTCGGTCATATACTTAAGTTGTAATTTAGTGAAATATGTTCTAAGCTCATATAACTTGAGCTTGAATACAATCCTTGACACAATATCTCTATATATCTTTGTATCACGTGCTATTTATTAAATAAACGATGGACGATGAAAATGCTGTTTATAAATAAGTATGTGATGAATGTTCCATTGACAAAGAATTATTATCACTTCATAAACTAATACAGGCATTTTGTAACTCATTAGTCAAACAAGAGGACATTATTCGATAATTATTGAGGCAATGTAGGGGTCTTTGTTGGGGACAAATGATATAATGCTCTTTTTGTTGTTACGTTAGCATCTAAGAAAACAAGTTTATATTATCAATTTGCCTTGCCTTTTCCCAACTATGTTAAGGTCTTCTTCCAGTCTAACCAGATTCAGCTGAATACCAGTATTTTACATGGAGCCACTGCTTATCTGACCTCCACAATCCAGCTACTGGGTAAAACGATACCGCTTGGTAAGTCTGGTTACTAGACTTTCGGGCTTCTGACGACCCGTAACGACTGTCAAAGATCCACGAATGACAGCCGGGACCAACGGCTTAACGTGCTTTCAGAGGCACGGCAGAGTCTCGGTATGTAAAGATGTTCACCCATCCACGAACCAACCCCGGCAAGCGTTAAACAAGTTTATTATGCAAATCTTTAAACTGGTCCTATGAAGAGTCGACCCCTATAGTTCGGTCATTTCAGTTCGCAGCGGTTTCGTGATTATAAATTCGAAAGTGATTTTGTTTGCTTGTTACGCGTTCACGCTAAAACGGCTGGACAGATTTGGATGAAATTTGGCACATGGGTAGACCATAACCTGGGTTATAACATAGGATTTATCCCGGTAGTACGTTTTCATAGGATAATTTCCTACCTCCACGCGTGCGAAGCCGCGGGCAATGACTTGTATAAAATAACTCAACGCCACATGATAATTATAATTCTTTCAATAAAGTGACGAAAATTCGACACATATTAACGAATGTGTCAAATTGATTATTAATGTTTGGTTTCAATTCATGGTCAAAACAAATTCTCACTATCAATTAAATTAATTATTCGGAGAATTCTTTTCGACATTTTCATTTCTAATGAACAGCTTTAAAGGCTGGTCGACACTAAATGCGACTACAAACGATAATTATATTATTATGCGAGTTTCAAGGAAGCGTTCCTTGGGTGCATATTTGGGCATTACTGTCCGTAAATTTTTAGAAGTCATCGCTAATAAAAACCTAATTAACCCACTATTTATAGGTGCTAAGCACCTTTTAATCGGAGTAATTGCAGAGTATAAATAGTTTGGAAAATCCAAAAGTGCACGCCTCATAACACTCATTCATAAACGAAAAAGACATTCAAAACATAGTTTCTAACAAAAATGAACAATTTATCACTTTTCATGAAGTATGTTTTGACTGCTTTTTTACCCATCAATATGACTGTGTAAAATTTCTAACCTTGCAATCCTTACGAAATGTCAAACACTATTAATTTAGATATTTACTTTGATGGTTGCTAGGCAACGGACGTCAAGTCAAGGTTGGAAATATTTAGATATTGATGTTATATTTTAGTTAGTATTTTATTATATATAATTCAACTACTTTGAATAAAAGAGCCATTTTCAATAGGGTTTCTTCTATGGCTGAAACGAATGTATTAAAAAAAAATTACTCGATTAATTGATTTTTTCGCAAGCTACAATATTTTTAGGGTTCATACATTGACGGACAGGAAGTTTTTTCAACTATTTTGATGCTTTTTAAATTTCTGCTGCATTAAATCAATTGTTAAAAAGCACAGTATTAATCTGCATTTAATCATCTATACAATGGTATATAAATTAAGTAGGTTCTGTGTACTAGCAGGACTGTAACAAAAAAAAAGTTGCAGAAATGGAGCAAAAAAAATTTTCCGGTCGTAGAGCACGCTCTAATGCTTCGCATTATGAGTCGTGCAAAAGCATTTTAGCATAATACAAACCTGACATTATGGCGTTAAAATATATGATTAGTATACTTGTTGTACATTTATCTAATTAGAAGAACCATAAAAAGTTTGTATAACCGCATAGAGTTTTTGCGTATCTCTCACAATAGCCCCTAATTATCGTTTCGCAAAAGTAACGCATTATGTGTGGTTAGGGTTTAAACCGCAAGAATTAATAATATTTTAGTGATTCCCCGTTTGACGTTACTAATTGACTTGTCAATTGTCACATTAATAGATGAACAAATTAGTGTTTATCATTAAAATAATTAACAAAACAAAATGAATAGTGATAGGTTTCCATTATAGTGATGAATTGCTAATGATTTTTTGTTAAAAAATTGTTTTAACAAATCAATATTTTTTTTCTCTTTTATTGTTTAGTAGTAATACTTGTTACCTGCCTGTTAATTTGTATAAGGCCACTAAGTGGGGCCTGGTGACCTGTAACACAGGTTTTTCCTAAATAAACAAATACATCAGGCCAGCTCTCACAAATTCAAAATTCATTTAGTTCAAAATGTCATGTGTTATGTATCAATGTTATGTGCTACAAAACCATTTTGTAAGAAAAAAATTAAAAACAAAAATAAAATATTTGATATTTGTATTTTTTTTTAAGGTATAGTACAGCAAAAAATTACAATAAATGTTTAACAGAAAAGACAAATGTTTTTCTCACGAGCACGTCTGATAAATATAAGAAGATACTAGAAAACTTTTTATCCTAATTATCACATTGTAGCTATGTGCTTTTTGTAGGTACGAGTATCTATATATTTAACGTATAAGTAACTTATAATACTATAGAAAATGGTAATCTTTACCTCAATTATAGGAAAAAGCTATAGTAACAGTAACGTAAGAGGGCTTGTCCATTGCGGGAGTAAGGACCATTTTATGTTCCTTTTTTGGAAAGTTTAGCAATAGCTTTAGCAAAGACTGAGAAATATGTACAGACGCGTCTGTACATACTTAGACGCCAGCACATCAAGTTACTACAATCTGTCAAACTTTAATAGATTTTCAATTTTATCGCTAAAGAATTAGGTTCAATGTTAATTGGGAAAATTTGACAGATTGGAGTAGGTGGATGTGCTGGCGTCTGTACCTATTGCAAACCTAAGGTTAGAAGTAAAATCACATCACTACATAATATAAAACAAAGTCGCTTCCCGCTGTCTGTCCCTATGAAACCTTTAAAACTATGCAACGGATTTTGATGCGTTTTTTTAAGAGATTCAAGAGGAAGGTTTATACGTATAATGCATACACTTTATAGTACAGAAAAGAGGCCACGCGGGCGAAGCCGCTGGCAGCTAGTTAGAAATAATAAAGAAAAAGTATTGAACATTACCTGAACTGCTGAAAGAAAGAATATAATAGGACAAGGGAAAAGATAAAAACAGACAAAATTAAGAAAAATAGGATTTAAAAAAAATCAAAACTTCTGTATAAAACAGAAAAGTACTGGATGAAGATAAAAAAAATCGAAACTATCTTTAAGTCAAAACAGTTGAGTTGTTCAATGTGCAATGCGCATCAGAATAATAGGCACTCAGTAGACGTATAATCAGCCTATAATCCCCATGCTGTGTATGTTCCCACTGCTGGGACACAGGCTTTCTGTGAGAGAGCGTCGGCCGTACCTAATCCACCACGCGGCCCTAGTGCGGGTTGTGCTAGTGGTTGATGTCACATAATATGTCTTCGAATTTTTAGTTCTAGGACATGCCGGTTTCCTCACGACAGTAAACGAAAAAATAAATAAAAAGTTCCAATATGGTTTTTCCACATACACCTTACGTGCATGTTTTCGTAAAAAAAACCCGACATGAAAAATATTTGCTTATCCAAATCTCATGCTTTCTATTTGCTTCCGATATTAATATTTGCACATCCAGCCGTTTAGCGAGATTTTAAGAGAAATTATCGCCCGGGTTTGGCTAGCTGCCGTCTTGAAGTCTCTCAGTTGTGAAACCAATGTAAATTAAAATAACGAAAATATTCCGACAACCTTAACTCAACGTCATAAATTTCAAATTCGTGTAACACGTTATTTTTCTAGAGTTCAAGATGTAGTGGTTCTTGCTCTAGACGAAACGGCTTGATTTATTGTATAGGTGATAAAACCTTTCACTTCACGTGAGATGTCCATTTTAGAACGGCATGTAGTGTAAATTGCATTGTAGATAACAATGTCTTGTGCACGATCAAATGGCGGAATGTCTGGGAGTAGATTTTCCACAGATGTTTGCCGACTCTCTACTTTCAGTTTAGTGCCTTATCTGCGGCAGTTATTATCCAACTGGGAAAATAAGCAGTGCAGCTCAGGTAAGACCGATTTATTGATCTGTTGAAGTCGACTTTCTGCGGTTGTGAATGGATGACTGTTTTTAGACGACTTTCTGCGCTTCAGAGGTTCTAAGTTTTGGTACCTATGCCCTTATTCTTTAGAGTAGTCAGGAAGCCGATACCGATTGACGGTATAATTATAGGATTTCTCAGTAGGTCTAATATCTTCATATTTCAAAATTAGAACGCAAACTCTAATAGGTTGTTTGGCACGCAAGACGAGAGAAGATCATCGTGCGTCGCTTCGTGAAAAATACTGGCATTCACAGGTTTTTGTTTAAACTGATAAACAAATCTGCATTCTCCTTAGTTGGTAAAGGTTATCTAAAGATATATCTATAAATCTTATTTTAACCTTTACTGAATTCAAGTACCTAAGTAACTACGTACTTAGGTACTTGAATTCAGCAAGTTAATTACGTATTATATAGAAAAATCTTTTTCTCACCATCAGGTTTTGTTATCATGTATTCCTTAATGGACTTTATTTTTTGTTGCATGAGTTGAGAATCAGAGTTAAAGTAAATTTTATTGGTAGTTGGACCTTTAGGACTATAATTGCAGATGTTCGTCGTTAACTCAAAGTAATTTCGAGCCCCTAAGGCGGTCAGCGTAAAAGATTTCAGAGAAAAAACGCTCTGTCAGACGGCAGCCTAAGGCCGTTCGTGAACAAAGAGTATTAAATAAATCGTCGCAGAAACGATAATCAATTTATTCAGTTTTTAATGTGCCTACAGTTATTTGAAAGAAGGGACATTTGTTTTTCTGCAATAAAAATACATAGATGATGAGAGGATATGATACATAACATCACGCTTGTAATCCCCGAAAGCCTAGGCAGAGGTATACCTATAGTAAGGTACACTCACATTTCGCCAGTTATGTTTAAGTCCCATGTAATAGGGGGCGAGCCTATACCATCAACCGGGCACAAATCCAGACTTTGGGCTGCTACTGAGAAGTTCCTGATAAAAAAAGAAGTTTAGTGTTTTAATAATAAATGATGATAATGATGAACAAGTTCTTTAGTTATCGCGACTTGAACATTAGACACTGAAAGTTACCTAGTTTATTCTGTTCTACGAATGTGCACCAGCGCGGTGTTCATCATCATTCTTCTTCTTGGGAACCAGAGTTCTGATACATACCTAATGCTTTTTACCACTGGAGTTAATATAGGAATAGGTAAGTAATTGGTAAGACAAAAGGTAAGTCCCATGTAATTTTTAAATCAACTAAGTTAATAGTAAATTCCGATCATTTTAACGAAAGACAAAACCCCTAACATGACTTTCAAATCGGTTGATCCTGATTTTTTTACCACGAAACACAGAACTAAAAGGGTAGCCGCTTCGTTTTCCCGAATGCCTGTTTTTTGTAACCCATTCTGCGACCCGCCAAAGACTAAAACAAAAAGGTGACTTTCAAACAAACCCGCCTTCATTATAATGCTGCCTTTACTCCGTCTCCCAGAATTGGGAAGACGTCGATCAAGTTATACGATTATGATGGAACACGCTTCTGACCAGACGCTATTGATGTAGAGAATTTAAATGTGGTAGAAATGAACGGGCTGACTGATTAGAAATTATCCATATCCTTACATAATTATTATAAAACAAAGTCCCCCGCCGCGTCTGTCTGTCTGAACGCGATAAACTCAAAAACTGCCGAAGGAATTTCAAACGGTTTTCACCAATTAACGGAGTGATTCATGCAAAAGGTTTTAGTGTATAATTCATTAAAGTTTTTGTGTAAATTGCTTGAAATATGACAATTATTGTTGGAGATGTCGGAAAAAATCATGCCGACTGGGAGCTATATTGGCGTGCGCCGCGTAAGCCGTAAAAGATACATAAAAATTATGTTTTATAGAATGGTTTATCTTAAAAATTTAAACAAAAATGTCCGCGATACGTCTATCTTCTAAGGATGCCCACAGTAACCATTTTTATCTTTCAGAATTTGATAAAAATTTCGTTGTTATTTCCGAAGCTATTATAATCGGTATTATATTAATACTTATCCAATAAAATATGTTATTTAAATTGGGCATTTAATTAAGATTAAAATATGCCTTGACATCATATCATTTAAATGAATAGTTTAAAAGATATCACAGATTCAAAATTACGCGTAACAAAATAATTATCATTGACGGCTACACGGGCGCAGCGGTAGGAGTCAATGACCTTTTTCTTGACTGTTAGGTATGTAGTCCCGGTAGTACGATCCCGTGGGATATTTTGCGACATCCACGCGGGCGAAGCCGCGGGTGAAAGCTAGATATTAAAAAGAAACGAGCGAGTCTTACAGTAGTCGCATATGATGTGTAGTATCTGATATCTTGGCTGACGTATTAATGATATAAATAATATTCATCATCAATGTCATCGTCATTGTCATCATCATCATCATCCTCCTGTTTACACCTCTCGGTAAATGGGTTGGTACCATCTGACGGAAAACTCTAGCACCGTGCGCGCTCATTGGAGCGCGCGCTTCCCCAGCTTCCTGTTACAGATTTCCGTCCCTATTCACGAAATCACTCTCACAGATTGTAGGAAATGGAGACGAAAGTTGTCAAAAAACTATAAATCTGTTTGCAACCTTGTAAAAGAAGGAAGAAGAGGCAAGTGACAATTAATATTTTTATGGAAATTGGTATAGGTATTATGTTTTCCTACAATACTAGTTTCATTGATAGGAAAACACATAGTGGGAAAAAAACAGTCAAGCCGGATGCAACGCGTTTTGTAAATAGATGGGTAAATGCCGCGGAAAAGGAAGTAAATCGCATAACACATTGAAGCGAATTTGAATACAGTAGGCTGTTGCTGTTGATGTCTTTCTAACTGATGGGACATGCAAGATTATAATTTTGTCATCTGAGATCTTGTTCCTCTTTGAAACTGGGTAACAAAACATGTTTTGTATAAATTAGACGGTAAAATACCAACATACATAACATCACGCCGGTATTCCCCGAAGTGTTTGGCAGAGGTGTACCTACAGTACAGTGGTCGCCAGAAAAACCTCAGCCCCTAGCAATGTAAAGAACCACAGAACAGATTTTATCTGTTCTGTGTAAAGAACAGTGCGAGGGGTGAGCTTTCACTGGAGCCCACTGTACACCCACATTTCGCCAGTTATGTTTAAGTCCCCTGTAATAGAGGGCGAGCCTATTGCCATCAATCGGGTACAAATCCAGACTCTGGGCTGCTACTGAGATATTCCTAATGGAAAAACCCAATAACACTTTACCCGATCTGGGAATTGAACGCAGGACTTCATGCTCAGTAGTAGCGATTGCGACCACTAGACCAACGAGGTAGTGAAATGTTACGTGTAAAACGAATGTCTAGCCTAATTTAAGCTGATTGCAGTGTCAATTACTTATGCAGCCCAGTCGCTGATGATGACTTTGATCCATCTAGAGAAGGGACAATTCTGTAATGTAAAGCCAGGTAAATTATTTGCTAAGCAAATGGACTCAACATCTGCTTAGTCTTTTTCCCGACTATGTTGGGGTCGGCTTCCAGTGTAACCGGATGCAGCTGAATACCAGTATTTTACATGGAGCGACTGCCACAACCTAGTACTGGGTAATACGATACCCCTTCGGTGAACTCTCTCTCTCTCTTCGTGTGGTTAGTGACAGACCTGGTGTCAGAGTTTTAAAGTCCCTCTGACTTGGCTTCACATGCCGTCGAGAAATATCTCTAAGGCATGCCGGTTTCCTCACTATGTTTTCCTTAACCGTTTTTGAAGCAAGTGATAATTATACAACACGCGCATGATACTGAAAAGTCCTGTACGTGCATTGGGTTCGAACTCGTGACCTATGACTTGGCAGTCCATCGGTAACCCGGTCCACCCGTAACGACTGTCAAAGATCCATGAATGACAGCCGCGGCAAGTGTAGCTTAACTTGATCGATCGACTGTTCTTACTGAGCCACAAGCCCCTCTTAATTAATTAAATGTTCCCCTCTTAATTAAGCAAATGGACTACCAAATTAAATAATTTAATGTATTTTTATTTTACTTATATTCAAACTCAAACTCAAAGCATTTATCCTATACTATTAAATGAGCAATATTTGTAATCACGTTCTCGAAAACGTCTCTAACGATTATTTTTTTTTACCCCCAACGGGGAAGGTCTTGGCCTGCATCTCATCGGATGGTAAGTGATTATCAGGCCGCAGGTGGAAGCTCGCCCACCCGGAATCCTCAATCACAGAGGTCCTGGCTATCTTATCTCTAATTACCGAAACACAACAATGCTGTTAACATTGTTGTTATAGCGACAAACTTAGATAAGATGATGGTAGCTAGCCAAGCGGACTTAGAACAAGCCCTACCACCATCCAAACCGAGCAGAAAATTGCAATATTAGGCGTTTGACGCGTTTGGCGTTCCGATTGGCAGCCGGCCGGCCTTCACCGGTGAAGAGCCAATCGGAACGCCGAACGCGCTCGATGCGTTTGATCGAGATGGTAAAATGAAACTCGTATTAAGCCCTCTGTAGTAGTATTCAAATCACAACACTGTCTAGCCAATGAACGAGTACAACTTTTCGACCATTGAACCGCTTGGCCAGGCGACAGTCATTGCTCCATTTCTTCTACTGGTTCATTGAAATTAGCTGTTGATAAACATAAAGATGAACAACAACCTGACACGCCATCAAATATTGAAAACAAACTAATCTGCGTCTTATCTTCTGCGTCATTGGGGTCAGGAGTAGATATAGAAGAAATAGATTACTGATGTACTGGGGACAATGATACCAAGAATTTGTCCTGGTTGTGTTATCAAATAAATATGGATGGTTCGAAAGTTTGCAAAATCTGTGGGTATCTCAAGATTTCGTTCAAAGCAATTATTTTTAAAGAATTTTTCGAAGTTTTTCCTTTTCAACTTTAGAGGCATGAGGAACAGCAGTCGTCCTCTATAGAAAAGGGAGGACCCTCGATCGTGGGTGTCGTGTCTGGGGGGCAATTGCCCAGCGGTTGATGTCGGATAGTTATATATATACATATATGTCGTTCGCGCGGTAAAATCTAATTACGCGATGCAGGATTTATCTGACGTCAGGATTTGGTGTGATCAGTAGTTCGCATGTGGCGATGTAGATGCCGCTACACAACAACACAGAACTTTGTTTTTCGCCAAATAAGGTAATAACTCAGTATATGTATGTATATTCATAATCAGCCTATAATGTTCCCACTGCTGGGACGCAAGCCTCCTCTCTATGAGAGTGGGAGTTGGCCGTAATCCACCACGCGGGCCCAGTGCGGGTTAGTGGTTAACGCAGTATAACTAATTAACTATTAGAATTTTATGTGCATGCTAAAATTTCTGTCAATAATTTTTTTTATCCATTGATATTAATTATAAACCTTTCGAACAAACTTTAATTTGTTATAGACGAATTCGATGGCAAGTATAATTTTACTATTTCTTAACAAACATTGATTCAAAGGATTAAAAAGCATTTTGACTAATAAGAAAAATTAAATCAAAATAAATGACCTAATCATTGCAATTATGATGCCTTGAACTACTTAAACTTTAAAATGTCAAGATTAAACATAGTTCAATTATCGTGCGTCGGTTAAACTCTTATGGATATAATAACCCCAATACTACGTTCTATAAAAGGTTGTTGAAACAAAACTATAAGCAAAACAATAACTTCAGAAGGTAGCTCTTCTTACAAAATATCTTGTTCAAGATTTTGTCTGTGGCTCTCCGACCAAGGCTTTTTTGCAGAACCTCCACAAAACAACATTATTCAATTGAATAGGTAACACTTCCTGTTACTTTTCTGTAGTTTCAACCTTCTACAAGTGTGAAAAAAATCGAAGACTGGATGCAAGAATATCTTGAATATGTTAAGGAGACTCAGGAGAGCCATAAGAAACTTTCAAAAAGCCGTGATAGTAATTGGTGCCACGGCTGTTGATATACAAGTCTACATTCCATATTAAGGAAACGAGCGTAGAGATGCACCAGCACCACGCACCACCTGCATTGAAAATTAATAAAAGAAAGCTGACTCATCTAGTTCACCATATACTCGCGTCGAGGGTTGACGACCGGCCACATCGCGCATCGGTCAAAAGCGATTTAATTGAAACGCCATAAACAGAGGCCGCACCTGCATGGATGCGTACAGCAAGAAGATAATTTAGTGACGTAGGCACGTAGTCATTAATCTCGCAATCGAGTCTCGAGAAATTGCAAATGTCCGACTTTACGAGTCGCCTAGTGTGAGCCGATAACGATTTAAATCCACTTTTATGTGGTCGGGTGTTAAAACTGTTCAATGCTGGACAAATTGGGGTTTTGTGAGTGCGAATGGGGCACTTGTTTTTTGATGAGTTTTATTGGAATGTCTTTCAGTAAGGTAATTGGAGTCAAATTAAGGGCAACACGGAATTACTCAAGCGATTCTTTTTTGTGGAAAATTGTTTTAATGAGGACAAGCCTTTGATAAAAATGTATATAATTATATCAGTGTTATAATTTGATACTATCATGAAACTCCATATTAATATCCTCTGCAGTTTAATGAACAAGCGGTATCAGACAATCACCAGGACGAGAGTGAACCGAATCAGTATTATGGTCATTATTACGGTACTTTGACGAAGGCAGCTGTCAAGTAATCAGGCTTCGTAAAAAATATTGAGTAATCACCTTTAAATTATTGGCCTTTTTTGAAGATATATGGGCATGGCTAATTTGTTGAAACTCCCTTTTTTACGGCAATTTGATCTTTGCTTCTTAGTCTTGAGAGTCTGGGTTAGTGACCTGCGTTTTCAATTTCAAATTCAAATTTCAAATTCAATTAGTTTCCGAATATTATATGGGTATTTTTATAATTATGATATATCTGACATACTCAACCAAAATTGAAAAGGTTCTGGTGAAGTGAAAAATTGTGACATCAACATTTCCAAAATTGATACTCCATAAAAGTATATTCAAGTACCACATGTTTCATACTTTAAAAAGTATGTTTTTTATTAAATAGTGGAATAACCTCGAGTGAGAGCATATTACAGAATCACATCATATGTCCGTATTCGAGTACTGCCATCATTTCAATACGCGACAGAAAATTATCAACAAATGCACGTGCATCAGTAACATACTGCTATCGTTTCCTGGGCCTTACACTATTATCGGCGACCAACATTACCAATACGAAATTAATTCTCGATTTGTACGGTTGTTTACAAGACATCACAATCGGTATATGCCGAATTCTGTACGTAACAGGTTTGTGCACTTCTGAGTCACTTGTTTTCGAGTCTTTGGCCCAATGAGCTGCATTTTCTTTGGTATTGATTTAGCACAGACTAAAAGGCACCTAAATATTTTGCAAAATCAGTACAAAAAAGTAGGAATGTCACGGCTGCGCCAAAAAGGCACAGTTTAGCAAATAGGCCAGACAACTAGTGTCTGACGCCGGTTTTTAACTGGAGATGGACTTGTATGGTGTCGGATCTACGTAAAGAAAAATAAACGATTATCTTAATATTTGTATACGAAACTTTCAAACAATTCCATAGTCAGCACTTTCTCAACAGAGGGACAGCCTTGGATCATGCTTTTTCTTATACTATCTTAAATCACAGATTTCCCAGCACATACAGATATAAGATAAAGACATAAGATTTTACTAAGTCTTAATAGTTGGTTATGCCTTATTACAACATACCTTGTCACAGTTTTCACGTAGATAGCTGTGATCTTTAACCTACCACGTAAATGATGGCCGTACGTAGTTGCGACTTTTCGTATAATGCTTGTTATTGTTTAGAACTGACCCTTGCAACTTTGTCTGGACAGGTAAGGCTATAAGAAAATATTTGTATTCATTCATTCATACGGCAAAGATTTAAATGACGAACTGTTGACTTTGTTTTCAGTGCTCGTAGTTGTGGATTTGATTTCCGCACCGCAACGTGTATTCGTACGGTTTTCACGTACACTTTACTTTGTACCCCGGATGTTGGTGAATGAGATTTAATAACATATGCATAAATGTGTGTTTATGACTGAAAAAAGTCCGCGCATCACCGGTCAGTACCCCGCAGTTGTCAGTTTATTGAATTCGCCAGTTGCACCGCCAGTCACGCGGACTCCTACTATCGTACCTAATTACATCCCTAATAAGAGAAAAATCTACATTAAGAAATCTAGGTATACTTAATATCGTAATGAAAATATTTATAAGAACGTGTTGTATTTTGTAACTCAATGTATTGTGTTTTAATACGCTACTGGCCTACCGTCGTCGAAGCCCTTTCACCGGCATTGATAACACTTCGCGAAAAGTCACCAGTACATTGTTTATAATAGCTATACATATATACTTGTAGGTCAACGTTGAAAGTGTACGTTTATCCTCTCATGCCTTGAACCGTTATGACTAATTTTGGTGATATACGATGTACGAGACAACTCGGTAATAATATATTTTATTTTTTTTACAAGTGTCATGCTAACGACTTTTATTGAAATTGATTGGAATAATTTTCCGCTAGTTAAAAGTCCACTTGCGTCATTAGACTGCCTTGCAAGGTTTCACAAACCACATGCTCTAACATTTTTGAATAGGTATATTTTTTTTCCAAAATGATCCAGAACTCGTCATTCACAGCATTTACTAAAATAATACTGTTAAATAAACTGAATATAGTATTAATACCCCAAAAAAGAATTCGTGATCATGGCTCAACCTTCCTATACATAATACAATGATTGTAATTTTCCCAGATTATTAATTGTGGATACCGGTAGATGGAATTTCTTCTACTGGAAAGGACTCTTGTTTATAACTGATTGACTGACTGAAACTTTAATAAAACAAAAAAAAAAAACCCACGTTTTTGAATGAGAAAGAACTCGTACGTCGCGATGATTTTTTAACCGACTTCAAAAAGGAGGAGGTTTTTTTCGTATGTTTTTTTACGCGATATTTCCGTCAATTGTGGACCGATTTTGAAAATAGTTTTTTGTTTAAAAGGGTATACTCCCGAGATGGTCCAATAATTTTTTTATTAACTTTGCTTAGATAGTTTTTGAGTTAGCTTCAATAATACGTATTTTTCCCAATTAGTTTATATGGATGCTATGATGATAAGTTCCTGTCACTGTTATTTACATAGTAGGTAGTGGTATTCGATTTGTGTGGGGTAGGTACCACAACTAAAATATCGAAAATAACTAAAGTTCAAAACCAAATACACCGACTGCCGAAATTAAAGTTATTTTTGACTTTGTAGTGTCTTTTTTTTTTTGTAAAATGTTTGTTTTTAATTTTTAATCTTTTATTGATATTTGTTTGTCTATGAGTTGAGTTACTTGAATTAAACTTATTTTACTCTTTTTTATTTATTGGGCCTGCTCTTGACCTTAATCTCACCTGATGGAAAGCCATGGATGAGGTCTATGATGAAACTCACTCTTGCTTTGAAGGAAGACCAGTTATATGTGGAAGGGAACACAGACGCTGACAGACAGTTTCAGACTTTGCATGTGCGCTTACTAAATGTGAAGGAGAAGCGCTGAGAACGACTGGACGGTATATCAACCAAGTGTGCATGGTACCTTGCAGTACGTCTGGTAGCCCGGTAATAAAAGTGGCGATCAGGTCGTGGAGCTCCTGCGCACACTATCCGAAGTACAGTCTGTAGAAAACCAACAGGCAAGCAACATTACGCCGATGAGCCAGGCTCCTATCTACCAACGTTTCGACGCCTTTTTTCTCTGCGTTCCATCGAGCCAAGTGCAGCCATCCCCACAGGACCGGATCTGTGCTTTGTGTCTTTGTACTTTAGGGGTATGAGGAACAGGGTGTAAAGTTCACTCATCCACCATAGAAAAGGGAGGATCCTCCAACCAGACGGGTTGTTATGTCTGGCGGGCAACTGCCCATATGTAGATTTCGGATAGTCTTATCTATGTTATTCGCTCAGTAAACTCTAACTGCGAGATGTAGGAATTGTGTGACGTCATGTCTTTTTGTTTCGTAGTTTTTGTATGTGGCGGTCTAACCGCTACATCACTCCCCTCCGGAGACCGGAGGTCGATAGTGGGCTGAGTCTTGGATCTTGCGATGCTTCACAGTGCCAGCTGTGGTTCCAGTGAGTCGGAACCGGGTGCCGCTCAGTTCACAGTGGGTCGGAACTGTCTGCAGTGATTGCGGCGATGGTGATTGTGGTTCCAGTGAGTCGGAACCGGGTGCCGCACAGTTCACGGTGGGTCGGAACTGTTTGCGGTGATTGCGGCGATTGTGGTGATTGAGGTGATTGCGGTGATTGAGGTGATTGCGGTGATTGCGGTGATTCCCCAGTGAGTCGGGGTGATGTGGCTGAGGGTGATGACCAGGAATGCGCGTTCGCTGCATGCTGGTGGTCAGGATACCTGTTGAAGCCGTGGGTGCTGGCTGGCTGTGTGACTCGCCTCACGAAAGCTTGCGGGAGTGATGATGATGACGTCACGCTGAAGTAGTTGCACGAAGGCTGCGTTGACGTTCATTCTCGGGGTCACCAATTTAGGATCAGAAGGTTGCGTGTTCAGATCACGTCGGGGTCACCAATTTAGGGGTATGAGGAACAGGGTGTAAAGTTCACTCATCCACCATAGAAAAGGGAGGATCCTCCAACCAGACGGGTTGTTATGTCTGGCGGGCAACTGCCCATATGTAGATTTCGGATAGTCTTATCTATGTTATTCGCTCAGTAAACTCTAACTGCGAGATGTAGGAATTGTGTGACGTCATGTCTTTTTGTTTCGTAGTTTTTGTATGTGGCGGTCTAACCGCTACAGTACAAACATAAAAGACGTCCAGATGTGAAGTATCATCTCACCTTTTTACCCGACTGCGCCAGAAGGAGGGTAATGTTTTTCGAGAGTATGTATGTATGTATGTCTATTTCTTTGGCACGCTCTGTAGCGTAAACGGCTTGATAGATTTTAACATATGAGGTGTCGTTAGATTCGTCTTAATCGTAGAAGTGACATAGGCTATATAATAAAAATAAAAAAATAAAAAAGATTTATTCACAAAAAGAAAAATACCCACACATATAATATTTATGTATTGCATCTGCAAATACAAAAAAAAGGGAGGGGAAGGTTTTTTTTTAAATAAATTACATCAATATTGGTATCAAATAAAAGCTGCTAATGAGTCAATTCCAAATTAAGATATATTAATAAAACTAAAAAACTTGAAATAAAGAAAATTATTCAAAAAACAAAAAAACCCGACTGCAAAAACACGTAACTGAAAAGAGAAAAACGAGCATTATAATCTATAGAATTTTGGTATCGCAGGCGGGGACAATAATAATTATAACAATAATAACCGGAAATATGGTGTAACTTTTGTTTGTCCCCCGCCTGCGATAGATAAATGCGAATTCTATAGATTATAATGCTTGTTTTTCTCTTTTCAGTTACGTGTTTTTGCAGTCGGGTTTTTTGTTTTTTGAATAATTTTCTTTATTTCAAGTTTTTTATTTAGAATGCCTGGCTGCTGTACTCTGTGCTTTTGAATCGATGGCTGAGCCGAAGTTGAGTTAAGATCATCTCCATGCTCCAAAGCTCTAGGCGTTCGGTAACAGGTACAAATGCACCTCGGAAGTAGGATACAACTGAAACTGGCTCTTTTTAGCAGTGAACAGACAGACCTGTGTTTTCACAGCATTGAATTTGGCTAGATTGGTCGCTCCACTGGTAAACAAGATATAAAAACAAATGTAATGTGTGTCAAAACAAATGTATGTGGTAATAGTAAAATAAATAAATATAAGGACAAATTCATGCGCTCCAACATGGTCTCTCTAAGAGTAGCTGAACTCAGAAAACTCAAACTCAAAGCATTTATTTCAATTCAACCATTTACAGGCACTTTTGAATTGTCAAAGACTCGCGGTCAGTTAGTCAGAAAGTTGAAGCTAGTGTCATGCCCATTCCAAAAAGTAGATCTCTGTGGAGAAGAACGGGCAAGAAACTCCCAGGACACTCCTTTAAATAAAGATATTACAAAATCCTGGGTACATTATTCTCCTTGCTTCTATTATGTGAGAACAAAGTGAAAAAAAAAACAGAAAAAATTCAAAATATAAGATTTAAAATAAGCCTTGGCAGAAAAGAGACGGCGCCGTCAGTCTCAACTGACAGCGCCCATTCACGAACATGACGCGTGGATCATTACCATCCAGCTTAACCATTTTGTAGGGAACCGAAAACCGGGAACCGCTGTTTCATCTCTGCTGGCTCTTGCACTGGACAGGTATCTCTGAGACTGTGCTGTCATCTGCGTACTCATTAGCAAGTTGTTGATGTGTAGCAGAAATAAAGTCGCAGATAGAACAGACCCCTGCGGAACACCGGCATCAATAGCCATATGATCCTATCATCAGCCATCTATGACCACTCTGATCGATCGCTCACTCAAGAACTTGGAAATCCAGTTGCAAAACTGAGCAGGGATGCCGAATGCTGGAAGTTTACCCAACAGACGGGCATGCCAGACCCTGTCAAAGGCCTTTGAGAAATTCAACTGGTTTGCTCCTAGGTTTTTTCAATAAGGATGAATAGAAAACTTATGCCCATACTTCCTACCTTCATCCATGTTATGACCATACACGAGCAGTATTATGAATGAATGAAGGTATCTTCAATAATAAATTCCTATTGTTTGATAATTATATTCTTACTTTATTCAAACATCGCGTATTTGCTAAACTATGAGAAAACTACCTACACGTGAAAGAAAACAAGGCTGTAGTCGTGGGATCTTAGGTTTTCTTTCATGTAGTATTATTTCAAGTAAAACATCTTCTAAAAAGAAAAATTGAAGCTAGCTAAAACGTCAGAATCGTGCCCTTAGTTTGGTTTCTGAATAAACAGGCAGATTTTTTATAATAATCTTACGGTACATACAGTCCTACTACGAGTATCAGTTTCTTAAAGACCGTTTAGCTTGTCTTTTGTAAGTAGAAGCGACTTTCCATAAGGTCGAGTTTTGTCAGTCATAATGGCCATACTATTAATATTAAACTCATGTTATAAACGTTTCAGCCAGTGTATAGACTTAGATTTAGTAGCATCTCAATTAATTTCCAATTCGTTAAACGAGAAGAAATCTTCTAATTTCATTTTCAGGTAACTGAACCAAGATTCCTTCTTTCTTCTTATCTACAAGCAATAGAGGAAATTCTCCTTATTTACCATCATTGTAGAACTAGCTAGTTTTAAACCTCCACTAACAACATTCCATGGTCCATTAAAGTGAAAAGCGTCATCGATAAATGCTGGCAAACAATGGTTAATTAAGTTGTTAGCTCACTGAGTTAGCTACACGCCTTTGCTGTCCGCAGGGCGTGTAAAACTACCTACTGACGGCACCAATTAGCAATGTTTGTCTTTTATTACATGTCTAGAAAGTTATTTGTTTTCATAAAAGAAAGGTAGGTATTATCATTGCATTTGTATAAATATACTAAATATTTCCAAGTGGGACAATATAGGATAGAAACTATTCTAAAATGGCCATTGGTCATATTATTTATTATAAATACACGTAAAAGATTATAGATAACGGTGTTTTCGTAGTAAACAGTATGACCTTACAGTTACATGGAAGTTGTCCGTTTCAATATTCATAATGTTGTTAACTGCGTAATACGTAGGTACTTGCGACAAACAATTGTAGACATTACTGTTATGTGTACTGTAAAGATATTTGATATATTCACGTGCTATGGTCTAATGAGATGAACTGTGAACCAAGTGACGTAAATATGAGAGATATTCGTATTAAAGTTGTAGACAGTTTAGTTAGAGATTTTAAACAAAGTAGAGTATTACGCTTAACACTTCAATTGATGATGTTGTTACTAAATAAGGAATTAAAGAACAATTTAAGGTTGACTATGATAAAAGTTAACTCCAAGCATTAATTTCAATTAAACCATTTACAAGCACTTTTGAACTGTCAAGGAGTCGTCGTCGGTTTGTTAGTCAAAAAGTTGAAGCTAGTTGTAGAAGAACGGGCGAGAAACTCCAAAGACGAGTGTCTTTTAAATGAAGATATTACAAAGTCCTGGGTAAATAATTCTTATTGTTTCTATACGTGAGAAAAAGGAAAAAAAGAAATCTATTCAAAATATAAGATTAAAAATAAGCCCTGGCAGCTAAGAAATGACTCAACTGATGTCGCCTATTTATACGAACTTGACGCGTGGCTCAGTGAGAAACCGAGCTTTATTGTAAATGCTCCAAAAACTGCAAAAAATTGTGTCCATGAACCGCTTAGAGGCAAACGCTTCTAATCTGAATAGCTAATCAAAATAATAAATTAAATGAAAGTGACAAAACAAGATCGAAGATTTTTCAATAGATGTGGAGGATAGAAAAATAAACATGATTTGACATACAATTACAAAATTTTTGAATAAACAGCAGTGTTATAATGTGATTGTATGACCGTTAAAACAATAGTTAAGAATACAAAACCATTTAAATCAATTGATATTATAGAATACTTATTTTTGCAACAAGAGCGCAAAGTTGGATTTTGCTGTGAGTGTTGATTTTGAATTTGCGCTCAGGATTTAAAGACACGAGATGCAAATAACTTTGGTCTCGTGTAATACATACTTTCACCAGCGATAACAAATTAACTAAAGGTAAAACAATACAACATGGTAAAAATTAAACCACATGTATATTTGTAAAATAAAAAAAATCTAAGTTAAAAGTAAATTTTTGCAGTTTTCAAAATTAAAAGTAACAGTTTTGTTTAGAACCGATATTGTTGAGTTAGCAACTTGAGTTAGAGTATTCGCTGACGATAGTGAAAATAGGTTACTCAGTGGTGGTATTCGTGACTCTGGAAGTAGACGGGGGTGACTTATGGTTTTGGATCGAATCTTCAATATATCCTTCCGCGTTTGTATTCGATCTCCTTCTGCCGTATCGTTTTAATGTAGTCAAAAGCGTGGCCGAAGTTCGCCGAAAGCAATGTCCAGCGTAAAGCTGCGTTTCCTGTAGTTTTACAAAAGTGGCTATTTCTCGCGGCCGCGGGATTTCGCCCGCCTATTTTGTTGACTTCCATAGGCAACAAAAATCGATCTTTTTTCGTATTAGCAAGGTGGAATGCCTTATATTTCTCAATAATATTTACAAGTTCCTCGCAAATAATAAAGGACCTGTCAATGTTCGTCTTCGTGTTGGACAAGTTGAGTTACAGTATTTTGTCCGAATGCTTTTCGGCATTAACAGTTAGATTTAATAGCTCGTTCGTGCGGCATGCTCCATTATTTCCAATAATGAAGATAACCCTCAACAAAAATATTTCATGAGTAATTAAAATTCACAACAGACAAAACGTAAGTACTTACCCAATTTCTTTACATAAGTAAGTACCTAACTCGCATTTAGTTGAAACTAGCGATAAGACCGATGCGACGAATTACAGTACACAGATATAAAATATACATCATACTTAAATTATACATTAAAACCATCCCCAAGAATAAAGAAAAATGTTATTGAAACCCGCACCAAAATCGGTACAGTAGTTTCCGAGGTTATCACGAAGTAACGAACATACAGATATCCAGGCGATGATTTGTTTATGTATGTATATACATACAATATAGCTACATATAGAAAAGAGAAAGAGATTTGTAAAAAACAATGTTAAGTTAGACTACGACGGGCCTAAGTAGGTACTACACCGAAAGCTTCACAAATTGGTAGTCTGCACATTTATTTAATACTACTTTATTACAGATACTTTTTCAGCGAGAAAAATTAAGAAACATTTTAATGTTAACGGTAGCGATGTTAAAATTGGAATATCGTTATTTTTTTACTGATTTCAAAAAGGAGGAGGTTCTCAATTCGACTGTTTTTTTATGTTTGTGTAGTTGTTACGCGATTACACCGTCAATTATGAAATGATTTTGATGATTCTTTTTCTGTTTGGTAGGTCATACTTTAGAGGTGGTTTAATATAAATTGTATAAGGTTGACTTGTAGAAAATGCCTATGGCATTAAGTCCGCCTCTGTAAATTTCTGTGCTTGAAGTATTAAATATATTAATAAATTGTATTATGCTTGGTTCATTTTTGAGTTAGCTTCAATAATACGTATTTTTCCCACTTAGCCTATGTGGATGATATGATGATAAGTTCCTGTCACTGTTATTTACATAGCAGGTAGTGATATTTGAATTCGTGTGGGGTAGGTACAACTATAAAATAAAAAAAATAATATAAACTTTTACAAAAAAAAAAACACTACAAAGTGAAAAATAACTTTTAATTACGCAAGTTGGGACAAAAAACGAAAATTCAAAACCTTAGACAGCGACTTCCGAAATTATAAAGCTTTCTCTGTTTCTCTCTTTCGCTTTCTTTTTCTTTTCTTTGGCTTTTGCTTTTTGTAATCTGGATAAATAAATAATAAATAAATAAAGTTATTTGTTGCTTGTTTGAGTAGCTGAGGTAAAAAATATTTTCTCACAGTAAAACAGCATAAAGATCCTAAAAACAACGTAACATCTTCGTCAGTATTTCCTGAAGAGAAAACATGTGACGTCTACTTAACACAAACATTTCGCCAGTTATGTGTAAAGCCAATGTATTACTGGCCGAGCCAATTGCAAAATCTAGATGCCGCCGGACTGCTACTAAGAATTACTTACTGGAAAAACCCAATAACACTGCTCAGCTTGAGTATTGAGTCCAGGACCGTCGTTGAATATAAGTGACGCTAGCGACAACGAGATTCTAACAAGAGTAAATTACCCTTCATTCATGAAAATATTTTTCCTATAGCCATCGTTAGTTTCACATCCGCCTATGATGTCAGCAAGTTAAGTAATACCATTGTTATCGATCAAAATGGAGGTAATATCAATAGGAATATCTTCGAGTTATAATTTTATACTGATTAGCATATTCTTGAAGTGCCTCTTCTGCCGCCTTTAAATAATATTGTTTCAATGATCTAATTTTCTGCATACCTCTTCTAGATAGACTCGGAATTCTAACGTTTTTTATACATTTTTCACAGTTTTTATTAAACTTTTCGAATTGCTTCCTCTGATAATTTTTGCATTATTACCAATGTATTCAAAAATGTAACTATCACAAATCTGAAATTACTTGAATAACTTTACGTAACTATGTAGGTACTATAAAAACAGCTGTGAGAGAGTTACTAAGGCGCGTATTCTAGAACAATGATTGATCTTGATTGAAAACTAGAAGAATATAATATAATGAAAGCTTTTGATTTTGATCATAGTTTCGAAATATTTTTCAGCATTATTGCCTAAATCAACAATGTTGCGTCTGATAACTTTTATTCAGATCCTTAATTTATTTTTCCTAAGAAATTTATTGAATACACTGATCAATGCGAAGATTAAAACTTGGATGTATTGTAAACAATAAGAATTGCTGCAATTATCATCTGATCGGCCCTTACTTTGAAGTCAAGGCCTACCCGATCGTTTACTTGTCTTAAGTGTATCTCCACCTCGACATTTTCAATACTAACGATAACTCATAATTAACTAGTTTCTAAGAAAAAATATTACCGAATAATTAAACCATTTCTGTACCTTGCCCATTCGGAAAGCAAGAATTGAAGCAAAGATTTATGAACTAGCCAATAAAGATTAGAATTTATCAACGTGGGTTTGTATGTCCTTTAGTTGTAATTAAACACAAGAACGCTAATGTTCTTGTAACGGATACTGTTATAATCGAGGTCAGTGACAAATCCCTCTTCATGAAAAAATCATCACATCCGATGAAATAAGTCAGAGCACCGTGATTGTCAACGTCATAGTTATAAATGGCATGGTGTGGGAAGACAATGCGTTCACTTACATATCTACGGTCTCTACGGAGTACAATAACTTGTATATTTGCACATGCATCGTCACTTGAAAGTCTGTCTGTACCTGCGCCGTACTCACGGCGAGCAAGTCCTTCAACCTTGGGACCTGTACTGCGGATATTTCGCTTGTTCATTTTTTCTCCTTTTCCGCAAATCCCCGCTTCACTATTTACTTGCGAATCTTGTTGGTATCGACTCAATAATAACGTTCTTTTACGAACACGGTCACGTCTTTGGCATTTGTTGTTGTACCTACCGTAATTGCTATTACGAATCGCATCAACTGCTTCAGTGCAATGTTTACGAGTTTTATACGTTTGCTTGGTAACGAATTTTTTTTTCATAAATTCTCTTTACGCTATAAATTTTGCGCACACCGTTGGATATAATGGTTCCATATGGTATTCAGGAAATAGTAAGAGGATATTAGGTGCTTGGTTTAAGACAATAGTCTTAATGCATTTTCATGTCGAGATGATAATGAGAAACGGACGTTGAACGCTGCATTATTCTCCAGAGGGCAATAGGTGGCGCGATATGATAGCCCAGGGCTCGACAAGTGCGGTCGAGGCCGGGAGCCCGGGAGAGGTGGCAGCCGCTCGCATACCGCACTCAGTATACAATCGCGCGCCGCAAGTGTTGCGCGCACGCCGCTCACTGCAACAACCTCGCGTACTTATCGAATCAACTGCCTTATCGATTACGTCTTCCGCTCTTTTGAACGTCGTGCGATTCCGAACAGTGATGGGTGACTCTCGCGATAACGTGTGAATAATTGGAGGATTAGGAAAATAAACAAGTGCACGTGATGCAGCGGTAGATCGCGCCGACAGTGTAGACATATCGGCGCCGCTCCTGGTGGATCAGACCCATGCGTGTCAGTCCCCTACTGGTGTCCAAGGAGATAACGTGATGTGACAGCGATACGTGTCGTAGTGCCAGTGGAATTGTTTTGTGAAAGTGTGCACCGAGCGTGAGTGAGCAGACGGCTGCCGGCGCGGCCGGTGCTCCGTGACAATGTTGAATTGCACCGATCTGGAATGCATCCTACACCATCATCATTACTATGCACACCTGCACCACATCCATCATTTACAAAATGCACAGGACACAGGTATGATATTGATAATTGTCACAGAGAAGGTGATGATGAGGTTTTTAAATCAATCACAGGAGAACAATGACAAACCAAAGGTAGTAACAATGAAATTGTTTGTTGAAGAGCTAACGATGAGTGCTAATGATAACAAATGAGACGAGCGAAATGTGTAGGCCCCGGTAGAAATCCTTGATTTAGATTCAGATTCTGCATCAGATGCAAACATTCAAATTGAAGTTCATGACGAAATTACATTAGGTAAATAAACGATCATTTATTGCGATGTGCTTTAATAGTACGAGAGACTTACTTGACCTTTCTGAACAATAAGAAAAAATGAAAATTGGGCACAACATTCAAGAGCGATAATAGACTGAAACACAAGGTTCAGTGCAATAACTAGCAGGTGTTTGGTGTAGATATCACGCAACGTACCTGCTTATTGCGAGCTGTTTTCACTCTGTTAACTCACTTGGACGAGCGACTTTAAAACCTGCCTGACGACGCGAAATGGACGAAATATTTGTACAAACAAATGTTGCACGTTTTCTCTTTCAACTCGTCGCAGACATATTGAATAACTAAACTGATTATATTAACCTTTACTAACCAGTTGACCAGTTCTGGTTTACCAAAATTATATTATCTTCCTAAAACTCAAATTCCGCAATCACATCAATTAACGGTATCAAGAAGTCTGATGGAGAACTCTGAGGACTAATTGACTGAAGTCCAATTAGTATAACAGCGGCAAGAATGTAAGTTCCGTTCAAATATCATAAAGCTAATGTTTTTGGTTGAATGTGTCGTACACTCGTACAGTTGTGTAAATAAGCATCCACGTTATCAGAAGATGTTGTCATTTTCGTATCAGCTCTTACGTTTTGATCACTATTTTAGATATTCCATACTTTCCATCGGAATTTTATTCGAACACTTTCTTGTTTATCAAAAGTTAACTCCGCATTATCAGTATAAATTACATAGTATAATTTTTCAAGAACGATGATTTTGTCACTACAATCTAAAATCTGCCGAACATTTCTTCAGATGGAGACTATATTCATATTTTTTCTGTCTATTGATTCATTGGTTTATTATCGTTGGAGGAACAATGATCAATGAGTTTCAAGTTCGTTAGTATCATAACTACACGCGAACTATTTGAAAACAAAAACAAAAAGAAGTAAACAATTCTCTTGTGCAAGACGTACGGTAGACTAGTCTCGAACTCTCGAAACCTGTATACCTGGCCCCGGCGTTCTGTAAGGTATTAATGGTGTAAATTCACGCCAGACTCCTTGTCAAGGAGGCAGGCAAAACGTTATTTTCTATTATTATTAAAAGCCTGTAATGTCCCACTACAGGGCAAAGGCCTCCCTCGCTTTCTACTTCTTTTCTATAACAATCTATTATATGAATTTCGTGATTATTCAATATATGCAACAAACAGTTTTATTATATTGGTGTTGAAAGAAGAAAGAGTTGAATTTTCTCCAGTCTCTTAGCTATTCTTCACAAACTCAACATTTCTGAGCAAGAAATGTTGAGTTTGTGAATCTAAGTAGGAATTAACGAAAGGTTAAACCTATTGCTAACAATTGTATCGTATCAGACGATACGCTTTGCTCTCGTTGGTAATTCAATTGATACGCTCTTTGTTGCCTTTATTCGTATATCGACTTAATCATGGCATTTTCTGACACTAAATTAATTGTTTTAAGTTTCCTGGTACATTATTTGTAGGTATAATCTACGTAGTATTTTTGCATACCAAAAAACGTCATAATCAGTAAAATTAATTAATTTCGTATCCTATCAGTTCAAACCAAATTCGGTTAATCTGTTCGGATATTATTCTAATCATGATCATGTTTGTAAAACACTTATGTAAAGCGATACTTTTCATTATCTCGGTAATAATTTGAAAATGTTCAACGTCGTTAACCCTAAAACCAGTCATTTTAAGTTAGTTTATTACCATGCTAAGCAGTTTGAGTACAGTAGGTATTTCATTATGGTTAATCTCATAATGCTAACGAAGAAGTATTACGTTGGCCATCTGTTCTGAACATTCTATGACCGAGGTCTCGATTTTGTGTTCTTGACCCTAAGCAGGTGAATCAACTTCAATTCTTCTTGAATACCTGTTTTAGCAATACCATTTATTTTAAGTCTTTAGGCGGAGACTGAATTGTAACGTTTGTTTGTAATGTATCGAGGTCTTTGTAACGTGTTACAGTAGTCAGTGCAGAGAGCCGAGTCGTTTGACGCGAGCGCCAGGTCCTCCACTCGATAGTCGGCTGTTTCGTGAATTCCTTTGAAACGGAAATATGTGAAACGAAAATTTCATTGTACTCGAAGCGAGCGTTCGCCGCGTCTTGTGTATCCTGGTTTTGTAACCAAGCTCGCCTCGAATGATACATTACAAACAAACGCTACAAGTCAGTCTCCGCCTTTATAAATATGCTCAAATCTCGTGCAAAACGTTATTGTTTCCTTGTATAGCTAAATATTACTTCATCGTTACTGCCATTTAATAACCAGATCTATAAGATCTCTTCGATAATTATGTCAGTTTTCCTCATTCATATATCCATGAAGTGATAAATAAAGTTGTTATTATTTTATTCTGATTGTCTCTTTCAAGACTCTAACAACATTAAGACAGCGTATAAACCCGACTGCAGCCGTGACCAATTAGATTGAGTAAGTCCTTTAACTAGATCTTTATCTTATTAAAAACTCAGACGTCTGTCCATTTATTTATCCTTAGCCCGATGTTGTTTGTGGTAGATGTAGGTTCTACAGTTAACGTCATGGTATTATAAAAGGAAGAATAAAGCAATTGTTGTTCTAACTAAACGAACTAATGGCTGATACTACCATCAGCCATTCGTTCGTTTATTTGAGAACCAATATGAGCCTCTCCGTATAATTTATCATTGATTAGTCCGGAAGTTTTGTATACAATAATTGTGTAATTATTTATTGTCTTAGCTATACCCACTTTTAATGACTCAGACGAATCCGTGACTGTTTTAATATATTTTAAATTAAATGTGTTGCCTTTGTTGCGATTAAAAGTTACTTTGTATCGGATTGTGACAGAATAATTGAATAATATTTTTGTTTCTTCATTTGAAACAATAATTACAGCGATCAATTGCTTTTAAACTGATGAAAAAATGTTGCATGTTTTCCAAGTTTACAATTTTACATACAGGTTGACTTAAAAATGTCAGCTCACTTGAAACTAAACGCATTCAGTGGTGTTTTGTCTTCTTTAGGAAATCATGTCTTAAACCGTTAGCTCAAACCCGCTTTTAATAACATATCAGGAACATTTGCTTTTGCTTTACGCATTAAACCGGGGTGGGTTGACTATATCACAATCAATAGTACTCGTTTTTATTAAACAAGACGTCGTTTAATGAAACTAAAGACACAATTGACTAAACATATTATTTACATTTGGTACAACATGTTTTGATCAATCAATGAATAGTATGAATACTGTTGTTTTTGGGCATACTCCGTAAACACTTAGTACCTACCGTACATTCATTTTTGGATTGGATTTTGGACCAACACCTGATCACGTCACGTGGTCTCTTGCTACCTTTCTGCAACATAACCAATTGGTTAGAGATCTCCCCTTTACCGGTGGATCGCTATAATCATCTCGTTTAACCACAAGGCCAATGTTAATATCTGTTGCGAATGCGCCAGTATATCCAACAGGTAGTTCCCAATTTAAACATTTGCGACGTATCTCTTCCTAGGGCGGTTTATTATTTCTTACATAGGCGTAAACTGATTGACTTGTCGAATCAATTGAGTGTCTAGTCTCTATTAAAATTTGCATTTGATCTGCAACGATTGGAATTCGTTCCAAGTTACAGATTTTAACTTTCTAATCTTGTCTTCAAGTGTTCGCCACTATTCAATCAATTTCCTTATGAGTAATGATAAGTCATTTTGGCAAGTAATGAGAATCGAGATTAACTGTCTTTGTACTCTCTAGATTACAACCGGAACATAACATTGAAATCGAAATATCGATTCACTTCGGAGAAACTTAAAACATTATCATTCTGAGATATAAGTACCAGGCTGAATAATAAATTCGTCAGTGACAGAGTGGGAGCTTGCAAATATTTCTTTTTACGTAGTTAACAAAAAAAATAAATAAAAAAAACAATACAAATCAAACAATAAAAAAATAATTAAATATTTGTAAAAAATAATTAAAGCTTTGGATAAAGAAAATAATGTTAGTCAAGACAATAATGAAAGATTTCATCGCCTTTACCTTTCATCACTATCTTAACAGTATTTTCTTATCCAAGCCCAAAATTATGTTCCAAGTTTCCAACAAACTCGTATATTTCGCACGTTTCCTTCCACTCTCTTCGAGTTCAGTAAAAGGTATCTTAGATAATATCCTGGGCTTGCATCCGGGTAGGAAACGCATGTCACGTTATTGAAACAGATAATTATTTCACTGATAATGTGTTTTGTTGCTAAAAGCAGGTTCTAAAGTGGTCATTGAGGCTTTTAATGAAGTTCAGGGCGAATAAATTTAATGTTTACTAAAGCTATACCTATAAATACATAGAAATGTTTGGGTACTTGAATTTAATTGTTTTTGCAAGTTGTGTGTCTGTCATTGAAACCAAAGTAAAAACAGGTTTTGTGGTAAAATGTTGATGAATGTTTATGTTTACGGTTTTATTCTTTCGGAATTATCTTTATGCTTGAATTCTTTTCTACTGACATGAACTTATACATTGATATTATAAAAGATTGGTATAGGAGTAGGTACTTAATTACATCTGGACAAGGTTGTATTAGCTTAGTAGAAAAGTCTATGTAATTGTAACATGTACCTACACGTAGGTACTCTACAAATGATTTCATCATTAACTTCAAGTAGAGTTACCTGACGTTAATGATGAAGTCATTTGTAGATTAAAACTACATGAGGTTATTATTTATAAACAAATTACCAATTTCCCCATACAAGCATAGTTATTTCTCACCTATGAATGCCTATGATATAAACATAATGTGACTTATATGAGTTCCAATCATTGAAATTACCCAATTTTTATATGCGAGCTTGAAAAATGACAGTGTAATGCTCCTGTGTGCAATAATTATTTGTACTTATATGTATAAATCGTAGGTATAATGTACTTTTATTTTACAATTCTTAAACTCCCGTCTATCTGATATTTGCCATAAGGCGATTAATAATGTGTTTAGTTATCAAGGTGATTGCAATATCACCCACAATAAATTGTTTAATGTCATTGTGTAGGTATGAGATGGAAACCATGATATAACATGAAATAATACACAATAAATGTATAAATTAGAAGTCCACATCCCACGCCAATATCAAAAAAAATTAAGTAGGTATTAACATTAATCTATGTATTAGTATTTATTCTTTTCGAGTTATTTTTCCTTATATTGCACCTGCCATGTTTTGTCTCTGCATCACCCTAAGGTTGACTGGTAGAAAATGCCTCAGGCATTAAGTCCGCCTTTGTACAGTATTTTATACTTGTGCATAAAGTTTTAATATATCAATTTATTAGTATCTTAATCCGAACAGTCACAGTGATTGACTAATAGAAATTATAATTTCACATTCTTTGCGTATATAATTGTTAATAAACCTGTTACTAAAATATTACTGTTGGAAGTATCATGTTTGGAAATCTAGAGTTAAGTAACGTGACCTTGGCTTGCCAGCCAAAATATTCGAAACATAGGTATCGTTTAGATCTTAGTTTTTGATAAAACGGTTTGCTAAGCTTGGTTTATACAACGACACAGTTCTAACATAGTGCGATTTGCAAGAAAAAATATAAATATGATCTAATTTGACCAACTTGCAGTGTCCTGTAGGTACTTGTTTAAACCTATACGGTCACACTACGGAATAAAGGTTTTTCTCACAAAATGTCATATTTCTGCTCGGATTGCTTTTTCTGGCCAGTACGTCATGCACGTTCCCAAGTCATCAGTCATTACGACAGCGTTTCCTAGGCCTGCTTCCTCAATGAGCGTGCATTCTGAAAGCGGGCAAAGTCTCAAATAGCTGTCAAATATTTCGCTGTTTTGATTATTTGGCAATATTACTGTATGGAAATATCGTTAACTAGTGAACTAATATTGATTATGAAATGCAATAATCGTAACACCAAATATTTAGTTTCAGATGTAAAAAAGTACTTGGAAACTTCCACATGCCCTTTTTACACATAAAACGTTACAACATCGAATTTAGTGTTATAATTACAATTCATTATATTTTTGGTCACTAGTTTGCGATATTTTCATACAGTAAAATTGCCAAATTAATCAAAACAGGTAGTTATTTCATAACTATTTGCGACGTTGCTAACTTTTAGAATGGACGCTCTTAACGTTGGCATAATTATCGAATAACGAATGATGAAGCCAGAAATTGGAAATGTATTAATCTAAGTTTAATTAAACATGCTTTATGTTATTGAGATTAAATTAGTTTCAGCAAACATGCGTAAAATATCAAATTAATTTCCTCTCTAGGTATTCTAGATTAGGTATGGATATTGTAGAAAAATAAGTACCTACCCCAAGTAGGTGTTGGTGTTGGTGGTTTGTAGTTTCTTGTAATGGACTGGTATCGGCAAACGTAGGGTAGAACGTCCTCAACCTAGGTAGAGCGCGGATCCTTGAAAGGTGGCTGGTATTATCAGCTGGATGGGAGTAGCCAAGAATTGAGAGCCAAGAGCCAAGAGTGGCCTATGTCTAGCAGCAGTGCTGATGATGATTTGTAGTGCATAAACTACCTGGTCTCTTTACCACCAGGTAAAGAGACCATTATGAGCCGCATTAGACTGTAGCGGTTACACCGCCACATATGAACTACGCATCAAAGACATGACGCAGCGACGTCCCACAAATACTGCAACTCGCAATTAGAGCGTTATATTGTATTACCGCGCGAACGACTTATACTCGTATAAGACTATCCGGAATCACGGGCAGTTGCCCTCCAGACAACAACACCCGTCTGGTCGGAAGATCCTCCCTTTTTTTATAGAAGATGAATGAACTTTACACCCTGTTCCTCATACCTCTAAATTGGTTGCGAGTAATGCGTTGTAATGTAAACCTAGCTTAACTTTATTTTCGTGTCTAGATTCCAGTATGCTAATTCCAAGTTTTCTTTTTTTACACGTTAGAAATGCTGATGACCTTAGAATGTGAGTTATGGACTAAGAAGAAGAACCTTTTTAATTATTCATTCAGCGCTCAATGGTGAACGGTTCTAAAACGCAAATGCATTTTGAAGAACGATTCCACAAAAAATGTGCATCAGAAACGTTTATGAGCGTGTTTGAGCACGTGATTGTGTAGTAAAAATGTAGGCAGGTACCTACCTGGGTATTGATCGTTGCGATTGATAAGAATATACACTACGTTAACTGTAATCCATAAAGATTTATTTATTAAGCAGTTAAGATACAATAGACGACGTATATTTAGTAACCTAAGCGGCTTAATAAAGAGTCATAAAGAACCCTGTAAGAAATAGTCACGTGTTACACCTCTCATCGAGGCATCCTCAGGATGACGATTGACTTGTTGTGAACCCGGACACGACGTGTTGCCACGACAAACGCCGAACGCAAAAGACGCTTTTGCGTTCTTTATGACTCTTTAAGAACAGTTAAGCGGATTAGGATACTAAATATACGTCGTCTATTGTATCTTTTAATGGATTTCCGCAAAGTCATGCCTGAGTCAATTAACTAATAAGCAGTTGTTTAAAAAAGTTTACGATAAAAATAATAATACAATATTTTTTTATATTTTTAGATGTTTTTTTTTTAATGAATTTTATAAAAATATTTAAAAATGTATCGAATAAGTATCTAAATGAATAAACGAATACAATAATATAACAATATTGTTTAATTCAGGTGATATAGGTACAGGTTGTAGACGTATCTGAGCAATTATGAAATGGAGCCATCATGGTCAACCTCTATAGTTGCAATTAGATTCTTTTATTCAATTATAGTATATCTCATTCAGTTTGACTTGGTTGTCGACATGTGGGATGTGGAATTGTGGACTCAGCGATCATTGTGCCGATAGTCGTGACAACCATTGGCTTAATGGTAAAGAGGGACACCAGATAACACCTGATGGGGCTCTCGTTGGGCAGCTGGATAAAGGGTTTGATTCAGAAAGCGGTACTTCTGGACAAGGCTCGCATTGTTAGAAGGTTCCTCTCTCTGGAGGCCTGACTGAGTATTTGAAAGAAATTATTTGACTTATTCAACTTTGACTTTGGTTGCTTGGAGCCTGTTTCCGGTACCGGTAGGCTATTATGGTGTTGAGCGCGTTCTTCGCAAAATCTATTTTATTAAAAAATTCTGTCTATATACGTAAGTTATCATTAAAAAAAAAAAAATACGCAATCAATACTGAAACGTGGTTCTCTACGTAATACCATATTTATGTATGAATAGCAGGCAACATTTTAATCATAAACGATTATGATTAATCATAAAGATAGCACTTGAACACACTGAACCGTAACAACGCTAATAGGCGCCGTATGATTCAAAGTAAAGAAAAAAAACAAAATAATTCCATTAGAATCTTTGTTATTACGATTTTCGCATAAAAGGCAATAAGGAAATTGTTGCAATCACTTCATGGATACTTTAATCGATGCCAATTACGGAAACTGTTAATGAATGCAGCAGATGTAGAGCGACTTTCATGGAAATACGTGAATATTGATATTGCCGTAATAGGCCGGTATAGCCGCAACGCAAGCACGCCTGAGGCTTACCAGCCGATGCTTCTAATAGGGTTTACGTTGTTTGAATACCGTTTATACGGCTTTGGTTTACCCGGATACGGCATACGGCTTTTGCGTTCAAGATGATGATCAGCTGATGATTGTTGATCAAAAGTGTTTGCGTTCAAAAAACTATTATACTTAGTCATAATTCCCCTGTTCCTCGCACTCGCTCTGTTGGACGCTAAACCCGATAGTTTTCGCGGATGAATGGAAGATTATCATGTCAATATGCTTGAAGTTTTGTGTTTTGTTAAGTAATCTAATTGGCGGATGGTCGTTTTAGTTAAAGTAAAATCAACTACTGTGCGTATGCCTTTACCACTTGCCCTGATACTGAACTTGAACTCTCATACGATCGTTGGTATTTTTCGCCCTTTAAAGATCACAAATAGGGATAGCTAATAAGGTTAGTTATAAATATAAGTCAGAATGAATATTTATTAACGGTAAATGTAATTTAAAATGAACTATGAACGCTAATTGAAAACATATTCACAATAGAATTTCAATTGAAGAAATCATTATGATTTATATAGGATGCGGTCAATGTTCTTTAATTATTTGATGAATTATTAATTTCTAACTGTAATATTACAGTATCTTATTGATGACATTTCAATAACAAGTTGTTATTTTAATTTTATATTATACTGTAGAAAGCCAGTCTTTTGAATAATCTTATTAGTGATCTTCGTTAGTATTTGCATTGATTTAGAAAATTCTAAATTAGTGTTTAAATTTCCTTGCCTTTTGAAGACACTAATTGTTAAAAAACCGAAACAAATAACGGTAACACGAGCCGAAATAAGGAAAATATTTATTTTATAAACAAGTTTGAAGCTCATTTCAAAAAACCTAGACCGGTTAGACAAACATTGAATTCGCGAAATACGCATATGTTCGAGAACATTATGATGAAGGATCTAGTCTATAAAAATATTTTTTCATCACACCTATTCGAAAAACGACAATTGCCTATAGAGGATAGCGGGAGCAAAATTCAACTTTGCTCCCTAGGAAGTTTGAGGTTTCTCTCTTCTGATTGGTCCACTCCGTGCTTTTCGTAGCGTACTGATTTGCGTAGTTAGGTTGGAAGCGTTCGCGTGAAGGTTTAATGTAAAAAAAATCGAGTAAGTAGCTTTTTATTTTTCTCATAGGTAGTGATGAAAAATAGTGTGTAATACTCGGGGACAAAATATTTTGTTCTCGGGCGGCGTATATTGAATTCCTCGCTAAGCTCAGGATTCTACGTTAGAATCCTTCGTTTAGCTCTGAATTCAAAATAACGCCCTGGAAGAACAAAATAGTTTGGAAAATCCAAAAGTGCACGCCTCATACTTATCACTCATTCATAAACGAAAAAGAAATTCAAAACATAGTTTAAAAATGAACAATTTATCACTTTTCATGAAGTCGTAATGTCAACGACTGACAAAGATATTTACTTGGCGGTTGCTAGGCAACTTACGGACAAAGGTTGAAAATATTTAGATAAAGATATTATATTTTAGTTAGTATTTTATTAATTATAATAAAACTACTTTGAATAAAAGAGCCATTTTCAATAGGGTTTCTTCTACGGCAGAAACGAATGTATAAAAAAAAAATTGACTCAATTAATTGATTTTATCGCAAGCTACAATGTTTTCAGGGTTCATAAATTGACGGACAGGAATTTATTTTCAACTATTTTTATGCTTTTTTCATTTCTGCTTGATTAAATCCATTGTTAAAAAGTACAGTATTAATCTCCATTTAATCATCTATACAATGGTATATCAATTAAGTAGGTTCTGTGTACTAGCAGGAGTGTAACAATAAAAACAGTTACAGAAATGGGGCAAAAATATTTTTTCGATCGTAGAGCACACTCTAATGCTTCGCATTATGAGTCGTGCAATATTACTTTGTCCCCTTGTAACACAAATAACTATTATGAGAGTCAAACGTGAGTCTCTTTAATATCACATACATACCCATTAGAGTAGGCTTTCTTGAACGGCATCACCACACCTATACAAATCCAGATACAATATTAACGCCAAGCAAGTAAAAAAAAATAGTTTAACTGGATTCCCACAAGGTTCTACACAATACCAACAAAAAGGAGTCCAGCAATACCAACAAACACTTTGTTGATAATGGGTCGTAAACACTCGTATGTAGGTTCTGTAGTGAGGTGGAAGAAACACCAACACAATGTAACGTAGGAACCCATCTTATTATTGAAACAGCCAATAAGATCAAGACCAAGACTCAGGCAATCGAATCAACAAACATAAATTGGGCCTCCGCACGTCACAATGCGAATGAGAACCGACTGCCCGAGTAATCGACGTGGCCGATTATGCATTTTAAAAAAAGGTTCGAAATCCGAGGTTCGATCGGTCAATTGCGACGAAGTTTTCCATCAGTTGTTACACTTGTTACATAAACGTCGTAAGCGGCGCACGAGTGTTGAGCTGGAGTAATTGGCTGTGCAGCTTTTTGTTACCATTATTGTTGATGCCGACACCGCGTAACCGAAATTACGTTTTGTTTTTGTATCCATCTTAATGCTGGTTTATTAAGCTCACTGAGGGCACAAAGCTGATTGTTCTTGGCTACAAAGGCGTGCAAAGATGTGAGATTTCAACCCTTTTATTTTTTTAATCGTTTATAGCGGTAGTTTTTGATTCGCATTTGATTAAATTATTACAAAGCACATCTGTTTATTGAATTATTAGGCAAATGTATATGTAAATGTGTTACAGGTTATAATCAAATTGATTTATGACGTGATCTTTTCGTTTTACCATAATAAATGGATCTTGTTTTGTAACTACATTATTACATTTTAGGCAGTTTTTAAATCGCCACCTGCTAGGCCTAATTTAGTGAGCCGTGCGTCGATCGCATTGACATTTCGGAGTTTGTTAATACTCGTATATCTTGTTTCTTGCCCATAAATTAACGGAGATATATTACGATTGTGTAAGTTTATGAAGTTTAAAAATAGAATTAAACATAGATAAATGTTCTGTCGAGTTAGTATTGACTATTGAAGGTCTGTAATTTTTCTAGAAGTATTGGCCTCGACCCTATTCATTTCGGTGCCTATGAATAGCCTCCACATTTAAATACTAAAGTCTGTAGTACCTATAGATTCGTGTAGAGGTTAAGGTCTCAGTTCATTAAGAAAAATAATTGTTGGACTCTTCTTCTTTTGGTGTCAGAGTTTTTAAAGCCTGGGCCTCTGACTTGGCTTCACATGCCGTCGAGAAATATTTCTCATACATGCTGGTTTCGTCACGTTTTTGAAGCAAGTGATAATTATACAATACGCACATGAATCCGAAAAGTTAGAGGTGCGTGATTATGGGACCCGAATTTTTTTTCATGGTATCTTGGATGTTGGTATCAATGGTTTATTTAACTTAACCCTACCTTACCATCATGTAAGTTAAGGATATGGCTGAAAGCAGAAGCAGAAAGAAAAGCTAATTACCAGAGCCGAAAAATTAGCTGACTGCCCAAAGTGTCGTAGATGGATATACGAAAGCATCAAGAGAGGAGAGGAATACCTTACCTAGAGGATTTATCAATGTACCCCAGAAAAATAAAAAGCCAAATAAACATTATAAGAATACAAGTATGTAGGTAATGCTAGAAAGCATAGTACTTTTACCATTATACCTAGAAATAATAACACTACTTAGTATTCAAGCAAAACAGATCGAAATCTTTCCAATGTGCTTGGATGATATCAAAGCAATATACTTTGCATTTTATTAGTATGCCACAAAGATGCGGGGACCACGTTTTGTGCCCTTCTAGGGAGAACAGAATATCTTTATTACATTGTAAGGCACATGCAAAACGTGACAGGTGCTGCATTAGGATTCCTAGTGCATGTATTTGACAGTTTGTTTTAGTTTTAGATGTGGGAATTTGTTTGGGCTTTTCCCGCCGCAGTGTTGTGATGATTAGGAATACTTTCAGGTATATTGTTAGTTAGGTTTAGAGGAGTAACAGCATTATTATCTTCCTGCCCTTGTCCTATATTATTTGACGTAACACGTTTTTGAAGTGAAAATTTCTTTAGCGGCGTTGTGCACTTTTTCGAGATGGGTAAAAAATGTTAAACTCGCGTCAGGACATGACCGTAACACCCGTTGCCTAGGAACCGACAAAGTAAATATCAAAATAAATAGTCTTTGACATTACGTAAAGATTGCGAGGTAAGAAATTTTACCCATACCTATTGATGGATAAAAAAAAGCAGTCAAAATATATTTCATGAAAAGTGTTTATTTAAAAATGCACAAAGTTAATGTTCAAGTTTTCACTTCTGACGGCACTCCCGGAGTGCAACCCGTTGTTTTTTCTTTCATTCTGCCCTGTCAGCCGACGCACTATCATTCACTTCTTTTTCTTTCTTAGTTTTGAGCCATTGGCACATGATATGCGAGTTCAATATTATTAAGTATAAGTTTGAGTTGATTCTCTTCATATCGTGGTAATCGCTGATCAGCCATTAAAAGTGATCAAGTTATCTTCTCTCTATCATCATAAACATTAGTGAAACCTGTCTCAAGGAAGCTAAGCACATTAGATTGCAATCATCCCCACAGTAAGTACACCAATTTGCATTTCATTCATAAGGAAGTGGAAATTCGCAAACGTTTAGGATGTCGGTCGGTAGATTAGATCTGATCGGCGATGCGCCCGCGTCGGTGGGAGCTGACGAATTATTATGAGTTCATCGTACTTGACCTTTGCACTTCGTATGAATTTATGAAGCAATTGGCTAACGCTAACCGGCCGTGTAGGCGGGCCCGTGTTGTTGATTAAAATTGGACGTAATTAGATAAAGATGGTAGCTGACTTTGAGGAATTAGCAATTTATGTAATTGGTGGGAGTTAACGTTCTGAAGGGTAGTTCTTATTTGTATATTGTGTCTCTTTAAGAAAATCCATGTTTTGGAAAATACATTCACAAGGGTTTTCCAAAATAAAAATAAGTTCTTAAAAAAGCTTTTATGAGCTTTTTTGAAAAGCTTTTATGTACATAAGTACATAGACACCTAGAATTACTTTTGTCTAAACCTAACTCCCACAAGATGGACCGATGACCTTGTAAAGGCCGCAGGAATCCATTGGATGCGGGAAGCACAGAATCGGTCGAAGTGGCGGTGCTTGGGGGAGGCCTATGTCCAGCAGTAGACGTCTTTCGGCTGATATGATGATGATGATGGTGATGAAACCAAACTTAAAACTTTAACTTGAGAAAACTTGAGCCAAGAGACCATCATAAAATGTACCGTTCAACCAAACGATGTAAACATTCTCCGCACTCTTTTATTGCGAAAAGAAATCAGTTCCGCTTCGCAAATAAATTGACTAAACAAATTTAAGCGTCCATGAAACCGGTAATCTGAGCAGTAGATGGTCTTACCCACTTACCGGATCGTCCACAAATTGTAATAATTGGCTGCTCACACTCGTCACCGCTACGTTGCGGTGCCGCGAACTCAATTGTCGCGTTATAGATGCGTAGGTATTTGTGAAAATTATGGTTGCTGACTTCAGAAAGTTTGAACTGATGTTTAAGATAAATATGGCGTGTACTTTCGAAATAAGTGAATGTTGTGAAAAGTTGAAAGAAAAATAAATTTGCTTCATAACAACAAGGCGTGGACTGGAATCCAGGTCTGTTGAACAGTTCTTCAGATTAACGGCCGGCCCGTCAGCCGGCACGCACGCTGATTCAGTTATATATCAATGAAAACTTCTATTGTGTCTCGTTAGTGACAGTTTTTAGGTAAGGAAAAACCAATCACCGAATAACAACAAATTCTGACTTTGAAAACCCATCTTCAACACCAGCTGTATACATAACTCATGGATGCATTCACGCCCTTATGTATTCTTTCAGTTTCCGGTTACTCGTAAAACTGTAACAGAAAAAGGAAGTTTGAGATAATAACATAGTCAACGATAAGATTTTACTCTAAACAAACCTTGTGTTTCGGTCTGTCAATTTCCTTTTGATTCGCATTTGGTTAGTCATTTAAACGTTCATTGGTGATAGCAATCAACTTGCTTGGATGCGCTATGATAAGGGTTAAGTGCATTAGGGGTGCATTTCTTCTGAAATACAGACGCGTGGTGGGTCGATTCCTGTAGGTTTCCGCTTCGCTTCACAGTTCTCCAGTGGAAATGTACCCTAAGTAAGTTAAAAGGTTTTTTTTATAGAGGCACAATCTCTGATATTCGATGGAGTACTTAAAGCTTTGAGAGTGGTGGCTAAGGATAGGCCAAAGAAACCAGACATGTCTTAGACCACGTTCCGTTGAAGATATCGTCAAAGTCACGGAAAAAACTTGGATGAGGGACGCACGGAGCCGAGTAGTATGGCAGAAGAAAGGAGAGGCCTATATCCAGCAGTGGGTGATTTTAAACTATAATGATCATGACAGTTCTGTAACACTTTTCCTCACTTAATACTTTAACAGAACTTAAGTAAACATTTGTATAGGAAAATACCTACGACCAACAAAATACTTTGCGCACGTAATAAAAAGAATGCAACCGCATTTAGTGACTGTCCTAGTTCTAGACAAAGGTCTCTTTTGTTAAAGTTATCAGTACAATATGCGGTGATTAGCGTAATCACCGCGCCTTGACACAAACGTGCCAATTTTGAGTTCGAACGTATTGCAGTGGCAAAAGGAAAAATTGATTATTGTTATAATTTATGGCGATTATTATCAAACATAATTTACATCGATAAACTAATTTGCATGCATTTATTGAAATTAATATCCAAAAAAGTAAAATTGCTTGGTAATTTATTCATTGCAAAACTGTATTAAATTTTGGCTCTACGGTCAAAAAGCTCTGCCAGACTTGTAACTGCATTTTAAATCATAGCATAATTTAATTTAAAATGTCTATCATTAAATAACTACCTACGTTCTTAATTTATTCTGCTAATTGAATTTTTAAAACATAATAAAATAGATTTTCTATTTTCAATTGGTTTCATTGTACAATATAAAGCATGTGGTTTTCAATTGAAGGGCCTGCGTCCATGGTAGGTTTATTGAACCGATAGTTATAAGGCCAATGTTAGAGTGCTATACAAAAGTTATGTAGGTCATGGGCCTTTGCACACGTGTTACGATAACTATTAATGACTTTGCTACACCTAATTACCTGATAAAGGACGTTGACTTAATTCGATTGGAAAACCATAAGATAATGTAGTGGTGATTAGCGTCCTTAATGATTCCTAAAATTAATCAAAATACCGTTAAATGGCGTTAAGTACTGAGAGTGGAATTACTCGTTTTTTTAAGGCTGGTCTTTAAATCAGCGATAGTGATGTTATGTTATAACATAACATCACGCCTGAAATCTCCAAAGGGTTAGGCAGAGGTGTACCTAAAGTACAGGGTTCACTCACATATCGCCAGCTACGTTTAAATCCCATGTAATAGGGGACGAGCCTATTGCCAGCAACTGGGCACAAATCCAGACTGCGGGTTAAGAAATTCCTGATGGGTAAAATCCAATAACACTTTGCCTGAACTGGGAATCGAACCCAAGGCCTGAGTAATAATCAGGTTGTAATTTAATAGACAGTCATACGGTTGCATTTATAGACAGTATGCCAGTTCATGGCTCCTTGCACCATGTGAACTGTATTTTCAATATAACCTTCATACACCTACATAATATTTAATTTTTACCTACCGTATATTCTAGAACTATTGTTCTTATGTAAGTATTTGCTTCCACAGTTAAGTAAACATTAGCATATTATTTTGTAGAAGAATTAGTATGGAAAATGAGGTCAGTGATCTTCTACTTTAAGCGATAGAGCATAACTGTTGTGTTTTGTGGCATAACCAAATAGGTGTTAAACACGCAATAAAACCAATTTAATATTCAAGTGTTTTTTTTTTATCAGAGCATTTTTACGCTGTTTTCAAAGCTGCCTTCTCCCACGAAACGTCATAGATTACTTTTAAGCTTTAAGACGCAGATATATATGCCAGTGAACTTGAGTGCTTGCATGTTCTGTACACGCAACGCGTCAGACGTCCAGCCGGTAATAAAACTCGAGGAGCGCTGTCCCATCAAGGAGCGCTGTCTCAAGAGCCGAGCTGTTAGACGCATTATTAATTTATAAAACATGAATACTTGAAGATCAATAATTAAAATATCATTAAAATAGTGAAGTTTCAGAAAAATACGCTTGATAGATTTTGCGTGATTGTAAGTTTTTTATCTGCGTTAGACATAACTTTACAAATTAATTACACTACGTAATATAAACATAACCTTAAATATTCCTATATTAAGTTATAAAAAAATGCTCTAATTTAACATATATTTTTTTCTAAATCATTAACACTACTTGTTTAGACGTGATCTTCTGTATAAAATCATTAAAAGTCGGTTATCGTCACCTTAATAGAGCAGTTTCCTAGAATAGCGGTGACCGCCACATAACGCCCGCAGTGTCAGCCGTCATAAAAAAAAACAACGGGTTGCACTCCGGGAGAGCCGGCAGAAGTGAAAACTTGAACATTAACGTTGTACATTTTTGAATATTTTGGAATAGTTAGGGAATAATTTCACACGAATTGCTTTATTTATCAGTATAAAAGTACTATAATTTATGTGGTTAAATACAATATTCATTAGTAGTAGTAGTAGGTATATTTATTTATTTTCAAAATAGTGTCTAACAAAAATAAACAATTTATTTAAACACTTTTCATGAAGTATCTATGTTTTGACTGCTTTTTTTACCCATCAATATGGGTAAAATTTCTTACCTCGCAATCTTTACGTAATGTCAAAGACTATTTATTTTCATATTTACTTTGTCGGTTGCTAGGCAACGGATCTTACGGTCACGTCCTGACGCGAGTTTAACATTTTTTACCCATCCCAAAAAAGTGCACAACGCCGCTAAAGAGGTTTTCACTTCAAAAATGGAACTGGGGTTTGACTTTACGATGTCAAAAAACGCTCTCTAGGAAAACACACCAACTTACTATCATGAATTTTAATATCGTTTCAGTGACGTCATACGACGATAAATTACGGACGCTATGTGGAGGTCACCGCAGTCTTAGGGAACCCTAGCTATAGGGCGAATTTCTTCAATGAGACTGAACGCCATCAGCATATCTAAGCCACGCTCAAGAGCTGTCAGTGTTTTCATTGTTGTGACTTGTGGAATATTGACAATGACAGCACTTGAAAGTTGGACGTGGCATAAATGTGCTGATCGCGTTCAGTTTCTTTGTTAAAATTCGCAGGTAAAACTTTTTGGAAAGGCCGGATGATATAGTAGATTTCAAATGACCAATTATTTCAGTAAATGACTGAATAGAAGATTTGGACAGGAAGCATTTTAAATCATCGAAGTGCAAAAAATTATGAATATTCTTCACTGCAAAAAAAGAGCATACGCGGACACTGTCCGAATATATTATGTCCGAGTCGTCAGCAGTCGAAAATCCATAACAAACTGAAGTGGCTCATAATGACAAATCTACATTATTATTACGAGCCGAAGCCAAATTCCAACCAATGTTTAGAAAACATGAAATAGTTGTAGACAGCGAACGCTTGTGTTAAATAGGCTTGTTACAAAACTTATTCATAACTGTTATAAACATTGTTAATCATTTATGTAAGAAATATTACGTATCTAGAGGTGACTAGCAAATGTTTTTCCTGTGACAATGAGCGGGCAAATGACTTTATATACGTAGAAATTCTTTGTCCTACCGTTCGATTTCGTTTGATTTGAGCATCTATTTTATATCGGCTTAGAAGAACTCATAAGTATGTAAATGGTATAGTTTAAAAAAACAACACAGGTCTACAACTTAGTGCAGTGTTATTTATTACAAATAACATTAACAATAACGCCTGTAATCACCGCAGGGTTGGGCTGAGGAGTACCTTAATAGACCTATTATAGGTCAAGGTCATCTCTGAACTGCTGGTGTCAGCTCTGCGTGGTTATTAATAATTTGGCAAAAATATTCTATCTTTTCATTGCTGAAAGTTTTCTCAGCTAATCAGAAATCCTGGTGTGTTTTCACTGGCTATATAGGTTTTTTCGTCTGCAGCAGTCCAGTGATTCCTACAGTGATATTTGTCAATTGTTTTTACTGCCTGCCTAAGGCTGCCTGTCCACTGAAGCGGAGAGGAGAGGAGAGGAGCGGAGATGTGCCAAAATTAACCAATAGAAGCGCACCTCTAGAGCGGAGTTTTGATTCTATTGGTTAATATTGACACATCTTCGCTCCTCTCCTCTCCTCTCCACTCCGGTGGGTAAAGGTAGGTATTGAAGTTAAGTCTTTTTTTTTGTATTATTTCAGTCACGAAAAACAACTTTAAGATTATACTTACAAAAACTTCGATATCTCCCTAGTCCATTAATTTCGTCAACAAAATACTCCTCCTTATTCTAATTTATTAAGGGTCGGCACGGCATGTCTTCGAAAACCAATAAAATCGTATAAAATACAAAACCGTAAGTCTTGTAAGTGCAACTTATCGACTTTCTGAAGACAGTTTACGTTTATGGCTTGCGTACTCGCATCATGTTTTGCAATCGAAAAGTTGCTCCTATATGAGGGAAGATGTTATTGCAATATTTAAAATGACCAACACTGATTGGATTGCGGTCGGATAGCAATCCGATCTCCGCTCTATGTAAATTTTCTGCGATGGTTTTGAACACGGCAGGCAACGTGGCTAAGACGAGACCTAACTGATTTAAGCCCGTCAAAGACGTAGCTATAATGTTAATTAATATACTAGAATGTATATTAATGTACTAGAAATATTATTATAGCTCCGTCTGAGATCACTCGAAGATTAGTATGGAAAATATATCGTAATATGTCTAGCTATAATATAGCTACTCTGTGGTGAGCTATAAGTTGTAAATACTTAAATTATGACCCAATGATTTTTACGAATCTGGAAACTGGTCTTTCGTTGTATGCGCGTCATAAAAATAACCTTAGAATATTTTACTTTGTTTCTCATTTTTAATTTAACTAGTTATGAACATAACAAAAATATATAATTATGTATGGATGCAAAGCTTTAAAGGGGGTTCACATTTTAAATAAATTTGGCGTAACTATATATAATTTACGTGTCGCCAACGTGTATCAGTATTGCCAGTTTATTTAAGTTCTTCAATAGCTCTTTGTTGAGACTAGAAAATCTTGAGACTTAATGAAAAATAAAGGCAAGATTCGTAGGTATTGGGATGGACTACCCAGGTTAGCCCTCGCCCCCACATACGATTTTTATCGCGCCTTGGATTTTCAACTCACTGCTTACCGTGAGAGTTGTAAATTCTAAAAACTGAGATGCTTGGATTTTCAATGCTTGGCTCAACACCGAGACTTGAATATTCAGTGCACGATAAAAAATCGCCTGTACTCCTGGTCTTATACTAGACGTGTTCCTGACGCAAGTTTCTACGCAAGAGTGAGTATCATCTCTCATCATGATAAGTAATTGTCAATAGTACCATGGCTTTCCATTTTCCTTCGTTTTTCCTAGAAAAGTTTTCTATTTAGCAGTCAATGTTTTCCTGAAACTTAGGTAACTTGTCTATAATAAGTTTAAATAAATAATAACTTGTCTATAATAAGTTTAAATAAATACAAGACAATGATTGTTTGTTCGAGTATTTTACAAATTAAGCGGTTTCTTATAGCAAGTGTATACATTGGCATTCTTTAACACCAACACCGTCAAAAATATCACGATGTTAATAAACTATTAGTGAAACTAATACCAAACAAAAAACAGTATTCATTAATGAATTCGTTATGAATTGCTAACTCTATTATATCTGCATGAAAAATGAAATTACGTAAACGACCTGACCTGAGTAGAAAGGCATTCCGAATTATTTAGCAAAAGTAAAGTAGGAAGTAAATATTACATAATATGGCATTGATTTTTATGCGTCAGATTAATATGTAATTGTGCAGAATTTCATTGACATTTAGAGGATTTTTTTTTAAATCACCGTTGTACCTGTGTGTAGAAAGATTTGAAACTTTTTAAAGAAGTATTACAGCTGCGCCCCGCAGTTTTACCTGCATAAGTCTTGATCCCGTAAGAATATCGGGATAAAAAGTATTTTATGTCCTAACTCAGGTTATGGTCTATCCATGTGTCAAATTTCATCCAAATCCGTTCAGCCGTTTTAGCGTGAAAGCGTGACAAACAAACAAGCTCACTTTTGCATTTATAATACACTCGAGAGCAATGAATCCGGGTCACTTAAAGAATCCTAAAAATCTCGGAAACTAAAAATGCTAGGTTAATGCAATAAATTGTATTTAATAGACAATGTAATACTCCTTAAATGAAGGTATTAAAACTTCTTAGTTATTGTAAAGTTATATCATAAAAAAATCAAATTTGAAAAAGGGCCACTTTCGAAGATGGAACTACGAAATTACAGCATTTGGTTTTGCTTTTGTTTGTAATCTGTCATTTATGTGGGTACATAAACCATGTTGATAGTGCTCTATATTCATTATTCAAGCTGAAATTATGTCGCTTACGCCCGAAGAATGCACCAGAATACTTACAATGCTGGAAACCGGCCGGAGTCAGCGCGATACAGCCAGGACTGTCGGTGTGTCGCTGTCAACAGTACAAAGAGTTCTCCGACGTTACGAAGAAACTGGTTCTAACCTACGCAGACCAGGAACGGGCAGAACCAGGAGTACCACAGCACGAGAAGACCGATACTTGGTGAACACCATGCTTCGAAATCGTTTTCTCACAGGAACTGAACTCACAAATCAGTTTCGACGCCTCGGAGGAAGTAACCCAAGTGCATGGACAGTAAGACGTCGGCTTGCTGAATCTAACTTAAAACCCCTTAGACCTGCAAACGGCCCTAAACTGGAGCGTGGGCATCGTATTTCAAGACTAAGATATGCCCAGAGCCACGTAAATTGGAGTATTGAAGATTGGTCAAAAGTTATGTTCTCCGACGAATCAAAATTTATGCTCTACAAGCACGATGGAAGACACAGAGTGTATCGAAGACCAGGGGAAAGATTCAAGCAAGCATGCATCGAAGAAAAAGTAGCCTACGGTGGTGGGTCTGTACTTGTGTGGGCCGGAATTTCTTCTGAAAGTCGCACAGAGCTGGTGATCATAGAAAACGGCTCTTTAACTAGCGTAAGATATGTGGAAGAAATCCTCAATGATCACGTTGGTCCATTTATGGTCAATTTAGGTGAGGATGCTATATTTATGCATGACAATGCCCGACCTCATACAGGTAGGATTGTGAATGACTACCTTCAAGAGATGAACATTACTCGTATGGAGTGGCCAGCGCGCAGCCCGGATATCAACCCGATCGAGCATGCTTGGGACGAGCTAGGCAGATGCGTAAAACAACGAAACCCTCCCCCAATCACGCTTCGTGAGCTCAAAATTGCTCTCACAGAGGAATGGGAGAATATTTCCCAAAATCGTATAAGGAACTTGGTGTACAGCATGCCAAACCGCGTAAACGCAGTAATGGAAGCACGAGGAGGCAATACGAAGTATTAAAATTCAAGAAAATCGTAATAAAGTTCAAAAATTTCATGTTTCCTATTTTTGTTTTAAGGAGAGATCAGCAGTTTTTTTCTTTATGTAATTTTGTGTTAATAAAATGTATGGTGACTCATATTTTTTTTACTTTCATTTAAGGAGTATTACATTGTCTATTAAATACAATTTATTGCATTAACCTATCATTTTTAGTTTCCGAGATTTTTTACATTCTTTAAGTGACCCGGATTCATTGCTCTCGAGTGTATTAAGTTAGGATTTTATTTAAGGTAAGCTTCAATATAACATTACTAGCTGTTGTCCGCGACTTCGTCTGCGATCCAGGATGTAAAGTAGCAATATGTCCTTCTCCAGGTCAAGGTCTACCTCTGTGCCAAATTTCATCCAAATGCGTTCAGGAGCTTTAACGTGAAAGCGGAACAAACAAACAAACTCACTTTCGCATTTATAATATTAGTTAGGAAGTTAGGATTAGGATTAACCAGTGTCATCTTCATTCTTATGAAAATTAAAACGAGCTCACTTGCTTGAAAGATTTCTTCAGGTCGCGAAACACACACATACATCTATTCTGTTACACATTGTACTAGTTATTGAAATGTAAGTAAGTAAGTTTTCCTAAAAGTAATAAAATAAAATAAATAAATAAAACGGTTGTGTTTTGTAACTACAATCGTGTAGCTTTTTAGAGTTTCGGCCTTAAAAGGAAAAACGGAACTTTTTAAGATCGCTTTATTGTCCGACCCAGAGGCTTTTTATCAAAATACAGTAGTACAGTATAATCATTCTCATGCCGTTATCCTAATTTATTTGGGGTCGGCGCAACATGTCCCTTTCTTCCATACTTCTCTATTAGTCATCATCTCGGTAGTAGCTTTCTAGCCATATCATTTTTCACACAGTCCATCCATCATTTCTTTGGTCTTCCTCTACTCTCATAGCCAGTGACATTCATACTCAAAACTTTCCTCACCACATTTTCCTCCGTGTGGTCCCGGATTAAGAATATGGTCACGGGTCATCTCATCCCGCGAGTGTCGTAGGAGGCGACTAAGGGAACTGGACCTCTATTGCATACCAATGTAGCACCTTGGGTCACCTTCGAGGTGGCGGGAAAACCACCAACAAAAGCATTCTCAAGGAGAGCTGGTGCCAGGCTGGCAGCCGACTATAAAACTTTGTCAAACCCTCAATCTATTACAGTAGAGATATTCAAAGTACCTAGTATATTTTTGCAGCCACTTGTATTTGAATATTAAGTTGAAGACACAATGAACTATACAAATTCAAGTACACAAGCACTCAAGTCTATATTTGTATTGTACTGATAGCTAATTGTGTCTACTGTGACAGTAGACACAATTAGCTGTTTGTAGTTGACAGTACAATTACAAACAGCTCAATATGACACACATTTGATTGTTTATATTTAGAACAAGTCATAGTTTTTCAAGAATGAGTACTGCACTGACCAAAGTCAAGTCAGTGTGAACCGAATGAATGAAAAAAAAACTGACACTTGATACATTCAATGCTATAAAAAAAGAAAACAAATAAATTCAACAATCGATTCGCCTCGGCGTTCAATGTCTAACGATGCTTACTCTACCTGCGTTTGTAACTCGTGTGAAGCAATAGTTACTATTGCATTGCCCCACGCCGTCATTTGTGTTAATGACCCACCCGCATTTAAGCTGATATAGTTGGATAAATAGCAAGGCTTGTGTGCTAGCCAATGTCACGGTGTTAGGAAAGGAAGAAAGTGAAACCTTTCACTTTCAATGTGATCTTTGTGTCCGCGATGTCTAAAAACAAGTGATGGGCTTCAACGAAGCAGTAGATATGAATGCTGATGTAGATTGTCCAGTAAACCAAACTATTTATTTTTAAGTCTTGGGCGTATTTGCTACAGTTTAAAATTCTAAATTCAAAAGTCATTGATTCAAACTAGGCTGAGAATTAACACTTTTCGAACGTCAAAAATGATTAAGACAGTCCCTCAAAACGCCCACCCTTCACCACTTCCTAGTGCTTTAGCTGGAAAGAAGAAGTAGCGCAACAAACTCCCCAGCAGCACAGCTGTTTGTTCAGTTAGAAAAAAAAAAGATATAATAGTATGCAAAATAATTTATATTACGCAACACAAAACATAATTTAAATGATAAATAAAATTATTAGCTATATGTCAGCTAGCACACGCCAATATACCAACCAAAAACCTCAAGAGTCAAAATAAATGTGAGGTATGGTTTACTGATCGCAGAAAGTAGTTGTTACATTAGCTTTTCGCTTTGGTATTATGCTATATAACATAAACAACAACCCTTCTTACCATAGTGGTGAACCTCAGTACCTAAAGTACCTATCTAGTATGTATCCTTCATACTTGATATTTAGTTGTGGTAAGCTCTTGAATTCGTCAAGGTATGATGGCAGTTGTTTCGTATAACAGACACGAATTTGTTTTAAATATATCTGGTCATAAATATGCGGTTGGATGTGGCACGTATGTCACTAAATGGAGCTGGTTATTTGTAATAGGACTTCGAACATAACAAAGAAATATTGTTTACAGGAAGTAAAATAATTATACATTTTCAATAAGCGGCTGAAAAGCCTGTGAAATTGTTCTTTTCATGACAAAAATACTGAGGTATATTAATTATAAACATACGTCACAAAGAACGTCAACAAACACTTGTCGAACAATTCTCGAAAAATGTATTTTATGAAAAGAGCGATCGATCATTAGTAATTTCAAAGAATTTCTAGAAAAAAGTGTGCTTAATAACCCACTTAATATACGTCTTCACGCGCGACAAGAATCGGTTTCCAGCGCTATGTTTTTACATCATCTTAACGGGGGGTTTTCCAAAATTTGCCTGTTTTAGAATCAATTTAAAATGGTCAAATTAGTGTATTAGGTCCTGAAAAAAATATATGTGATGGACACATCTTTGTTTGAGGGAAATTATTGGTTCAAAACACGATAAATTGTAATTCGCTCGATGAAAAAAAAATCCGAAACAGGGTCGATTTCAAAACCATTTTCGATCTCATTTCCTAACTACAGCACAAAATAATATGAAAATTGCATGTACGATGAGGTAATCGTATTTTGGAGGGAATTTATTGGTTGAATTTTTGAGTTTAATAAAAAAAAATTAAGTAAACTCAATATTTGTAAATCGGGCTAAATCGGCTCGCGCTCAGTGTCCTGCGGGACGTTGTCGAGGTTGGACCTGTGTCAATTTATTTTAAAAAATTAGTTCCCCACCGTCTTTAAAAAAATGGCAAATAAAAAGAACAAAAGGAAGAAAAACACATATACTAAATTGCGGAAGATCAGACAAAACATCGCGTAATTATATTATTGTTTTAATTCATTATTATTGTTTTCGAAAAAGAAAATATTTCTATGCGTTGTGATGACTTTTATTGACATCTGACATTAGTGTTTTCATTTCAAATTTTTATCGATAAAATTATAGTCAAGTGTGAGTCATATATATCTTTGGACTCCGTATCAAAGTTGCGACAAACAAATGTGCGACAAACGCTAGGGCGACAGTACGATAGGTCGACCATCAGCGGTGCGACAGCACATCAGCTCGACGAACGTTAGTGCGACAGATTGTTTTCACGACAAACGATGGCACGACGAAACTTTTGATCGACGAACGTTAGTGCGACGACTGATTGTTTTCACGACCATCGATGGGACGACGAAACTTTTGATCGACGAACGATAGCGCGACACAATTTTCGCTCGACAAACTAAAGCACGACAAACATTTCTATAATATTTTGTTGCTAATAGCAGATAAGAAAAAAAAAAAAGTTTTAGGTTCTTTAATACATGGGTTTCGCATACCTTACTTGGTTTTCGTAACTGCACTCGCGCACTGCAGTCATTTAACATTGACAATAAAGAATATTGTCAATAAAAACATTTATAAACGAAAATACTAAGTACTTTAATTTTTTTGATGTGATGCTAATAGCAGATAAAAAAAAATAATCTTATCTGCTATTAGCAACAAAATATTATAGAAATGTTTGTCGTGCTTTAGTTTGTCGAGCGAAAATTGTGTCGCGCTATCGTTCGTCGGTCAAAAGTTTCGTCGTCCCATCGATGGTCGTGAAAACAATCAGTCGCACTAACGTTCGTCGATCAAAAGTTTCGTCGTGCCATCGTTTGTCGTGAAAACAATCTGTCGCACTAACGTTCGTCGAGCTGATGTGCTGTCGCACCGCTGATGGTCGACCTATCGTACTGTCGCCCTAGCGTTTGTCGCACATTTGTTTGTCGCAACTTTGATACGGAGTCATATCTTTGCGAGTAGTAAGTAGGTTGTTACATAAAGACGTTTTAGTAAAGCACATTTTTAATTCGTCTATTATTATTTATACCTTAAAAGTAAAAGAAACCCTATCCGATCCGAAAGGGGCTCATAGGTACTGCAATAAAATTACCTAAAAGTAATAAAAAATCTTACTAATATTGAAAATTAAAAAGTTATTGCTATTTAAAAATCACATTTTTGGTAACAAAAATACCCCAAATCCAATAAAAAAATAGCAAGTTTTCAACAGGCATCATTATAGTTATGACTTGTAGACACCCGCTATACGACGCGCGACGGCCGCCCGCGCTCCATGTCATAACCCGGTAAAAATCCCTATTTAAAAAAAATTGGTCAATTTTTTATTTATTTTTAATTGCCACATAAATACAATACTATGCAGCAAGGGAAACACCTGTCTATGCGTGTTTTTTGGACCTCTCCAAGGCATTCGACCTAGTGTCGTATGACTGCCTCTGGAGGAAACTCTCCCATGACACTAACCTTCCGGGGGGACTGATTGCTGTACTGAAGTTCTGGTACAGCAACCAGTCCAACTACGTTAGATGGGCAGGTGCCATGTCTGATGAGTACAGGTTGGAGTGCGGCGTGAGGCAGGGGGGGCTTAGCTCACCCAGGCTCTTCAACCTGTATATCAATAGGCTGATATGTGAGCTCAGCAACACCCAAGTCGGTTGCTCCATTGATGGACAGTGTGTAAATAATATTAGTTATGCGGACGATATGGTGTTGTTGAGCCCATCTATCAGTGCGTTAAGAAGGCTCCTCCGAATCTGTGAAGACTATGCGGGGACTCATGGTCTCAGGTACAACTCAACTAAAAGCGAGCTCCTAGTGTTTAGGGCGCAAAACAAGTTGTATGACGTTGTTCCGCCGGTGACCTTAGGCAGAGTTCCGCTGAAAAGAGATGTCAGGATTTATGAAACAAAAACAGTCTGTTTAGGACGATTGGAAACATTTGTGCCGTTTTTAGGCACACGTCTGCCCAACCCTTCGGGGAATACAGGCGTGAATTTATGTTATGTTATGTGCCATTTTTCTGGTGGTAAATAGTCTGAAGGAACGGCAAACCGAATTGACCGGGGGGATCAACAAATGTTTTTTGTTTGTTTTGTCTTAGAATAAAGATTCGATAAATTATAGCCGTAGCAGTAGGTACGACACTATTGAAAATAAAGTACGGCAATTTTTTCTTCATACTTGCTACGAATATTTACGGATCTTCATGAGCGGGGGCAAACGTCAAAAAACAAAAGAATATGGTTACAGTATAAGCATAACAGTCCGACCACTTAGCTCATCTATATGATCTATCTATATATATAAAAATGAATCCCTATTTCCTTGGTCACGGCATCACGCGTGAACGGCTGGACCAATTTCGCTAATTCTTTTTTTGTTGTGTTTGTAATAGTAAGGAGAAGGTTCTTAGGATAGGTAGGTCAAGGTAGGGTAGGTAGGTAGGTAGGTAAAGTAGGTATGTAGGTAGGGTAGGAAGTAGTACTTAGTGCTACCCGTGTGAAGCCGGGGCGGGCAGCTAGTATCTAATATATAAAATTCTCGTGTCACGGTGTTTGTTGCCAAACTCCTCCGAAACGGCTTGACCGATTTTTATGAAATTTTTTGTGTATATTAGGTAGGTATGAGAATAGGATGTAAACTATTTTTCGTACCCCTAAGTGATAAGGGTGGTCCAACCCAAGTTTTTTTTTTTGTTTTTATAGACAATTTTTTTTATTGTAATTTTTTTATGATTTGGCATTAAAAAATACATACAACCCTAAATTTTCACCCTTCTACCACTAATCCCTATTTTTTAATAGCGATATTAGTATTTTAATAATTTTCTAAAGAGCAGTGGTGGCCCAGTGGTAACGACCATGACTTACGAGTTGTAGGTCGTGTGTTCGAACCCAGGCAGGCGCTTTACTTTGTGTAAATAATTTCATCACCACTGCTCTCAAAACGGTGAAGGAAAACATCGCATCGTGAGGAAACCGGCATGTGTTAGAACCAAAAAATTCGAAGACATGTGACATCTACCAACCCGCACTGGGCCCGCGTGGTAGATTACGGCCCACTCCCTCTCACAGAGAGGAGGCCTGTGTCCCAGCAGTGGGAACATTAATAGCGGTCAATAATAATTGATCAGTTACCACTCGATCAGTTATTCCCGTCAGAACGTTATTACCAGTGTCACTTCTCATCCCGTTAACAGCATAGAGTAAGGATGAGAATGAAGCCGGTCTCCTGTCGTTCTCTCACAATAAGCTTTCTCTCTTTCACTCACTAAAGTTTAGGGCCTAAAATGAATCCCTATTTAAACATGCGTGAACGGCTGGACCGATTTCACTAATTCTTTTATCGTAAGGAGAAGGATCTTAGGATAGATAGGTGAAGGTAGGGTGTAAGGTCGGTAGGTAGGTATGTAGGTAGGTAGGGTAGGTAGGTAGGGCAGGGTAGGTAGATAGGCAGATAGGGGAAGGCAGGTAGGGTAGATAGGTAGGGTAGATAGGTAGGTAGGGTAGGTAGGTAAGTCGGGCAGTGTAGGGTAGATAGGTAGGTAGGGTAGGTAGGTAGGTCGGGCAGTGTAGGGTAGGTAGGTAGGTAGGTAGGTCGGGCCGGGTAGGGTAGGTAGATAGGAAGGTAGGTAGGTAGGGTAGATAGGTAGGACAGGGTAGGTAGGTAGGTCAGGCAGTGTAGGGTAGGTAGTTAGGGCAGGGTGGGTAGGTAGGTCGGGCAGTGTAGGGTAGGTAGGTAGGGCAGAGTAGGTAGGTGCGCCGTAGATAAGTACTTACTGCTACCCGTGCGAAGCCAGGGTGGGCAGCTAGTGTATAAATAAAAATCAATGGCCGCATGAATGAAAAATCATCACTTGAGAACGGTTCGAACACATCCAAAAACAAATAGCCATATCGGTATATGGCTATTTGTTTTTGGTTGTGTGTCCGCCATCTTGGATTTACAATTTGACCAAAGTCACACTTTCTCTCTCTCTGTCTCTATCGAATTAGAAGGGCCGATAATAATTATATCGGTATGGAATTGATGTCGGTATAGCTGCCAGCATATCGGTATCGGGTTGGTGTCGTTATCTGATAATGTGAAAACGCCCATTAGGTACACAGGACATTTTAAAAATTATTTTAGTTCACTACACTGTAGGTACCATATAATGGAAACCTAAGGAAAAAAAATAACTAAACAACTAGTTCAGTTGGTCAACTGCAAATATTTTATGCTGTGGCATGGATTTTCCGTTTTCAGTTTGACAACTTATCGTAAATATATACGTCGCTCTGCAATTGGGGGAGGCGGAGGTAGTGTTTCAAAGGCGTATAGGCCCGGAAAACCTAGCCTTAATTGAAGAAGTGTAAAGGAAAATTATAATGTGTTTAACAGCATACTGTGACAAGCAAATCTCGTTTATCGGGCTAGTTTCAACTTTTTTATGTGTTCATTAAAATTAGTAGGCCGCCTAGCTTTGAGGTCGTCCATAAATCACGTGAGGCTCGAAAGGGGGGGAGGGGTTCGGAAGAAATCACAAAATATCTCAAGGAGGAGGGGGTATGAGATAACACGTGTTTTATTTTTTCGTTTAACGCGCATTTTTAAACCGAAAAGTGGCCCCCCATATAAATTATTTTTATTTCTATTTATTAAAGATAAAATAATCAGTAATTTTTTAAGATACTTTGCACCAAAAAAATACACGTGACTTTGGGTAGGGGGGAGGGTTTAGTATAAAACCTTACCACGTATCACCAGCGGGGTGGGGGGTTAAAAAGTTGCTAAAAACATCACGTGATTAATGGACTACTCCTTTACTGGCAGGCCATACAACTCAGTCATGTCAACAGATAGAAATCTAGGCAAGCGTGTTTCGTCTTCAATCGCCTGTAATTGCGTAAAAACGGTGTACCGACGCTTACTCGTTTTCTCTTACTGATTTGAGTAAAATTCTGAACGTATGTATAAGATATTTTGATGTCATTAAACTAATTATCATTATAAATGGTTGTTTTTTTGTACTTGGTTAGATGAAAGGAATGGACATAAAACAGAATAGAATCTGCTGAATAAAATTAAGCTGTGTATAATATACATACATACATAAACTCACGCCTTCTTTCCATGGGGGTAGGCAGAAACTAAATGCTAGGATCCTTACATAGTATAATTATTATTAAATACCTTGTGAAGGGGTATACCTTCTATAATGTAAATAGAGTGATGACCTGAAAAACCTAAGCTGGGCGATATAGAGGCGGGACAGAGGGTGAGAATCAAGCTACAAGGAGATTAAATAAAAAAACTGCCAAAACTGGCTTTAGTCTCAGTACCTACGTGACACTTCAAGATGCTTTGCACATTTTTTGTTAATTTTTCTCTGCTTTAACAGTTGTTATTATATATATACCCCAAGCGTACGAGATTTATAGAAAAAAGTGTATATCAATGATTTTACTACAACATTGGTAGAGGCACTAACTGGTTTGGTATTTAAAAATAAAAATAACCAGTTCTGCATCCAATTACAATTTGCCAGTTTTTATATATTAATTTGCAAACACCTGTGCGGTAGGAGTACAATACAATAGCCGAGGAATTGCATCAATACAGGTGCATTTACATTTGGTAAACTTATGCCTGATTCATATGGATTTATGATCGATATTGTTTAACTTCTGTATTTTTAATTAAATGGCAGCACGGCTCAGCATCTGTCACCTGCTGTTATGAACTGCGCTCCTAATTTACAGTTAGGGAAATAAAATGTTTAGCAAATTGACACCCTACATCAATTTGCCATATAGCCATTTCATATAACTTTCAAAGAATGACAGTTGTGATTTGAATATACGGACAATTTAAGTTGGTATTCAGGTTGCGTAAAATTAATTTCCTTGATTTTACTTAAGATACAGATGTACCATCTAAGAAGTTCATATCTCTACACCGTAAGGACTATTTCTGCTTGTAGCACTCGGCCGCTATAGAACCGGGGCGGTAACAGATGCGGTCATAGTGTTCACGGGATTTTGTTTTCATACTGCTTAGATAATATGAAATTCTTCGATAGTAAATAATAATATATACATAGATTCATACAGAAACTTACATTTTCTTCACATGGAGGGTAGACAGTAACTAGAGAACGCTTGCTGCGGTCCTTACATACTCCTATTGCTTCCTTTACGTTCATACATCTGGTCATACACGTACGCCGGTTGCGAGTACTACCGCACCTGACCTTTCAGAAGAACATCACAACTTATAGGTGTTCTAATATGACACTCGAAAAACTCTTCACTATCGAAATTATCCAGTAATGCGCCCAAAAAACTCATCCTAGGCAAATGGATTTTCTTGATTAAAGGCAATGTAAAACAAAGATTTATAGTAGATATTTGTACTTCTGCCAATGTAAACACATCCTAAGTTACATACTCAAACGAACAGACATTCTTCTGTTTTTGTAACAACTACTTCACTACATTACGCGGTAAATTAGTATTGTTTGCGATACTATACCCTATTGTTTGTCGATCATAAATGATTTAGTCACACATTGCAAGTTTTTAAAGACATGTCTGGCTAATCAGGGTTTTTATTCTTAGGTGGATATATTTGTATTACGTAATTTTGTGCAATGCAACTTTGAGAAAGAAACCGACAGAAGGATCCATGCAGCAGTTCGGTTCTATCCCGCAATGTTTGAAGACTAAGGTCTCCAACCAGTGCATCCTGCCCGTTATGACATACGGTGCCAAAACGTGGATACTGCAGTGGGACTGGTTCACAAATTTAATGTCGCCCAGCGCGGTATAGAGCGCCAGAAGCACACCTCCGCCGCGCAACCGTAAGCAGCGAAACCGCAGTAGTTCAATTCAACTGGCTCGCGTCATGTTCTGCTACGCGAAATTCGAGTAGCGGAACATGACGCAAGCCAGTTGAATTGAACTACTGTGTTTTCGCGGCGGAGGTGTGCTACTGAGGTGAAGAATAAAATCGGGAATTAAATTATTCAGAAAAGAACCGGAGTTACCGACATAGCTTGCAGAGTATAAGCCAGCTGAAGTGGCAGTGGAATTTTATCGAAGGACCGATAGCGAGAAGACAAGTCCTACTGGAGTGGAGACCTCGTATCAGCAAGCATAGGGTAGGACCCACCTAATTGGACCAACGACCTGTGGCGGATCCAGGATTGTTGTTTGGGGGGGGGGGGGGCTTGATTTATTCAGCAATTTCCAGTTGAAAAAAATAATCAACAAAACTACACTGAAATTGTGAACATGACTATTTTTATAACACGGCCCGCTCCCTACGGTCGCTCGCCTTCACGCGTTAATGGTCACAGTTCTAACCTAACCTAACCTAACCCAAATGATTGACCAACAAAAGAGGGGTTCTGGCGCTCGGCGGCCGCTGCCGCGGCCCGCTCCCTACGGTCGCTCGCCTTCACGCGTTAATGGTCACAGTTCTAACCTAACCTAACCTAACCCAAATGATTGACCAACAAAAGAGGGGTTCTGGCGCTCGGCGGATTGAATTTAGTGTAGGCAACTTTTCTGATTATTATTGTAAAAGTGTAGAATTTTCTAATTCTTGGCATTTTCTTTAAGTATTTTTCCTGCCTTTAAATGCCCATTTTTCATAATACACGTGTTTCTATTATTCCAACAGTAATTATTCAGCCGTTGCTAGTTAGTTCTCAAAATAATTATGAGTAAGTCAAACAAAAATGTGACTTCAATGTATTGGTCGTTAATAATTTTACGCCAAAGATAACAGTTATGCGACTCTATGACTGTATTTGTGTAAAATCGTTTTTAAATTCGTAAATAAATTAGTTTTAGTACCTGTGAATATTAAATGTATGTGTGACGGCATCTACAACGCCATATTTGCACTACGCATCAAAGATCTAACGTCACACAAATACTGCATCGCGCAATTAGAGTTTACAGCGCAAACGACATAATTATACAGGGTGGCAGGGACATCGACGCGAAGCCACAACCATGGATTCAGTAAATGATTCTGAATTCTGTTGAAATTTTTCGTCGGTTATTTAAAAAAAAACGCTTCACGCTAAAACGGCTGTACAGATTTCGATGAAATTTAGCAAATGGGTAGACCATAAGATACCTTCTATCCCAATATTCTCACGGGATCGAGACCCGTGAGACGGGTGAAACCGCGGGGCGCAGGTAGTTCGGTATAAAATCTAGCAAGGCATGACGTCATGCTACATTTTAACTCAATGTATTGCCGTAATCTTTTGATTACGTAAAACAAGCAAAAATAAGTGTCCATTATTTTTTGATAATCCACCTGACGGACAATGTCACCATTCTTTTAATAATCAATTCCCTATTGTCAAACACGGTATGCAATGTGGAAAAGACAATATGAAACTCTGACAATACCTAATGCATAGGAGTATTTTGAAATTATCAAATAAATCATAACATCGAAATTCAAAAAGTGATTTTTTCAAACAAACGTGGTGCCGATATCACCAATGAAACTGAACGCGATCAGCACATTTAAACTACGTTCTAGAGCTGTCAGTGTCAAAATTCCATATCAATAGTGACAACAGTAGTGATGAGCCGACTATGAGTTTGCCAATCTTTGACTAACTACACCTAGTGACTAAACTATTGAATATATTTGGTTGAGTTTTGATATAAAGACTACGAATGTCATTAGATATACGAATTTTAATTTAATGTCGCATTGCCGTCTCCACCTTGTGTTGTATAAAAATAAATACAACTCATTTACTATAAACGAAATAAGACCGAAAATTGCAAAAACGCAACCTAAACACTCAAATCTATTGCAATTTAATATGAAGATAAGTTACTTATTAAGGAATATCTTTCGTAAAATGTTAATTATTATGTAAAATATGTCTATTTCGATATCTATTCCCACCTACATTCTTTGTCTTAAGAATCGATGGACACATATGCATATTAATAGAGCTATTGTTTGATTTTGCACGCTGTATTTAGACAAGACAGGTCTAGCTTCGGATATCTTGGCACACAGACCTACTATTTCTTTTTTCCAAAGATTAACAGGTATTTTGTAACTTTGGCCTCTTACAATTCATTGGCCATGGCTTAGAAAGAAGAATAATCAATTAAGGTGTCTTGTATCTATTATTAGAATTTAAATTTAGGCGGGCTACACACTTGTCCGGGTCGACATGATACGGCACAGCGGGGCCGGCCGGCTTTGTCAAATCATTCCGAGCCGAGAGTGTGTAGCACCCCTCATTACTACGTACATTTGCAATTTTCAAAAAAAATCTAAGTAGTAGTAGTAGTAGTAGTAGTATGAGCGAACATACACACAACGCCCGCGCCATACCGTCGGCGTCGCTCACCACGCCCGCCCCACTCGCCACTTGTGTATGTCCCGCGCCTAAAGGCCCTTATTCACCATCCATCTTGCTGTACGTCCCGCCAAGGACACGCATTGTATTTGCATTGTACTTTCAGCAATTAATAATAATAATGCATCGTGCACAATGCGTGGCCTTGGCGGGACATACACCAAGATGGATGGTGAATAAGGCGCTTAAGATGACACTACACAGTTAAACGAAAATATCATGATAACACTTTCCCACACTGGGCCCGCGTGGTGGATTACAGTCCACTGAAAGAGAGGAAGCCTGAGACCTAGTAGTGTGCAGTTAGAGAAGGATTATACTACGCAAATTGGTAGTAAGTAATTAAAATCTGGAACGGTTTCAAAAAGAAGATTTAATGTTTAATCCTTAACTTGAAAAGACACGCGAGAATTTACGACTTACGGCTCCCGCAGTCAGGCGTGATGCGACTCTGGTCGAACAATCTCTATGAAAACTTCATTCATCTTCATTCTTCTACCCGATCATATTTCTACCAGAGTCGCGACACGCCATCGCCTCGCGCCTGCCTGCGTGAGCCTTTAAATGTAAATGAAATTAAATACACGTCTTTTTAACGAAAAAAATCTGCAACATAAACATATCGGTACCAAGTAATGTTTTGATCATCCGGACATTAAGCAACTTTCATAGTTTTCTAATGTACCGTTATAAAACGTTATGACCAATAAATACGTACTAGATACTGGTGGTTCTGCGCGTAAATTCTGGTGCATAGCTGCTAAGCCACTGCTCTTAATTACGTTGCTTATTGTTAACGCATGACATCTAATATGCAAGGAGAAATCAGAAACTTAGGCGTAATATAAAGGCTTGCTTTTAAGCCTGGTTTTCCCCGAAGGGTAAGGCAGAAACGATACATTTCGTCAGGTTAATTAAGTCCCATGAAATAGTGGGCGAGCCTATTGCCATCAAACGGGCACAAATCCAGACTCCGGGCTGATGAAAACTTCCTGATGGAAAATGACACTGCCTGACTTAGGAATCGAGCCCAGGACCTCATGTTCAGTAGCGCTTGCGGCCACTCGACCAACGAGGCCAGTTATCTATAGCCTACATGCCTGAGATTTGGTGACTAGGTAAAATGTAGGTGTACCTTCCATACATGTTTACATCTCTGCCCACTCTTTCGGGAAATACTGGCGTGCTGTGAATATGTTATTTGCACGACTGAATTTCAGCCGAGAAACGGCTTGTCTTTTAGACATACAACCCTTTTTTTTCCGGGAAATGAAAAACTTTTCAGGTGACCTCAAGCAGCGGGTACCGTTTGTTTGAAATATTACCTAAGAATTGATGTTATTTCCACTTAAAGAAACATCAACTTTACTAGTAGTACTGTAGTAAAAAAATATAAAGGTGTAGCACAAACTGAATCTTGTGTGTAGGCATTACGGTTGGTTTTCCTAAAACTCGTGTTAGTTTACATGTTTGGCAAATAAGTTGCGAATGCAGATTACGTAGATGCATTATTGAGTCTTTTTATGATATTGTGCTCATTTATGAAGTCATTCAAATAGTGTAGGTACATGAGTTGAATAATAAATACGTCTTAGTAACTGATTCGACGGAACACTAAAGCTTAATATTTTATGTTCTCTTCGTGAAATCACAAAGGGAAATACCCGTTATTATTCATTACAATCGGTTTATTAATTCCACGAACTATGAAGATTATTGTGTTAAAATATTAACGGAGCGAAATTAATAAATCTAAGAAACTGTTTTTGATGTGTAACATCTTTTCTCTCTCTTTCCTGCGATCTGTGGGAGTGATTTCGTGAAAAGGGACGGAAGTCTGTAACAGGAAACCGGGGGAGCGCGTGCTATTTGATTTAACCAATGAGCGCGCGCGGTGCTAGAGTTGATCGTCTGATGGTACCAACCCTTTTTCCGAGAGGTTGTAAACGGGGTGATGATGACCATGACGATTACGATGATGATGTGTTCGTCACCTTATTTCCCCTAAACGGCTGGACCGATTTGGATGTAATTTTGTGTGTATATTTGAGTGGGTCTCTGGATGATTTGAAAATACAATTGGACCCGGTAGGCGGCGCTGTTCGGGCAGGACGTCGCCTGCCAGGTCCGGTAGTATACAGGGTGGCAGGGACATCGACGCGAAGCCGGTTACCATTTATTCAGAACATGACTCTGAACCCCCCTGCGTTGAGATTTTTCGTCGGTTATTTTAAAAAAATCTGCTGTTTCATAGAAAAGTGCAATACCTATGCGGTCAAAATGTATGGAGCAGCTGATTTTTTTTTAAATAACCGACGAATAATTTAAAGGTTAAAGTAACCGGGTTCGCGTTGATGTCCCTGTCACCCTGTATATACTTAGTAAGATGTTACACATTATAATTATGCAACTACTGTAAACCTCGGCCGTTTTTTTTTCTTTTTTTCTGTAACTTGGCTTTGTCTTGTCCCCTCGTCCTAACCAAAAGCAATCGTCGCGCGAGTACGCTATCAACGCGATCGTTTGTATGAATTTTGAAGTAAAAACGCGACTTGATTGATCGCGCCACTATGCCATATTCATATAAAAGACCGCGACGTTCGCTTTTAGTTAGGACGCGGGCTTAGGAGTTTTTTTGTATTTGAACTAAACAATGCTGCTGTGTTAATTCATCAAGTGCTTACGTTTTTTTACGAGTAACAAATACTTATAAAATACTAATATTTCTTCAAATCACAGACGACAAGTCAACCTCTAAGCAATTTTAAAGTGAAGGGAACCGAAATTGCTTAATAAAGCTACGCGAAAATATCTCAAGTACCTAACCCATCATAATAATTAGATAATGCGAGCTTACGATACGCAGTAACCTCAACTTGCAAGACGAGATGCCTGTGCGCAACGGGGAAGATAGCGGACTTCTAAAGGAAAATGCACATTAATCGTTTAGCTGTATAGTTTGTACCACATTTGATGAAAGTGTAATCAAATCGTGTTCAGGTCAAATTCTTACGCAATCACACACGAAAAGGAATTTGGAAAACAAAAACACGTGTATTTAGAGGGAACACCCAAATACTCCGAAATATTTTATTCCGAATTTCGTTGTTCCGATTTTCAAAAGTCCGAATTTCATAATCCCTAAGAATTATAATGTCTATTATTAAAAATCACGAAACTTATTTTACCGAAAGTAATAAATGCGATTTGTTTGTTTTCCGATTTTCATACGTTCGAAGAATCAAATGCTCAATGGGTTTTCGGTCCGAAAAACGACATTCCGATTTTCAATACTTCGAATAAATTACTAAAAGATTCAATTAGTATAATATTTAGTAACGCATATAAATTCAAAATCTATGAGTTTTTAATTTAAAAACGTCTACTTTGGTCCCCTCTATTATTGATTAATCATTTAGGTTAGGTTAGATCAGTGACCATTAACCAAGTGCCAGATCCCTACTATTGTTGGTGGATCATTTGGGTTAGGTTAGGTTAGATTAGTGACCCTAACGCGCGAAGACGAGCGACCGTAGGGAGCGTGCCGCGGCAGCGGTCGCCGAGCGCCAGATCCCCTCCATTGTTGGTGAATCATTTGGGTTAGGTTAGGTTAGATTAGTGACCCTAACGCGCGAAGGCGAGCGACCACAGGGAGCGTGCCGCAGCAGGGGCCGCCGAGTGCCAGATCCCCTGAAAACCTATCAACGAAGATTGAGGTTAAAAAAAAATCTCAAATGTCAAACGAAAAGCATCTTGAGGGTAATTTAGAAATTCGGGGAATTCAAATAATCAAATTAAAGTACTCAATTTGTAAGTGGCACTAGAAATTGGCACCCAGAGGTATGTTTCCATTTGGTTAATATTCATTAGATACTTCTGGAACAAAATAATATAGGTAAAATATATTCAATTAAAAAAAAAAAAACTTTAGTTATTAATTATTAATAGCAAGACATTGCCACAATTAAATATAAAGGTGAGGTTGTATAGTCAATTAGAAAATTGTGCATAGTTGTTATCATCAATTATAGAAAAATAGCAATAGGTTTGACTAACAAAACACATGAAAATTATCTGTGTTAAGTGCCTAAGCTAATAAGTGCTAGTGTCTTTTGATTAAGCTTAGCAAAACATTAATGAACATATTCGTAGTTCATTTTGTGAGTCTGTAAGGTCCTTTTGACGGTTGTGGTTTCATGTGGAATGACTTCGATGTGCGCTACGCCTAATACGGTCCCACCGGACATGGCTAGGGATTGTGTTACCTAAGCGCACTATCAGATGGTACAGTTATCTGTCAGAGTAATCAAACCTCGTAGGTTTTCTTAATGCATTGTGGTTCTCACCCATGAGATGACCTTATAACTTTTGGTTTTTATTTATAAGTGTGCATTTATGTGCTAGTAGTAGGAATAAGATTAAACAATAACCCTGAGGCAATAAAACATGTGATAGATTTTTCTCATTTGAACTTTTGAAAAATACCAATTATGAAAACTGATCCTATGAAATGAAACCAGCACAAATACTTTCTCACATGACCCGCGTTTTACAAAACCACAAGAAGCTAACGTCTTCTAGCTGTGTTTTCCAAAACCTAACTCGAACGTTGCGGATAGCGCATTAGTAGGTATTTCCCTCTGTTTATAAATTTACCGTGGGAAACCGTGCACAGGCGGCTGACTTCCATCCTTAGACAATTATAACACGCAACGACACAGTGTGAACACGGCAAGCGTCATAATTACAAAACTGCTAAGGTTACTAGGGGTTCAAGAGTAGACATCCTACAGAGACTAAGCTTCACACAAACGCTCTACTACATCAAATGAACACAATGTTTACGTCATTGTACAATCTATATTTATCACGCATATATAAGTAGTCACACATTGTAGTTGTAAGTTTTATGAATATAATATTAAAGTACCTGGTCGATTGAGCTCTCTGCTCAGGTGAAAATAGAGAATGCTCATTTAATAGTATAGGATAGTTCATACTCATTCCATGCTACCATAAAGTTATTCTGGTAGCCATCATGTTCTAAACTTTGGGCGAGCGAGCTCTGTTCGGGTGAAAATATGGAGAAAACGAATTTTCCCACCTAAATCGATTTTTACTCCTGTAAACCCCTATATTGCAAGTTTCATCGAAATCGTTAGAGCCGTTTTTGAGAACGTGATTACAAATCTGTATAGGGTGAATGGTGATTAGTGACCGATACTTAAACACGTGACTTTACTCATCATTATGAACAACTTTTACTATGGGACAAAACCTGAAATCGCGAAAAATAAATCTGCTGTTTCCTACATTTATGTTCGCATAACTCGTCAAAATGAAGGGAGCAGCTGAATTTTTTTGCTTGTTTAATTATAGTATAGCATATTTTATACCGAAACTGTTGTAATAGATACGTTTTTTTTTCTATACCGTTTTGATTTGCGTTGGTACACTATATTATCACCTAACGTTAACCGATTATGATGTCAACGATGCACGCTAGCCTAGAAGTTACCTGTGCATTGATTCGTATACTTAAATAAATTAACAAATAGTGCACCTACTGTTACCGCATTGTATAAAGTTTGGTCTCTGTGGGTTATTTACTCGTTGGTAAAAGCGTGGAGTAGGAAAACGAGTGCGGCCTATTGACTTACAACATTATATAAGAATGAAAAACTTTATGATAGGTGTTACGGTGGGAAATGTACTATAATAGTTTTTATTCGGGTTACCACATAATTAGTTGCTCATAGTACAATGACAATATAAGTTTAGCGAAGAAATGAATTTCTTACTGTGCGTTGTTTGTTGCACAATAAAATAAAATATATAATATAAAAGTGGGTGTACAACAGATGAAAACTTCTTTAGCGGCATTGTGCAATTTTTTTAGGAATTTTAAACTCGCGTCAGGACACGTGACCTGATCGAAAATTCGTACGACCCTTTTCCGTTGCCTAGCAACCGACAAAGTAAATATCAAAATAAATAGTCTTTGACATTACGTAAAGATTGCGAGGTAAGAAATTTTACCCATATTGATGGGTAAAAAAAGCAGTCAAAACATACTTAATGAAAAGTGTTTAAATAAATTGTTTATTTTTGTTAGACTATATTTTGAAAATAAATAAATATTACTAGTAATGAATATTGTATTTAACCATATAAATGATATTACTTTTATACTGATAAATAAAGCAATTCGTGCGAAATTATTCACTAACCATTCCAAAATATTTAAAAATGCACAACGTTAATGTTCAAATTTTCACTTCTGCCGGCACTCCCGGAGTGCAACCTGTTACTTTTTTTTTATAGACGGTTATTTCGAGAAAAGCATCTTCTCAAATCATGTAACAAAATTAATAAAGCTCTAAAAGCGCTAACTGCAGCTTTATTATGATTTTAACAAGCGTTGTCATTGATTCCAAGCCTTCTAAATTCCGCAACATCATTCATCCGTAGAGAAACCGGCTTCTAGCATTTATGTAATAAACATTTTGTACCGAAACTATGTTAATAGTTTATCCCAAATACTATGTTATACGTTTTCTATATTGTTAAGACTTGCGTTTGAACACAAATGCAGCTGTCGACGATGGTGCACGCTAGCCTAGAAAAATCTATTCTCCATAACAAAGCGTTTAATAAAAGTTCAACGAAAACGTTATTAACTACAAAACACTTTTATTAATGTATTCTAATAATAGCACAGATTTTAGTACCTATGTACCTACTTACAACAAGTTTTAGTGTGAACGCAGATGGTCTTATTTCAAACTGCAAGGTATCTTTCAAGGGCGTGCACTCAGCCCGTTTGACTCGGATCAAACTTCAGTTCGTCTGTCTATACTCTAAGTATGACGTAGACCTGACGTAGCACCCATTCGGCAGTTGCGTCAGGCGGCGCGATCACAATAGCTGTGAAAGTATACTAGAAAGTGCAAGTCCACTGTCTCACGTACACATTATATCAGACGGGGATTTACATAACAATTACACTTTTGTGGGTAACTGGAGCGATATTATGGAGTTAGTTAGCGCTTCCAGTGATTTAAGGTCACGGAGTTTTACCGTTTCAAAGTATTGATCACAGTCGATCATAATCTTAACAAAATGTATAAATTATTAATGAATTTCACAACTTTATTTATGTCACCACGCATATATAGCATACTCGACAACCTTGCTTCTCTTTTGATAGCGGATATTTTAATTTGTAATTATGTAAGATCTTGATAATTATTAAATTAGAAACATCTAAACGATAACGCTGCTATAATTTCTTTGTATAAATATAAACAACTTGGCCTATAAAAATTACACTGAATATTCAGCATGTAAAAATAATATAAAATCGGTTAAAATGGTGTCTACTAGATTTCACTCGGCATTTATTTAGATATCGCTTCCGTATCACGTGAAGAGACAATGTATTGAGCTGTTAGGCGAATTAGAATCTTTTGTATTCGATTTCCATAGACAAAAAGCCGAATAAAAAATCGAGTTCCGTTTCCAAATAACTATTTTGATTACCTCGTACCTAAGAATCGATAGTGAGAAGTGGCTTACGGGTACAATCATGTGAAGTGTAACTGTTACTGTTGTAGTAATGACCTATCAACCTGTCAAAGTACGTACAACATCCGTTATAAAATAATAGCTAATAATAGCTTTTGCTCGCGGATTCGCCCGCGTTGAGGTCGGGAATTATTAAAATATTATTACAATTATAAAAAGTATGCTTGTTCCTAATCCAGGCCATGGTGGCTGATTGGTAATTCGCCCGAAACGAGCGAAAGGACTCTTAAATTATTATTTTTCGTGAGGTGATTCGCATGAAGTAAATTTATTTGTAGGCGAATCTATCCATGAATATATCCAAATTTCATCCAAATCCGTTCAGCCGTTTTAGCGTGAAAGCGTAACAAACAAACTCAGTTTCGTATTTATAATATGTATTATTTTAAACATAGTAAATAGGATTACATCATCGAGGTACTAAGATCCAACATTCACAGGGGAGCTCTCTTATTATGACGAAGTAGCTACGTTTTACTACACCATTTTACACTCAAAGACACGTTTGATTGCTTTATTTAGTGATGACATGAAGTTGAAAACAACCATCTCGGTGTTTTTCCGTACAGGAGTGTTTAAAAAGCTTACTCGGACTGCGTAAAAACATTGCTCTTTATGGCGTAGAAACTCTTTCATGTAAACACAAAGGACATAACAATAAGCCTTAAGATCCGTTTGGTTTATCAGATTTCCTATAGGAAAAAGTGTACCGATAAATAACACTAATTAAATGTTAATACTTCCGGAACAAGGTTGCAGTATTCAGACAATTATGGCGCCCAATTGAAGCCTTAACCTTTACAATGTATTGCGAACTGCACTATCACAATTCCACACCTCGTGTGTTCAAGTTTTTGTTCGTTAAAAATCATAATGAGTTCATTAAAAATACTTTGCAAAAAAGTTATTATGTTGTGTATAATGATATTCCCACAATGTTGGGTGTAAGTGAGACGGAGAATTATTATGTTTGTCATGCTTTGTTGATTCGAGGTACTGGACATAGAGGTGGGCAAGTAAATGAACATAATTTTTTTAAATACTTTTGGGCGAATTTAACCATTGCGTTCAAGAGCCTGACAATGTAGGTAATCATTGTTGTGACATATTGACACTGACAGCTCTGAAACGCAGTTTAGAAGTATTGATAGCGTTCAGTTTTATGTGAAATTCGCCCTTAGCCCTTATTCTCAACTTTCTTTTGGGCATGTAATACTAAAGTTTTGAATGAAATCTGCATGTGAGCGCTCACACTGCAGTGTGTATCCTGAATCTCTGATTTCTTTAGCAAAAGCAGAAACTAGAAAATTCAAGTTTATTTTTCGTTATTTTACCGTGGGCTTTTTTGTCTAGATTGTTTAAGTATTTTAAGGCGGCTGTAGATACTAAGGAAGAATGGATATTTTTACAAGTCGTTCTAGATTGTCGCACTTACTTTTATTTCTTGTATGAATATTAATATTGCAAATTCTATGTATCATGCCTTTACGACTTTGAAAATAGAAAGTAGTTTATTCCAAATTATTAATCTGGGTTAGCAGAGTTATTGTGCAAACATAATCTGCTAAATTAATGTCTAATACTTTTTATGTTTTAATTCTGCGCAGCTTAGTTATGTCGCTAAATTTAATGAGTGACTGATTTAGGTGGATCCGTAGTGGTAGCCCGCAAAATACAATTTTTTCTTACTTTTTTGAAAGCAGGTCAGTGTCAGGTTGTATCTTGATCAAAATATGATTGGAGACCATAACAAAAATGTATTTATTACAGAATTATAATCATTAGAATCATTAATACATATCTCTAATTTAGATTTGTTCCATAAGAACAAAATTCTAACTTAGAAAGATGTAATTCTTATTTCTAATGATAATTTTTATAATAATATTTAAAAGTGTATTTAAATAAGTGTAAAAATTTATAAACGAAATTATTATATATTTGTTACGGCCGCGAATCATATATTGATAAAGATTATTCAAGATGCATCCTGATACTGACCTGCAAATTGTCAAAAACGTAAGCTACCAAGCACTGCGATATTTACAATATAAAGAAACTAAAGGTAGAAAAAGTTGCCAACATAAATCACTTCTGGTTTCTGTCAGTACTGAGATCAGTTTTCACCATTAGAACATGTATTCCAAAATGGTTTATGCGTGTAACTTAGATATAGGACATATATAGCCTAAGTATCTCGATATTTTGACTTGTCGTCCTTGCAGCAGTGTAAAGCAGGGGCGGTTGCTTGTACCTATAATACGAATACATTGATAGAATCACCATATTATTACCCGAATTAAATAGCAGTATGTCACAAACGTATAACAAGCTTGAATAAAAAATCAACAAAAGCTGGTTACGCAATCCTCGATACGAGCTCGATATTTAAATAAGTCGATTGTCACGACTCGTAATGTAGTATGTAGACCGTCTTTTTGTTGATATTATCAATAACACAGTATAAATAAGTAACAGTACTATGTCTCGGCAGTGACCTTGAAATCATTACCTACTGCCGCTTGGTAGATAAACCTTTTTCGATACTGTTGCGTACTGATATACACTGAGATTTCGAACCGGCCGTAAGATATAATACTGTTACTTATTTATACTGGGTCAATTGGTAGTTGAGGGAGGTCCTGACTGCCTACTTAGGTTACTTAACAATAGTAGTAGGCCACGACCGATGTGAACGCCCATTTACAAGTACATTCGGTTTGAGTGACTAGACTAGTAAAAGTATTTCATTGTATTGCAATGAACTAAGTGCATAATGTGTCAATGTTTGTTTGTCGTATAAGCAGGTTACTTGTAAGTAACCTGCTTATACGAATATTTCAGTTTCATATTTGCAGTTAGAAATCGCATTAATAGAGAATAAAAAAAAAACACATAATTTATTAATATTAGTAGTTTCATTTAGAAGGATTTAAAAATTTAAATCTGAGGACTTCAACGTTTGTGAGAAAAAAATACGCTCTTTGGGTAGGTATAATAATTATACCTAGGTAAGAGTTATGTTATGAGCTCTCACATTTATATTATTTTTTTATATTTTTTTTACAGTGGTCTCCTGATAAACCTCACCTCCTAGCAATGTAAAAAAACAATTTAAGGGGGGTGAGATTTCTCTGAAACCCACTGTACCTACCTTAACTTAACTAACCTATCCTCAACGCACTATTTTATAAAATCTATACTATATCTATACTTTACTTAAACATAGATACTTATACTTATTATTACTGGAAAGGAAAGTTATAAGCTATGGAACGTTACGCTACGGCCCTTAGCTGAGCAAAAAGAAAAAAAAAATTCGATCGTAGAGCACACTCTAAGGCTGCCTGTCCACTGGAGCGGAGAGGAGAAAAGAGGAGCGGAGATGTGCCAATATTAACCAATAGAATCTTGACACAGGATCACTGATCTAAACTCAGGGGCGGAGTCAAGATTCTATTGGTTAATATTGGCACATCTCCGCTCCTCTTTTCTCCTCTCCGCTCCAGTGGACAGGCAGCCTTATGCTTCGCATTATGAGTCGTGCAAAAGTCAGAAAGAATGCTAAGCAAAACGACGCGTGGGGCGTGTGCGGGCGATGCGATGCGACACAGTAGATGAATACCAGTATTTTACATGAAGCGACTGCCTATCTGGCCTCCACAACCCAGTAACTGGGTAATACGATACCCCTTGGTGTCAGACTTTCAGACTTCGGGCTTCTGACGATTCCTAACGACCGGTAAAGATCCACGAAAGACAGCCGGGACCAATGGTTTAACGTGCTTTCCGAGGCACGGAGGAGTCTCGGTATGTAAAGATGGTTACCCATCCACTGACCAACCCCGGCAAGCGTAGCTTAACCTGATAGATCGACCCATGCGGCTCCTATTAATTGTGGCAATTTATAATATTGTATGCGATCGAAAAATAAACACAGTACTGTTATTTGTATACCGATGCCATTAAGTGACAATGCGACAAAATTATTCGTTTATACACGTGGGAATCAGGAAGGAAGGTTGCACAACAGCTGCACGCTGCTTATTTATAATCTGATAGTGTTCTCTTCCGCAGCTAGCATACCTATCATAATTTTATCAAATTGCAATCTACGTTCTCTTACATGGTATTCGCTTTATGGCGTGTAAATACTACGTGAGAATTTATGTTCTGTGAAAAGTGGTTGATTTATCTCAAGGGGTAACTTTTCCGGTTTTCCGGATTTATTAGCAGTTGGAAGTAATTAAAGGCTTCAACGGCCTAGCATTAACGTAAGATAAACGAAAGATTATTGCAGTGGAATCCGACAAAAGAATTTTTGAAAATAGGCTCGCCTTCTTCGTCAGGCCTTCGATCATAAGACTAATTTAAACGAAGGTGACGTATAATTTTTAATTACTCAATAATAATGCAATAAAAGGCAATACGGAAATAACGACCGTTTCTATTTTAATTCTGTATACCGCAAATCGGACATGATGTCACGAGGTCACCTCTTATCCAATCGATCATACCAAATGTTGGGCATCTCAGCTTTCTAATTGCACAAATGGCAAAGATCGGGACAAGCATACAAATTGCTTGAAGGAAGTCACCATAATTTACATCTACGTATGTGTAATCTATGGTCAGGGTATTTAATTTAAGGTTCCGCAAGAAATGTAAACGATATCTCGGATGTTTGGAGCCGGTTTGTTTGTTTACAATGTTTATAGCCAATGGTTAGTAACTATCGAGTCACAGCTTCCTATGGAGTTCAAAGACTTTAGTTACGAAATGAATAACAAGTTGCCTGGAAAACTCTTCACGGCGGAATTGGAATTCAAACGTTTTGTAACTATAAAATAAATATAGCTGCTCAACATTTTGATACAATGCATAATCAAACAACAAAACAACAAAACAATATCTATTTTATATTTTACTGGTTGATTTGATCTACTTCTGTCTTCCTATTCATTAAACATTTGAGTTTTAATTTGAAAATGTTATTAAAAGCTAAGCCACAGTATACATAAGTACAGTATTCTATCTTCATGGAAACAGCCGAAACGACGCACTTCGAAATCTCAGTGTATAATAAAAATAATAAATAAAAATGTTTTTATTACCTTCCATTGTACAGAAACACTTATCTAAACAACACTATGCAGCGTTACAACTAAGGGATCGAGTGTTTTCGATGAACTCTGGCACCCAGAGTAAGATTTAACTTGTGTTTAGGTGCCAGCGTCCTCGCCTATAATTTGAACTTATAACAGTAGTTGTACGACGACGATAATAAAATTGTATTCCACGATATCAAACTCAAACCATTTACTTCAAACCGTCGATAATTCAGAAAGATGAAGCTATTTGTTAGATGTGAAAAGAAACCTTTCGTGCGCTGCGCTGGTCTAAAAGTTCCTTTCATTGAAAATTCCGACATCTCTCATTTTTGGCCAGGGGTTACAAACTTGCAAAATGACTTGCAATTTTATTGCAAACATAATCTCCTACAAGGTTACGCTACATATAAATCATTGAACCAAATTAAACTTAAAATAGCAAAGTATTTCATAATTGGCATTTCTACGGAACCTAGTTGGGTTAAGTGGGTGAGTATAACCGGATATTTTTAACACTTTTGTATGTGTTAATATTGAATTTATAATGAAACTGAGACAGCTAAATCCGTGAGTGATATTACGAAACTTGGTTAAAATAGTTATTGGCAGTAGATTGATATCGTACATCAGATATGGTTATATTTTTAATGCGCCGCAGTTTGATTTGTTTTATCGTATCTTTATGTCTTGATGTTAAGGCTAGCTTGTATTTATAACATAAAACCGTTAAGCAAATGTTAACCAAAATATGATGTATGAAAAATTTGAGGTAATTTTCGCTAGTTAGCATAAAAATATGTAGGTAGATAAAGTGGCCATTATGAAGCAAACGAAGAAACCTCAAAATATTTTATCGTATCCTTTTAAGTAAGAAGTGCTCTCACAATACCTACTTGTGTTCAGGTTTTTCCAAAATACAGCAGATTGCAAAATTGGCCATGTGTGGTTAAATATTTACGAAACTTATGTGCTTGACATTATAATGAACATATTTAAATGCCTTGCAATAGAAATTTACTAAGTCCTTATTTGTGATATGCACAAATTAGATAAACATGAGATACCACCTCAAAGTTAGTATTTACAGAATTTAAAAACTTTAGACTTATAATAATATTAGTTACAAGTATATAAAAAAGGAGGGGAATTGTCATACGGCGTCAAAAAATTTGTCCGCATCGCTGTCATCAGGAAAAGTGCCCAAAAGGCTGGCAGCATTGTCACTTTGTATGGCGATGCTGATTCTATGACCAAAAAATAAACCAGCCCTCTGGGCACAAGAAAAGTCGACCAACCGCTTTGCACTAAGTGGGCACTCGGACCCCATGGCTCGAAAATATAAATCCCAATAAGATTTGAGTACGTTTGGGTTTTCCGCTCCTGCTGTAGCCGCACCTGCACAACCTTAAAACAAAAAAAAAAACCTAAAAAAGGTACAAATTACGAAAAACACAAAGTTAGTTATGAGTCCTTAAAACCCACTTTATTTGCAAACTGGGTAACTTGGGTCACCTTCACAATATTCTGTAGGTACGTCAATGCACAAAAAGTTGATGGACATTGTAATCCTTTACTAATTAAAATTACGGTTGAATTAATTTTGGCAGGATGTGAGCAACAGTGGGATTTTCTAGATCCCACATCTCAGTTAATCACTAATTATAATATTTTGTGTCCTTATGGATTTAGAAGCCGTGTCTCATAATATATGCTTCTCAATTCAGACGTCTGAATTGAGGATCCACGTGGCGAAGGATTATAATTGAGTTTGTCAGGAAGCCTTGCACAAGGTCTCAATTGATTAATAAATATAATATTTTGTGTCCGTATGGATTGAGGAGCCATGTCTCGTATATGCATCTCAATTCAGTGGTCTGAATTGAGGATCCACCTGACGAAGGATTATAATTAAGCCTGTCAGAATGACTTGTACAAGATTGGCGAAAAAACAGGGAGCATTTTGGCTGCATGTGCTTACAAAACGCTATGGCTGGTTATGTTACTATTAGACTATCTAAAGTACCTATAGGCAACCATTGACAATTTTAAAGATTTTTGAAGCGATGTTTTTATCAAACATGTGTGTTAAAAGTTTAATATTAAGTACCTATTACAAAATACGTTATGCTATGAACTTCCATGATCAAGGTTCTTCTGAAGAAAACTGTACGTAAACCTATGTAGGTACCTACCTACTAACATTCGTACGTCACTATACTTCTTGTTATCTACATTTGTTAGTATTAGGTCAAGGCTTGCACTCAGTTCTCGAAAGCACTTCTTTCTCGGTCATAAACAGGTTTCAGACAATGAGCAGCAGCTATCATAAAATATTGTAATGAGTCGATTGTTTGACCTGGTGTGATCTACAGATCTATCTATCTATCTAGATGGAGAGTTTAATTTATTATCTTTGTATTCTATACTTATACTAATAATATTATAAAGAGGTAAAATTTGGTTGTTTGTATGTTAGTTTGTATGTAGGGGGTAATCTCCGGAAATACAAGTCGGATTTGAAAAATTCTTTTTGCATTAGATAGCCCAATTCTTGAAGAACGTTATAGGCTCGCGGACAAAGTCGCGGGCAGAAGCTAGTTATTTATATTTAACAAGCGACCCGCCCGTGCTTTGCACGGTTTTTACCTGTAGACAAAACAACGAGATTTCTGTATATTAGTTTAATATTAAAGTATTACGAGTACACACAAAAACCTTTCGGTATAAATTATCTAAATAATGGTGAAAACCGCATCAAAATCCGTAGCGTAGTTTAAAAGAACAACCCAGTCACACAGACATACACGGAAAGCGACTTTAATTACGTCATACATAATAAATTGTAATATGCACTCTTGATCTTGGACCCAATAGACTTTGATGGACAGAAAGTATATTTTTATGATGACTGCATATGGATGTTTTTTTTTATCGTGTGGTTAGTAACTAACCTGGTGTTTTAGTTTTTATGCCGCCAATGGGCCTCTGACTTGGTTTCACACGCCATCGAGTAATATGTCTCAGGCGTGCCGGTTTCCTCACGATATTTTCCTTCACCGTTTTTGAAGCAAATGATAATTATACAATACGCATATGAATTTTAAACTTCAGAGGTGCGTGCCTTGGGTTCGAACTCGAGAACTATGACTTGGCAGTCCGACGTAACTCCACTATGCTATCACTGCTATTTATGGTTGGATAATCCCACTTTAATCTTTTAAGATGATGCTACTGATCGAAGAGGATGCTACTGTTTTGATATTTTTCTGTTATCCGAATTTTAAGGGCAGACCGTCCCATACAAGCAACCCAAATCATGGTCAATGTTAACAATTGAATACTCTAAACGGATGGTGGGTTCTCATTAACAGTAACTACTAAACAAAAGATTAATTTTATAGCAAATTATGTTAGTCAAGTCAAAGATTAATACAGATGGGACACTCCGCAAAATCGTTTAAATAAAAAGCGACTCCTGCTGCGACACAATAAAGTGGAATTCAGGTAACCTATGGCGTAACTCTCAGATCTTCTGACTACGTTACACTCACTAAATTGGCCCAGGAAGACGGGCCCGCCCGCGCCGCCGGTACTTACACTACTAGTATATATTTATTTATGTATTTATTCTTGTATTTTATAGTTATTTTCTTGTTATCAGTCCCGTATGTTGCACCTGTCATGTTTTGTCTCTGCATCACCCTAAGGTTGACTGGTAGAAAATGCCTCAGGCATTCAGTCCGCCCTTTGTACGGTATATTTTTTACTTGTGCATGAAGTTTTAATAAATAATAAATAAAATGAATATTACGGAGTGTTCCATCTGTATTCATCTGTGGTTAAGTTGTGTTGTAAATACGATAAAAAATACTCTCTACAATAATATCGCTCTATGACTATGATATATATTTTTATTAGCTTTCATTTAGTTTCACTGTACGTAATATACTTTTACTGTGTAACATAAAAATATATGATAGGCTTTTTCAATTTTCTCTTTCCATCGTGTAACAGTTACCATGTTATTTGTATTTTGGGCAAAATGGGAAATAATTAAAGAATATTTTTAGATAAATTAATTTAGGAATAGTCTGGATTCAGAATGGAGTGATACTCACCCCTGTCAGACTGCGATTCATCATCATCTTCATTTCATCCGAATGACGTTCACTGGTGGACATAGGCCTCCCCCAAGCAGCGCCACTTCGACCGGTTCTGTGCTTCTCACATCCAGCGGATTCCTGCGGCCTTCACCAGGTCATCGGTCCACCTTGTGGGAGGTCTTCCAATGCTACGAGATTGCGATTATCCAGTGTTAATATTTATTTTAACACCTCTGCCTAACTCTGTAGCCAACACATAATAAAACATTTTGTACGATTTTTCTGACCTTATGTAGGTGCATATGCGTTAAAATCAATCATTTTTAATATTGCGTTTCGCGTATCTAGTTTGAAATCCATATCAACTGATTGCACAATTTGTTGATTGCACTTATATTTTCAACCGTACTGAAAATATTACTTGAGAGTAAGTAGTGATTTATATGCATTTCTTTGTGACATGATTGTGTAAATTAAATTAAAAAATTGTTGCTGAAGAATTCCAATACAGTTACTCACTTGATGCAAATTACGTCATGGTTCATTCGGTAATCGGTTTGAAAATATGGTGAGTTATACCGTATTTTTATTGCACTTTACTACTTCCTACCCACCACTACTAACCAAGCAGTTATACACTACTAACAATTTATTGTGAATCGGTACCCATGTACTTTCGCTGTTAAATACAAAATTAAATCTCAATTATTACTAGAATAAACGGTCCAAAGAGTGTCGTGGCTAAGTAATAACAGCCGCACAGGTCGATCCACCAGTCCGTGGATGGCTGACCATCTTTCCATACCGAGGCTCCGCTGCGCCTCGGAGAGTACAAGCAGTTGGTCCCGGCTGTCATACGCGGATCTTTGACAGTCGTTACGGGTCGTCAGAAGCCCGAGAATCTGAAAACCAGTCTCACCAAGGGGTATCATATTACTCAGTTACTGGGTTGTGGAGGATAGATAGGCAGTCGCTCCATGTAAAATACTGGTATTCAGCTGAATCCGGTTAGACTGGAAGCCGACCCTAACATAGTTGGGAAAAGGCAAGGCAGATTGAAACGGTCCAAAAGAAAAGTAACAGTTACTATGCTTGCTGGACAATTTTGTTGATAAACGAGCTATTTAAAAAAATCACCAGCAGTCTTTGGGGACTGCCGATAGGAGTGAAAATTAAGTACCTTTTTGATTCTCGCGTTGATGTCTTTCGTTCGATATACAGGATGGAAGGGTAAACACCGTTGTCACTCAAACTATGGGTAGTTGGCTTAAATATAAACATAAAAAACCGAGTAAAAAAAAATTACGTTACTTTCTTTAACAAATATTAAAAAGGTTATTGTCCGACACCGTCCGCAAATTCATGGATATGCGCCCGCCCGAGTGACGTAATCGATCGCCGCCCGTCCTACCTACCTACACAACACATGAATAAATACAATACAACCTTTTCCTGGCTTAAGACAGGCAAAAATACCTACCTTAGGAATTGCGTGACGATTCTGAATGTACATCTTTAAAAAAAAAAGTTGTGATTTTCCATTGAATTTATGTTCTATAAACGAAACGAAACCACTGGTTTGAAGGATAACGGTGTTTACCCTAACACCCTGTATATAGCCATCGGTGACGATGACAGGAGTTCCATGATTTTTTTTCACCCAAAAAGTGGTCAACGCGCCTGAAGAAGCTTTCACTTCAAAAATCCAGGATCACAAGACAGGATACCACTCATATTACACGACTCGTAATGCGAAGCATGTAGAGTGTGCTCTACGATCGAAAAATATTTTTTGCCCCATTTCTGCAACTGTTTTTATTGTTACACTCCTGCTAGTACACAGAACCTACTTCAATTATATACCATTGTATAGATGATTAAATTTTACCAATTGATTTAATGCAGCAGAAATGAAAAAAACATCAAAATAGTTGAAAAAAAAATCCTGTCCGTCAATTTATGAAACTTGAAAACATTGTAGCTTGCGATAAAATCAATTAATTGAGTTTTTTTTTTTATACTATGGTTTCGGTCATAGAAAGAACCCTATTGAAAATGGCTCTTTTATTCAAAGTAGTTTAATTATAATTAATAAAATACTAACTAAAATATAATATCTTTATCTAAATATTTCCAACCTTGACTTAACGTGTTGCCTAGCAACCCACAACGTAAATATCTAAATAAATAGTCTTTGACATTACGTAAGGATTGCGAGGTTAGAAATTTACCCTTAATGATGGGTAAAACAGCAGTCAAAACATACTTCATGAAAAGTGATAAATTATTAATTTTTGTTAGAATCTATATTTTGAATTTCTTTTTCGTTTATGAATGTGTGTTATGAGGCGTGCACTTTTGGAATTTCCAAACTATTTTTCTCTTACTCCTGTGTGCCCTCACAAAGACCTTTCTAATGCACGTCGCGTAGATCGAATTAACAAGGCTTAGAAATTCGAACTACGTGAATGTCAAATGAACAATTACCACAAGAATGCTAAGTAAAGCGGATGTTTTATTTTGCATACTTAAATGGGTTTTTACTGATTTTCATAGCATTTTCTTATCAATTCTAGGTAGTAGACTATGTACCTACTTCATTTACATAGCTATTTATAGTAGATTTGTTCCGCGGAGTACCTTGTCAATCATTATATAAATATTAGCAAATGACTCTCAAAGAATAACAGACCGCACGAGTCGATCGATCAGGTTAAGCTACACTTGCCACGGTTGGTCCGTGGATGGGTGATCATCTTTATATTCCAAAACCCCTCCGTGCCTTGGAAAGCACGTTAAGCCATCGGTCCCGGCTGTCATTTGTAGATCCTTGACATTTATTACGGGTCGTCAGAAGCCCGAAAGTCTGACAACCAGTCTTACCAAGGGTTATCGTGTTACCCAGTAACTGGGTTGTAGAGATCAGATAGGCAGTCGCTCGATGTGTCCAGTATTCAGCTGCATTCGGTTAGACTGGAAGCCAACCCCAACATAGTTAGGTAAAGGCTAAGCAGATGATGTTTCTCGTAATTTTTTTGCCGACTAATAGAACAAAATTAGAGATAATAAATTTTCAAAATTTTGTATTATTATCATATAAAATACATTACGCTCTAATTAGGATAGGTATCTGTACGATAGTACTTGTTCACGATTTCGAAAATAGCAATTTAGTAATGAAGATACTCGAGGAACGAAAAGGATAAGCAATTTTGAAACGTTGTGTTTCAAAATTGCTTATTCTTTTCGTTCCTCGAGTATCTTCATCCTTTCCCGCATACCGAACAAATAGCACCTGTCAGTTCGAGCTGTCAATATACTTACTGTCATTGGCATTATGCGGATCATTGTTCGACTATACCTAGATGAGTAAAGCCTTCTTCTAATATTTGATTCAAATAAATTCGCATATCTCCTGGGTGGTACTACCTACATCAGTATGCTATACCAACTCCCTGGAATGTTCTTTGTATGATGATTAGCTGAATGAAGGAATGTTCGCCGGTCAAGATAACGACAATTGCCAATTAACTAATTTATGGCTTCAATGACCTATTCGGCTGCCATTGTTTGTCAAATTCTTTGGAAATTAGCAGCAAATGGGTTTTTCAAACAGTTAGAGCGTGCATTCTAAAAGTTGGCAATGTCTTAAATAGCTGTCATATATTTACCTGTTTTGATTTATTTGGAAATAATACTGTATGGAAATAAGAAATAAAAACAGTTGCACAAATGGCGCAAAATAAATTTTTCGATCGTAGAGCACACTCTAATGCTTCGCATTATGAGTCGTGCAATATGGCTAACTAACTAGAATATTAATAATGAATTGCATTTATAACATTGAATTTGATGTTGTACCCGTTTTAGATGTAAAAAAGTAAGTATTTGGAAACTTTCAAAATGCCTATTTTGAAAGTTTCCAAATACTTACTTTTTTTACATCTAAAACTAAATTCGTTGTACGATATTAATTATTGCAATTCATTATTAATATTCTAGTTAGTTAGTTAACCACATTTCCATACAGTAATATTTCCAAATTAATCAAAACAGGTAAATATTTGATTTACGATGTTGCCAACTTTTAGGATGCACGCCATTAAAAGACTTTTGCCCGACTGCCCCAGAAAGAGAGTAATATTTATATGTCAACTTTCCTGATTTAAAAAAAATTAAATAATCCAACATTTTGTACATTATGTTACTAATGAAAAATAACACTTGATAAGAAAAATAGTTCAGAAAGAAGTTCATAGCACTAACAAATACTAAAAAGTCATAAATGAATCACTGATAGTTACAAGTTACAACTCGGTCGTTATGATAACATGCGTATACGCATCGAAGCGATCGTTGTTGCGAAACAAAATAATCTATGACACATACAGAAAAAGTAAAAGGAATGTATGTTTTTGATATTTATGTTTCACATTCTGTAAAACTGAGTCGTAGTTTATACGGTTTATGAAATTGTATTGTTTGGCAGATATACTTACTATCTAGATAATTTGCCATCGAAAGTCAGTCAGATTTATAAAAAGCGAAATTAGTCCGTTTTTATTTCAATCTAGCTGATTGATATTACTTATTATCCGATTGCAAAGAATGTCTACCGCTACAATAGAATAGTTCTAACTTCAATTACAATGTATTTATTATAGAATTCCAATCTCCCACGCTTAGGCGGTACCCAGCCTCAGAACAACGCTATCCTTCCTATAAGCTGAGAAGTAATTACCTCTGTCTAGAAATGATGTCCTCGATATTCAATAACAAATACTTGCTAAAACCAGTATAATGTTACGTATAAATATTAAATTTTTATTCTACAATAACTTATTTTTTTTAGATCTATGTTGTAAATAGTCAGCAGTCAGCACCCGCCCGCCCACAAAAATACACATGCACAAGATGCGGTTGTTATGGTGCAATATGCTAATCAAACCTATACTTTAAACACTAAATATTTTTGCATTACGATACTGTCATGGATTTCCGAAAAGTAACGAATGATTCCGCTAAACCCACTCTAAATCAATGTTCAATCTTACTTATAGTACTTATAGAACTTCATTTGAAGGCAAAAGTTTAGAAAATCAAGAAATTCTTAGACTTGTAGTAGTGAAAAGGTCACGATTTCACAATGGTAACCCTTTGAGAGAGCTGCCACAATCACTGGAAGATAATTGCTTTCTTTTACGACATTAGTTTAATGTTGATAGCAGTTGATTGTGAGACAGTTAGGTACAACCTCGATAACCTCACTGGAAACTTAAAAGGATGTTTAATTATAATAAACTATTATTGATTGGCATGGATATGTGGATTGTGGATGTGTTTTAGATAAAATAGGAAATTGTTCAGCGCTGAGGTGTCAAAGGATAAACTTTAACTCACGGTCTCTGTGAGTCTAAAGTTTCGGCTAATCCTGCGCGTCAAATACGAGGGACACGGGATGCGAAGCGGTTTCTGGTTGGCATTGTTGATTCTGGGTTACTGGAGTTGCAGTGATTAAGAAAAGTGTGGCGGTCTTGTCTTAAAAAGTTAAGTCAATTGAAATCTCCCAAGAAAGAAAGAAAATACGTTAATTTGCGGTAAACATGCCGCAAAGAAAAAAACATATACACGAAAAGAACAAGTTGGGGGAAATGTGCCGCAAAACGGCCATCGCGGATGTGTTTTAGATAAAATAGGAAATTGTTCAGCGCTGAGGTGTCAAAGGATAAACTTTAACTCACGGTCTCTGTGAGTCTAAAGTTTCGGCTAATCCTGCGCGTCAAATACGAGGGACACGGGATGCGAAGCGGTTTCTGGTTGGCATTGTTGATTCTGGGTTACTGGAGTTGCAGTGATTAAGAAAAGTGTGGCGGTCTTGTCTTAAAAAGTTAAGTCAATTGAAATCTCCCAAGAAAGAAAGAAAATACGTTAATTTGCGGTAAACATGCCGCAAAGAAAAAAACATATACACGAAAAGAACAAGTTGGGGGAAATGTGCCGCAAAACGGCCATCGCTAACTGAGTCCCCAGTCCCAGCGATTTCAGCGACAGCCGGCGTTGACGTGATGACGTCAACCAGTACAGCATATATTGAAACCATGAGTTCTTATAATAATGATGATTACGTTTCATATGTCGCTATTGCGATTAGTTGACAGACCGTTTCCGTCGCGACATCGAGTTTGTGATTTGATTTATGGAGGATTGTTCCAATGTCACCAGCACATAAATTACACAGATGCTATCAACGAGAGTCAGTCGACTCAGTCGCCAAAGATTTTAGGGCTACAACACGCGAGTTCAGAGAAAGGTACTTTCGTCATTTCGTATGCGATACACTGAAGGAAACACCGAGAATTTGCAATGTAAACATCTAATAGTGCACGGATGCCGTTTGTGCTATTGTTAGAATAATGACGATAACGTGGGCATTTTTCAAACATATGGGAATAAATGAACAATAAATACGAGGGAACAATGAACTGCAGTAAGTCTTGGCTTTTGATCATACGTCAACGTTCTGTTAAGAGGCCCATGTTGAACAATGAATGATTACGGATGTGCTGATAAAAAAAAAATGTTTTTGTTGTATGGATCGTATATACTTTCATACGCATTTAGTAAAAAGTCTAAAAAGCTGTTATTCTGACATTACAAACAGACACTTCAATCTTATTTATTTATATACTTAGAAAGATGCATACATGTGTGTCTATAAATCTTAAAGTTTATTGCAAATTAGGCTCGATCAATTTTCTGGAATTAGTTTCAATCACGAAATCGTAACGAAACAGTCTAACTACTAAAGAAGACGAAGGAAATTCGTTCTGATTTTATAATAGGTATTAATTATTCAAGCTGTGTGAAGGTTGGTATCACTTTTGCGTTACTAGGTTAATGCACTTATGGATTTGGCCTTCTAAAATAAACAGATTTATTACCTAACCTAACTAATTTTGTTACGGTCTTCAACTTCCAAACTAGGTAAATATCACTAAAATTCTTGCGTACGGGACTATTTTTAATTTAGAGAATCGTTTTAGTAAATAAGTAGGTGTATTGTTGCTTCAATGTTTCCATATTTAGTAAATAAAAATAACTCGTCTGTTTTAAGGTGATATTGAAATATTTGGTTTAAAAGGCATCTTGACATCAATACGAGTTTTGTATTTCGTTGTCATTAAAATGATGTATAATGCCTGTATCAGATAAATTGAATGAGGAAAATAATTAATTAAGTACACATCAAACGTAAATCTTATTTTGTGGAGTTATTAAAAATCAAAATAATAAAAAAATGCAAGACAATGACTGCTGAAGTCAGATACCTAAAAGAACACACAAGGTGGAACAGTTTCAGAGCCGCTTACCTGCTTGTCGAGTCATCAGATGATCAGTCAATATACTATTCGAAAAAAAATCCTAAGAGCAATCGATGTTGTTTTTATGTAGTACACATAAAGTGTATGATTATGGAATATTAATTTTTTTCTTATTTATTTATTTTATTATTTATGTACACACAGTAAACATTCGGATACGTCAATCATAATCTTGAGTACAAAGGTACTGCTTATTTCTTAAAAAATTTCTTCCGGCAGACCTGCGGAAGGAGAAATAGGAAAGAAACGTAGACAATAGTGTGTGAGAACAAGAAGAGAAGAATATAAATAAAATATGCGGAGTTTTAAACTAAAATATTAAAATAAACCTACACGTATAATGTAACAAATTAACATGTACTTAATCCGTAATCTTAAGTCATATCATATCTCATAAGTCCGTAATCTTAGTTAAGATTACGGACTAATTTTTCGAATTCAATTGGTTTCTTTCAATGTCTGCCACGACCTACAATGTTTGTTTGTCCATTTGTCTCAAGGCCCTATCTCAGATTCAACAAGATAGCCTTCCACGAATTGGAAATTATGTGGTTGCCTGTGCGGTATTTTGTCTTTTAGTACAAGATCAAGTATCCATTTGATCTTGAATACTGCAAATAATGGGAAAATGGTAACAAACATAAAATGTAACTACAGGAAATTGCATTGACCATCAGCCATCGTATCATCCAGTCACACAAATCGTTCAAGTTTAATACGATATCATAAATCATTGCTCAATGATCTCATAACACACACGTTTTTGAAAAAAGAAACAAAAATAATGTTCAAAGCCGACATAATTTATGATATTGTATTGAACTTGAACGATTTGTGTGACTGGATGACACGATGGCTGATGGTCAATGCAATTTCCTGTACTTACATTTTATGTTTGTTACCATTTTCCCTAATGTTCAATTCCGACCGGAATTCGGAAAGGTTCAAGGGATTCGTAACTTCAGTGTAATTTCCGCTCTCGAGGAAGTTTCAATTTAAACTGATTACTCTCGTTAGGTGTATGAGCTATGTCTATTTTTATAGATGTGAGCAATTTTACAAGTTTTTTAAGCGTATAATAGTTTTATTAAATAAAATAATATGAACGAATAATTTGATTTAAAATCGCATTATTTTTAAGTGGCACTATTAAAACTTCAGACTATCTATCGCCAAATATAGTCCATACTTTTCAATAATGGTGTTTCTCTGGATATTAAATTGTGATCATAGCTCCTTTTATAATTTCTATGCAAGGGAAATCAAGCAGCAAAGTATCACAGTCCTTTAGACAAAATAATACTGTATAAGTTCTTATAAACCCACCTTAGGTTCATAAACAGGGTCAAATTAAATTACGCGAAATTACCAAGCGAAACTCTGAAACACCTAAGGTCGTTGACCCAATAAAAATCACCAATGCATTTTTTTAAATTTTCGCTAACTAATGTTTCGGCCCTGTATACGTCCTAGATGTAGACTGGCACCGACACACTAAGAAGAAGACCAAAGGAGATTTCATGTTCTCATGAGAATTTAAACTCGTATATGAAACCCTATTTTATCACAAATATCTCCCGCACTCACAAGAAACTACGTCACCACACCAGTAACTCGAGCCAACTTCAGACAAGCACAAAGTGCCCGCAAAATAATTACTTCCTCAAAGCTACATTCGTCAGCTGCTTGAAATACTTATTCCTTCGAGATTTTTCCTTTATTTAATTTTACTCAACGGAAAGGAAGCTCATCGTTCAGCTTTATTTCTGAGATATCGCTTCTGAGCAGAGAATTTATTACTTACTGGAGTAGCAAGATGCGTAGTTTTAATTACTTTATAAAATATACATCCGTGGGACTGGATGGATTGCTAACTCATCGTCAAGCGAAATATGATTAGAATATCTATAGATCATTGATATACGAATATCAATGCGGATAATACGGAAATCTACCTTCTTAGAAAATGTTTTTAAGTTTTAATAAAACTAATAATATTTTGTATTGTCCCCAGGTAATAAAACATCCTTTCTTCGGGTGAATAAAACAATAATGAAGAAGAAGAAAGACCTCATCAGCAATAATATACTACGGTTATGCTCCAGCAGACACTATTAAACGTAAATCCATGGATGAAATAAACGTAACTCCCTCTCACAGGGAGGAGGCCTGTGTCCTAGCAGAGGGATTATAGACTGATTATGCTTATTATCTGTCAAACTGTTTCTAAATTGACACTAATATATTTATTATTGTATTTACTAACTGCTGCCCTCGGCTACGCCTAATTCTTTTGCTAGAATAAAAGTAGCATAAGTTACTCCTTATAATATCAGCTAAATGCCGCTGAAATCCCGTGAAAATCAGTCCAGCCATTTTGAAGATGAGCCGGATTATACAGTAAAACAGAAAATATGTAAAAAAAAGAGTTATAAGTACCGTATATAGGTACTTTCATATGCATTTAGTAAAAAGCTGTTATTTTGACATTCCAAACACATCCCCCCCGACCCTTGCTTCCCCCCCGACCCTTGCTCGATAACGATGCGCCAGCCCGCGTTATTGCTGAGCCTGTAGCTTTAAATTCCCCGTTTAATAATAATGATCTATCCTTGATCCAGCCTGTCCCTCTTGCTGTCCTCCCCCCAGCGAACGCCCTAAGCCGAGGTTCGCACCCCACAGGGGGTGCCCTTAGCGAGCGTTCGCCTAGTTTTAATTAGCTTAGTTTGTATGCCCCTGGCTGGAGGCTTTGAGTTCTTTTAGGAGCTTAAGGCAGCCACAGGAAAGTCCGGTTAAGCAGTGAATACCTTAGTGGTAACCTGCGAGATGCCCTAGTCAAAAAAAAAAAAAAAAAAAAAAAAAATCCAAACACAGACTTCAATTTTATTTGTTTGTTTAGATTTATTTAAACTTCTCGCACACAAGAAGGAACGGATTTCTAGCATTTCGTCAAGTGGTCAAATACGCATCTCGTCAGATTTGCCTTACCTACCTTTCTCAATAAATTATTGTATAGAACTGGCAGACTGTCACAAATTGGTCATAAACACAAAATAAAACAGATATTAACGTGTCTTTCCTTAACACAATATGAGACGGATCTGTATATTAAGAAATGGTGACAATGATTTGCGAAATATCTTTCAAAATCACCATTAGTCATAAGGTTATCGGGTCAGTCTTACTGCATTGAGTACTTAGCAAGACGTTATGACTACTTAGACTGCAATAAACCGTTTGATTTATTGCAGTTAACTTTAGAGTTTGACATTTGAATCTGAAAACGCAACTTCCGTGTGATATGTGAAAGGAATGCATGTGTAATAAATATCTGAGGTCGTGCTAGGTATTGCGTTTTGTAATTCGATGCTTGATTAACTTTTTGCTTTTATTCGTATTAGTAGCAAAATCGAATTCGCTGGTCTATCGAACTAATCGATTGTTCATTAGTTTAGCTTTGACATTCACATTTGACGTTAACCTTTGATTAAGCCCAGGTACCCACGAGCGATTTTTTAACGCGACGTTTTTTATCGCTCACTGGATTTTCAACTCTCGGTGTTGATCCGAGTATCGAGAATCAAACAGAGTGCATCCCAGCGCGTGAATAAAATACACTGTTGTATTTTCAACTCGCGGCGCTAAGTTTAATCCAAAGTGTTTTTGTTTGACGCGATGGCTTTTTATGGCCTCGCGGCGCTAAGTACTGCGTTGAAAATCTAGTGCGCGATAAAAAACCGATGCCTTAAATAATCGCCCGTAGCAACGAGGGCTAACTCTAAAATAAATTGATTAATTAAAATTCTCAAATAAATTCTAATAGATTCTCTATACCATTAGTAAAAGTAATCGAACTTTGGTATACCATTCATGGTCACAGTTTCTCAAAATATGATGTTGTTGAGTAAGCCTGACACAGCGAGGTATCAAATCCTCACTGATTTAGCAAGTACAAGTCACGTTCTGGACTTCACCATAAACTCAAAGACTGGAACTACAACATTAGTTACTTTGACATTGCCTTTGTATCTCGAGGTTCGCATTCGGATTAGATATCCTTACGAAACCCGTTCTTGGTGTTGTACGAAGAAAGTTATGTCAAAACAATTGGTCTAGGACCAGGTTTGGCATGACAAATAGTAGGTTTATGTACTCTATAATGTGCTATTCAATATTGAGGATTTTATACTGAAGATAACGTCTAAACTTTAATGGTTTGAAAAAAAAAAGGTTAAATTAGAGCATTTTCTTAATAACTTAATATATGACCATTTTAGATTATGTTTAAATCATACAATGAAATTAATTTGTAAAGTTATGTCTAATGCGGATAAAAAACTAAGAATCACGCAAAATCTATCAAGCTTATTTTTGTGAAACCTTCACCATTTAAAAGATAATTTAATAATTGGTCTTTTAGCATACGTGTTTTAAAACTTTTTGTTTTATGTATATCAAATTAATAATGCGTCTAATTTGGGACATTGCTCCTTGATGGGCGAGTCCTATTCGAGTTCAAAATTTAGCACATATTCAAGATTTTATTGTGAAGAGGAATATTCCAAAATAATACAGATCAATAATAACAGACAATTAATATTATTAAAATTAAGAAAAAGTGGGCCGTAAGTGCAACTTGCGTGTTGAACTGTTGATATATCATCAAGACATTACTTTCACTACTATGATGGTTCCGCGAATTTTAGTAAATGCATACCACGAACATCAAGACTTGGTCCATCGAGCATCTTGCTTGTTTAAACAGCGTTAAAAGTCGGTCAGCACCACAAAAAGTGATCAGGAAGTTCAACAAGTTGTCAAGGGGTGCAATTAAAACTTGTTTAAAAAAACACACTGTATATAAACACAGATAATAAATAATTGTTTTTAGTTGTTTTTTTAAACTGGTAAAGCTACTTTTAAGTTTTTTGACATTTAGCGAAGATGTTTCGCTGCGCATGTTAGTAATAAGAATTATTTTTGTTCGTATCGAATCGTCACTACAATATCAACACTTTTATTTTTATCTTTACCATAAAATCTTAATTTTAGAAGCATTACTTAATGTTCATTGTTTACGTCGCTTTATTATACCCTAAAAAACAAAAGAGCATGAAATTACATAGGTAGCAGTTAAGTTTTAAGCAATTTTTCGAGCAATTGATCTCAAACCTTATCAAGATTTTTAAGGTTCCGTACCCGAATGGTGCCAAACGGAACCCTGTTATTAAATCCGCTGGCCGTCCGTCTGTCTCTCAGCGGGCTGTATCTCATGAACCGTAATACGTAGACAGTTTGTGTACATATTTATTTATATTGCCGCTGTAGCAATAAAATATAGGGGGTCCCTTATAAGAAACGCGATTTTTGCTAGATATTGTATAGTCGTTTGGAACCCTTAGGTGTGCGAGTCTAACTCGCATTTGGCTGGTTTTTTTATATGAATCTCGTACAATGTTGCCATAGACTCCACTGTTGTATAATAGGTACATGAGTTCGCTACAAACGAACAAGTTTTGAGTTGCAAGCAATTAGAACAGCGGGCAAAATTACATAGCTTTTATGTAAAATATTCAATTACATAATTCTTGCAAAAAATCCATATGAATAAATGGGTTTTTAAAGCAAAATGGTGTTTCGTAATATTTGTCTAGTTTATCATGGCGTTAAATTGCGTAATGTAAATAAAAATTCTTGCAAATTATGCGTGAGCGCACGCAATGAGCATTGAGCGGGTATTGTGAAGTATGAAAGTATTTACTTAAATGTGTTTTTTATTGCGAATTTTACTGCGTTGTCGAAGTTCAACGGTGAGCCTCTTTTGTAACAAAAATTGGCTATTTGCATGAATTTGGCCAGATTGAAGAAAATATAGATGTATTGTGTGTAAGATCACACACAACATCTAAAACGCGTTCAAGAGCTGTCAGTGTACAATATTCCATAACATTTTTGACACTGACAGCTTTTGATCGCGTTTTAGAAATGCTGATCTCGATCAGTTTTATTTGTGAAATCAGCACGTAGCTGTTGTCTAGTGTTAGTGAAAACGTGCATATTATTATATCTAATAGGTAGTGTTTTTATTATTACTGACCTATGACAATGAAACACCTGATATATTACCGCAACTCATTCCTTAAATAGTCCTTAACTAATAGTTTAATGACTAACTTTGATGACCATAAACGAAACGCAAGTATAAAAAAATCTAATACCGAACTTCTCAAATCATGATGCTGATTTTTTTATAACCCCCAATTTGGTAGACACTAATCCAATGTCAGATATAATGGCTTCTACTAAATATTTACACCTACAATTAACGTTTGATCACATCAACCGTTTATTTATGACGTGCGAACATATGTACATTCCTACGTTTGGATATCTAACGGTGCCTTGACGGATTTATTCGCAAACACGCATTTATACGTCGTTAAGAATCGCACACCGGCAGGAGATTAGATTTGGTAGGTTTTTTTTTCTACGATAGCACTAAATACTTTAAAACGGGACCTCATCAATCTTAGATGATGTGCAGATAGCAGAAAGTAGTACTAACTGTATTGTTTAATGCACTTTTTTGTGGGCTACAATTACAGATAGTCTCAAATCATACGCGTAGTCATAATAATTACACAGATTTATTTATACATAGATAATAAATGTTTAAATGATGTTTGAGATGCAAGTGCACAGAAAGGATATTTTGTAAATAAAACAGAAAACTGCTCACTCCAATTTTGAGACTTGTAAAATTAAAAGTGACTAAAATGCTGCACATATTCCACGAGTTTATTAAACTAGTTAGTTTAAAATGGTTTTGTAGTTAGAGTGATTGTTGATGATTCGCCATAGAATACAATCATGTTTAGCTGTGCATGTATGCATAAAGCTGCGTGCTTAGAGCTACTGGGACTACAAACAGTGGCGGCAGAGTTGTGTTTATTATTTGCATCCTCAGTGACTGAATACCAATAGAAATGGACTCGTAATTTCCTTGTAAGCACTATCATACTCTGATGGCATTAGTATCACAGTATAATTTAAACTGTGTTAGTATTTACGCACGAAGTATAAGATATCTCGACTGCTCTGACATAATGTGGCCATACGCTGGTAATATAAATTTTCTATTACGGCACACTGCTTTATTATGTAAAAAGTACAGTGTAGGTCTATTTTAATTATGTAATGTGTAATCTAACCTATATCAGTAGCTTGGTGATTTTATCTGATATGAATGTATCTTTACTTAATTAAAATTAAACATTTATTAGCAAGGTTCAATCATCATCGTGTCAGAAAAAAATTGATTGCAATGAATTTATGTAATGTTTTGTGTATGTATATCATCATTTTGACTCTACCTATATTTATATATAGAGACCAAAACAACCTTCAGAAATATTAGCTTAGCTTAGTAGTGAGTGCAACAGGCAATTTCATCGATTATCTCGCAGTGGGAAATGATAACTCATAGATTTGAATAGTCGAGGCTAAGATTTACCGACAGGCAGACAGAAAGGTAAGTCGATTATTAGAAGAAGATGCTCAGACGAAAAACTAAAAACACGACCCAGAAATCTTCAAGAATGCAAATTTTAAATTATAAACCTTCCTAGAAACCTACAAAATTCAATACAGTTAAGGGACTTTAGAACTAATAAACGCCTCACCTCACAATTTTAATGTACATTTGGATCTCATTACAATGTTGGTCGTATAAGGTGTTCAATCAAATTAAATCTACTCGCATGTCTGACCTACCCCATTGCTCAATGTAAACTAAGCACGATCTCTGATTTCAATTGCTAATACCATACTAAGTGATGGCTTTGTGGCCCTACCACTTGTTGAGATAAAATATGGGTTTTTTCTCAAGATGTTAATTTGGCAGCGACGTTTATAGTTTCTATTTTGTGTATTTTTATTAATGGCATAGGAATGCTGTGCCATTCCAGTTTTGTTTTATTTTTATTTTTGCGAAACCAGATTTTAATAGTTTAGAAACCGTAAAGTTCTGATTTATTAAGTTGAAATATTTATTTAAGTATCCTAACTTGAGTATTTTAAAGATTTTTATTAAGGGTATTGGAAAAATGTGTTATCTTAAACTTACAAATAATTATGTAGAATTGTTGTTTTTGTTGTTGTGTTCAAAAACTACGGCTTAAGAAGGTAAAATTAAATTCTCTTTAGAAAACCCCCTGTGTCATCGTTAAAATCTAATAAACTGTATCAAAGTGATATCGTATCGACAACCGTTAGTACTCTAAGCATTTTAGTTTTGGTGTCAACAAAGTATACAATGTTATGCGCAGGAGTGCAACTAAACGAGAATGGTAATTGGGCTAACGGTGCTTTAGTATTTTGATGGAATCCGTAATAATGCTGTATTATTATTATACCTATGAATGAAATAATTATGAAATCATAATAGGAATTCTGATTATTTGAATAGATTGCTCTACTGTTTTTGCCTTGACTTTTGCCATGTTTTTGTCCTACAAACTGTGGGTCTGCTTTAAATCTATCATCAGTAATTAGGCACAGACAATATCATTAGATGAAGCCAGGTACTCGTCGTAATCAGCCGCATTTTCTCCAGTTGAACAGGTGAACTGTTCAGGTTCTGATCTTCAAGTTATTGTAGGTTCCTGACAATTTTTTTAAATAATATTTTACAGCTTGAGTTTTTGAGCAACAATAAACTGCCAAGTTTTCACGTTATTATTGTGTTAATCTGGTTGTATGCCATACACGACGTGAGTCCCTGTTATAACCAAACGTGCAACATTTTACTACCGTTGGTGCTACTCGTACTAAATAAAATGTAAAGCAGCATTTTAGTGTTCTGGGACCGACTTTATACAGTTTTATAATTTTAAAAAATAAATAAAAATAATCAAGCAAGAAATTATTCTGATAAAGTAATGTAGAAGACAACCAAATCAAACCAAAAATACTAAGTCTATGAAACGCATTTAAAACATTCTCTTTAAAACCAATATTTACAATATTTTGTCGCCTCACTAACATGGCGTACTTACGTATTTGCTAAGATTTTCTGTCTAACAATTCACTTTGTTCATGGTTCTAAGAAGTGCTGTATTTAGTACGTACTTGCGTGTATGCTTCATATACGTTTATATCTCGGGGTAAACTTCCGCATTATCTATCATAACAAAGATAAAAATGACTGATTGTTCGTTGCTTTTGAACTAGGGAAAATCACCAAATCTTAAGACCCTACATCAGATTAATTAACAACAAACAAACCACTTAATAAGTGCTTAAATAATACCTGTAAAACATATTATTTGTAAGCTATGCTCCTATACGGTACAGTTCCTCTGTAGTTGAAGATTTCAGCCTGATCGTCATTTACTACAATTTTTTTTGTAGGTGACATGAGCTTCCCTTGAGGTGGACCTCCCCTTGAATAGAGAGCGGAGAATGTTATGGATTTTCGATTTCTACAAAATAATATACGTGGACGATGTCGGGTAAAACTAGTAAGCCCAAAGGTATACCAGCACCATCAGATGTGTTAACAAATAAATAATCATTCATTCATTCATCATTCATTCATTCATTCATTCATTCATTCATTCATTCGTTGTTAACGACCATTGGCAAAATTATTTATTGCGTAAAACGTACGTAGTCTCAGTTACTTGTTTTGTCACATAAGCTTTGTTCTCTAAAATACAAGTTCTGTTAACAAGGAAACAAGTTAATGCACTAGCAGAATAGTCTAGTTTGACCTAGTGCCTTTGTTAGGAAACATTTTAAATACAAGAAAAAAAAATCTAGCAAAGTTAAAAGTGACAAAATGGTTCCGTCACCATTTACTTTACATAATTGTGCGGTAGTTACAATAATGGCTATACAAGTGCATTATGAATGCAAAGAAAATATTTGAATGTCTAGTTCCAGTGTCTGCCCACTCTATTGTTAGGGCTACTTTAAGCTTAACTTTTTGTTAGATCTTCATCATCATCATTTCAAAAGACGTCCACTGCTGGACATAGGCTAACATGACTTTTGTCATTTCTTTTATTGGATAGTCACAAACTGGTTTGTTGGCAGAGCGTTATTAGCCAATCTTGAGTGGAATGCGAAGGATAGAACTGCTTAATGTTTTATAGGTTTTTAAGAGGAGGTTTTTGGAGTGGCAAACGCGTAATGGAAGACTCCCACAGAGTGGACCGATGACTTGAGAAGGCCACAGGAATCCGCTGGATGCGAGAAGCACAGAACCGATCGAAGTGGCGATGCTTGGTCGAGCCAAATATTTTTTAATTTAATCTTAAATTGTTATGTCAATGAATGATAATTTGATCATTTTGGACTCGTGATTTGAACAACAATAAAAATGCTTCATTCAGTGCTTTTATCTGAGAGCAATATAATTACTTAAGAAATAAAACAACAATTTGCGTAAAGTCTATATAATTATAACCGTAATGAGGAATAGAGAGAACAGGAATGCCATTATTGTAAACATATTGTGCAAGCGGAATTCAAAGCATCACTTAGGTGCTTGTCATGTCATGCTTATTTCCAACTTCCTATAGTTAAAAGTCTTCACTGGTCGTCTTCCTAGAAAAAGGAAAAGCTGTTGAGGTTTAATGAATTAAAGTAGGTACCTACTTACCTATTCAGAAAAATTAATACTATACAATCCAACATCCATCATAATCACCAAGATCCTGATAGGTAGGTACAATTCTGTACCCAACCCGCAAATGCAGGCGACATGTCGCCGCGACACGACTAGATTCTATATTTCTATGAAGGCGACATATCGCTAGCTACGAAAGGTATTTCATACAAACCAGACGTATCGCGGCGACACGTCGCCTGCAGTTGCCGCCTAAGGTCGGGTACGCAATGGTACCTTAAATAATGTGAATGTGAACAAATCTTGTCGGCCAGCTTTGACAAAAGACAGCAAACATCGCAAAGAGGTGTTTTGACAAACACATGCAGAGGTGTTTTCTTTTCAAACACACGCTGAAAAGAAAGCCCACTAATGGCAGTTTTCACAAACAGCACTTTCCAAATTAGTATAATGCCGCTGCAGTCCCTGGAGTGTCCATTACACTAATTTGGATACTGTTAGCTAGCACTAGATACTTATTATATGCAAGCAGTTACTATTCATATTTTATTGTTCTTTGTAATGCGAGTTCGACTTTATTTTTGAAAAAAGAAACTGAATGGACTCTCAAAGTAGTATTATTTAGTTACACCAACGAGAAAGTATTCTACATCCTCAATTCTACTTTAGCAGTACTTAAGTGTATTGCAAATAATTTTTGAATTTCGGGGGTTATCATCACCTTAAATGATGCTAAAGCTGAGCTTGACAAATTAAAATTAAATTCTCTATTCAAAAATCGCGTGTAAATCTGCTTTTTAACCGACTTCCAAAAAGGAGGAGGTTATAATGTTCGCAGCGTATGTTTGTTTTTTTTTTTATGTATGTCCACCGATATCTTCGTCAATTGTGGACCGATTTAGAAAATTGTTTTTTTGTTTGAAAGCATATGCTGTTCCCAAGTTGGTCCCATATAAATTTTATTAACTTTGCTTGGATAGGTTTTGAGTTAGCTTCAAGAATACGTATTTTTCCCACTTAGTTTATATCGATGATATGATGATAACTTCCTATCACTGTTATTTGCATATCAGGTAGTGGTATTCGAATTTGTGTGGGGTAGGTACCACAACTAAAAAGTTAAAAATAAAAACTTTTTACAAAAAAAAAAACAAACGACTTCCGAAAAAGACACTACAAAGTCAAAAATAACTTTAATTTCGGAAGTTGGTGGCAAAAAACGAAAGTTCAAAACCAAATACACCGACTTCCGAAATTAAAGTTATTTTTGACTTTGTAGTGTCTTTTTCGGAAGTCGGTTGTTCTTTTTTTTTATGTACATACTCGTACATGGGTGGTATGACGGACATTTATTTAATAAACCAAGGACAGGACAGGGTTTGAAATAAGTCGTGAGATTACTATAGTATATTAGAATTAGAATTTCTTCGAGCCATAATTTTATTAATGTGCGGTCTGATTTTCGATTGCAGAAAGTTTAACACCAATTAAAACAATCTAGAATGCAAGAGCAAGCGAAGCGAGCTCAAAAAATGTTGGAGCCTACCAGAGATAAGTCAGATTTTCTTGTGCGATTCAAAAAATTGAAAAATACTAAGGACTAGGTAGGAGTTACCAAGCTCAAAGCTGCTGTCGAAAATTTTCTAATATTAATCAATTTTATCGATAGATAACGAGCCAATGCAACAAGAGCCCCAAAACTAAGGAAATCGTGTCACCTTTGCACCTACAGGCTTCGGAAAGGGCGGGATGCCCAGCGCTCCCGCTACGCGAAGTAAAACTTCAAAAATAAAGAATTTTTTTACTAGTGAGGCTTTAATCGGGTTCCCGGTAGAATTCAACTGCGCCTGCTCACAACCCGCTCACACCGTTTGACGACCTTTGCCTACGCTAACCAGTGATTTCCTCAGTGTGCCACCCGAAGAGAAAGATTATAACTAAGTAATGCGCGTCTCATTTATTGCAAAGTTTTGGTACACTTGTCTGCTACGCTTGATTTTGGCGCCCCTTGAAGTGGGCACCCGGGAAGCGTGCCGGTTTGCCCCCTCCCCCCATGATAAATCCGGGGCTGCTGAAGTCCAAAACACATTATACACGATACGACGTCGCATCTGATCACGCCCTGACAGTTTTTGTATGGAAAATTTAGAATTTATTCGCAGGCTACGTATATTTAAGTCCTAAAAGTTTTGAAACGACCATTGATGTGTTATCGTGGTTGTTTAGTTTTAAAGGTGGGTTTGGGGAAATAGAATAGAATAGACAAGAATACTCTTTATTATGTACACCATAAAAATTACAGACATAGGTTTAGAAATTTTACATAGGACACAATGGGCGGTCTTATCGCTAAAAGCAATATTTTATTTTATTTAAATTAAATTAAATTTAGATAAGAGAATAAAAAGCGACACATAGGTAGCTATGTAAGGGTATATTATGTTTATTGAGTAGGTACTATTTGATTGAATTATGTACTGACCTAGGAAGGTAAGTAAGATTAGGTAGGTACCTAACCTACTAGTATTCAAGTTGCTATAGTTTAAATTAAACTTTACCAGGAAGCCTGCTGGCAGCAGCCCCAGTTTATTTATAATAATACGTTCTCCAATTTATCTGTCTGTCGTGATAATTGCGATAGTCCCCCCAAGCGTTCGTCGTTTGTTCAACGTTGCGTTTAGCGTTATACACAAGAATTGTATGAACAAGGATCAAGACAAGTCATAGAAAAAATATATCATGTATTAAATATTAACAACAACTAATAACCTATCATTAGGTACTAGAAATCAAATCCATTTTCAAAATACTTAATGATACTGTGTCACTGCATAAATTGTTCTAATTGCCTAATTAGGCTTGTTGCCAGACTTAATAATCTTCTATGGAACTAAAACTCGAAACAATAATTAAGTTAAATTACCAAATTACAATAATAGTGCCTTCACATTTTGAAACTGGTAGTAGCCAGTTTGCATTTGAATCACTATCAGAATAATCTGATCGAATATTGTGATAGTTTAATGTCTGTTGATTGCAATGAATACACTGGGAACAATGATACTCGGAATCTAACAATAGCGGTCAAGTGCGAGCGTTTGTATTCCGTACGTTTAATCTCAACACCATTTTCTTTAATATTCTATCAAAGAAAAGCGGTGGTGGCTCAGTGGTAACGAACCCGATTTATGAATTTTAGGTCGTGGGTTCGAACCCAGACAGGTGCTCAACTTTGTGTAAATAATTTCATCACCTCTACTCTCAAAATGGTGAAGGAAAACATCGTGAGGAAACCGGCATGTCCTAGAATAAAAAATTTGAATACATGTGACATCTAACAACGCACTGGGCCCGCGGGGTAGATTACAGCCCACCCCTCTCGGAGAGAGAAGGCCTGTGTCCCAGCCCAGCAGTGCGAATATTATAGGCTGACTATGCTTATAGAAAACATATATTGTGAGAGGAATGATATGAAAGAAGAGAAGTGACTGCTAGAGTAACGGGTGACAGATCGGAAGAAAAAACGTGTTGCGTCAACCCCAGTAACATGAGACAGGACAAGGGACAACTCAAGGGCAAGAAGATTTTAAATTCTATTTATTTATTCAGTAACAATTCACATTGCGTTCAAATATAATCCAGCATGAAACATAAGTATTAAAAGAATACATTTTAGTGAAATTAATATTAGAAAATACATATAAATATGATAACATAAAGCCTACTCGTTTATTACCCCAAGAATTGACATAGGCATGATAAAAGTATTATGTAATTAGGGAAGACTATTGCCATTATTTACCGAACACAAATTCAAAGTCCGTAATAGCTGCTACTGAGAACTTCCTACCACTCGGTTGTGTGGAAATTAGTGAAAGGCGATTAGTAAAACGGATTTAACACTAATGTGAGTCAATGTATTGAGCGGGGACATCCTAGGAGGAAGTACAATGACCTTATTAGCGACATCCTTCGCAAAGGTCAGGTGCGTAGCATTCGTATCGTAAGCGGCCGGGCGGCCCATTGAAAGGGCCTTGACTGTGCATTACAGAGGAGCGTAGCACGTAGTATTTACTGGTTTTCTCTCCTGGTTTTGGGTGCTTTAGAAAACTATAAAAAAGTTCGGGTATTTTTAATAATACCTAGAAGATATTTTCCTGTTTGATAGAACAATGATTTTGTAGTGTTTCAAACATTTGTATCGTCAATTTAAAGGCGATGGGAATTTAATTATTGCCTTCCTTAAATCATAAGGATACACAATATTGGTAAATTAAACACAATTAAAATAATATAAAAATTAATACCAATTAGAACGAAGAAAATGCCAATGTTCGCAAAGAACAATGCGATGAAAAGAGCGATAAGTAGTGCCATCTATTTTTGACTTACGGTACTATTAGGCTTCAGGCACTTCACGGCGCATTATATTTTACGAAGTGTATAGAGTGCCGCGAGTTTCTTGTGGCACTCTAGTGTCACTGCTTCGGCCCGGCTAGAGTGCCGTGAGCGTTGCATTGTCACTGTCACTTGTTATTTAGGTTAGGTTAGGTTAGAACTGTGACCACACAACGCACGAGCCGAGCGAGCGTAGCGAGCGGTGCCGCGGTAGCGGCCGGCGAAGTGCCAGGGTCCGTTTAGGCACAAGAGAATGTAATGTTTTGGGAATGTGGTGTTTTACAGCGATCTAACCTCGACAATCAAACAAAATACCAAGTGACGTGACTTAGTGACAGTGACAATGACAATCCAATGCTTGCGGCACTTTGGCCGGGCCGAGGCGGTATTACTAGGGTCCCTGTAGTGGCACTTTATCCGATAGGGAGAGTGCCACTGGTGGCACTCTATACACTGCCTATATTTTATATCGTGTCGTCTTCACACTCATCAATATTCTATTGACTTTGCCTTAGGGATTTTCCAACTTCTGAACTAAGCGAAGTTAGCTGTATCGCAGATTATAAAGATTCTTTTATAATCTTGAGCTCCACAGCTCCACTAATCATACACGATTGGTGGAATTTAATTAAATGAATGCAGATAATAAATTAATAATAGATAATAAATAATAAAAAGTAGATAATAAATAATAAAAACCAAATAATAAAAAGCAGATAATGGATAATAAAAAGCAGATAATAAATCTCGACATCAGAGGCATTAGGTCGGATGTATGGATCCGACCAAAATGACTTTTTAGTACAGCGATATTAAGGTTTTGTTTCTCTTTTTAACAAACTGACTTTGGTATTTCTATCTCGTACCGTTGACAAGATACACACATGCATAAAGACGGATTTGCAGACTTTTTTAAATGTCTGGGAGGCATAAACTTTTATTTTAACTTACACCCCTGTGCACCAAATAATTAATAGTTTTATGAGCCGTATTTAAGTTTAAGCTATTATGCATATAAAATGTTTGGTCTCACATGCTGGTCGCTTCAGCAGATGAGCCTTTATACATCTAAAGCTTACAATAAAATAATAGTACGTATCTTCAAATACAGCATTATGTTTAAAAAAATGTTGCTTAATGCTACAATGCATAAAGTCTGCTATCGATATGAGACGTTCTTGTTGTAATAACACCAATTTTGTAGTGGTTTTTTGTACTTTTAAGGAATTCCAACCTTATGCCTCCAAAAATGTATTCAATAATTTAAAATACTTGGTCGGTACTAAAGATAGTTTGAATATTTACGTATCACATGTCGTAATGAGCTCTCGTGGCGCGTGAGCGCATGGCGCGCGACATAAACCAATCATTGATAAATGAATGTGAGTTTTGTTTTGTATAACAGTGGTAAAATTATATTGTTAGTATTTGCGTTAAATTACAGTCATGGAGGACAACAGATATAAAGTAAGTCCCTAAATCAGCCTATAATATTATACTTGTGATTGTTGCACTTGGCTGCACAACTAAAAAATATTTTCTAACGATCTTTTGAACCTAATATTTTTTATGTATTGTAGTTTAGACACCTAAAGATACTATTGTAAGCAAATTTGGATTGGGCAATAATAAATATTTTGTTATAGAAGTACCTATATGGGTGTGATTGATAATAACATACCTAATATAAATACGAGAGTAATTAACTATTTCGAACCTCCGACACAAAGAAGGGTGATTCAAGTTTAAAACGTCTGCTTGTCTATCTTAGGACAGACATTGGCTTCCAAATGCATGGACCGATTTTTAATGCAGTATTTTTTTCGAACGTCTTTCTTCTTAGAAAGTAAAAGTTAGCATAATAATGACCTAAGTAGGTACTTACAGGTATATTACTTGAGCAGAGGCTCCGATACCAGGATCTCTGTCCGCCTGGAAAAGGACTTTACCTTGCAAACGACCGTAGCTAAATCACGTTGCTCTTTGTAGCAATGTATTCATACGAGTGTGGAAGGTCGTGCACCTTGAGGAAATGGTGTGTTGGCAGTGCTGTGCAACGCTGTTGTATCCACTCTACTGCTGGTGCAGCGATTCCTGTCAAACCTACCGGGTTGGAAATGTGTAAATGATACCTTTGCTATTGCAAGCGCCTATAAGCAGCGGTAACCGCTTACGATCAGGCGAGCCGCATGCTTGTTTGCCACCTCAGGTGTTGTATTAGAAAATACTTAGGTACTTACTTGTTGTATTATTCTTGCAGAACACAGGGCCGTTGTAGATTACGGCAGTAATGACAGCGTTAAAGATAAAAATTATGAACCGAGGGAAGAGGATGACTCAAGTTTCCTAACATCACATAGCAAGATGCCTATTCTCACCAGAAAAGTCTAATAATGTTTTTATTAAAAACAATGCAAAGTTCCAATCAAAAGACACTTAATATCATCACCTAATAAAAATTCAACTAAAGGTCAAGTACATGCAGAGAACGCTAGACTTCTGAATGAATAACAATTGAAGATCTTTGAGGGCTACATAGTTTATTCCTGATTTTTACAAATGTTTTTATTCACCCATCAAGAAAAGATCACGTGTAGAGAGAACAATGATTTACATTCATGAAATTTGTGAATTGAGTGTTGATTTCGATGCACCATGCACTGACAATACAATATTTTTACCCAAAACCAAACAGTTCAAAAGCGGTGGTTTGCTATGAAAAAAAAAAAACGATATTTGACTTGACCGTGACAAAAATACCAATATTGGTTTTAGCGTTCGACAATAACCCTACGATGGCTGTTGCCTTATGTACATACTTGAATTATGATCATTGTTGTTATGAAATATAATATGAAATCATGTCTGTACAATGTCTAACTGCAAAGTTTGACTTATGCATGTACAATGCGGATAACAGATCAGAATGTTTTATATCTAAGATCTTAATACTACATGTCAATATAAAACTCTAAGTTCATCACCCAAAATTGCAAGCATAAAGTCGGATGGAAACTTAAGCTTGAAGTTTTAATCAAAAATCTATTATATTTCAGGCATAACATCGGATGTAAGAGATTTAATAAATAAAAAATTGTACTAAATTTATTTTAACAATTAGGGTGATGCTTATAATAAGAAGCGAAAGGTACTATTTTCTACCAAATATTAAAAAAAGAATACATTTAAATACTCATGTTTTAATAAAAATATGAACAAAAAAGATTGTCAGTTTTATTTTTGCTCTCCTGTAAAGTTCGAATTTTGTACATCCGACCTTATGCATCTGATGTCGAGAAATATAGAAAGCTTACCTTAGAAATAGCTGTTAATTAATGGAGCTTGAAGGTACCTGAATTTGAATTCGGGGAACACACAAAGGGAATGCCTATGAATGTTTTGTTTTATTCTCCGTTTTGGGGTGTTTCGGCTGAAATTATGATCATTATGTTGCTTTTTATACTCACAAGTTATCAACTCAATGATAATTTATTACTCCGAGAATAACAGAGTTATGTTGACATGACATGTGTCATCGGAAACTTTATTCAAAACAACAAGTAAATAAGGTCTAACGTAGGATAAAAAAAAAAAAAACGATAAACTCTTTATTACCGATGATCAGTATTGTTATGGCCATGTACTACACGAATGACAAGTCATAAACAATATAGAGGAAGTAACACTGAAGTGTTCACTAATAAAAACACCTTGACAGGTGACGAGATTAAATTAGTTAGGAGTCTTAAACTATGGTCTTAAGTTGGAGTATGAATGAGGCAAGCTATAGAAGACTTTAGTACTACTAAGGCTGCCTGTCCACTGAAGCGGAGAGGAGAAAAGAGGAGCGGAGATGTGCCAATATTAACCAATAGAATCTTGACTCCGCCCCTGAGTTTAGATCAGTGATCCTAAGTCAAGATTCTATTGGTTAATATTGGCACATCTCCGCTCCTCTTTTCTCCTCTTCGCTAAAGTGGACAGGCAGCCAAGGCTCGTCGGCGTAGGGGGAGACCTAAACAAACTGCGATTTTTTTTCAAATTGATTTTTCACTATTTTCGTAACACCTATGCAATCATGCCGCATATTTTTGCCTAATTTCTCCAACCAAGAAAATTTGAGTTTGTTAGTTCTCCACCTACGCCAACGAGCTTTGTGTCTAATGACAAAAATACACCATTAGATTTATAACGACAAAAAAATATGAATGAAGAACATGACAGTATTTTTACGACGGCTTAATGGTGATTCATTGTAAACGAATCGATTTCTGGAGTTGTCGATTCCCTTACAAATAAATTAACTTCGTGAGAATTGCCTAAAGAAAAAATAATATTATACTATAAAGGTGTCGATTCACCGATTTCGGGCGAGTCAATTCGTGCGAATCACCAATTAGCCGTTACGGCTGTAGCACTTGATTGGATTACAGCTTAACATTATGCAACTTCCCGAAGGTAGAGCTATACCTAAACCACTTATTTGGCCACGTAAATACAACGTAGTAGGTACAAACGTTTATGGCAACGTATCTGAAGCTTATCTAATCCATACTCAAATGTAAACTTATGTAAGTAAGTACATTTCTATACAACTTAATATTCGTCAGGTGTACCCCTCTCGCCTTGAGCGCGGTCGACGCTTGAAGACTCGAACATTCGAAAATTATAATGATGTATGGCATATGGAAGTGTCATTTAAAAACGAAAAACTGTTTCCCTGACGATTCCTTTAGGACGGACAAGGTTATCGAAATAAAAGGCATACATCAAATAAGCGGTGAAGAATATTTTTAAATCATTTTATTACGTTAAGTTATTATAATGATTCTATAAGATGAGCTGAAGAGCGAATAATAATGAAAATAACATTTATATTTGGAAAATTATATTTTGAAAAATATAGTAGGTAAAAGTTATGAAAGTCCTTGTAAGCTTACCAACTCAGGCTATTTTCTTTTGCGGCTATTATTCGGGTTTTAACTTTGAGTCATACTCATGTCTTCACTAAGATAACTTTCTATTCGGGTATTTCGGGTCTGTAACAAAAATACAGCTTCTCTAAAATAATGATTTACAAGTGTTTTGTTTTTCAACACAGCCCAACTGCACGTTATCCTATCAGTAAAGAGGAAAATGACACACAAACGACCACTTCCTTACATTTATCCTAGGTCAGTCTTGTTAAGACGATATACTCGTATGCGGGTTTCCGCCTAACAGTCTCTCAGGAAAATTGTTAGCTTGCGTGTTACTCATAACAGTAAGCCCTATGTTCAGTACAACCTACATGAACATTATAAATAATTTGGTTATTCCTGGCCACTTATTTTTCTGTGGTTTAAATGAGTTTTTCTTTTCTTTTAGTTTTTAGAGGTATGAGGAACATGGTGTAAACTTCACTCATACTTTATCGAAAAGGGAGGATCCTCCGACCAGATTGGTGTTGTGTCTGGCGGGCAACTGCCCATTGGTTGATGTCGAATAGTCATTAAGTATATGTCGTTCGCGTGGTAAACTCTAATCACGCGATGCAGGATTTGTGTGACGTCATGTCTTTGGTGCGTAGTTTGTATGTGGCAGTGTAACCGCTACAAGTTTTTTTTTATGGAGTACAATGTGCTCTTGCTAATTTAATAAATTAGATCATTTTCCATTTTTTAAATAGCATTTTTATTTCCAAAATGCTGTTTGTGGTCTTTCGAGCCGGATATGAACCAGCGACCTAATAGGTCTTGTATGCCTTTTCTAACTGGCCGATTGGTGCAATAATTTATTCAGGGATAAGGAAAATTAATTTTGTGATTAATGTGTTAGATCGATTTGAAAATAAATCCTCTCAGTTTGTGCGTAGGTATATCCGTATACAACCAATCACGATTTTTTTTATACCTGGGTTTTGAAAAACTTGATAGAAATATTACCTAAACGATTCTGTATTATCCCCCTTTAATTTTGTCACTGAAATTACTGCTACGAATATAAATAAAATCAAAGCCAAATTAAGGTATGCGTTAAATTAATAATGAAAATATGCATGTCTCACATCATCATCATCATCATCATATCAGCCGAAAGACGTCCACTGCTGGACATAGGCCTGGGACCAAGCACCGCCACTTCGACCGATTCTGTGCTTCCCGCGCCCAGCGGATTCCTGCGGCCTTTACAAGGTCATCGGTCCATCTTATGGAAGGCCTTCCAATCCAACGCTACGTCTTCCGGTACGCGGTCGCCACTCCAGAACCTTTCGGCCCCATCGGTCATCTGTTCTGCGGGCAATGTGCCCTGCCCATTGCCACTTATGTTTGTCAATTCTTCGAGCTATGTCGGTTATCTTGGTTCTCCTCCGGATCTCTTCATTTCTGATTCGATCACGTAGGGAAATTCCAAGCATAGCCCTCTCCATTGCCCTTTGGGTGACTTTTAGCCATGACTCACATAGAAAATTATAAAATTATTGAGAGAAAAAATTACTCTAATAAAAATTATCCATCTTGTCTAGCATACATATATTGTATAGGGGTCAGTTAACTAACATTCTGATGATAGACCAGGTAGGATCTAACTGTACTTCAGACAAGGACAAATGTCCGAAGAAGGTTAGACGAACGTAAACAGCGACGCGTTTTACTTGTGTACTATGGGCGTAGTGTTAGGCATCTACCATCTATCATCTTAGGCATCTACCATCCTTTTCAAAGTCCTTTCACCTTTCTACTTAAGTTCTTGAGAAATGTTTTACGATGACTTCAAAGCAAACATAACGGGACTTTTCTCAGAAAGCAATAAACTTTTGAAAAGAGCTCTTACATAAATGGTCAGTAAATACAACAGTGGTACATACATAACGTTCCTAGAAACCGATATGTAATAGACAACATAGTTATCGTAACATCATCACGCCTGTATTCCCCAAAGGGTTAGGCAGAGGTGTACCTACAGTACATTCATATTTCGCCTGTTATGTTTAAGTCCCAATAACAGGGTGCGAGCCTTTTGCTGTCAACCGAGCACAAATCCAGACTCCGGGCTGCTATTGAGAAATTACAGATGGAAAAACACAATAACACTTTGCCCAACGCACAACGAGCTCAAGACCTCATACAGCTGCAGCGATTGCGACCCCAAGACCAACGATACAGTCATAGTTATCTAAACGAATCTCTTTCTCTCTTTCTGGCTACCCCACAATGTAGTGGAGCCAGCCTTTCTGGTCTTTGTCTTCCACTTCGCTCTATCCTTGACATCGTCTTCGGATACCTGTCCACCTTGTTTTGGGTATGCCTTTGGTTCTCGGACTGGGAATAGAAAGATGTAGCGCCAGGTTCCCTACGTATTCTGGCGGCCTCCTTTTCACGTGACCAAATCATCGCAACTAATACCTATAATAAAGACAAAATATTTGTTTTTGTAAGTTTGTTTGTTACTCTTTGACGCTAAAACAGCTTAACGGATTTGGATGAAATTGCACATGGGTAGACCTAGACCTAGAGAAGGATATAGGCTACTTTTTATCTTGGATCGCAGAAGTCGCGGGCAACAGTTAGTCAATAATAAATAAATAAAAAGTTTTGTCGTTTCCGGATGTAATTTAGATATGTACTGTTAAAATCAAACGGCTTAGCGTGCCGGAACTAGCTACTTCATTTTAATTATTATGATTTGAATATAACACACCATTTACATGTCTTAATTGTTTAATACGCCTTGTAAATTGTAAAGTGTGACTGTTTGACTTTTCGAGGTGAAAAAGTGATTTGACGTTTACGTCACTCGATCATAGTGTAGGTAAACATGCAGTGTCTAGGAGTCATATTGATACGTAACTGTGACTGATTCATATTTATTACAGAAACCAAACTTATGTTATAGATGCGAAAGAGAGTTTGTTTTTTACGCTTTCACGCTAAAACGGGTGAACGGATTTGGATGAAACTTGGCACATGGGTAGACCGTGACGTGGGTTAAGACATAGAATACTTTTTATCCCGATATTCTCACGGGATCGAGACTTATGCGGGTGAAAAATATTAATAGCAAAATGTGCTGTTGTATTTGTTTCACGTGTTTTGTTACGGGCATAAAATGTAGTTTGGATTTTAAATACTAGATCCACTACTAGGTACGATTTACGGGAACTATTCCAGAATTCACGAGAAAAAGGCTATTTTTAGGCCAAAGAATCAGCATTGCCAACCGACGTGGCAATGCAGCCAGCCTTTTGGGCACTTTTCCCAATCAATCAGCCTATTAATGTTCCCACTGCTGGGACACCACAGGCCTCCTCTCTGTGAGAGGGAGTGGGCTGTAATCTACCACGCGGTCCCAGTGCGGATTGGTAGATGTCACATGTCTTCGAAGTTTTGGTTCTAAGACATGCCGGTTTCCTCACGTTGTTTTCCTTCACCGTTTTGAGAGCAGTGGTGATGATATTATTTACACAAAGTAAAGCGCCTGCTTGGGTTCGAACCCACGACCTACAACTCATAAGTCGGGGCCGTTACCACTGGGCCACCACTGCTCTGCCATGCTATGCCCATTGACTGCGATGCGAACGAATTGTTTTACGCCCAATTAGCTCTTTCACTTGTACATAATTATATGTATTTTGTACTAGATGACCTGGTGCACTTAGTACCACGTGATTTTTGTTTAAGATATTTTTGATTTTTTGGTTGTTCCTTTGGGGTTTTCATATGTTTGTGTTTTCCCAAACACACTCTATAGAGGCAAACAAAACAAAAAAAAATCAAACTGTTGAGCCTTTTTCGAGTTTTGCGAGACTAACGCAGTTCGCAGTATCTATAGATATATTTAAAAATCAATTGAAATATATAATATATATAAGATAAAAGATTTAAGCTGTTTTCAGACCAGCGCGATTTGTCGCGCGACGCGACACAAACAATACAAAACTTCACGGTACCTATAACAATAACCAGTGTCGCGTCGCGCGACAAATCGCGCTGGTCTGAAAATAGCTTTAAGATGACCAGCTATTGATCGAAAGTAGGTGTATACAGGGTGGCAGGGACATCGACGCGAAACCTTTTACCATGGATTCCGTACATGTATCTGAACAAAAAATCTGCTGTTTCATAGAAAAGTGCAATACCTACGCGATAAAAATGTAAAGAACAGTAGATTTTTTTTAAATAATTGATGAAAAATTTCAAGCAGGTGGGTTCAGTTTCGCGACGATATCCCTGCCACCCTGAACCCATATATTTTTTTTTTTACTTTTACAGCTTTATTCTTAATGTAATTATGTTCTACGTTACATATTGTATTGACCATTAACAATAAAGAGCATGAGTCATTAGATAGGTATCAGATTGCACCCACCACGTGTCAGAGAGTTTGTAGTATGCTGTTATGCACCTATGAGGTATCACGCGACGTTTCAAAAGTAAAAGTATGCGTACATCATTATTGTGTCGATAGTTGTTTTTGAGATGGTAAATTATGATTCACTTACAAATAAGTGTCAAGATTGCAAGTTTATCAAAAAGGTAGTTATGACCAATCGCAGCTTTTGACCAAAGCGTATCAAGATTTATAGATTGACAAGCTCCCAGTGAGCAGTGATGACCCAGTGGTAACGGCCGTTACTGTAATGGATGGTCACCCATTCACGAACCGACAGCGGCAAGTGTAGCTTAACCTTCGCTTGACCCGTACGACTGTTATTATTTAGCCACGAGATTTAGTTCCGTCCACTTGTAGGTATAAGAATATAATTAGGCACCGGAAAATTTCCGACATAATAAAACATTATTATGACTGATAAACAAACCCTCGCGAGCTAATTATAACATGAGTGCGTCAATTCGAAATAAACTAGTGTCAAATAATTCACGAGTTTCGAATCTCCATCGTTGACCGTTTAACATAGTGGTAACTTTATCCTATTACTATAAATTCGGACTCTCCGGACCTCCAGTCGGATTAGAAAAAATATTTTTGCATTGGATAGCCCAATTCTCGAGGAAGGTTTTGTAATATCACGCTACGACCCCAAAGGTACCGAGCAATAAAAAAGAACGCTAAGCGAAAACGAAATATACCGCGGGCGGGCGATGGGATGCGACTCTGTGGGTCGGGGGCCGAAATTTGAACCGGACGAAGTCGCGGGCAAAAGCTAGTCATTCTATACAAACAAACAATCCTGTTCGCAGTTCAACACAGTACGGCAAAGCTCCTATAAAATATGCATCACTACTATTATTTAACATTTACGCAATCACACATTATAACGTGCCTATTACATATCGATTAGGTTACAACGTACGAACTGAGAAGAATAATAATTCGATAATAATTATTATACTACTAAAGCTTCGGCTTTATGAATTTCTACCGGAAGTGCCATGCATCCTAGTTGTGCGGTGTGTACGCAAGGCGACGCGATTTCGTGTGCGGCCATGAAACGAGCTTTATAATGCGGATGTGACAGCGAAATGGTCGATGCATGTGATCTGTTTTCACATCTGGTTAGTGTTTTGAATATAGGAAATATAAGTAAATAAAGAGCATGCAAAAGAATAGAACTCTCACTCTCTTTGCGAAGCGTCGTTAGTGGTAGTTTTCAATACATGACACGCGCGAGCCCGGGAAGGTGGTAAAACAATTAATAACATTGAAGTTTTGATTACCTAAATCGTTTTATTTTTTGTTTTATTGCTATCATAAACTGACATCACATCTGTGAATTTGCCAATTAATTTCATTCAATAAGACCCTATAAGGACAAATTATTCCCGTAATATTCTTTTTTGTGCTTAAATTTTTTTGATTGCCTACTAATATATACCTAACGAACGCAAAACGAATTTCAAAAATGTGTCAGTCATAAATTGTAGAAGTTATAAAATTTACAATTAACTGATGATTTCTTTTTACAATTCGTTTGAGGATCATAATTATAAAACACACATAACCAAAGCATACTGTATAAAAGAGCCTTGACATTTAAAATGATAAAACACATCTCTCAGATACATAATCATTGATCGCAGGGACGATTAAGAATGACCAATGATCACATGATTAAATAGCATGATTAATTTATTCAATGTTAATTGATAGCTCCCGGCATTATCAATGTTTGAATACGAGTTCGAACCTTCAGTTAAAATAACTAAATACTTGAATGTGAATGCCAAATATTATTTTTAATTTTGTAATATTTCACAAGAATAATAAATCCATCTCTGTTGGTCATAAACAGGTTCAGTAAACTTGTGCTGTTTTGCTGCCTAAAGAATATCGAAGTCATAAACGACCTCCATTTACTCTAAGTAGTAATAGAAAGATATACCTAAATTTTAATCTTTTATTTGGGAGAATCGTATCACCTTACTTGTCTTGGGCATTTAATAAATATGAAAATAAAACGAGCAAATCATATTGAAATGTAGAGTAATACTTTGATGTCCTATTTGGGTAACCAAACAACTAATAATATTTTTTCTAACCAGCATTTTCCAACATTTATTTCAAAATGCGCATTTCGTAGCCCTACTGGTAATGTGAAATTAATAAACACCCTTGCTAAAGGCATTGCTCTTTCCAGTTTCAGACCGAAGTTCCTCTAGAAACCTTTCATTTTGCGTTTATGCCACTTTCAATTTTAATTACCGCTACACCCTTATTTGTTATTTGTAGACCAAGCTTCGAAAGTTAATAGATCTACTGTTAATGCCACTATAAATGTTATTTATTCATGATTGTTTAATATGCAAATTATCTGATTCGGGAGAGAATAGGACATGTCGGGCTAGAACGTACATTTTGTACGTTCTAGCCCGACCGTTGTGACCAGCAAAAGTGGTTGCAGTCAAGGCTTGTATTGTACTTTTCTCAAATAATGGGTGCAACTAAATAGCCAAAATTCAAAAATGAATGACGAACAAGAATTTTTCACGCGCAATATGTTAATTTGTTTCTTTTTTTTAATTGCAAGCCAGTTCCACATTTAAATAAAATCTTTAATAAGTTACCTCTTTGGTTATCATGTTTCGAAATAAAAAGTTCATTCCATTTTGTAATTATCATTTTGGCCGCTAAACATGAGAGATATGGATTTTCATTCATATCGGCCGCTGCTTGAACTTATTTGACCAGTACCTACAGCATTTTCGATTTATCTCGAAAGTTTTCAAAATAATGCTCGAACTTCCAAACTTTCTAATGCGAAATTGAAAATATCCTGAAAGCCATCTTACAGATAAGATCAACGGCTTAGTTAATGTTTAAAATGGGTAAACAAGGATAAACATGACTTTCTATATAAATAATTACTTACTGTTAATATTAGAGCTAATATTATTAGCGTATCATTTACATTTGTGCTGGCAAATATTTAAAAACGTTATTGGGACAATTTGGTGACGTACCTTTTCTATGACAGAACTTCGAAAACTGTAATAGTAATAGTCCATTTATTTGTGAGAATATAGTTACAGAAATGTTACATAGTTTTAAGTAACTAGATAATATTCTGCCGTTCCCGGCGTACAAATACTTACGTTGTCAAGGTTTTGGTTCATTGAATAGATCTGATGAATTAAATAAATAGGGATAGCATTCAAATGGCAAATTAGTTAAATAGTAGATAATTATATAAATGTCAAAAAGATTTAGTTAAGTCAAAGAGATAGAGATGCGAATAATGTTATGATTATTTCTAATATTTATGTCAACTTATCATTCATAAAATCATTAGTCGAGTAGTAGCATTTACTTAAGAGATAATTGAATAATTTACATTATATGTTCTGAAGTTTAGAGTTTTAAAACAATCTAGTAGTTTATTATAAACTTTGGTCGCCATAATGTATATGGATGTGTCGATCGTAAATGGAAAACGAATTAATGTTTTTACTTAGATGCGGAATTATTTTTAACCCAATGGCTATGGGTTTTTTCTTGAGTACTAAGTATTAAATGTTTTTTGGATTCTCTTTTTATTTAGGGTGTATTTCACCAAAGAATCTGAACGCGATCAGCACATAAACCACGTTTAAGTCAGTGTTATTATTTTCTGTGGAATATTTGACACTGGCAGCGCGGTTTAGATGTTATAAATCATCACATAATATATATACTACACACATCACACATATCATAGGTAGGTACATCGTTTCTGATCTTTCAATCATGTAGAATTGCTTTACTTCAGTTTAAGGAATGCCCTAATGTGGCCCTATGCCGCCGATGAGAACCTACATCTTACAATCGAATCGCAAACGCTATTTTTCTGTTATTCTTTCATGTACAATAACTTCTAAATTATAATCCAAATATATTTTGAACGCAAATTGTGACGTCCATACATGGGGGCTGGGTCTGTCCAACAAAGATCACAAGAGAATCGTGATGCACGATTTGACAGGTAAAATTATTATGGTAATAATTCTCAAAACAAATATTTTGCGAACCGTCAAACTGAATTCCTGATCGCTTCATTTGATCTTGCACACGATGTTTCAATAAAACATACTTTAGGATGATAACTTAATTTGTATATTTATTAGTTTCATTTCTTGTTTCAGGTACTAACTTCTGTTAATTGACTGCGAAGATGTCTGTAAGTAAAGTTTAAAAAGTTGAAAAACATAACACTCTTTTTTTGGGCAGTTGTGTAAAAAGTTCCATTGTCCTCCTAATTTTACGCAACGTTTTATGAGATGTTGCTTTGAAATTTTCTTATGTTTTTTGCAGGCTCAAACATCTAATTTGCAGGTTATTTATAAATAGTACAAAAGGATAGCTTCATGGACAAAAAGATAATTGACAGAAATGCCTGCTTGCACCACAAACCACTAAATACGTTTAACGCTAAACGAATTAAAAACATCGTTCGGTTTTTGTCATTCGTCTGAAGATGACAGAGACAGAATGATGATTTATAGTTTTTTGGCGTTAAACGTATGTACCTAGTGATTTCTGGTGCAAGTGGGCCTCAATTTCATTCTTGTTTAACTCTTCTGATAGGTATGGTTTTTTATGGTAATACACCGGTTTTGTTACCAACCAAGTGTTTTTTTCATGTTGTTTTTATATGCTTAGTGAGTTTGCTTACTGTTACCAAACTTATAACGACGTAAACGATGAATGATGATTGTAAGCTTCTTTATCTACGGTTTGTAGCAATGTGACAACTAGCGTCATCTAGCGGCAATCACTGGAACAAAGAACCAAGTGAAGTTAAGTTTATGTTCGCGCTGTATTGTGATTTTAACGACGTTCATTATTTTTTATATAAGGAATTAAGCGTTAATTAATAAATTATGTACCATTTAAGCTTGAGTGATCTCGTTTCTTTGAACTTGATAAAAGCTGTTCGGGTTAATCCGGGCTTAAACACCTTCTCAAGTATATTAATTTTAAGCACAGCGACTGTTCCATAAGACTTTGCAACATTTTTATTTTTAGCATAGATAGAATGACTGTATTATGTATCTATACTAATATTATAAAGCTGAAGAGTTTGTTTGTTTGTTTACTTGAACGCGCTAATCTCAGGAACTACTAGTTTAAAATAAAATTATCACTTAACCAATTTAATTCCTTACGAGACCCGAGTTGTAACAGTTACCTATAAATACATAGATATTTATTTATTTTCACTTTTCGCACTCCAAAAAGGTACAAAGGCGTACTTAATGCCTATGATATAAGTTCGTTCTTAAAATAACATATTTTTAATTTGGACATTATTTGAGAATATTAGGGCTTATACAAACAGCGTTTTTATACGCGCGTTCCATGTTACACACGTCTTCTGCGCGTCTGGGTGTAGGTCCTTATAGTAACCAGAGGGGTATTTCCCGTAATTTTTAAGAACGTTCGCATTCACATCTCATTCGCAACCTGTCAAAAATACAATCAATTTACCATAATTTTTGACAAGTTTGACAGATTGCTACGTGAATGTGAACATTTTTAAAATACGACAATTTTATTGGCCTTCTGAAATATTTCGCATAATGTTATAACAACATGTACTGCCTCGTTGGGCCATTGGTCGCAAATGCTACTGCTGAGCATGAGGTCCTGGGTTCGATTCCCGAGTCGGGCAAAATGTTATAGAGTTTTTCTATCTGCAATTTCTCAGTAGCAGCCCGCAATCTGGATTTGTGCCCGGTTTATGGCAATAGGCTCGCGCCCTATTACATGGGACTTAATCATAACTGGCGAAATATATGGGTGTACCAGCTACAGGTACACTTCTGCCCAACCATTCGGGGAAACAAGGTGTGATGTTATGTTATTATATTACACATTTTGATAGGCGTAAAATGATTACACACGCTACAATGAATTTATGTGAAGAACTAATTATGGTCGGTCAGTCTATTTTTAAACCAGAAGATGTGAGAAAATGCGTCACAATAATAATTTTACAATGAGGAAAAGACGTGAGCCCGTAATTTCGCATAACATTTACTGCTGTCGTTTAGATCGCTCGTCTTAATGAGGGTTATGTAAAATATTATGACGAAGATTCGGACTTTGATAGGCGCAAAATAAAAATGCACGATCTTCCAAATGTTGTGTGCTTTTTACGTACTAGATGCTGCTAATGAGTGGTTATGTTTACTTTGAGATGACGATACGTCAGTCTCTCAGGTAATTTATTAGCAAAAGATCCCTTAAAACACTGTAGGTATTTAGATATACAAGTAGAAGGCACCTTTTTGCTCATGAAAGTTTTGTGCAGAATGCAGAAATTCGTGTGATTTAAATAATAATCAAGCTACATAGCTGATTGAACCCTAATATTATTATGTGGGTTGTTGAAATAATTGACAAAATATGGCTGTACTATAGATAGGTGCCTACACCTCTGTCCAACCTATCGGGTATAACAAGCGTGATGTTATGTTATATTGTGTATTATTATGTTGGTTAATATTTACCCTTCAAACATTAATCTATTAAGTACAGACTCAAACTTTTAATAATGACATTTAGTATCTCGTAGATTCGATTGCTGACAGAATACCGATTTATGTGAAAATTCTCTGGAGAACAAAAGTGGTTTTACACGTGTCTATACAACGCGATTTTTATACAAGTTTTTCTTTGCATAGACATACATACATAGACACATAGATAAACTCCTGCCTTTTTCCAATAGGGGTAGGCAGAAATTACAGATCGCTGCCTGCTATGATCCTAAAGGTACCATTCCGTACCGCACCGCAGGTGGTAGCTACAGGCAACGTGTCGCGGCGTCATGTCGCTGCAGTCATCATTCCAAACTCGACCGCAGGCGGCAGCAGCCCGTATTCCAGTCGGTAGATAGAAGATAGAAAAACATATTATCGCTCGAGCGTTGGCGGCACTACAGGTCTGGCGGTCGGGCTACACGTGTCGCCTGTCACTCGCCCGTAGCTGCCAACGACGTGTCGCTAGCTACGGAAGGTATTTCATAGAAATTCATAGAAACCAGTCGTGTCGCAGCGATACGCTGCCTGCAGTTGTCTCCTGCGGTCAGGTACGGAATTGTACCTTAACATACTCCTTCGTTTTAAGATACATATTGAGCTATTGGATAAAGAAATCAGAGATTAAAGTTTGCCAGCTCAATTACCGTCCTATTGTGATTTACATACCAGTTAGACTCGGCATCACAATTAACTATTTCGAACTTCGAAGCCGTTCATTCGTAGACCTTTGATCTTGAAACAAAAAAAAATGCTATAAGATAGATACAAAGTTCATGTTTACTAAAAAAGTATAGTGAATCCAAGATTAGTGGAAACACCATGTTATTTTTTTTGATGGACTGTTATGTTAATTTTAGGCCTGAGCTAAATGCTTCGAACTTTAATATTGACGTTCGAAGATCATTCTAAAATGGGTACGAAGTCCATGTTTGCAAACCTTCGCAGAGTAAACTTTGCGTTTGAGGAAAACCCGTAATACGTACCTAATCAAAGGTTTATTTTTGGTTTTCTTAAAATTGATAGGATAATAAAGTTGTTGATTGCTCTGATACTGGATTGATTGATCGATGTATACATTGTCAAGTTGCCATGATTGCGATTTGCTTCTTCTCATACATAACATCACGCCTGTATTCCCCGAAGAGTTAGGCAGAGGTGTACCCATAGTACACCCACATTTCATTACTTAGTGCGCCATGTTATAATTGTTACGTAACCGGTACCTACTATTCATTATGTCAAAACGCACAAACAAATAGTTTTATGACAGCAGCGCGCACAGATAATTATAATAGTCTATGATCTGCGGCGCTTGAGTCGCTGACGGAACGAAATGTTGCCATTTTATATAATATTTAAACTTTTGGGACTAAGTAATGTATTTATTTTATAATTTATTTTTATTTTTTATTTCTGATATGTATGTTATTTCACTATATGCTGCACCGGTCTGACGTCATCACGTCAACGCCGGCTGTCACTGAAAACCAGCGCTGGGGCTCTGTCTCGTATGGATCTTCTCGTATGGATCTCGTTTTGCGTCATGTTTACCGCAAATAAACATATTTTCTTTCTTTCTTTTCTTTCTTTCTTCTATTTCGGTAGTTATGTTTAAGTCCCATGTAATAGGGGGCGAGACTATTGCCATCAACCGGGCATAAATCCAGACACCGGGCTGCTAGTGAGTAATTCCTGATGGAAAAACCCAATAACACTGCCCGACCTGGAGATCTTACCCAGGACCCGGAACTCAGCAGTAGCGCTTGCGACCACTAGAGTAACGAGACAGTTTAGAGAGCGTGATTGGCTTCTTCTCAAAGGGTTTTTAAATCATCATCACAGTGTGAAAGTCACAAATTACTACTGCAGTACCTACTCAATGCCTTTATGATATTAAGAACAAGAAGATTTGGCAACATGAGTGAACCTTCTTACTATCGTTCTATGCCTAGTTATTAGTATCCGAAGGTTGCCAATCGGAACCCTATTACTAAGCCTCTACTGTCCGTCCAACCGTCCGTCTGCCAGCGGGCTGTATCTCATGAACCGTAATATAGGTAGACAGTTGATAATTTCACAGATTATATAATTTATTATTTCTATTGCCGATGTAAAAACAAATAAAATGAAGTTAAAAATTAAAGGGTGTCTCCATACAAAAAGCGTGTTTTGTGACGACGTTTTTTTGCTTAATATTGTACGGTGGTATATAAGATCCTTTGTACGCGAGTCCGACTCGCACTTGGGCGGTTTTTGAAATGTACCTACCTAAATATCTCGTTATGTTTGCAAGATTTCCTGCCTTAATATCTCGTTATGTTTGAAAGAATGTACCTGCCTAAATATCTCATTATGTTTGAAAGAATGTACCTACCTAAATATCTCGTTATGTTTGAAAGTTGAACCTACCTAAATATCTCGTTATGTTTGAAAGTTGTACCTACCTAAATATCTTGTTCTGTTTGAAAGTAATAATACATAATTTTTACGTGTCTAATACAGGATGTTTTGCATAGCATTCTTCTTCACATACAATGTTAAACTCATTTGCGATTACAAAGATCTAAAAACAGGTCGGTAATGTATGCCGTTTCCTAGATGCTCACATTATAAGTGTACTAAGGAAAATCTATAGGAAAATGATTACAGCTTCACACATAACTCTATGTATATTCATAATACAGTTCGTGATTCTATCTGAATTATCATGAAGCAGATCTAATCCACATCACGATAACATGGAATTATGTAATTATTATCGTTATTTACGTATATTCTGTAAATATGTGACAGTTTGCATAAGGATTTGATTTTACGATTTTATTAAGACTGTTCTTAGTAATTGCTTCAAGTATGTTTGATATTTTTTAAGCTAATCTATTAATGATGGAGATAGTTGAAGTTAGGGTTAATGTGTTTATTTATTTATATATACTTTATTGTACACCCGATAATAATACATTACAAAAAGAAAAAGTAATACACTACAAAATATACAATGGGCGGCCTTATCGCTAATAAAATACAAAAAATCATATAGTTTAAACAAAAAAAAACGCGTAAACGTATATTTTAAATACTATTAAACTTATAATTCGTACTTACTGTATAAAACTCAATGACAAATAATCGAAATAACAACAGAATATTTAGGGAGTTTTGAGTATGAAATTTCATCGAAATCTGTGTAGTAGTTTTAGCGTGAATACGTACTAATATTATAAATGCGAAAGTGAGTTTTGTTTATTTGTTACGCTTTCACGCTAAAACGGCTGAACACATTTGGATGAAATTTGGCACATCGGTAGACCGTGACGTGGATTAGGACATCGAATACTTTTCATCCCAATATTCTCACGGGATCGACACTAACGTGGGTGAAATCGCGGGGCGCGGCTAGTTTATAATATTATTTAGCATATTTCAGCGGTTTGATTTCGTAGCAATTTGATAAGATTCGTAGCAAATTAAAGAGATTTCGTAGCAAGCGTTATAGTCATTTCTTTAGGATGATTTTTTTGTTATTTATTTTAAAGTTTTGTTGTAACATTCTTTCATAAATAGATTTTCAATCTCCAACAAATATTGAAAATGACGTTTTATGGAAATCTTAGTACGAATGTATCGGTGTATACAGACGGGATGAGAACTGTTAAAGAAGGCAGCGATGCGGTAAGATGTAGTTACACTAATGATGTGAAAACGTGACCAAAGCTGAAAATATTCTGCAAGAAAATCAGTCATAGTAAAATGTAGTATTTCATTTCTTTTAAGACACACGTGGATTTGGATTCCACTTAAATGTTAACCAGTGTCTAGGTTATTGACGTGTTTTTTTAAATAATATCTGGTATTTAAACTTTGGTATTGTCTGATTAATCCTGTGTGTACACTTCTGAAGTTTAGAATTTATTAAATAATTTAAATTTTAAAAAGCTAAGGCTATATTTTTTATTTAAAAAATCCCCTTAAAAGCCTGTCACTTACACAAACACTGGTAAGATAGCTTTATTTATTCAGCATTCTACACGGTAGCATTCCTGAATACATAATGTCTGATGATATGAGCATAATCATCAATTAGATGTATACTGAGATGCTTATATTTAATATAAAGTACGCACATCATATACTATTTAATGAGCAATATTTGTATATACTTATATGTATATAGTAATCACGTTCTCGAAAAGGGCTAACGTTTTCAATGAAAGTTGCAATATAGGAGTTTACGGGGGTCAATAATTGATCCAGTTAGGTCTTAGATCTGGGAAAATTAGTTTTCTCTATTTTCACGAGCTTGGTCGCCCAGGTAGTTATAATTATACATTTATTAACGTGTAAGGCTAATGAGAACACAAGAAGACATCCATATTAACTAGTTAATATTGTAAGTCCTACTACCGGCCTATATTCAGCTCCTTTCAGGCGATAAGGGGCAAGTCGATCCCTCCTAGCCCAAATAAAATTAATAATGTTAAGTCCAATTGCGCAAGTGTAGATTACGTACATAAAGTATCAATTATATACATAATTAGATACATTATATCTATGCTTTCAGTACAGTTTTATTAATTTCACACCTATTCAATATAATTAGGATACGTACCTACCTAGCATTTATTCAAAGTTTTTTTTTCTAAACGTTTGTAAGGATTTAATACAGATAAGTACATACAGTATGTTGCACGTCAGTGGTTAACAAAACCAGCATTAACTGGTCTCTTATTCTATTGAAACCCGTACTACGCTAGGCCAAGTCCACAGGTCAACATGTCACCACGGCGGTCGACTACCTATATAAAACAGGCGGCAAGTTAGTCACGTAAATTATGCTTTCTTGGTATGTTAGATATAGAAATGATGTATAAATTAGCAATTATTTACTTTTACCAGTGGTTCTCAAGCAGGTTTCTAACATCTTGATATCCTGTTTCACAAGTACTATAGTCGTGAATATTATTATTTTTTCTGCATGAATTAGCAAGAATATAAAAATAGCCACATTTTTATTGTCATGCGCCGTTTTTTACGATTCTGTGATAGCATCGAAAAGGCCAAATTAACAAGGAGTCGTTATGTTTCATTTCAGTGTCAAAATTTCTTAATAATTGCGACATTTTCATAAAATATTACGCTTCGTAAGTACTTTTATTTGCGTAAAGATAACATCTAATTAAATGAGGCAGCAAAATTAAATGAGTTTGACTCATACGGACGGTTCTACATATTTTGACTCGTGATTAGTGTCAGAAAGGTAAACTAATAGAAAAAATGTAAAAGGTCTTTTTAACGTAAAATTAGATGTGAGATATTTCAAAGAAGAATTTTTCGCCCTAAACTGTCGTTCTGAAACTATTGGGTTGTTTGTCCAACATTCATTTAATTCTTTTTCTTGTACATTAATTTTCAATAAAAATATTGAAAATAGTTTATACCTATTCTAAACCTACTTCTAAAAGACATTGATCGTGTGTAAAATTATATTATTATCATTAAACAACCAAATGAACTAGTAACTTAACATAGACTCTCTGAGAAAATCAGTTCCAAAGAACTCTAAAAAACTGGTTTCACCTTTAAAATAATAATTATTGAAAAAGTGGTTTAAATTAATTAGAGTTGAAAAGCACCTGTTTAAGTCGGAGTAAAATTAAGTATAATAATAAAATTACAGGTTACCAATGCCGTCTGGAATTCGTTCGTCACGACTTTGCATGATCCAACTCCGTTTTTGGACGAACACTTTTTAAATGATAATTTCATGGTATTCTTTTTTTTTTACTTAGTATCTTGTGAATTTTGGGAGTCTTGAGAAGAGTATTTATTAAATCAGTTTCAATGTCTAATCTTAGAGTTAGACCTTATAAGCATTGCACGAAAACAATACCAAAAATCAATCAAGCCCCTGATTCCACTAATTAACAGACACTTAGTGGATTCTGTGTTTTTGACACATTTTGCATGAAAAATATGTCAAAAACACACAATCGAGAGACCATTGATGTGGAATCAGGGTCCTGATTGGGTTTTCGTATTGATTTTGTGCAATGCTTATAAGGTCTAAACCTAGCTGCATTAAATACCTACGTAGTGGAAAGTTACATGCTTTTTTGTGGAAAAATAATAAAGATTGAACAAATCTCTGTTATCATCACATGCAAGTCATGTAAGTTGCAATAGGTACCTAATTATTATGTGCGACGTATTTCTTAAGTAGGTATTTTTTATTTTATTACCAACAGTGAAGCATCGCGAATTAAGTAAATTCCCACTTACCCACAAAGTGGTACTTTGGTACCTACCTATAAATAATACTTTCCTCCTATTTGTACCAAAGCCTACATTTAAATTGGCATGTAAACAATATTGTTGTGCAATTCTGTTAACATTTTTTTTTTGTTGTTTCAAACCTCTTTAAATTAAAAAAAATACACAAACATACAATAACATTGAAATTTGGATTAAAATACTATTTAGCAGCAGGCATACTTATCCTCCAAATATTTTAACCCTGAAACGTGATGTTCTTTAAATCATAATCGATACTAATAAAATAATTTTAGATTTCATTAATCATGGTCAATTTACATAAGTTATTAGATCATTAATTGGACCAGTACCTGTCGAGTTTTTCTCGTTCAATCGTGCAAAGTAATATACCTATTAGATAACAACATTGCAATTCAATCATATTTTTTTCTGAAACCTTGTATATCGCAAACAACAAAATAAAAAAATGCTAATTATTAGACAGATTCTTAAAAACAAAAATCTGAAAGGACACATACGTATCTCAGTAAAAATAGTTAACTACAAAATTTAAGCAGTTCCCGTGTCAGCGTACCTACAGAAAAAATAAAAGCCAAAACGCATACCTAGAGATTGCGTTTACATACTTTCGTCCGATTAATCAGTCGTCAACAAACGCAGGTAATGACGTATCGCTCTGAGATTTTCCGCCTTAGAGCCTTCGACCCGTAAACTCGATCGAAATGAAAATGTAATTATCGAAGTAAACAATGGTCAAGTCGTTTGGCGGCATTCGTGCGTCGAACATCGCGGCAGTCGCACGCGCGCGGTGCAAAACAGGTACAAGCGACGAACGATCGTACGTTTTACCTTATCGCGTGTTCCTTACATCGCATTGTTCGAACGAGATGCACTTATCTCCATGCCATACATTCGAAAGTGATAAATGATTCAGTACCGCGGATGCTCTTGACATTGAAGCGTCAAAATCTCGATGTAAGTTAAGTGATCAAAATGTTGTTTCAGTGGCAGTGCTCCCAACAATTAGCTAAGGCACTAATGTATTCACACTTTTGTATTATTTATCCGGAAAACTCCGTTTGTTATCTGCATTTTATTGTTGTAGTATCATTGTTATGGTGATTCTAGACGTTAGGCTTGTTACGCGTTACCATCGCAAAATGAGTGGAGATTAGTGGAAATAAGTATTCAATTACCTTGTCATGTTGAAAATGCCTATTTTTCTTTCAGTAAATATGAAGTAGTTATCGGTGTGACTAATTTATGTTCGCTATTTTATGAGGTTATTATGGCAATTAGTATTATTTAAAAGTGTATAAAACTGTGGACTAATTTTCATTTGTCAAGTTGTTTTTTCCTGAACGTTTCAAGGGTAGTATAGCGCGCGGTTTTCTGCCGGTCACGTGCGTTTGATGCGTTTACGCGGTGGGAAGCGCGAGATTAGAAGTGAACGATTAATTACCGTTTTTGAAAAGAATATTAATGAGGTTCTCTTGGTTAAACTAATTTACATAATTAGGTACAGATAATTAATTGAACTTGTCCTGCTCAAGGACTAAGTATTCGGAATGTATAAACAGGCGTGCAATCTTTAACGTAATGAGGTTTATCTTAATTATTAAACAAGTGCAAAATAAAGTGACACCTCATTTATGAATTCCCCATAAAATTCTGACCATCAAAATATTAAAATTCAGCTTCTAGCATACACTGTGAAACCTCTATGAATACTTAAGAACAAAAAACAGGTTTTGTGGTCATAAAAAATCAATTAACAATAAAGATACCGTAATGAGGTCTATATTTCAAAGGCCATTATTAATTACTAAGTAAGGTGTGAATACTCATATTATTTAACTTTAACAAAATAATGGCTGTAGATAGGTAAGTACCTATCACAAAAAAAAAATTATACAAATTAAAAACTATAATTGTCGCTAAGTACAGGATCGCCGAGACAAATCTAAAAGTAACATTTTCCTTCAAATCTGTAAAACTCAAAGGCTTAAATCTTGCATTTGTTTCAAATTCTGTTTGTTTTTCTGTAGGCAGTACTTTAACCCTGTACATTCATACAGGCATTTACCTGACGACTAAGATATAATTATGTAAATAGCATGTGACAAAAACCACGAGCGGACTGACGTATACTCAGATAAGTGAAGTTGTTCGGCTGTGTACATTTGAACGTTGATTTTGTTAGCACGTCTCGCTATGTCAACTTGTGATTGTTTACATAGTAAGTGTTGAAATTTATGTGTTTTTAAAATGTTTTAAAAGGCTCCTGAATTATGTAGAGCCTAAAGTATAAGTTTATGATCAGGTAACGTAGTGAAATGATTTTCAACTAAGAATTTTCTTTGAAGGAAAATCTTACCTATTTATTTATAATTTTACCCTATTTAGTATTGACTGTGCTAAGACGTGTCACTGAAAAATATTCTTATATTACCTGTATCTAATGTCAAAGCAATTTTTTTGTGCATTTTATATTAATTATAACGTCCCATATTGAAATAAAATCTGTTTTGTGTTGAATATTATTACTTAGGTATTGCGCACAAACATTCATGTATTTCAAGCATAATACGATGATATTAAGATAATAGTTGTATGTAAACATCGTAAAAGTTTTACCTTAAAAGGTAGATATAGAACGTAACATGAATATTTATTTTAAATTCCTAGTAGGTAGAGACCATTTTGTATAAAACTTTATAATATTTATAGCAATAATGTTAAAAAAGGCGTCCTCATCGTAATGTTACTACGTTTTGCAACATCTTCAAACAATGTAAAATTCATAAATAAATTATTGCATTTGCAATTCAAAATTAGTGAAGAAGAGTCTCAATAAATTGCTGATTAAATACACGTGTTGGTATGTAATGTGTATATTTAAATAAAATGTTGCTCTCCGACATGTAAATGTGAATAGGACAAACGAATGAAAAAGTGTATTTAAGAGTATAATATTGCAATAAAGTAATTCATCTGAAACTTTAATTGCTTTTTTAAACTTTGGCCATTTAAATCCAGAGCTGCAATATAAAAAACAAAATTATCTTAAACTATAATGATTACAACAATCAAAACAAATCGGAACCTATTTTCATTCAAAGTCAAATCATTTATTTCAAATAGGCCCTTGAAGGCACTTTTGAACGTCAAAATTTACAAAATAAAGTATTGATTCTACCGCCCCTTCCAAAAGGTAGTTTTCGTATGGAGAAGAATGGGCAAGAAACTCCACCGTTACTCTTTTTAAAATTTAAGTAATAGCCGCCACATAAAATACGATTGCTAATAAAAGGCTGTGTAACCACGATAATATCAATAACTGTGGTGGATTGACCTTGGTCAAGCTTGTAGTTAATAAATCAAATTAAAAATTGTCGTGTAACCTTTTCTGTTTAATATTTTATCGAGAATGCTTAACTTTTTGAACGGAGCACATGCCGCTACTGAAACAATAAATATTTGAACAAAAAGTCTTCTAAACCTGGTGTAATGTTTATTTCTTTTCTTTTAGATAATCGATAAAAAGTCGATACTTATCTGAACGACAACGAACGTAGCTACTAAACAATTGATCGGGCAGCGGAAGAGGAAATTATCAATGTTACAGTGACGGATCGCGAATAAAAAAACTCAGAGTGACTTCTGATCAAATCACTTGATCAAATCATTTCAGTTTTGTGTTTAAAGTGAGCCTAAAGTGAACGTAACCTGTGTTGTGAGGACATGCGATGACACGACTGCGATTTTGACGTGTGCTTTTTAGTCGCAAATCGCAGAAAAACTGGAGGTCGACACGTATGAGGTGTCAGTTGTCGTCCAGCTGACAACAGATGTCATCCCCATTGAAGTCGGTGAGTCAGACATTTATCAAAAGAATACCAAAGTTATATAAGGCAGCCTTTCCACCGGAGATGTGCGAGATAGCTAAGCAGTAAAGCTACGCTATGAAACTATGTGTATTTCCATATGTAAGATATAAAGATGCGCGTATGTAAAAAAACTCAGCTCTGTTTTTTTAAAGTCAAAGTCGAATAATTTATTTCAATTAGGCACATATAAGACACTTTTGAACGTAACAATTTACAAAAAAATTGTATTGATTTTAGTCGTCCCTTTCAAAAAGTAGTTTTCGTATGGAGAAGAATGGCGTGAAACTCCATCGTTACTCTTTTAAAATGCTTTACAATATTTTGTATACATTAATTATATAATTATATGTGAAGGCGATGCACCTGGAATAAAATTACTATACCACAATATTGTGGTAAAAATAATTAAAAATAAAACAATGACAGATAAACTTATTATGTGATAGATACATGCTGATACATGGTGCTCACATATTTACAAACATTGTAAAAGTAGACAGATTTCCTAAAATTTTACAATTAATAAGTCAGTGTGTGAGGAAATAATCACAGAATGTAAAATCAATGTCGTATAAGGTCAGTTATAATTAAAACCTTTTCCACCAGAGCTATGCCAAGCTACTCTATGAAAATACGATCCTATTGGTTGACACATCCAACACTACGCAGCTAAGCACATTTGTGCTGTAAAGACAGCCATATTCAGGTACTTAGTTATTTTCGAGATCTAATTGACGGTCTTTTGTGGTCAGACTGTCATCTCTCTTGTGGCTTACGTGATTTTTCAGCACAGTTTTACACGTTTTGTTTACTTTTATGTTTATCAGAATTGCCATCGACTCGCTAAAAAGAAGCATGTGATAATGGTCGATTGATAAGTGCATTTAGTCTGCGTTTGCTAGAGCAATCTAGGTACTTTTCCTGTTGGGTAAGAGGTATGATAAATCCGTTTAGCTCTATTTGGAAAAGTCAATACTTCTATTACGGTCTTTAATATTGAATCGCTTTTGTTTTTCTTTTACTTTGAAGGTGTTTATTTAATTTTGATTTATGAAGATAATTGTACGTCTGAAATAATTCTTTAGGTTACGCTCATAATTGCCTTGTTTAGGCAATAGGTGGTCGTAGTGATGTGCCTTTGCGATACTTTTAATACCCGTAAAAATAATAGGTCTTGGTTTCGATTCTCAGGTCGGGCATTGTTATTGGGGTTTTTCATCTGAATTATCTCAGTAGCAGCCCGGTGTCTGGATTTATGCCCGATTGATGGCAATAGGTCCACCCCCTCTAACATGGTACTTAAATATAACTGGCGAAATGTGGGTGTGCTATAGATACACCTCTGCCTAACCCTAAAATACAGGCGTGATGTTGTGTTATATTATGTTATTAATAATATAGATTATCTCTCACTTAGTCAAATTAAATGACTTAAGTGCCACAATTAATAGCAAATTCCTGCACATAACTAGAAATATCCCATTGAAAGCTCTTTACCTACTTATTTATAATACAAGCCTTTCTTTTGACGCCATTTTGAATTAAAAACTGGCACTATTTGCCAACAGCCAATTATCAACAGTACTCGCAATCGATTCTAATTAGAAAAAACACATTTGGCGTGCCGTACCGAATTGACTGAAACCGTTCTTGAGTCGAAAATCGAGTATTCGAATACCGTATACTCGATTCGTTTAAATAATGCAAAAAATGTCCTCTTTACAAATTCGTCTTTTAGACATTACTTATCGAAGATGGTAAAACAGGTCCTGCCAGTGTTTTTGTGTGGTTAAACACGAATTAACGGCTGCGGTGTTTTTAATAAGTCTTTAAGAAATGATGAGGCGTTTTAGCGTTTTGTTTGAACTAGGATCTTCTAATATTATTAACACTTGAACTTTAAAAATTAATTTTGTCTTTCTCAAAATAGATTTTGCTCGTTTTCCTTATGCTAAAGTATTAAGACCCTGATGATATATAAGTTCTGTGATGTTTACAATTTAAAATATTCTGTTGTACGTCACTACATTTAGAATAGACAGATACATACTACCAATTTTTGCTTTGGCGGTTCTTTCTATTTATGGCAACAGAACTGTTGGCTTGAGTTGCATGAAGGCAGCAGCCTGCTTGCATGAAAACTCACTTAGGATAAATGCACGACAAACATTGCATTTAAGACAATCATTTAAAATGTACAGAGATAGAAAGAGAGTTTTAAATTCTTTAATTATTTATTATGATATCTAGCTTTTGCCCGCGAATTCCTCTGCGTGAAATTTCGGCTCCCGACGGGCGGTGCGGGCAGGCGATGGGATGCGACGCCCACCGCGTCGCATCCCATCGCCTGCCCGCGCTGTTACTTCGTTTTCGCTTAGCGTTCTTTCAGACTTTTATTGGTTTTGCTGGGTTCGTAAGGGTCGTAGCGTCATGTTACATAGCCAATAAACTCTTTCAAGAATTAGGCTATCTAATGCAAGAAGAATTTTTCAAATCTGACTGGTAGTTACGGAGATAACTACAAACAAATTTTACCTCTTTATAATATTAGTAATATAAATTAATGTCAGCTTGTACTATTATGTATTCTGTGATGTCTGTGAGTCGTCATGGAGGGTTAGGGCACTTAGGACCTCATTAAATATCCCTTGCTTCATATTTGTAAGTGTTTTCTAATCGCTTAAGCTTAGGGTTGCTAGGAAAGCGGTTACGTCAAGAAAATCTGTAATTTTCATCAGTGTTTGACATTTAAAAATGAACATTTTGTTAGTTTTCACTCCTATACACGAACTGAACGATGAATGAACGTGAATGATTATGTTAACACTTCCAATGTGGCCGATGGATTGGCCGGTCTGAACATAGGATCTCCGAACTCTCACGCATGTTCTCTCACTCACACTCGCCTCATGTCACCATTTGGTTCCTAAATAATGTTATTGCACAGGTTTTTGTGAAAAGTTCGCACCGGCCATGATTCATATGCCATATTGATAAAAGAGCGGTTTACTATTACAGGACCTTAGTATGAAGACATCGTAATCATAATCTATTTTCTGCCATCAATGAATCACTATGAAGTAGGTAGTAGTAGGTACTACCTACTCTCGTTGGTGCAGGTGTCGTGAAAAATCTGGTCACGCTCAGTTATGATTGACCTTGTGAAGAACAAAATGGATTATTGAATGAACTAACGGCCATTTTTTATTTATTAGTTTACGCTTTATGGCCATGCACCGGAATTTTGCGAGTAAAAATTGTGACAACTTTTAATTTATAGACCGATCTTTTTTTAAATACAATAATAAAATGTTCTAAGATGAAATTGGTTCTTTTGACCGTTTACTGTATTATTAATTCCAATATCTATTATCAACTTTTTCATAACTATGGGTGATATGATATTCCCCAAGAGAAATAATTTATTTGAACCTTCTTTTTTCGTAACATAGTATATTAGGTGTCTAATCTAAAGGAAAGTTGTCGTTATTTAAGAATAATGCAATCATAACCTGTATTAATATTTTTCTCAATTATCATAATTAATTAATTAATTACTATTACTGTACCTACCTATCTTCGAATATAGATAGGAATAAAGTGCGCACAACGGAACCGACCGGTCTATTCGGTGGTTAAGGTGGTGTGAGCTTGAGGTAGGGTTGCCAACTTTTTTATATCAAATATAGTATTATCGAAGCCATTGCCTATAAAAAATATAGTAGATGGCGAAAAATATATAAAAAAAATTGTAGGTATGTTTCAAAAACATTTTTATAATTTTACTACTTTTTAATACACTCGAGAGCAATGAATCCGGGTCACTTAAAGAATGTTAAAAATCTCGGAAACTAAAAATGATAGGTTAATGCAATAAATTGTATTTAATAGACAATGTAATACTCCTTAAATGAAAGTAAAAAAAATATGAGTCACCATACATTTTATTAACACAAAATTACATAAAGAAAAAAACTGCTGATCTCTCCTTAAAACAAAAATAGGAAACATGAAATTTTTGAACTTTATTACGATTTTCTTGAATTTTAATACTTCGTATTGCCTCCTCGTGCTTCCATTACTGCGTTTACGCGGTTTGGCATGCTGTACACCAAGTTCCTTATACGATTTTGGGGAATATTCTCCCATTCCTCTGTGAGAGCAATTTTGAGCTCACGAAGCGTGATTGGGGGAGGGTTTCGTTGTTTTACGCATCTGCCTAGCTCGTCCCAAGCATTCTCGATCGGGTTGATATCCGGGCTGCGCGCTGGCCACTTCATACGAGTAATGTTCATCTCTTGAAGGTAGTCATTCACAATCCTACCTGTATGAGGTCGGGCATTGTCATGCATAAATATAGCATCCTCACCTAAATTGACCATAAATGGACCAACGTGATCATTGAGGATTTCTTCCACATATCTTACGCTAGTTAAAGAGCCGTTTTCTATGATCACCAGCTCTGTGCGACTTTCAGAAGAAATTCCGGCCCACACAAGTACAGACCCACCACCGTAGGCTACTTTTTCTTCGATGCATGCTTGCTTGAATCTTTCCCCTGGTCTTCGATACACTCTGTGTCTTCCATCGTGCTTGTAGAGCATAAATTTTGATTCGTCGGAGAACATAACTTTTGACCAATCTTCAATACTCCAATTTACGTGGCTCTGGGCATATCTTAGTCTTGAAATACGATGCCCACGCTCCAGTTTAGGGCCGTTTGCAGGTCTAAGGGGTTTTAAGTTAGATTCAGCAAGCCGTCGTCTTACTGTCCATGCACTTGGGTTACTTCCTCCGAGGCGTCGAAACTGATTTGTGAGTTCAGTTCCTGTGAGAAAGCGATTTCGAAGCATGGTGTTCACCAAGTATCGGTCTTCTCGTGCTGTGGTACACCTGGTTCTGCCCGTTCCTGGTCTGCGTAGGTTAGAACCAGTTTCTTCGTAACGTCGGAGAACTCTTTGTACTGTTGACAGCGACACACCGGCAGTCCTGGCTGTATCGCGCTGACTCCGGCCGGTTTCCAGCATTGTAAGTATTCTGGTGCATTCTTCAGGCGTAAGCGACATAATTTCAGCTTGAATAATGAATATAGAGCACTATCAACATGGTTTATGTACCCACATAAATGACAGATTACAAACAAAAGCAAAACCAAATGCTGTAATTTCGTAGTTCCATCTTCGAAAGTGGCCCTTTTTCAAATTTGATTTTTTTATGATATAACTTTACAATAACTAAGAAGTTTTAATACCTTCATTTAAGGAGTATTACATTGTCTATTAAATACAATTTATTGCATTAACCTAGCATTTTTAGTTTCCGAGATTTTTAGGATTCTTTAAGTGACCCGGATTCATTGCTCTCGAGTGTACTTTACATAGGTATTTTTTGCAACCATGAACCTTAATTAACAGTTTTTCTTTTAAATGTCTCGTCTATTTTTACACTCTAAATTAAGGTACCATTCATTCAGGTTTTTAGTAGATTAATACTGGCGATCGAATAATTATTGCGATCATCTCGCCATTTTATATTGAAATAAAAATATAGTAGTTTCGCCTACTCTATTTTGTTTTTAAGAAATATAGCAGGGTACAATATTATATGGTAGGGTTGGCAACCCTAGCTTGAAACGCGCTGTCAATAGTGTCAATCTTTAGCATCAGGTGGAATGACAACTCACTTCAATTAACTTTTCTCGTTTTTATAGAATAGAAGATCGGCTGTTCGCAATTTAAAATGGGTTAAGAAGTTTATTTTTCTCATTCAACCTTGCCAGTGTTATTTATTATAAAAACAGGACCGCCGTGACCTTGTCAATGCGTCTGAGTGATGAAGATAAAAGAGGACGAAACAATACACCGTGCGAGGATACATCGCTTATCACCGCCACTTAAGGCTGTGTGTTCATTATATTTACACTTTATTGCAATTTTTATTGTACCTATGTCTTCCTGTTGGCTATGAATATTTATTATTTCATGTTATATATTCAACTAAATAATAACAGTTGGACCGGTCGATCGGAGGTTAAGCTTGCCGCGGTCGGTTCGGGGATGGATGACCAACCATTGCTTTCCGAGACCCTCCGTTTCTCTGAAAGCACGTTCAGCCATTGGTCCCAGCTGTCGTTCGTAGATCTTTGACAGTCGTTACGGGTAGTCGGAAGCCCAAGTCTGGGGTATCGTGTTACCCAGTTACTGGGTTGTGGAAGTCATAGGCAGTCGCTCCATGTAAAATACTAGTATTCAGCTGCATTCGGTTAGACTGGAAGCCGATCAACATAGTTGGGAAAAGGTTGAGTGTAAAGGTGATGATGATCTATTTTAATTTTAATAAATTGCTGTATTAATTATGGATTTCGAATACCTTAGTAAAAGTTATGGTAAACTCTCAAGTAATCTGACTCGTAACTCTACTTTTTCCTTTTCAAATAAATCGTGCTGTCAATGATGTCATTATGAAGGTGTTAATGTTCCATTCTTTATTACTTATCGCAAAACGGAGTTGTATTCGTCTAACATTATTTTATTATTATTTTAGCAACAAAGCGACAAGCTACTTCGGCGAATAGTGTCTAAATAGATAACTAAGCTGGCTAAGTTCCTAGTATAAATGCTGTTTGTAGGTATAATTTCCGTACAACATCGAAAACAAGCTACAAAGATCTACGCCGTAGCCAAAAATGCTACAACTTGCTACGAACTTTTTCGTTACAAACTTTCTACAAACCGTAGCTGTTATATAGGTATTTTTTCAATACATAATATGATTGGTATTTTATACAATACATGACAAAAAATTATGTTATCGCTATCAATAAGTTTAAGATAGCCTATCTCGACATATGGCAAGAAAAATGTAGAATGTGTTTGCAATTTATTGCCTTGCACAACTCTTGAGTGAAATGAGGCAATATAGTAATCTTAGGCAAGGGCTAGGCTTTCGTAAGGGTTAGGATCTTGTTACATGTATAGCTGGCTTTATACATGTGCTTGTGTATACAGCGTGCATAAGAAATGTGTGGTCATATTTAAGAGGTACCTACAGATCATCTAATATTGAACTACTTTCTCCATGGGACCAACATCTGCAAAAAAAATATACTGTGCCATACATTTGGGTCGAGTAGGTTTTGAAAGTTTAAAATGAAATGAAATTATTTATTCTATAAATAGGATAACGGAAGCACTATTAAACGTCATTATTAAAAAACAAAAATTGAAAACAGCCAAATGAGGTCGGCGTTTCCTATCTGGCTGAAACAAACTCAGATCAGTCTCTTATAAAGTCCGGACATCATTTTGGTCAGAACGATATCGGTTGTGTCTGAAATGGACTTTCAAGGAAAGAACCACACTGATTTGAATGGACCTGTCCAGTCAGTGCAAGCATTTATAAGTAATCATGGAGCTCAACTCAGAACTTAAGGAGCTCAACATGACAAACAATACCAAAGAAATGACATTTGGGTTTGTATGGAATAGCTGATTATCTTTCCGTGATTACGATGTTGGTCCCATGGACAAAGTAGTTCAATTATCGACACGCGTTTCTGAAGCACGCTGTATCTTAATTTAAGTGATATTGCCAGACACACCTTACATTCCCATGCATACTTATTTTTGCATACCAACTACTCATCTTTAAGCTGTTGCTCTACGCGATAAGTCAAGATGTTGTAAGGGTTAGCCCAGGTTCGCACGGACGTGTTTTTGCCGCGGCGATTTTTTTTCGCGCATTTGAGTTTCGACGCTCTGCTTAGCGCTGAGAGTTGAATATCCAACAGTGTGTTTTCTTAACGCTCTGGGATACGCGCTGGATGCGCTCGGTTGGATTCTCAATGCTCGGCTCAATACCGAGTTGAAAAACTAATGTCCGAAAAAAAATCACCGCGATAAAAACACGTCCGTGCTTATTGTTGAATTGTATAATAAATAAAGGAGTAATTTATGTTAGCATCTACGATTTACAAACGTACAAAATACGCGTTTTAATTGAATTTAACTCTCAAAACTATTTCTGCGTGTTCTTCGTTAAACATAGGCGGATATTCTCACAATTTCAAATACTTTAAACTAAATTTTACCACGCACATACCCGTCAATTAAAGTAGGTACTTAATAACTACTTACCTATAGTTTACTGCTGCAGTTGATACGAACTAAAGACAATCTATTGACGTCACTACACACAGATTTCTAAGAACTATAACAGAATAAATTAAAGAAGTTATTTCAGGTTTTTTTTTATTGCTCTTTTTCAATAAATTATTTATTTATTTGTGTATCTACAATTGTTACACTGTTTAACCAATTAACACAAGCGAATATACAAGCCAAGTGCACTATACAAGCATTAAAAACAATATGTTATACTAGCTTCTGCCCGCGACGTCGTCCGCGATCCTATAACCTTCCTGAAAAATTGGGCTATCCAATGCAAAAAGAATTTTTAATTCGTAGTTCTTTTTTTTTTTGGTGGGAAATCATCAAATAACTTCTCCCTTTCTTCGTGTCAGACTCTTACTGACTAAAACCCACCCGTGTTCCTTCAGTTGGCTGTACGTTGCCAGGGGCCAAGGTGACCCTTTAGGACTTTCCCACAACCCCGGCACGAAGATTACCCCTTACATACCAACCTACCAACAAACAAACTTTACCTCTTTATAAAAATTATATGATATTGTTATAATAAGTTATATTGTGGGAGGACGTAGCATACTTTTTATCCCGATATTCCCACGGAATTAACACTTATGCGGGTAAACTACGGGGTAAAGCTAGTATAAAATAAAATGTCTCGAAAATTCACATCTGTCTAAAATTCATTCTATCCGATATATATTTATTTATGAACGTGGGTATTTCAGAAAATCTCGATATAAGGATATGGTGGAAACTTAACATTCATGATAATGTCGCTATGCAACAAATTCTTAGAAGTCTGTTTATGAGGAAATTCAACAGTGCACTGACTTTATTTATTTATCTTTCCTTATCAAAGTCGCCATACCTATTGGTACCATTTATTGGTAACTAGCTGTGCCCCGCGGTTTCACCCGCAAAACTTAACTCATGTCCTAATCCAGGTCATGGTCTACCCATATGCCAAATTTCATCCACATCCGTTCAGCCATTTTAGCGTGAAAGCGTAACAAACAAATAAATATACGAACTCACTTTCGCATTAATAATATTAGTGAATAATTATGTAAACGGCCACGCCCTTGGAGGTGTTTATTTGGGTATTAAGTTCTGTTTTGGTTTTTTGTTTTTGCTTGAGTATAGTTTTCGATGTTTTTTATTGGTATATTGGCGTGTGCTTGCTGACATTTATGGCAAATTAATAAATTAAATTATTTGTGTTGCTTATGGTAAATTATTGTGCATACAATTGAAAAGAATCAAGTTTTTCTTACTGAACAGACAGCTGCGCTGCTGGGGAGTTTGTTACGCTACTTTTTCTTTCAAGCTAAAGGACTAGGAAGTGGTGAAGGGCGGACGTTTTGGGGGCTGTCTTATGTAATGTTGACGTTCGAAATGTGGTGTATGTTTCTATTTCCTATAGTAGACCCCCATTTCGCCAGTTATGTTTAAGTCAGTCAGTCTTTCGGCATCAACCGGGAGCAAATTGACCGCGGCTTCGCCCTCGTGGAGGTCGGAAATTATCCCACTGCACCGTACTATAGGGATAAAAAGTATCCTATATCCTAACCTAGGTCATGGTCTAACCATGTGCCAAATTTCATCCATATCCGTTTAGCCGTTTTAGCGTGAAGGCGTAAAAAACAAAGTCATTTTCGTATTTATAACATTAGTTTGTATGTTTAGATTGAACCTTAGGTAAATATTGTCGTAATCTTCAGTACTTATTTCTAAAGTTACAATGATTTGTAATCACTATGGTATGCAGAAATTGCAGAAAACATTATAAATACCTGATTCACATCACCTCAAAGGTTGTTACTATACATAATTGAAATACTTTTGCTATATGTTTAGATGGTTACACCTACAAATAATAAATGGTAGTCGGTTGGTGCTAGCAATATCGATTAGATGTTACTAAATGCCAAGCCCAAAGGTCAGAGGAAATGAATTATTAGCAATGGTGAGCTTTCAGCGCGTGTCAATGTAAGTTATTTTAGGTATAAATTAATTAAAAGAAACTAAAAAATTCAAGGCTTTATTCAAGTTGTAAAAACCGGTGCACTAAAATATAAATTGCAAATTGAAGACTGTCGTAAATATTATCTTGGGTATATATTTTTATTTATAAGAATATTGTTGGACAAAAGAATGCACATTAAGTGAAACTTTGATCTTCTTTGACTTGTTGAACTTAAAACAAAATAAACCTACGACTACAATGTTTAAAGACCAACGTGAAAGAAAGGATGAGTCAGCAAAAAAACAAAACACTCCCTTATTTACTTAAGCAGGTTTTAATCTAGGTCACATAAACTACACTCAAACATCAGACTAAATACGGCACACCCTTCGTTAAACGTCGACCTAGAGACTATTTCGGACTATTCCAAATCCACTCCCATTAAACAAATTGATACACCCATAAAGTCTATTCGCACCCTCACAAAGACAATAGTTGAGTGATGGGACCGCCTACTATAATGGTATACAATTGACCTTGATTCTTTGCGTCAGCGACTCTCCCATGGGCCATTTCGCCGACCCCATCAAGGTTAGGCACCGAACACACTGCTCCAATGTTTGGCCGACACGCGATCCATCATTCTATTTTAAGCCAAGTTTTGTAATTGAGTTATATAATAATTAATTATGCTGTACACGCGAAACGTCAAGTTCAGACTATAAATTTTTGATAAATTGAATGACCGTGTGAGATTTTTGAATTGTATTGGTTTTACGATATTTCAGTGTCATGTTAGATGACATTGAATTTTAATATGAGATAGTTATTTTGTTGCATGTATTTGTATGAATGAGTTGTTCAAGTTCAAAAATGTTCTGTCACTTACAAGATAAAAAAAATAGAACAAATAAACGGGTCTTATACCTTTTTAACTTATTCATGTTTTATTTTCATCATTTGATACTCAGTGGTACTCATTTTATGTTAGCCTTGTTCCCATTTTCCTTGTTCCGCACACATACGATGTCTGTACGAGACACTTAATTCTCAGGTTTACAAACCAGCTAGGCGCCACGCGCCACACGGTAAAATGCACGCCAGTTTTATTAAACAATTTTTCTTTTCAACAATATCAATTATATGGAGTAAATTGATATGGTTTCCCTTATAAGTATAAATAGCTATAAGGCAGTAATTTATTGATTAATACTTGGTACTTACGTATTATTTGAACACTGCAAAATTTTTCATAGTCTCGTAGACTAGTTTTGTGCAAACTCGTGCTATATAAAGTCATACAAACTAGTTTTTACATTATAATTGTATCACTTTATATGGATTGATATCTTAAAGTCGTAAAATATATAACGCAGAATTGGGTATTTATATTTTCTGAAGTGGCTACCCTCTTATTTTCACTTCAATTGGAAGTAAAATACTCGCTTTGAAACGGGTTAACTAGTAAAATATTATAATTAATCATAATAATATAACAAGCATTCTCAGGAAACTTTGACGACAGCTCAGCATTAATTATTACATAATCGTATGTTAATTGCAGTGTGACTTGTAGAGACAATTCGTTTTAATTTCCAGGGTTTTTAATAGGTATTTCGTCTAACGATCCTTCAAATTTGATTTTGTTTTTTTTTAACCCACTTTTTTATTATTTTTCTTGAAACATTTTAATCTGACTTAGGACCTATTTCACGATGTCCGAATAGCCACTGCTTACTGTATAAACTAAAAAATGGAACAGAATTTGTATGAAATTATCTGCCAAGTATATTAATAGGAACTTAATCGTAGGTGGTGAAACAGGCCCTAAGTTTATTTAATCGACAAAAGTACCTACAGCTAAAACTAACGTGATATGATTTAATAATAGTAGATTGTTATACAAGGAGCTAAAATGACCCACTACAACGAGGTAGTTTTACTCCCGAGCTTTAGCGAGGGAGTAAACAGAAACCGAGGTATAATGGGTTTTTAGCGCCGTGTGTTACACTCTACTTTTCACTACGATTGCGAGAAAATAAAATAGTAAATTAATAAAATTATTTCTTTTCCTTTCTCATCCATCTCCAAATTAGGGTCTCCATTCTCACTAGATGATGACATTTTCACTGTTGTAAATCATATTACGGTTACCAATGCAATTTATTGGAGAATAATTTAGAAATAGGATATCGCACCAGTCTTTTTTTTTATTTCCTCTGTAGCCGCAACGCAATGCACGCATTCTACCGAAGAGAATGCCGCTTTAAAAAAAAAAAAGTTATTTTGTTCTTATTCATATAGGTAGGATAGGTCTGATAGGTAGGATAGGTAAGATAGGTAGGATAGGTAAGATAGGTAAGATAGGTAAGATAGGTAAGATAGGTAAGATAGGTAAGATAGGTAAGATAGGTAAGATAGGTAAGACAGGTAAGATAGGTAAGACAGGTAAGATAGGTAAGACAGGTAAGATAGGTAAGATAGGTAAGATAGGTAAGATGGGTAAGATAGGTAAGATAGGTAAGATAGGTAAGATAGGTAAGATAGGTAAGATAGGTAAGATAGGTAAGATAGGTAAGATAGGTAAGATAGGTAAGATAGGTAAGATAGGTAAGATAGGTAAGATAGGTAAGATAGGTAAGATAGGTAAGATAGGTAAGATAGGTAAGATAGGTAAGATAGGTAAGATAGGTAAGATAGGTAAGATAGGTAAGATAGGTAAGATAGGTAAGATAGGTAAGATAGGTAAGATAGGTAAGATAGGTAAGATAGGTAAGATAGGTAAGATAGGTAAGATAGGTAAGATAGGTAAGATAGTTAAGATAGGTAAGATAGGTAAGATAGGTAAGATAGGTAAGATAGGTAAGATAGGTAAGATAGGTAAGATAGGTAAGATAGGTAAGATAGGTAAGATAGGTAAGATAGGTAAGATAGGTAAGATAGGTAAGATAGGTAAGATAGGTAAGATAGGTAAGATAGGTAAGATAGGTAAGATAGGTAAGATAGGTAAGAAGCTTTTTAGAGGAGGAATGGTATAAAGACTTTTTCGTTTTTGGGTGGTAGGCTCGTTGGCAACAGACAAAAATTAAAAAAAATTTACTTTAGCCCCTAGAGGATGAAATGCTATTTTATCTTCGCTCTGGTACGCTACAATGACGCATTTTTTGAGCAAGAGTAGTGAAAAATCCTTGTTTGAATAATCGTGACCTTTGAATTTATATGAAACTAGCTAACTAGCTGCTCCCCGCGGTTTCACCCACATACGTCTCGATCCCGTGGGAATATCGGGATAAAAAGTACCCTGTGTCCTAATCCAGGTCATGGTCTAGCCATGTGCCAAATTCCATCCAAATCTGTTCAGTCGTTTTAGCGTGAAAGCGAAACAAACAAAGTCACTTTCGTATTTATAATATTATATGATAGGATTGTGCACCGAAGGGGTTGGCGGTGTGTCCCGTAAAGGTAAGGCCGTTCTGTCTGCTAATTCCAGTAACATTTAGAGCAGACCAGTTATAAACGAAACAAGCAGTGGATTTGGTACAAGGTCAGATTGACACTAGACACTAACAATAACACCTGTTACTTTAAAATGTGTCTCCGATAGGTACTTATGCTATTAGTATCAATAGTGATGTTGACAAACATTTTTTTTTGTCCTTCATGTAGATTATTAAAAAATATTAGACACGTATTGCACGACTCGTAATGCGAAGCATTAGAGTGTGCTCTACGATCGAAAAATATTTTTTGCTCCATTTCTGCAACTGTTATTATTGTTACACTCCTGCTAGTACACAGAACCTACTTAATGTATATACCATTGTATAGATGATTAAATGGAGATTAATACTGTACTTTTTACCAATTGATTTAATGCAAGAGAAATGAAAAAAAACATCAAAATAGTTGAAAAAAAAATCCTGTCCGTCAATTTATGAAGCTTGAAAACATTGTAGCTTGCGATAAAATCAATTAATTGAGTCAATTTTTTTTTAATACATTGGTTTCGGCCATAAAAGGAACCCTATTGAAAATGGCTCTTTTATTTAAAGTAGTTTAATTATAATTAATAAAATACTAACTAAAATATAATATCTTTATCTAAATATTTCCAACCTTGACTTAAAGTGTTGCCTAGCAACCCACAACGTAAATATCTAAATAAATAAATAGTCTTTGACATTACGTAAGGATTGCGAGGTTAGAAATTTACCCATATTGATGGGTAAAACAGCAGTCAAAACATATTTCATGAAAAGTGATAAATTGTTAATTTTTGTTAGAAACTATGTTTTGAATTTCTTTTTCGTTTATGAATGTGTGTTATGAGTCGTGCACTTTTGGAATTTCCAAACTATTTTTTCTTTTTTTACGTAATGGAAAGATTACGGCAATACATTGAGTTAAAATGTGGCATGACGTCACTCCCCGATAGATTTTATACTGACTTGTGACGTAGCGAGCCCCCGCTCGCCAACTTTAATGCGTTTTATCTAAACCATTTTTTATTAATATGATAAAGCAAAAAATACGTGTCTAATATTTTTTTATTATCTGACTGACGGAATAAATTGTAATATATATTTTTTTTATCTTAAACTTGCAAGAATCTGCTCATATTTGTTACCAATAATGTTTTCAAAAGATTAAATTACTTCGTTAAGATTAGTATTGACTAGGCTTCTGTTAATTATAAAGATAAATCTGTAAATATCGGGACAGTGTCGAAGGCAATCATGATTGTAAAAATAATCCAAGTGCTTAATCAAATATCGGTAAAGTCAATAGTATTAAGTGATCGAGATGAGATATTTCAAATACCATTTTGTATTTTTATTAGGATATATTCAATACATGATCAATGATTCCTTAGAAAGAATTTAGTTACACTAGTCGTATTAGTCATCGTCTGATTTCACGTTTAAAGGCACCCACAGACAGGCGCGAAGCAACAGTGCGATGCGATTCTGGTAGATCAATTCCATGAAGTTCTCATGATATTTTACTACTACAGTTGCGTCGCACCAGTGAAAATATAAGGATATAACCCAAAAAAATAAAAAACAAAAGAAAATATAGAAATTAAAATCTGCGGGAGCCTTTATTGTGTGCTTTTATAATTTCTAACGTGACGATATTATCGTGGACGTTCACGATAACGTTCATAAAATGAATGGAAATATGTGCACGTAATTACGTTATCGGGTTCGTGCAGAAGTCGTGCGACACGACACCGGTAATTTATTCTACCGTGAAGTTTACTTAGAAATTGTTTTGTTAGAGTCGCGTCGCACCGGTCTGCACGACGCTTTAAAGCCGTCTTCGTACTTTCCTGTGATATCGTGATGCCGTGACGTGTACGAGATGTACATGTCACGGCATCACGATATCACAGGAAAGTCCGTCCGTCTCGTCAGACGTCCACGATAATATCGTCACGTTAGAAATATTATAAAACAGTAACTGTTCAATATAAAAACCCGCCTCTCATTTAGGTACAAAAATATTTGCAAATTATTTTCACTACCTGCAGTGACTGGCAGTAAGTCATAAAGTGTATCATTCGCGAATTTGTTTAGAGTCAACCGCGCGTGATGGATGATGGCACATGACGTTATACTCTGTCATGACATGAGACACGAAGTGGAAAATTTATAACAATTGCTCTTGTGAACAGGCATAAAATATGACCGCTGAGCTCGTGAGATGGCGTTCGTTGTAAAGCGGACGTTTGTTTTTACCTGCATCTGGATAGACTGGGAAGAATATTTCCAAATACATTTGTATGTTGAAATCTTGCATCATGTTTAATCGTCACAGACCTATGCGGTATATTAGTAAGGTAAATCCTTCCTTAAAGCTACTAACATTCTCACCGTACTTTTTTAGAAAAAAGTAATCGTAGACAGGAATTTCTCAACCGTTACTAAAAATATGACCATAAGTTTGACTCTAAGATTTCGTGATTGGATAGTAGTTAGGAGACACATGAAGAACATAAAGTGTCACTTCTTAAAACAATAGTTGACTATCCATATTCCATTATTTTTCAGGGTTTCCACGAAATGTTTAGTAATTCAATATTCATCATGTCGGTAAATTAAAGACTAGGGATTCAGATAGTCAGTCACTTTTTATTATGTACACGGTTCACGTCCGACCTGTCAAGCTGTCAAGCCGAACCCATTAATTTATCACATAAACAATTCCGTTGTAAGCGAAGCATAAATTGAATTTTTAAGTGTAAAACAGGATCAAAGAAAGGATAAACAACATGAGAAAGAAAAAAAAAGGAAAAACTAATGTTGATGTGTTACACAGTAATTATTTATAGGAAGATGTACATTTGGACTCACTCGATGAACTGCGATCTAGAAATGCAGACAAGCATGCATCAGTAAATAGATTAATGACTACAAACGGAGAAAAAAGGACAAGGACGCAATAAAATTGCGTTCCACTTAGTATACCTGGAACAAAACAGATCTAGTTAACTTTTATTACTCAATCGCAATCCTAAAATACATCAAACAGGAATAGAAAGAGAGCAGAAAATGGTTGGTTCAACATTCATTCTGCATTAATATAAACAAGAAGATCTTAATCACTTATAAGAAAAATAAAGTGCTAAAAGTGGTTATGAAAATGTAAAATAAACAGGCGTTGATGGCTTTAACAATAAACCTGTGACAATATAAATATCAGCTGATGTGCTGTATACAGATAGTTTTATTGCTATGTCCTTACTGAACACATAAACGATAATGCGAACATCGCCGGACAGTTGTTTACAAAAGACATTTAACAAAACGTATAATACGAAAAATTATCATAATAATATGTTCTCAAGGGAGGGAAAAGATACTGTTTAAGTAAATCATAAAATGAGTAAACATTGAAGGTGAACAAGAAAATGCTTTCAATTTAGATATTGCTTTGGGTCATTCTGTTTCCGACTATCGCCGCGTTGAAGGTAAAATCAATGTCAAATCAGTATTATTCTTTTTAAATTGTCACGTGGATTGCGAAAATAATTCACAAAAACAGAATATACATATATTATGAACAATTACAATGTCACATGGAAGTGAATAATTCGTAGCGATTGCTATAATTCGATACGTGACTCGCATCAGAGGTTCATGGCAAGGTCCTCTGATGATTTAACTAGCTGCTCTGTAAAACAATATCATTCTTTATGATTGAAGCCTTTAGCTCGAATTTTGTTTGTGCACCTATTTTACGTCAGCAAATCTAACTTTGTCCAGTTTTCATCGGGCCACGTAAGGACAAACAGGAAGACTCCTATTTAAAGAGTCCTTGATCCGCTGAACCTCGTTATCAAGTTCAATATGATTCATCGTTTAAGGATGCAAAGGTCTTTTGATTGCATTGACCTGCGTGAATATTATGTAAACAATTTGAGGAATGCCGTTTATATCGCTGTTTAATTTTCAATCAAAATATTTGATAATTATAGCGAAACATATATTTTTACAATCTCATAAGGTATACAAATGTGATTTCAAACGCAATAAGTTAAGGACAAATCGACGATCAATCGTCTAAGCTTTTAATTATAGATAATTACAAAAATTATAGAATTACATAACAATGATCATAAACCTACTTACTGTTGATTACGTCTTATTTTATAATAAAATCTATACATTGTATACAATTTTATCTATTAATGTTTTAAAGACGATTTAAAATTAGAATGGCAACGTATTCTTGTAGCATTTCAGAGAGGACAAGACATTTGCGCACCGTAAAATACATTCTTACATATATTACAGCAGGTTCAAGTTTCAAAGCTACATTGATAATTTGCAAATGTAAATAATAGTCTCGGGTCTGTGAAAAAACTAAATTTATTAGCGTCGCAGGTGACTCGTCGCATACTAATGTTGCGATGGGGAGTTAGTTATTATAAGAATCTTGATCACCGTATCGTAATTATTATAAAACACTTTTGAGCAATTCAGAACAAATAGCCTTTAATATTTCTTCTCCATAATATCATTCGTGCAGCTTCAGAAAATTCTACGATTTAATAGCTCACTTTAGTGTGAAGGAAAATGTCGTTAGGAAACTTGGAAACCTATAATTTTATAATAAAAATTCTAAGCATGTCTCACTGAGAGTTGAGATGGTGCTACCTGTCCTATAGCACATTTATAAGCTATTGGCGTAATGTGATAAACTACATGCCAAGTAGTTAGATATTTATTACGACGTTTACTCTCAATTAAGGATCTTTAGGTACTCATTAGATATCCTATAAATATTTATAACTGGTCAGTGATATATGTATGTACGGTCTCGGTTGGAATAGAAAAGTATCCATCCTACAAAGCAATTTACTTGATACACAGACCGTACATAGGTATTGCTTTCCATAAGCATATCTAGTCGGCCAACTTATCATCAGCATTCTCCCGTCTCTTACCCTTATCCCAATTTATTTTTGGTCGGCGCAACATGTCCCTTTCTTCCATACTTCTCTATTAGTCGTAATCTTGTCACCCCCTTTCTTGCCATATTATCTTTCACACAGTCCATCCATCGTATCTTTCGTCTTCCCCTACTCTTATAGCCATCGACAGTCATAGTCAAAACTTTCCTCACGACATTTTCCTCATTCCTCCGCATCACATGCCCATACCGTGACAATTGATTTCCGCACATCTTTTCGGTCACCGGTGTCACTTTCAGACTACCTCTTATGTACTCATTTCTTATTCTATCCATTCGTGTAACACCACACATCCCTCTTAGCATTCTCATCTCAGCCGCATGCAATTGCGTTTCATTAATTCCTTTTGAGGCCCTACATAACAGGCGGCCAACTTATCATAGACTTGAATTTAATTATCTGTTTATCAATGTCCAGGTACTTATTCTGGGATCAGATTTGTCTGAAAATAAAAAGAAAGTTGATAAGATAGAGGTATATCAACGTCTATCAAGAAAACATGTAGGAACATAATCTGCCAGTTTGATACAAAAGATTGACAAAAAAAACGTGAGATAAATCGCTACAATTTATTTTACCTGACAATGTTTTTGTATAATACCGACTTGACAGTCAAAATAATAAATTAGGTGAACACAATACATACAATAGACTAATTGCGTGTGAAAATACCTACAAGTTGGACTGAACTATCTTAGAACATAGATAGAGAGTTCGTTTGTTCGTCCAACGAAATTAATGAAGCGATAGATTTCAGTTCATTTCGTGTTAAGAAATTGTAGGTCAAGGAAGGACGTAATGGTAGAACACTTTTTATCACAGAATATATAGTGTTTTTTCTTCCCCGCGAGTGAAGCTGCGATATCGTCTTGTTGCTCATAAAGTCATGAGCAGTCCGCAACCTTGACTGCTCCAATGATCACAGCCAACTCGACGATGATTGTGTGTACGTACTCGAGCGCTCTTGATAACGACTTCGTTTATACTTTTGTCTTGCTCTTTTCAGTTTTTTTCTACTTCAATTTTAGTTTTCTTTCTCATGTCTTGCGTTTCTTCGGGCGATTGTTCGTTTGGTATTTTGTGGATATACTATTGCTTGAGTTAGTGTGGCCGAAGAAGTAAATCCAAATTCGTTCATCTATTGGGCTATTTCATAGCCATGGGTGGTAGATAATATTGTTATTTTTTTTCAAAATAGCCTTTTGAAAGAAAATGTAATACATTTGAAAGAAAATTTATTAGATTTTCTTTGAAAAGAAAATGTAATACATTTGAAAGAAAATTTATTAGATTTTCTTTCAAATGTATTACATTTTCTTTCAAATGTATTACATTTTCTTTCAAATGTATTACATTTTCTTTCAAATGTTTTACATTTTCTTTCAAAATTATTAGATTTTCTTTCAAAATGTTTTACATTTCCTTTCATAAAAAGACTAATAAGATATTTCAATGGGATATTTTCCAAAAGAAAATCAAGAAATCTCTCACTAAAACAAACCCCTCAACATTAATTCGTGTCCTGATAAAAGCCCCATTTACCCAAACCGCATGAGAATATTTACTTTCTTTCCCCCTGGCCATTACCCGCACGGTTACCCCAACCTTTTCCAATACCTACAGGATAAAAAAACAACACAATATTTTTTAGAAAAATCCAATTAGCTGTAGAGTGAAGTACAATAACAGTTTACCTTTTAACCTGAATGAATGGTAAACGTGACGTATGTTGTTTGTAGTAAACTACTCGGTTTCGCGTAGGTACAATGAATACAACAAAACTTGCCTTCAAAGGTTTCCTTATGAGTGGCTAATACCGTACTTAGAGGCCTTAATTTGTGTACGAAGATTCTTTGGAAATACTTACGTACATGATATATAAACTCACAGTCTTAAAATGTACATGTATATAAAAAGGAGGAGGGGGAAGAATCATATAGCATCAGAAAATCCGTCCGCATCGCTGTCAACAGGAAAAGTGCACAAAAGGCTAACAGCATTGCCACGTTGTATCGCAATACTGATTCTTTGGCCAAAAATATGCCAGCCCTCTGGTCATGTGAAGAGTTGACCAACCGCTTGGTGATATATTGAAAAACCGATCCTAGGGCCCTAGTGTTTCAACCCCAAAACGGCTCGAACATATAACTCTATTCTCAACTTACGTAGGTACGTATGCACAACTTTTTTTGCCGATGAGAGACGAATTAAAAAAAAATCTTTATCTTTACGTCATAGACACTGAAAGTAATAAGGTAGAATAATTTTCCTGCATAAAAAGTTCTACTCATAGATATTTTTCTAATTCTAAAATTTCAATTTTGCATTTTCCGATAAATGTTAACATTTTACGATGTTATTTTATCTTATTACAAATTATTTTTTGCACACTCTATCTACTGTATTTATTTATTCTTTTATGTAACATGGTAACATGATAATCGCGTGTCAACGACAAAAAATGTCCCTATTGTTAAGAGTTTTTGTCTTGGACATGACAACTTGAAGTCCTAAATGATGCTCGTTGAATGAGCAATAGATTCCTTTGTATTCTGCTCGTTGTGTTGCGATTATTGACCACTTAAAGGGTACCTAAATGTATAAAACATTGTTTGAGAGCCAAGACTATTGCGGTCTTTTACCGAATTATGACTCCTGCTGACAGGCGCGACGCGACATTGGTGGAACAATTTCCATGAAAACATTAGGAAATTGTTCTACCGGAGTCAGGTCGCGACCTTTTGCAGCAGCCTTTTAAAAAGCATTGATTTATAAGCAGGAATAAAAACGAAAACTTTCAAAACCCATGTACCTACACAAGGTTTAGGTATGTCAGAAACTGCTCGAAATATAAGAATGTATGTGGTATCTATAATTATATATAATTTTTTTAATTTTCACCTTCACCTAGAAGAAATAGTTTCATTTCAACATAAATGTACATTATGGTCAAAACGAGGACTACAATAAAATGGTACTTACTACTTACCTATGTAAATGCGGAAACTCGCTTGATTAACCGACGCAAAAAATGAGAGGGGACAAAAATAGATGTAGTACTATTTGTTTTAGAGGCAGACGTACTTGGCGACGTCAAAGCCGCTCTTTAAGCACGTGTCAATATACATTACGCATACGACCACTGGAATTAAGGAAAAGTCATACAAATACGGACTAAAGATGTTCCTATGAAGACGCTATTGACTGAATGAAATCCGTGTTAAGAACCTACTGAAAGTGCAGTAAAGGCTGATTCATTGCAGACCGTGACAGTCTACACTAATATTAAAAAGGGAAAAGATTAGTATTTTTGTTTCTACTCTAAAACTCAAAAACTCCTGGACCGATTTAAAAAAATATTTCGCTTGTGAATGCTTGATATCACTGAGTAACACAGGCTATAATTTTATAAAGATATCACGCACGCGAAGCCGCTGGCGGAAGCTAGTGATTTCATCCATATTGGCGCTACTGGCTCGATATCTGCCTGTGCATGATTCTAGAATTTCCCGTTTACAGTCGAATTTATTTCTATGTCAACCTTTACTAACCAAAATTGAAAAACCTGATAATACATAAAACCTCTATCTGCTATACATATGGAGGTTACACGATTTTCACTCTCACTTTAAAAAAAAGATTGGTGATGAAAGGTTGTCTGTAAAAGATCGCTTTCAGCGATAAGCCCATTATGTCACCGTATGTAAAATGTTTAAATCTGTCTGTAAATATGGTGTACATAATAAAGAGTATTCTATCTATCTATTTAAAACAATTTTTTATAAACTTACTACCTGACCCGTCAGATGTTGTCCTGTCAAAAGGCCATTGCGTAAAAGTGGTGCCTTTTGTTTTTTTGGCGGCTGTCGATAGGATATGAAAAAAGTGATGCAAAATAACATAACAAATAAATTATTGTATGGGGTCTTATATCATAAACTCAGTCCGAACTGAGATATGGGTGTTAAAAGGAAAAACAATACTATTGTAAATATGCCTTTTGTTTTTTGGCGGCTGTCGATAGGATATGAAAAAAGTGATGCAAAATAACATAACAAATAAATTATTGTATGGGGTCTTATATCATAAACTCAGTCCGAACTGAGATATGGGTGTTAAAAGGAAAAACAATACTTGCTATTGTAAATATGCCTTTTGTTTTTTGGCGGCTGTCGATAGGATATGAAAAAAGTGATGCAGAATAACATAACAAATAAATTATTGTATGGGGTCTTATATCATAAACTCAGTCCGAACTGAGATATGGGTGTTAAAAGGAAAAACAATACTTACTATTGTAAATATGCCTTTTGTTTTTTGGCGGCTGTCGATAGGATATGAAAAAAGTGATGCAGAATAACATAAAAAATAAATTATTGTATGGGGTCTTATATCATAAACTCAGTCCGAACTGAGATATGGGTGTTAAAAGGAAAAACAATACTATTGTAAATATGCCTTTTGTTTTTTGGCGGCTGTCGATAGGATATGAAAAAAGTGATGCAGAATAACATAAAAAATAAATTATTGTATGGGGTCTTATATCATAAACTCAGTCCGAACTGAGATATGGGTGTTAAAAGGAAAAACAATACTATTGTAAATATGCCTTTTGTTTTTTGGCGGCTGTCGATAGGATATGAAAAAAGTGATGCAGAATAACATAACAAATAAATTATTGTATGGGGTCTTATATCATAAACTCAGTCCGAACTGAGATATGGGTGTTAAAAGGAAAAACAATACTATTGTAAATATGCCTTTTGTTTTTTGGCGGCTGTCGATAGGATATGAAAAAAGTGATGCAGAATAACATAACAAATAAATTATTGTACGGGGTCTTATATCATAAACTCAGTCCGAACTGAGATATGAGTGTTAAAAGGAAAAACAAGATTATTGTAAATATGCCTTTTGCTTTTTTGGCGGCTATCGATAGGATATGAAAAAAGTGATGCAGAACAACATAACAAATGAATCATTATTATGGGGTCTTATATCATAAACTCAGTCCGAACTGAGATATGGGTGTTTATAGGAAAAAAATACTATTGTAAATAATTCAATAATTAGCACTTGAAGTTAGTTTTAACGTTGAAGGAACTCGTGGCTAATTAATAACAGCATGGGTCGTTCCATCAGGTTAAGCTACGCTTGCCGGGGTTAGTCACCATCTTTATATAGCGAGACCCCTCCGTGCCTGGGAAAGCCAGTCAGTTAAACCGTTGGTATCGGCTGTCGTTCGTGTATCTTTGACAGTCATTACGGTTCGTCAGAAGCCCGAAAATCTGACAACCAGTCTTACCAAGGGGTATCGTTACTAGGTTGTGGACTTGTGGAGGTCAGATAGGCAGTCGCTCCATGTAAAATGCTGGTATTCAGCTCCATCCGGTTAGACTGGAAGCTGATCCCAACATCGTCTAGCTAACGAAGAGTATTTGCATAGACACAACCTTGTAGCCAGGATTATCCACCAGCAACTTGCTCTGAAATACAGCCTTGTGGAATCGTAATTGCCGTACAGGTATGTGCCTGACCCAGTCCTCGAAAATTGAAAAATCACATTGTACTGGGATCGTTCCGTCATCACTGACAGGACTATTGTTGGCAATAAACCTGATATAGTGGTGGTGTAGTGTAGTATCAAGTATCTTGACTTGGCTCGCGAGGTTGCCGACATGTGGGACCGTTATGTCAATGATCATTGTGCGCCGCTCTACTCGATCCACCACCACCATGCTCACCATAATAGCTTCGAGCTTGTTTTATCTGATAAGTACCATGAGCATATAAAATAAGGTCATCTGTGGTAAGAGTTGGAAAACTATTTAGTTCCGTGTGTCCTGCGGTTATTGCTTGAAATATAGGTAGCTCTGTGAGCAATCATTGTGCTGATAGTCGTATCAGCCAACGGCTTAATTACAGACCTAAGGAAGCTCTCGTTGGGCAGCTGGATACAATTTTTTACATTTTTAAATGTTTAATATTTTTTTTTATTCAAATATTTATAAATGTTTAATATGTAGGATATGGTGAAATAAAGGAAATAATAATAAAAACATAAAACAAATATAATGTATATTAAACGCGTTATACTTATCCTTTATTTCATATACCTTCTTATCTATTACATTTTTAAATATTTTTATAAAAACAAGTAGGAAACAAAAACATTAAAATTATAAAAAATAGTAGCCCACCGGTATCGGGAACAGGGTACAAGTTACAGGGCCGGCGGTAAACGCGTTTTTTTATTATTATTTTGTTTTTTATATTTATTATATCTTGTAATATGTTATAATTCAAATAAAACATTCACAATATGACCGGTTTTATTGTTTCTAACCAATACATAAATAAAATATATATGTATATATATATATACATGTATTAGAAGACATAAGTAATAACTAAATAGTGAATTTCGCTTGGGAAGGTAAAAAATATGCTTTGTAATAAGAATTATTCCATAATAATATGAAAATAATAGTTAATCTTTAAACTGATATAACTCAGTCCGGACTGAGTTTTCGATATAAGACCCCATATAATAATTCATTCATAATATTCTTCTGCACCGTTTTTTTCATATTGGGTCGACGGCCGCCAAAAAAACAAAACGCACCAGTCTTCATACTAATTTGGTCATTGTCTTTTACTTTGAGTTTTTCCAATTCTCTTTTCCTATACCAGCCCTGTATTAAGGCGAACAAAAAAAAAATCTAATCGGTCGAGCCATTTTCGAGTTTTTGCAAGACTAATGAATATATATATAATAAAGAATGTATAGATTCGATCTAGAAATGAACAATGCTTCTGGCTTTTCCTGGGAAATTCTAGGTGAATGTCTTCGAGGACATGGGTTATTCCAGTGTGACATATTGAAGTCTTAAGTAGGTACTTGGCTTGAATCTCAACCATGATTCGTGTAATGTCTTTCACCTCAATTCGGAACGGCTCCGTCTCTGAATATCATATTCTCAAAATATAATAATCGCAAAATACCAAATTCGCAAAACATCATATTCTCAAAACATCATATTCTCAAAACACCATATTCTCAAAATACCACATTCGCAAAACACCATATTCGCAAAATACAACATTCTTATTATACCACATTCGTATTTTATTACATTTTCTTACCTGTGTGTACTGTTATTAACAAAATTCTTTGTGTAACCTCTTTTTAGAAAATCATCCTGGCCGGATTATTAATTCCTCTTATGACTAACTAGCTTTTTCCCGCGGCTTTGCTCGCGTGGAACTTGGAAATTATCCCATGGAAACGTACTACCGGGTTAAAAAGTATTCTATGTGTTAATCCAGGTTATAATATATATGTCTGCCTCATCCAAATCATATTAGTAGTATAACGTAATGATCCAATCGTTACGTACTATCGTGAATTCATGCAAGCCTAGTACTTTTTGTGGGAAGTTTAAAGTTTATTACTCAAGGAATAAGATTTTTCATATAAGCGAAATCCCCCCTTTTCGCCCCTTTACAGGTGGAGTTTTCAAAAAACCCCTTAGTGCCCCTCTACATTATAAGCTGTGTGCAAACTTTCACGTTCCTAAGTAGTTTCGGGTCTGCGTTGATAGATTATGTCAATCAGTCAGTCAGTTTCTCCTTTTATATTATATAGACTAGCTGTTCGTGCCCGGCGTCGCCCGGGTGTATTTCCGACTTTTCCGGTGGATTTCCCAAATTTTTCGTTCATGCAGACCTTTTCTAGACAATTACGAAAAATTAAATAACAAAAAAAATAATCTGCCAAATCGTTCGAACCATTCTCTAGTTTATGATCTTTCATACATGCTGCAATAGACTTTTATGTAGCATTTTTTTATGTACTCAAAATAAACTAAACGCAAATTCATGCAAGCCTAGTACTTTTGATAGTTATAAACTATTTGTTCGCCATATTTCATCCAAATCCTATCAGAGGGATAATACTAATGATTGCAATATTATCTTGAATTCATGCAAGCTTAGTACTTTTTTTAGATTACTCTCAGAAATTGTGTACAACGTGTCGTGAATTATTAGATTTCAGGAAGCTGGAAGTATGTTTATGTCTTAAAATTCGTAATAAATCCCGGATTTAATTAATATTTATATAATGTGTATTTTAAATTAACAACTAACATGATCTTCTTCCAAAACTAAAAATAACTAACCTAACTAAAACTATTAGCAAACAAATTCGTAATTGTTTTAGTAAAAGCTCAATAAATCGAGGCATTCAAATATTGTCGTAAACCCGTACATATATTATCAGTAAAATTACAGTCGCCCGTCATTTTCCCCGTACGAGACGAATAATTTAATTACAAATTAATATCTAACTATATATCCACGTATTCTCTTTTTATTATATCTTATTCTGTTCAAAAACACTGAGACACTGCAGCGGCGTGAACAAATGTAAAAATAATGAATGACAAAAAGGTACTTTAGTAGCGTTGCGGTGGCTTGTATGTCATCAAATACGCGCGGTTACATCAACTGTATTAGGCCAAAATTGTCATGCCTGATACCGCTACAGTTGTACTTTAAAATTGAATGGAGATATTTCTTTATAGGTGCACCTTCTTAGGCCTTTTATTTGACCACCGATTAGTTTTTACAAAACTGTCTATGGTCTTCTATACAACTAACTTTTGCTGGTTGGGTTGCTATAATGTTGAGGACTGTACTTTGAATGTGGTATAATAAGAATGTGGTGTTTTGCGAATGTGGTGTTTTGCGAATGTGGTATTTTGAGAATATGGTGTTTTGAGAATATGATGTTTGGAGAATATGATGTTTTGCGAATTTGGTGTTTTGCGATTATGATATTTTGAGAATATGATATTCAGAGACTGAGCCTTCGGAACACTTTGAATCCTTGCCCACATTCAATAAACACAAGTTCTGGGTCAAAATAAAATATTTAAGTTCTCAAATTACATTATTTACTTCTCCAAGGTGCAGCCTTTTGTGGCTTTCAAGGCACTTCCCTATTTGCTCCATAGATATTTAGGACTGACACATATCGGGCTGCGACCTCGAAGGGCGGTAAATAATGTGACTGCAGATGGATAAATTGATAAGGATAATCATTTCTGTATTTTATACTTACTGCTCGATATTTTAAATGTTTTTTGTGTTGAAAAGCATTAAAAATGTACGTATTTCATTTCAAGAAAATTCTGTTTCGGTTTCTTTCGTATAACGAACTGTTTTCTCTTCAAAACCTAACATAATATAAGTACGTACACAAGTACATAAAATTAATATTGCAACATGATTATTATGAGTGAAATAAACAAATCGTAAGTATGTATTATGTATCATATTTTTAAAGACGAACACTTATGGAAAAATACAGATTGGTGTTATCTATTGCCTATAAGACCAACCAAAACAAGTGACACGACCTAAACATGACAAGAATAACTTATCTAATTTAAAAAAATGCAAAATTCAACGAGGATATACGTTATTAAAATAACATCAAACTAAATAAGCCATCCATCATTTGTCAAATATTATGTCCGCCTCCCAGCTTTGATAAATATTTACATTTAAACAATACAACTCGTTTTTCGAAGAATTGCACAAAACATATTTCGACATGACATGAATATTCGGGCTTAACACTTCAGCTTAAATGAACAATTACCTACCTACCTTACGTAATCACGAATAAAGAATGAAGTGCAGTAAAAAAAAATACTTAGTTAATATTAAGTTCCAGCGCAAACTGTGCGTGTTGTCGCTGCGTCTAGTCGCTGCAACAAGACGTAGAGTTGTCGTTTGCGTCTACTACGTCTTGTCGCTGTGGCTAGACGCAGAGCTGCCGTTTGCGTCTGCGAGCAGTCACAGTAGTGCTGAAACGATCGCGTCGTGCAGGAACCGATCATTTGAGTATTCGACGTGCTTCGACTTTCGATTTAAAAACATCAACATTTAACGTATCCATGTTGAGATTCACAATACAAACATACACGCACCTTCCTCAGCCCTCACAGCAAGACTGACGTCTGACGCGGACTAAGGACCTGTTACATGTGACTGTCATCGGGTATGCAACTCGATGCCAAGTATGCGGCTTTGAACAAAATATATGAAGATTGTCGGCCACAGCCTGTCGCTGCGTTTGCCGCATACGTATGTCGCATAGTGTGCGCCAGGTTTAAGCTAAGAGACAAGATTCAATTAAATTCACCATTGACGTCACTAAGAACAATGAAGTGAATGTAAGCGAAAACGTTGACGACATATTAAGTGACGGAATAGGAATAATTTGGCAGAATGCCTGCGATACCTGCGAACTTGTCCCTAAGAGAGGAAGAAACGCGGTGTGCAAACCTAAGTAAGGGTACCAGGTAGTGCCTTGGCGGGGCCCCGTATAAAAATGTGTTTGGGGGCCCTTATGAGGGATAAAGACTTCTCACAAAAGAAAAAAAATGTTTGCATAAAATTAAAAGAAATATTTATTCATCATAATTTATTATCTACTTTCTATCTGTCACTTTTTTCAGCACTTTTTTATGACCTCCTCCCTTTTCTGTTTTTTCTTTTCGTAGCTCCGCTGGAATATTTATGTATATTTATTCTTGTATTATAAGTTGCCATGTTTTGTCTCTGCATCACCCTAAGGTTGACTGGTAGAAAATGCCTCAGGCATTAAGCTCGCCTTTGTATGGTATTTCTTTTTGTACTTGTGCATAAAGTTTTAATAAATAAATAAATAATCTCTTTTCCTTTCACTCATTGTTTTTTACAAATCGCTACTAATACTACTAAACCAGAAGAACAATAATGTTTGTATTGTATTACAATTTATTGCACAATTAAATAAAACGCGTCAATAAACACTGCTCTCCGTGGTTTATCATCGTATGTACAGTGGGCAGCACATCAAGTTACACTCTATACATAACTATAGCTACCATACAGTATAGAGCGTTAGAAAGAAAGTATCATTGTCGTGATTGGTGGAATTTTCATCGTTCTTATAAATGGCCAATGGTTACGCGCTCTAACAGTGAAAAGCCAATTGACACAAACGTTATTATGAATAAACCCCACTTCCCTGCCTTTGCGCCGGTTCCGGTATTCCCGAATATTACCGAATTTCACCGAAGCGAACAAAACGAACGAAAAGCCGCTCGGAAAGTGTCGGAAGGAAGTTAGTCACAAAAACAAAGCGTTGCCGTGAATACGTGCGTATTTTGTTTTTTAGTGCGGAATTGAGTGAATTTGTTAAAAATGGCGCCTCAGTTATCCCAAATTGAAAGGGAAAGGATTATTGCGCTGCGACAGAGTGGTTGCAGAGTAATAGACATTTGCAGACAAACTGGCATAACGGTAAGTAATTTTATTATGATATTATGAAGATAATATTGAACAAAGGGTTATTATATTTCTTGTTGTTCCTTCTTATAAGTATTGTGTTTCCAATATTAAATATTTCAACGCTTGCTCTGCTCCAAGTATTCCAAGTGCTACCTATATTATAAATAACTTTAAATTGAAAATTTAACAGTGCTCTACCTAACATAACAGAATTTGATGCAGTGTTGGTTTCCTTAGATTCCATTAATTCATGAAACATTTTAACAAGATTTTGGTAAATATTTATTTACCTAAGTATTTAGAAAAGAATTAGTGTATCTTTATTACAAGAAGTATTTTCTTACAGATTTTTTTGTCGAATGTGTCTGTTAAAACATTTAAAACATAATTATGAATACGTTAGCGTTGAACTTTTTTTAATTTTGAGATCCATGGGCGTAGCCAGGGCTTGGGGGTTCAAACCCCCCCTGAAAAGTTGTGATGTTACCATTCATAAAATGATCCTATTTAGGTATACATACTGCCGAATGCAGTGCTATTCTCTAAAAAAAACATAGTCGCTTAAAAAGCACAGCCTTGAGCACAGCGCTGCCACAGCGACGAATTACAGTTTTTCTTTAGTAGATTTTCAACTTAATAGTCTAGAACATAAAGTTGAAAATCTATTAAAGACAATCTGTTTCGCGTCATTGATACAGTTTAACATTTTATATTTTTAATTTCGTTTCAGAAAAGGACTGTTTATTTTTGGTTGCGACGATGGGAAGAGAGTGGCACCCTGGAAGCTCACCATCGTCAGCTCTACACGAGAGCAACTACCACGGCGGAAGACGCGGCCATAGTAGCTGCTCATTCTGCTGATCCATTTCTCAGCACGAGAGCGACATCCTCTACCTATAGTGTGAGTCCATGCCTTGTTTATTATCATTCACTTTACTCATAAAAAAGCATCTAGGTATTCTCTGTATCCATTCGTAGATCCATACAAGTATTTTTTTAACCAGTACGCAATTTCTTTTTCTGTAGTTCTATACCTATCGCAATTTAAAGTGAGAGCCAAGTTCAATATTACTATTTCTTTTATGCTACAACATTGTTTGCTATTTAAAAGTTAAAACTTCTCAAACTTGATACACCATACCACTTATTTACCTCGTCTTATTTATCTTGTCATAAGTATATATATATACATACAGGGTATTTGGGAGATGGGTGCAAAGCTTGAAGGCTATTAGCTTATTATGTTCTATATGGGCTAAGGTATCACCCCCTTCAAGCTTTGCACCCATCTCATGATATCTCATCATATATATAGTATATTTAGAGTGTATATAGTATATATATATGTGTATAGTATATTATATGTATATATATATATATACATATATGTATACTTATATATTATATGTATATTTTATTTAAAAAAATGGCATGAAAATATATAACCGACTTTTTTTTTGTTTTAGATTTCGACGGATACCGTGCGGAGACGGCTAAAAGAAGCGGGGAAAAAATGTTGCCGTCCTGCAAGAAAAATTTTAATGTGCCTGCACCACAAGGAGGCGAGAGTAAGTTTTTGCCTCGAATACTATAATTTTGACTGGGTGAACAATATTGTTATATTTGTAGACGAAAAAAGTTTCCGATCCGACAAAGACGGGAAAAAAATATTATGGCGCAACCGCAACGAAAGGTATGTTGAGGTAAATACTTTGCCCAATCGAGCCAGTGGGAGAATTTCCCTAAATTTTTGGGGATGGATGAGCTCCATGGGGCCAGGTGAACTGGTCGAGGTTAGCGGGCGCATGAATGGGGAACAATACGTCGATATATTACGAGACGTAATGATCCCTACCGTGCGCCTGCACTATCCAGAGGGCATTATTTATTTGTGCCAGGACAACTGCCGTGTCCACACCTGCAACGTGGTGCAGGAGTGGCTCGCAACACGGGACGATGTTGTCTGTTTGCCATGGCCTGCAAAGAGCCCAGACTTAAACCCGATCGAGAACCTATGGGGTCTCATGGCTCTCGATTAGGATGCTTCAGAAATCCGCAACAATGAAAACTTGCGGCGAGAAGCTCATGCTACATGGGAGCATTTCAGAGGCAGGGACACATGCTGGAACATGGTGGTCGGCATGAAGGACCGACTAGATGCTGTTCTCGATGCGCAAGGTGGTCCGACCAAATATTAAAGTATATATGTATGTTTATTATTTTATATATAAATACTTATTATATATATGAATCCTATTATTTTTAATTTTCAGTTACTCTTTTAAAACATAACTTTTGTTATTTTATAATATTATGGTGGATATTAATATATTTAACGTTTATTAAAAAGTGTAAGTAAGTTTTTAACATTTAATAATATAATATTTATGTATAATTTTTGTAAATACGCAAACTCGCTCTGCTATGCTCCCATGTAGTCATTTTTTAACAACCAATAGGCCGATCTTGTTGCTGATTTCTGAGGTAGAGTTTGAGTTCTTTTAGGCCATGGCTGAAACTTATTACGCTAATAACACCTGAGCGAAGTCAACTGACAAAATATATGGTCGAGATGAATAAAAACAACTAAGCACTTACTCTGGCTTACTATTGTTCCTGTCACTGTCGCGCATCAGGCAACTCTAATGCTAGATAGAGATAGGACATGGCTAAGCCGAAGTAAGTGCTTAGTAACGTTTATTTATTTAGACCCAGTTCAATGGCACAAGTAAATAATGCACTCCAGACATCTGAGTTCCCATAGGCACCTTTCCTATTAAATCTGTTCATCCAGGGCATGTTTTACACGCCAAGTTTCACAAATATTAAGTATCAGCTGTTAGGAACAACCATCTATTCTTAAGGTGGCATTCAGATCGACGCGACAGCGACATGCGACCGCGACCTGGCTCGCGCGACCCGTCAAAATGTCACGTGTCACGTGACGCAGTCGCGCCGACACCGCGATTTCATTTGACGGTTCGCGGGACCCAAGTCGCGGTTGCGGTTGCGTCGATCCGAATGCCACCTTTACATACTTTTATATTTATATTTAATAGTAATAGTAGCCTTTATTTCAGGTATTTATAAAATTAATTAAAGACTTTATCTTTCGGTTAAATATGTATTTAACTGAAGATACAACTTAAATCAGTTTTGACAGATTTGAGTATATTTCTAACCACCAATTCTCCCATTGCTCGATTTGGAAAAGTTGCCCATTATATCTTTCGTTGACGTTGTATCATTGTAAAGAAATTTATGAAAAAAAATGCTTCAATCTGCGCGGTATCTCGATCAAAGTTCGCCTAAGAGCTCTTACACATGAGCGGCAGGTTGCCGACGGCTGCAGTTATCTGTGCCGTGGGCAACATGCCACTCGTGTGTAAGAGCTTTAAGTCATTTCCCAATTCTCATGCTTTTATTTCTCCATATGAAAATTGAGCCCAGCGGTTTGAAAGCGTAACATTCACAATATGGATAAAATTTGATATGAAGAGAGCTTAAAGCCTGGGAATGAACAAAGGTTACTTTGACCCGTGACATCGATGATGTCATAATATTTTAAACCTGTAAATTGAAATTTCAAACATGTTTTCATGAATTTAAGTTTGGGTCGGAAATCTTTTCTCTCCTCCGTGCTCAGAACGCACGCAGGGATTTTTGTAAGCACAAATAGTTTAAGATCTTATTTCGTCATTTTTAGCGTTCACATTTCGGCGCTGATGCATTTGTGAGCCTGACGTATCAAGGCACGGCAAAACTGATAGGATATCGCGTGTCGCGATATGTCATAAGTTTGTGCGAACCTTCTACGAAATGCGTGTGTTTACTAATACAACATATATCGCTTACCCAGTCAAGTTATAGTAATCTAGGTAAAAGCTTACTTTGCAACTGTATAATTCCCTTGCTAATGAAACGTTAACTGGTTTTTTATTGTATACAACTTTTTTATACCTACAGTGTGCCCCTAGATAAAGTGCACAAACGAAAATGGGTACAGCTGGACCATTAGTCATCGATAAAAAATTGGAATAAAAAAACCAAATGTTGAATTATTTAATAAAACTTGTGATAAAGATAGAAAGTCATTTTTTTTTTGTTAAAGAGTAAATGAGATGGGGTTTTAGAAAATTTAATCAAAAAAAATATTCGGAACTTTAAAAAATTCTGTAAAAATCTAAATTAATCGAAAAAATCAGACAAAAATTTCAACATTTCTTCGATAAAACGTGTTTTTCACTCGATGACTGTTATTTAAGGGTTCTTTTATTTATTTATTTTCCATTTTTTTTTATCTGTGAATAATGGTCTAGTTTTACCAATTTTCGTTTGTGCACTTTATCTAAGGACATCCTGTATAGTATATAGTTTAGTCTTATAAAATAAGCGTACTAGTTTAGTTTTTCACCGACTTCAAAAAAGGAGGAGGTTCTCAATTTATGTAACTGAGTTGATGATGGAAGCTTAAGGCTGCCTGTCCACTGAAGCGGAGAGGAGAGCAGCGGAGCGGAGATGTGCCAATATTAACCAATAGAATCTTGACTCCGCCCCTAAGTTTAGATTTGATTGGTTAATAATGCCACATCTCCGTTCCTCTCCTCTCCGCTCCGCTCCAGTGGACAGGCAGCCTAACAGTACGGAGTTACTCGAATAGGCATCGAGTAATTTTGTAAATTCTTTTTATGTTTGAAAGGGCGTTTGGTCATGTGATACTATGAATATTTACAAACAAAAATGTGATAAAATAAAAAATAAAAAATTGCAAAAAATAACTGACTTAAAAAAAAAACCACAAAATAACTCAATTACAACAAAAACAACAACGGTGTCGGTGGCAACAACCTATCAAAAATTCCAAAATAAGTCACCGACTTCAGTAATTAGGTTATTTTATGGTTTTTTGTGGTTTGTTTTTGAAGTAGGTTATTTTTTGCAAAAAAAGTTTTTATATATTAAATAGGTTATTATAGGTAAGCATTGTTAATATTTTTAAATAGGTCATATTTTAGTGTTTAATTTTAAGTTTTCATTCGTATTGTTATTAATATTTAAAAAATAAAAGGATTATTATTTATTTCCGCATTTTTATTGCAAACTTAATCTGGCAATCTACTAAACGCCTGACGCAACCGCGTAAACTTGGTAAATGACACAACACACACAAGTAAAAACACCATTGCAAGCACACAATCTCTAGTTCTATGCATGGTCTCCTGAGTCCTGACACATCACATTTTAAGCGCAGCTACACACCAATTTAGAAATCCAAAAAAAAACCCGTCGTAACTTTGAACCATTAACTTCCTTATGGGATTTCATCACAAAATTTTACTTTAACCATAACTTAACGAACGTTAACTTTTCGAGCAACCGGGCCTAAAGATGAATCAATCATCAGCATGTAATCTGAGACTGACTTAAATGCAAAAAACGTAAAAGAAATTAAATTTCGCGGGCATGGTTGGCGCTTCCATTTTGAGGAAGTTTACTTTCAACGACCACCGAGCCGACAATAGCGAGCTGAGATTGCAAAATTACGTAAGTACTGAAAATACCTATTTGTAATTTACGAATTACGATCATTTGTAGAGATGGAATATCTACAATTCAAAATTATTTCACTGATAAAAAAAACGAATTGAACCCTTAATACGTCAATAAAAAATCTATACTATATAATATAATATATAATAATAATATAAAGCTGAAGAGTTTGTTTGTTTGAACGCGCTAATCTCTGGATCTACTGGTCCGAATTAAAAAAATCTTTTTGTGTTGGATAGTCCAATCTATAGGAAGCCTATAGGTATTTTCAAGAAGTGAGAAATTAGAAAAGAATTGTATAATACCTACTTACTTATAATAACTATTTACTTATTTGACTACTAGATGCTCCTGCGCGGTTTCACCCGCTGCTCGGCTCCTATTGGTCGTAGCGTGATTTTACATAGCCTATGCTACTCAGGAATCATGTAGCTTCTACTGGTGAAAGAATTTTTAAATCGGTCTAATAGTTTCGGAGCCTATTCAATTCAAACAAATAAACAGTAAAATCTTACCTCTTTATAATATTAGTATAGATAATAGCGTCGCAATTTAGATTTTGAATTTGGCGCTCTGCATTGCGTTCGCATCCCAATATGCGCGACCATAGGGACGCAAACAATTTCTTTCACACTGATTACTTCTTTTTACTTATTCTACACTAAGACGCATAACGCACACACGCTCACGCACGCCGACCTTGAGCGATGCATCACGGAACGGTTTAAGTAGTATTAACAAAAAGCTATTTATCTCTTTCGCACGATTCTCGCTGTTGTTACTCAAACGCGCTCAAGGTCAAAGTGGTGTAGCTTGATGTGCTGCCCACTGTACATTGATTATTGTGCGATTCCCCCGTTGAAGTAAATGACTTAAACGGGGAAATCCCGCAGCCCGCGATAACCGATGTAGGGTGTTGCCAACTTTTGAACGCACGCTTTACGCGGGAAAAAAGAAATTGTTATTTTTGGCTTTTATAACTTCGGAAATTAAAAAAGAAAATTGGGAAGTTTTAATTAATTTTTGCTTACGCACGTCGGGGGCCCCCGTGGCCCGGGGCCCCCGTATAATTGAAACGGCAGATACGGCGCTAGCTACGTCCCTGCAGGTAGTCCAATTGTGATGAAGGTTTGACATGGTGAGTCACTGGCCAGTAGTGCGTGATTAGAATATTGAACAGGAAAAAGCGGCTCATTTCTTCTTAGCAAAGTAGATAATTATGCATTAAAGCTCCCACAGAAAAGCGTGACGCGACTCGGGTGGAATAATTTCAATGAAAACTTTACGAAAATTTGTTCTACCGGGGTGGTTCTACGGTTTCGCGTCCTGCCTGTCTGCAGGAGCCTTTAGCTTACATAAGTATAACCGGCGGACAAATTGTCTTGGTAGATAGAAAAACAAAAACTATACTTTCAATAAATCTTTGATGTAGGCAAGTCCAAAATAAACGGCAGAAAAACCAAAAAAAAAAAGAGTTAGATTTCCATTTACGAATATAGTTTTTACGGTCACAAAATATTTGTATTGCTTCATTTTCCCCCACACATTGTTTATCTACGCACTACGTGCACTTAACTGCAACCACAATTTTCATTCCAATTAAAACTGATTTTCTGTGTTAGTGCCGCTTTGGTGACCCCAAACAATAGAAACCCCTTGTGTTCTCTCCCTTTCCCTACCCCTGTTTTCACCGTAGCAGCTTCATGCTTCAGCTGGATGGTTATATTTAAAAAGCGGCCAATTGCGAGTCAGACTGGCACATGAAGAATTCCGTACTAACGTACAATATACAGGGTGACTTGTAATTTGGCGTATTCCTTCCAGGACGTGAAAATGTGACCTATTTGCAACAGTTAAGCACCCCATAAAGCCTAGGCGAAAATACATGGGATTCGAGAAAATACAACTTTTAAGATAATATTTTGATTTCCCAGAATTTATCACTAAATATAATTTTTCTGGCCTTCATTGCTATTCCATAGGATACCTAATACTTCAATAAACATTTCGATGTACACGACAAATTCTGGGATTTTTTTTACATTTTGTTAAAAACCTGTAATAATTTATAAATAATAACTAAAAGTGGAGGAGTGGAGTAAGGCCTTTGCCCAAAAGCAGGTTGGGTAGGCTAGAAAAAAAAAAAGTTCTCTACTCTGCCTGCGCTATAAGCTCACCAACGCATATAAATGAATAGCTTGATAAAAGGAAGTTATTATAATTGAATACGTGTTCTAAGAAGTTTCCTTCCTTCCTTCTGAGAATCCAGTGTACATAAACAAGTACATAGAGAAGATGATCATTGTCAAGAAAAAATATTATGTCATTATTGACCTCATATTCAATACAGGTCAATGAATAATTCTGTTTCAGCAGTGGGTATTTCTTTTTTTTATTTACCTACCGGTAAAAAACTTTTTACAAAAAAAAAAACACTATTAAGTGAAAAATAACTTTAATTTCAGAAGTAAAAACTAACTTAGATTTCGATGTCTTTTTTTTTATCCATCAACCAATTCATTGAATTACCTAATATAATTAATTACAATTGGTTTAAATAGGTAGGTAGGCACTTACTGCAAACATTCTAAATACCTTTTCTGCTTTTTTTCCGAAATGTTTATTCTACACTGACTCTGACTATCTTGGTCTAATGATCGCGAGCGCTACTGCTGAGCATGATATCCCGGGTTCGATTCCCGGATTAGACAAAGTGTTATTGGGTTTTTCCATCTGGAATTACTCAGTAGCAGCCCGGCGGAGTCTGGATTTGTGCCCGGTTGATGGAAATAGGCTCGCCCCCTATTACATGGAACTTAAACAACTGGTGAAATGTGAGTGTACTATAGGTACGCCTCTGCCTAACCCCTCTGGGATTACAGGCGTGATGTTATGTTATGTTTATTCTGCATCCCAACAACCAAGAAATGAAATGAATGCTAGTCCTACATAGTGTTGGGAACTCCCTGTTTCAACAATACATAATTAAAATGTTGATACTTTCAGTACACGCGCTTCATATGATTTCATGACCTATTATTATAGTAGGTAATAATTGTTACATAGCCATTCAATCAATTGGTTTATTATGGCTTAAATTATTGGCAACAGTCTATTGTGGTAAGCAATTAGGGATGATGACTCGGTAAAAAAAAAGAAATTCTATTTACTCCGTCAGTCAGATAATAAAAAAATATTAGACACGAATTTTCTGCTTTGTCATCTATTAATAAAAAATGATTTAAATAAAACACATTAAAGTTGGGGAGTGGGGGTTGCTACGTCACAAGTAAGTATAAAATCTACATATTCGTGACGTCATGGTACATTTTAACTGAATATAAATGTAAAAAAAGAAAAAATACGTGTCCAATATTTTTTAATAATCTAATTGACGGACAAAGAAATATATTTTAGTCATCATCCCTATTTTTGTGCATAAAGACATTGATAATTTTGATAATTAAATTACCTTCTTCAAAATAATGATGTTCCTGTTGCAGTCCACTGCTGGACATAGGCCTCTCTCAGGCTACCCCACAATACCCTGTCCTCCACCTTTCGCATCCAGCTAGTCCCAGTTAGCTATTAAAGGTCGTCGGTCCAGCTAGCTGGGGGATGACCCACCCTAGGCTTGCCGATACGCGGTCTTCGGTCCAGGACAGTCAGTCATTAAACTTTATGTATTTCTAATTTTGTATGTAAATGAGACGCCTAGTTTCTTACGGTACTATTATTATCGTGCATTTTTAATGGCTTAGAAAATGTTTAGGGGTGAATATACTCGTTAAAACGAACAGCTTTTGTTCTACGACTTTTGAAAATAAGAAAAGTGTTCATCGTCCGGTAGGTACATAGTACCTAAACGTGACGAGGTCGAGTTTGTATTTTATTTTCTCTTTGTTTCTGTACAAGGATTATTGTTTTAAATGATTTATGAATTACCCACAAACCAAATACTTATAATGAACACCTTTATATGACTGAAATCTTCACAAAGGAAATTAACTCACTTTAAATAGGAATGTCGAGTAGGGAAAAAAAAACTATTTATTCCGATAGTCAGATAATTAAAAAAAATATTAGACACGTATTTTTTGCTTTATCATATTAATAGAAAATGGTTTAGATAAAACGCATTAAAATTGGGGAGTGGGGGCTCGCTACGTCAGAAGTCAGTATAAAATCTACCGGGGCGTGATGTCATGCCATATATTAACTCAATGTTTTTCAATAATCTTTTGATTACGTAAAAAAAGAAAAAATACGTGTGCAACATTTTTTTAATATTCTACCTGACGGACAAAAAATAAGTTGTCTACATCTCTATTATTCCAAATTCTAATTAATTTCTGTTTATATTTCAAGCAATGGCTGATAACTTTAATGATTGTGTGAAGGAAAGATGTTCGCATACACGCTTTTGTAAATATTGCCCGACTCAGTTTACCGGGCTTTTGGGAAATTGAACAAAATACCCCGATTTTTATTCAGTTAAACTAAGAAACAGTTAAATATCTATCACTAAAAACCCATCAGAAACCAGACTTGTTTTCAACGGCATTTCTGCGAAACAAAAAACGTAGTGCCTTCGCCTGTTCAAACGTTCTGGGGTTGGCAAAAAATACTAATATTGACGCGGTAGCTCTATCAACACATATTATTATATACGCTCTTGAACTTGACCATGAACAGCGTGGATATTTGATTACGTTCCGTTAATAGAAATTTTGATGCAACGTTCGTAGTGCCTACTGATTGATTGACATTGTTGAATTCGAATAATAATGACTTTAGTAAATTAAGGGGCTCGTGGCTAAGTAATAATTGCCATATGGGTCGATCAATCAGGTTAAGCTACGCTTGACGCGGTCAGTTCATGGATGGGACACCATCCATTACATATCTTGCCTTCTGAGGCATGGAGGGGTCTAGATATGTAATAGACCACATTAAGCTGTTGGTCCAGGATGTTATTCGTCAATCTTTGACAGTTGTTACGGGTAGACGGAAGCCCAAAAATGTCTGACAACCAGTCTTACCAAGGGGTATCATGTTACCCAGCCCCTAGGTTGTGATCGTCAGATACACAGTCACTCCATGTAAAATACTGGTATTCAGCTGCGTCCTGTTAGACTGGAAGCCAACCTCAAAATAGTTGGGAAAAGGCTCGGCAGATTGGCTGACTTTAATAACTTTAGAAAATAACATTCAGATTGTTTGCCATTAGCCATTATTTATTTATTTATTTAACACTTTAAGCACACAAATGTACAGGGGCGGACTTAATGCCATAGGCAACACCAAGCCAAGCCATTACCAAGCTACATACAGGCAGTTTCAGGAGTAGATTCTTATTTTAGAATTAAATATTTAAAAATAAGAACTTGATATTAGTTACTTGTTTGTAACAAGTTACGTTTAAGTTTAAGTTTATGTAATGGATGGTGTCCCATCCATGAACTGACCGCGTCAAGCGTAGCTTAACCTGATTGATCGACCCATATGGCAATTATTACTTAGCCACGAGCCCCTTAATTTACTAAAGTCATTATTATTCGAATTTAACAATGTCAATCAATCAGTAGGCACTACGAACGTTGCATCAAAATTTCTATTAACGGAACGTAATCAAATATCCACGCTGTTCATGGTCAAGTTCAAGAGCGTATATAATAATATGTGTTGATAGAGCTACCGCGTCAATATTAGTATTTTTTGCCAACCCCAGAACGTTTGAACAGGCGAAGGCACTACGTTTTTTGTTTCGCAGAAATGCCGTTGAAAACAAGTCTGGTTTCTGATGGGTTTTTAGTGATAGATATTTAACTGTTTCTTAGTTTAACTGAATAAAAATCGGGGTATTTTGTTCAATTTCCCAAAAGCCCGGTAAACTGAGTCGGGCAATATTTACAAAAGCGTGTATGCGAACATCTTTCCTTCACACAATCATTAAAGTTATCAGCCATTGCTTGAAATATAAACAGAAATTAATTAGAATTTGGAATAATAGAGATGTAGACAACTTATTTTTTGTCCGTCAGGTAGAATATTAAAAAAATGTTGCACACGTATTTTTTCTTTTTTTACGTAATCAAAAGATTATTGAAAAACATTGAGTTAATATATGGCATGACATCACGCCCCGGTAGATTTTATACTGACTTCTGACGTAGCGAGCCCCCACTCCCCAATTTTAATGCGTTTTATCTAAACCATTTTCTATTAATATGATAAAGCAAAAAATACGTGTCTAATATTTTTTTTAATTATCTGACTATCGGAATAAATAGTTTTTTTTTCCCTACTCGACATTCCTATTTAAAGTGAGTTAATTTCCTTTGTGAAGATTTCAGTCATATAAAGGTGTTCATTATAAGTATTTGGTTTGTGGGTAATTCATAAATCATTTAAAACAATAATCCTTGTACAGAAACAAAGAGAAAATAAAATACAAACTCGACCTCGTCACGTTTAGGTACTATGTACCTACCGGACGATGAACACTTTTCTTATTTTCAAAAGTCGTAGAACAAAAGCTGTTCGTTTTAACGAGTATATTCACCCCTAAACATTTTCTAAGCCATTAAAAATGCACGATAATAATAGTACCGTAAGAAACTAGGCGTCTCATTTACATACAAAATTAGAAATACATAAAGTTTAATGACTGACTGTCCTGGACCGAAGACCGCGTATCGGCAAGCCTAGGGTGGGTCATCCCCCAGCTAGCTGGACCGACGACCTTTAATAGCTAACTGGGACTAGCTGGATGCGAAAGGTGGAGGACAGGGTATTGTGGGGTAGCCTGAGAGAGGCCTATGTCCAGCAGTGGACTGCAACAGGAACATCATTATTTTGAAGAAGGTAATTTAATTATCAAAATTATCAATGTCTTTATGCACAAAAATAGGGATGATGACTAAAATATATTTCTTTGTCCGTCAATTAGATTATTAAAAAATATTGGACACGTATTTTTTCTTTTTTTACATTTATATTCAGTTAAAATGTACCATGACGTCACGAATATGTAGATTTTATACTTACTTGTGACGTAGCAACCCCCACTCCCCAACTTTAATGTGTTTTATTTAAATCATTTTTTATTAATAGATGACAAAGCAGAAAATTCGTGTCTAATATTTTTTTATTATCTGACTGACGGAGTAAATAGAATTTCTTTTTTTTTACCGAGTCATCATCCCTAATTGCTTACCACAATAGACTGTTGCCAATAATTTAAGCCATAATAAACCAATTGATTGAATGGCTATGTAACAATTATTACCTACTATAATAATAGGTCATGAAATCATATGAAGCGCGTGTACTGAAAGTATCAACATTTTAATTATGTATTGTTGAAACAGGGAGTTCCCAACACTATGTAGGACTAGCATTCATTTCATTTCTTGGTTGTTGGGATGCAGAATAAACATAACATAACATCACGCCTGTAATCCCAGAGGGGTTAGGCAGAGGCGTACCTATAGTACACCCACATTTCACCAGTTGTTTAAGTTCCATGTAATAGGGGGCGAGCCTATTTCCATCAACCGGGCACAAATCCAGACTCCGCCGGGCTGCTACTGAGTAATTCCAGATGGAAAAACCCAATAACACTTTGTCTAATCCGGGAATCGAACCCGGGATATCATGCTCAGCAGTAGCGCTCGCGATCATTAGACCAAGATAGTCAGAGTCAGTGTAGAATAAACATTTCGGAAAAAAAGCAGAAAAGGTATTTAGAATGTTTGCAGTAAATGCCTACCTACCTATTTAAACCAATTGTAATTAATTATATTAGGTAATTCAATGAATTGGTTGATGGATAAAAAAAAAGACATCGAAATCTAAGTTAGTTTTTACTTCTGAAATTAAAGTTATTTTTCACTTAATAGTGTTTTTTTTTTTGTAAAAAGTTTTTTACCGGTAGGTAAATAAAAAAAAGAAATACCCACTGCTGAAACAGAATTATTCATTGACCTGTATTGAATATGAGGTCAATAATGACATAATATTTTTTCTTGACAATGATCATCTTCTCTATGTACTTGTTTATGTACACTGGATTCTCAGAAGGAAGGAAGGAAACTTCTTAGAACACGTATTCAATTATAATAACTTCCTTTTATCAAGCTATTCATTTATATGCGTTGGTGAGCTTATAGCGCAGGCAGAGTAGAGAACTTTTTTTTTTTCTAGCCTACCCAACCTGCTTTTGGGCAAAGGCCTTACTCCACTCCTCCACTTTTAGTTATTATTTATAAATTATTACAGGTTTTTAAGACTTTTTTGTGATGAAGAAAAAGTTGACGGAGTTACACTACGGCCGCTACGCGTAAAGTTTCGTGTAGACTAGCGCGACGCGACAACACGACGTAACACCGGCTATTGTTATACCGTGCAGTTTTCTTAGAAATTGTATTGTTCGTGTTGCGTCGCGCCGTCGCGTCGCGCTGGTCTGCACGAGCCTTAACGTCCATTTATGGCCCTATTGTATTTGGAAGATGCATTTTTTTGAGATCGATCGCATTACGGCCGTTGACTTTCATATTTTACGATTTGTTGCTTATGTTCGTCGTCTTATTATTATAATATTTTGTAACGTTAATGTATAATAATAAGACGACGAACATAAGCAACAAATCGTAAAATATGAAAGTCAACGGCCGTAATGCGATCGATCTCAAAAAAATGCATCTTCCAAATACAATAGGGCCATAAATGGACGTTAAGGCTCGTGCAGACCAGCGCGACGCGACGGCGCGACGCAACACGAACAATACAATTTCTAAGAAAACTGCACGGTATAACAATAGCCGGTGTTACGTCGTGTTGTTGCGTCGCGCTAGTCTACACGAAACTTTACGCGTAGCGGCCGTAGTGTAACTCCGTCAACTTTTTCTTCATCACAAAAAAGTCTTTAAAATATTCTTGAAAAAATTTTTTCTTCATTTCACTGACATTTTTTAGATTAAACTATTCATTGACGTCACCTAGTACGCAGGAAGCCGAAACATAACTCTTTTGTGAAGCTAACAGTAATAATTATATTAAAGGCACCTTTGTAATTTTTTACAGTAGGTAATTAAAACATGACGCTCTGAATAACAGAACAAATGAATGAAACAGTAAAATTATGACAGATAAAATGGTTTAAGTACCGAAATGTTTGAACGAGGAAAATAAACAATAACATCACACGGTGAGGCAGTGTGACACATTTGCTGCTAAAAACTGCGCATGATTTTATTTACACACATTGTTGTTTGATTGCAGGCTGCATGCTTCACGATTTCAAATGTTTCATGATTTGCAATTGTGAAAAAAATATCAAAAAAATCACTACTAAGTGAAAAATTACATTTTGGAAGTCAGTGGCAAAAAACGAAAATTCAAAACCAAAGTTCCGAAATGAAAGTTTTTTCACTTTGTAGCGTTTGCAAGCAAAGTTAATAAAAATTATATCGGACCACCGCGCAAGTTTCCTCTCCCAAATGAAAAAATATTTTTCTATGAACAAACAGAAAAAAATACAAAAAGACGAAGAACCTCCTCCTTTTTGGAAGTCGGTTAAAAACAAAAGTCATAAATTAATTTAAAAATAAGACCTTATTATCTAAAACCGTAATCTAAAACATTATATTTTCCGTGAAAATTCCAAGTAACTTAAATAATAATGATTGTGTTATTTATTATGTTTAACGTGCTTGGGTACTATAAAACGACTTCTCGTTCTAAGTTCGGTTATTGAACCAGTTTCGTTAACCTGTAGCCCTCAGCCATGAACTCTTTTAATCGGCGTTGTAGGTACAATATGTTTTGTGGTAGTTGTACAGTCAACGTCAACCTCAAAAAGATGTATACAACCACAAGAATTTATTCGTTTAATTGTCTACAATCTTTGTTACATAATACTGTATCAAAGAGTAGCTACAATTACTTCAGTAGTTACCTACCCAATGTGTACTATGTTCTGTGGTTATACATGGATACTTTAATAATGTGTAACCACAAAACATTTAGACAACCAAATGAATTGAACTTATCGATATATACATATTTCTGAAGCTGACTGTACAACCTATTTTTTATTGGATGTTTCATTATTTTAAACTGTCTTAGCCAATAGTGTCATCACAATGTCTTGTTTTCTTCCTAATATTTTTTTGTATATTGGCACCTTTGTATGTATGTGTATGTAGTCATATTCATGTATTTAGTTATTATTTAAACGTGTTTTTGTATGTTGTGCTATGTGTTTTGTGTGCACCAAATAAACGATATATCTATTGTACCTATATTATATCTATATTTTGTGGTACACAGAGAACGGTACAACAAAACGTAACTATGGTACGTTTTGTTCTATAGTTTAAGATAATTTAATGATCCACATAACGAATACAGCCTTCTACAAATCTTATGGAAGAATACCCAACTTAATGAGTATGTGACTCAACGTCGCAGTTAAACAACAACATAGTCGGTATTTACAGTTTTTTTACAAGTCTGCTTGTATAGAGAGCTATGTTTAGAATGCCTACTAGAAAATGAAATGTAGGTTTTTTGTATCACCTTATTTGGAGAATGAAGAAGTAAATAGTGCCATTTTGAATGCCAGCCTCCATTGAATGACCATTAATGAGGTATGTCCAACAGCGTAAAATTTTCATTCAGTCTTCTATTTTCAAACGTGACGGACGTAAGTACGAGTACAAGGCGGTTTTCAATTGTTTGTTCCTTAGGCATCCATTTTTTGTTGAGCGTTTGGTTAGGTCTACAGCCCATTTTTTCGATGGTTTCTGTACATTTTTTGCGTTACAATTTTTTTATGCGGGTTTTGAATAAACAATGCTTCATGATTCAGGGCCAACTAGTTATGTTTCTAATGGGAACATTCTTTGAACAGCTAAATATTATGTAAATAAAAGAAGGTACAGTGGGCTCCAGAGAAACCTCACCCCGTATTGCATTGCATTGTTTTTAACATGGCTAGGGGCTGAGGTTTCTATGGAGCCCATTGTACTTACTTACCAAAATTATATCGTCAAGCAATGATATTATTAGTAAAAAAGGTAGATGGATACACGCTTCGCAAGCGGCACGTCAAAATTTGGCTAATTAGCCATATTTTATTTATCTTGTCTGTTTTTCGCTCCCGATAATTACGATTATTTGCATTGTTACTATCCATCATTCCTATACTTCTACAAGGATCTTTTGGCACTCGAATGACGTTGATAGGGGGCGCTGTTGGTGACTACTTGTGCAATTGTTTTGTGAAATGTCACTTGAAATGTATTAAAAAACTAGATGGCGGCGGCGTTAGTTCAGATTTTGGCCACGCGCCAAAATAACCTTGTAACGATATACCAATGACTTAAGCCATGTCATTGTACTGTCATCTAAGATACCAATTTCAAACTTTATTACTGTCATTTCAGCAGCGATTGCTCTAAACACTAAAATGACTACTTACGACAATTTGACTGTACATTACAAGTAATGGCGGACCGCGGAAGCCAAAAGTTTATAAACAAAATTACTGCAAAAAAATAAGTATCTAAATCCACACGTCGTTCTTTTTTTTTCGTAGAGGTAGAGATGGGCCTGTGATTTTTGATAGATATCATTATTCACTATTATTCAGTCACATGTTTGTCACAAGAACAGCTGAAGAGGTTATTCTATTTTAGTGATGTCACTATGAAAACCTTTAAATAAAGTTTTTTGATCTGGCAATGATACCAAAGAGCTTTTACTCGCCAGCGGTACTTGCAAATATACCAGAGACAGTTCAAAGCAAGTAGCAATACTTTATAGCGTAGTCAACATTCTAGTACATAAAATCTGTAGTGGTAAATGTTGATGGCAACATAATAACTGCTTTTATATTATGATTAAGTCATTTACTTCTGGTTACATTTAGACATCTTGGCTATAAAGACTGGTATGGTAATTGAGGTGTAATCATCCGGGAAGGTATTTGAATCAAAGTTTTATCGATGAATTCACCTTTATTGACACCGTACGTATTTATATGACAACGGGAAGCGGAGATTACTTTGAAGTTCTATATTATAGTTTGACTGAGACGGCTGTCCTGCACCTTAGGTAAGTGCGCAGCGAGACAGGAGGGTTGTGCAGGCCACTCATTCGTCTACGCTCACGGTGTTCCGCTCCTCATTCGTCAACGCTGCCCCGCCTCACCGCTCATTCCTAAGGCGCGGTACAGCCGTCTCAGTCAAACTTTAATTGCTGCTGCTTCGTAAATAAAAAAAAACCTATGTGTTAATCTGAAAAAAAATTAGAAGTACCATATAATTCGTAAAGTTTTGATTGAAGTAACAGACAAACAAAAGATCATAGTGAGAGAACAAGTGCAATTTTTTGCAAAAAAATTAACTTGAAGATACTTTAATGAAATACGAAATACACGTAACGATTATTTAATTATGAGAACTCACATTAAGTTCTCGACATGCGTATTTAACTGTTCTCCATAGTTCATTGAACTATGGACTTGGCAACTTTGCCCAAGTGTTGTACCATCACTGAATAATGATATTTATCTGTTCACATTAGTCTACTCTACCCTGCATTAACTATGAAAACGGCTTGAATGCTGATAGGGATTTTCTTAAGGACGTGGGAACTATGGAAAACTATGCAACGTTTTAGAAGATTAGCTTTCTGGGAAAGAAACTGATTGTTGTGACAACTTAACATGAAAGAAGAAAAACATTTAAGGCTTCCGCAGACAGGACGCGACAGTGCGACGCAATTCTAGTCAAACAATTTCCATCAAGTTTTCATAGAAATTTTTCTAATAGAGTCACGTCGCCGTCGCGTCTCCGCGGGGCCTTTATTTTTCGAATGTACGTCAATAAAACTCTTTGACTTTGAGCTGGTCTAGCTGAGTAGACTATGGGGTTTCAATAGAATATGAGGTCAGTTCTATACTGGTTGTGTTACCACGGTCGTGTGGTCGACTGTGGGACATAGGTCTACCTTCCACTACTACTTATCCCTTTCTGATGCCGACAGTTAATTTTATTTTTATTTTTTTAACCTCAACGGGGAATCTTTTGGCTTGCATCTCACCTGATGGTAAGTGATGATCAGGCCGAAGGTGGAAGCAGGCTTTACCCGGAATACTCAACCACAGAGGAAGTGGCTATCTTACCTCTAACATGCCGAAACACAACAATGCTGTTAACATTATTGTTAAGGCGATAGACTTAGATAAGATGGTGGTAGCTAGCCAGGTGGACTTAGAACAAGCCCTACCACCAACCAAACCGAACAAAAAAATTTGCCCCCACTGGGAATCGAACCCGGGACCTCTGGGTCTGAGACAGGTTGTCTTACCACTAGACCCCAGAGACGGTTCAATCTTAATTCTTGAGTTATTCTTTTTTGGAAATATCCTTTCCTGTCCTGCGATTTTCTTCATGTCATTTAAAGTCAGAGTCATTTCAGTCAGAGTTCAACAAACAAGATCAACGGGCTAAGGAGGGGGGGTTAAGGTTAGGTTAAGGTCAGGACTATTTGTATGTCTTAGTCCCTTAGGGATAGAGGGCTATCCCTTAGGAAAATAAGAAATTGAACAGAAGGTATTACTAAACCGCTTCTATGTAGTTATATACATACCTACGTTGTACCACGCAGGTAAGTACGTACTGGGCAGTGGACAACTTGGTTTTAGACAAAAATAAATTGTTTACATTAATGAATCACTGATTAACGAGGAAGATTTCGTATTTGTTTTAGCCACACGTTTGTACTTGAGATTGACGTGGGTAATGTGGGTATTTCAATAGTTCTTAGAAAATGTGACTCGAACTCAAAATAACAATAGCTGTTAGATTTTTAACATGGCATTCGAATATTAATCATCGCTACCTAATTACGGATGAATAGAATTGAAATTTTGAAGCTTAACTAACTTAATTATGACTAGTTATGACTGAGACCGCGTCAAGGGTCCCGCAGACAGGTGGACTGGCCGACTGTAATAGAAAAATTTCCATGAAGTTTTCATAGAAATTGTCGTGTCGCTCTGTCGCGTCCCAGCTGTCTGCGAGAGCCTTTGATCCTACGATTAATATTTCCTTATTAATTAGTTTTCTATTTATCGATAACGTAGTAATTAGTTTCATTTATCCATTAAAACTATCAAGACACTGCTACAAAGTAGTGCCTTGATAGTTTTTATGAGCCTAAAATCATAAAAACTTTTGATAGAACTGAACTTGCCAAAAATGGGTACTGCGTACTCATGAATTAGGAATTAATTAAGTAGTCGTTCAAATGATCGGTCCAGCCGTTTTAGAGATTAGCCGGAACAAACAGACACACAAACTAATAAATAAGTATCTACCGTATATACTTTCATTTGCATTTAGTAAAAAGTTGTTATTTTCACATTTCAAAAAGATACTTAAATATTATTTATTTGTATGTACTTATGTATGTTTAAGTATAGAAGATTATTTGTATAGATGAATACATAGTCACCAGGAATGGCTTAAAATTATACAAAAGGGTATTATTTCCATTGATATGCAACGACCATAGTGGAGTTAGATGGCTATGTTAACCGGCCTTTTAGATCTACCTTTCATATTTCTATGAACACGTGAAGGTGTACATTATATAAATGTTCAGTAAATAACTAAATAATATACCTATTGTTACAGTCAATTTACATATTTTATAAAACATGTGCTTCTCAGCGCGTATGTTTTGCACGTGATTGATGCTGTGTAGGTAGGTATAAAAGTAAGATATACAATGTGGAGACTACCATACAACAAAAAATTAAAATATTGGCACTACTAATGCTTAAGAGTATTTTGGAACTGTCAAATAAATCCCAGCTTCGAAATAAAAAAAAAGAGTTTTTCAAATAAATTAAATGTATTTTCACCCTAAGCCTATAAATTCCGTTAATCCAACTAGGCCTTGGGTGAATTATCGGGCATACATTTCAGATATCCACCTTAGGGTGGATTTTTGGGGTGGATTTTGCCGAGCTATAATGACTAAAACTATTGAATAGAATTTTTGTATACAGAATGGGAACGTCACTATGGACACGCCGTTTAATTTTTTGTTGTATTGTCGTCTCCACCTTGTATACCTAACGTTTTTATACAATAAATCAAATCAAATTAATTTATTTGCCATTTATTTGCCATCAAAGCTGTTGGGCCCGTTTTTATAAAAAGACTAAGTTTTTAATAGAACATCATTAAAAAGTTCGGACCAGTTCTGATGCCAACAATTTATGGGACAGGCTCCTTATGCAAAATTATGTAAATTATTTCATACACAGCTTTATCAGCCTATAACTTTTCCACTGCTTGGATACAGGGCTCTCTGTGTCCTCACACAGAGAGGGGCCTGTGTCCTTGTGTCCCTGTGAGTGGGCCCAGTGCGGACTGGTGGATGTCACATGTCTTCGATTTTTTTTTTCTAGGACATGCCGGTTTTCTCGCGATAATGATTTCATGATTTAGATTAATTTAAAATAAACATTTCCTCTGATCTTCCCTTCTTGTAAAGAAAGGCCTTTGCCCTGAAAACGGATCGTTCCAGTTCGATATTATTATTATTACTAATCGGGCTTAGGGCTTGCTTTGCTCAGTAAATAAATAACAGAACTATGTTTATGTAACATAATACTACTGTTATACAAAAAATCTACATATTGAGTTTTAAATTGGTACAGAAAAGATTGTTATAATCTTTAAATTACATAATACTCCGTTATGCACAGCAAAAATTACTTTAGTAACAGGTATAACCTCCCTAGAGTTTTACATACCACTTAAAATAAAATCACCATGTATAACTAATACCTCAAAGAAAACAGTACATAGAATTTTCCATTAATACCCATTGGTCGCCCGTCCAATGAAGAGGGATGAAGTTCGTTACACTCAATTTGTTTTATGTTCTGACGATGCAAACACACGTTATTGTGCACTGTGCACCTCTGTGCGAGCACAGCTGAATAGAATACAGATGGTTCACTTCGCATTTTAGGTATGAAGCTACAAGTAGGTACGGAGTGGGCTCGACTTGTCAAAAGTGGGCGTAACGTAGTCAGAAGACATAAGAGTTACGCAATAGAATGAGAGGCAACTTCTAGATGAATCCTCCTGCTGGTGGGTTTGTTGGGCCACTTTTTCTTCCCAGCTAAAGCACTAGAAAGTCGTGAAGGGCTGGCGTTTTTGGGGGACTGTCTTATGTAATTTTGACGTTCGTTATGTGCTCATCAGCCTAGTTGGAATAAATTACTTTTGTATTTTATTTTGAATATTACTGTAGGTAATTAGCGCTGTGCGACCTGTATTGCACTTTATTGTGTCCTAGCAAGAGTTGCTTTTTATTTAAATGATTTTGTGGAGTGAATCATCTGTACTAATCTGTGGTGCAAGTCAATAGCCATCATTAGGCTCTTCATAGGAAACGTCATATAAATGAACTTGGAAGAAAAACAGAATGTTGATTCGTATCCTTCGTGAGCAGTCATTTATAATGATCTTTGATCCAATGTTAAATGTAAATAAATAGTATAATTTTTTACTTCACTTTGAGTAACCAACAAATTAATTTTGATGTAAGTTAAATTATTACCTTTTACTTTTATACCTATTGTGGTATAGTAATTTCATTGTAGGTGTATTGTCTTCAAAAATATAAAAAAATAAATAAAAAATATTTTAATTAACTTTACAACTTCTAAAATATTTATTATTATTTTTATTTAAAGTAAAAAAGTACTGTACTCAGGCGGACTTAATGACTTAGGCATTTTCTACCAGTCAACCTTAGGGTGATGTAGAGACAAAACATGGCAAATTCATAACCGACTGGTTGCCATCCTGATGTTCATATTTAATCTTATACAGAGGCTTCCTTTTAAGTATATAAAATGCCTGTGCTAGGAGACCCCGCTCTTCTAAAACTAGAAAAAATAATAATGTAAAAGTGTACGTACCTAACGATACGTAATGATATAATTAATGTAGCTACGTATACAAAATATTGTAAAACATTTTAAAATAGTAAAGGTTCTTGCCCATTCTTCTCCATACGAAACTTCCTTTTCGAAGGTGCGACTAGAATCAATTCTATTTTCTTCATTCAATTATCTTGTTCGTTTTTGACGTCAAGCGTGCCTTTTATAGTGCGTATTTGAAATAAACGATTTGACTTTGACTTCGTCCTCAAAAACCAAATAAACCCAAGCTAAAAATACACATTTGGGTTTTAAAACCTCAATCATCAATTATCGTTATGTAATTATATTATGAAACAGTTACACACCAGGCATTTCGGATACCTATTCGTATTTTTTTGTACCTAACGCTGATTGTACGTATGAATCTACGTAGATGTCAGGGTGAAGAAAAAGTTGCTTTTTCGTTCAAAAACATAATATCGAGAATAAATTGTAAATAGACTTTTAATTGTTTTTCACGTCGCATCGTGTAGTTCATAAACATGTTCATAAACACAGACACGGTGTTTTTATAATGTTGTGGACTTGTTGTCTAATGTAAATCTTCACAGTTTGTTACTAAAATGGACTCAATCGCTTGATATTCCTGAGAGCAGTCTTAAATTTAGGTCGTTATTGATTTTATTAATTGTGTCCTAGTTCCCATTGGTTAGACCGTCAGCACTTTACAACTTACCTATAGAATTGATTTATGCCTAGTTTCTGCAAACCTCAGATAAACTGTCAAGGTCTCAAACTTGTCAAGATCAAGGCAGGTATCGAACCGATATCAGATAAACGATGGTCCAGAATTAACCTCAACAACCAAGCATAACACGTATATAAAGATTGATCAAACTTTAAAACAATCTGATGTTCTTAGTCAGAAATAAAATCGATTCAGCCATTTAGGAGCTACGATACCACATACTGACACATAGATACACACGTTAAACTTATAACACCCCTCCGTTGCATCAGGGGTGAAAAAAGTGAACTATTGGAAACTACCTTAATACCCATGTCATAGGGGACGACCTTATTGCTATCAATCCGGCACAAATCCAGACTCCGGGCTGCTACTGAGAAATTCCCCGGGAATCGAACTCGATACCCTACGGTCAGTAGTGGAAAATGCGACCACTAGACCAACAAGGTCAGATGGCCGAAAGATTCTGGAGTGACGACCGCGTACCGGAAGAGGTAGCGTTGGAAAGCCTCCCACACGATGGGCCGATGACCTTGTAAAGGCCGCAGGAATCCGCTGGATGCGAGAAGCGCAGAATCGGTCGAAGTGGCGGTGCTTGGGGGAGGCCTATGTCCAGCAGTGGACGTCTTTCGGCTGATATCATGAGACCTACGAGGTAAAAAAAAACTTTAACGATAATATTAGCGAAATGTGGATGTACAGTCAGCTGCAGAGAAATCTCACCCCTTAGCAATGTATTTTTATATTGCAAGGGGGTGAGATTTCTCTGCAGCTGACTGTTCTATAGGTACACCTCTGCCTAACCCTTCGGGGAAATATAGGCGTGATGTTATTTAAGCTTAATACCTAGCATGGTTGGTGTTATACCTATTCAAGTTCCTTGAACTCTAGTCTTGTACCTTATTATCGCCATGAAACTGAAATATTCGAAAAAGTAAAAGATCTACGACTATTAATCGCAGGTTTCTGTCGCGGCTGCTTTAAAGGTCAATGTTAATGGTCTGCTATGGTGAACTTGTTACGCGATAAGGCTTTGTTCACATGTTACGATTTTGAGACAGCATAATAATATATATTCGGCGACCAAAGTTTATTAATATAATATACGAAGTGTATAGAGTGCCGCGAGTTTCTTATGGCACTCTAGTGTCACTGCCTCGGCCCGGCTAGGGTGCCATGAGCGTTGCATTGTCACTGTCACTTGTTATTTAGGTTAGGTTAGAACTATGACCACACAACGCACGAGCCGAGCGAGCGTAGCGAGCGGTGCCGCGGTAGCGGCCGGCGAAGTGCCAGGGTCCGTTTAGGCACAAGAGAATGTAATGTTTTGGGAATGTGGTGTTTTACAGCAATCTAACCTCGACAATCAAACAAAATACCAAGTGACGTTACTTAGTGACAGTGACAATGACAATCCAATGCTTGCGGCACTTTAGCCGGGCCGAGGCGGTGTTACTAGGGTGCCTGTAGTGGCACTTTATCCGATAGGGATAGAGTGCCAATGGTGGCACTCTATACACTGCCTATAATATATTGCTCGGTTAATTATGCGAAGCGTTTGAATCGGAAGGGTCGAGATCATTTCAAGATCAACTATCTGGAAAATCCCTTGTTGGTTGGTAGGTATCCTGATAAATAGGTACCTATCGGGTTTTGTTAATTTGATAGTTTTTATATAATACTAATTTAGACGATCAAAGATCCTGTTCATATCCATTTTGGAAAAATCTTGTGAACATTCCATTTAACAAAATATATTTTTTCCTGTTTCCTTAATCATAATGTCTACCTATTGTTAAAGTCAACTAGCGTAACAAAGCCTTATTTTTAAGTCTGAATAGGAGTGTTAAGATTTTATCGGAAATACAGGTTTTTATGGTGTCCTTCAACTTAGGTCAGAAAAAAAACGACAAAAAACCAATTTTGCTCGTTTAATATGTTAATTATATTGTACTAATATGGATCTTATGTTTTAGGACTTTTAAAATAAAAACTTTTTAAACTACGCCTTTCGTATTATATTAATTTGCATAATGTTATAAATAGAAAAAAATCTATTTATAAAAAAAACTTCGTTTCAAATTCTAACGATTTTCGAGTATTTGTTATTTTTTTTTAAACTTGATTCGCAATAAAAATGGCTATCATATTCCTTTAATCACGTGTAGTTGCATGCGATAGTATATAATTTTATGTTTATGGTTTCCAAGAAAAATTATATATTTATCTATAGCTTACTTGAAAACGTGACTTTGTTGTATCGAAGTTCGTTGTAAGTAAAACTACTTACAACGAACTTTGATATAGCTTGTGCACTTAATGACGCGCCCCACTGCCGCATTACCGCATACCGTGTGCGTAAAATGCGTTAGTGGGGCGCGTCATTTCAGAACCGACAAGCTTTACATATTTATCTAAAAACAAACTGAAAGAACGTACTTAGGTATGAACTTAAAAAGATTTGATAGAACCTTCGTTCATGTCGATAAATATCTGAATCAAATTGGAAATTAGAGTGTATAAAACGCAGATTTTTATTTAATGTAAAGTATTAGGTGCCCAGGTCATTGGCCTTTGTGAGTACCAGTACCAATACTTACATAAACAGTCACAAATTAAGCGAAATTTAACTTACAGTAGCATCTTATTATAAGCATTTGAGAGGTCATTGACTTTTTGCATGAAAGGAGTTTGCTTGAAATACAATATCTACTGATGATTGTCTCATAAGATTCTTGTAGCAATTCCTAAACTAAATAATTTTCACCTTTTTCAGTTTAGTGTATTTTGTGTTGGCCGTTTTTTTTTTAAATAATACTATTTAGTACCTTGTAAAGAAAAATATCTATAAGAATATCCTTTTTAAATACTCATTCAACAAACAATATTGAAAAAGTTAACGCTAACTTTGTTAAAACTTGACAAAAACCTCCTTTGACGCTTAAACAAATTAGTTTTTGCACCATCTAAAACCAGAAGCAAGTATGCATTAGGTAGTAAAAATTCAACCACTGATTATTCGGTCATTATGTCAGCGTAAACATACATTACGTGTACAGCACTTTATGTAAAAATATGTATTGTTGTAATATTCCAACAGGTTGTAGGAAATGTTCAATTATTACAAAATATCGGTTTTGTTAAGCAAGCGGTTCATGAAAATTGTGCTCGCCGGACATTAACCCGATCTAGACGGTTTTCACACGATGTTTGTGAGTTTGTAAAAGAATGATGAGTAACTGTATTTCGGTAGTGGATAGGGGTCTTAGAACTTTTCTCTCATGATCATCTATTCTTTATTTTTTTCTCGTAATCGACGAGCGGATGTATGAACGTAAACGAAACAAAAGGAGTATGGAAGGCCTGAATTCCTTCTACGCTGAATTCGGTCGCGTACTTCGGTCGCGCGTACGAAATGTACGAATATACATTGCATTCTATTAGCACCACACTGCGATGCAGACATTAGCTGCGCGTACATTGCTGCGCGACGTTCGCGACCGACATTAGCGTAGGAGGAATTCAGGCCTAAGGATCGTAGCATGTGGCGTTATGCAGTTTTTGCCTTGCCATGGCAAGAAGGTGTGAGTTTATGTTTGTATGTATCATTCTTTGGCACCAGGTACTAAAAATTCCACTAAGAAATTATTTAGCTGTAAGTGGAAAATTTCAACTTAATTCATTAGTAACGGAACTTTGACCATTGTAAATCTTGCTAGTTAAAATATTTGTTGCCAATGTGCCTTACACGATATTACTTATAGTTTCACCTGCATTTATGAAAATAAGCTTGCAATATTTATAATGCAAACTTATTTTCATAAATGCAATTCATGAAAAGCCATAAAACGGCTTTTTACCATCCTCGCAGCATTGGCAGTGAAGATAAGAGTCTATTTTGTTTGTGAATATTCAATACTAGCTTTCGCCCGCGGCTTCGCCCGCATGTAGGTCGGAAATTATCCCACGAGAATATTCGTATTATCGGGATAAAAAGTAACTTATGTGTATAAACTATCCCAGGTTATAAAATATCTGAATCCGTTCAACCATTTTTGCGTGATTGTAAACAAACATCCAAACATACAAACTTTCACATATAAAATATTATATATATACATTTATAGTAGGATATCGAATCCATATTTTTCTCAGAGTTACAAGTCAAGGTTCATCAGGCACTAAAGTAACTTAAAAAACTTGTACCTCAATTTGAATAATATCATTCGAATACTTTGTACATGTCACAAGACTCAGTATGCAAAGTACTAGGGATCATAATAATCCTTGATTTTTTACTCTATGATAAAATAGCTTAATCATTACACTAATAAGGTATGATGTAATAGCAGCTAACGGTTGTCAGTTTTTTGCGATAACACCAAAACAAATGACACAGGTAGTGATGGAAAAAAATAATCCGCTATTGATAATTCTGTAGGGTACTTGGCTAATGCTGCGGCCGCATCTGCGTCTGCCGTGACAAAGCAATGCGTGCCGAAGCTTCGTATGTTTTTCTCGCTAAAAAGTTACCGCGCTAATGCAGTGGTCACATTAGCGGCTGCGCCCACGTTTAGTATGTACTGCCAGCCGGGTGGTAAGTGCTACGCAGCCCGAACTATCGCGACGATAACCGATAATGGTTGGTCACGTCTGCGTGTCATATAATATCACTGTGCGAAGCTTCGTCACGATACACGCAGATGAGGCCGTAGCATTATGTTATGTAATTTATAGGTAGTTGTTTCCGTTTGGCAGATGGGTAGTCTTATCGTGGTTCCTAGTTATTAAACTATCAAATATTTTTTTATTTCAACTAGCGACTCAGCTTTGCTGCGCACGGGTGCAACGGAGACATGTCAAAACATTAAGTTTTCTGTGCTTTACCTAAGTTAAACTTTAATGTTAATACATTATCGTTCGTACAGTATCGTTACCATAATTAAGAGGATTTTACGGAATGAATAAGTGTCATTATTCATTCCGTAAAATCCTCTTAATTATGGTGAAAACAACATCAAAATCCTTTGTGCAGTTCAGAAGAACGAAGAGGTCCCACAGACACACGAAAAGCGACTTTGTTTTATACTATGTAATTCTCTTATTATAAAATATTTGGATGGTTGGTTTATGTATAAGGTCGAATGTTTTCATAAAGTCCATTAGAAATCTTCAAGTCTTTTCCAAGTTTCTAAGTAGAATTTCAGGATGCATAGAACAAAAAAGACAAGTTACATGTGCGATAACCACCGATTAAAATTCACTTCCAGTCGGACATAGATAATAGATACCTTATTAAGTGTTTAACCATGTAATACTGATTGATTTTTTTCTTTTCCAGGTAAGCATCGAGTTCGGTACTGTTATGAACAGGAATCTGTCTTTCCAACACTTGTATGTATGAAAATATGATTGTATATTAATATTATTATTTTTTATTTTAATGATTATAAGTTTACAATCATGGGCTATTTTGAAGGTAACAAATAACATTAAATGTTGAAGGGAGTCCTCTCACAGGAGGTTAGGCAAACGGGGTATTCTTCGAAGCGTACCAACTTTGAAACGGACCAAATGTATTTCTCGACACGCACCATTCAGGTGGGCTTACAAAAACAAATTAAAAATATTATAATTTTATTCCTTGGGGTCGACCGAAAGATTGTCCTCTGACGTACTCATTGCGTATTCTGTCCAGACGTGAACTTGATTACACCACCCGCCAAGCGCAGCATCTTCATTTCAGCTGTGTGCAATTGCAACTACCATAGAAATATAATTATATCTATGGCAACTACCAATTTCAATTAAATAACAAAGGAAAGAAGGAGGTAGGTTACTGCTGCTACCTATATTACGAAAATAGACTCGACATTTTCATTGAGAGAGATAACTGTCAAATAAGTCCTTAAAGTCGAGATCTTTGAGTGACGTTGAGTGGAGACGATAAATGCTTAACACAGGAGTATGTATCAGTGTAGTGTAAAGTGGTCAGTGTCATTGACATTACTTTGAAGAATACTAAAATACGGTACCTACAGCTAGTGTCAAGCATGTTATTAAAACGGATATAGCTATTGATTCACAGTAAGATAATTTATTGTGTGAAATACCGCATGTATGGCCAATGTTCAGACTTACATTTTGTAGAGATACAAAAGATACAAAGTGTGTGTGTGTTACAAAGTGGGATAGCTTTGCTGAAGTTAATTCTAAATTAAATACACTTTTAGGGCCTGTTTCACCACCTACGATTAAGTTTCTATTAACTTACTTGGCAGATAATTTTATACAAATTCTGTTCCATTTTTGAATTTATTCGGTAAGTAGTGGCTATTCGGACATCGTGAAATAAGCCCTTAGAGCACTTATCTTTAAAGTTGGCAACGTCGCTGCTGCTGTCAAATATTTACCTGTTTTGATTAATTTGGCAATATTACTGTATGGAAATATGAAATGTGGCTAACTAGTGAACTAAAATATTGATTATGAAATGCAATAATTATTATCTTAACACCTAATTTTATTTATTTTTTATTTATTTTTATATGTAAAAATAAGTATTTGGAAAAATTCCAAATGCCTTTTTTACAACATTAAATTCAGTGTTACAATTACAATTCATTATTAACGTTCTAGTTTGCTAGTTAGCCACATTTTATATTTCCATACAGTAGTATTGCCAAATTAATAAAAACAGCAAAATATTTGACATCTATTTGCGACGTTGCATACTTTCAGAATAAACGCTTTTAAATTCCAGTTGAGTGTAGATACTCGTAAATGGTATTAGTCACTATATCCATAACATAATTATAACCTAAGCAGCCAATAACGTTCCCACTGCTGGGACACAGAAGTCTCCTCTCTAAGAAAGGGAGTGGGCCATAATCCCCCACGAGGGCCCAGTGCAGGTTCCTACTACGCTTTGAAATGGGCAACTAGCTTCATATTTCTGACTGACCGACTCCTTGACAATTCAAAAGTCCCTGTAAATTGTTTATTTGAAATAAATGGTTTGAGTTGGTGGATGTCACATGTCTTCGAAGTCACTATACTCTTCCACTAGAGCCACTACTTTTGATTCATGGTTTGATGAATAATATCACAAACATAGACATGACATTTTGTACTGAATCAACATGTTTCTGTAAATAATAATCAAATATGTAATACAATGCGGAAGTTTATAATCCATAGTAAGACCAACGGTTGAACGACTCAGGCATATCGTAGTCGACTGACCTTTTTCGCATTAAGCGCTTGAGCAGCTTTTCATAACTATGAAATTACAGTACATTATTGTAACGTAAGTATATGTCTGTTAAACTTTGTATTTCGTGGGAATTCACTTAGAATTAAGAAAAAGATTGAGCGAAATAAAAAACGTGTTTGTATAAAGAACTAATCAAGATGCTATATTTTTACTGACAGATAAATTGACAGTGACACTATATTGTTGCAAAACAAAATATATTAAATACTATTAAGAAGAATGTAGGGAATGCCAACAATGTCTAGGGATGAATAAATTATTAAATAAAGTGTAGGAAAATAATAACAAAAACAGACACATTCGTTTGTTTTCTTTTAGGTCACAGTCTTAACCACAATTAAATAGGTACTAGTGTACAACGAACTTTATATATTATGTACAATTCTATGCCACAACCATAGGCAGGAAAGTCCATGTTGATGAACTAGTAGATATACACAAGCAGGTTGCAATGTAACATTCAGATCTGTAATTAGACGTGAGAAATGGATAAGTAAGTATGTAAGTCTTAGCTACGACGCGTCGTAGCTAAGACTTACTTACTTGTCCATTTCTCCATTTTTCTTATCATTTACCTCTGCCTAACCCTTCGGCAACTTTACGCGTGTTATGTGTGTGTTGTCCATTTATCTTCACCATTATAATATAAGCACTTAGCAGAACTTTATAATTATTATCATTTATCATTATATAACTAAATCATTATCTATAACATTTATATATTTCGCTTGGCTTGTTGAAATGGGCAAAAAAACTGACCAGCCAAATTCACCTCCAAAATAAATTTTCTAGCCAAATCCAGTTCAGGCCAATTTTAGGCGTGGTCTACACCGGCTATCGTTTAGCAGGCAAATTACCAATTTGCCAAAAAGCACGCCAAGGTTAGAAGGTCGTGTCATTTGGAGGTCGTGTCATTTGGGCCCGTGTGGTCCAATCTAAAGGAATTACTTTTATTATAGTGATTAATGTTTGAGCTCCCTGTCAAATTAATTAGGAAAGCTATTGAATAATAGGGTGTAGGTTCTTGTGGCTAAGTTATAACAGCCGCACGGGTCGATCGATCATCAGGTTAAGCTACGCTTGCCACGGTTGATCCGTGGATGGGTGACCATCTTTACATACCAAGACCCCTCCGTGTCTCACAAAGCACGTAATGCCGTTGATCCCGGCTGTTATTTCTAGATCTGTGATAGTTGTTACAGGTCGTCAGAAGCCCGAAAGTCTGACAACCAGTCTACCAAGGGGTATCATGTTACCGAGTAACTGGTTCGTGGAGGCCAGATAGGTCAGATAGGATAGGATTAGATAGGTCAGTCGCTTTATGTAAAATACTGGTATTCAGCTGCATCCGGTTATATTTAAAGCCGACCCCCCCCAACAATGTTGGGAAAAGGCTAGGTAAATGATGCGCGAATAATGGGTGTACAACCAAATATAGCTATACATTACCAACCAAATATTTATATACACTCTGGTAGTTCTGGTACTATATTCTCTGCTCATCTTTTGTACAAATCTCACTTCAAGAATAGACCGATAGATCCTTTTTAGCGCTCTCTTCTTTTTCATTCGCAAGTCGTGTCGCGTGTCTTGTGTCTCGAAGCTATACAAACAATTTAAAACTAATAAAAGCACCATAAATTCGCCACAAAGGTCATAAACTAAATAACGACCCCATAAAACAATAATGAAGCCATAACGCTGACGCTTATGTTTCAAGTGACACCATAACTTCAGGGCGCAGTGCAAGTTAAAGTGCTTTCGTGCTTTCCACCAATATTTTCTTACTAACGATATCTACTTTAGTATCGGTTTTCTTTCCTGTTAATTAATTTGATAGCCTGCTTTTTACGTAATGGTGTTAATTGATTTATATTCAATTACATTTAAATATTGTAAAATTACAAACGGTGGAAGCTTTTACATGTAAGTACATTATTACAGTATTCGCAACACTTTAGGAGTTCAGTGATCACAGTAACACAAAATAGTGTTTAAAACTTTTGTAATTAATATTTAAAACAATATCTATTTATTTTTACATGGAGACGCTTCGGAATCAAGCTCAAAGCTCACAGCACCCCTACGTGTACGTAGTTAAGCCATCTTTATCAATACAAATAATACTTAAATTAATGTAACGATAAATGAATTATTCCTATTAATCAAATAAATTCAATATCATATGCGGTCAATCAATCACAACAGATCAAGTTGGTCAACTTTAAAATGCACTCAGATGTTACTAACAATAAGGTTTTATTTTTACTGAATACTTATCACTTTTAACGTCCGGACATAGGAATCTATTTATAATATATAATTATTTTGTGAAGGGATAAGGAAGCTTTTTCTCCATTTCAAGGTTTTAAATTTCGAATGGTTATCAAGGCATCAACGCATATGAAAGGGTGGTTCCGTGAGATACATTCGAAGAGAGAAGGACATCGAATCGAAAAAGTATTTTTAAAATATTTTTGTTGTTATTACTGCGCGGTATTGAGTAATGATAGTCGTGATTTTTCATTTAAATTTAAGTGTAGTGTCATGTGAGATTTAATTTATTAAAAAATTGCAATGTCAGTGAGTCGTGGTAGTAATTTTAGCCGTACGAAAACAAAAGTTTTGGCAAAAGAGACCGCGAGTGTTTTAACTTCATAGACAGTTGTCTATAAAAGCTGTTTACCTACTCACTGGCTGAAAGGAATTTAACGTAGTTTCAAGTAAGTACCTAAAACATATAGCCTATAAGCGGTGGCCATTAATCCTGGCCTGAGTCGCAAAGGTAGGTACCCTCGTTGCCTATGGTATTAAGTTTGGAAATTGATCCTAAAAATAAAAACATACTAGAAGACTGAGTCATACTTCTGGAAAAAATGTAGGTATTTAGAAACGAAAATAAAACCACTGTCTTATAATTTATAGTTAACAATAAATTATGCGTTGTATCCTGTTATGTAGGTAAATAAACATAAACACTATGCTGTGTGAAATTAATACTGATATTATGTGAGAACCGAGATAAATTATATATTTCTAAACCTAACATAATGTATGTATTTGATATCACTATGTAGTTAACCCTTTTAAGGCTTGTAGTACAACCAGTTAGCTGTTGTAAAACTCTTGCAAAACGTATCCAAGCACTTACAAGTTATAAGTAATGCTTGTAACTTTAGATTGTTAGAATGATATAGGGGCACGTGTTCAAATGTTCAATATATCAGTTGTTACCCATATTATTATTATATATTATTAATTATGGGCCTATGTAGTATTCATTTTAATCAATAAACATTTCTGTTGCTTCAATTGTATTGTATACCACAGGAAAGAAACTTGCATCGTATTTAATGGGGCTTAATACAGTGGGTTTTCCGGTACAGATCGCTGCAGGTTGATCTATGAAAAGGAACGGGAACAATGTTTTACGTATTTCATAGGTTAAGGCGAAGATCACCGACTTTTAATGATTTTATACTGAAGATCACGTCTAAACGAATAGTGTTAATGATTTGGAAAAAATATTATGTTAAATAAAAGCATGTTTTTAAATATATAAACAATGTAGAAATGTTTTAAATTATGTTTATATTACATAGTGAAATTATATGTCTAACGCGGATGAAAAACTGAGAATCACGAAAAATCTATCATGCGTATTTTTCTGAAACCTTCACCATTTTAAAGATAATTTAATTATTGTTAAGGTGCTATTTGAACCGCATCAATCGAAACCATCTTATCTTTACCTCGAACCCACGCCTGTATGCAAGCACCCTTTGGTACTTATAATTGTTAATAAATGAAAGGCTGTGACTAATTTTCCTTAGGTATCACTTTAAATCAGTGACTAATATCAATTTGCAAAATAAAACACACATTTTACCCAAACACGAACGTGACGGATTAGCGGTCAGTTTTCAGTCACATCAATATGAGGTAGTGAGGTTGTATTTCGTCCCCTAGGTGCATGGAGGGGTTGTAAATAATTGAAGGGTTGAGTCACCCTTCCAGACGGGAGGGAATGTCGATAGGGACATGCACTCGCCTAGGTTTCTTGCACTTTGAATGTCAACTGCAAAATAAAGCCTGAAATAGAATGGATTGAGTTCAAGTGAAACAACGACATAACATATTGACGTGTTAATTTTTTTATAGGTAAGTAAATATTTAAAACCCGTTTGATTTTTTGTAATTATTATTATTACTAAACTTATTCATTAAACAGAAATAAATTTGACGCCCGGTTGGAACGAAGTTCCTTTCGCTGTTTATTATGTATTAATACAGAACCATCTAGCAAGGTCTCAAGTTTCTAGTGTCATAAGTTTGTCTTTGTTTAAAAACAAGACACTTGAAACCAACTTTTTCGGGTGTAACGCTCTTTTGTAACGTGACGATTTCTGCCAGTTTACTCCTATCGCAAGCCGCGTTAAAGAACTTCGTTCCCAAAAACTCGACAAATCAAAACTGTATACCGTGAAATTTTAGTCGTGTCGGCCACTCAATGTACCCGACATAAAATACCTCCAGGAGCAATTAAAAATAGTTTGGAAATTCCAAAAGTGCACGCCTCATAACACACATTCATAAACGAAAAAGAAATTCAAAACATAGTTTCTAACAAAAATGAACAATTTATCACTTTTCATGAAGTATGTTTTGACTGCTGTTTTACCCATCAATATGGGTAAATTTCTAACCTCGCAATCCTTACGTAATGTCAAAGACTATTTATTTAGATATTTACATTGTGGTTTGCTAGGCAACACCATAAGTCAAGGTTGGAAATATTTAGATGAAGATATTATATTTTAATTAGTATTTAATTAATTATAATCAAACTACTTTGAATAAAAGAGCCATTTTCAATAGGGTTCCTTTTATGGCCGAAACCAATGTATTAAAAAAAAATTGACTCAATTAATTGATTTTATCGCAAGCTACAATGTTTTCAAGCTTCATAAAATTGACGGACAGGATTTTTTTTCAACTATTTTGATGTTTTCTTAATTTCTCTTGCATTAAATCAATTGGTAAAAAGTACAGTATTAATCTCCATTTAATCATCTATACAATGGTATATAAATTAAGTAGGTTCTGTGTACTAGCAGGAGTGTAACAATAATAACAGTTGCAGAAATGGGGCAATAAATATTTTTCGATCGTAGAGCACACTTGCTCGTATTGCTTCGCATTACGAGTCGTGCAATTGTTATACATATATTGAAAAAAAAATATTTTTTTTTAGAAGTCATTGGATACAAGAAGTGGACTGACGTCTAAAATGTTACGATGTATAATGTGTAAATAGTTTTGACTTGAGTTTTCTCAGCTCATTATCTGAACATTATTATTATTTCATTATTCTCAGCAGTTTCCTTTGCAAATCATTCAAATCAATTGCAAGTTCAAAGTCTCATCAAAACACTGAATCATCCTATGATAAATAGGAACAAGCATATAATAATTAGAGCCATCGGTCATTTGCGTAGCATCATAACTTTGTGGGAGGCGTTGTTGTGTCATATGCGAGCATGATCACAAAAACGTGTTATGGTACAACCTACACTTATAGAATGATACTATAAAATACCTGAGTGCTTATAGGTAGTCATATTAAATCAACTCAATCAGCTGAGCGTATCACAATGCATTTGCATTTCCGCATAGATTATGTTCAACTGCTATCTTTAGGTCGTTGTTCTATCTGGCTGGGACTGGTGTCAATTATGAATACAGCTTCGTGAATATTCATGAACTCGTGTGCCAATTCACGTGTCGGCACGAGATCTGCGAAATCTGCTCATGCCGTGGTAGTAATTGCCTTCTTTAGCGTTGACTGCCTAGAGTGACATAATAATATGTCATTGGTGCATCCTTTTGTTTAGGTGGTAAATTATCAAATAACTTGTCCCGCTCTGGGCGGAGCGGGAGGGCGTGTCAGACTCTTACTGATTAAAACCCACCCGTGTTCCTTTAGTTGCCTGTACGTTGCCAGGGGCCACGGTATTCCTTTCGGCCTTTCCCGCAACCCCGGGCATCGGCCTCGGCATCGGCCCTAGCGGACCCGTTAGTTGTGCTGACATCTCTTTGAAGCGCGCGTGGAACACAACGCGCCATCGACCCGGGTCATTGGTGCTCCGTCTAGTGGTATTTCGTATGATAATAGCTCAAAAAATTAACTCATTCAATTCCCTTTTTTCTTATTGAGTTGATGGTAAAACTAAAAATATTATCACGCTTTGTTTCCCCGAATGGTTGGGCAGAGGTATACCTATAGTACACCCACATTTTGCCAGTTATGTTTTAGTCCTATGTAATAGGCGGCGACCTATTGCCATGAACCGGGCACAAATCCAGATCTAAGGGTAAAAATATTACCTAGTAGCTGCGCCCCGCGGTTTAACCCGCATAAGTTTCGATCCTGTAGGAATATCGGGATAAAAAGTATCCTATGTCCTATTCCAGGTTATGGTCTACCCGTGTGCCAAATTTCATCCAAATCCGTTTAGCCGTTTTAGCGTGAAAAATTATAGTTAGGATGTTAGATGACTTGAGGTGGCCACGCCAATCGCGGCATCAGTGATGTTTTGAAGTCCTCAGAAGTGCAAGTGTATGGACACTTTAGACACTCCAATGCATCGAACATGGTTTGGCCAGGAGCACCGCATTCAAACTAGGTGTCGGTTGGGTCATTAATCGCCATTTCGCTAGGTTGTGCTTGCTTCCAATTTTAATTAAACATATCACTAACGATCCATTTGCATTTCCACATACATAAATTTTTCTCCATATGTTGGATTAATACAGGTCGTTGGTCTTGTTAGCTCAGGACTTTCAGACGTTTGCCGACTAATGATCTCCATGTTTGGACTTTTAAAGCTTCATCAAATTAGTACGAGTGCACTAAAAATGCTAATAAGCAAACATCTCAGTTTTTGGAAGGTCCGTATTTACTTACTGATGATGTCAAATCCCCCTTGAATTTTTTGTGGTCTCAGGTCGGCGTGTCTTGTCCATCTTTTAGTACATAAATTATTCAACACGGCTCACTACTAAATAAATGTATCTATTCGATCATTCTGATATAGAATATTAAGATAATCTCTGCATAGAGTAAGTAGCTCACGTTTCGTTGCACGGACTATTCTTTGAAGCATTTTGACGTCAGTTCAGTACCTATTTTGCATTTTATTGCGAGCCAAGTCAGACGTAATTTGGAATGTGTGAATAATTTATTTGAAAATATTATGCACGGTATTGTTATAGCAGAAAAAGGAATTTACATAATGCAACGTTTTTTGTTGTAGAATAGATAAATAAATAAATAGGTAAATAAACAAAAAAAATTGGTGACGGTTTATTTATTTTTCAAACGGTTTTGATCATATATTATATTTTATTCTTACATTGTTGTACCTACCTGAAAATATCTATACAATTTTTTTGTATTACAGAATTAAGTACACGTACTCGTAAATGTACGATAAGTGTGGTTGATTGTTAATTTTATCGATGTACCTATAAGCCTGCAATATCTTACAATTAAAGTAATTTCCCAAATAGAGACCGAACTTGCGTTGATTGTAGCAATTGCCCATTTTTTCTGTAGGTGATTTCAGCTGATAAGTCTGACGCCTCCTCACAATGTTTTCCATTAACGTGGCTGTGACCTATGACATTATTAGATATCTATTTAAATGTCATATACACTGTAGTGGTACAAAGGCGGAATTAATGTCACAATGCACTCTCTACCAGTCAACCTTTGGGCTATATGATAACAACGTGATAGGAGTGGGTACAAAAAAGTACCATTTTAAATTGTACTGGTACTGGTTGACAGTTTCTGAATCCTCAAGCTTAAGAAGCTGGTCTATCAACCAACGTAACGTCACGGTTTCATAACTAAACCCGTTGCATAATTAAAAGACAAAAGATAAAGCATCAAAACCAGCAATTATGCAAAATAAAACGCATAACAAAAAATAGATGCAATTGCCGATATAAAACAATAATACGTAGAATTAAATGAGCCTTCGTAATCACGATCCATGCACTTGTTAATGGCAAATAGTTGAATTTATCAGTGGAATCTCTATTGTTTTGTTATCAAACATTATCTCCTGTTATCATACACGTACTGACAAGTAACGCGTCAACTTGAAGGTAATAAGAATCTTGTGGTTCAGTAGTAGTGGAAAAATGTCGAGTGCTGGATTTAGATGAAGTGTTTTCTTTTTCCTTATTAGAGCTTGGTTTATCTTCATTTGTTTTGTAGTTTATGAGATGGAGATTTTGATTGTATTTCCTGTTTCGTGCCATCATATTTCATCTCTAGCCAAATACTAGTTGGATTATGATATTCTTAGTCAGTAAATTACATAACATAACGTCAGGCTTGTATTTCACCGAAGCGTTGAGGTGTATCTATATTACACCCACATTTCGCCAGTTATGATTAAGTCCCATGGGGGCGAAGCTATTGCCATCAATCAGGTACAAATCCAGAGAAATTCCAGACGGAAATAATCCAATAGCACTGCCCGACCCGGGAATCGAACCCAGGACCACATGCTGCAGCAGTAGTAACACTTGCGACCACTAAACCAACAAGACAGTAGTCTGTAAATTATGTCAGTTATAATACCTATATTGGGTTGTGATTCTTTTTATGTCAAAGAATTTCTCATTTATATAAAACCTGTTCAGAGTAGGTACCTACATAATTAAGTTTCAAACACAATTATAAAATCTTCTCATCATTTACTTTGTAGAAACAGCTGTATAGAGTAAATGACCTTGGTTCTATCTAATAATGATTTTTATTATGGTAATAAACAGAAATTATATTACTGTCATAATTATATTCTGGTTAAAGAAACTTACTCAGCCATGTGCGATAAAAAAACACGTGTTTGAGTTATTAACTCTGAAATTATTTGAGATGAATATTACTTCAAGTTATTTTATTTATAGCTCAAGTAGCTTATCTATGTCTTCTTATACCACTCCACCACTCCACTACTCCACTCCACCACTCTACCACCACCACCACCACTCTTGTCTTCTTTAACTTTATATTAGGTATTTGCAACCCGGAAAATGCAGAAAAATAAAACTTGGCGTGACCTGGCACTTAATTAAAATGTGAGGAAATTCTCAATGAAATCAGCTAAAAGGAAAATGGCGTTTTCACTCCCCTCGTTTTGTATGAAAGATTCTCATTTGATTTTTCTTCGTAAATTATATGACTAATTTAGAATAAAGAGGGCCTTCAGTATAAAATCATGCAACAATGTCTTATTGTCCTTATTGAAGCATGTCAATAAAACAGCGTTTATTTTATTAGATTTGATACCCTGCATTCAAATTAGGTAGCTCGTAAACCATTTATAAATAACTACGTATCCAATGGAATGCGTGTATTGTAAGCAGGGATTTCCCTGTCAGGTGTTATCCTTGTTTTATAAAGAGGATCGTGACTGCGTTATGGAATCATATTTCCAGGAGCGCATTGTGGTACTTCGTGTCAACTTTTGTTTTAAGGGCCAAATTACAGCGCTCCTGTATTCTAAACATAAATTGCTGTAGGTCTGGACAATCACCGGATAGAATGCAACTGAAAAGGATCGAAATATGCATGCTAGCATGCATCATAAATGCCCGAAATACGTAAAAAGTCGCCAAAAATAAATAGGTAATAATTTATTAGCTATTGTTTTGGTAAACCAATCACAACAGCTATTAACAAGCGCAGACATCTGACAGACAGCAAATAATTAAGGATTTAGAAACCGGGTACACGGGAAGTATTAATTTGGTGTGAAACTAGCCTAAGCAAAGTAAACACTCATCAGTGGCTTTCCACTTCGGGGTTAAAATTTATAAACGTTACTTAAAGTTAGGTAATGATAAAGATGTGCTTAACCATACATTTTTTGACGCTTTAACGTCTCTCCCTGTGGGCCACCAACTGCTGTAATGGCCCTCCTGGAAATCTTTTAGCTGACTAAGGGTTAATTTCACCAATGAAACTGAACGCGATCAGCACTTTAACCACGTTTAAGGGCTGTCAGTGTCATAATTTTCTGTGGAATATTAACACTGACATCCTTGAACGCAGTTTAGATGTGCTGATTGCGTTCAGTTTCATTGGTGAAATTTGCACTAAGAAGCCAGGCGGGCTGCTGCAGGTCGGGTGGAGGTACTCCGATGAGCCACAGTGCGACTGTCAAAACAATGCCTCACTTTTTGTCGTGCTCGCTGTGCATTAACACTGCACCATGGCAGACTTTTCCGAGGCCAACGAAAAAGCTGTTGACGTAGTGAAATTCTGGTCGAAGCTTATTTAGGATAAATGGAATCATCGATAGGACGCAGAAGAAGAACGTCTCTTAACTTTAAGCTACGTTTATAAAATGCAAATGATAAGTTGATTTTTTTTACCAAGATAAAAACAAGCATGCCAATGCTTACTGTAACCCTTATGAGTACTATTTTCTGAAAGGATCAAGGTACAATTGATAAATTACTATACTTAGGTACCTGTGCTTAACATGTGTTATGATGTTCTACACGTGATACTCATTAGCTGTATACAGAAACTGTAGAGCTATGTTTTACTTTAATTTTGCGTGAAGTTGATAGTACAGTAATGATCATTATCATCATTGGCTATACACTTACACAGTCATGTCTCAACATTTTCATCAAAACAATGTAAAGAACTCCCAAGGGCATACGGCACAGGGTCCAACAAGTTTCTGGTCAGGGTTTCGAGGAGAAAAGTATTGTATTTTTTCCTTTCCTTGTTGTTAGAAGGCTTTTCCCATGAAACCCTGCCCAAAAAGAACTCTTTGTAAAGGTCTTTGCATAAGTCTTTTTACAAAATATGTTATGCAATTTGTTATACATCTACTTACTGTTTTTGCCGATGACTATCTTTCATCCAATTAAATTATTAAATTGGAGTTTGGTCCTATCATTCGGAAAGGACCAATATCTACTCAAATATTATTTGAACAAAAATATTATAAAGACATCTAACCAGCCAACTGACGACTTGAAATTCATAAATGATAACGATAAGGAAACTTTCCAGATAACAGGAATCGCTTGCAACATAGTTTGATATGGAGAAAGTATGTCAATAGTTTGTTATTTGGCTCTTTGTGTGCCTGTGGGTTACCGTGTTAAAATATCAACAAATACATATTATGTCTTTAAAGAGAACCCATTTGTAAAGAAATATTCGTAAAAGATCATTTATACATCCCATGCTGATTTCAACTACGGTGAGTATTTCTGTTTTCTTACAAACGTGTGTTCTAATGTATTGAATGTAACCTATCATAGCAGTGAAGTTGTGTGAACAATGCCGATTAATTTATTAATATTTACCCCACTATTAAAGACGATTAACAAAAGGTATTTACAAGGCAGATGTGAGTGGAGGCGCCGCCGGGAGAGGACGCCCTAGTAAGACATATAGTGACCTAATTGGTGATGTTCTTTAGAATGGTCAGGTGCATAGTACGTGCGTGTATGACCAGATGTACCAAGGTGGACACTGGCGCTTTACCATCAAGTGAAGCGGTCAGGCCCCAGTGTCCGCGACGGTACCCCGAAGCAAAAGGTGTATGTAATTAGCGTAGCAGGTGGCGTTCTATAGTTTCTGCCTACCCCCATGGGAAGAAGGCGTGAGTTTGTGTAAATACCCCAATAATGAAGATTAGTTTGTTGCAGTCATATATGACATTATTTCAAATATTTATGATTATGGAGAAAAACCTAAGTGTAAACATAAAATGAATTCAATAAAATTACCAGTACCTACAATTTTGAGTCAAATTGGGTTCAATCGGTAAACTCACTATTGCGGTTAAGTTTGCGGTTTGCGGCTAATAGCAGTAGGTCACCACAATTTAAAGATTCCTTCATATTTATTAAAGAAATACCTTTGTAAGTCCACAGTTTGATTAATTAAAGAAAATTTGTCGCTAAATATTTAGCCATTATGACAGTAATTTATTCCATAAATAAAGATTAATTAACTGTTTGTATTAGTTTGATTTATTACCATTTTAGTATTAGTTTGATTTATTACCATTAAAATATGCTGTAAGATGTTCCTTAAGAGTCTAATACCTCAAATTGATTTAAATGATCCTTCATTAATCGAAAATACTGCAGAGTTAACTTTGAAATAAATATATGGTAAACTTGAGTATTAATGTTAAGTATTATGTTTGACAAAAAGAGGATAAAAAAAAAAAACCCTATACAAAAAAAAAACAAAGTTACCTCCAAACCGAACAATAAACCGCTGGTATTAAAAAAAGACTTCAATTTATATCAAGAAATTTTGCATAATAACTGAACTAACCGTAAAGCAGATACTATGTTTTTTTTTAAATGTTTTATGACCATTATTTACGTCGTAAAAAATAAATTACCTAAATTATTGGCGCCATGGAGCCTTCTCCCCGCCGCGCCACTCAGTCTCGCTCTCAGCCAGTCTGTGCCTCTAATTCGCTCAAAATAATATAATTATTTTGCTTAGATTTCTTTATTTTCAATGTATCGTTTAATGATGATGAATTTTATCTAAATCATTTTAGCAAAAGGCAATGGGTAGTTTTTCTACTTAATTGAAAGCTTCCTCTCATTTAAAACTATTTTTATATTCAATTTTGCTGCTCGGTGATATATTGACTTTGCACCCAATCAGTACTGATTGAATATAATAATTGCAATATATCGCAAGAGCGTAATAATCCCAGCAAGTGTTGTAGCAAATTGCGGATATAACGTCACTTGTAAATTAATAATTACTTACCGTACCTTTGAATGATAGGATATCATAAAAACAACTTTTCGGGGTTTTTCCTCCATTGCATCTAGCACTTTTATGCTAAAATTCCAGTTCCTAGGTGCAAGGTAAACATGTTTTTGTGGCAAAAGGCTCTCTATACCAATCTTTATTGGTCTGCTTATAAAGATTATGAACTTAAACTTCTGTGGGTAGTTAGTTATAAGTACACGGTGCTTGTGCGATGTATGTAAATCAAAAACAACACTGATAAGATACTGACTTATCTAACGCATTATGATTGATTTATATTCATGTCGTGTTTTGTCTTCCGCCTCATTGAAGTAACTAAATATAGATACCTAAGTACCTGTGTAAACGAACTTTCCTCTTTCTCGATTCTACGTGACTTCTAAAATTTTCCACTCTTAGCACCCTTAAAAGAAGTTTAGTCCTCACGATGAGCTTTTTCGCTGTAGAAGATGCACCGGTGCCATTCACTTGAAATTCCGGATCTTCTACGCATTAGTTTAAAACAGCCAGCTAAGTGAGCTTTAGCCAGTGTCCGACATAACCATGATCCTTAACCTTTTCCTGACGGTTGTATACTAAGTAATTCATTTTTACCTATGGAAGAACATTTTCTTCGGCTCCCTAAGAAAATTAAAGCCTCGCCACTGATATATTTACCTCCTGAGGTTTTCCCTAGAGAAAAGTATGTTTGGTCAACGTAAGTCTGACATGAGTCTATGATATTTAATTAGTTGCATACGATACGGTTTCTAGTCTCCGCCGTAAACCCGCATATGATCAAAACTAGTTTTCATTGCGTAACGTCAGACTTATTGAACCTAACTCCATGTCCTAGGTAGGTGGCGTACAACGCTACGTATGTCTAAGCGATGTTTATATTATATATTTCTATGTATTTATTTGTACTTATATTTATACATAATTACTTGTATATATTATATTTATAGTTTTTAAATTTAAATAAATATTTATTCCTCAATTCTCGCTATCGCACCTACGACTGTTTGTCTTTGCACCACCCAAAGGTTGACTGGTAGAAAATGCCTATGGTATTAAATCCGCCTCTGTACATTTGTGGGCTTGAAGTATTAAATAAATAAATGTTTTTCACCTTCCGAGGACTATATAGGGTTATCTCATCCTATACTTATCCTACTTATAATGCATCTGAAAGTTTCTGTGTTTGCCAGTTTGTTACTCTATCGCGCAAAACCGGTTAAAGGATTTGGATGAAATTTGGCACACAGATAGTTTACAGCCAGCATTAACTTAAAGGACACTTTTTATCCCAGTAATACGTTCCCGTGGGATAATTTCCGACCTCCACGTGGGTGTGGCCGCGGGCGAAAGCGAATTGGTAATATGTCGACAATCCATTAAGGAGATCTAGGAGAGATCATTTACAACCAAATGACCCCTAATGACTCCTATGCAAATGTCAACTATTTTCGAGTAATTTGACATTTTATATTTTTTTTGTTCATTAATTTTAAAACCCATTTTCGCACTAATCACGGAAAATTCAGTTTCCAGGCTGCTACTGAGGGTTTCGTAATGGAAAAACCAATAATACAGTTCCTGACCCAGAGATGGAGCTAAGGACCACATCATGCTCAGTTGTCACAAATCCTAGTTATTATCGCATCGCGCAGCTCCCTATAGTCAGCTGGGACAGCGTCTTAAACCAATATTGGTTGAAACCCATTAAGATCATTAGCTAGATACTGCGGGTACTTGTTTCAATAATTTTCCGGGTCTTTCATGTTGCAAAAGCTGTCTCTTATAATAATTGAATGGGTATCGTGGTACCAAGTTTCCGGATCGATAATTGGTCTATTTCCCGAATGACGTGTTGGGTAGCAAACTTGGTATCTAATGAATTGTAATGCACCTGCTTTGGTAAGCCCTGTGTTCACAATTTCATTTTCTCGTAGTCATTAAGGAGTTCCATTTTCCTTAATAAATCTTTCATTGGATTTTTTTATGCACAGCTGATAATTATTTTCCTTATAATTTTTATTATTGTTTAGTTTTTAAACACTCTGTATAATGATAATCTCCTTGGAGTAGCGCTCGTGTCGCCTCTTACTGTTTCTGATAAGTCCAGTGATTAAAAACTTAAGAAAACAATAAATGCGATTTATTGTAAGAGTGGGGTTTTACCTAGACTACCCGAGTGCTGCGATATTCTATTGTTTTTATGCATTTGGAGGCCATTCATCAAGTGTTTGTGGAGCTAAATGATTCACAAATCTTTATAGTCATTGTCCCACTTTTTATTATTAATAACCTAGTACGTATCTATTGTTTGAGATACTAATAATTCTCTAAATCTAAATTGTTAACGGAACGAAGGAGTATGAATCTCACAACTCCTAGGGTGAGGTCTAGGAATTCAAACCACTTGAATGTAAACTTAGCGAAATAAATTTATTCTTATTCTATTCATATTTCACTGAAAAAGAATACAATTATCACTTAGGAAAAACATAATTACCTATTATTATATTTCCCGCTGGTTTTGCTGGGTGATAAAACCAAAATTAAGTTATAAAAAAATTAAAAACAATTGGTAAAAACTTACAATTTAAACATTTTCAAAACGTGGTACTATAATAGCTTTTTGCAAGTTTGAAGACAGTTTGAGAGAGTAACACCAACAACGTATTTACCTACTGTAACTAGATGATTCAACAATTGATTATTATCGACACTAGTTAATTTCGTAGTTTTCTTCTGCATTCCATCTTAATAACGCATTACATTAGATTTTAATATAGATAAATATTTCACAATTTTCTATCATTTTTATGTATGGGCAGAATATACCTTTATGATTAGTACCTACTTCGAAAATGTTAAGAATAAACTTCTTGTTATTATTCTTCTTCTATTGGGTCAATAGCACGTACCTATTAAATTTAATCAGCCAAGTATGTCGCCATAAGGTTTGTGACGCAATAATTATTATATTGAAAGAAAGCTAAACTAAAAGGGGAATGTAGATACTGGATTTACAGTCAGCGACAAAAGTCGATTAAAAATTCATAAATCTTAATTTAGGAAGTAAAAATTATCGGAATGAAAGTATATGAACTCTTAGCTGTTGAATGAAATAGGTTGTTGAATAATTATGTCTCAATTTAATGATGTGTGAAATTAGCAGTCTTAATCGACTTACGTTGCTGACTGTACCTACTTCACAAATATATTTTCGTTCAAAGGTGGAAAAGTTCACACAACCAATTATTAACATTTTACAAGTATCGGCCATTTCCAGGAACATTGAATCAACACAGATTGGTACCTTATAGGTACTAATTGACTGTGTGTAGGTACCCTTTAATTTATATAACGATTTATTGCACATTAGACAAATGTCCAACGTGATAACTCATTAGTTCTGTTCGCAATGAGAGCACTGGTGGCCCAATGAGCAGTAGTAGCCCAATGAGTGGTGGTGGCCCAATGAGCAGTGGTGGCCCAATGACCAGTAGTAGCCCAATGAGCAGTGATAGCCCAATGAGTAGTGGTGGCCCAATAAGTAGTGGTGGCCCAATGAGCAGTGGTGGCCCAACGAGCAGTAGTGGCCCAATGAGCAGTGGTGGCCCAATAGAAAAGGCCGCGACTTACGAGCCGTTGATTTGAACTTCGAACCAGGCAGGCACTTTCAGTAAATTATTTCATCACCACTGCTCTAAAAACTGTGAAGGAAAACATCGTGAGGAAACCGGCGTTTCTTAGAATTAAAAACTCGTAGACATGTGACATCCACCGATTGGGTACCGATTGTGAAAACCAAATGTTTTAAATACCAAAAATCATATTAACATCCTGCTCCAACACGGGACTTTCCAACAATCGATGAATGACCTATCATTGTCTTTAGATAGATATTATTCAGTCCATAATTTACCTCATGATAACTTTGATTAGTTTCAAGTTTTCGTTAAGGTTAAGGTATACCACTGTATTTCCCCGCGGTCAAAGCACTGCACTAGAAATACTTACTAACAGATTACTAAATAGTTTCAAGCAATTAGTATCTATTAGTCACTTCTTAGACTTAGCCCTCGCACCCACGAGCGACTTTTTCCCGTGACGGTTTATTATCGCGGTGGATTTTCAACTCACGGTTTTGAGCCGACCATTGAGAATCCAACAGTGCGTCTCAAGCTCAATGTGTCAAAAATATACATTGTTTGATTTTCAACTATCGGCGATAAGCAGTGCGTTGAAAATCCAGTGAGCGATAAAAAATCACCGCGGTAAAAAATCGCTCGTGGCTACGAGAGCTTAGAAATATGTTACACAAATACAGAATGTGTGTGGTCCTTCTATTTATCATAGCAATAATTACTGATATTTTACATAGCATTAGTACCTATCTAGTATTACGATAAATATATTTGTTTTACATATCATTTGTTGTTACGTAAAATATGCAAATTGCAAATATTATAAAAGACTGAAATAACATCATTAACGCATTTATATTTACTTACTTTATATTTGCAGCTGATCCTGCCATTCTTTCGACCTTTAAAATAAATAAATTATTTGAACAGCTTTTGATAAAAAAATTGGTATTAATACCTTTATCTCTAGAAAACTGGTAGGCATTCATAATTTATTAAACCAGAATTACGTAATTTCTTTCATTGTTATTATTGAAATTTTAAGTCTCTTTAAAAAAATGGTTTGTAATAACATTATGTACCTATTTCTTACGAGAATATTTTAAACAGTTTTGTTTAACAGAGGAAAATTGGGGAAACCAGGACCAGTCCAAATCACCAAAATGCACAAAATCGTCAAAATGCACAGTTAGGAGAATTCTTTGGTGATCAGTGCTTGTTCCCCTCCTTTTTTGCCTGAGAAGTGCAGGCATTTGAGCTGCAGTGAGTTTAATACAGATAAAATTTAATATTAGACAGACATACACATAATATTACCCAAACACATTATTACATTTATTACCCAAAGGGTTTGGTAGAGGTGTACCTATAGTACACCCACATTTCACCCTATGCTAAGGTTTAAATCGTAGATTCGCCCTACCGCGTCACAAGAGGGTCACGTTTCTGTTTTGTTTTGATACCTCTAACACACAAAATGTCGCAGAGACTTGACTTGATTGTCATGGAGACGCCATTATTGTGTGAGCACACTCTTCTCAGTTTGGAAAGTTTTTCACGCACCTCAGTACAGTGAGGACAAATCTAGTGATTTAAATCTTTGGTCCCAAGTACTAGGGGCGAACCTATATATGTAATATTATTATAAAAGAAATACAGGAGATATTGTCTAGCGTTGCTATAGGCAAACTAGTTATAAGTGACTAAATGGTTCAAGTAATCAAAACACATTAAAGTACAGTTATTAATTATTTGCATAAATAAAACATTCAGTCAGTTGGTTTTAATTACTAATCGTTTGTCTTTCTGCAAGTTTTCACTTTATGTTATGGCAGATCTATATAGATTAATTATTATGTTTGATAGATAAAGTAATGAGTGTGTCCGTTATAATGGTCTCAGCCACTTTATCTGTCTTGTTATACATAATTTGCATAAATACACTAGATCATGACGTGGAGTTATATATCGCGCATGTCATTCAATTCAATTCATTTATATTACCAATATATGACTTTTTCAGTTTATACGTAGGTTTCTATAGTTTATCTTAGACATCACTGAAATCGTTGACGGATAACTGGACTTATTACAACAATAACAATAAAATGTATTGTTCTTTTTATAAATAAGTCCATATTTAATATTTTATGTCAGGGTACAATGGCCCGTAATACATTAAAAATTATCAAAAAGAAATATATCTTTCAGTAAAATAAGTCTGAAATCGTCAATCCGCTGGCTCATGCCTTGTCTGTATGAGAAGCCTTTGCCCTGCAGTGGGACAATAATGGGCTGGTATTTTATTTCATTATACAAAGTTAAAAGCATATAAAAAGTCTTCGATGATGATGATGACTATACAAACTTTTAGCCCTTTTGGTTTCTGAAAATCTGCTTGTATTGTGATCTGCTTACGAAAATAAAAATAATCATAAAACTTCAGATTCAATTTAAACTTTTCAGAAGCTTAAATGTAATAGTTTTCATAGTCAATGTATGTGCCACTCAACTTTTCTTTTCTGAACTAAAAGTTTCCAGACAGGTAAATATTTACAAACTTATTCTGTACCAAGAAAAAACCCAAAGGTTTAAGAAGCATGAGGTAAGCGATAGCCCAAAAGATAAAGCCAACTGTCTGAATGTGACAAACGGACAGATAACCTCGTCACCATTAAATAACACTCTCTTTGTAACTTCATAATTAAGTTCAGTGTTAATTTTTATGGCCCGAGACCACATGATTATCTCATTAAATGCAACTATATTTGTTTGTTATACACGTTACATTTACATATTACACTGTAGAAGGACGTTCTGTGGTTTTAATTTCCACCAAGTCCGTTAATATTGAAGAGTTATTAAAATCACAGATTGAACAAGATTGTTAATCAGATTGAAATAATCGTGAGGGTAATGTATACGCATGATTATCACGGTCGGTCGGTTACGTTCGCAGGTAGTTCTTAGTTTAAGACGTAAGACGTAATCGGATCCAAATGGCAAACGTGTTGATAATTGTGGTAGATATTTTATATATTATTGTCTTTGCCTTAAAGATTCCACAGGAAAGCAACCCTATCATCATTTCAGCCGAAAGACGCCCACTGCTGGACATAGGCCTCCCCCAAGCACCTCCACTTTGACTGATTCTATGCTTCCCGCATCCAGTGGATTCCTACGGTCTTCACAAGGTCATCGGTCCATCTTGTGGGAAGCCTTCCAACTCTACGTCTTCCGGTACGCGGTGTCCAGTCTAGAACCTTTCTGCCCCATCGGCCATCTGCTTTGCGAGCAATGTGCCCATTGCCACATTTGCCACTTAAGTTTGGCAATTCTTTGGGCTATGTCGGTTACCTTAAGAAATCTTATACCTTAGTTTATAAATACTGACGACCTGAAGAAGGTGATTTAGATAAGCTGGGTGCGAAAGGTATAGAGGACTTAACGTTGTCAACTACGAATGGAGTTCACGGTAATGTCACAGCGTTTCTTGTTGCTGTAGAATTCTCTGATTATTATCGGCTTGGTCAACTACGAATGAAGTTCGTGGAAAAGCCACAGCGTTTCTTGGTCCTGTGGAATTGTCTGATTTAAAAGCCTGCCATCTCATATAGATGAGGTCTTGAGTCCGAGCAGTAGAAATATTACATGCTGATTATATTGTAGTTTTTTTTTTGCCTTCGCTGTGATAAGCTTAGTCAAGTGATGGACAAGGTAGAAGGTGCGTACAATCCGAATCAAACCACCAAAACCACACGTGAACTAATCACATGACAGTGAAACATACACAAACAATAGTGTGACCTCATATAATGTATCATTGTCACTGACACTGCCTATATGCGTGGACCATATGGGCACGGGTCGTAGACATCATACTTCGTGCATACAAATTGATATGATTGACCTTACAGTGTTTATGTTCCTATTGTACTTCCGATTGTTATTGAACTATTGATCGATATCAGTTTGGTATTTTGGTGTGGTGTGAAACTTGGCAGTTTCTTTAGATATATCTTCCAAGCTTATAGGTCCTAAGTTCATCATTGTTTACAGGCTTTTTCCGCTCTCTTCTGAGTACAGACCACCTTGCTTTTGTGCCATGCTTTCCTGGAACTGGAATTTAATAGAAAAATGTATTTAAAACACTTAGTATTTACTAAGTGTTTTAAATACATTTTTCTATTAACAAGGTATCAATATTTGTGTTAATTGTTTACTCGTCAACCTTGAGTGTAACCGATAATATTTTGTTAAAAGAACTATAGGTACTTTCAAGTTAAAAACGGTCTTTATGAAATGTTTGCCTTTTATGAAGATTAACTTTGAATTTATTGATTTAGATAATCTTTCAATGCTGTTTTAATCTTATACAAATACTTCAAAGTTTGATTTAACTTTATATAATAGAAGAAACTCTTATCTCAAGAATCACAGCACGCTCAATACAGAAAGTATTGAGCGTGTTGTTCCAACAAATTCCTAACAATACTTAATTTTTTTTTAAACCTGTAATTTTCAGCCTCCGCAAAATTATACCTGCTTTGCGTAAATCCATTGGAGTTTCATTCATCAAGCTTGTTGTTGTAGCCTCTACATCCGTTGGATAATCCAATAAAAACATTCGCACACATATTTAACCTATTTTTGAACCCCATTACTGCACGAATAATCATGTAGCCTTTTTATAGAACTCATTTGATGGTTTTGTATGTTTGCTAACAATACAGCCGGCTTCATTAATAGGTGTTGAAGCTTTTGTAATATGTTCGTTCAAGGGCGACATATGTGTGTACCATGTTATTTTAATTGCTAATAAAATCTGTAAGACTTTGTTAGCCCGCTAATTAGTTGTTGATTGGAGTAGTAACATGGTTCTGTCGAGGTAGTTAGGTATGTGTGGAGCACATTTTTTTAGTAAATACCTAAATTGGTCTTTTGTATGAACTCAAGACGACAGGAATACGTCTGTCAGCTAGTTGATTATAAAAATGATGCCTTCATTGAAACAACCTTATATCTTAGCTAACTGATCTTATAATAGCTGACTTATCTGTCACGGATCTAACTACTACCTAGTTTTTGCAGATTTTGCTCTAAAAACAGAATTTCAATAATGTCCCGAGCTCGACTGGAAACAGAGCGTGGTCTATATTTGTAAAATAGGTCAACACGACCAGACACTATCAATTCAATTCCATAAGAATACTATCCGGACGTAATTACTATAATTGCCCACAAAACCACAAAATAAAGATATTAGTATCTATATAAAGCAAAACCACAAATGAGATCTGAACAGCAGTGTAGGTAGACAGAAAATAAATCAAAGAAAAAATCTTACTGGACTTGTTCACAGTACTGACCGATTTGTGGTTACGAGTACGACGACGTAAAAGCATATTAGTAATGTTATAGGCGCTATTTTGTTATCACTCGGGAACCACAACAATGCAAAAAGTAACAAAAACTCTAACGCTCTGTTTCTATATACAAAAACTGATTGTTATAAGTTTTATTTAGGTATGTACCAAGCACATCTTTTAAAAATGTCTGTAAAGTTCTGTAAAAAAATCTTGAGTTTTTTTCTAAAAGGATGGTCAACAATAAACAGCTTATGACGTTCCCACTGCTGGGACAAAGACCTCCTCTCTGTGAGAGGGAGTGGGCCGTAATCAACTTCGCGGGCCTAGTGCGGGTTGGTTGGTAAACAATGGTTAACAATAATCATCTGCCCACAGCTAGTTAATCAGCTAAAGGTGTGATCTGCAATACTAAATAAATTTGTATGAAAATAAGTATATTGTAATGAATGAAAAACCTCGCAACGATAATGTGATGCTACTATGTACATTTTGATCAATAAATCCGAAAAGGTACACAACTAAATGAAAACAGCAATTTTTAGAGTAAGAAAACTCTCTACCGACGCCTGATAACCTAATCACCTAACTGCAATAGTAAACAGAATCGATTAATTTCTATCTTAAACATCGAATTAAAGCGATACCGATTACCATAACCGTTGACTGATTAGATTGCTCATTGGTGATGTAATAACTGGAGGAATAAGAAAATCAAAGGAATCATTATTTAGAAACACAGCCGTTCTATAGCTACGATGTTGCGTTGGGGTAGACGTGTTCTTCAGTGGTGACCGCGAATCGGCAAACGTAAGGTAGGATACCCTCATGCTACCCAGCATGAGGGTATCCTACCTTTTGGAGCGACGATCTTCACTGGGTGGCTGGTAGCAGCTTGATGAGACTTCGAGAATCGAACTGAGTGGCGTGCAATTGGAGAGGCCTATGTCCATGAACTGCTGTAGATTCACCAGCTGTAGAATAGTACCACCTCTAGAGCATAGTTTGTATGATCTATACAAACTTTTACTTAACTTCTTTCTTCTTCTTGGTTCTATTCTACAGTGCTGGTTTCTCAGTTTCTCTGGAGGACCATGGTCATGAATTGAAAAGAAGATATTAAATAAATGTAGGTAATAGTAGGGAGTAGGTACCTAATTGAAATAATTAGATATCTACTCTTCCAAAGAAACTGCTAGAATACTGGCTGGTATACGCAGAGGTATTGGGAATAGCAGTAGATTTGACTTGTTCTCCACATCCATAACATAATTACTATGGAGAAAATGCCAGCTCTTTTGTCTATACAGCAAGCCATCTATAGTTTAGGGCAGGACAAGTACCCAAGTTCAAAACACCTGTCAGTTTTTGTGTTTAACATTAGCAAGACCCTCGTCAAAGTGCGCAGTTTGGTTAATTTTGACAGTAGCACTGAAAGCTTTTTTTTTAATAAAGGTTGAGATGGCACATTAGTGTCTCTGTGATCTGTGGCGACTTCAAATTATTTGTTAAAAAAAGTACACAGTTTTGTAAATAAGATGCATGCTGTCTTCAACTAAGTAGGTACAGCAAAAGTTACCTCCATAATTTTTTATGTAGGTGCTTCAAGTTTGAAAGTGGCGTCAGTGACAAAAAACTTGAAAGGAAATCGTTTGGCTTAGTATGGGAATATGATGAAGATCCCTCCTCATCATATGCCCATACCAAACCAAACGATTTCCTTTCAATTCCAAGTCATAAGCAATGCCTCCCGAAAACGCATGAGCCTAAAAGAGTGATTCATATAAATGTTGATGGATGGAGAGGGAGAGCTTTGGCCAAAGAAAAGATGATATAAAAGAGAAGATATCAAGATATGAGAGAGAGAGAAAGAGAGAGAGAGAGGAGAAGGGAGGCATGACAGTTGATAGGGGAGAATGGAAGAACAAACGTGATGAACCGACCTTGAGTAACATGGGACAACGGCAGGAAGGTGATATAGGAGCTTCAGGATTTACAGTAGAAACACCACAATTACTTAGAAAAGGAAACGTATGAAAAAAAAAATCTGAGAGGTGTCAAGTGACACCCGGATGGAACGAAGTTATGGAATAAACCTCACAAAGGCATGCCACTCACTAGTACCTGTGGTCGCTCACAGATGGCGTTATAATAAAAAATAAAAAGTGTCGTTACAACTTTTGGTCCCAATTTTTTCCGTCTAGCCCCCTTTCCGACGCGCGAAAGGGAACTTCGTTCCAAAAACATGATTTGAATCAATGAATAAGGCATTGTTTTATTGACAAAAGTACACACGTGCAAGTGAGTACGTAAAGTAACTCGCTATGAAATAGTAACGTTAATAAGTTTATCAACATACACATAGGTAATTATGCATGTTGAAAACTGATATCGGTCGTTCAGTACTTACATAATTATGAAACTTTATCTTACTAGGTATAAGGGAATACCCGTGTATTATTATTTACCGTCTAGATGCTGCTAAGTTAAACGTATCGTTCTTCATAAAAAACTACTGGTGCATGTGGCTGCGCTTGCGCGGACATTTTCTTAGTATCGGTCGTGGAATAATATTATACATAATTTAAGTAAACCCTTTACGTTTTTGCTTGGACAAGGAAATCATTGTCATCAAAGAACAGGTGTCCTTAAGTCTGCTTAAGCCTGGTTAAGTCCACTAAGGTCTGCTTAAACCTGGTTAAATCCACTAAGGTCTGCTTAAGCCTGGTTAAGTCCACTAAGGTCTGCTTAAACCTGGTTAAATACACTAAGGTCTGCTTAAGCCTGGTTCAGTCAACTAAGGCCACTGCCATACGATATCTCCCAATGATCGAAAAGGAACAGGATTTCCTTAAAAAACAAAACGCAAGTAAACCTTTTTTTTAATTCTTCTATGGACAGTTAAGTGGTAGACCTACAAAAAAAATTGTTACGAAAAAAATAATGTTCATAATAAATCGAAAACTACAAAAAGTCTTCAATTTTCCTTAGGCTCCTCTTGACCTTTGCATTTCTGATTTAATTTATGGTTTACCAGATACGTTTAGCAAACCAACGATATTATGACTCGTTGGCGCAAAAACTTGATTTATATTGTCTGCTCTCCAGGCTTCCATAGAATTATAATTATTTATGCCAAATGCTAAGTGGCTACATATTTTATAGATTTTTTGCAAAGGTCAAGCAACTATAAATTCAAACATAGCAAAAACTTCACAAGTATTTGTACAGTATAACATGTCTTATCTGTCAGTAGAAGTACCCCTTTGATCGGTGTTTGACCACCACAAACAATAGTTATTGATTTTATTAAATTCCAACGGTAAGTACCTATGTAAGTATCTAGGAATCAATGCACCTAAAGCAAAGTGGTTAGACACTTATCTGTGTCTACTTTGTTTTTGATTAGATTAATAAAGGTACTAACGTAAGTACTACCTCAACGAATTAATTTAATGTTTAAAAAATATCAATCCCAACCTTTAAAATCCTTGCTTTGGTACCAAAGGGCTTTGAAACCACGACCAATAAATGACCAATTACTTTTTCTGATCCTCTGGCTCTATCTATTCTCATTCTCAAGTCAAAAACATTTCCTAGGTACAGAAAAAGTTCCTCTTGAAACGAAACCAGCTGTAAGTTATAGACATAATAATATATGTTATCACAAAGATACTTACTTACACATAAACCTCCACTCGTGGAAAGTTTTCAATAAATATATACGTACATTCCTTTCCTTCCAATAGCACTGGCACATGTCACCATATCGAATTCAATATGAGTAAACATACTAAGTTTCTTATAAACATACTAAGTTTCTTAAAAACAACTTAACTTAGGCCTACAGAGTTCCCATGCATTTTCTATTTAATAAAAATCTTATTCATTCATTCAATGACAGACAGCGCACAGCCCAAACAATTGGATCTTGAAACATGAAATTTTGCCGAAGAGTTCCAATGAGGAAAGTGAAGATTAAAAAAAAATCATCCCCTAGAGGAGTTAAATAGGGGATGAAGGTTTGCATGGACGTTTGGCATTATTCGAAGGGAAATTCCATCGTAGGTACTCATGGCTTGTTGCGTTGTAATGTAAACTGTGTACTGAGATTATCGAGTTTCCAAAGAGCGATTTTGCCCAGGCACAGATATCCCCGCATAGCCATTTAACACTAACCCACAAACAACCAGCAACAAATAATGTCAGAAATAAGTCACCAACCGAATCCAAAGCAGTGCATAATAATGTAAATAATAACAAACAACTGGCAATGATATGAAATGATCAAATCTCCGTCGACCGTGTCGCGACACGCTTCACTCGCGGCCTTCTCTCGCTGGGGTTACGAATTACAGTCGACGTTGCAAATTATGTAATTCAGATTGTAAACAAACCAAATACGATGCAATTTGATTGCTATTATAAAATAGTAGCACACTACCATTATAAAATAGGAAGGTACTATAGCAGTAGGTAATACAAGGTAGGTAGGTAGGTTGGTAGGTCACATCACACATGGTTCAATTTTTTTCTATATCTGGGATAAAAGTTTCCCATAGGTAGGTAGGTCATCTGTTTCTGAGTAGGTTCCTCTAATCCAGTTTAAAAAAAAAAGTAGTAAATGTAAGTTTTTAGGTTTGTCTAGCTAGATAAATCCACATTCGAGTTTACAGTAAGAATGAAGACTGATCAACATCATCATCATCTGCCTAGCCTTTTGTCAACTATTTTAGGGTTGGAATGTAATTGTTTATTCTGTAAATAGGAAATCGAAATTACTTTTACACGTCAAAATAAAAAATTATAAAAATAAGCTAGATGAGGTCGGCGTTTCCTATCTCTGACTCTGAGAAGGAAGACCGAAACAAACTCAGAGGTCACAGCCAGACATAATGTTGGTCAGGCCATAATGAAGACCATGTAGATTAGTGTCTGAAATGGTCTTTAAGCTTTCAGTCTAATCGGATGCAGCAGTATTTTACATGCAGTGACTAGGCAGTCACTCCTATTTTCCAGTTACAGCAGGCAAATACTGAAAAATGCAAAAGATATTATCTTATATCGTCAATACACAGAACATGGGCCCCCGAATGAACACTGCGCTGCAATGATTGTAGGGGAAATTGCCACCATTACGCTGGGCAGACGTTGATAGTCCTACCTATTAGGTTAGGTAGCTATTACTACGACTAGCAGACACTACTTACCTCCTCAACGAGATGATCCTAGTTGTGCCTATTAACGATATTCTAATGCCCCTTTTCACTAACACTAGGTGCCAATTAATGCCTTTTTAAAAGTGTGCTGTTGGATTTCCGACGCACGGCTGAGCACCGAAAGTTGAAAATAAACGGGCAATCTGTCTTAAAATAATCCCGTATATGGGGCTTATTATTCTGACATGTTTGAAGAGTGGCTTTAACTACGATCTTTTTCTCAGCAGATTTTTTTGGAAATAAAATATTCTTATTTTGCTAAACGCTTTATGTAAGCTAACACTGGCTAGTACCTACATAGTTCACAAATCGTACCTATGGGACCTAAATTCCAGTTAAGTATTGTTAGCGATTTTTCTTTTTGCATTGTTAAACACGTGGTTGAACGAACCAATTACTTATCATCTAAACAAATCGTTACAGTAACACGTGCACCTATATTTTTTTTCAGATTTAGGAGCATACCGTTACAACCATTCATAGTCCCAATTCACTGTGGTGTACCTACCCTGAAAACGGATTTTTATTCGTTTAAGCATTGTCCCTTTACCATAAAACACGTTAGAATAAGTACCTACTTACAACACATTACTTTAAGTAACACAAATTATATTTTGTTCGCGATTGAAAAACCTGAAATCTCAGCAGCAGACTCAATAATAGATTGTTACAAATGAGAGAATTAATGAGCTCTTTTGTTTGTTTCAGCAATGTCGGCCGATGGGTCGACCACGGACATCAATGCCCTGCTCAACGATACAGGTAATTATTTACATGAAAATGCTTTTACTGCCATCTATTGTCTTAACGACAAAGAAGGACTAAGCGTAAAAAGTCTGTTCATTCAATGGTTCAAAAGTTACATCATAGATGGCACTGTAAGCAATATAATATCAGTGAAGTGTCTGACGAAATAGTTATACACTATGTCAGTAGATGGCGCTGTTACAAAAGTAATCATGCCGCCACTAGCGACATCTTACTTAAACTTGTGAATGTTTTTGTTGTACGGTAGTTCTTCATAATACCACTAGGTGGTACTAGCATACAGTACTTATTTTAATACTCCAATTGTTTACTAGATGTCGCACTAACGCTTCTAATATACAATAGGTAATAATTTAAAATCAATTAGATACATAGTATTTTCTTATTATTCGTAGATCGTGCTTAAATTGACAAGAATGTGTGGTATTATAGTAATATTACCTAGTCTTTCTACGAATTCCTGAAAAACGCAAGCATCTCATGAACCGGAAAATAATCACTAAGTAGGTAGGTACATAATGAAGGTGTCTGCGGATCAATGTAATAATTTTATAATCCAATTTCATATACAAATGTGCGACGGACGGCGGACGAGTATTTCGCCGCCTAGGTGTCCTTTTGTTTTTATTTTTTATTTGTATAGTAAGTGAGTTAGGCTTTTAATTTTGTAGACCTAGTAGGTACCTAGGTCCAAGTGTAAATAGTTAGGTGTGTTATATATTTATTTACCATAAACATTAAAATTCATATATGCAATAGCATAGGTAAGTATAAGAATTTTAATGTTTATGGAAAATTAATTAGGTAGGTATGTTATGCGGAAATCATTTAACGTCATGTTTAATGCAAGGGCGTATGAGAAAAAATTACTTTGGGCAGGAAGATACCTTTGGAGGAGCCCGTAGTTTAGTAATAACAGCAGCATAGGCCGATCCATCAAGTTAAGCTACGCTTGCCGGGGCTATTCCGTGGATCGGTGACCATCTTTACATATCGAGACTCCTCCGTGGCTCGAAGAGCACGTTAAGCCGTTCGTCCCGGCTGTCATTCGTGCATCTTTAACAGTCGTTACGAGTCGTCAGAAGCCCAAAAGTCTAACACCAGTATCAAGGGGTATCGAATTACCCAGTTACTGGTTGTGGACGTCAGATAGGCAGTCGCTCCTTGTAAAATGCTGGTTTTCAGCTGAATCCGGTTAGAATGGAAGCCGACCCCAACATAGTTGGTAAGTATAGGCTAGGCAGATTAATGACCAAGAGCGGAGGTGGCCCAGTGGTAACGGCCCCGACTTACGAGTTTGTAGGTCTTGGGTTCGAACACAAGCAGGCGTTTACTTTGTGTAAATAATGTCATCACCACTGTTCTCAAAACGGTGAAGGAAAACAGCGTGAGAAAACCGGCATGTCTTAGAACCAAAAAATTCGAAGACATGTAACATCTACCAACCCGCACTGGGGCCGCGTGGTAGATTACAGCCCACTCCCTCTCACAGATAGGAGACCTGTGTCCCAGCAGTGGGAACATTAATAGGCCGATGATGATGATAATGAGTCAGATTGATTGGGCAGGTAGTTACCTACTTTAATAAGTGAAACTGGTAGTAAAACTTAATTAATATCTCTTTGTATTAGTAGGATCTACTCACGCAGGTACCTAGTTTCGATTTCATTTATACGTCCCATATGATTTATTGATTGGTGCGTCATGTCTTTATGGTGGAAATTAGGCTTTGTTAAGACTTATGAAATCCATGAATAAAATCGACGTAGGTCGACTTAATGGGCCAGTCTGCGTCATACACTGTCGTCAGTTCCCATAACAGCTGGCATTACCTCCATAAACATAATATGTATATCTCTTAACCAGTTATTCAAGTGTTAATCTGTAATACTATTATAATAAATCTCTGCTTCAATGTAATACATACGTCAATGGAGATGACAACATTGAGTTTTCCGAATCGTCGTTTTTTTGCTAATTGTGCCGGGTTTTCGCGGAAGCGTTTTTTTATTTATGCAACGATGAGCTATGGAAAAATACTCATTACGTTGTCAACTACTGCTGCCAGCTGATCATTTGTTGTTGTTATGACGCAGCGCAACTGAGCATGTTTTTGGTTTTGCTAATACCTGGGTACAGTGCTGCTCGACACTGTACCAAATTAAGTAAGTATGTATTTAAATATAGGTAAGTAGGCGTTGAACTATCATATAAATTGGATATCTGCCTTTATCCACTTTTTATGATAGTTCAACGCCTACAGTATAGCAACAACAGCATCGTTCTGTCTGCTTATACATAACATGCTAATGCACACGAACAAACCAACCAAACAAACAAAATTATTGGTAGTTTGATTAAGTAGATATTAATATTATCTGTAACCACATCACATAACTATAATTGTAGTGAACTTTTGAGAAGTATAACAAAACGTGTACGGGCTTGAACTTAACTTAACTTTTTCATCAGCGTATCCCAGCTAGTAACTAAGCATATGAATAAAACAAAATGTGTCTCTTGTCCATTTATCTGTCTGACGTAGGCTACTGTACATTTCGGGTATCATTTCAACAATAATGAGCACCTACTGTTCACTGAAAGGTCAGCATTGACGTATGAAGTAATTATTATCTTCCACTGATTAAGGAATAATGGGTTGAGTTAAAAATAAAAGTTTGCGTGACATGATATGATTCATGCGTAGCTTTTTTATCCGTTTAAGGTTACATAAATACATATAAGCACTGTTGTCTTGTGCGTCTTCATCCGCAGACGTACGAAGGTTTTTGATATAGGAAAACGAGCTATGGAACTCAAATGGAGTTGAGTAGGACATCTGGCAAGGTGCAGTGAAGACAGGTGGAGTAAGGCAGTACCTTACTCCACGTAAGGCAGTAACCGAGTGGCCTCCAAGGTCTGGATGACGAAGTGTCGGTCGGTCGGCAGCAAGATGAACGGAAGACATTGTTACCATCGCGGGTAGAACCTGAATGAGGCTGGTACTGGAACGTGGGGATTGGCACAAGAAAAGAGAGGACTACTCAGCAGTGGGTAAAGTCAAGCTGTGAATGATGATGATGATGAATCTTGTAGTAGCATAGCAAAATCAGCCTATAATGTTCCCACTACTGGGACCCAGGCGTAGGCCAGTATCGGTGAGAGGGAGTAGGCCGTAATCACGCTGGCCCGTTTCGGGTTGGTAAATGTCACATGTCTTCAAATTATTTGGTTCTAGGACATGCCGGTTTCCTCACACTGTTTTCTTTCACCGTTTTGACTTGAATCTTGTAGTACCAAGATGTATTTATCTACTTATCCAGACACGGATTGCGACTAAAGATCGATTATCACTGTTATTTTTGCATATCATCTAAATGGACACAAAATTATTCGATACCTAAGTAGATACATACTATTTCAGTATTTTATAGGTATAATAACTAAGAGTAAATATTCTTTTTTTTTTTTTTTTAAAGATTTTAATTAAATATTTAAAGAATTAAAACAACTGTATCAGACTTTTAAAGCTGACTGTACATACCTTTTTTTTGTCATTTAATCGTTTATGCAAATAAATAAACAGTTATTACCAACGTCTTTTTTAGGTGTCATTGTCTGGAAGCGAATTACAAAATACGAGGTAGGTACTCGAGATTTCTTAGTCAAGGATTTTAATTAGGTAGGTAGATGATAATAATGTAAATAAAATATAGGCGTGGGAAGGTTAGCTTCCAAAAACTTCACAGTCATAAGATAAGATTATTAACTGTGAAGAAAGGAAGCGTTTTATGCAAACATTTGTGCTATAATACTCGTAGGTGGTGTTCAAAGCAATAAATTAAACTAAGTAATTATGAAATTCAAGGAGATTTCGAATCCGTGAATGAGCTTTGAATACTAAATAAAAACGAGATGTGACAATGTGTTCTTATTATTATAATACACACATCAAAAGTGTCTAGGGATCAACATATATTTTTGCAATAACTTTTCTCCTGATTGATATTAATTAAAATTTTCTTTAAGGATTCATCAAATAAAGTGTTTTCGTTTGTCACAGTAACGATAAACCAAGTCACCTTTGCATTAATAAAGAAATTTGCCATTTTCCTAATAAAGGGATTTTTGACATTTGAACCACTAACATTAAAGTTCGAAAAAAAGACTGAAATAACAGTTTTCTTTAAAATTTTATTGGGTAACTTAAACAATTAATAATCCGTGTTTCTACCGCGAACACTAACAACACAAGAACATCGGTTTGGCATACTCAAAATGAGTTCATCCAAATCACGCTGTGGAATGGCCGCCCATGTTCGTTGCAACAACAAAAAAAGGTCTTCTTGCGACTGGATACCCTCCATATTCGGCAGAGCTCTTCTCTGTAGCATATCCCATGCATGCTCAATCGGGTTCAAGTCTGGCGACTGAGCAGGACATTGATGTTAGCTGCGGCGAGAGTCTGTCTTACAACTCTTGCGGTGTGCGGTCGTGCATTATCATGCATTAACTGAAATAAGGGACCGATTTGCACTTGTAGAGGAACGATGACGTCTGATACAATCGTCTCAGCATAAATTTGAGCGTTGAGGTTGCCTCTGATCCAAATCAACTCAGTTCTTCCGCCGATCCAAATACCCGCCCATACCATGATGGTTCCACCACTATAAGGATGGACTTCCTGGCAGGATTTTAATCGCTGTTGGCGTCCAGGGGTTCTCCAGTGTCGTATACGTCTTGTATCCGGTCTCATACCAAAACGAGACTCATCAGAAAAGCACACGAAACGCCATTGTTCTTCTGCCCAATTTCTGTGTTCAAGAGCCCATTGATATCGAATCCTACGATTGTGCATTGCTATAGGTGGTACCCGTAGCGGTCTTCGGGAATGAAGTTTCACTTCATGCAAGCGGTTTCTGACTGTTTGGTCGCTAATTAAGTTCCCTGAAGAGTGATGAAGCCTCACGGCTAACATCATGGCGGTTATTGTTGGAGCTCTTCGAGCTAAGATTTGAATGTATCGGTCTTGTCTCCGTGTGGTGCAGCGATACCGTCCTCCATGGCGCTCAGCCACGGTACCAGTGCTTCGGTAACGTGTCCAAAGTCGACTGATAACACTCTGACTTGTATTCAGAGCTAAAGCCACAGTACGTTGCCGGGAACCAGCTTCTATCATTCCCACGGCTCTGAGCATTTCTTCCCTGCTTAAATGACGTCGCTGCTCCATAATAACGTTGGTTTTAATCAGTAGTAGGGAAACAGTAGCACTAATAATGTCTTCAATGCGTTGTATGTTTTTATAGGGAAAATATTGACAGCTGATTTTCATCTTTTACTCGAATTTGATTCACAGTTCCTGATTCAAATTATGAAATGCACCAAAAAGGATCCATATAAATTTATAAAATCATAAATTTATTACAAAGCCACATCTCAATCTCAAGAAATCCGCATAAAAATGCTTGATCCCTAGACACTTTTGATGTGTGTATTTTAAAACTTTAAAATATAACTTATCAAGTTGTGCAAATACAATAAAAAATCAAAGGTACACTTAGATACCTACCTAGATATAATTATGTACTTATTTACGATCAATGAAGGTAAATATTCAAGAACTTTCACTGATTGCATCTTTTGGCCTATGGAAAACCCAGGTAGCATTTGAGGTCTTTAACCCAGAAACGTCCTGTTGAACAAAAATAGGTACAGACGCCAGCACATCAACCTACTCTAATCTGTCAAATTTTCCCAATCAACACGGAACCTTATTCTTTAGCGATAAAGTTGAAAATCTAATAAAGAAATTTGACTGATTGCAGTAACTTGATGTGCTGGCATCTGCACATAGACTTGTTAAACGATATATTACTTGAGAAATACAATAAGACAAAGTAAATTCGTTGTTAATTAAAAACATCAGACGCGCAAAAGACAATCAACTCGTACAATTACAGACAAAAAATACACCAATCAACGAAGACTTACAGAATGAAGAATGACATTGAATACGTTGACACAGTTTAGAGCTTGAGTTTCTAGAACGTAGTTTTAAGAAGCCCCTGGTAGCCCCTGAAAAGCTTTCAACCAACCAACCAACCTTCTTTACCTTACCTTTTTAAAGCTACGGTATGTAGCTACATACCGTAGGTATAATAAAAACTGGGATAGGACCGGCCTTAAATTCGGTCTTAGTAACTTTATAATGCACTAGCTGCGCCCCGCGGTGTCACCCGCATAAGTCTCGATCCCATAAGAATATCGGGATAAAAAGTAGCCTATATCCTAACCCAGATCATGGTCTACTCATGTGGCAAATTTCATCCAAATTCGTTCGGCCGTTTTAGCGTGAAAGCGTAACAAACAAACATACAAACACAAAAAATCAAATCTTTTCTCTTTCTATTAATAGTTTAGACTAGGAAGTAGGAACTTATAAGTAGGTATTTATATATACTTTATTGTACACCAGAAAATACATAGCAACAAAAATAAATATAACACTACAAAACATACAATGGGCGGCCTTATCGCTTTCTGCGATCTCTTCCAGGCAACCTTGGATGGACAGTGATGTACCTACTGATTTTATGGGTATGTCAGCAGATCCTATATAAATCATTCCTGACGAGTTTGAACACAAGTTAGTTTGACAGATAACTAATTTGAGCTAATAGGTACGTCACAATATGACGACAAGGTCCTTTTAATACAAAATAATATTATGACCATTCAAAATCTGCGCAGAAACTTGGTTGGAAAACATAACATTCTTAATTAAGAGAAAATCATCCGATCCGATATGACGCGTATTTAGGAACAACAACAAAAAGTGCGTGGCCTAGAGACTGATAGCAATTTATTATTATCAATCTGCAGGGGGCACGATAACAAGCTAATAATAGTGCTTGACACACCTTAACCTCTTGACGTATTTATCAGACAGTTATCGACCGTGGAATCCTCCATGCCCTCGGATCAAGGCGTGCATGGTCAGGCCAGATAAATCGAGTAGTTCGAAAATATGCGACCCATTTCATCATGCATTGTGTATGACTGATTTCTCTAAAAATGTTTTCATTTGGAACAGACGTAATTTAAAAATTGTGTAAACATTTTTTTTTTGACGTTTAAATATATCAATCTATTTTGGCGGTCGTTTTCAGAAACAAATACCCAAAATAGCTTGTAACGAAGTGAGAAATGGTTGAATTTGCTATTGTTAGATTTTGTACAATTTATTCTAGTATAATTTAGGTTCTGACCTACCACACTGTACCTACCTAAACATGTGAACTGTGAAGCTCGTGAACTAAAGAAAAACGTCAAAATACGTATACGTATGCTATAAAACTTCTTCTTTCCCAATTCGATATTCCATTTTCAAATCACAAAACAAATGACGTCTCGACTTCCACCTACCTATACTTTTCAAACCTAGATCTTTTATATGCTGATAGGTAAGTCTGTGTTCAGCCTACCTAGCAGTATGACGGAACGGCGCCATACTTATGTTACATGCGACCACAAACATCTACGTCAAAGGATATAGTACATTATATATACCCCACTCTAGTACCACCCATAAGAGATAAGATTACATAAAGTGCTATTCTCTGTATGCTGGTGGTACAAAACATGGGTGTGGGCCACACACCCACAAACAATTCAATTAGATTCCATTACATCCGGCAATTATATGAATTGGCGGAAATAGTGCCACTGAAGGAAGCTTGGTATGTCTTTCCTGCCTTCAATTTTCCAAGTGCATTACCAAGAAGCCACCGGAATAGATTTCAATCCAATCATCCCGTTCTTGATAATGATAGCTCTAACACTATCGTATTTGTTGTTGTCAGTTATATATTTCAGACTCAGATTATAATAGTCTTATGGTATTTATGACCGCATGTGTCTTATAGTTGTACGTCATACTAAACCAGTCTGAATCACAATAATACGCTGTCTGGCATAAATATTGTTTGGATACCGATTATACAATTCTTATGACTTGTAGTTAACTTAACATTAACGTCATACTATACTAATCCGAATCATAATAAATATTTAAGTACCTAAGACTGACTTAATTTTCAACGTCAACGCCCAAAGATCTATAGGCGGTTCCTGAGATGATACAACGAAAAAATGGGATAAAAAAGTGCCAAACTTTTTAGAAACAAATGGGCATTAGAGCTAATAGGTACGTCACAATATGACGACAAGGTCCTTTTAATACAAAATAATATTATGACCATTCAAAATCTGCGCTTCAGCTTCACAACTTCGTGGCATTATCCTTCTGGTTTCACTTATACAAACAGTAAATAATGACAGCGTATCTCCAGACACAATTATGTGCAGATAACTACATAATACGGAAGTCTTTGAGTGCTTCTGTAGATTGCATCTTATAAGGTAGATCCTATCACTGTATCGCACAATGTTTCATTGTGAACATTTTTAACCAACTGTCTTGTGGAACATCGCGTTTGTGTTTTGTTTTTATTTCGTAATTTGATTCAATTGTTTGCAAGTTGGTATTCATGGGTTTTTATCATCATAACCACGCGTTTACAACAAGTTAGAAAACATGTATGCTACATGTTGTGTCTACTGTTTTCGTTAATCGTTTACACCTAAAACAAGTAGTAAAAAAAAAAAAATTTTGTTTTTTTTCAGCCAAAATACTCATAAACAAAAAGTAGAACAAATAAGTAAAAACATTAAAAACTATCATTAAAAAGTATCATCATTATTAAATTAAATTAAGACTAGTTCTCTACAAAACTTGTTGAAAACCATTACAACTTGTACCTATAAGAATGTCAACGCGGCGTTATGATGATTACAATTTTTTTCTAAATGTCATCATCCATCAGTGAAAGGCCTTCGTAAAGTTTTAAAAACTGTTATTGTGCCTACGTCAGAAATAGCCAAAATGGAGTGACCTAACCCATTGGGTGATTTCCCGAATCTTGATTTTCCGCCAGTTTCACCGAAAACATAGAAAAACTTAAACATTAATGTAATGTTTTGAAGTTATTATGTAAAGTATGTTTTTACTCATTGTTATGTAAAATAATATTTTCAATGTCGAGATCATGTACGTCACTGTAATCTAATACATTGGGAATTGTATATACCTGTACATGTATCTGATCTGATATTGCGCTGTAATCACTGTCATGATACGTAGATATTTTATTTCACATCTATTGGAAAATAATTTTCCCTTATATTACCTGTCATCGGTAGATACCCGACTACTTGGGTTAAGAAATGTAGTACCACTGTGGTTAATGTTCGTTTAGAAATTCTGCCACGTAGGTATTTGTTCCGTGTGGTTTTTTTTTAAGATTAACATTATGGCTCTATTTCCCATTATACCTTCAGCTGTCATTAACGAGACACAATAGAATTTTAATCCACTTGAACAGTCAATAGGGGAATATTGTGGTGTGTAAAACATGTCCTCTCCATGACGTAACATTTGGAATGTTCCATAATATTATCTCGGTATTTATAAACCCAACTTCTCGATAACCTCTAAAATAAATTATTTATATTTTAATTTGCAATAAATACCTTTAATAGAAATAAAAATAGGTAAGGTGCCTGTGACTGCGACCTCTGAGTTTTTTTCGGCCTTTCTTCTCAGAGTAGTCAGATAGGAAACGCCGACCTCATCTAGCTAATTTTCAATATTTTTTAATATGACGTGTAAATATGATTCCGATATCCTATTTACAGATTATACAATTTCATTTCATTACATGGGCTTTAAGTATCTAAATAAAAATAGGTAGGTAATTAAATAACTATGTTCTCAGTGAACGTAAGCGTGATTATTATTTTTAATTAATGCTAGTTGCTATAGAAAAAAGCTAATAATACTTATATTCTACACCTTCGACGTGTGACGGTGACTGGTACATACTATAAGGTGAACAACATTTTTATTAATTGATAAATATTAATAGAATAATAATACTAGTACCTACCACACTAGAATGGAGTGAATTCCTTCTTAACAATGTTTTATTATTTTATCATTGCAAAACTTCTCTATTATAGAAAGTAAATAATATACTGGTTTAATTTCATCAGAAACACGAGAATATAAAATATTAATATTAGAAAAATAACAAAAAGCATTACTCAGCTTTCAGCACCTTATAATAATAATAATACCAGCCAATTAATATCCCACGGCAGGTTACAGGCCTCTTCTCATACAGAGAAGGCACTAGCATTGATCACTATGTTTGCTCAAGACTGGTTGACGATTTCAGACTTATATAAAATAGATACGTAGTAACCTTCTGTACCTACTATGTATCTATTTTGCTTCGAACTTTTTTTTCCAACAACATCAAGAACAAGATCTTAAGAGCAGCTTTACAATTCAAAAAGCTTTACAAAATTATTTCAGTTGTTTATAATGTTTATGTCGCAACCAACTGGCAAAATAGCTGTAAGTATGGCTAACCGGCAGCTATCGCGGAGCCGCTCACTTCGCTCGCTTGGCTCGCGCGCAATTAATTACAGTTCTAACCTAACCTATAATGAATATCAATCAGACCAGTTTAACGGCGTCGTTTAGTAAAAAGGCTAGGCTGTTAACTGAAAGGCTAATTAAGCTATTGGCTGCGACATATACACCATATAAATCTTCCAGAATTTGTGAAATGTAAGATAGTCCATTAACTTAATGTTCCACTCTAAAAACCTTTTTCTTTTGTTTACAAACAACGTCTTTTTATGCTGTTTCATTATCTTGTTCTAATTTGGGAATGACATTAAACTTACACTGCGGAATCATTTATCTGAGGCTAAAGTCGTAAAACTTGGACCAGAAATTTAATATAGGTTAAATAGGAACGCAAAAAACTATAAGTAACTAGTTGTTTTCCCAGGATATGTGCGTATAATACATAGGTTAACACCCTGATATTATACTTGAATGTGTTCAGGGTGATTATCATTATTATAAGACGTAAATTTTAAATAATTTGCGTGAAAGAAGGAAAATGGCCGCTATAATAGAAACAGGGACAATAAAATTATTAATTGGGTTTTTTTATCAGGAATTTCTCAGTAGCAGTCTGGAGTTAGGATTTGTGTCCGGTTGTTGCCAATAGGCTCGCCCCCTATTACATGGGTCTTAAACATAATTGGCGAAATGTGGGTGTACCTATTGGTGCACCTCAGCCTAACCCATCGGGAAATACAGGCGTGATGTTAAATGTTCTGACCGTGATTTCAAACACAAAATATATAAAAAAACAATTAAATGAAAACGAACAAAAAAACCGGAATTAAACAAAAAAAAAACATCCTGTATCTGATATCTTTATTTTTGTTGTTTTCCTCACCCGGAATTTCCTGGGACATGGAAAAATGCGTGAACGGCTTATGCATACTGTATGATGCGTCGTAATTTTCCTGCTGCGTTTTCCAATCATTCCATTTAGTGCGAACGGAAAAGTATAAACAATGTTGTTGCTTATAATTATAGTGACACGCGCGCTTTTGAATAAATGATTTTTTCCTTAAAGTTTTTGTTAGAAAAATGTGGATTGAAGTTTACGTACCTATGTAAACAAAATACCTATGTTATCAGAGTATTGTAAGTATTATATATATATTAGTGTGAACTCACGGTAACTGTAGTTACTTATTTAGTTGAAAACGTTACTGACGATAACTTCTATACCTACTGGTATTACTTTGTCAATGGATTTTCATTCAAGTCTGTTTACTAATTAACTGAATTTTACATTGTTTTTTCCTACTTTACTGTGAATCACGAGTACGACGTACGCTAGATACCTGAACTGTTCACCAAGAATTACTATAGGTACTATTAAAATAACAATAAATTCATTCAATCCTTATGCATTGTCCTGAAATATCACCTTTTAATTAAACCGCAAATGGCGTCATGAGCGAGAAAAGGATACTGTCGAGAAATTCCGAAGAGCAAAATAAATAATGACCAATCGATATCTTTAGGTTTACCTGTTATAAAATACAATTACCTATGTTGCACTTCTCTAACAAATAGAAGAATTGAATGATCAATAATATCATGCTATTGTATACTAATTAGTTTTAATAATTTGCACCATTTTTTCCAAAGTGCACCTAGTCCAAGCGACGAACTGTGATATTATATATTTGAAATTTTTATTTTTGATGAAATGAATATTTTTTGTTGATTTATTAATGTGAAGTGTTCCTTCGTTTTTAAATGTTCTAAAATCACAGTGACTGTTTCTCATGATTTCATAGTAATAAATTAACAGTATTAATGTTTACCATTTTGTTAAAGTGTTGCACGCATTATTCATTTTACATTTTTTTCACACATTTTATTTTTTTCTATTTCAGAATCAGATCTCACGAGTCTATCGCATGTTGGTGAGTACGCATCATTTTTTTATCGTTTTTCATCAACATTATTGTTTTTGTTTTTAATTTGTGATGTCTAAATACAGGTGATTGGTGATTACGTCTACAATCTATATAATTAAAATGTTCTTACTTACATAGGTACCCACCCACTGGTTTTTGCTATAACCCACACAGTAATCTGAAAACTGATGAACATCCAGTGCAATAAAACAAAGTTGGTACAATACTGCAAAAACCTTAGGTGTATAATATTTTAATTTGCACCTAGACAGTTTCTATAATTTTAAGTATCATTTATATTAATCAGTCTCCACTTTTTTTTTTTTTTTTTGACTAGGGCATCTCGCAGGTTACCACTAAGGTATTCGCTGCTTAACCGGACTTTCCTGTGGCTGCCTTAAGCTCCTAAAAGAACTCAAGCCTCCAGCCAGGGGCATACAAACTAAGCTAATTAAAACTAGGCGAACGCTCGCTAAGGGCACCCCCTGTGGGGTACGAACCTCGGCTTAGGGCGTTCGTTGACGGGAGGACAGCAAGAGGGACAGGCTGGATCAAGGATGGTTCATTATTATTGTCAGGGGAATTTAAAGCTACAGGCTCAGCAAAAACGTGGGCTGGCGCATCGTTATCGAGCAAGGGTCGGGGGGGAATCAGTCTCCACTACCCAGTTTGCGATTTATTCACTTCTAAATAAGTAACTGAGCTGATTGACAGCATGACAACAAATATAACCCCTCAAAATAGGATGTTTTGGATAAACCATTGCCACGAGGCGCGAAATCCAAAATAAACATCTATTCTTACGTGGCCACATACTCTCAAGTGTTGAGAACCGGAATTGTTCGGAATTTACACGTTCATTGCGTGAAATGTGAAGAAACATCGACACTTGAAGGTGACAATACGAGGAATAGGTAGAATATTGTAGCTGTTGTTCATAAAAATCTAGTTTTTGTTGCTTTAGGGATAGGAGTAGGTTACACAATGACCGATGTTAGGTAACATTGTCACTCAATATCGCAATGGAGTGAAGAATTTATGAGTTCCTCATGCGAGGTTAACGATGATTTCGGGGCCATTCTCGTTACATTCATCTAAATGGGTTTAAGTAAAAGGCGAACTAGATACAGCTGATGTTTGTAATCGGGTTAATGTTTTTTCGGCCTTCTAAATAACCTTACATCACTTTAAATTGAAAATACACTAGTTACCTGTAGGTACTGCAATACAATGTAGGACTAAACTTGAATAATTCATTTGATGATAAAAAAGTAATGGATGCTGACGCCTTCCGTCATTCCCAGTCAAAATGTCAGTCATTTATGCAATGTTTGAACCGATCAACCGACTTCCTACAAGTAAACACAGATTTCATAAATGCCGTGATCAACGATTCCATAGATCTTAGATGCCTTAGATAAAACAATGAACTTTAACAATTACTCTTATTCAATGAAGATAGGGTTCAAATTGTTCCGTTTGATTATGAAGAATGGATATTGAAGTGAATTGAAGGTTTGCGTTACGGCGTAGATAAATTATAAAGTTATGTTATATACAACATCTTATATCACAGCTGGATCTATTACATAATTCAAATACTAATTTAATATGGAACAGTACCTACAGTTTATAATGTCATAGGTAAAGTTGATAAAGAAGTAGAATTCAAAGAAGTATTTGATGTAACAGCAGAGGTAACTAATGGAAATATTGATTCAATTCAATCGTATGACTCAATAGTCGATTTTGAACTCAAAGACGTACCAGTACAATTTGAATCTCGTATAGTAACAGTTTTAATGCGCATTCGTCCCAATAACAAATCGATCATCAAGAGACGAAGGGCAGTTGCACACGTTACACATTACAACAATATTATTGATTAACAGACAAACACAAATTGTTCGATATATGATAAACTGACGCTCACAGTGGCCTTATTGTACCAGCATGCGTTTCAATTAAGGCTCATAACAGTAATTGGTGTCAGCATTCGGTACTAACAGTTCCTCCAATGTTCGTATAGTTTATTCTATTAAATGTTCATTTACACAATTTAGTTGTGGCGGAATTTGAAATTGTCGGCAATTTGTTTCTTCTTTGCGCTGTATATTGGGTTACTGCGAAATAAAAGTGTCTGTAACTGTAAGAAGCCTTACATTTTAAACCCGTGACATTTGCTACTAATTGTTCGATTTTTATAGCAAACATAGTTTTATTTCAGTTAAATATATTAATTGTGTCATTAAACTTGACACCCACGGGGGTCCAAGGATCAATCAGTCACGCCAATTGCAAATGATCAAAATAATATTTTCCCAAGAAAATGTCAAGTGAGTGCAGTAACTTTTACGTGAAAACTCGTTAAAATTCTCAGACATTTTGGCATTTTACCAATAATTGCCATAAATACGGTTATAAAATGCAGTACACGACCACCTTATTACTTTGCTAGTAACGTTATTTGCAGCTTCCTCATCCTGCTTGATTTGGCTCTTTATTAGTAATCTATGAATGTAATTTCCGTAAACAGCCGTCGGAGTTCAGTATCAGAGATTTCCGAAGCTTCTAGTTTAGTTGGGGAAGTAAATACTGATGCTGGCACAGTTCCAGAGATCATGGCAGTTGAGACAAAGGTTGTTACTAATTATTGTCCATCAAGTACTCATACAAAGAACGTTATTACTGGGTTCTTAAAATAAAGGGTTTCTGGACTTTCTGGAGTACGCAATCTCGTTCCAGTACGTAAAACTACTTACGTAGGTTCGGTTGGTTTACCTACGCGTTCAAGTTACGTATTTTTTTTAAATTTGTTTACTCCGTGGTATATCACATGTCTTATTTTGCATTGTTACCATTTCTCATAGCATTGTACATTTGTGACAAACGTAATGAATATTTCGAAAAAAATATTCTGTAAGAATTTTAGCCAAAATTGTAGGTAAAATACATGCTAGGTTTTATTTGTGAGTTGCGAGTCGTAAATATGTTAATAAAATCATTAATTCTAAATTACCTACTATTAATATTAGCAATTTTAAATTACCTCATTAAAGTTTTTAGCATGTGGCGAACTCGTGACGGCCATAGTACGCTAACAAAAGGAATTTGCGTGGAAATCATGAATATGTATTTTGTTTGAATATTTCTCACATTTATTTCACGTCTCACAGGTCTTTACGTGAGTTAGTTTCTCTTGTTATTTTAATAACTTGCACTAATTTATGTGCAACGAAAGAACAATCATGTCAGTCACATTGCAAGTCACATTGTCAGTCACATGCGCTATTCATTTGATACAGACTTCAGTTCTCAGACTGTTTTAATTGGCCAATTATTAGTATGATGGAGTTACTTTAAGAATAAAGGCAAGCTGTGGAAATAATGTTCGTTTTGCTCGTTAATCAATTTTATCACTTATTCTTTATTTACTACGCATGAATTCACTAAATGCATTTTTGTCAATCGATTCGTTCAATCAAGTTTTCCTTCAAAGTAGTACCTAATAAGATAATCAAAGAAGGTTTCTCTTGCTATCAGACAAAAAAGTAAACAGCCTGGGCCAATGAACTGATGTAAGTTTGTGCTCGAGGTGCTAGTCAACGTAGCAATTGCTAACATATGATGGTGATAAAAGGTCACTGATAAATAAGCAATTGTTACACATTCAATAAACAAAAATTATGGAATTTTTGCCAGAGTATTGCGTCAGTATCTAACTGTGGCATAAAACGGGAGTAGGTCTATTCGGGAAAAAATAACAAAAATCATCAGCGCGGTAGATGAAACAGGCAAGCAGGTAAAACAGCATTAATATTGTTGTTGGAAAATAAACAGAAACAACACTAAATGCATTTGTTATTATCTATCAACGCATCAAAAAAACATAAACAAAAAACAGGAAAATTATCTGAAAAACTGCGTAAACAAATGGCGTCTTCCTGTGGTTTCCAGACATAATTCCCTAGAAAGAACCACATAAATGTGTTTTCAATAACACTATTTATAATTTTAAAGACGCAGTTTATTGTGGCGTTGAAACTGTCCAGAGTATATCAAGCGAACAATTAAACACGCTTTGATTATTTTTGCTAGACGAAAAAAGATCTGACGAACTTGTACGCAGGGATATTCCGGTAAAAAATTTCGCCAGTAGATTATTTGCCGAATACGTTATCTGGATTTACAACCGCAGCCGATAATAACAATAACACAACAACTTTTACGATTCACCTGTATTTTGTTGTCGGAAGAGTTCCCGCTATGTATGCTACTGATAAACGAATTCCGTTTGGGAAACCCAAATGGTTTCCCAAACGGAATTCGTTTATTTGGGTATTTCTTTGCAAATAGTTTTTAATACTGTTAAAATATGCCACGGATTATTTTATTTATTAATTGTTAGTTAGTAACAAGAATAGGTACCAACTAGGCTTCAGCTGTCATTTGATAAGGCTCTAATGTATCTTATCTAAAAGGCCAAAGCAGTTTACATAATTTAAAATAACACTCTCTAGGGGCATTGAATTACATTATAATTTATTGTCCGTGAAGAATGTTGTCGTTAGATTACTGCAATGATTATTTTGACATTTACATTTAGTACAAGTTTATTTAATTTACTTATGGAATTTAATATTTTAAACTTAAATAGAACTCAATGTTGTATATATTTATGATCAATATAACAAAACACAGTAGAGCTTTGATAGTATTATTATAAGACATAATAATATAATAAGGTAAACAAAACAATACATTGGAATCAAAAATAGATAGTGATGGCCCAGTTTTGATCCATTTTAGCTCCGTTTGAATTAAAAACTGATAAATATAAAACCAATTTTATTCAGGTCGATTAAAACTTTTTGGGTTGTATTGTATCATCTTTCATAGTACGACCTGCGGAAATGAATATCTCACTTATCATGTAACATTTTATGTAAATATGGTTTTGTGTTTCTAATAAAACGTATGATAATAATAAGTCGCAGAATGAGTCTACATTCTCAGTTTGTGAGAAAAGCAAAACCACGATGTCATTATTTGACACCTATTTTGGAGAAACAACGTACTTAGTTGATAGAGGATGTTTAATTTTGTGTCATTATTCGATTCAATTTGTAATACAAACCTCTCGTATTACGATGGTTAGAAGCTTATTTCAATGAAAACGTTTCGTTTTATATTCTCTAGGACATTTATCAATCATTGTTGTCGTATCTGATATTCGATTCCAGACGTGCAGTTTGACGAAGGTCGAATTTTATTTGTCTAGGCGATATCCCGATATATCTCCAAACAAAATTATTTACGTTTTCTAAACAACTCTTACTTTCACTTTTCAGAAATTACGTTGAACTTTACAGCTTAAGTTATAAGGTTTAATTTGCGTTAGTTGATTAAAAAACGTTGTTGATTTAAAGTTGTTATATATTTTGTATGGGGTATGGCCTGTCCTTGCTATGACACAACCGACCCACTGACCTGAATGTATAAAATTAAACAATTTCGATGCTTTTGTTAAGATATAGGACATGTTTGCTATTTTATAAACGTCACGTAATCGGAGAGTTCAGTTGTATGTTATACCTAGTCAGAATGTGTTTGTTCCGTTGACGCCATTACTCTTCTCAGAATCCGTGATTTTAGTTGTTGAAGATAAAATTCAGATTCGGGTTACTGCTCAGAAAAATAATGCGATAGCTGTAAACTAAAAATACTGTTCAGCTCACGTGCATCCCTGAAAAACAGTTGCTTCTAGTTACTTTTTTCGTAACTAGTTTCAGGGATCATGAAAACAAGTAGTGCGGTAGCTTATTTCTTTATCAATCACCGCATTAACGGTCTTAATAATATGAGTACATCAGTACTCTTCACTCAAGGTTCCAATCTCCTTGATGACGAACTCGGCACGCGTGTAGATCAAGTGCCGACAATACGCATAAGAGCTCATGTGCACATTAAAATATTTAGATGACAGAAAACTATTACAAGTGGTAATTTTCTCGTTATAACAGTGGAAAATTAGAAATTTTGCAGATGCCAGGCGATTAGTCAGTATGTGTTTACTTTGTTTGAGAGCAACGGCTGCATGCAGTCGTGATTAAAAATATGATATCGCGATTGTTATCAAGGAGCAGTTTATTTTTAATAATAGGAGTATGAACCCAAATTATCCTGTTGACGTCGTTTCTACTACGTAGTATTCAGGTGACGTTGGTGCTTATGGGCTTCGGATGAAATTTTTCCATACGCATTTTTGGTACCGTTAGTTGGAGCAAAATTTGTTCCCTTCTGATAAAAGCCTACTTTTGAAAATGTCAGGATTTTCTTTTTACAAGATAAGAAGTACAGTATACTGTTGTTACAGTTGGTAGATATAATAATAGTATAATTCACTCGTAAGGTTTATGTAACACTGAAGTATGCGATGCCATAATATGTAACTTTGCGACCGAGACGGTGGTTTAGAATGCACTTAATTAATAGGTATCTGGTGCCTACCAATTAAATGTTATGCAATGCACACCTCGGCACAGCTATAACGATTACTATAAGAAGGAAATCCACTTTACAGAAGAAGAAGTAGAAGTTTATGTGTATAGGTCATACACACATAAACTCACACCTTCCTTACTGCTACGATTCTTATTTTCCTTTGTATACATTCATACATCTGGTCATATAGTACGCCGGTTGCAACTTGCAAGTACTAATCACAACCTTTCTGAAGATCATCAACAATTGAAATCCATTTTCTGTCCTATATATGCTTTAATAGTCCTCAAAGATGTGTATGTCGATCAGGAATAACAATTTTATTGTGCCCTCTTAGACTGCCTACGCAAACCGCATTGTTGAACTATTTCAATTATGTTGATGAAAATAAGTAGTAAAATGCAGTATGGACTACGTTTGTTTACTACTAAAAATATTACTGCTCGTCACTTCGCCGACGGTGACGCTAAATAAAGCTGGGTTTCGACATTGAGATGTATGATTACAGTTTGTTTTTGCCTGTAAACACCACTTTTGTGTATTAAATCTTAAGATGCATAAATAACTGGTTTTGTAAAGTTTTTATCTAGGTTCTGACATTGATAGATTTAAGTCCTTTTACGTTATCACTGATTTAAATTGAAGGTTAAGATAAGAAAATTAATAGTCGTAGTACAAAATTCAATATATACTGAACATTCTTGCTTGAAATTAGAAGGACAGAACATAACGAGGTTACAAACATCAGAAATTATTATGAATCTGAGTATAAAATATTAAAGTGATAGTGTGATTGAAAACGTAAACAAATCACCTAAGTTGATTCATGAATTCTAAACAATTTTCGAATCGTGTGCCAATATTAACATGTTACAGTTACAGACTACAGTGCGCAGACGCATTAAGATTATCAACAAATGGCTATTATGTTCTAGAATAACATTGCACGAACTGAATCTCGGAGTTGTGCAACCTAATTGTAATAACCTCACCTGAAATTACACAATTACGTAGTTGTAACATCGCTTGCCACCAAGGCTGCCATATCAGCTGACCAGGAAGAGAAGAAGCGTTGAATAGCGTTGTATTTATAGCGGTCGATATCTCAGGGGGCGTGACTCTTTAGTCGTTTTAACACAGGTGCAATGTTTACGCAATAGCAGCCGAAGATAGCCGAGCAGCCGAGTAGTCGGAGGCGCTCGAACAGGGGTTGCGATGCGTCATCTATCAGGACTCTCATGACATGAGTCAATCAATAATGTTGCAATAATATCTACTGTTTATAATTATTAATAATTGAGGATGGAGAAAAACAAGGTTTTATCAGGTTCTCTTGTTTTTGTTGTGGATCTCAGTCATGCTGCAGGTTTCAAGGCCAAACACACGTGTTTATTATCTATTACATTTATTATGCTTTGATGCGGTAAATTAGCAACTCGATATTATTTACCACCTGCACAATGTGTAAACTTTACGATGCTGATTTGAAGGGTTATGCTAGTGAAGCCAGTGTATAATACAAAGGAAACAAATGAAAATGAAAGAAAAACTCAAGTTTCGTTATTCTGGGATCAACAAGTAGATTCATTGTCTTTTATGTTATTGTCTACAAATTCTTCAGTATTATTCCACACTCAGACAATTCTAGATCTATAGAATCCACTGAGACTAATTCGTCAATTAACTTTTGTTCAAAAAGCTTGTTCGTTCTTAATGTTCTACTAAAGTTTTATGGTCACCATGGCTAAATAGTTCAAAAGATTGACGTCATTAGGTTAAGTATGTCCATTTGTATTTGTATCGGTATCAATACATCATGTGATTACAGCTTCATTCTTAGTATTAGTGGAACTAATGAGCCGATTATCTTAGAATTCACACGAGGCAAGGTTTTCATTAATGTTCTAACTTTCAATTGGCGTTTGTACTTTTGCTCCCAAATTGATCGATAAATGGTGACAATCAAGACTACTATGATAGTTACTGCTTTATAAATACCTACTGGATCTCTATTTTTTATGATCTGCAGATTGATAAAGTGCTTTCAGTCTCCGCCTTCTGGCTTCAATTTCTGCCTTGTCTCTGCCCTGCACCTTCTATTCTGCAACTATTTTCACTCTTAATATTATCAGTGGTACTACAAGTTTCTGTTATAAGTATTTATGTTGCAATGTCGTGTGATCGTGTCACATTCAATATAATTGCCACTTTGACTATTCAGCTTGCAACGTCTGGATGATTTGTTAAATGTCTGTAATATTATGCAGTGTCTTATATAATCTGAACTGAATGTCAAAAGTCCAATACTGTTGTAGGAATATCAATGTTCTTTTTATTTACTTACTTCTATGTCTGTATAAAGGTACATAAAGGTAGTATTGCATCATGTTAAGGAGAAGGTTACACAAATTGATAAAGCAATGAACTCACTATTTGTTTATCAACAATGGTAACATTACCGATTAGATAATAAAACAAAATCAGTTTCCTCTGTGATAATGGTTGTTTTTATGATTTTTAAATTCTTCTGCGATTGTCAGTGATAACTGATAAGATTAATATACTATGTTGTAATGTTTATTAATAAATTCGTGGAAATTATGGAAAATTCTTAACGTTTTCTAGTAAATGGAAATGTTTTGTAAATATTATTGTTTTTACTGAAGGTAGGACGTCAGTTCTTTCAACCATTTTCTCGTCTTTATTTAGTTAATACACGTTTTATTTACTGTACTCTGAAGTTCGTTTTCAACCATGTGTGTAGGATACATTTTAATAATGTATTTGTTATTGTTTGTGAGAGTCAATCGGGCATTGGCAGTATACCTGCCAATCTACCTGACAAACAGTCGAATTTAATCTTAGAAGGCCTAAGTACAGTCTTTTCACAGTTATTTTACCTCTGATTTAACGTCACTGTCAAAATCACAGTAATCTTTATTGTCGTTACAATAAGGTTGCTGTTGGGTTGCTGCTATTGACAAATCTGTGAAAATTATAGTGATTTTTAGTGTCGTTATAATAAGGTTGCTATTGGGTTACTGCTGCCAGAGGTAAAATAACTTTGAAAGGACTGTACAATACCCAGTTCAGGTAAAGTATTGACAGATCACCCACTATTTTATCTTTATCATTATTTTATCTTTATTTATTTACTGGATTTTTTCTATAAAGAATAACGTCTTTTATAATGCGCAATAAAATAAAAATTTCAGTTTCCAACGTAATTATTTTCTTAATTATGTACGCATTTGTCAAACTAGTGTCATTTACCAAAAATATCACAAGCGTAACGTTTATTACGCATATTGTATTGCACAATGTTATTCTATACATTTTGTTTTGATACTGATAATACAATTTTCAGGGAAAGCCACATCAGACAATATTATTATCTGCTTGTAAACATCCTCTGTTGAAATGGGCCAAAAAAAATTTACATGGTATGATTTAATAGCTCGTGGCATAACATAAAGTTGATGCAGCAGCAATAGTTGCACCATCTAAGCAGTGTTAAGACGATGCAAATCATTTGTTGCTTCAATTTTATTGTGTGCCACAGAAAATAATCTTGAATCGTGTAAATGGGGTTTTAAATCCACCCAATTTTAACACTCTGGGAGTTAGGTATACCTATGTGTGAACTCTCTCTTCCTCTTTCTCTTTGTATCTGTTTCCGACGATTAAACGATAGTAAGATAAATAAATCTTTGTCTTTCTTCTCTCCTTTTCTATGGTTATTTACTTTGTTCTTATATCCAACATTTTATTTTATCTTGAAGACCACTTATATTTGGTAATTAAGTACCTACACTTATAAATATGATATTTTCAGGTAGGTAGTTAACTCAAGTATCTATTTCACAGAATCTCATCGGAAACTTAAGTAGGATTTACACAAGGGAATTTACCTTTTATTGAAAACGATCGGTTATCATAATATGACCTTTAATTAGAAACAACACTTGGGTTTTCTTAATCGTATGCCTGATCACATTGATTAGGTTAGTATTAAACGCAGTGTTTTTGTTTTGCTTCTAATACTAAAGATAATAATACCGGTATAATTCTCTTCCCTGTAATTGGGATCAAAGTCAGAATATTTACTTAGTATCGATAGATACTTTACAGTGTTAGCTTAATTGGTTCATGTACACTTACATTGTTTACTTGTTTTGGTCAGATAACCTAAGAATTGTGCAGACCAACGCGACTTGTCGCGCGACGCGACACCGGTTATTGTTAAACCGTGAAGTTTTCTTAGAAATTGTATTCTTCGTGTCGCGTTGCGCGACAAGTCGCGTGGTCTGCACAAAGCTTTACTCTCATCACATTATTTACGTGATTTGTTAGTGGTAGATTTTTTTACATGGCTTTTTAAAAATAAATTTTGATGTCTTTGTTGTGAATTCAAGTGAGAAGAAATCACCAATGGCGTATTTTATAGATTCTTTTAAAACTCTATACATAACAAGGCAAGGTTTCAAGTAGGTAGGTACAAAGGATTCTCTTAAGAATGACCAACAACAATGCAGTATACAATCCCTGCATTTTAATGAAGACCGTCGTATCTTCCTACATAAATATGTGCTCTGTTTTAATTCATTGATTACGTCTATGGCTTACCCAATAAAAAAAACAGGTAAGTACTTCAAAGGAATATAATATCTACTACGTAGTTACAAATATCATCGTTGAATAGATTGATGTTTTGTATTCTCAATATAAAATACCTAACGTCATTTTATATTCGTTATTTCACTACCTATTTTTGTTTTCCTTACGAAGAAAATGTAGTTTCGAACAGAAAAGTAATTTAAAATTTTAAAACAGACTGTGACGTATGGCGTGGGCGCAACTCGTCCGACACTGTCACAGCCGGCGGTCACGTGACAAGACGCAATTAGACAAGACGCACCTTCGTCATGTCATTGAACATATTTTAAAAACAGAACCACGCAATTATAACTCTTAAGACTTCGAATGTAAGGCTAAAATTATACCTTTTAAACTATTGACGCGACAACTTTGTCGTAGTAATTCAACTGCGCAATTCTCGTCGTAACATCGGAATTTTGTGTCCTCAAGATTTGTGTAAGATTCAACAATGGGCAATGACGTCTTTGCACGATCTTGGGGAGCTTCTACGAATTTCGTAAACAGGGTCTTTGTGCTCATTTAATTTGTAACAATACATTTGAATAAACAGAATCTTTCGGTGTCGCATCTGAAGAAAAACGTTTCAGTGTAGTTGATAAAAAATTTCAACACGAAGTAATCTCCATTATTATTTGATATATCGCTGCCCTAGATAGAAAGATGCCAACATACTACATTTCAGAGAAACGACAAAATAACGAATTAGCCCAGTCAAGATCAAACATTACAAATAAGAGACTGTTTATTTCTCCATCAAAGAAATCTGTAAAAGATAGAAAAGCACGTAAGTCGTTTCGACGTTCACTGCTTCACTTTCTACGTCAAGGGTAACATTTATTATGAGTTAATCTTATAACGGGTTATTGAAATAACTCTTACAGAAATAATCTTCGTTCAAATAAATCAGAATAGTGAGCCATGTAGCAGATTGATTACAACATCGCAAAAGAAATTGGTATTGACTGAAAAATAATATCACTGCTAGGATTAGTCTACAAATCTTTTAAAGCGTTTTATATAAATACCATAATATGAATCATACTGAAAGTTAATTGGTTTATATTACAGTATTGCGTAGTTATCAAAGTCTGCTGCAAACATCAATGTAATTTTATAGGACATATCGTGTATTTATCGGGTCACGTATTTGGCATATCAAACATTCATATGAAGGACCAGACGTTGCACAGACGGATCAATTTCGTGACCTAGACTTCAAAGTTAAGACCTTGGTAACTAACCTTGACCTAAGTGACTTCCAAGGTGCACGACCAATGTTTTGAAAGCAATTGTACCTGAGCGATCACCATTAAAGGTAATCACAATTTAGTTGTTGACGATCCCTTAGACGTAAACATTTTTTTCTAGAAACAGGAACTGCTCTTTGCCCAGTGGTTATGTTGTTATTTGTCAAATGTTTATTTACGTGTGGAAACTTTTGAAGTCTGTTATGTCATGGCTGAATTCCGTATGTCCTCTCTACCGCATAGGTGGAGTGTTCCACAGTCAGAAGGTGATCTTGACCTCACACGTCCAAATTTAGAGTTCGTCACAAACTTTACGATTTTATTCTGGGCGAGGTAAACGTAAATGGTTTTCGTTCAGCCAATTTTTATGTGACAACGTAAGAATTTACTGTTTAAGGTAACATTTGGAAGGTCTTCACCTGTTTTACTTTATACTTATACTGCAATGCTCTTGAAAATATAAACATCATCCAACTTTACTAATAAAAACTTTAATTTCGTTTTTCCATGTAATTACCTACTTGTAAACACGAATTCACAAGACATACGTACAAACTGCAAAAACACTTGGTAGCCGTATTTGTTTCAAAATAACTACGTCACTTAATAACGTCAAAACTAATTACGACGTAATAAAATTATTTATAAATGACGACACTCAAAAACAGGAAGGGCATTCAAGAAATGATAGACAGATACACGGTATCGTAACGTAATTTACCACCAACCGGTCATTTTGATTGACAGGGAGACAAATCAAAGGGTTATTTTTATCCGGTGTCGGACGAGGGTTGACCCACTGCTGGCGGCCACTAATGACGCAAGAACAGACCTTCAGTTTAATATTTTATGTGTGTATTTAGCTCCAAAGTGACCTGATATTGATAGGTGTAATGTTTTAATCAATATTTTACTAAGGCAAAGGTGATAAACATAAAATATGAACTTCAGAATTTTATATATTTATATTTTCAGCAGATATTCGTGAAAGAATTTCAAGTATTACACCGGAAAGTAAAATATTTTTAGCAATGCGGAATCTAAGTTTAAGGTGAAGTTGTAAATAGAAGCCATATTGATTATGTGATTGCTCAACGAAAACAACAGAATTAGGTAACTATAATTTATGCTATGTAGGTAATTAGTATTTTTTCCTCAAAAAAATCTTTTTGTTTTTCAACATTTCCACGAATGACAGCTTGTTATCCAACCCAATGTTTTTGTTTTTTAAATATTGCGTCATAAATAACATATTGTGAAAAATAATACGAGTAAACCAGTGCGATTAAAATATTAACGTTATCGACGACATTGAAATATTTTCCACAGTAAGTAGGTAATCTCCAAATGATAATGTGATACGCTTTGTAAATAAACAAAGGTGTTTACTACAGTTACGATAAGGTTAGTAATTTCATTAGGTGTTAATCATACTACAAAAAACCCATACATACATACCTACCTACATACCGATGATTTAAGGGCCATACATAATTTATTTATTTCCTGCAGGTTTTTGGAAAAAATATCGGTATAAAATGTAATTTTTGAATGTTCTAAAATTTGTGGCTTGGTTCCTTAAAACACTTTAATTATTTGTCAAAGTTTCAGACTGCTTCATACTCTGGCCCATTTCAAGGAATCATCCTGTATTGCAGTTTTCGAAATAATACGGAAGTAATAAAACGCACTTGAAACTGATAGTCTACAAGGCCTTTAGAAAATAAATTATGTCTTCAAATGCGGAAAAGTTGCGTTTTCGTCAATTTCAACCCAATGTCATTCATTAATTCTTATTGGATTACCAATGACATTGGGATCAGAATAGGGACATTTTAATAATGAATACACGTGACTACTAATCTAAATAGAACATTCAGACTGCATAGTTTTTTTTAATAAAAACCATTATCTTATCTAGAAAAATAGTAGGTTGATCACCTAGTTTCTGATTATCCGGGTACTTTATATTATAGTATGTATTGCAAAATATTCCGTTCAGACGAAATTGGTTCAGATCTGACTCACCTGGGTTGTTCAAAGCGTAGAATTGAGGCCCACTTTCGTATGACGCGACGGTGCCGAGAGCCGAGACGTCATAGGGAAATTCGAGCATATATAAAATTTATAAACATACTAGTGACTCATGCTTGGTAATTTGATAAACGCTATCTTAACGAAAGTGCAATTACGCAGCTCAACATGCATTTATAACTGTAGGTGCAATAAGCTCCTATGTATGAATCAGTCAACTATGTCTACAAAAATAGAATATCTCTGCAAGAACCAAATAATAGGATTATAATGATCAAAGCTCTATATTGATAAGTTAAAACATTTATTAATAGTGCATGAGTCAGTAATCGCTGATACAATAAATTCGAAATAAGTACCTACTTCTAAATATGTCTTTACCACAACATACACTACACTGAAGAAGCGCAGAATTTAGGTATGGTACCAACAAAGAAGTTCATATCTAACCAGTGAAAACAAAATCCCGTGAACACGACTACCACATCTGTTACCGGCCCGGTTCTATAGCCGCCAAGCGCTGCAAGCAAGAATAGTTCTTACGGTGGTTAGTTACGAACTTCTTTGATGGCTGTCAGTGAATTAAAAATTGTTAAGTCAATTGACACCCTACTATGTCAATTTGTCGTGTTGTAGCCATTTCATACAACTATCAAAGAATGATTCAGTTTCGATTTGAATGTACGGACAGTTAAGACGGCGGCGACCCTTGAATTGTCCATACAAACGTAATACCTAAATCATTTGCAATTTGAGCATATTTCCATCATATTATGTTAATATTCGGATTTAGAGCATAGCTTATATCAAGTTACAAAGTATAGAAAAAAATATGAAAGAATATTAAGTTTTCATTCATAATTTTTGGTATTACGGAACACATCCAAAATCATAAATTCCGATAGCTCGTAACAACGCTAACAACACACAACAGACATAACACACAACAGACACAGACAACAACAGCAACACAACAACACAACAGAACAGAGATAACAATATTCCAAACGCATTTTCCTTCCATCTCGACTTGCAGTTGCAAGCCGTGTTCGCCGGACCCTTAAGTATAACGACTTAACAGTTAATGCTAGCGGCACTACGACATATCATGATGGATGATATGACTGCTACTACCGTCGAAATGCCGCAGTCGACGTATCGGTCCTTGAAAAACCTTGCAATCTCGGTCCAGACATTGTCCAGATATCGAACACCACGCCAGGAAACTCTACACTTGATTCGTGATGATGTCTGTGGACGTGACTCTGAGAAACATTAAGATCGTCTACAGTATTCAGACTTCTCATGTTTATAACGGTTAATGAGCAGAAGAATTTGAGATGACCCTTATTGTTACCGTACTCGATTAATGCAATTGAAACCTATCTTCACTGTTGCCTGGTCTACAGGATCTTTCCACATTTTAAGAAATAAAAGTGAAGAAACCTTACAAAGCGAAGAGCCAATAGCTATTGACTCACTCGTCTTCTTTCTTGTTTTTCTTCAAAAAAGATAAGATTGATTTAGTTAATAATTTTATTGTATATCTTTTCATTGTTTTTTTATTGTATGAGCTTTCTATACTAATTTTATTGTATAATTTTTCATTGTTTTTTTTATTGTATGAGTTTTCTATACTAATTTTACTGTATAATTTTAACGAAAAAACCATTAATAGTAGTTGTAGTATTCATGACAAATCGTTCTTAAACCCACAGTTTCGAATAATGTGCATTATTTTTCACGAGAACTAACAACAAAACCGAGTAACGCAAACAGTAATTAAGTATTTAGAAATAACATTCCCATCAATTTAAACTTTAATACAACGATTTAAAATCCAATACGACTTGAACAAAAACTTATTTTGCAACTTATTGCGAACGATACAACGCACGAAGTCTCCAAGGCTTACGCTGGATGTACGTAAACGTTCAAAAAGTACGTAAACCTTACATTTATAAAGCTTGTCTGTCTTATTGTTTTCCTCAAAGCCAAGTTAAACGAGCGATGTTCCGGCAGACGGAGGAAAACCGGGACGAAGACAGTTTTATTATTTGCATGTGCTGTAAAACTCATAAGTCGAATTAACATTTGGTTAACGCGTTAATTTTTCGGGTGCAAAACGGTAATACGAAGGCCAGCAATGTCCGTACGACAAGAAAATAATTCTAATATCTATAGTGTCCTTTAAAATTACTTTTTCAAAAATTATACTGAAACAGTGGGTTTATTTGTAAAAGTCTCACCTTGGAAACAGAGGTGAATTGAGCTTGAAGTGTGACAGTTTATCAGAATAGGTCTACAGATTGTGCTAGAATATTTAGTAAGTGATGAACTGAAATGTATTTAACATAGACTGACATTGTTACAAATAATACGTTTTTTTTGTAACAATGTCAGTCTGTTATTGTTACAAAAAATACGTTTTTTTTTGTAACAATGTCAGTCTGTTATTCTCTACAATATTATTGCTTAACCATGTCATGTGTCGTTTAACCACTTAACAGCGTGCGCGTGATCACAAGAAACTAAACACGTTTCATGCTTTTCCTCCTTTCAACTTGATACATAATGACAAAACATCGATACTGGTTGTTTATTCTAAAATAAATACAGCAAAGATACACGAATCATTTATTTAACTAGACATCGTAATATAAATGGTTGACACACAGGTAGATACAATGCTAAGTGTAATCTGCATATAGCCTTTTCACAACTATGTTGGAGTCGGCTGCCAGTCTAACCGGATTCACCTGAAAACCAGTATTTTACATGAAGCGACTGCCTATCTGACCTCCACAACCAGTTACTGGGTAACACGATACCCCTTGGAAAGACTGGTGTCCGACTTTTGGGCTTCAGACCACCCATAACGACTGCAAAATTCAACGAATGATCCCAGGACAAGAATACAATGCTAAGTAATGGCTTGAAATGGCTGCATATGGTATTGGGAATTTTCTAAAGAACTCTGAAGATTTGATTGTTAACGATTACAAAGGGAGCACATTTTAGCTTGGCAAGACACCAGAAAGACATCGACATGAACAAGACTAAATGAATGATAATGATAATGCATTGTCTCACGCTAATTTTAACCAATCATTTTTGGCAGAGAAAGCGACAAATCTTTATGTCATCATAAAGATTTCTCGCTGTATTACCTACGTCAATAGTACATTGTAGACTTCAAGGCACATGTGACATATTCAAATGCTATAAACAGTTTTATTGCCTTTTAATATGTTTTTGCTGTATTCTGTCTGTGGCTTCGCTCACGTCTGTTTCTAAATCGGTAAAGGTAATAGGGTCTCAAAATAAATCGGTTTATAGACTGTTGAAAATAAATCTTCGATCGAACAGTTTTGTTGAACTTACGTGTGAATTCGCTGTTGAAATTAGCATTAAGATAATAAACATTACTAAGAAAATGTTTAACCTGTACAATTACCAACAGATTTATTGACTTAATGATAGGGCTTACGCAAAACTCGTCGGTTTTACGCATCTACAATTAGCAGATATTTTCATAAAGCTCATGTTTGGTGCGAATCGTTTCAGCATTTATTTTCTCTAGTAGATCCATGTTACGAGAGTAATCAATTTTTTCGTACTGCCGAAAGTAATCTGTAAACTGTTTATGATATAACACTTACACATGCCTATTAATATAATTCGCATTATTTTGTATGAGTCAGGCAAGTATTTCGATGATAAAGCTGTGTTGTAAATTTGTTATAGATCAGAAACAGAGATCCACTTAGCCATTTCTCTTTACGATTTTCGAAATACCGGTGGTAAAGACTGTCGATAAACCAGTGGAATTCAGTAGCAGTGTTATATATTATATGAAAGTTTTCGGTTGATTCTATTATTGGAGATCAATTCAAAGTAAAATGCCGATTGGAGTAATTTACTGTTGCAACGCACAATACTACGAAAGCTTTTAAGATTCCGAATGTAACTTGTGAGGCGCAGATGAGTAGGATCGAGAATTATGAAATTTTAATCAAAGTAATCAACCTAAATATATCTGTAATAGAAGCTGCCTTTATTGAGGTGTAAAATCACCATAAAAAGGAGCTGACGAAAATAATACGCACAAAATCTTGAAATAAAAACCAAGATTAAAATCTCTCCCATAACTTTGATGGTTAAACTCATCGACAGGTTGATTACGAAGCAAGTAATAAAATTTAATTAGGCCACACGTGTATGCACGTCGGAAGGGACGATGCATTTCGAGACTGGGTTACCAATGACGTCAGAAACGCCCTACATCTACTGCCAGACTATTTTGGTTAGGTTTTTTTAGAACGCATCTCTGGACTCTGGATGCATTTTGGTCTACGCCTGACGAAATAAAATATTTAAGAATTATTTTGAGGATAAGCTGTTCATAATCATAAATCATTTTTAATTTGTTTACCAACTTAGTCTGGCGCAATATAAAGGTTGTCCCAATATTTTGTCAACCCAAACAACCTTTTTCAGGTTGATAGGTACCTAATTAAAACATAATGTATAAAGTAAATTAGCAAAATACCCAAGACGTTAAGTTTTTACGATAAGTATCTACCTATTCAAGTTTGATTCATCATAAATTTATGAGATTTTAATAAAAACCCCCGTCTTTTAAGTCGTAGGTACATAATGATTTGGATTTAAGAATAACATAGGTAATTAAGATTTGACCCCCGGTAATGCTACGTTTTTCCTCCAATTTTGTTGTTTTTGATAAAGTTATTATTTTAGGCGGCACTTTAACGAAACTGCAAAATAAAATGCGTCAAATTAGGTCACAATGCCCTCGACAATACCGTTAAAAGGGCCTTCAAACGTCCTCCTATAACTCACCTACCTAACAGTTTAGAGTATTCAGAAAGCCATTATTCAATTACCTGTCATTCCCCGTGAAATGACAGGTAAGGTCCTATAGAAAGGTCGCAGTGAAATGACATTTCACGGCACTGTTACCTCATACGCTTCACGCTTCCATCTTTATTAACGGGCTTGTATATTTAGTTTGGTAGCTACTCCCCCTATGACGTCAATGCTGACATTTGGGTCTGCGTGTGGCAACCGTTTCTAGTCTAATAGCCATCACCCAAGAGTTATTGCTAATAAATAAATTGTCACGACTCATAACCAGTGGTTTTTGTGAACTTTCTACTGAAACGTGATTTAGAATTTGTAGTCTAGGAATAGATTTTGTGTACTAAGGTTAAAAACTGGTTAGAAAACAAAAACGTTGAAGTATTAAAAATATTATATAATCTCGGTCCTCGGTCTTTCAGGCTTGAAGATATCCGAAGTAAGAGAATACGATTTCTAAAGTCAAGAGGCATCTTCTCCATTAGATAATCAGCATCTTTCAATAATTATATTGCATTGTGTTACTACCAAAGCTCATCTAAATTGTGTTTATATAAAACATGTTAAATCTGTATTTTTGTGAAATAAAGTTATTTATTATTAATATTATTTAATTCACATAAAACAATAATTGCCAGTAGGTGCCTTCAAGATCAGCTCTTGCGCAGGCACATTAATGTAGGACGTCTGAAAAACGTTTTCATGGAATAGGATAGTAAATATTTACCTCACACCGAGGTGAGGAACATAGGATTGACAATCTGACGTCTAGCAACACAATTGTAACACATCATGTTTATTGAACAGTTCAACTGTTTGAATTGTTGTCTATTTTAGTTCTGATCATGAAAACGTGCTGGCTGGACATCAACCACGGCTTTATTGGATACCGAAAATGAAAAACATACGTAATTCAGGAATATATTCAGTTTAATCGGTTTCAGCAACGTTAATGTGTTTAAATCTCGAATGTGTTTTGAAATGTTGCCCTTTCTAAACAGTCACTCATATAACATAAAATATTTGTGGCTATTTGACGCTTACGTTGTAAGCTAAAGTTGACTGAGGAAAATGAGCCATAACGGTACAGTCCGGCAAGGGGTTTATTACTCCCCACCGTTTCGGGTTACACAAAGGTGCATTATTATTGTTTGACACAGATATGGCAGACAGTGATAAAATAAGAAAGAGATAGGACACTTTAATACTACCGACACGATGAACGTTCCAAATGTGTCTGTGTACAAAATTAACGGGAGGACCGTTTTATTATGAGTCACTGAACTCAAACGAGACACACAAACAAACAGGTGAACAAACTCGCAAACACACAACATTCGATTTGATGAATCGGTATCGGAAGTAGGTCTGTTGCATTTGATTTGTAATCGATTATTGTAATCGAATCGAGAGATTTACGGATCCAGATTCGTAACGTGCTGGAATTAGCCGCATCTTTGATCGTAACGATTGAACGTTTGATGTGTTCCACATGCACAAATAGCGCCGGATCTATTGATGCTAGTTTTTTCTTCGATAATGATTTATGCTTCTCGTGTGCCAACATCGCAGTTACGTTGGGTTTTACTGGGAAAAGGTTGAATGTAAATCATTACGAAATATGATACCAAAATTAGATCAAGAGATTGCGAAACAACTGAAAACTTAGAATAACTCATCATTTTAAGGACAACAATAAGGTTTTCCTATGTCCCTATAAAAAAGATCTCTGGGAAATTACATGACCAGTATCATCGAGGAAAACGACCTCACGTTTTCTTTATGTTCTCTATATGGTAAACATGCGCTCTTCAAGCCATAAGTTAAGATGACTCAGTTCTTTATCAGAAGTATTTTTCCCAAGAAAAACAGTACAGGAAAAAACTTTCCTTTACACATTTACTTGATCGATTTTCTGAAAACTGCAGCAATTTAATCAGACATTTCTCCTTAACTTTAAAATCTGTTTTCTAAGATGAATCATAGATACTAAACAAGGCTATATATATGCAGTCAAGAACCAATAAAACATAAACAATATTTACGTAAACAGGAACCACCGATTTGAAGCCGACGAGCAGTCTGAAGTACGAACAAATGTATCTTTATTAATATCTCTCGAACGTAAACATTTAAAGGAAGAGGTTTCCCGACTCCTTAAATTTAGTACAGTCATCGTAAATTTGATTGTATTTATACATGTTTACTTGTGCAGCGGATTTAATTTGTATGCTCTTCTTACTAAAATAGTCTTGTTTTTCAGCTGGAGTGCTTTGAATATAGTAGTGATGTCTTGCAAATTAGCCATTATGCAACTGATGAAATAGGCTGTTCATAAGTCATTGCCTTGCTTTTTCTCTAAAGAGGTATCACAGTAAATATTTCTGAAGTAACTTTGGAATTATATTGCAAACTTCAGGCTTGAAGTTCTATAGTACCTACTGAAATCATTGTTTGTGAGAGGTCATTGACTGTTTAATACGTTTTATTCAATACATGTACTGTAACAAAAATGCCGTTTTCTGAAAATCATTCTTTATCTTTCCTACTTATAAAATTATTACGTACCAAATTAGTTATGTATTTTTTTGTTGATTACAAACAAGAACTAATTACGTGTTATCGTATATTAATTAATGACTTGAAAATTAAACTGAACCATGTCGAATAGGTTAAAAACCTTTCCAGTTTTAATTATCAGGGAATTACTTGCGTCTTTGTATGTTTTATTACTATTTGTTAATTGGGTTTCTACGACGCAGATATTACTAAAATACTATAGACTATTTATTTCTAATTAATTCTAGTTTCGTAACTGGAATATTTGAATATTTTTAGAGCAGAATTTTGCTAGTTAGGTGAGCTGCTCATACCTCTGTGTATACAGATAAATCTTTACGCAAATGGTAGTAAAATAATAATTATAATTTTACTATTAAATCCTCTCACATTCCCTCTTAATTTTATTATTATAATAGTCTAAGATAAAATCTGTAGATAATGATGATACTGTTAGTTATTATAGGATTTACTACGAGGAGCGAGTTTCACTTCCTTCGCTACAACTTCCGTAAACAACACTTTCTTTGACTATCATTAGCTGTGTAGTAAAGTATTATTAATATTATTTATGTCGATAGTTGTTGATGATAATAATATACTGTATGGTGTTCTGTGTTAATAAACTCTAGTATCTTAGCCAATAATAACGACATAGTTTTACATGTTTTTAAACAAAAACATGGACACGAATTTCTATAATTTACTACCTTATCATTAATGTCAAATAACCCATATTCAATTGGGCGAAATGAAAAGAAAAATGGGACCATTGAAGTGGTTCCAAGAAATCTGGTAGTAGTACTTGTAAATTGGATATCACGTGTGGCCAAGATTTCGTCTGGCTGAACCCAGCTGCCAGACAGTCTGATATTTCTTGATGTATTTTTAAAATAAATAAGACGTCATACCAATAATTCATTTCGTACAGATTAAATAAACGTATATCGATGATCACGCCACGTTAGCCTAAATAAAAATAAGATAAGTGACAGAAGAGTTTCGTCGGGTTATATATTAAACTTTTGATGTTCGTCGAAGACTTCCAGACTTTTCCATGAGTTGGTGGTAAGATTCGTGTTTTAGGGCGATTCGTTGATAATTTTATCATATTTTTCATCTTATGCTAGACAATTTTTTATAAAATATAATGTTATTAGCTTGATTCTCAGAATTGGACTCTTTGGCAAGTAAATTGTATCATTGAGTTTCGAAGTGGGAGATGAGGTCTTTGTCTGGCAGTGAGTATGATAAGTCAACAACTTTATTGCATCAGCATCTTTGGCCTCTCTCCTGGGCAAAGACCTTTCTGGCTTCCCAAAATCTTTTGCCATTTCTACAGAGTACTGAATTGGATTAACAGATTTTATATTAAGTGAATATTTGCATAATTATACTATAACGTTCTTACTGGTGGAACACAGGCCTCTGCTCCGTGAGAGGGAGTGGGCCTTAATCCACCACGCGGGCCCAGTGCGGGTTAGTGGATTTCACAAACCTTCGATTTTGTTTTTTTGTTCTAAGCCATGTCGGTTTGCTCACGATATTTTCCTTCACCATTTTGAGAGCAGCGGATATGAAATTAAATACACAAAGTAAAATGCCTGCCAGGGTTCGAACTCACGACCTACAACTCGTAAGTCGGGGCCGATGCCACTGGGCCACCACTGCTCTGCACTACTTGTGAATATTATTATGTAATTATTTTGTCAAATCCGCTGCATTGTAAGCTTATCTATTTATTCTGGAATGTTTACACGACGACAATAATTTAAACCAATGTTTACGTTTCTACTGACTATTAATAACTGTTATTTGTAATCTTTACATCGAGTTTAGTTCAAGTTCAAGGCATGATTTAAATTTAATGTTGGTTCGCTACGGAATGAGGGCAGACTGCGGACATCTGACCTCTATAGTCTCGAACGCGTTGACGCTGACCAAAGTATAAAACAAACTTTAATTACTTACTTACATATTTTATGAGACAGAACTCAATAGTTTTGTGAAATTACTATCTATTGAGTACCGGTGCTACTAATGAAATGTAGAAAATAAAACGTAGTAAAACAAAATGGTTGCTGGTCGTGCTGGTTTAAAATTATAATTTAGAGGAAACGGTACATTGTACCGTTGTTAAAATAAAGATAAAACACAATGTGTTATTGTTAATACATGCCTCCTATAAAGACATCGTGTTGTGAATATTTAATACTGCTTTGATGTATTTAGGATTTTGAAAAATAAGTAACCAAATCATTGTTATAATACTTATAATCAAATATTTTATAAGTACAATATTCAGATCTAAATAAATCAACACGTCTTGATCACTAGACACTTCGGTATCTTGATATACATACTTGTTAGGTCCCGCCCACATTTGTTAAATATATTCGTACCTACCACCATTTTAGTCTATTAATATTCAATCGAATATTCTATGATAGTCTTCGATTCACAGTCACAGAAAGTTGACACCCCTCCAAATGATTGCTATAAATTATTCACCACATAATATCTGATGGAATTCTTCAATTCAAAGTGCACGTGAACCTAAAACGTGGTTTTGAATTAATTTAGATTGAAACTTGGTTACAGTCAAAACAAGATTGGTGCCAATTTGTTTAATATCCCACTTTAATATAGAAAATTAATGAATAATAAAGAAATATATTCTGGATATTAAGATAATAAATTATTTCAGCACATCCAGAAAGCGGTTAAACACTTTAGTGGACAGAATAAACACACATATTTAAATGCGAGAAACAAACGTTATTTCGAACGGAAATCGTTCTAGTGGAGAACAAAAATATATTGACAAAAAAATTTACAGTTGAAAATCTGACTAATCACGTTTTAAAAGAGGATGCACAACTATTATGTAAAGAAGGAACATTATCATCTTGGGTAAGCAGCAAAACAAACGGTCAGTTAAGTAGATGCCAATAACCTACTAATGAACCAGTCACAATCGATTATCCTATTATGGGAGATGAAGAACGCCTATATAAAGGTATCAGTCCTTACGTAGCCTGTTTTCTGATTATCGGGATTTCCCAGTCTGTCTGGTTATTCATAGTTTTCTCCAACATCCATAAACAGTACCCAACCGATGCTTGCGTGCAGCTACAAGGATACAAAGTTCTTAACAACTACTTTTATCATAATTTCCTCGACACGTGTATCTATTATTACAAATACTATTGAACCTTCATCAATCTTTATGTCTATATGAATAGAAGTCATAGTTGCTTGGCAAGAGGCTGCAAATACACTGTTCCAATTACATCTATTTATGATTATCACCTCAGCAGTTTATATTTTACGTTAAAATTTATATAACTTTGTGGGAAATTGTTGCTCTGTGTTGTTTGAGTACCTCTCTGTGTTATCAGTATCACATTTAATTTGAAGCAGAAGTATTTAGCAATGTTTGTTAAGTATATTTCGGAAGACTGTATATTTAATAGTAATCCAGGTTAAACATTACAAGGTTGATCACAGCACAACACAAACAACAACACACAACACAGCAGAATCTTTGGTAAAGACTACATCTACTGCCATAGTGACATTGACATTGTAACTCGGTTTCAACCCAAGTTCATTGGACTACACAAAATAAACTCATTGTCTTCCTGTTTTCAAAACATTTCCCCAAAGTTAAAGAAACAAGTAAAACAACTGGTAATTGTTTACATCAAAAGAAGAAAAAATCGACCAAACCTTACCTACATGCTCCTGAAAATCGTGATAACAGTTCTACATTGCACGCGGAAGCTAGTTACATTTTTGTTTTAAACAAACATGTAAAATTATAAACAAAGCCCCGTAGTCGAGTTTTTGAAACCTAGATTTTTAATGTGGTTGTTGTAACAGTTTTTATTGTTCAAACGTTCCGAAGAAATATCGAGGTAATGCAGATTCTTTCTTAGTGGTAATAAAATTAATGTGCCTGCTTTAATTGCGTTACACGAATTGTATGGTTTAGAAATGCATTTGTTTACTTTGATAGGTATCAGGTCAACTAAATATGTGTACTGTATAGATCGTTACCTATATACGGCTGAACCTAATAACCAATTTTCAGTATAATCCTATCTGTCATCGAATGTCGTCCCATAATTTCGTAAGATTCCTTACTCTCTGACAGATTATTGGGACGTTAAAACCATAGATAGATAGGTTTTTCTATCTCCAGTATGCCAAAACTGGTGATAGATAGGTTATTTGGTTCGGCCATTAGTTGTAATATGCAACCTTTTCTAATCAAATTATTAGTTATTGGCATAAAATTATGGGATATACGTTGAAACGAATTAAGAAGGATAAAAGAAAAAAAATTGGCCTGACAGGGCGATGTGTCAGAAAAAAGAATATTGTCAAAAAATATTTTAAAGTTCACAATAATTACCGCGATGTGATGAACGTCCTGGTACTCTTGGTACTAGCGGTGTGATGATGGCCTATAGAAATTACTGAAAGAATGATAGAAAAGTGTAAAACTGTTAGCTGTAAAAAATTTATTCATCCCTTATAGAAGGAATCCATTATTATAACATTATGTAATATTTATATACCTACCCATTTTGGCGAGAAGATCAGCTATTTGATCTTCATAATAGAAGCCACAATGGATGTAGTTTGAAGACAAGTTGTGATGATAATTATCTTCGTTGCTTACAGTAAAGTGCATATTAGTTATTTATCCGTTTCAGTAATCATTGTGTTTACAGAGCTCCTTAGCTTTTGTGCGTTGTTTTTGTTTACGAAAATAGTTTATTAACGTACTATAAATTCTCTTTATTTCACGTCTGCAAAGCATTACTTGAGTGAACGAATTACGAGCATTTAATATTTTCCGATTTTAACCTTCGGAGCTTTTAACATCTGTTTAAACAGAAGTCATTTTGTATGACGTGAGAGACAGTAAACATTATTTTATGAGAATGGAGATAGCTCGGTAGTCGAAAGATTAATCCTGTTTTTTTTTTCATAAACCTTTGTCTTACGGGATATAAACAGACACCGTTTTATTAAAGTAACGGGATTGGCCGTAAGAAGAATCCCATAAGGACCCATCAAATGCCACCATTGTAAGTCGAGTACCGTATTAATTGGTTAGCAACAGCGCATGTAGGTACAGACGGGGCACAAATGACGGGGTAAAGTTCGATACGCCAATTAGCTCTGAAATATATGCACGTAAATTAAATTTATCACTAGCGTCAAACAGGTGTCGGAAATTGAGAAAACCCGGTCGCTTTGTAATAAATAAATTGCTGAAGTGCCCATAAAACAACAATAGGGTATAAATTTTGTAAACCACGTGGAAACTTTAAGTGCCAATATTCAGGACATTGACAGACCTTGGGGCAACTGTCAGAATGGTTTGCCCTGTGACGTAGCAGGTATAAAAACGTGGGAGCTCGTTTTGTTGTATAAATACTTATTTGTTCATTTGCAATTCAAAGCAGTGTAGGTTCACTTTTTATTTCAGTTTAAAATGGCTGGGTAGGAACGTTTAAGTTTACAAAAATTATGACTTATGTAATATTTTATAATTTTTGTACAAATAATAATGACAATGTCCTTGTTACATTATACGACTGTATTATTATGAATTATTTCATAATATAATTGTGACTGTAATAACTAATAAGATAGGGGAGAGTTCAGTAGGAGGTATATCTTGCGTGATATAAAATGAAATGACTTGGCATATCACCAGTTTTATATCGCCCTTGGTAACCGACGGTTTAGTATGTATACCTACCATTATCTAACTATATCTTGTCTACCATTGTGACGTAATCCGTTACCAACTGGGTATAATGTTAATTAATACGATGTTCATTTGGTTTTAAAGTTCCGACAATAATTTTTCGGATCCCATTTTCAGCTAGAAATATTACGAATTATTTATGTTAGTCTGAATCTGAAAACTAAAACATTTTTATTAAATGTTCTGAAATAACATAATTTGCGTAATTATCTTGAATGTATTTCATAACTCATAATTATTATTATTATCTGCCTAGATAACATCATCAAAGTTGATGAAAATATCTAGTATTTGCCAACCGGATAACTAGTCATTTAAATGTCTTCATTTCCTAGACGAACTTCAACTGTTCATAATTTTAGTTTCGCGGATGTTCACTATGTCAGGTCTATATTTAGTTCATGGTGACAATTTATCATTTTTTACTATGTGGGCCACATCTTTATCGCGTATCTTAGATACGTCTTGTCATTGCTTCCGATATCATATTTTAGATTAGGTAGACTTGTAGCCTAGATCTTTTTATATTAGTCTAACTGATACTTACATCGGGAGTTTTGAGAAAATAGCGCAACGTAAAGGTACCTACACTATACCTACATATCTTCATTATTTGCATTACTATTTACCTACTGTTAGAACTAGAATTTTTATCATCTCGAAACTAGCATAAAGTATGGGTGCGCTCAAATATATTGTCGTTTCATTTGTTTAAACTAGTTCATCGACTTCTGAATAATATCTTCATTAGCCAAACGTGCTCAACCATGACATCAAAACTAACTTTGCTGCAATAAATTTTGTCCAGTACTCTTTAATGTTCCAGCAATCTTGGCTACTTCGACTCTTGGCCATAAGTTTGTGTTTTGACGTCCACTAGTTTATATTACTAGTAGTAAAACATTCAGAATTTCACACAACAAACATCCATTTTTCTTGTTCTCAAAACTTTCTGAGAATACTCACGTGAATTAGGGCAGGAACTGATGTGTAGAATATCAAATTACCTTTAATGTAAACTGCAAAATTGAGGTGACCTATAAACCAATATTTTGCATCCAAGAACTACAAAACTATTACAATAAACCAACTTAATACTGCCGTTTAAACGTTTGAAGATGCCCTTCAATTACTTGGTCACGTACAATAAAATTTCATCGTCCCGTTTTTAGTGCAATAAAAGTCTTAATCCATTAGATCATTTCTAGGCAACAGCAAATATAAGTTTGCCAATATCTATATATCTATCACAAATTGATGTTTGACGCAGACGGCGAAAACAGAATACTGACCCATTTCTTTTGAGGAGAACGTTCTAATATGACGTCAATGTGATGTAACTGGTTTGTCTGAACGTTAACCTGTTCTAAAAGAACGACAATGTTGCGTAGTAAAAAAAAATATGAGGGTCAGAGTGATATAATGGTTATTGAATGATTTTTGAAAACGAATGAAAATGGTACTGAATAATTTATTCTCAAAACTTCAATGACCATGTAACATTTTAGAAGCTAATGCTAGTTTCAGTATTTTCATCTATCATCGAACTAGTGGTTAACAACTGCAACATTGGACGAAAGTAGGTACTGAACAACCGCAGAAAATAAATTATGAAACATTATTTGTCAAAATTTCGTGAATAATTTCTTCTTTAGCTTGTATTTCACCAGCATGCAAAATCGGGGCGACCAACTAATAATTGCTGTTACGAAAATGTCTTGCTACGCTAATTTGAGTTAAGTGTTATAGAGATAAGCTGTATTACTCTTTAGTTCTAAAATGTTTCACCTAAAAATACTAAGTTTGTTGTGGGAGCCCCAGACTTCAGACGACATATCTGTGTAAATGGGGTAGAAGTATATAGCATCGTCTGGGTTGGTAATTCATTTGCCAAAATGTGCATTTGGCATCTATTCAAACGATAGTATTCTTGAATATTGAAGCCAAATAAACAACGTGTTTGTCCAAACCACTAGATATTGAGTAGGATTTCAATTTGTTTACTTAAGACAAGTGATTTTTTATTGTTGTTTCCTATATTTTTCGGGAAAAAGCTAATGATTTCTGAGTTGTAGAGAAAAGGAAATTGGAAAGCACTCTCTTACTGTTTTCTTCTGCTAAATTATAGAGCTTTGTAAAATATTCAAACTATTCAACCAAACATTTGGGAACATTAACTATTTAAATTTTACAGCCAGCTTTAAGAAGATTTATCCGCGCTTTCCTGGACTTATGGGCGACAAAAACTAATAATTCTTCTCTAATCCCAAGATTGTCTTTAATGAAGTAAGCTTATTATTATTATCCTTCTTTTAAATGATCTAATATCGATGTATTATGAGAAGCTGGTATAGATAAAGAAAAAAATAAGTAGGTATTACTATTATAAACTGAAGTGCCTCCTGCATCTCTATTGCATCAGTGATATCTATTCTTATTTTGATAATGGCTTTAACTACAGCATTAAAAGTTTTTACAGCTATATCGTTAACATCTTATACGAGTATATCCGCTGACCGTTACACGTGGTGGTTAATCTTTCAAGATGCTTTTGTACTTTCAAGGTAGTCTAAAAAAATGTTAATGCTGCAATTGGCATAATTATGTCTGCAATAAAAATAAATTAAAGTCGGATGCATGTGTCTTTTAAGAATAACTTTTTGTAATATCAGATTTAACTGATGTAGGTAAATGCTCTTTGGATAGGTCATAACAACTATAAATATTATTTTCAGCGAATTTCAAACGTTGCTTTGCTGTATTATCTAGCTTGTCACACCAAGTCCATGTTTATTTTAATCCAAGGACTAGATAAACCCAATTTTTTTTTCCAATTAAGTACCTACACTTTAAATTAAAAGTAGTCTAATTGAATTATCGTGTTTAACCTGGTCTCTTTCACAAATTAAGGTCGTATACCACACCCATGCAAACTGGCCTCAAATTCTCCAATTTGGCATTGTTCTTTTGGGAACACCAGGTAGGGTAAATGCTCCAGTAATGTAGTAGAAACATTTTGCTAACACGCGAGCAGTCACGCACGATTTTGAGGTCAAGAATCTACGGGTCCTCGACTCATGCCCTTGAGTTTTTTTTTTTCAAACCAACGGTCGTCTCGCCCGGTCTGCGGTGTTGCCAATCATAAATATGTAAATTCGCTACAACTAAAATGCGTGGCTTTGCGCTGTTCTCTATGTTTTGGCACGCAAAGAAGGTACTAATGTTAAAAGTTTAATTTGAGGTTATTTCTCGTGGAGGAGGGAATTTTTTCTCAATGTTAACGAAAATGTTTCATGAGGTAAAAAGCTATTACCATTCGGTAATAAATTTTTGTGGTCTGAAACAGGCGGATTAATAAATTTTCATGCTCACATTATATTTTTATAATACACATGGTTTGCCGGTGTCTCGTTTAGGATAAGCCACAAGTTTCACTAACATCACGCTATATGCTGCGGTAACAATTAAATAAACGTAATAAGTAGGTAAATTAATAACGGAAATGATGTAGTTTTTTATCACTAGGTCATTAGCACAGTAGAACATAGGTGGCTTTCAAAGAGGCCTGTAATAAATCGGCAAATTACTATTAATTTAAAATCATCGTCCGTAATTTGCATGATGAGAATATTACGAGCCTTGTCTAAGTGACTAGAACAATCTACGGCATATTATTTAAGTGGTTGGATGTGTGATTAAATTAGTAGCCAATTTCTAAGCGAGAATTGGCAATGTGCTTTGAAAAGATACCTTCATTACTCATTACTTTGATGTCAATTGAGCTCTTTACTCTGAAAAGATAATTTGATTACATTAAAAATATTCAATACATTCCTATCTAATATACGTATTGACTTTTCTTTTGACTTCGTTGACAAATTGACGATAAAAAATTAAATGACGGATGTTTTGTAAAAGTTAACATTTACACACTAAAGAGCCTTTATGGAACAAAAAATTACCGCTGGTTTTTGAATGATTTAATTTACAACAAGACCTTCATAATTATTTACAAAACAAGATGGTTACGTATAGCGAATACGTAATAACATGCAACAAATAAATCTGAAAATGATTTACAACAATAAAGTAAACCATTGCTATTCAAGATTTATAATAAAAAGGATAATGGCAACATAGACTCACGGTCTTTTATTTACTCATGTGCAGTTTGCCTTTCGAGTTCGACGACCGGTTACGCACCTGCGTTCATTATGATCTTTTTATTGTAATACTATCGCCCTTTAAGATATAGACAGAGATACAATAATATAATGTGAACTTCATCGTTCAGAGGAATGTCATCAGTTCCTGTACGGCCAGTGACTCATAATTTTTTAATATAATAGGATTTTCAATTGCTACGTTTGTATCTGGAGTTCGTTTAAAATGATTTTGCCTGTTGCTCTCACAGAACTCTTACTGAACGCTAAACATATTATATTAAATGCTAAATAAATTGCCACAAATAAAAAAAAACCATCACCATCTTGCCTTTTACATTTTGAACTTTTAATTGGGCTTCAAAGGGAATAGTTTTTAAACAAGTTTGAATATTTAACTGTATCTCACATTAACACACCGCAGACTGTTTACAAAGCAGTCTTAACCCTGTCAACTAGACACATGTAATTGACACGTTAACCAAAAATAAATAAATTGAAGGAATTCAGTAGAAAAACTGTACACCTAGTCTAGATCTGGCGCCAAAAACTTTCTTGAAGGTTGAGTGAAGTGTTTCATAACTAAACCTGTTTAATAGTAACGTGCTGAAACACATGACTGCAAAACGTTACTATTTTACGCCAATTTTGTGCTGAAACGTATCTTGCGATAATAGAATCGAAAAAGTTTTCACCTTCAGTTTCTTTATTTGAAAGACTAAAAGAATATCAATAGGATATAGGTTGATCCTTATACCTAACCCAATATCTAACTAAGTAGCAAATTGAATTTTTCGGACTGTTTTCTCTTTCTCGGAGCGATTTGAGCGCCTTTAAGTAGTATTTTATTTCAATAACACTACTACTAGTTGCTGCAATTTTTTCACGGCTTATGCAATCTTTCAAATGGTTTCAACGGTTGTATAATGTAACAGGTTATGTTATGTGCTTGAAAAAAACTGATTCTTGAAAGTTAATAAGCGAAAATAAACGACACGCGTTTCAATTAACCACAAATATAATAAAAACGGGAGCAGTGGTGGCCCAGTGGTAATGGCCCCGACTTACGAGTTGTAGGTCGTGGGTTCGAACCCCGGCAGGCGCTTTACGTTGTGTCAATAATTTCATCATCACTGCTCTCAAAACGGTAAAGGAAATCATCTTGAGGAAACCGGCATGTCTTAGAACCAAAAAATTTGAAGACATTTGACATCTACCAACCCGCACTGGGCCGGCGTGGTAGATTACGGCCCACTCCCTCTCACAGAGAGGAGGCCTGTGTCCCAGCAGTGGGAACATTAATAGGCTGATAATTATGTATAAAAACGTCACACGAGAGCACAAAAATAAATCTTTTTATCAAAATGAAGGAGGTAACTAGAAAATAACAGAGTAATTTAAGACGCGTTGAAAGAATGAATTAATTGAAAATAAAGAAAAAAATTACTGTCAGCGATCTTACTCTTGCCCAGTTCGTTTAATAAAGAACAAAAAAGTCTTTACCTACACAAAAAAGGCGTTACGCGCGTATATTCCCATTTAGTTCTAAGAAACAAGTTCAACAACCCGCTAAGATCCTTGATCTCTGAATGAAAGAGTTTTTTTTATTTATTTTAATGCTTAAGTCTTGTAGTACTTTAGGTGTAATTACGATAAAAATAACGTTGTTTTTGCACCTGTGGGAGATCATGAACGTGGTAAAAGTAAAACAGAACTTTATGATTATTTTTATTAAAAATTAAAACTTCCTGTTTAAGTGCAGACAGGAAAGAAAGAGGAGGCTATTCTGATTTTCTACTTAATATTAGAAAAATAGAATATAATTATATAACACATAGGTATACCTATTTATATTTTCATAAATGTACGTGCCACTGTTTGTCTCTGCATCAAAAAATGCCTATGGCATTAAGTACGCCTCTGGAAATTAGTATGCTTAAAGTATTTAATAAATAATATATAAAATGATTACCATACTCCTTATAAAACCAGGCAAGGAGCTGCAGCTAGACATTAGTACAACATTATCACTTAGTTACCTACCCTGTCATTAAAGTTGTAATTTCAATAAAAAAGATACCCTCACATAATTACAACCTGTCGTTGCTATGCACTAGTTTACCTACACAATATGTATAATGAAACATCGATGTATAAGAGAACAAATTATATCAGCCGTTTATCATTCAGCCATTGACGGGTTAACATGCATAAAGGTGCGTCTAGATTAAGTCACATGTTATAAAACTATTGTTATATAACGCGTCCACATTATTTAACATTGCTTATCCCTCTATTGATACATGTTTAATAATAACTATATTTTATAACATGTTATGTTATAGTTTTATAGTGTGGAGTCACTCTTATGGTGAACTCGGGCTACCATCAACACGTTTCGTGCACCATAGCCGTCGTTCATCTTAAATGTCCTACAGGGGTCAAATCGGCCCACAGATTAACGAACTAAGATTATTATGACCTTCTTATCTTTGAAGGGAAAATGGTGTGAGAAAATACACGTAAAGTGACGCGATGTTACGTAAAATTTTGTTACGTTAATTTGATCCCATTAAATTAATTTCTTGATTGATATGCTCTGTCTGCGTGTGTGATTAATGTTTCCTTGTAATCAACAGACCCCCAAAGGCGTCAGTACGCGTGGCAAATGATAATAATCACGTTTTAGATGCATGTTGTTTTAATTGAATGCACTAAATGTTGTCTTTTTTATGTGAGCATCAAATTCCTTTTTGAGAAACCGCGTCTCATGCCTCAATTAAGTTCACAATTTAGCATTGACAATATTATGTCAACTAAGTTGCTGTGGGAATCTTTTCCTAGTTCAATATTATTGGGAAATGGAACACCACTTCCAATTTGCACCATAACAATGATACGAATTCATATGACACACAATGTACCTATGAGAGAAGAAACTTTACTCAAGTTAACCTAACATTTTGTATTATAGTCCTGCCAATCTTATCTACAATGCTGTTATCGTTATTTTTTAGTACGAATAAATCAAAGGAAAATCAGGCATTTTATCTCACTTTTGCATCGTTTAATACTGTCCGTTCCATACAATCCTGTCCCAACCAAATGGCGACGATGCGAAAGGTTTGTTCATATTCATGGCCCATGTCTTGTGAAAGTACAATTGTTTATGATACGATGGGACTGATTATACGCTATGCGTAAAAGACCATTAAACAAATTAAAAAAAAATACTGTCCGGTGGACATGTTAGTAAACAACTTAAAACTTTTATGTGTTGTCGGTTAACCACATGACGATTTGTCTAGAATTTATTTGTTTGGAGTGAAGCAGTCAAGATTTATATTGCCTTTTGTCTATTATATAAAAATATCTAAGACTGAAACTGAACTTCAACGGTGAAGGAAAACATCGTGAGGAAACCGGCAAGTCTTAGAGCCAAAAATTCGAAGACATTTGTGACATCTACCAACTCGCACTGGGCCGGCGCGGCGTGGTAGATTACGGCCCACTCTCTCTCACAGAGAGGAGGCCTGTGGGAACATTAATAGGCTGATTATGTTATGTTATATCTTAAAGCCAACTCCCACGGTGCGCCATATCGCGGACGCGCACCAGCCCGCACGAGGACGCACCGCCACGCACGCGTACAACGCGCGTCTGCGCTACCACGCACGCTAGGTTTCCCACGGTGCGTCGTGCGCGTGCGTCCGCGATGTGGCGCACCGTCGGAGGGCGGCTTTAGACTGACAGGAGGACTACAGGAAAGTCCCTTACTATACTCAAATCAGCCGCATCCGGCTGGCCATCGCATTTTTTTGGCTGCTCAGGGTAAACAAATGAATAATGCATCATTTTTGCAATATTTACTTTATCATCGTAATATTTTATGGCATTTTTTACTCAACGGAATAGTATCATTCGAAATAATAAAAGTATCAGCTTATCTAAAGTATTGTAAGCTTTTAATACAACCGTATTTTTCCGACCACATACTGGATTCGTGATTCTCATTCATTTTTATCGTAATCACGTCTCTCTAGGTTCTATTTTATCTATAGTTTATCTTTTAAAAGGAAAAATACCGAAAGGATTGATTTTTTCCGGGTTTTGCTATAATGTATTATTTCTAAGGTTTCGTACGTTTAATCAATTTGTTTTATGAGAATCTTGTAAGCGTTTTTGGTCACTTGGATCGTGGAGTGTGGTTTAGAAAAAGATTACATAGTTATGCCTAATTAAATTCTTTAATACACTAAGTTAAAATAGTCTTTTATCTTAGTGATAAAATATCTCACGAAACAGTAACATTTCATCAGACAGCATATCGACCGGTAGCAAATAAATTGACTTTGTATGACATTATACATGTTAAAGTTATTAACAAAAGACGGGGAAACAATACAGTAGTAGCACCTGTTTCTATAAGTACTTTGATGACGTTTTTCTAGAATACAATAATATTGTTCAAAAATTATAAACGCTTTCAGAGATTTGAAACAGCTGGATGGACCTTTAAAACAAAAGATGTCTTACGCGAAAACTTCCAGAACGAGTACCTACATAATTCGCAATGGTTATTGTTCAGTTTATAAAAATAAAGTTGTTTTTCAGTGGAAGAAAACAAATTATTTAAAAATAATATTTTGGGTTCAGTGTAGTATTATTTTCCATATCTCATTATTATATAAATTTTCTTTTAAATTTTATACGTACTTTGATTACTTTGTATTACTTTTTTACTTAAATTTTTCCTGTAACCTAACTGATACTTTTTCGTGATTCCGGTTATTTATTAAAACGGCAAACGTACGAATTAAACAATAAAATACAGATTTTGAGATCAACAAGACATGATAAGTACAGAGATAATACCGACATGGTTGGTTCATCACGAGGTACAACATGCTATGGTATCGTGACCGGCTAAAATCTGCTACTCATTATATTGTCACATACCTAACTAAGATAAATTGTCTCACTTATCTTACTTACTTCAACCATAGCATCCATTACGAGTATATTTATGGAAAATTACATGATGATTCTTTGGAAAAAACGTTTATTCAGAAGATTATCAAATAACTCGATTAACGCTGTCAAGCTTTTTATTTTTATTTATTGGAAATACTAATAAGCCACAAAAGTAGAATATAGAATTTTCGAGGTGTCATAAAAACCTTGGAAACGATTAGATAATGTAGAATCTGCAACGAACTGTCTTTCATAAACTACATATTGTATAATTATGATGTAATATGTCAAGAAGTTTCTATGTTTGAGACCCGCTTTTCAATTGTTTTCTCCTCTTCTCTTTTTGAAAGCTCGTTCTATTTGACATTGATAAATTAAATACTGTCGAATTATATTTGGAATTTGATAAAGATAAACAACATTGACATTATGCCATCTTGTTGATACTAGTAATTGTTACCAAACCAGTATTCTGTTATCAATGTCACCCGTTCAGTTTCTAATCCGTCCTACTTTTTAACTATGACAGACAACCTTATGTATTGTTTACTGTGGTCATGCATTTAAGAAAGTGTGTGAGAACCGTTACATGCTAATTTAAAACATATTTGAAACAATGGGCGGTTTTTCCTTATGATAATTTGATTGCATCTTATCCTTATGTTTTTTTTCCCGTTGGACAATTGCGTAGGAATTTGATATGGTATGTTTCTTATCCGGTTTCCTGAAAGGAGGGACTTGTTGTTTTCGAAATTTTGTATTTTTTCGCGGGTTGGCCGGCTTTATGAGATTTTTATTTTAAAATCCCACGTAAAAACTCCCACGTTAGTTTAATAGTTTGGTTCATACTTTAGCATGGGTCACACCATCAACGTGAAACTTTGATAAACGGCTGCAATATGAGAGTTAAAACTCAAATCCATCCAGCATCGTTAACCTCATTAGCATTACAAAATCTTCTAAGCAGTTGGTACAATTTCTCCAGCCATCAAAGTCCATAACTTTCACTTTTTTTCACACTTGTCATGTGACATTAAGCACAATATACATCATTAAGTCAGCAAATGTCAGTTAATAATTACTCTCGAGATATGAAGCAAACGGTAATGTCAATGTCTTGATAAAAACAAATGACTGCGTGTGATTAAGCTTATCTCAGATGCTTGAACTGTCTCGGTATTTGATTATCTGTGTGTAAAAGATATCTTGTCTGCAAACTAACTAATATGACGTAAATGAAAAATAAATAAAGAAAAAAAGAAATAGGTTCGTTTGTCAAAGAAGCAGGTGAATAGAAAAAGATAAATTAACGCGAATACCTAAAGAAAAAAAAACAACCATAGTACATCTACGGGCACAGAACAGAAACAGTCAGCAGCTGCATGTCACGTGTTCTAACTGTGACAAGGCTTCCACTCAGCATGATGCTGTGCTACGCCTACAGCACAGCGCTAAATGGATATTGTATCAAGTAATAACTATTATTATGAGTAATTACCGTTATTTTCATTAATTCAGTTTGCTACCCTCAATTAATTCTTAGAAGCAATAACCAGTATAAAACCTGTAGTTGCTATAGTAATTATGATAATTTATAAAATAATTCGTTTAAAATTCATGGCTTGATTGGCACTTTGTTGTGTATTTAAAATAGCCAATTATTTTATAGTGAATTCTCGTATCTTTTCGGTTCAACTAAAATAAATACAAAGAAGATTGCAGCGATAGGTTTTTTGCGTCATTCGCATAGCGTGACGATATTTTAATTAATTTCTAGCTAAAGGTACAACATTATCTTTCGACACAAAAACATTTTTCTTGAGAAACATTATTATAAAATGACATAAGCGATCTGTGTAAGACACGGCATAAAAACAAACAATTAGGTACTTCTAACGATAAATTATATTATGCATTTCGTTGCCTATTACTTTGTTGTTATTTAATAATATTGCAACAGTTAATTATAAAATCTCTTACATCATAGTATTTGCAATACTCTAATTACATTTTATCATTTGTTTTGGTGATTGTAAACTTCAAATAGCCTAAAAAGTTCTTCCAAGTGTAAAGAGTAATGTTTTTTTAGAATTAATTTAAAATTTTCCGGGAAAGTTTTCATCCATGTCATTTCTATTAATCAATGGTAGAAAACAAGATTTGGTTTCATTAAAAAAATCCATTCCTTTCATAAACAGGGTTGTTTTTTCCTTTCGGCCGCTATGGCAACTGAGTTTCGCAACTAGTTGTCAACAAAGAACTAACTTTCGTTCAATGCAACCGGTTGCCAACGAAGAACTTAAATTCTTGAGTGGAAAGCAGTAGCCACTATCGCAGAAGATTCGCAACCAGTTACCAAAAAAGATCTAATTTTCCCGATTTAAAAAGAAGTCTGAATACAAACTTTTATGTTTCAACATGATTAAAAAACCTTTTCTTTTTTTTTATGAATCTGTTCGAGTGGAATTAAGTGTAAATATGTTCGCTTTTATTAGTGTAATTTTCGAGTGCGTGCTGTGGCAGTGGTGATTTTTTCACCAATCATGTCATCGCTCATTGAATTTATAAATACTAAAAGAGGTGGAGTAGCAATGCTGCATGATGGCCGGCGATATCATCGAAAAAAAAATTACGATATTTTTATTTATTTAACCATTTATGTACACACATTTAACAACAGACAAGAAGAAAAGAACAGAAAAATACGTACATTAATGAAAATTAATTCTGGAAATGTACAACGAAAGGATGTAAAGGTAACATCACTTTAAATGTTCGTAACGAGATTGTAAACCAAAGGGCCCATGAAACTGATTGTAAAAAGAGCACTGGGAGAAATATCGTTTTAAAAGAATTAGATAATTTGAAAAAAAGAAGTAGTTGCAATTTTGAATCCATTTCAAAGCAATACGATGGCATGATATTTAAACTAAAAAATTATGGATATAATTTCACCACTGGAATACCAAAGTTCAGCAGAGTAAAAACGGCTCTTTACAATGGAAGAAATAAAGTCATCGGTGCCAAAAAGTTGCGTTTCACACATGCCCATGACGTAAGCATACCCACAAAGTATCATGATTTTCTTCTTTGTGACTACGTCGATGATATACGGATCATTGTATTTTGTACTAATGATACGAAAACGCAAATTAGCAACTTTCATCACTTCGTTGCCGATGGCACTTTCAGAAGTTGCCCGAAAAGTTTTAAGCAATTATATACGATTCATGGTTATGATGAAAAGAACCACATTATAACACCTTTATTTTTCGCTCTACTACCTAATAAATAAAATTTTATTGCAATTAATCCAGTCTCGTATTCCCTCTTGGATACCACAAAAGATAACATTGGATTTTGAATTAGCCGCTATTAATGCTTTTAAAGAAATATTTTCCGAAATTATATTCAAGGGATGCTATGGTAGTAGCATCCCTTGAATACTACAACCGTTCTTTGTGGAAAAAAGCGAAACCTTTACAAATAAAAACGAGAGTTAAAAACAGACATGTAGCGAGGTGTGTCGGGCTAGCTCGCTTGCCGAAACAATTTTTAGACCAAGGAGTTGACCATTGAGTATGTTATGGCCAAAAGTCCAGTTGGTGAAGAAATCCTAAAATTTAATAAATATTTTCATAAACAGTGCTTAAAAAAAGACGAGTTCGCGGAATCGTGTTGTTGTGCAGATGAAACCATTAGAACGAACAATAATATTGAAGGTTGGCATTTTAAAATAAATAATTATATTGGAAGGAAGTATCCAACGTTAGCACAATTACTAGATGTTTTGGAATCAGAAGCTACGTGTTATGATTCAAAAAAGATTACCCCGAAAAAAGGAAGGAATACGAGGAGATTGATAATGAAATCAATTCAGCGATTAATGATTTGAAAAGGAATAAAATTGCTGTTGGACACTGCATTGAAATTATTACCCCTTTTGTTATCACTTTTTAAATAAGTTTTTAGTATTTATATGTACATAATTATCAGAAGCTGTTTATGATCTTATGTTTTAGTTAATGAAATACCCTTACCTTAAACTTTATAAGAAATTGTTTTTATTAACCGACTTTAAAAAAAAAGAGGAGGTTTTTTTGGTTAAAAAATTCCACTCTTTATATATATATATATTCTGACTATAATTATATATACAGAGTGGAATTTTTGAACCTCACCTGGAGGGAAAGTATTCTAAATACTGAAGATAGCAAATTTTACTCAAAGGAAACATTCCATTATTATTTAAAACAAACAAATCTGCATTCAAAGATTTCCGAAATTATTTGAATGCAGATGTGTTTCTTTAAAAAAATAAAGGAATGTAAAAGCTTTAATAGCAAAAAAACAACCGACTTCCAAAAACAACACAAAAGTAAAAAATAACTTTACAAAAACCGAAAATACAGAACCAAAGACACCGACTTCCGAAATTAAAGAAATTTTTCTCTATATTTTTTTTTTTTTTTCTTGATTGAAAGTTGATTCAGAAGACAATACCTACTGTGTCGAACACTGTCACGGGTACATTTTCACCTTGTTTAGCTAGGCTCTTATAAACATACAACAAGGCAATAACGTCAAAGTTGTGAACTACGAAAGAAAAATCCTATATCGCTACCACGCTTTTCGAGGAATTCTTAATTGGCAACTACTTGCCACACAAGAATTTAAGTTCTTCGTTGGCAACCGGTTGCATTGAACGAAAGTTAGTTCTTTGTTGACAACTAGTTGCGAATCTCAGTTGCCATAGCGGCCGAAAGGTGTTTTTTTTCTTATTTGTTGATTTACATAATTATGAAAATATATTAAGCTGCTGTAAAATCCGCCTCTATGTCATTCTTTTTCAACGGAAGAAAGCAAGATTACGTGTCTTACCGGTCAAGCCGGACCGAAGCCCCAGGCGCACGAAAACTCCCAATACCGTCAAGCCTCGTTGTGTCCCCGGGAACACGGTACGTTCATGCAGATTGCAGCTCTATTTATATGTAATATACGGGCTGATATGGTCTGTGGTTGGTTTTGATTTATGGTAGGATAATATACCTGTCGAATAAATCGACCATAACGTCAAAATATGCAGAAACAACTCTAAAAAAAAGTAAAAATTGAACATTTTTGGTACGGCAAAATGGCGTCCGCGCATGCGTGCCGTGCACTGCACTCCGCGTTCTATTTATTTGTTTTCTATTGTTTTTTAAGTGTAAATCGACGGGAAATGGTGTTATTTCAATAATTAAGTAGTGTCGTCATCGTATTTAGATAAAATTTGCACAAAATAACATCGTAATTACCTATTACGGACCCATCAAAAAATGTAAACAAACTCGGTAGTGAAAAAACGTGTTGATGTGGAATTTTGAGTTTTGTGTGTGTTTTGTGTATGTAATCGCTGGTAAGTCATTTATTTTATATTCTTGAATAACTAATAAATAATAAAAATGCATAATACAGAAAGAAAAAGAGTTCAATATTTTTTTGTCAACTAAATAATGTTACGTAATGATACGGTTAACGATTTATTGAACTTTTTTATTTATATGTGTTTTTATTTATTATTATTGTCCGTAAATAATGGTTTTGACCGATAGTATATGTATTCATAATGTATCCTGCGAAGTTTCATGTGAATCGAACCAGTAGTTTTATTATAAATAATCAAAACAATGAACAAATGAATTTCTTATAAGAATCTTATAAGAATGTTTATTTATCAATACTAGCGTTCGCTTACAAAGATTCTAAGTATTATAAAAAATCCTTTGTCTAATCAGGAACCCAAAACCATTAACGATAAGACTATTTACTTAACAAAAAGCTCTCAGTTTTTGTTTATATTAGCGAGCTCTTATCTCTGACGCGCCGCGATCGTGTCGCGCGGCTTGACGGGTGTCGCAAAATCGCGTCGCGTGGCTTAACCGGTTAAAATTTTTCCATTCACTATTTGATCTATCATAAACAGAGTTGTTTTCTTCATTCTATTTGCTGATGTAACTGAAAAACGTTATTAGCTGCATGTAATCTTATCTTGTTCTCATCCGGTAGAAAGGATGTTCTGCAAAGTTCGACCACAGAGTAAATAACTTTACTCATGACGTTTCGACAGTCTAAATTCTACCTTAGCAACAGTTGGTGGATACCAATATTTATGTTTCAAAGCTTGTTTTGTGCTCAGGAGTTACAAAGATTATTTGTAATTACTCGTAAAGGTTCATTCTGTTGAGTGAATAATAATATGCACGTGTGATTTATGTACTATTAAACGGTGTGAATTGCTTTTTATGAAGTAACATATTACCTTGTACACATGAATAATTATACCTAGGAGAAATAATAATTTAATAGCACATAAAGTTGACATACTGTATTATTTTTTTTCTATTTTCTGAGCTTGTAATCAGAGTAAATTTTCTGTGTATAATAAGAGTATTTATATACAATATTCAGAAACTGAATGGGATTTTGACTTTCTCATCGGAAGTGGATCAATTCGTATTGTGTTTCAAACAAAGATCGTATCGTACACGATTATTTCTCAAGCGATTGATCTCCCAAACTAGTCTACAATCCCACGCCTTCCTTCGATTTAATTTCCAATGTTTTAAAAACAAACTATAAACACTAAGGTATATAGTAAAAGTTCACGTTTAGTTTCAGTTGAAATATACACGCGTAAGGCACACACTTCGTTAGTTGATACAAAATTTGTGCATGTGTGTGTAGCTTTGACCACCTACGTATACGTCACAGAACAATAAAAATATTGCTTTCAATGAACATTCTTCTTTATGCACTATTAATGCCTACGCGAACTGTTCAAATTCGCCCATTATTGTAAGCAAAATGGGAATTCAAGTGATTCATAAACATTATCGATAATAGTACATTTAAATATCTTGGCTTAGTATTTACACTTGGTGTCCAAATAATGGAATTCCCAGCTATTTCACGATATGAATCTAATTTCTCATGATTTACCTTTATTGTTTTATACTTTAGTGGCCGATAAGGCCTTGCCGACCTAACAAATGCGCTGTACTATTAAACTATGTTCACGATAGTAATAATTTTATCAAGTACCTACCCCTGAATCCGTTTCGTCGGGGTCAGATTGACCTAGTTCGTAAACAATGCACTGCGAATTGGTTTAACGTAATTCTGAATACTTGAATACCTTTGTGTCGCTTGCAAAAGTCGATCAATTAGATTGACAATAAGTACCAATTACATGACTGGGCTTACCAAAGTAATCGTTATGTCATTTGCTTGTACTGAATGTTATTGAGTTTATGGCCAGTTAAAAGTAACAGTGGAATTAAGTAATCCATATTTATTTGAAACATTAAGATTAGCAAAGCTGTTTGCATTCATTTGTGTTGAAGCCAACCTATTACAGTAAAATATTAATCAGTCAATTAAAACAATTTGATGAAACTACATAATTTACGAGACAAATTAATTAGTTTGTGTTGACTTGTAGGTATGCTGCGAGCCGTCTGCACAATTACTCTGTGGCCACATATAGGCATCACGTGTCGGGTCATATCACACTTGAGACGCGTGCGGCTACGTACGGTCAACCGTACATACTTGTGTTGAAAAACCCTGTTACTGGCTATCAAATAAAGGCGCTGTCAAAGTCAAAAAGTCACCATGTTCGTGTGGTTGGCTGTACCAATGTGACGGTTTGATTGCTTCACTGTGTGCCGTGTGAGTTGGGTTTCAGTAATTAACTCGTATCTTAACGGTGCGGTATAGGCAAATGTATATGACTCCAGCGTCTGGGATTACTCGGTAATTGTTTAAGTTTTTATTGCAATGCAACGTTAGTATAGGTCGGACCTTTGTCCCCTGGGTAACATGCAGTAATGTCTCTTTAACGATATCTCACGTCAGGTCTTAAGTTAATCGGAATAAGTGTAATTTTACCGTAAGTTAATTACAAAAGTTGCCCACCGGGATTTCATCAGTAGTTTGACCCTTACACAGTTACCTATTTACTTAAGGGCCTGTTTCACCACCTACGGTTAGGTTCTCGTTAACTTACATAACATAACATAATCAGCCTATTAATGTTCCCTCTGCTGGGACACAGGCCTCCTCTCTGTGAGAGGGAGTAGGCCGTAATCCACCACGCGGGCCCAGTGCGGGTTGGTGGGTGTCACATGTTTTCGAACTTTTGGTTCTAGGACATGCCGGTTTCCTCTCGTTAACTTACTTGGCAAATAATATGAATGAATGAATGAAATGCACCGACCCCAGCGTGGTTTAACCAGACTCGATAAATCGAATGAACCCCAAGATTTGCACTAGCCCCTGAAGCCTCATGCTTCATGGGCTACAGAGGCCATTGCATTTCAAGGAGTAGACCGGGGGGCGCGGTAATGGTAGGGAAGAAGTGCCCTTAGGATAAGGAAGGATTTGCGAGCCGTACCGGATATGCATCCTACAAATTTTGTCCCATTTATGAATTTTTTATTTGGTAAGTAGTGGCTATTCGGACATCGTGAAATAGACCCTAAGTGTAATAGAGGTCATAAAAACAAATGGTTTGCGTACTATAATAGTACACTTCTTCTTACACCTTATTGAGTCAAAGGCGTGACAGTTACAATAGCAAATAACTACCATACATGTATAGCGGGCAGCGGCACGTGTATCAAAAAGTACTAATCAAACCTTCGATTATCGGTTTATGTAAACTGCAAGGAGGAAATGAGAAAATGCCTGAGAAATTAATGTACAGATATTCTTTCTACTAATGCATGTAGGTATAGGTACTTATGACCTTTATAATGTTTACTATGCCCATAAAAATCGTTAGTAAATGAATACCTATTGAATTTTCAAGGGCATTTTACTGGCCATTCATACTTGCCAGTAGTCGTAAAGATCTCTTGATATTTTGTTCTTTATCTAGTTCACAGAATTTAACCAGGTTGTGGTTAAAAACCGGCCAAAAGTGTGTTGACTACGCACAACGAAGGGTTCCGTAGTTGTAATGAATTTATACCAAGGACAAACTTGACTTATTACTTGAGAAACATGTTCTCCCATACATCGATATACGTCATGGTCAATTCTCCAACTGCAAATGTAAGATTGTAAAAGAATAAAAATATTTTTTAAGTGATAATACTACTAATTATCAATTTATGGACTTTTTCCTTTATTTGTGCTGTGAGACCTTGCTTCCTGCCAAATTTCATGATTCTAGGTCAACGGGAAGAGTACCCTGTAGGTTTTGTCGCATGTGAATATGTCACATAAATGGCCGTATTTTTTTATTGCGTTGACTTAGAAGCTTGATTCTTTTTTAAACTCCAAGGGAACATAGATCTACGTATTTTATATTAATTTCAACGTGATACCTCCACGCGGTTCCGAGAAAATGGGTCTTGACAGACTGACGGACGGACAACGAAGTGATCCTATAAGGATTCCGTTTTTCGTTCCCTAAAACAGCATTAAAAGAGGCTTACAGATGTGAATGTTAGTATACGTAGTTTAATTGCTCTGGTATACCTATATATCAACTAAGCAATCATAATTGTATAATTAGTTATCATACCTACACGATCTCAATGATGGTGTGTTTAATTATTTCAATTAAAAACAATAAGCACTTACATAACGCTCTCTGGTAATGTCCCTAAACCCAAAAGCAAAAAGAAAATGTCGACCAGAATCAGCATCACAAGTAGTAGATTTACGTCATAGATCAATTGATACGCACCTACATAAGCACTAAAGATTGTACTCGTAAGTAGGTAGTAGGTACAGTTACGTGTTTCTCGGTAAAATCTACGTAGGATGATAACCAGTTGGTTATACCAGCTGGCTCAGGTTTTCCCGAAGAGTACCTTACCAATTTTAACGAAGGAACACTTGGAACAAAGTTCCCTTTCGCGCGTTGCGAAAGGAGGCTAGACGGAAAAAATTGGGACCAAAAGTTGTAACGACACTTTTTATTTTTTATTATAACGCCATCTGTGAGCGACCATAGGTACTAATTAGTGGCATGCCTTTGCGAGGTTCATTTTATTTATTAAAACGCCATCTGTGAGCGACCACAGGTAATAATTAGTGGCATGCCTTTGTGAGGTTCATTCCATAACTTCGTTCCATCCGGGTGTCCCTTGACACCTCTCAGCTTTTTATATACCAGATGGTTTTGCCTAACCTACAGAAGTATCTCAATATAATCTCCCAAGTAGTGCTGAATCTAAGAATAGTTGACCTTATTTCTACTTGTGGGAGTACTAAGTACCCGAGGGCCATTCTAAACTCAACTAATACTAAACGATGAAAAATCTTTTATCTTACATAATAAAGGAAAAACAAACGGCAGATGTTCCGTGTAGTGATACACACGGCATTGATTCGTGTCAATGACCCCAGATTATATATTTCCCATACATTATTTAGTTCTGTCAAATGAAAAATACTTCCTTGAAAAGACGTTTATGACCGTCATGGAAAGTGCCTTTAGAAAATTGCAATGGAAAATGTTGAAATTGTATACATCGTCATATCAAGGTACATTATGTGACTTATATGTCTGTATGTAAATCAGTGAATGGGGGACGCTGAACGTCGTGACTCACGTATTTTCCAGGTAAGTACTTACTGATGATTTCACAATACATCAATAAAATAATACAGTAGATAAAAGTATATAATATATAGCTACATTATTATATAATAGTCCGTTCCTTACGTACGTAAAGTTTCCTGTACATAGGTAATATTATAATTCGTAATTGTTACTAGTTTTTTCTTCGCACGTGCGTCATTTCAACTCCATATAAATAGGTACATTATTATACAATACAATACCAATTTCAGTGACTCACGGAAATCAGTGTTCACGAGAATTTAAATTAAAATACAACTTAACGCTTAATTATTGGTAGGCACATGTCATTATGGAACTAAGAAAAGTCAAGTAAATTGAGGAAAATTTTCAGGATTTCAGCTGTGTGTAACCATCAAAGTATGCACATACAAAATTCCTGATACAAAAGCTGAGTATTCCGAGTAATTCTTAAGCCGCCCTCCGACGGTGCGCCATATCGCGGACGCACGCGCACGACGCACCGTGGGAAACCTAGCGTGCGTGGTAGCGCAGACGCGCGTTGTACGCGTGCGTGGCGGTGCGTCCTCGTGCGGGCTGGTGCGCGTCCGTGATATAGCGCACCGTGGGAGTTGGCTTTTAGAGAAAACTTCCCAATTAAAACCTGGTTTATATTATCAACGAAAACACGGTGGGTGTATCGAGTTTGTTTCTGTATGTTTAATTTTGTTACAGTAAATACCTATTGTATTCCAAGTATCTTTCTCATTCTTTCAATAAAATCCTTCTAGAAAGAAAGTTCAGTTGGTAGCTATCAGTTTGTTTTCAAAAATGAATCGTTAAAATTATTACAATTTGCTTTTGAATAGTCTCTCTTTAGCCTCTGCGTCCCCCACATTGTATTCATTATCAATCACCACACTTAATAAAGTCTATAATATGGATATCTTAACAAAAAATAAAGACATTAACTACATAATCCAAATCAAAACCGCAATTAAGGTTTTCAGGTTACAAGCAAAATGAGGAACAGGTTCAGCAAAGTAAACTAAACATAAATATAGGAAACCCGTTCTTCACCTTGATTTAAACGCAAGTAATTCATCCATCGACAGGCCACCTAGAAATCCCTCAATTTATGCCTGTTTATATTGCACGTAAACATTGATTCGCGATTTAGAAATCAAAATGAATAAAAAACTGGAACATTTTCGTAGTAAAACGTGCAGGAACTCACATAAAGATTCACGCGTATGATCCAAAGAAAACCAAAGGAAGCTTCAATAAGTGTGGTAAGTCAAAGATCAAAAGAGATGGTTTAATTTACCAAACTTTTGCTTAGCTAAGCCATTTCCAAAATTATGGATTGTTAGAGAGTTTGCTGGAATACGTTCATCATTCTTTCTTTAACTAATCATGATATCACGATTACCACTCAGTACATTAGCTGAAAGAGTGCTATTGTAAGTATTAAATGGTGGTATCAGCCACTCTCGAGTTCGATGGTACAAGAGCACGAGTAATGCATACTCGAGCATGCTACGAGTAAAAGTTCGTTAAACCTAATGACACTATAACTTTGTTTACAAACATCCGCGCATTATCCATGTTGTGATCATTGTCTGGCTCATATCTATAAAGATAGTGCTATTACAAATAATTACTGGAAATAATTTATAAATAGACGATAATAGATCAAGTAGATATTACTGGAGTGTTTCAAAAGACTTTGACGACACTCGATGGTTATTGCATTGCATATATCTAAGCACAGCAGGAAAAGTGTTTCAGAAAATGTGAGTGTGTGTGTGTGTGTGAGTGAATGCAGATAAGATTGGGGAGTTTTATAAAATAATTGAAAATGAAGTCATCCTTTGCCACGCGGCTGTAAAAGTATTACTGCATTTCGAGTAATCTTATTGTACTTGTATCACACTTAAGGCCAGTGATAAACAACTTATTGTATAAATTCTGATTCACGGAATAATCTGGAGAGATGATTCAGGTAGTCTTATATCATTGACTTTGTTGATAACAGCTGTCTACATTGCTATAATCGGCTTCGTCGAATCATATTTATTATTGTTAAATATAGACCACTTTCCACTTGGCTACTCGTGTACACCTCGTGATAAATAAAAGGCTTTGCAATATTAGGTAAGTGATGAATCAACTCTGCGAAAATCAAAACAACCTAAAGGTGCTCCCTCACTGCCAGCATTCACCTGTAGTGTAACAGTTCAGATTCGAGCATTACATCAGTGAGGGAGGCGAACCGAGCATTACAGTTTGCATTAATGCTCGAAATCGAATCTGAAATGTTACACTACAAGCGAAAGCTCGTCAATCAGGGAAACAGTATTGTAACGTTATGCTCAAAATCGAATCTGAAATGTTGCATTTCAAGTGAATGCTCCTGGAGCACCTTTAGGTGACTTTTATGAGTCATGAGCTACTTTTTATTTAAAAGATATTTATAAACATTTCGTCAAAATAACAATAAATGAAGGCATTTTTCCACTTGCTACTCGTGTAAACCTCTTGATAATTTGAAAAGGTCAGCAATATTAGATAAATTATGAATCTTCCTTGACTTATCGAAGTCTCCTGTTGTACTTAAAACGAACTAAGGTGACTTTTATTAGTCATGGAAAGCTACTTTTTATTCTAAACATATTTACAAACATTTCGGCAAAATGACGGTTACGACATTTTTTTCCTTATTTGCAAAATACCCAGTTCTTTGAAACAATTCAAAACAAACCTTCATGTTTTTTTATCAAATCGTGATAAAGTTGCGCAGATATTATTGTCGAAATTAATAACAATAACAGTGCAATCAGTTCCGCAAGAGCGGAATGATCACCCATCCCCAAAGTACGACGCAAAATGTTTTTGATAATCAAGGTACTGCAATTACTAAGTTATCATGGTATTTCAGAAATTCAGTGGAACTACGCAGGAAAATGTATTTAGTACATCAATTATTTTATTAATGTTTCCCTAGAACTATTACACGCAGAATTAATTGAATTTATTAAAACAAAGGTCACATTAATTGCGATGTTCTGTTAATAATTGTACTAACCTATTAACTGTACTGTAGTGACGTCTTTATGCTGAATGTTATCTATCATTAAGAGTCCCATGTACAAAGGTTAATTAAGCTGTAAACCTTTTACTGTTAAGTTGCATTTGGTGAAACTTGTAATTTGTTGCATAACTTGCAATGTACGTCAAATTTCCAAACAGATTTATCTGGCACTAGCTACTGCCCGCGACTTTGTCCGCTGTAAACCTTTTACCGTTAAGTTGCATTTGGTCAAACTTGTAATTTGTTTCATGGCTTGCGTAATGTACGTTAAATGTCCTAGATTTATCTGTAACTAACTTCTGTCCATGGCTTCGTCCGCGTTAAATTTCGGCCCCCGACCTACCGCCTCGCTTCTCATTGCCCGCCTGCGCTATAACTTCGTCTTCGCTTAGCATAATTTCAGATTTTTTCTATTTTTGCTCGGCTCCCAAGAGTCTTAATGACATGTTACATAGCCTATAACCTTCCTCAAGAATTGGGCTTTCCCATGCAATAATAATATTTCAATTCTGACTGGTAGATCCAGAGATTACCCCCTACATACAAACCTACAAACAAATTAGTATAGATAACATCTTCAAAGGAAAGAATTTCAGAGGAAGATAACATAGTACTTCAAAATAGGTAACTACAATTCTGCAAACTGTTTCCAAGTAAAATTGTCGTGCCTAATTACATGCATATAAGTTAGTACTGTTGAGTAGGCGACAGTGAAGTTTCGCCTTGGCACAGTTAGGTCAGCTATTTCATAGCTGTGCCTTCCCGCTCTATGTAGCACTCATAATGATGGGTTGAGAATTGCTAATAAGCAAGAACTGATGGTATGGAATCATCGAACATGATGATAAAGATCAGAACAGGATTAAGTTTTCCGAGATATACCAAGTTATTCTGCAAGTCGGTTACCTATAAATTGCAATAGTTTCAGTGCAATTTGCTAAGTAAACGCCTACAAAGAAGAAACGTGTTTGGCTATTGCAAATTGGTTGACACGACAATCTGCTACAATCAAATAAATGATTTATCGATTAACAAGGAAGTATAACTCGCAGAATATTATATATATAATTATATTAAAATGTTAGATATATTTTTGGCAATCAGGAAGTCCAGCAAAAGAATGGTTCTGTTACCGAACAATGTTATTGGTTCTAATATTAGCCAACTTGAGCTTTTAACAGTTCAAGAACGGTCTTAAAATATGTTCTAAATGGCACCGACACTCATTAAGGAGTGTTTAGAGGTTAAACAGGCTGTATATTCAAGTTTTTATCAGACAAAGGCTGGCTGTTAAGCCATGTGATTTGTTCGTGATCAATTCGACGTGCTTGGCATTGTCTTTTATTAATTTGTTACTCACAATGGTTGTTAACTGATATATTTATAAAACATAATATATATAATTGCCAGCCTTTTGGGCACTTTTCCCGCTGATAGTGTTGCGGACAATTTTTTTGATTCCCATTAAGTTCTTCCCTTTATTCTCCTTTTTCTTGTTTTTCTTTACATACTTGTACATAATATAATAGTTAATTATACATACATAGTTCACATAATATAAGCATAATATAATATGGCATTAAGTCCGCCTCTGTACATTTGTGTGCTTGAAGTATTAAATAAATAAATAAATAAATAAATAATATATATCCAAATAATACCATATATTTAATAGAGAATTTTTTTCGGTTATCGGCCATTCTTTCAAAATAATGACGCTTATTTTTTTTAAATCAGGTTAACATAAACGACTGAGTTTTGCGTCGTATTTTTTTAATTCAAATGCAGAACAAAACAATTAGTAGAATCTTAAATTATTTCTGTTGGTAATAAAGTCAAATAATACAATGTAATATGTATGTTGGCAACACTACCTTTTACTTCTCGTTCCGGTCTAACTTAACATGGCTACCGTATGATTGTCCTTGTTGTATTGTGTGGTGTGCATAGTAATAAAACTAAACCTCATTGAAACCATTGCTTTTCATTTATAAAACAAGAGGTTATGCGCCCAGGCATGTAAAGAAGAAGAAAACTAAGTAAATAGTCAGAAGAATACTGCGAGTGAAATTACCGGCACGCGGCGTTTGAGGTTAGGAAAATTGCGGCCGGGAAGGTGTAAAGAACAAGGAATAATATTGTTGATCACAAGCAGGAAGGAAGGCAAGAGCAACAATGGATGGAAATAATAGTTTCACTAAATTGGAGGGATCCAAAAATTGGAATGTTTGGAAATTTCAAATACGAGTCTTATTAAGAGGCCAGGATTTATTGGATGTGGTCGAAGGAAAAAAGGCAGAAGAAAATGAGAAAGCGTGGAAAACAAAAGATGCTAAAGCGCAAACGTTGATAGTCACACGTATTAGTGACGAAGTTATGATACACATAATTTCATGCAACACGTCTGCTGAAATGTGGAATAAGTTGATAGCTGTGTATGAACAACGAAGTGAAACAAACATACATATCATCCAGCAACGTTTCTTTCAGTTCAAATACGAAGAAGGAATTCAGATGTCTATATTCCTATCAAAAATAAAAGAAATGCAAAACCAATTGCAGCAATTGGGGGAGGAAATATCTGAAAAGTTTGTTATTACTAAGGTTTTGATGTCATTGCCTGATCGCTTTAAGCATTTCGTATCTGCCTGGGAGTCAGCCCCTGATGAGAAACAGACGTATGACAACTTGGTGGCAAGGTTGTTAATCGAAGAAGAACGCATGAAGGAAAGAGGTGATCAAATACCGGAAGCATCAGCGTTCGTTGCAAAGAAAACAGTGAACAAGAAGAATGTAAAGTGCTACAAATGTAATAGACTCGGACACTATCAATCGGAGTGTAAAAGTAAGGTTAAAGACAATGATACGACAAACAAGTTTGGTAAAAGGTGCTTTTACTGTAATAAACCCGGTCATCTAAAAAGTGAGTGCAGATTTCGGTTAAACAAAGACAGCAATGCATTTGTGATGTTAGAATCAGTTGATAATTCGGACGAACAGTATACGCATTCAAAGTGGGTGGTAGACACAGGTGCGAGCGAACATATGTGCCGTGAAAGACAATTGTTTACTTCATATTCATCTCTTGATAACAAGTCGGTGATTGTGGGAAACGGTACGTCAATAAGTGCATTAGGTTGCGGACAAGTGGCAACACAGGTATTCGATGGTCATTCTTGGATTGAAACTATGCTAGAGAATGTATTGTTTGTACCGGAACTTAAAACTAATTTATTATCTGTGAACCGTGTGACAGAGAAAGGTTATGTTATGGAGACTAACCAAAACGAATGCAATTTCTACAAAAATAAAAGACGTTGTGCGGTTGCAAATCGTTGTGGAAACATGTATATTATGGACTTGCGTCTTATATGTAGTGCTGCAAATGCGACTCAAGTGAAATCAAATCTCAGCGAGTGGCACGCAAAACTCGCGCATCAAAATATTCAACACGTGAAAAAGGTGCTTGCAAACAATAATATTGAGGCAAATGATGATTTTCTTGATCATTGTCAGGGATGTTTGGAGGGCAAAGCACACCGTTTGCCTTTTAATTCGAGTCAAACGACGACATCAAGGACGGGCGAATTAATTCACGCCGATGTTTGCGGTCCCATGGAGGAGACTTCCATAGGAGGAGCGAGGTATTTTCTATTATTAAAGGACGATTTTTCAAACTATCGAAGTGTCTATTTTTTGAAAGGGAAACACGAGGTCAAGACCTATGTTGAAAAGTTTTTGAAGATGAGTGAAAATATAACAGGTAATAAGATTATGTACTTCCGGAGTGACAATGGTTTAGAGTTTGTTAACAAAGATATGGCAAAACTGTTTTCCCACTGTGGAATATTACATCAGACTACAGTAACCTATACTCCAGAACAAAATGGAAAAGCTGAACGTGAAAATCGGACATTAGTGGAAGCGGCTAGATCCCTATTGTATGCCAAAAGACTACCAAAGAAATTATGGGCAGAGGCTACAAACACTGCATGTTATGTACTAAATAGAACGGGGTTAAGTTCTGATAAAGTAAAAACTCCATATGAGGCCTGGACGGGCAAAAGTTTCGATATACAAGACTTGAAGATCTTTGGTACACCCGTGTTTGTACATACTCCGCAGCAGAAGAGAACAAAGTGGGATTCTAAAGGTGAAAATGGTATAATGGTTGGGTATGGAGAGGAAACCAAAGGATACAGGATATATTTTGAAAAGAAAAACATAGTTCAGATAAAGAGAGATATTGTGTTTTTAGAGAAGCCAAAAGAAATAAATCACAATGTACCGGTTCTTACATTGTTGGAAGATAAGCAAGAAGAAAGTGAAAAGCCAAATCAAAGTATGGAGGAAAGCTGTCAAGAATTGAGTATGATAAGTTCTGACTCTTCCGACCGTGGTAGCTTGTATGAACCATATTTAAGTGAAGAATGCAGCAGTGATGAACCAGATGAACAGCTTGAGAAGAGGGAGCCTAGTAAGCGTATAAAGAAACAAACATATTACCAGTGTAATAACGTAATTTTGGATGAGGATGAACCTAAGACATACCAGGAAGCTATGGAAAGAGAAGACGCTTCAAAATGGAAAGAGGCAATTGAAAGAGAGGTGAAAACACTGATGGAAAACAGGACTTGGAAATATTGTGAGAAGCCAGATAACTGTAAGGTAATTTCTAGTAAATGGGTATTTAAAATTAAAAATTCTAATGGTGTAAAGCAATACAAGGCTAGGTTAGTGGCTAGAGGCTTTGAGCAAAATGATGATATAGATTTAAATGATATTTATGCACCAGTGGCTAAGTTGACCAGTTTTAGATTATTTGTTTCCATTGCAACATTGTTAAATTTACCTATTCACCAAATGGATGTCACTGGAGCTTTTCTATATGGGGAAATAAATGAAAATGTATACCTACAATTACCAGAGGGGTTGTTGAATGATGATAATAATAATATTGTTAAGTTAAACAAATCTTTATATGGCTTAAAAAAATCCCCTAAGTACTGGAATGACAAGTTTAATACAATAATGATGAGAGAAAATTTTGTGAAATCAAAGTGTGATTCATGCCTTTATGTGAAATGTAATAGTAAAGATAAAATATTTGTTTTATTGTATGTGGATGATATTTTGACATACGGAACAAATGAAAACAGTGTAAATGAATTTAAAGAAATGCTATGTAGAGAATTTAAAATGAAAAAGTTAGGTTTCATATCAGATTTCATTGGCATTAATGTAAAACAGAATTTAAAGACAGGTGTGACTGAATTATCTCAAAGGGCTTATTTAGAAAATATTTTAAAACGTTTTGAGATGGAAAATTGTAAACCAGTCTCATCCCCTATGGATCAAAATTTTGATATTAATGTATTTAAAAAATGTAATGAAAAGTCAGATAAAACTCTTGAAAACTTGTGTAGAAAAATAATAGGTTGTCTTATGTATGCAGTATGTGGTACAAGGCCAGATTTATCTGTAGCTGTATCTATATTGAGCAGGTATCAGAACAAAGCTAATGATGCATTACTTTCAGCGTTGAAGAGAGTATTAAGATATATTAAACATACATTGAATTACAAACTTGTTTATAAGTGTGATGATAGCACTAAATTGATAGGGTATTGTGATGCAAATTGGGGTGGGGATTTGGTGGACAGAAAATCCACATCAGGTTTTTGTTTTATGTTTAAAAACTGTTTAATTGCATGGTGTTCTAAAAAGCAATGTTCTGTTAGTCTGTCCTCAACAGAATCAGAATATATTTCTATGAGTATGGCCGCTAGTGAGGCATGCTGGTTAATTAATATACTTAAAGATTTCTTTCCTGATGAAAACATGTGTCCAGTAACAATGTTATGTGACAATCAATCTGCTATGAAAGTAGCCATGACAGATAGTGTTAAAAGGTTGAAACACATTGATATAAGATACCATTATATAAGAGAATTAATTAAGAAAGGAAAAATTGTTGTTAAATATATTAAAACAGAGGATCAGATAGCAGATGCATTGACAAAGCCGTTGAATGCTATTATATTGTTAAAATTTGTAAGAATGTGTGGTTTAGATAGTTAAGTTAGAAATAAAATAGTTTAGTTATGTTACAAATATTACATTGAAGGGGGGTGTTGGTAATAAAGTCAAATAATACAATGTAATATGTATGTTGGCAACACTACCTTTTACTTCTCGTTCCGGTCTAACTTAACATGGCTACCGTATGATTGTCCTTGTTGTATTGTGTGGTGTGCATAGTAATAAAACTAAACCTCATTGAAACCATTGCTTTTCATTTATAAAACAAGAATTTCCGCAAACAAAAACTGTTTGTGGCTACGAAAATTACATGCCGAAACGGTTTGTGTGGGAGCAACTCAACGCGGCCTTTCATAACAGCCGGCATGACTAACTCGCGTGATTGCAGAACCGTCTGGCCCCAATACTTCGCTGAACTTGACATGCATCAAGTAGGTTTAATTTGACCCTTAAATGCTGTATGGAAAGAGCACAGTAATTAATAGATATAAAGTTACCAACTGCCAGTATTTCGACATGAATGCCGACAAAGTTCCAACGTCCCAACATTATTGTAACCGACTCCAAAAAAGTGAAGGTTATGGTATTTGACGTGATATGGTACCCATCTGTTGAACGACTGTTCTGTTGAACCTTTGACCTAATTTTCCAGACAAAAAGCTAGATAATCCTACCAGATGTGATGTGGGCGTTTAGACTGAAATAGCTCCTGAATTGGGTTTGTTACTCGTAGTGACGCAAGACCTAAATTTTGAAGTATGCAGTAAGTAAACTAAGCTAGCGTGATTATGATAAATAGTATTTTTTTTATAATCTGGCCTTAATGATACCTTTACTTTTCGTACAATAAATATAAAAGGTGGTCATTATTTTTGAGTTTAGAATTCCAGTCGTATTTTAAATATTCGTAAGGCTCATTGTTAGTACAAAACCTTCAGTTTTGAGGTATTAAAAAAGCTATAAAAACAAGTACGTGTAGGAATTTAACGTCGAAACGGTATGCCAGACGAAATTCATTATGAAGTCATCAAGGGACGTCTATAGAATAACATACATAATATATTACTCTTGATTTACACCTTGTATAGTCTATCTAGTTTTACTCGTATACTTAGTTGTCAACTTCAAAGGTAAATGAAAGGATAATGGAACGACCGATGAAGTCAGAAGATTGATAGAGCATGACGTAGAAGTAGATTTAGTTCACTATCTCATGGTGACATCAAACCGACAACCTTCAGATCATGAATCTTCTAAACTGATATCTGCTCTGATAGCTATTGATAACAAAACTTTTGAGTATGATTGATTGATGAGTATTTTGGTGATGATATACGTCACATTTTAGCACCGTCAAGCGTGGAGGCACAATTAATGTAGAACCTTTTGGGTAGGAATTATTTAATTACTAGCTACGCCCCGCGGTTTCACCCGCATTCATTTCGATTCCTTGGGAATGACAGGATAAAAAGTATTCTATGACCCAATCCATGTCATGGTCTACCCATGTGCCAAATTTCATGTAAATCAGTTCAGCCGTTTTAGCTTGCCAGCGTAACAAACAAACAAACTCATAATATTATATAGTTACCCTAGTTACACAACGCTTTGTCTTCTTCTTTCGAATGTCAAATTACTGACGACTGAAAGAGAGAAATCGGTGTGTAACTACAGGCGATTTACAACGTTTATTAGTAAAGGGGTTAGGTTTTAGTCAAGCCAATCCTACTGTCTGCTTTGCATTGTGTCGTACTGCTGTGTACCAAAACCTTAAGTTAAACTTCGATAAATATTGGAATTATAAAGCTTGCTGAAAACTAGATCTTCGGAAGTCTTCGGTAAGTCTCGTAACATCATAGAACACATAAACCAACAGCATGTTTATTGAATGACTTAATATTTCGCAATTTGTGCCAAACACTTATCTTGATAGTCAAACGTAATCTAGTTTATCGTCTGATGAAGAGTGATGGGTTAAAATCATTTCATCTATAAAAAGATGCTCTTATAAGATGTTGTAAGTACATACTACGCATTCGTATTACATAAAACTCATATAGCATTATGGGAACTCTGTCCCAATTTAAGTCCCCCTCAAATTCAAAAAATCAATACATAGAGACAGAGAAAGAGAGAGAAAAAGAGGGAGAAGAGAACTTTACAAGTACTTTTAACATTAATTGCCAGACTACATGGACACTGGACATGATATCCGAGTACCAATAAACAGGCACTCAGCACGTCATATAAATTCAAAGAAATAAGCACTCAAAGGTTCAAATACTCTTTGTACCAAGAATATAATATTTCAAAGAATAAACGCTTATATAGCAACACCCATAAAAGGAAAAGGCATAAGTAAAGAATAGACAGAATTGTCAGGATAAGTCACGCGCTGATTACAAAGAACAAAAAGCATTAATTGCAACGTGACATCGTTAAGAACAATTGTAAACTGACTCCGCCTGCACATGCATTAAAATAATACAAAAATAATGAAAGAAATAATTGTAAAACTCAGCTATAAAATTGTGACTTTAAGTTGGTTTCGAGTTCAATTGAAAGTTGAAATGTTCAACTTTCAATAACGATACGGGCGTAACAATACAAATAAATGAACCCCAATTATCATTAAAATACTCAATGTTAAGAACTCTGAAAGCAATAAAAAGCTGAATCACGAAAATGATAATCTTTTCTGTAGAGCTCATAATATTATTATGATTTTTAATATTTAAGGTATGTTTAGACGAAGTCACTACATCATTGACCAATTAGTGTTTCTGTGTGAATCCAAGCGAATCCACGAAACAGGGTTTTTCTCAAAACCAAACTTATGGTGTAAAGTTTTCCCAAAAGTGACTGTACATATATAATTATGGTGTAAAGAGTTTGAATCAACCATAACCCTGCAATGCGTCACCAAAATGACTAAAAACTGAAGCAGAATTTGATACTCTTTACTGAAAAATCAGCGTATATTTTTAGTAGACCAACTCATTACCCCATGTGGCTAACTGGGTCGTCTGAGGTGAATCACTTTGTATGGCTAACTAGTCTTGTTTACATTGCCGGATTACTTCAAAATAATTGGCGGTAGTTAGATACAAGGTGTGATATACTCGATCCTCGTTCTAATTGTTCGGAGTGTTGAATCGGTCTACGGATGAAAGAGAATTTGGTTTCAGTTTCTTGTTTTGGCTTTAAAGAAAAAAAAAAAATGATGAATTTAACTTGCCATGTCAGAAAAATAAAAACTTAACATTTTTCGGTCAGATCTTATCTACATCGGTGTGAAACTACTGCTTTGAGGCCTACTTTTAAGGCAGCTCTCTCTAAAAGTCTTTAAATATTCTTTTAACAGATGTTTCTTGAACAAATTCAGTGACCTCATTTCTTGAGAACATCTTCACAGTTGCAGGCGGAAGCTTCATACAATGAGACATAGGGGATTTGAATTTTGAACTTTACAGCGATCATGTTACAGACGGAAGTTGCTTATCAATTTAAACAAAGTACAGGAAAAGTCGAAGTAAACTTTGGTCACGAGTCACGACATCAGTGCCTGGTAACCGTTTTAAGTTAAAATAATTATAAATATTCAGACGTATTTCACCATATTATGAATGTAAAAACAAAAACATTTATTCAAATAGAACCATGTCAATATTATTTTCTGTAAATGTAAAATACAATGAAAATTAAAATTACGCAACAATTTCGTGACTGAACTGTGTAGTTTCCTTTGTGTTCTTACGTAACCTCAATTGCTCGAGAGTGCCGCAACAGTTGCGCAACTTAAATTACACTTACACAAAACAGTTTGAAAAAAAAAAACGATAGAAAGTAAAACACTCCTTAAAAGCAAAGTGGAGGAGTTGGTACAAAAACTAGTTTTCTAATTGGCTAATGCCCGTTTTCACTAACACTAATACGACACATAAAATGTAACGCCTCAATACTAATGCACTGTTGAATTTTCAACTCTCGGTTTTAAGCCTAGTGTTGAAAATTCAAGTGTGCTTTTATTTAGATATTTAGGTGTCGCCTAATGTGAATAAATTTTTATTTTGACAATCGTCTTGTCTTTTTACAATCGCCAATTAATTTCGATCTGTCAATCATTACTGACCGGTTTGTTCATGAGTTGAAGACACTGAACTGATCATATTGATTGAGTGAGATTGAAAGTATCATCAAACTTTCTACGGTTGATTCCTGGGTCAATATCCCATTATGATTGATGGTGGCATGGAAATGTTTTATGGTCTACGTGCCTGGTAACATTTACATGGTTAGAGGTAAGGAAAACTTTCAGGATAAATAAAGGAATATTACAAGTAAGGTAGATATTTGCGTATGTTTTAACAGTTTATCGCCCATTAGCTTTCCCGCGGGGATTTTGGATAATGTTCCACGGGAACGTTATACCGAGATAAGAAAATATCCTATATCCTAACCCAGGTAATGGTTTACCTGACTGCCAAAATAATTGAAATCCTTTCAGCCGTAAAGGCGTGAGAAGGTGACAGACAGACGAGAGTTAATTCGCATTTATAATATATTATTAGGTATATTATTATGGACGTGGATTAGTATGAATTGTGACAATTGTGACTTTTTTGTCTTTAGCCTTTAGGGGTATGAGGAACAGGGTGTAAAGTTCACTCATCCACCATAGAAAAGGGAGGATCCTCCAACCAGACGGGTTGTTATGTCTGGCGGGCAACTGCCCCATATGTTGATTTCGGATAGTCTTATCTATGTTTTTCGCTCGGTAAACTCTAACTGCGCGATGTAGGAATTGTGTGACGTCATGTCTTTTTGCTTCGTTGTTTGTATGTGGCGGTCTAACCGCTACATCACTCCCCTCCGGAGACCGGAGGTCGATAGTGGGCTGAGTCTTGGATCTTGCGATGCTTCACAGTGCCAGCTGTGGTTCCAGTGAGTCGGAACTGGGTGCCGCATAGTTCACGGTGAGTCGGAACTGTTTGCGGTGATTCCCGAATGAGTCGGGGTGGCGCTGCGTCGTCATCCAGTGAGTCGGATGTGGTACAGCGCCGGGTTGTGGCTGACTGCTTGCGTCGACCAGGAGAGGGTAGAATAGGCTCTGCTTGTGAGACCGGCCGGAAGTGCAGGTGCTGTGCCAAGGTTGCTGATGAGGCTGAGGGTGATGACCAGGAATGCGCGTTCGCTGCATGCTGGTGGTCAGGATACCCGTTGAAGCCGTGGGTGCTGGCTGGCTGTGTGACTCGCCTCACGAAAGCTTGCGGGAGTGATGATGATGACGTCACGCTGAAGTATTTGCACGAAGGCTGCGTTGACGTTCATACTCGGGGTCACCAATTTAGGAGTATGAGGAACAGGGTGTAAAGTTCACTCATCCACCATAGAAAAGGGAGGATCCTCCAACCAGACGGGTTGTTATGTCTGGCGGGCAACTGCCCCATATGTTGATTTCGGATAGTCTTATCTATGTTTTTCGCTCGGTAAACTCTAACTGCGCGATGTAGGAATTGTGTGACGTCATGTCTTTTTGCTTCGTAGTTTGTATGTGGCGGTCTAACCGCTACAAGCCTAGTCAGTGACATACGAGTAGTCCACCTAATGAGTTACCAGAATTAACAATAGTCGAAGTGGTCAAAACCACAGAACAGATAAAAGAGGTTTTATCTGTTCTGTGGTCGAAACTAACACGCTTCGCAAAATGTTCAAATTAATTCGTAGCTGCGGACCACACAACATAAAATTTTCTGATGATTTACGTTGAAAGAATCTCATTAATACTTATAACTTTTAACCCCGAAGGTGAATGATAAATATCTTGGGGTAACTGGATATTTCTAGTTCGTGCTTATTATATGTGAAGATATGAGCAACATTTTATTTTATATCTATTTAAATTATCAGGAAGTCACGTTTGGTGTTTACTGGTACTATCTGTGCTCAGAGGTGTCACCCGCGTAAGTCGAAATTCTGTGGGATTATCGGGATAAAAATGGGGATCGGGATAGGTCATGGTCTAACCATGTGCCAAATTTTATCTAAATCTGTTGAGCCGTTTTAGTGTGAAAAAAGAAACAAACAAACTCACTTTCGCATTTATAATATTAGTTAGAATTACAAAATATATTACATATAATACAATTAGGATTATTTTTTTATACACGTGTAACATCTTAGTATATTACTTATGGGCCGATTATATCTTTCATTAATTACTTAATGATTAACAAATAATACTCAACAATAAAACGAACGAATGTAGGTATTGATTGCTCTTTGTTGTCTCCTTTATTAGGTTACAGCATAATTACCTACTAATGTAAAATTGTGTATTTGTATATTTTTCCCTTACCTACTGTTGCTGTAAATAAGAATTTTTGTATGTGTTTCCGCCATACAACAAGTGTATTGTGTTAATTTTCCCCAGATAATTAAATTTTATTCTGTTGGTACAATATTTTTTAATTGAGGACATAGAAAATAATGACAGAATAACAATGTGTTCCCAGTAGAATAATATTCATAATAGGTTTTTTTATATCAGTCGAATATTATAGAAATAAAAAGTCCTACCTACAGTAATTTTTTTTGACCCCTGAAAAATCGCGAAAAGTGATCAATATGAACGCGCATGTATCGTTATCATGTAAATATCAAATGCTGGCACCTATCTAAATACCTCCTTGAACTTTAAATCGACATTATGACTTTCAACAGTTTCAACTCACACTCATGTCATAATAAATACTTTGTATAAAATGTATGCACCTACCTACTTGCTAAAACCACGTATTATGTACCTTAATGTACATTGTATATTCCTGTATTTATTTGTGTTTATATTTATATATAATTTGGTATATACATTATATTTGTAGTTTTTATTAGGTATATGTATATCCTTATATTTACATAAATATATATTACATTAATTTCGTCATTGCCCCTACGCTTGTTTCTGCATCACCCAAAGGTTGGCTGGTAGAAAAGGTCTATGGCATTAAGTCCACTTCTGTCTGTACATTTGTGTGCCTAATAAATAAAATAAATAAATGTAAAACTGTTTCAAAGGGCCAACCTTTAATTATTTGAATGAGTAAACCCTTTTAAAAAATTATTTAAAGTATCTTGCAGTAAAACCTGATCAAAGATATATGGCAACTGCACCACAAGATGGGCGAATCATATCGAATGATAATATTATAATTCCTTAGTAAATATTGACGTTCAAAAGTCACTTTTACCAAAGCCAAAACCTTTGGTAAAAGTGGTAAAACGGTGATTGTGTCTGTGATGAATCGACGATTATGAGTCAATGTTATGAGTTCAGAGTCGTATTTATGCAATCAACACAATCAAGCTTAGGTGGGTTCTGTACACCCTGAAAATGTAAGTGCCTTAACCTACTTTAAACAACTCACTTTCGCTTCATTTGACACCCAGTACTTTCATTATTTAAAACTCTTTGACAACCAATACGTCTACCTTCAAAGCTAACAAGATAGAAACAACTTTATCCACAAGTATTAAAGTCGGTTTTCAGCTGGCTTGATAATCGTTCCAAGTTTATAATTCGCTTTCTCGTGACTTGAGTGTCAGTAGGAACGTAAACAATATGTTACTAGAAAATCGCTGATTGAATGTTACAGTGACATTCAACTTTGACCTCGACCTTCAGAGGAACATATATCATATAACATTTATGACATATAATGACTGAACTTCAATTGGTGTTGTCACGCAAAACGGAGATTAGTTCTCGTAGAATATTTATGTGACAAAAACGGACGTCAATGTTTGGTATTTTTGGGTTTCATAAATTACAAAACAAGGTGAAAGCCTGCATAGCATATTACAGTGCGAAATTTTGCTTTGGTTATGAAAATTTACGGTGGTGTTCTATTGCGGTCACCTTTGATCGGCACGAGTGGTTAATTCACACTGTGACTAATTTACCGTAAAATTATCAACTGTAATTTTTTTTCTCTGGGCATTGTAATTTTTATAGTTCGTTCGTAATGTTTACTTTGCTTTGTTTGTTAACAAAGCTATAATTAATTTACTCCCTTTTCAAACAGTTTAAAATGGACCTTTATATAATTTTTTTAAATAGCTTCGCCCCGCAGTTTTCCGCAGAAGTCTTGATCCTGTGTGATTATCGGGATAAAAATCGCACGGAATCGAGACTTATGCGAGTATCCTATGTCTTTTTCAGGTCATCCATGGTCTACCAATATTCCAAATATCATTCAAATCTGTTCAGCTGCTTTAGCGTGAAAGCGTAAAAAAACAAACTGACTTTCTTTTACTTTAGTTAGGATGTGTAAATTATTCTAGTTAACAAATCAGTCGAAGGACTTACAAGAAGATCTAGAAACACAACTGCGATTATTCACCCAAGTTCTTAGACCATAATAACATTATGCAATGATACTATGTAATAGATCAATCGGAATCGTTAGTAAACAGAACCACCGGTAGTATCTGTGAATCAGAGCCAAACGTTTACGTCGGGTATAATTTATTAGTCATATGTAACTTGCATATAATTATTGTGTTATGCCATTTTACGACTCAGAATTGGTACCTCGCTTCCTGTGGGTTTTCAAGAGGTATCATTTTAAACAGGAGGAGTCATCACCATCATCCTCTTGCCCTTAATCTTTATTTGGTGGCTTCATGGCACCATGGCTTCCTTTTCCGCCATCGTTTTAGTATTCAACTGCTTTGGCAAAGTGTTAATGGGTTTTTCCATTAAGATTTTTTTAGTAACAGCCTGGAGTTTGGAAGCTGGCGGTGTGATACCACAGTGCCTCAGAAAGCACGTTAAGCCGTGGGTCCTGCGCCTGATCTCTCTCTGGACGTGTCTGATTGCCGTCCCATCGGACTATGAGAATAAGGGAAGATAGAGTGCACCCTTGTCTGCGCACACACTTGTGTACTATAATATCTCCCGCGCCGCAGGCTAGTCTCCGTTGAGATTGGCCGACGTGGCCGAAAGTACGGTCTGGAGGACTAATATTCAACTTCATTTACATAATCCATCGGCTGTTCTTTTGGTCCTTCCCTCATCTTATCGCCAAACCCAAAACTTACCTTGCGACATACGTATCTCTCCTTTCTTCACATGACATGCTAGCCTGGTACCATGACAACCGATTTCCACAAAACTTATAGAGCAGTACGATGATGTAACTGTACTAGGAAAACATAAGTTAATCAGAGATTAGCTTCAGCCTACCGCTACTCAACTACCAGCAGTCAGGCGTCAGTCGCGTGAGTCTGTACGTTCATCTCACGTGACTGACTATAGTATTCAATAGTAGTAGTTCTAATAAAAATACTTGACTAGTCATAGGTTTGATAATAAACCCATGAGTTTATGACTAACCAATTTACTGGTACTTCTTACACCTCAGAAATCTTCTTGTAACCCTCATGAAGCAACTTTTACACGATGTGCTAATGTATGACTATGATAATACCTATTTATTACATCGTCTCACGAAACATAGTTTGTTTATTTTTCTCTTTAGCGCCATATTGAATAGTATCGTTGAGGATGAATAAAAATATTTAGTAAATAAACAGTTATCCTCGTGCCTAATTAGCATTGAAATCATTCCTCCAATGGTATCATTATCATTAATTGTTCAGTTATAAGCATAGGCACTACACTACTCGTACTTACATGTGTTTTAGTTTTTAAGCTATTTCTACTAAGGGCCTGTTTCACCACCTACGATTAGTAAGTTCCAATCAACTTATTTGGCAGATAATTTCATACAAATTCTGTTCCATTTTCGAATTTATTCGGTAAGTAGTGGCTATTCGAACATGGTGAAATAGGCCCTTACTCTCCTAGAAATTAAAAAGCATTTGTTTTTCACATTCTTAGTAAATTCCCCGATATAAATAGACCGTGATAGGTTGACTGCTACTAGAAGTGCACATAACATAATGCAAATGGTACTTGAAATAGCGTCTATTGTATATCAGCTGGTAGGATTTATTAGTAATGGCAGGTTTTCTTATAAGTACCTAGGTATCACCGCATTATGCCACAAAGGAACGTTAACCGCGATAGTGCAATGCGGTAAGAACGTAAATGTGGAGTAGGTAGAATATAGGTACGTCATTTTTGAGTAATCAGAGGGCCAATTCCCGTTTTTTGAGAACGTTCGCAGCCTCATCTCAGTGTCAATCTGTCAAAAATACCTATAGTCCAAAATACCAATCTGGAGAATGCCAAGTTCAAAATTATGTGAATTCCTCGGTATTTGACAGTGGACTTTCAAAACATTGAAGACCTTGTGGCAAGCTTGTTGAAATCAGCGTTCAGGTAAACGACCAAATATACCTAATTATTTTTGTTTGACTGCAGAAGTAAATTGATGTTAGTTATTTGCCTGAACCTAAGTAACCTAACAGTTCCGCTTTGTATTGCCTTGTTTACGACCTTTTGTGTACCTACATAAGTACTTTTTACTGAAGCTGATGTCTTCTTGAACAACGAGTACACCATAGTGAATCACACCAGTAAACAGACAGAAGGAAAATGTGATTTAAATCATTCTAAATGACATACTTGTTTACATTTCTAATATTAGGTACCTACGATGTAAAAGTCACCTTGCTCGCGTTTAGGTGCATTTTCCCTTACTTACTGTTTTTCCCTATTCAGAGAATTGACTCAATTGGAAACATTGGTGTATATAAATGGTTTACTAATGTTTGCCATAATTTAAAATGCCATAATTTTATATGCCATACTTTTATTTGCCATAATTTCATTAGAAATAACGCTTCAGTTGCCATAATCGTGAAATGACATAAAATCATTTTCACTAATTTCATTGGTCATAATCGATCAAGTGTCATAATAATTTTAATCCATAAATTCATTAGCTATATTTTTTATTTTCAATAATGTCGTTTTCCATAACATTTATTAATATTCATTTGCCCATACTAGCACAACAATGCTAGTTCAGTATGTACCATGCTTGCTTTGCAAAAGAGGAAATCTAGCACTCGGCGGCCGCTGCCGCGGCACGCTCGCTACGCTCGCTCGCCTTCGCGCGTTGTTTGGTCACAGTTCTAACCTAACCTAACCTACCCGTTTCGAATTTGACAAACTGTTTATTGTCTGAACAAGAAAACCTAACCTAACCTATCCTATTTTGCAAATGTACGTATGTATGTATTTAAATGAACATTCGGAATAATACATATCATATAATACAATACTGAGGACATCTGTCTGTAACGTTTCTAAATAATGTTAAATGTTGCTTATGTCAAGTGTCGATTATGTAATGTGTTACTTATAGAATCTAATGATTATGACACATGTTATTATGGAAACTAATATTATGGCAAATAAAAGTTATGTCAAATAAGTTGATACGGCAAGCGTTATTAGTATAAATGATAATAGTGCAAGTAAATATTATGAGTGGGGACGATTATGGAAAACAATAATAGGACAAATAATATTATGGAAAACAATATAATACCGCCTAACCCTTCGGAGAGTGAAGCGTGATGTTATGTTACCTTCAAATATTGTAACTTTTAACAGTTGAACAGCCAGAATTTCACAGTACTATTATAGTACTGTGAAATTCTGGCTATTCAACTATAACAATGGAATATAATATTCCATTTGAAATAAGATTAGACATTTAAAAAATATTTTTACAGTCCGCTCAACCTATTCTGACTTCTATACCGTGGGCATAAGGATGGCATTAAACGCAATAAAGTGGTAACACTACCAACTGTTCACTGCAGCTGCCATTTGTCATGCCACCTGCACAATAGAGGCATAGAGGCGCAAAATCGGTTGAACGAAATGTAAAAAAGGTTTAGTTAAAATGTCTAATCTTATTTCAAATGGAGTATATATAGTATTTCAATGACCGTCCGCATTGGACGCGACGCACCCAATCATACACTATAATTAATAACGTCAAATTGTTATATCGGTGTCGCGTCGCGCCTGTCTGTGAGAGCCTTTAGTAAGTCGCGTGGTGGATGACGGGTCTTACACTATTTTCAAAGAGAAATGAGTAAGACCATCTTTCAGAAGTGAATCAATGTGTGTTAGGTGATACATTATTATAAATTATCTTATTATTAGAAAGACTTAGTCAAGTCTGTCTACTGGGTGACTCAAAGGCGGCTCCGGTACAGTCTGCAGTCTTGATTTATTTGCATTTGACGATACCGGTCATTGCATCGCCATAATGTAGGTTTTTTCAAGGTTGTGAGAAACTTTTTTATTAGCAACTAATAACGTTTTTGTGTTGAGTTTTGATGACATTAGGATGTAATTAAGTTTATAATGACCTGAAAAACTTTGATTAGGTTCCAAACTAGTGGTGTTAAAGTGAAAGAAACGTGAAGATTTATAGAAATGATTTAGAGATAGGTAGTGTCTATGCAGGAGATTATAAAGCTCATTTCTTGTTAAAAATAAACAGTTTTTTTACCACTTTCTTTTATGAAATTCTCTATGAATAGTTTCACTACCAAAATACTCCAACCACTTACTGACACTCACCAAAGCTCCAAGTCGATGACAAAGATCCATGAGTAAGAAACGATTCTATTTAAAGCAAAAAGGGCTCACATTCCCCGCCGTGGATGCAGGCTCACTTGTTTTTATTGTGTTCCTCCGTTAGACATAAACCTAAATAGAAGAACTGGAATCTCGAAATGGATATTGCATCTTCGACGTTCTCACAGCGTTTTTTACGTCCACAGTTTACGCTTGGTTGGTTATGGTGGCGGGTTAGCCGTAAAACCATATCGGAATTCTATGGTCTAGCAACAAAAAATTATTGGGAGTAAGTCCTTTGTGAGTGTGAACGAGTTTTAAAATAAAATAGCTTATTATTTTCATTGTGTGTATCAACGATCTATTCGACCTCAACCAGTTTTAAAAGAAGCCCTGAACTTTGGGAATATTATTATTGAGGTATTAATAGAAAGCTATTATGAAAAGATCAAAGACAACGTAATGTCAAGAAAATAAAACCAGGGTTATACGTAACTCTTGATAATGAATCGCGATAAATCATAACACTGCTACTTTACCTAAGATTGGTGACAATTCCAAGATATTTTGAAGTGAAAACTTCTTTAGACGCGATGAGCACTTTTTGGGCTGAACATGGAACTCGCGTCATCGTCACCGAACGCTTTCCATAAGCTATATGTATACTGTGTATATATGTACAATTAACAAGTTACTTGTTTTCTCTTCTATCGGCAGTCCCTAAAGACTGCCTAGCATGTTTTTTTACCGATCAACAAAACGCATTACACTGGTTCCTGGGGCTGGCTTTCTCTATAACTGGATCGTACTTCCGCAGAACACGACCATAATAACTCTGGTCTTTACCAGTGAAAGTTGGTCTCGAACGTATTGCTCAACTTGGTTACCAAACCGGACGGAATTGTCACAACTTACTGTTATTGATTTGGTCTCACAAACTTATCATAATTATGAAGATTAGTGTGTCTAACAGATGTTCTTGTCAAGGAAGTTATTTAAGTGACACGAGGCTTTCTCGGATTTATCATGAGATTAAGTATAAGGGCTTTACAGCCAAAGGACTAAATCTTCCATTTATTAGTGACAGGTTTGGATTCAAAACGATTTTCTATCTGACAAAGTCCAATTTTATAGCTCATTTACCAGATTTGACTAATAAACTCAGCTCACATCCTACAGTCGTGCTTGTGATCACTAAATCAAAATAAGCAGTTAGTTTCGCTTGATTGAAGATTAGTCTAGTATATTCTCTCCTTTCTAAGCGTGACTGATTTCACTGTTTCGTAAAAGTATGACCCATTACATGTTAAGTGTTCTTCACGGTTTTTCTTTTTAGAAATCTCGGCTCTCACAACAGTGTACCTAGCATTCTTTTTTTCTTTTTGTCCAGTTTTGTTAATAAGACAACATTTTGACTCCGCAAAAAATACAAAATTAATACGTCATCATTTAAATTTTATTGAAAAAAAAAATGTGTTATTAAATAAAGATATCAGTAGGACGATCACGTCCTACTGATACCTGTAGGTAGATATTGTAGTAGGAACCTACGTGCTAAATTCCAAAGTAGCCAGCCGTTGCAACACAAATAATTATTTCTTTGTTTATAATGAGACTGTCATTAGTTCATTACAAAACAGCGTGAAAAAATAACAGTGACTTACTCAAGCCAAAACATTACAACTGACAATATTTCTAAATACGTCACAGATTAATTTATGTTTGTGTTGTATCACACTGATGGTCTATCATAAAAATGTCACATTCTCGGTTATGAGTGATCGCAATATGCTCTATCTCTTCACGATAGGTCATATATTACAAAGTTCGTCAGCATTGACGCAATATTTAGAAAAGATTTCTGTATAACGTTGAGCTGTACGTGGTTTTACTGTGTTTTTTGATTAATGTTATACAAACGTGCCGTAAAAGATCACGTGTGGTGCCTACAACAGTTTCTTTCAGTCACATTCGAACGTCGTGATCTTGAAATCATTGTATATTAAACTTTATGAACCAGAAAGTCACGTGTCTTAAATAGTTGATTCTTTTAACAATTGCCATTGTTTGGTAACATTGCTCTGGATTGTTTCTTAATACATAATACGATGCTGTTTTCATACAATTTAGATATAATAATCGTAACGCTGTATTGAGCTATCTGTCTTGAATATATTAATAAAGAAATACGAAGAAGAAAATGTTTTGAAAAGAGAGACCATCTGGTAAAATTGTCGTGCAATTGCAGCGGATACGTCGCGTCGTCTCATGCACGTGGAAGTTGAATAGTGGAGACAGATGTGTAGACGCATTGATCGTTGAATAAACCCAACGATGAAAGCTGTTCTCTCAACCTGAAAACTGTAGAAAGACTAGTCTAGAGGAAATATTTATAAAATCTAGCAATAACATTATTCCATACCCGTATGGAAGTACATAAATCAATCGCTATCAAAGTCCTTACCGATTTCCCTTCCCCCTTACACTGACAAGGTCTTCCGCCGTGACTTTTAAAGGACATCAATATTTTATTCATTTATTGGCATCGCTTGTCGACCTTTAGGATACTTCAAGAACAGAACTTACAGGTCAACGTAATTTGGGTAAACATATCATGTTACCATATTATATTAAGGACTTTGAACTTTGCTTCTGTCATACCTTCTACGTAGTTATACCGTCACTTTTTTCTCCTATCTGCGTTTTATGCTTTCGATTATATCACGAAAATAATGAGTAGCTTCTTTAGCATACTTGTGATTGCTACTCCTTTTATTAAACGTTGAACTTTGACCTTTACGACCTTACACGTGCAGCAATAGACATTTTAGAATCTTAAAACATTGAACTCTGTTGCCAAGCCATTAATAAAAAAAAACTGCTGATCAGAATTTCGAGAGACCGAACTGCAGGTTGCTGTGCGAAAAATAAAAACCAAGTGCAATAAAAAGAGCAAAGTGCAAAACTGCAGTAACGTCGCATAAGCGTTCTGGTACAATATCGATCAAGCCGTATGAGGAACAAGGTCACACGTGTCACGGCGAAAATGATGGGTTTGCATGTTTGGAGGCTACAGAGTCGATTGCGAGGACAGTGGTGTATTTAGGGAGTAATTGGTATTGCTTTGAATTTTATTACCTACCTACTTTTGAGCCACCATTTTAACTGCTGATGAACGTGGTGACTCTTGAATCTGGGAGAGATATTATGGTTCGAACATGAGACTCTATTCTCGAAATTCCTGCGTTATCACTCGATTCTCTTTGTTAATTTGTTTCGGACTTCGGTCTTCCCGAGAGGAATCCACCCAGCAGTTCCCGAACACGGCCTCGTGAGAAGTTTTGGTCCAGCAGTAGAATGTGAAAAGCATAAAATGCACAATAATAATAATGACATGTCATGTCATAACTGCACATAGCAGGAAACGTTTTTAAATTAATAATTAAACAATTATTTTTATTTTTAGATCTAGTGTCAAGACTATCATTTCCTGGCAATCTGAATGAAGTAAAAAAATTGTCATTGTTCAACGTTTGATAGTTCTTGCAAATAAATCATTATTGATTGCATTATGAAATATGGTTCTTTTGTATACCTACAAGCTAGAACTGAGGTACGTAGAGAACTCTTACCTGTGGTAATCTCTTTATCATCCAGGAACTGATTGCGTCAAAGACGCCAGATACATTACGTTAGTTTTAGGGTTTCATCACAAAGGCTTAGTAAACAGAATCCTTATAAAATCCTAATTCACTAACGTCATACTATTTCTATAAATACTTCTTTTAAACCAACTAGTAATTGGAGCAAGAATTTTAAAAATCTTTGATTGAAATAAAATTTTCCTCAATGGAAATTTTTCATTAAATTTTTCATTCTCTCTTTCATTTTTGTCTAGACAAACAGCTGGTCTTTAGTTTTTGCACAAACACACTGTGGAGTTTCCAAAATAAATAGTTTTTGGCAAACTATAGCTAAACTATATCGGCATCAGTTCTAAACTAGTGACTATCATTATTACACATAAAGAATCACATAGAAAGTCTTCAATCAAGAACAAATGCCCTCCATCACAGGTCACCCGAAACGCTATAGGAAAATACCAGTCTCAAGTGCGTTAACCCGGCGGGTGCGATGCACTTGTTACACCTGATTCCATCGTTAGGTCTACTTGTGGAACATTAAACCTTCGTATAATATGTACAGTAACGTCAGCTGTGCGGCATAAAAAGGGTTAACGACTCCGTAGCTAAGTTGCTTTCGTTTTTTTGGTGAGAATTTTGTCTTTATGGAGAAAGGAAGGAAGTTTAAAATTTGATTCGAAGAAGCTAATCGACCTTACCTACTCAGTTTTTGAATATTTAAGGGGATTTCGACTCGAACACAAATCGACGAAACGAACACAACTCTTTTCGCTCGGGGAAGTATCTGATTGTGAGAAACTTAGCCCCATTAGCATGTTCGATATACCCTTCAAATCGGGGAAAAACAGCTTGATGTTGCGTTTTTCATTTCGACATAATTTCACAAAAAACACTGTTCGTTTGCAATACGATTGTGACATCTTTTTGCAGGTCATTTGACAAACCTGAAACCGAAAAATTATAAGTTATAATAAACATTAGAAAATAAAATTGAGTGAATGAATAAGATTAATAAATCAATTGCAACACATGCAAACCTCTCTGTTCAAGTAGTCCTCAGGGAGCTTGTGTTGGGATACGCTCGTTCTCGAACATGACGCATGGATTAGTACTACGCATGTCGTGATAAATGCAGCTGAGGGGCTAAGAAGGAATGATTATATGTATAAATAGATATCTTCAGTAATGCAACAATTAATTGTTCTCATTATTGTTATGGTTCCATGGTTAGTTGATACCTTTGATCCGATGTAGCAACAAACAGACAGACAGATGAATCCAATCGAAGACATTACGCAACGTATATCATCGCCGCGTTTCCGTTTCGCAGAATCATTAATCCGTAATACATCTTTTCGATTTCCAACTACAGGGCGTCGCAAGTTATAATTGACACGCGGTTCTTAAGTTCCGACACTGTGTCTTTCTGTGTTATAACGTCAATCTTGACGACGTATTTCGAGTTTCACAAGAGTATACCGTTACCAGAAACGTTGATTCCTGATTCAACCTTGGTTGGTATTGGTGTCATAAACTTGATAGTTATGTTTTATAAAATTATAATAAATAATACAAGGAAAATATTTTATATAAAGGATAATTGCGTCATGTCGACCCGACATTCGGTTTAATTGACCGCAATGGGCATTTCTGCGTAGTCGAAGTGTAAATGCGTTCTTGGGATGTATATTTTTTATGTTTATCTATGAATATATTTACAAAACAGACTCCACTTATTCACTTCTGTTACTTAAAAAACCAAGCTTGATAGGTACTTTTGAGTTTTTGTATGTTTGTTTAGTCTAACAACAAAAAATACTTGACAGATTTTGTTGCAATGTTTGCCATCAATTAAGGCATGTTTAGCGGTAGCTGGTATTATATTATATTAGATATTTATCATCGTGGTTTGTCACTAGACAGGCAATTAATTTTTAGCGTCAGGCTACTTTGCTAGTAAACTAATGTCTATAGACTTAGCAGCCTCTCCTCAAGGCAAGGCTAGCCCAGTTAGTTACTATTCAAGGTAGGCTTTTGATATTCAAACCGAATGGCTCTACAGGAGTCATTAGTTACAGTGGTCCAGCATGGCCAATGGCCACACATGAAGTCCATAGCTTCCTGTGCCTTCAAGAAATATGTTAACTTTGGAATTAAGTCATTGAAGTTGACTGCAGTCAAACGTACTGTGAACCACAAATACGTGTACCTAGATGGCGGAAACAATCAAGCAAAATTTTAAATTTTGACGTTCATGGTTAGCATTGAAACATTGCTGGTGCATGGGCCTTAAAGTAAGTTCTCCCTTAACGGTTTTTTAATGGAAGCATTAGTGCCGCGTCAAACCTTGTATACGGAGAAATGGATATGTAAAATACACAGCCATTAGTAACTGAATAACTTAGCCTAGCCCTGCAGTTTATCTACGTAAGAGGAAACTATATTTATAGTGCATTTTGTACCTATTCGAGCAATATTTACCTGGAGCTTTGGCTATGTGCCTACAACATTATTTACTGGTATCATCATTTGAGTCTAGAGCTACAGTCAATGTATACGGAAGGAATCTATCATTGTCATCATGCTTGGTGAAGATTGACTAATTCACGGATTTCAGAGATTTCAGAACTTCAAAATAATTCTTGATATGACATCCCTGCCTCCATAGTAAACACTTTATCTATCTTCCATTTCTTCCTAGGTGTATGATTGAATAACAAACCGACAGCTTCTGTTTTTTATAGCGAAGTAGTTTTCCTCGTATTACGGAATATGGCAAAGATATGAAGAGAAACTCGGTTTTCCTTTAACGGTGTTTGCTACAAAAAACCCATAGCGATCGTATCGCCCGTCCCTCATTTATTTTACGTTCCATAAAATTTGTCGTTTTGTATTATGTAGGTAGATATATTAGTAGAGGTTTGAAACTGGGAAAATACAGCATTTTCCTCTGATGCTTGGACGGTAGGTATATTAACGCGGTATAATTTAGTACTTACCTATGCTACGAGACACAGCCAGACCATGGGTAGTTTGGGTACAGACGCCAGCACATCAAGTTATTACAATCTGTCTTTTTTTTATAGATTTTCAACTTTATTGCTAAAGAATAAGGTTCAACGTTGATTGGGAAAATTTGACAGATTGGAGTAGGTTGATGTGCTGGCGTCTGTACATTAAGATTTCGAGACGCTGTATTGTTTATAAAAACTTTACATACTATTAGTTGATTGTTGTCTGTGAACCCAAAGTAACAATGATTACGATTAACTTAATGTAGGTATTCGATTGAACAATTTGTCACTTTGTTTCAGGTTTAACCTCTTGCACATAAAAGTTGAGATTCATTGCAAAGTACCTATTATTTTTTACAGTGTTAACCAACGAAAGGTTACCTTACGCATCCCACAAAAGTGCTGGTTAAAATATTGTTCATCTTATAGGACTAGACAATGAAAATCATTTAAATGATTAAAGTCAAGTCGATACCGAGTCGTCTCAATTCGATAATTGCCATCGATACGCACGCACGATATCGATTTGTGTACGGTTAAAGTGTTAAGGATGCGGCACCGTTCAATTGGCGAAGTGGTACGCGTACCCGTTATCCGGTACTATGTAGTTACGACGGTTTTACTAACTGCGTTTAGTCAACTGCAACATTCCTACTCAAGCTAATCGCCAGACAGTGTTCGAGTAGACTTGCGAGCTTAATGGAATACAAATTACTTACCTATAGGTGTACTGACGTGTGTCTGTAACATAAATTATAAGACAAAGAAATGTCATAATATTTACAAAAAAGATGTTCTGTTTATCGCATACTTTTGAGACCGATGGCATGGGCAGCAAACAAGGTTTACATAATAACTCGTGTCTTTCACAAACAATTGAACGCCGATTTTCAAACACTTCTCTTGTTCTCTCTTTAGCACCCTTAAGACTGCCCAAACGCCTTCCCGAATTTTTCTTTGGATACTTTTTTTCCATTTGTTAGTTTTTAATGTACCTTTTTTATTGTTTGCTATTCCTGTACTTGTCCCAAAAAATAAATGTTTAAGGGGTAATTTCACCAACGAAACTGAACGCGAACAGCATTTCAAAAACGCGTTCAAGAGATGTCAGTGTGAAAATGAGTATGGAATATTGTACACTGACAGCTCTTGAACGCGTTTAGATGTGGTGAACGCGTTCAATTTCATTGGTGAAATTCGCACTTAGTTCCAAAATTTGTAAAAAAAAATATATTATTTCCGACGCGACGCTCTGCTAGATTCACAGGCTACACATATTTTCCTCGCCGTTCCTTGTTAAAAGTCGTCTGAACAAATTATACAAGCAACTTCGACAACCTCGCAACTGGTTCCATTTACTGGTGACATAACGCTATTCGATCGGCATTTTAGAGCCAGATTACTTTTTAAGAACATGTTATTAATGCCATTAGGAATTTAGGAGCTCGCGTGTGGTTTTGAGTCACGTTCGCGATGCGTGCACTTTGTTTTTTGGTTGTTGCCTGGTAACCATTTCTGCTAAGTATGTAGTTGTTTTTTTTTTCTGTTGTTAGGTATAAGTATACTATTATTATTAATCACAGGTAATACTGTGAAGGCTACGCGTTCTTTATGATGTGCAGGTACTTGAGTAGTATATGACGTCGAGCTCTTTTACGAAAATTATAGACGGGTCTAATGTAGAATTAAGTATGATGATTAATTTCCATGGTTTTTGTTCTTGTAGCCAACTAGCCATATCAGTTATTATATTCCCATAATCACACTTTGTGAAACTAATATCTACAGAAAACTTTTTGTGTTTCTCTCCCACAAGAAGCACCTAGTATGACTAACCAATAAGTACTATTTAAAATTTGCTTTAGTATTGCAAAAACACAAATAAACATAACCATCGTCAACAATCATATTATTATAGTAGAAGAAACCCTGAAAATACATTGCTTTAAAAGGTAAATTGCGTCTTACGTCTAAAAAAAGATTACTTACTTATATAAGAAATCAATTTACTTACTGGTAACTGATCACGTTTAACGTTTTTCTTCTTAATTATCAATATAATGACATCAGCGTTCCAAGAGAGAGGTCTCTGTTAGATCACCATTGAGCAATAACCCACAAAAAAGGCCTTTTTGCATACTATTATCGCACGTAATCATTACGATCATTACTTACAAATAATGTTAATTGAATATGAAGCTAGTGTATCAGTATTAAAGTTTTGTTTCCTTTGTTACAGATGCCCCGAATGATGCGAATTACATGATATGTGGCGTCGTGATCGCGATGGCCCTCGTTGGGCTCATTATAGTGCTGCTGGCACTCACAATAAAGTAAGTAGAAATACTGAATTTGTACGAAAATGTTAGGGTTTCGTAGTGAAGTTAATGAAATATTAACAACGGGAAGTATAAATTTACACAAATGGTTTTAGTAAGGAGTACAAAGAGTTCCTTTAAAGTTCAGTTCTAAATAAACGATCAAAGTTCACAATATAGGCATAATAAAGACGTTCTAAAGATAATTGTACTTTCCTTGTTCGAATAAGAATAGAAGAGAACTAGGTAAATTTAATTACCTCTTTAAAATTAACTTTGTAAAACTCATTCCTCTATGTTTTGGAGAGGAAGTAAGGACACTCGTATTTAGTTCCCACAACATTATACAACGCAATTTCCCCCTTTTTTGCTAACACTGAAATATAAGCAAAAAGAGTGATCGATCTTCTATATCAACGAATATCAAAAACTCATGAAAAGGATCATTCTCAAAGCACTCACGTTTACGATAACTTTCGCAGTCGTTAAATTAAAGATATAACGTATGAAAAAATATTTATTTTCTTTGGTAACGGTTCCTGTTGATTGATTCGAGCAGTAAATCAAAGCGTATTGACTATAAAATCAATATGGTAGCCAAATTGTAAATTATTATTGAATAATATTACTCCAATGAGATCTCTATACTTCTATTAGATATAAATAGATAAAAAGCCAAAAGATTGTTGAACTTGGCCGTCATTTTTACCGTTTTATATATTCAGCAAAGACGGTTCTAGAATACGTTTTGTCTCGCCAATTTATTTAAAAATATGGCTGTCAAATGCGTGGGTAAATGAAGTTTCAATAACGTATTTTTGTGTTAAAATATGTGTTTCAGGGTTTCAGTTCTTTATGGGAGTTTCTTCAGTCAAGACTGACGTCAGTCCAATAATCTTGTGATTTTATTGAACTATTGCACATCTTTGAGGAAAGATGTCTTAGAAGTTTCTTTCAAAGAATTCAGTTATTCTTATCCTTGCTAGTATCATACTAAATTACCTAAAGCGCCATTTTTTTTTTAACCATTACTTTGATAATATAGCCAAATTCTTTCTACATATATATATAATTTGGTGCTCCAAGCTTAGCTTATAAAAGTTCAATAATACAACAACAATTCCCTCTCGAACAAACTTACTTCAGTGACTGCGTTCACGACAATGGTTAACGGGGTGGGTTTGAACCCATGACCTCTCGATTGGAAGTCAATGGCTTATACGGCTATTGAAGCTTTGTTAAGTAATAAAGAATTCATGTCAGAAAAAAATGTGACAATAGATTAAAACTAAAACAAACCTGAGGTTAGTGACTTCTTGTAATTTAAAATACGGAAGCAAAGATAATAGGTGTAAAATACTAAAGGACGGATTTTATTATAAACACCTTCACACAAGTTAATATTTTCCCCGTTTTAGACGGGATCTTAATTTCTTCTTTATTGTCAAACGAGGGCACTATCGTGGGTGATAATAACGTTAAAAGAATTTTCTAAATTGATAAATGTCTCCAAGACACCACCATACGGTGTGGCGCAGAAGTACTAGAAGGGTTGACCCCAAATACATTGGGATAATAGCCAAGAGAAAGAAGAAGAAGAAGGAAATAATTGTCTCCAAGAAATGACATTTTACAAATGTGTCTCACACCTCGCAAAATGAACAGGCCACACTTGAACAAATTCATGCAAACAAACAAAAAGTTGATGCGACATTAAAAGTGGGCGTGGCCAGCACGATGCGAATATTTTTTTATAATATGGCCGCTATTTTCACCACAAGGGAAGTGTCCCAGATGCAACATCCTGTATGAATAATCAAACTTTTTCAAGTAAGCAAGGTCAGTCTTGTCGTGTATGTTGGTTGAAGAGATTTTAATGAGAACCATTCAAATCTTTGCCACTGAAGTAACACAGATTTTGATGATTATACAATTAGTAAATGTAAGTGAAGTACATACAACTGAAGCATTAGAATTGATTGATTTTAAAATACGCAACTCTAGCAAAGGTTATGCGTATACGATTACAAGCATCTATAATACAGGTGATGGAAGTAACACTTACTATATCTTCTGCATATTAAACGAATAGGTTGACTAACTTAAATGTGTAGACACGTGTGATTGTTTATAGGAAGTACGCAATGGTTTATATACAAGCAGATATACCTATAGGTACTTTTATGCAATTTATACGTCTCACTGCATCTTTGGCAAATTGACAGAGTCTTCTGATTCTTTGGATTCCCAGTCAGTAGTGTTATTTCGTAGTGACGCTAAACTGTAATTCTAGAATTATTTACTTCAATAAAGATGACATTCGTACTCATATTTTATGAAGTGTTTTGTTAATTTAAGAAAATAATAGCATCCGGCACATAACATCGGTTGGCACTTTAGTTAATTTGAATAATTGAGGGTCATATTTTCAAGAAAATTGCAGGAAATGTAATTATTGGAGTCAATACCTTGTATTTGCCAAGCCAAATTAAACACGAAATCAGCCGATTTCATGTTTTATTTGGATTTTGAATATCAGCCGATATTCAGCAATAAACTGTCGTATGCTGATGACGATACTCGTACTAGAAAATCTGGTAACCTAGAAGTTACTAGTATAAGTACGTTTATTTAGGTTGGTGTTCTATATCAGCAGTGACGTCACATTCCCACTATTCGCTTCAAATACCATGAAATATAACCATTAACAGTTATACCCATATTGAAATGTTTCTGTAGAACATTACACAATAGTGCGATGACGTGATTGACGTATGAATTATAATACAAACGGCTTGCAGCGTTCACAATTCAAGACTAATCATATCGTCAAGGCAATAGAATGGCAGAACATCTGTACCGGGTTACTTCAAGGATTTTGCGAAATGAACCTCGTTTATTCGACCACTTGCATCTACTTTTATCATGGCTTGTTTGTATGAATCATCCTGTGCTGTGTTTACACTGTCTATAAATCTTTCGCTTTGTGTATAAAATGTGCTTTTAGCTGGTTTTTAATGTAATTAATGGTTGGGTGGTTTAAATTCGATTTAAGTAAAAGTTTAATAGTTTCTTAACAAAATTTTAATCAAAACACGTCATTATGTAATGAAAAACGTTTTTAACAATAAAAATGTTTTCTTTTTTGTAACAACCAATTATTCAATTATAAATGACGTAAGTCCAAAACTAGATTTTTTGTTTAAAAGTATAATCCAACACACGGTATAATCCCCTTATAATTTCATGTTTTATGAAGTAAATAAACTCTTATCCTCAAAGGAAAACCAGAGTTTTAAGCTTACCTACATGTTACGGTACCTACCTACAAAATTTCTTTGTCCTAAAATTATTTTCCTTGAAGGAAAACCGTAGGTTTTTAACAGCAAAATTTATGATAAATTACCAAGATATAATTTATGTAAAACCAGTTTGGCTGGGTTGCCGTATAGAGCTTAGAATTAATATCATTGTACTGCCAATAAATAATATTGTCCAGTGAGTAATACAATAGACTGAATGTCTGTGGGTATCGAAATCCGGGTCTAGTTTTCATTGTGTCACCTCATTAAGGGCAACATAGTTTTTTTTTTGGTCTCCTATTTTGTCCTTCTGCTAGGTCTCCCCCAAATTATTTCAATTTTCTTTATGCTGTGCCTTCTCCGGCCACTCGGTTAGGAACGAGTCCATATCGCCTCAGTGCCGACGCCCGTTTTCAGCCACCCACTGTGTGACGACCCTGGCGAGCCCATCTGTCTAGATGCATTCTATAAGTGTGACCCGCCCAATCCCATTTCAGCCTCGCAGACTTATCGCCGTAGGTTTTTTTTTTAAACTTCCGAACCTTGTTTGATAGTTATGATGATTTGGCACCATTTTATTACTCTGAGACCCCTATTTACAACTAGCTTTCGCCCGCGGCTTTGCCCGCGTGGAGGTCAGAAATCATCCCATGAGAACTTACTACAGAGATAAAGAAGTATTTTGTGTGTTAATCCACGTTCTAAACTATCTGTGTGCAAAATTTCATCCAAATCTGTTAAGCCGTTTTTGCGCGATTGAGTTACACTAACATACCAAAATAAATATCCAAACTTTCACATAATATTATTAGGATTAGGTTCGCGTTATTACTCTCGTGTGGTTAAGTTTTGCTTGCTGGAGTTGGTCCGTGGATGGGTGACCATATTTACATATTGGGACTCCTCCGTGCCTCGAAAAGCACGTTAAGCCGTCGGTTCCGGCTGTCATTCGTGGATGTTTGACAGTCGAAAGTCTGACAAACAGTCTTACTAAGGGGTATCGTATTAACCAGTTACTGGGTTGTGGAGTTCGGATAGGCAGTCAGTCCATGTAAAACACTGGTACTCAGCTGCATCCCATTAGACTGGAAGCCGACCCAAATGTAGTTGGGAAAAGGCTAGGCAGATTGTTATTACTCTCGTAGTACATTAGTTGAATAGTAGTCCTACAAAAAAAGTTGTTGAATTTACATAAAGACAGATAGATACCGACATTAGCGAACTAAGTGCGGATGCAGTAGGTAGGTAATCATGCGTACCTGGAACGCAATATAATAGCACTGACATCATGATTAATTATCTTTATAAAATACTGTAGACGTTTTCTGCTTAGTAACTGATACATTAAAGACTATTTCTTTTTTTGTAAGTAGTGATTCACAAATTTAAATTTTCTGGTTCCTGCGAATTTTATTATGGTACAAATACTTTTATAAAATTGTGAAGGTATTCATACAAAATACTTTTAGTTACTACCTATGTACACCCTCCTTACTCAATGACATTCCAAGTCGTTTCATTTTATGTTCTTGTGAATTTGCAGTTCGAACTCGCAGGTTGTAAACGGTAAAATTCCGTATAATTTTGACTTATTATTTTTTTCGACTGGCATTCAGCTTGCCTAACTTATTTTCTCTCAATATAAAGTTTTCTTTATACTTCTTCTAACCCTTCTTCTAATATGAAACTAAACATGAAATTATTAAATGCGATAAAACGTGCGTTCAAAAAAGTCCTGAGAAAAATGTAAGTAGATTCAAAATGTTATGTTACTTTAATTACCTTTAAGTATTGGTACCTTTGTCTACAATTAGTATTTGATTGCGTTTTCTGTGTTTGATTAAAATAGATAAAATCTGTCGCATATTTACATGGTGCAGTTTAATTGGCTATGGCATACCATTAGTTGAAGCAAAACCGTCTAACCGGTGTTTAGTAGACGAAGCATGCAATGCAATTGTATACCGCAGGTAAGAAACTTGCATCTTGTAAATTAAGCTTAATACTTGTAGGCCATTAACTAACCAGTGTTACTAAGCGGGGTTCTCATTCCCATTGAAATAGTCATGGACTTTTATAGCCAATAGTTCTCTAGAATTATAAAGACAATGAGCAACTATTCCCTCGAAAACCGGAAGAACGTTATATTGAAGGTACTATTTATGCCCTTGCTGTTAATTATTAAGTACACGGTCACTTGCTTGAGCTACTTATAAGCCCTTGGAAAGAGGATTTGAAGTATTTTTTAATATACATGGAATGAAGTACAATGGCTTGGAATTGGACTAGCAGGTAAATCGATGCCAGTAATGACAGGCGGCTTCATAGCGTTTGTTCTGCACTTAGTTGTCATGTCACTTTATCTCTCTTTGTAACTTCTTCAAATTGATTTCAATCACCATTGCCAAATAATTGGCTTGTGGCCGCAAAGTACCTTTACTTCTTTGTACTTCAAGTAACACTTATATGCTAAGCCAGCAAATAAGTAGGTGATAACTTTTACCTAAAAAATTAGCACTCTTTTTTTCCATGAAAGGATATCCGACGTCGTGATGGGACCCTTAGTTATCTCACTCATCGAATAATTTCCAAAATTTTCCTAGATTTGGATACCATTGAGTTGTTAACTCCGCAAATTAATACTGAACAAGGATATAATTATCATTTATTAAACTGTCCAAGTGTAAAGTCAATGTCACGTTTTGCGAGTATGTGTATCATCGTTTACTGCGTGTACAAATAGGGCGAACTGAATAAAACCAGAATATTGTGAAACTAGTTTTATCCAGTTATGGCTCTTCACACTTTGCCCACTTCAACACTCGACGAGTGAACCAGGATCAATAGTGGACGTCAGTGAACATATCGACCAGTGGCGGCCTTTTGAAAGCCTTGACAAGATATAATCACAGTAAAATATGGCTACTTCATTCTTTTAACCTCCAAAATAGTATTAGGAACAGGGATTATTATCCAGTTATGGTAATTAAGTATTAAATTGTAGACGGAATTTTAAGAAACATTGGGTTTCGTTTAAAAGAAACATGGTTTTTGTTCAAAAGCTTTATTGGTGCTTAGAGAGCAATGAGTGCGTACTATTAAGCCAATGTCACAAAGCCCTTTTCATTGTGAATACAGCGGGCCAGTTCACACCAGATGTTCCCAGTAAACGTTAGTTTTTAATAAGCTACGTCCTTTGCTAATTCATATTTCCGCATTGGGATCTCTATACCACTAATTAATCCCACAGCTGGATAATTGCGGACTTTATTAATTGTTTTGCACATGTTTTTGATTATACCACTTTAGCTCACGTTATTTTCGTTGAAAACCGGGATGTTAATCCATCATCACGTAAAAATAACGTCCTCAGCTGAAGGGTCCTGATCAACAATTTCTTATTTTCTGTTTTCTGCAAAATTATGAAATGAATAGCTTTTGCCAGCGACTTCGCTCGCGTGCATGTTGGAAATTATCCCACGGGAACGTACTACCGGGATCAAAAGTATCCTATATTCAATTCCAGGTCATGGTTTACCCGTGTGCCAAAATTCATCTAAATCTGTTTAGCCGTTTTAGCGTGAAAGCGTAACAAACAAACTCACTTTCGCATTTATAATATTAATTTAGCATAGCAGTATCTATTCCCAGTGATATTAGAAAGATATAAGAAGAAAATCCAAGATATAGCCTATTATTTTCCTATTATAATATTATCAGTTGGAGACACATAAAACTTCAAAACACTTCAGACGTCGGCGTCCTAATGTCTGCATGATTATAAAAATAACATCTCTACCTTTCCAAGTGTATATTCAAAATATTCATATTAGAAAAAAATATTATGAAGGCAAAATAAACATTGACAGTATTTCTACAGACATGAAACTAGTCGTTTCATTGGATAGTTCAAATAATATAAAAAGCGTAACAGAAATATTTCAAGGCGTTACTCAACTGAATTATGATAATATTTATATAACACGCGTACATAATGGCGGTTATTATTAGAAAATTTGCAATTTAACGCATAAAGAACCCCAAGGTTTGGTATCAACGTTAGACTGGACGTTTGCCAAATTTCACCAACCCGTCTGGACAATAATCTCTGTTTATTTTTGTTAACTGTGCTGTTTTAAATCGCAAATCACGGCGATCAAATCGCAATTACAGTTAAAAGAAACTTCTTGTAACCATCACTCGAAACTTCACTTTTATTAGAGATAGATTCACTTTTATGTCAGTCATATATCCTCAAAATTTATTTCTGCAAATAGTTTTGAACCCATCTTTTTCTACAAATCACTAGCAATCTCCAACAGTTTTGCTTACAATGTTAAAATACACAGAATGAAGATCATAGCTCTATGAGGTTTTAGGCGAAGTTTATATCTGTAATAAATTCGCGATAATTGTTTTGGTGTAGAGTGCATAACCCCTTTAACCTTCTATTAGCTAGAATTTGAGGCGATTACTAAACTTCTGCAGTTTTTTCTGTAATAATTTCAAATTCCAGAGGTTTTAGCTGGCAGACTAAACTGGTAACTAAAAACATGTAGATTTAATCAACTTCATAATAAAATCTATAAAAAGTTAGTTAGCAAAGATTAACCTTCAAATTGCAATTTTATATCTTTCTACAGAACATTAGATGCTGGCAAAAATGTACTGAAATACTCACATTTAAAAAGTTTTGATCTTCTGTTCAATTGCATCCAACATGAATGCAGGATTGCCATCTGTTGTAACCTCAACAGCTCCATTGAATACAACAATTCTGATGTTAACCACGCCAGTCAGAACGAGGTCAGCTATTGTGACCATCTACCATGGCTAACTTGTCAGGGCATGGCGTTCCCACGACGAGGACATGAATGCATGGATTGATGATTAGCATTTGAAACATACCTACTGCCCTACCGACTAATGTGATGTATTGTGACCTTACGTAACCTTAATTACAATTCAATGTTGTAATGATCGAAAATAAATTGTTCTGATACAATTTTTTCATGTTTGAAATATTTTACGCACATTGAATCCGAATAGTCACAGTTCTTGGGTTCGAACTCGAGACCTGAATTGGCAGTCCATCGGTCACACCACACCACTAGGCTATCACTGCTCACTTAGACGAAAACATCGTGGAGGAAACCGGCATGCTTGAGAGATATTTCTCGATGGCATATGAAGCCAAGTCAGAGGAACATGGGCGGTTTTAAAACTGACACCAGATTAGTTACTAATCATACGAAGAGAGAGAGAGAAAGTTTTACGAAACAAGTTAGTAAAGTTGAGAACTTGGGACAGGTATATATAGAAAAAATTTTGGGTCTCGAAAAATAACAATCATGTCTGTTTATGTTTGAATACTTTATTTATTTAGGTCCCATGACAATTTTAAACAGATACTGCAGTTTTAGTAGATTACGTTAAAAGTGTTGGCTTATCTAATCGGTACATAACAATACTATTAGTGTAGCAATAACATTATCTACTTGCTTTGCATAACAGAAAGCTGTGTAAGCTCTGACGTCAATGTTTGATCGAACACTCTCTAATGCTTCAACGGGTTTTTTTGCATCTTCATTTCTTCTTGATCCTTTTGTTTATAACAAATCTATACCTAATTTTATTGTGTTTATTTTATTGAATTTGGTTATTTCAAATTATTTATTGAAACCACACAAATAATACCAAACGGTTACAATGCAAAAGGAAGCTAAAATATTCTGCCACGTTACATATACAATTCTTGTTCGATTGTCTTGTCTCCTACAAGCCACGATATTTGTTATGTATGAATGCGGCACACGGGGGCCGACATCCGTTGACGTCCAACTGTTTTCAGTTAAGCCACGACGAGCATATAACAAAGCCGTCTTCGAAGAGATCATTTGAATTTGAAAGACGTGTTCGACTGAAGAAAACAATGTGTTAATTTCATATACTTATCAAGTTCTTATATGTTAATGTTGTGTTCAAGTGTGTGTCCAATGTTATTGGTGTCTGCAAATGACAGGATAATGGATCGCTCACGTCTGGGACTCGGCCGTTGTTCGCATTGTAAATGTGGAGTTTCCTGAATATGGAAATAGGTGGAAATGGATGCAAATTACAGTAACGCGACGGACTATTACGAAGGGCTTTCGCAGTGCGGGTTCAGTCCCCATAACATCGCAATAAGGTAACGGGAGAGGTGCGTGTTCAGTCGCCACCCACCGCTGCGCGAGGCGTGGTGGCCGGCGCCACGACCGCCGCTCAGCCAGTCAAATAGTCACCGTCGACTCGGCCGTGTGTATTGAAAACTCGCACTGGCGCTGGCTGCCAGTGTGCGCCAAAACGCTCGTTCGCGCGGCTCACGTTGGCGATTTGCCTCAGCTGTCCTTACTCACAAGTCTCCTTTTAACCTGTGTCTGTAAAGTGTCTGTGCACGCGTTTCGATGCTCTTCTCTCCTATCGCCGTCGAGGCGATGAAGTGCAAAGAGGAAAACTGCGAAGTCGGCGTGGTGCTAGAACACAACTCCCTGATCGTGTTGTCTGTTGACAAGACTATCGTCTGCCTATGCGGAAGGGATAGGAACAATCCCTTCGAGCGCGGGTAATTCTCATCGTTCTGCATTCTGGTACGACGCTAACCGGCTACCTCGACTTCTCTCCAGTATACTAACAACTGGTAATAGTACACACACAATGGTTGCCCAACTGCAGTGGTAACACCTTATGGTTACATAGGTATCACAGAACCGACCAAACTTCTTGTCATACCTCGACATTTTCACATAACATAAGGTTATAATTTTATATTTTGCAACAAAAATTCGCTGTTTTCTCAAATGAGAAACCTGTTTGCTATCATTTCAATATGCTCGAAGGTTGTCTTCGATATGGTCAAGGCAAATTCCTTGCAATTGGCCATACTCCAGTCTATATCTGAATGTAGGTACATATTATTATTATAAAAGAACGGGCACTAAAATAACTGGACTTTTGAATTTTGTGCCGTTCCGAAGTTTCCGTGTTCAGTGATTGGCTATTTTATTCAACGTACACCGTTCTATTTAAACACCAACAATTCTATTGAATGAGTCACAATATTGTTACCGGTGACTGACAAAAACCTGATAGTGGAGCTATACCTACTGGCTATGTAATGCTATGTTTGGTAAGAATAGTATGATGACCGAAAGAATCGTACAAGGTCGCGTGGCCAACCGTACAATGGCTTCTGTCGAATACTACTCAAAAGAACCAAATAACTTATTACTCATTAATATGCATGCGGAAAAATTTAATTGTTCAGCAGAGATGTTTAAAAATATACTTATATGGAGTCCATTTTTTATAAAATCGCTCTCAATATTGAATCACTGATGTTAAAGTGATTTAACACTGTCCAAGTGAGGGGAAGTATTTGTTGGGGCATGCGGAAGTGAATGACAAGTAGATAAAACGGAACACATAAATAGTGTACGTAGAAAACTAATTAGTATACATACTTCGTCGTAATAAAAAAAGGTTATACAGAGCGGAGGTTGAGCACGATAGCCTTCTATCTATATCGGTAACATGTTAACCTACACTGACTGGGCAGGTGTGAGTGAGCAGGTGTTACGACTTTCTTCAAACATCAGAATAACCTAGGTGTGGACCGATCTGTAAAGACGGACATGCAAGCCGTAAACAAACCCCTGCCAAGATAAGAATTCATAGATCAGAGAAAAATTACCTGAACCAAGGTTGGATAAAAATGTAAAAATTGCGAAACAATTAAAATTTTGCAAAATATTAACAGAATAAAGAAAGTTTTGAAAGTTGAAAACGATCGATTAGTGACAGCCAAGATGATGCGGACTTTGTTGTTTGTGGCCTCAATAAAGTTTGAATACAATAACACTGAACGGCAGCTTTCGATTTTATTGTTCTTTAACTCGATGAAGACTATGCAATAAGTCCTGAAATAATTCTGTTGTTTGTTAGTTCAAGTCTTATTAAAAATGTACCCCTGTTGACTCCCATAATTTTCTTTGACGTCAATGCAAACAATCGCACGCTGCTAATAACCATTTTATCAATATGGTATATGTTGAATGGCTTTTATTGTTTGGCAATCAAGTAACTTCAATCAGAATTATGAACAAGATGGGTGGAAAAATAACATCAACGTCAAGATTCTACCTGTCTTGCCATCAACAGACAAAAAATCATGAGGGAAAACACAGATTTTACACGATATTACCAGGTACAGAGGTTATGATGCTTGTTTACCCTCAAATTAAATAATGGCACAAAGATAATAGATAGCCTCTCATTGACGCAATAAAAGGTCAGAAAAAATATTATTTTGGTAACTTAGATTGTCACTATGACTCCATAGTTAGCCACTTATAAACATCGTGGTCGATATGATTTTGATAATACATCTGCGTAAGCAAAGCAATCACTGAAGAAACTATCGTCAGCTGGAAGATTCCAGTCAAGCTGATTAGGTACATGATTGTATTGATTGATAAATATAAATGTCTTCTCATGTCGAAGTAGTTACTGTCATTGCACCAATGTTTTGAATCATGTTTCGGTCATGTGAATATGAAAACATTTCTTAAATGTAAGATGAAGGTCTTTTATGAGTATTCTCACAGCGATATTAACATCCGCCGCTTATTTCTCATGCAGCATTATTTAAAGAAACACTTGAATAAGCAACCACACAAGTTTTGTTAGTACTAAAATAAATGATAATGAAACAAATGACATGGCATATTGAGTAGACGAAACAGAAGTTGCTGCACCGCGTATGTTATTATTTACGCTCCAATGTCAAACAATCGTGCACCGTACGCACGAGCATATAAATCTCTAAGTTAAACACAATGTAAGTCTTTGTCAGTGCGATAAACAGAAAACTGTGGTCCATTCATGCAAGTGATTATGTTCGGACTGATTATAATTGATATTCATAATATTACACTTGATAAAAGGGAAACAAACATAGCATGCATGAGTTGATGGATGGATGCCAGTATTGCATTAACGGGCGATGTCTTTTCATCCTTTGTAAAGGTCAAAGTAGGTATTCTTTCAATACACATATTTCAAACCCAATTGTACTTTTGCACGATATTCTCATCGATATTTGCTAGATACTCCTTGAATCCAAAACGATATTTCGCATGGGTGGTTAGCAACAGATGTTTTTGGATTTGTGTTTTAATACAATCTGACTCGTCTAACGAAATGACTCGATTGATTCGCCAAATAGTCGTCTTCTTTTGTTCTTTTAAGAAACTAAAAGATTTTTTTCTGTTCTATAACAATATCCTCTAGACGTATCTCAAGGGTAACGACTCATAATGGCTCACTACCTGTGTTTTTTACCCCGCCAGGCACTATTCGAGTCAAAGGCCCGGAGCTTTGCTTAAGTTAGTCGTTGCTAAGGGCATTGCACCTTTGCGCTCTCCCTTGCCCTGCAGCCCTACTTTAACTTTTGGAGTCGAAAGCTCTCAATGTGAGCCTCCCTTACCGTCGTGTGAATGCAAGTATTTGTCGGAAAGAGATGCAACGTCAGCGTTTAGTGCGTCTACTTTATCCATAAACCCAGCTGTGCGTAAAGTATTAGCTATACTTTACTATGCATATTTATATTGTGGACTTTGAACTCGTTTAATGGTGAAATGCAGAACTCCCTCTGATTTATTATTATCACTGGGATCGATACGAGCACGTTTGATTACTTTTATATCTAAAGCAGTTTTAATGGGCGTGTTCAGTGTTTACTCACTTCTTGTATTATCAGTAACTTAGCTAGAAGCTAACAGTACTAGCACTGTATTGTATACTGTTATGTGCTTAACTCTTGTTTTATGTCGTAGTACCTTTAAAAACTATGGTTATAACATCCGTATGAAAAGCTTCATTATGTAAAACTATGCTTTTATGTATTTTGAAACAGGTCCAGAAAGACGCAAGAATAACTAATTGCCACGGAATATATTAAATCAACCAGTTCTTCACTCACAGCCGTCGTAGATTTTAATATGGTTTTACCATCAATTTTGAAGAAGACATTATAATAGTTTATATGTTAATCGGGACAAACCAACGGTCGGGCCTTCTGGTGCGTCATAACCACTACGATACGATAGCGTTGGGCGCCGCCGCCACCACGCCAACATTTGTAGTTTTTCGCGGAAAACGGTCATATCGTCAACCGTCCCCCCACAGCCCCCTCAGTCCGCGCTGGCGGCGCGTCATATGCGCGTCTATAAAAGCCATGCGCGCCCCTCCACTTCAACTCAGACGCATGGAGTACTCCGTAGAGGTCGTTTGGCACGAGCGAGCGCTTTGCTAGGCACCTGCCGGCCACTCTTTACGAAATAATTCTAGTCACCAACCGCGCAGCTGAAGCTCGCGTAACGCGGTCTGCCGCGCGTTCCTACGAACAGTGATATAGTGCAATAGCCTAATTACAACAAAATAATTGTGATAATTTATTTAAATTAGTTTTTAGTTACACGCGTCAATTAGACCGCGATACGGCTGTGAGTTGAGTGAAAACTGTGAAATTGAAATGTTGTGACTGCCCGACTGGAACTTGTTACCTGTGATCCAGCCCAGTGTGATCAGTTATTCTTGCGTCGAAGGACCGTTTGCAACAATGGTTGGAAACAACGGTACTATGATGGCGATTCGCATCGTCCACAGCAAGCTGCGCAAGCGGGAGGAGCATTCGGCTTCGGTGCACCCAGCTGAAGTACTTCAGGCTGCACCTGCATCGCAGCCGGAGCCGCTCGCCTTCCGCCAGCAGCCGCTGTGGCAGTTCCCGCCGCCGCTGCCCCCGCCTTACGTCTATCCTCACGATCAGGTGTGTACACAACTTCATCACAAACAATAACAATTCCAAACATTAATGCCAACTAACTATTTCAAGAATCGAAACCAGTTCCAGCCGTTATACTTGACCCCAATACTGTTTGAACGAGCTTCAATGTCCAGCTGCAGCGCATTCCAATTTATTCGCAAATCTCCGCTCGCCTCGATAACAAACAAACAATATTGAAAGTTGCACGTTGGGAAAGAAACGTTACATTATAATACGAAAGAAATCGTGACTGGTTCGACCCTCCCCGCCACTGAGAGAGAGAGTTGGTGGATACGACGCGATATCTAAGTGCGAAATAAATTTAAATGTCGGGACACGCTCGTTGAATAGAAAGCTGTACAAGGCGAGCATGTCGTAACGCTCCGACCTTCTTTCTTGCTGTCTGAGGAACAAAAGAGGCTAATGCAAACGTCTGTATAAAATTTTAACTTGTTAAAACACTGACCCCAATATCACGCTCTGATAACCACTTCCCGAGGCGAGGCTTACCTGCGAAACGGCCCATTGATTTGTTATATCGAATCGTACACTATGTTTGTACAACGGCTGCATGAGCACATATCAAGACGGCTCACCAGGAAGTAGATAATGCTAATGTGTCTTTGAATAGCGTATTCAAGGCTTGCCTCATTCTTGTTTGGCCTCAACATTACTTCTACTTTGCAATATTAGCTTCCTAGTCATGTAGCAGAGCTTATTTCCAACTTAAACAAACTTGAACTTAACGTAGTTGGTTTCTACTTCCAAATAAAGCATGAAAAAGTCTTTTATATTAAATCTGGACAAAAAACGTTTCCTCCAAAACATAATAGCACAAACTTCTTTTATTTTCTCGCCTGACAACAGTTTAAAAATAGCGGCGGAGAAGTCTTGTGTAACGTCTGAAGTTGTTTTACGCGGGGCGAAATAAATGTGGTGAATGCATTGGGGTCGATAACGGAACCGAAATCTGGCAACCATTTTTAGGGTCATAAACCTTTGTGAACTCCCGAACATGTCTTGAAGTTGGCGTAACGAGACTGATTGTTATTTTTCTATTGTTTACAGGACAACCTAATGCAGCCGCACGGCAACGAGCGTGCGAGTTTCCGCAGTCTTCGCAAGAACATCGGTGGTCGTTGGAAGCGACTAGTGAAAAAGAAGCCTGAACAGGAAGTTTACACGATCCCGCCTGAGCTCAAGCCACAGCTCAAACAAATTTACGTGTACTAAATACACGGACTAGTTATTATAGCTGAAGCAGGATACTTCGCTGCGTTGATCTAAAGGCGATGACATCAACCTCAACTCGACGGTTGTAAAACATCAACTTATATCATTACTCGAATATCAAAATTGTAAACCTGCACGGCTCGACAGCCACTATTTCTGAACATATCCCTTTCGACCAATTAATTCTAATGACCAATGTTACTAAAATATTTTTCTTTTCATTCACCACTTCATTGTGATTTTAAAGCCTAGAAATTGTATTATTAAGTATTAGAATTTGATGTTTGTGACTTGTGAGTGTTGTTCCGTTGCAGATCGTATGAGAGTGATAGTCAAATGAATTTAGTTTAATTAATTTAAAGCTATGAATGTGAATTAGGAAGATGCGGTCGCGCATACTAGTGACGAAAATCCAATAATTATGAATAAACAATTATGATGCCTTGTTAAATGTAATTTTTGACTAATAAGGGCATTTCGTAGTTCATTAACTTATTGTAGACATGATCGTATTCGTAAGTGAACTCCGATCAAAATAGTTTATGAACTTATACATACTGTATGTATATTGTGTGAGTGCCGAGGTTTGAAACATCTTATTGTTTGATGCAGTATTTTTAGATCATTCATTTTGTGTTGCGAGTGAGACTGAATAATGGTACAATTTTAAGTGTAACGTGACATTGAAAATTTCGAATAAATACAAATATTTTCTGATATTATTGACTATAAGTATCAAATATCAAACAATATCACGATGGAAATATCAAATGACCTAGTTGTTGAATGTTGAGTTGCTCGAATTGCTTTTGTAGTATAATTATTCAGATTTTCGCCCGGTCCTTACTGTGATATAATTAAAATGAAATGAAGGAATAAAGAAATATTTGACAGAAAGATGTAGTTTTAACTTGATTGCCTTAATACCTTGTCAATTAAAGTCTAGCAAGGGCCGAGGGTCGAGAATTTTGATAGCTCATATTGAGCCTGATATTTTGATGAAGTAAGCTGATAGATAATAGGTAGAATTGAGCCATGAATATATTTTCTTTCATTAAATTAACTGTTGCTGTAGAAGAAACCATGTTATAACTATAATTTTAACATCGTGAGAAGTTTTTTGTTTTGAAAAAAATGTAATCTTTCGTTGAAATATTGGAAAATAAATTCCATCATTATACTGAAGTTTTGTTTCCTTATTACCTTAAACCTTGTTTATTTACAATGACAGCCATAAAAACCTCATTGTTTTTGTTTGCTTTCGTAACATGCCTCAGAAGCAATTTGAGGTTATGTTACTTCAAAATATTGAGGTTTTCCTTGGTCTACTAAATGAAAACAAACATGATTGTGCAATCAAACGAATAATTTAGACTTAATTATTCACCTTTCGTTATCATAAAGAATGTGGTGCGACTTGAACTTGAAATCACAGTTAGACCGTATGCTGCACGAGAAACGCTAATTTTGAGGTTAGGTTTACAGCGCCATCTAAGAATGACTGAAAGAAGTATTAAATTCTTACAAGAGCGCCATCTATTCACTACATGGTCTCGTCTCGAATAAAAAAGCGCCATCTATTGAAATGTCGTGAAACTAGACAGCCACCTGACTATGGAGTTTTTCCCTAGTTTATTTATAATCATTTCAGTTACCGCAATCTGAAACTGACTAGTACACGCCTGTTGCGGCAGATGTCACTTAAAAAAAATTAAGACGCATACTTATAATCAATCTTCAAAAGAAAAGTTTTCTTCAACCGAAAATTCCCGAAATATTTTTAATAAATGAAAAAAATTACATTTCTTTACATTGTAATTATTTACATTATGTAAGAGTGCACTGTACGGTTACATACGCCTACGCATAATTACAATTTGGGAACAGCCAAATGTGGCCTACTTAAACATAAATGAGTGAGTGGGTGCACCTTCCCTTTTCGACACTAAAAGGCTTTGTAAATAATTAACCCGTTTGGTTAAAATGGAGTCGAGACCAACGCCCGCATGATGTCGGTCTCGGTCCTAAACCACTAACCTTTGAGAGATTAGTTTGTATTAGGAAATTATCTTCTTTGTGTCATTATGGGGAGATGAAGGCATTCGCTGCAAATGTTTAAACTATTACAGCACTTACTTGTGATTGTTCTGTTGTTGTTATTTAATCAGATGTTCCCTTTTGCGCCTGTTGTTAATTAGTCAGTTAGTGACGCGTCACACAATAGTAGTGAAGCGGCAGGTAGGCTGCGGGTCCAAACAACGTGGCGGAATCATACCTTAAAGGTACGTGGACAGTACTTTACCTAAACTGTAACCAAATAAACCAAAAAAAAAAACCACGTCAAGCACCGAACGCAGAGACGACGACTCACACAGTTGACGTGGCAACACGTCGTGTCCGGGTTCGCAACAAGTCAATCGTCATCCTGGGGATGCCTCGTTAAGAGGTGAAACACGTGTCGATTTCTAACAGGGTTCTCTATAACTCTGTTAGAAATCGTACAGTTAAGCGGATTAGGTTACTGAATATACGTCGTCTATTGTTTTTTATAATAGATTTCCGCAAAGTCACGCCTGAGTCAAACCTTAAATGTGTACCTAGGTACACCTATATAAAATAAAAATATTTATTTGCAAATGTTTTCAACGCAGTTTGTTGGCAATATTAGCAAGCGCAACTGAAGTGATCACAAAACTAGGTCCTCAAAAGTTTTACCTTTCAGCCAGCAGCGGCCAACTGGGCTTAAAGTGCTTTGAGCGTCAATATCGGCTTTTAACAACACAAAAGGCAAGATATAACATGAATTTATAACAAGGTCGAATGTGAAATGATGTAGCACATCTTAGTGATCGACAGAGAACACTTACGCGGACGGCCTAGTGGTTAAGGGTTGAAATATGTTTAAACCTACAGGCTGTGACGAGTGTGGAGAAAAGAGTCACATTCTTACAGACAAACTGTAAAACAAAAAAAAAACAAAAAATTGTTGTATGGATAGTTATAGCTAAAAATATTGAACAGAACATTCGTGTTTCATACTTGTACCAAGATTCAGATGATCAGATGAGTAAGTAATCATCAAACGATCTTCTAGCGGATGCCAATATACGTAGTGCGTACGTAATAGACCGGAATAAAACGCTAAGATAAAAAGAATTTCTACCTATAAAACTGACCCTCCTCATCCAAAATTAAATTCCGCATCGTCGAAACACGAAATCTTAAAACTCCATTACTAACGATCTATTGGCAGTAGATGCGATTACGGCCGTCTAGCGGAGCTCTCGATGATGGCTGCGGCGGTTGGTGGCCGGAGGGCGTCACGTGACGGCGTCCTTTGTTGTTACATAAATAAGCCTCATTGTGTGTAAGGGCCGCACGCCCTCATTATAACGAGAGAGAGACGTGCCAATCTATCGGACTAGATTTTGAAAGCTTGAGCGTGATTTGACGGTATCTGTGGTTGAACGGAAGTTTCTACTTAGGAGGGCTCTTTTTTGTTAGTGGTTGTTCTTTCAGCTTCATTTTGACGATATTGTGCGTGTACTAGTTTAGTGTACGTTCTTTTGCTTTGCGCCAATTCTGTAGTAATTTTTATTATTCCTCAGATTATTTTTATAATACCTTTACCCAGACCTCTACTTCGTCTACCATATCCGCCGTTTCTGAATTATTTTGCATAAAACAATGTCATGTCACATTTACAATACTTTGTTACAAATATATCCAAGAACTCATAAAAGTATTGCTGAATGATAGTCGGTTTCATGGCAGTTTTACAACCACAATCTGAACCGGTCTTCTGTGAAATATGCCAGTCGATACTATAGCTGAAAATCATGCGTGAAATCGCATTGGATTTACACTTTCCCCATTCTATTACAATGTTTCTTATCGGTACCTACTTGTGTCTCACTGTATCTAAGGAAGAAGAAGAAAAATGTCTATCCTTAGGCCAACTTTAGATTGGAGTAGTTTTTGTGGAGTTAGATAGTGATTGTTCGTTTGTAGTGGTCTATTGCTATTTATGACAATATCGTTTTAAAACGTTAAAAGAATATTTTTGTCAAAATCAGGGGGAACTTTCGACGAAATCAAATAATAATATTTTGGAATGGACTTCTTATTTATCTTGATTATAACAACAAACTAAATAACATCTATGTACAATTCCCACCACACCAAAACAGGAAAACCCTCGTGTTTCCCTTAACAAAAAGTCAAATCAATAAAACCATTGACTTAAAGTCCAGCATTTAATTCGGATTTGATTAGGTAGTTCCCGCCCGAGCAAAAACCGTGGATTCATGAATAAATATGAACGACCGTTATCACAAGTAAACAACGGTTCGGGCGGAAGCCTTAACAAAAACGAATTTCTTTGAGAGCCGCTACTAAAACGAGGCGACCTAATTTCTCTTAACAAGTTTGTTTTAATCCATTTACTAGAGTACTAAATTGTGGGGACAATTGTTGGTAAAAGCTGACTAATGTATGGTTTGGCCAAGTCAAATTGATTTGGTGTAAGTGATGAATATTGATTTTGTCGCTAGTCAAGGTTTTTTAAAAGAAAATATTTTTGTGGACCTTTGAGGAGCTCGAGGCGAAATAATAACAGCCGCTTGGGTTGATCACAGGTAAAGCTACGCTTGCTGAAGTCGGTCTGTGGATGGGTGACCATCTATTTTATATTGAGACTCCTCCGTATCTCGGAAAGCATGTTAAGCCGTTGGTCTCGGCTGTCATTTGTATCTTTGAAAGTCGTTACCGGTAGTCAGAGGCCCAAAAGTCTGACAGTCTTACCAAGGGGTATCGTGTTACCCAGTAATTGGTTTGTGGAGGTCAGGTAGGCCTTCGCTCCATGTCAAATACTGATATTCATCTGCATCAGGTTAGAATGGAAGCCGACCCCAATAGTTGAGAAAAGGCTAGAGGCTAGGCATATGTTTTTTGCCTATCTAGTAAATACCGTCAGCCAAGAGTCCAATTTGAAGGCCTGGGCCGAGATACATAATTATTAAGTCAGGCGCACATTACAGCCACAACGGGCCGCAGTACAACCGCGCATTTTCATTCAAAAACGAGCGATGCGGCCTGTAGTGAGCGACATGCAATATTAGAAAACCAAAGTGATGAAGGAGGATTTTTGCAACACGTTGCGTTGCGGTGGGGGTGCCTTTATTTGCCCGCCCTTATGGAGCATCTTGTTTAAAAACATGGCAGTGAGAATCCACTTTGTTGCATAATTGTATGTCGTTCTCATAACACTACGTTCCAACGCCATTAAAGCGACAATTAAGCAAATGTTCAAACTACCCACAACCGACTCACTATCCACATAATCTAAAAGCATCGTCGGATGCTATATAAGTGTTAAAATTAAAAGCATAAATCCACGTGAAACGTTGAAGTACAGTATAATTACAGTAGCTATTTGTAATTCATGGGCAGGCTGGCCTCCTGAGCCATTACGTGAGTCCTCTCCACCGCACAATGAGTACAAGTATGCGGTAACATGTTATGTTGATGTAAGTGTTGCTGGATGTGTCAGGACCTTAGAACTTATATAAAAAGTAATACGGAATAAATGATTGTGAGAAGGCAGAAGATAGGGTCTTGGGCGATTATAGATAGTGCAACGTGAACCCTGGTTCGGAACCGGTCGGTTCTGGATTTAGAGGAATTGCGAAAAAAAGGTGGATGCCTTCCTAGTCTTAGTTGACAAGGACTCGGAAGAAAACGAGAAAGAGCTAGGTAAGTCATGATCATTTTCTAATTCTCGGTCTACCTAAAACAACAATCAACAAAAAAACATGTCATATTCAGTATACTTCCTCATACAGAATCTATGTGCAAAAGTGCGCATGGCTAACAATCGTCGTATAAATGAACAAGGGAATTTCAGAAGCCTCTTTAGTACGAATTAAGTAGGTTTAAGTGTGGAGGATAGTGCAAATTGAACGTGACTACAGGACGACGGAAGGTATTTTCACTTATATTTTATATCTAGTTAGTGTTACTTTGTTTATGTAGTTTGCAGGTAAAGCTTTGTTAGTTTAAGCTCGGTTTTATGTTTATTGTGTGGGAGATTTGAAGTAGGTTAAGGTGTGTAATAAAGTAAGCGACTGGTACAGAGATTAATATGCTGGTGGGTAGTATTGCTACTATTAATAAAAACTTTAATATTATGATTTTCATCTTCAACATAAGCCGATATTCATTTGTTAATAGAAATAAAGTTCTTACTAGTTAGACCATTATTAGTTGAAGGATTTTGATACCACTGCTCTCACCATTATGTCAAAGAACTAAATTTTCGAAGACATGTGACATCCATCAACCCGCACTGGGCCCCCGTGGTGGATTGCGGCCCACTTCCTCTCACAGAGACGAGGCTTGTGTCCCAGCAGTGGGGACATTATAGCCTGAATATACTTATGCTAAGAACCATTGCTTGGTCTCAAAAAGAAGTTACGTAGACTATTTCTTTCCCGAAAGCCATGTAATGAAATCGTGCTACTGATATTTGAATATACAACATAAAAATCAGGCTTTTAAGCTCATTTGTAGTCGACAGCTTCGTTTATACCATGTCTCCGTGTAGTTTACAAACTTCTCCTGTAACAACATTATAAACTGTTTTCATTTCCACTTTTACAAAGTGGATCAATTTCCCTCACAAGATAGATTTAAGTTCACCTTGTCTTTTTATTAAACTCACGAAAGTAAGACTTGACTTTTATATTTGTTCTAGAAAAAATATGTAGACAAGATTTCTGATACCAGTATTACCGCAGACCTGAACCTTGTTGGAATATTGAAATTTTGACTATCTGCAAACATTTTTCAAGAGTACACATTCTCAATACGCGTTTTATGGGATCTTATCGGCTTTCGTACAGTATTGAAGTTGTAAAAAGTTTAGCCCCTTTTCATGTAACATTTGCTTGTATAACCACATTATCAATACATGTCAAAACTTTTTATCCAACCCTAAGTTTAGTACGATAAGGTTTAATTTCCTTTGACAGGTTTTTATGAAGGGTAAAATGTAGAAGTAAGTGGAAGTTCGTCTCATATCTCGTCATAACATTTTACTGTCACAATACGTATACATATAGGTCGTCTCTAAGTATGGCAATGTACTACGGAAATTGGCTGCGTTGTAATCTGTACTAAACTTGGTATCTTTTGACGTCGAGATATGTTAGTTGGTAGACGTTTCGTTAGTTAACTTTGTTATTAAATTCAATTTTAGATGCTTTGATGTCATAAGACTTTTGTGACGGATTTTATTCCTTTGAATATGGAATTCGGATTTACTAATTTTCCGTAGTCAACAACAAGTTATTATAGCAATACAGTCACCGATCTACCAAAAGCTTGATGTTGATTTGCCGATTAGATTACATTTAGTGCTCTATTCTAGGTTATGTCCCAAACCACTATCTGTGAGTAGTGGCATTCTTCTCGAGAAACCAAGGCAGGTATTCAACGGTAATGTAGTCTATACAAGTTTTGTTTAGTTTTAACATTTAAAATCCAAACAAAAAAACACGGATAATGTTGGAGTAAGAATTGTAGGTATTGATATGGAAAATTGTATGACAAGGCTACTGCCCGCCAATTGATGTCGGGACATTGTATACAACGTGTTCCTTTTGATGTCCCATAACTCTAAGGTTTATATGCTCTTACTAAAAATTATACAAAAAGTCCTAGAACAAGTGTTCCAAAAATACATAGTTTCGAAGATAACATTACACTAGAATCTCGATGTGTATAATCTAGTGTTGCCCAAATGCAAGACCAAGACGAGACTTAGCTAGTCTTGGTCTTGGTCTTGCGTCAATACACCTGGTCTTGGTCTTGGTCTTGCGTCAATACACCTGGTCTTGGTCTTGGTCTTGGTATTGCGCTCTCAGTCTTGGTCTTGGTCTTGGTCTTGCAGCAAGAGTCTCGCAAGTCTTGCAATTACCTATTAGCCTATTTTGAATTGATTTGAAGATCTTTAATAAATAGCAATAGGTCATTTCATTTTATCCTCCTGTGCCAACCCTACCAAAATAGGTAACCATTTTGTATGCCTCTGTCCGTGTTCTGTGGCGGGCGGCGCGCGGTGGCAATCAAACAGTATTAAATGATACACTTGTCGCAGTCTTTGATTAAGCAGCGTGTTTGTCGGTAAAATATCAAATAAGTAGGTACATAAAGACTGACCGACCAATGGTTTATTCGCGTAACGTAATTTAGAGATAGACCATACTATAATACTTCGTTAACATTCAGCCATTGCCATTCGTACTGCCGGAAATATTTCCCTAAATATTGATGTGGCAACGTCAAGGGAAATGTGTGTTTACATTGCCGCTTCACATGTCTTTCAAAGATTCAACACAAACACTCATTCCCATTCGCGTTACCGGCCCTTTGATGTCTGCCAAAAAACCACCAATTTGGACCCGCCCAAATCTCAGTTTGACTTAACTGCGAGACGCAAGAGTCTCGCAGGCTTAAGTCTTGTTCTTGCTTAAATCTTGCAGGGTCAGTCTTGGTCTTGGTCTTGCTAAAATAAGTCGGTCTTGGTCTTGGTCTTGGACTTGCGAAAATGTAAGAACAAGACCAAGACTGCAAGACCAAGACCGATTTTGGGCAACACTAGTATAATCTAAGATTCATTAATAATTACGAGTAAATCTTTTTTATTCAAACTAATCACTGTCGAATTATTTTGTGCGAAAAACTAAAACAAATAAATAAATTATTGAAAAATAATTCATTATGCTGCTAAACCCTAGAGTTATGGGGTATCAAAAGGAACACGTTGTATATAATGGTCGCGCGGTAAACCCTGCTTGCGTGATGCAGGACTTTACGTGTCGTCAGTGTGATGCGTAGATCGCAGGTGGCGATGTAAATGCCGCCACACAGATATTGCAGGCATTGCAGTAAGCAAAATAATTACAACATAATTAAGCGGTGCGGTCCCTTACTAAATAGGTCGCAGCATGTCATCCTGTGGGTGCTGTTGGACCCGATTAAGTGATTGTGATAGCAGCTGAGGTATCACATATACCAGATGATTAAGGTGATTCCGCAGATGCAGCCCGCGAAATTCAAATTTTCTTACATTTTTTTTTTGCAATTTGCAGGTCAGTGTAAGGTTGTATCTTGATACAAATAATTCACGGCTATAACAGATATGTATTTACAGAATTATAATCATTGGAATAATTAATAACATCTCTCTAAGTTAGATTTGTTCCATAAGAACAAATTTCTTGTGGAAAAGTTGTTATGGAACAAATGTAACTTAGAGAGATGTGATCAAGATACGACCTGACACTGACCTGCAAATTGCAAAATAAACGTAAGAAAATTCGAATTTCGCGGGCTGCAACTGAGGATTCACCTTAAATCCGGTCTATGACGCATTACCCCACGTTCTATTTAAAAGCGATCGTCACGCAAATACACGATCGTTCGGTGAACTTGAACGCATAGTTGGGCCGACACGGGCGCTTTCCGGATTTCCGAACAAAAAGTGACATTATACACGCGACCGATCGCGTATTCGCTTTTAAATAGGATGCGGCCTTAGAAAATAGGGTGACTGAAAGAACATAATTCGTAATTTAAAAAAATATTATATAAAATCTATTTTGATTAGAGAGATTCTGGTATGTTAATAGGCAGCGTCAATTGAATGCTAACAAACAGTTTGTCCGAATAAAAATGCAAACATAAAATTTTTCGGAAGTAGATTCAGGGCTCACAATTTCTTCCGCTCTAAAAACAGGTCATGAAACTGAAACAGTAAAGTATTAAAAAGAACAACATAAAAGTTTACTTACATGAATTCTATTTAAAACTTACATATTAAAATCATTCAATAATTCGATAAATTCGAACCGACCCGAACGTCATAAATGTCGCATATCATTTAAATCTCGATCCCAAAACCCCCTTATTTCGCTAGATATATGTTAACTTTCTTTCATTAAAATAACAATTTCCGTCCCCAATCCATCACATACGAAGAGTCCAATTAATAATGTACCATCTCTAAAACATTGTACTTGCAAAGCAGATGCCTTTCAATTTTCTTATCAAACCAAGCGAAAAATAATATTCCGCACATGGAGTTATCTGCGTATTACAAAAGGATAAGTTTCCGATTGACTAGACAATATCAAAGGGCGAAGCATTAACGCAATGAGGGCTTGCTGTATTTATACGTAGGGGTACAAGTACGCGCAGAATAAAGTATACAGAATTACTTTTATAGGAGACTAGCTTTTGCCCGCGGCTTCGCCTGCGTACAGGTCGTAAAATGTCCCACAGGAACGTACTACCCGGATTCAGAGTATCCTATGTCCTAACACAGGTCATGGCCTATCCGTATTCTCTCTTAAAATTCTCTACATCTCTTAAAAATAAGACAAAAAAATCAATATTACATTTGAATTTTAAAATCAACCCCTATTTTACCCCTTTTGGGGATTATTTTACAAAAACTCTGAAACGCTTATTTTTAATTCATACCAAAAGCATAAATTTGAATTTTCATATCCCTAACTTAAGAAATGCTGGGTTTCTCATACAAACTTTCATTCCTTATATCACGCCCTTAAGGATTATATTTTACACAAAAAGTACCTTATGTCCTTCTCCAGAATGCCATCTATATTCTTGGCAAATTTTATCGAAATCCGTTCAGTGGTTTAGCCGTGAAAAGGTAACATACTCGTACAGACAGAGTTACTTTCGAATTTATAATATTAGTATGGATTGATCTCGTGGTGGAATGCGGATTGAAAACCAGTCAGACTGATTCGTATTTTGGTCGATTAGTCCTGTTATCGAAGATTTTCTTTCTCTAATTGTTTTATGAAGAATTTACAGGTAGATACACACATCAAAAGTGTCTAGGGATCAACATATATTTTTGCAATAACTTTTCTCCTGATTGATATTAATTAAAATTTTCTTTAAGGATTCATCAAATAAAGTGTTTTCGTTTGTCACAGTAACGATAAACCAAGTCACCTTTGCATTAATAAAGAAATTTGCCATTTTCCTAATAAAAGGATTTTTGACATTTGAACCACTAACATTAAAGTTCGAAAAAAAGACTGAAATAACAGTTTTCTTTAAAATTTTATTGGGTAACTTAAACAATTAATAATCCGTGTTTCTACCGCGAACACTAACAACACAAGAACATCGGTTTGGCATACTCAAAATGAGTTCATCCAAATCACGCTGTGGAATGGCCGCCCATGTTCGTTGCAACAACAAAAAAAGGTCTTCTTGCGACTGGATACCCTCCATATTCGGCAGAGCTCTTCTCTGTAGCATATCCCATGCATGCTCAATCGGGTTCAAGTCTGGCGACTGAGCAGGCCAGGGCAGGACATTGATGTTAGCTGCGGCGAGAGTCTGTCTTACAACTCTTGCGGTGTGCGGTCGTGCATTATCATGCATTAACTGAAATAAGGGACCGATTTGCACTTGTAGAGGAACGATGACGTCTGATACAATCGTCTCAGCATAAATTTGAGCGTTGAGGTTGCCTCTGATCCAAATCAACTCAGTTCTTCCGCCGATCCAAATACCCGCCCATACCATGATGGTTCCACCACTATAAGGATGGACTTCCTGGCAGGATTTTAATCGCTGTTGGCGTCCAGGGGTTCTCCAGTGTCGTATACGTCTTGTATCCGGTCTCATACCAAAACGAGACTCATCAGAAAAGCACACGAAACGCCATTGTTCTTCTGCCCAATTTCTGTGTTCAAGAGCCCATTGATATCGAATCCTACGATTGTGCATTGCTATAGGTGGTACCCGTAGCGGTCTTCGGGAATGAAGGTTCACTTCATGCAAGCGGTTTCTGACTGTTTGGTCGCTAATTAAGTTCCCTGAAGAGTGATGAAGCCTCACGGCTAACATCATGGCGGTTATTGTTGGAGCTCTTCGAGCTAAGATTTGAATGTATCGGTCTTGTCTCCGTGTGGTGCAGCGATACCGTCCTCCATGGCGCTCAGCCACGGTACCAGTGCTTCGGTAACGTGTCCAAAGTCGACTGATAACACTCTGACTTGTATTCAGAGCTAAAGCCACAGTACGTTGCCGGGAACCAGCTTCTATCATTCCCACGGCTCTGAGCATTTCTTCCCTGCTTAAATGACGTCGCTGCTCCATAATAACGTTGGTTTTAATCAGTAGTAGGGAAACAGTAGCACTAATAATTAGTGTTGGGATTTTATCCGGATAAATACTCAAAACGGATAAATACTCATAAATATCCGTTTTTACTCGAGTATTTATCCAAAACAGCGGATAAATACTATCTACAGTTTTCGTTACGTTATGAACCGTAAATTTTGCAATTTTACGAACAAAAGGACTGAAATAAATGACAATCTGAAAATATACATTTGTACCGTACTTTATTAATCACTTTAACCATAACAAAAAGCCTATAATAACAATGATTTCATGAATATTTTCATCAATCACTCTCAAAGTTAGATAAAATTATACATTTGTGCGTTACTTCTTCTTCTTCTTTTCGTGCGGTTAGTGTCTAACTTGGTGTTAGAGTTTAAAAGCCGCCCCTGGGTCTCTAACTTGCCCATGGGTCTCTTGGCTTCACATGCCGTCGAGGAATTCTCTCAGGCATGCCAGTTTCGGTGTGGGCGCGTTCCTTGAGGTTGCGGCCAGCCCGCCGGTTGAACGCGTTTCAAAGGGTCATGGCCATCCGGATGGTCCGGGGATACCGTACGGTCTCCGGGGAGGCGGTGACCCTCCTTGCCGGATTGCCACCATGGAATCTGGAGGCGAAAGTCCTCGCAAGAGGCGCGAGGAGGTAAAACTCCGCTGCCGCGAGAAATTACGGCACAGCGGACAGAGCTCCGGTGGGATCTCATGGCGTCATGGAGAGTGCGATTGTCGCAACCCAGTGCTGGGCACGCCACGATTGTGGCGATAAGTCCCCTCTTTGAGGAGTGGCTTGAGAGGCGCCACGGCATCCTCACCTTCCGCCTGACGGAGGTCCTCACCGGACACGGTTGTTTCGGGAGGTTCTTGTTTCGCATAAGGCAGGAGGAAACACTCGGGTGTCACCACTGTGTGGATCGCCCGGAGGACACGGTGGGGCATGCGGTGGACTGCCCGGCTTGGGCGGAGCACCGCCCAGTCCTCGGGGAGGCGATCGGCGGCAGTGACCTTTCGCGTCTGGCCCTGGTCCATGCCATGGTACGGAGTGAGAGGGCATGGCAAGCCGTCACCACCTTTTGCGAAGCAGTAATGCTCGCGATGGAGGAGGTGGAGAGCGTAAGGGAGAGGCAAATTTCACGCTCTCATGCCCCTAGCCGCCGCAGACGCCCTGGGCCTCGGGAATCGGTAGCCGATTTCCGGCCACCGTAGGCGCGGGTATGCGGACGGAGAGCAATGGGTAGCTTGCCGTTCGATAAGGACCAGGCCCGGGTCGACGGCGCGTTGTGTTCCACGCGTGCTTCAAAGAGATGTCAGCACAATTGACGGGGTCCGCTAGGGCCGATGCCTGCCGGGGTTGCGGGAAAGTCCTAAAGGGAGACCGTGGCCTCTGGCAACGTACAGGCAACTGAAGGAACACGGGTGGGTTTTAGTCAGTAAGAGTCTGACACGCCCTTCCGCTCCGCCCAGAGCGGGAGAAGTTATTCGATGATTTCCCAACCAAAAACAAAAAAAAAGGCATGCCGGTTTCCTCACGATGTTTTCCTTCACGGTTTTTGAAGCAAGTGATAAATACAATACGCACATGAATCCAATAAGTCCTTTTTTTTATTTGGTTGGGAAATTGACGAATAACTTCTCCCACTCTTCGTGTCAGACTCTTACTGACTGTATAAAACCCACCCGTGTTCCTTCAGTTGCCTGTATGTTGCTAGGGGCCACGGTATCCCTTTCAGACTTTCCCGCGACCCCGGTAGGCATCGGCCCTAGCGGACCAAGTCAGTTGACATCTCTTAGAGGCGCGCGTGGAACACAACGCGCCGTTGACCTAGGCCTGGTCCTTATCGGATGGCCAGCTACCGATTGCACAGTGTCCGCAGGCCCGCGCCTAAGGTGGCCGGGAATCGGCCTAGGATTCCGATGCCCAGGGCGTCTCCTGCGGCGGCTAGGGCCGTAAGGTCGCGAAATTTGCCTCTCCCTCACACGTTCCACCTCCTCCTTCGCAAGCATTACTGCTTTCTAGAAGGAGGCGACGGCTTCCCATGCCCTCTCGCTCCGTACCATGGTCTGGACCAGGGCTGGACGCGAGAGATCACCACCGCCGATTGCCTCCACGAGGACACGGCAGTGCTCCGCCCAAGCCGGGCAGACCTCCACCGTATGCTCCACCATGTACTGCGGGCGATCCACACAATGGTGACACCCGGGCGTTTCTTCCCGCCTTATCCGGAACAGGAATTTCCCGCCTTATCTGGAACAAGAACCTCCCGAAACAACCGTGTCCGGTGAGGACCTGCGTCAGGCGGAAGGTGAAAACGCCGTGGCGCCTCTCTAACCACTCCTCAAACAGGGGACTTATAGCCGCAATTGTGGCGTGGCCAGCACAAGATTGCGACAATCGCACTCGCGGCAGCGGAGGTACGCCCTGGCGTTTCGCCTCCTTGCGCCACTCCCGAATGTGTGCGAGGACTTTTGCCTCCCAGATCCCATTAGACCAGACTATTTTTAAACGCGATTCAAAAGGAGTGGAATTAGTTCATGACAACAAATTTTATTCCCACCAATTCTTCGACTTCAGGTGAAAAAACAGTACTTTATCTTTTTTTTCTTTTGCTTATATCTCGAAAATGGTGCGTCCTATCGCAAAAATAATGAAAATTTCGACCCCCTTTATGAAACCCTTAAACCCCTATAACTCAATATGTTGGTAATAATTTTTCATGATTTCCATACAAAAAGTGAAAAATTACATATAAAACACGTCGTGGCTGGCCCCTGTACGCCTCCGGCTCTATTGTAGGCTACGGCAAATAATGTAGTATTTTGGAAGGCCCAAACATCAATACTAAACATAAAAATTAAAAAAAATAACCATCGGAAGCGTAAAAAATATATTTATCCATCATTTTGAGTAAATATCAGATAAAAATGAGTAAAAACGAGTATTTATCCGTTTCGGATAAATACTCGAGTATTTATCCTCCGAGTATTTATCCTCTGCCCATCACTACTAATAATGTCTTCAATGCGTTGTATGTTTTTATAGGGAAAATATTGACAGCTGATTTTCATCTTTTACTCGAATTTGATTCACAGTTCCTGATTCAAATTATGAAATGCACCAAAAAGGATCCATATAAATTTATAAAATCATAAATTTATTACAAAGCCACATCTCAATCTCAAGAAATCCGCATAAAAATGCTTGATCCCTAGACACTTTTGATGTGTGTATTTCTATGGCTGTAGTTAGTAGCAATTAACCAAAATCATTCAATCGAATCAAGGATTCGGCGCCTGTACGTTGTACCGAGTGGACGCGTGTCGGTTGTCCTCGGAATTTTTGATTTCGAATTTTGTGATTGGCTAAGTTAAGTGATTGTGTATTCCTTGTCACTCTTGCCTGTTTCTTACCTGTAATCAACGCCCACTGGGCGGTCCTAGAGTGAGATAATAACAATTTTGTCACCTACTTTAAAATCTGACTTTCGAAAAGTGTCTGTGATTTGCTGGATTCGAACCCGCTCCCACGGTGCGGGGTGCTGTTGCGGTCCGACTCCCGCCCGCTGCGCTACGGTGCTAGTGACGCAGAGACTTGAATAAGCTACTCGCTATCGGCTACGCGGCCGCCGCCGTAGCCGCTGACCTCGCTGCTACGGATTGCCTACGCGGCTACGAACACGAAGTTCTCGTAGCCGATGCGCTACGACTCCGCTCGCACGCGACACCCCGTCTCGGCGCAGTGCGCACGCACTTAACGTTGTAACGAAGTCTACGAGATCTGCTAGCATCTGTATTGCAGCTACTAGGAAACATGTCCGTTGTAAAACGCACTCCCCCGAACACGCCGAAAACGCAAATAAACAACCTTTGCCAGTCCCAAACCAAATCTGAATCGGATATAACCAATGCATTGGTGAGTGACTACGTAAATACAAACCGAAATAAAAGAGCCCGAACGGCAAACTCGCCACAAGGCCCTACTACGCACGACCTTACAACCCAATCCGAAGATGGGAAGGAAGAACAAGACTCTTCAATTGCAAAGCAACTTGCTACTCAAACCGCTGTAATGGCTAAATTAGCGGCTGATATTGGAGAAATAAAATCTCAGAACTCTCAGATTCAAGCATCTAATACGGAGATACACAAGTCAAACGAGGAGATAGTTAAATCTATGTTTTTTATAAACCAGCAATTTGAGGAGCTGAAAAAAGAAGTCGAAGACCTAAGAAAGGAACGCCGGGAACAGAGACAATATATAGAAAGTCTAGAGAAAAGATTACAAGATCTACAACACAAATCGAGGTCGTCAGGCGTTGAAATCCGTAACATACCGCAATGTAACACTGAAACCAATACCACTCTTGCTAAAACGGTATGCAGCATTGGCGAAGCTATCGGAGTATCCATAAAAGACTCGGAACTGAGGGATATTTATCGCTTGCCTGGGAAACCATCCATTGGTGCCCCTACCACTGCACGACCGATAATAGCTGAATTTTCTTCTGTTATGAAAAAGGAGACACTCCTATCTGCAGTTCGAACGTTCAACAAAACCAAGAACAAGGAAGATAAATTAAATACTGGTCTCATCGGCATTCCAGGAACATGTCAGCCGGTTTATGTCACGGAACAGCTTCCGGGTAACACCAAAAAACTGTTCTACCAATCAAGAGAGTTTGCGAAAAATCACAAGTTCAAATTCTGCTGGGTATCCAACGGTAACATATTTTTGCGCAAAAAGGAAGGAGACAAACAACTGTTAATCAACTCTGAAAAATGTCTTCAGGATATAGATTACACTGGCTTGTGACTGGTAATCCGTATAGTTAAGATCTTTATATTAGCATACATCTGTCTACTATTTTTGTTTCTCTACTATTTATTTGATATTGTATTAGTTGCTAAATCTAAAAGGATGCATAATTTATTTAACACTCACATAACCACACAAATAAAAACTCACCATGGCATACGCACTCTATACAAAAATACACTCACAACCCACTCCCACAAAAACATATGGTATAATAACTACTTTTACACAAAAAACCAAATAATAAACGACACAGTAACTAAACAAATTCTAACAATAGAAGTCGTACATTTGAGTCACCTCACGTTATTTCTATACTCTCCTAATGGCTAGCTTAAATAGTATATGCAGCGAGTTGGACTCGCTAACAGTGGGTAACTCATTTAACTGTGCACCAGAAAATTGTATTGAATATGTCAACACCACCAATACCAGCATAAAAATACTACACTTAAACATCCGTAGCTTAAATAAAAACTTTGACCAACTCCAGGTACTAATGCACTCAACAAAACTTGATTTAGACGTGGTAATTCTTACTGAATGTTGGCTTAGTAAAGTCAGTAATATGCCTGTTTTGGCTGGATATGATTCCTATTTTACTGAGATAAATAGTAACCAAAATGATGGGATTGTTATCTTTTCAAAACAATCTCTCCGAACCTCGGAGTGGGAACCTCAATTTGTGGGTGGAAATTGCTTAGTATGTCATATTTTTAATCAAAATATCGCTATTGTAGCAGTGTACCGTTCCCCGTCTTACAGTTCCAACGAAAGTTCCGAAAGTTTTTTGGATAGTTTAAATAGTGTCTACGAAAGCCTCTCCGCCTACAAAAATATAGTCCTCATAGGTGATATTAATATAGACCTCAAACCCAATAGTACAGATGGCCGCTGTTTCAACTATCTCATTCTAAATGCCTCCCACGGTCTTCTCCCAACCCACAGATTCAACACTCGGCTGGATAACTGTCTAGATCATGCACTTGTTAAAACTACCCTTCCTGTTACTACCCTTATACTAGACTCACACGTCACGGACCACAAACCGGTGCTACTTAATATTGCAATCACAAACCCAGATAATAAACCACTCCACATAGCTACCCGGACAGACTACGATGCAGTAAAATTAGATTTAGAAAATTCTGATTTTACCCCATTATACAAAATTATTGACCCTAATATATCCATGAATATGTTCATAACTATTATCTCTACAGTCATTGACAAACACACTAAACAAATTAAAATCCCAAGGAAAAAAAGAATAATCAAGCCATGGATAACCACCGGCCTATTAAAGTGTATACAAAACCGCGACCGGTTGCACAACAGATCAAGAAAAGATCCCAATAATCTTATCCTGAAAATTACCTATACGCGGTACCGGAATTATTGTAACGACCTGCTCCGGAAACTAAAAATAGCCCATGAAAAACGCGAACTTGAAAAATCTCGTAACAACCCCAAAGCCCTTTGGAAAACGATCAAACAAATCACCAGTACCACCAAAAAAATAACTAGCCCAGTAGAACTGTTGGACATCTGTGATAACGCTCCTTCATCCGTAAACGAAGTATGTAAGTTTTTTAGTAACATAGGCACTAACCTGGCAGAAAAAATCTTGTCCCAATCTCACCCACCTAAGAGTTCATGTCAGAATATTTCGCCCAGCCCCGCCAACTCCCTTGTAATACTTGAGGTTGATGAGTCAGAAGTGGAGTCTCTTATTCTGCAATTGCGTAATGATTGCGCAATAGGTTGGGATGGCATATCGCCCTTGGTGCTAAAGAGTTGCCGCCAGACCTTGACGCCACCGTTGACGTATATCCTTAACTCTTGCATTCAAAAGGGCATCTTTCCTGACGCGCTTAAGAAAGCTATCATCCATTCAATTCATAAGGGAGGGAACAGGCACTGTGTCAACAATTACAGACCCATATCGGTCCTATCAGCACTCTCTAAGATATTTGAAAGGATCCTGAATAACGGTTTAAATAAATTCCTCAACAAACATCAGCTCATAGCCGATAATCAGTATGGTTTTCGAACAGGAATCTCTACTGAGGATGCGGTTCTTGAGCTGACACAATTAGTTGCTAGGAATCTTGACAGTGGAACCAAATGTCTAGGGATCTTCTTAGACCTTTCTAAAGCATTTGACACAGTCTCTGTTCCCAAACTTATCTCCAAATTGGAGCTTTTAGGGGTACGAGGAAATACCCTCGAAATTTTCAAGGACTACCTTAACAACCGGACCCAACGAGTAAAAATTGGAGAATATATAAGTGAAGAAGTATCGACCACTTACGGTGTACCTCAGGGAAGCATTTTAGGCCCCACCCTCTTCCTAATATACGTCAATGAATTGTGCAGAATGACCATCCCCAACTCCAAGATTTTTGCGTATGCAGACGACACAGCAGTCATAGTTCACGGACCAACTTGGGATAGCGTTAAGTGCTACGCAGAAGCGGCAATGTCAACTATAATGAAATGGCTCAACCTAAACTTGCTTACCCTAAACTGCGACAAAACATCGTACATTCCCTTTGCTATCCGACGTAACACCTTGCCCGACAAATACTTCTCCATTACAGCGCACACCTGCTCCAAACAATCTCCACAATGCATATGTCCGACGCTTGTAAGAACTGACAATGTGAAATATCTGGGTGTCCAAATAGACGGAGGATTACGATGGGACAAACAGGTTGACGCCATTACCACTAGATGTTTGAAACTTTTGCATATTTTCAAATCCCTTAGAGACTCGGCTGCGCCTGATACCTTGAAGATGGTGTACTATGCATTATGCCAATCCATCATTGGATATTGCATTACAGTATGGGGTGGTGCAAATAAAACCAGTCTTCTGAGGATTGAAAGAGCGCAGAGAGCCGTACTGAAGGTGATGTCGCGCAAACCTTATCGCTATCCCACCACGCAATTATACGCTGATTCTAAAGTACTTTCAGTGCGCCAGCTTTTTGTACTGCAGTCTACTATTAGAAGACATGCTAGCGTTCCCCCAACGGACCCTAAAAAAAGAAAGAAACTACCCCTAAGTACCCCTCACAAAACCGCCTTCGCTCAACATCAATACTACACACTAAGTACATACATATACAAACAAGTTCACAAAAATCTTAACATTGTCGATCTAAATAAATATGAAATAAAATCAAAATTAATGGAATGGCTACTGGAACAGGACTATGTACGAACAGAATCCTTACTTAAGTTCGTCTCCTAACTACCTATTATCCCCAATCACACACAACACACTCATACACACACACTAACACACACACACACACACACAGATAAACAGACACACACAACACGTAAATTATAGAAAATTATATAAAATTAAACTATTAAGTACGTAAATTAGCTTTATATTCATAGTCGCTCAGGTAGATCGACACAGTCTACTTTTATACCTATAGCATCACTTTTAAGCTGAATCACTGTCTCTCAAGATACAGGTTTCCTAGTTTGAGAGGCAGGGTTTTCCATTTTGTGTACAGATTTTAGTTCTTAGATTGCATTGTGTTACTACCAAAGCTCATTTAAATTGTGTTTTTAAAAAACGTTAAATCTGTATTTTTTTTTTGTGAAATAAAGTTATTATTTATTATTTATTTATAATCAATCTGCCTAACACTTCCGAACAGTGGGGTCGGCTTTCATTCTAAACCGGATGTTGCCAGTATTTTACATGAAGCGACTGCATAATATTTAACAACCACAACCCAGTTATTGGGGAATACAATCCCTTTTGGTAGGACTGGTGGTCAGACTTTCGGACTTCTGACTGCTCGTCAAGACTGTCAAAGATCTAAGAATAACAGCTAGGACCAATGGCATATCGTACTTTCCGTGGCACGGACAGGTCTCAATATGTTATGAATGGTCACCCATCCCCAGACCGACCTTGTCAAGCGTAGCTTAACCTTTGAGCGACCCGTGCTACTGTTATTATTTAGCCACGAACCGTAATGAACATAAACATTCGATTCAATTAAGTTCGATAAAAATAAATCCGTGATAATTTAAATTGGTAACTAGTGTAATGGTTTTACACAGAAAATGATTGAGCGGAATTTGTTTCGCCTGAATCCCTGTTTTTATTAGGGAAATAATAAGTGCAGCAACAAAAGTTTTCTTTAGCACCTGGAACCTAGCGTCTTTTTTTATATGTAGGCTACGAGTTAATAGAACAGCTTCAATTATATTAATTCATCATCTTTACTATTCCAACAGAATATCAAAAAACCAGCGTCAATTTACAAAAGTAAATTAATATGACTCGGCTACCGATAAATGTATTTACTTCTGAATTGATAACTCAGCGACTAATGTTGTAAGTGAGCTACTTTATATATTCTAGAGATTCAACATCTGTCTGTAATAAAATCGAATTCCAGCCTCAAAATTAGCAATCAAAGTTTTTTATTCAACAACTAAATTAATAAATCATATTCTTTTTTCGTGAAAATTAGCAACACAAGCGAAAGAATATACTGTGCACACGCTAAAGTTATAAAATTTAAAAAGAAATTACGTAAGGCGACAACCTCATTATACACCGGCTTGTAGTTAATAGGTTGAATCTGTTCCAAAACCGAATCGAGGCACCCCGACTTTACGTAGTCTTTTGGCTCCTACCCCTAGAGTGTATATAAAAACCGGAGGCGCGGAGGGAGAGCAACCCCCGCCCGCTGTAACAAAGCATAGGCACCCGTGCGAGCCGTAGCGGCTGAGGCTGGTCGCAGGAGGCGACCAGCAAGCCGAAGCTGCGCAGGTGAGCATGGGTGCCTATCCTTTGTTACGTAAGGGCGAAGGGGTTGCACTTCCCGCAGCGCCGGAGACGATGCAGAAGCAACTTACTGTTTTGAGGTTAGGTTAGGTAGGTAAACCTATGCTACTGCCATTTAAAATTATCTGATTTATAAATAAAATGGTTGTTTAGTTTTAATTTTCCCTAAGGTGTGTCCAAACACAAACAAACACAGAGTTGCAGATGTTTGTTTTTGATGACAATATAAAAATATTGTCTGACTTGACTATTGTCAAGTCATCAATTACATATGGTAACATTATAAATAGATAGGCGAATACATGAAATTAGAGCTTTCATTGACCATTATTTGATGACAATAACACGGTAATTTTATGTTCAAATATAGTAGATTCAGTCATCAATTAATTTGCTAACGTATAAAAATAAAGGTGACTTTAAGAAATTAGAGTACGTTGATATTATTTTATAGATGCAGTTGATACACTTATTAGAAGCTGGCAATGCGTAGACATATCAAAAATTTTGTTGCTTAAGAATTATCACCATGCTGCGTCATATTAACAGTAGCTTGTTTTACAATATATGGTCGCTTGAAAATCATTTATTAGACGCTAAAAGTTTGTCGCTGACCTATTAATTCATTAGACAACTAAATATATTTGAAGACGAGAATGACATTTTAAAGAAGCTGCATTAATTAGCACCCTTTTTATTATTGATAACATACCATATAAAAAGATCTCGACATTTTCTACTACTATTAAAATTTTACAGTATTTTCAAATTATCTATTTTATTTCTAATTGTTACGTACCGTTCTTTAGGGAAGGTAATACATACCTACTGTTTTAAATCTTGAGGATTTATTAAGGATAGTATTTTTCACTCCACTGCAAGTAATTTAGCATTATGTGTAGTAAAAAGGGTGTTGATTTGATTAAGCGAACTGCTTTCTCATCATCCATTGGCTGAGCAATCCTATTGGTCATTGGACTAGCGCAGTGGCGCCGTTCTTCCGCGCGCTTTTTCGGTGGAACAAGTTCGTTGCGACTCGAATAGTAACGCGCTCCGCGCGGTTTAAAGTTTTTTTCGAAAAGAAAATGGTCCTTCGTTGATTTCGTGCTATACTCCCAGCAAGTTACGAACAATAACAATAACTATCGCCTGTGGAAAAGTATGTGTGGTGTAGTTTAGCAGGATTCAGAACTTTTGAACACGCCGCCGAGCCGAGAGGAGCGCGAGGCCGTGGACTGGAGATAGCTGGTAAGCTTTTTACGAATCCTCACTCATAACTACTACACACTAATGGATTCACAGTAGATTCTGTATTCATAAGTCAATTACCCCTGGTATGCAAAACAATATAATTGAAACAGTAAAAAAGCAAATTGAAGCGACCAATCAATTAATTTATAAGATTGTAAGTAAACCCCAGACGGCATAAATTGTAACCCCGAATGAAATCCCAATTTCTCCCTTTATTCGTTCATCGTTCATTGAAATTCTTGAAAACACTTTTAATTTCTTCCATTACTTAGAACATTCCCTATTGGAGACTTTTCATTTGTGATGTTTAACCAACGGATTGACTTTTCGATTGACTTGAGCAGTTCAAAAGGGCGGAGGGCTCGAAATTAACGCAATGTAGGGTGTGCAATGAAGGAGCGATCGCTTCAAAGGGAAACTGATTTCCCTATTTTCTTTGTAAAATATATGTATTTTTGGCAGTAAATTGGCGTTTGTCTGATAGAATAATTATGGCTGTGTGTTTATTTTGTATATTTTCTATTTTTCTCTTCTAATCTTTAATATTTACTTGATGATTATGCTTGTTTGATAATTATGTCCTGAAAACACCCGATAACCTCAAAAATATATTTCATTCCATCAAAATATATTTGAATTTTTGCCAGATTTTTTGTGTCTAGGTTATACTTACAAGTAACAGCACATCGAACGAGACAGTTAAAAAAAAAACACGTCATATTTCACACTACACTACACTCAATGATTCCTAGCAATTAGTCAAGTCAGAGTCCTTAACATTTAGCAGTTGCTAATTGAGCGCATCACAATGCAGCCGATGAAATAGCACGGTTCCACTTGGACGCGCATCGTTCACGATCCAATGAATAAATAAATAGCTTTTGGTTCCAGACGACTGTTAAGTGTTTGAGTGATTTTTGTTAATGCTGTTTTTTGTTTTTTTTAATCCTGCGAGGTTAAAAAGCGTCTGCCACTGGTTTTAACGTGATTGGGTTGGTATACGTCATGCATGGCGTCGCCGTCGCGTCGTGTCGGCGCTACGTAATCCACGATTGTCTTTTATTTTGTTTTAGCTTTACGCATCAGATTTTTAATATAGGCAGTGTATAGAGTGCCACCAGTGGCACTCTATCCCTATCGGATAAAGTGCCACTACAGGCACCCTAGTAACACCGCCTCGGCCCGGCCAAAGTGCCGCAAGCATTGGATTGTCATTGTCACTGTCACTAAGTCACGTCACTTGGTATTTTGTTTAATTGTCGAGGTTAAATCGCTGTAAAACACCACATTCCCAAAACATTACATTCTCTTGTGCCTAAACGGACCCTGGCACTTCGCCGGCCGCTACCGCGGCACCGCTCGCTACGCTCGCTCGGCTCGTGCGTTGTGTGGTCACAGTTCTAACCTAACCTAACCTTAATAACAAGTGACAGTGACAATGCAACGCTCACGGCACCCTAGCCGGGCCGAGGCAGTGACACTAGAGTGCCACAAGAAACTCGCGGCACTCTATACACTTCGTTTAATATATGAAACTGTAAGGCTCGGCCTCTTGTTGCTGCTGGGGAGTTTGTTGCGCCACTTCTTCTCTCCAGCAAAAGCACTAGGAAGTGGTGAAGGGCGGGCGTTTTTGGGGGACTGTCTTATGTAATTTTGACGTTCGAAAAGTGCTGATTCTCAGCCTAATTTGAATAAATGACTTTTGAATTTGAATTTGAAAGGTGTTGAGTACTGCTGTAGCGGGTGGCTGCTTTGGCAACACGTGTGCGAAGAATCCATAAAAAACATGAAAAATTATGTGAATTGCTTGTCGCTGGGTGACTGTGATCGGTGGCTCGTTTACGCCGAGTCATAAGGGTTTTCTAGACTAAATAAATATTTATATGTTTTGTCTCGGTACGAACTACTACCTTGTTGGTAGGTATTGATAAGCGAGTATCATCTGGTGGTAAAACTTTGAAAAATAAAAGTTTATTTCACTACATTTTCTTTACCATAGTCCTACAAGATTAGGCCTGTTCCACCACCTACGATTAAGTTCCTGTTAACTTACTTGGCAGATAATTTTATACAAACTCTGTTCCATTTTTGAATTTATTCGGTAAGTAGTGGCTATTCGGACATCGTGAAATAGGCCCTTAGTAATACAAAACATATAATGACAGAACGGTACTGCAGTTGACACACTGAAATTTACAATTACTTGCTATTACTACGAATGGAGTAGTGGTGGTCCAGTGGTAATGGCCCTAACTTACGAGTTGTAGGTCATGGGTTTGAACCCAGGCCGGCGCTTTACTTTGTGTAATTAATTTCATACCTCTACTCTCAAAACAGTGAAGAAAAACATCGTGAGAAAACCGGCATGTCCTAGAATCAAAAATTCAAAGAGATGTGACATCTACCAACTCGCTCTGGTCCCTCGTGGTAGATGTTACCCCACTCGCTCTTGAAGAGAAGAGGGCTTTGTCCCAGCAGTGGGAATATTATATACTGATTATGCTACGAATGGTTAAAATATGTGAAAAATATGGTATTTCCTGCAAAGTGGTTTATTTGTACATTACAAAATTGGCGTGGAAATGGACCTAGAGGAAACTTCACAAGATTAGTAAGTAGCACACAGATATCTAGCGGTAGACACATTAAGCCGGAACGTCTCGGAAAAAAGCGTTGAAGGCGCAATCCAACGCTAAGTCAGGCTACTTAGCAACTTGCCAAATGGAATCCATTACAACAGTTTGGGTTATCGACGTGAGGCGAGAGCGTTAAGAAGTTGGATTTTTGGTGATTTCCTCTAGCTTTGTAGCTGTAGAGTATTTTTTTGCTTGAAAAGAAAAAGCACAAAATTGTCTAGTTCATCAATTACCTTAATTTGAAAAATTTCGATGTAAGGTAAATCAAGACGAGTTACGTAATACACCGCCTATACTACAATGTGCGTTCACCCCTTACAAAATTGTAAATTGGATAACTACGCACATGAAAATAAAATAACAATTTTTAAGCCCATAACCCTCCCGCTTCACAATTTTCAGTCGTAACCCATTGAAATAAGTGCCAAAAACATATCAATAATTGTATTATATAATAAGATACTAAAACGAAGATTTACACGAATGTCAGTGCACTAAAACCCGTTTTATGGGTTGTTTCGTACTATAAAAATGTTATGGCAGCGTTTTGTTACAAAAAACAAGGTAGAAATATATAAAATTGACAGGCCAAGTTTTATGTTGTCGTCAATAGTAAGTCGCTTCGAAACGATTCATTAGGTATTTATGTAAATGTTGAGTTTATTACGTAAAGTATATAGATTTTGCTCTAGTACCGAGTACGGGGCGCAGGTTATAAATTGACTTAGCGTTTTGAATTGACTAGTAACATGAAGTAATAAGAATCTTTTAATAGAATACCAGCTCATAAAATAAAAAGCATCAGACTTAAATACAAATAATGGGACTAAACTTACGTTAATTAAAAGATTACCCTCACTTTCTGAGATGACTTAGTAAAACGTTCATTAGGTAGGTGTGACTATGTATCATTATTTGGGCAGTAAGAGTTATAAAAGGTTATAGCAGACTTCTAACCATACAATAGTATCGCAGGTTTGCTGGAAGAAACTTAAGAGATAAGCCTTTGTGCTCAAAATTATAATTATGTCGTATCTGTACGTATTTTACTGTGTGTTATGCCGAAAGATGTCCGTTGCTGGACATAGGCACCGCCACTTCGACCGAGTCTGTGCTTTCTGCATCCAGCAGATTCCTGCAGTCTTCACAAGGTCATCGGTTCATCTTATGGGCGGCCTTCCAACTCTACGTCTTCCGGTACGTGGTCGCCACTCCAGAACCTTTCCGCCCCATCATCGTCTATCTATGTGCCATGCAATTCTTTGGGTTGTCTATTACCATGGTTCTCCTGCGGATCTCTTTATTTCTGAGTCGATAACGTAGTACATAAATAAAATAAATAATTTAAATGCCAAAGCAGGCCAAAAACAGTTTTTACCTACAAATTAATGCGGTCTCCATTTCTTCTTACGCCATGTCTGCAAACGAAATAACATATTGGTAGTTTATATTTAAACTTCTAGGTTTAGTTTCAGGCTGGATTCGGTACGGTGAACGAGGTCAAATGCCTCAAAGCTGACAGTACAATATTTGTTTATCTCATTCATTTAGGTTGAAAATAATTCTCAGGGCTAAAGTATAACTGATTTGTGGGCTGCTTTGTAGCAGAAAATTTATAGCAAAGATACTGTTTTTTGCTTGGAAAAACACGTTTAATGTTGGTTGTCCTACAAATCTGTGAGAGACGGTTACAAGAAGTAAGCAACCTGAAACTATTACATCGTTTAATTTGGTTGTTTTCTTTTTATTAATTAAATGTTAGTGATACTTATTGTATTTTAGTGTGCATGGAATCCAGATAGAGCAGGAGTAGGTATTGTATTTTTCACCGTTCTTTTTCCAGTAAAGATGAGACTGTAGACAAGAAGCGATTAGAGCTAGTAAAGATATTGTAGATCTGTTAGTATTATCTAAATATAAATATATATATATATATATCTCTTTCACTCACACAGGATCTACAATATTTTCTAAGCTTCTTGAACGAGAAAATCGTTAATAGCTAGTCGTTTCCTCGTCAGCGGTGCGACGGGTGTCTAATGCGGTATCCTTAGGTGTAGATTTAGTCTGACGATACAACTGCTTAAAATTTGTGTGTATTCTTGAAATCAACCCTCCAAAACCCCACTTTTCTAAGTCCTTGAACAATATTTATCAAGTACCTACAATAATTTATAAATAATTTCCTAAGAAGTTTTATTATAATAAGCTTAGGGAATCTAAATATAGTTTTCTGTGGGCGTTTGGTAACTCAGAACCGTATTTCTTATTATAATAATATTTTTGATTTAGATCTGATCCATAAAAACAGACAACAAAGACCTCAGACTTAGAAAAACATAAAACTGTGTTGAGAAAAAAAGTTCATGTTTTTGTTTGTTAGCGAGATACTGGAAGTATGTTATAGTCGTAAGGATAAACTTTACAGTATTCATATAACACACTTTATTGCCCAAAAACTACACACGAGTTTTGATAAAGAACCCAATAACATATCAAACAAACTAATGTAGGTACCAACGTAAATAGATTCTACCACCGCACCGCTTTAAAGGTAACTAAAGATCCACCGTATCATTTTTATCTTAAAGATGTTCCTAGATTTTCATAAAAACCAAATATCCTATTAAATGAAATGTTAGCTGGTGGATTTTCAATACTTACTATAAAATAGTTCTCTGGTCGCATAGTCGTAGTTCGTAGAGCCAATGTCGTAGAACACGCTACGAGCGTAGCGCCGTAGCACCGTAGCTGTTGCTACGTACGGTTTCGGTATAAATATTTCAGTACAGGAAATTATGCTTTTACTGATACTGTAGCCGTGCAAGGTTTTGAATGGAAAAGCGAGTCTTCGACTGCTAAACTGGAATGGAACTTGAATTATGTATTTCGGATCTGTTTTATTGATAATTCAGAGGAAGCTTTTCCTTTAAACGTTAACGTGCGAAGAAAATGGTTTCTTCGCGATATTATCTATTTACTAAAAATATGTGATAATATCTAGAGTAAAAATGTTATTAAAGTCATAATTAAATAACATGATTTTAGTTAATGCTCATGCTCATACAAAGCCATTGTCAGACACAAATAAATCATTTTCTACTGTTTCATTACCGGTTCAATTTATTATTTATCTAAACGCATAGCAATTTACAAGTGCGCACTAATACTATCCGCGTATATATGGACTGATGTATTATTTATTTACGCCTCGTTGATACGGAAATTGCAGTTTTGTAATATTCACGAGAAACGGCGCTGGATTAAATTCTAAGTTATAATTTAAAAGCGGCAGCGTAATGCCTTACAGGGTTAGCTCTTATTATTTTAAATTATTAATGTCTTATTTTTGCCTAATATAATTACCGTGTGGTTTTCGAAAACGAATAAGCCAAGGGCTAATGCACAAAGCACCAATTTTGGTAATTTTATTAAGATGTGGAAAAAAAATCGTGGCCAGTCTTGTATAGGTACGTGTTAATGATGCTAGAAGTTGATGGGGCAATTTTTATAACACTGTATACACGGAACCCATCTTTTTATCAGAATTATATAAAATAAAGTGTCCCCAATTCCTCAAGCTTCAATAGATGGTAGATTTTCAGCAACGTGACTCAAATAATTTGAATCCTAGATAAAATTATAGTGCCTTACTTAGTAATTAAAAACCTAAAATTAAAGATTTTATCGCTGGGCATACAAATCGTCACCTAGGGCATGAACTCAAATCAAACATTCATCACGCTAACTAAACTTAATTAAAACCTAGGAGCGTTAAATTAAAGGTCACAGTTTTTCAGATCAATTTGTATGTACGTTAGCACAACTATTTAAATATCTTAGTGGTTAAAATAAATACCTATCATACCTCGTTTAATTATAACTGAAACAAACAAATGATATCAATTATTAGGTAAGTGTTATTATTATAATTTTTACCTATACAGGGAGGTGACTCTGAATTTTTTATTAGGTAGTTTTATTTGAAAACACAGACGATGCAATCATTGCTTTATTTATATTTTACAGCTGACATTTAACCAAAAAAATCTGAAAATTAAATGAACCTTCTCTTGACTACACTAATATTATAAAAATAAATATTTGTATTTTTTTTTGTAATGAATAAACTCAAAAGCTACAAGACCGATAAAAAAAAAACACTTGTAGAAGCTGTATTATCACTGAGTTAACTTAGACTTTATTATCTTTATTATATCTATACATAATATACTTATTACTTACATAATATTGTAAAGAGGTTTTTCTTTTTGTTTGTATGTTTATTTGTTTGTTTGTATCCAGGGGGTAATCTTTGGAACTACCAGTCGGATTAAAAAAAATCTTTGTGCATTGGATAGCCCAATTCTTGAGGAAGGTTATAGGCTCGTACTAAGTCGCGAGTAGAAGCTAGTAACATTTAATCACACACATAATTTAATGCACGCTAAAGTGTATAATTTGCACCACACATCACCGGGGTGCAGGAAACCCAGGGGAGAGTGTTAGTGAGTTCGTTTGAATGATTCGACACCTCCCTAGAGTATCAACCCTTTCAACAACTCAGGGGTGCAATTTTACATAATAATAGGCAATTTTTTGACTTAATGGGTACAAGAGTACCTAAGATCTTTTTGGAAGGCATCCTTTGTTACAGATATATCAATTTGCTTTAAACTCAAACGTTTTTTAGGACCTAGCAAAGAGTGATTAAATTAGTAAAGTTATTAGATAAAACTAAAATCACAAAAAATATAATAAGGTTTCACTTTCAAACATTCATAATATTTTACTCATAATTTCCAGCTTTTTTAAAGGTAAGTATTTTATTTTTTATGGGTTCCTTTATCGATACTGAACCTACCCTGAAGCTATGGCACGCAATTACTTTAACACCCTGTATATCTTTTAGATATTTGGGACCTCAAAAACTGCACCAAAATCCCACATCAAAGTTTAAGAAAGTGTCAAAAACTCAAGTGGTACTTTTCATACGTTGAAAAGGTAAGTACGTGTCGTGGATTCAAAGCCACGGCCCTCAAGCAACGTCTGACACTTTCAAGCCATTCCAATCAAAGCCGGCCCTTAAATATTAAAAGCTCGTTACACTAATGAATCGTATCTGATTTTGCCGTCGTCTGCAACGCCTTCAATGTCTTTTGGCGTTCTTTACAGCAGTTTCTTAAGAAATCTTTTGTTGGTTCACGGTTTTTTTTGCTTGTGTTTTAGTTGTTATTATTTTTTAATGTAGGGCTAGATAAAATGGATCATTTCTTTTGGTTTTTGTGTAATCCTACCCGATACGATAAGTATTAACTGTTATTCATATCAAAATATCTTATAAACAACTCAAATAGGTATATGTACCTATTTGTCATTTCCTAAAATAACCTGTACGAAGAAATCTCATAAGAAAGAAAAATCTGTAGCTATTTCAGCAAAAACTAAGAAATGTCTGTCATTTCGTCACAAATTAATGTCACATTCCAAAGAAAAACAAGAAACAACACGCCAACAACAAAGGAACAAAGAAATGCAACTAACGATCGTCATTTATCACAACAGAATCACATTTAAAGTCCGTCCTAAAGAATCAATGTTTTGTACAAAACATTTCTATCCGTATTCTGTTTTAAGGAAAATCCATTGGAATTGTAACTGTAACAATACATTTTACTTATAGTGCAGAGCTGCACACCTCGGTGTTTCACGTCGATTGATCGAGAATAGGGATGCTGATCGAGGAGACGACACGGAGCGTAAAATGAGTTGTTCGCATCGGCGCTTCGGCCGTCTGCCAACACCGTTCGCCAGTAAACATCTATTGTCTTGCTCGTAAAACGTACAAAGATTTTGTTCGGAAATTGCAAACGTCTTAGATACCCTCTCCCCGAACCATGGCAGTAAAGTCGCTTTCATTACATCAACTTATTGGATGGATTCCAATATTTTTCGTGCGACTGCATTCGATTGCATATTGCGTACGGTATGATTATCGACAATTTATTTCATGCGTTCGACTCTGCATATTTTAGTATTCGTTTCGATTTTCATGATTGCGGACCGTCTGATAAGATTTCTCAGGTGTGATTATTTTTGACGGAAATGTCAGCGTCTCCTAAAATTTTACCTTTGGAAAGTAGTCAAAATTTTATTTAGCATGATGTCAACTAGAAACCATGGAATATAAAATGCGCTTTCAAATCAACAAATATTTTTTATTGATTGGCTTGTCGGAAATTAAGGATTGTCAGTAACGAACAGATGCGAAATTTTTGTTAAATTACGGTCACAGAATTTTTCTAAGCAAGTAAAAATATTGATTAAGAAGACTCATTCCAGTCACGTACATGACACCCTAAGAAATATTCAGGATTATATATTTTTGCCAGGTATGTGTAGCTGGGGTACTATTAGTATATTCTATGTAAGATTAACAATACAACAATAAAATGTAAGGGCCAGTTAATTTCCCATGTAGATCGTAAAAACTTACTGAGGGAAAGGGATGCTGACTCATGTAGTAAATCTTCTAGAACTTACGTACCTCTAGTGGAAGTTTATTATTGACAATTGTGTACTATGTACCTACCAAAGTATATCGAGTTTTCTTTGTAGAAAGACAAACAAGACCAATTCCGTCGTTTGATTCCTAGGGTAGGTATGTTACGTAGGCCATTTTACAAAGTTAACATTTTTTAAACTGTCAATAAATAAAACTCTATGGTGATTTTCTTCAGTAAGGTCAGGTGCGTAGTACTCGCAACCGGCGCGCGCGGCGTGCATGTATGACCAGATCTATGAACGTAAATGAAGCAAAAGGAGTATGTGGCGTTCTGTAGTTTCAGCCTACCCCCATGGGAAGAAGGTGTGAGCTTATGTGTGTAAACTATAACACCAATTTAGTATTATTACGTTTCCAAATAAAGGTTTACGCCCGCAGGTACGACGGTACAACAATGTCTATGAAGTTTTTATAGAAATTGTTCCACCAGAGTCACGTCGCGCCTGTCTGCGGAAGCCTCTTCGTTGCTAGGTTGCTACTGGGTACTTCGTTGCAAGTACCAAACTTTCCTACATAAATATTTTCAACGGAAGAAATAATTTCATTACCTCTTAGTTCCAGTCTCAATCTTTTTCAATAAACAGTCAGGTTAAGAATACATCACAGACTCACTGTTTATTACTCAATGTTAGCACTTCACTAGCTAAGAGAGATCACAGACTCACTGTTTATTACTCAATGTTAGCACTTCACTAGCTAAGAGAGTTGTTTACAGAACTTTCATTGATTTGCGTTGTGTAATTGCCAATCAATCGTGGAGATTGTGTTTTCACGTTTTTTTTTTCGAAGTAAATAATTTTATTTTGTACTTCGCAAAGATTTTAGTAGAAAATTGAATTTAGTTCAGGTTTGAGAGGTTTTGATTGGTCTGGGGATATAAGTTGTATTGGAAGAATTTCTCTTTACGAATATCTTGCTTGCACTCAAGAATGATAATGAACCATTAACTTTACTGTAATGACAGAATTGATATCTGATTTCAGAAGAACTAAATTCGTCAAAGCTTTCTTTGGCCAAGAGTTAGTTAATGGTTCATTAAACCTTTTGAGTACCTAACGCAATTTGTTTATAGGAATATGGATGGGTATCGAACAAACCTATTCCAAACAATTGCACCGTACTCATAATTAGATTTAAGTCACGCCTAACAGTTGCATACATAACTTTAACAATTGAAACACATGCAATTCAAAACTGTAGTTGCAAGCGAAGACATTCCTTCTAAAACGCTCCCATTACAAACATCCTATTCCTATTAAAACAATATTCTCGTACGCTCAAAAATTAAACTTTCGTCGAACACTGTTCGGGCCGTGCGCGCGTAACTACACGTAAAACTAAAGCATCCAGCTTTAGTTTGCACTAACTTGTATGCGAGGCATTATCTTAGTAACACAGGCAATGTAGAGTAAGAACGAGGGGCACACGACACGTCCTCGCTTGCAGTCATAACTGTTTCCTAACTTAATACTTTGTTTTGTTTTTTATCTTTGTTTTTCTTGTTCATTGTCTTATAAATATCGTCTAATTAGGGCGAGAGGCAAGAGGCATGCCGCTAAGTGCACCACGTTGTGGTAATCCTCATCACGTAAGGAGGATGCGTGACTTCGAAAACTCCTATCTTTGTGGGAAAACTGTAATAATTTTCCACAAGAAATATTACAAAGTAAATGCTGGCTCATCCAAGGCAAATCCGCGCAAAACAAGCCTTAAGGTGGAACTAGTCGCGGGCTCGAACTCAATGGTGGGCATGGCCAAAAACCACGCTGTCTCACCTGGCATCGTGTCCGACAGATATAGTATCAGTGATGAGCAGTTAGAAGCTGGTCTACATGGACAACGTATAGTTCGCACGCACAGAAACACCGTACCGACCAATTTTAGTAAAACGAGCACGTCAAAAATTACGAAAAGGCCTTTGGAAAAAAGGTTTTTCTGAAAAAACCACTGCATAAATCAATTACAAATAAAATTTATTGAAATCATCGATAGTTTTTCTGTGTCAGTACGGATTGTGTTTTCGAGATTTCAAACTTCTTGTATTATTTATTTACGCCCAAAGTTGCGTTAAAATTAGCAAGAAAAACGTATCTTTGTTGGCTTATAACTCTTTAATGGCTTTATATTTTACTATTCTGCTTCCGTACAGACAAAATGAATAATGAGACCTAACGATATCATGTTAAACTTTGAATGTACAATGTCAAACAGTGGAGTAAAACCCCTCCGAAGTTTGTATGGAAAAAATATCAAATTGTTTCACCTTAACCATTGAGCCTTTACTCAGATCGAACTAAAATCAATCAATCTCATATTTTATATTTAAAGAGCTCTCTAGTCAAAAGGAAAAATCTCACAAAATATAGCCACAACGGACCCAGTTTCATTACATTCATGTCGCTACGAAATGAATTATAAGTAGCAACTTGATACACTCCCTCTGGCCGTATCGGGTCATCGTCTAGAGGATTACATCCATTACTCCTCTAGTATGGAGAAGTTCTATTATAGTATTTACTAATCCAGCAATGGACGGAATTCGTTCGTGTTAGTCAGCCACCTTGTAGATGTAGGGATATACATATTTCATAACTGCAACGGACGCTATCTATGCATGCAAATTGCGTTTTACCTTGTGCAAAAATTAAAATATTTTCTAAAGAGTTTTAAAATATTTCTCTCGCTTAACTGGTGTTATCGCTTCTTATAAATTGTTTTGGTTTTTCAAGTTATGGTATTGAGTAGAAATATGATATCTATTCTTTACAACAAATGTGGTCTCAAAAAACAGTGTTATGGTCATCAAAAATGCACCAGGCCATCGAAGTACATCCAAGACATTTTGAGTAATAGTTGAATGATAAAAATAAAATAAAAAATAATGATAATATATATTGTATTATGCACAGCCTCCCACAAGATGACTGATGACCTTGTAAAGGCCGCAGGAATCCGCTGGAACCAGGAGGTATAGAATCGGTTGAATTGGCGGTGCTTGCTGCTTGTCCAGCAGTAGACGTCTTTCGTCTGAAATGAGGATGATGATGATGATATATTGTATTGTTCTGTCATAAATTGTTTCCTTCAATTCCCGTAATTTTTTAATATTCAACATTCCTACATTTTCAATCAATCATAAAGTAGATATTGTAATTAAAAGCTACAGGACTATCAGAAATGATACAAAAGCAAGGAAGTGTGTACAAAAAATAAAGGAATTGTTAATTATTCCGAGCACCATGAAAGTATTTTCACTAACAGACACCACATTCCTTTTGACACGCTATTTAATTATAAAAAAATACACTACAGAACACAATTGTCCCTTTCAAGGGAAGTAAATTTTTCCCTCAACGGGGCCTGAATAAGCAGATTAATTAGTGGGAACAAGGCGACTTTATATGCTTCCAGTCTCCATTGTGATGTTGTGAAAACTGAGGACACCTTATTGTTATACGATCATTGTGGAGCTCGGTTTATGAATAGACGCACACGTGAAGGATTTTCTTGTAGAAAGCCGTAATAGTTTTCTGGGATGAATAATGAAATAACCGCTAATCTGGTTGGTAATAGGTTTAGTTCTTTGTTGATCATCATTATGTATGCATGCTATACCAGAAAGCTTGGTTGAAATTAAATTAAATCGAAGGATTATTTTGTCATCGCAAAACCAAATAGATTTGGAAAATCCAAAAGTGCACGCCTCATATCACTCATTCATAAACGAAAAAGAAATTCAATACATAGTTCCTAACCAAAACTAACAATCACATGAAGTATGTTTTGACTGCTGTTTTACCTATCAATATGGGTAAAATTGCTAACCTCGCAATCCTTACGTAATGTCAAAGACTATTTATTTCGATATTTACGTTGTGGGTTGCTAGGCAACGACGTCAAATCAAGGTAGGAAATATTTAGTTACAGATATTATATTTTAGTTAGTTAGGTATTTTATTAATTATAATTAAACTACTTTGAATAAAAAGGCCATTTTCAATAGGGTTCCTTCTGCTGCAGCTGAAACAAATGTATAAAAAAAAAATTACTCAATTAATTTATTTTATCGCAAGCTACAATGTTTTCAGGGTTCATAAATTGACGGACAGGATTTTTTTTTCAACTATTTTGATGCTTTTTCCATTTCTACAAACAAAACAGTATTAATCTCCGTTTAATCATCTATACAATGGTATATAAATTAAGTAAGTTCTGTGTACTAGCAGGAGTGTAACAATAAAAACAGTTGCAGAAATGGGGCAAAAAAATTTTTCGATCGTAGAGCACACTAATGCTTCGCATTATGAGTCGTGCAATTACAGTTTTTCCCGATCTAAGAATCGAAATGCTACTGGTTGACTTTTATAGCTTCATTATTGGTTAAGAAAACAGCTTTTATTGTTTCAAACTCGGGTACAGGCAATCCAGATAACGATGCGCTTTTGTTTTCGATCCGATATTGAGGCGCGAATTTATCGATGTTTGCTAACGTTAAGAAAACCAGCATCAATATCTGCATTGCGTACACATTGAGATTGAAAAGGAAACACAACAACGTGAATTAGCAGCTTCGAAACCTGTTAGCATTGTTAAAATAGTACTGATATTTATGATGCTAGCAGAGTGATTATTTCTCAAAAATTGAAAGTAGTGTGTTTCTGTGGGGTTCATAATGCATAAAGCAGGATTATAATGCAAATACTCAGACCTCACAATCGTTTGAAGCATTAGTGACTTTGGAGGAATTTTAAACATCTTATGTGACTTTTAAGCCCTTCATTATCTGCCTAGTCCTTTCCCAACTGATAGAGTTTCCCGTCTAACCGGATTCTGCTGAATAAGAATAAGAATAAATTTATTGGTCCATTGTTACGAAATAAGTTTCAGAAAATAATGATATTGTATGCTTACTGTAACTAGAATATTTAATTTAATATAGCAATAAAACAATGGTCCCCAAACTAGGGAGCGCCTGTATCTTGGGGGCCTGAGTTATTCGTAACATGTTTGCTTATATTTAATTTCAGGATGTTTGAAAATGGACAGGATATTTAATTAAATATGGGTAGCGACATATAGAAATAATAATAAATTGAACAAAATAAAATAATTCTAAATAATGTTATAGTGTGTACACACACACTCACTCACTCACACACACACACACGTGTGAATACCAGCTAAGTCTTTAAGGCTAATTAAATTAATATCAAGAAATAATCCATAATCATCTAAATGTCCCCCAAGTTAAAAACAATCATAAAGAATAACAATGTAGTAACTAGTAGACCATCAGTGACCGGCGACTCGGAACAAACTTGCTAAGAAAATGTATTTTTAAATCGTCGCCGTCGCGTCTTTCACTGAATCCACTCAATTAGTAACAGACTAGGAGTCATTAATTATAGCTTTCCAGACACCGCTTGTATGTACTTCTTTTATGGTGCGAATGAGTAGTTTACTTGTAGAAGTGTGGAGTGCATAGTAATTGGCGATAGTGAAAAGGTCTTTGACCAGCATATTTTGTAACCGTGCCCTATACCATAAAATTGATGCGGGAGAATGAGGAAAATGTCGTCAGGAAAGTTTAGAGTATGATGTGGCTATACGAGTAGGGGAAGACCAAAGAAACTATGGATCGCCTGTGTGGACAATGATGCTGCTAGAAAGGGATTGACTACCGAGATGACGACTAACAGAGAAGTATGGAAGAAAAATATTTTGTATCGCAGATCCCAAATAAATTGGGATAAGAGCAGGAGAATGCTGATGCCTTCTAGTTTCAAATTGGGATTTTGTTGTTCTGTTTGGTTTCCAGTACGGTACGAGTCTACGCTGTTCTATCCAGAAATATTTTTAAATCACACTAAAATATAAATAAATAGTTTGGAAATTCCAAAAGTGCACGCCTCATAACACACATTCATAAACGAAAAAGAAATTCAATACATAGTTTCTAACAAAAATTAACAATTTATCACTTTTCATTAAGTATGTTTTGACTGCTGTTTTACCCATCAATATGGGTAAATTTCTAACCTCGCAATCCTTACGTAATGTCAAAGACTATTTATTTAGATATTTACGTTGTGGGTTGCTAGGCAACACGTTAAGTCAAGGTTGGAAATATATAGGTAAAGATATTATATTTTAGTTAGTATTTTATTAATTATAATTAAACTACTTTGAATAAAAGAGCCATTTTCAATAGGGTTCCTTCTATGGCCGAAACCAAGGTATTAAAAAAAATTGACTCAATCAATTGATTTTATCGCAAGCTACAATGTTTTCAACTTTCATAAATTGACGGACAGGATTTTTTTTTCAACTATTTTGATGTTTTTTTGATTTTTGCTGGATTGAATCAATTGGTAAAAAGTACAGTATTCATGTCCATTTAATGGTCTATACAATGGTATATAAATTAAGTAGGTTCTGTGTACTAACAGGAGTGTAACAATAAAAACAGTTGCAGAAATGGGGCAAAAAAAATGTTTCGGTCGTAGAGCACATTCATCAATCGAGCATGTTTGATGTGGTTCGTAACACTATTTCAAAATTGTTTTGCGGTGTCTGAATGCCTAACATTTTGTGTAAGTTATTTTTAGACTTTAAAATCAAACTAAAACACAGTAGGTACTAGTAGGTGGCAGTTATTCTCTCAATAGGACCTAAGTTATTACTCTGAAAGTCTGAACAGAGGTTCTCCAAACTTTTCGCGCATTTTCTCTCAGTCACACCCGCCTCTAGTCACCATTTTTCCAAAAATGTTATTGCTCAGTTTTCTGCGCAGGGTTCGGACCGGTCGTGATTCATCAACCGTTGTACGATAAAATGCTATAATAGGTTGGTGGGTATCTAGTGGAATTAAGGTCCAATTGAGGGAATAACTACCACCCACTAGTACCTGCTGTATTTCAGATTTTCACACGTCAGATAACACTTTGACCTTGAACTGGCCTTACGTAGTACAGAGTTTCAATATAGAAAAAGAGGCCAGCTTACACTGGTCTTGTTCCACTGACTACCTACATATCTTTATACTAATCATTTTAATATATAAAGCTAAAGAGTTTGTTTGCTTGCTTGAACGCGCAAATCTCAGGAACTAGATAGACCATTTATCGAGGTAGGCTATATATCATCACGCTAAGACCAAAAGGAGAGGAGCACCAATGAAGAATGTTTCAAAATCGGGGGTTTTTTTTTAATGAAAGTAACTATTCCACGCGGACGAAGTCGCGGCAGACGCTAGTCTTTAATATGAAAATACCTCATACTATGTTAATATACGAGTATCCTAAGACTCCATTAACACTTTACATTCTTAGTAGAATTTTAGATTAGTTTAACAAATAAAACTCTGAACTCCTACCACCCCTGAGTTAGCCTAATGTTTAGTTAGTAAGAACTTTGACAATCTAAAATATTAATGGTAAGTAAATATTTTTGGACCGTGTTAACCTCGATTACTTTTAAACTTCAATCAATATTGGCGGAGGTTTTAATCATTTTCGGAATACTACGTTCTAGAATCTAGTTTAGGCGTAATTAACGCTAACTTAACGTCACCGTAGCATGCCCCTTGCAGCAGCCGTGCACTAAGAAAAAAGTCAGAAAGAACGCTAAGGGAACGAAAACGAAGGAATAGCGCGGGCGGGCGATGCAATGCGACGCGGTGAGTTGGGGGAGCAAGAATTTTCACGCAGACGAAGTCACGTGCAGAAGCTAGTATTTTTTTAATAAAACACAATTCTTACCACCAGGCAAATTTTCACGTTCGTTCAGAAAGTATCATCAAGCAACAGCATGTTAGACACATTATATAGGTATGCAGCAGTAAGTTTAAAAAAAAAACCCTACGGTTGCTTCTAACACATTACCCGATGCGCTTTAGTCGCTGTAACTCGCTCTCTTCATTTATTTTATTACTTTCTTTCAGAAAACTAGGTTAAAATAAAGTTAAAGCGCTTGAATTGCTAGACGTAGCTTTATCCGTTTGTAAGAAAATTGTCGCTAGTAAACGCATGAATCACTCGGGAAGGGACTTAGTATAATCTTTATTTATTTTATGATCTTGCTTATTGGTCTTTGATATTTTCTCGTCTTAAGTCTATTGGAGAGTTTACGTCTTGCAGATATTTTGTAAATCGAACCGTGCACTACAATAACAAAAAATTGCTAATCATTTAAAAAGTTTACTTGTCGAATAAAAAACCTGCTCCTTTTTTGTCGGTTTAAAATGGTATAGTCTCGATGTTAAACTTTTTTTTTTATAAAACCTATTCAACATTGGTTTGGCTTTTCATCCTTTCTCATGTTATAGTATTCAAGTTTTAACCACATCTCTCTTTTCAGAATATCATAACCATTTTGTAAGAAAGCAAAACCACTCTACTTGGGAAGGTTTTCGTTCGGATTCAGTTTTAGTCCAAAGTAACGTAGAGGTCTCGATATGTTAGTAACGGTCCCCTTACATTTGCCTTGACTCCGGCAAGATAGCTCATCTAACAGAGGCTCACTATTAGTTGGGTAATTGGCTTAGCCATATACCTCATCATCATCATTTCAGCCAAAACACGTCCACTGCCGGACAATACCTCCCCCTCCATCCAGCGCTTCTCGCATCCAACACATTTCTTCGACCTTCCCAAGGTCACCATACACCTAAAATCTCCTCAATTGCCTACATTTCCTAGAAAACAATACGTAAAATTGAATAAGGTATAATATCACGAAGCATCTCAGTGAAGACATACGGCTTGGAACTAAACACCGACATACGATGTAAAGTACGAGAATGTTAATTAAGTCTGAAGCAAATAGAGTCAATCAAACGGCAAACAGATTTAATTAATAGCACGACTGTCTGGAGTTAACGCGATCTTGTTGTTAGCAAATAATGAAATGCGGTTCGGGTACCCGGGTATTAGGTATGAGGACCTACATGCGGTACGAACCCGTCTTTTGATGAGATGATGTTTTTGAAAAAGTTCGGTTTTGTACACAGTCCTTTCATAGTTATTTTACTTTTGTATTTGTCGAAGTGATCTTTGTTCTTGTTGCTATATCAAACACATAAACTTTTGTTATATAGGTAACAAGTCCCCATTATTTAGCATTGCTAATTCTCTTTATAGAAATATATTACCTACCAAAAAAAAAACATCGTGTAATGTAATATTAGTGTGGACGCACCTTAAGGTTGCTGTCAGAGGTAAAACAAAAGAGAGCGTTCGCGTTATAATCTCATTCGCAATCTGTCAAAAATACAATCTATTTACCAATATTTTTGACTAGTTTGACAGATTTCGACTTGAATGTGAACGTTTTTTAAGTACGAGAACTAGCCTTCAGATTACTGTAAAAGGACTTTAAAGTGTCATCTCTGGCACTCATACATATATTATGTGACAGTCTGTGTCAAAAACTTCATAGTTATTGTACCTTATCAACAGCCACGTACTTACTGTACCTATACAATTGAAGCATTGGGAGCAACAAGGGCGTTCGGCACCCAAGGTCCGTTTTGATATTATTGCATCAAATTAAGCATTGCGCTATCTAGTTTCATATGACAAAAACTCATTTTGATTCATTGATTCTAGACGGCGTGATAGGTATTTATTGAGAGGATTGCGCTACGCCGTTGTTGCATGGATTATTGATAAGCGTTTGAATTTCAAACACATTACGACCTACAGCTTGCGAAAGTTTATTTTAATGTAAAAATATGTCTGAAGTCAGTTAAATCAGTGATTTTAGTGCAGATGATGATCAGACTGATTATGTTCCCCCAAAAAATGGAGGAAAAAAAAGTTGAAGAATATACAGTTAAGGAAGAAAAATGTGTGTGTATGCTAAGAGATCTTTGGGAGAGAGTACATATCAGCTCAAAGTAAAAGAGTAAGTTTTTTTTTTTAAATTTTAATTAAATATAATTTAAATAATGAAACCAAATGATTGCTGTGATTTACTTTTAAATAAAAATTATTCTTTTAAGCACCCAAAGTTACTATTTATGCCTAAAAACCTTTTAAAATATGAACGCCCAATTAATTTACGGGTTGGATGCAACAAGGGCGGATAACATGTATTAAAAAAATATGTTATTTTGAAGTTTCTAACTACCTAAAAATAATAATAATATTAGAATCTGATAACTGATTTATGGTACTCTTAAATTTTAAAAGTGCTAGATTTTTATCTTAATTTATTTAGAATTTATAATACATCTAAAACTTTAACTTCAATTATCTCAAAACTCACTTTTTTGTGTAACGCCCTTGTTGCACCCAATGCTTCAATTACAGTCAGTGAAATCAATTGATAAGCAAATTGATACTACGTCAATGTGCCGTGTTATAGCCATTTCATACAACTGGCAAAGAAAAAGACGTGTGGCACTCGGAGACTGCCCCGGCGAAGCTATTGCATTGCATTTATTATCAACTTACGCAATTGTAAAATATTAACCCGAATACAAGAAATAGCAATGATGACATTGACAGGAACTGTTATTCACATTTATAGTTTTTAAAACTTGACACAACGTAATGGGAACATCAAACTAATAAAAAGGTTTTAATTTAACTATTAATAGTCAAGGATCATTCGTCTAAGTAAATTTGAACTTTATTGTCAAACAGTTAAACATAATTTGCAATACAACACTCTCGTATCATTTGTCTAAGTAAATTTGAACTTTGTTGTCAAACAGTTAAACATAATTTTCAATACAACACTCTCGTATCATTCGTTTAAGTAAATTTGAACTTTGTTGTCAAGCAGTTAAACATAATTTTCAATACAACACTCTCGTATCATTCGTTTAAGTAAATTTGAACTTTGTTGTCAAGTAGTTAAACATAATTTTCAATACAAAACACTCTTTTCTTAGGTAGTATTTTCGTTACGAAATTTCTGGATTAGGTCTCCACGCTCAAGGCCCGCGATAGAAGCTATGCAATAGCTTAATAACAGTTGTGATTTGATTATACATAACATGAATCACTCTATAATGTGCCCACTGCTGGGACACACGCCTCCGCTCGGTGAGGTAACCCACCACGCGGGCGCAGTGCGGGTTGGTAGATGTCACATGTCTTAAAATTTTTGGTTCTAGGAGATGCTGGTTTTCCTTCATCGTTTTAAGAGCAGTGGTGGCGAAATAATAGGTATACACAAAGTGAAGCGTCTGTAAGGGTTTGAACCTACGACCTACAACTCGTAAGTCGCGACCATTACCATTGGGCCACCACTTGACTGCTCTCATACGAACGAATATACTAACAAACAATTTAATTTTCTTTAAAAATAATGGCCCTGACTTTACTTGTAACTCCTCCTTTAGAGGAAAAAACTTTCCAGGTCTGTGAAAAACTAAGAAGTCAGATTTCTTTGTCTACTGTCTTTTTCTAAGAATTTGCGTAGTTAAACCAGAGTATATTTACTCTGCAACTTAGCCCTCAGTCTTCAACTTGTATCAATCAGGCAAAGTGACTTTAAAATAGTTGTTTTAAAGTTTCCCCTTCAAACATTTGAGTACTCCCCTTCTTTCAGCAACCGTTCAAGTGTGAAATAACAAAAACTAATATCAAAGTTTTACTGCTGGTAGTTTTCTCAAAGAAAATCCGTTCATTACCTCACACGTAGTAAATTCCCCGAATTTCTTGATACCTTTTCTCCCCCATTTTGTTTTATCTCACTATTCAGTGTGTACTCACATACTGATGAGTCAAGCTAGAAAATCAATGAGTTTCTTGAGAGCAAATAAATCTTCATTGTCACAAAACAAAAAGGGGATAAGTTGGAAACTAGTTTCAAGATAAATAGGAAGTCAATCTTAGGTTTCCACACTTAATTTTGGAGTAGTAAACTGTTTTTCTCTTTTACAAAATTAGTAAACTTCGTTTTACGTCTGATGTATTAATAAACTTTTTATTTACCTAGGTTCAATACCTATGTTCATCAGTAGTTAAAATTTTCTTTATGTCGCATAACCTTAAATATAATTATCAGATAAGCAACCCAAATAAGAAGAATTCTTTATAAAAAAGCATTAAATAATACAGGTATGTATAAAAATAAATCCTATAAACTACCTATGCATCCCAAAACCATAGCCATAGCAGAAAGTTTCGTTGCCAAGTATAGGGCAGACAGGTGGCAGACGCTTTCTGCCAAGCCAATAAATCACTGAGCTACTTGGTATTGCCCAGGATGCTCCGATACGCCGGGCAACTCCTGATTAATGTGCCTGATTTGACCGCTGCCCGGATTTATAGAAAAAAATATATTGTTTATATGTATTTTTGGGTGGCTTTGGATGTGCTTTGCGGAAAGCCGGTTAGATAGTTTTGCTGGTCAGATAAACAGAAGAGGTAAAATAAATAATAATATGACTAATAGTCCGCCTTTGTATCTTTTATGTTGCATAACGTTTAGTACCTAAAGGTGTGATTTAAAAATGTGATGACTTGCCTATGAGAGGTGAGTCGCCGTATTTACCCAGATTTGAACTCACACCATCGTGCATGAGGCACGAGGTTGTGATGTCAAATCTGGGCAAGTAGGTACCTACCTACTAATGTGACTGTATAAATTCATAATTATGTACTTTCTGTGTTTATCTTAGACATTACTGTCATCGGTGAAGAAAAACATCGTGAGAAAATATGGACTTATATTTATTAAATACTAGTAGCGCTCCGCGGTTTCACCCGCATAAGTCGCGATACCGTAGGAATATCGAGATAAAAAGTACCCTACGTCCTCACCCAGGTCATGGCCAGGCCTTTATTCAAATCAGTTCATCTGTTTTAGCGTGAAAGCGTAACAACAAAATCATTTCGCATTTAAGTATAATATTATTTAGGATAAGTCTGAAATCGCCAACCCGTGTTGAGCAAGCGTGCGTGTTCAATGCTCGTACTTTGTCTGTATGAGAAGTGGAGTAGGACAGTAATAGGCTGGTATTATTATGTATTTATTAAAAGTAAATAAAAAAATATCTAATGACGGTGCAGAGCAATGGCGTGTTGTAATAAAAACTTTTTTATAACATTAGGCTGTCTACGTGTGAGCAATATAAGCATTACAGATAGATTTGTGTATGTACAAGATAACCAATATTATGTATGTATTTCATAACACATTCTTCCTAGATTTTTATCAAAACATGTAGAGCCGAGGATCATAAATATTTTATGACCCCTATGAAAATATTTATACACGAGAATGTACAAAAAGCAAGGCGACTTAGGAATATCTACATAATAAAAGTAGGTACATATATGAACACCCCTCTTCGACAAAGGAAAAGTTTTCAGTTCAAGCGTCTGAAAAATATTACCCAACTTAAGTTTAATCTCTTGAAAACGCTCTAGGAAACAATTGTAAATAGGAACTCTTCGTTTAAACAACGAGGATGTTCGTCGAGACGGTATAGAGTCGTACCGACATGAATGAAAATATTGTCAAATACATTATTTCTATAGGGTGTTCCGTTGAGCGTGTTTGGGTGCAGTATTTATAACCTATACCTACGTTGTAAGGTTTTCTTACTAAATGGTTAGTCCGAGTAATATATATTTTGTAGCTTCGTTTTTATAGTTACTCATACAGATGAGTAACTATAAAATACTCTGAGGACAGCCTCAGAGTAAAATAAACTCGAATCGGAACTGGAGTCTGGATTTGTGCCCGGTTTATGGCAATAGGCTAACCCCTATTACATGGGACTTAAACATAACTGGCGGAATGTGGATGTACTAATAGGTGCACCTCAGCCTAACTCTCCGAGGAATACACGCATGATATTATTTTATGTGTGTGTGTGTGTGTGTAAAACTTAGAACACCTCTACGTTTACATGTTTTCAAAAGAAAACTTTATTCATTTCGATTGGTATTAGGTATGTGCCGATAAATACTGTGTATTTTCAGGGAGTGCTAAGCAAATAGGAATTAAATCATGTTCACTATTTTATAAACAAAACATTTAACTCAGACACAAGAGCTACCGCAAAAATAATATGAAAATAAACCACGGAAAACTTTTTATTGTTATAACCGTAGTTACGAATAAATTGCTCCGACAGTCAGATAGCCCCATTTATTGGACGTAGACGTTATAATTTTCCAGGCAAGTTGGGGAAAAACAAATAATTCATAAACACACAGTGGCGTAGGTGTACACAAAGTGGGTACGTTTACACAGACGTGTAAGTGGTACAATAAAAAATATTTGCGCAAAATAAATAGTAGCAGCTAATTTTGCAATTAGTGCACGAGAATTCTTTGTTCCAACTATCGGTGTAAGACGCAGCTGAAAACACACGAAATTACTGCTGTCAGCTGATCTTCAGTTAACAAATAATATTGGTCAGAACTTACGGCACCCCCAAAATGCTTAAAAAAGCTAGAGAGTGAATAGGGAGTTTTTTAGTTTTAAGATACTTTAGGCACGTTTCAAATATACCTAAAGCCTTATTCACTGTAATAATCCAGACAGTAAAACTCAGTCATCCCTTTGTTCAAATCTTTTTAGCTACCAAAGTACACAGCCATCAATTTCACAAATTACTGCCAGTCTGTCCGCTAAAACTTTTTTAAGGAGGCGTTCACACCGAGAACCTAAAGTCACAAGAATATCCACTAGTTATTAGTTCTGGGTGTGACGGTACAATAAGCTGCACGAGTAAAGTTGAAACTGTTCCATAAGTGGTCTAGTTTGTCGCATATCGCCATAAATCTGACTGTACAGATTATTGCTGAAAGCATATACTGATATTGTGGTTTTGCTACAAGTTTTTAATGTAGAATTGCCTCTATTTCGCCTACCTCTCTGGAAGGATTAGTACTAACATCGATCGTTACCTCATGGCAGTGTTATGCAAAATTGATATGTCTATCAACACTAGAACTATGTAAGAATCACATAAAAACAAATTCTTCTGCGCTGGCACGTGACGTCAACGTAACGTAAATTCGAAAAAAAAAAATATTTTAAAATCTTTAAGGATTTTGGTTTTAGTATCACGCATAGATACTAATTAAATAAAGTAATTAAATATTATTTGTGGTCGGTCAAATTCACGTTACGTTTACGTAGAGGTAAGGTCTCTGGATTAATTTACTATCAGTGGCACCAATAGGTGGTAAACGCATTCAGTTTGACCTGCACCACAACTCTAGCATTACATCCTGCAATTTTGATGTTACAGAACGGTGTGAGCGCCAGCATTTTTAATAAGTTTATTACCGGACGGCCACTAACGAACGGTCGCAGGCCGGGACACAAATTGACAATAAATAACAAATAGCTAGGTGAAGCTACCCTTTGTCTGTAAATTTACTCTCTATATCTTTGTGGGTGTTCATATTTTACAGCACCGGGTACCAATTAAGATTGTCAGTATCAATCAATGCGAAAATGAAAGAGAATATCACTTAATTCGGTGTATTTATTCTTGGGGTTACAAGAACAATTTTATGAAATTATTTTACGAGTTATATTGTTAGTTTTAGTTATTGTGGTGGTCTGTTGGTCCACTGATAGTCATAAGAATAAAAAATTGTAATTTTGAAGCAGCAATACTTAAGATTGGGCCCAAAAGCACGCTATCCCTCCTGGCATCGAGTCCAACAGAGATAGTATCAGTCGTGAGCAGTTAGACGCTAGTCTTCATACACAACATCTATTTCGCTCGCACACAACCACCTACACCGTTCCGAACTATTTTAGTAAAACGAGTGCATAAAAAATTACGAAAAGTCCATTGGAAAATCAAGTTCTATGTAAAAGCCACTGCGTAAATCAATTACAAATAAAGTTTATTTAAATTTTCGATAATTGAGTTATGTCGGTGCCGATTTTGTTTTGCAGATTTCACGCTTTTTTATTACTTATTTACGCTCAAAGTTGTGTTAAAATAAGCAAGAAAAACAAATTTCTGTTGGCGCCTAAAGCTTTGTGCAGACCAGCCTGCGCGACTTGTCGCGCGACACTGATTATTGTTTAACCGCGAAGTTTTCTTAGAAATTCGATTTTTCGTGTCGCGTCGCGCGACAAGTCACGCTGGTCGGCAAAAGCCTTAACTTTTTAATGGAGTATTATTTTACTATTCTGTTTCCACACAGAAAAAACAAACAGTGGAGTAAAACTCTCCCGAAATTTGAATGGAAGAAAAAATACCAACTAGTTTCACCTTAAGGTGTCCGCGCATGCGAGTGGTCATGAGTTTCAATCGTCGTAACCCACCCCTTGTACTATTAACGTAAAACTTAAATGAAGAATTTAACAGTAGTCAATAAGTTAAATAGAAACTATTTAAGATTTAGATTTTTTTTCTGTCCTTCGTAGGAAAAATATCCTGTACTTCAGCTAATATCAGAGCACGATTCACGAATAAAAAGCAAACCTCGCATGAAGTAAAGGTACATAAGCAAGAAGTTTAACTAACTAATGTTCAGTTACTGTCACTCAAACACAGACATTACCACTATCATTGACAGTTTAGACCACAGGACAACATAGAGGCAGCATAAATGAGATTTCAACATACAATAACCGCCTCATTTCGTTTTTATTGAATACCTCAAATAATTACAGCCCACAGATTCATTTGGGGATTTGTGGTCAGTATTTACCAAAGTTAAATGCAAATAAATCAAAACAAATATTTTGCATTGCCACTTCCGTAGTAAAATTAACTAAGTCAACATTTGGAGTTTACAAACATTTGTTTCAAACTGAGATAAACTATTACATTATATCGGCCCATTTTCATGTGTGTTGAAAGACACTTCCATGTGTATTGAATGAAGAATTTTAGACCAAATGTCAATGAGGCTCATGAAGAAAGAAGAAAGTAACTAATGCATACCGTAAACGTCGACTCCATCAATAATTATATAGTTATTACCATGAGGTTTTGCCCACGGCTTCGACCGCGTGGATGTCCGAAAATTTTCCACGGGAACATACTACCGGAATTTAAACTATCGTTTATGTAAATCCAGGTTATAAACTATCTGTGTGCCAAATTTTACCCAAATGTTTTCAGCCATTTGTGTGTGATCGAGTAACAAACATCCAAATATACAAACTTCCCATTTATAATATTTATTATAATTATTAATTAATTAATAGTAAATATTATATTCTTTGAACTTCTACTATCAATAGGAACTTTGAAACTTCTTTAAAAGTTCAGAAACCAAATTTTAGAAGACACTTTTTTACCATTTCTAATTATCCCATTTTGTAAGTTGCGTCACTTTACTATCGCAAGCACGATGTTATTTATTATAAACGGAATAACTATGGCCACAAATTCTAATTTATCATTCATGCAATATAAAATAACCACAAAGCCCCTGAAGTCAATTAAAATATACCTATATATATCCATGTTATTATGTCAACTAGTTGCTTATTGATATCGACAGTAATTTTGTTTCTAATATCATATATTTCATGTTCTTATTTCTGAGCAAATGTTTTTCTTTTGCACATAGACCTAAATAAATTGATAAAACGTGATGTTTTATTGATTTGTCACTACATAAACCAATGGCAAAACAAAATACGTCGTCGTCAATCCGCCTAGCGTTTTCCCAACTATGTTGGGGTCGGCTTCAAGTCTTACCGGATGCAGCTGAATAAATGAATACCAGTATTTTACATGGAGCGTCTGCCAATCTGAACTCCACAACCCAGTAACTGGGTTACACGTATACCCCTTGGTATGACTGGTTATCAGACGTTTGGGCTTCTGACTACCCGTAACGATTGTCAAAGATCTACGAATGACAGCCGGGACCAACAGCTTAACGTGCTTTCCGAGGCGCGGAGGGGCCTCGATATTTAATGGACCGGTCCCTTGCTGCTATTATTTACACACGATACCTAAAATACGGCGTCATACTATGACAATAATCACAACACACAATTTCATAATTACAGCCACAAGTAGACCAAGTGAACAGATAGGCTATAATACACTCCCCATTTAAACCAGTAACTGAACACGGATCCCACACTTATTAATTAAAAACCGCCATGATAACTGTACCGTGTGTCAACTGCCAATTAAGATCTATTAAACATTATATCGCTTGTTCCTCACTCGCTGGGCCGTGGCAGTACACATAAAGCATTTGTTAAGGACTTTCTCGACGCCTCCCTCGAGTTAATCAAGGAACAAGAATGTAGTAAATGTCTGGATATAAATCATATTTTATTTTATATGCGTATATAACAATGCCACTTCTTTTTTACAAGTTATGTTGCCTTTAGTATTTTACACTAATATAATCACTCCGTGCCCGTAGCCTAAGGTAATCTGTAACCTACAGTAACTGGAGGTAATCTGTAACCTACAGTAACTAGAGGTAATCTGTAACCTATAGAAACTGGAACTACTAGTTACAGATTACCTTCGGCTTAAGCTGACAACTTAGCTAGAATGTGCGATGTAACTCAGTATGGCCAATTTAGTAGCTATTTAGAGTTTTTTAATTTCAGGTGACCTCCAAAATATCAATCAATGAGAAACGTTAGAAGTGAGCGGGTTTATTATTTTCGTCATGTATAAAAATAACATAGGTAGGTACCATAAACATGTTTATTATAGTACTTACTCCAAGCTTAATGCTATCTAGATTACATTTTACTGCTACACCATTTTCTAAAACCCTATAGCCTGAACAATCAATGTAACGTTAATGGCACTTCTAGTACGCAATAAAAGGACTGTAACTATATCTTTCGGTTGTACTTATTGAGACTTATATCTTGAAGAAAGGGTACTCGTCTTTCGATTACCGGATTATTATTTCATTAGAACAACAGCCTTTTAATTGGCTTGCGTTTGTTTTCTAAGTCTAATTTACAAATATTGGCTTTCAAGCGTTATTAAGGAAGGTAAAGACGTTTTGAGCAAATTTTGTTGTGCTGTTAATGTAGAATTAAGTGCTAATGGTTTATGAAATTATCGGTAATACCTGGTGAATAAATTTTCCTGTTTGCCTTATTATTGAACGGATCTTGAGTATTTTTTAAATGATTTTCCGATGAAAACCAATATCAAGTTTCTCATTCTCTCCTTATAATTGATTTCGGAGAATGAGCTCTATATTTTTCTATTTATATCAAATAAGATAACTTAGCTTTGAAATAAATAATGAGTGTGTGTTTTATAAACTCATTTTGTGTAATTTCAACGTTTAAGTATTACTCAAAATGAATCGCAATCACATAAAGTAATCACAGTTGAAATTAAAAGAGCATCCTGCGAGACATCTTAAGATTAAAGTTTACACAACAGAAATATTTCTGAAACGTCGACTTGGAAAAGTTTCGTCTTTGTCATGTAAGAAAATACGGAGGAGTAGGATCGTTTGTCTTCGGCGAGTGAAGCACTGAACTCAAGAGTTTTGCATCCACAGCAATAAATATTCGTGAGAATGTAAAAGCAGATACGAAGAGGAATTAAAACGATGGATCTAGATTTGTAAAGGCTTTTTCATTTGATGGATGTTTTAATAAATGTTTTGTAACAATATGACTTCTGTAAAATGGTTTTAGGAATCTTGTCTAGATTCTTAGGACAAATACAGCATTGAATTACCTTTAAAATATTTGAATATACCTTCACCTAAACTAACGAAGTAGTCGTCCGTAAATTATAAAATTGTTTATTATAAAATTTGACAGCAGTCAGCTGTCATAGCTTAAAAGTCAATTTAATTTTACATAATTATTAGAAATTGAAATAATATTCATGTACATAATTACGATGGTGGGTAAATATAAACTATTGTTTATTATTCTGGTTTGGCGTTTACATATCTCGGGACCATGGGACGTACGAGGGGCCGAAGTCAACTCGCAGAGGCCTCTTAGACAAATTTAAATGGAATGAGGCACCAACCGACGATTATCCCTGTATGCACTATGCAAGTGCACCCAAGGACAACCTCCGGTTGGTGCAGGACTGTTGTAGAAAACGGAAACAAAAAATTTTGGGCTATGGATTTAGGTGGTTATAGTGGATTGGTTACCCAGAACTATGAAAGGTCTATGTCCCCTGCCTGACCAATGTTATGGTATACACGGATAAAATGGCAGCGGATGACTTGCACACTCAGTAATGGGCCCCCGAAAACTGTCGCTAGCACAAAGTGACGTAGTGACAAGGAGGCAACATGTCCTGAGGTGCTTGAGGAGGAGTGGTATTCCACGGCTTTAAGAACAATTCCAGAGCCTGAAAGATGGTCAAGATCCCTAAGAGCACTTACTGGAATACTTCTTTTCTCGTTAATATTATTTTTCTTTACTTGTTGGTATTGAATTGTCATTAAAATAAATAAAACTTTGAATTTATTGCCAAATTCTTTTATCGTAGATAGGTACATCACTGGGCCCGCGTAGTAGATTACGGCCCACCCCCTCTCACAGAGAGGAGGCCTGTGTCCCAGTAGTGGGAACATTAATAGGCTTGTAGCGGTTACGCCGCCACATACGAACTACGCAGCACAAGACATGACGTCACACAATTCCTACATCGCGCAGTTAAGAGTTTACCGAGCGAAAAACATAGATAAGACTATCCGAAATCAACTTACAGGCTACTTCAGCGTGACGTTATTATCATCACTCTCGCAAGCTTTCGTGAGGCGTGTCACACAGCCATCACCCACGACTTCAACGGGTATCCTGACCACCAGCATGCAGCGAACGCGCATTCCTGGTCATCACACTCAGCCGCATCAGCAATCTTGGCACAGCACTTGCACTTCCAGCTGGTCTCACAAGCAGAGCCCATTCTACCCTCTCCTGGTCGACGCCAGCAGTCAGCCACAACATGGCGCTGTACCACATCCGACTGTCCGATTCACTGGATGACGACGCATCGCCACCCCGACTCACTGGGGATTCACCGCAGACAGTTCCGACTCACCGCGAACATTGCGGGCACCCGGTTCCGACTCACTGGAACCACAGCTAGCACTGTGAAGCATCGCAAGACACAAGACTCAGCCCACTATCGACCTCCAGTTTCCGGAGGGGAGTGATGTATCGGTTACACTGCCACATACGAACTATGCATCAAAGACACGTCACAAAAATACTGCATCGTGCTGTTAGAGTTTACCGCGCGATCGACATATTATAAAGACTATCCGAAATCAACATAAGGGCAGTTGCCCGCCAGACATAACAACCCGTCTAGTTGGAGGATCCTCCCTTTTCTATGGTGGATGAGTGAACTTTACACCCTGTTCCTCATACCCCCAAAGGCTGATTATGTATGTTTATGTATACATTAAGTACGTATATTAAAAATGACATGACCTATCTGGCGAAATGTTCACCTCGCCCAAATGCTTCGGGAATTCCTGGCGTGATGTTATAATAATAAAATAATAAAAATGTTTATTTTTCTTCCACAAATAACACTTGTCGTCTTTCCAGTTTTGAGGGATCTGTCCCATTCATTTTGCCATTTGTATGAAAGCGTTTACCCAGAAGCGATTTTGTCACTCCCCTCCGGAGACCGGAGGTCGATAGTGGGCTGAGTCTTGGATCTTGCGATGCTTCACAGTGCCATCTACACGGATCACGTCGGGGTCACCAATTTAGGAGGTATGAGGTACAGGGTGTAAAGTTCACTCATCCACCATAGAAAAGGGAGGATCCTCCAACCAGACGGGTGTTGTGTCTGGCGGGCAACTGCCCATATGTTGATTTCGGATAGTCTTATCTATGTTATTCGCTCAGTAAACTCTAACTGCGAGATGTAGGAATTGTGTGACGTCATGTCTTTTTGTTTCGTAGTTTTTTTTTTTTTTTGTATGTGGCGGTCTAACCGCTACAATTTCACGCGTTTGCTCGAAATGCAGGTGGAGCTCGCGGATGGCATCGCCGCGTCGCACGCAGCGTTGTGGCTAGCTATTCTTGCAATTCTCGTTCACGGTACAACGTAGCGACAACAGCGGCGGGGCACGCGGCGGGTTCCGCGGTGGGGCCCGCGGCGTCGTACGCGTAATGCCCCGCGTTTTCATACACAACATCATAAATTGCCATATGTTTGTGTTTGCGAGTGTGATGAACTGATGACGCGGGCCGGTGCACGCGCCGCCTGTCCGTAAACAGAAAAAACGTCCGACGCACCACGAAACGCCACTACTGAGATACCACATCCACGGCAGACCATTGTATGACCTAGCAATCTCTCATTGTCAGCAGCTTCAGTATTAATTAAGTAAGCTGAATTACATTCAAATAATTATTTGTTCAACACATGGTTCAATATAACCTTTTTTCAAAACACAATTTTATTGGGATTATCTGTAAAACTAAGCGCTTTATCTCTTTCGGTCTTGTGGAATAGTGAGCAAGAAAGACAGGGCTAACAATAAAACACGCCATGCTATCAACATTTAAACGTCAAAACAAATCCATGGCACTCGAATATTCCTTCCAGATAATGCAAAACAGAATGACAAATATAGTGATGAAATTCAAACATGTTGGGAATTTATATTTTTATATTTTGTTGCTCAGATTTCCCGCTAAAACGGCTGAACGGATTTGGATGAAATTCGGCACACGGGTTTAACCTACCAGGACGATACTTTTTATCCCGTTAATACGTTCCCGTGGGATAACTTCCGACATTCACGCGGGCGAAGCCGTAGCAAAATCTAGTTAATCATAAAAATAGAACTGCTTTTATTATATTTATAATATTTATTCATCCGGAACGACGTCGATTAATCACGAAAAAAAAACGGACGATTAATTTATAATGTTATTCGACCGCTAAACGGACGATTAATTTATAATGTTATTCGTCCGTTCACCGGACGACTAGCAACAGCCCCTAAACTAATGCCAAATGTTTCGGATTCCAAAAAGATCAAGCCTAGTTTTGAGAGTCTGATCCAATAAAATAATGTGCTATCAAATATCGTAGATAGCTATAAAGTTTTCAATAATTGGTTTTCAGACCGAGTTTTTACAACAGATTACAGTTTATTATATTCTTTGGTAGAGGTTAAAAGTTCCTTTTCAAATTTTAAGTAGGTATTAGATAGGTTGGTACCTTCATTATAGTTTTGAAACAGGCGTTAAACAATACAGATTTTGTCATCTGAAGTTTATCTGAACTAGCCAGACATTCCTATAAATAAAAGCTGCTCAATAATTCACAGCAATTAGTCAAATTGATTCAATCACTAATTGAATGCTTCACAATGCAGTTGATGACATACGTTTCCACTTGAACGCGTTCGTTCACGACTCAATGAATAAATAAATAGCTTTCGGATCCAGACGACTGTAACAGTTAAGTGTGATGACTTACTTTTTGTTCATCCAAATATCTTTAGCCCTAAGATGTAGAGAAACGGTTGCAATTACTTTGCAGGAGGCAGATGGAGACACGATAAGTCACTTCTTCTTGGGCCTGGCGTTGTAAATATTTTCTGGAGTATTTTGCTTGTGTTTATTTGTAACATGCATTTAAAAACGATACGGGAACAGGAAGACATACTTAAATATAGTAGGTATGTATATTTATATTGGCATTGATAAAGATAGTTTTAAAATAAAAACTACTTTCTTTAATAGTCATAAAAATAATACGACTGACTTGAGGAGTGAGATATTTATTTTTCGTGCAAATACTTAACAACATAAGATGTATTAGCCTAGCTGTGGTGCTTGTTCCAAAATAATCACCACAGTAGGTAGGTACAAAGAATACGAATTACTTCATGATTTTTATTTTTGTATCGCCACCCAGAAGCAGTCTTATTATAGTGCAAAAATTTAAAGCCTCAAAGGTATGCTGCAAAATTCGACATAGTAATTTCTATTTCTGTTTGAATGATCAAAAGAAAATCAAATCTATCCAAGGAGGTGCAAACATTTTCGATCTCACTTTCACTCGCTTTTAATTTTTATGCTTTTCTGCTTATGTCTACAAATAACTCAGTGATTTTAAAAGAAAGTTAGGGGGCGCGTATGTTAAAAGATTGGGAATCCCTGCTCTAACCTAAGCCACCATTTTCTATATTTTTAAGTAGGTATCACATTGGGGACACCTTTCACATTCTCCTGTTTATCATATTTGCCTGAAAAGAAACCCGTAGAGCAAAATAGTATGCAAACAATAGTTTTTGTTGCGCGATTTCACGGGCCGTGTATTCGCTTTGAGTTTGAATAGCGTTAAGGAAATTATGCAGAGCGCAACAGGCTTATATTGTGAAAAATACTATCTTTTCAGAGATGGCCAAACGAAATGAAATATTTCTTTCAAAACAGTTTATACCTCCAACTTTGTTCAGTAATTATTGTTAGGTTAAAGTTTTTACTATAATAATATTAATAATAGTGGACTCGGCAATCATTGTACCGATAATCGTTAGGGTCTAAAAGCGGAGAGCCTCGATCAACACCTCAGCTCACCTCTCATTGCGCGGCTGGGCTGGGTCAAGGGCTTGTGATTCAGAAAGCAGTACTCCTGGACACTGCTCGCATAGTGAGGAGGTTCCTCTCTCTAGAGCTTTGTCCACCGGCAACTTGGACCCTAATCCTGATGCCTACTATTTTTTTTATTTTTGACGTATGTTGGAAGAAATACTTCTTCTCATCAGAAAAATCGAACACTTCCGTTTTTATGGTTTCTGTCCACAAAAGAGTTTTCATTCCATGAAAAAAATCACATGATTGTATAGCTGGCAGTTTGGCCATTACAAAGCGAAAATTCTAAATTCAAAATTAGAATTGTATTTGTTTATCCTATTTATGAAATGATTCACTGTTTTGAGACAAATGTGTGTTTAGAGTTGGAGTACCTACATTTCACATTTGAAAACTAAAAATTAGCGCTTATCTTAAAACTTTTTGTTCTGTGTTCTGTATACCGTGTGTACTGCGACTTTGGGACGTCTTTAAAAGTTTTTTTTCTAAAACATATGGATACTTCGCCCGCAGAAGCCGCCCAAGTGGTGGCATTGCTGGATTCTGGACTTAGTCAGCGTGTTGTGGCTGAAAGATTGCATCTAAGCCTGTCGTCTGTTCATAAAGTCTACAAACGCTATCGGGAGACTGGTCTGTTCACGCGCCGTTCAGGATCTGGCAGGAATCGGGTCACTTCTGCAGCACAAAAGCACAACTGCAGCAGCAGCTTCATGTTGTACGTAGGGTGGCTGTAAGTGACTCTACAAAGAAGAAGGTTGAAGGAACGTGGACTGGTACCGCACAAACCAGCAAATGGGCCGAAATTAACTGCAGACCATCGAAGAGCGCGCCTTAACTTTGCACGTGAGCATCTAAATTGGTCATACCTCCAGTGGAACAAAGTCCTCTTTTCTGATGAGTGTAAAACTGTATGGTAACGACGGAAAGAACAAGGTCTACAGAAGAGATGGAGAACGCTTTGCACAATGCTGCATTGAAGAAAAGGTCAGCTATGGTGGCGGTTCGTGGATGGTTTGGGGAGGAATCAGCGCCGACGGTAAGACAGAGCTTGTCTTTGTGTCTGGGCCACGTCTGCCTGCACTAAACAGTCATCGGTACATCGAACAGTGTCTTGAGCCTCACGTGATGCCCTATGCAAATTTTATTGGCAACGGTTTCATATTCATGCATGCACGACAATGCTAGGGCTCACACCGCGAGCGTCGTACGAGATTATGTTACCGAAGTCGGGATCTCCATTATGGAATGGCCAGCAAGAAGCCCGGACATGAATCCGATTGAACATCTATGGGATGAATTAAAGAGACGAATTCGTGCAAGAGATCCTGCCCCAGAAACACTTAGCCAGCTGCAAAATGCAATCCAAGAGGAATGGAATGGAATACCACAACATTTGATCGTGACTCTCATCCGATCGATGAAGAACCGTATGGAAGCAGTAATAAGAGCTCGGGGATGGGAATACAAGTTATTAAATAAACGTTTCTTAGCTTTTTTTTTCATTTACCTGTGTTGTTTTATCAATTTCCTTTATACTTCATACCGGGTAAAAATTACTTGTTAAACAAAATACAACTATGAAAATTTAATTTGAATTTAGAACATTAACATTAGGATTTGAAATCCTCATATTATTCACTAGTAAATGACATTTGACTTATTCCTAAATATACACATTTTTCTGATAATCCCTACAAAACATAAACTTGCAAGGTGTTTCGATTTTTCTGATGAGAAGTGTAATATTTAATTTAATTTAAGATCCTTTAGAAACTAGGAATATAATATTATTTGTTTACCGTTCCGTAAAAAAGAAATTTCATTAGAGCACGGAACTGTGAAGATCGTATCTTTAGACTTATTAAGCAAAGAGCCAATTGTCTCAAAAGTTAATAAACAACAGTAATTCAAACGTAGGTATAATCATATTAAAAAAGTATAATTACTTACAATGTCTGCTCGTCTCATTTTCGGGATGTAATTTTCATTATGTTTACTAGTATTAATTTAATCGCATATACCTCGTGGAGGAGCTGGTGGCTAAGTAATAACAGCCACACAGGTCGATTCATCAGGTTAAGCTACGCTTGCTGAGGTTGGTCCGTTGATGGGTGACCATCTTTACATATCGAGGCTCCTCCGTGCCTCGGAAAGCACGTTAGGCCGTTGATCCCGGCTGTCATTCGTGGATTTTTTACAGTCATTATATACGGGTCGTCAGAAGCCTGAAAATCTGACAACCAGTCTTAAAATTTCCAAGGTGTATCTTATTACCTACCTAGGTTACTGGGTTGTGTAGGTCAGATAGGCCGTCGCTCCATGTAAAATACTGATATTCATCTGCATCCGGTTAGACTAGAAGCCTTTTCCCAACTATGTTAGTTGGGAAAAGGCTAGGCAGATGCAGGCTAATAAACCTAAGCTATTATTAGTTTTAATTTGTTTTTAAAGGGGCCATGTTCCCAAAATATATTTCATCATCATCATTTCAGCCGAAAGACGACCACTGCTGGATACAGGGCCTCCCCCAAGCACCGCGACGTCGACCGATTCTGTGCCCCAGCGGATTCCTGCGGCAATCTCAAGGTCATCAGTCCACCTTGTACCGGTACGCAATCGTCACTCCAGAACCTTTCGGACCCATCGGCCATCTGTTCTGCGAGGAATTTGCTCGAAATAATTATAATTATTTATTAATAGTTATTAATCATTTCCAATCATTTCCAGAGCAGAGGTGGCCCAGAGCAGTGGTGACCCAGTGATAACGGCCCTGACTTACGAGTTGTAGGTCGTGGGTTCGAACCCAAGCAGGTGCTTTACTTTGTGTAAATAATTTCATCACCACTGCTCTCAAAACGGTGAAGGAAAACATCGTGAGGAAACCAAAAATTCGAAGACATGTGATATCCACCAACCCGCACTGGGACCGCGTGGTGGATTACGGCCCACTCCCTCTCACAGAAAGGAGGCCTGTGTCCCAGCAGTGGGAACATTAATAGGCTGATGATGATGATGATGATGAATAATTACCAAAAAAAAAAATAGAAGAAACGTTCTTCAAGACTTTTATTATTTGTAGTTCAAAACACAATAAAGGATCTTTAAAATGAAAATAATAATCATTTAATATCTGACCTAAAATCGCCATTTTAGGTCAAATATTAATTAATATTTTTAAATGGCGGTTTTTCCATTACTCCTTTCTTTACAAGTGATTTTTGAAACTTAAATCGGTTAGTGGCAGATTCAAACTAAATAATATTTTTGTCTCTCACGAATAAATAAAAACGGAAATCATACAGTAGGTAAATAATATTTTTTTATGAGATTTTAGGTCCGTGTCACAAATGATTTGGGTTATATTGGGTCGAGAGCCCATATCACATTTCAATCCTTCGAAATACATTATTACTTGCCTGGAAGTTGTTCTCGTACCTACCTTGTTTCTTTGCTACCTGTATGACGAATAAAATAAATGTCTTTTCACTCATGTAGGTTCCTTAATAGATTTTAGTCGAGTTGTCAGAAAAGCTTTTAATGGTCATCTGAAACCAACACATTGCTTTCATTTTTATTTAGAACTAGCAGCGCCCCGCGGTTTTACCCGCATAAGTCTCGATTCCGTGAGAAAATTGGGATGAAAAGTATCATATATCCTAAACCAGGTCATGGTCTACCCATGTGCCAAATTTCATCGAAATCTGTATAGCCGTTTTAGCGTAAAGGCAAATAAACTCACTTTTGCATTTATAATACATATTAGTTAGGATAGCAAATATTAACAAATAGGTAGAAAGCTAACTCCAATTTTATTCGGAAAATTCTGGATGATGCTTGTAAAGAAAAAAAATGTGAATTTCAAAGAGTCAAATCAGCCCGTGTATATTTATTTGAAACATATTTTTAATTGGTCGTCGATGCAAGTTTATTATAGATTTTACGTACTGAAATATTATTTACAAAGGATCCTAATAAGGTCTTGACAGAATAATCACACAGCAATCGTGTAGCTGCTCTAGGTCTTAACTAAGGCGTCAGAAGAGCTCTTCGGTTCGCTTCGGAGCTACTCGGCTTAAAGGTGATGACGTACTTGCCAGAATAGCAATGTGCTTGATTGTAATAGCGATTCTAGGTTTGTTTATGCCAATACAACATGTAAAAAAAACCCGATTCCGATCCGTGAGGTGTTTTTAGGTATCGTACTGAGAGTCTATCTATGTATATTCAGGAAAAAGAAAATGCATTTTTTTTTATGGGGTTTTTTATCATGTTACGGCCGGCCGTTGTTTAGCGGGTGTCTGTCTACAAGGCTAATTTTTAATGGTTTTGGGGTAATTTTGGTACTGAAAATGTGATTTTTAAGTAGAAATAACTTTTTTAGTTTCAATAAAAATAAGATTTTTCTTACTTTTAGGTAATATTATTGCAGTACCTACATAAGTGCCTCTTTCGAATCGGACAGTGTTTTTTTTACATATTATAAATATAGGGTTGGTTAGTGTTGGGTATGAGGAGAATGTTCCAGCTGTTTTGGAGTTCTGTATTTATATGTATGATTTGATCACAGGGAAAACTCCCCTATTTTCAAATTCGTTGACATTCTAATCTCAGTGTCAATCTATCAATAATTATTACCTCTACCTTCCATACATTTTTGATGAGCTTTTGACATTGATTGTCGTTGAGAAAAGATTATGTTTTTGAACGTGTTTTATGAAGAAAATAGTAAAGTGGTGGGCTCTTTATACTTTTATCTGAACATGATCTAGATAAAAACCAATCTCAATCAGGTTCCTAAACGCCTCATTTTAAAATAATACATAAAAGTGCTCAGAATTTCTTTAATTTCACCATCTTGAAATTTTTTCTTTTTGTTCGATAGAAGATCAAGAGCTGTCCCTTGAAATTGATTTTTTACTGGCCTTTACAATTGTTTTTAGTTTTAAAATATTTGCCTAATGTTGCGGCCGCATCTGCGTCTATCGTGACAAAGCAATGCGTCCCGAAGCTTCGTATGTATTGCTTGTTAAAAAGTTATCGCGCTAATGCGGTGGTCACCTTAGCGGCTTCACCACGTTTATTATGTTCCCGGGCGATAAGCGGTACGCAGCCCGAACTATCGCGACGATAACCGATAATGGCTGGTCTCATCTGCGAGTATTGTATCACTGAGTGAAGCTTTGGTCACTATAGACGCAGATGCGGCCGCAGCATAAAAAGCAAACATTTAAGTAATAACGTTTTAAAAAGTAAACAAAATCCGGTCAAGTAGAATTCCGATTTGGGACATCTATTTGAACAAATTCCTATGCATAAGTTTGACATAGCCTTTTACCCGTATGATAATCATGTCTATTATGTGCAAGTGAACGCTAAATTGCTCGGAATAATTAGAATCTACTAGCGTCGTGGATGTGTAATGTATGCAGGTAAATTAGTGCTTGACGACATAGTTATAGTCACGCGAATGTCATGTTAGTTTAGGGAAAATGGTGAATTATGGATGATTGTACCTATCTTTGTCATTAATACTAGTCACTTGAAACTCGTCATCAACGCATTCGCAAAATGCACGTTGTTTGCTTTAATTTAAAAACGTCAAGTGCTACTCTACATAGGCTTTAATGACGAACCAACATCAAAAGTAAGAAACAACATAATTTCCACAAATACGTTGTTCCTTATTCAATTGATACTACAACAATCATGTTGGATGGTATTTACCGAAATTAATTAATTTTAACGGGGCTGCCAAAACTTTGATTATCATACTTCAAAAGTATGTGACGACTGCACACACAGGTTTGTCAAAAGCTTTATGGAAGCGAATTTCATGCATATTTGCTACCCTTAAAAGTATTGTGTTAATTTCGCCCCCAAACTGGGGCGTTTGGTATGCTTTGACGATGACGACCCTCCTTATGTTGCAGATGTAGGTACCTTGCTTTATTTTATTATATTGAACCATCGTTATTTTTGTTGTTGAGTTGTATGATTTCCATTTGAAGTACCTAAGCACATAGAACCATATTGATATCATTGTCAAACCTGTATGTCGAATACGAGGCTGAATAAGTGTGTGTACATAAAGGAGTTTATTTATAAGCGTTGAATAAAGTTAAGTTACGTTCAAACGTCAAAAATGTGTGGTTAAGCAGTCGCTAATCATTACTTAACTTTAAGCAACGTTTATAAATAAACCCCTATGTTTTTATTGTAATGGACGTCTTATTTGTGCGCTGTCCGTTCGTCTGTTTGTCAGCCGGCTGTACCTCATGAACCGATAGTTAGACAGTGAAAATGTTCACAGATTGTGTATTTATATTGCCGCTATTACAACAAATAATAAAAATTAAATAAAGTTAAAAAATTCAAGGGACTTATAAAGAAAAATGAAGAAAAGTGTTTTTTTGGCGTCTGTTTGCTAAATATTGTACGGTGGTGCGGAACCTTTCGTGTGCGAGTCCGAGTCGCACTTGGCCGGTTTTTTATATTTCTTTCTAACCGTGGAAATATAGCTTTACTTTACTACAATACCTATGGAATTTTGTTTTCAAATGACGGTGTGGCTTTCAAATAATTGTATTGAATTGTGAAAATTCTTTGCAATATTATCTCCCATCGCCGTTATGTTTAACAAGCTAGGTATTATGACATTATTTACGAGGAAAACACATTTAAGAGCGTTTATCCTAAAAATTGGAAACGTCGAAAATATCTGTCACCTGTTTTTATTAATGTGGCCATATTACTTTAAGGAAATAAGAAATGTGGCTTACTAGCGAACTACATAGAATATTAATAATGGATTGCAATTGAAACATTGAATTTGATGTTGTACCCGTTTTAGGTGGAAAAAAGTCATTTGGAAAAATCTCAAATACTTTTATTACATCTAAAACTAAATATTCGTCGGTGTTACGATATTAATTATTGCATTTCATAATCAATATTCTAGTTCGCTAGTTAGCCAGATTTCTTATTTCCATGCAGTATTATTTCCAAATTAATCAAAATAGGTAAATATTTGACAGCTATTTACGACGCGACGTTGCCACCTTTTAAGATGCACGCTCTTAAGACTCAGATATATGATAGCGACCTTGAGTGGTTAGCTTGCGTGTTCTGTCCTGAGCTCACGCAACGCGTGGTACGTCCAGCCAGTACTCGCCCATCAAGGAGCACTGTCCCCAATATGATGCATTATTAAATTATTATACATAAAACAAATGGTATTTTAATAAAACACGTATACTAAAAGATTAATATTTTAATTATCCTTAAAATGGTGAAGGTTTCAGAAAAATACGCTTGATAGCTTTTGCGTAATTTTCAGTTTTTTATCCGCGTTAGACACAAATTTACAAATTAATTTCACTATGTAATGTAAACATAATCTAAAATATTCGTATATTAAATTATTAAGAAAATGCTCTAAGTTTAACATTTTTTTTTTTCAAAACATTAACACTACTCATTCAGACGTAATTTTCGGTATAAAATCATTAAAAGTAGCTTATCGTCGCCGATAGATACATCAACCGCCCGATGTGGGTAAAACACATCTTCTATGATAAAATTAATTAATTGTCAGAATAAGGTCATCAGAAGGAAAACAACACTGAAACAAAACAATAAGTTAATCATATTTAAACGTATCACAATCATGTGTAAATAGCTAGGTATTTTGTATTATCGTAAATATATTCGAAGAAGTATGAGGTCACTTAAGTCGGTGGTCAGATGACCCCACAAGACAGTTCATTGCTGAATACAGGTTGCGTCATGTTTGATTTCAATGTTTAATAGTTACAGATAATTTTAATAATTATAACAGAATGTTTAACTATTTCTTTTATGCGAAATATAAAAATGTTTCTTAAAGAAGCTGTTTTATGATTTAATAATATCAGTAATTTTAAACTTGTTAATATTTTCGATTATGTAGCAACCAATAAGTTTATTATAATATAATTGAAATTAAACTTAACCTTGTATTGTATTTAAAATAAATAAAAGAGCCCAAAATGGCCCAAATATTTTACAAAGTTCGCATAATACCACATGCCTACTTAATGAATAATGACTTCGTTTATGTAATATTGAGTAATCTATTGTGTATCTTGATACACCTGTAACTATCTATAGGGTTACTGCCCGGGTCAGTGGGTTAGACGAAACAGCTGCTTATTCTTTTGTTTATAATATTAATATAATACTCTACTTTATACCATGGGTTTGCTTTGGAAATTATAATTTTCCCTATTAATGCCCTAATAATTTAACTACTCCATATATTTCGGGATATTTTATATTCATTATAATATATAATAAACACGCGATATTCTACATAAAGTTTAGCATCATTAATATTAATGGAAAAGCACAAAATATTTTTATTACGGTACTTATTATTCTTGGGGTAAATGTCAACATTTTGATTGAATCGAATAGTGTTTCCAATTAAATATAATCATGCCCGTGGTTTTTACTTTGACCAAAACGCTTTGACGCACGGACAATACAAATGTCCTTAATGGTTGTAGGCATCGATTACCTATTAAACACCTTACATACATTGTGACTAATTGTAGTAATACTGACCTAATTAAATTAAAAAAAATGCATTTTCAAACTGATGGAACAAAGGTATTTGTGTAAGTGTCTCTTCGTGACTCACTAAAACTTTCATTTAAAAGGCAACTCGCCGTGTGCCTGAAACCATTCCTTGCGTATACAGACATTTTTGAACACACTGTATATAAACTTGTGATAATTATTTCGTACGAATAATTTCATTAGGTTTTTTAATTACGTTGGTTTATAAGTCACAGTAGTACGTGTTCAGAGTTATTTGTACAAAATAAGGAAATATGGGGAGTAGTATATTATTTTTAGTTTGTGTACTGTCAAGTTTATGGGAAGTTAATTCTGTGGCTTTAAAAGGCCCTGCTCTAACGAGATATGATCCGTGTGGATTAGGCTTGATTCATTTCGATAGATTCAGTGAGAATTACTGGAGAGGCATTGTGCACTTTGGACTTTATTCGAACTTGGTTGAGGCCGAAATGGTGATTGTGTTTAAGAACGAAGTTACTATAGCTGCTGTGAGTGTATTCATTTTTTTGATATCTTTTTTCATATATTGCTGATAAAAAAGTAAGTCAAAATCAGTGCCATGTTTTAACTCAAGCGTTAGATTAGTCTGATGTGGTCACAGTACATTATTGAATCATTGTACCGTGCAAACGCCTACTAGCGTATTTGATATAAACTGTTATATGTAAACTGTTTTGCTTATAAAATTACCCTGATTTGTGTTTATTTAGTTAGGTAATATAAATGCATCTGTTGATTTTCTAAGTTTCTGAAATAAAGGCCTTATTATACTGCACATATTAACAAGCAAGTAATACAATATTATTTGTATTAAAAAGTGATTTTATTTCCAGCATCCGAATACCTACAGCTTCTCAGCACGAAGAACGAACAAAAATGACCTGGTAGTCCACGGAGTGAAGCCGATACCAGTGAACTACATATTTTACGTGTCTACGGACAATTTAAAAACAAATGAAAGTGATGTGCCAATTGTTAATATTTTAACATTGAACAATGTTACGCTTTGCAATGATAGGATTAAGGTACGTCATTCTGCTTTACCGGTGTCTTCCTGACGCACTAGGTACGTTTTTTGTTCTTATTACTGTGCACAATCATCCAGTCTTAAGAAAAATTGGCATCAGCAATGGGCCGGTAGGTAATGTAGGTACAGAGTGTGGTGACCGTGACCACGACCCTAAGCACTGAAAGTGGTATTATGGTTAATGATCGATATTACTTACTTTCGTGAAGCTAAAACGTGAAGCGCCTGGCAAGATTGACGCGGCAAAAAATCATCAGGGTGACATTTATTCCACTGTTACTACGATAGCTTCCCTACAGAATCCAGTTAGGACCATTTAATTAATTAATTCGTTTATTTATTGTCTGAACACATTCTTTATATTCTTTTTATATTTCAAAAATAAATAGGAAATTTAAAAAAATGGTAGTCCACCAATATCAGGAATAGACAATCTACTGATGATCACCAGTAGCTTAAGCACATATAACGAGGTTTCTCTCTCTTGAGCCTCAGGGCTCAAATCTCATTAATTATAATATGATATGAACTGCCTGATATTACTTATTATAGCTCCATCAAACTGCACCGTATTTTCATTAGGCTAGGTAGGGCATCAGAATCACGCATTTCACTTAGGACCCCTAGAATCTACTTACCATAAGAGTGCAATATAAGTTTAATTTCAGGCGGCACAAACAATAACAAGGTTAAACGTAACCCAGAGATACCCAAGCAACCAATACGCCCATGTCTGTGGTAGGAGGTCCATCAACCATACAGAATTAGTGTCAGTCCGGACTGAAGCAAGAGCTGGTGACTGGCCCTGGCATGTTGCTATCCTGGTCAAGAATAGTCATAATGTATTGAAGTATCACTGTGGGGGTAACATTGTATCGAGGACTGCTATTTTAACTGGTGAGGAAACTTATTTTTTTATTTGTTTTCGCAAGAATTGGATGAAAGTATGCGCACATGAGAGCAGTGGTGACCTAGTGGTAACGGCCCCGACTTACGAGTCGTCGGTCGTGGATTGGAACCCAGGCCGGCGCTTTACTTTGTGTAAATAATTTCATCACACTGCTCTCAAAACGGTGAAGGAAAACATCGTGAGGAAACCGGCATGTCCGAGAACCCAAAATTCGGAGACATGTGACATCTGCCAACCCGCACTGGGCCCGCGTGGTGGATTACGGCCCACTCCCTCTCTCTAAGAGGAGGCCAGTGTCCCAGCAGTGGAATCATTACAGACTGATTATGGTATACGCACCCTGGACAGTTAGGAAACTTGCATAAAGCAGCGGTCTTTCCGGTACAGATCGCTGCAGGTTGATCTACGGAAAGAAACGGTGATATCTAATGTTTTACTTGTTTCTTTATTTGGTCTATTTTACCTACACCGATCGGTACCAACATAGAACTTATATATATTATTATGCGTACCACCTTGTCTATACCGGAAACCCGCGTCTTTATGCAAGCACGCTTAGCTCTGCAGGCTTTCTATGTTTTTTAGATTTCATTCCTATTCTATTTGACTGGTAATTTAAGTAAGAGGTTAATCTCTATGTGATATTAAGTGAAATTACTGTAGATGTCAATAGACGTGAACTTATTATGTAGAGCAATATTGATTATTTGAGAGAAATGTCTACTGCATGTCATAACCATTTACCTAATTCCCTTCAAAATTTTACATTGTTGTATTGACATTGTTTAAAAAAGTTCTGTATAAACTTTTACTATAGAAATTATTAATTAAAATTACTAGTTAAAAAATATTGCACCATTAATTAAGTAATATTTAGAGGAAACGTCGATAGAACCTATACTATACCTAATGTAAATTTGTAATAATCTATAATAATCATAATGACTTTATAATTGACATGAAAATGAAATGTATTTGCACTCCATAGCATGGCAGGGTAATTATGCTGAAACCAAAATGACTGTAATATATTATCTTCTATTGTACCATATTCTAGCAATTAATATTTTTGATTTGATTTGAGCAATCTAGCCAAGGCAACATTAATTACGTTATTTACCTCTACTTCTCATTCACGACGTGGCCCTAAAATCAAGCTGTAATTCCAATAGCACAAATAAAAATAATATTTTCATTTGTTTTCAGCCGGCCACTGTGTTTTTAAGAACGGCATAACTACAGAAGCAAACAGAGTCGTCATTATAGCTGGTATTAATAACCATAAAGATGTCAATCAGCCTGGTAGACAAACACTCACTGTAAGTAATTAAAAAAATGTTGTTCACTAATACCATCCATATTTTTGTACACTACACATCTTATAAGTATCTAGTACCTAGTTATTATAATTTATACAGGCTGACTGGTAATTAGTGACAGATACTTAAACACGTGATTTTACTCATCATTATGAACAACTTTCACTATGGGACTAAATCCGAAATCGTGAAAAAAATTCTGCTTATCCCTACATTAATGTTCGTAAAACTCGTCAAAATATATGTAACTGCAGTTTTTTTTTGCGAGTTCATGTTTGGTCCCATAGTAAAAGTTGTTTTTAATGATGACTAAAGTCATGTGTTTAAGTATCGGTCACTAATTACCAGTCACCCTATATTTTTGTGGCTATGTTATTTTATTTATTTTTTGTTATATAGTTACTGCTATAACCTTCTCCAAGTCCAAAGCTATCTATCTCTTTCATTTCATAATGATCATATCAGTGGTTTAAGCGTGACAAAGTAACAATACACAGAGACAGTCAGTTACTTTCGAATTTATAATATTACTAGCTTTTACCCGCGGCTTCGCCCGCGTAAAGGTCGGAAAATATCCCAGAGGACCGTACTACCGGGATTCAGATTATCCTCTATCCTAACCCAGATCATGGCCTATACGGATTTAGTTAAAAGACCATACGTCTTTCAACTAAATCCGTTCAGCCCTTACGGCATGAAAAAGTAACAGGCACCTTTTAGGGTTGCGTACCTCAAAATGAAAAAATGATCTCTTTCAGTCGTCAGTAATTTGACATTCGAAAGAAGAAGACAAAGCTTTGTAACTATACTATATGTTTAACTATACAGACGCTATACAACGTTTATTAGTAAGGAGGTAATGTTTGTAGCGGTTACACCGCCACATACGAACTACGCATGAAAGACATGATGTCACACAAATCCTGCATCGCGCAGTTAGAATTTACCACGCGAACGACATAGATAAGACTATCCGAAATCAACTTATGGGCAGTTGCCCGCCCGACATAACACCCATCTTGTCGGAGGATCCTCCCTTTTCTATGGTGGATGAGTGAACTTTACACCCTGTTCCTCATACCACTAAATTGGTGACCCTGAGACTGAACGTCAACGCAGCCTTCGTGCAACTACTTCAGCGTGACGTCATCATCATCAATCCCGCAAGCTTTCGTGAGGCGAGTTACACAGCCAGCCAGCACCCACGGCTCAGCGGGTATCCTGACCACCAGCATGCAGCGAACGCGCATTCCTGGTCAACACCCTTAGACTCATCACCCCGACTCACTGGGGAATCACCAAAATCACCTCAATCACCTCAATCACCGCAATCACCTCAATCACCGCAGACAGTTCCAACTCACTGTGAACTGTGCGGCACCCGGTTCCGACTCACTGGTAGCACAATCACCACAATCGCCACCATCACCGCAGACAGTTCCGACTCACCGTGAACTGTGCCGCACCCGGTTCCGACTCACTGGAACCACACCTTAAATCTCTTAAAAATAAGAGACAACAAAAATAATCACCGAAATCATCGCAATCACCTCAATCACCGAAAACACCGAAATCACCGCAATCACCTCAATCAGCTCAATCACCGCTATCACCACAATCACCAAAATCGCCGCAATCACCGCAGACAGTTCCAACTCACTGTGAACTGTGCGGCACCCGGTTCCGACTCACTGGTAGCACAATCACCACAATCGCCACCATCACCGCAGACAGTTCCGACTCACCGTGAACTGTGCCGCACCCGGTTCCGACTCACTGGAACCACACCTTAAATCTCTTAAAAATAAGAGACAACAAAAATAATCACCGAAATCATCGCAATCACCTCAATCACCGAAAACACCGAAATCACCGCAATCACCGAAATCACCTCAATCACCGCAATCACCTCAATCAGCTCAATCACCGCTATCACCACAATCACCAAAATCGCCGCAATCACCGCAGACAGTTCCAACTCACTGTGAACTGTGCGGCACCCGGTTCCGACTTACTGGAACCACAATCACCACAATCGCCACAATCACCGCAGACAGTTCCGACTCACCGTGAACTGTGCCGCACCCGGTTCCGACTCACTGGAATCACACCTTAAATCTCTTAAAAATAAGAGACAACAAAAATAATCACCGATATCACCGAAATCACCGCAATCACCTCAATCACCGAAAACACCGAAATCACCAAAATCACCTCAATCACCACAATCAGCTCAATCACCGCAATCACCTCAATCAGCTCAATCACCGCAATCACCACAATCAACTTATTTTTGAACAAACAAATTATTTTTGAGACAAAAAGTACCCTATGTCCTTCTCTAGGATGCCATCTATCTCCTTGCCAAATTTCATCGAAATCCGTTCAGTGGTTTAGCCGTGAAAAGGTAACATACAGACAGACAGACAGACAGACAGACAGACAGACAGACAGACAGACAGACAGACAGACAGAGTTACTTTCGAATTTATAATATTAGTATGGATTAAGGAAGGAAAATATGACATATTACACCTACCTTCCTTCCCTTAGTTTTTATTGTATTAAATTCATTATTATTGACATTTTAATTTTGACATAACCATAATTTCTCATTTGAATTGTACTAGGTAATATAAAATAAAATAATTAAGTAATAATAATAATTAATGGATTCTAATTTGGGATGATATGGGCAGGAGAATGATAATTGCAATGCTTGTTAAAGGCTGCTAAGTCATAAGAACGAACATAACATAACACCAACATTGTACACTTAGTTCGCAATAAGCATTTTGACTTTGACTTTGACTTTACTCTTCTGTCGGTAACGTCGGTATCAAAGGGTCAAGTTTCCGGATAACCCCTAATTCACCAATTTCAATATTCAACATTGAATCCGTATTCTACGATAATAGTATATCTAATCAGTAAGAACTCTTCTAAATAAGTTTACCTTATCAGTAAGAACCCTTCTTATTCAATTAATCAAGACCAATTAATAATGGCCAATGCCACAAATGCTCACATGAAATTTCAATAGAAAATTTAAACGTAGTGACGGTCTTGAACATTTGTTAGAGGTACATTAATAATTTGGTGACTGAACTGAATCCATTAGAATAATTATTAGCGATTTTAGTTATACTGTCGCATTAATTATGACCTACATTCACTGTAGCAGTAGCTGCAGTTATTTTGTCAGTTCAGACATACTTCCAACTAATCAAATTGTAGCTAACGTCTAATCTACTAGTAAGCTTTTGGCAAGCTAGTGGCGGCATCTAGATCGCCACATGCGAACTACGAATCAAAGACCTGACGTCACCAAAATCCTCACGTCACACAAATCCTGCATCGCGCAATTAGAGTTTACTGTGCGATCGACATATTATACAAGATCCCGACTTCAACCGGTTCCTCGCACTTCTAAAAGCTTTTGTTTATTTTTACTATTTTGATATTGTTTTTTTTTTACCCGACTGCCCCAGAAGGAGGGTAATATTTTTCGAGAGTATGTATGTATGTATGTCTATTTCTTTGGCACGCTCTGTAGCCTAAACGGCTTGATGGATTTTAACATATGAGGTGTCGTTAGATTCGTCTTAATCGTAGAAGTGACATTGCATCTGCAAATATAAAAAAAAGGGAGGGGAAGGTTTTTTTTAAAATAAATTACAACAATATTGGTATCAAATAAAAGCTAATGAGTCAATTCCAAATTAAGATATATTAATAAAACTAAAAAACTTGAAATAAAGAAAATTATTCAAAAAACAAAAAACCCGACTGCAAAAAAACGTAACTGAAAAGAGAAAAACAAGCATTATAATCTATAGAATTTTGGTATCGCAGGCGGGGACAATAATAATTATAACAATAATAACCGGAAATATGGTGTAACTTTACCATAAAATCTTAACCATAAAATCTTGGTCTGATAGATTTGGTGTTGCAGTAAACCCTAATAAGTGTCAGGCGATCATAGTTGGGAGTCCTCGTAGTATTAGTAAGGTGGATGGTTCAACTTTGCCACCAGTTCTCTACAATGGTACGATCGTTCCATTTAGCACTGACGTAAAGGATCTAGGCTTGCACATCGATGCTACCCTGAACTGGCGTAGTCAAGTTGCTAGGGTCAGCCAGAAGGTTACTGGAACGCTGCGGACTCTGTACCGACTAAAAAATTTATTACCATCAAGTACCAAGGCAATGCTTGTGCAGTCCTTAATTTTCCCTATCATCGATTATGGTGATGTGTGCTATTATGACCTGAATGCAGATCTCCTCGACAAACTTGACCGTCTTCTCAATAATTGCATTCGATTCGTTTTCAATCTCCGTAAATATTTTATTTATTTATCATCTTACATTTACCATTACAGGATAACCCAATGCGATAAATGCGCTTATCCTAACTTAACATTATGATCATGTCTCTGCGCATCGGTCGCTTCTAAAGTGGTTGCCCATACGCCAGCGCAGAGATCAAAGGGCATTGACTACCTTGTTTTCATTTCTTGACTCTTCCTCTTCTCCTAGTTATCTAGCCCCCCACTTTCAGTACATTTGCGCAAACCACAATAGAACTCTACGTTCATCACACAATCGTCTTCTACTATGTCCCACTCACCGCACTGACTTCATTCACTCTTCCTTCTTCGTTCAATCTATCTCTCTGTGGAATGCGGTCCCCCAAGAAATCAGGATGGCAACCAACAGATTATCCTTTAAAGTTAAAGTTCGCGAGCACATTCGTAAGAAGCTGGCAGTATCATCACAACGGTAATATTTTTCCCATTGTTTGTCTTATTTGTTTTAAGTATATTCGTGTATATATGTATTATTATATTTATGTATATTTTAGGTATATTATATATATAGTTTTGATAGGTATATGTATATCCTTAGATTTAATTAAATATTTATTCCACAATTTTCGATATTGCACCTACCACTGTTTGTCTCTGCATCACCCAAAGGTTGACTGGTAGAAAATGCCTATGGCATTAAGTCCGCCTCTGTACATTTGTGTGCCTAAAGTGTTAAATAAATAAATAACTTTTGTTTGTCCCCGCCTGCGATACCAAAATTCTATAGATTATAATGCTTGTTTTTCTCTTTTCAGTTACGTGTTTTTGCAGTCGGGTTTTTTGTTTTTTGAATAATTTTCTTTATTACTTGTAATATTATCCTTGATTAACTTGTAATTATATTTATTGTAAAGACTTTTAGAATTTGTCGTAGCTTAGGGACTATGTTCACCGGTTTACCCCTGTTAACCCCTGTATTACCTATAGGTAATATCAAACACTATAAGCTCTTCTAGAAAGCAATCTAATACCTGAAAATTGGTGTTAGGTAGTTTGAGTTTAGTAAGCGTAATCGATGTTTGAAAGTTTCATTGCGAGTTTAATTTAATCCGTTGTAATTACTTTAACTTCATTTACCGCTTTAACATAACTCGACCTTCTTGGTTACTCCAAGCAAATGTTAGAAGGTCGAGTTATTTTATTGATTTATTCTATGGTTACATACTTTGGATAACCTTAGAAATTCAGTAGCTCGTTAAAGGTGTACTGCTAAACATTTTTAAGCCACTTGAAGTCAGTAAAAGAGTTTAATGCCACCATTGATTATATATATTAATCGCTGGTTGTTGTTTTTGCACTGCCCAAAAAACCGATCGTCATGTTTTTCAAGAACATGATACTCCTACCGCTATCGCCCATTCTAATGATATAATTTGTAAAAATTTCTTGAATTTTCAGGCTCAAGAAATAATACTCCATCCAGCATACAATGATAACCTATCTACGTCAGACCTGGCTATCATCAGGGTCCATAGCCTTGAATTTACAGAATACGTACAACCTATCTGTATTTGGGGTCCCGTGTACGACAAAGCTAATCTTATTGGGAAGGAAGCTACGGTAAGCTAACTATGTAATTAATTATTGTTGATGAATATGATGAAATGCTGATGATCATCGTCATATAGTCTGGGTCATAAAATTATCTGCTTTTGGCTAATAGCTGGAAAAGGCCTATTAGCCAAAAGCAGATAATTTTATTTTGATCTGGACAAAAACCACGCTACTTTTGCAATACAACCTTGAATGTGTGAAAATGTATCTCATCATCATTCATCATTTCAGCTGAAAGAATAGAATAGAATAGAATAGAATAGAAAGATGTTTATTTCCCTGGTTCGTATGTTACATTATGTCCACAGGTCGGTGGTGTATTCGTCCTGTGGGTGTGTCAGCTACTTACAGTCTACCTATGTTTGTCTGAAAGAGATCTATATAAGTGTCGTGTAGTGTGTGCTGTGAGCTTGTTAGTATATAAAGAGTAAATTTATATAAATTTAAATTGTTGTTCTGTATTGCCCTATCCTATTTACATCTAATTACAATTTGACGTGGAGCGGTCGTTCGCTTGCTGAGCAGCCGATTCCGGTCTTTTTTTGGTACATATTCGATTTCACCTAGTCTAGTATTAGTTAGGAGGGGGTTGTGCTGTCCGTAGCCGAGGTAGGCGTCCACTGCTGAAAGACGTCCACTGCTGAACATAGACCACTAAGCACCGCCACTTCGACCGGTTCTGTGCTTCCCGCTTCCAGCGGATTCCTGCGGCCTTCACAAGGTCATCGGTCCATCTTGTGGGAGACCTTCCAACGCTATGTCTTCCGGTCGCCACTTTAGAACCTTTTGGCTCTATCGGCTATCTGTTTTGCGAGTCGCTGCCACTTAAGTTTGGCAATTCTTCGGGCTATGTCAGTCTCCTGTATATCTCTTGATTTCTGATTCAATCACGTAGGGACTCTCTAAGCATAGCCCTCTCCATTGCCCTGTGGGTCACTTTTAGCCTTCTAATAAGGCTCATTCTGAGCGACCACGTTTCAGTGCCATAGGTCACCACTGGTGATACGCACTGACACTGAGACGAGAAGATATTGCGTAGCTTCCCGAACGCTGTCAGTTGCGACGATTGACCTCTTTCTCGAAGTTGGACTTACTTACCTTACTGCACAGGTTGTCCTAGGTAAACATACTCGTCCACAACTTTGAATGTAGGGCCTTCGATCGTCATGAGAGTCGGTGGTACATGGGCATTTGACATGACCTAAGACATTCTATCTAGTCTAACCTAAAATAAGACAGAATACTTAATTCTGATTGCCTCATAATATATTTTAAGGATATTCATGACTACATTAATTCATTATTATTTTCAGGTCGTAGGTTTTGGTACAACAGAACTCAACAAGCCGTCCGATGTTTTAAGGTCAACATACACTACGATACAGAACGATACGACGTGCATTAACTTTTCCCACAAGCTCTACTCAAGTTTACTGAATGAGTTCACTTTCTGCGTTGGATATGGACCTGCTTCAAGTAAGAACTTCTTTTAGTTTTGCCAAGTTTTTACATTAGCTATATTTTAGGGACTGTCCTACCGCCGGCGAAACGAGAATCGAGTAGAGCTAGCAACTGGTTGGTTAGCAACGAGCAGCGAGTGCGCGACGGCGACGAGCGATTACTCGCTGGTATGTGTATGTACCAAGCGTGAGTTCCTCAGGAAGTGTTCTGTGCACCAAGCGAGCGTCGCTGAGCGAGTATTCTGATAAGTCTTGCCACTGCGACAAACGAGTATTTGCCAGCGGTGTGACAAGTCGGCGATCAATATAATTAATACTTAAATGTATTTATTTTTCTTACACGGGACCTAAAATCTTTTGTACGTTTTTTGAGCGAGAATATCGTTGATAGCCGCTAGTCGCTTTTAACTGATAAGTTTATATTCTTCTTCTTCTTTTCGTGTGGTTAGTGACTAACCTGGTGTCAGAGTTTTAAAGCCGCCCATGGGCTTCTGACTTGGCTTATTTCTATTTAATCAATCTTTCAATGAGTTCAATTCAATTCATTTATTTCTTTGCAAACATGGGTATAGTACATAGGTGTTTTTATAATAAAGTTCTCTATATTTTACCGTAACATACAGAGGTTTACAGAGTTGTAAGTTGACTCTTTCTAAGTCATAGCACAATACCATCTTTTCGATCTTTCCCACCTGGCCCTTCGTAACTCCGTTAGTTCATTAGCTTGGAGGAGTTTTATGTTTGATCGATTGATGATGATTCGTTGATTTAACTGCGATCTCCACTCCAGAAGTGCTGTTCTGTAAAATTTACTGCTAATCTCACATTTCGCATTTCTTCGCGGATTCCCATTTCCCGTTCCGAAGAATTGTTGAGAGAATAACATTACTGGATTCATTAAATCCTGCGAACGTTCTAATACACTAACTAAATTCTAAATCTAAATGTTCTAAGAACAATACACAGAAGATACGAGTATATACATAAATTGCCTCCATACTGTGTCTTACATACAGTACATACTAACGAAGATTAAATTGATCACTGGCCCGTAACCGATGTTGTGGCTACCTGTTAGGTTACGGTCTTACTATAGTGAATAGATTATTACTGTGTCTATAGTGTGGGTACAATTCAATACTGTGTTGACTATGTGGATAGTGTTTCCCTGTGGGAAAAAGTAGTTTGGTAATATGTATTACAAGAACGTTAATTTTTCACAGCACATGAATAGGGTACTACTGCACTTATACCTAACAATTTTAGGTACTGATTACAAACACACTCTTTAACAGTTTTTTTAGATCAGAGTCAGTCTACACTTTTAAAATCAATAGATATCTTATTTGTTTTGATAAAATTTCAATTGACCGATACTATAATTTTTATCTGTCTATATCGTGCAGTACATTGAATCATTGGTGATGCAAGATTCCTAATCTTTGTTTTTTTTTATGGTATGCATAACTACAATGTTTTTCTTTTCTGTTCAGGCATCAACCCACGCAATGGCGATAGCGGAGGAGGCCTAGTCATGAGTACTATCCAACCAGATCACATGATTAGCTGGTTTCTTCGAGGAGTTCTGTCAAAATGTGGAGTTTCACCAGGGCAGAAGGATTGTGATCCTAAGTACTATGTGGTGTACACTGATGTAGCACCGCACTATGGATGGATTTATCACCATTCTGGGTTGGAGTTTAGGAATAATGTCATGGTTTCCTAAAAATGATGCTCATTTGTTTTTAGACTGATGAAAATTGTGCTCAAGTCAGGTTTTATAAGGGAAGTATGTAGACTGTCACAAGGAATTTCTAATGTATTCTATTAAGGGAATACGAATCAACTGTATATTTGGTTCTTCATTAGATTGTTAGTTTGATCTCTTAATGTACAGTTTTTTTAGATATACCTAATTTTAATTTTTAGATTGATGTAATAAACAATATTTTTAGTTAGATCTTAAGAACATCATTTTATACATTTAATCAAATAAAATAAATGAATTCTGATAGATGACAAGTTTCATCATTACAAACCAATAAATCCAAAGATCTAATAAATCAATCCTTTTTCGATATTTGGAAGCGGACCATAACATACCCGTCAAATTCAAAAATGCAAATTCAAAGCAAACTTCTTTATCCACTAAAATGCAACCTTTCATCTTAAAAATCGGAAATATATTAATATTTTCTTGAAGCAACATCACCGAGCGGCGCTCTTGCATAATTTATTAGAATCTTATTAAAAAGTGTCAGCGAAAGAAAAAGGAGGGCTTCATAATATAAAAGTCTCTATTATGTCGGTGAACTAAGTTGTTGTACGAAAAAATTAATTATGCTTCTTTTGTTTTCGTACTTCATTGTTCAATGTTATCTTTAAATAAATAAGTTTCTTAATGATCTTGCAGCGGTTGACTTTCTTTAAATGGATCACCCCTTTTTTGAGTTTGTATCAGCTGAACAGTAGCGTTTACTGATTGATCATGACCCGAAACTGTATTTACTGTATGTGAAAATCAAACGTCCTGTAGGTATAGAACTTAAACAAAAATAAGTGCCGAAGAAAAGTCACACTTAATTGTAGAAAAAGCAACATGAATAAAACACTGCAAGAATTAATTTCAAAGGCCTTACAAAATCACCCAAGTCGTAAAAAATCTCATTCAGGACAAAAATAGCATACCTAACAATGAGCAAAGAATAAAGGGGTACCTACAAATGTACGTTGTGGCAGGCTGTGAACTAACGAAGCTTTGCGACTAGACCACCGGTGCATGACTGTGCATTAAATTAGTCGACAAACACACGCTAACCAGGGCTTATGTTACTATGATATATACTTCTACGATGATATATACTCTTACTCACCGGATGATACGGTCCAGTACTCGCCAAAATGTGATACTGGATCGTCGGTGACAAAATGGAACTTCGACCATAAATCTTCCTTTTGGAAATTCTTGAGGTAAGATAATGTTCATCATACTATGTCGTTTAGTTTTAGTGATAGCATAGACCTCTTCATAACCACTACGATGATGGACAAAGGGGAAATTATCTTGGTCACCACAAATTAATAATTGGAATTTATGATCGTATATTGTAGGCAAGAGAACGTTGCTGCCCATTGCTTTGGTCGTGTTTTACTATAGGTACTAATTTCACATCATCAGTATACAGCAGTCCACTGCTGGACACGGGCACCTCCAATTGCACGCAGTTATCTAAACTAATAATAATTATTATTATAAAGAGAAAAGATTTGTTTTTTTTGTATGTTTGTTTGTAATGAATAAACTTTAAAACTACTAGGCCGATTTTAAAAATTCGTTCACCAGTAGAATGCTATATTGTCACATAGGCTATAATTTATAAAAACACGCGGTCGAAGCCGCTGGCGGAAGCTAGTTCTAAATAATTTGTTTACTAGGAATCAATGCACATCTAACAATTATATATATTTTTGAATAAAATCCTTGAAATAACCTATTGGTCAAGGCCAATTGGAGTCGGGACAATTGTGCTATCACAAATTGTAACAGGTCACATGAGATCTTATTTAAAGGGGCTATCACATTTATTAGGTGTCTAAAAATGTTGGAAGCTTTCAATCTATTTTGAATAAAATTTTCAAACAAGAATTGTAATTCGTTGTTAGTCGTCAAAGTATCGACATAGAAATTACCCACAAAGGAATCATTAAACAATTTGCAAAGTATTACAATAACAAAGTCATAAATTTCCTAGCCAAAAGTAATTCAAGTAATTAGTTTGAACATGAAAAGACACCTGCTACCAAATTCTGCATGCCTTGGACTCACTTACCCAACGGCTAGTAAGTAAGGGTAAGTAAGGAAATAATTTAATTAAGTAATTAACCCCAGAAACGTGGTAATCGCATGTAACACCGCCGTTTCACAGACTGCGTTTATAAAAATAGAGGTAGCGTTGTTACCACTAAAAAACACCACAGTTCTTGCATAAATTTTCTAACACCCTTATAGGAATACACATAAGTACTAAAGTTCCATGTGTCCCTTCCAAAAACGTGCAAAACGGTTATGGCCGTTTAGTAATGTTTCCTTTTTTGTAGGTATTAAAGTTAGCGTCAAGTAATCCTCTGCTTTCCATGTAAAAGCATTCCACACCTGGGATCCTTACGTGACACTACGCAATAAAGGCTTTTGTGTTGCAAAGTTAGAATTGCAGCTGAACCCAACTTTGTGTCTAGAGAAGTAAGGTTGAATTTTCCTAGAATTCATGAAATTGCAGGAACAGAAACGAGGTCAATGGAGCAAGAAGCTGAATGCGTTTGATAACTTAGAATAGGTAAAAGACTAGAATGCTAGTAGAGTCCCAACTGTTACTAGACTGCGGATGTAGTTGGAGGTATAAAACTGCATGTGTATTAGAATGTAATTTGAATAATTTAAAAGTAATACAGAGAACTCTAGAAAATAAACTGTGTGATGAAATTCAGGATATTGGTAAGCAAAAAGATTAACTTTATTGTTACTTTTCAAAAGAAAATTTCGCGGTAGACGTGTGAGGCGGTTGATTTATTTACTCTAGAGCAAGTGGATAAAATTGCTAAAGCTATTTTGATTTTATAAATACAGGGTCCGCTGCATCCGTCAAGGGTGTGATTCTACCTGTCATACTGTACAACTTTAAACACATATTATACGAATGGTAAAAAAAAAACTTTTCACAAATGAATCGAAATAGTCTGTCTGTAGTACAGGAATAAGATTTTTTTTCACGAATCGGATATAAGTTGTTTAGTATGACGGGTAGAATTTACTCTCTTGACGGATGCAGTTGTCTAATTCACCACCCTGTATAGATGCGTGAAAACATGTCAGAAGTACTAAACGTTGATCAAACAATCAAGAAAACACTATATGTGCGGTAATATATGTATCAAGGTAGAACAGTAATACAATTGTTTAAAAAAATGATTATGATTATAAATTCACAATTACTTACCCATTCATTTTCGTTTTCTGCCTATTCCATACGTTGACTTAATCTAAGGTACGTTACCGTTAAAAAACTTGGCAACACGCATTGCGTGTTCAGAAGGTGTAGACTCCTGCTGTGGTGCAAACCGAGTGCTACATTTGTTATTTTTTATAATGTTTCAAAAATTAGACTAACGATAGGATAGAATAATACGTACCCCTTAGGAATCCATTGAACCATTTTTTGTCACGATTTATGTTCTAAAGAGTTTTGTAAGCGACTGTACAAATACACAATCGATTTTAGGAAAAATCTGTGTAAAATATTATAAACCGTAAAATACAAATCTCATGTGTGTTAATGAGAAAAACTACTTTTCCGGATGACAGCGATGCGGACATTGTACTTCGACGCCTAAAGTGGAGAACAAATTATCGGACGTGTCCGCGGACGTTAACTGTCAGTTCCCTACGAACACGTCAATTCACATTCGAACTGACCGTAGACAGAGAATTCTATAGACTGCTGGATATCTTCCTTTGCATTCGCACAAGAAAAAGAAGAATATATTAACGTCACTAGCAAAAAAAAGAGACAGAGTAAAAATATTTCTGTCCTCGTTCGCGTGTCGGCTGAGCACATCATTGTGCACAACAAGTTTGACGTTTGTGGCGGTTGCAGATTGGATTATTATCAATTACACCAGAATAAATACAAAATACGATATTTCAGTGCTCAATTCGATTATAAATAACATTTGTGCAACTGTGCAAAATGGTGAGGTGCAGTGTAATAAACTGTAAAAGTGATAGTTTGATGAAGATTGCCGGATTGTCCTTTCACTCGTAAGTATTCGATTTTTTAAGTATTAGATCGCTTTGTGTTCTACTATTTATAATCAAATAGTCGCAGTAATGTACCAACTAATTTGTATAATGTGTTACATCTCATAAAATCGTGATTTGAGCAATATTTTTATTTTCATTCTTCAACATTCAGTGTTGCCACTTTTTGACGGGGAATTTACCTTTTAATTTGGGTAATACCATTGATATATTAAAAGGAGGAAGATATGTTACGCGCTAACATCGCAATCAGTAAACCTGGGCTTTGCGCACCACTACATGCAGCAAAACTCACACATCTGTGATCAGTGTGATCACAGTCGCAAACCTACCAGCACGCTAAGCATGACCACCGTAGACACGGGTTTTGTCTACGGAAGAATAGACAAAATGACAGATTGTGATTGTTTAACTGTCATTTTGTCTATTCTTTCGTCGACAAAACTTGTTTCTACGGTGGTCATGCTACGCGTGCTGTTAACAATAGACAAGAACAGAGATAGGAGACGGCGCTGTCGTGCGAGCGAAATCGCGTTAGTACTCGTCGCCAATAAGTCTCGACACTCGCACATTATGTGCGTATCGTATCTCTCACGCATGTTGTAATATCTATCTCGCTCTCACAAACATGGCGAAGAAAATATTAAAAATTATTATAACTTTCAACAAATTAGCATTTTTGGCTGTACTTACGACTGGTAAGTAATCCCGTGTGTCTTATTTTCCTTCCTAGTATTATTAAAACACTGTGTAGCTGCACAAGAAGTTATTTTGATGCGTATTTATCACAAAAAAACTGTAATTATGGAGCTGTTTGATCAACGATACCCCGTGCGCGACTGAGTGCCGACTACAGGCAATCATGTAGTTTGATAGGACTAGGCGCTGTTACTCAGTCCCGTATCTACCGCTTTTAATACATCAATGGGTAATACTGATTTTTTTATGCAATGTCAATAAAAATAAAAAGAACTTTATTTCATCCATATGATATTAGTAATACACACTATTTATAAGCTATATCTAAGACGACCCACCGACCAAAAATTTTATGTACTTGCAGATTTTCAAATAAACCCGAAATAAGAAACATGTGGATTGCTGCTACTAGTAGGCCTAATTGGGCTCCAAAAATGACTTCCAGGATTTGCAGCCAACACTTTGATGGTAATTTTTTAATAAAGAAAGAAAGTAAAACTTACTTATACCCCGATGCTGTTCCGAATACGGCAATAAATATGAATATATCATGTGATTGCAAAGATTGAATTTCAATACAATGGTTATAAAATTTTAACGTAAAATTCCATTAGGTTACGGAATCAGTAAATCGCGGAAACACTATGATGATTAAGAACAGCGAAGCCACATCCACTGAAACATTAGCAGGGAGCTCAAAAACAGTTAAATCTGTAACTTCTGTAAGTATATAGGATTAAAAAATTTACAGCTGCATAACAAGCAGAAAGTTATATGTACATAATTTTGTTTCAATAATAAATGCCTAATTTAATAACATTTTCCTTATTTATTTTAGTATTCGTCACCTGAGTTTTCGCCCAGAACATTGAAACGAAAATGGCAAAAAGACCTCAACCTGTCGGAAACGCAAATGGCAGAAAGACCTCAACCTTTCGGGGTGTAATGTAAACTATTTGCATACTATTGTATAGAATCAAGTTTTCTAACTGAACAGACAACTGTGCTGCTTGGGAGTTTGTTGCGCCAGTTCTTCTTCCCAGCAAAAGCACTAGGAAGTGGTGAAGGGCGGGCGTTTTTGGGGGACTGTCTTATGTAATTTTGACGTTCGAAAAGTGCTGATTCTCAGCCTAGTTTGAATTTAGGCAGAAACACACTTGTCACACCCGACGCCATCACAGTTTACTCATTGGCCACATTTCATCTCCTTGAGCTATTTTTCATCATTTGGCCAATAAGCAAGAGTGTGATGGCGTCGGGTGTTACAAGTGTGTTTCGGCCTTAAATGACTTTAGAATTTTTTGAATTTAATAAAACATTGCAGTTGCATCACTGTTTGTATTTTTTTATTTCTCAATATAGAAACCTGAAATACCAACCTCATTTAAAAAAAACGAATTTTGTGAAGAATATTGGGTAAAATGTTACAGAACACTTGGTAACCCTAAACAATAGATGTACCTTTTTTTCTGTCCTTTTCGATGACACGGATATCGTGAGTCTATAGAATTCTCTGTCTACGGAACTGACAGTTAACGTTCGCGACTTACCGTCGTAAGTCGTAAGTCGTGGACGTATATTGACGTGATCGTAGGGAACTGAAAGACCTGACAGTCTGTCAGTCGTGGACGTCCGCATTTGTTCCACTCTTAAGACGTGTCCTTTTGTTAGTCATTGAATTTAGTACCTAGGGTAAATAGTTACTTGTGTTATTATTATATTGTATAATATAAACATTTGAATGTAAATCTCTCATCATAATGTCAATATAATAATATAATCGTACTTGAATAAGTCAATCGCTAATCACTTATGACTGTGTAAACATCCCTTTACCAAGTCGTCTTCAGAACTAGTAGCGGTTGACAGCAATGTTTACAAACTTTGTCGCCATTGGGTCGAGGTGGCTGCAAATTCAATGGAATACCCACGCCATTGATCGCGTCTTTTATTTCATCTTCCAAGTATCGCGCAGTAAACTGTTAGTAAACTTCGGTAGTGTTATTACAATCACCATTTCATTCTGACTTGTAATCGTATGCCATGTATCGATCAAGCCAATTGATCAATTTCTCTAGGGTTGCAAAACAGTCTATTTTGATTTGACAAATCATTCAAAGATTACAAATGCATCAGCTACAAAGTTGACTCCGAAAATTCGGCAACTCCTTTTGAGAAAATGGCGTGACAATACATATCCAATTGATAGAAATTCGAGAATATAACGACGACGATTCCCCAGATCAAAACATATACGAGAGGCAAAACATATACATGTTGGTTTATCGGTTTATCTATCTAACATAATCTATTCAAAACACCGTCTCAAGTAATTGGAAGGAAAAACAAGAGAGGAAGAACTACCCAGAGAAAGTGAAGCTCTAAATTCTCTGATAACTTAATGATGTAAAATTTATCTAACGTCCGCCTATCTCTTAAGAAAGTGGCATAATGATACTGACAAAGGGGGAATTTATTCTGTAGCGATAACAAGAACACTTTTTTATATCAAAATCAAAGCGTTGTTCGAGTTTCTTTGATGTGCCACAATTCCTTTTCAACTGGGAATCGAATTCGGAGCACGTAAAGTTATAATCATGTTGGAGTCCTCCAATGTTTGATAAAGTCTCGTGTGTACGAGAAATGGCGTGCAATTTGTGAGCTTAAAATATAGCAAACTTTGATATTTTTAACATTTTTCAATATGTCACGTAAAAGTTTGTAATTTTTTGAATTCCTCTTACCATGTAGTATTATAATTTAAGTACGTTATATCAAATGCAATGCATATGTTTTTTCTTAAATATTTGTCCTGGTAAATAGTCACCAGGATTAATATTTTAATAAAATATCGAACTAAGAGCAGAAATTAATTCATCACAAATCACAATGAGGTGCTTTTACAAAAAATTGCATCATAAACATAATTGACCATTTTGAAGAACACACAAAATACTTCGAAATGAAAGCACCGATTATAAAAATAAACAACACCATATCTTTTATTTCTGCTTTTAGGCACTGACATTTCCGTAATTAAAACCTTAGTTTCAAGTATTTCAAAGGCCTGTATTTATTCTGGCAACTGTTCCAGTTGGGTCGGACGGGCTTGTGTCCGATTGGCCGGGATTTAGTCGAAAATTGCCCAAATGAAAGCTCAATGAACGTGTCACGGCGAGTCGCCGGGCACATTTGTCCACGTCCCGAATTGTCCGCATTGCCGTACACTAGAGGTGGTGGTTGTCGATAAACGAGGAGATAGCCGAAAACAGAAAATTACATATAACCTTTTCTTGTCTTATTCGTAAAATTCAAAAGCCCATGTGGTTTTTAAAATATTGCTTTCCTTAGTGAGATTAATCTGGATTTCAGCTCAGTGACGAGTATTTTATTTTAAATCCTAACTTATATTATAAACGCGAAAGGGAGTTTGTTTGTTTATTTGTAACGCTTTCACACTGAAATGGTTGAACGGATTTGGATGAAAGTTGGCACGTGGGTAGACTGTGACCTAGGTTAGAACATAGGATAGTTTTTATCCGGATATTCACACGAAATCGAGACTTATTCGGGTGAAACCGCGGGGCGCAGTTAGTATAATGAAAGAAATATTGTAATCTTTATTGATGCCTTATTTGTGTTGAATCTACAAAATTATGTCACTGTCGAAAAAATTTGGAGATTAAATTAGCTTAGTACCTGCAGCCTGTCTTCGTCTTATTGTTTAAAATCTTAGTCGACTTTGATTACACAGGTTAATTTTTTATCTTAAAGTTCAGGTGTTTGTTAAGTTACCAGAGCAAAAGTTTAGAATATCGTCTGAAAAAATTAGGCTACCAAAAGATGAAAAAACAATTTCCAACCGTATCGATACCTTTTGCGTCGACTGGCTCATCCCTAGTTGACACAAGCTGCCCTAGGGGTCGGACGTCGGGTCATCACAGGGAGCGATCCGCCTCCCGTGTCTATGACACAACGCGCTGTCATTTATCCGCATGCAAAAATAGCTTGCATAGTAATGAATGACAAAATACTGTGATCGCTTCATTAGTCTATGTCTGTGAGTGAAAGGATTGGGGTTTGTTTTCTGGGGAGGGTCAAAATGAGGAATTTTATAGTTCAGTAGATTTTTGCTGTGTGTGTAAATAAGTGCTCATGATACTGATTTTAATTTGAAGAACCGTACAAATTTTTGTAACCTAAGTTCACATCGAATTGTTACCGTATTAATATACCTTTCTAAACGAATTATATGAATTTGTGGCTTGAAAGCCTATTATACAGTTTCAAACAATTAAAGAGTTATTTCAGATCTACAAAGTAGCAATAATTTGAGTTGGCCAAAGTTAACTGACGCGGAGCATTCTAATTTTGTACTGTAACAGTAATTTTGTAACGAATAACTTTTCAAAGAAACTCCAAATGGCGCTAAGAACTTAGTCTACTACGATTTCCGGTTAAGTGAGTCAATGTTACCTTCGTAAAATATCTAATTTAGCAGCAAATGTTGCCGTCCTATTCATAAAAATAAATTATAATTTATTTTTATAACCCTTATTGTTGCCTTCTTATTCTTAAACATAAATTGGATATTTTTGTCTAAGGTTACCTTGATTAATAATGCATGTCTACACACAACTGAACAGCTTCATGATTGTGAATAATAATAATAAGTACAGTCGATAGACTACTTATTTTTACCCAACTACGGCAAAGCCAAAAGAAAGGGTTATGATTTTTTTAAACTTCATGTGTAGCTATGAACGAACAACTTCCGCGTACAATAATTATAATATCTTCCGCATGTATAATTAGAGAGTACGCTTGCCTAGTAATGGATCATTGATCACTGATCCACTAATTGCCAAGCGCCTCTGATTATGATACTATTCCACTGAGAATTCTAACCGTATTGCCACTCAAAGCTGATGAAGGTTTCAAGTAAATTAGAAAACTGGCAGCTCACAAATAAATATAAAATAGCTGAAACTTTTAGTTTTTTTTTCAAACCAGAGAATATTTACATTTATATAAAAGCTAACAGTCTTAAAATAATAATATGTTCATGTACACAGCGTGTATCAAAAACCCTGCCCAATCCTTGAGGGTGTTGTTAAGAATCATACTGACACTATATCTATTTATGTGGTAATTTTTTGGAAAAAAGAAAAAAAAAAATCGCTGCATTTTTTTCAATGGGGAATTTTACCGCGTTATTTACATAGGGCACATTCCACGGGTGCCCGTCATTTAGCGGGTGACTACAAGTCATAACTTATGACCCCTGTTGAAATTTTACCAATTTTTAATGGAATTGGGATAATTTGTTGCAGTGCCTATACCTATGTACCCTTTTCGGATCGCACAGGGTTTTTGTAATACATTTTATAAATAAAAAAGGAAGGGGAAAATAAAATAGCTTCAAAGAACAGTTCCATATCAAAACCACGAGGCGTTTAGCACCTCTTACCAACCCATCCACAGTATACGGCCGTAAAAAAAAAAGATTGACCATGGAGTTTAAGGAAAAGTTCGGCATTATAGAGCGTTTTCTCTGTCACTCATACCAGTGTAACAGTCTCTTTCTAAACCTCGTTGTGTCCCATAAATGGGTACTTTACCAACATGCCCAATCCCATTGAATGAATGCTTTGCCAGTCAGACCTGGGCCCTATCTCGCGAAGGATGAGACGGAGCGCATGAGGGAGAGGTAAATTTCACGCCCTCACGCTCCTAGCCACCGCAGGAGACGCCCTGGGCGTCGGGAATCGATTGCCGATTTCCGGCCACCGTAGGCGCGGGCTTGCGGACGGAGAGCAATGAGTAGCTCGCCGTCATGTAGGGATTAGGCCCAGGTGGACAGCGCGTTGTGTTCCACGCGCGCCTCAAGGAGATGTCAGCAAAACTGACGGGGTCCGCTAGGGCCGATGCCTGCCGGGGTTGCGGGAAAGTCCTAAAGGGAGACCGTGGCCCCTGGCAACGTACAGGCAACTGAAGGAACACGGATGGGTTTAAGTCAGTAAGAGTCTGACACGCCCTTCCGCTCCGCCCAGAGCGGAAGAAGTTATTTGATGATTACCCAAACAAACAAAAAAAATAAAATAACTACCTGGGCCCTATACCACAACTTTATAAGTCTACAATTCTACAAATTGTAAAAAAAATCGCGTAACACAGAATTTACAAATATGTACGAGTTACAATATTGTAGACTTGTCACTACAATTTACATATTTGTAAGGTTATTCCGTCACAATTGTATGGCTTAGAGTTTTGTAGTACACGCATTTATAAGATCTACTTTGTAAATTGTAAAGTTTTGTGCTATAGGGCCCTGATGGTTTTAAACGCAAAAAAACAAGTACTGGCAGCAAAAAAATGCCATAAAACTGTTTCTAACCCAAAACAGAGCGACAACTTCTATCCATCTACGTACTCGTATATAACCTAAGTTTCAAGATTCCTCATAATATCCGGTGTAAAACTAAACCCCTCGGACTACGCTGCCTGGCCCATTAAATTAAATGTGCAGGCTTTAAGGTAACGGCTACTTATGCTCCCACGTAGCTTGGATATTATTTTGATCCAACCTCTTTTACTTGAAGATTTTAGTCCCGGAAGACATTGAGACTTTTTGCTGGGTTTTGTGATGATATTTCAGTGTTTTTTTAGGGAGGTGGGAAGATGCGGGAGTTAAGTATTTGATGACTGAATCATTCACTCATTCATTCATTTAAGCGACTCTCAGTGGTTGGTATGAAGGCGGAGTTGCTTGGGACTTTAGCAGCTAGTGGACCAAAGATCACTTTGGGTGAACGTCTAAGCTAATTAGTATTGGTAAAGAGTTTCAGCTATTTTACAGCAAGGAAATTGCCTGTTTTCATTCTGAGAATTTCATGTGAGCTCTCAGTTTTCCCTTAAATGCCACCCTTCAGTGACTTAGTCGAAGTCACCTACAACGCCATTGACCAGTATGGCTGTGTAGGTTTTGGACCAGTAACCAGACGCGTCTATGTATGCGTCATTTGTCAGTTAGTAACACAGAATTATGGTTTCTTCCTAGAAAAAATCGAAGGCTATTCATTATAATCTTAATCAACACCAAATAATTCTGAAAACAGTTGTTTCGTGTGAATAACAAATAATCGAGTATTGGCTTGACTGTGGTCTGATTGGTCAACATTGCTTCACTGATGTTTGATCAATAACATCGAATCAGTTCTGTTTACACGAATTCTGTTTGTTATTTTAATAATATGAAATTAACTTATTTGTACGGATTAAGAACAGCGTGTCGAGAAGATTTTTCAACCGTTGCTCACTTGGAAGATCGTCGCCATCCGTAGTGGGAACATTAATCAGATCGTTCTCTTCGTTTCTTATAACTTAATGTTCTACCTGAATTTAATTTTGTTATTAAATCGATGACTCACAAATGCATCAATAATTTATAATTCAAAATAAAATTCAAAAGATTAATCACGGAAATTCCTCATTAAGTTAAATAGGCCATTCACACACTACAAACCTCAATAAAATGACGTAATACGTCCTGACTCAAAGCAGAAAAGCTTTCAAGCGTGTGCTGGAGCCGAGAAATATGCACAAAGCCGTCGAAGCCCAATTGACCTAAATGGACACACAAATAGTAAAGGGAAAGGCTCGTACGAGGTCATTATTCGCTCCGAAGTCCAGCAAAAGTGTCAGGTCGAAGGAAGACGGACATTTATCTACATCCTAAGGGCACCAGTGATTTTGGGAAGGATGTATTAGTGCGTAATAGGGTTTTTCGTGAAATCAACGCGGCTTTGAATTATTTAGCTGTTATATTGGTTGAGGTTCTAAAAAGGAATGGAGTTTCTTTGGTGAAAGATTTTATTATGTGTTACGAGTAGGATAGTGTTTCCCGGTATTTGCTACAGAATTAAGTTATCTGATAGATTCAGTCTCGTCAAGAGTCGGTTTAGGAGCAGCAGTCCACATTGCATAAAACTGTTTCGGAAAGAAAGTTAAAACGTTGGTAGTCGACTTTTACAGTCTTACCAAGGGGCATCATGTTCCCCACTAACTGGGTTGTGGAAGTCAGATAGGCAGTCGCTCTGTGTATAATACTGGTATTCAGCTGCATCCGGTAAGACTGGAAAACGACCCCAGCATAGTTGGGAAAAGGTTAGGCAAATTGATATTTTTTTTTGATTCGACGCTTATTTTTATGACAGACTGACGACCGCTTGACGCCTAGACGCCTGAATATCTGATAGTTGGTTAAATGTTGATATTGCGTTTATTGGATTGTGGACGTTACATAGCAGTCGCTCTAAAAACTGATATTATGTCGCATCTGGTTACAGAAAGAAGATGAACCCAATGTATATGGGAATAGGCTAGGTCAGTGGTCGGCAAACTCATTAGTCAATAGAGCTAAATAGTTTGGAAAATCCAAAAGTGCACGCCTCCTATATCACTCATTCATAAACGAAAAAGAAATTCAAAACATAGTTTAAAAATGAACAATTTATCACTTTTCATGAAGTCGTAATGTCAACGACTGACAAAGATATTTACGTTGGCAGTTGCTAGGCAACGGCACCGGATCAAGGTTGAAAATATTTAGATATTGATATTATATTTTAGTTAGTATTTTATTAATTATAATTAAACTACTATGAATAAAAGAGCCATTTTCAATAGGGTTCCTTCTACGGCTGAAACGAATGTATGAAAAAAAAATTGACTCAATTAATTGATTTTATCGCAAGCTACAATGTTTTCAGGGATCATAAATTGACGGACAGGAAATTTTTTTCAACTATTTTGATGCTTTTTCCATTTCTGCTGCATTAAATCAATTGTTAAAAAATACAATATTAATCTCCATTTAATCATCTATACAATGGTATATAAATTAAGTAGGTTCTGTGTACTAGCAGGAGTGAAACAATAAAAACAGTTGCAGAAATGGGGCAAAAAATATTTTTCGATCGTAGAGCACACTCTAATGCGAAGCATTACGAGTCGTGCAATATCAATACTATAACAACTAAGATTGCTTAGCCAATCCTTTCTGTGTGTTCAAACTGTTTCAATACACTTTTCTTAATTCTACCTTTCTCTCCCTAAAACTCCCTTCCTCTTTCACTTCAAAACGCTTCGTAAAATTTACTTGTTAAGAAATAGGATGCCTTCATCATCATCATATCGGCAGATAATAATAATTATGATGAAGGCATCTTACTTATTAACAAGTTAACCTTGGAAAACTTTGAAAGTAAATGATTCATTTTTGGTGAAAATACTTCGGAAATAAATCTTTGAAATTTATAATTTGAATTTTGAATAAAACTTGATATTTATCAAGTTTTCCCCAATCTTCGTATTTACGCTCGCACTTATTGACAGAGCCGCACTCTATAGACCTAAGAACCGCATGCGGATCACGAACCGTGATTTGATGACCACTGAGTTAGGTGAAAGCTGGGAAAACCAGGCAAAATAAGATTAACCCTTTCTTCATTATACATACATAAGTATTTGAATCGTCATTCTCATCATCATTATGAAAAGAACTTCACATCAAGCACGGAACACAATGAATTGAGTAAACTTCACCGATCATTCTGTCTATTTGTCTACGTCTTTACTACTTCCACTTCCACTACCCGTCAATCATAATAACTGCCAAGCCCAAAACACTATAGTAAACAACAAAATAATTACAGTCATCCAGTTCCATCCATTTACAGAAAAATATTCTATTAAGGCAAGAGAAGCGATGCTCCAACAGAAACTAGTTATACTTTAAAAAACCTTTTCGTAGGCCGGGCAGGAGCAATCTTTTGGTCCATTAAATTGTTCACGCTCACCGACTATGGAAATTGGACGTAAAACGAAATAATGTATAGTAAGGAAATAGTTCACTGAGATTTGTAGCGTCGTTAGATAACTAGTTGGGACATCTGCGTTTAGCTTATGTTGTTTGTGTTATGTGTTATAGTGTTTGTTTTTAGTGATAAATATAGAGAAGTGGAGGGTAATTTTTCGTACAATTGTTTTTTATTGAAATGAACAACCAATAGTTACATTATTAAAACTTACAACTAGTTTAACAAACTCAAGTGTTGGTAATAATATACACTCACAACACTGCCCACCATAGAAATATAAATAATATATCTATGCTGCCCACAGATAGTTTTTTTTAAAAGAAATTAAGAATAATCGCTAGGAGTTTTAGTAGAAATAATTACGAGCAGTAATTATAGTATTGTGAGCATTTAGCTGGTTTTCAATAATAAAAAAATACAAAATTGCGTTATGGAAAAGGGAGTTTAAAATTCAATCACTTCAAGAAGTAATCACTTCAAAAAAAAACTAAAAATATATTTTTGTTTTTCTTTTGCATTTAGTATAAAGCTGTTATTTTGACATTACAAACAGACACTTCAATATTATTTATTTCGGAATCACAGAATATATATTTTTATGGTCAACTCTATCAAAAGCCTTTTTGAAGTCTGTATAGACAGCGTCTGTTTGCATTCCTGCTTCCATATTCTTGAACAAATTATCTATATAAGTCATTGGTACCTACACGTGAAATTACTTATTCAGATGAATTTGCACGATACTTAAACCAATTATTGTTAGTAATTCGCGAACACAAAATACAACTGCTGGTGGTATTTAGCAATTATAAACGGAACGAATGGACCTACAATGCAATATTGAAGTGCTGAAAGATTCTAACATAATTTCATGGACCACTTCATTCCGGTTAAATCATAACAGTTATAAAACTACTGGAAGTGTCTGCTAACCAATTGTAAATATCGAGTAAGTTGCCCAATGCAAAAAAAAGGGATTTCGATAGTCAAAAAAAAAGGAAAAAATAGTTATATAATCTCGATGAAAAATTCTTAATTTTCACAAAGCATAAAAGTTTTAAATTCACCTACTTAGAAGAGTTGAACACCGGTGTATTCTGACTTTCGATATTTTGATTTTCAGTATTTAGATAAGTAGGTGCCCTAGAATTTAAGTTACCTACCAAAACTTTTTGTTGACATTCTAGGAATGTACTTGAAATTCTCGATTAATCAGTAAACATTTACCAATAAACATTCCTACGTGTAACTATACTGCTGACGCATTTATTTAATCAACTCAGATGCACGATCATTGCTTTGGGGCTTCTCAAGTTTATGTAATGGTTCATTGATAAACCTACTCGTACTTAAAAATTAATTAAGAAAAAACCTTTCCAGTGAAACTGTTGAATTTTGATTATTGATTGAGTATTACGTAACTAATTTATCTAACAGTTTCAACAACAAGCTTCGAGCTTTTGGGCGCTAATTTTGACTGAATATGCTAGATGGCGTTAGTAGTAGGTACCAATTATTTTATCACTCAGAGGGAGGTTATAATTATGGAACTTTATCATCTTAACATACCTACGTAATTTCTTAGTTAAATTACACATAATTTGTTATGCCAGTTATGTTTAAGTACCACGGTACTTAAACATAACTGGCGAAATCTGGGAGTACTGTAGGTAGTTATAATTATTAATATGTCATGTTAAATTGTGTGTTATTTAATTAAAGCATTAGTTTATCCTTTGCAAGGAATCACAGGTAAATCAGCGTATCAAAGGCTCTTCTATAATTCCAGTATCTGTAAGGGTGAGCGGGCGGAAAACTAGGTTGGAATAATCTAGTTTATCTGCAGAGTTAGCGAATATCACGATAAGCTAGCTAAGTTATTAATTTTTATTTTATCTGCATAAAAATCTTTTCATTCTGATGTTGTCGTATCTTTTTTCTTCATGGCGTATCATGTAAGCTTTAGGCAGATGACTGATCTAGATTATGATGAGCTTATTTTTTATAAGGAGGTACAGTATTAATTACAGCCATGAAGTAGAGGTTGTTCCTATTACCTAACAGGATACAGGATAATTTTGGGTTGTGGGCTCTGAATTCGTGTTAGTGACCACTTAGACCAACAGTGCAGTTTTTGTTTACCTTCACTGAATAGGGAGGTTGACTGAAAAAAAAAACTATTTAGTCCGTCAATGAGATAATAAAAAAAAATTAGAAACGTATTTTTTGCTATAATTATCATAATTATGTATTAATCAAAAATGGTAGGTACCTACAGATAAAACTCATTAAAGTTGGGGAGTGGGGGCTCGCTACGTCACAAGTCAGCAAAAACTACTATAGTATAGTCAGTATAAAATCTACCGGGGAGTGACGTCATGCAACATTTTAACTCAATGTATTGCCGTAATCTTTTGATTACGTAAAAAAGAAAAAAATAAGTGTCCAATTTTTTTATACATACAAAAAAAACATGACGGACAAAAAAATATTGTTTTCAACGTCCGTATTGTGAAAAGCAGCACTGTCTGAGTTGCAAGGGTCATAATAATATGATTTCCAAGGGCCTTAATATTCGTAGCAAACTTTACTAAGTTTACTATATTTGGTACTCCCGCTTACTACGGTCATGTCGCGTGAGGCGTGGTACTCATGGTAAATCTCGACGTTCTGCGAAACCGCATGTTGAGTTAGTTCAGACTATGAAACTGTGACAAGTATTATTGTTTTCAACAAACTACAAGTGAACCTTAAATTCATTATTAGACCCAAGTTATGGCGAAGGTTCTTTGGGATAGTTTTAATTAAAATTCTAAAGGTTCAGAAAAACTTTGCAATGGACCTTTATTATTGATTGAGAACATGATAGTAAGCACACCGTTGGCGAATATACAAGGTTATTTGTAAAACACCAGCAACCTCTTAACCCCCTAGCATCGAACGTTCCCGCCCGCAAAAACCATTAAGTACCGGAGATCGCCCGCGGCGCGTCGGAGATAAGAGCGCGCTAACATAAACAAAATCTGAGAGCTTTTTGTTACGTAAATAGTCTTATCGTTAATGGTTTTGGGTACCTGATTAGACAAAGGATTTTTTATAATACTTAGAATCTTTGTAAGCGAACGCTAGTATTGATAAATAAACATTCTTATCAGAAATTCCTTTGTTCATTGTTTTGATTATTTATAATAAAACTACTGGTTCGATTCACATGAAATTTCGCAGGATACATTATGAATACATATACTATCGGTCAAAACCATTATTTACGAACAAACACAATAAATAAAAACACCAATAATTAAAAAAGTTCAATAATAGGTATCCGTATCATTACGTAACATTACTTAGTTGATAAAAAATATTGAACTCTTATTTTTTTCTGAAAAATGGCATTTTTATTATGCAATAACTAATATAGAATATAAAATAAATGACTTACCAGCGATTACATACACAAAACACACACAAAACTCAAAATTACACAACAACACGTTTTTTCATTACCGAGTTTGTTTACATTTTTTGATGGGTCCGTAATAGGTAATTACGATGTTATTTAGTGCAAATATTATCTATATACGATGACGACACTACTTAATTATTTTAAAAACAACATTTCCCGTCGATTAACACTTAAAAAACAATAGAAAACAAATAAATAGAACGCGGAGTGCAGTGCGCTGCACGCCTGCGCGGACGCCATTTTGTCGTGCCAAAATGTTCAATTTTTACTTTTTTTTAGAGTTGTTCCTGCATATTTTGATGTTTTAGTCGATTTATTTGACAAGTATATTACCAATTCCATAGAATAAAATTAACCACAGACCATATTAGCCCCTATCCATAGTACAAATAGAGCTTGAATCAGCATGCGCGGACTGCGTCTTTCGCAGCACAATGGGTGTTGACGGATTTCGCAAAATCCGCGTCTTTCGCATGACGTTGGGTGTTAGGGGGTTAAGGGGCTATACTCATCATTATGAACAACTTTTACTATGGGACCAAACCTGAAATCGCGAAAAAAAAATCAGCTGTTCCCTACATTTTGACAAGATATGAGAACATAAATGTAGGGAACAGCTGATTTTTTTTTCGCGATTTCAGGTTTGGTCCCATAGTAAAAGTTTTTAAAACAAAACTGCTGCAATGCTGTGTATCGATAGAAATAGGTAAGACATACACATAGAAATGCTAGCTACTAACAAAAAGTGACACCTTAAGAGCGTTTATCCCAAAAGTTGGCAACGTCGCAAATAGCTGTCAAAAATTTACCTATTTTGATTATTTTGGCAATTAATCAATGTTCTAGTTCGCTAGTTAGCCACATTTCATATTTTCATACAGTATTATTTCCAAATCAATCAAAACAGGTAAATATTTGACAGCTATTTATGACGTTGCCAAGTTTTAGGATGCACTCTCTTAATGTACAGCTGAAAACAAAAGTACACTGTTGGATTTTCAACGCTGGGCTCAGCGCGGAGAGTTGAAAACTAACGTGCAATCATATTTAAGTATTACATTTAGGTTTCGCCTAGTGTCTGAGAAAACGGGCCATAACACCACCAGTGATTCAGTGTCAAGGTCTCTTCGAAATATGGTATTCTCCAATAGGAATGTTAGACCTGTAATTTAGAATGACTTTAATTAAATATTTGTGTGGGACTGACATCTACCTACTCTACATACCTTACCTTTCTAGCTTCATTGACTTTCTCTTCCTAAGCTTTACTGATTTTTACCTTCTTTGAGTGTATTGTTGTTTAATTAAACGCTTCTGCTTATTAATGTTACATCAGTTGAAATAGGTTAGTGGGATAAAATAATAAAGTATTTTGTAATTCTGAAATCGACAACGTAGTTTCGAGAAATACATTTTCACTTGTATTAGTTTCTTTTTTCTATATGTACCCACTTCTGTCACCCCTTATAATACTAAACTTAACATAAACGTTGACGAAATATTTATACAGTCTAGTCTAGACAATAAACAAAATAGGGAACAATCTTCAGCCCGCATCGCTGGCTTTATGCAAACTTATATAAAGCAAGTTCGTTCATTTAGTCGCAGCTTCCGAAATGAGATAAAACAGGTCAAGTAGTTTAATGAATAACAGCTTTGGCAAAAGTAAACTTTGTCCTTCTTCCCCGTTTGTGGTTAATTAGCTTTATTAAGTAAACAGATACGTAGGGCACGTTCTTAGAAGATTTATGTGTGAGGTAGACATATGTTTAATCTTTGGTTTGATATAGGAAGCTGTTACCAAAAAGTTCTAGTGCAGGCTGGTTCATCTTTAATTAGGTGTTTGTTTATTAACAAAACAAATTTTATAAATTTTGTGTATCAGGGTTTTATTTATTAAGCCTGCATAGTAATATAATAATTAAATACTAACTACAGTAAAACTTGGCTATGTGGGACCTGAATAAGTGAGAAACTTCCAATAGCTTGAACTCATGCTGAGGTCTCGACACTTTAGCACTCATTACCTCTGTTAGTGGGACAAAATAACCCTCTATATCTGGGATTGGTTCTTTCGAATTGATCGTCATTTATCTCCATAATGTTCCAGTTACCCAGGTTTCACTGTATTTTGTTGACTGCCTACAGAATACTGCATATACCTAATTACCTGCTGTATATGCCTAATTGATCAGAGATTTGATAAAGTAACTAGTAAAGTAGGTACTACCTATTGCCCCCTGCTTCCCTCGTGTGAAGGTCGTCAATTATTCCACGGAAACGTACTACATCGTAAAGCTCGCAGTCGGCATGATTTTCTCCGACATGTTCAACAAGCATCGGCATATTTCAGCCAATTTAAACAAAACCTTAATTAAATATACAATTAAACGTTCCCCATGCATATACTCTGTCCATTGTTGAAAATCGATTGAAAATTGGTTCGGTAGTTTATCGCTTTGAGACAGACAAACGTGGTCGGGCGGGGACTTTGTTTTATTTTATAATAATTATGTAGTGAAGAAACTAAAATAATAAGTAAGTAGACGCAATAACGTAAAACGTTTTATAGCCATCATAGTTCTATTTGAATACAAAATGAGGGCAGAATCAAATTAAATGTAGTCCAATTCACAAAGTATAGGCGCCTCAGAGATTAATAAATAAAACTACACATATATCATTCAACACAGCGACCACCCGCTGTTCCATATTATATTGACTTTGTGACCCTATTTTTTCCCATTAATCCGACGTTTAGTTATAACATAAACAAATATTAGATATCTTTAAAATATGCTACGAGTTTATAAGCAACTCATGACAAATGTCACATCGGATATCATGGCATTTGAAAAATTTATTCGGAATATCACGTGGTGCGACGCGCACCTCTCTATGAAACGAAACGATTAAGCTACAAAATGTCAAAAAGCAAAAGCACCAAGTACTAGGGGCGGCGACCGCGGCTTATAGAGGGGCAAGGGGGGCAAAGGGGAGCGTGGCCGCCAGTTTCTCGCCGACCACCGCGCCGCGAGCACGCCTTGTAATGCTCACAGTATTTTGACGCGACATGGCCTCGTCTGCGAGCGGCAACATCGTCGTCGAGTGGTTGCGATCGCTCCACTTGGGCCAATACGCGGAAAGTTTTATTGATAACGGATATGATGACTTAGAAATATGCAAACAAGTAGGAGAACCAGACTTGGATGCTATTGGTGTCCTGAACCCTGCTCATCGTCAGCGATTGCTTCATTCAGTCAGATCTTTGAGAGAGGAAGGAGCGGCGGCTGTTTATTTTACATTGGAAGAAGCAGCCGCCGCTCGGGACTCTTGTAGATGTGAGGAAGAAGCAAGGAAAGAGCAGGCGACAGCAGCAGTGGAACCGGCAAAATATGTTGACGAATATGAGGAAGGGAAAGCAGAGTTAGTGAAGATACCTCGGATGCAACTGAAGCGTTTGCTTCGCGAACGCCTTGCTCAGGACGGGATCCGTCTGAGCCTGCAGCCATATTCCACCACGGTCAGTGATCATTAGCCCTAAACCGTGGGCAGTGCTTCTCGCGGTTATGACCCGTGATTTGTGAAAGTGAGAGGATATTATCCCTGAATGTATGTTTAATGTGTCTGGAGTGAGACGTGTATATAGAGTTGGCATTCCGTATACCACGATCCAACCGCGTAGAGACACTGCCTGCGTCTTGTTATTTCTTTTGAATTAGTCTGTGTGTGGTGCGGCCCGTCTTCGACCGCCCCGAGCGAATCGCTCCTCGGGACGTGTTGCCATAAAGTTTGTTGCGTGCGTGATTTCCCTCGAGATGAGGAGTTTGCGCGCCTTCCTGTCGTGAGAAGATTGTAATCGCGTGCCTGCCGGCTCTAAATTGGGTTTTACGATAAATCGCGAAACCTGTTTTAGTTCCCTAAGGCGTTAATTAGTAATACGGCTTGTTCAGACATGAAACAAAGATCTCATTCCCATATAAATATCTGATGAAACTTTAAGCTGGTGTATTGTATTTCGTGACTTGATAAAGTTATTCATAAATTGCTGGGTTACTAAAGGTTCTACGGATTATGCAGAAGAAATTTCGGTGAATTCAGGCGATAACTTTCATCAAGAAATGGATGTAAATCACGAGCTCATGACATATACAAACCTTGTCTTTTAATCCATTTTCATAATGAGGCAATAAAATATCTTAAAATAAACAAAAGACATTTAGAAACTAATAAACTTGAAAACTCCAGGGCCTATAATAAAACAACGACAAACAAGAGGGTATCATAAAAAGTAAACGATTAAAATAAAGCAATGTTTAATGGGTCATTATAAGAAGCTAATAACATGTTATTGTACAGAAGTTTATAAATTTCACAAGTAAACGTTATCTTTATCACATGGGCGGAGGCGCTTAGTTGATATTTTAATTGAGGTGTTATTAATTATTCCAGTGGGTAGTGATTAAGAGGGTGGAATATTGCTGGGAGGGTACGCCTTTCTCAGTAGTGTAAATTATATCCAACATTCGTCAGCAAATTCATATGCATGTCGCGTTCTTATCGTTCATTGATTTTTCTGTATCAACGTAAATATGCTCCAATTTGATAACACTGATTACTTTTGGCTCATTTTCATAGTTCAGCTAATACAGGAGCAAATATTGAAGGCAACGTTTTGTTTCAAATGTGAACATTGTTGGTCGTCATATTTAGCTAGCCACAAAATGTGCATATTCGTACTACCACCACTAAAACCAATTTTCAATATTACTTCCCTGTATATAAAACCCAACACAAAATCCATAAAGGTTTCCGTGTATTCCTTACTTTTTACTACTTGCAGAATTTCTTTGTTTCCAACCTGGCTCACAATGCATTGTTTCTAATAATTTCGCTAACAAGTGGATGGAAAATAGCACGCTACAATGGACAGTGCCGACAATAGCAAAACCATTTGAAAATAAAATAAATTCCTTTCTTGCAAGAGGAAAGTTAAATTGTTTAGAAAATTTTTAAGCACCAATTCTTTTAACTTCCCAAATTCCAGACAGAATTTTACCAGCTTCGATATTTATACATTTGGAATATTATTCGTTATTTTCTCTATCGAATTGTGAAGCGACGAGCCTACCGTAATTACCTGTGATGATTTTTTTACCGGTTTTCGGTCTCCATGTTGAAACCTGTTCGGTTTCAAGTGCGCCAAGAACCCAAGTCGAACAGGCGCGCATTGGATCGCCGGCAAAAAAATAATCTAAGAATGCCACTGGCATTACAATCTTGGAGCCGAACCTATGTATAACTCTTGAGTAGCAACAGTGCATTCAATATTTACTTTAAGAGAAGTTATTCTGCGGTGACAATTGTCTGAAGTCTGGTTGTACAAAATATAAAAAAAAAACCTCCCCATCGTGAATTTCAAAAGCAGTGACGCTAATGTCATTAATAGCGTAATTTGTAGCAATGTCGCTATTAACGAAACGTGCTGTCAAAGTAACACGCTTTGGATTAATTATCACCGTACTGCATTGTGATCGATCCACCCCCATATCTACCTGGGAGCATTCCTTTTCAACTTTACCTGGTAACAATAGAATTGGCTAGAATTTTTTGTCTACAGCGGCTTTGTAAAGCGATTACCGCCGGAACTGTGCACAAAAGCTCTGACGAAATTTGGTGGGTATCAATATCGCAGTTCCGATTTAATGGCTAATATTTGTGTGCTGTTGTCCTGCATTGTGTCTGCTACATCCGCTGTGAGATCACCGTTATTGTCAAAGTTAGGGTTGTTCCATGTAACAGCTTGCAGTGGATTGTATTCTGTAATTGATAGGCTCACTTACAACTTTGTGTGAGTAAAAGTTAACACATTTAAAATAAGAAGAAAATTAACGTTAACAGATATTATTATTTCGATGAAATTCAAACTGGCAAACTTACTAATCGCTAACCAGTTGAAATCGATTTTCTTTTACCTTCTCTAGAAAATGTAAAGGCAGATTAAGAATCTAATAAACCGGCAATTTGTTTCCAGTAATCGTTAACGATCCTGTGCCAGAGTTAATCCTCTTCTAACCGTATCTATTACAAATACCGATCTTTTGTAGTATCTCTGTGAGCCCATTATGATCCACATCTTCCTTTAGGTTGCTAATTTTAATCGAGGGGAGCCGAGGTGCGGATGTAACGGATTATATCGACATTAACGCCTCTTAATGGATTCGATTCCATTCTCAAATGATACATGGCGGTATTTTATTAGTCTGGAATTCAAACGAATCGCGATAATTACCATTAAAATATTTTATTGGAAAATTTACCGCAAAAGTGCTCATTTTTCCCAAATTATGATCACATAAAATTGATGATTATAATTCAAATAGTTTAACATGATGATATCATTAAAAAATCTTTGAAGCTGTATTTGAGCTGACTAAAAAGTAATTAAAGGCGTAATATATTATTCAACAATTGAAATGTCTAAATTGACAGGTTTATTTCTGATAGCGTCAACGTTAAAATCGGTCCCTTTTATGTTTGTCCACTTCAGAGTCACTGATACAAAACGATTTAAAATACCACACGGATTTTAATGGTCGTAAAAAATAATGTCTCACGATTAGAGTTCACTTTAATACGAAGAGAAAAAGCTACTATCTATTCAATACGCTAAAATGGTTCAGTAAACAGGTAGAGTAGATATAAAAAAAGTAAATTAATGAACGGTTGGCCGGTTCTCATAAGAATTAGTTTATATATGTTAATGGAAAGAGGACCATAAAGGTCAATAGATGTTTATAAACGAATTGAATCGGACACGACGTTAGTCACATTTCTATCTGCCCATTTAAAGTGTGTGGGCAAGTCCATAATGTTTACACAAGGCAGTAAATGAAAGCATTCGTTTCCATTCTTCAAACTTTTATTTGTAAAGCTTTTGTTGATCATACGAGATTTGTAAGTCGTTGTTGGTCCAAATAATTAGATGTCTTTCGGTTTCCACATATGATTTCCGTTATTTATCGTGTTGGGTAATTTGTATTCATTTGTAGTACCTACGCACATTGTGTTTTTTGTCTAACTAATATTTGTTTTAATTAAAATTGTGCTCCTGTACAAAGAGTTGTTTGCTTTTGAGACGAGGTTTAAAATTAGCTGGAGCGGGTTTTTCTACCTGTGTCACCGCTTTGTTACAATGAATGTGTGCGGAGTCACGCGGTGTCCCAGCTCCTTGATATTCTTCTACCGCTTTGGGCTTATGTATGCCTTGGTAATTTTAATCACATGCAGAGAAATAACTTTGTAGATCTATTTGTTTTAAAAGACCTCATGTAATTTATTGCAGCTCTCTCCTTGTAACGTAATTTTAAATGGTTTAAGTTAAATGCACCTTTTAATTTCTATACCTGTTTTTTTTTTCTGTGTTATGAAATGGTAAAATGAATTACAACTGTTGACTGTTGAGAGCTTAATGTAGAAGTTATACCATAAAAAAAAGAAGAAGGACTTCCTAATACAAACATAAAATTATTCCTCCAAAACTTCTAACATTTTTATCAATGAAACGCGAATACAAATTCCCAGGGTCGGAAACATCAACAATTGAAGTTCGGCAGGTGTAAGAGCGATCTGAGTGAGTTTGCTTGACGCTTCCAGATGTTTGCTATACACAAACTGCAAGCCCAAAGTCGGCAAACTTAGAGATTTGCTCTTCAGCTCACCAGGGAGATTAGCATCGGTAATTGTAAGGCCAAGGAAGTTTGCTGAATCTATAGTTGTCGGAATTAGATTTGTATTTTGTCAAGTCTGGGTTTGTTAGCTGTTCATTATGCTCAGTTTCATAACTAAGGAGCTAAGGAGTTGTTCTATCTTGATTATGTTTATGTGGGGTATTGTCTGCCTTTATTTACGCCTATGTTTGTAGAATTTATTTTGGGTTTACATCTAGGAGCTCGCCTTTCATGTTTTCGGTATCAGAGTACATATATCACACATATTATATATTTACGAGGTTTGCGTATCTACGTACGCAGCTCAAAGCGGCAAGAATGTAGTTTATGGGAAGGATGTTGCGCTTGGTAAATAAAAAACAAGGTATACAAAACATAGTTCATGCAAGTTCATAGTTCAAGTTTTCACGACAATAAGTGAAAACTTTCAACATCTCAGTGTCATGATTTCAAACTTTCTAATTGTGTCTTTTCACATTTATTAACAAGGATAAAAATGTATACACTTGATAAACTTCGTAAACTTTAACTAACAAACTATTAAAATTAAAATATAATATCCCCTAACCTTAGATTCATATGCGTTTATGAGCATTATTGAAGTAAGTATAGTACATTTTCGATTATTTACCTTTGAAATAAAGCTAGGTATTTTCGCTTTCTACTTTCTTACTCATATAATCACAATTCTTACATAGAAATGGTTTGTATTTCTCTTCAAAGGTACACGGTCAAGTATCACGGATTTATTATTGTTAAACGATAGCGTAGGCAGTAGCTGTTAGTCTGTCAACTTGACATCAAAATGTTTAGTAGCATTATTTACATTAATTTTACAAGTGCTTGTGATCTGCTGTAGATTCTATGCATTCCAAAGACGAGTCTTTAACAAATCTCCTTTTGAAATACACTACGCATTTCGAAAGGAAAGGTGTTGCTTGCAAGAACTTTAATTTTCTTTGTAAGATACCTTGCGCAGTGCTTTACGACGCGCGACGCGACAGCACGCCGCGTCTCTAGTAGAAATATTTCTATGAAATCTTCATGGAAATTGTTTTACCAGAATCGAGCAGCACCGTCGCGTTATGACTGTCTGCGGTAGCCTTTAACTTTTTTAAGGTACCTAAGCGTTCACGTCATGAAATCAAACATGTAGAATTCGAACTCAACAATTATCTATTTATTTTTATTTTATCGTTGAACCGCTTCGTCCAAAAAACTAATGCACATCGATTTCAGCTAGACATATTTATATTTATGATATGAGATTTGTAACTCTTGTAGATTTTTTACTATATTGTCGTATTGTAGTTTCTGATTACATATTTATAAGATTATGTGCCGGGAGAATACTTGTACCAATTTGTTAAGTTTATTCTAACTGCGATCAAGTATATCGTTTTCAATACAACTGTCGTGAGTATCTCCAATTCATCACATGTAAAGACAGCCGATTTCCGAAGGTCGTCGTCATACAGGGAAAGGTTAGTATTCGATATAATCTTACACTTAATCCGGTTACCTATAGGAATATTTTGTAGGTACACCTATGAATATACAGTTATGTTGACTCTTTTCGTGGTCGTGTCATATTAGTCACTTGACTGTTCTACTTACGAAGTTATCAGTACGTGGAAAATGACATGATAATTTATATCAGTGATGAAAAATGTCTACTGAAACATGTAATTTGGAATATATCTACAGTATAGACTACATAATGCTATTAGTATTAACCAGTAAATAGGAAAGAGAGTGTAGTTTCAGCATTTACTATGAAAAAAGGTTTGGTATCAAACAAAAAAAAAACAGAATTTTGTACCCAGGACTGTTTTTTCTGGATTGAGAAGTCCGGTTAGCTTTTCTAATTACATGTAGTGTATGATAATTAATTTCATAAATGCTAGTATTACTCTAACTTTAGCCGACGCGTGCACTAGATATTTATACAGGGTGTAATAAAAAAAACTAGTGAAGAATATTTCAGACTTTCATAGAAAAAATCGTAAAATCGGGTTCAAAAACATTCGAAGTCGGATCGTGATAGATCTTCAGCTATAACCTGTCCACCGGAAGATTTATTTATAAGAGTTCTTAATCAAACACACAAGGGCCTTCCGAGAAGGTGAGCCTCAAAATAAACCGTTTGAGTCTTTGTTTTGGCTTCTTAGGTGGCTTTGTCGTATTGAGTCTGTTAGTTTGTACAATATAAATAGGTAGACGTCGAGTTCATTGGGTGTGGTTAATTATTGTTAAAACAATAATTTTGTTGGGTTGAAGATCGATGTTTATAAAGTTGACGTGAAAGATCTTTAAAATTGTTATGGATTGTTTACAAATATTTGGATTTACACCAAACTTTTTAGTATCCTAAAAAAATACAAGGCAACTCGTTTCAGTATTTCGCCAATCACATGGCTTGATGAACTGACAAAACTGATATAAATCGCAACTAAAAAAGGATCGTAGGTACACCCACAAAAGTTTCGAAAAAAATCGAAATGACGTGCCTCGGGAAGCGTCACAAATTGGTAACAATAGCGAAATAAACGTTGCGGAATTTTTCATTTGCACACCGTTTCACACTTTGGTGTTAGCTTTAAATTTTAACGGTTCGTGCGGGCATCGATCAAACATTAACTCGTCACAAACAAGAATATTCATAGTTATATCCTTTGATATTTGTCGGTTGTTAAAAGTTTCGAACATTATGTAAGATTTTTGGATGGATATAAACATGAACTAGCCATTTCCTGCAACTTCATTCAAAACCGAACAAACCTTTCATTCTAGAGTTTCTAAAAAACTTTTTACAAAAAAAACAACCGACTTCCAAAAAAAAAAACACTACAAAGAGAAAAATAACTTTAATTTTGGAAGTCGGTGTCTTTGGTTGAATTTTAGTTACGGTTGTTTTTTTTTTGTAAAAAGTTTTTATTTTTCGCTTTTTAGTTGTGGTACCTACCCTGCACAAATTCGAATACCACTATCTGCTATGCAAATAACAGTGACAGGAAGTTATCATCATTATCATCCATATAAACTAAGTGGGAAAAATACGTATTATTGAAGCTACCTCAAAAACTATCCCAGCTATGTTAATAAAATTTATATAGGACCACTTATATAAATTTTATTAACATAGCTGGGAAGCTAACTCAAAAACTATCCCAGCTTTGTTACTAAAATTTATATAGGACCACCTCAAAATCGGTCCTCAATTAAAGGAGAAATCGGTGAACATACATAAAGTCGAACATATAACCTCCTCCTTTTTGGAAGTCGGTTAAAAACCCTTCCGTAAATATGAAATATGTTCCGTAGAGGCCGAATACCTAAGTATTCGGCCTCTACGGAACATATTTCCTATGTTTGTAGTTTCGGCTGTAGTGCATTGTCTGTCAGTCAATCTATTAGTTCATCAGTCTTCAGATCAAATAAACAGTCATGGTATCCGATATAGGTCACTCCTCAAATCTCACTAATGGATTCCTTAATACTTCGATTAATCCTAGATATCTTAAGATGTAGGTAGATTACCTATGTATTCAGCTGAGCTGCAAATAAAGTGTAATAGCTCTCTAATCAGTTTACCCAATGGGTTGAATACATTAAACATTTCCACGGTTATTCAAGAAAATCGAAGGAGAAACGCCAAACTGGGAATGTATGTTTGATCAATTTTAAAATAATCAAATCAAAAAGATCCATTTTTTTTTCCGAGCCTATACTGCCCCAGCCCCCAATGCAGGGCAAAACTCCCCATACCTTAGTTATACTAAATTAATTGGTAACTAGCCAATCCAAATTTTTCAAACTTTTATAAGTTTTGAATATTGAATACGAGGCTTTTGGCCTAATTTGTAAATGAGTATTGTATGTCAGTTTTTTTGGAATGTGCGTTTGTTTGTGCAGAATAAACAATTTTTCTTACTTTTTCTTTTTTTCTGGATGAAAAACAATGTAACATACCTAATTGTATTTCGTTTTACTTAAATATGAATCTGCTTTTAAAAAAATAGGAAAACATACCTTACCTACCTACATGAACGTTATGAAAAATAATGATCTACAAAATGAAGATGCAAACTTTCGTGTTACATAGGTTATGTTAACTTTTGTTAGCGTCCCCGGTAACTAATCTGCATTCGCAATTTATTTGCCAAACATGTAAACAAACACGGGTTTTAGGAAAAACAACTGTAATGCCTAGACATATATTTTTTAAGACTTTTTCAACAGTACTAGTCAGTCTAAAACCAACTTTATGTGCACAGGCATAAAGTTGATGTTTGTTTAACTTGAAATGACATCAATTTAAATAAGGTTATAAATAGACCTTAATAATTTAAAGACAGTACAAGAATTTTGGATTTACAGTCCATGTTCACCTTAAAAAACTGTTCGGCTGTTACGAAGGAAAATGGTTTTAGGCATACATAACTGTTACCATTTCTAAAAAAAAAGTCATTAAAAAATTTACGATCACTAACAATTTTAAAATTACTCAACGATAAACGTAACAATGTGTTTAAAATTGCTGATAGTTATCTTACTGCTGATAGTTTTACTGAGAAAGAAACAATATTATCAGTATTGAGTTATTGCTAACTTCGCGTTAAACAGTAAACTAATATAGGCTTGCTTTCTAAGAACTTTACTTTTATTACAAATCCAAGGATTTTGTCGTAAGTAGGTCTTTAGTTACGTAATAAAACTAAGGTATGCATGGGTGTTACCTACATACTTTCTTTTATAACTTTGAAATACGTATATTTGTTACGTGTATATATACTTACTTACTTTTGAGGCCTGAATATACTTAGTTTATTTCAATTTACTGTAACGATGAAATATGACAGTTTTTTTTTTTTGTAATTTCTTTAGTTTCAAGTTTTGTTTCTCTATAGGTATTAAATACATAATAATTATGATTATGGTTTCATTTCAAAATAATTTGCTTTATACGAAATAGTAACACGGTTCAATATCGAAGAAAGATTACAGTGTACTAAATTACATGTCTGATTTAGTGCTTACAACCATAATTCAATTAGTGGTTTCACGCTTACAATTTCGGACTGCATTACGTTAATGTTCCTTAGTATTCTTAGTAAGTGTTTTCACAAATATGATGTGATTTATGATAATTATATTAATTATAACATAACGCATGTATTTCCCCGAAATGTTAGGCAGAGGTGTACCGCCATAATGATAATTATGTTACATTTTGATTAAAATAAAGTAACGGATATTCATTTTAATTTGGATTAACTTAAACCTCTCTGCCCAAGCTTGGGTGATCTTGTAGATTTTTCCCCAAGATTAATTTGGAGAATTCAATACAATTTTATACGCAAAATTGATCTGTAATGAACCAGGGAAACGCAGAAAAAATAGATGACCCTTAATGCCTATCAATATTACTATACAGTTTCTGGAACAAACATACACATACATTGAACATCCTATATCGTGTACCACAGTCTGTGCTTAATACCACCAGCTTTAGTGCCCGCTCTGCCAAACATTGCTTTACAAACTGTACGATGTATTCTACTAGGCTGTGGAGTGTAAAGTGTAGGTGTAACAACAAACAAACATTGGAAGTAACAAAAAACCTTTAGTTCTGTTCCAGTAGTTTTAGGTTGTACTTTTTTGTGGTAATCTTCTGTTTTTGTTTCCAGCGGCTTGTAAATGTCCTTCTGTTTTTTTTAAGGCTTTATCTCTTTGATTGTACTCTTCTTTGTTGGGGATCAGGATCAACATTATAATATGTAACCGTAAAATTACGAATGAACTTCATTATTTTATCGAAGTGTATAGAGTGCCGCGAGTTTCTTGTGGCACTCTAGTGTCACTGACTCGGCCCGGCTAGGGTGCCGTGAGCGTTGCATTGTCACTGTCACTTGTTATTTAGGTTAGGTTAGGTTAGAACTGTGACCACACAACGCACGAGCCGAGCGAGCGTAGCGAGCGGTGCCGCGGTAGCGGCCCGTTTAGGCACAAGAGAATGTAATGTTTTGGGAATGTGGTGTTTTACAGCGATCTAACCTCGACAATCAAACACAATACCAAGTGACGTGACTTAGTGACAGTGACAATGACAATCCAATGCTTGCGGCACTTTGGCCGGGCCAAGGCGGTGTTACTAGGGTGCCTGTAGTGGCACTTTATCCGATAGGGATAGAGTGCCACCAGTGGCACTGCCTTATTTTATTATCTATCCATTTCCGTTATATTATAATTGTCGATAAATTGTGAGCTGCAACAAACCATTTAGGCCATTTCCAATTTAACGCAGTATTTTTCGATAGTTTATAATAAAAAATCCGTCAAATATAAGAAACCGACAAATTGTGAACTGGTATCAAACTTGCTTGCGATGTAAAGCACCTTACGCTAATAATAAATAGCCTGCCTAGCAGCTGCGAGCAATTTGGAAGTAGCGGTTGGTCACAGTTCTAACCTAACCCATGTCACCCAGTTCACAATTTTTCGACAGTTTATTATCTAACTGAAATAATACCAATAGACTATGAACTAACGGTTCTCAGAATCTTACGGTGACATTATACATTATGACTTGTTATTTGACGTATTCCTTTCAGGAATTAATTTTCGCCTAGGTTTAATAGGTTGTTTAATTGTTGCATGGGTCACACTATCACGTCCTAGAAGGAATGCGGCAAATTACAAGTTACCCTGTATATGAGACTTTCTTATGACGAATGAGTAAGATTTGTCTGCTGCGAATTCAATATATATGAGGAAAATTCTGCTGTTGTGAAGTTTTGGACTAAATTTACGGGATTCCCGTTTTAATCATGCCCATTTTCACCGACAACTAAGTGACACTTAAATGAATCCCTAAATAAATCTGCACTGTTGGATGTTCAATTCTCAGCGCTAAGCCTAGCGTTGAAAATCAAACAGTGCACTTTTATTTAGGGATTCATTTAAGTGACACTTAGTGAAGGTGAAACCGGGTAGTGCCAACCCAATATAACACTTAGTGAAGTCTCTTTTCTAGTGCTATAATTGGTTTAGTTTTTTTTTTAATGAGTGACTTTGTTTGACATCAGCAACACAATCAATGTTTTCATTTTTTTACCGCGAGTAAAGAAATCTCCTACCTGCCCCAATATTATAAAATAAGGATACCAATTACGTTTCCGTCTATAATGAGCGACATTCGAATGCTATTATTTTCGTATTAACTCGTGATCGGTCCAGACCACTGGACACAAATTTGGTTCCAGAACGAAATTGGTTTATAATGATAGGCTGCCCAAAAAATGCAGCTTCCCTGTTTTATTACTAATAGGTTCAAAATCTTAAATTGTAACGTTTAATCTAATTAGGTAACCGTAGTTTTTATAACAAAAGGTATACAATTTGTCCATTACATTAATAATTTTTGCTATTATTTACTTATCTATTTATTAATAAAGGTTTTGCCAACAGCCTTTGCGTACAATATATCAGAAGTATTGGTAACAATTAACAATCTATGATCCTGACACACAACATAATATTTAATAACATCCTTGACATAACTAATAAAAATGTTAGACACGAATAAAAATCCTGAGATCTAAAAGTTTACGACGGTACTCCAATCTGGCGCTATATCTAATTACACAGAACCTCCATCCGGGCAATATGTGCTTCAAATCTAATTTCGCTCACGTAACATAATATACCTAATAGTACACCATGAACTATTAGATTTACTTCAAAAGGTTACAGTGATCAGGTTTCGTGTTTGGTCCGTGAATGGGACGATAAACCGTCTTATTTAATAGCTCGGCGTGGGTTGACCATGCATGTGCGTATACGCATGTTTTTTTTTCCTCACTTTTATGTCCATCAAGCAAGGCGCCTGAGTACGACTGGCACAGCGGGACCTACCATAGGTGTTTGTGATTCAGTTTATTTATTACACTACTGTGGAACATCCTTTTTTGCTGGACACCTCTTTTGTTGGATGTATTTTATTAACGGGAGATATGGATCTTTATTAATGATGGAGGGTTAAGGTCTTATACGATGGAGAATTAAATGAAGACGTATAAAAATAAATGTTTATCTAATCACATAAATACTAAAAAAATATTGAAATTGGATACCTACTAAGAAATTGAGGTATTATTCATGGTCTTCGATAAGGTTAAGCTGCTGATACACGTGATCCTTTCGGAAAACCTCACTTGTTACTCAGCTTAGTCTCTTTGTACAAAACAATAGGTTGAGAGGTCTTATATGACACAAAAGAAATAACATAATTTATATTATTCTAATAAAAAAGCCTTATGGCTGATCCGTACGTGCTCTCGACCGAGACTCTTGCTACGTTTTTTACGACCCTTGAGCGATAATCCCGTGGTAATGCCTACTAGGCTCTCAAAAATCAGTCGACCAAAGGTCTAGACGATCGTCAAAAGCTCTTATATCCTCCAATAATGAGTAAGGCGGACACAGGTACCTACTCATCGGCTCTAACTACACACTTCTACACACTGAGGTACTTCAAATTGTGAAACGTTGGTGCTTAGTTCTTCTACATTATGGTTATGACACCCTTGCAAGGGTGTTGTAAGACATATCTGAGGTATGACAGCCCTAACTGGTCTACAAAAATGTAGTTCCAATGGGTGTAGACTTGTGCAACACAGTTGCAGCAGAATCGCAAATTTTCACAGTTTAACGATCCTCTGTTGTTTTACGTAATATAATCCCATTTTCCGTATATTTCATACACTGTACTACTTGTTGTTTGTTTAAGGCATTGATTAGATACTCTTGAATGTTTCACAAGTTAGTTTCAGATGACCGCCGGCAGTCGTTTCGCTTGAAACCAAAATTAGTTTCATGTTATTCAGGAACAAATCTTACTGTTGTTTATGATTTTATGACTTACCTACAAGTCCGTTCTCAAAGCAATAAGGATGTATGGACTTAAGAACAAAGGATGTGTGGTTGCTTTACCTAAAAGGTACCATCTTCCAACCAAGCGGGCGGTATGCCCTAGTTGGCCACAGTGCTACGCACGCACGCCTGCAGTTTTCCTAGTGATAGGTAGTACGATAGTTAAGACTGCGTGCAACAAACTCTATGTATTCAATTAGCATAAGTTTCTACTAAGGACGGCTAAGTAGCACTTTCATTGATACGTGGGTGCCCCTTGAATCTACAATAATGATTATATTGAGTTAAAATATAGCAATTTGCCCGTGCAGTCAGCTTGACACTTGTAAACCCACAGGTAGTATTATCTTCAATTGGCTTTTAAAGGGTAAGAGGATGCACTTGTCGTCTAAAAATTATCTGAAAATTATTAAATGACACATGCATGCAAATTAGTTACCTGGGAATATTATTTTACTAAACATATACAGGGTTGTTGCATAAATTGCAATAGACAAGACCTGACAAAAATATACAAAGTTCTCTTTAATTATCTGAAAATGGAAAATGGGGAAAATATCTTTCTTCGAGTATCTTCTGTATTTAAAATAATAAATAGTTATGTACGAGTATATCTTAACCTCCTGGATGCCAGCGTCATACCTATATTACATAAAGAATTAAAAATTCGTTCTTAAGTCATCTGTGATTTGTGTTCGGAACTAATCGATTTATGGTAGTTGTGTAACCTTAGTAAACTAGCAACACTGCACCAAACGTCATTTTGAGTTTGACAGACACGTCAAAATACTCTTTCTTTGAAACGGCTCGAGGAAGATGGCACGTCGCTCAGATGCACGCGGTAAGTTATCCGAAAATTATTGTTGAATCACTTTATTTGTCAGAAAAACTATACTTGTTTTGTACTAATAACATACCCACGTAACTAATAAACAGAATATTTCTTCAAATGGTCAAGTATTCTGGGCATTGTGATCCGAAACTTTTTAATGTCATACTGGTATTACAATGGTTCTCAGTATGAAAATTGAGTTATTGTTTATGTCATAAATATATTACATTGGTTCTCAAAGAGTTTTTTTTTACAGTCTTACGCGATGACGAACTTTTATCACGACTCGAAGAATCAGACATAGATCTCTCTGATGCTGATGAAAATGAGGATACGGCTTTTACACCAAGACCTGAAGAAGACGAAGCATCCAGTACTTCATCTTCCAGCTCTTCAGATGAGGAAGTAGATTCGCAATCAGAAGTATCTCTGCAATCTTCTCTCTACGGGCGGGTGCGGACCGCACCCGCCCGTACTGGTCGAAGGGGGGGAACTAGAGGTACCCGTGGACATTCACGTCAAGCAGCAGCTACGGTTATATCCGACGCATGGAATGGCCAGTTTGAACCCTTAGAAATCCCATTTCACCAACCCAGTTACAAAAAAGTTGAGACTGTTTTGTGAATTACGTTTTGTCAAGTTGATGAAAAGTATTATGTCCAAAAGTTATTTTATAAACCAAAATTATAATTATGTTAGTTAATAAAAATGATTATAAAGACTGACTAGAGGTGATAATAATAATAAATGCATATTGATTTAATAATATACTTTGACTTTTATTTGGAGTTGAATTCCAGTGTCATATACATATGACATAAGTATCAGTACTAGTTTCATATACAGAACCATTGTCATATATATATGACATAAGTAAAATCAATATATAAACAATAATATTTTTTTCATTTTTTTGGACGTGTACAGACCCCTGTTAGACCAAAAAACCTAAGCTTCAAATAATATCCAAAAATTTTTTTTCTGGAATCCAGGAGGCTAAAAAAATTGTTTGGAAAATCCAAAAGTGCACGCCTCATACTTATCACTCATTCATAAACGAAAAAGAAATTCAAAACATAGTTTAAAAATGAACAATTTATCACTTTTCATGAAGTCGTAATGTCAACGACTGACAAAGATATTTACGTTGCCAGTTGCTAGGCAACGGCACCGGATCATGGTTGAAAATATTTAGATATTGATATTATATTTTAGTTAGTATTTTATTAATTATAATTAAACTACTATGAATAAAAGAGCCATTTTCAATAGGGTTCCTTCTACGGCTGAAACGAATGTATAAAAAAAAAATTGACTCAATTAATTGATTTGATCGCAAGCTACAATGTTTTCAGGGATCATAAATTGACGGACAGGAAATTTTTTTCAACTATTTTGATGCTTTTTCCATTTCTGCTGCATTAAATCAATTGTTAAGAAATACAATATTAATCTCCATTTAATCATCTATACAATGGTATTTTAGGGGTATGAGGAACAGGGTGTAAAGTTCACTCATCCCCCATAGAAAAGGGAGGATCCTCCAACCAGACGGGTTGTTATGTCTGGCGGGCAACTGCCCATATGTTGATTTCGGATAGTCTTATCTATGTTTTTCGCTTGGTAAACTCTAACTGCGAGATGCAGGAATTGTGTGACGTCATGTCTTTTTGCTTCGTTGTTTATATGTGGCGGTCTAACCGCTACATCACTCCCCTCCGGAGACCGAAGGTCGATAGTGGGCTGAGTCTTGGATCTTGCGATGCTTCACAGTGCCAGCTGTGGTTCCAGTGAGTCGGAACCGGGTGCCGCTCAGTTCACAGTGGGTCGGAACTGTCTGCAGTGATTGCGGCGATGGTGATTGTGGTTCCAGTGAGTCGGAACCGGGTGCCGCACAGTTCACGGTGGGTCGGAACTGTTTGCGGTGATTCCCCAGTGAGTCGGGGTGGCGCTGCGTCGTCATCCAGTGAGTCGGATTTTGGTACAGCGCCGGGTTGTGGCTGAGGGTGATGACCAGGAATGCGCGTTCGCTGCATGCTGGTGGTCAGGATACCCGTTGAAGCCGTGGGTGCTGGCTGGCTGTGTGACTCGCCTCACGAAAGCTTGCGGGAGTGATGATGATGACGTCACGCTGAAGTAGTTGCACGAAGGCTGCGTTGACGTTCATTCTCGGGGTCACCAGTTTAGTGGCATGAGGAACAGGGTGTAAAGTTCACTCATCCACCATAGAAAAGGGAGGATCCTCCAACCAGACGGGTTGTTATGTCTGGCGGGCAACTGCCCATATGTTGATTTCGGATAGTCTTATCTATGTTTTTCGCTTGGTAAACTCTAACTGCGAGATGCAGGAATTGTGTGACGTCATGTCTTTTTGCTTCGTTGTTTATATGTGGCGGTCTAACCGCTACAGTATATAAATTAAGTAGGTTCTGTGTACTAGCAGGAGTGAAACAATAAAAACAGTTGCAGAAATGGGGCAAAAAATATTTTTCGATCGTAGAGCACACTCTAATGCGAAGCATTACGAGTCGTGCAATAAAACGACAATTTTACGAGCTATCAACAAACAATTGTAAGGGAAGGGCTCGTAATGGCATCCGAATTGAAACTTTCACTTAATTTGCTTGAAATTGATTAAGGCCAAAATGTAATAGGAAATGTTGTTATTTAACCCAACTTTTATTATTAAATTCGGAGATTACTTGTAAACTCTATATTTTTTTCAGTTGGTAGCAGTTTTGTTATAACATTAATAGCATAATTTAGCAAAATTGTCCCGGAATAAATACACATATCTATAATAACCTAACTGCTTTGACTTTGACTTTGACTTTAACCAAAATAATTACCATAGTCAAGTGGTGCAGTGGTGGAAATAAATACTTATATTGTTTGTTTTTTTTCTATTAAGCCGGTGTCGGCTATTCTTCCAGCGACTTTTTTCTGTCATCTCTTATGACAGGTAATATTGCCTTGTGTACATAGTTACATAAGTAATATTTTCAGATTACCCAATGTCTGAATAAAAAACTGGTTACGTCTAAGAAATACCAAAATATGCAAAATCCCTCAAATATTAAAAGCCGAAGATGAATCACTGTCCCAAATTCTTTCACTCTTTCCCCAAAGTGACGCATCCACCAATAAACTGAGTCGGAGTAGAATATATCTTTTTTTACAACTAGCTCGCCCGGACAGTGTAACGGGAACAATGCATTCCTGTTGTTACGTTCGGTCAACAAAAAGGCAACAGGAGCAAATGTTTTTTGTCGCCAACCCCGCTAAATTAAACAGGGAAGCTGATTTTGTTTTTTTTTCCGAGCAATTTTGCTTTACTGTGAACGTGAAAGCCGAAACAGTAATGACCTTTATTATTCGTGTAATGGCAAAAAATCTTTCGCGTGGTGTTTTTGTTTTGTTTAGATAAACGTGTTGATTTTTGGGCTCTATTACATGAAGTATTTGTTTGGGTACCGTTCATTTTTGTTTTTTGTAATGTAAGTACCGAATTGCAACTTTTTTCTTAGTTACCTTACTGTAGTGTTCTTAGTACAATGCGCCAGAATGCGGATTCCCGTAAACTCGAACAAAACACACAAGAATACTTAATACCGCAATTAAATCCAAAAATATCCCTGAGCATGGCCGAATACGGAAAGAAAAAATATGCACAGTTTCGATTTAACGATTACACCCGTTAAGATTTTATTTACAAAGTATAAGCTATATACACAATAAATAACTAAGAAATGCGACTTAACGTTGTTTTGCATGCCCACAATCGGCTGTAACTTGACTAAATATTATGTCGCGTGCAGTATAAATTTGGTAGGCAGACGCAATTAAACATTTACGATTAATTTTACGACTACAGCCCTGAAAGATTATACAGTGTTGTATTCAAATCAATACATTATTTAAAGGATGGATTTCAATGACGTGATCGCTGTCAATGATAAGAAGTTACTTTGTGTACAACTCCACTTGTTAATCAGGAATACCATAAAAAAAAAAATTGTTCATGCAACCAAAATAATTAAAGTGTTATTTTTTGCATCACTCTGTATACATACATGATTTGTTCGGTGAAAAAGCGTCCTTCGAGCGTATGAATTTAACAATCTATACAGTAAATGACAGACGTAACCAGAATTAATCAGCGATTCCTTCACACGCCACAACGATCGTTAACAAAATTAAAGCCATGTCTTTTTCTCAGAGTTCATGTTAATTCAATTTGTTGTAGTCTTTATGTTTTATGCATTAAGGAACTCTCTTCGTGTATAACATTGCCTAAACGTGTTGTGTTTTCAGTGTTGACCCGACCAAGGGTTCGATTAACATTCCTCTCTCCGTATGATCGCTTCGGGATCCAATCAGGCCGGTGTTCACATAATTGTTTGCGGACATGATTTTATCGGAAAACTACAACGGTTCGAGACTTCGGGACAACGGTTGTTCGTTTCATGCCATCGATCTAGAAATTATTGCTGCCCTCAAGAGTTTCGAAACCAAATAGCGAACGATGATACAGGGAAATTGGATATTGATATCTGGGTTTATTTGAATTAAACGATAACTGTTTTACCTAATAGGGAATGTAGGGTTTTATTCGAAGACAGGACTAAAAACACAAATTATATTACTATTATTGCATAGCCATAAGCGATAAACTCTTATGCTGTCACAAGACTGCCACTATAAAACCATTTAACACCCCACATTCGCACAAAAACTAGTATCATTATCGGTTCCGCGGTAACCGCAACCGTTCTTAACCCGTTAAGGACCTCCGCCTTAATCATATATGTATATATGCTCAACATCCTCGAACGCCATCGTTTACCATCAGTGCTGCTACTTTGTGAGGTCGTATATCGTTACCAGTGTCCCTTAATCTAGCGGTAACTGTGGAACAACAAAACTCATTACTCGGCGCTATTCGTGGCCGTACCTGCGAGTACTGGCAAGCTCGTGTTGGGTGTGTGGTGTAAGGTGAAAGCGACAGCGGCTCATTCTGCAGCGTAGAAAAGCGTGGGCGGACATTGTTTATTAGATAAACAAGGAGCAGAATTGTCATGTCTTTAAAGTTAGTAGGGATATTCATTTTCTGATAAATTCATGAAAATAAAAAAACGTATAGAACTATTTAAGTGATGGTTTCACTAGAAATATGTTTTTAACGGTTTACAAAATGGAACATGCTAGATTGACTTACTTATCCACAATCATCATGAGCCAAACAACATCGTTACACTTACTACATTCTAAGTCAGTCCGCTCATAACAAAAGTACTAGAACACCATAACTTACTGGAACATAAATTAATATTATGCCTCTAACTTACAACATTACCCGCATTAAATCTCCCACAGCGGGGATAGACAAAGGTGACATCTGAAATACGACCGCACCCGTCGCCCGCGGCTTACTTTTACTATGAAAGTTTATCACTTGCGCCGTGTCATTATTTGGCTTAGGAGATTAGCAAATGGGGGCAACTTGTTCGGTTTACGAAGCCTAAGCCAGACCACTAAACCCGGAGAACTTACCGCTACCTTGGCATGAGGATTTTTAATTATATCATTAACTGGACCAACGCACGCGCGTGCCGATTAGCAGTTTTATAGCTATGAAGCCGCGCTTGCCCCTTATTTATGGGTTACAGTGTGGAAAGTTGGCTTACATGAAGTAATTTGGTTCCGTTAATATGTTTTGTTGGGTATACGAAGTTGTCACGCTTTTTCAAGTGAATATAATTTTCAAATTTCAACACTGTTTGATATTGTTGGGTAACACGCCTAACTACGATAATGGGTAAGGTTAAGTAATTTTACTTAATCAGTGGTGTAAAGTTAAGGTAAAACTGAAAAATGATCGTAAACCCTTTGCATTCTTTACCCCGTAATTAAACCCGACCCTCAAATAGTCCCCTAACGCAAGAAGACGCATAGCAATTAGAAAATAGAAACTCAGGAAATATTCCCCGTTTGAGCATTTCAAAATCAATAAAATATTTTGATTACCAAGTTCTATCTCATCCTATTCATTTGAAATCTTTGAATGGATACCTGTTAGAAAACGGTTTACAAATATTAAGCACCGACTTACTTATCTGTCGATCAGATTATGAATCTCAGTTCGCTATAATCGCCTTAAGTACTAATCTCCCCTTTTCTATTAAGAAACTCCTTCAACTTGAATAATTAATTTCAGAATTTTCTACCAAAACAAATAAATGATTGAATTTCCACTTTTTTCATAAGGTTTTCTTAAAATTGCTCTTTTTCTGTCAGCATAGAGCTTTATACTATTTAATTAAAAGGTAAGAACATATATCTAATACTCACGTGTTAGTAAGCTGGTATACTCAGCCTTATTAAAACTTTAATCAAGTTTGTAGGTACTTTTTTAATCTGGCCACATCAGTGTTATTTAGCAGCAGAGTGCGCGCTTACTCTGCTAATTTAAATTTCAGCAATTTATAAATACACTTAATTAACTTAACGTGTTCAAAACACATGCTGGCCAGGTGAATTAAGAACACCTGCTGTATTATTCCTACGCGAAACTTAATATGGAGAGCTATATTTTTTCTTTTTTTTTAATTCCTTTTAATTTGCAACCCGATAACTCATGTGACCAAGGAGGACAGATGAGCCACTTAACTCACGGTCTATTGAATTTCTGCCGGATCAGACCCTCAATGTAATCAAAGGAATAAAGAAGAAGGACCTCTTTTGTTTTTACAAGCAACTTTCGTGTGTACATTAATCAATCACTTATGTACCGAAAGAAAATTCGGCCACAGAAATGTATTTTAGAACCTAAAAAGATTTCTTTATCAGACGGAAAACGAGTGTGTATGTAATGTGAGAGTCAAAGCTGATGGATGTTTTTTTAATGAAAATGTTGACAAAGTTGTATTAAATCTTATACCTACTGATTTTTATGATTATATTATAACTTTTAAGAAAAGTTATTTTTATACGAAAAATGTCAAGCTTTGAACGTGGATAGATATTACTTTAGAACACGTAGTACCTAGCTACGTTCAAAGCTTGACATTTTTCGTACGTTTCATTAGTCAATCAGATATAAAAAAAGATAAAATACCTTTATAAAACTGAAAACAAAGATCTATTAAAACAATACCCAAAGCTCCTCGTTATAAGAAGTATATTTTCACAAAATTTCTAACGACATCAACTTTGAGTTACTTGTCACTTCGCTCAAATGGCAGTCATTTATTTTGAACAAGTTCAAAACTAACTAAAGAAAAAACTGCTACAGTAGTTACATCACGATTCGGCTAGGAATTGAGTGAGGGACACACGGGGTTCCAGAATAGAACTCTGTGTTCCATAGCTGACAATGTCGAAGTCCACACTAATAAGTTACCGTTTCGTAGAAATTACGATTATGAAATGCATAGAATATGGGTAGTTTAATTTCAAATCGAAACCGTTATGGTTAGTTTTCTTTGATATTATTCAATTAAATTATTAACGATATACAGTTTAAAATGATGGAACTTTTGCATTAGTTTATTCATTATTTGATCAAATTGATTGATTTGAATCAAAATGCTTCAATGTGTTTAGGTATTGTGAACTTTCTGACTGACTGATAAATTCATAATTCCGTTCATCCATTCGAGCGTAGTTTAATAATTCCAGCCCATATTTGTTCGATATTGTCCCTGTACCTTGCACGTCAATTTCACCGTCCGTGTAACACACATGTTTGGAAAAGAAAAGAGGAAAACTTTCATTTTTACGCCGTCTAACGGATTCAATATCGACGCGGCTTGAATGAGTTTTGGGGGTGGAAAAATCGTTAATCATCCCTTTGTTGGAATTTTGTTACGGCCTAACTCGTTGCTCGCCTGTTTGGCCTTCCATTTTTCCTTTTGAATGCTGAAAGTGGGGCCCGTTCTTGACGAATTGTTTTCATGGGAAAACAAAAACGAATTCGTTGAGATTCGGGTTCGTAATATGTAAGGAAAGCCGGCTGGTATTTCATTTTGGACACACGAGTAATGTAGGTATTTGTATGATATTGTTTTGTTACGAAAACTTATATTACTGAGGGATCTGTTACAGAAACAAAAGGAGAGACGACCTTTGGACTAAAATAAAATAGTAAAATATTCGATATCTTTTAGTTTGAGAGAACGATTAAGCTGTCGACTTCTTCACATAAATTCACACGTATAGAATGTAATCCGGTTTCGTATCATCCTATGTAACTTGAAACTTAACTATTGCGTTGAAAAACAAGCGAAGTGATAAACCTCAGATCACACTCTCAATTACAATTGCGGTTATCTCATACCTCTGGTTTAAAAATGTAATAAAAACTTAATAAGAAAAAAAAAAGATTTATACCACACGAGTAAAGTCATATAACTTTTTTTATGGGCAGGATTTGACCTTTACATTTGGAGAACGATGGCTAACACAAGTTTAATAAATGAAGTGTCATTAATAACTATCAATTAAGTGTTTACCGTCCCTTCCTATGAACCATTAATCAGAATTTGCCAAAACAAGCATCGTAATGGCATCAACCATTTTTGGCAAAAAATATCATCCACTATTTTCCTTCTTTTTCTCGTTGATTCTAGTCGGTGACTGCTTTGTTTTGTTTTTTCTTTTTAATAAGTATTTTCTTGCCTGCCTACATTTTACACTCTCATAAGGAACAGTCTGGCAACAGCTGGATGCAAGATGCCGAGATTCGAGTTGAATGGCGTACGATTGGAGAGACTTATGTCCAACAGTGAACTTCTGTGGGCTAATGATGATGTCGGAACAGTTCTTATCTACCTACTCGAAGTGTAAATGTTTTACGACTATCAATCCCAGAGCGGTCTGGAAATGTACAACACAATTTGAGACACCACTATTATACTCTGTAATGGTATTGACAAAGTTTTAATTAGTGCTAAAACTGTCGCCAAAACAACATTTAGAATACGTGAATAACAGGTTTAGTTTGTTAGTTGTGTTAAAAGTTTATTAAATTGCACGACACACACATTGCTCGGCCATCGTTTATCTTCGAGAACAGTAACCCTTCCCCTTGAAGGATTTTTACGACTTGTGCGAGATGATAAGCAGTCGATTCTGTTTTTGTTATTTTGAGAATACACAACTATACTCTGTTACACGTTCCATGATACTTGCGATAGGCTTCTTTAATTAAAAAAATATCAAAATAAACCAGAATTCGTTGTTAATAAATTAGTGTAACTTGTAAATTAGTTTACAACATTTTAGCAGTTACTAAAAAAATATTTTTACCTTCGGCATTTTCTTAAATTTTCTACGAGGTAGATATAATGTCTTAAGTGTCCCAAATTACAGTTTTTATTGTATATTATTTGATTTATTGCTTTACGAATGAAATCTCAGAAGCATCGGACGTGAAACTGAGTATAGCTATGAAAACTTCTCAAGATCGCGTGCCTCTTAATATAAACAGCATAGAGTAGTTAAACCGTGTTACGTATGAAATGTTTTCAGGTGTTGCATGCTTCAGGGACTCATTATTTAGATTTATATACAAGATTATAAGCATTGGGACCCCTAATGCGATTAATAGTGGCACTACACTTTATTATGCATATTTTATTAAACTTCCCATTGCCAAACGTAGTAAATTAAATCTTTAATAATTTATGTGATTGAATATTCTAGAGTCGGTTTTTTATTGTTATTAATTATAATGAGGGGCGTATTTCTTGATTTCCATTACTGCGTTAACGGAAACAAAAAAAGTTGAAATATAAATCAACTTATTTGGAACAGGAAAATTGTACAGTCATAACGTTGTGATTATTTCATCTGATGTTGTTATAATTGGAAACGAATAATTTAATTTATAAAAGAAACATGGAGACAGAAAATTAACTGTAAGTAAAAAAAATGTACGAAAGTCAAAAAGTTATCTGTGAACAACCAAAATACTTCAAAAACAAACAAACAATTATAAATTCGAAACAAAACAAACACTAAAGTCAAATGAAATAAAAAACGAAGTATCGCAAACAATACATGTCAGACAATAATTAGTTAACAAATAGGTAGCGATACGGTCGTAGGTTATCGTCCCTCAGTTTACACAGCATTGTCGGGTCCAAATCAGCGCTATATAAATACTACAGCAGCTCAGATATGCTGGCTTACTGGTTCCATTTGATTGTTGCGTTCAAGTTATGAGGTAAAAGCGATTTTTATAAATTAGTGTGTTCTTTTTTTGTGTTTTTGATTTATGGTTTACCAAGAGCATTTTCTGTATTTTATTGTTATTCTTCCGTATTGATTTAGTAGTAATAAAAGTATTCATTTCATTCTTTAACCCAGATAGAGGATGAATTTACAAAAAAAAAACTTGCTAATAAGCATACAATTTTGCACAAAACGCACAGCCCACACAATCTACAATAATTTAAAGGAATATAACTCTTCCTTTTTAATAATATTGTAAGAAAGAACCACTTACCTATTTCACAACATTAGCCTACCAAATAATTTTATTTGCACCATCGACAGCCCATTTTTTGTTCAAGCAAATCACGGTCCATTCCAAGGTTGCCTGGAAGAGATCGTGGAAACAGATAAGGCCTCCCATTCTATATTTTGTAGTATTTCTTGTTATATATTTTTGTGGCGTACAATTAAGTACCTACTTATATATTTTTTTAATTGTACAAAAATGCACCACGAGCTCAATCGCGCCCGCCGCCACCCTCTCGCTTCAGCTTCGCCACTCGCTCCCTCCCATCTCTCGCGCCACCCTTCCGAAACACAACTGTGTCAACACAGTGGAGATAATTCGAATACTCGATGAGGAATGTGTTTTCTTATCTCAAGGTTTGCGAGCAACCGACGGGTTCTTTGATGAACTTGTAACGAGCAAGCAGCCCGACTAAGATAATAGCCATTTCAAGTTTTGTTACTTTTACTAATGAAGTTAGGGTTTTATGAAAATAAATGCTTTGATATTCCGGAAGTGTTGCCGGAGTTGGATTTTAGAATGTTTTGAATTTTCAATCAATCTGCCTAGCCTTTTGCCAACTATGTTGGTGTTGGCTTCCAGTCTAACCGGATGCAGCTGAATACCAGTATTTTACAGGGAGTGACGGCGTATCTGACCTCCACAACCAATTTACTGGGTAATACGATACGCCTTAGTAAAACTGGTTGTCAGATGCTATGTAAAGATGGTCCCAACCGCAAACCAACCCCGTAAACCTAGCTTAACCGAAAGGATCGAGCTGTGCCGCTGTCATTACTTAGCCACAAGCTCCTCGAGTTGTCATTGCGAAATAAATTGCATTACACGTTAGTTTATTAAAACAGTTTTAGAACATTTAGGAGTCGGAGAACGTTTCTGTTTTTGTACTCGTCTGTGATATTTCTTCCCTTTTCAAAAACCACCCAAAATGATCGAACAGTTTCGAAAAAAAAAAAACAAAAATGTGTCTACTTATTATATAATAATAATTTATTTTATCAATTTACATTAAATAGGTAGGTAGGCTAGTTATAAAATAAGTTGTATTAAAATGAGTGGTTCAAGCCCATACCTGGCTGTCATTGAAGATGTTTTACAGTCTTTACGGGCAGTCAGAAGCCTACTGAAAGTCTGACAGCCAGTCTTACCAACGCTACCTAGTAAGTTGGTTATGGAGGTCAGATAGGCAGCTGCTCCAAGTATAATACTGGTATTCAGCGGCATCAAGTTACACTGGAAGCCGACCCCAACGTAGTTGGGAAAAGGCTAAGTAGATAGATTAGTACAAGTTAAAAAAAAGTAATACATACCTACTTGCTTTTTACAGCTATACAAGAAAATAATATTCCATCCACTTTCCAAACTCCATTCCAACAGTAATCAGTCGAAAGTATCATTTCGACTGATTGCTGTTGAAATTCCAAATACAATTTCATTAATAACACTGTCCTCTCAGTTAGTTCAGTCCAGTCCAGTCCAGTCGGAAATAGACCTAACCTCACAAAGGCATGCCATTCAATCTGATTTCAGTTTTAAGCCTACATGTCGACCACCCGAGCGAAATGAAATCAGATTCCTGTATTCAAAACATCGAAATTCCTATTTTGCTTTAGTTTACCTACCGAAATCTGGACATGAAAATCAACTAAAACCATTCAGGAAATAGTTATAGGTACTTATTTTAGAGCAGTGGTGGCCCAGTGAAAACGGAAGGGGGACTTACGAGTAGGTCGTGAGTTCGAACCCAGGCAAGCGCTTTACTTTGTGTACATAATTTCATCACCACTGCTCTCAAAACGGTGAAGGAAAACATTGTGAGGAAACCTGCATGTCCTAGAACCAAAAATTCTAAGATATGAGATATCTACCAACCTGCACTCAGCCCGCGTGCTGGATTACGGCCGACTCCCTCTCCTCTCACAGAGAGGAGACCTGTGTCCCATCCCAGCAGTGGGAAGGTTATAGCACAGTATAGGCCGATTATGATGATGACTTATTTTTTTATTGATAAAAAAATAAGAGAGAGACAACAGAGAGCTTGAGCTCTCTGTTTAAAAACAGGCTACTTAACAAGGATGTACAGACTCTAAAAGGTAAAACGAGTTCAATGAACTTCAAAACACAAAAATCGTGTGCAAGAGTTTATACAGTCAAAAGCATTTGATTAGCTTACTTATATGAAGAAATCACGAATTCACGACTGTGAACTCAGTAGTCAATAGATTACGTAATGCATCTACACTACTGTTATGAGTAAGTAGTGTTCAACAACAAAAAAAAAAAATTAATAAAAAATTGTCCTCAAAATTCGAGTAATGATAAGTAAGTTAATTTATCATAGAATTAAACTGTTCGTCAGTAAAAAATATAGTTAACTAGCTTTTGCTCGCTGCCGTATCCGTGTGGATATCAGAAATTATCCCACGAGAACGTACTATCGGTATAAAAAGTATGTTATGTGTTCCAAAGTATCCAAATCTGTTCAGCCCTTTTTGTGTGATTGAGTAACAAACATCCGAACATAAAAAACGTTCATATTGATTTATAATATTTATTATTATAGCTGCGCTCCGCGGTTACACCAGCATTAGTCTTGATCCCGTAGAAATATCGGGACAAAAAAATATTCTATGTCCTAATCCAGGCCGTGGTCTACCCATGTACCAAATTTCATCCAAATCTGTTCAACAAACAAACAAACAGACAAATAAAAAACTACTTTCGCATTTATAATATTAGTTAGGATCTACGAACTTTTATTATCTATTTGCAGGTTAGGATAGTAGGATATATAAGCACTTTAAAGATTAATATTCCCAACTAGCTTCTATTCTCGACTACTTCCGCGTTGAGGTCAATCTATACCACAAAACATATCCATATCCAAACGCAGTCGGCAATAGCTGTAGCATTCTGAACTATCAGTGAAAGATTTTATGTAATCGGATCAGTACTTCCAGAGATAACACCTTACAAATAAAAAAAACCATTTTACCTTTTCATAATACCCATTGAGTTTACATATATGTTAAAGGTAGCCCTACAAACCTTCAAAACGTGCTTACTTCCCTAAGTAGCAAGTTCACGGAACCGTATTTCCTTTTAGGTGACTAACTACTTCCGCAAGAAGATAAGGCTACCAATAATATTGTGTGTTCAAGCTTCATACATTATTAAAAGTATCGGTGCGGCAAGCTATGATGTTGATAAGATATAGTTAACTTTATAGTACACCGCTTGTCCGCTGGTTAATAAGTATTTAACTTGAGTCAGTTGGTAAATAAAGGCATTCTCTGCAGTACGATATTAGATGATAATAACACATCGTAACATCACGCCTGTAATCGCCGAAGGGTTAGGCAGAGGTGTACGTACATAATACACCTAGATTTCGCCAGTTATGTTTAAGTCCCATGTAATAGGGGGTGACCCTATTGCTATCGACCGGGCACATAATCCAGACTCCGGGCTGCTACTAAGAAATTCCTGATAGAAAAACCCAATAACATTTTGCCCGACCTGGGGCTCGAATTTAGGACCTCGTGCTGCTGCGCTTGCGACGATTAGACCAAGGAGGCAGTCAATTATTTTCATTCGATGATAATACTGATTTTTTTTATTAATTTCAATTTATTTTCCGTTAAGAAATTCGAGTCAATTCTCACTTTCAACTAGAGTTATTTTTAGATGAAAGTTACGCTAGAAACTTATTGCGATCATTTTTTTAGGCAAATTCAAATATGTATATTATGTACAGCATGATTTCGAAGTTGAAGTTATCGAAACTTTAGATTTAGATGTTTGATTCAAATCAAGCCGTAATTGCGACCCGGATTCGGATTAATTTGATTTTGATAATTGATTCGGTAGAGAAGGAAATTGAAATCTGGTTTTGTAAACAGGGTAGTTTTCATTCACAAATCTAAACCGCTTTCAGACGGTCGAAGATCCGGGCAAGGGACGCAACGTAGGTTATTCTAATGATGTTTATAGAAATAAAAAATAAGAAATAACAACAATGTTCACTTAACTATGTAGTTAACATTTGAACCTAAGAGGTCACAATCCACAACTTAGCCATGAATCTACTTAATTACGATACCCAATAGTTATCCAAATCTTCGTCCATTCACAGACCCGTATACCTATCAATCAACATGAAACTACATATTATGTTCAGTAACCAAAGTTGCATCGTTTGCTGCCGTGCTTTGAACTTGAGTGCAACGATCTCATATCACTTAGTTTACAGGTGTAATGAGGCTCGCCGGTATAAATATGTATGCACGTAGGTGCTGCATATATCGATTCTATATATGGATTTCCCGCTACTTCCAAGACACTGTAATTATTTTTAAACGCGGAAACGGTGATGTGTTTAATTTGAGGTTATGTTTGCTTAGGTTTACAAATGTATCAATCCAGCAGATTGTAAATGATTATGTAAGGATTGCTGGCTTATGTTTCTCACGCATACTTTTCTTTAGTTTTTACTAGGTTTTGCCAGCGGCTTCGCCTGCGTCTATGTCGGGAATTATTCCACGGGAACGTACTACTGGGATAAAAAGTATCCTTTGTCCTATTCCAGGGCACGGTCTATCCATGTGCTTAATTTCATTCAAATCCATTCAACCGTGAAATACGTAACAAACAAACTCACTTTCGCATATAGGTAATATTAGTTAGGAATTTGGTTAACGATCTCATGCTGGAGAAATCAAACTTTAATTTTACTTTCTGGGGCAGTTTCGGGCCTGCAACCACATGCGGGAGAAAGCCGCACCGTTTTGATCCCTTCTGCAGTCAACGTTTACCTACCTTTAAGTTTACTTTGTTACACAGTTGCGGGCCTGCAACCCCAAAAGCAGTGGTGGCCCAGTGGGACTTACGAGTTGTAGGTCATACAGGCACTTTACTTTGTGTAAATTATTTCATCACCACTGCTGTCAAAATGGTGAAGGAAGACATCGTGAGGAAACCGGCATGTACTAAAACCAAAAAAAATCGAAGACATGTGACATCTACCAACCCGCACTGGGCCCACGTGGTGGATTAAGGCTCACGCCCTCTCACCGAGAGGAGGCCTGTGTCCCAGCAGTGGGACCATTAAAGACTGATTATGATGAACCGTCAATAAGATCTTTTCTGCAACATTTACTTACTAAAATGTTTATTATATTATGATTTGGTACATTTCATTTGTGTACACTACCAATTTACATAATAAGTTTCAATTCAGTGACGCATCACAAATATGCTGATTGGTTGAATAAACGATTCTAGAGATTAGCTTACACAAATAGGCAATTTAGGTACACAAATCATTCAATCAGTTATGCTAGGTACTTTTGACAATAGGTTTGTGAAGTCATGCCCCGAGTCGATCGATTAAATAATTGTTTGCCATAGTAGTGAAAAATGCGGGCAAAAAATAATCAATCACAGTTATTATACACAAAAGATATATAAATAAACTTATTTACTGGTCACGTAGCTTATTTTCGATCAAGAATAATTGGGCTTTAGTGTTGCAAAGAAACCATTAAGATTTCGTCGATAATTACATCATATAAATTATAATAATAGAAAATAGGTATGAATTGAAAATTATAAAAACTTATCGAGTGAAATGAAAATAAATTAATCTAAGTAGGTACTACTTTATATTTTTATCGTAACATTGAAAGGTCAATAGTATATAATTGACAAAACAGATAAAACCAGCATACTCTATTATCACTTATCAGTATCGCAAAACATTTTACACAAATTAAATTCAAACGTAAGCAGTACAATAGGAAAAATACACGGAATCTATGGAAAAATATGAACGAAACTACCGCGCTTTCCACATTTTTCTATTTTTCATCTGACCGCAACCTATAATTCCGCGATAGTTAAATCGGCTTGTGTATTCTAACATCCGACAAAACCTCGGTAACGTTTGATTGATAGTTCCATACAGTTTCATAAAAAAAATTGATTTGTTTTTTATTGATTCCTGGTGATAGATAGATTTTTATGGAATAGGTTGGACTTTTAGTTGACCCTCTATTTCTCAATAAGTATGGTATACCTATTCTGCCTTCAGCCAAACCTGGCATTTTTGGCGGCCATTATGTTTAATTAAAAGTTGAATAACATCGTCAGGTCAGTCTCATGTAAGCTTTTGAATTTCCGTTTACTTATTTCTCTAATGAGGTACTCGTACAGTTACTTTTCCACGCCCATAATAAATGTATCGATTACGTATGTTAGCTAACTAATGCTCACTTGATTACCCTTTTAAATACATACACAAAAAAGTAAGAAAAAGCAATACCAGTATTTCAAATCTTTGACAGGTATAACGGTGTACCGGAACTTCGCGGGTCTGCCAAGTGATCAACGTTGAAAACTGACATCTGTTTACATTTCATTAGGGTTTGCTTTTGTTTGTAGTTTTATTGTTTTGTTAAGGCCTGGGAGCATCATACTCACGCGATACGAATATAAACATGCCACTGAAGGTCTCGCTCCTCGTGGTATATTTTCTAATAGATGAACGCATATTTTCTTGTAATGGTTCAACTTTGGCGATGGGCGTCAAAGTTTTGGACCATTTGTTGTGTTTTAAACCTGTGCTAAAATGTTGGCGGTATTGTAACATCATTATGTCAGGCTTTATGGCTTCAGGTGTTCAGAGTTTCTTGTTACTTTTAAATAATAAAGCTTCTTTCTTAACTCTTTGTAAGAACAGACATTTTTCATATTTGTTGTATTTGCTTTATGTCTTGTGAGAAGTTGTTTGTAACACTGAAATTATAAATCTGATATGGACAAAAAAGCCCGCTCTTAAGCAATGTTATACCCGTCGTGAAAAAAACATAATACGGACGTACACATCATCGAAACAACGCTCATGTGTAACCCCTTTTTGCATAAAAAACAAAGACATAAAACAATACTGTCCTTTTTATATCTGTATGAACCGTCGTCATATCTAATGTGCTTCTAAATTATTCACTTTTCGTGTCCCATATTTGACTGCTAAATATTCCTTTGAGAAGACATCGAAATTCGAATAAAAACTATGCATTAAACAAGGCTACCACTCATTCGTATTCCGACAAACTGAAGCAAAGCCTATTCGAAGTAGCCCAGGGGCCTTTGAATTGCAAAATGCTACGGCCATTACAAGAAATAGTATAAAAAGCGAACCTCTACTCTATATGTTGAATGGAAACGACTTCTTTTATGTAATGGCTAGATTTAATAACATAGCATAGTTTTTCTATCAAGATGGCGTGTAGTGTTGATTAATAGCACTGCGCAACTTATTATTATCATAAGAATATAATAACAAACCAGTTCAATACTGTTTAATACACAAGAGACTTTAAATCTGCCCGTAGGTAATGAAAAACCAATGCACACGTAGTTTTAAACAATACAACTCGTTTACAAGACGAACTACAAAATGAAGTCGTAAATATAATTAAATTTGTACCCGTTGGCACTTGTATCACTGAATTAGATCCTAAGGCAGTTCTGTTATTCAATGGCCAGCTTGGCTGTTTATTTACGGGCAACGTGTAGTAGATGCTTCCATAATTTAAAGGTAAATTAACCCCTGCCCGGTTGATAGTGGTTATGCCACCCTTTTCTATGACACCGGTTAATTGCATCCTACATTTTGTAGCCGAAATTTTGGACATAATATTTTACGGTGACTTAAGTGCCTCTACGAGGCCATATCACTACAAAGCTGGGATATTTTGCAAAAACAGTTTATAGCACTAAAACGAGTTAATGAATTTGCTTTTGAAATAGAAAACATAATTATATTATTCTGTCTCACTAGCTCTCACTCCTTCTGGCAGTAAACGAGAAAGACAAGCAGAAGGAGAAGCAAGAATATATTGCGATACTGACTTCAACATAGTTCAATTCCATCCACATCCAGCATAACTTGCGCATTTAGTTCCATGTTCTTCTTGGTACGATAATGCATGGCCGACCTTATTCCCCGATCGGTTGGTAAGATGAAGTTAATACTGCCATTAGGATATCTCACACATTTGAATAGTTCTACGGTACGGTACGGAGATCTTGTCGCCTACATGCGAATTGACTCTTCTTTTAGTTTTATTTCATATCTGTATTATTAGATTTTATTCTGTTTTGTTGACTTTTAGTTCAATATATTCTTGTTATATTGTCGATATCAAAATTGGCGTCTTGTATTTTTTGTTCCATTATGCTTACTAATAAAATCCATTTTGTTTGTTACAGGTAAGACATCAGAGTTTATGCATAGATCACGGAGAATTAGTAAGTTCACCACACGAAAGCATTGAACTAAATAGACAGCAAAAACACGAATCGCAATCGTCACTACCTGATAGAATTTTTGGGTACCCAAATCAGGTCTAGTCAATCACACAGTGTAAAGTAACGAATAATACTTACTAGGTTTACGCGAGTGCAGAGGGATTCGTTAAAAGGGTGAAGCAGCATCGTCACATTGTTTATTTAGTCCGGTCGTCGGTCGGGCAAGCCTAATCCGGATCGATCGTCCACCGGAATGTTGGAGCCGGCCTTTGAGCAGCGTTGCCCGTCACGTCTGCAGTATTTACAAGTTTTTAGGGTGCTTGCAAGGTTTCCGTGTATGTTCTTGTACAAGAATGTAATGTCAATATTTTGTTTGTGTTATTTTGTTTTTCGAACGTTCTTCTTTTGTTTAGTTTGTACTTGAATTGAGATGATTCTGGCATAATATCAACATGATTTATTTACGCAATAGGAAACAATTTCGCAAAGTAAAAATAACTAGATAATACCAATTAATTTTGAGTTACTTATTACAACCATAATGCAAAGCATTTATTTACGATTAGTTACATTATTCTGTTAGAACAAGCGTGTTGTAGCAATGAACAACGTGTGAAATCTATACGCTTATTAAATTGTATTCACACACAATTAATATTCATCATTCGTTTAATAATTCGCATAAGTGGATACCAATAATGGCAATATTATTTTATGAAGGCAAACAAATCTATCCATTTGCTTTAATTTCGCTTTGTGTTTAAATACATCATACGTTATTACGCCAATTAAAATATTAGTTACATCGCGATCGTTAATTCATGTGAATTAACACAATTATTTTTGTGATCACTCATGGCACTAAATCATGAGGCAGCATAAGTTTGAAGACCTCTTTAACTACAAGTTGTTTATTAAAAAAATAGGGTATAAAGAACTGTACATAGTTCTTTGTATAATGGTCGCTTTCACGTTGTCAGTCATCAGTTGGCTATTATTGCTATCCTTTTTTGTTTCTTTAATTTCATTATCATCTGTCTCTGTCCTTCATATGGTGTAAATCCCCAATCTCATGTTTATAATCACTATGCAAATTCCAATTTGCATAAAAATGTTCCAACATTTCAATATTGCGCTTGAACGGGACCAATACGGCTTATTGTAATTGAGTTCTTTATGTTTTTGTTTACGAAAATGGTTTGATGCTTTGATTGTTGAATTATTGGATATGTTGTGATTGAATGTGTTTAATCAAGTGGGTTATTGAGAGATTGCTGACACTAGGGAGTTGAGGACAATACTTGAGATAAAATAGGGACGATTCGAGAGCTTGTATCAGCTGCGAATTTTCTCGCAGTAGTTTATGAGACGATTGAGTGAAACATTTCGCAACAATAAAGTAGTAAGTGATAAAAATGTACTCTTTTTCCTCACTGAGTAGATACATTTTGTACCTTAGCTACCTACTGAAACAAAATTATGTAACTTAGTAAAAAGGTAGGTTTTCATTTTGTAGATTTTTAAAGAATCCAATTATTTTCTCAAGTCCAAGTCAAGTCCTTTGAACTCTTTTATAGCATTCATCGTTGTGGACATTTTTCATTCAATTCATGATTTTCTTAAGGTATCTATTCAGCTTTACTTAAAGTAGAGCCTATAAGAGACCTTAAACAGTTCTGAAAAAGTATACAGTTCACTATTATTTACAAGAGAAAAATAAACTATAATCTCTTTTTAATAAATAGGAGATAATATTTAATCTTTTAATAAAGTAGTACTTACCTGGCTTATGCTATTATTCAGTATCTCGGCTCTTTTCATATCTTTACGATGTTCTATGAATAACTCTGGCGTACTCTTTGCATTTTAATACAACGCGTGTCAGAATAAAAGTATATATTAAGGTTTTAAAATGTCAGAACCACATATTATTTTTATTATAATACCAGAAGGGATATCCTCGTTTGAAAAGAAAAATATTACTTTGAAAATATTCTATCAACATTTCATTGTATAGGTACTGAGTTGATATTAAATCCACCCACAATGTGGACAGTATTTACAACAATGCATTCATGTTTCTACTGTAATAACTTACAATTACTATTAAATTATTCTAATTGCTAATGCTCCAACGAAATAGGCTTGCCAATTAATAATTCCGAGTAACTAAGTAGCATATTTCGAAGAATTTATAACGTTACCAACAATAATTATAATTGCAATGCAGTCTGGCATCTGGTTAGTAGAGGTACTAAATGAAACCTAGTCGATTTCCGTCAAGTAACAGTTGAAATACGTCAACATTGTTCAGTACTACATGACGGGCTGTCTACTGGTGAACTAAATACTATTCAAGCTGTTGATTTACGATTTGTTTAGTGGACTAATAAGTGGACATAGCTTAGCTTAAGCTTGTAATGGGACAGTGGCAGTTGTATCAGAAAATAATTTTTGTTAAAATGTACCATCAAGTGAATACTGAATTAAAAGTTCTGCAGTAGATAGCAACCGTATCTCTTCTCTAGACAAAAATGTTACATAATGTACTGACTTAGGATCTGGCTTCCGAAACTGCATGAAAAGATAGCAAAATTAAGTAACCTAAACGAGGACAACCATAATGATAACGATCAACTTGGATAAACTATGTTGCAAAGACACACAAAAGCAGTTGTTTGTAGAGCAATTATCTCAACACAACAAGACAAATATAAACTCAAACATCAGTATTTGTACTACACTAACAGGATAGCCATATAAAACTTGTGACTACAGACAGGACCAAAAACTCTTCATTTCTATTCAGGAAACGTGTCAGAAAATAAACGATCCCAATTTACAAGCTGATAAATACTAATAACATTACTCTAACAATTCAAAGCGATAACAGAACCCCGCGTAATTTAAAAGAACGATTACATTAGCATCTTGTTACCGCATACTGAGATCACCCCCTTATAAAGTTGCCAAAATATCCTTTGATCTTCACATTGTTCTGTCCGGCTCACGGAAATTTATTTTGAACACACCCTTGGGTAACGTATTTTATTCAAAGTTGGTATATCTACAGGATATAAACCCTTATGTGTAAATGTTATTTTGAGAATTGTGTTAAGAATAGTTTTGTTCGTACGTAATGTACAAAGTTTAGTACAAGAATGTTAGGTATAAGCCGTTGCGGACAAATTAAATTTATAGGAAAATTGTGATACGAAGTGAACAAGCATTATTCTTCGTTGTAAAGATAGAGAACAATTTATAGTAAATTTTACTTAAAGGAAAGGCAGACAGAAAACAAATTGCTTCTAAGAAGTGTCGTGCATTTGCAATCTGTCATTGCTTATCATATGTTTGCTATCTCAGAGCTCAGTTTACAGTGTGCACAAAAAAGAGGCAACTTGTGTGGTGTACTTCAGAATGTTTGATGCATCATCTTGACGAAAACCGGACAAAAATTTCAAGGATTGCTGTAAATAGGTACCTTTACCCTTAATACCGGGAATAGTCGAAAAAACTTCGCCACTGGCTATCTTGAACTCCTTTAAAGATTAAGACTTCTAATCGTATCCGTCCCTCGCGATAGAAGCGCGCCTGTGGGAAGATAAAGGACTTACCTCTTCAAAACTCGAACCCCTTACTATTGTGGAGTGCATATTAAAACGGGCGCGGCTTTCTTGTGAATTGGCTCCTTGATTTGAAGTTTACAGTCGTCGAAAGCCAATTCACGGGTTAAATAATTTCGACTAATTCTTGGCTTTGTTATTCCAAAAGGGTTTATTTACTTGGAATTAGCGTCGGGTGGTTTATAAGCTTTTCGATTTGTGGCGAAGAGATTGGCATCTCTAATTTTTCGTTTGTTTACATTGCCAATTCTTATTCGTGTTTTAATCATAATTGATCATTAGCGTGTATGATTGTGTCCTAGGTACTATTTAGGTACCTTTAAAAGCTTAAGATTTAGTGTTATTAAAAGTAGTATGTCTACTGGCCAATTTATCTTTATAGTTTCAACAGCGACTTTTATTTCTGTTGTAGTCACATCTCCATCTAAAAATTGATCTCTTTATCAACGCGTTTTACGATTATTGCTGGAAATAAAAATATGTTTATAAACGCAAAAAATAGTGTAACAAGCTATATAAAAACTAGACCAGCCTTATGCGATAAATCAACTCGGCTGCTGAATGGGCAATCGAATATTCATGCGTATAACATGGAGCCGTTAATATAACGAACATCCAAAGCCACTTCTACACAGACCTTAATTATGTAAATGTCTATGATATAAAGCTCCATTTTATTACAAGCGTAATTGTTTTTGCATATTCAGAATATATTATTGTTAAAAATGTTAACAACGCCGCTCATTATAGTAATTAGAATAAAAATAACATTAATTTTGTCATTTGTATGTTTAGAACGTGTGCCTAAGATTGACTATATGAGCAATTTTAATGTGGTTCTTTAGATACAACAGATTATATGCACCACTAAAATTTTATATGTACAAAATAGCTAGGAATGTTATGATAAACCGAACTAGTGATTATATTTAATGTGTTCATAAATATAGACAGCGGGAAACTTTCATTGGAAAAATAAAAATATAGCCAATGCTTAGGTTTTCCCGGAATTTTCATATTGGTTAGTTTTTACGTTGTGGGTCGATATGATTATATGGGAATTTTGTTATAAATAAAATAACATTATATGTTACATAATAAGGAAGATTACATTACATTACATTATTTTTATCAAGTAACATATAATGTTATTTGTAATTGTAATGTAATGTACATTACAATTACAAATAACATTATATGTTACTTGATAAGAAAAATTTGGTACATTACATATCATTATAATTACATTACAATTATTCTCCTCCTAAAACCTGCCACTATACTTTTTCATATCTTCAAACAATTTTAAAACAAATTAGCAACAAAATTTAACAACGTGCACTGCAAAGATTTCTCTCACATATGCTTCTGTGAACACAGATTAACTGCTAAATAAAATAATATGAAGTATTCCGTACTCTGTCGAGTAGACACGAAGAATAAACGTTTTGTACGTCTCTTGAGATTTAACCGCGAGACAGAAATTGTTCGTCCCCGCTACTTATGTTCGACTGATGGTGAAATAAGATTTTTGTAATTTCAAAGCTGAGCTTTGAGTATTGTGCGGGCGTCAATCCTATTGTCGTGAACGAAATGTATTTTAACTTTACACTGTTTAGCAATAAGGATTGTTTTGGGGGAAAATCTAAATAAATAATTCTTTGAAATGTTGTGACTTAAAACGTAAGAGCTTTTCTATTAAGGGATTCGAATATCAGAAAGCCAGCCAGCCAGTTCCTCTGTGGTTGAGGATTCCGGGTGGAGTTCGGTTCCACCTTCGGCCTGATCATCACTTACTATCAGGTGAGATGCAGGCCAAGAGCTTCCCCGTAGAGGGTAAAAAGAAAAGAAAATTCAACTAGCAATGTTGAATTCTATCCCCATAAATCACAAAAACCTAGGCATCCATGAGGTTCTACAGTATCGCTAGATAAATGAAATTAACCTAACCTAACTTAATTCCGGAACAGTCCATTTTTATATTATCAACACAAAAGTTCAGAAACTGTATCAAAGCCATAAACCGTAGTAGAATTTTTGACTCCCCATATAGCGGACATAAAAGAATCATTTTTCAATTTGCCAATACCGATTCTTGTGAATGTTTCACGCAAAAACGTACACGACACACGATAGCCACCTACGTTGCGGAGTGGAGCGGATTGTTGCTACTTTTTTATTCGCCCGAGTTCCGACAAAAAAGCAATCTATGAATCGGCCGCTTGCCCACAACAGCTTTGCACGCGCAAAACTTCATAACATGACTTACTACTTCGGAATTCGGTCGATAATCGCGTAATTTTTAAATTGAAAATTATTAAACAACTCGGTCGTGTAATACGAGATTTGCGGCCATGAAAGCCAGTGTCGCTGCGCTTCGTGTATTAGATTACCTACTTTGCGGTTTGTGGAGACGCCATGAGCATTGTGGTTACAAAGCTTCTCACGGTGCGCACTGCTCCTAGCTCGTACGTGTCTAATCCGAATTCCTACTATTGTTTCAAGCGGAAGGTGTTATTAACACGTTTTGTCCACACCTCTAACAGCACTCGTTGGTCTAAAGTTACTTCAGATACGTCTGCAATGAAGATACGTCTTTTATTTCATTTAAAAACATTTTATATTCACAGTAGTCCCAAGACATTTGTCCGCTCGTAAGAATATTATTCTACGGGGTATTCTAAAGATACTGTGAAACTGTATGCGGTGTAAGTCTTGTGAACGGTCCGGGTAATTTATTCGTTCCCTAAAGCAGTGCATCACCGAAGACTGCGCTGCTGCTGCCCGTAGCGTGGGCGGCACCCACCATTGTGACAAAATAATGTCTCCTCACTATAACCTTCTTCCACCCACCGTTGCACCCGAAAAAACGCCTTATTCTTAGAACTACAAAACTGCTATTCGCGCGAGTCGTCGCACCAGATGGTACGCTGCGATAGCGCTGAATAATCAACGCTTAAAACGTCTGGAAAAGGAAGATACGGTAATGTAATATGAATAACAAAACGACAGAGATATATTCCTATTTAATTCTTATTACTTACGACCAACAATGGTCAAATAAATTATTTGAGTTAAGTAAGTAATTCTATTGCCGTGAATGATGGGTGGTTATGGTGGCACTACTGAATCAATAAACGTTAATATAAGGACGTATTCTATAGTGTTGAAGAGTTGCTTTGATCTATTTTTGATTCGGACACGATAGGGTACGGTATGACGATTGTGTTTCTCACTCGAGTCGGCGTCGTGGCTCCAATTTTCCGACAGAGTGAGTTTCCAGCAATTGATGCGTTGTGACGCGACGATAGCTCGCGAGCTTGCGATTAATTACTTTCGCCAAGTCGACTTCACCGTAGCCGGGTAGGGCTTCGCTTCAACTGTCGTGTAAGTTTTTGTTACACCGTTTTTCCATGCAAAACTCGCAGTCGGAATAAATTGAATTGATACGTGGCAACACCCGACGACACCACACCAGACGTATCGTCTGTGTAAGCCTTTACAGAACACGTTTTGTATTATTTATTTTGACGTCTCTTGAAATAAACTTGAAGGCAAGTGCAATCGTGTTTGCATGTCGTTTTTATCAATGTTTAATCGTTAATTGCTTGCACATCAATTAGATTTTATTCAGTTGTATTCACTTCATTTGCACCTGATCACTTTCGTATTAAAGATGAATAAAATAAACATGCTCGTTTATTTTCCAAACATAATTTACCATTACAATCTTGGCTACCATTGCTTTGGTCTGCCTGCATTTGCGGCATACTTTAAATCCACACGAGTAAAGGACGATTTACATTTTTATTCAGAAATATTAAAATTATACTTTTAAAAAGAATACTTGATTTACGAGCTGAAGTAAACTAGCTCTATACAATTATGTGCAAAAAGAAGTAAAACTGGTTAGAATAATGTTTGTTTTATTCCACTTGTTACAACTATCACGCCATTTCGATATTAGCAAACAAATCACACAGACAACTCCAAGTAGCAGTAATTTGGATGTCGTACACGAGAAACCGTTTTACCTACCTGCCTCTAGGCGTTTAACCTCGCGGAAAATGTGAATAGTAACTTATTCCCGTCAGAGGCAGTGGCAGGGTTCGGCCGGCGATGTGTGAATCGCCCTCTAGAGTGTGCGTGGCTTCGTGCCAAGCCGAGGCCTGCGAAGGTGCCTCTGAATCCGACTGCATGCATGTTAGTACGTGTATACTGATTTATGAGACCAACTTTACCAGTGCTAAGCAGTTTGTGTATGACTATAATAAGTTCAGAAGGGACGAAAAGTTGTAGGGTTTTGATATTAATTTGGAATGGGTTTGGAAATTGTATGGTATATTTTCACGTTTGTGGAATGCAGACATTTAAATCGTATTTCCGTTATGTAAAACAGACAATCTTGCATTCCTATTTGGTAATTAGGGTAACATGACTGTTATGGAAGTTCCGTTGTGATATTTTATGGGAAACCGCGTTTTTCATCGCGTTTCCATTTCAAAAATATCAAGTTGTTTTGACATAAGCTCATGCTTATTATTTTAATGACTCCAATTATATCATTTACAGTATTTTTCCATCATTCCTTGATATAATTTAAAATAAAACCTTTCTCTCCAGCAATTTTAGTGTCTTATTAACTGCAATTATACTGCATTCTGAAAAGATATACCTCAACCGAAATTACCACTAACTATGCAAGTTATTAAGTACCTAAACTAACAAGCTTTAACCAGCAACACTACATAATAGAGTAACTAAGCTAACTACTGTACCTAGACTGTAATTGAGACTTAGTCTAAGCTTTGACATGCTAATGTGGTGGCCAAGCAACATGTGGCCAGCGACACACGCCACGCCACTTCGACCGAGAAATTGACTTGGCTGGTCACTTGCAAAGTTGCGACATTTTTATGTAATAGGAGTTTACTCTATGTATTTCTCTAGAATAATCCTGTTGGATTATTATTTTAATAAACCTATAAGAACCATATATGCTTCCCTTTGATACAGAAGTAGCTGTGGTTTTAGATTATTCTAGACAGTTTTCTTGCACGAATTCTATGTCTAAGTGATTGTCGTTTATTAAGACATGAAGTCCTCATGACTTTGTGGGTTTGTTCACCGTCTCTGAAATGTCACCGAGAATGAGATTAGTCTACCATAACTAGAGATCGGATATTCGGATGCATATTTACCTAAACTTAATTTTTGGAGTGGTTTCTTAATAATTTTTTTCTTAATATTAATCCCGGAATTCCATAAAATCCGGGAATGCACAACTAATCGGATAGAAGACATGATATAGAAAGGAATCATCAGCCCTCTTAACAGGGTTACTTTTGCGGTGTTAACATAAAAGTTTATATACATACCTACTGTAAACATTTTTTTACGAAACTCAGGGCACCGAGTTATTTGTCGCTATGTGCTATGCCATTTTGGCAACCTACTTTAAAACATTACTTAGCATTTCTATAGTAAAAAAGGAATAATATTATCAATTTTGGAATCGCGGGATTTTTGTGATCGATACAGAAGTGCATTCCATATCAGCCAACACTTGAACGTAAGTCAATATACATTCGATTCTATAATCAGAACTCTAAATTTGTCGATTCCGGAATCCCGGGATGTTTTCGATACAAAAGTGCATTCCATAATAGCGAACACCTCAACTTTAGGTAAATACGCATACGAATATCCGATAACTAACCATAACATACTGAACCACCGAGTTCGGCCGCGGTAGACAAACGATCGAATAATATCGTTTCTCGGTGACGGTTGCGGTGGTCGAGCACCCTGACTTTTCCATACTTAACACGATCAAGTGATCCTAGGGTATTAATAAAAAGCGCTGCCTTCAGAGCACTTTGTTTGATAATTGTTTTCCAAAAAAATTACACAATATATCAGTATTGCCGACCTGTAAATCAGTTTGTCGGCAAAACAACTGACCCATCGGGTATATTAAATGGTGCGACTGAGAAAAAAAAAGTGGTCTCCAGTTTTGAGCTGTGACACTAGGCACAAAGAGACCCTAAATAATGAGACATAAGTTGGTTTAAGACTTCAATACCTACTAATTTAATGGGTTTTGTGAATGAGCATCAAGTAATTCTCTCATGGTAATGTTTGGAGCTACAACAACAATGTTTGGAATATATACATACATAAACTCACGCCTTTGTGTCTTTGTAAATAAAATTTGTGAAATAATTTATTACGGTGAATCATAATCATTTATTTCCAAAATGTATTTACTTTTATTTTCGTCCTAAATCTAAAATATTTCAACACGCAATTGTCACATTATAAACGTAATCAATCAAATAAAATCTCTACACCTATTTTAAAGGGGATAATAAATATTAAACAAAGAAATTACAGCCTTAGCTTCTGTGGCTTAAAGTGTAAAGTTGCAAAATAGGAAATCAACCCTTGAAACGGTTGTCACTCGAAATTGACATCTGGCATTTGCTTTGATATTATTGACGGGCTAATTCATTAGTCTTTACTCTGGGGGCAAACGGCAGTGCGAGCATGCATAAGTTATTGTTATTCTGCTTAGAACCGTAAGATCTTTGTTGTAGAGCTGAATTTTGAATAAAGAACGCTATCGAAATGCTTTATATGGCCCAACTTTTTACAGCTTTTTTACAATATTCGTTTTTAAATTACAAAATTGTATTTTTTGTAACTGCTTCTAAATATGTATAAAAAAACAAACGCTGTCTCCAAAAAAAATTCAAAAGTCAGCAACAGCAGCTCATATGTAACACAAGAACAACGTCCTCTGTAATTTTGCCTAACAACATAATTAATGTTTCCATTTTCCTTGAACTCAGTGTCAAGACTAAAAATAACGTCATTACTCCAAACCCATTTTCCTAACCACTAACTGAAGAACTTGAACAGCCTTCACCTTGTTCGTTCCATGAAAAATCTGAACCCTTACCCAGTATCGCGTGACATTGAATTATAAGACAAATCGAATCCATTCTAGTATACAGAACAACTATTTTTACTTGGCTGAAGAGTAAGAGGTCTGCTAACCATTTTTCTTTTCCTGCCAGTCTTAGAATGGAGAATAATGTAGCGTGCTAGTCAATTATTTACCCGTGCGGCATGTAACGGTTAGTTTGAAAGTAGCTGAAGGGAAAATCGGTTACCACAATGCTAATAAGCCTTGAAGTTTCGTGAGATACTGCTCCTAACTTGTTGCTTTAGAAACGATTGAATAATCAACGTTAACTATTGTGAATTTTTAAATCGACTTCGACTGTCTAACAGAGACTTTAGAATTTTTAATTGACCTCATCGTGTTGGTAACACACAAGTCCAACCAGTTTTATAATTTGTGTTATTACATTATTTTCACTTTTTATTATTTTGTTATTTGTATTTTGTGTTTCATGAACTGTGTCCAAATAAACGTTATTCTTCTTCTTTTTTTTGTATTTTTGAGTGAAAATATAAGCAATTATCAAAGCGAATTATATACATAATTAGAAGTGTCTTACTCTTAAATAAGAGAATCTTTTAGGATATAAGTCAATAACTGATCAATTCAGTGCAGACTAGTACAAACTCCTGTGCACTAGCCACGACTTTAAGCTGTTTGTTTGTAACAATAGGACCAAATGTAGGTACTATTATCTATCATAGATTAATACAGATGGTTTACTCCACTTTACATAAAAAGCGACTCTTGCTACGACACAATAAAGTGCAATTCAGGTCGCACAACGCTGATTACCTACAGTTTATTCACCTAGAAGTAACCTCTCTTTCTATCGCGTAACTCTTAGATCTTCTGACTACGTTATACTCACTGAATTGGCCCAATAAGTCGAGCCCGCCGCGTACTTGTAGCTTCATACCGTAAATGCGCAGTGGACCTTCTGTATTCATCTGTGCTATTATTCGTCAAAAGCGTCACAAAAATATTTCCAAGCTAGCATGGCTGATGGCTGTATGCCTAAAGCAAAGGGGAACAAAGCTTCACTGTGTCCTAATCGTATGAATAAAGAGACAACACAGGCGCTTCCCTTGCCTTTATTGGTTTCGCAATTGCCCACCGTCGAAGCCTGTAATTGGTCCATTGCTTTTCGCTTCTCTACCCGGTCTAACAAACTTTCCACTCTAGCTATATTAACTTGCAAACAGTGTACGTAAATTTGATTTTGCCATTAACACATGAGAGGTATATGAGGGATAGTGTTGTTGTGTTGTAGTTTCTCGTTGAGGAAAATTCACCCTTAGCTGCATTTTGACTAACGAATAAGAAGCTTAGTCAACGGGGCTGACTGAAACTTTCCTTCGTCACGAAACCATCGTTTTCCTAAGGCTTTGCGTGCTACGATTTCCAGTTAATTTGGGCTCCAATTCACTTATTCTGTTTGTTTGATTGGGTAACTTATAAGAGCTGCTTATTCGACACCTTTTAATGAAATTCTTCCCAAATATATTTTTAAAAGAGTTCGCCCTCGATGTTTCACTAAGCGCTTTACATTCCTGATTCGTGTCTCTGGCCCGCGCCCTTAGCCTTGCAGTTCCGAAGAGTACGTATTTCCGATTAAAGCACCTTGCTTCCCCCTCACCTTCCTCACTTATTGTGTCACCCTCGTCACGATTTTTCATAGACGTGGTTCTCCCATCCTCTTCAACACACTTGATTTGCGAAGCACGTATACTTAACCAACATTAAATTACATCCAATCCTTTATTTTGAACTTTGAACCTTTGTAATAAGGATTGTCTTAACCGCAAAGTAATCTTAGTAATGCGCCCAGACTATCTCATCGTATTGTCTGAGTTGTAGGGGCGGTGTTTCGTTCTGCGGCGACATCGTTCAGTGCACCTTATTGGAAAAATAAATCGAATAGTCAAAGCTTTCGTGCCTGGCCGCCGTTATCAATAATCCAAGTGCGTTCTCGACTTCTTACCGTCCAATTGATTTAAACACCCACTTAGTATGGCGTGAAATTATCTTGAATTCAACTGGCAAATGCGTTAGTGGAATAGATTTTGCTAATAAATTGAGTCTGGTAATTATCTAGTCCATAAATAGTCAGCCTCATAATCAAGTGATTTGTTATTCAATGTAAAATTACCATATTTTATGTATACATTGTTTGTATCAAACATGACAGCAATTTCTCATAAAATCTTGTTTGAAATAAATCAAGTTTTGCAAATTCATAAATTATTTTGATAAACTGTTTTGACAGCTAAATTAAAACATTATATTCTTTACAGACAATGTTTCAAAGAATTTAATAAGATGGATAATTTAAAAAGTATCAGCAAAAAGTTTAATAAGTGGTCTGCGTACAGATAAACTGCAATTAAATATCTCATACAATACCCACCTCAAGCAATTACTACGGTTTCAACCAGCCAAGTGACCCAATTAAAATAATGCAATTGTAAAAGAATAAAACCGATATTATTACCATTTATTACGTTTCAATTACTGTATGACGGACAATTTCTTGTTAATAATGCTTTGGTCAGCCATTTTTATTTATGCGTCGTCATGGTAACGGCATATAGTTTTTGCGGGCGGAACCCCTTTGTTGGAAAAACTTCGAGTCAGTTAATTACGGTATGTGAAGTTTTGGCAGGTTTGTGAGTTTTTACGTTCCCTGTCCGAGGATGGGTGGTTAGTTAAGCGTGAGGTTTAAGTAAAAGGAAAACGAGTTCCCACTTTGTTTTACTTAGTTGTTTAATTATGTGTGTGAAAAACTTTACACTGTTATTATTAACAAGTTTGAGTCATAAGTACCATAATTAAAACTGTGAAACCCAACAAGGGTCACGTATCACGATGTTCAGCACGGAGGAAGCGACTTAGAAGGTGGAGGATTCCTGCATGGCGCTTCTGAAATTTATCGTTGTTATCTCCCAAAATTATCTCATCAAATCAGTTTCTGAACGTTGAATATTACAATAATTCCGTTTATTACAACTTTTTATTAAAAACGAACTTTTTTTATGTCTCGTTATACTCGTATATAAGTATGCCTACCATCGGCCATTTCATCTTAACTTAATAATAAATCGGTTTAAAACAGTAAATGCCAACAAAAATATAAAGTTACTTTACCTAATTAAACGCTAACTAAACGCCTTCAAGCGTATAATAATCAAACTTTCTCATTAACACAACAAACGAATAACAAAATTCCGACAACCCTAAAAATCATTAGCAAACTAGTTTAATAACAAAAGCAACAGTCTGGAGCCGAGACCTCTAACTTGGTAAAGTAAATAAATCAAAACTTGGCTCACACCACTACCGAGTACCGTCAGAACTATAGTGCACGTAGATAAGCCGATGTGGTCATTATTGTGGGTGAATAACTTTTCCTACTGACAAATTACCAGTAGTGCGGGACTAGGAAAAATATCGGTTATTGTGGTAGGAACTGTTTCCTAGTGTTCTGAAATCAAAGGAGAAGGCGACTTCTGGGCCCAGCAGTTAACTAGTTGAAATGTGTATTAAAAAAACCGTCATATTTTTCTAAGGAAAATCACAAAATATGGTACCTGGTTTCTATCTAGGAAGCGAGAAAAGTTAAATTAATTCTCAGAATATGTATGATCGTTTCGTGGAATCGATTCATAGTGAATCGAACTCCTTTAATTTTTCTATGACAGTTAATAACATATTATATGTTCTGTGCTGACAGATGACAGGCAGAAAAACTCGGTACACGGGTACTCGTTCGTTTTCTTTCGTTCTGAGTGCTCACGTATTTTCCATTTTTTATTGTATAACCCCACGACCTCGGCTTTAAATATTATAAAGGACTATTCGACGGATCTTGCTAGTTTTAATTATCTGGCTCTCTATTTTGGACAACTGATTACGCCTATCGATCGGATATTGACGACATGGATCGCTGTGTGAATTGTACTATTGCAACTGGTCGCAGTAATTCTATTGGCAGAAGAGTCTTGGACGATGAGGCGATTTTATCAGTTATTCGTCAGTGGCGTGCATCTCAACCTGTAAGTACCTATTCAAATCGAGCTTTTAGCCTATCAAGCGAACAAAACCAGACTTATGTATCTACTGTTTACAGTCTCCGGCGTCATGTCTGTCGGTTGTCTTTCTGTAGGATAGCATATTTTAAAACAAAACTTACTTAATAGCTAAGTAGTTGATTAATTAGCCATACGAATCTATTGAATGTGCCATTTGACCGTTTCACTCATAAACTCGTAGTGATTTGGTTGAACATGCATTAACACATAACTAGGTATCCTTCATATAACTTGATTCCTGGATAGCCAAATTTCACCAAATTTTCAGTGAGGCCTTGTTATTATATCCTCTTACAAATAAGGCTAGTTTGATTGAGTTAACACCTGGGCCCAGAAATCTATGGAGTCGTTCCCTTCTCCTTTAATAAGTAGGTATTCTTTGTTTGTTTTTCTTTGTTTGTACTAAAACGTTATAAGTACATTTGGGTGGTTTTGGAAAAGTACGATAATTTGATGACTACAGTGGATATGGATTTTTGAGATGGGTCAGTACGGGCCATGGACCTTAACCGTTGTAGCTACCGGAAAACGGTCTTAGGAGACAGTCCTTAACTTTTTGAGACATTTTGATCTGCATTCACAGATGTGTGTTTTTGATGCAAGTGGAATTTTAGCCAGCTGTGTAAAGTTATTTAGCGCTGGACTTTGACTTTACTGACTACGTAGGAATCAATAATTATAGTCGTAAGTAGAAATAGGTACATAAAAATTCCACACATAAGTAACACAAAATTCTCTCACCATTCCTCACAAACGGTCACCAATGCCAGACTCGAACCGAAAATTAATCAACAAAAATCGCTTCACAGTCCGATATTGATAATATTACGGACGATCATATTTCATGATCACTTGATTGATTTACAACGGTCGAGATGCTTGCTTTCCAATTCGATTTATTGTTTGCGGTCGCTAGTAAATAATGTTCGGATGTAAAGTAGCAAGAAGTGACACTTGAAAGTTGAAATGCAAATAATGTTTATTTGATTTGAGTCTGCTGTTCAATTACTTAGAAAATTTGTTTCCAATCTGAAGCAAATATATTCGTTTATCTTCTCAGGCCTAGGTATTTTATACAATTTGCTATAAAAATAGCAAACCTAAGTAAAACTACGAAATTGTTTACAACCTTGCGCTTTAAGTAAAGTTGAAAGAATGTAACATTGAAAGTTTTATGAATTATGACGTAAGTTCAAGTTGATTAACTTGATATAAAATAAATATAAAAAATGGACACTCTTTATCTTTTCATTGCGTGAGACGGCTACCAATATATCCAAGTCGAGACAGGTACAAAAAACATTCGGTTTGGCACTTCAAGCAGGTTTCTTTTTTGTCTACACAATTAATCAGTTTTATACGTGGCTGCGTATTTGTACATCCAAACGTTCAAATTAATCTTTCGAAAGAATCCACAGTTTTTGATTGATTTGTTTGGATAAATTTAATTGAGTAGGTAGCCGGATTATGAGATAAATAAGAATGTAAATAAATCAGATAATTATCTGATATGATACGTTCTCTTTTTTTTGTGATTGAAAGGAATTTATTTACTTTTTTCAAGATAATATTTACATATTAATTTAAAAAGTTACAGGTTAATAATAATATGTACAAGTACGAGTTTTTTGATGCCCTTGATTATTTCCGCTCCTTTCTTATATACTGATAATTATTTATTAAAATGCGAAAGCATATTAAGAAATTTATTTAGGTACTTCTTTTGTAATCTCATATTTTATAAACAAGGACTTTAAAATAGTCAATGCTATAGAAACGGTTTTAAATGTTTCGGACATTGCCATCTATTTATTATATAAAAGCTTTAGCAATTGTTTGCACATATCATTAGATATCTGTATTATTTTTTCACCTATTTCTATCAAATCTTTTCTTGTATCTAATATATCACAGGTGCGTCTATCTCTTCCAGTAATGCATGCATTTGCATCCAAGTAAACTATTAAATGATTCCAATCGCTCGGGGCATGCGAGTGGAGCTATCAATGCTGGCTACCTCAGGTCATCGGGTCAAGCTTGAATAAAAGTTAGTCTGGTATGTGGCCATTTTTATATCTTTAATACTTTCACATGGGATAAAAAGTAGCATTAACTTATCAAAATTGTTCTTGCCCGTTCTTCTCCATTCCAAAACGTAGTATGTTCCCTACTATGCTTTGGAATGGACAACTACTAGTTTCATCTTTCTGACTGACCGAACCTTGATAATTCAAAAGTTACCTGTAAATGGTTTATTTGAAATAAATGCTTTGAGTTTGAGTTAGATACTCCATATTTGTTTTAATAAAAAAAAGAAAGAACATACGTTAGTTGCAGTAAATATGACGCAAAGACAGAACAAATACACGAAAGGAACAATTTGGGGGCAAAAGTGTGCTTCACATCCATGCAAAACAGCTTATTATAATGCTGCGAACCTATACGAGACAGAGCCTCAGCGCTGATTTTCAGCAACAGCCAGCGTTGACGTGATGACGTCATCCGGTGCAGCATATAGTGAAATAACAAAAGAAGAAATAAAATTAAAACAATACTTAGTCCAATATGTTAATGAAAATATAATATTTAAAATGGCAACATTTTGCTCCTTCAAAAGATGTTCAGCGGTCCTGAAATTAAACTGTCGCAGTACTGAAATATTAACTCCTCTCAAATTAACAAAACCCAGTACAAAAACACAAAAGCAAGCAATAATGTTACTCGGACATGAAATTAAATGACTTTTTCCTGTCATTTAATACGGAGTAATAAAGCCGTCGTCAAATATTCATCCATCACAGCAAATCATCTGTGCAACGTTGACGATCGTCCATTATTTATTTGGCAACGATCATCATCATTATGTACGGAAACCTTGGAAGATGTGAAAGGTAAAGGCGACAAGCGAGTTTGTAAGAAGTATCTGAGCTTATGCGTTTGCTTAGTGTTCCCATTCCCTTCGAAGAGGGAATATGCCTCTTATACCTCTTGGTTATTTTAAAACACCGTTTACCATTGGCCATTGACACGGGATTAAAACCCATCACAGACGTAACTATAATATATGTATATTATAGCAAGACATATTACGATATATTTTCCATAGTAATCTTCGAGTGACCTCAGAAAGAGCTCTACTAAATATTTCTAGTACGCAGCAAAAACTACGCAAAAAAATCAAAAGCAAAGTATATTAATATTATAGCTCGTCTGTGACGGGCTTTAATGATACACTTTGTAAACGTTTCACATTTGTACATGTGAACTAGACAATAGTATTAGTAATTAACAATTTCGTAAATTCCGTTCAGACGCACAAGCAAACGTTCCGTACAAATATTTTCAGGTGTCATTTCGACAACCGGAGGTTAGTCTACCACAGATATTATCAGCGGAAAATCGATGCATGCTAAGATAAGTAACTGCAAAAAAATTCAAAATTCAAATGTCATTTATTCAAACTAGGCTGAGAATCAGCACTTTTCGAACGTCAAAATTTCATAAGACAGTCCCCCAAAAACGCCCGCCCTTCACCACTTCCTAGTGCTTTAGCTGGGAAAAAGAAGTGGCGCAACAAACTCGCCAGCAGCACAGCTGTCTGTTCAATTAGAAAAACTTGATACTATATCATGTATAATAGTACTTATGCAAAAGCTTATTTACTTAACATAACATCTCGCCTGTATTCCCCTAAGGATTAGGCAGAGGTGACTAGAGGTGACTGGAGACTATAAGTATATAGTACACCCACATTTCGCCAGTCATATTTAAGTTCCATGTAATGGGGGACGAGCCTTTGCTCTGCCTTGGCCCCTTTAGCCCCACTTTTCTGGACCCGGGAATCGAACCCAGGACCTCATGCTCTGCAGTAGCGCATGCCAACAAGCAAACAATTTAGGCCAAAACGTTCAATTCTTTCCAGTTCTCATGGTTGTATTATCTCCAATCTTTAAGGAAACTCATTTCACTATCTTCATCTGGGCCTAAGATTGTCACGAAACCTGCTACTAAAAGTATAATACCTATCAGGTAAACCAACTGCAAATACTGGTATTCAGCTGCCGGTTAGACTAGAAGCCGACTGGAACATAGTTGGGAAAGGTTAGACAGACGATGAGGAGCTACACAAACTGTCTTCTAGTCTCCTATAAATTGGATATCAGATAACAAGCATAACCTAATTGTGATCGGGTATCATATAGGGGGTAGGCAGAAACTACAGAACGAAACCTGCTAGGATCCTTATATAATCGGAATCAAATTATTAAAAACTAGCTGTGCCCCGCGGTTTCACCTGCATAATTCTCGATCCCCTGGGAATATCGGAATAAAAAGTATATCATGTTTTAACCCAGGCATGTTCTACCTATGTGCCAAAATTCATCTAAATCCGTTCAGCCGTTTTAACGTGAAACCGTAACAAACAAACATACAAAAATCAAATATTTTCTCTTTATAATATAAAGTTTCGAAAATCTGTCAGTATCAGTTGCAGCTGTTTTATAAAATTACTCATCCCCCAACATCGGTAGGGAACCCATATGGCATTAAAGAAAAAACATCCCCAAAGATCCTATAACGGCAAAGGGTAACAACACCAAAACATTAACAATTCTAATGACGTAAGCGACGTGTAAACATCCGTTGCTTGCGGTTAGGTTACCTCTCTGTTGCACCGAAACAGAAAAACGTCTGCGCCCAATTACATCGAAAGGCACAATTAAATAATGAGGTAAACAAACTGTAATCTTATTTCATAATAGATTCTCTAAGTATAAGATATCTGCACAACCTATTTGCGATCCAAAATTCATCACGAATCTGTCAGTGTCAGAATAAGCGCAGTTTTTGTAAACGGCATATTTTATTTTCTCCAAACTCATATAGCGTTAAGTAAAAAAAAAACGTCCTCAAAGATACCAACACACGGTAATAACAACACCCGAACATTACCAATTCTAATGTGTCCACATCCGTTGCTCGCGGTTACCTCTCCCTTGCACCGAAACAGAAGTTCGTCTGCGCCCAATTACATCGAAACGCGTTGTTCCCGACCATAATTTGTCCGAAGATCACAGTAATTTAGCATTTTGTAATATGCCATTATAAGTAGCATCCGGATGACGTATAAATTGTAGACGATCAAATTGATGGCGGACAAAAACTGCACTTTTGGCTCTTGGTATTCGGTTAATTTAGATGCATGGGAATCGATTTTGTAGTGAATACGGTAAAGGGTAATTAAGCTGTGTGAATTGCATGTGTGGTAGCATACCAATTAATGTTTGGACTAAGTATTGGGAGATTGTTGTGTCGGATAACAAGCAAAAAGTGCAAGGATAATCAAACTGCTTGTTTTTTCTGTTTGAATATTAAAAGGTTATTTCGGACACCATAGATTGACAAATAATACAGAATAATTAGAACCGATGACCGTTGGGGTAGACGTGTTCTAGAGTGGAGACCGCGAATCGGCAAGGTGGAGCGATAATTTTCGCAGGGTGGCTGATAGCAAGTGGATGAGAGTTGCTGAGAATCGAGCTGAATGGCGTGCAGTTGAAGAGGTTCTATGTCCAGCAGTGGACTGCTGTAGGATAATGATATAATAATTTAAGAGTATGAGTTAGGTCAACGGAAAGTCTTATAAAACAAAACTTCTGGGAAAATATATCAAATTAACAAAAGTGGGCGCTAAAATTATAAAATTCAAAATAGCTTTACTCTTCCAACTATTCCGAAACACCACCCGACAAAGGGCATGAATGATTAAAGTGCGCACATGTACGAACATGTACCTACATAGGTACTCATACATCAGTGTATGTCAGAGGGCACGTCATAATCCACCCAAGCACAAAGATTAACATTTAAACAAGTTTTATGTAAATCATACTGGATAAAACCAGTTTCATTTTTGTGATCGCTCGCTTGGAAATGCTTGCTTTCTTTGAAATTGCATCATTCTTTAGATTAGTTTTTACTGAAGGTTTCTTAATTTCGTGTAATATTTAAGTAAAGTTGTAGTTTGCTATGTACATTCAATCCAGATAATTATATTTATTTATTCAAACTTTTCACACTCAAAAAAGGTACAAAGGCGGACTTAATGCCTTAGGCATTCTCTACCAGTCAACCAAGGGTGGTGAAGAGATTTGATGGCAGGTGCTCTGTGCTATGTGTTAAGACTCGTGTAATATGAAAATAATTAAAATATGTATAACTTTTTGATTAATAGAAGCTATTTTTTATGAAACGGTTGGCCTGCTTTATGCAAAACAAAACAATAACAATGATTCATAAAAAGAGGCGTCAATTCACTTGACGGAAAACGTGATTCGAATTGATTTAAAAAGCAGCCAATCACAGCGTATTCAAATGACAGTTAGGTACAATATTAACCAATGAGATGAAGACGCAAAAAGCAGTGGCAAAGGCAGACATTCGAATACCTACATTTAATTTGGATACCATTATGCGACCTTGAAACGCCCGGAGAGTGCCTTGTCGGCTAATAAATTAGAGGCTAACCTCGGTCCCGGTGACGTATAGATTTTCATTGAAGGGTTAAGCCCAAGTTGAGTAGTAAAATACGATAGTTTGTGTGGTGTACAAACTACATTGTGGTTGCGTGTATCAATTTATTGATGGAAATATTTTTATCATGTCAAAAGAGAAATAAAAAAGTGCTTTTTCACTCTTAGGACTCGAACATTTATGAAGTCTTATTTCAATATCGATTTTATTGAAGTGAAAAATACTTGAGGCGCGTTGAGCAATTTTTGGTAGGGGATAAACTTATGGATTCGCATCACCGACATGCTCGCGCCGTAGTGCTGTACCATAGAATATAGATGGCGCTACTAACAGTTTTAAGTTTTCACTTCTGTCACTCGGCAGTCCCCATGACTACCTATTTTTTTTTTCAATTTATAATTCCCAATTAATTATAATTCACGTTAAATTGCATTGATTGCTTTAGTTAAACTAAGAATAAAATTCAAGTTAATTGATAACGCCAAACAGCCTTAGAAATAAAACACAATATTATAACGTTCCAATTAAGTAATCTAATAAACATCTCACATAACTCGAAAGCCGATCAAAGCTGCGGTCATCGCTAGTTATAAACAAATTACTTTCTTTGGAATGTTCTAATGAAATAGCCTAGTCTTATAGCGCCCCATAAGTTTTACGGCACCAATATTAAAGGTATTTGAACCAATTAGCGAGCTATGCAGTCACCACCCCCTCGATATAACCCCGCCTTATTCTTTGTTCAGTTCGAGAACTAAATAATGGAGTACAATTACTATTGTTTTTACCCTATAGTAATATAACCCTTGATCAAAAACTCATGGCTGCATAAAACCATTGTAGTACATAAACAGTACCCACTGCCATTGTATTTTATGTACCTACTTTTACATTATATGCGTAACTTTATGTTTGTAAATATTTTGACATTGAAATCTCCCTAAATCAGAAGTAATAAGGCATGAATTCTATGGAATTTGGTGCGTAATGTTTTGTTTTGGTACGAAAACAAACCAAACTTTGGTTTTGTTTGGTACCTACCGTTTGTCGAAACTACGAGGCAGCAGCTCAAGAGAAAGAAAATCATAATAAACATAAAAGAGTTCTACTTCCATTTCCATCAATCTACAAACATATGAGTGAAAACATCATCCTTTTACCATCCTGTAAAAACCTCACGGCACATGGAATAGAAAACGCCATTTGCAGCGCATCCGTAATCTACTATCGAGTTGCTATCGTATCCGTCGACTGACTGATTCGATTCCGCCGCGCGCTCTTCTTCGTGTGAAAATAACACGTCACTCAAATACAAACGATAATACATTCAATTTTCTCTCACCCTATAGCCGGCGAAGTGACGGCCGGACAGGATTAAACCGCGTCCCATTCGCCTTTTGTTCGCCACATTTTCTCCGTACGTTTATATTTTTTTTCGGACCGTTTGTCTCTTTTTCGTACGTTTCCGAGGCGGCGGAAGATCTGTTTGCGGATAAAAAACTTATTGCTAATGAAAGAATAATGAAATGTCTTTGTATTGTATGTGGAATCAAAGTGGCCTTTGATTGTTTCGCTTTATGAGCTCCTTGAAAGCTCATTATTACTGTCTTTATGTTTTCAATCTGCGGTACAATCCTTTTGTTAATATCTATCTAATGTTTTCTAATAAGAATTTAAAAGACCGTTTATTTATTGAGCGTCTGATCAATTTCCTCGGTATTGCGCTAACGCTAACACTGTTGCAGAATTAAAGTATTCACAATAAGAGGCAAACGCGTCGTTTCTCAGAATTCATGATCGTGTTACCTCGCACTGCCGCCAATTAAACCAAGTTTCTACCCTCGTTTTGTTTTTATTGCACACACGATACGCGGATTGAGTCAGCACTAACTTACGCCGTCTGATAGGTATTTTAAAAGAATTCCTTTAATGTAAGATTAACATTTAAAGCTACTTTAGAGCTGTGGGATGATATCAGTATTAACAATAAAATGGGGATCTGAGTTTTGGTATTCGAAAGGCTTAATTATAAAAGTCCTTTTTGGCGTTTTTATTTTTAATACTTACTGTAAATGGCCGAAAGAGGTGAATGAACTGCTTAAATAATGAGCACGCATGACCAAATTCCGTATTTTAATTTAGTTAGTAGCCTACTGAATAAAGGATTAAGGAAAATGTAGAAAATATTTGAAGTAGAGAATACAGTTTTACAATTTACCATTTCAGTTAGAAAAACCTATTTGATTCAAACCGTGAACCTCCGGAGATTACAAAGCACGTTTTAAATCTTTTACGAAACATTCAATTCCCGAACCCACGTCTATGAAGATTTAATTTCAAAAATCGAATAATCCGAACCGACTTCGGTACCCACACGAATATCGGGTTCCATAATAGCGTTCCGCAGAGAAAATGTTTTATTGGCCTTGTCGCCTCTCCAGCCAGCAATAAAGGGCAAGACTATCGCGGTGTATAAAACGCACCTTTATTATTTCTTTGTTTTGCATTGGATTGTTCGACTTCGCGTTTGCCGTATCGACAATCGGATTATGAATGCAGCCACAGTCGCAACGTTGACCCACCATTTTCATATCACCCAGTGCAAACCTGTCGATTTGAAGTTTATTAAATTGAGAGGAAAGTTCACTATCATTAGGTATATTAATATTTCAGTCTACTTTCCCTGTGGTATAAAATGCAGTTGATTGGTCTGTTTTTGTGTATTTAAATGTGGCTAGTGCTATAAACTTTTGCGTGACAATTTATTCGATTACGCGTGCAAACTTCAGTGTCCCATAATCTAAAGTTACATAAAATGAATCGATAAACCGTTTTTGACAAAAGGTAACGGTACCCGATATGCTTCCAATAACAAAATTAAGGTTGCAAAAAATGCGTGCTCCATTCACTGAATCGGCAATTTGCATGCGTAACATCAAGCCGTAACTACCTGGCTCGACCCGAATTATCCAGAAAGAGGTGCAATAAAAAAATATTTTTTGTTATTTAGGTAAAGTTCAGTCACGAAATTTACTAACTAGATTATGAATTCAAAGTTAACTGTCGCTTCCTGTGACTAATATTTTCATGTTTTCTTATTAAACACACACATACACAGAGAGCTGTTAAATTATTTTTTTATTTTTGTTTTATTATATTTTATTTTAAAGGGGTTTGAAGATTTTGGCCCTAAAATCAGCCACCATTTTGATTTTTTAAGGTGCACAATTAATGTCATATATTTGGATAGGGGACACTTATACAAACATAAAACTTCATATAACATAACATCATAAAGCGTCACGTTTCTGAGATATTCAAAGATAAAAATATCAATTTTTTCGAATTTATTTAGGTATTTATGTTGTAGTTACTTCATGTTGATTAAGTTATTTACACATGAATTAATTGACTACACCTAGTGGATAAAACATTAAGATTTTTAATCATATTCGGTATAAATAATATCATCCAAGAAGGCAGCGGGAGGCTGAATAGGATTTTCTTGGTGTCGCGTCCATGCCATGCACCATAATAATACATATACCATATAACATACGTCCTCATTCGGCGGAGGGTACCTATACATATATTTTTGTCTCTTTCGCTCTTAACTAAAATATTACCTATACATGATGCAATTATGTTTTCATAGTTCAATATACTTACCTGAAGGGAAAATAACAAAAAAATCCTTGTTATTGGGTTCAGTTTTTGACTTATATTTCGGTGAATAACTCCGAAACCTGACGCTTTAGGATATTATGTCATATGACATTTTTTGTTTGTATAAGTGTCCTCTATCTAAATATGTAACTTTCGATTTTTTCCGCGATTCTGAAAAAAAATCAAAATGTTAGGGATCATGTTAGGGCCACCCTCCATACAAAAATCTTCAAACCCCTTTCTCTTCACTCCATTTAAATTAGCCTAATCATTGTACAGCTACCACTTATGGGAAGAGCGAGACAGCTCCGACACAAGTACTATTGTAACTTACTGGGGCTGCCTCAATATATTATGTATGAAACAATGTTTTGGTTAAAATAAATATTTTTGTATTTTATTGTATTTATTACCCACCCATGTTACTAATATTTTATACAGGGTGGAAAAGCTGTTTCATAGAAAAGTGCAATACTTACGCGGTCAAAATGTATGGAACAGCCATTGAGTTAAATGTACGTATTCTTTTTAAAATAACCGACGAAAAATTTCAACGCAGGGGGTTCAGAATTATGTACTTACTGAATCCAAGGTACTGAATCCAGGCTTCGCGTCGATGTCCCTCTGACACCCCGTATTTTCATCCTCGTTTTTGCTCAGCTAGTTTATAGGAAAGTTATCTAGTGCTTTGATTAGTTTTCCGTGAAAAACATGAATAGTTTCTTATTTTATTATATTATATTCTTTTTAGTTTTGGGAATCAAATCTCGAATCGCAAGAAAAACAAATTTGTAATGAGTGGTTTTATTTTTAAACTACTGTTAAAAAAAGCACGTTATCTATAAAACTTATGATAGAAATATTAAATTCAATTAATTCGTTATTGCGCTAATTTTATAATACATAGTGCGTAACCAATTTTTTTTTTTTTATTAGAGCTTCACATACATACAGTGCTTAAAAACAAATGGACCAAACACGATTTCTATAATTTTAAGTGGCCATACTACACGGTAATAGAATTTTAATAACTCCGACTTTTAGTCGCAAGCGGCATCGTTTCAAGTCTAACTGCGGATAACGGTCACCGCTAGCCATTGGAGCCTGGGAGTGCTCGACCGTTCGTACCCAACTTGATAAGTTGACAATTCAATACCTTGCATTAAAGATAAGGCTTATTACAAACTATCACATGACGTTTACACATAAAAATCTTTGTGGGGGTCCGAATGAATGGGATACATGGTATACAATGTATATCGAAGTGAAGTTGAGCTTTTGAAGGTCGTATAGCGTTCTATATTCGTTATGAAACATGTAACTCCGCTGCCTTGTGTACGTTAGCAACAATGTTTGCCGAGCAAACATACCCACCATTCACATTTAGTTGAATGAAATTGAAAAGCTTAGTCTGTATTTTGAGCAATCTATGTTACTCAAATTCTAGGTAATATAATTTGTGTGTTTAGACTAAGAAAAGCAAAACCAATGGGTGAAAGTCCCGAAATATTCTTTTGTTTATTTTTAGGTAATTTACGTAAATTAACTTTCTATTTCAAATATAAAATAAAATTGACACTAGAATGACATCTGTTATGAAAATGTTGATTACTGCAGTTCGTGTCATAACATTGTTAACCAGAATGTCTATCGTTCAAGATAATGGGAATGCACATAATTTAAAGAAATAGCTGGGAAGCACGATGTCGTCTTCAGCAGTTTTAATTAAAAAACTATCCATAGGAATTTTCTTAACCAGTTTTAATGCGTTTAAACTGTAAAGTAGCTCTATAAAGTCAGCTAACAAAGTGTATTAGTTCTTATACAAGAGTATTAGAACAGCTAACTAGATATGCTTCGCTTATCAGTTAATGAAACTAAGGCGTACGTATTCTAGAACGTTGCACACTTTAAAAGTTTGAATCTCGAATTCTCGTCTCCAGTACAGAATAATACTGTCAGTTTCATACAAGCAGGCAGATGACTGCCTGCTTGTATGAAACTGACAGTATTATTATACTGGCGCATCGTTATAGAATACAGCCTAAGTGAAAAATTAAGAATTCTTCAGAATATAGCTGGGGAGAGTTTCAGTCGAGTATTCGACTACATAAGATAATGCGTTGCAGCGTGGCCTATGATTCTCGATTACTGACTGCACCGACTACATGCCATTGTAGCTCACTAAAGGTGCTAGAGTTGTAAGATAACACGTAGAGGTGCGACTCGATGGCATGCGGCATAGCTTTAGCGAAACCTTCTACCTTGGTATTGGTATACAGGGTGTAATATCGAAGCCCAAACTTTTACTATTCAGTACGTGATTCTAGACCCACCATACTTGTTATTTAAAAAAAACCAGCTGTTTGATCATCCTTTCAGCCAAGAGACGTTCAGACGTCCGTCCGTTGGACATAGGCCTCCCGTAAGCACCACTACTTTGATCGGTCCTTCTGTGCTTCCCACATCTAGCGGATTCCTGCGGCCTTCACAAGGTCATCGGTCCACCTTAGGGGAGGCTTTCCAACTCTGTATCATACAAAAATGCAATGCCTACACGGTGAATATGTTACAATAGCAGTTCTTTTTTTAGAACTGACTAGTTTGTGCCGCGTCTTCGTCTGCGAGTCTATAACCTTCCTTTAGAATTGGTATATCCAATACGTAAAGATTTTTTTAAATCCAACAGGTTGTTTCGGAGATTATCCCCTACATACAAACTTACAAACAGACAAACAAACACACAAATAAACAAATTTTAACTCTTTAAAAATATTAGTATAGATGAAAAATTTCAATGCTTGTGGGTCTAGCTAGAATCATCTAATGAATTCATGGTAACAGTTTGCAAGTCGATGTCCCTTACACCCTGTATTCGACCCTTTAGTAAAGGTAAAAACCTGTTACGTATCACGCAATGGATCACGTTCGTACGTTGTGTGCGTGTCTTTATTTTGTAAAGCGTGATTTTACTGAGAAATAAGCTTTATCGTCGGTCTGTTCTGGGTTTGAGTATTAGGTACAAGTTTTTACTTTTATTGTAGCCATGGGATTTGAGTTAGGCACTTCTGTGTTACTGAAAATATGTAGATGAAATATGTAAATTGGAAGAAAATGTTTTTTCAATATAAGTTTCTTCAGAACTACCTGGAATTTCTTTTAACTTCGACGATGTCAACACAAATCAAACTTGACGTTAGGTTTTTTCTGAAAATTCTTAGAAAGGAAAGTGCCGCGGGACGTAGTTTTGTGATTATTTTTATTACATTTATGTTTCAACGAAAGACATTTTCTGATTTATTACTAAACCCCATTTCTGTTCAAATAAATTGTGCAGTGTTTCTTTTCTATAAAAAAATCTGATCGTTATTATTATTTTTTGTTTCAGGTAAGCTTTTAAAAGCCAAAAATCTAACTCTCAATGAATATGGTAAGGCATTCGAGTTCAAGCTCACTCATACTCCCTTTGATGCTTCATTCTAATATGCGTGTAAGTATACAGTGATGCGTGCTCCCTAGATGTGTTAGGAGAAATAATTGCCGCGTGCATTTAGTGAAGTAAAATGGTAACAAAGTGTGCTTGAAGGATGCAGCTGAAGGAAAATGCATTTCCCACAAATCGACATTTATTGCAAGGCCACAAATTATAATGTAAGATAAATAGTGTGCCCTTTTGTTTATGATAATGATGTTACCGTCATTAACAAAAGGCCTTAAACTTAATTTGATCGAAATTAAGTTTAACGCCTTTTGTTAAGTTGATGGAAAAATGAATACATATACTTTATCAGTAATATTGTACCTTAGTTTGCAGTACCTTTGTACTTAAATTATAACAATGTGGTATCTTTATGTATTTTACTGTGTGTAAAATAAATTGTCTTAAATATTTGTTTTACAATTCTGACATTGTTGCATTGGAATTCAAGGGAAAAGCCTTAATAAGAAATTAAGAATATCATAAAAAACTTAATCAATATAAATATATTACCAAACAAATGTCAACTATACGCTCAACGTTTAATATTTTAAAATGCGTTAACGTTTTATTTCATCAAATATCAAGTCACTAAAACCAAAAACGTCATCCGAAAACCGTAAAACGTTTCCAGTGTTTGTAAATCCACGGCCTTTGATTATACACCGGAGGGAATGTCCTTTGAAGTCCACCGCTAGGTCGGTGGTCCACATTTACAGTTTCTTTTTGTTCTCACATCTTAGCTTCCGTCCATTCGCATTGTCCATTAAAGGATCATAGGCCATTATGCTAAGCAGTTTGTCGAACTCTATATTACTTTATTACACCCATTATTTTGTTTGCGACCGTATTTTTATTAGACGGTATAAAAACGGATGAAGTTGATTCTGGGGAGTGATGTTTGGTGTCAACATAGATTATGTTTGATTACGGTTGATGTTAGCATATCAAATATTATGATAACAAGTAAAGGCGAGGCTCTACTTTTAGTTACGTAAACAAAATTCATGGAATTCTGTGATTTATATTCAATAAAAACTTGGAGGAAAAAACGTAAACATAACAGTAATACAATTATAGAAAGCTTTTTCAACCGTTTGTTTTCATTTGAAAATGGAAAAAAATTGTTTATCCCGTGACTAGACTCACCATATGACGTGGGCCAGTACAACATCAATTACAATTGCTAATCCAAACGCGGACTAAAACACGCAACAATGGAAAAACGTATACATTTTTAAATTTCAAATCCAATCCTTTCTGTATTCTCTTTGCATTGCTACCCACGTACGGGTTTGCTCCTGTAAAATATTAATAATACAATTCCGGTTCTATTTTCGTAGTCACTCACTGCTTTAAGAGGATTTCGCGGCAGTGAGACGTTTACAAGAGCCGTAACAATGTTATTCTTCGCCTTGACAAGCTCAGGCGGAAAGCCGACCGATCAATCATCGAATAGTGCGGTACGCTCGGGCGACGTGCCAACTGTCGATTCGTCGATCCGGACGCCGATATTGATAGAAATCGGAACTGATGTTCGTGTTGTTGGTTTGTTGGTAATTATGATATGAGGGAAACGTAGCGGATATTTAAATGTTGAAAGTGTTTGTGTTCAAATATTATTAATAATTTTAGTATCCAGTAACCACCAGTAATTTCCGATAGTTATCAAAAATTTCAAACGTAAAAATGACAAACAAAAGCAAAAAAAAGCGTCATAAAGAACCGAAATATTTTCGTAATTTTGAAGAGGACGCATTCCGATGTTATTAAGAATGGGTGGTGCGCCGCCACCGATCGGGAAGGGATGTCACCTACAGACATCACTACATCTAAGCCCCTTTCCAGGGGGATTTAATCGGGATAATACATGTGTCGCATCTTATTACCAAACTGAGATTGTGGCAGGAGCAAACAAGCTGTAGGCCCTCTCTATTGCGAGTCAACATGATATCACTTACGGAACCTCTCCTCACAAAGTGTATTTGTATTGATGAATTCTTTTTCATCTTTTAGTGTATCCACTTACAAAGAGCGGATTACATTGTTCACATAACATCGATACTTATTTTTATATCGACTAACATTATTCGATTTGCTACAATCATATTTAAGTTCACCGTTTTGATAGAACGTCACTAACTTCGTTAGAAATACCCATTGTTATTGTTAGTTCAAAAAGACAGTTTGCGTATGACACCTAATTCAAATTATAGTGTCAAGCTGTCAACGATTGTCGAATGACTTCCCAGTAAATTATCTTCAAAGTAATCGTAAACTTGTACAATTCCTATCGTCGTTGAATAAAATAAAAACATGCTTGATTTTACTGCTCTCTAGTGACAAATGTAATAAATTCCGTACTGGGAACTCGTAAAAAGTATATCTTATATAGACATCAGCGCCAGTCGACGTAATGTGACGTTGAATTAGTTCCTCTTAACTTTCTAATAAACAAACTGAAATGACATAATAGTGAAGAGACGATAGTGCTCGTGATTAGTATTAAAGTGGCACTGTGAGACTAGACTATAAAATTTTTGATGCATTTCATATAATAAAATGTTTATATCTCTTAAAACTTTTAATAACAGATATCTACATATGGCTGTTAATGGGTTGGCAAATGGTTAATTTGGTCAACCTGTTGATGTGAAGGGAAATTACTTTTAATGTAATTAATGTGATGCAACAGTATAAAGCCAGGTACACCACTATTTGAAATGCCAATGGTGACACTGTCATCTTAGTGGGTATTTGAAGTTACTCTTTAGCCATAGATATAAAGTAAAATAAAAGTTTTGAACGATCGCAAAGTGCAAAAAAATGGAACAATGCTTCTACAAAACATCTATTGAAGTAGGTAAGTACTGCTAACTTTAATCTTTTCTGTATTTCAAACTTCTCAGTTCTTATCTTTTTCATGCCAAATCTGTTCTAGTTATGATTACTTTGAATAATATCTTTCTGTCTCCATTCTCGCCATTAACCGAGATATGATGACATAACGTATTAGATCCCAGAATTTTCTTTGTTCATAAAATTTGTTTTCGAAAATTAATTTCAGTAAGTGCACTAACGAAAGGAGTTATAAATAATAGCCATTATTGTGCCTTCGTAACGGCCGGTGTTCAGTAGAAATCTGTCATAATTTATAAATTTTATCATATTACTCCATTAATATTGAGTTATTTATAACCCCGTTGTGTTAATATTATTTAATGACTAACGAAGGTAATGGATGGCAGAAAAGGACACTTTATCTGGAAAGTGATTGGTTTAATCACCAACATGATGGCTTGATATTTGATACTAATTAAAGCTTATTGGACCTTAAAATATTATAGACCCCTTCTATTTTCTTAGAATAAAACTAAATACGCAATAATCCGTAAAGTGGTTTAATAAGTAGGTTTTATTTGATATGTAACAGCTTAGAGTCATATTTTCTTCAGTTTTAGAGGAGATAAAACTTGTTTTAGTGCTAATAAAAAGGTCTGCCTTGCGGGATCCCTAGCCGTGGGTGTCACGTGAGGCAATCAAGGGATTATTACATGTATCATGACTGCAATGTATTAAAATAACTGTATATGTAGCTTTAAACGTTGGTAGCAGCAGTAGCGGATCCAGGGTGTGGGTTAAGGGGCTTTTAGCCCCCCCCCAAAACCATCTGAGTTCTTCCGTGAGTGAATTTGATATTATCACTACATAGTATAGAACAAAGTCACTTCCCACTGTCTGTCCCTATGTATGCTTAAATCTTTAAAATTACGCAACGGATTTTAAAGCGATTTTTTTAATAGATAGAGTGATTCAAGAGGAAGGTTTATTATTATAATACATGCTGAGAAACACTGATAATTTTAGAGGTTTCTAATGTCGTAAATAAACACATTTTTTTGCGCTTACATTGCAATCGCTGGCAGAACCCTACGAGATAGATCAAAATAACGTACTACAGTATTGTAGACCTTAAAAAGTTCAACAAAAAAAACCGCGATAGCATATGAGATCTTCCAAGGATGACCCACAGTAACCATTTTTATCTTTCAGAATTTGATAATAATTTCATTGTTATTTCCGAAGGAATTTTGACCAGTATTATATTTATCCTTATCCAATAAAATATGTTATTTAAATTGTTCATTTAATTTACATTAAAATATGCCTTAACATCATATCATTCAAATGAAAACTTTAAAAGATATCGCAGATTCAAAATTACGCGTCACAAAATAATTATGGTAGACGACAACGCGGGCGCAGCGGTAGGAGTCAATGACCTTTTCCTAGGCTTTAAGGTATCTCATCCCTGTAGTACGTACCCGTGGGATATTTTCTGACATCCACGCGGGAGAAGCCGCGGGCAAAAGCTAGTTCTAATTAAACTTTTAGCAAGCATTACACTACCTAAGGTACAAATTGCTATCAATATTACAATATTGATAGCAATTTGTACCTAAGCTACAGCTTAGGTACGTCATTCTAACGTAATATGTTTTGCATTGACGAATTTGCAAAAAGTAATCCGAGGAGCCTTGATAAGCAGCGAAATAAAATGTGTGCTTTTTAGTGTTTACTTTGCTAAAAACTACCTGCAGCGGGTTCAAGCACCTCCCAAATGACAATCCTGGATCTGCCACTGTCAGTCAGGCACCATCATAATATATTTAAATTGAACACACTCCAAATTGCGGTGGCAAATCTCGATGGTCCTGGTGATTAAAACCATTATCCTTGCAAGATCATTTTACAACCTCATGCGTTTTAAATTACGGATATACAGGACTCAAACCAAGCGTTAAGAGAATTATTCGTTCGTATAATTGTAATAGCGCGTGTGAAGAATTTCTTAATTGATATAATAAATTAAATGGCTCAGTCAAGTCTTTCGGCTCTTTTGTGATAACGTGTTAAGATTATGAGATTTATTAGAACACGGAAACTGTGTACTAATTGGCGTTTTATGAGGGCATGAACGTGTTTGTCTATTGTTTACATTTCGATATAGTTATTAGAAGGTTTACGCCGTTTTATTGGAACATACCGATGGATACGGATATGTTTAAAATGTAGCTTGCTTGCATTGTGTTTTGAAATGCCACAAATGTTTGCTAGTGGTTTTCTGTGGTTAGTTAATCTTAAGCTATAAATACGCTTTTATGTCTACTTTACTTTTCTACTAATTCGAGGTATGGAATTTGTATATTTCATTTTATCTTTGGCTGAACCTGGTGCAATCACTTCAATCAAATTAACACTCGGGGTTATCAGTAATAAATCCCTTAGCTTTACCGTAAAATATCCTTTCTTCCAGTTTTACACAAATATTAGTCACAAAACACCCCCGTGGGAGTTTACCTACACTACAAAGCACTTACACGACCACTAGAATGTCTCTTGTTTTAAGTTTAGTTATTTTATGAAACTGTCGGTAAGTGCTGGCTTTAAATTAAGTCGAGTATGACAGGTTTCCCTCAAGATTAGATAAACTAAGAGGTCCTCGACTTCTTTGTTGAATTGTATTGTGTAAACCAAATATCTGTGTGGTTGATAAGTGTTCTTGGGCAATAAAGTACCTATCTCGAAAACTTTATGCATTTACAAAAGTATTAGTATACAGGTTATTTCTAAGGATTTTTGAACTCTTCTCAGGATTGCGGCTTAATTTTGCATATCTCATGAAATCTCAGGATTTTTTGAATTTTCAATTAAATACGGCTTACATTTTAAAGATCTCTTAATAAAAAAGTTAAACAAACTAAAAATAATCTTCCTCTGGTAATAATTGCACAATTAAAATCAATACTTATTTATCCAAGTAGGTATTAATCAGTTTTATCATACTAACGGCCTATTTTACGATGTCCGAATAGCCACTACTTACTGAATAAATTCAAAAATGGAAATTATCTGCCAAATAACTTAATAAGAACTTAATCGTAGGTGGTGAAATAGGTCCTTAATATGTGAAGATACATTTTTAAGTAAGCTTTTTTCTTTAATTATGGATTTGCAACGATGTGCAAGTGTAACGCGTGAGCGAGATCCGCAGTGTATATAAACGATAATACTACGCCTTTTTTAAACTGCGTAACGTTTGAGAGAAAATTCTCAAACTGTAAAAAATCAAATGGAAATCAGGCCTTTTCTCCGGACTTTTGATTTTTTCATCTGGTAACCTTAATTTTTAAAGAACATGACCACAGCTTGAGCTTCGTTATTTCAACGTGGAGAAATTGTCCTGAAATAATGCCCATAATATGTGGCGTCTTCGTAGTTAATTAATTATATCGAGTCTTACAGCTGCTGTATGATTGTCACAATTCATTATGAATTAATGCCACAATATACGCTGCAGCGACGCAAATATTGTCATTATTGCCATTCTAAAGACAAGCACAACTGCCATACTGCCACTACAAATAAGTCGGAAACCAAATTAGAATAGTCTACTGAGCATTCCGACAGCGAAATACTAAGCTGCATTACAATTTTCATCGCTCGAACAATCACACACGGCTTTGATTTACGTAGGTACCGTCTTATCTCAGATGAAAAGCCGACTCCTCTAAGATAAAAGGAATAAATCACATGTCAGCCGACCGACTTACGCTGCACGAATCCTGAATCTTGTCGGGAAATACCTTCTCCCTTGAAGATTATCTACAACTTTATTTTGTTCGCTGTATTACTATCAATTTATTGTTCCTTATTGGACCACTGTTTTGGTTCGTTGTTTTGATGTGAGATTTTCTATTTTCGTTACTTGTCTGATGTAGGTAATAAATTAATGTTACAGTCGATTTATGTGTTGATTTACATGATGTTACAGTTTTCCTTGTCAAATTTTACTACCTATTTAAGTCTGCTCCTTAAATCCACTTAGCGTTAGCGTTACTCAAGGAAATGGTACCACATCTAAATAACCAGTTTTCACCTTCAGTAATGAAGTTGTCATTGCGTTCGGAAGTATATAAGTAAAGGGCGGTAGGGCAGCCGGTCATTAGCGACCCAACACTCAGGACCGATAAGATAAGCCAAGTTCGGCCCCTTTAGTCCTTATCGTCACGTCAAAATATTTTATGTGCTGCGATTAGTGGCCGGACAAAAAACTATGGGAGCAATTATTATGATTGCTTAGTAGTGTGGGAAGCACGTCCTGAGGATTGTGACTCCGGCTTTATAAGGAGACGGTTTCCATTTAAAGGTGAGGGCAGTTCTCCTTGAGTGTGATCCCTTACTTAGCGTGGTTTTTTGTTTGATATAATGCTGTTATGATGGCCGCTTTATCGCGAAGCGTCGTCTTCGTAACCACCATAAATATTTTCTTTGATCCCCCAAAGAAATATTTATGGTGTTTTTTTTTTTTCCAAAGCTTTGTAAAGTTTTAACTTCACTGTAAATAGCATGATCTTAAAATTTTCATCCACTGTTTTCAGAACTTCAGCCATTAATAAACTATCTAGTCGTGGAAAAGCTTCATGAAGATTTTTAGTGCTTACCAATAATAGGTAATTTATCAGTGAAACTGCGTACAGCATGTTGTTAATAAAAATCTACGATAGCGATGTCATAAAAAGGTTTTTGATACACCTAAAAACTTATGAATAAAGCATAGAAATTTCAGTCATAACCGTTGCCTTCTTTCGCAAAGTAACCTCGCCTATTCACTTGGACGTAAAAATGTTGAGCAGCGTTTTTAAGCCTCTCAACACGCAAAGTAAGTAATGCTCGTAATGTAGGTATAATGCTTTTTCTATTTTCAAGCTAAGCCTGTTAGAAATTCATTCCAGAATATAAGTACTCTTTTTTCCTTGTACTTTACATATTTCGTGACGAAGTGCTTAAAGATATGATAGGGTTTTCTTTTCTTGAACATCAAATGGTACTACCGGACGGGTATTAATGGTGCTTTGCTGTTATACATTAAGATACTGCTGAATAGAGTTGGTATCATTACTTTTGAGCTGCTTATGTTGAATAATGAACAAAGTAAACATCTATTATAAATGGATATGTTAATTCTTTTCTTAAGTGGGCTTTATGTTACGTATTCTTTCTTGTTATTGCTTTAGTTAGAAATGTGATACACAAAAAAGACTCAGTAATCAAAAGTGACTCTATGAAGCTAGTAAAGTTTGACAACCTGTGGGTAAAAAAAACATTTGATGACCAACACGAGGGTGACAGCTGCCATTGTTTCATCCGAAATTTACCCAAATTGGACGTCATTTTGTTGCTTTTACGTAATGAGGTTTTAATTCTGAAACACCTTTTGTAAAGGTGACTGGGGACTTTTAAATTGACCTTTTATTTTTACTTTAATTGTGTTTCCAACGAAATATGAAAATTGCTTTTTAATTTAATGTGGACTACAAAGTTTTTGAATAAACTTGGGGAGATTTAAATAGTTGAAAAGTTATTTAGTTGAAGTTTATAAGGCCAGTATTTATACTTCAGTTAGTTATTTTAAATTACTTCTTTGACGATTTCGTCGAGACTTACTTGAAGTTCTTGTGTCGTTTTTGATGGTTATTAGATTAACAGCATTTGGTGTACTGATATTGACTTTTGACTATGCAAACTCCATAAATATTTATCTTTCAATAAAATTAATGTTTTTGTATTATAGTTTTGAATTATCTTATGCCAATTTATAGGGTTGCTAATATCATTACAAGACTAATAAGCCAACGCCGTAATCTCACAACTCTAATAATAATATCATAAGCAATCTACATTATAATTTCAAAAGTTAATATCAAAAGCACTACCACGCAGATGTCGAATAACAAGTTTACGTATTCGTAGTACGACACGTACCACTAAGTACGCCATTACGTAGCATTTCCGACAGTAAATTGCGTATCGATGTTACCGCACTATGTGATTTCACGGTGGAGCGTGTTAATTTTGCCAATATTACCGTCGTTATATGCGAACATCGAGGGTACATACGGGTTGTTTCCTGCGTAGCGTATGCTCTGATTGAACCCTATTTTGAATTAATTTTAGAGAGTGCTTGAACAAGCTAATTTCTGGATTTTACGACGCGCGACGTAGGAAAGTTTTTATTGGGATGTTTGATTCGAATAAACATGCATGACATAATATTTGACCTTTTTAACCTTGGCGGGCTGTAATTATAAAGGTATGATATTTATTCGTTTTTTTTTGTGTTTACAATTATTTTGTAGGTATTCTATGAACACCGTAGGTACTATCATCGTCGAGACTGAAATTACAAATAATTTTAAATAGCTTTGGCGCTCACGAAAAAGTTTTTAAAAGCTCCAAAAACCTGCGATGACATACACCTAGAGCAATTACTGTTATTACGCCCATCCATCGTCAACTGTCCAACAGAAATGCAAACCCATAATTTCCTAAAGTGCGCATTTAGGAGCACATGAGCAACATAAATTTGATCAAACAAATAGCTCGTTAGGTACTGTGACGTCACGGCGTGCCACCAGCTGCCCATTCATTGTCATTTACTTTGATGCTCTATTGATCCTGGTAGGCATGCTGGTTTATTAATATACTACAAGCCATAAACTTGTGGCGCAAATATTCAGCGTATTTCCTTGGGAAATGCACAGAGTGATAATATGGCCATAAACCCCGTTTACAGCGGACTGACGCTAGCTGTGGTTAAACCAAATTGTGCATGATGTAAACTTCTCTAAATATGGTAGACGTGACATTTAACTGGAAACTAACTAACGTTCTGTGAATCAGCCTTCGGTCTAGATACATGTTGGTGACATGCGATGCGACGGTGATGTGATCGCTGAAATCGTACAAATGTGAACCCGAGTTAGCGAAAATGTTTCCGAAAGGTACCAGCTTCTGAAATAACTAGCTTTGCCAGAAAATTCGTGTTTCTGTCTCATAAAGTCGTTATCTTAACTATTTAGGGGACTTATACAAAGAGGAACCAGGCTTTACTTTGATATGTGACATTGAAGCTTTGTCTTTGTACTTGCTGATACCGGCGAATGGTTTATAACATAAACCATTCGCCGGCATGAGAGACTGTTTCCTGATGGTCGTTTAAAAATCTTCTTAACATTATTTTCATTCATTGATGAGATAGAATCATAGGCATTGCTAACACACTTGCTAATTCGCTTAGCCATCGTCTAATTAGTGATTGCATTGCATTTCGACAGTGGATTTACCCTCGTGCCCAAAATGACATGTAATCGCCTTGGTCCCCAATCTTAGACCATTACATGCGTAGACCGAACACATAGAGCTGTCCCTTTTGTTATAAGATCAAAGAGACACTTGGTACGCAGGGAAGCGCCGTAATTGATGATGTCTTTTGTGCATTATTAAGCAACCATACCTTATTTAATAGTAGTATTACGTGTGATAACTCATTAGTCAATGTAGTCTGCTGGTCTATTTTGGTGTGTTATGAATAAAGGATGATGTTGTGTTGGTTGTTTCTGCCTCTGCAGTCAATTGTTTTGAATCACGGAAGAAGTCGTCTGTAACGACTGTAACTTCAACTCTGGTTTCTTTGTTGAACTTTAACAAAGTTCGTTCATTTGCACTTGCTTATTCCTATGTTCTTTGTTATATTTATTTATTTACTCTTGGATACAAAATGAGTAAAGGCTTTTGCAGACCAGCGCGACTTATCGCGCGACGCGACTCGAACAATAAAATTTCTAAGAAAACTTTACGGTATAACAATAACCGGTGTCGCGTCGCTCTACTCTGCACGAAGCTTTCAATCAATCAGCCTATTAATGTTCCCACTGCTGGGACACAGGCCTCCTCTCTGTGAGAGGGAATGGGCTGTAATCCACCACGCGGGCCCAGTGCGGGTTGGTAAATGTCACATGTTTTCGAATTTTTTGTTCTAAGATATGCCGGTTTCCTCACGATGTTTTCCTTCACCGTTTTGAGAGCAGTGGTGATGAAATTATTTTTACAAAGTAAAGAGCCTGCTTGGGTTCAAACCCACGACCTACAACTCGTACGAAGCTTTACTCTTGGATATAAACTAAATTCCGTGCCCAGTGAACTATGGCCTTAAAAAATAGGTAAGTTCATCACACTATGTAACCCTTCTGAATCTACAGGCGTGACAGCTAATAGTCAAATTAAAGTTTTTACGCTCACTACGTTAAGTAGCGTAAAAGCTGCCACCTGCTGACTTGATTACCTAATTGTCCAGCAAACACGCACAAACAATGTAACATGAGAGGTCACGAGAATGATATAATTATAGCTCAAACTAATAACACAGTGGGTCCTCTAGCGTGCTATGAAACTGGAATTAAACTATTAATCAGATCCTTCATTAAGCATAGAGTAATTACTATGCTTAATGCATAATCTAATAACCTTTTACAACATAATGAAAATGGCAGGGAAAATGCTATTGGATTTTTTTATGTTTCAAGAAAAATATTCACATGTTTACATGCTTATCTTAGGGAAGAGATGTTTTTTTACCCGACTACGGAGAAGCCAAAAGGAAGGGTTATGATTTTAGCAGTCTATGTGTTCGCGACGAGGCGTCACCGTCAATTTTAGCTTGTTTAAAATCATTAATTTTAACTTAGCTTAAAAACTTGTATGTATAGGATAAGTATTTCTTCGCAATATGCGTAATAATAGCATGTAGTATGTAGATTCCTTGTTATACGCAATAATGCGTCATCAAAATATTTTGTTAGAAAAGACCTTTCTATTTATCCGGATGTTGAAATACCAAAAATCTGCACACCTATAAAAGAAAAACTAAAGTTGCAATAACGCAAAACAAAATAATACAAGTTGTGGGCAACGCCTATACTAACTCAAATATGAAAATAGTATAGGTATTAGTAATGCTATCTAGCAGCTAGACACCATCCAAATATCAAATTTTTACTAAAAAAGGTAAACAAAGCCCTTGCACTCCTTGATTAGGTAGGTTAGACAGATATAACGTAAAATCATTTATGGCATCCAGGTCACCTAGACCGAGACCTAGCCCTGGACCTAACTTCTAGAAATCTAGCCCTTCAGGATACCTACTTAATCGAGTTAGAATGCCGCAAAGCGGATTTGTAAAAATAAAGGCTACCCTACCTGTATTCAGAGAGGCCTATAACTGGCTGAAAAATCTAGATACAATAAATAAAATACTAGATTTCTCTAGGGGAATAGACTAGCCCGAGTGTTCTTTTGGTATGGTGGAAATCGGATCAGAACTTTGTCTGAAAAGTCACTTGCAAATAATTAAATATTTATTTAATCATTTTAATACCGATAATCCTGAAATATCTTTTCAACAGGAATAGTCAGAATCCTGGAAAAACCCTCATTAGAAAGGGGGCAATTTTGTGAATCTCATGATGTATAACATGATGTATATAGCTATTGAAATAAGTGTGTTTAGCTATAAGAAATGTAATTTTATAAGAATTTAGAAAATAATAAAGTTTCGAAAACAGGAGGCGATTCATGGGTCTCTATAGGGTAAAGGGCGCTACCAGCTAAGCTAACACGCCATCTCTAGAAATTGTAGTCATCAACATGGAAACTAGTTCCACCTAACAAGTAATGCAGTAGTCCTGAGGAGTCCTGAAATCGTGTCCTGAATAGTTATGAAGACTTATCAATAAAGTGTAATCATTCCTGCCGAGCCCGTTTTCCTTCAAAAGGTCGAGTGCATATCCATGTGAGTATTCGAAAATAACTAGCAAAAACTTCGGTTTAGGACGTCAGCGCCGCTTGGACCAGGATAGCCTTACAACCTACCTGAACCCGTATCCAGCGATCACGCCCGTCCGGAATACTATGTATGTAAGATAGTCTGCTTTTACGTGTGTTCCACCGTAGCGCCTAAACTACTGAACTGATGAACAAGGTATTAATAGGTTTGCAATAATAATCCGGGTGACATAGGCTATATAAATTCTCCCTTTTAGTATGGTAGACTTTACACGTAAACTGACCTCGAAAAAATTTTTTTTTGAGATAATCATGACATGTTTGATAACAAAAGAAAGATCTTGACGAGCACATTACTAATATATCAAATTAAAAAAATTGTTTCAATTGTTAAAAACTAGCAAAAGTGAGATTGCGTTACGTACGGCGGCGCGAGATGATACCAGCGTGCAGTTAATCAAAGCTTAATAAATAGTAACGATTTGTAATGCCACTCTAATGGCTACTACACACAGTGCCGGTGGCATGGCCGCCGGGCAAGCCGCGGCGCGCCCGGCCATGCCACACAAAGCCGCACAAAGAAACGCAAAGAAAATGAAGGCGCAAAAGCCGGAAGCACGAGCCGCGCGGCAAAAGCCGGCGGTCATGCCGGCACTGTGTGTAGGAGCCATTAAGAAGAAAAACAAGTATATTTTCGATTTCTTCGAAGCTCAGCGTAAAGCCGTCGTCGCATGCCATTATAATTTTGTGGGTGTACCTGTCACCCACATGGTTACCGGCATGCGACCACGTCTTCACCCAGACCATTTTTGTACCTATGTCTTGATTTCTGTCTGAAATATTTTCTTGTTTCGTACATTTTAGATCACTTTTATTTTCCCGTAGTCTGGTTACAGTTCACTACAGAGTTAGTTAAGTTACAGTTTTTGAACTCAACTTTTTATTTAAATGTAGTAAAATCTAAAACCATTTAGACCACTAAGGTATAATATTATGTTTTATAATTATAAGTCATTAATCCAGATGCAGAGCAGTGGTGGTCCAGTGGTAACGGCCCCGACTTACGAGTTGTAGGTCGTGGGTTCGAACCCAAGCAGTCGGCATGTCTTAGAACCAAAAATTCGAAGACATGTGACATCTACCAACCCGCACTGGGCCCATGTGGTAGATTACGGCCCACTCCCTCTTACAGAGAGGAGGCCTGTGTCCCAGCAGTGGGAACATTAATAGGAAGAGAAAGATAGATTGAATTCAGATGTTTCAGTTGCATAATATGTTAGTACTACTTGCAAAATGTCTTAGTCATTACAGCATAACTATCCCAAAACTCCGTATATAAGGGTTGCTCCTGACTAAAGCACACGTGTACGACACAATTACGTATCTTCCCTAACCAGACACCTATAGCCAGTATAGTCAGTCACGCACATGCTACACACGGTGTCCGTATAACGCCACCGGCACGCGTTTCTCGACTCGAATGCATTTCGCATGCAAAGCGTGCCTTCACCCACGCCTGCGTCAGTTGTTCAGAATCTCTAGGTAAGTTTAATGAAGGCTTTCGTGATTGTTGCCGTGGGTTTCAGTGAATTATTGAGCTTATGCGTTCTACAGTTAACTTGTGGGGCGCAGCCGTGTGGCGACTGTCTTTCGTCAGATATAGAAGTGTTAACGATTTTAAACGAGTGCAAACCGTTTAAATTTTTTATCAGTGGTAAAAAATTTGGCCAAAGTTCTCAGCCTCTGTTGTCTGTAGTAAATCAAGGATGACCTCTAGTCACCGTTCGTAGAGCACATTGAATAATAATTTTCCAAAATATTTCAGTTCAATGGTGTAACCATGATGGTGGTGGTGGTAATGGTGTATAATTGAAAATTGATGTTTTTATTTTATTTTTATATTGACTAGCGATCTATCCACCTGTTTCACACGGTTTACGAGTTGACAACACTTCGAGATTTCTTAATTATATGTAAGTGTTATCCGGAATAAATTCTCTAAATGATATTAAAACTCGCATCAAAATCCGTTGTGCATTTTAGAAGAAGAACAATGATCCGGGCACACAGACTTGAACACGAAAAGCAAAGTTCTTAATTTATAAAATGTACATATAGATATATATTACAATTCATGTGGTAATAACTGTCCGACTTTCAGTGTGCTAATGTGATAATATTTTGTCTATCATACGTCCTAGTTTTGTAGTCTAAACCTATATGAAAGCTTCTTTGTAAGTTCGTCATAATATACCTACCCACAATATTTTTTCAAGCCACGCAGCTTGGTACTCATCGACCCTCCTGGTCGCTGTCAATTCAGAAATCGTTAGTTTATCACAACAACTTCCTTTGGATCTTTTGTTCACGCAATTTGCGTCACACGAGAGCTAATGAAGCTGTCTGGGGCGATGTGGGGGACCAGGGTTTGGACAGTGGGTGAAATAACACGAGAATTGGGCAAATTATATTAACTACAACAGGATAATGATGTGTTAACAAAAAGAAAGCGTTTATTTATTTACGAGCGATCTGGAAAACAGTATTATTAGTTAAGTCGATTCACAATTTTACTTTCACTTAAAAAAATACATTTAGAAGTAATTACTACCGCTCACCAAAGTCAGTGTCATATTGATACCAAGCGACTTTAGCAAACACACATTGAATCCTTCATAAATCGACAAAAAGAGGAAAAAGTAAAGTAAAAAACGTCAAACAAAAGAAAAACTGAACTAAAATTATGCATGAAAAACACACAGTGCCGACAAAGACGTATTAATTTGCCACACTATGCAATTTTGCGCAAAAAAGAAACTCAAACCCATTATAAAAAACACGGTTCTCGCATACAGGGCTATGAATAGGTAACTACGGTTCACAGTTGATACGTCAAACGGATGAAACAAGCCCTTTAATTAAACGTCAGACATTAGGAAATTTAACATCCGATGTCCGTATTGAATCGATTCACTTTACATTCAATCGTTTCAAAGCATAAAAATTTAATTAGCCATCTACCTGACAAGTAATCCTTCTCTTTTTGACACTTGAGTAATGAGGGAGAGGTGAGAGGTCCGATAAATTCTTGGTAGCGGTAGGAAGCGGCGTCGAGGCGCATATCCGGCCCATTGTTGGGAGTACGGTCCTTGAACGTCTTTACTAATTAGTCAAAAGCGTAAGCGGTTGTGTGACGGTAATTACGTCATATTGTGGAGCTGTGAATGCTTTGTCACCCCGCATTGTTGTTAAACGTAATAATTATTCCAAAGCTATGGTATTCGTGGGATAATGTTATGAGCTATAAATTAATGGCGTAAGTACAGGGCTGAATTTCCTGAATGAATGAACGATTGAAATGCACCGATACCAGCATGGTTCAACCAGACTCTATAAATCGATGAACCCTAAGACTTGCACTAGCCCCTGGGGTCCCATATTGCATGAGGCTACAGAGGTCATTGCATATCAAGGAGTAGACCAGGTGCTCGGTAATGGTAAGATACCTCCAGTATCTAAGTCGTTAATATGTTCATAGGCTCCTAAGGGCATGTCTTCCTCCGGCACACAAAATGTGTACCCATTTTCCGAAGAGTCTACTCAAATATAAATGTGGCTATTCTGAAATGTGACAATCACGGCTTCTTACGAGCAATGTTCGTCGTAACGCTTCTAAACGCTTAATCTTTTCGCTTAGTCTCCTTCAGTTGGGGTACAAGCGCCGGCTAAATGACGCGTGTAAGGCAACGCGAAGCAATTTGGCAGCAATTCCCAGGCCGGCTTAGTGCAATAAGACTTCACTATTCTCACGGAAAATAATATTTGAGCATGAACATTGAGCCTCAAATTACCTAGAGTCTAGGTCTAGACTAATAATATTGTTATTGTCTCAATATCTTGTTCAATGAGATAGAGGGAGGAAAAGGTTATGGAAGCTGAGATTAGTAAGTTTATATCAAACACACCTAAAAACATCTGAGCTTGTTTTACTGAACATTTTTTATTAATTAGTGGAATTTCTCAGAGGTTATTATTATAGAAAGAAAAGAAAGAAAATATCGTCACCGAACACTTTTCATGAGCTGTATGTATACTGTGTATATAGGTGTACTTTTGGGTGAATAAAAAGCGTGAAACTCTCGTCATCATCACCGCATGCTTCCCATGAGCTATATGTATACTGTGTATACGATAAAATTCACACGTTACTTAGTTTTCACTTCTATCGGCAGTCCCCAAAGACTCCCCCGCATGTTTTTTTATACACTCTTTATATACCTTGAAATATTTGACGTTACCTTGCAAAATCTATAACTTAGTGCGCCTCGTAACAAGGCTACTAAATGGATATTGATCACTGTATTCTTGTACTGTCCTGTAAGTGACAGATCACTAGACCGTAACTCGAAGCACTATTAAGTAACCATTTCCCTCGGTCGAGTCCGTTGAATCCCTTGGGACAATCAGTTACACAATGCCTGTACATTCTATTTTTATTGCAGTCCCCGAACCATTAGCATGGGGAAATTAGCTAATGTGATTTTAGAATTAGGTTACTACTGAACGTAATTGTACGTTAATATTGAGTACACAGGCGGTTATTTTAGACTGGCGATAAGTGGTGGCCGAGTCATGTATATTTAAAACTGGGTACGTCCTACAAAAAACAGTGATGATACTGACAGAGATTTTTCTGTAAAAAAAGTGAAAATTGAGAAATATAAACCAATGACTGACTGGCCATATATAACAGTAAAAATAATTCCGCAAAATGTAATCATCGAATAACAGTTTGTTTTCCTTTACATTGACGATATCATGAAAACAACAAAATATATCACCCTGATTATCATAAAACACTTTCAAAGTAAACAAAACATAATCCATAACATAACTTTTAATGCAAGTCCCTTCTTCATCAATTTTATTTTCAATTGCCAAACTTCAGCGAGTAAACTTCTTACACAAATTTTACAATTGTTTTCATAATATAATATTGTAGCTTCAGTGACTATTATTACGTAGTTACTCTTACAAAACAACTTAAAGATATTTGGCAAAGGTTTCGCCGAGTTTGGTTAACTCTAGCTCCTGAGAAGTAGCAATATTGGACCATGCCAACAATTGTGTAATCAGTATAAGTATATAGGGAATGGGGGAATGGACTGTCAATGTATTGAAATGGGAATGAAGTTATGAAGAAAATGTAAATGGTATCGGTCTCGAATGGGGTACCATTTGGTCCCACGCAGAAGATAGACTAACATTTTTAAGGAGCCAATGTTTCTTTGAATCGATCGACGATCAGAAATAAAAATAAAATAAAGAAAATACGTTTATTTGCGATAAACATGACACAGAACTGAAGTAGTATTTTAGCCAATTTGGGCAACAGAAAATTTTCACTTATTTGTTTTATAAAAATAGTTTGTCCGAAGAATTGAAATGTTACTGAAGTTTTAAACGTGACTGCTATTTATACTCGCCCTTTTGAAGGGATTCAATGTACATAGTTACTTTCTCTTGACTTGTGATATCGCTTGGGATCCAATTTATCCTTTGAGGGAAACGAAGCGCGACAGTAAGATTACATCTGCAAATGTTACGCATTTTCTTGATTTAATTTTTTGCATGTTTTACGTTTAATTATTTTTAGTTTTTGAGATAACAGCAAGTTACACTGTAGTTGTTGAAACATAATTGAGTTTCTATTTAGTTCGACATCTTTATTTTAACAAAATATAAGTTAACTTCCTACTGCAAATTTTATTAAATTTAATAGCCTATTCTGAAGGTCCTCACAATTTTCCAGACCCATAATTCAGTAGACATACCTACCATTTAGTTCCACTCCTAACCCCAGACGTACCGTACCCCCGTACATCGTCGTCACGAAACTATTTCAGTAGAACCTCAGCTTAAATAAAGTACAGAACAAACTAAGGTGTCTGCCAAGACTTGCTAAGGTCCTGAATATTGTAGGCAGGTAGTGCTATCTCTTTCGCACGGCCGATGGATATATTTCAATATTTTATGTGTCTAGCCGCCTCGTGGTTCTTCCTTTAAAGCGTTTTGCTGTTCCTTACTAGAAGTTGTTGTAGAGGCTTTTATGCCCTACCTTAGGATTTAAAGATGTACATTTATTATGTTGGATGAAACATCTATCTGCTTTACATTATGAATATATGCTGCAAACAATGCAGAAACAAAATAGAATGCTCGCAGCATAACTATAGTACCGTCTCAATGATTCCTTGTTAGTTATTTTGTCAAACTGACTCGTCTAAAATAATTGATATGGTTCGTAATTTTAAAGAATTAGATTTAAATAATTAAAGATCTTCGTCTAACACAATATTTTCAATTTCAATGATCACTTCATTTCGAATAAAAACTATTTTATTAAAATAGATTACATAATAATCGTAAAAACATTGGGATTTTGAACATGTAGATGTGATAAAAATGAGATTACCATCGTATTATAGACCAATGTTGCATGATAGGTGAATTATTTAAATGAAAACACATACATTTACGAATTTATTGATGTAACAATATTGTTGTAGTAAGAGATATGAATCGATTGCTGTCATTTACAGATTGAAATCGATAATCGAAACGATTATTGAGATACGAGCTTTTATTATTCGTAGGATATGAGTATATTTGAAACTTTCATAGATTTATGTAGATTAGGAATTTATTCAAGAGGTACAAGTACTTTCCTAGTGATACCTTCCATTTTTTTTCTGAAGTTTTCTGCTTAAGAATTTCTCTGATATGTTTAACCGAACTGAAGTTAAATAAAAGGAAGTTATTATATTCTTTGATTAGATAATTATCATTAAATCAAACTTCTCCGCAGGTGATTATTGAAAAAGTTTCCTTCTTTCACTCGCGTTTTTTCAACTTATCAACTAATCAGTCGAATAACTTTTGAATCGACATTTAATGACTCTTTCACTTAATTTTCTGCCACATAACATCTATCAGCACGAAGTCTAAAGGCATCCATCATAGAAAGTGGTACGTAAAACAATTTTAACCTGTCGCTGTCTAGATTATTACAGTTGATAGCGGACTGTAATTATTAGTTGTACAGTGCAAACTGTAATTTACAGAGCTGTATTACTGTAATAGGTTTAATATGTGTCGGTCTTTCTGTCACTTTATTTGCTATTTTAGTTCGTTGTAAATTAGTTATTTTATATTCTATGTTACTTTTTAATTAAAGTGCAGATGGTAAAATGACGGTGTCTAGTAAGTAAAAAAAGTTTTTTAATCTCTTAATAGTTACATGTTTCCAATTAGATAATCAAAAGTAATTTGTTACTTTATTAAACGAAGTGTTAACAGTCTATTAGACGTTGTGTAAGATACTTTTAATAAAATGATGGGTGCAGTATTTATTTGTGTATAAAAATGTATAACATAATTATGTCAAATTTAAAACATAACTCGGTAAAAATAACGTAATATTCTTTTACTCCACAAATAAGACCAATTAATTGATTAATTTCTTGTTGTTTTTAAAATAATTTAACTTCATTTGTTATTTATTTATTCATCTAGATACTTATTAATTTACATTTTTAAATATTTCTTAAAATAAAAAGGTCCGCTGGTGTCGGGAACACGAGCAGGGTCCAAGCCACCGGTGGTTAGGGCTACAGAGACAGGAACCATCTCACACTATCTTATTTTTATAATTATAAATTACAAAAACACAAAAAAATAAATATTCTGTGTCGTCTATGGGTATAGAAAGAGTTGGGTCTCAGTCATTGATACTTATGTAGGTACCTATAACTATATTTGAACGACTGAGACTCAACTGTTTAAGCAAACAATCATTAATTTGATTTGGTAAATTCATTTCATGGACAAATTGGATAACTATGTTTATCCACAATTTGCATTGTGTTCACAGCAATAATTCCACGATCACATTATACGATGTGGTAACCATAATTATAATTTGGACTAAAATAAACACACCCGTTGTACCTTCCCATTCACTAAACTGCACTCATCTTTCTAATCTTAATGGGTTTTTATGTTGACTTAATGCATTTCTAGATAACCACACAGTACAAATAGCGGCAATAACTCATCGTTTTCAAGTACTCCATCTAAACAAACCGCATAATACATCAAAGACAAAAGTCATAAATATTTTAATTGCAAAACACTTGAGCTATTCTGGTGACATCTGTAATTCAGATTTGTTCTGGCACGTGAATCATAACAGCAAAATTTATTAGAATACAAAGTACATGAAAACTTGTACTAAGCAACTATAACACTAAACAAAGAAGTCTGGAAGGTAGGTACCGACTCATTTACAATTTTTGGTTGTCCTAAGCCTAAATTTACACAGTCGTAAAGCTAGAATAACAAAGCTTTCGAGAAATAAATAGGCAACCTGGTTGCGGTTTTGTACTATCGTATTTTGAGGTTCCGTCGCGGGGTCACGGACAGGGTTTCGTAATATGCGTGAGCGTAATCGTAAACATGAAAAGCGGTGCGCGTAAATAGCGCAAGCGGTAAGCGTAAATCTTTTGAGCGATCGTTAAGCACAACCGCGCTGTGGACGTCAGTTTATCGATTGCATTACATCGCCCTACACTGCGGCCGCAATGCTGTGGCCCCCAATTTTAATTATTCACTTGCCACCTACATTTTTAATCACACCCCATGTTCGGGAATTTCACGTGTAGAGAACGTGGCTGAGCTGTCATGAAATAAAAAGCAAAGATAGAATATCATCGGACATTTTACCCACAAAAATAAGTTACGTTTGACGTTTCTGTCCCAGCAGTTAAAACAGTAATTACGAAAGAACCCGTCTAACGTTTCCCCGGGGTATTCTACTAAAACGTAATTTACGCCAGCCGAAATTCGAGGGGTATCTACAAAAAAGCGAGCCGTATCTACATGTCGCTTGCATTCGACGACGCGACTCATTTCTGAGAAGACAAATTACAGAATCCGTGGCAGTCGGCCGCGTAAAAAATGCAGCAATTAACTACCAGACGACGGTACCGGAATAACTATCACTATTTCGGGTGAACGATCATTTCGCTCGTTATTTTAGACTGTTTATGTTTTTTTGTCAACAAATAGTTTTAGGGTGGGAATATACAAATTATAACTAACTTCTTCTATAAAACTTCAAAGACAAATACTTTGTAGACAATGTTGGATCGTTACTTCATTCGAAACGACTTCATTCAAAGCATGTTTAATTCTAGCTTCTTATTAATGTCTGAGTGTGCGATCGTCTGTAAGAAATAACAAATGATCTTGGCCAATATTAATGCGGTAGCTTCTCTAGCTCGAGGAGTATGCTCGTTTAAATCACACAGATTTATGGTTCATAAGCCAGTCGAAAAGTAAATCGTAAAAACGAGAGGCAGTTTGCACTTGCAATGCCAATAAAATAATAAAGCAATAAAAATATATATTCAACTCAACGGGGCGCATGTTTCAACCGTGGAGAGGTTAAATTGCTTCCATTCTGGGCGATAATTGTCAGTTATTTTGTAATGGAAGGGTAAATGATGAAATGTGGTTGTAAGCGGTCCGATTAACATAATCAAAGTCGTTTGAGACGCTAATGCCGCTTAGATAACTGTTGTCAATTAATTATGAAGGCAAAATGCAGTGTAACATAATCAGTTATTTATCACCGGTGTGTCAGAGCAAGTCGTTTGTCAATGGTTTCACCCACGGCGCTACATCTTGGGCATTCGTCAACACAGTTACTTTTTAAAAACATTATGAACCTTAGCCAACTCTGCATAAGGGGTTTTATTGGAAAACCTCGGCTTATTAGTTGTTGTGATGACAACCTGAGATTACCAGCTTATCTGATTTCATCGTCTGGAAAGACTTATTTTTAACTTAAACAAACGTTGGTTATTTTAAAGTCGCCGACAGAAAGCTTTATAATCAAGCCATAAATGTACCGTGAACGTCCGCAATTGCACCGAAGTGCAACTTATATAAAACATAACTGCGAAGTTACTTATATAAAACATAAGAATATAATGAGCGCATTAAATTTACAACGCTAATACACGGCTCCCAGTGCGCGTACAGTTGGTTAAATCAAAAAGCCGCCATCAATGCGCCTGTCTTCTTGTGCGACGAACAGAATGCAATCCATGCAGCGTCGGCTCCCACAATCAGGCCGGCAACCGCCCGACTAAAGAGAAGAATTCAAACAACGGCTTTTTGAGCGGCCCTTCACCATTCAAATTAGCTTAATGCGTTGAGCACAAAGCTTTGCGATAAGCGTGGAAACCGGGAAGCTGCTCGTTCCGACAGATCGCTTAGATATTTTTATCAAAACATTCGAGGATCGTGTCGAACTTTTCTGAATTGACGGGCTATCGAATCGAAGTTTTGGGAAGTGTAAATTTCCTTTCATCATTAGGGGGTTTTGTGTGAAGAAAGAGTTGTGTCTTGAGTTCCGTTGCAGACAGTCGTCTCAGTTGTGTGTGACGTATCTGAAAATAGACAACAGATGTAGGTATCGTTTGCAACCATTCGTCGTCGCACAACACGCGCGCTCGACCGTTGACAGATTGGACGTTTTATATTTAGAACAACCATCCTTTTTGAACCGGTAATGAAATATAGTCTGCCGATTTTAATGTTTATTTTTGTTTGTTCAGCTGCATCCCATGGTTTGTCTCTCCATATTTGTCAACACGCCTAGAAATGTTTTTTTTATTATTCAAATTACACGATTTACTTGATGCAAATAAAACTAAGATGACGATTTTATCAGCCTCATAAAAGATGACGGCGTGAAACGAGTTTCGACTTCCGATGTCAATACTATCAATTTCAATATGTGTTTTCGATTGACAGTGTTTCGATGTTTGCGGTAAAATATATATACGAATGGAGAATATTTACGATCAAACGATTGAGTTTCTGTTGAATGTGTAGCATGCTTCCATTCGGCTGTCACTTTCTACCCACGTGTTATTCAAATGCTTTTGTTTATGCATTATGTGGTTTATGGACAACAGAATACGCCCGCGATTCTACAATAGCCTATCTTTTGTAAAATATTTCATAATGTCTATTGAATCCGTTGCCATCGCCCATATAATATTTTATGACTCAGCATTGTAGTAGTGCAACTCGTAATATTGGAACAGTGTTATTGGATCCCACAAAATATCAAAATATTAGAGGAATCCCGGAATTTGTGATTTCGATGGAACGTTACATAACAAAAATATAAAAGCTGAATTCTTTAATGTTATGCTTATGATATTATTCTTATGTCTGTTGTTTATTATTATTATAATGTACTTAACATAAGATCACACCTTGTTTCCCCGAAGAGTTGGGCAGAGGTGTACCAAAGTACACCCACATTTCGCCAGTTACGTTTAAGTCCCATGTAATGGGGGGCGAGCCTATTGCCATCAGCCGGGCACAAAATTCCAAATAGAAAAACCCAATAAGTTAACATTTTGCTCGACCTGGGTATCGAAACCAAGACCTCGTGCTAAGCAGTTAAGTAGCTCTTAGGACCACTAGACCAACGAGGCAGTATGCATTATGTACTTCTTATTGAATAAATAGACTTGACAGTGTGCAGTTAAGAATGTGCGTTGAATTAAACAGTACTTACAAGCGAATACATTACATCTCATCGTAAATTATTCTTATTTATGACTAAAATGATTTAATTACAGCAAAACATGGCTTTAACTCAAGGGTATGCTAGTCGACCTTGTATGGAAGAATGGTCGACTAGCATACCCTTGAGTTAATACTCCTCTGTTTGAAGGTGTGCGTTCAAAACTAAAAATTATATCTATTTGATTTGTCATTATCTAGCCCTGTATGGAAGCAGAATTGGAAAAAAAAACATTGGTTTGGAAGTGAGGAGCGTCGAAACTTACATTTATTTCAACACAAATTTTAACTCGTGTTTGGGGGTAAATAAATAACTTATGATGTAGTAAGAAAACGGAAAAATAGAAACCATACAGTGATAGTTAATGTAGTCAATCAATAGTTCAAATAAAATCATTATATATTATATCATTGTCTATTTCACTAAATAAATTAATAAATATTAAATTTAAATAAAAACTAAATAAGTTCTAAACGAGTTCGAGCCGTCGACTAGCGTACCCTTAAACCGTCAATGTACCAATAGATTCAATTGAGTTGTATCGGCGGCGGCGGCGCTTAAAATCCGGTATCCGATTTGTGTTTGACTTATATAGTTTTAAATGCAAGTCATTTAAGATATTGATTCCATTTAGTATCTTTATTTGATTCTGAAACATACTCATGAAGCTTATGATAGGCTACCGCGTAGGAATGTTTATTTTTTCTCGAATATGCTTGGAAATTCGAACATTATTTTGACAACCTTCTTCGAAATTACTGGTCAAAAACAAGCGAGCGCCTGGCTGGCAATCTTAGTATGAAAATCCACATCTGTCGTGTTATTTAAACATGGAACTAACTTTTTATTTCAACACACATGGCAAATAAAGAGGTAACTTATCAAAGATCGAACTGGCTTAGTAAATAGAGCTGTTTAAAGTAAAGAAGAAATAAATGCACATATGTGCATTTATTTCTTCTTTACTTTAAACACAAAAAAAATTTTTTGATCGTCATTGATTCTGGAATTTATAACTAATGTACTTGGTTTGAATTTCCGCGCATTGTTTGAGAATAGTACTATACAAGCCTTGGCCGCAACCAGGCATTGATGGACTCACGAATGTGAGCCTCGGCTAGCTAGTAATGTACTATAACTACCAACAAAATTCTAATATAATAATCGAAAGTTAGAAAAACTATAAAATTCTTAGCGACGCTTCCAATTTATCTACGTAATTCTTTTATCAATCTCCATCCTGATTTAACCAGCCAGTATTATATCACGCCGTAAGCCCCATGACTCATGGCACGTAATCCCTTGTTATTTCACAACTGTGTTATTATCCGATATTATCACCATGGGCTAGCGTGGGCCATGTTTATCCATGTTCTATGCAAGTTCAACTGTTGAGGAAACAATACGTCATTGTCAATCTTCACTCGACTAATTAAATAAATAACCTCCGGTTTGTCAGTAATTTCTTTGGCTGTCACATCGAATTAATGCTTTCTTGCTTCAAATTCATCACGCTCTTCTGCTTCAATAAATATTGTTGTTTCTTCGTCTGTGTTTATTTTGTAATTAATTTGATATTCATCAGATTTGGTGGGACTAAAATGACTGGAAATAATTTTTTGTAGCTCTGAGTATAAATTAGGATTATGTTCTGAAATGGTTCTTATGAAAGGACGAAATCAGTTACTAATGCAGACCAGTTTTACTACTACCCTATTCATAAGCTGGGTAGTAAGTACTTAAATATTTCATTAATTTCGAGCCACTAACACTTCAAATTCTCCTTTCCACTATAATAAAGCTTATTTTCCAATATTAACTAGGTAAAAGAAACTTTACTCCCAAATTTCAACTATATAAGAGTCTCGTCGTCGATTTTGTTTCTTTTAACAATATCAATATCTCGCGGAATATCTTGCTCAACGTAATATAATACGAGATGGGACTGGCGTAGTATTTTATTATCTCGAGAATACTCCAGACACGCATCATCTATGACATCAAAACTCAATATCCGTTCGGTACATTTGTTATAGATTTCACATTTCCGTCTTGGCTAAAGTGCTTCTATATGCCATTTGCCACGATAAATATTTTGAAATACAACTCTTAAGTCGAGTTTCCAATACTAGTTGGCATTAAATTTTACGAGTCTATGGTAGTCTTATTTCATGGGTTATTGTTTGGGTAATCTTCTGGTAATAGCATATCGTGTTTTGCGCATGCACTTTTCGGCTGCGCTCTGTTTAGAGATTGGGGAATTTCTAGTTTGCAGTTTCACTATCGATATCGATGCAAAAGCAATTAGTTTCCTAATGGCCGTTTAACAGACACGCAATATTTGCAACAACATAAAATTTAATGCTTCACTAAATGGTTCTGCTTGAATTCTGAATACGTTTTGCAAACTTATATGTATGGCTGATACAGGAATCCTAAATTTTTGTGGTATTTTATACTTGCTGTCGATCGTTTATTAAATAAAATAAAATAAGCCTTTATTGCTGTTAGTTTTAACATAATTGACAAAAAATATTTAAATAGGTAGTTTCAAATAGAGGTGTGAGCTGATTTACTTAAAACTAAATCTCATCCTCGGCATTCGGTTGGTCTCCCCTCTTAACAGCTTGTCTTTCGACAAAGGCCTCTTCTAAGGCTTTCCACCTGTTTCTGTCAGTTGCTGCACGTAACCATTCTGGGCCTGCTACTTTCTTAAAATCATCTTCCCATCGCTTTGTCTGTCTTCCTCTGCTTCTTCTGCTTTCTCTAGGGTACCATTCCGTTATTATTTGGGTCCATTTCTCTTTCTTTTCTCTCAACTTATTATGTCCCGTCCAGCGCCACTTCAATTTTCTGCATACTGTTTGAACTTTTTTAAACTTAGTCCTTCCTTTTATATTTTTTAACTGGACTCTATCTCTTCTCCTTATTCCTAATATACTTCTCTCTATTCCATTCTGACATATTATATTGATTTTATTTTGTTGTTGCTCTGTTATGGCCCAAGTTTGGCATGCGTATGTCAAACATGGCAGGATACAAGTATTGGAAACTTTTCGTTTCTCCGACATTGGCATCTCTTTGTTTTTCATTATTTCGCTTAACAACCAGAATCTCTTCCAAGTGTTAGGTATTCTTCTTTCCATCGTATGCCTATCGAATAATCAAAAGCCAACATTTGCAAAATATTCTTAAAGATAAATTAATTGACAAAGGTAAACTGTTTGACGAATTAAAGCAGTTTGTCGATAACATTTTAACACCGCACCGCCCTAAAAATTTAATACGCTAGCGTTAGAATATTAATTAAATTCGCTTCACTAGAAAACTGATCGAAGTTTCATCGTTCGTATTTTTCATAAGCGACGATAAAATTAACCACTTTCCTGAAACTTTGTAACATTATTGATTAAATAGGTAAGTTCTCAGAAATTGCATGCAGGAAAATATTTTTCATAACAGTTTTGATCACTTTTGTAAGTAGGTAATAACTAATAAGGTGTCCGGTCACAGATTAAGTGTCCATCAATGAACTTTTATGGATCTTTAATTTTCATTTTCCTTTAAAATCAGAAATAAACATAATTTTAACACTCTTAAGGGCCTGTTTCACCACCTATGATTAAGTTCCTACTAACTTACTTGGCAGATAATTTCATACAAATTCTGTTCCATATTTGAATTTATTCGGTAAGTAGTGGCTATTCGGACATCGTGAAATAGGCCCTAAATATTATATTTTTTGTAGGTGTCCATTTTATTTAAAGAGCACAAGACCTCGACCGCGTAGATTTTTAATTTTCCCAAACAAACTTCAGCACCCTATTTTACAAACAATTCCTCGTTTTCCAGGTCTAAGGCTACCTCAAACATCAGAACGATGGAGTTGTGATGAGGTAACAAACAGACAAATATCAACCTGTGATTCACTTCACGTACATCTAGAAGCTTCTACAAGAAAAGCATGAATGAATTCAACCTATTCTGGCCACATAGTGAGGGGGGCAGGTGAATCTGTATATAAATCGTGTCAGCGACGCATCGGCTCTGTGGCACGCGGAACCTCGTCTTATTGTGCTACCATTTGTTTTGTTTAACGGCAGACGGGACGCGTTATTTTAGATTCGCCATCTTCGATGTTCAAGCTTTGCTTGTCTGTGAATTGCAGATTTGGTTTCTGTTGCAATTAGAATGGGATAACAGGGGTACTACTGCGTACCTTTATGTTAGCATCTATAGGTAGGTATGTGAAAATTTCAGGTTATTTAAGTGTGATCTATAAGATATTCTCACTCAGTAACATAAAGCTGTTTTCAGACCAGCGCGATTTGTCGCGCGACGCGACACGAACAATACAAAACTTCACGGTATAACAATAGCCGGTGTCGCGTCGCGCGACAAATCACGCTGGTCTGAAAACAGCTTAACTCACAGGATAATAAATGTCCCTTTTGTGTTTATTCAAGACAACGAAGACATCGTTTTTCGTAAAAGTCGTCACTCGCAAACTCTTGCTTGAACGAAACGAGAAGTTTGAATCCCGAGAGTTTTGCGACGAGAGTTCTCGCCCACATGTACCGATATATTTGCAAGTAATTGAAAACTCACATGACAGCTATCAACTCAGATACGTTCTGTTGCTGCAAAAAAATAACGTGAAGGTTGTTTCTTAGAAGGATTTTTATTTTATTCTGTAGAAAAACAAGTCAGGAATATTTTCTCAGTTTATTCGTGGAAAGTATTCTTGACAGATTTGTTTGCGGCCAGTTTTTCAGTATCTGGATAGGCGATAATAATTCAAAAATAGAACAGAATTAGTATTCAAAGGCCAAAAGAAAATTTAAATCTTTATATCTTATTTTCGCTCACTTTATTTCAGAAATTCTCATTCCTAATGCAAGTTATAAGTACGATTACCACATAGTACCTACATTGTCTCGTATTTTATGTTTTGTTCTTATCTCGCCTGGCGTGTAATGCTACACTCCCGGACTCTGAAATCGAGCCACCGTGCATTTTTATGTTTAGAACATCAAAATAATGTTTAGTCAAAGATAAACTTTTCCTGCAGTTTTGAAGCTGACATACCGGCCATCATTTCGATATCGCCATTATTTCAAATTTGAATTCACAAGTTTGAAAAAGAAAATACAGTCGGAGTTTGATCGTGCTTAAAGTAACAACAAGCTTTGACTAGAGCATCTATAATTCAATAGTTATTTCGTTATTTGTTTTGTTTTGCTTATAAAGAGAATTGAAATTGATTTTCCTTATTTTTAAATCCCTTCTGACGTAAAAATTATGGAAACTGGACCTGAAGTAGCCACGCAAGTTGTGGCACTTCTTCAGTCTGGGCTTAGTCAGCGAAACGTAAGTGCACAAATTCATGTAGGTAAGTCGTTCTGCCGTCCTAACCAACCAGCTCCAGAAACTTTACAGGATCTGAAAATTGCCATCTTGAAAGCATGGGAGAAAATTCCACAGCACGTCATAGTTGGATTAATTAATTCCATGCCGAACCACATGACGACAGTCATAAATGTTCTTGGAGGTAACACAAGTTGCTAAATAAACGTTATCTCTATGTAAACCATTTTTTTCTTCAAAAATTCCACGCTATTTTGCCCCTGAGAAATGCGAAAAGACGACTTATTGCTACTAAACTGTATTTTTTAGTATTCCGTTTTCAAATTTGGAGCAATGACAAGCGGAAATAATAGTGAGAGACTGGCTTCATAACGGCATTTTTTTTTTGTTTTTCCATTATTTAAAAAGATAGAAACCTTTAATTAAACAAAAATGTGCAGGGTGGCTAAGCTAAGCTCCTTTATTCATGCGTCCGGGATTGTACTTTCGATTCGTGATCTCTTAATAGTATTTGCTATTCCAATACTTGCTACTGAATAAAGGAGCTTAGAAAATCTTTGTTGGAATTAAATGGCTTTAGACAGGTTCTTTTGCTCATGCTTTTACTGATAAATTGTTTATTGTGGCTCGTTGCAAATGAGTGTACAAAATGATTTGGTGCTAGTTCTAAATGTTTGAATAATTTTCTTTATTGCTCTCAATATCTAAAGCGTGGATTACAGTCTTGAAAGCATTCCCATCAGACTATAATGTTCCCCCTACTGGGACACAGGCCTCCTCTCGGTGAGAAGGAGTGGGCCGTAATCCACCACACGGGCCCAGTGCAGGTTGGTAGATATCACATCTGTTCGAATTTTTGGTTCTAAGACATGCCGGTTTCCTCACGATGTTTGCCTTCACCGTTTTGAGAATAGTGGTGATGAAATAATTTACACAAAGTAAATCGCCGGTCTGGTTTCGACCCAATACTCGTAAGTCGCAGCTGTTACCACTGGGCCACCACTAGTGACTGCTCTGGCCCATCAGATCAACGTTGAGAATTTCTGTGACCCATTTCTAGCATATGACCCGTATGATATTGCATGTATAATGGTCGAAGTAGGTTATCCTTGTATGTGACAAGACTCGGTTGAGGTAGTAGATTGTTCAACTGAATATAATAAGTTAATAACATATGGGTATTCAGGTTACCTTTTTTCTAAGAACTACTAATCAGTAGGTATTGTACGACAAACGACGAGATACAGTCATTATTAATGTAATTTCCTAGAGATACAGAAAATAAGCACTACATACCTAAGTAAACATTTAAATAAAAGAAACAAACTCTGCACGAAATCTTACGGAGTGGCATCACCATCGACGCGCATCCTGTTACCATGAATTAGTTATTTATAGTCGGTCATTAAAAAAAAAATTGCTGGTCCATACATATTGATCGCATAGGTATTGCACTTTTATCTAAAATTACCAGAAAAATTAAAAACCAAGGGGGTCCAGAATGTTGTACTGATTCCATAATAACAGGTTGTGCGACGAAGTCCCTGCCACCCTTAAACCTTGTGATAAAACCATAAAACTTGATATTTTAATTATTACTTATAATCATCAATTAAACCAGATTTAAAAATATTTAAAGAAAAAAATATATACTTAAAATAGTAACATAATAAAATTATATACAAAATGACATGATTACTTTGTAAAGTATAATATTATTTTAATTATTGTGAATGTGGGGACTATGTGGGTATTTTTTTTATTTTAATTTTTTCTCCTTAATTTTTTTAAAATTTTTATTTCTCAGTTAGTTTCAGTGATGGTCTGGCAGTTTGAGTAGTTGATACGGCCTACCCAAATGTCCTTTCTTTGGTATTGTTCGTCGAGTTGAGCTCCTTAAGCTCTGAGTGAGCTCCACGATTACTGACAAATGCTTGCACTGACTGGACAGATCCACTCAAATCTGTGTGGTTCTTTCCTCAAAAGACCATTAACAGACACTAATCTACATGGTTCTCATATGGCTTGACCAAGATTATGTCTGGACTTTAAAAGAGACCGTGACCTCTGAGTTTGTTTCGGCCTTTCTTCTCAGAGTAGTCAGTTAGGAAACGCCGACCTCATTTAGCTTATTTTAAACATTTTTTTTAATATGACGTGTAAAAGTGATTCCGATATCCTATTTACAGAATAAACAATTTCATTTCATTTCCCTGTATGATGTAGTCCTTCGTGTCCCTGGACGACTCTAAATTATTTTCTTTTCCCTTAAACCAATGTTCTCGGCCATATTTATTTATTTGTTTTATATGAGTAGCTTAGCAGCTGACAGTTACGTAACCATAACATTATTCTTCCGTTTATTCATAAAAAAACATAAAAAAAAAAAAATAGAGGTCCGCCAGTGTCTGGAGCAGGGTTCAAGGGTCCAAGCTACCGGTGGTTAGGGCTCCAGAGAACAGGCATATTATTATTCTAAACATTACGCCTATGACGAAGTACTTACACAGAAAAATAAGAGTGGCAGAGAGTGACATTCTATCGTAACTATACTAACTAATATTATAAATGAGAAAGTGAGTTTGTTTGTTACAGTTTCACGCAAAAACGACAGAACGGATTTGGATTAAATTTGGCAAACGGGTAGACCATGACCTAGGTTAGGACATAGGATACTCTTTATCCCGATATTCCCACGGTATCAAGACTTATGACGGGTGAAACCGCGGCGCGCAACTAGTCATTAATATATAAGGTGCGAAAGTTAACTAAGTTCTAAAACACGCTAGCACAGAACCTTCTACACGAAATTCAATCGTAAAATTAACGGTGAACGATTTCTTAACTAAACTTGAAGTTAATTAAACGTCATTAATGTGAGGAATTAAAGTAACAGCATAATCTTTGACGCTTTGACTCTTGTAAACTGGTTTTAAATCAATCATCATTAAAATACTAGGTTAATATAGACATCTTTTTTATTGAGTTATATTGAGTTATGTTTTTTCTACCTTCTTATTTAAATAAATAATCAAAATGTTTCTGGTATCAGTAAAAGGTTAAATCAAATCATATTCCTATACTTACTCGTATACAGAATAGCAACAAAAATGTAATCTCGGGGATTTCATTTAATTACATATATTCATTTCATGTCTTCATTCGTTATGTTTACAGACAGCTCATCGCTAAGTAATAATAGCTGCACAGGTCGATATATCAGATTTAGCTACGCTTGCCGGGGTTGGTCCGTGGATGGGTGACCATGTACATACAGAAAAACCGGAAATCACGTTGTCGTTGGTCCCGGCTGTCATTCGTGGATCTTTGACAGTCGTTACGGGTCGTTAGAAGGCCGAAAGTCTGACAACCGGTCTTACCAAGAGGTATCGTATTATCCAGTAACTAGGTTGTGGAGGTCAGATAGGCAGTCGCTCTATGTAAAATACTGTTATTCAGTTGCATCAGGTTAGACTGGAACCCGACCCCAACATAGTTGAGAAAAGGCTAAGCAGATTGAATCGCAATGTTTACAAATCTAAAAACAAAGACAAGAACAAATTGTTTTAAGAAAACAAAATAATGCTCTTCGTTTCAAGCAGATAAATGTATTAAAGCTTTAGCTTCGTTCAGACGGAACATAAAGGCACAATACAAATCGATAGTCCGTCGCATAAAGTTTTCACGATCACTAAAACAAACGTCTCTTCTCTCTACTACATACCTGGTACATCTTATGTGGAAGCCTTCCTTAGCTATCGTGTTTCTGGGATAAATTAATCTTGTTACACTGTTAATACCTATTGTAGCGAGACGAAAAGACCACCCCTACTCTTCCCACGGCTAGTGTATCAAACGACTTAGGGATTATATGGGGTGGCACCATCTTCCTGTATTTGTACTGTATACACCTATTGTTTATTGGCAATTGTTTTAAAGACAAAGTTTCGTTACATTTTAGAACACCGTATAAAGATATTCAAGTCTTCTGTCAATCTGTCGTCTGATCACATGAAATGAACTGCGAACCCTTCCGAAAGTAAATTAAAAATGAAAAATTGATTACGGAAACTCTCTTAAATATTTTAGTAAAAGAAAACACAATGCAAATATAAGTCATTTGACTCAAAGCTTACGCGATAAAAAACATAACTCTCCTGCTTCTTGGTCGGATAATTAATACTGCATCGAATACCTTGGGGTCCGTTGAACCCAGCATACAATGGATGTAATGGCACAACATGAGCCGACAGGCGTCTGCCTCACAAAGGCTTGGACTGTCACAGACCGCCGCGGCTAACTAGGGAAGCTGGGTAGTAAGTAGATGACAGTGTTGGGGGACTATGATTGTAAGTTGCTTTAGATTTCCTGCTTTTTACTTTTGTTGCTAAATAATATTAAAAGAAACGTAACTCGGCGTAAAAAGTCTATTTGCCTAGCTTTTACTAAAAGGAGGTAAAATAAAATAAATAAGCAATTTGATTTCCTTTGGTAAAACCGTTACTGTCGATGAGTTGTTAAAGTCCTAGAGCTTTAATGAGTGGTTAATAAAAATCTTCTACATGACTTGGGTGGTTTTAAGTTTTTTAATACCCATTTGAAATTTTATTAATGCAAGCAGGTATAAATATATTTCACAGAAAGAGTTATGTTAATATTTACGGAAAATAAAATAGTAATAGACTGTAATATAAAGTACAACAAGAACATACCTACCTATATAAAATAATAAAATGATTTTAATCCTAAGTCTAATCTGTAGTTATCCAGATCGAATTGCAATAATCCAATTTAGTTCTGATGGCTTGTCACCGAAGCTTAGTCAGAAGCGCTTAGTAGGATTTGACGCATTGAGGCGTCCGTTATTAAGGTTTCCTAAAATATTAATTTCGTTGCACATTTTGGAATTGGAATCTAATTATTACTTATCTACCACCTAAATTTCCACTAGTAATCAAACTAAATAAGAAATTCCTGACAATACAATCATGGTCGTACGTGCAGCCAAGTCGTATACTTACCACACAGCGTCCGGGACCAGTTTTATGACAGAGCCTTAATAGTGACTCCTAGCTTGTCCGCATCTGTTCCTTGATGAGCATAAATTACCGATTAAACCAGTATTTTACTGCCTATTATATTCATTTTGTTTTTATACTCTGTGAGTGCATCGTTTATAGATTTTTTGTAGACTTATTATGCGCTAAAATTGGACTCATGCGATGTTGAGTGATTACTGCGCTCTGTGTTTAACTTAAATTGAAAATAATAATGTTGTAGTAAAATATGCACTAATAAGTATGCAGGTAGTATGTTAACTTATTAAAGAAAACCGTAAAACCGAAGTGTCTAAATAATAATCTATTATTATGAGTATGTAAATATTAAAACAATTACTACATGTGAAGGTAAGCTGCAAGCTTATTTTTTAATAAAGCGGAAAATTCAAACGTTGCTAGTATGCAAAGCTAAAACTTTTTGAATATTTAATTTACATATTCTAGTGCAACGTTTCCCATGCGGTGGAGCCGACACGTGTAAACTGACCTACGAACAAGAATGTCCGCGCACCGAGCACCTATGAAACACAAGTTGCTAAAAGGCAACAACCAAGCTCGACCACAAACGCTACTACCTACACTACACCTATTTTATTAACGAGCCGACAATTTAAAGCAAACTAGAAACTCATTTAGTGGCCATTACCTCCAACTAACTACCGGTAAGCAGATTAAAATGCATGCCAAAAGTTTAAATTTATGTACCGGACGCTCTCTTCAATTAAACTTGTTATAATGAAACTCTGGAAAAACTGAGTAAATTTCTGCGAAGAGACGACGCAAATAATTCCGAAGTTTTGCAATTTATACTCATTTTAAAGTAGAGTTCGATGGCGCAGACGTTCCTTCTGTAACCCACGACCTGAATTGATTATTTTAACGCTTTTCGGATCTTTTCAACTTGATGATTTCGTCTTCCTTGTTACTTGTTGTGTTCAAGTTTAATTTAAGCCGAGAAGTTGGGTAATCTGATATTTTAAGGTGACATTTTGTTATTTTGCTTCGTAAAATAATATCCCAATTATAATTTCTATGTTTCTGCTTTTCACTGGAAAATTTTCAATAATTGTAAAGACATTATTCTAACTTTTAACAAGACAGTGTCTTTATTATGTGCCTTTTACGTAGAGCAGGTGATAAGTACCTTTAACTTTATAATTAGTTCTCTTTATTATTGCTGGTAGTATGTAATATATTTAAGTATAAATAAAATATAAACATATTCACTTTCGTAAACATATTAGAATAATTTATTATTCATTATGTTAACAAAGGTACACAACGTTAATTTAATGAAAACACGGAAAAGAACCATTCATACTAATAAATTTTTAAATTAACACACGGTAATTAACATTTACATGCAGCCCATTAATTTATTTTGTAACAACAGCTCGGAGATACTTGTGGTCGTATAGACAACTAATGCTATTCCACGAATAATCTCAAACAAAACAATAAAAGAATTCCCCGAATGCCATGTTCTGTTTCTATTACCTAACTTTTCGTTTGGTTGTTTTTCGTAAACATTCCAGCTGCCGTTGGCAAACCATTCAATGAACCCGTTTCTATGCTCTAAACGACTGGTCGTGGTCTAAATATACCATTTAAATTCAAGAGCAGTTACTATGCCTTCTACTGAAGCATCATGAGCTATTTATTATTGTCTTTTATGGCGGTTCTTTGACTTAGTTCGCCCACTCCGCTATATTTTTTAGTGTTTCAGTCAGCAAAAGCTCTGCCATTGACTATTCCATTCCGACGGAAGCAGAGCGGGCGTGAGAAGCATCGATAAGCAGCAGCACTCCATTCGGATAGTGTTAATGAATTTCTTTAGTTGAGTATTCACAAAGCAGTCGCAGTCCGCCAAGAGTTCATTTGAACAGCATCCAGGATTCAGGGGGAAAATAAATAAAAATCGACCGCATCAAATTGTGCGGAGTGACTACGAGGCAAGGTCCCGCGAGCACTTTCTCATGCAAAAGTCGAACGGTTACTTTAATTCTTAGCTCGAGCACTTGTCGGTTTTACGAGCGTGGAGCGATTTAATCCACTTAAAACCCAGAGCACAAACTCCGAGCCGACAAAGCTCTCAGCCGCTCTCATTTAAAAATGGAAATAAACCTTCGGCTATCTTTGACTCAGTGCGACCGCTAGTGGAATTCTAAGTGCGGTCTTCAATGATACAGCTACGATTTTTTACCCATTTGATGGATTGCCCTTGATTTATTGCGCGGTTTCAATGAATGATAAAGGAAATAGTAATGCAGGATATCCAGACATTGCACCACGTACAGGAAACTGTAGACTATAATGTGACTACCAGATGCAAGACATTGAAACTTTCAACATGTTAACGTTATCGACGTCGTTAGACCACCAAAGGTTGAGTATGGTGAAGTGTTAACAAATTTAGTGTTTGTCTTGGCAAATCTTATGAATCGCAAAGATAAACATACAATCTGAAATGTTTATTTAAGAAAGCGATGGAAAAACGTTGTAAAATTATGTAAGAAAACTAACAGGTTTTCTTTCAGTGTTATTGTAAGAGGTATATAGGAAATAACCTGGAATAGGCGTGGGTATTTGTAGAATAAGTGGAAAATTCACAAATACTTAATATCCTAAAAATAACACTACGTTCCTTTTCACAGTTAAATAACGTTTGACCTTCACCCCAATATTTCAACATTAAAATATTCTGGAAGTTAAAGATATCAAAACTTATTCAAGCACAAACAATCTTCATAAAATAGATTACCGGATAATTTATTTCCTATCTTTGAAGAAATTTCAGAAATTATCCGGCCTTAGTCCTCGTCTTCAGCTTTCCCATCTTAATGAAAGAGTTTTGCGGCGAGATTATTTTGATTTGTTTATTGTGCTTCCGAACAATCCTCCGTCCGTGGGCACAACTTTTGTATTTAATTCTATAGCGCCTCATTGCGAGAATTGTCAACACTTTTGTATGAGGAGAGAATGTAAAGTTCACACAAAACACTATAGCTGATGATGTACAAAGTGATAAAAAAAGACTTGTCGATGTGGCTGAAACTTTGGCGCTTCGCAAATACACTAAGTTATAAATTCAGTTTTCTGAATTTGCTGTCCAAAAATTTTTGGACACAGTTTATTCCTGCACTGGCGAGCAAAGCAACGTACTCACTAATTGAGATAAAGCAATTCCATTTTACCGGAAAGCCACACTACAAGTGTCAAAACAAACCCACAAAGTACGGGATAATCTGTGACCTTGCCGTCGTAACAAATTGTCGGAAAATACAGTATATCCGTCTGACACATTTAAGGTCTCACGCCAAACCAATTATGCACCAACAAACACCTTAAATTTTAAGAACCGGCCTTTAATTCCCTCTGCTTCTTAATTACCTTACTTTACGTCGATTCTCCCCTTTTTTGTAACTCAACGGAAATTGCTCGGAAAAGTCACTTAAAGCAAATAGGTCTAGGTAGGATAATTAAGAGTTTTTTTTTCCCCAATTTCGTTAATTTTGCCCTGTCAGTTGTAATTACTGTGTAATTGAACGCTGTGTTTATCGTGACTTAACGTCGGTATTGGTTCTTTAGTACTTGCCTTAAGTAATAAATCGTGCTCCTGTTAAACGATTAAGATCCATAATATGATTTTAAACTTCTATACTATTTATCGGAACTACTGACCCGATTACGAAAATTATTTCAAGAAGTGGAAGCTCCAGTATTGCTGACTGTTATAGGATATTATATTTTATGATAAAACAAGAAATTTCACGAGTTCAAAGTCGCGGGCAGTAGCTAGTCCTAACTATACTCCATTTGAAATAGATTAGACGTTTAATTAAACCTTTTTTATAGTCCGTTCAACCAATTTTGACTTCTATTGCATTGGTGGCATGACAAATGGCAGCTGCAGTTAACTTTAAGTTCGTATTGTAACCACCTTTTTTGCTTTTAATGCCATCCTTATACCTACGGTAATAACATAATAATATACTAATATTATTACAATTGCGAAAGTGAGTTTGTTTGTTTGTTTGTTACGCTAAAACGACTGAACGGATTTGGATAAAATTTGGCACATGGGTACCTCATGACCTGGGTTTGCACATAGGATACTCTTTATCCCGATATTCCCACGGAATCGAGACTAATGTGGGTGAAACTGCGGAGCGCAGCTAGTATTTAATAAAAACGTGGGAAGTACTTCGTGCTGTAGATGGTGCTTGATTGATACATAATAATTATTGAGTGGTTTAAACCGTTAACACTTAATTTATTCAATTAATGTTTCGTTCTTTACTGTCTTAGCTGTTTTATTACCACATATAAAACGTGAGTGTCAGGAATATAAAAAGATGTGGAGTTTTATGTGATCAGATAAAGTTATCATGCGACAATCTTGAATGACAAGTGTTTCGCAGCTTTTGTGAGTGTTAGTTTAAAACACAGTAGCATAACATTACTTAAAAGAATAAAAGCTTAAGGTGAATCCGCAGTTGTAGCCAACGAAATTCAAATTTTCTTACGTTTCTTGCAATTTGCAAGTCAGTGTCAGGTTGTATTTCAATCAAAATATGATTCGCGATTGAGGTATGTATTTACAGAAATAAAAAATCATTGGAATCATTAACTACTCCCTCTAAGTTAGATTTGTTACATGAGAAAAGTTCATATGCAACAAATCTAACTTGTAGATGTACCTATTCATGATTCTAAATTAAAATTCTGAAAATAAATACCTGATATAGTCGCCAATTTATATTTTGAGTAAGCTATAACCTGACACTGACCTGCAAATTGCAAAAAACGTAAGCAAATTTCAATTTGCGTAAAGGATGATTATGGTACAACCGCCTACATTTGTTTTACTTACTTTTCACCCTTATGCCCTTGGTAATAAGGTTGAAATGTGGTTCACCGCCAGTATCCGTGATGGTACCTATTGTTACTATTTAAGAGGATGCTGCAACACATCCTAATATTAATATTTTATAAAATTTAAATGTAACTTTTTACCGATGTTACCAATGTTTCAATAGGTACTAAGTTAGTTAACTTTTATCACAGATTTATTGTTTTATGCATGTAGTGTTGACCTATAAGTAACTGATGCACTGTTATTTTACTTTAAAAAAAATACGATGTGTTTGTATCAGTGTAATCAATTGTTGATGAACCTAATAAAATAAATAAATAAAAGCTAAAAGTAGAAGAGGTTGCTACTTCATCAATAGTAACCACACCTTCTTTAAGATATATCTTATCAAAATGTTTACTTATATCTGGTGATGTCCAAATAAACGATAATTATAATTTATTATCATTGATTTGTCATTCGGGACCCTCCTACCTCAGACACCTTTCTCCATTTAAGATTGGGCATTATATTAACGAGTGACTGTAATAACATGTCGAGATAAATGAAAATGAATACTTACCTATTTCATTTCTTCAACAGGATGGAGACCGGGGCTACCTAGAAGGTCTTGCCTCCCGATACGCGGACCTCTTCTCAACGCACTATGGCGACGTTCTAGACCACCTCGAAGAGTTACGAAGACACGAATGGGACGAGATGTCTCCTCGAATGAGGGTGCTTGGAGGCCCCGGAACACCTCAAACTCCACCTTCGGCAAGTCCTGGTTCCCTAGCTTTGAATAACTTGACCACGTCGCATTCGCAGCCCATTTATGTGCCTGGAAAGTATTCGGTGAGTTGGCTGAGGTTCTCACTTGTTTTTGGGAATGGTCATCAATTTCACGAAATATTCAGTTGTAGATTTAGTCATTATTTTTTTTTTAATAATTTGCTGGCTTCTGTAGTTTGTTGTTGCATGAATGAGTGTGAATTTGAACTACTTATGTAGCTATAAATTTGAAAGTTTTCCGGTAAAAACACTTTGGGAGTTGTAGCATGCATTTGGCACCATATCAGCATACTTTTTTGGCTTCATGCGAGATTTGTTATCTGTACCAATTTTATTTGACATAGTTTCAATCGTTCTACTATCGTTGTCATTTTCCCGGGATAGTTTCACTACTTTGTTTAGTTTTGGTTATAGTAATCTGTCGTATCTAATTGCAATAAAAAATACTGCACTATCTATCCAAGTAATAGCAAGAGCAATTAGCATTTATTATGAAATTTTATGACACGATCATTTCATCCTACATTGAATCCTTTACAGCTACCTAAAAAAATAACTAATAAAACATTCCACTTAAGCCAAAAAACGACCTTGCAAGAACAATCTGGAAAGCACGTGATGAACTTGAACGTAAATCCTCTGTCGGCCATCAGACAAAAGGCCAAGGTCATAATGATGAGCCCCGCGGAGGCCCACAGATAAAACGGCCTGAATAAATAATAGGATCATGTCATGTAATCAGACTAAGCGGGCCAAATCGTCGCTTTGTGTAAAATTAGCCAGGAATATTAGGCTTTCAACATTGCCAGTGATATTTGAAACGTTTTTGTGAATATGATTTCATTTTTTTGTGAATATACCTCTAAGTACGTAAAGCGGATTACCTACCCTCAGAAGGTTTCTTTCGCATTTATATCAAGTCAGATATTAATACAGACTTTTCGTGAAGACACCTATTATGGTTTTTGTCAAAAGGTATTTTCTTTTCTCTGTCTCATATAAATCTAAATTGAAGGTATGGATAAAAGCTACTTTTATTACAGTTCTTATGATATTTTATTGACTTGATTAGTTTTTAATGTTATTGCTATGCTTAGGTGAAATATTGTGTAGGTAAAAATCAAATTTTAGCAGTGCTAGGATGTCTACCTTTTCTTTATAGCGAACAACGTTAAAAGATTATGTTTATTAACAGCTTCTTTCTTTTTAACAGCCCTCAAGCTGCCTCACAGAGAAAGAAGAGGACGAAATATACGGGTTCGGGTACGGCGTGTTCGGCAAACAGATGCTGCAACGGCAACAGCAACAAAAGCAACTGTTGTTGGCGCAACCGACGCAACCACTCATGCACAACACGCAACATAACTATCAAAGGTGAGTGTGAAATAAGATTAAAATAGATTTAGAATACTAGAGTAATAGGTCGTTGTTATTTTGAGCAGTTGTGGCTCAGTGGTAACGGCCGCGACTTACGAGTAGGTTCGTAGGTTCGAACCATGACAAGCGTTTTAATTTGTGTAATTTATTTCATCACCACTGCTCTCAAAACGGTGAAAGAAAATGTCGTGAGGAAACCGGCATGTAATAAAACCAAAAATTCGAAGACATGTGACATCTACAAACTCGCATTGGGCCTGCGTGGTAGATTACGGCCCACTCCCTCTCACTGAGATGAGGCCTGTGTCCCAGCAGTGGGAACATTATAGGCTGATTACGCTTGTAATTTTTATCTCTTCCAAAGATTACTGTTTACAGAGCCTAGCTTTTTGAATAGTTATGTGTGTTCTAAAGAGTCACCAAGAATAAGACGTAACTGTAAATAACTGAAAGTGAAGTAAATTTTAACACAAAAATAGGCAAACGCTTTAGTATCGACACAGAGAAAGAAATGAAGACAGAAAATGAAAAAGAATGGATGAATGAATGTGAGATAGGTAAGAATTCTGTCCTGTCTCAGACCCAGAGGTCCCGGGTTCGGGAATCGAACCCGAGTGGAACCAAAATTTTCTGCTCGGTTTGGTTGGTGGTAGGGCTTGTTCTAAGTCCGCCTGGCTAGCTACCACCATCTTATCTAAGTCTGTCGCCATAACAACAATGTTAACAGCATTGTTGTGTTTCGGCAGTTAGGGATAAGATAGCCAGTTCCTCTGTGGTTGAGGATTCCGGGTGAAGCTCGCTTCCACCTTCGGCCTGATCATCACTTACCATAAGGTGAGATGCAGGCCAAGAGCTACCATGTTGAGAATAAAAAAAAATACAAAAATTAAGAATAAACTACACTGCTGCATACATTTTTGCCAGGTTGTCTTTGGTTTTAACGTTCTACTAGTTAATTATGTGTCGATGATTGCCATTTCATAAAACCGTTAAGCGAGTGAAGCTGCAGACAAAACTTAATCATTTGGGATTGGCAACTGCATTAAACTGCCGGTACACGTCAGGGTATATCAAGCTTAATGCAATTGCATATGCAAAGTACGTCAGAATTCTGCAAACACCATATTTTACGCTTTCAATAAACTCCGGTATATTCAATAAATTTATTAGGTGTACATAAATATATAGCTTTATATAGCTTGGTAGGTATACTCGTTACAAGGAGTGCTTTTCAAGAGCTTTAATTCCTTTAGTCAGAACAATAAACTAATTCACAACATATAAAAGCATCTACAACTCAAGTCAGCTGGTTAAATAACCAATTAACTCAAACTACCCATAATAAAAAATAATAAAACGGCAGTATTGCAAACACTCGAACGGTGATCATTTCAACAATAACTTGCAATCAACCCTGCGAATGCAGACGCAAGCCGAATCAGCTTTATCCTTACTTATTCGATTAAGGAAATTCGCGGTCGGCTTACACGAAATGTTAACGATAACGAGAATAGCACGGGACGTAGTCATAAATTATTTGGACTTTAACAGGTGTACTCGTTAGATAAGCTTTTGCGCTGCATGTTTAAATGCTAATCTAAATTGAAATCAGACATTCGATTGGCGACAGAAGCGGCCTCCGTGTTGAGAATAGTCGAAGTGATGCACGGTTAGTGGAAGAGGCAAACTGCATTCTTCTTGAGGGAATAGAAAATAGATGGAGTTGAAACCTGTATCCAAATGTGTTACCTAGTCCACTCAGTGCTGACGTAATTCTAAGTAACGGTGTATATTAATTTGATAATATATAACGATTTTATGCTTTATCAGAAAATTAAAAAATATTCTAAATATTTTACGAAAAATACGTGTAATATCGGTCACAGCAACAGAAAAAATATATTCGCAAACATAATTCTAAACATAAACCAACAAAAACCGACAACACACATAAATATTCGTCAATCGACCCAACACTGAGTCCCGCTGAAGTAAGTTCTCATTACACCGGTGCTTGCTGTAAAATAAATTCAAATTAACTACTGATGGATATGTCCGGGCCGGGCGCTCGCACGAAGAAATTTGTGTTAAGACCGTATTTAAATGAAGGACAATCTTTATTGGCTACTAAACTAGAACTAATAAGGTAACTGTAGTAGACGATTTATGGATGAAAAATGTTTTATTTTCTGTCTCAATATGTTCAAGAGAATTGAGGACAGGGTAATTCAAATCTTGCAGCGAATTTTATGGGGTTAAAAAAGATGATTAAGATGTGGGAGACGAAAAACAAAATAAGCTACTAAATCTTATGAGTCTTTGACAAATGAAGTTGTATCAGTTTAAATCCTATCCATTATTTTTATTTCTATTAAAACCGAACTTAATACAAACATCAGCGTAGCCGAAGGGTTAAACAGAAACATGAATAATGTGCAGCACACATTGCCTGTAATACTTTTAAGAAAAATAAAACTCGATGACGGATTAAAAATGGTTCGAGTATGACACGAGGAATACAAATGCTACATTATAATAGTCATGATGTAAGCCTGCGATGAATACATTACGCTACAAAAGCGTATTGTTATACTTGGAAATAGTTCAAGTAATAGTTATTTATTTACTGTTAGCCTGTCGCGTCTGACTGACAAGATATTGGGTTTGTAAATTCTCTCTCCTATATATGCGAAAATATCTCTTATTGCTCCTCAATGTTGTATCTGAAGTTGGAGTGTTGATTCTAGTCGGTGGTTCGCTTCGCTTGAATAGGTACTTCCTACAAGCAGTGGCAGCGCAGAAAAGGATAAGTTTATCCTAAATAAAAAAGGCTTGATTATTATTGTTGTGCTAAAATATTATCCGTAATTAGAAAGTGACAACACCGGTAGGGGACGCCCTTGGAGGACATATACAGACCTTATTGGTGATGTTCTTCAGAAAGAACAGGTGCATAGTACTCGCAACCGGCGCGTGCGTCTATGACAAAAATATGTAGAAACGTAAAACATACTCCTTGTATGTAAGGATCGTAGCAGGTGGCGTTCTGTTGTTTCTGCCTACCCCCATGGGAAAAAGGCGTGAGTTTATGTATGTATGTGTGTATGTAGAAAAGGACAATCCTCAAAATAGCTGGTACTACTAGGCTATGTTTGGCTCCTAAATTGGTCCAATTGGTCCAAATGATACGCCTTCAGCGAAAAATAGGCCAACCACACCGTACAGCTGTACACCGGTGTCAACTATTAAGGGATTATAACAGGTGAACGCCTGATGCATGGTGGGTGTCTTCATCCGAGCATGTGCTTAATGACCACGTTATACTCGGATCACAGCACATCTGTAAAGCGTATTAATTGTGGCTTCACAGCTGAGTGTGGTCATTGATTCGGTAAGATTTTTACGATGCAATAATAACAAAAAGACAACCAGTTTTGGAGAAGACTATGCCAAGCTAGTCAAGTCTCTTCGCTTATCCGCTGATGATGATGACGACTCTACAACATTGCAGTCTAAATACCATGTAGGACTGTAATCAATAGGAATTTTGCCCAGAATACGAAAACATGTACCTATTGTTGATAGACTTCGTTGCTTTTTCTTCAACAAGATACGTCATGAAGGCTTGAACAGACCAGCGCGTATCCAACAGTACAATACTTGAATCGTAGGTGTCCTTACTTACCTATAATTAGACAAATCTGACACCCACAACAATTACGTCTGGGAGTTAATCTAAGCTGAGGCTTTACTTAATATCTGCCGGGGTTGCGGGGAAGTTCTAGGGGAGACGTGGCCCCTGGCAACGTCTCTCTGGCAAGGAAACTGAAGGAACACAGGTTGGTTTTAGTCAGTAAGAGTCTGACACGCCCTTCTGTTCCGCCCAGAGCGGCAGAAGATATTCGATGATTTCCCACCAAAAAAAAAAAAAGGCTGCACTTAATATTTGCGTCAATCCGCCTTGAGTTTATGATTGTCAGATGTCTAGAAACTAAACCGTTATCCCTAATTACATCTAAATAACATAAATCTTAACACCTTTCTAAACACAGCCAGAAATATTAAAATCCATTGCTTTCTCGACCGAGCGGGGGTGTTCTCATAAGTTTGTACCAGGGAAACCGCGTCTCTGCGCCCACGCATCCAATCTAGCATGTCTTACAATGCTAATTAGATCTTTGCACTACTAGTTTGCCTAATGAATTACTCGTAAAAGTGTTATTCGATTGCAAATAGAGATTATTTATGGTAATACAGCTTTCGTAGGCGTTCGTTAATCGGTAGTCTCTAGTCCGGGTGTTGTAGATTTGATTATATTAAACCGAGAAGGGGACTGTGTATTTCTAAATTTTTAGGGTTCCCTAGCCAAATGGCAAAAATCGGAACCCTTATGGATTCGTCATGTCTGTTTGTCTGTCCGTCCGTATGTCACAGCCACTTTTTTCCGAAACTATAAGAACTATATTGTTGAAACTTGGTAAGTAGATATATTCTGTGAACCGCATTAAGATTTTCACACAAAAATAGAAAAAGAAACAATAAATTTTGGGGTATCCCCATACTTAGAACTGAAACTCATTTTTTTTTTTTAATCAAACCTATACGTGTCTCCCTGTGGATAGGTCTTCAAAAATGATATTGAGGTTTCTAATAATAAAATCATTATTTTCTAAACTGAATAGTTTGCGCGAGAGACACTTCCAAAGTGGTAAAATGTGGGTCCCCCTCTGTAACTTCTAAAATAAGAGAATGATAAAACAAAAAAAAAAAATATGATGTACATTACCATGTAAACTTCCACAGAAAATTGGTTTGAACGAGATCTAGTAAGTAGTTTTTTTTTAATACGTCATAAATCGTAAACCACAATTTACCTTTAACGAACTACAAGAACTTTTATATTATGTATGTTACTTACTGCTACGGAACCCTTGATGGGCGAGTCCGACTCGAACTTGACCGCTTTTTAACCCTTATTTCGAATTAGTCTGAACTTAAATAATGTAGGACTGCATGATAGTTTCCTTATTTCTGGAAATAACACTTTTCTGCACTGTTTCCCGCAAAAATATTTCCCATCACAAACATAATTATGTAAAAAAACGCAACCCAGGTCTTCTACCGCAAAAAAAAGTGAGATCTAATGTAAAACCAAGCCTGTTAATTTATTCAGTACTAACCTATCTATGGGATCTGCATCTATTCAACTACTTTGTCATAAATTGTTACCTAATTAGTTAACTAACAACATTTTAAAGTGACCGTATCAAAATTAGACATCTTTATGTCTTTAATAAATAGAATGACTTGGCAGCTCCTGTACGTTTTATATATTTCATTTTTATTGATTTATCCAGAAGTTCTCCTATGTAGTTATAAGAAGTAACGAGGTAGAGTAATTACGAATCCGTTAACCAAGTAGTGATTACAAGCAATAGTCTCTCATCCGGTCCATGAAGAATTGAAGACGCTTGGTGTTTATTCTGCAGTGAGTATTTACGGACTGATCATTTAACAATTATTGTACAGCAGAGAAATATTAGCTAGTAAAGGTGCCATAGTATTTCCTCAAATAACTCCTGGTCTAGTAATTAAATTGGAATACTTCAGCAGCATGAAGCCAGTTTCTTTATCTTTTATTGCATAAGCAATCAAACTTATAATATGCAGTAGTATGCCATTAAATGAACCAGACGTCTCGTTAATTAAGGCTAGGTTTTCCGGGCCTATACGCCTTTGAAACACTACCTCCGCCTCCCCCAATTGCAGAGCGACGTATATATTTACGATAAGTTGTCAAACATTTCGCGGAAAATCCATGCCACAGCATAAAATATTTGCAGTTGACCAACTGAACTAGTTTTTTAGTTATTTTTTTTCCTTAGATTTCCATTATATGGTACCTACAGTGTAGTGAACTAAAATAATTTTTAAAATGACCTGTGTACCTAATGGGCGTTTTCACATTATCAGATAACGACACCAACCCGATACCGATATGCTGGCAGCTATACCGATATCAATTCCATACCGATATAATTATTATCGGTCCGATGATATTGGTGAATATCGATGACCATCGTGACGCATCAAACTTCCGCAGTAGGTACCTACTAAGAATCAACGTGTCGAAGTCGGCAGTGCTAAAAAGTGTTTTCAATTGAAAGAATGCCCCTACTCTCACCCCATATTGTGTCTTTCCCGGTAGATATCGTGCCGATATCGGTAACGCCCGCTGTCTGCGACGATATAGCTGACAATAACAACACAATGTTAAATTGTTTCGTTTGTAATCCCGTGTGTACAATCTACTGTTATATTGCACGACTCATAATGCGAAGCATAAGAGGGTGCTCTACGATCGAAAAAAAATTCTTGCCCCATTTCTGCAACTGTTTTTATTGTTACACTCCTGTTAGCACACAGAATCTACTTAATTTATTTACCATTGTATAGTATAGATGATTAAATGGATATTAATACTGTACTTTTCAACAATTGTTTTAATGCAGCAGAAATGAAAAAAGCATCAAAATAGTTGAAAAAAAAATCCTGTCCGTCAATGTATCAAACCTGAAAACATTGTGACATAGCTTGCGGTAAAATCAATTAATTGAGTCCATTTTTTTTAATACATTCGTTCCAGCCGTAGAAGGAACCCTATTGAAAATGGCTCTTTTATTCAAAGTAGTTTAATTATAATTAATAAAATACTTACTAAAATATAATATCTATATCTAAATATTTCCAACCTTGACTTGACATCCGTAAGTTGCGTCAAAGTAAATACCTAAATAAATAGTCTTTGACATTACATCGACGGGTTCCGGGCTAATTGTATTAAGCGACACTCTGAGCGATATAGACTTTTATACATATTTGGAATCAGCGAATTTTTCTGCGTCATTTGAGCTGGGTTTGGTGACGATCGGAGCACTTTTTTGTCGCTTAATACAACCGCATTTTTGGGCCCATTTTGGACTGCAATGTATGAAGCGACACAAAATATTGACAAATTTAGGAACTGTGTACTTAAGCTAACTACCAAATACCAGGCAGTCGTTTAAACTTTTTTTCCTGGAGCAACAATTTACAGGCAACGTACGTTAAAGCATTTAGCCTGGCTTTATAAATATATAGAAATGTGGCTTCATACAATTAGCCTCTTTGTTAAATTCTTATCCAGTGTCGTTTAATACAATTAGCTTTACCTTATAAATATACAATAATGTCGTTTAATACATTTAGCCTCTTTGTTAAATTCATACCCAGTGTCGATCCATACATTTAGCCCTGTACATGAAATGTTAGATGTTGTCACTTCAACCATTTAGCTTGCAGTAGATAATGATATGTCGGTCGCATGAACTATTTAGGATTTCAACAGTAAACATTTAAAGATTATGGTTAAACCTATTTTTTTTATTCAATATTTGATTTGCAGTGTCGTTTCAGTTATAACAAAAGTATAGTCCTAGTACTTCAAACAGTTTATCTTAAACGGACTAAGAATAGTATACACATACAATCAAAATTTTATATCGTCCGCGTAGCTGATATTATTAATACAAAGCCCATCAATGTGACACCCGACATTTGTGTTGCTGAGTTCAACGATCAGCTGATTTATGTACAAATTAAAGAGGCGAGGTGAAGTTATTCCCCCCTGCCTCACCCCGCATTTCAATCGGTACTCCTCAGATAGTACCCCCGACCACTTTACATGGTTAGTCTGGTTTTGATACCAGTACCTGAGCAAAGATGTTACTGCACTGTCTACATCAGTTTCCCGGTACAGCTTATCCCATAGAATGTCATAAGACACCAGGTCAAATGTCTTCGATAAATCGAGGAAGCAAGCATTGACCGGTGTCTTCCTATCTGCATAGTACTGGACGGTCCGCTTGAGACACAAAATGGCAGTTTCTGTCGATAGACCGGGCCTAAAGCCAAATTGTGCGTCATTCAATTTTATGGGACTGGCCATATGTGTATCAAACAGACAGTCCAGCACCTTAGCTGTAATAGTGGCCAGGGAAATTGGCCTATAATTCGACAGATCTGCCACATTCCCCGTTTTATTCTTCAGTATCGGGACAACTATGGTTTTCATAAGATCATTCGGTAGGTAGGAGTGTTTTAAGCACAACGAATTAAACATTATTATAAGGCGGCTGTGTGTATCGGGTGACATAATAGCTTTGCAAGAAACTTGGTTGATGCCTCACGACTTGGCATTTCTTGGCAGTATACATGACGATTTTGCTTTCACCGGGACCTCTGCGGTAGATACATCGGTTGGTATACTTCGAGGGAGACCTTACGGAGGAGTAGCACTGCTGTGGAGGAAAAGTTTATTTTCATCGGTGTCTGTTGTACCTTGCAATAGTGTTCGTCTTACAGCTATAACAGTGCAATTGTGTGAACAAGAAATAATAGTATTTTCGGTTTATATGCCTACTGACTGTAATGATAACTTAATTGAATTTACGGACTGTTTAAGTGAAATGAATGCAATTACCTATAGAAGATAGGAATATCCAATCTGTGTTTATGTTAGGAGACTACAATGCGCATAGTAATGAATTGTTTAGCCATGAGTTGTTAAAATTTTGTAATGAACAATATTGGACTTGCGCGGATATTGAACTCCTACCGCTAGATTCGTTTACTTTTGTGAGTGAAGCGCACGGGTGCAAACGGTGGCTCGACCATTACGTCGTGACACTCGTGACTGAAGCCGCGCGTCGCACAATATTGCATGATAGTTTTTGGTCTGATCATTTGCCTTTACAAATGGACTGTGATTTAAAAATAATTGAACCTAATATTGTACTGTACTACCGAATGCGAGTGTAAACAATGTTTTATGGGGGGAAAGGGACTTAAACCAAATAAAATTGTATGAAGAGTTATGTCACTCCGCTTTGCGTAAAATAGATTTTCCCCCGGAATTATGTAGCTGTGCGGAATCAACTTGTGGGGACCTAAATCACAGATCTATTTTAGATGATATGTACAGGAACATAATTAGTATATTGACAATGTCTGCTAAACGTAGTTGTATATTTATTAAGAAAAATAAGTACAAACCTTTGACAGGGTGGAATAAACATGTTAAATCCGCTCACAGCGAGGCTCGGCTCGCGTTTCAAATGTGGTGTTTGTGGGAATCCGATTTCAGGGAAAGTCTTTGATAAAATGCGGGAAACTCGAAAAGTTTTTAAATCTAAAATAAAATGCTGTCGTAATAATCAAATGCAAATCAAGATGGACATAATAGCCGAACATCATAAGAAAAAAGATTTCAGCAAATTTTGGAAAAATACTAATAATATGAACCCCAAGCAGGGCCTCCCTGTGAGCGTGGCAGGTAATTGCAACCCCTTGTCTATAGCGAACATGTTCATGAATCACTACCAAGTTGATCCGCCACGGAAACTAAGTTCTTCTGCGTCACCGTGTGTGTCCAGCGCTGAGAGGACTTCCCCATTACTGTTCTCTGGCAGAGAAGTTGCAAATGTCATCAAAAACATGGTAAGGGGTAAGTCTCCGGGACATGATCACCTCAGCGTTGAACACCTACGGTATGCGGGTGTTCACTTGCCGAGGGTGTTGGCTATTTTTAATTCGTTGTGCTTAAAACACTCCTACCTACCGAATGATCTTATGAAAACCATAGTTGTCCCGATAGTGAAGAATAAAGCGGGGAATGTGGCAGATCTGTCGAATTATAGGCCAATTTCCCTGGCTACTATTACAGCTAAGGTGCTGGACTGTCTGTTTGATACACATATGGCCAGTCCCATAAAATTGCATGACGCACAATTTGGCTTTAGGCCCGGTCTATCGACAGAAACTGCCATTTTGTGTCTCAAGCGGACCGTCCAGTACTATGCAGATAGGAAGACACCGGTCAATGCTTGCTTCCTCGATTTATCGAAGACATTTGACGTGGTGTCTTACGACATTCTATGGGATAAGCTGTACCGGGAAACTGATGTAGACAGTGCAGTAACATCCTTGCTCAGGTACTGGTATCAAAACCAGACTAACCATGTAAAGTGGTCGGGTGTACTATCTGAGGAGTACCGATTGAAATGCGGGGTGAGGCAGGGGGGAATAACCTCACCTCGCCTCTTTAATTTGTACATAAATCAGCTGATCGTTGAACTCAGCAACACAAATGTCGGGTGTCACATTGATGGGCTTTGTATTAATAATATCAGCTACGCGGACGATATGATGTTGCTGAGGCCTTCGATCAGTGCTCTCAGGTGCCTTCTGCGAATTTGTGAGAGTTATGTGGTGGCTCAAGGACTCAGGTATAATGCTGAAAAGAGTGAGTTACTTGTGTTTTTAAAAGCACGTGGCAAGATAGGTAGGTACACCCTATGTATGTACCTTTTAATTTATCAGTGTTCAAACTTCATTATTCAAGTATGATTACAAACAATTTATTTTAAAAAAATCAGTCGCATAAACTAATTAGCCTTAGATTAATAAGTTTAAGATATGGTATTTAAATCAATTAGCTTAGGTTTGAAATATGACCAACTCTTTGATTAAAGCACTTAGCTTACAGCCATTATTTGCATGCCTAGGCGGTTAAGTCATTTAGCTTGGAACAAGAAATAATAAACCTAGGCGGTTAAGTCATTTAGCTTGGAACAAGAAATAATAAACCTAGGCGGTTTAGTCATTTAGCCTGGAATAAGAAACAATAATCATAGGGGGTTAAGTCATTTAGCCTGGAACGAAAAAAAGTAAAATATGGGTCATTTTGTATTAAGCGACATTTATCTTCGTTAAAAATAGGAATATTAGAAAAAACAAAAAAACTGATTATGGGGAATATGTTATAAAAACAATAATATCCTTCTTTTTAAAAAAATAATGCGATTTGCTAAAGTTATTATTTTTTTTCTAAAAATCGAAACTTTAAACTGCTCTGGTGTAAAGTTTCAAAAATGTAGGTTAATACAAATAGCCCGGAACCCGTCGACATGGATTGCGAGGTTAGAAATTTAACCCTTATTGATGGGTAAAAAAGCAGTCAAAAAAACATACTCCATGAAGTGATAAATTGTTAATTTTTGTTAGAAAGTTTGTTTTGAATTTCTTTTTCGTTTATGAATAAGTGTTATGAGGCGTACACTTTTGGATTATCTAAACTTTTTTTTTTTGTGATAGCCGGTTTCGTCAGGAATAATCTGTAAGAATCAGTTAGTGTGTGAGTGTTGGCCAATTAGGTACTATTTGCTGGAACTCAGGCGTTCATTAATTTACAAAAAACCGGTCAAGTGCGAGTCAGACTCTTGATAACCTTTACGCGGCGCCCTATTTCCTCTTGAAGAGAACAAAAAAAAAACCATATTTGTTCTCTACTCGATGAGTTCTAGACTTTGATTTCAAAATCCATTTTTTATTGGTTGGGAACCCCCTTTTAATTTTTACCTTTATAATTTTTTTATTATTTTGTTGCTAAAGCGGCAATAGAAATACATAATCTGTAAAACTTTCAATTGTCTACCTATTACGGTTCATGAGATACAGCTCGCTGACAGACAGATAAATGTACGGATAGCGGAGGCTTAGTAATAGGGTCCCGTTTGGCACCCTTCGGGTAAGGAACCCTAAAAACGAAAACTTTAGCAAGCAATGGGAAATTGCTACTGTAGACTGCGGGTGTAGACCTCAGAACGAGCTGCATCTCACACGGACAACTGTACGTCGCTTGCTACCGCGGCACCAGTCCTGAACTCCTGACTCTCTTCATATTTTGGCTGCTGAGACCAAAACTACAAACATAGTAGGCCGAGGAAATTAGGTTAGAAGAGCGTTTTTTTTTTCTCGAATCGTGTTTTCAAATTAAACATTTTCCAGGACTACATCAAGGTAAAAAAAAACAAATAAAAATAATAAAAATTGAGGCAAAATACACAACAGGAAAATTTTGATTACATTATGTAAAAAAATTGTAAAACTAATAATATTACTTCTGAATTAAACATTTTACAACAACAAAATCCACTACCAATCCATCCATAACAGTCAGTGCTATTGGATCCATTTACTGAATAAATCAGCTTTATGGAACGAAGTTCTTTAATGCTTGCGGTAGGAGTAAACTGGCAGAAATCGTCACGCTAAAAAGCGTTCATACTTGCCACTGTCGCCTTCTAATTCGATAGAGACAGAGAGAGAGAAAGTGTGTCTTTGGTCAAATTGTAAATCCAAGATGGCGGCCACACAACCATAAACAAATAGCCATATACCGATATGGCTATTTGTTTTTGGATGTGTTCGAACCGTTCTCAAGTGATGATTTTTCATTCATGCGGCCATTGATTTTTATTTATACATACTAGCTGCCCGCCCTGGCTTCGCACGGGTAAGCACCCTAACTACCTACCTACATACATACATACATACATACATACCTACCTACCTACTTACCTAAACCTACCTACCCTACCTACATACATACTTTACCAACATACATACCTACCTACTTGCATACCTACCTACCTACCCTACCTTCACCTACCTATTCTAAGAACCATCTCCATACTATAAGAAACACAACAAAAAAAGAATTAGCGAAATTAGTCCAGCCGTTCACGCGTGATACCGTGACCAAGGAAATAGAGATTCATTTTTATATAATATAGATAGATATATAGATTAGATAGATGAGCTAAGTGGTCGGACTGTTATGCTTATACTGTAACCATATTCTTTTGTTTTTTGACGTTGGCCCCCGCTCATGAAGATCCGTAAATATTCGTAGCAAGTACGAAGAAAAAATTGCCATACTTTATTTTCAATAGTGTCGTACCTACTGCTACGGCTATAATTTATCGAATCTTTGTTCTAAGACAAAACAAACAAAAAAAATTGTTGATCCCCCGGTCAATTCGGTTTGCCGTTCCTTCAGACTATTCACCACCAGAAAAATGGCACATAGCATAACATAAATTCACGCCTGTATTCCCCGAAGGGTTGGGCAGACGTGTGCCTAAAAACGGCACAAATGTTTCCAATCGTCCTAAACAGACTGTTTTTGTTTCATAAATCCTGACATCAGCTCATATACTGATATCCTAGAATTTTTACAAAGTTTCGTTTTTCTAATTATCCTCAAAAAAAAACTGCCGTTCCATACATTTTGACCGAGTAACTATTGCAATTTTGAATGAAACAGCAATTTTTTTTTTTAAATAACCTACTATACATTTTTACTCTGGGCGGTCCTATCATCATGCGCTGAATTCACGGTAACAGTTTGCGAGTCAATGTGCCTGCCATCCCGTATACCTAATTAATGTAGGAGATTATAGCAGCGACGACGACAGCTTGACAGAGAGTGAATACACAACCCAAAAAAAATCTGCTATTCCCTACATTTTGACGAGATTATGCGCACATAAATGTAGGGAACAGCTGATTTTTTTTCGCGGTTCCAGTTTTTGGTCCCATAGTGACAGTTGTTCATAATGATGAATACAATGACCCCTTAAGAGGTTTAGGGTAAATAAAAACTAAGCTTGTATAATGGATTTGGATGAATTGTTATCATGTATACAACATGTAAAACAAAACCCTGTCTGATCCATGAGGGTGTTGTTAGGTATCGTACTGAGAGCCTATTTATGTGGCAATTATATATAAATAAAAAATTGACCAATTTTTTTTAAATAGGGATTTTTACCGGGTTATGACATGGAGCGCGGGCGGCCGTCGCGTCGTATAGCGGGTGTCTACAAGTCATAACTATAATGATGCCTGTTGAAAACTTGCTATTTTTTTATTGGATTTGGGGTATTTTTGTTACCAAAAATGTGATTTTTAAATAGCAATAACTTTTTAATTTTCAATATTAGTAAGATATATATGACTCACACTTGACTATAATTTTATCGATAAAAATTTGAAATGAAAACACTAATGTCAGATGTCAAAAAAAGTCATCACAACGCATAGAAATATTTCCATTTTAGAAAACAATAATAATGAATTAAAGCAATAATATAATTACGCGATGTTTTGTCTGATCTTCCGCAATTTAGTATATGTGTTTTTCTTCCTTTTGTTCTTTTTATTTGCCATTTTTTTAAAGACGGTGGGGAACTAATTTTTTAAAATAAATTGACACAGGTCCAATCTCGACAACGTCCCGCAGGACACTGAGCGCGAGCCGATTTAGCCCGATTTACAAATATTGAGTTTACTTAATTTTTTTTTATTAAACTCAAAAATTCAACCAATAAATTCCCTCCGAAATACGATTACCTCATCGTACATGCAATTTTCATATTATTTTGTGTTGTAATTAGGAAATGAGATCGAAAATGGTTTTGAAATCGACCCTGTTTCGGATTTTTTTTTCATCGAGCGAATTACAATTTATCGTGTTTTGAACCAATAATTTCCCTCGAACAAAGACGTGTCCATCACATATATTTTTTTCAGGACCTAATACACTAATTTGACCATTTTAAATTGATTCTAAAACAGGCAAATTTTGGAAAACCCCCCGTTAAATTTGAATCTTAAATCGTTATTCTAATTACTTATAATAATATGGTTAGTTTAAGGGTTAACAGCGTTTATTGCTTAAATTCTTAGTTTTATAAGAATTTATTTGGTAATTTTTATAATCGGTCTACGCCTACCGTTTGACATGCAATAAGAGTCAAGTTGTTTTCAAGCTTTATTAACTTTAATAGGTTTATTAGCTCTTGCTTTTATAGCAGGTGGCGTTCTATAGTTTCAGCCTACCCCCATGGGAAAAAACGTGAATTTATATTAAGAAAGCTGCTTTAAAAAAGTTGCAACTTTGAGCTAGTGATGATCATGCATGACTTTACGGGTAAGAAACAAGACGGTATGACCCGAAGTTATCAACTCAGCCTATCTCAGTCCAATGCTGGACAAAGGCCTCTCCCAAGCTGCGCCACAATACCCTGTCTTCCGCCTTCCGCATCCAGTCTGTCCCAGCAACCTTTTTAAGGTCGTCGATCTAACTAGCTAGGGGCGTCCCACACTACGATTGCCGATACGCGGTCTCCACTCCAGGACTCATCTGCTCCACCGCCCACCAGTCCTTCGACAAACATGGTCAGCTCACTACCTACTCTTTCAGCTTGCTTACTCTATAAGTGCAAGGTCTGCTAAGAAATAATTTTTTGATTTTATCCTTCTACCAACCCCGAGCATAGAGCGTTGAGCGACCTTGAATTTGCGAACCAACCCTATTGTCCACGTTTTGCGCACTTGAAGACTTGACGAGTTTTCTAAACACTATCCAACCCAACTAGATCCTTCTGTCGGCTTCTTTCTCATAGTTGTATCTCCCTAAGCCGATATAAACACGTGAGTAAAATGTAAAACAAAAAAACTCGGGTTTGAAAATTCTATGTTTTACTTCAAAAATAATAATATTAATAACATAACATCACGCCTGCAATCCCCAAAGGGTTAGGCAGAGGTTCACCTATTAGTACCACCCACATTTCGCCAGTTATGTTTAACTCCCATGTAACAGGGGGCAAGCCTATTGCCATCAACCGGGCACAAATCCAGACTCCGGGCCGCTACTGTAAAATCCCTGACGGAAACACCTAATAACTACACATACAATTTTCCGACATGGAAAGCGACCCCAAGACCTCCTGCTCCGCAGTATTGCTTGCGACCACTAGCCCAGCGACGCGGTCAATAATATAAATCGGAGGCAGAAAATAAATCTTGAGTTATTTACCAGAATACCACACACCGCTTAACTTTAATACCGCTTATCCAATCTATATCAGTAATGAAAGTGTCTAGTTTATTAACTCAACGTTTACGAACACCGCGGCTTGCTAATTCAGGGAAATTGATTCTTACTACCATTTTACTCTTGGACCGATGGAGAGAATTCGAAGGTAAACTATTAGGACATATTCGCAGGCAGGTTAAGATGTATTTTTATTTTTAAAGAATTAGTAATGAATAGTGTTCTGGAATATTTGGAAATACAGGGGTATCCTTACATATTATAAAACAAAGTCCCCCGGGGCGTCTGTCTGTCTGTCTGTCTGAACGCGATAAACTCAAAAACTACCGAACGGATTTTCAAACGGTTTTCACTAATGAATGGAGTGATTCATGCGGAAGGTTTAAGTATATAATTCATTAAGGTTTTGTGTAAATTGGCTGAAATATGACGATTATTGTTGAAGATGTCAGAAAAAGTCATGCCGACGAAAGCTTTACTGGCGTGCGCCGCGTAAACCGTAAAGTAGTAGTAGTATACATAAAAATTACGAAGTGTATAGAGTGCCGCGAGTTTCTTGTGGCACTCTAGTGTCACTGCCTCGGCCAGGCTAGAGTGCCGTGAGCGTTGCATTGTCACTGTCACTTGTTATTTAGGTTAGGTTAGGTTAGAACTGTGACCACACAACGCACGAGCCGAGCGAGCGTAGCGAGCGGTGCCGCGGCAGCGGCCGGCGAAGTGCCAGGGTCCGTTTAGGCACAAGAGAATGTAATGTTTTGGGAATGTGGTGTTTTACAGCGATTTAACCTCGACAATCAAACAAAATACCAAGTGACGTGACTTAGTGACAGTGACAATGACAATCCAATGCTTGCGGCACTTTAGCCGGGCCGAGGCGGTGTTACTAGGGTGAATGTATTGGCACTTTATCCGATAGGGATAGAGTGCCAATGGTGGCACTCACTGCCTAAAAATTATGTTTTACAGAATGGTTTATCTTAAAAATAAAAACACTAAAGTCCGTGATGGCATACGTCTATCTTCTAAGGATGACCCACAGAAACCATGTATATCTTTCAGAATTTGATAAAAATTTCATTGTTATTTCCGAAGCTATTATGACCGGTATTATATTAATCCTCTAATAAAATATGCTATTCAAATTCGGCATTTAATTTAGATTAAAATATGCCTTGATATCTAATGTAAATGAATAGTTTAAAAAATATCACAGATTAAAAATTACGCGTAACAAAATAATTGTTGACGGCAATGCGGGCGCAGCGGTAGGAGTAAAAGCTAGTTATAATACTAAAGCCTTAAATATTGTCTCGCTGCAGAGCAAGTTCCTCTTTTCACACAGAAAAAGCGGGATAGAGGTAAGAAACAACAAAATGCGACTACTAGCGCGTACATTTCTGCATTTACGTAAAAAACAAAAAAATTCTTTCTGCGCTTTAATTTTTTATAGATCAACACCAAAAAAAGGGGAAATAGGTATCATAAATCAAATAAACCGGCCCCCTCCATAAAAATCTCTCGCTACCCGCTGATTAATGTACAAAAAGTTTTAGGGGTAACTGCAAATTTTCTCCCATTTCCTGAAATATAAATGAACGAATTCCCAAACAACGACATCCCTTTAGAAGAACCTTGAACTCTTTGCATCCGACCAAGCATCAAAGCTTGGGACTTCTTAAAGTATTAAATATAAGGATCCTCTGTGTGAACAAAGTTACGGTGGAAAATTCTCAACTTGATAATATATAAAATTATCTTGTAACGTTGAACAATGTTACCCTTTTGTTTTGATGTAAATGTTGCAAATTAATAACAACATGAATAACATTTATTCGTAACTATATGGATAGAAATATGTATCGGTACCTACTAAGTATGGTATATGGTTCGGTCAGGGAAATTAAATATTAAGACATGGACACACTACGGACACATTATGACAACTGTCAAAATGACAGTTGTGATTGAAATATAGTCAGTTTACTTATCAATTATTTTCCTGACTTCGCAAACGCAGGTCACCAGGTTTTTATTATGAACAATTTTATTTTAGTGTCAGTAATGTAGAACATTAAGAGTAAATAATAGTTCGATTAGATTATTAGAAACCTACAAGAGGAATAAATGAGATCAATTTACTCAACACATACGTACATTATTCTATTTATTAAGCATAAAGGTGTTGCAAGCAATAAATAACATAATAATATATTTACTATCATTTCTACAGTTGAATAACTAAAAAAATTGTTGTTAAAATAACTTCTTGGAATATAACTCAAACATCACCTTTTGTATCCTTCAATAATATACACCACTTTATCAGCCCAATATACTTTGACGACTAACAATTTCAATGTATAAATACAATAAACATACGCCTACATATGACAAGTAAAACAGACGAACTAACGAACCTTTACGATACATTATGTAAATTCTATACATACCATTCATAATTTTGTGTAAATTGATGGGAATGAACGCTGAGACTAACGATCTTAACACTATGGCATTAACATACGTAAAGAGATAAGTGATGTAATATTTGAATATTACAATATTATTATCGTATTACACTTGTTATTGTATCTGACGGCGCTACAAGTGGCGCCGTCTCGTTTTGTTACGAAGTTACTGGAGTCTCCGAAAAGGTCGGAAAAGAATAAGAGTGACACTGGCTAGTGGCAGTCACTCTAGCAGAGCGTCGCATCGATGGTTGGCATGGTTGCGTGCCGGCTGTCTACTGCAGGGCTAACATGACAAGCGCGAGAACGTTCTCTTTCTCAATTTGTCGAAATTTTTCTACGATTCTGACGTCATTCTAATGCCTAACATGACCGTTAGGTACCTACATTTTTTATATCATAATTTTGTCTACTCTTCTCGTCGTCAAAATTGAGGACAACTAAATGACAGAATTATCAGAGATTATCTCGTGTTGAATTGTCAAAATTCGAGATAACTTAGGTGCTATGTTAAGGTTTGTCGAGAATACATCAAGTTTAACAGAACGAGTCGAGTTTTATGGCAGCGGTGTCAGAAAACGAGAAGAGTGACAGAATTAGACGACAATTACTCACACGAGATTCAGTAATTACCGCGTGTGTCAGCCCTGCTGATGACAGAGATGATGTGAGGGGAGCAACTGTCGTTACATGTCTACGACGAACTAGTATTCCGGTACAATCCTGACCATATTGAAGCTGCTGAACTACTAATACGATGACCACTTAATCTGTTATATAGGCTATCCTGCACGGTATTATCTATCAATACATTACTGATATAAAAGTCTCTAGCAACATAAAGCGAAGTTGTTGTTCGATCTACAACAGAAATGTCTTATGAAGAACTGATTAAACTATTTATACCCGTAGGCGAAAGAAAATACTTCTTTTATTGAAACTTGTTCCTAACTTAGCCTGCCCTAGTTCCGTGGGTCTTCATATTATGTGGAATCTATAAATACAGCAAGGTTCAATATTACTACACAAGTACACATACACTCTCTAGGCAACAAGCTTTCATCAAAGAAATTCCCAGGAACTGCAATTCAACCTGTCCTCTTATACTCGAACATACGCCTTTATGCAGCGCACTTATAATATTTACCCGACTAAACAAACATACCAGTAATCAAAAGCTGTGTTTAACAACTTAAATCAATAAAATACCAAGATACAGACTGTATAGTGTGTACTGGCATTTAGGGCGATATACGTAGTCGTTACTCAATTAACGCTACGCACAGACGGGAATCCTACTAACAAGGTACGCGATTACGGGCTCCGAGATACGGGAAACGCGAGAAACGCCGTGATACGCGAACTAACTAGACGAAATTTATCTAAGTGCTATAGAATGCGCGGTGCGTCGTTATTTCTGATTCGCTATCTGCTTTGTTGGCTGGTTTCGATTTCGTTTCGACATAGGTCCGGTTTCGTATAGCTTTTATGAGTCGCCTGACAATTATTGGCTTTGTCATGACCGAGTGAGAGTTATAACGTGCGTCCTTAAATTGAACTTTATGGGTTTCAAATGAAGACTGCTTTGGAAATCGTAGTGTTGAACGACAATTAAATAGTTATAGCTTGTGGAATTAAGTATTTATTGTGTCCATATAGAAAGTTAAGTAAGGGTTAGGTTTAGAAATAATTATATAATGTATGTATTATGTAATGAACGTATGTATCTAAATAGTTTTCTGCGATAATAATTAAATTATCATTTTGGTTTTCGTTCAGTAGGTAAATCTGGAGAAGTAAGTCTGCTTTTACATAAATGTTGATAAGCAGATAATTAAACAATTCAAACTACACGGAAAACTAATGAAAATATACCTAGGTATTATAATTGGTTAATAAATCAAGCATCTTATTTCAAACGAACAACAAGTTTTTGATAAAGCATGTGAACATACCAACATAATCGAAATTAATATAAATTTATTACCTACGTAGAACTAAATTGTTGAGAAAATCAATATTCATTGCATCCGCGGCATTGCATGGTGCCGATATGATACTCATTCTGATTTATTGCCCGATCCCAACTTTATATTGGGTTTGCGAACTGAAACATGTGCGATATTGAACCATTGTTTGGAAATACGCGTCTTGAAATTCGATAATAAATATATACATAGGGTTAACTTAATTTTGAGTAATTACTCGATGTGATAATTACTGCGTAAAAAGTGCAGGTAAAGATAAAAGGAAAAAAACAGTATCAGAGTCATTTCTTTAGTAATAATGGATACAATTTCACAGGCAATACGCAATAATATTCCCGTGAAAAGAACGACTTCCATTTCCGTCAAAACCAATCAATATTCAATTATCTGTTGACAGTCACATTTTCAGATTCAATAACACGAAATTGAAATAACATTTAAAATACCAGACGTATTAATTTTATACTCGTAAAATAACGTCGGTTTAAACGTTCAATTTGGAGCTGATTAAAGGCGCGGACACATCAAAACGAACTCTTTACAAAATTTACGATTTCATTAACCGCCACTCATTTTACGGACAATCATCATTAGCAGAGCATTGTTAATGCCGAAGTCGATTAATTTCCCATTTTCCGAATTCCGAATGTTTTGCTTAGTCCGATATTTTTCCGTTTTCCGCAATATCCGAGTTGTGTATTTCTGTATAGGGGATTGTTCGATTTTGTTTTTAATTATTCTTTGTGAGAATTGTAAGGGGCTTGGGGATTATTAAGAGCATTGTGTAAGGATTATTCAAATAAAAATGCAGTACCGTGTCATACATTGCTTTTCAATAAAAATACGAAAGTTCCAAATACCTTATTTCATTTGTGAATGCGATGAGTGAAAATTATTTTTGTTCATAATAATATGTTTGTAGGCTAATGTTATGTATGAGAGCAGTGGTGGCCTAGTGGTAACGGCCCCGACTTACGAGTTGTAGGTCGGGGGTTTGAACCCAAGCAGGCGCTTTACTTTGTGTAAATAATTTCATCACCACTGCTCTCAAAACGGTGAAGGAAAACATCGTGAGAAAACCGGCATGTCTTAGAACCAAAAATTCGAAGACATGTGACATCTACCAACCCGCACAGGGCCCGCGTGGTAGATTACAGCCCACTTCCTCTCACAGAGAGGAGGCCTGTGTCCCAGCAGTGGGAACATTAATAGGCTGATTGATTGATTGAGGCTAATGTTAAATGTTTTTTTGTTTCAGTTGCCTAAGTCCACGATCAGCGTATTTCTACGAATTCCCACCAAGCGGTGAGTACCTGTCATTTACTTTAGAATGAAGTCTATTAATCTGATTACGTTTACCTTCTATAATATTATATAATTATCTGAATTAATTTATTAAACACGTAGGACTTTGTTAAGTCTTAAGTGCCTGCTACGCGGTTGCCAACCGCGTCCCCGATAGAGGTGACCTTGGTTGGCGACCGGTAAAGTTGTTTCATTCAACGTTTGGTCGTAAATCATAAGCTACACGGTTGTAAGCCACCAATGTCACATAGGTCGGGACACGTTGGACTACGTTGGCGACCAAGCACGCATTTCAGTCTTTTAGATAAATTTTGCGATTAAGAGCGTTTATTTTGAAAGTTGGCAATGTCGCAAATAGATATTAAATACCTATTTTGGATGCTTTGATTAATTTGGCAATTTTACTGTTTGGATATATGAAATATCGCTAACTAGCGAACTGGAATATTAACAATGAATTGCAATTATAACACTGATTTTGATGTTGTAACCGTTTTAGGTGTAATAAAGGCATTTGTAAACTTTCCAAATACTTTTTTTTACATGTAAAACTAAATAATCAGTGCTACGATATTAATTAAATTGCATTTCATTATCAAAATTTTAGTTCGCTAGTTAGTCATATTTCATATTTACATACAGAAATATTGCCAAATTAATCAAAACAGGTAAATATTTGACAGCTATTTCCGACGTTCCCAACTTTTAGGATAAGCGGTCTTAAGCTGACTCTCGGATCATTTTGTAGATAGATAACTACTATGTTGACAGACAAATTACTACTAGTGATATTGTTTTGTAAGGATCGTAGCAGGTGGAGTTCCATAGTTTCTGCCTACCCCCATGGGAAGAAGGCGTGAGTCTATGTATGTGTGTATGTGTATATTTTATTACATTAGATTCATATAAGTTGACTTAGAAAATGACTTGAAAGTAACCAGGAAAATGCACATGCAACAAAAAAATTGCGGCTATAATGTTGTTGTTGATATTTTCTCCTATTATTTACCACGTCACTCAATGTTAAAAAGCAATTAAACGATAAATTAAAAGACCTTTGAAAACACGCTACAAATGTAGAGAAAAAACCTAAAATATGCCTAGCACTTGAGAGCTTGATTTATTACCTTCTAATGTTGGCTAGACGTGTCGAGTCGTGACTTGCTTTTTTAGACCTAATTCGTAAAAAGCAATTTTGTTAGTAAAATTAATAGGAGTTTTATAGTACGTCGTTTTTCTGAGAAGAGTCTATTAGCAGACAAGTAGAGGTACAAGTTTTCTCTTTTAGAATTTTAGTAATAAATCTTTATTATCTTTTTGACAGTTTTATCTTTAATATATAGTATTTAGTAAGCAGATTAAATGTAATTTAAATTATAACAACAGCTCTTTCTACGTTGGTCAGTTATTTATTTAGATAGGAACATTCAATTATATTTACTCAATTTTGCAGTTAGTTACAATTTAATTTTAAGCAGGCATTCTTTTCGTAGACAACTGCCTGGGCACTGCCAAGAAGAAGGTGACAACGTTCTCGAGGCTGCTGCGAGGCTTGAAGTCTCATAGGAAAGAGAAGCATGGATCCTGTTCGCCGAAGCACACACACAGTCCTCGACAAGTACTGCCACCCCAACGGGTAAGTATTTCAATCATACTTCCATGCTTTTTGGGAATGGTGACCTGATGTTTTTTGCCAAATTAAACCATACAAGCTTCTCGCGCCCGACCCACCGCGTCACACCACATCGGCCGCCCGAGCTATTACTTCGTATTTACTTAGAGTTACTTCTGTTTTCTTTTCTTTTTACTCTGTTTCTAAGGGCTGTAGCGCGATGCTACATAGCCTATAACCTTCCTCAAGAATAAACTACAAATCCGACTAGTAGTTCCGGAGATTCCCCCTACATAGAAACATACAAACAAATTTTACCTCTTTTTATAATATTAGTATAGATCAGCCGAGTGTCTGACTTGCTTATTGCTACCGAAAAACCATGCTAGTATATCCTAACCAGGGCTAAGGCAAAGTGACATTATATCAGCGAAAACAATGATGGGAAAGTAAAAAATGTTCTGAATTGTCATAAGCTACTAGAAAAAAGGAAAAAGCAAGAAATAAACAAAAAAATTCTGTTGAAAGTCTAAAGTGCCTGCTATACGGTTGCCAACCACGTCCCCGACAAAGGTGACCTTGAATGGCGACCGGTAAAGTTGTTTCAACGTTTGGTCGTAAACCATCATCTACACGATTGTAAGGTCCCTGCTACACAGTTGCCACCCGCGTCCCCGACAGAGGTGACCTTTGTTGGTGAACGGCAAAGTTGTTTCAACGTTTGGTCGTGAAACCATCATCTACACGGTTATAAACTACAAAGGGGGGCGGGATGCAGTTGGCGATCGTGTACGAGTAGCAGGCATTTTATACGAAATGATTTAATTTTGACAAAACAATATAACCGTCGGAATGTGGGTGCACCTCTACCTAACCTCACGGGGAATACGGGCGTGATTTTATATTGTGTTTTTAAAAACGATTGCCACTTGTCTATGCCATCTTCTCCGTCTTTCATTTTAGAGTCAGAGAACTTCCTCATAAGTAATTAATTCATAAGTAATTACGTATTTATATTTTGTAAAAATAATCAGGTCCCCATTTACTTATGGAATGCCTTTGCTAAAATGTTGTTATGTGTTTTTCTAACAGAATTGCTGTGTGTGTGAAGAATCAGTAAATAAAATAAAAGCAGGCAGATCATGTATTTTATGATGGTGAATTTAACAGACGACGTTATTTCTGGTTTTGAGAGCTCGACTAGAATCTTTTTGCGATTAGGTGTAAACTATACACTCTTTATAAGGAAATGCCATCACTAAATATTTGATCTGTAAATATCGAAACTCCGACTGCCGAGAAAATTCGTATTAGGACGCTTCTCAGTTGAACACGATTAGGAACAAATAAAGTATAAATTCGTAAAGCACGTATTCTTTTGTACTCGACTGACAGCTTATATGGAACGTATATTCTCTCGGCAGCCGGAATATAAGGTAATTCATTGTAATGCCTCGAATGTTACCTCAAATAACGTTTTACCAATAAACTTTGAGCTAATACCTAATTCAAATACTTATTCTAGATTGATGTAGCATGAATCACTTTGTTTAATATATAACTAGACTTTGAGTGACAAAAAAAAGAAGTGAGAGATAATGTTATTATCGTCCATTAATATTACAATCATAGATGCAATATGTTATTTTTCCTGATGATCATTATTATAATAACTGTGAAGTTTACAACAGTTCGTGGGTGGTCTATTATGCTGTGAAACGTACTACCCATAACTTAGCACTTCACACTTAACAACTAGCGACTGTACACAGTTTAATTAGAAGAACTGCTGCATACAATTTTAATTATTTTCGTTGAACACGCAATATAAGATTGAATTGTACTATAATTTACTTGCATGTACTTGTATTTTGAAGAAAATTATATTTATTCCTAATACAGTCGAGGCGAGATTACAGTATTTTAAAGCCTTTTCTACTTAAAGTGTCGTAGTAGACGACGATTACTATAGGCCTAGGAGCGCTTAAATGAGACGGTTCCTGAGGTAGCTGTGCAGTGCGGGAGGGGTTTACAAATCACAGCTCTCGAATCACGATATCACGTGACTAACACCGCACCGCACCGCGCTGCTACCTCAGGAACCGTCTCAGTTAAACGATAGGCCTATTACCTATATAGTTCCATAGCTAAATATAGATTTTATTTAGGTCTTATTCATAAACGATCTACATCGATGGATGTTAATAATACATAGCATAAGTTATTTGGAAAGGAACCTTGTATTAATTACTCGACCAAATCAATAAAGCTTTTATTATGACAGAGTCCCAATACGTCTGTACATATTGGGACTCTATCATAGTAAAAGCAGTCTGAGAGCTGTTCAAGTAGCATTTGTCGATATATCTGTATATATCGACAAATGCTACTTGAACTGCTCTCAGACCACTCCAGATTTTAGGTCAAACACAATTAGATCGAAAACAATTGAGTCTCCAATAAAGTTCGCCACAAACGAGTCTACCGCTATTGTCGTCGCGATTTCTCGTTAGCAGCAACAACTGTTTGTAACCGAATCTTAGTTTGAGTACACGCTTAGGGCGTCTGTCTCTCGCGTTTTTTCATACATTCCTTTTTGCAACCCCCCCATGCACCATTATGTGGATCCGGCGCGACGCCGGTACGCCTTTGACATGCACTCTGAGCAATTAGTATGACGCGTCGTGTGTACGTACCAACATACGTACAATACGTACTTGCGACGCTTAATTTTTTTGGAATGTTTGCGCTTATGTCTGGGTTTTTTTCGGTGGGAAGATAGTGACAAAAGGATTTTGTAGGGATTTAAGAATTAATTTTAAAATGGAGAACTTTAGTCTGCGCAGTTGAAATACGTATCTGGGAAAAGATGACCAAAGATCTCTAATAAAGCTCATTAATTTGATTCAAAGACCGGCCTTTTTTTGCTTTATCGCGTAAAATTTGTGAAATACACATATCAAATACGAGTAACAAAGAGTAGTCATTAACAATGAAACGACAAGAAAAATATGAATTCCTCAACATACCAATAACCCTCACACAAGAAATACACGCTTCGAATACGCAACTCATCTCAGCCAAATTAAGTGCTACATTTTTCCACGTCCACCTATATATTTATTAATCTCCAGACGAGAGGGGTGAAGAACAACCCCCCCTGGGTAGTACGTCACCGCATGCCTTTTGAGAAATGACGCCTGCCAAAGTTAAGTCGGTTGAGCCAAGCCAAGACGGTGAGTTATGAACGTTTGTTGGGCCAAGGGATAAAGGCCATTAGAGCCCCGGTATAATCCTTATCGGCCAAGTTGCACTTAGGATTAGTCTTGTCAAAAGTCGCCTTTTTCGGTTTATTGACCAAGCCGTGTCCAGCTGTGATTAGGGGATCAGAAGTGGATGGCGTTATTTGTAATGCTTGTAAGGACGCCATTACTTTAAAAAGTTGGGCTCGATATGAACGTTTGTTGAGATTATGGATTGAATGATGGATGGGGACAAAATATTGTTGATAACGAAAAACGTTGTTTAAAGTAGAGCTAAGGTTGTTCCATAATCAATTTCCGAATGTTGTGCGTCCGAATTTTAATAAAATCGTTTTTGAAGTGAAAACTTCTTTTGGCCCACCGCACACAGATTTTTCCGTAGGTAGTAAGTTCACGCTATGCGGTGAAAGGCTCAATCGGGTGAACTCGGGACCGCCGAGTGTACCCGAGCGAGAAAGATACAATGAAGTTTTCACTTCTGCCGTGTGGTCGTGGCACACACTCTTTTTTTCTATTACTCAATCATGTACTCAAACTTGTAAGTACATCAAAGAAGTAGTGAGCTGTTTAATAATTACGTAACAAACAAATTAGCATGTCTCGCTAACATAAATCACTTGCAGTGTCAAGCAGCATTTCCTTTTTAAAGTAAGTCCAGCCAATTTTCACTGGGGTAAATTAAATTTTGCTTAGTCCCATGCGCTGTCGCTTGATATTACGCCGGCAAATCCGCGAATAAACTTCTTTAGCCTCTGCTGTTATTTTGCGGAATTAGCAGTTTAGGAGAAAATAAAAATTCTGATGGGACACAACTTTCTTTGATCTTTGACCTACTTGTTTTATATCTAAGAAGACGTAGGTTAGTACCGATAAAATATTTATTTATAAGATTAGTCTGCGTTTCTGAACGGCCGGCTACTTTTACACGAATATTTGTATCCTTGAAGATGATAATAAAATAACCGAAAGAAAATAACTTGCTGGCTTTAGTATATTTATCGTCTTTGCTATATTAAAGTTATTTGATATGTCGATAAAATGACTGACCAAGATATATTACCAACATTAAGAACAAAATTTCTTCGCCAACAACAATTTTATTTAAGACTTAACCACAGCTCATTTTGAGTAAGAACAAAGTAATCATACATTTCGCCTCACACGGTATTGGCACGTTGCCTCCGATACTTCTTGTGGGAGGTATTATTGGTCCATGTTTATGTGTATGGTTTGTGCTCTATAGAGGGTAATAAAACGTTATAGTTGCTTCACGGGCGCTTTTAGCATTTCAAAGACTATAAATACGAGCATCTTGTACCAATAAACGAGTATTGCACGTTGCGTTGTTGGACAATTTAGTGGCAGAGTAAATTGCGTGTTTAGGCACCCATTTCACCTTTGCTGGTAATAAAGTAGGAGATAAAACAGGATTTGCTGATGATGGGTACTTGGGAAGAGCGTAGCAGCTAACATTATCTATAACCTTGAACTTTTTGTCTGACATCGATTTAAAATTCACTTGAGATTTTCCCAGCACTTTATTTTATTGTCATTCATTGTCTATTTTATTGGGAAAAGGTATTCGTATAAATCGTAAAATAAAGGTTATACTTTGGGACGAAATCAGGAATTCGCGACGCGACAATTCCTCTTACTATATAAAATCCAAATTTTATTAGAGCAGTTACAAACAACTGTATCCAAAGATTTCAATAAATTCCCGAAGTTAGTCGCAAATTCTGTACCACTAAATAAAATTTAATTCCAACTACGAAACGCGAAGTATGCAAATGAATCGTAAAAAGATTTTCGTGTAGAATAGATTAAAACGTAGCCGATATTAAAGTTTCACAAGTAAGCGGAGTTATTCGTTGTTACTAGGGTTAGCAAACAGAATATTTATTATTTTTTACAACCTTTCTTTACTTTCACTTAAAATCAAATCAATTTGGCTAGCCTTTTCCCAACTATGTTGTCGTTGGCTTCCAGTCTAACCAAATGCAGCTAAATACCAGTATTTTACATACTGCCTATCTGATCTTCACAACCCAGTTACTGGGTAACACGATACCTCTTGGAAAGACTGGTTGTCTGACTTTTAGGCTTCTGACTACCAGAAACTACTGTCAAAGATCTACGAATTCCAGTCGAGACGAACGGCTTAACGTGGTTTCCGAGGCACGAAGGCATCTCAATATGTAATGGATGGTCACCCATCCACGAACCGACCGCGGCAACCGTAGGTTAACCTTCGATCAGCCCGAGTTGCTGTTATTATTTAGCCATTCTCACTCGACCGTTTCAATAGCAGCTGAAAGCATATAAAGCTTAAGATGGACCACAGTGACAACGTTTACTCGAATTAATTTTAATCGAATGATCGTGATTGAATAGTGAAAATAAATTTTGAATTTATTGGAATAATCTTGTTTCATCACAAATCCACAATAGAAGTCTAGCTTGCCATGTGCGTAAATGCGGTAGTGGGGCGCGTCATTTCAGAATGGACAAGCTATAACAATAATCATTCTCAGGTAATTCAGTCCTGAAACAACAAATGCGAATTTCGAAACCACGTTCTGTTTTTATCATATGTTTTTATTTTCACCCTGACGGCACAATAAACCAGATTAGCCCATACCAGTACGCGGGGCAACCCTAGCGCACCACATTTATCAAGTTTACCGCTGTTATGTATTCAGAACCATTGTTTTTGACGCAGATTACTTTCCTAGCACGTTTAGCTATGAAACTTGTATGCAACTTTGTTTTGAATATTTTTGCATTACTAAATGATTTGAATGTTGCGCCTAGTTTGCGGTTTTGTACAAAGAAAGTTTTTATTGTTCTGTTTCTGGAATATTCTTTTATAGTTAAAGTTTGATCTTGTTTCGTTGTTAGTGAAAATTTCATTATTTAATGTTTTACTATCGAACCGATCCGGCTTCGCACGTGTGCAATTTACATGATGGGAAGACGGTATTCTATTCACGACACGTTGTGCACAAGTTCTGAGCAGTAACCTAACAAAAAGTACTAGGCTTCCATAAGTTCAAGATAGTTTCATTAGTATTAAGTACTTCTTTTTATATATGTACATAATATCAGTGCCTCCAGTCAAAAACGGCATAAGTCGAGTTATGCCCTTTTGTTTTTATAGCACCATTGTAATCTACGTGTTCTGTTACATAACATATCAAAAGGACATAACTCTAGCTGCATCCTAACATACTTTTTTGTAATATATCAAAGGCATAACTCGACTGCGTCTAAAGGCACATCTCTAGATATCAAGTAAATTTCACTGCTTAATAGACATAACTACAAGAAACCCCAAAACACAATCGAACTAAAAGGCATAAATACAGTTAACTTAATTACAAAAAGACACAACTCATGTAGTTCCAAAGTTTTTTAAATATAGTAAGAAATAAATGTAGATAATCCATTTGGTAAGCATGTTTGAAAGGGAACAACTGCATTTGTTGCGTTTGCTTCAGGAAGTCTCAAGCGGTATATCCCCACTAAACACTTTATCGCTATTGGTGGATTAGCGTGTGGTGTACTGTTTTTAGAAATAAGTCGTTTTATTCCTTAATTTGTAATTTGCTAATTTATTTTGTAATAATTAAATCAGTGTTACGCGTATTAATTTTCAAGTTTTTAAAAGTGATATAACATCATTAAGCTAGTATTCAAATATATAATGATACTTCTACCATCTATATACACAGAATATCTCGATTTCTATAAGAATTTGCTGACTTCAGAACCGCAAAGACCTGACTTAAGTTTTGTACCGGGCAATAAAGAGGACAGCGAGGACAATTGAAATTATTTATTTAAACATAATATGTTTAAATAAATAATTTCAATTGTCCTAGCTAAGTAAGTTTATATATGTATATACATATATAAACTACTTAGCTTTACATACTCCTTTTGTTTCGTTTACGTTCATACATCTGGTTATACACGCACGAGTTACGAGTACCTGAGCATTCTGAAGAACATCACCAATTAGGTCACTATGTGTCCTTCTAGGGCGACCCTCCCGGTATTTCCACTCACATCTGCTTTGTAAATACCTTTTGTTACTCGCCTTTCATTCATCCTCTCAACATGACCAAACCATCTAAGCATACTCTTTTAAATTTTTGTCATTACATCTTCTTTTAAACCGCACCGTTGCCATTTTACAGCCTATCATTCATAGTCACGCCACACATGCTTTGCAAGGAACGCATTTCCACAGCATTTATTCTACTGTCATGCTTCTTCTGCCACACCCAACATTCACTTCATACATAAACGTAGGCACCAGCACTCCAGCACCACATTGTGAACAGCTAGTCGAGCCCTTTTGAGCATCGACTGGTTGATCACAATCGCATGTATACACTACTACTACCACTACTACTATTCACTTTATTTCCCGCATTTACTTTCCTTTCCACATCTTCATCATTCCACTTTCCATTCCTTGTAAACTGACTCTCCAAATACATTATTACACTTACTTTCTCCATACTCTTATCATTTATGTTTACATCACACACCGATACATCTTCTTCTCTTTCAAATACCATAAGCTTCGTCTTATTCAATGTGGAAAAGTTCTGAATAATAATATATTCATCCCTTTCAAATTATATGCTTCATCCATCACAGTCACCATGTCTTGCAACCGTTCAGCTTACGATGCAAGTAGAACTTGATCATCTGCGTAGAGAAGGTATTTGACAGGCAACTCATTCAAGCTCAATCCGCACCCACCCCCTTTCAAATTTAGCAAAAAGCTATCCGTGTGCATGTTGAACATCCACGGTGACGTGACAGCCCTGCCTAACACCCCTTGAGATGCAAAACCAGTCTGTGCATACCCCATTTATCATAACACAAGCATTGGTATCCTTGTGGAAATATTAAAGTGCCCGTACCAAGCGCCAGTCCACACCGTACACGGATAGTGTTGACCACAGTTCTTCCCTCCACACCATGTAATAGGCCTTCTCTAAGCCAAAGAAAACACATTAGACTTTCTTGTTCTTTGTCAGATGTTTTTCGCCTATGCACCTTAAAGAGATCTGATCCATACAGCCCATTTTCTATCTAAATCCCGCCTGCACATCTAATATTTTCTCATCTATCTCTCTTATTACTCTATTTATTAAAACCTTCGCATAGAGTCTGCGGACAACACTCAAAAGACTAATGCCGTGACAGTTTTTGGACTCCTGCTGAGAGTATTTTCCCTTATAAAATGGTACGATTACAGCCTTGCACCAAAAAAAAACACCTTTTATCGGCGCACGGGCATTTTTCTCCAATACATATTAAAGATCCGTCACAACAGGCTTGCTCCCACCCCGTCACCTGCCTTCAGTATTTCAGCAGACACTCTGCCATTCCCTGAGCTTCCCAATTTTCATTCCTTTCAACAATCTAACAATCTCATCTATTTCTATTTCATTTCAATCACGTGCATCTGAGCTAGAGTCTTCAAAACTTGCTTCTGTCCAGTTACCCACTCCTTGCACACTATCCTGACAACTGAATAAACTTCCAAAGTATTCCTTCTAGTGTCCAAGACCTTTCATTCTTCGTTTAGTAAACATCCATCTTCTTCTCTTATAATAATCCTTCTCGATGGTCCTGTCACTCCGTGACCCAATCTTATTTTTTTCCAGAACAGCTTAACACATTGGCCCTGTAGGTAACAGAGAATTTCCTGATAAAGGCACTTTTCTTCCTTTTCATCCTTTTTCATTTTTACAATCTCTTTTACTGTTAGATGTTTTATTTAAAGTATAGACTTAATAAATAAATAAATAAATAAAAGATTTTCTAGACTATTGTTTAATTATAGATTTTTTGTTTGATCGATAGCAGAAGGAAATAAGTCGTTACTATATTTGTCTTAGGGCCTGTTTCACCACCTACGATTAAGTTCCTATTAACTTACTTGGCAGATAATTTCATACAAATTCTGTTCCATTTTTGAATTTATTCGGTAAGTATGGCTATTCGGACATCGTGAAATAGGCCCTTAGGCATTTATAAAATAAGGGAATAACTCGCAATATTACTTTAAATACGACTAACCTGACTAGTATAAGTAACGTTATTCCCTTAACACTTCGTTAACAAGGGAACAATCGAGAAAAACTAAAAAAAAATATAGTAGGAGTGACTGAATGTGGAAGTGATTACTATTAAAGGAAAGGGAAATTTTTTATCTACAATACAAAGTCGAAAGAAGTTATGATTTTAATTGCGAAATACTAAAAAACATTAAAAGTGTTGTTTTTTGCCTCTCCTGAAAAGTGACGAATTTGAGTTGTGCCCTTTTTTACTGGAGACACTGATATATTTCCTATGTGACTGCCCCGTTGGTCTCGTGGTCGCAAGTGCGACTGCTATGCGTCCTGGGTTCGTTTCCCGGGTCGGGCAAAGTGTTATTGAGTTTTTACATGAGGAATTTCTTAGTAACAGCCCGGAGTTTGGAAGTTGGCGGTGTGTTATATACCCGTGCCTCGGAAAGCACGTTAAGCCGTTGGTCCTACGCCTGATCTCTCTCCGGTCGTGTCGGATTGCCGTCCCATCGGACTATGAGAGTGAGGAAAGAGAGAGTGCACCTGTGTCTGCGCACAAACTTGTGTACTATAATATCTCTCGCGCTGAAGGCTAGTCTCCGTTGAGATTGGTCGCCATGGCCAAAATTCGGTCTGGAGGACTATTAATTATATTGCTTATGTCCATCTTGAATAATGAAACTTTCAAAATGTTGAAAGATTTTTCAATTAGAAGCTGTGGTTCCGAAGAGTACCCTCCACATATAAACAAACTCACAAGATTCGCTCTCTCTCTTTATAATATTAGTAAAGATATAAGCTACAGAATTAATTAGAATAAGATAAGTAGTTTCTTTTAAGTAGCTCACCTTTGTTAATGAGTTCATACATTGAACGCATATAGATGCGTTCATCAATTTAGGCACCAGTCTGGTATATCAGTAGCTCGAAACCGTTAATATTCACACTTGTTTTTGTTCAATCCATAGCTGCCAATCATTTTCAGCCATCAAATATAGACAATGGATAAAATGAATTAATAATCCAATATCTCTCAATGCTTGTCGCCAATTATTGTGTCAATTGCAGCCCTGAATTACTCTGTAGAGCTGCCAATCAAAATTAAATTTTATTGCGTTGCAAATAGATTATTTATTCATCGTCGCTCATAGATACATCAATCTCTAAGCGAAAACCATGTTAGTGTCAAGTTAAATGTTAATTGCGAAATTGATTTGTTTCCCTAAATGATTTATGATGTAAATTATTTAGTGCTACATTGCAAGTGTTATCTTTGGCGGTATAAATCTCAATTTATCTGAGTGTGAAACTTCTAATATCGTTCATACATCGTATTTCTTCGAAGCAGTACGAACTGTCATAAAGTATGACATTTTAATAAATAAAAAAATCCCCGTAAAATAGAAAAGATTTTGTTTCCTAAAACGGTACTCTACCATAACTCTTCCTTTAAAATTGACTGTAATTCCAATAAAACGATGTTACCCAAAAATATCCTTAAAACCAAACCCATTAAAGCCGTCAATAGCTCAAACACAATTTAAAATGATATTTCCGCATAAAGAAAACGTGTGTGACTTTGATAAGGGGCCAATAAATCGTTCGAGGTTCGAGTTTGGGGCATCCGCGCTGTCGCATTATAGAAGCGCCTATTGTAGGCCATTCGCATTATTCCCTTATCAAGTGCGAGTTAATGGGCGAGCATTGTTGGTCCTATGATTAATTGATTCGTACGTACATGCTTTCATTGTGATGCAGATATCCTTAGCTTTTTCCTTGCTTAAGTGAAAATGATAAATGAAAACCCATTGTTGTCCTAGTAGTTGTGACGTTATGAGCGTATGCTAATTAGAACGGTGTGATTTTGATTGTTTATTTACTTCGTTTGTTTTGTCGTTGTTGGCACAGACAATAGTGAATTATGAATGAAGTTAAGGTTTCGGTAAATATTGAATGTTAGTTTCGTAGTTCGTCTGTGGGATGTTGTTTGGTTCTACTGCAGTATTGTAAGAGCATTGAATACAGAATGATAATATTAATAGGAGTAAGTACGTACCTGTCTGTTAAGCTCGATAAAAAATGATTTCACCTCCGGCTTTAAAAAGGTCGACTTATATTTCATCGGTGTCTTTTTGATGTTCAATCACACGACGTTTCTAATAAAAACGCTAATATCCCCATTCCTTTGGAGATGAAAAAGAACATACCTACCAGAGCATTGTAAATATTTATTAAAAGGTAGAAAAATATTAACTACATATTGCCGTTATAAAAAGGAAAGGAATTCATGATGAAGATACACTTATTAATACTTTTTTGCGCTAAAAAGTTTCATTAATCAAAATACCTATTTATTATATTTAATGAAGTTCTAGTAGGTACTAATTTCATATACCTACAAACTTTTCGCTTACAAAACTTTATTTGCACTAAAATTATGATGGTAAGAAACTTCAGGCAACTTCAGGCGATAATTTATCATATCGCTTGAGGCTACGGTGATTCGGGAAAAAGTTTGACGTTTCGAAGTAGCTTGCTAGTGTATTTGCGAAAAATATTTATGAGAAAAATGACTGGCCGATCATAAGATAAATGATGTAAATTTTACTCTGAATAGGTACATAATTTGTGTTTCATTTTGGTTGTGTAGAACTTAGATTTAGTATCCGTTCAACTGCAGATTATAATGTTCGACGGTTCGCACTGAATTTGTATGTAAAGATAAGCGACACGAATATCAAAATATTGTACTATTTTTTTATTTATTTTTTAGCCTATCTTGTGTCCCACTGCTGGGCAAAGGCCTCCCCTTTTTCCTTCCAAATTTCTCTGTTTTGTGCGATTTGAGGCCATGTTGGCCCCGCAAACATGATTAGATCGTCACGCCACCTTCGCCGCTAATTCGAATTATTTATAATCTGTGTAATTATGTGTATGTTTTAGCGTTTAATAATATGTATGTGTTTACGAATCTTATCTGTGACAACATTTACACGACAGCGCCGCAACTCTTTCGGAATAAAAAACAAAAGCTGCAAAAAAGGGACACAAACTTGAAAATCTTTATAGAAAAGCCAGCTTTTGGCCTCAAAATTACAAGGGATACTTTCCAACAGGTGGACACACCGGACAGCGTGCTACAAAGTGGCCTCGGCCTAGGGCCTGGACCCGACACGGCTCTAAGGTCCATGGTTGACCCGAGAGACTATGACCGCCTCCGCTTCTTTCAAATGAGTGCCGCCCAACCAAACACCTTCGAAGAAACTATACATAGGGTGAGCATTCAGCACGTTTTCCTTCTACATCTATGGGTGATAGAGCTGTTTTAAAGTGCCATGGAAAAATCACCATTGATTATTTGTACCTATTACCAACATTAAAAGCTCTGGCCACACTAAGGCGAATCCCGCGTGGGATGCGGGACGCTACTGCACGCGTCGATTGTTTTAATGACTAGAAAGTCAGTGCCAGTTGGAACACTTTCATACAAGTTAGTTGACACAGTCGGTGCGAGTTAAATCTCGCATCCCGTGTGGGATTCGCCTCAGTTTGGCCCGAGCTTTACGTTTCCAAGCAAAAAAACGTTTTCGTTCATAATGAAATTCAGGCTGAAAAAAATTAAAGCAGTTCCAACATGGCATTTTAAAAAGAGATTATGTGAAAGATATTGTATCGTTAACGTTTTTGGTTAACTGTGCAACAAAGGTGGCAAAAGGCTCTGACTCAAAGGTGCTGAAGGAAAATGCCACAATCTGTTATGCTCTGGATGGCAAACTATTTAGCCCATGTATATGTATAGATGTATTTATTTGTTTAGGCATTTTAATATAGTTACGTTTGGCTTTTTAAATGTTTTCATGATGTTAAAATATAGTTACGTTTTATTTGTATAATAATTACTGCTTAGTTTATTTATCAATTTTTATGTATCATCTCATTATTTTTTTCAAAATACTGCTATGTTAATGTGATTGAAAATTTAAATTGTCACGAATATAATAAAACTTTGTCGACAGTGTAATTATTTATTCAGGTATTTCATATTTATTTGCCAAACAGAGTATTAACAGGTATCAAAATTCAAAATCTCATCAAACACTTTTGGCTTCTTTTAATCGGCATGCTCAAAGAATTGGAGGTGGCTCTACGAATCGTATAATATCGCATAAAAGTATATTTTATTACTCTCACGTTTTCATAATTTTTATTTATTATTTTCTTTTCATATTAAAAATCACATTATTATTTTTGCACAGCTCCGTAGTTTGGCGTTATTTTGCACGAAAAGAAAATGTTATGCATGGTAATTAATTACACAGAAATGCATGTAGTGCACGATGGACTTTATGTTTTTATTTAAGGACACCATAAAATAATCTCGTTAAACATCTCTTGTACGAGTATTATGTCACACATTTTGATGCACACTTTTTACGATATATAATATTTTTTCAGAATTTAACAAAAAACTAAATGTTTATTAGTTATAATTTTGTTTTTAATAGGTAAACGAACCAAAGAAAAAAGGATTCTACAAATAACGAATTAAACCTGAAAATTAAACTCATATATTTCTTGTTGCAGTTAAAAGTCCAAGAAGCAATGAAGAAAAAAGACAAACTAGCAAGGGAACAGGAAGAGGTAATATTTTTTAAAGTTTATCAGAGACCATTATATTTGTGTTTACTACACCATATCTACTATACCTTTATCGTTCTTATGTAAATTGAAAAAAGAAATAAAATTTAACTCACAATAAATTGCCTAAACATAAAAGGAAAAAACAATACACAGAATATAAAACTAGAATTGTTAGAAACGTTTTTTTTTTTTACTATATTTAAATATTCCTAACGATACCGTAACTTTACTACAAAACGCGTTCCAAAAAATGCTTTCATCAGATATTTTTTATTCACAACTGCGCTCGAAAACAATGCATTAATGCAATCGAAAAGTTCCCTCCGTTCACAAAGCCTACATCCGAAAATAATCTGATGCCAGCCTCGCACCAACGTGTAATCTCCTGACTGGCTCAACCATTCGACGCACCTACCGAGGCAAGCTAATCGTGCCCTAATCTCGGACTAAGCCTATTAGAGGCAGTTGTATCGCTTCCCTACGAAACTTCGGAAGCCCCTTGCTCAGCACATTTTGCTCGTAAAACTATGGGTCGAACTTCGGAATATTGAACATTGAAATTTTACTGTTCCAATAAACTGTTTGCCGCAATTTCGTTAATACTGAAATCGGTGATACAGAATTTTTGCTGTTTATTGAAAATATTGGACATGAGTAAATTTGGTATTCTTATCTTAGCAATTTTTTACTTTTCATTTAGTTAAACGTTATGCTAATAAACGTCAAACTGCAAAATTACAACTCTATTACGAAAGAATTTCATGTTACATATTCTTACGGCATGTTCCCGTAAAATTTTGCTAAAATCTCATTTTCTAGAACAGTGCGACAAGTAAATCCCTTTCTTGTATAAACTGCGCCGTCTTGGTAACTAAGTGTGCATAAATTAAGTTAATGTTCAATACTTTTCTACTTACGAGAAAGTGGTCTTTTTATTGCCCCCTTTGAATATTTATTATCGTGTTCACGCATTCAGGAAAATATTTCGTGAGGAAGCATTTTAAAAGATTTCTCAACTCGCCTGTCGTACGATTTATGTTTAAAAATAAGCGCGTAATAAGTCTAGATAAACGCACTGCTGACGGAAACATCTGAGTTAGATTCCTGAAAAATTAGCCAATCAGTAATGATTAAATTTTCTATTTTTGTTTTGGACTTTTACCTTCGTTGTTCTTAAAAAAAAAAAAAAATTACTTTTAGTGTACGATTGTACGTGCACACAACACAGGCAAATAAAAGTATCTCATTTCCTTATAAACACCATAAAGATTTTACGTCTCACTTTAGGGCATTGCTATTTTACACGAAGAAACTGGGATGAACTCGGCGGGTGGGAAAAATTGCAAAATCCAAAAAATGTTTAGGCACAATGTAACGGACTCGTGAAAATGGCTCATTATTTTTAAAATTAAAATTTTTCTATCTTGTTTCTCCACTCCCCTACAAAATAGCTAGCTCAGTTTCCTTGCTAAATTAAAATAATGTTATCTACTTTGGGGGAAAAAAGTTCCCTAAAATATTCATGTCTGATGTGTTAATTTTGTTTTGCAAGCATTTGTTGTTGTTACAGATCCTTAGAGATATAAGACATGGTCTTATGAACATGGGAAGAGACGGTGTGCGAGGACCCTTCGGAGGTATGTCGTAATAAATTCCGGGCGTAACCTTGTCCAACAACATGTTTTATTAATGTTGCAAAACAATTTTAAAATATGCTTTTGACCTGAGTTTTACATTTATAATCTGATTGTTTTTGGTATTTTGGGCAAGATTGAAAAATTACCAGCAAAAAAATATTATTTGGTTGAAATAATTAGTTATTTTAACATCTCAGAAGTATTAAAACAAACAGATTTGGCTATTTATTGTTGAGCTCTCGTGATTACGCATGACGCTTGCACGATTTTTGAATACTTATTTGATCAATATTGTGCGGAATGCTTATTTTGACGATGTAATTACACGTTCGACATCATGATCATTCGGTATGCTTTCGATGTGCATCAGTCATTCATCATTTTATTATTTCTTGGTATACTTGAACTCATTGGAGAGTTCAATTCAATCGATTATTATTTATTATTGTTCGATTTTATCGTAAGCAACAGCTTGAAACCATCAGCGCGGTAGACTTTGATAGAAAAGTTAATTAATAAAATCAAAGCCATTATTATCATTCATCAAATCAATGTTTTCTTTGCGAGAAATGCTGAATGCATGTTTTGGATAAACAATATTTTGCAACCACGCACGGCTTAACGATGTTCGTACACAGCTTTACTGCAGTGTTGTCAGTGAATCGCCACTATATGGAAGGCATTATTACGGTAAACTTTTTTGGCAATTTTGTTAGCACGTATTTTTTTTATTTGCATTATTGGGATCTGAGCTGCAATGGTCTAATCGAAGGCTCGTTTACAGACGACACGTATATGTACGACGACGAAGCAAGAGGGCTCTCAGGAAGAGGGCACTGGTACGACGAACCACCATACGAGAGTGACCCTGAAGACTTTTTGATGGGAGGTGGAGCACCAGCGGCTTCATTTCAGAATGGACGTGTTTGTTTTACTCTCAACCTAAGAAATGAGTCCAGAGGTGAAGGCGTAATATCACTAAGAAGCGCCGGCGATATAAGTTTAGCGAGAACCCCTCGGCGGGGATTAATTATTCCGCAGAGTGGCCCCTACCCGACCACCGTGATCCCCCTGCGAACGGCAAGAGATCGGGAGAGTGGGGATTATGCCGCGTCGGATATACAATCTATAGGATCAAGACTATCTGGCATCTCTTTAGAGTCAAACCGGTCGGAGCGAGATTCCAGGAGGGGCTACAGGCAAATGTCCGGCTACCGGATAGGTGCTGATCCCTTATCACCTGCTTCGTCTGATTATGAAGATCAAGAAAGTGAAACAGATTCACAACACATAGCCACTGTGCATAAGGTAATTCAACAAATATTCTGCCATTCATTGTGTTCTCCTTGCAGTCGAAAATTGTTTTTATCTAGTTAGCGTAAATTAATAAATTAGCTGATAAAAATGTTGCTTTTGATTTTGATTTCCTTTGCCCTATTAACTATTTTATCATTTATTCCAGTCAGCTGAAGAATGCGAAGGTGTGTCAAACTTGGCAGGAAAGGTGAGAGGTCTCAGACAAGACGTCCAAAGAAAGATATCAAGGTTAAGACAAGAAAGGGGCCCCGAAGGCAGTGACAGACGGACGAGTGGTGATCAAGCGTTTCCATGTTCTAATAGTTCTTTCGAAAGTCTTCCCAGCGGATCAGGCAGTAGTGAGTGGATTTATTGAGTTATTTTGTTTGTGTTAATATAAATGGTTTTGTAAATAAGTTGGTCTTTCCTTTCTTTGTACCATAACACCCCATGTGTTACTTACAGATACCCTCTTGTAATTTATGTAATTCTCAATTTTATCTGCATCGTAACCTAATCCTACTAATTGCATCGCATTGAAATACTAAAACTACTACCTATTCACAGTCCAACAAGATGTACACAGGTATTCTACTTTCAATGTGTTGGTCGTAGACATTGAAATTTATTTTATCTGAGCCTAGAATATTTATGTACAGGCACACAAGCGTTGGTTCGCGCCGGTAGTAATCACTCATCTCTCTCGGCAGAAGAAAACATAGAATTAAGTCCAGCCGGGCGGAGTTTACTCGTGCCGCAAATGCTGTGTCGAGCTCGGGCCCTCGTCGATTACGTACCCAATATTTATGAGAAAGATGCCCTGAGATACAAGGTAAGACGACTTAATACCAAAGCGTACTCGCTGCTTGCATCTAGGAAGGAATTTCTAATAACGTGTTATTTGTCAACAGAAAGGAGACATCATAGAAGTGATAAACATGAATGCGTCCGGCATATGGCGAGGCGTATTGAACAATCAAGTTGGAAACTTCAAGTTCGCCCACGTCGAAGTTTTATCTGAAAGGGACACAGTCCGTTCAAGATCGTCCAAATGGTGCAAAAGTCGCGAAAGGCTTTGGGAAACTCGACCACGTACAGTAGAAGAGTTATTGAGACGGATAGATTTGTTAGAGTATGCTGTGGCCTTTGCAAGGAATGGATATGAAGATATAGAACTATTCAAGGAGATCGAACCATCAGATTTGGACTACTTGGGTATAATGACTCCTGAACACCGTACACGTATTCTCGCTGCTGTTCAACTTCTGCACCAGCTTGAATGTGAGTTGGAACAATAATTTTGACCACTTATCTCAAATAAAGTAATCTATGTTATGAAGCTTCTAAGAAAATTATCAACTCTCGTAGGTGGCGAAGGCGAAGCAGAAGCTGATGGCGGCGGTTCAAGCTCCGAAGGTGGTGACTCTCCCTTCGGTAGACGACAATTTCCTCGAGACTCGGGGTGTTATGAAGCCGGTGTCGGAGTTGGAGGCGTCCGAGTACGGACTTCACCACTAGTCCACAGAGCTGATGAGCCGACACATAGACCCCCAGAACCAGCGCCGCAAGCTAAGCGGTCCATTCGTCGACGACAGCCAGATGACGCTGAATGCGACAGAATCGAACGCTATCCGGGTACAGGTACGGAACGAACGACCGTCCGCAGTGGCGGTCTTCCCGGCGGCGCCAGAGATGATACTTGTGAATCCGATCATCGACTCAATGTAGTCAAGTTTGTAGCCGGCGGGGAGCCATGTGCATCTGAGAAAAGTAGCGACTCGGGGGTGAGTAGTTCGTCACTAAGTTCCGCTCACCCCCACCGTCCCTGAGCGAGGCCTGCCGCGCCCGCGCTTGCCTAGGCGCTGGCGCGGGCGCGTGCGCAAGCCGCGCAGCCGCCCGCTCCCCCTGCCGACACTGAACCATCCGCGCCGCCCGAACCTGAGAACGAATGAACTAGGCAAATTCTAAAACTCCATATTTCACTTTTTTTTACAAACTAGAAAAGCGTCTTGTATTGCCAATATTTTCAACCTTCGCACCAGTACGCGTATTTTGTCGACGGAAGAATTATATAGACAAAATGTCAGATTCACAATCACAATCTGTCATTTTGTCTATTCTTCCGTCGACAAAACCCGTTTCTATGGTGGTCATGCTACGCGTGCAGGTATTCCTATCACATGGGTTCATTAAGTCACATTTTGTCAGATACATTTTAGTATTTAAATCAACTCAAAATAAGACTGAAAATTACTTTCTGCATAAGAATGAGAAGAATGCGGTAAATGTTTTGGGCGGTGCGATCATAGATTAGTGTGGGTAAACTTCTATTTGACTTCTACTGAAGCAATTAAGTGTCTGATTAGACGATTGTCTTTAAAATATCATGATTTACGATGTCAAACCCACAAACATTCTTTGTGTAAGAACTTGTTACTTAAAGACTGACTTGAGTTTCAAAGCACTTATGCGTGCTGTAATTTTTATGAAACGATTAACAGTTAAAATGCAATAATGTAAAGTTTATGATAACTCTTCTTCTTTGATATATTCAAGTAATACAATGTGGACAAAGATAAATTAATCGATGTTTATAGATTCAATCGTGAAATAGTTTTCAGTACGGAATATTATTATGGATTGTAGATATTTATATAGGTTGCTTGTTACGATTTCACATGCGGATTTTGAAATCGCTTTTTATCATTCCGTTATAAATTGAAAAGCATATCATGGATGGCAGCAATTTATTGTAATTTTAGTTGGCTTTTGATTCGTTACTCTGTTCAAAATACAATACTATAATATTTTTCCTTCACCTACTACCTGTTTTGTATGTTGCAATAATTCGTTTCGCTAAAAATTCGCGTACCTAAGTACATTTCCTTTAGATTTCATTTTAATATTGTCCATCCGTACGCAGTACATTAAATGTCCGGGAAATGTTCACATTTCCCAGTACGAGGATAATAATAATTTGAAGTGAAAATACTAACACATTGACTTTCAATGCATTTCTCGTTTATTTTGAACAGAGTATTTAAAAAAGCATTTATGACTGTATTTAGGTATTAGTAGAGGAGGCAATATGCCAGTTTGTGTAAGAACTTGGGCGTTGGAAGCGCAACATTCAATAGCAATAATTGTAAATACATTATAGATAGGTTAATTATTATATGTTAATAAAAAATGTTTTTTGTAATTTTTTAAGAGAGCTTTATGCGGTATGCCGTGTGTACAGATAATGTAGTGAAACAGTGAAATTTTGAATTTCACCCCGCGATCTTCCGTGTCATGATAAAGCAATTTGACATACTTTACGATCTTCACACTTGTGACTGGGCTCTCGTAAAATTGTAACTACTGTCAAACTACAGACGGGAACAAAACAATATTAGGTTTCGCAGGCTGGGAAATGTGTCGCGTTTCCCTGTTGGAATAATATTACGTTTTTCATATTGTACTACATAATATGATTTTCTTTTTAATATTGTTGGATAAGGTGGAACTGTCTTCAATGTGTACCGTTATACATATCGATGTATGTCTGTAGTAGAATATTTTGTATTCTGAACTTGCGGTTGCAAAAGTCTTCGTGTTCTATATTTCAATAAAATGTTTAATATCTCCTTCTTATGTCAGTTCACTATCCAATATTCAATTTTGTTTTTCTAAAGAATACTTATTGTGAAATGCCTGAATGTTTGTGTTTAATGTTTTAGAAGAATTTAGCCCATTTTTTGTAAAAGCTCAGCCATTCGTGTCAAAATTGGACACTCCCGACTGTCCATGGTGTTCCTCTTGTAAATTTTGTAAAAAAGAAATCTTACACACTTTTCGAATACAATCGTGAACTAGTCCGAACTATTGAATGTACATAGTTAAATGTTTGTTACTTGTATATTGTAGATAGAATATATTTCTTTTGACAATTGTATATTCAATAAAATTAATTCTTTATTAAAATTCAATGTTAAAAAAATTATTTATTTATGATCAAAATTATGTTAACGATGCTCAGGTAGATTTGAACTTATCCATAGGTTTTGTGGTTATAGCGTTGTTTTTAAGACTTGTGATTATAATAATTAAGCTGTATAATTCACTTTTTTTTTTCTTTATTTTAGCCATACATCATTAACTGTGCGTACTTTTTGTAGCAATATTTATATTTTTTTTAAACAGATCTTATGTGTAAGTTAACAAATCTGTTTACAAACATGGATTCTAAATAAATAAATCCAAAAATTTTATCTGCTTTTTCATTTACATGAATGTATTTTCATACAAAAATCTAAGCACGCATATCAAACATATTATTTCAGATTAAACCTGATGATCCTGAACCTTCAATTATATAATTACTAGGACCATATTTTGAATGAAAATATATTTTAAATACAAATGACATTGAAAAAACAAAACTAGAACACATTTTTTTTAATAAATACCTAAAAATGCTCAGGAAAGGGTTATCAATCACATAAATTAAAATAAACTTGGGTTATAATTTGAACGTAACTGATTACGTTTTAATACGTAGAAATAATTCAGATATAATTATCAGAGCAATAAAGATATAATAGAACAATCAGTTTATAACTTGGAACAGTTTAAGTTATTATGAGTAAATTTTATACTCAATATGGAGCCGATTTGTATTAGTAGGTACAGTAAGGAAATTGAACAATTTGTCGGCTCATGTATTGTTGGATAACTGTGGTTTTCAAATATCTAGCTTCCTTTAAACTTTAAACTTTTGTCGGTGCAGTATCTACTATGCATTATAACTTGATGACAGACAACTATCCTGGAACTCCTGAAAAATTGAAGCAAAAAGGTAAATTAGGTACTCGGTTTACTAGGGAACAATAACACCAATACCTTTGTCGAATTTTACTTCAATTCATCAAAGCAAACAGAAATTTTGTTTTTTTTTTTAATCCACAACGGATGCTCTTGGTCTTAATCTTACCTGATGGTAAGTGATGATCAGGGCGAAAATGGAAGCAAGCTTCACCCGAAATCCTCAACCACAGATGAACTGGCTATCTTACCTATAACTGCCGAAACACGACAATGATGTTAACATTGTTGATATGGCGACTTCGATAAGATGGTGATCAATAGCCAGGCGGACTAAGAACAAGCCCTACGACAAACTAAAGCAAGTAGAGGCGGATGTTGTCTTAAACAAGCTATCACATATTAATTATTAAACAACTATTTGCCCAATAAATCACCCTCAATAACAAACCTCGAGCTACCGTAAAATTATTCATTCATAGATCTTATCTAAGTATTTACAAATATCCTATAGAAACAAAACTTGTTTATTACACCAAGCATTCATATCTTATCCAAGTTATTAATAAGGAATACTTAATCTGAGTCACAGTATTACTTCAATTGATTGCAAATCAGTATTTCTGTTGCGCCGATGCATTATCGATTTCTGGAGTCGGTGAAATTGATTTTGCTCTCAGTCTTTTGACTGCAGACCATTGTAGACTTTAACTTGCAGAAGATAAGTACAGTTTGCAGGTGCATTGGTGTATTTATTTAGAGATAACAAGCAGATTCACGGTGCAGTGAATAGATATCGACAGTACATCAATGTTGGGGAGAGTGCTCACTTGTTCTGGGAAACGACTTCATTATTTCTATTTAAATGTTAAAATTATAATCGGAATCTACGAAATGAATATCTGTGTCAGGTAAATTTATTTTGAAGTTTACTGTAATTGCTTAACACAACATAATTAATTATTATCTTTCAAATGTAATACGAAACGAAAACCTAAAGCTGACATTTGGGCAAATTTATTAATATATTTATCACAAGAATCTTTACATAATTATAGAAAATGTTGAAAATATTTTCTTAATTATTCAACTACTCACGCATTACTCCAACTGACAGATACAAGTAGTAATTTTTGCAATCACAAACGTAGACAAATCGCAGCGATTCGCAGCCAGTGTGCTATCTCAATGCGCCTATAATTATACAACCCATGACTTATGACGGCTCACCGAGGACCTTAAATCATGTTCCTTTGCACATTTTTTAGTTCGCACGCGAATAAATCTTGCGACAGAACCCAGGGGATGGCGTCATGTTGTACTGAGGAAGTCTATTACAATTTTTTATGAGGTTTTCGCGCTTTGTTTTTAAAGGATAATAATGATAAACTGGATGTCCTTCCAAGGGGTATCATGTTACACAGTAACTGGGTTCTGGAGGTCGGACAGGCAGTCGCTCCATGAAAAATACTGTTATCCGGTTAGACTGGAAGCCGACCCCAACCTTTGTCCTTTGTTCTAAGAGAAATTTATGATATTTCATAAACATCGGCGATTTTTTTAGACACTTACCTACTTATGTTACCAATAGAAAATATAATTACTAACTTAAAAACACAGTTAGGTACAGAAATCTTTGTTAGATTTCGACCTCGTCGCACAATCCACCTTCTAACCTTTACACAAGACACGATATCGCACACACATTAACTCAGCCGACTCTACGAGACACAGCACATACATTTATAATTCTGAAGGCACAGGAACCAAGTTACGACTAGCGGAAAATTTACGGTGTCCATAAATGTCCAAATGCAAACTGTATGACGGGAACTCCGAACGCAAATAGTAAAATTTAAAATTAAAGGCGTTCGCTTTGTCGTAAATTTTGGATGGCGCTATTTTATTTATTTGTTTTTTTTATTTCTAGAATATCGATAAATATTTTAATGGGGATTAAGAATTGAGTAGTGTTTTATGCAGTCGTTTTATTGAGAGAGCTGCATATTGATGGGTATATAATGTATACAAGACAGAGGTAAACATCGATGGCTGTCATCTATTGAGCTTTCCATGTAAATATTTTAATGAGGATTAAAAATTGAGTAGTGGTTTTCTGCAGTGGTTTAAGGCGAAAGCGTCAGGGTAGCCCGCGAAATTCAATTTTTCTTAAGGTTTTTGCAATTTGCAGGTCAGTATCAGGTTGTACGTTGAGTTAAATAATAATTTGCGACCGTATCAAAAGTTTATTTATAGAATTATAATCATAGAAATTACAACACAACTCTATAAGTTCATGTAATCCCCAAATGTCATGATTTCATGAAATCATGACATTTGGGGGTTATTCTATCATACGGAGTTGTATTGCTGATTCTAATGATTATAATTCTGTAAAGCCATATTTGTTATGCTCGCAAATCATATTTTAATCAAGATACAACCTGACACTGACCTGCAAATTGCAAAAAACGTTAGAAAATTTCGCGGGCTACTTTGGCGCATCCCCCTTAATAAAAAAACCAATGATGATGTTGATGTTTCCCAATAGGGAGAGGTGCATAATGATTCGTAATTACAATTCTTAAATTCAATTCTGTTTTAATACAACAGTATAACTTACTAACTTACTAACTAATAATAAAATGTATCACATTAAACACCCAGTGCCCTACCTCCTCTCTCCTGCTTGATCTATGCTGTGCACCGACAGGGTTCATAATTGTAACTAATATAATTATTTCCCTATCAACTATACGGGGTGGCAGGGACATCGACGCGAAGCCGGTTACCATGGATTCAGTACATGATTCTGAACCCCCCTGCGTTGAAAATTTTTGTCGGTTATAAAAAAAAAAATCAGCTGCTCCATACATTTTGATAGCGTAGGTATTGCACTTTTCTATGAAACAGCTGTTTTTTTTTTTAATAACCGACGAAAAATTTCAACGCAGGGGGGTTCAGAATCATGTACTGAATCCATGGTAACCGGCTTCGCGTCGATGTCCCTGCCACCCTGTATACATTATGGTAAGTCATAAATAATTGAGAATTGAATTGTCTATGTATAATGTATACAAGGCAGAGGTAAAAATCGATGACTGTCATCTTTTGAGCTTTCCATGTATTCAAGTATTTTGTGTGGGTTTGATGTACTAAATTAATTACTCAAGTAATAACAATCTTCTACCTCCTAAATGACAAAAAAAATATATTCTATAACACTTCAGCAAAAACTAAATTTTTTAAACGTTTGATCTGGGTGATTCAAATTATTGAATTATCTACTGTGAGTACTAAAAAAAATGGTGCGATATGTTTGTCGTCGTTCAATTTTAGTTGAAAGAGGATGCCCTCGAGTTGGTCTCGTTAAAATTCATGAAAATTCGTTGCAAAAAATGTAAACCGAAATTGGTACATACCTATAGCTCCACAGATTTTAATAATTCTCGTCGATGGTTATGCTCTAAACCATTTCGAACGATTTTTTTTTTTTTTTTTGGGTTGTTCTTAGTTACTGAACTAAGAACAACACAAAAAAAACAAAAAAAGACTTGCTATTATCGGCTGTATATATTAATAGCAAGTGTAGGTAGACATAAACTTTCTTGTCCTTCGCATTCAATATAAATGATAAAACTTCCATGGTGTTAACCCCACGGAAGCTATTCACCATGAAAATACTTTGTTTTATAATATATCAGAAATGTTTGCAGAATTATGCTTTAATAGCTTTATGCAATATTGACAGATTATGACCCATATGATCCATCCCATATGATCTGTGTCTAGAGTTGTATCTATCACAACATTCACAACATCTCAATAAGTCAGTGTTGCTGGCTTTAAGCTGGATTTTTTTTCCAAAAAGTGCAAAAGTTTTCAGTCAACCCCATAGATTAAATACAAAAAAACTAATCTTACAAAATAATAAACTAATACATAATAAAAACAACACTACGAAATCTATTTACTACCTTGGATAAGCAATAACTAAATGTTTTTTTTTTTATTGTATTGTGATATTTTTCATACTCAAACATTTACACGCGTAGGTACTCGTATCACTAATAAATATTTCACAATTCCTGGGCTATCTACCTATTAATTTCACACATACTGAACTATTATTGTAATACATGGTTTCATAATTAATAATCAGCTTTCACCTATTCCACGAACGTTGTTAATCTAGACATTAATTCGTTAATGGACGTACCAATAGCTGGCTATCAATTAATTTATTTACATGTACTTCGGACGTTTTTGCATATAATTAAATGTTAAAAAATGAAGAATTTAAAAGTGCAGACAATCCCTTTTCTAAGTAATATCTTAACGTGTCGTTATCGTAAGACGTATGACAAAGATATTTATTCATAGGATATTTTACAAGGTTGGTAGGTAAGAGTGAGGCCCCATTAATGCGTTGCGCTGCGTTGCGTCGTCGCAGCGTCGTCGCTGCGACGTTTTCCATATATTTTTTATAACATGCCCCATTAGACCGTTGCGTCGTCGCGCGCGACGTTTCAACGGATCGACGGACAAGAGACGAAGCGGGAGGGAAGGTGATGCGCTGCGTTGTCGGAGCTCCGCTACGACGACGGACAGTGGTCAGTGATCCATTGCAAAGGCTGAACTGAGACGCAGCTGCGACGGCGTACATACCCTCTTAACTTATATATATTTAACTTACTGGATATAGGTACTCTAATTCCCCTGGCTGGAGGCTTTGAGTTTCTTTTAGGAGCTTAAGGCAGCCACAGGAAAGTCCGGTTAAGCAGCGAATACCTCAGTGGTAACCTGCGAGACGCCCTAGTCAAAAAAAAAAAAAAAAAGGTACTCTAATAAACAAAATAAAATAAAAACACAACAAAGAACATTATAAAATTAAATAAATCTAATATACAAATTAAATAAATCTAATAGGTATTCAAAAATAAATCTATTATTTATAATATTCAAAATAAGTAAATTTAATGTTCATCACTCCAGGAGATCCGCATTTTAACTTACCTAATGAATGAATTCCTCGATTTGACACATTTCTTATAAAAGAGGTGAGGAAATAACTGACCACTTTAAGTTAGGTACGTCGAATCCTAGCTTGAAAGCCTAGTCAAGTATAGTTTCCAGAAATGTAACCCTGCGTCCTATCTAAAAGCAGTCAACGCACGAATACACGAACTGCTTGAATACGAGGCTTTTGGCTACTTTGTATGAGTGTATGGTATGTCATTTTATTTGTACTGTGCGTATTTTTGTGCAGAACAAACAATTTTTCTTTCTTTCTTTTCTTTAACTTCGCGTGCATATGTCTCTTTTTGTTCGGAAAACCGGAAAATGCGTGGTTGCCACGACCACGCGTTCAGGTTCACCACCTTTAATTAAATAGAACGCGGCCTTATAATATAGGCCGCATATGCGCTTAGGCAAAAATCACGTTATTTATGGAAATTATCGCTGGATAGCAAGCTGACGAATAGTTCATTGAATACATTCACGACAATGTCGTCGTTACCTTTACAGAATCTCACATAGGTAATGAATGCCTCTTGAATTAAGTTTCATATTACAAAAACCCTTTCATACAACGTCATAAAGAAGAGTCTGGTTGGCCTAATCGAGAATTCGGTTCTTTACGAAGATCAATATGTATTAAGTGATAAACAAGTCTCCTAAACCCATACTCAATACTTAGCACCGCATTTGGCGATTCAAACATCATTCAAAGATCCAATACACACAGCATAAAAAAGTAGCATCAACACCCATACACGTTGTATTAGCTAACTGCATATCAGTTTACAGTATCATGGCATTCTGCGGCGCAACATGGGTGTTCAGACATGTTTACCTGAGTGAGGTATGTGCACTGTAATTAACTTTTTATTTTCACACCGACAGACCACCGGCACGGGTTCGTTTGAATAGCCGGACGGGAATTGCGAATAGGCAATTTGTAGCTGCTATAAATATTAGGGGGGAGTAGAGGTATTATTTTGATAGATTTCTTTGTTAAATGGCTGTTGATATGTATCGGCTTATGCATTTAAAAACACGTGTCTTTTCTATTAAATAAATGAAAACTTAAGTTACATTGTACTATTGGTTGTTACAACTATGTTTTGCACTCATTTGTAGAAAGGATCAGCTATTCAGGCAAAGTATAATCCAGATTATTGCATACTTGGATCGCCCTTTTGTTTTTTTTCGTAACTAAATTGTATACCTGCTCAAATAATAATTATTATTCTCGTATTTAAGAAACTCAACTGAACATTTTATTCCACTTAAAAACTTTATTCAAGTACATAAAACGAGTATATTTAGCAAATGTGTGCACATCTTTAAGTTTATGCTAAGAACACATTCAACTGATCGGAGATTGCCACTTAACATCGCCCTTAAGTTAGTTTACGATGCCATTGACTGTAATACTGGAGAAACAGTGTAATGTAGGTTTTCCAACTACGTGCAAAATGTATTGTGCTTCGTCACAGTATCGGCACTCGATTTACAAAACTAAGCGTAATGGTCGTTGTTTTAAATACTTACAGGATTGGGTTAGTCGCACATTGAGTAAAGAAAAAAAAATTGAAATATATTTTACTCTAATACATTTCAATCAATTTCAACTGGAGCGGAGATGTGCCAATATTAACCAATAGAATCTTGACTCAGGATCACTGATCTAAACTCAGGGGCGGAGTCAAGATTCTATTGGTTAATATTGGCACATCTCCGCTCCTCTTTTCTCCTCTCCGCTCCAGCGGACAGGCAGCCTTAATGAGTAATAAACGCCGTAATAAACTATTTTTTTATTATATTTTCTCCATTTTATTAAATACTTGAGCATAATTTCTAGAAAGCTGTTGCTAGTCGTCCGGTAAACGGACGAATAACATTATAAATTAATCGTCCGTTTAGCGGACGAATAATATTATAAATTAATCGTCCGTTTACCGGACGACTAGACACTTCGTTTCTAGAAACAGTGACATAGCTACATTCGTAGAATTTTCCAAGTATGCTTAGAAAAAGCTAAGTCGCACTAGATGCAGTGCAATGCTCGATACGAAGGAGTGCACTTCGCATGCATGTGCTGTTAGGTTTTACGGAGAAAGATTCAGTATATCGTAAACAATTTTAGGTTCACTAGCGGCTAGTGGCTAGGTCTGTACCTATCACAGATATGCTATTCTACGATTCTACTTGAATAGAACTATGAACTACTTCTTATGAAGAGATCCGCAGGAGAACCAAGGTAACCGACATAGCCCGAAGAATTTCCAAACTTAAGTGGCAATGGGCAGGACACATTGCCCGCAGAACAGATGGCCGATGGGGCCGAAAGGTTCTGGAGTGGCGACCGCGTACCGGAAGACGTAGCGTTGGAAGGCCTCCCACAAGATGGACCGATGACCTTGTAAAGGCCGCAGGAATCCGCTGGATGCGGGAAGCACAGAATCGGTCGAAGTGGCGGTGCTTGGGGGAGGCCTATGTCCAGCAGTGGACGTCTTTCGGCTGATATGATGATGATGATGATGACGCTTCTACTTATTTCGGTAGGACAAAAAATTGGCAAACTTGATCGACTCGTGTCTAGGCTGCAAGTGTCTTTTCTCTCTGATCTAATTTGTGTTTTTTTGGCGTCTTATCTACATTAACACTTGTGTTAAGTTGTGTAAATATTTAAATTAACCTAGAATAGACGGAATTTTCTGGGCTAGCTAGAGGAATTATGTAGGAGAAAACGGTCTAGCTTTACACTACATTCAAAATTCATATTCTGATCTCGGAATAACCCGGTGTACACACAACCTAACTCCCTAGTGTTGTACTATCGACGTAGTGGGTACATTAACAGCGTTTTACGACATCTACTTCGACTAATAAGTACCTAGTTACAGATTAGAATTAGCTTTCGTGCTTTAAATTAATTCGAAGCCCTGAGTTTGTCGGCGTTAGCTGTCGATGGTATTAAGGCTGTGATTGTACATGTTTGTGTCAAAATTAAATGTCTACGGTTGGTTTGATGAATCAAAATAACTCTCTAGTCATTACTAACATAAATAAAAAAACACAACGGATTCTGCTATGGTAGAAGCAGTGTTGTTCAATTTCCAAGTCAGGCATAAATGTATTTTGGATTTGATTTTAAGAACGACGAACTCGCCTTTTTCACTCCGAAATTTCAAAACTTCGTTAGTCATAGTAATCGCGAGGGAAATCGGATTTCGTAGTATGATTGCGTGAAGTAGATATTGTTGTCAATATACTCTGAACAAAAAACACGGGTTCCTCTTATTCTTTTGTATCGGCAGGAGCTATACAATAGCAATAGCTATATCGTGCCAAAAACTTTAGTCACTCAGCAAGTGGGAAGTCAATTCATTCAATGCACCCCCTCTACGAACACACAACAGCGCCGGGTAAACTTGACAGCCGGAAAAACTTCCTTCGCTGTATACACGCTATACAAAACCAACCGCGCTGTTGAGAAGAGACGTATGAGAAAGACAACACCCACCACCACCCAATTTCGTTCAGACATCTGCCACCCAGACGTGACCTGCAGTGGCCTATATGGAAAGCAATCAATCGACTGCGGACCCAAGTAGGCCACTGCAAGCACAATCTAGCAAAATGGGGATAATAGATCTCACAAATACCCAGTGCGAATGCGGTGCTCCTGACCAAACCATGTCACATATGCTGGAGTGTCCAAAGTGTCCACATACCTGCACTTCTGAGGACCTAAAAAATGCCACTGATGCCCCGATTGGCGTGGTCACCTACTAGACCCAACTAGTTTAACATAATGCATGTTTTATCATCGACTCGAAAAGAAGAAGAAGAAGAATCCAGTCCATGTCCGGGGTGGGGTAGCTAAGCTGGATTTAAATGAAAATTAACGCCACTGCAGACGCAAAGACAAGAGAAAACATCATAAGTAGTAAATAACATAATAACTCAATACAGCTCAGCATAAAATTACTTCCCACAGTTATTACTTACTATTACTTATAATTTAAATGAGGATTCCATCCTGCTAGAAATGTGCACGACTCGGTAGTAGTAAAAGCATGTCCAAGTCTAACTTAGGATTGCATTAGTTGGTAAAAAAGAAACATGAAGAAACCTGTCCGTCTTGTACTCTTGATACATACATATGGTAAGTGTGGTAAGTAACTTACGCACTGTCAGTGCATGAAGTGTTGTTGTTGATAAATAAACATAATTTTATCTGTGAAATTGTATTGTACAAGATGGTGGCATTTGTTTCAATTTTGGCTACACGCCAAAAGATCCTAAATGAAAAAACGTGTGCGATCGGGGAACCCCCGTCAGGAACGAAGTTCCTTCTCACGTATGATTTAAAAGATAAACAAAACTTTTGCAGCCGCCATCCTGGATTAACATAATTACATTTTGACCTCACTATCGGCTTTAGCACCCTCGAAAACTCTGAAAAAAAACCAATGATGAATTTTTTTTAAATTTACGCAGCCGCCATCTTGGATTTTCATATTGACCAAATCTCTCTTTCTCTATCTCTCTCCGGCATGCACTGTACTCGGACCGATGTGTAAAATTTTTTCCCACGACACTATAATCACTTCACTTTACTATAATCACTTTTCTTTTGTTTTTTTCTGCCTGCGTTCGCTCTCCCTCTCTTTCTTTCTCTTTGAATTAAAAGAAGACAGTCGCAAGAACACTTTTTAGCGTGACGATTTCTAAAAGTTTACAAGCCGCGCCAATTCATTTTTATTTCAGAGGTAGTCTGTAGGCTTATTTAGCACGGTGTTTTGTATTATTCCTGTCACTATCGCACAACTGTTAAACTGAAAGTGTAAGATGGGACGGTTACATACGTAAAACTAAGAGTATCTAAGTACGTTTTAAGTAACGTTTATTAATATCGGTCGAGTTGAGTTCATGTTACATTTAACTTAACCAAAGCATCAAAGAGGTTTGCTGGTACAGTTTATACAATTTCTGTGCCGGTAGTAGCTAATGTTTGAATTAAACATGGCATGGTGAGTAAGTATACATGCCTTATGATTTATTATGCAGAAAAAAGAAACCAAACAAAATTTCAAATAAGTAACAAAAACATCTCGCTAGCGTATGTGAATAAAGCACACTTGCATCCACTATTTCTCCATACGTTTTAACCTGAACGGTACGCCAAACAGCATCATTACATACACAAATCAAATTCACCGACATCCAGCGACTAGGAACAAATGTTTGTCTGAATGTGGAGCGATGGGGCTAAACGTGACTCGATAGCGCCGCGTAGCACCAAAGTTGAACTTACAATGCAGGGAAATTCAGATTGAGAAAATTTTAGAAAATCTACGTGATCTATACCCACTGGTAAGATGGAATTTGAAGCTAGAGATCTTGATACGACATCTAGGTCCGGTCGTTGTGACGATGCTTGGGGGAGATCTACAGGGTCATATTAAATTAACTAGCGACACTCCGCCGATCATCAGATTGGCGGAGTTTCGCTAGTTAATATATATTTATTTAGATAGTTATAGTAATATAACCAGCAGTGGACAGCCTTCAGCCGAATGATTATGATGACCTTGAAAGCTTTAAATCTAATAACAAATATAGACTGACAGACGGACGGGCAACGAAGTGATCCTTTATGGGTTCCGTATTTCTTTTTGAGGTACGGAACCCTAATAACAGTAGTAACGATATTGCTTACAAAATAATGGGGATGACTATGCATCAAGTAAATAAGAAAGTTCGAGAAACAAATAAACAGTATGTCCGAAGCTAAGTCATCGACAAGGTCTTGGTAATTGCGAATCTCAGAGCGCACTCACAGGTGGTCTAAACGGAATGTTAATGCGTTCAAAGTGCCATAATTTCTGCGTAAACTTACGCTTTCAGTAATAAATATTTAAATATTCAAGTATACAATTTTTCTTAAGTTCCTAAACAAGTAAAATGAACTTGAAAATAAAGTTTGTGGTCGTAATTGGTAGTTTGATTTATTTGCTAGTAAGTAGTAGGTAGTTATGTTTATGAGACAGGTTGGAGTTATTCTTCTCAAGGGTTGTTCAACTTGACTGAAATTAATCTTTATTAATGCCTTCAGGAGGCAAGAAACCATTTCTTGTAAACTAAACAAAAACACAAAAAACATCGTAAACATTATCAGACAAAGTTGACAGTCCCTCTAAAAGGCACTGGGTACGGAAGCACGTGCCAGCGTGTGTTGGTTCACGTCAGTTTTAGTTGATTAGTTTGTAAAAGTTTACTAACATAGTTTTTAAGTCATTGTTACTAACACTTTATGGATTGCGTGTACTTGTATGTGTAGTCTGAAATCACCATGCCTGCCTGGCCTTTTCCCAAAAATTTTGGGGTTGCCTTCCAGTCTAACTAGATGCAGCTGAATGCCAGTATTTTACTGGGTAACATGATACCCTTCGGTAAGACTGGTTGCCAGACTTTCGGGCGTCTGACGTACCGTAACAACTGTCAAAGATCTACAAATGACAGCTGGGACCAACGGCTTAACGTACTTTCTGAGGCACGGACGGGTCTTGGTATGTAAAGATGGTTACCCATCCACAGAGCAACCGCGGCAAGCGTAGCTTAAACTGTTCGATCGACCCGTGCGGCTGTTATTACTTAGCCACAAGCCCCTATATGTAGTCCGAAATAAAGGATATACATCAGCCTTCTCTCTGTGAGAGGGAGTAGGCTGTAATCTACCACGCGGGCCCAGTGCGGGTTGGTAGATGTCACCATGTCTTCGAATTTTTTGTTCAAGACATGCCGGTTTCCTCACGATATTTTCCTTCACCGTTTTGAGGGCAGTGGTGATGAAATTAATACACAAAGTAAAGCACCTCCTTGGGTTCGAACCCACGACCTACAAATCGTAAGTCGGGGCCGTTACCACTAGGCCACCACTGCTCTCTCAAATAAAGAATATATTATTATTATAATAACATAATATTACACCTGTAATCCCCTAAGGGGTAACGCAGACGTGTATCTATATTACACCAACATTTAGCCAGTGCGAACCTATTAGTAATTAAATAGATCCTCATTGATAATTTAATTAAATTTACTTGTAATCGGCATTTACCTGAGGACTGCCATTGAAATGAATTTTATTTAGTCCTTTAGCAAGGTCCTGAAGGTCTGTTCAATGATTTGTTAACTACTTAATACCTAGATAAATTATTTTCTTCTTGTTATTTGTGAAAGTCTGCTTTAGTGAGTTTTCCTAGTAATTGGTTTTAGAATTTTCAGGTAAATATGTCACAGACTTCATCAGATAATAGTTTTACGAATAATTATGTTATCAAAATGTCGAGTCGCTCTCATACTAGTAAGTAATACAATTAATTATTTATGGAAATCTAATCTGAAGCCTTTGTAGTTTCTGGTGGATTTATTTGAAATACTGAAAACAGTGAATATGATTTTGCTTAAGTTTTAAACCAATTCAATAATACATATACGAAGGATTTTAGTGGTGACCTCAAAGATCACGAATTTTGATGGACATAAGGTATATAGACAGATAAGTATTATAGACAATCCTGATTAGAACGTCTGTTGATTAGCTCCCAGCCTTCATACCCTGATTTTGTTAAGAACATAATAAAAGAGGGCGAAATCACAATAAGGGGAGATCCGAAGCGCACGCACCGAATGTTTGCCAAGGGAATCAGGCCAGACATATGATTACTGCGTTTATTGCCGACATCCTTGCAGGTGGTCCTACAACGTGTAATTTACTTAGCCGGCCTGCTATCTTGCTAATCGATGTTTACTTCGATAAGTCACGGAACAACCGATAATTTTGGCCACCCGTCTGTCTACTTTCGAAAGCAAAATGGGTTTAAAATTAGTAGGAATCTGTTGTTGGACGGTATTAAAATTAGTTTAAGTCCGGTTGGTATTTGGCTACTCACGAACTTCGGCTGACAAGCAGTCTTACCAAGGGGTATCGTAGTACCCAGTTACTGGGTTGTGGAGGTCAGAGAACCGGTCAGTCGCAGTATTCAGCGGCATTCGGTTAGACTGGAAACCGACACTAACATAGTTGGGAAAAGGTTAGGCAGATTGGGATTTTTTGGTATTTTGCTGCTGAAGTCGTAAAAGTTTCTGATCTAATTTTGTGTAAAATCTAGTAGCCTTTTAGGACGATCAAATGACTCTGTAGCAGCGTCATATTGGAGATCTATCGAAAGCAACGTAAATATTATAAAAAAGAATCCTACATGTGCATTTCAAGAATTCACGCAGTACGAAAATCAGAGTAAGTCTCCAACAAAATCGAAGCCTATAACGACCCGCTCGCTCGCATAATAAGTTTGCCAACGCTTTTCTGTTTGTCACTGAAAGAAAAACCCAAAGCATCACGAGTATGTTCTCACATACTTACGTAACGGAGAATCGTGCCAAACCACAACAAGCGACGACGTCACTTAAGTCCTTACTCGGCCAAACCTCCGAAACGCGAGCCAACCCTCGGAGGAGTTTTAACCCGACGCGTTTTTCCAAACTCAAGACCGAAGTCGCGTTCGCGAACCGTTCCACAAAAAGCCCTCTACCCATTTAATTTTATGGCAAGGGCGGCGAAAACTCGTCTCTCGTATCCTCCGCTGGTCTTTTATTGTTTGTATTTTTTCGCAACTCAACGGCATTCACCGGGCGCGCAGAAAAAGAGGAGTATTCATTGTTCACGTAACGCTTCGTACATGCCAGCGTATGTTTAACTGGGAAGTTTTAACTTTTTAGGTTTTAACGTTGCGTTTGGTAATGAGGTTTAGCGATCCTCTTAGTTTTGCTTAGTTTGTGTGAAATTTAGTTAGTAAATTACCTACAAAGAAGCAGCCAACTAAATACCAGGCACATCGTACGTACTCTACTGCCATAGTGAAGAAAACGGCATTCGGAATGTTTCTCTCACTATGGTACTGTAAGTTCTACCAATTAATTGAAATCAATGCATTTAATGATAATTGTTTCTACCGCAATCGAATTCAATATAATAATTACTCAGCAATTCTATTCGTTAACCAAATCAGGTTCTAATGGAAGGAATTTTCGTTACATTGTTTAATCATGAGCCATGATTTTGCAGTAAAATTTAGTATTTTGAAATGAGAATATTTGCCACGTATTCGTGCGGAGTTTTATCCCGAAAGACTGAAACTGTTTGAATAAAAGTAATTAAATGTTGAAGCAAAAAAAATATACTTTCAGTTATATAAAAACGTAGCAAACCAAAAACGGGGTAAAGGGAACGTTCGTTGAATGGCTGAAAAAATAGAACGTCAGCAAGCCAATAAAATAAAGAGGTTCAACAAAAAAAGAGTAGATTCCCTAAAAAAGGGGTTTTTTACAAATGTCTGTTACGTGAGACTTTCTAGTAGGTCACTTTAGACCAGTGGCTTGAAGTTATGAAAAATTGCTCAAGTTAAAACTTTTAGATAAGTCCTTATTACTTTTTTGTTAACGTTGAAGAAGTCTTTATTCGTGCAGAAATAATGTTTTAAGATCGTCCGTGGAAAGTTTTAAATTTTGACCTGAATTGTGAAATAGTCGGCTTAACGGTCTGTTGTTATAGCTTAAACAGATAAGGTGAGCTGAGTAGAAAAAGTCTGAACTGTAAATTATGTTACAAATTCTTCTGAAGGACTTTGAACGGTAGTATTATCATCGATACTTAATACTGCTCTTGTTTTTATTAGTAGGTATACGCATACGTTCTACTGACTGATGCTGAGTACCGAAAAGGTTCTCATCCACATAAAAATGTTGATTGAAACCCTACTGCCACGTCATAGTACCAACAAAAAAAAAATCAAACCCACTTCACCTATCTAAAAATCCAGTGACAGTCCAAAATCTCTTGTCACTTGCATCTCGAACGGGGAATCGATTAACACTCGACATTGTTGAGAGTCCATTGCCAAGGGACCCAATCGTGTAGTGACAGCGCCACGGATATTAACCACTCGTTGGCTAATTGTCCCCAGTTCAATTATCGAACAACTGTCAACGGAGTATTCAGTAGACAAGCCCAGAAACAAGTTTAGCGAACGATTCGATTTACAATTTGTTAACTTGGTGATCGGTGTCATCGGACTGGGGTTATTAAAAATGTCCGGTTAATGAGTGGTGAATTGAATGATACATTCATTAGTACCTCACAGTATTGAATATTCACTCATTCGGTTTTATTGGATACTGTCGCCCCTTTTTCCGCCCGACAGGTGCAGGCAATGGTTGCAAAAACAATAGTTTTTATACGAAGTATAAAAAAGACATAAATCAAACAATACCTAAGCTTAAATAAACTAAAACAATAGTTAGTAATGTTGAATCTAATAAGGTCTTAGCTATTATTCTGAAAGCTTTCTGAAAATAGGTATCAAAATGGATCGAGAATTACTAATTGCTGATAAATTCTATGACAGAACATAGGCAACAAATATATGAGTATTATTTCAATGCTATTCAATTTCTAATTACATGGTACTAATTGCAGAATACCTTATGATTCAATGGATGCGAGCGAAGCAAACTCAAAAGGAGCATCTCGAAATGAATCGTCGTTGAATAATTGATGTCTCCGTACTTTACGACACGATTGTCTACTAAATGCAATGATTAGAGACGCAGACCGGTGCTTAGGCATAATATTTGCTACAATAATAATTATACCATTTTTCTATTATAATTTATTTATATATAAATATTATAAATTAAAGTCGCTTTACTTGTCTAGACGTGCGACCGCTTAGATCTTCTAAACTACATAAAGGAATTTGGTAAGGTTTATGTGTACATAATCAGCCTATAATGTTCCTATTGCTGGGACACAGGCCTCCTCTTCGGTGAGAAGGAGTAGACCGTATCCACTATGCGCGCCGAGTGCGGGTTGGTAGATGACACATGTCTTCGAATTTTTTGGTTCTAGAACATGCCGGTTTCCTCACTATGTTTTCCTTCACCATTTTGAGAGATAGATGTGTACAATACAAACTGACATATAATAACAAAAATCATAATGACTGTCGTGTTTGAAACGAAGCATGAATTGTATGAAAAATGAAAAGGCTAGAAAGGCTAACTATTATTATAATTATAGAAAAGGATTTATATTGAGATGACGGCTAGTAGCGATGAAAGGAAAAACATAAGCTGCGCGAATCCCAAATAAAATACTACGTATGAGGGCAGGATGATAAGGCTGCCTGTCCACTGGAGCGGAGAGGAGAAAAGAGGAGCGGAGATGTGCCAATATTAACCAATAGAATCTTGACTCCGCCCCTGAGTTTAGATCAGTGATCCTAACTCAAGATTCTATTATTTAATATTGGCACATCTCCGCTCCTCTTTTCTCCGCTCCGCTCCAGTGGACAGGCAGCCTAATGGTCATAATTGCCATGTTTTAGTTATTTTTAATAAAACTGACACACACCTGACTCACACCTGAGGCTATTCCATTCATCTTTCATTGTAACAGACTGTTTACATAAGCTGTGCTGCTGTCCATTTCTCATTAAACTATTTGTAGTCCTAGTAAACATCCAAGGAACGCGGTCAACCAGCCAATGTGCAAGTGGCTTTTGACCTCTTCTTATCTAGTCAATAGCACCGGTAACGACTGGAATTTTGCCTATACATATAGGTGTTAGAATTGAGGCCTGTGTTAACGATTAAAACAAAAAAAAAAAATAGTCATAAAGTCGATATCTGATACTTTACTCGAGTGAATGTTCATATTTCTTTCATTCCACGTTCACACGACATCGTAATAATTATTAGAAATGAACGTTCATCTGTTGTTTCAAGTGCCGAAATTCAAAATCTTTAGATCGGTTCATTAATGAATTCATTTTTCAGTTTTGGTTCATATTGTGTTCAGAGGTTGGGGTGAAAGATGCCGAATGAAAAGCTAAAATTAACAAAAAGTCACAGGCGTCGGATATCGGCTATAAGTGTACGTTTAAAAAAGGAGCAAGTAGGCAATAATATTCAATGACTAGACAGCTAACTAATCTTTGGCCCCAGCTGCTGCTTTGTGTTTTGTCTCCAAGTTCTAATTGAATCAAGATCTGTCTCTTCTTTAAGAAAAACCTACTATTATTTGCGTCGTAAAGTTTACTTTTCGCTTCTCATTAATTAAATTGTTTTAATTCAAATGTCTCTGAATGAGGGTGACTGTCAATAGAATCTTTGTCTTATTGTTAATATGGTTATGTGATTTGCTAATTGTTTTAGTAACGTTTTGTTTACCTACCTCATGTTCTTAAAGTTTAGGTCCTAGTCAACGATGAAAATAAGTATGAATTTCATAAGATTAACATTATCATCGTCATAGCTAATTTAATGTGCCCTCAAACATATTTCTTACATTTGTTAATATTTTTATACTCGTAAAAAGAACATTAAAACAAAACATTTAAAAAGAAAAAAAATAGTGGCCCATCGGCATCAAGAACACGGTCCAAGCTGCCGGTGGTCAGGGCTCTAGAGAGAAGAACCTTCTCACTATGCGTGCTGTGTCTAGGAGTACTGCTTTCTGAACCAAACCCTTGACCCAGCCGCGCAATGAGAGCCTCCTGTGGTGTTGGTCGAGGCTCTCCGCTATTAGGCCATTAACCGTTACCATTATCGGTACAATGATTGCAGAGTCCACGTCCCACATGCCGACAACCTCGTGTGCTAAGTCAAGATACTTGATTTTTTTATCTCGAGACGACGAGATTCTCGTCATGAGGGACAGCGATATCAACAATCATTGCACGGCGCTCTCGTCGATCTATCACCACAATATCAGGCTGATTGGCTACATAACAATAGTCCTGTCAGTGATGATAGATCGATCCCAATACAATGTGGCGTGACCATTCTCGAGAACTGGGTCGGGCACGTACCTGTAGTATGATACTTCGGACTCCACAAGGTTGTATTGCAAGGCAAGTAGCCACTAGATTGTGTCTGTGCAAGTACTATACAATCATAATTATACTAGTTATTATTATTTTAATTCTGTTAGTTTTTAAATCATGATATGTGTGTGTACAAATAATTAAATAATAAAGAAAAGAACTATACAACAAAATTAATTAAATAATATGTACTTTTTTTTATTACAATAATAATGAATAGCCCAACTATTGGATTACTCATTCCCTTTCATCTAATACTAAACCTCAATTGCAACCTCTCTATTTTATTATGTGAAAGAAATTTTCAATTGCAACTGGATATATAAAACTGATAGTATTCCATTAAGTCCACCCACTTAATGCCTTTGGAAATGGACTGAAAAATTGGAATTGAAATTTCATTTAGCATGAACGATTAACCGTTCCAATGTGATTGCCATGCATCTATGCTAATTCCTTTTTTTATTGTGGAATTCATCTTTGATGGTCGGTAATGGTCGTTAGTGGTCTAACCTAGTAGGTGAGAGGGAGTGGGCCGTAATCCACCACGCGGGGCCAGTGCGGGTTGGTAGATATCACATGTCTTCGGATTTCTGGTTCTACGACATTCTAAATAATAAAATACGTAAGTCGCGGCAGTTACCACAGGACTACCTCTGCTCTAAAATCTAAATCTAATGATAACAACAAGATGTTCGATTTATTTATCATGTATCTGATAATTCTGACTAGTGTTAACTACTGTTAATTATTAAGCTAGCTAAACCACAGTAATTATAACATTAATTTAACCGTTATAATTTGACAGTATTTTTCATGAAACCGTATTATAAAAATAAACTGCAAATTCAACATAAACATCAAATTAATAGTACTAGGTAGAATAAATGTATGAATGCATGTGAATGGCCTTATTAGTGAGAATCTTGTACTACGCAATTCATATTGATTTCTGTTATAGGTAACATGTGGGGTACGGTGAACTATAATTCCTTTGTATTCAACGAAGAAATCATTATGTCGTTATGCCAACGTTATTGTGGGAGATATTAAATCTAAGAAAATATTACTTCATTCTTATGTTATTGTTCGACTTTTTATTGAATAAGTAATTCATGGAAAAATAAATTTTATACCATTCCCCCTCTAAAAAGCTTATTTTATTCACTGAAAACAGTGAATAAAAAGCTCTTTTAATCACTATTTTGGTGTTTGAATTTAGAACACACCAATGTATTCGACCTCTATCTCAATGCTATACAACCTCCTTAACACTTTCGACACCACCCATTTTCATAGAACTCATACGCCATGCCGCCATACATATTGGAAGTCTACGACTTTTATTATTCGTAGTTGGAAGTGAAACCTCCGGGAGGGTTGTCGGCATTACGTTTTGTTAAAATATACATCACATTTTATTTTCACGGTTTATAATCTGTATTCGCTAAGAAAAACCTTCATTTAAAATGAGCCTTCGGCGAGGGCTCCCGGCATTCCATATGCGACTAGGTGAACCCTCCAGGAGGGCTCCCACCACTGAACGTCTATATTTAAAATGAGCCCTCCGCGAGGGCTCCCGGCATCCCATCCAAGTAGGTGAACCCTCCAGGAGGGCTCCCGACACTGAACGTCTACATTTAAAATGAGCCCTCCGCGAGGGCTCCCGGCATCCTATATCCAAGTAGGTGAACCCTCCAGGAGGGTTCACGACACTGAACGTTTACATTTAAAATGAGCCCTCCGCGAGGGCTCCCGGCATCCCATATCCAATTAGGTGAACCCTCCAGGAGGGCTCCCGACACTGAACGTCTACATTTAAAATGAGCCCTCCGCGAGGGCTCCCGGCATCCCATCCAAGTAGGTGAACCCTCCAGGAGGGCTCCCGACACTGAACGTCTACATTTAAAATGAGCCCTCCGCGAGGGCTCCCGGCATCCCATATCCAAGTAGGTGAATCCTCCAGGAGGAATCCCGACACTGAATGTGTTAACCTTTTATTAAATGTCTATTTTCGCTTTTCTCGTAGTCATGGTATAAAGTATAGTATGCAACTCTTGAATAAAACGGATTTATATCGAGGGCCATGAATCACTCGCGTCGCTCAGGATTCTAACACTTGAATCACTCGCTGCGCTCATGATTCAATCATCATGAATCACTCCCTACGGTCGTGATTCAGTCGTTAGAATCCTTCACTTGATCGTGATTCATCTATGGCCCTCGCTTTAAATCCGTCCTTTATTCATTAGTTGCATAATATACTATTAATCAGCTTACTGTCAATTTGAAAAGAAAATTCTCATGAAAATGGAATAAATTAAAAATGAAACGGTATATGGTAAGAGTTTCTTATAAACAGATAGATATTTTGTTTCTTCCAAATAATTAGATCACGACTCAAATTGTTAGGTAATTATTATAAATCATATGACAATTTTATCTACCTCTAAGTCCAGTCCGTCGCCAATTGGCGACAAAAATTTCCAATACCGTAAATCCAGTCTGTCGCCTTGGGGCGAAAGTCCGAGCATGCTGATTCAAGCTCTATTCGTATTAAACATACGGTCTGATATGGTCTGTGGTTGGTTTTGATCTATGGTAGGGTAATATAGTTGTCAAATAAATCGACTAAAACGTCAAAATACGGAATTAACTGACACTTAGGCATAATATTCATCACTTATTTTAAATACGGACATCTTTTTTTTTTCAAAACTGTGAAGGTATTCATCGTGAGGAAACCGGAACGACCTAGAACCAACAATTTGAATCATTGTGACATCTACTGGGTTAGTAGATGAGTAGATGTCACAATGTCTGCATTGGGCTCGCTTAGTAGATGTCACAATGTATAGCCCACCACTCCCTCTCGAAGAGAAGATTCCTATGTACCAACAGTGGGAACATTATTGGCAGATTATTTATTTTAAAGACCACTTGGCTGGCACTAATCTGCAAGTACAGCTAAACAGAAAAACTTGCAATATATTATTAAACACAAACAAGAATATCTTAATTTATAAAAAGGTATATGGAATGTGTCCATTCAACTACAAAAAAAAACAGTTTACGATGCGATTGCTGTCACAATACAAAAGGTATTTTTGTTAAGCTCACGATCTTTAAGAAACAAGCCCGTTCTCAGATGTAATTTGAAAGCGAATGACATAAATTCTTTACGGACAAACGGACAGGACGACTTGTACAAATATCCGATTACATACAAACAAAAATAAAGCATGTGTGGGCGAAATTTCTTCTGACGACCCCATTCTTGAATTGGTCAAGCCTCCTTGATGAACATAATTTTTATGCAAATGCGTAAGAGCATGTCGAGATTCCACAATAAAATCTTCCCAAATATCAACTTTAAAACTAGCCTCTTAAGGTTTAGAATGATGTGTCTCGTCTTGTTGATAAATGTTTGTAGTTAAAAATATACTTACGAGCGTTTCATCCACACCTAATTATTTCAGTCAAAATTGTTACGATTTATTTCCATTCCAAAGAGATTGTGTACCTATCAAAATATCTAATCGAGTACAAAAATAATGAGGCTGTTAGACAGTTTATTTTGTTCTCTAAAACGGATCGTTTTCTTTTGTTTTACCTTTTTTCATTGACCTATTTCCTTTCATCGTTCGTTTTACTAGATTTCTAACACAATAAAACATTATACCCATTTTTCTTGTAGCAAAAAACAACTCGATCACTTATGGTTTTAAACACTGCGCTTTACTGTCAGCTGATGAGTAACATATTGAGATCATTCCATTTAGGTACATTCAGTCACACTTGGTGAAACTGGAAGAAAATTCATAACTACTATAGAACAGGCTAGACGTGAAATTAAAATTACATAACATAATGTCACGCCCGTTTTTCCCTACTTATTATTTCATCCACATTTCACCGGTTATGTTTAAGTCTCATGTACTAGGAGACGAGCCTATTGCCATATTTGCCATCAACCGGACACCTACTTATTTCAAAGTCAAAAATCGTCTATTACAATTTTATTAGACTATGAAAAAAGGCACTTTTGAACATCACAAATACAAGAAAAAAAATTATTCTAGTTTCCACTTCCAAAGGGTTGTTTCGTCTGGAAAAGCATGGGCAAGAAACTAAATGTCTACTTTTAAAACTAGTTTTACAATATTTTGTTTACATTTTAAACTAAAACCTGATAAATAAATAAAATAAGCTACAAGTTGCTTATCACTTCTATTTATACTGAAAGTAACCTAAATAATTAATGTTTTTTCCTAAAACACCTGCATAGGCTATTCAATACGAATCTAGGCTAACAACTCAATAATTCAATCTAATGCAATATTAGCATAGCTGAGACATGTATCTTAGCAAATACATATTTTATGAAATAGCTGTTGGACTGGACTAAAGTTAAAAAAACACAACAGTAATAATATGAGTTGGATATTTCATACGTTTTGATTTAATTGAAGAGTCTTTTTTGATGGTTTTAAGTTATAACTACTGTTTTGACCAAGCTGTACCTATATATAATTCTATTGGGGTTGCGTATGGTAAAACTGTTCAAACTTTAGCTATAATTAGTTAAGTTTCTAAGGGTAACATTTGGAACAGCAATGTTTACGAAGAATCTTCTCCTATAGATATAAGAGGGTATAACATGAACGAAGGATGGACTAAAAACCTTCTATTATTCAGCTTTTATTAGAATTATTCAAGGCATAAAGTAGACTAGCTCAGGAGAGTGGAGATTGGTAGATACAAGCAAAAAGAGGAATTATATGCCCAGCAATCGGTGAAGTCAGAACCAAACGTAGAGTCAAACTTAGTTCAGAATGCAGAATGGTAAAATATATAACTAAGAAAAGAAAAATTTGTCATGTTAATCAAGGAGATGAATTTACAATACATGAACCAACTCTACCTAAAAATGACGATATAACCAAGAAGCTTCCTTATTATAGACAGATGTGCCACGCAATATTTTGTATCCTCTTTTAATATTAAAAACATACATACACGTCTTCCTTTCCTCGCATGATAAATTCATTCAACAAATAAGGTAACAAATCAATATACAAGGCAGGAAAATACAACACAAATATGGTAAAATTTCACTCCTCGATTCAAGTCATTATTTTACCATAAAGTGATATTTTGATGCAACAGCTTCCACTTTCGAAAGTGTCTCGTGACAAAAGGGCAGAAGAATGGTCACGCGAGCCATGTTTACGGTGTTTTCAATATGTGGCACAGGGATGTTGTATTTGAATAGTTATTATTGCTTTTGTTTGATATTCAAAACTTTTAAAAGCATTACTTATAGATCGAGTTTTTATGTTTAAGATGTACTTACCTCAATGATATATAAAAGATAAAAACCCTATATCTACAATAATACGTACTTCAGTCTAAAATATTTGAATAATTTACCTATTAATTTATAATATTAATGGTCATATTGCACATTCATGATCATTTTTATTAATCTTACTATTTTATTTTCCATTGAACCGTATCACAAACTGCAGTTTTTCGAGGACAATTACTATATACTACCGAATTTAAATCACAATAAAGAGAAATATTTGAGTTACAAAGAAGACTGGAGACGGTTATTAAACATTTTATCAGAAACGATACCGTTCGCCGAAACAGCTTTTGTTTAAAATTCGTCGACTGTTTCATTAAACCGGCCCTTTTTTAACACAACCAAAAAATCTTACGCACACAGTTGCAAAGTTTTGCAGAATACTTTAATTTAAAGTTTAATTAAACTGCGAAACGAAACGTAATAACAATTTTTAGCCGAACAATCATCCGTTTTTAATGCATCCACAAGTATTTAATACGTCTGTGTATCATGGAATTTAAAATATCGTTCCGTGTCACGCACTACACGACCGATGAACACGGGTATGGAATAATAAATAATTATTCTGGCACTCATTATGAAGTAATTATCATTAAATGCGCTGGATGCATTATTTATGCTCAGTATAATAGTACGGGTTTGGAAAATTAAAAGTTAGTGTTATTGCAGGAAAACTTGTTTAGCTCAGGATTAATTCTCTAACTAGAGGTAAGATTCATATCTCGTCGTATCCTACGAATAGTGCCCTAACGAACATAGGGGCTTTCTTTTTTTATTGCATAATGCAATTCTGCTCATCATACCACATATAACCAGTTCAACAAAACAATTAAAAACGGTACAGGTTATCAAATAATTAGGTTTTCTAAAAAGCCACAATTTTAAGCACTACGTTTTCAACGAAGAATAAAGCCACAATCGCCGTTGCGCCCTCTTTCTTCGCGAGTAGTGGGGGTGCGCGGGAGCGGGTAGAGCGTGCTAGCGCCGTTCGGCCACTAGTCGGCGAAACGCGGAGATTGTTAGCTGCGGCCAGCGTAATCTGGTTTTTAACTAAATAACGAGTTTGTACTTTATTAAGTCATTTTTAATTACTTATTCAATTTTCAATATTGGGTACATAGAAAAAAACCCTCATGGTGATTGTGGCCGTGTTCTGTGGAATGGCTAAATTGCGTATGTATAGAAGAGACGAAGCCCTAATTACGTTTGTGTCTTTCTTCTGCGATTGTGGCCTCGACCTTTCCGCAGATAAAAGGCATAAAGTAACTTATTTCTCAAGTCCAATCCTACTTCACCTTAACACAACAAAGAATAAGGATTTAAGGGACAAAATGCGTATGAAATATAAAGTTTTTTTTTTTTTAATAATGCTAGCCGAACCATAAGATACCAATACACATTATATGAAACCACCAATACATGTTTGTTCATATTTAATTTAATTAAACACAAAAAACTGTCTCCTGAATACTAGCCATTATGCAGTTACGCCCCTCTTCGTAGGATACGACGATCTGATGACTGTTATAAATAAAGATAAACAAATAAGTGGCCAATTAATTAGTACCTATCTACTCAATTGAAACCTAAGTGGGACACAGGTCTCTCTCCTAAAAATAGGTAGTTCAACGAACACCATGCTGGGCAAACAGTATCACAGATTTTCAATTAGTTAGATAGCTGAATACTAAAATCCTACTGGAATCTTGAGAAGTTATACCCAAAGTTTTTCGCACATTCCAAAGTGATAGAAGACGAAAACCAATGATTTTTTCCGGAACTCATGAAAACAACTCATATCGTATATGGATTGAACAAATAACTGGCACATACGAGAAAAAGTAAAACAAACGCACACTATAAAACTTGGTAGAATATTTTCTTCACCCCACAAAGTTGGGGGAAACTTAATAATATGTAGCGATATGCTTTCAAACCGTAATGAGTTCGAGAGTGCTCTTTCCTGTACCTTCTTTTATTTTGTGGACCATAACATATGACAGGACGATGAACTTTCTCAATATTTTTATCTCAGCTCTGTGAGAGAAACAAACATTGTGAAAAGTTTTCTTATAAATCAAAATTAATGTTGGAGGAATATAAATTACCTATATTTTTTTTTATAAAACTAGAAATCAAATCTAATATCTAGTTTTGTATTCAGAAAAATATATCCCTACCGAGTTTTGTTTTTAGTAGAACGGTTGAACCTAATTAGGGATGTTGAGTAAAAACTTTTTATGGTCCGTCAGGTAGATTATTAAATAGTTTGGCAATTCCAAAAGTGCACGCCTCATAACACACATTTATAAACGAAAAATAAATTCAAAACATAGTTTCGAACAAAAATTACCAATTTATCACTTTTCATGAAGTATGTTTTGACTGCTGTTTTACCCATCAATATGGGTAAATTTCTAACCTCGCAACCCTTACCTAATGTCAAAGACTATTTATTTAGATATTTACGTTGTGGGTTGCTAGGCAACACGTTTAGTCAAGGTTGGAAATATTTAGATAAAGATATTATATTTTAGTTAGTATTTTATTAATTATAATTAAACTACTATGAATAAAAGAGCCATTTTCAATAGGGTTCCTTCTATGGCCAAAACGAATGCATAAAAAAAAATTGACTCAATTAATTGATTTTATCGCAAGCTACAATGTTTTCAAGGTTCATAAATTGACGGACAGGGATTTTTTTCAACTATTTTGATGTTATTATTAATTGATGTTGATATTAAATCAATTGGTAAAAAGTACAGTATTAATCTCCATTTAATCATCTATACAATGGTGTATAAATTAAGTAGGTTCTGTGTACTAGCAGGAGTGTAACAATAAAAACAGTTGCAGAAATGGGGCAAAAAATATTTTTCGATCGTAGAGCACACTCTAATGCTTCGCATTACGAGTCGTGCAATAGTTTGGAAAATCGTAAAGTGCACGCCTCATACTTATCACTCATTCATAAACGAAAAAGAAATTCAAAACATAGTTTAAAAATGAACAATTTATCACTTTTCATGAAGTCGTAATGTCAACGACTGACAAAGATCGGTTGCTAGGCAACTTACGGACATCAAGTCAAAGGTTGGAAATATTTAGTTAAAGATATTATATTTTAGTTAGTATTTTATTAATTATAATTAAACTACTTTGAATAAAAAACCCATTTTCAATAGGGTTCCTTCTACGGCTGAAACGAATGTATAAAAAATAAATTGACTCAATTAATTGATTTTATCGCAAGTTACAATGTTTTCAGGGTTCATAAATTGCCGGACAGGAATTTTTTTTCAACTATTTTTATGCTTTTTCCATTTCTGCTGCATTAAATCAATTGTTGAAAAGTACAGTATTAATCTCCATTTAATCATCTATACAATGGTATATAAATTAAGTAGGTTCTATGTACTAGCAGGAGTGTAACAATAAAAACAGTTACAGAAATGGGGCAAAACATTTTTTCGATCGTACAGCACACTCTAATGCTTCGCATTACGGGTCGTGCAAAAATATTGGACACGTACCTATTTTTTCTTATTTTCGTAGTCATAAGATTACGGCAATACATTGAGTTATAATGTGGCATGACGGCACTCAGCGGTAGATTTTATACTGACTTGTGACGTAGCAAACCCCCACTTGCCTTTTATCTCAACAATTTTTTATTAATATGATAAAGCAAAAAATACATGTATTATTTATTAATATTTTTTTATTATCTGACTGATGGAATAAATAGTTATTCCTTTCCTCAGTCATCATCCCTATTTTGCCACAAACGTTTCCCGGTTATATTTTCAGTTTGTTTACCACAAAGCCTGCCAACCAATGATAGCTTCTAATCTAAACCATGGATAAGGTTTTCAGCCTTCATAGTATGATTTCATTAATGTTTTACGATAGAGAAAGTGACTCATAGCACGAGGCTTCCGCATTGAGTCACCTCTTGAGACTTTCTCTGAAAGTGTAGCTTATCTGGCGTTAATTGGATAATTAATACTCGATATCTCCGTAGCGATAAGATCTCAAATGAATGATCATTAGAGACAAAGTTCAAGACAACGCTTTACTATCTAACCCATCACATAAAGTAGTACCTATGGTATACCTACCTATACCTAAAATATGATCGAGCTTTGGGAAGATACTGTCACAATATAACGACTTTATCGCTGTAAGTGCCCTTCGGCCCTTTATACACACACGTTTTTCTAGCCGTGAAAAACTACGGTTTATTCACCGTGTGTAGGCACGGTCGTCAGTGTTGTATGGATCACTAAGGAAAATTGTTCAGATACCTACGTTTTTTCTACGGCGCGGTTTATACGTCGTGTGTAGGCGCGGTCGTCAGTGTTGAAAGAAAGAAAGAAAAATAGGTTTATTCATCACAGAAACACGTGCATACAAAAAGACATGAGTACACAAAATAGAGAACAGAAATTGTGCACGTCATGACTGTGATAAGAAGGCTTCCACTCAGCATAATGCTGTGCTATGGGGGACCCACAGCACAGCGCTGATTTTCAGCGGTGGTGTTGCATGTAGGGATTGCAATCCCGCAGCTCATTCAATCCCGCGGGATTGATATGCGGGATTACTCAATCCCGAGCGGGATCCGCGGATCCCGCACCTTTGAAATTATGTTATAAAATCAAATTGAAACTACAGATTTTTGTGTAAAAATCAACTTTGTGTAAAAATCAACTTTTATTAAACATTTCTTACATTAAGCAACAGAAATTATTTATTTTCTATTAATTAAGTATAAGTCATTAGTAATCAGTTTTCTTAGATTCGTCTTTAAATGTTAGGCATAGCTTTTAATTTTACCCTTACTCCTAACATTCAGTCTTATTCATATAATAACTAATAATCAAATCACAACTTTCGCTTAGATGCTATTACTATGATATCAGTGATGAACTATGAAATGATTTTTAATTTTCGGGATCCACGGATGCGCGCTTTGAAGGTGCGGCCCGCGGGAATGCGTGATCCCGTTTTACGGGATTGCAATCCCTAGATGTATGGGTCACTATGGAAACTTATTGACAGACATGTTTTTTCTACGGCGCGGTTTATATACCGTAAAGAAGCCGTACTGTGGCCTTACTGCTACTGCACTGTCGCTTTAAAATTGTAACCATAGACATCTTGTTAAAAATATTAAGACCCAAGCCACTGTTCCTAAGATTGATAATTAGGAAGCACAGTACCTGAGAGCGAGCGAGTCGATAACTGACAGAGACCAAGCTCTAAAAAGCATAAAACTAACCCAAGTCACGTTACGTAACAGATCTAAAACGTAACCCGACCCTAACAATCTAAAACAAAAACCCATAACTCACAACCCGCAAAATCACCTTTCGAACATTTTTATTCCCACATCCCGTCAGATCACGTTTGATATAGTTATTTTTACAAAGGTAGTGCAGTGGGGGACAGCGGTCGGTGAGCGTAACGTATTGGCGGGCTTACACACGATCCCTTGACTGATTTATTGCGTGCGTAAATCTCCAATTTACACGACAATGTGTCTATGTATAGGTAGGCAAGCGATCTAATCGACGATAAGAATCAGGTTTATCCTCGTTTTCGGATTTGCCCGTAATTTGCTTTGCCTGGTTTGAGCGGTCCGAAGGATGGATTGTTTAATTTTAAGTTTCATTTCACTCATGCTTTGTCGGTTTATCTACTGGTTTAATTGGCTTGAAGTTAAGTTCTGTCATAGACAACAGCTTGTGTAACGCTCCGCATCGTAGATTGTTAATGTATCGCATTGATTAAAAGGTTAAGTTCAAAGAGTTTTTGTCATTTGTCATTAGCTGGATGCAGAATCCAGTGCTGGACTTAGGGTCGATTATAATAAATTATGGTCTTCATTGTCATCTCCACGGGGACTTTTTCTATCGTATCGACTATGTCTTTATCAGAACGACTTGTAATGAAAAGATTGTCATCAGTTATCCGAGTACTTAGCGCGTGTAACCGCCAAGGTATCGTCACTATCACTAGCAAGGTTCTTATTATCCACCCTATCTGTAGGTAATAATTTGACGCAATCTTTACAATCGAGATGACTTATGACGTAGGTATATTTTCTCAATTCTAAGAGAAGTAGAGACATTATTGAAAACAATTATCAAAGAACCAAATCGAAACATACAATTTCCTGTACATACAATACAAGATAATGTACAAAATAATTCCTCAAGTAGGCACATATTAACGTATAAAGCGTCGTGCGCGACGCGAATCTAATAAAAGAATTTCTAAGAAAGAACAACTACCAGTGTCGCGCTAGTCTGCACGAGCCTTAAAAGACGTCTGAAAGACTTCGTGGTCACAATTGTTTATTCACTTCAGACCTTTTAGTCACCAATTGTTTATTCATTTCAGACCTTCTGACTTTATCTTTATCGATTAATCTGTGTAGTAGTTTAGGCTTAGCTCGGGGTTACCACATTCTTACATACAGTTAAAATATACATTCGTTGTGAAACCACAAAAGGTGTGAGGTCGTAGGGAAATGACCCATGTAGAGAAATGACCACGGTTGAAATAGGTTAAGCCTTAGTAAACCAAAGGTAAACCCGTCGGACTAGTGAGCAAGTTATGGTGTTTTCGAACCTCAGCAATTGACATGACACGACTTCTTTACACAATATAAAATAAATCAACTGATCTATGAAAATGACACCTTGAAAACTTAGGTGAAGTGAACTAAATAAATGTATTTACAATGCATGTGATCGAAAAGAGCGTTTTCAGCAGCCAAATTGTGCGGAATGTGCCACTTTTTGACAGTTTTTGTGAAAACTGCCCATTTTCTTGCTGACTGTAACTTTTTTTCCAAATCTGTGAATGCAGATCTAAATGTTTCAAAAAGTTAAGAACAGGCTCCTAAGACCGTTTTTCTCTAGCTACAACGGTTAAGGTAGCTGCCCTTACTGCCCCATCTTAAAAATCCACCCTGTATATAATAATTATAATCATCATCATCATCATTCTCCTGCCCTTATCCCAATTTAAATAATTATAATATTATTATATTATATTAATATTATAGTATAGATCTCACCGTCTGAAGTAACCACAAATCAAATTGTGGTGTGTCGCCATCCTTAAACAACAAAACCAATCCAAAAAAGTCGTATTGCTTGAGTTGCCTTTTACTGTGTGTTTTATTTACAAGTAGTGAACGAATTCGTTCAGATCGAACGATTTGATTTGATTTCATTAAAATGAATATGTAGGTATATTTATTTTATTCGGGTTTTTTGTAAGCCTCGCTTGATCTGATAAGTTAAATTATACTCGTTCTGTTCGTTTGAAAAGAATATTATGATAAAAGGCTTTAAAATTAGATCCAAGGACTATGTTTCAGAAGAATAGAATGAATATTTTATGCTACGTAACTATGTTATTAATAAAGGACTTATTTTGGAACTTAATAACTATTATCTTAAATTGATATTATTTAGTTAGGGCTTTAAGAAATTACTTTTGCTTAGTTTCGGGTAAACTGAGTACCTGCCATAATTTATCTTATCAAAATGACGTTTTGTTTGAATTTCCATTATGAATCAAGTTGAATTAAATAAAGTAATCTACGTAGTCCACCTTAGTTTACACACATTCAATATTAGTGATGCATTTGATTATGGAATACAAAGACACACCCCCCGATTACTCTGTATTCTCGCCTTTGCTGTAAGCCGCAACCAGACTATGAGACCCCTAGCACCCCTCTCACCTCTTTAGATTACAAAGGGTTAAGGGGTGATTGAAAGCTTCATCGCGGCTCTACGTAAACTGGTCGTGTTTACCTGAAGTACTGGTAAGCACCCTTTATGTTTAGAATATAGTGGCGATGGATGTGTCACGGCTGGAATATTATTTTTTAAGTAATTATTTTGCTGAATGAAGTACCTGTTTAGCATATAAATAAAGTGCCGACTACATCAAAAGTCATAAATAATCTCAGCCAAATAAAATTTTTGCGATCACAGTATTCGTTTTTAACCTTTACAATTTTAAATGCACCAAAATATACTAGGTGTTAGACAGAGGGTGTAACAAAATTATACAGTATTTACCAACCCTATAAAATGAAACGCGTAACGCTATAAAAATAATGTCATGTTGTTGTGTAAAATCCCTACCAAACAAATATGCTGATATAGTGCTTTATGACAACAATGGGTACTTTAGAGAAATCTACCCCTACAGCCATCTTAGGAGTCCTTAAACATAAACAAATTAGACAATCGTGAAATGAAAACATGAGTAAAACTATAAAAAAATAATCAATATAAATAATTCTATGCTCAACTGTCCGAAAGACTGATGCAGCTCGATAACAATTAAAATTTTATTGTGTCTCATTAGTGACAGTCAAGCGGATGCAGATACTATTCAAATCAAATAAAACGATACATACTATGGCTGTACATTGTTATTTTTCAACCAGTTAATACTAAAATATATATTATGTACAATTAGTATGTAAAGGAAAAAATAAAAATAGAGCGAAGTGCTCATTGGGCATCAAAAAATTTTTCCGCCTCGCTGTCAGTGGAAAAAGTGCCCAAAAGGCTGGCAGCGTTGCCACGTTGGATGGCAATGCTGATTCTGTATTCTCTCTGTATTAAAACTTATAACCTCAACAACGCTGTCAAACGTGTGATACCGCCACATGAACTGATCCAATTGTCATATCCATCAACCCTAATTCGTGTACATTATTTGCATTCGGGAGGCGGGAGCTGTCATCGAGCACAGTTTATGCAGGACTGACCCATGTTTATAATAACTATGCAAATTATTCCGATATCGTCCCCAATCGGCCTCCGACGGGCTAAATTGAATTTGTAACTCTGATTAAACCCCCCTTTGAAACGCCGATATGTACGGACAAAGATTTTTAATGAATATTTTTTTAATTAACATTTTGGTGTGGAGTAAAAGCTTACGTTGTGTTACGTTTTGTTAGAAATTGTTTTTTAATTAAATTTTGTGTTGTGTTGCAAAAATATAATCGACATGCGTGTGTGTATTACATAGTTAGAAATATCTACAGTTTTTGTTGAATCTAAATTGAATAACATTAGTGCTCCAAACTCGTGTACTAGTGCACTAAAAATACCAAAAATCGGAGTAGATGCTGAGAAATCGTCATGCAAATTACATCAGGTCCTGGACAAGAAACTACATGAAGACCACGACCGCTCTGTCAATGTGTTAAGGAAGAAAAAGAGCTTCGTTAATTAGAACACTAATTTATATTTAACTTTAAATACTCAATTATGTAGCATGTATCCAGAAAGGTGTGCTCATTATTTAAGGCTGTGGTAAAGACCATCAAATTCAACAACTTTATTCATGGAACCGACATCGTTATCATAAAAAAAAATATCAACTGTCACATACAAAACTTCAATACCTACTCGACACAAATGTATGGGACAGCTGATTATTTTGTCGCAATTAGGATGTTTTTTCATGGAGAAAGTTGTTCAGTTTGAGATACCAGACCCTTAAATATTACCACAGGTTTTTGATACATGCTATACACTTACTGAAAATACAGATCAATTAGTAAAATCTATTAATTTCTGTAACTCGATTACTGAAAAAACTAAATCCCAACTACGACAAAAAAGCCAACTAAAAAGGTATAAACAAGACATCATAGACAGACAAACTAAAAACCGGAGTCACACGTCGTTTATAAATCGAACAAAATACGTGTGACTCCGGAGTTTTAATCTCTGTCTGTGATGTCTTGTCTTTTTCGTAGTTGGGTCGTAATTAAGACGCTTCCAACGATACCTCATTTGTCAAATTATGATGAGTAGTTTAGAAGTTATGAGGAAACAGATGAACATACATACCTACATAGATACCGGACAAAATCATAACCCTCCGCCGTAGCCAGGTAAAAATGAAACGACTCAACATAAAAGCAAACAGCAAAACTGACAAATTTTTTCAATTCCAATAAATTAAGCACATGTAATAATTGTCTAGACTCTCCACGAACTCTGTTCAATATTCTGCAAAACCAGTACAAACAAATATAATCATATTCAATTTTGTAAGTTAAAATCCAGGGATTTCACGTCCCCAAGTAATAGTGTGAGCACGATCAGCCACGTGGCACCCTCTGGTAATGTTTGATACACACGAGCGAGCTCTTCGGTAAACTTGTTACGCCAGAACTAAAAAAGACAATTGAGTAAATAATTAAATACCGATAAAATTTGTAGATACTAGCTTCTACCCGCAACTTCGTCCGCGAGCCTTCCTCAAGAACTGGGCTCATAATCAGCCTATAATGTTCCCTCTGCTGGGACATAGGCCTCCTCTCGGTGAGAGGGAATTAGGTCGTAATCTACCAAGCGGGCCCAGTGCGGGTTGGTAGATGTCACATGTCTCCGAATTTTTACTTCTATGCTGGTTTCCTTACGATGTTTTCCTTCACCGTTTTGTGTACTGGCCGTTCATTATAAAGTGAACGGTATGCGCATATAGGTACAAGTTTGATTCAATCAATCCTAAAGGTTAAACCGTTGAATTGTACAATTGTAATGCCATATTTTAACGTTAATAAAATATTTAAAATAATTTGAATGCTGTGATAAGACATATAACTGATTCACCTGGTACGCCGAAAGCTCGAGGTAGTTCGAAAGTACGTGTGCACCAACTCGGATCTACACAGCAAGTTCGCGAATCGAACCGTCTATGTGTCCATTCAACCGTTACGCACATTCCTATAAGATTATACTAATGCCATTTTGATTAAAATGCAGTACCTTTTTCAATATTGAATTTTATGCTTTGCGTGTTTAAAGTCCTGTGATACGGGGAAACAAATGAATTTCCTCATTCTAAATGATTCAATAGTAATAACAATTCAATATCATTAATGATAACTGTTAAACGATTAGACTTAGATGCAGTTACAGTTGAGTAATGAAGTGATTATAGTGATGTTATTAAGGGTAATATGGAGTTGTGTCTTCATAGATAGTAGATAGAGGGAGATTTTAAAAGGACAGTACCCTTAAAATAGACGAAAAGCATCGTCTGAAACGCAGTATCATCCACATCCCGGCTTTATTCACTGCCGAGCAAAAGCCTTTCTTTTCTTGTGCACAAAACCGAAAGCTCCTGTGCAAGCCTCTGAAATGAATTGGTTTGAATATTAAAACAATTTAACTCTGCCTTTAAACTTTACATCCTATACGTAAAGCTCTCTAGCTTCAATAAAAACTAAATCAATCCATATCAAACGAAAGTCGATTCTGCTCGAACACACTCGGTAGATAGGCTGCACAAACAATCCCTAAACATTACGTAATCGCTCCGTCAATCAGGGCATTTCAAACAGTTCCTTATCATGGATTTTTCCTAACATTGATTGTTTACTGACAGGCCCGGTGTGCGATAGTGTCACAGTCAACCGGAACGATATAATGAGAGATACAATACGGCACGCCTTAGCTCACACCTGCTAGCATAACCAGACCTCCCAATAAGATGTAATTGGGACGTCTTGCTACAAATTCAGGGGTCAATATAAATTGGTCATGATTAAAATTTGGATCCGTGAGTTGCTGAAGCGGTAGATTGTTTAACGATGTAATTGTTTCTATTATTAGGTAAGTGATATGTCGTATAGATTTATGTCATGTTGCTTACATACTAGCGGTTCGTAATAAACTGGTTTGAATTAAGGACAGATTTGAGGATACGGCAATTAAGTCGTGATTTAGTTACGCAGTGTGAGAAAGCTTGGTTGGCGTACAAATAAATACTACACACATAGTTTACCTTTACAGACTCCTTCCAATAACCATATACAAAATCTTCACACTTTCACCAATGTTAACCACTTGTGTGTAATTTCATCAAAAAGATAATGCTGCGACATTTTTATTTCCACGATATTCGGTTATACCCAGAATCATAATATTGTGCGAAGATATTGGTAGGATTCGACCTAATTCTCGCTTCTGGGTGGCTACCATTGTGACCAAACCGTCGTCTTCCAAAAACTCGCTAATTTGTTTTCAGGTAACATAATTTGTACCTTTTTCATGATATTTATAAGGTCCTTAATCGTATAAACTCGTAAGAGATGATTCAAAAAGATAGCGCCGCGTAATCAACTCTCGAGTTTGGTGAAGGAAACGGGTAAAGATATGAAATTTTAATGGATATGCCACAAAATGTTAATAAAATAAACAGTAATCGTATGAAACATCTACTTCAGGTATACATTGTTGGGTTATTTTCTTTAATAGGTTCAGCAGAATTGTAGGTAAATCAATAAGCGTTGGCACTGTGTGACGCCGTGAATCTGTATTATGATTTGCTTTTCAATATTGGGGTTTGCGATAGATTGATACAGTCTAGGTTCTAGGAGCATTAGAATAATCTATTTCTATTTCTGATATACGTTTAGAGTCAATTCTGAAATCTGCTCTTGCGTTGTTATTTTCGCTTCATATGATTGAGTTATGGACTTCGTGTAGGTACTGATCCAACGTAATATCTTTATTTACGTGTGATCGAGTTGCAGTTACGTGTTACTTCAGGGCTATCCAGGTGTCACTACTTTGCAGGTTAGTACCACTGCGGTATTTTTACGAGCATTCACTTTTATTAGCGTTCGGATGAACCTCATCAAAATTTGACCAGTAGTCGATGTTAATTCAATGACTGTGATTTTTATTTCAAAGTCTATTTGTGATATTTTTTTATATTTATATATACTCTATTGTACACCAGAAAATAGGATAGCAATCTCCATCCATCAAAACAGGATAGATTTATGACAGATATATTCGTTTTCGATTTGCTATGATTCGGACTTAGCTAATATGATACTTTTATATATACGTTTCGCTTCCTTCTTTTCCGCAATAACAAAACAACGTAAAAGAGACACGCATACCTATTTTCACACATTAAATTACTAATTCAAAACAACTTCATTGCGTACGCTCAATAACCTAAAGATACTACGCTCAACACCCCTTTTTACATTCATAATGTAATGTGCAAGAGAAATATGAATAACGAAACGCGTAAAGACATCTGTTCGTGTATGAAAACGGGAAAGGAGCAAAATTTAATATTGAATTAAGGCGTTACGAAGAAATCGAGAAAAGAGCAAAGGTGAAAATAAATCCTTGTGATATATGGGGGCCAACCTTAGGGCGTTGACAATTTTTGAGGTAACATTTTTATGTTTTACCCCTCTTGTGTGCACTCTGTTGTAATGTTCTTTATGATTCGGAATACAACGTTAGAGTTTTAACTTGGTAATGTGGTTATGAAATTTTTATTACAGTGCTAATGTGCGTTATTATGTCTTAATTAGTTTTACACTTAGTTACTACAGTACAGTTTTATGAGACATTCACTTTGTCTTTTGGGATCTCTATTAGGTTAATGAGCTTATTCAAGTTGCCCAGAATTTACTGAAAGTCTTAACTTTCAGTAAATTCCGGCTTTCTTTGCTGATATCTAGCTAACTTAATAATTATAAGTGGTATTATAATTATGATGGAAATAACATCGAAATTACGATAACTTTAGGTAATGATAATAATGAATTGAACACCATAGACCCAGTTTACTTTCAAAACAGTAATTTATGACCGTGGTTGCATTACTTTTCCTGGTGATAGAATTAGAAAATTTTACACAAATAAATTATTGATAATAACTCTGACGTTATTTAATAACTGTTTTGAAACATTAATTTAATTATGTAAGTTTATGTCTCTCGTTAGCAAAAATGTCTGTGTGTTAATAAACTAAGCATCTTGTGCTCTTTATGGCTCAAAAGAACAAAGAGGTTACCTAGTTTATGTAGAAACTTTTGGTAGGTACAGTCGACAGCTCACGACAGTGGTAATAAAACAAGTATAAACTGGCCTCGTGTTCTGTTTGGCCAGGGCCAGATGAAGGTCAAAGTGTAACCTACCACTGACATGCGGTCGACTGTACCTACTTATTTAAATTTGCTAAATATGTGAGCTATTTAGAATGGCAGTGTCGCTTTTCCTAGTAAACAATCACATAGGTGTAATATATTACTGCTTGCTGTGATAAACTGACAATACTCCAATACATACTTCTAACCAAATCTAGACCTATCAAATTCCACTATAGACTACTACTAACGCTATCTCATTATCGTCACTATTCAGGCTGGTGTTTCAATATCCAACTGTCAAGCAAATTCCACATCAAAATTCCAAAATTTGTATCGCAAAATGTACCGAAATACAATTGCAGAACGCAACGGTTACATGGCTTTGTCATGAATAAAGCATATCGCACGAGGTTCAATTTTCCGACGGTTTACACTGCACGACTAATATCTTCCGACTACACATTCGATGCTGGGAATGGTTCTGGATATGTCATTAAAGTAACTTCGATGACACTTCTTAGGTATAAATAAGCTTCTAGTTAAATATGTGATGACCAGACGTTTTCAGGTGGAGTTACAAAGGAGATATGTCCTTAGCTTCAAAAAGAATTGGCCAAGTGTGAGTCGATCTCACACTCAACGGCAGGGCTATTACCTATCTTGCAGAAGCAATGCGATAGCGATCATTTGTTTCATTTTGACAGTTCAACAACATTCAATGCGATAATTACGTTGCAGAGCAGAATTAAATTTCGAACTTATGAAGCAATGGATTAGTAATCGGTTTCAAAACAAATTGATTGTGTATTACGTAATTAGGGTACGGGTTTCGTACCACCGTATAATATTTACCTATCACTACGTTTTTTTACGTATGGGAACCCCGTTTAATTTTTAATTTTATTTTATTTTTACCCGACTACGGCAAATCCAAAAGGAAGGGTTATGATTTTAGCAGTCTATGTATGTGTGTATGTATATATGTATGTATTATATGTATGTTTGCTTTTACGTGTGTTCCACCGTAGCGCCTAATTATTATTGCAGCAATAGAAATACACAATCTGTGCAAATTTCAATTGTACTTATTATGGTTCATAAGATACAGCCCGCTGACAGACAGACGGACGGAAGCACAGACGGACAGCGGAGGCTTAATAATATGGTTTCATTTGCCACCCTTGGGTACAGAACCCCAAAAGAAAAAGAAAAGAGAGTCCTTTCCAAGAAACGAGGAAAAGAGCGCTGCATTATTTTCAGAGCGATCTAACGTGATCTGATCACTCCTTGTCTCAGAGAGAACTAAATTTAATAGCTATAAAATTCTTACAGCTAGTTAGAAATCCACCAGTTGTCATCAGATCTAGCCTTAGGATATCTTACTGGGGAAGACAGATGTTTTGCCCAGTAATTGGTTGAAGTAGGTCATGTGTAAGTGACTTACCAATTGGGAGCTGAACCCAACATAGTTTTAAGTTGGTAGCAGGCGCGATGGGCGAGCTGAGGTAAGTAAACAATATCCTACAATGTTAATCCAACAAGATGTAGCAGGTGCTGTTCGCCTCACCCAAGTCGTAAAAATAGGGGTTCTTGTTGTAATAGGCCCAAGTGGTTTGCAATCTTTCTAAGTCTCGCGACCAAATAATGCACGCATTCTTGCGTATATTCGTAGTATCACAAAAATCACCACAGGATTGATGCGTATATACTATATTAATAACAAAACAATTACTTATCACAACCAACCGAAGAACTTTAAGGGTACACTAGTCGACGGCTCGAACTCGTTGGTGGGGGCGTAACTATTATGCATGCAAATTAGTCTAATTATTTAGTTTTATTTATTTAGTATTTATTTTTCTAGTTTTTAATTATTTATGTACATATTTATTCATTTATTTAGTAAAATAGACAATGATTTATAACGAAACCGAACGCGTAAAATTTCATGAACAGACCTTTGGGCGTATAGATATTGTGAAAAAACTACTTAATGTATTTAATCAAAATATAACTTGATTTATTGTTTTTTTTTTTTTGCCATTTTCTTACTACATTAGTTATTTATTTACATCCAAAGACGAGCTAAAATTAGTGTTGAAACATGGAAGTTTCGACGCTCATAACTTCCAAACCAATTTTTTTGAATAAACAAAGCAAATTGATATCATTGTTATATGGTAGTTCCCGTTAACCTAGAATCAGGAAATTTACAGCATGAATAAATATAATATTTCAAAAAATAAAAAAAGTTGAAAATTAATGGGTGCCCCCATACATACATAGTTGACGACAATTAAGATAGTCTTCTAAGTTGTATGGGCGCTCATACAATTTAGAGGACTAGTTTCTGGGCGCAGAACTATTTAGGTACCTATACGAATGAAGCTCCTTACGGAACTCTCGGTGCACGAGTCCGGCTCGCTCTTGATCGGTATTTTTTTTTTTTTTTTGTTTGGGACGTACGCCGTCAAACAGACGAGTAATCACCATACTACGTTTGTATGAAAGAATGACCTACTAGCGTACCCTTTAGCACATACATACCTACGTATATGTAATAGTTATTATTTAAAATCTTATAAAATAAATTTATCTGACAAAGTTATCTTCAGCCCAGTTTTATTTTACAAAAAACCAAAAGGATGTCACACTACACTTTTCAGTGAACTGAGAAAAACAAACTTTTCAAATTGTTTTCACAAGCGTATCATGATACTCGTATTTATTTTCCATTTGAGCTAGAGTAAATACAGCTATTTTTATTTCAGATCAAAAATACACGTGACTTCGTGTGTGGCTTTGGGCGGACCGGAAAAACGTATAAAACCATTGGATGAAAGTACCTTAACGTTGTATATAAATTAACAAATTACATATTATCATGTTGGAGTATGTAATAAATTCTTCTGTAGTCTTATCTAGAAAAAGTGGGATAAAACCTTTTGATTCACAACATAAATGTAGCTTTGTAGTATATAACATAATCTCCGTCTCTTTTAATTCTGATACCTACTCTAATCTTAGGGTTAAGTTAATTTTGATTCGTAGAACCGGGACAAAGCAAGTTGACCAACAAACGCAATTGGTGTTGCTTACCCCAAGTTTGCAACACAAATTGCGTAGGGGAGAACGTCCAGTCCATGTCTTTTCTGACAAGCTAAATAACTACCTAGGGCAAAAATAAAAAACCATTATTATACCAACCAACCACCACCATATAAACCAACCAACCAACCATATAAGTATGTTCTGTTGCCAGACCCAACAGAATTTTGCCGTATTAATTTAAACGTTTGCTAATCACCCACAGAGTCTCTATCAAAACTGTCTCATTCACAGCTCCTCTTTCTCAAATCAAAACACAACCTTCTTAATGTGCTTTCTATTGAAAACAAAGTTACATTTGCCACGTTCACCCATTCCCTAAGGCAGTAACTTGTCATCAGTGTTCCTCGCCAGATGTTGCATGCCGATTCCCCTTAACAATACTAATTGAGTTTTGATCCCCTAAATGTGACTTAAAATATTCGGTGGATTATGGTCTTAAGATGAAATATATTTTATGCGGGAATATTAGGTGGTAATTTAATGCAATGTTGTTAGTTGCTAATCTGACAAGTATTAAAAATATCTCTAGAATAAACTTTTGTTTCAGTAACGTCTTTATTAAGCGAGATGATGACACTATATTTTTAACCGACTTCAGAAAGAGGAGGTTCTCAATTCGACTGTTTTTTCATGTTTGTTACGTAATTTCTCCACCAATTCTTTTTTTGTTTGGTAGGTCATTGTCCAGAGGTTGTCCCATATAAATTTTATTAATTATTAATCCTACTTAGCGTATGTGGATGATATGATGAAAAATAACTTTAATTTCGGAAGTCAGTGTCTTAGGTTTTGATTTTCGTTTTTTGCCAGCGACTACCGAAATTAAAGTTATTTTTGACTTTGTAGTGTCTTTTTTTGGAAATCGTTTTTTTTTTTTTGTAAAAAGTCTTATTTGTCAATCTAGTCAATCAATATAATATCCAAAGCTTGGAAGCACAATCATTATTTCTGACTCTAGGCATTGGCACCATCATTTTAATCAGCATAAGACTGTTATATAACCCCACAAAGTAAAACCTAGGTGGAATAAATAAGAGAGAAAATTGGGACAAACACCGAGATTGGTATAAAAATTGTGGTTCATAAAAAAATATTCATTTTTTATTTCACTAAATTGCGGAGCGTAAAATTAGTATTGTGCATTGTACTTGGAGGTATTTTCACTCCAAAATAATAAGATCCTGAGAACGGCGAAGTCTCCAATATCTATGCAAACTGGTGAATTATGGCCATAATTTTCTCGGCGAAAATCATCTTTGTCGCGCAAGACAGTTTTTTATATTTAATCACATCGATTAGACGAAGATGAATATTTTCAGCTTTGCAGCATAATTTACGTTGAGAATAAAGTGTCCCTATTTTATTTCAACATTAACGAGAGTATCTCGTACTCCGTTTCTACACAATTAAATTTAATTAATACGAATAGTTCGCGAGTCTTACGCGCTAATGGCTTGAATACGTCTGTTTTCACAAAGGGATATAAATATACTGCCGGTGTTCATGTCTAACGCAATCCTCTTGCGTTCCAGCTGCTAAAGCGCTGTCCTACATTGTAATACGATACTCAATGTTCATGTTCACTTCCTTTAAATAAGTTCGCTTTACTTAAAATACAGCGGCTGCAAAGTAATATTGTCTGAGAGGATCTTTAAACTTACTATGATTGGAAATACAGTAATTATGTAGCTTTTAGACAAAAACATGCTTGTTGAGGAGTTTTTACACTAGCTTGTCGTAAAGTAGGTACATAATTGATGGGTACGTTTTAAAACACTACTTTGTAAGTGATGTATAACTACCTACCTATAACTATAACTGCCTACCTACTTCTAAAAGTCTCTACAGACTGCATGTCTGCAGTCCATTTTAACCGACTTAAAAAAACAAGGTTCTCATTTTCAAGTGTAAGCAGTCTAATATATTATGTACACCGTAAAGCGGTGACATTTGATGGGGGTAGTCCTTTGAGGCTTTGAGGGTACCTGCGTAACCATCGCACCTAATTTGGAATGCGCATGTTATGTATTTACCTCATGTTTGTCCGGTATCTCGGTAAACCGCAGACAAATCTCAATGGAATATTTAATTCCGTGTCTGAGAAGGTTTTTGTAAAAAAGACGGGGACGAATGACGTATTGAACTTAACTATTTGTTTCGTTAGACAACTCTTAAAAGTAGCAAGATTATTATCCTATGTCTGTTGCTTTCAATCAATCAAATCCCAGTCCACTGTTGGACATAGACTTCTCCCAGGCTGCTCCACAACATACTGTCCTCCGACTTCCGCATTCAGTCTCTCAGACACTTTTTATGGTCGTCGGTCCATTAGCTGGGGGACGTCCCACACTGCGCTTACCGATAAGCGGTTTGTAACTTTGACCCTAGTAGCACACCTCCGCCACGAAACCGTAGCAGCGAAAACTTTGACCCTAGTAGCACACCTCCGCCACGAAACCGTAGCAGCGAAAACTTTGACCCTAGTAGCACACCTCCGCCACGAAACCGTAGCAGCGAAAACTTTGACCCTAGTAGCACACCTCCGCCACGAAACCGTAGCAGCGAAATCGCAGTAGTTCATTTTCAACTGGCTCGCGTCATGTTCCGCTACACGAGTTCCGTTACTCGAATTTCGCGGAACATGACGCGAAACAGTTGAATTGAACTACTGCGGTTTCGCTGCTACGGTTTCGCAGCGGAGGTGTGCTATGGCGTCAAAGTCACAAAAACATAGCTGAAAACTAGTGTAGAATAATAGCCTTTTAACAACATCATTGGATAATATCATTTTCCCTTACCTAGGTATAGTCTTTAGTAGGTAAGTAAAAGTTTCTAGATAGTTACCTTGTAGGCTGATTTTCAGACTACTAGAAAGCCTAGTTATTTACGGAATAATATTTAGGTACCTACTTAAGTAACAGCTTTTACCTTAATTTCAGTACTGAGAAAATTGACATATTCATGTATACGAGAATTGTTAGAATATTAAAATTCTTTATACCAAGTGGAAAACTCCCTTAACCGCGCCGTCTCCCATGTGGACTTGTGGAGTGAATAGTAAAGTTTAGTTAATATTTCCTAGCAATAACGAACGCCGACGTTCAGTTCGGAAATTTTCCGCCAAGAACAAAGAAACTTACAATTTATAGAACATCTGGCCTTCCGTTCTGCAACAGTGTTCAGATTTTTTTTCTACCAAGTCGTACGTTTTGCACCGTATTCATATTTTAGCTTTTTCTAGTGTTATTTTTAAGGCTGGCAGCATCGAGATAATCACGGAAGTAAAGTGTCCGAGGGAAACTGCTGGTGTAGAGCAGTTTTGCTAGTAGGTCATATTATTATGATGAGACGAACTGATATTTCGCGATATAGACTTTGAGAGAACTTTTATATTCCGTTCATGATTTATTTTTTATTCTGGAGTCATTTCTGTTCAATATTTAGATAAATTAAACATGAAAGATAATAATTAAATAATTATTGATAATAAGGTGATAAGACTCTGGCGGAAAAAAAAACACGGGAATTGTTCGCGGTGTTGCGCCTGTCTGCGGGAGCTTTTAAGGATTACATCTTACTTAGCAAATACCTACAAAATAAATCCTTAAGTAAACGGATAAGTATCTGCCTATGTGTAGATAAATATTCGTTTGGTTAAAGATTTATTTCCCGCGCGAACTATTTCACACAAAATTGCCATTACATCGTAGGTCTGGTTTATTTTTGACAGAATCTCTCAACATTTGGCGAAGGGATCTAGTGATAAGCGCACTAAATCCTCTCGGCGCGATGTGTATAATTCTGAAGTAATCCTATCTGTCGATACGTTTGATAGGAGATTTTTAGGTTAGACTTTTGAATTAGAGGTTATTTTACCGAATGGATTGAGTATTCTGGAATGTAGCTAGGGTTTTTGTTTATGTTTTCGTTGAATGTACACTGCGCAAGGCCGTTTGTTGAGTACGCTTTTGCATTTGCTGTCTGAATTTTCGGGCAAGCATTGTGAAAGTGGGCAACGTCGCAATTCGCTGTCAAATATTTCGCTGTTTTGATTTATTTGGAAATATTAGGTACTGTATGGAAATAAGATTTAAAATATTGATTATTAAATGCAACAATTAATTTTGTAACTCCGAATATTTAGTTCTAGATGTAAAAAAGGAAACTTTCCAAATGCCTTTTTTACACCTAAAACGGTTAAAACACCAAATTCAGAAGGTATTATAATTCTAATTCATTAATATTTTAGTTCACTAGTTACCTATTTTTTATATTTCAATATTATATACAGTAATATTGCCAAATTATTCAAAACAGATAAATATTTGACAGCTATTTGCGACATTGCCAACTTTTACAATGAACGCTCTTTTAAGTAATGAGCAGTCAGCCCCGCATCATTAAAGTCAAAGTCAAATTATACTTGCTGACTGCCTAATATGCCCAATGAGGTTATTAAATAACCAACAAAAAAAAAAACGACCGACTTCCAAAAAAACACTACAAAGTGAAAATAAAACTTTAATTTCGGAAGTCGGTAGCTTTGATTTTGAATTTTCGTTTTTTGCCACCGAATTCCGAAATTAAAGTTATTTTTCACTTAGTAGTGTTTTTTTTGGAAGTCGGTCGTTTTTTTCTCCTCCTTTTTGAAGTCGGTTATAAATGTTTGGCTTTTTGCCAACACATACTTCAGCTTACACCTACTATACTATCCACCGACCATACTATCTACAAATCAAAATAAATTAACCTACCCCAAATTCTACAAGATAAAATCAATTAACTACGCCCACTAGATACAGAACTGTCAAAACTAAAATTACAAACAAATTCCATTGCCAAAAATGTTACGGAATTCAATTATGAAGTCGCATGATGAATGGCTGTATTAATGTTCGTGGTCGCAAGTCGAGGGCGTCTCAACATTGCACGGACCGTTGCACTCAACTGCGATGCACCGCACAATCCTGGTTTATGGCAGACAATGAGGTTGATCCCACTGGGGTTTTAAGTTGTAAGGTGGAATAAATCGTTGATCTGGAATTTTCTTTTTGTCCAGTTATTGGTTATAATAGACACAGCAAAAAGGAAATGCTAATTAAATTTTAAACATACTGGAAAAAAGTATAGCTATGCCGAAAAATCACTCAAAAGCACGCATCAAAAATGTATCATTCTTTAATTGACACATGATCCCAAAACCCTGCTTTCTCACTGTGCATAAACCTTCCTGAATAACCGTCAAAATATTTTTTTGCAACACTAATTGGAATTAACAATCTTCGTGTATAATAACTGAAATATTTTTAAGGAGGAACTATGAAAAAGTCAGTCCCGTAATTTTTCCGTTTCCTGATTTCGTAGTCATTTATAAGCAATGGGACCAGCCCCTTAAAAGTCTTGCTATATCCGTATACATATACACGGAAAAACCGGAGGGAGAGTAAGCTGATTCGCACCACAATCAGCTTGTGTTTTTACTTTTTATCTCTAAGTTGTTGCGTTAATCTTTTTCTTTTCTAAACTGAGCGGTTTTTATACCTGTATAAGTATGGAACTTTTAATTCCAAAATACAGAAGGGGTGCTTAAAATTGTGGTTTCGTGACACAAATCTGACTTGGACAACCAAACCCGCCGGGAATATAGAGGGATGTATTTTTATGGATTCGAGTTAATACTCGTAGTAATCTATGGTAACCGAAAAGGGATTTTTTTCGAAGAGAAATCAGGCGTGTAACAACTATAAGGTAGTGTTAAAGTTTTCGTTTATTAAATTATTGAACTGAGTCAATTCCAATATTATAAACGCGAAAGTACCTGTATGTTTTAGAAATAAAGAAAGAATTAACTTTTATTTCGACACAGTTCGTGAAACTTTTTGTTGTTACTTGTTTGTTACTTTTTAAACAGCTGAGCGAATTTGGATTTTTGGCCCACAGGTAGACCATGACTCGGGTCAGGATAAAGGATACGTTTTATCCTGGTAGTAGGTATATTCCCGTTGAATAATTTCCGACAACCAAGCGGGCGCGACTGCTGGCAAAATCTAGTACGAACCAAAATTCAACACTTTCTTCAACAAAGGGAAAAACATCACAGCAAAAAAATTACACAACGCCAAGAAATCTCGACGGCGCGGGCTGTCAATAACAATAGTTACACTTTGTCTTGCTACGTGTGCAATCTGAAATCGCCTCGTTCCTATAACACGCCAATTCTGTTGGCCAAACGAGCTGTGAAAGCATGCTATTCACGTACACACGTCCAATCCGCCCTGCGGTCTAGACAGAACTGCACTGTAATTTGGAAGGGTGGTCCTGATGTGATATCAATAATTTTGAAACATGGCGGTTGGAATAAACGGGCGATGGAATACAAAAGTTTGGGCGGCACAGGTATTTTTATTTATGTCCCTAAAGATAAATTAGCTTTTGCCCGCGAAAATATCCCACGGGACCTTATTACGGGGGATTAAAAGTACGCTATGTGTTAATCCAGGTTATAAACTATCTGTGTGCCAAATTTCATCCAAATATGTTCAGCAGTTTTTGCTCCAATCCGGAACATACATCCAGAATTCCAGAAAAATTCAAAAAAGACTCGTTCCCACACCTTGTAGCACTTACTTTTTTTTTTAACAATGTTCAGTTTTAATTTCATTACTATTTTATTATAATATGAACCTATAGATATAGATGTATTTTTAGCAGCACATACGAGTACAAGATACAGGAATGTAAGGTTCGAGATCACGCACCATCATACCGTATTACAAATTCATCAATCTGATGACACGTACATTGTACATTTCTGAGTAATCGTTTTAAAACGGCGAAATTTCCCATCGCAAAAAAAACAAACCAATTAATATTCCAATCAAAACCAATGCATATTTCTTTTTGCGATTTGCAAAATCTGCATTAATATTCTGTACTCGAGTAACAAAATTAATGTCTACCATAATCAATACTGAATAATTATTCTATTTCGGGCCCCACAGTGAAAGGGCGCGTGCTATGTCATCGTGGACTTATCGCGTTGGGCGCGCGCCTGTCACTGGCCGTCACAGCCCTGCCAACCGTTTAAACGCAATGAATTTAAACATGGAAACTAAAATTGTATTTTTATTTTGGGAATGTTTGTTTTTTAGGTGCAATACTGCAGGCTTCCTTCACCATTCTCAAAACATCTTGTGGAATGTCCTAGAACCAAAAATTCGAAGACATGTAACATCCCCCAATCCTCACTGGGCCCGAGTGGTCGATTATGGCCGAATCCCTCTCACAGACAGGAAGTCTGTGTCCCAGCAGTGGGAACATTATAGGTTGCTTATTACTGCAAGAGGCTATTAACTGAAAACTTTTTTTTTATTGCATTTGGCAACTAGAAATGCCTAAAAGCCATAATATCGGCAAAAAAGTGAGGGTACGAATAATTTCTTAAGTTGACTCTCTAGTTTCATACATCGATAGAAACACTAACCAATCTCATCTATGGTTCTATTAATGTTGACTTCCAAGGAATTCGTCTGACCTAGTAATAACAGTATTGCAAGCGATTCCCTTGGCATTGACCAGCTTACGTGCAAGGGTTGTGTTACAAGAGGTATTTTGTCAAGTAATTACGTTCATAACTCCCTTTATAACTGCTTTGATTGAACCTTTGACGAACAAGGTATGTAATTATGTAGACATCGGTCCGCGTGTTACGAGTAGCTTGCTAACGTGTTAATGTGGTGACTCCCACTTATGTACAAGCCTTTATTACAACCCTATTTTATGACATATAAAAAATAGAACTTCAAATCCAGTAGTTGGTAGCTACAACTTACGTTTCCCAAAATAGGTGCAGTTGCAAATTGATTTTCATATTTATAAAATATCGCTATGATGCAAGAAAAATTTAAATTAGGTACTGAAAGTTTTCTTGCTTGTAATGTCTTGCATAACTTTCGCAGGATACTTATGTTACTCTGTAATTTTTTTTCATTATCAAATCTCTAGGGAGCAAACTTAGGTGCATAATAAACAAAGCGGTTATATTTTAACTCCACGAATCCTATGTAAGTTCGCAAGAAACTTCTAACTTGTATGCAAGTCGGAAGCTTATTTTGTTTGTAATTTAAAATTTTCCAACTGCATGTGCTAGGTGTTCTAACTTGTTCTTGTTTCGCTGGCGCATTTAATAAGTTATGTTTCGTACAAATATAAAGAAATATTTGTAACGTACAACTTTGTTGTGTTGATTGTGGAATAAAAGTAAACTGAGTTGTTTATGCTTCTGCAGAAGAACGCGAGTGTTGTGATACGAATTTGAAATGTATGGCTTGGAGTTTGTGTGCGTATGCTTATAACAAGTTTTAGTAAGAATTTGTAATTTAAAATACATACTGCGCATGTCGTTTATACTATTTATGAATTATCTAACATCAGTCAGTCTGTATCTGTGGGTAATTTCTTTTTATCAGTTATTGATTTAATAAGTTTTGCCGCGGATGCAAGTTTTTACAGAATGACTAGTGCTGGTTCAGTCATATAATTAACTACATAATATACCTATGTAACGATTAAATCAATTGTCAAAAATAAAGCATATTTTTGTAAGATAAGTTTTGCCGCGGATGCAAGTTTTTACAGAATGACTAGTGCTGGTTCAGTCATATAATTAACTAGGTACATAATAATGTAACGATTAAATCAATTGTCAAAAATAAAGCATATTTTTGTAAGATCCACCAGCATCCACAAAAATAAATGAATTCAACCTCAATCGAATCAGAAATCTGTGGATTTAAAAATTTGAGAGTTCGGATTTTAAACGGGGATCAGAGTAAATCCTCTCCATAAATAACCGTTAGTGAAGTCATCAAAAGGGTAGCTCTGCTCAGGGCGAACCATGTCATGTGAACCTACCATCAATCTTAGGCCGGTCGCTGGCTGCACGCACAGCGTAACAAAGGCTCGGATTGTAGTGGTTATAAAACAGCGAATAAAATACTGCCACTAAAATGTGCCCAAAATAACAATTGTTCACACACGACGCGTATAAAAGTTAACGAGCATTTCACGTTGATATTCGACACGGAAACAGGTATTTTAAAGTTTTTGGGTGGCTTTTGTTTAGGGTTAATTTTTAGTTTTACGATTTAAGTGCTAAGCTGGTGGCCGGTAATTCGGTTATGGGCTTTAATTTTGAAATTGTGTTCTAGTTTGGTTAGTTATTTGTAGTAGCAAACTTTGTGGGTAAAATTGAAATTGTACGGGCATTTCTGCGACCAACGCTCTTGAATACAACGCTTTGATGTTGCTTGTAGTATGCAATTTCGCTGGATAAAAAATGCCTTTTCTAGAAAATTATAATAGGTAAACTTAATAATGTAACTTTGAAGCTGTTTGTCATCCTTTTTTTATTTTCTTTACTTTTTTATTTCTGTAAAATCGTATTTCTTTAACCCGCTCCCCGCTCGTATAGTCGCTCTTTTTATCACCATACGCACTGCCACCTCTAAGGGCTCGAAACGGCTTTGTCTCGCGTCTAGACTCGTAATCCATTATTACAGACGCCTTCAAGCCAGGAAGTAGGGACGGAGCGATACTTCTATACGCTGCGACACTTAGCATATTTACAGTACTGATAAATGTTGCATATTTATCCTTCGTTATCGTCCTTTGGACGTGAATAGAACTGTTGCATTTTTCTTTCAGTGAAAAAAGGAATTTTGGGTTCGGTTTTGGGTATCGTGTTAGAAAAGGTTCTATTGTGCAGCAATTTTTGTTTTCGTTTCTAAGGGAAACTGCTTGAATTTAAAAGACACAATTGTGAAGTATATTTTTTTTTATAAATTTCGTAAATCCTCGAAATATGTCAAAACTTTGACGTGCTTTATGTACCTACCAATTTCCTAGGAAACATGGAATTACTTTCGAGAAACTACATGCTTCTTGACAAACTACTTAATTTTACCTTTTTTACCTAGATACCTCCCTGTTTACATTGTTTTCAAGTATCTTAATCAGAATCATACGGCAAAGTTTTTCCACTACCCATAAACATTATTGACACACGCTGCACAAATTGATTAAAAAAGGATTAATAATCACCTCGTCGAATACGCATGGTAGGTACTGGTTAACGAAGATCAACAATTGTGAAGGGAATCATTTAAAAAAACCAAGCGAATAATCACGGCATTCAATTTAAATTTTCATACGAGAATGTGACTCGACATTGTTCTTCCGTGCATTCAAATGTGCCCAACAAGGGAAAATTTAAAATAATCGAAGGGGTGCGTACCCATTTCAATAGACCTTTTTATGGTGCAATATCGGGAGTTGTTTTGCTTAAGCCACCATTAGTTCGCCTAATAACTGTGAGGGCGTTTAGGAGGGTCCCCCTTGACTACCACCTGATCAAATTATCATACAGAACTCGAGTTATTGTCGACTGAATTGGTCATTATAAAGTAATGTAGTTTGTTTAAATACAACTTTCCGGTGGCGTTTCGTTTCTGTTTTTTATAAGAGGGGTTCCACATAATTTATTGCTCTCAAAGATAAAATTTCCCTAATGGATATTGTTCACGAGACAGACTGGTCTATTTTATGCGCATTATGTGTACATGTAACTTGCCCTGACATTTTTGGGGGAAGATTCATTTTTTCAATTTCACTATATAAATGGGATGGAATTGCGTTTTCTGATCAAAGGAGAGATAAAAAAGTTGATGAGAAAATAGATGAAACTGGAATTGAAGCTATCTTAGTTTGGTTGAAAATGTTTTAATTGGACTTTTTTTGTCTACGAGATTCTTTTCTATTGCTGGCTCTATTCCCAGTTCCATGAATTCTATTGTCGATTGTTTACGTAGAAAAAGAGTTTCTCCTTGAAAACTATAGTTGTTCGTAAAGATTCATACTATACAGCTTCTACAAGCAGATGCCTGACACTTCGTTGACATATCTGCTTTCACGTCTCATTATTTGGTTGTATCGATAAGTAAGGCTCTGGCTTTAGTTTTGGCTTTGGTCTCCTATTTTATGCTATATGCGACATCTGACTTCAGCGTCAACGTTCCGAGCGACGTCTGTACGCTACACACACCGTCGGCGGTCAATTTGTCGATGACGACGCTTTTCTTGGAATAACTATTGACGGTAGATTACAATGGGGACCACACATAGAAAAATTGTCAGGAAGGCTAAGTTCGGCCGCCTATGCTGTTAAAAAAATTAGACAGATAACTGACGTAGATACAGCCAGAATTGTTTATTTTAGTTATTTTCATAGTCTGATGTCTTATGGGATTCTTCTCTGGGGAACCTGTGCGGACATTAATTCTATCTTTGTTCTACAGAAAAGGGCTGTCCGAGCCATTTACAACCTAGGTCCAAGAGAGTCCCTTCGAGAGAAATTCAGAGAAATAAATATTCTGACTGTAGCCTCACAATATATTTTTGAAAACCTATTGTATGTACACAAAAATATATCAAATTTTAAGAAAATGTCCGATATTCATAGTTTAAATACCAGGAACAAACACAACCTTGCTGTACATCGCACACGTCTCCACAGAGTAGGCAACTCGTTCATGGGTCAATGTATACGCTTTTACAACAAACTTCCCATTGACATTCGAAACTTACCTATTAAACGATTTAAAAGCTGTATTAAAACCAAACTTTGTAAAAAAGGGTACTATAAAATTTCAGATTATTTAGAAGATAAAAAAGCTTGGGATTGAGCTGCTCGCTCTGCTAAGCCTTGTGATAAAACCATAAAACTTGAAATTTTAATTATTACTTATAAACATCAAAATAAACCAGATTTATATTCACATTGACATTATTTAAAATTATATACAAAATGACATGATTACTTTGTAAAGTATTAAATTATTTTTAATTATTGTGAATGTGAGGACTATGTGGGTTTTTTTTCCTCTTTAAATTTGATTTCTCAGGTAGTTTTAATGATGGTCTGGCAGTTTGAGTAGTTGATGCGGCCTACCCAAATGTCCTTTCTTTGGTATTGTTCGTCGATTTGAGCTCCTTAAGTTCTGAGTTGAGCTCCACGATTACTGACAAATGCTTGCACTGACTGGACAGGTCCACTCAAATCTGTGTGGTTCTTTCCTCAAAAGACCATTTCAGACACTAATCTACATGGTTCTCATATGGCTTGACCAAGATTATGTCTGGACTTTAAAAGAGACTGTGACCTCTGAGTTTGTTTCGGCCTTTCTTCTCAGAGTAGTCAGTTAGGAAACGCCGACCTCATCTAGCTTATTTTAAACATTTTTTTTAATATGACGTGTAAAAGTGATTCCGATATCCTATTTACAGAATAAACAATTTCATTTCATTTCATTTCATTTCATTTCATTTCATTTCATTTCATTTCAGTCTTTTATCTGTTCTGTGCTTCAGTCCTTGCTCGCGCGTGGTCGTGTGGCACTTGACACGACACGACCTGACGCTGCAATGGTTTAAAATAACTAGAGACTAGTAATGGCAATTAATGCGATTTCGCATTAATTTCATTAGCATGTGAATTCTTGATTGAGTCTTAGCATATTAATTGCTATTGCTATGCTAATTGCTAATATTGCGATAATTGATAATAATGAAGTATGTGAATTTTGTCAATATGCGAATTAAGGCAACCGCGCTTCGGTCGCCTTAGGTAGGACGTCTCCGATGCCGTTCTCTCCTAGCCTAGCGTGCGTTTAGTTTACTCGCCGATAACGTTTTATTTGTGCTAGTACATCCCGGTTCCATTGATTTCCTATCGGGATTCCCCAACATAGTTCTCCTGGTGCGCAGATGTAGACGGTTCAGATTCCGGTTGAACTGATTGTGAAGGTGCATCAGCATTCTGCACTCAGGTGCAGAATGCTGATGCGTCTATCGTGACGCACCTGTACCGAACGGGACCGAGTCGGTTCACATTCAGCTAAAAAGCTATTGTAATGAATGACCAATGTGTTTAAGTTATAGATGGGTTTTTAAATTGGTGATTGATGTTCCGTAAGAAAGATTTTAGAGCACTGATTTATTAAACCAGTGCTGCAGTAATCACGCATTCATTCGGTCAATACACGACCCTAAGTACGATCATATCAAAGACAATAAGATAATAATTGTTAAACATCATTCTTCGCACCACCCTGCTCTGCTAATGCTAATAATTTAATTAATTAAACAAACACAAGCATTCATTCAATATACAACTCTAAGTACGCGCAAATCAAAGATAATAAGATAACAATTGTTTAACCCATTCTTCGCAAGTTCGCAACACCTGCTAATAAACACACGCAAACGAGGTCACGGTCACGTGAAACCGATAGATTTAGTATTCCCGACTTCCCATGGGTGCGACGGAGAGCGAGCGCACGACGACGCTCGACGCTCTGAAATATGATAGTTTAAAAAAGTACGAAGCGATAAATTCACATCGCACTTCACAGAATTTCGCAACTAAATTTCATTTGCTAAATGCTAAATGAGCATTCGCATGCTAACAATGAATGCGAATGCTAATTAATCCATCACTACTAGAGACGTAACGTAAAGCGTTTGAATGACGCGTACGACGTCAAGACGTTGACGTCGCCGTATGTAGGAGACCACAACACTATATTTCTATAGCAAGCATTGTGACGCGGAATACGGCGTGACGCTGTAAGCGGCCGACAGCGTTTATAGGAGACCATAGCCTTACAACAGGCTTGCAACTTGAACGCTGCGTTTTGGGCGCTCAATAAAATATTATTTATTTCTATTATACGAATTACTTGGACGGCAGCGCTTGATGCAATTCGTTATATTATAGAAATTCATAAAATTTTATACACAATTGTATAAAACACGCACCTCGGGCGCCTGTTATAACTAGAGTCATTCTCATTTATGAAAATGATACACGTATCCTGTCTGCTCTATCGAGAAAGACCGACGACGTGGCGTCACTGAGTAGCATCAAATAATGGACTAAACAATTGCTATAAGAGAGAATCATTAATTACTTATGTGCATTGTGACAAATGATGCAAATCAATCGTCAATTCTAACTCACGTTTCGTTTATTAGTTTTGCTTAGTAAAGAATGTATAATGCTGCGGCCGCATCTGCGTCTATCGTGACGAAGCTTCGCACAGCGGAAGGATACACGCAGATGTGACCAACTATTATCGGCTATCGCCACGATAGTTCGGGCTGCGTAGCACGAGTCGCCCGGGTACTTCGAAGCGTTTTAGCGCGCTAATTAGCGTGGCGCGTGGTCGAACTACCGTTGTTCATTTCGACAGTGTCTGAGTACGTAGACACCCTGTCGAAATAAGAGAGAGCCACCTGTATTGTATAAAATATATATGTTAATCATTCATTTTTATAAAGCGCCTAATTTGACCACCTCATTACCGCGATAACTTTTTAGCGGGCAAAACATACGAAAGTTTGGCACGCATTGCTTCGTCACGGTAGACGCAGATGCGGCCACAGCATAATAAACAAACGTTTTTCACAAAATCAATTAGTTTTTTTTTTGTTTAGTTTTGGTTTTATAACATAAAGTCTAGCCTGTAATCCCCGAAGGGCTTTTAGGGTATTTACTTTTCACATAAAACATATTTAAACAATTTATAAAAAGCTTTTTGTTTTCCAAAGTTATAATAGCAATTTATAAAATTGCTCACAAGTGGAATAAATAAAAGTCAAAGTAATAAAATAGTTTTTTAATCATCGACAAAGCTATTGTTGAATCTAAACTGTGTTTTTGCTTTAACTTTTATACGTTATTGGTTCAAGACCAATTACTTACCTTTTATTACATAGAATATTAGAAAACAAATTGTAGCTATGTACTTACTAGAAAATAATAAATATGTGGATTTCAGAAGAAATATTGTCTTTTTATTTACTTTCGAGTGTTCCCAACTGACGAAGACATTGATGGAACAGAAGATGAAAAACAAAACACAATCTCGAAAAATACGAACAAAAAATGGGTCTAAATAACCAAGTTTTTTTTTTTATGAAGAATGGCATATTAAACTATTTATTTTCATTTCTTATTACGAGTGCGTCTCACGTCCTAAGTCTAATGTAAGCTGTATAGATGAGCCTCACGTAGACAACTAATTTAACACATTGTCAAGACTCCCCTCTCCTCCATAGTGCAACTCTTCTTAGAAATTGAAACGTATTGTATGAACTTAGGGCCGAGTTACCAACATTTCTTGGAGCCGAAAGTTGTGGGAAAATGCTCGCAGTGAATAATTAATCGTTTATAAGTAGTATGTGTCGTTAAAACTAATGATTCTAGTACGTGATGTGAGGCATTGATGTGTAGTTACATCATGTTTGGTTTTAGTGCTGGCTAGTTACAAAACATTCCTTCAATATATCAGAAAGCAAAATTAAATTAATTGACCCCATGAAAGAACGACATTGTTAAATAAATTAGGATAAGGCCTGGAGGGCCTTACACTAATTTATTTCGGGTCAGCGCAGCAGGTCTTTTTCATTTGGTACATCTCTATTAAACGTCATTTCAGAGTTCACTTCTTTCTAAGCAATATTATCATCATACTCTCATGTCAGACTAGTGTTGAAACAATTAAGACTAATGGACGTATTAGTTTCATGCTCCATATTGAACCGATACCAACCGATACCGATTCGATATGGTATAGTATTACGCAAGTCGTTGCGTTGGGACCTGTACTGAATGTCTGCTATTGACATTTCTATGGACTGCCAGCCGATATAGGATACACCTCCATATAATTGGTCGTATTGTTTGCACTGCATAAATAACACCTGTATTGAAATGACACTAGTGATGCAAATGGTTTTCGGGTTTAGAAAATGCAAACGGTCCAGCGGTTACAAAAATGAGATCACCAATCTAGGTATAATTAAAGCAAATTGTATCTATCGCTGAAGTAGTCATTTGCTGATGTTCAACAGCGGACGTTATCATTTTATTTATATTAATGATAATGGATGATCATAAGTGCTAATAAATTGGCCATAGCAAGAAATAAAAGAGGTCTACACTCTTGAACACAGACAAAGAGTGTAGACCTATTTGCAGACAAAGAGATTTGGAACTAATAACGAGACAGAATATCCTAATTCCCAAAACAAACCACATTTATTTTAACAACATGCATTGTCAACGCAACCCCTACACACATGAATACTATTATTATTTTCATGGCGCCTCTATTGCGATACTTGGAGGCGATAACACAATTGATAAGCATCAAATTCTTTGGTTCGTTCGCAGTATTTGTAATGAACTGTGCGCATCTCACCTCGGAGAGTCGTTCTCTAGTCCGAACACGTCTTCAAGGGAAGCACAGTCACCCTTCAGTAGATGAGCGCTAAAATTGCGCTGGAGTAGTCTTGTGTCTGTTTTATTAATTTTTATTGCTGATTTTCCTTTTTTTTGCTTATTCTAAAGCTTTCTGAACATATTTTTATAAAAATAATCATTTGCTCTTAAAAGTTATCAGTAAAGTCCTAGCTACATAGTTGTTTGTATTGTTTTGTTCAATTCAGCAGTTGTTGGTAGAATTCCAATAGGTTCACTTTTTTTTGTGATCCCTCTTAATCTAAATGTACCTATTATTGTCTATGAATCTTTAAATTCTGCTTCAACGGTACAATCGCTTCTATTATTCCCATGACTCCGAACAGCATCATCTTACACCCGCGTAACCCCGGCACAATTAACCATAAGTATTAATACTGTTTCCCCTACCGTTTCCGCGCTATTTCTCCTTTGCTTATTGCGTGGGGTCTCGCTGTTTTATTGGCACCGATTGTATGTACTACGACACTATCCCTTTTATGAATGTTATGGTTTATTTCGCCCACCCCTAGGATGTTGGTGTTCCTGAGAGTAATTGGTACCGCGGCCACTCGCACCCCTTAATGGCGGGAGGCATATATGACTTGCCACTTTAATACAACAGAGGAACAGATCAGGAATTTTTCTATGAATAAGAAAATGTTTGAAGAAATGTACCGTGGAAGTGTTGATGTAATTGAATTGCTACGATTCGGGCTCAGACCAAATTATATTTGGTCTGAGGATTCGGATACATAACGTCTTTCTGCAATTATTTTGCAAAAAAACTTGGTACTGTAATAACGGTCCGTTAATAAAGTACCAGATTTTTGAGGACCTCGTGGCTAAGTGGAGCTTGTGGCTAAGTAATAACAGCCGCACGGGTTGATCCAACATGTTAAGCTATACTTGCCGCGGTTGGTCCGTGGATGGGTGACCATCTTTACACACCGCCTTCGTATCTCGGATTGCAGGTTAAGCTGTTGATCTCAGCTGTCATTTGTTGATCTTTGACAGTCGTTACGGGTCGTCAGAAGCCCGAAAGTCTGAGAACCACTCTTACCAAGGGGTATCGTATTACCCAGTTATTGGGTTGTGGAGGTCAGATAGGCTGTCGCTCTATGTAAAATACTGTAAAATTCAGCTGCATCCGGTTAGACTGGAAGCTGACCCCGGAAAAGGCTAGGCAGACTGAATAAAGTACAAGATCGTAAATCAAACGTCTTGTTTGTGATATAACTCGAATAATTATTTAGAATATAAATATATTTTTTTTCACGATATCCGCTTGCTAGCTCGGGGAGTCAACTATCATCGTCCCTTATTCTTAATGTAAATCAATGTCCGTCTTCAACCTGCCATTTTTTTACTTATAATAAACTAGCCATGGTTTTCAGTATAGTGCCATCCATGAAGACGCGCGCAATGAAAACCATGGCTAGTTTCTGTACCTACCTAATATATTTTGTGTAGGACGAAGTTTACTTGAATTTTGCCGTGGAATTCCAAGGAAATCCGACTTTTCAGTCTGGTGACTAGTGGATGACGTAAAAGCAACAATGTTATTATGTCAAGACGTTTGGCAGCAGCATTCTCCTGAGTACCAATACGAATTTCGTAGAATTCAACTCCATGTTTCACCCTTCTTTCACGAAAATATGACGGTTGACACAGTGCAATTTGGAAGAGGTCAATGTTCACTATTAAACAAGGGTCAACTGAATGAACGCATGCCATGTGTCAAACATCACGCAGATTTTCATGTGACTTGAACTGCAGTCGCACATTTATTTTTGGTAAATATTTATCTTGCTAACTTTGAAATGGAGACAAACTTACATACTATTAGACAGAGCAACTATGTTTTCTACATTTAACTACACAATAAGACAACCTATTTACTTAAACGAAAACTGTAGTTAAACTACATCCTACTACCGAGACAATTAAAGTTCCGTTCCAAGTACCAGCCAGGAATTTGGGGTTCTTGCGGTCGCACCCACAACGCATAGGTACCCATAGGTATAGCAAAGTGGGGTACTCAATCGGCTATCAACTTAATTGATCACAATGTTGGTGTACCTTTTGCAGCAATTTGGACTGGTTAAACGCTTACTTGGGCGTTTCCTGATTAATCTTTAGGGTTGTAATTGCGACTTGTTGGTTTCCGACGAATGTTTCCGTCTTTTGCTGTTTTGTAAGGGTATTTTATTATGTTTACGCATGTATTGTTGTTGTGTTTTATTGGGTAAAGGAGTATGTTGCTCATTATTATGGCCTGAAAATGTTGGTTTCGATTTGTAATGAACAAATGTCTCGATATAGTCTTTATTCCAGTCTCAACGAACAAAATATTTGGATGGTTCTTATTCGAAACGTAACGTAACAGTGCTTTGAAATCTTGTTTTAAATAATTATTTCATAAAGCCAACCATAAAAATAAACTTTTCTTTTCCACATGCGTGTGAATACGTAAACATTTAAAATATGATTTTTGGCGTGAATTTATTTAAAGCTTCCCATAAAAAGAAACCGAATAAAATCTGATTTCAATATTCACTTACTTAAAATAACATGTAGGTATAAAACTCTGATATAAATTTTTGAGCATTTCAATTTATAACTGGCGCCTGAGAGGCAATTTGTTGAGCGCTGTATAGCGTAGATATTCAAATTAATAGTTTATGTCAATATTGACGAGTAGATTCAAGGAAAATCAACCCCTAATAACATTTATTATATTGACATAAAGAATGCATTTCAACGTTATTCTATAAATATCTTTATTTCTACAGTAAACACAGTACCTGGTAACATAATATTATTTAGTATTTCTAATTAAATGCGTCCAAATATAATGATTATAGGGGCAACCTACAAAGTTATCATAAAGCTTAATTAACTAAAAGTTTGTAGCCCAATAAAATTTATGACTGTAGGAACTTGTACTGACTAATCGAATATACAAACGATAAAATCATAGCCAAATATAATAAACCAATATATTCAATAGAAACGATAAACAGTATCGAACAAAACATATTCCACGCGTTATTATCACAAATAATACACGCGACCCAAATCTAAATAGACTAACGACCGTTCTATGAGTTGTGATCAATTACCGACTCTGTATAATTATCGGAGCACCCATCTCGACCATAAACGATATCTGTGTATTGTATCTCAGTACTTACATGTGGGAATTAGGAACATAGGAGTGCTAGGCGTTATTTGTATTAGGGATATTTTGGTTTATCCTCCTAGTAATAATGTAAAAAAACACTCCGGGAGTGCCGGCAGAAGTAAAAATATGAACATTAACATTTTTGAATATTTTGGAATGGTTAGGGAATAATTTCGCACGAATTGCTTTATTTATCCGTATAAAAGTACTATAATTTGTATGGTTAAATACAATATTCCTTAGTAGTAGTAGTATATTTATTTATTTTCAAAATAGAGTGTAACAAAAATAAACAAATTATTTATACACTTTTCATGAAGTATGTTTTGACTGCTTTTTTTTACCCATCAATATGGGTAAAACTCTTACCTCTAATCTTTACGTAATGTCAAAGACTATTTATTTTGATATTTACTTTGTCGGTTGCTAGGCAACGGATCTTACGGTCACGTGTCCTGACGCGAGTTTAAAATTTTTTACCCATCCCAAAAAAAAGTGCACAAAGCCACTAAAGAAGTTTTTACTTCCAATATATATATATATATATATATATATATATATAAAATTATAAACGTGAAAGTTTGTATGTTTGGATGTTTGTTACACAATTACGCAAAAACGGCTGAACGGATTTGGGTTAAATTTGGCACACAGATAGTTTATAACCTGAATTAACTTAAAGGATACTTTTTATGCCGGTAGTATGTTCCCCTGGGATAATTTTCATCCTCCACGCGGACGAAGCCGCGGGCGAAGCTGCGGGTGAAAGCAAGTAATGTTATAGATTTGGTGTGAGTAGTAGTGATAAGTGGTAATATGGATATAAACTCTATTACAATGATTCGAAGGACTGACTTACTGACAGATAACAAGTGGTTAGATAACCACAAAAAATACTACAAAACAACTTGAAATTGGGAAGATTGATTGATTACGTTCATCAGTGAATGTTATATCTGGATTGATGAAAGGATTTCTCTTAACACTACACTCAGCGAGTCAGTGGGCTAGGAAAACATTGTGAGATAACCGGCATGCCTGAAAGATATTCCTCGACGGCCTGTGAAGCTTATTCAGAGGCCCATGGCTTTAAAACTCTGACACTTGGTTAGTCACTAACACGGAACAATCTGTTCCGTGGTCACTAACCATACGAAAAGAAAAAGAACTGGGCTGGTTTATTTTTATTTAAATTATTATAACCAATTTCTACTATTCTAATATTTAATATTTGTGGTCCTTCACAGGAAGCTATTTTCTTTAGTTGATAAATTTCGCAACCGACTACTAGAGTCATTTGAAAGATCGCGTGCACACAATCGAAAATGACACATCGTCCATTATGAAACCGTCCCAATTCCGGCATTGGACTCTAGTCCGGCACGCCTCAACAGAATTGCCGATACCCTATCTTGGTATAGTGGATTACTTTAGATGTAAGATTAATGCACTGGGCACGTGATAATGGCTATTAGCAACTATTGGTGTTATGTGCTCTGTGGAGTGTATTAGTTTGCTGATAACAAGAAGTTTGGGATGATAAATCTTATGTTTTATGTATGGGTGACTGTTTTATTATAAGGGTATATTTACCAAGGAGTATCGTATTACCCAGTAACTGGCTTGTGGAGGTTAGATAGCCAGTCGTTCCATGTAAAATACTGGTATTCAGCTGCATCTGGTTAGACTGTAAGCCGACCCCAACATAGTTGGGAAAAGGCAGATGACGATTGTTTTAGTGTAATGGGTGCTGGCAGATTTAGTAGTTTGCTGTAGTTAATTCTCTTCTATAGTTGGATATTTCTCTGTTTTCTTAGCTACGAGCTTTAATACTGCTGCCTTCTATCACTTGAAAAATGATTTATTGAGCCTTAGATTACCTATCGAGCGACATGAATACAAAAAATGTGTGGTCTAATAATCTTTGAGTTATCAATGCTTAAGGTATTTATGTTTGAGTTATCAATGTTTAAGTTATTTATCTTTCATTTATCAGTGTTTAAGTTATGCATGCTTGAGTTATCATCTTAACGACGCGTCGTACGTTCGAAAAGTGCTGATTCGCAGCCTAGTTTGAATAAATGACTTTTGAATTTTGATTTTCGAAACATTCCAAAATCTGCCACACATCAAGAACTATACCAATCAAACTATTAAGCACACTTGCACTAAACGTTCAAACTATCCAGTACAAATGTACTGAACATATTCCCCATACATCGCTGCCTATCGATTGGACAACGTATCTACCCTATAAATAGCAATGGCTGACAAATGGCGGGCCCGATCTGATATATTGACGTGTTGATATGCGATGCCGAGGGGACGATTTTCAACTTCATTGACATAAATCCCGTTTTCAAGAAATATATTGGGTTTTATAGGAAAGCAGACTGCTAGTGTTTGTATGGATTTTATTGTTTTTCTAGAGGGATAAACTGGAGCTGCTGACAGTGTTATAAAAGATATTAAATGGGTTCTGTATGATAAGCTCTTCAGCCCTTGGGGCGTTTGGTTTTAAGAATGTAATAATGGGTACTTTGTTAGCTATTATGGCATTATATTTGTTTATTCTGCAGAGTACCTTAATAGCTTAATATATGATGAATGAGTAGGGAACCAAATCAATATTGGTGCTTTACCAGTTAGTTGGCTCCACCTTAGTCGATGATTCTCGGATCCTGACGCTTAAAGTATTAAGTAAACCACCGTACATGCTTTGCATATAATTCTATAAAACATCACAATGCAATTCTATATACATATATCAACGTTTACGGCTTTAAAGTTCAGTCGGAATTTTAGTTAAACTTCATCACCATTTGCCTAGCCTTTTCCCAACTACATAAATATTGAGGTCGGCTCCTATCTGATCTCTACAACCTACTTACTGGGTAATACGATATGGATACACCATGGCAAGACTGTATATCAGACTTTCGGGCTTCCGACTACCCGTAACGACTGTCAAAGATCTACAAATGACAGCCGGGACGCGTAAAGCCAATCCCTGTATATGAGCCAACACTGGATGGTGTTGAATAGTACACAGACATTGTTGTGCACAATTTTGAAAACAATCATACAAATCTGTTTCGAGCCAACACCTTAGTTGATTGGTTTTTAACGCACAGAGTTGGCCCTCATAACTTTGCAACAGGAGTAGGACAATCATGTTCGCTCTCAACACTTTTCTAAAGCTACGCGCGATACCGCAACATGATTGTCCCATAAAGAAAGTAAGGCGTCTAGGAATAAATCTGTGCCGAATATGGAGTGAGTTAGAGCGAGACAAGTGTATTGCATCATAATTTACTTTCGTTTGTTATTATTTCGGTCAGTTGAACTATGACATTGACCTCGGCGCTTGTTGAATTAATTTATTTCTGATAAACTAACACAATATTAGTGTTTGTTTCCGTAATTTCGTGAAAAAAGATGAAATTGACGATGACAAAGACAGATGGACCGAAAACAAAGGGTCGCTGCTGCGTGATTGCAAGTACTTCATTGAATATTTGTCTTCTGTTACTTGTACTAATAGGATTGTAAAGAGTAGACCGCTGACTAAAAGATTTGAATTTAGAAAAACGTACTATGTCAGCTGTCCTCTCAAGGAAAAACAAACACACCTCGAAATTTGGGGTGCAAGGCTTACGTTGATTTCACGTATAAAAAAAAATAAAGATAATTCGAAACGACAAGAATTTACAACATGGACTAAATGTGATCGTAAAAACTAATTTTATACATTGCCATTGGCACAAAACTGAAGTAGCCAAAGCCTACAATTTACTGAGATGCAAAGAAGACACAAAATTGTTTTTTTTTTTTATTTGTTTTTTTGAAAATACTTACATTCATTTATGTACAAACAAACATACATACTTCTGAAAAAGATACTACATACTTTCTTATATCAGAAAGGAAATGCAACTAACACTCGCCGACACTCTATAAATAATATCATCAGTAACCATGAGTTAATTCGTAACAGCTTTGTCCATTAGAAAATTCATAATATACATAAAAACGGGGACGCAAAATGTTGTGGCTCAACGCCTAGAGCGTTGGTTCATACACAGATATTGGCTTCACGAAAATTCATAACATAATTAAGAACGGGGACGCATAATGTTGCGGCTCAACGCCTAGAGCGTTGATTCATACACAGATATTGGATTCACGCAGCCGGGACCATCGGCTTAACGTGCTTTCCGAGGCACGGAGGGGTCTCGATATGTAATGATTGGACGCCCATCCACGGACCAACCTTGGCAAGCGTAGCTTTGCCTTCGATCCACGAGCCAAAATTGTTGTTATCTACACGAATATTATTTCGATTAAAAAAGTTTATAACCGTTATCAAAATGATCAAGGCTCAAATAATTGGTTTTTATCCCAGTACGGACCAGAACTGATAACTGTGTCCTCGAATAAAGTTCTATTCATTCCATAAACAGGAAAAAGATGACATATTCTATCTACATCCTGCGTGTCACAGCTATCGGAAAACGCCAAATAAAACTGTCCTTTCAAACTGAAAGTTTAAAATTTTATTTACATATTTGCATACAATATTTACTCGTGGATATCGTGTCAGCATTCCAATTACCATTTTAAGTTAACCTTTATTTGCGTTACTGGCGACGTTTTTATTTTTCGTTTAGGCGAAAAATGTTGAAACGAAACGAAATTTTACTTTATTCGGTCGTTTTTGGCAAATTATTATTTATGATGCAAACAGTCGTTGTATGGCAGTTTTCGAATTTTGTATGAACAGGCGATAATGGTTGAGGTAGCGTGTGAGTGAACACCGACAATTATAGGTATTGTTAGCTATAAAATATTGTTATGAAGGCCAGATATATAAGTTTAACGTATGCTTTTTTACACGACTACGGCAAAGCCAAAAGGAAGGGTTATGATTTTAGCAGTCTATGTATGTATGTATGTATAAATGTATAAGTTTAACGTATGCTTTTTTCTTTATACAGTTATGAGTAGAAGTCTGTTCGTTATGCTTAGCATACTATCTATACATAAGATACGCGTTTAGATAACATAATTTTATGATTCAATAGTATTAGAATGCGGATTTTTTTATTAATTTAGCGTAGCGCAGTCCAAAACTGAACAAAAGTCCCTCTTAAAAGCTAATCGTATTAAACTGGCATAGACAGTAGGTATGAGTTTTTGCCCGTGAACTTTTAAATTTTTATTTCTAAACTCTAGGTATGAATTCGCGACATCAGCGACCTTTAAAAATATTGGTGACCGTAACACTCATAAACGTTTATTTCAAACCATAAAATGACCTTACAACGATATAACGATTTGGCATCGAAGTGTCCATAAAATATTATCATCAGGTCACCGTTCCCATAAAGTGTTGACACGTGACCTAGAATTATTAATAAAAAATAACGTCACTATGGCTTATTGGTTGATTCGCACGAATATACTTGCTGAACGGGGCGAATCGACTGCTTTTTGACTGATTTACAGGAATTGACTGGCCCGAACGGGCTAATCGACACTATTAAATAATATTATTTTTTCTTGAGGCAATTCGCACGAGTTCATTTGTTTGTGGGCGAATCAACAACTCCAGAAATACGTACATATTAGGCAATTAGCACATTTTGAATTTTATGTAGTAAAGTAAGATAATACAATTTTAATAGCAATGTGTTGAATCATTTGGTTTTCATTTACAGCCTTTCGGTATGAGTACTGGTAAGTAGCCTGTGCTGAAAAACGTATTCTTCTTTACATAATAATCACGCCTGTAATCCCCGAGACGTTAGGCAGAGGTATACCCATAGTACACTCACATTTCGCCAGTTATGTTGAACTCCCATGTAAGAGGGAGCGCGCCTATTGCCATCAACCGGGCACAAATCAAGAGACAGTCTGGAGACTGCTGTTGAGAAATTCCTGATGGAAAAACCCTATATCGCTTTGCCCAATCTGGGAATCAAACCCAAGACCTCGTGGTCAGCAGTAGCGCTTGCGACCACTAGACCAACGGGGCAGTCTTCTTTAACTAGGTATTAAAACTTTCTGTGAACTTGCCCTTTCCGTAAAGTAATTAAAAATCAAATTAGGAGCCACGGAACCCAAGCTAAACCCATCACGCCCAAATTAACCACAAGCAGCTGAATTACATAAAAGTTTTAAGCATAGTAAACATGTTTCGTAATTACTTTACTAACACTCCACATATTTATACAACGACGTTATGTACAATTAAGTTTTAAATAGGTACGCTAAAACCTACAAGTAGGTACTCGTTAAAGCTTTTTGGCTTATTAAATTTTATCAATGAAACCTGCTTCGGAAACCTATAGGAATATACAACCTGTACATACAGGGTTTTTATTCCACCCTGTATCTGCCTTTGAATATACAGGGCGGAATAAAAACCGGTCACTAGTGTTTCCGGGGTGAAGCAAGCACGTTATCAATCAAATTCAAATTCAGTTTTAATTATATTTAAAACAAAAGAAGGTTTCTTAAGAGGTAAAGTCCATCATCAATATTAGAGGTACTTCTCTTACCTAACCGTCGTTTTGGCCACCCTGTATTTGTAGCGTAACGTTTACTACAATTCATCCACGTGCGCCCTCATACATCAAAACCTAATACAATATGCGGGTGACGATATCAAATACATTTGGTGGATACGCACGCCCACTTTAAGGACCCTATGCGCAGCGCGTGCGCAGCTCCGTGTTCTATTTGCATTCGTGGTCCGACTGACAAATTACCATTTTACTGTAATAATTGGGTTGTCGAAAATGATTTATGTTCGTATCATTTTTAGATCAGGTTGATTGATGTTGCTGTATGAAGATGGCCCATATTATTGTGTAGTTTTGTTAACACTTATTTTGTTATAACGTTTATAAATGAGCATTATGTAAACAATGCTACGTAATGGTAGTTGTATAATGATATCGTCCACTGCGGCTTAGTCATCAACTACCTGTGCATTAACGTGATTAATCGAAGTGCTGCACTGTGGTATGTTCACAGCATGCAGCTATTTTTATTGGACTCGATTATTGGATTAAAAGTTAAAGGAAATCTGATTGGAATACTGCTAGTAATGAGCCAGCAAAAATACCTAATTATCTCCTCAGTTAAGACAAAAAATGTATACCTTTATCAGCATGGAAACATAATTAAATTTAATTAACAACGCCGCAAGGGGCCTAAAGAGTTCACTGTGCAGCTCACGTTTTTTATATTTTACGACACATCAAAAGAAAGTGATATCACGTAATTTTATGGTAATGGAGGGGTGCCCCACAAACCCACGTATAAAGCCTTTTAAATTTACGGTGTAAGCCTTGTGATGAGCCGAGTGTTTTATGGTTTGCAACATTTAAACTCATATGTGGCCTAATACTTGTAAGATTACGCCGTAAAGGTGCGAAGATAAGTCACCTCGAAAACTTTTAACTCATTGCGTCCGCATTATACAGTGGATTCTAGACTGAAACTTCGAACATTTCTCTGTTATGTTTTGTCCTCGAGCGAAACCCAGCTTCCTCTATATTGAAGAAAATTTGTGCTCGCTTCAAACTTATCTAAAGCGATAAAGATGTACTTCGAAAGTAACTGTGTCGAGATTATCAAATACTCTAAGATAAAACCGGTTAAGCTTTGTATGAAATTCGAATATTGTTCAGCCTGTAGGAATCTGAACTTTCACATATTTTGTGACGTTAATTTTAAGTAGAAACCATTTAATTTTAGTTTTATTACTTTTAAAACCAGTGAATTAAATTTTAATACTGCTACTATACAAAACAATTATTTTTGATTTCATTTGAATGTTAAACAATACAAAAATCTCTCAAAATAAATTAAAATTAATGTAATAGAATCTTTAATCGACACAGAATAATTTATTCGTCGTAATGAGGTCGAGGAATCTTATAACTTTATTTTTAATAAGTTTCATGCAAATCAGGCCCTAGAGACTTAATATAGGTCTGATCAGGGTCCCGGATCAAATTGAAAAGATTCTGTGCAACGTCAAGAGTGGCCCCACTTGACGAAGGTACTGCTTTCAGGGTCTCTCACGATATTTAATATGGGCAGCCGACAAACCACATTCTATATTGAAAAAGGGATGGTCCGAAAATGTGATGTGAAAAATTTCAAGATGATTTCGATTTCATTTCGTTCCTCATATCTAAAGAAGCAAGATAAGCAGCTGCTATTGCCTGTGTATTTGTGCAGCTGATTGACTGTGTACTATCATAGAAATCAAAATATTTCATCAGGAGCGTGATGATGAACTACTACTAATGGATAATAAGTAAACTGCAAGAGTAACATAATACATAACATCACGCCTTGTTTCCCCAAAGGGTTGGGCAGAGGTGTAGTACCTACAGTAGACCTACATTTCACCAGTTATGTTTTAAGTTCATGTAATAGGGATTTTTTTTTTTTTGGGTGGGAAATCATCAAATGACTTCTCCCGCTCTGGGCGGAGCGGAAGGGCGTGTCAGACTTTTACTGACTAAAACCCACCCGTGTTCCTTCCCTTGCCTAGACCGGGGCCACGGTTTCCCCTAAGGACTTATCCGCAACCCCAGTGGTAGGCATCGGCCCTAACGGACCCCTTCAGCTTCGCTGACAACTCTTTGAGGCGCGCGTGGAACACTACGCGCCGTCGACCCGGGCTTGGTCCTGATCGGACGGAGAGCTACCCATCACTCTCCGTCCGCAAGCCCGCATGTAATAGGGGTAGGGGTTGAGTCTATTGCCATTGCAACCGTTCACAAATCCAGACTCCGGCTATTACTGAGAAATTCCAGATGGAAAAACCCAATAACACTTTGCTTGGCCCGGAAATCAAACCCGGGACCTTATGCTCAGCAGGAGTGCAAGAGTAATTTGCTCATATGTCAATCTAAATCAAGCCTATAATGGTACACGTTCAACACTAAAAGTAATTAAACACAACCCTGCCACCTAAAGCATTGGTCTCAATAATGCTTGTAAGACAAATTAACGGTCCCCTTTTGCTCACGAACTTGATCGCTGAACCAAAGGTCTTCAAGTTTCTTCATAAACATTCAATGAATTGGTCAGCATGTTCCAGGCTTAGAAATGTGGCTATAACCGACCTAATACCGATTTAAAAGAGACATGCTAGTATCTAACTTACTTTTAGCAAATATGACTATATCTTCAGTGCGACGGCAGGGAGCTCCGCTGCCACGGATTACTACCTTTCTGACAGGAATTTTTTTACACTAAAACTTGAGCAATTTTGAATCGTTCGTACCGATACAAGAGAAGAAGGAATGTCGTTTGATCTTAGGATTTTCTAAATTCTGAACAGAATTTTGCATTCCAAGGGATATTACCTCATAACATGAAACGACTTCAAAGATTAGACGTAACTTCATCTTATAACTGTTATGTTATGTATCCTGACGCTGCTTTTCCTTACGGATTAAGCGATTTAAACGCTATATGAACGTCGATTCTGCTTCAAGCGCTAAAGCATTATTTTTAATATTTGGTCTGGAAATCTTGAAGTGTAAATGTTAAGAGGTCAAATCCATTTATTGTGTTGTAATAAAATGGAATTAGGTTATGATAAGACCATTAGGCTTATGAAAAATGTAATGTTATTAGTGTTGTTGTTATTTAGGTACTATTTATAATCTTACTCCAAAAAAATCTAGCCTGAGTTGAGAGATCTTTAGATGATTCTGAGTTCTTACAGTTCAATATTTCTCAGAACATCAGAAACGATTTGAAAAATCACTCATTTCTCCCTGATGTTAATGCTAACATCGACTTTGATGTTTTGCGTTGCCTTAATAACACCTCTAAAGAAAACTTTAAAAAAACGGGCAAAAAACGCCCTTATTCTGATTGCTATCGTTAGAGTCAGTAACGAGGCAGACGATTGATCTCGACGTGACAGCGATACTTGTGATAAGCTTTATCCATTCTACGATAGTATCGTCAATTCAATTAACCTAATGATGTCTGGCCCCCCTCGTTCAATTGGACTGCGATCTAGCTCCAATACTTCCTTAATAGGTATTGGTTGATACATATCCGATGGAATGATCAATCACAAGCGTTGATTTAAGGAAATTTGTTTTGTTATGATATCCGATTGGTTAGTTAGGGCTGTTGATTATTGTTCTGTATAAGGTGAAATTCGTCGCTTTTTTTTTTCTGAAAATATGATTGTTTTTTAACTAAATACTCGTGTTGCGTCTAAAGCTCATGCCATAGACGCTTTTGACCAAGTTTTTTTGTAATAAGATTATTGTTCTATCTAGGGTGAAATTCGTCGCTTTTTTTTTCTAAAAATATGATTGTTTTATAACTAAATGCTCGTGTTGCGTCTAAAGCTCAGACGCTTTTAACCAAGTTTTTTGTAATAAATGTTTTACTAATATTATTGACTCACTGTCATTTCCAAAATAAAAGTTTGTTTTAAATTCTCGTCTTTGATTTTGAAGGCTTAAGAATAGATTTTTGGAAAAACCAATGATAACAGCTCTTGTAGTCTATTGATATTTAACAGAAAACTCTTGAATTCTTTACCTAACCTTATTACAAATGGAAATCATGTTTTCATATTCTATGCAATGTTTTTATAGAAACTGACATTGAAAATCAATACTGTCCTACTGTTTGAAGATAAGTATATAAAGAGAGGAAGATGACGGAAGTATACCCTTTGAATAATTCAAGTGGCTTGATGGGTAGGTACTCATATTTTATGGTTGACAGCGTGTTATTTAAGCGTTGAAGGCGGTGTTCGCTTCGACAACAAACCGTGAGATTTTCAACAACGTATTATCTACGGACAAACATTGACTTAGATCGAATCACTTCAATGGAAGCACAGTTATGATCTTATGATACTTACCGATGTGAAGAATGGAGAGCCGGAAATTCGTTAGTTAGGAGTGATGTGGAAGGAGGTAAGTTCGTGATAGATTCCAGCCCACTCTTTCTCAAAGAGAGGAGGAGTGTGTCCCAGCAGTGGGAACATTGTAGGCTGATTATGCTAAGCTATGATGTGAAAGGATCAGAAGAAAACAACAAAAGTAGATTGAATTGAACCATTCATAAACATTCGTATTATTAAAGCCAGAAAACTAATAGGAAAACATAAGCCAAGTTTAATTTGAGAATAAAACAAAACAACACGTTGAAGTGATGATTTTGTTAATAAAACTGTTGATAGTACACAAAGTTAAATCAAACAATTCATAAATAATAGATTAAAGCATAGGCCAAGTTCAAGAACAAAATATAACGCGTAGAAATGATGATTTTGTTTTAATAAAGCTGTTGTTAATACTACACATAATGCTGAAAGAAAATTAAGAACATTAATGTATTCGCAACTTCTAGGGATATTGCGAAGGTTGGAATTAATTTTAATTTCTAATGAATAGCTGGAAAACGGCTTGTTATGCGTAGGATTAACATAAAAACTTTTGATTGTCAGAAAGGACTAGGTAAACGAGATCCATCTAGAAGTTTAAAACAACTTCTGTTGAATGTACCCCTTCGACCCTTGTGTGTGTGTGGTGTGTGGGTGTTGTGTGTCTCTTCTGTGTATTCTGGTGTATATTGGCTCATTGTGAGTATTATGAGTACTAAGAAATTGATAATCTAGAGAGCTCCGTCTTAACCTCCAAAATAATACGATGCATTTAAACTCAGGCTGTCTTTCCACCAGTATGTCAGCGCCCGGTAGTTGAGCCCCGAGGCTTTCGTGCAAACCTTGCAATTTTCGCAAAATTTTATAATTTCACTTTGTTTTATAGACCATAATGAACAGTAGGTCGCCCCTAAGGCCTCTTAACTGTCCAGTAACCTTAAAATTTTACGTCAAACTTACTGCTTTAGTATTTTATTTTCTTCATAGCTGTAACGTCTTAATTGCATTTTCTTTATATTCAGGTTTATCGCTGCCTTTTAATTAACTAGTTCATTAGTTATTCTGAATTTAGAATAATTAAATTTTCATTTTGATAACTTGTCGGTCATCGGCTCCTCTGTCAGCTGGTTTGCTCGTTTCGAGTGACTGCAACACTAACGTTTTTCAAGTCAATTGTAATAAATTATGTGTGTATTGTGAAATTGTGTTTCAGTACTCATTCAGCTCCAAAGATACGACTGTAACAGCTGATCTTATATGAAGAGAGTTTTATTTATTGAAATAATTAAATAAACATTACTATATTCTATTATAGCAACTAATTCCATTGCCGTCTCTGTACGGTGTATTCTACAGGGTGAAATTGAATTCGTGGGCAATCTCTTAAGGGGTCATTGTACTTATCATTATGAACAACTTTCACTATGGAGAAACCCTGAAATCGCGAAAAAAAATCACCCGTTCCCTACATTTTGTCAAGCTATGAGAACATAAATGTAGGGAACAGCTGATTTTATTTTTGCGATTTCAGGATTAGTCCCATAGTGAAAGTTGTTCATAATGGTGAGTACAATGACCCCTTAAGATATTGCCCATGAATTCAATTTCACCCTGTATAAGTACTTCGAAGTCTTCTCCACACCAACGGATGCTGCGCGCACCAAACCTATTGTTTTCCTAACCTCATCACATGCCGAGCATTTTCCTAAATATGTTGGGGTCAGCTTCCAGTCTAACCAGATGCAGTTGAATACCAATCTTTTACATGGTGCAACAGCTGACTGTTTTCCTAAGCTACCTACCATAAATAGTCTGTTTTTTAATCTCGTAAATTTCAAGTGATTATTGTTTGTTTTTTTTTCAATTAGATGTTTTTTTTTGTCAAATTAGTCTACGAGATTAAAAACAGTATAACTAAGCTGGTTCTGTCACTATGTTGCTAGATCATCTTAATTGAAACTGTATCAAAATACATCACTACGAAGAAAGGCTTTTTACTTTACCTATAATATACCAACATTGCCAACATAAAGAAAACATAACAAAAAAATGTGTGCAAGCTAGCATCATTAGTTGAACCTGTCTACCCTCACAACCGGCCCTCCTGCCCGCTGGGACACGGGACGTGATAACGTCCCTCTGCGTGAATACGACGTTTGTTCCCGAGTTTGGCTATGAAACCAGCGGTTCTTGTAACTTTTACCCACTGTAGGTTTCGTACCTCCAAAACTACTAAAGTTTACCTTCTTTTTATTAATTGTTATCATGAACCATATACAGGGTGACAGGGACATCGACGCGCAAAATGTAACCGTGAATTCAGCACATGATTCTAGACCCTTAGCGAAGAATGCGATGCGCTTGTACTGATTGAATAGCGATGTCCCTGCCACCCTGTATAATAACATATTCTATGTAAATTTCAACTAAGTACATATTCCGGTTAAAAATATACAACCCTGTGATAGGCAGACAGACAGATGGCGAAGGGTCTTTTTCTGAATGAATAATAATGCTACTTGTCTTATCTGTGTGCTTTGTGTACCTATTGAATTGGCTGAAGTTTTCTGTGTGTCTGGGGATCCTACATACACAAAACTTCTGCCAATGTCTAAATGAATGTTTTATCGTGCAAGTTCACTGCGATAGTTTCAGTTAAACTCAGAGAACACAGGTCAACTCTGTGAATATTTACCTACAAAGTGCAAGTCGGTTGAAGACATCAACTCTAATGCAATAAAACTTGCCAGTCGGCATCGTGCAAAAGCATAAACTTTGTAATTTAGAAGTTTTGGGTAAGGTTATGTTTGAACTCACCTCATTGGTTTAAATAAATATCTAACACCAATTTACTTTGTAAGTAAAAATCTTTTGATTACAGGATTTTATGTAGCATGATTATTTAGTTTTCCAGTGCTTGCAACCGGTGAGCGGTACTAAAAAGTTAGATTTTTAGTACCGCTCACCGGAAGTCGCCGACGTTGGGGCCCATCACAACACAATCGATTAACTATCGGTCCTGATGTTGGATAGTGCAATTGGACGTTATATTATTGAGCCGGCAGCTCAGATAAAATGGACCCGATGACAGGTAAGTAACTAATTGATTTAGGCTATTGTTCGGTAAATATATCGAGAAAACGATCGTAGTTCACTAAGCTGTTCTCTATTGAACTGGAACTTTGACTTCAGAGTTTGTCTCTGAGGAGTTTGTATTTGCGTTTCTTTTCAGGGGTTAAAAAAAAAATTACCTGGAATTGTTATGTAGCAATATTTTGCAGAAGATTTACTCACAAAGATTTAGGAAGGAGATAAGTAGGTACCTACCGTGTTTTCGTGATAACTTGTGCTAGTTTTAATTGGAATGTCTGACAAATACATAATTAGCGACACTTTTGCGACAGTTTGATTAGGTAAGTAAAAATAGAGGATAAAAGAGGGAGCAATTATTAGATTACACATAGTGCTTTGACAGATAGGTAATCGCAACTCTAATCAAACTATTAGGGGTGTCATGCGTGGTATCTATAATAATGATATGCGTGATTGGTATCGGTACCAATGCACTTGTTAGCACCGTGGGGGTCGTAGCGATCCCTTTGAAAGGGTGACGAAACTTTTATTTAATTTAATAAGCACTAGGTACTTAAATAATAAAACATGTAGATACTTACTATGGATTGAACCTCAGATTATTTCTATTGCTATGTTATACAATGTGGAGACTAAAATACAACAATAAATAAAAACACTGGCATACTAATGCCTATGAGTATTTTGGAACTATCAAAAATAAATCCTAGCATCGAAATTAGAAAACTCAGTTTTTCATACAAATTAAATAGTAGTGTATGCAGATCCACCCTAAACCTATAAATTCCGTTTTTCAACTAGGCCTAGCGTGGATTCTCGGACATACGATTCCGAATATCTACCTTGGTGGATAAACGAAATAACCCGAGCCGACTATGGATTTTGCCGATCTTCTACTAGCTAAGTATATTGACAAAACTATTATCGTCGATAAAAAATTTGTATGCCAAATGGGAACGTCATTATAAACACGCCGTTTAATTTATTGTTGTATTGTCATCTCCACCTTTAGGGGTTTATTTATAAACGGTGCTTAAAGTTATTTTATTTATGTTTAGGTGTTAGTACTTTTTTAACATTAGAATATTAGGTTGGTTCTCTGGCTTGCTGACCCAAAATATGCCATGATAAATTATTTTATTTCTGTAGGTTTTGAATCTCGGGTTTTTGTACGTGATAGAGTCGGTTTTAACCGTAACTGATTTTACAGAACCATGGACAATGTGGTTGAGTGTCACCAGATACAAAAACACATATTTTATTTTAATAATGGACAGTGGCGGATTTGCACTTAGACCCCTAGGTTTGTACAAACACTTTTACATTTCAATCATATTCTAAAAAACTATAAATGGTCTCTGATAAAAGTGGACGCCACTCAGTTTGTTAAAAAACAACGTCTCGTTATCAAAAACCGTTTACCATCACCAAAATTTGAATAAATGTCCGTATTCATTAAAAATCACAATTGCATTTTTATCGACAAAAGACAATAACGAATCAACATACATGAAAAATTCATAAGCGATCCATTCAGAATCAATACATGTTATTAAAGAACGCCAATGCATCGATTCATAACGGCCTTAAAATAAATCAGAGCATTGAGGGCGTAAAAAATTCACTCGGTCTTTTAATATTTACCGATTGTTTTCATCTCCAAGTGAAATACTGATATCCCATCGAAAATGACCATTTTAAAATGAGCCCTCAAACTTCATCACCATTCTGCTCGGTAGAACAATTTTCTAAGAATGACGAAGGACAGCTTAGGCCTTCGTTAAATGGTTGTTTACCATATTAGTAGCTGTTAACATTCCTCAGTGATGCTTCATTAGAAAACGCTCGAAGGTTTTTAAGTGTAATGAATATACGTTTAAGAGATCAGTGATAAATTGCCGTTCAATTCCAGACTTTATAATCTTGGAGTAAAGGTTAAATCCGATATTCAAATTGGGCTCTGAATAAATTGTATGCATTGAAATTTAATCAAAGTTATAAATTGTTAATTGTTTTACTTTTCGAGGAGAAATAAAAGAAGCCATTATGAAAACTTTATGGTTATAGTTTCTTTGAAAAGTAATTCAGTAAAAGTTGAATTACCCACCGCTAAAACTTGCCTTTTTTTTAAGCATTACGTGCCAGTCGACAACCCAATTAACGCATTCAAGGAGACTGGACGAGACACAATAAAAGTTACCTATATTGTTATAACGCCTATGGGCATTTAGTGTCCCTCAAACTGTTAGTATTTAACAGTTTGAGGACGATTTTACCGTTTAGACTAAAAAGTGCTTAAAACTAACTTATAAGGTATAAACGGCATGAGACTTTCAGTTTAGAAAATCCAACGTGGTATTTTTTAGTTCAATATTTAGGCGAGTATATCATCATAATTAGGTAGATAATTTTCTCTGAATAGATTTACCTAGAGCATGTAAAAATCCAACCCGCACTGGCGGCCCACTCCCTCTCACTGAGAGGAAGCCTGTCCCGCACTGACCCCGCGTGGTATATTATGGCCCACTCCCTCTCACTGAGAGGAAGCCTGTGTCCCAGTAGTGGGAACGTTATAAGCTGATTATGCTTATTATGCTATAAAATAATAGTGTAGGTATTTCCAAACTTCCAAGTCTTGTTAAGACACTTGGTAAGTTCCCGTGTTCCCAGTAGACCTAAATTCACCTCATGCGATTCCTCTTAAGATGGGCGGAGTTAAACATGCATTATACTTTTATTAAGCTCGGTAACAACGACTACCTCAAGTTAGATATACACTTTGAACTAAGTTCTATGAACTTATAGAAGTTCCACGTTTAAAGTGCAATTTAATTGAAGTACCCGCATAAGTTGTTGGAGCAACTGTGGCAAATGTTCCACTTGACCCTTTAACTTGTTGTATGAACAAGACAATAGCCGGCTAATTACTCTGTTGTTAAACAATTACCCCTATATGAAGAGGTAACAAACCTGTCACTAGGTATTTTGAGCGGTAATGGTAGGACAAGAACCATTATAACGTTCTAAAAAAACAACTTTCTTGAACATAATTAGCATTGCTATTGAAAAGCTAAAAAAAATTAAAAAGTAACCGGTTACCTAAATAAAATACGAACAGTTTTCGGTTCTTCCCTTTCTGTATAAGCTAGTCCTTTCTCTTTAAAGCCACTTGTCGAATGTTAAGCACTGCGGTCGCTATGCTTAAAATATTATAATCTCTCATTTACGGCTCATAGTTACTAGCACAATGTCAAGTAGACTGACATTGTGCTAGTAACTATGAGCCGTAAATGAAACCCTATATCTACGTCGTAACTGACCTCTATCAAGATTAACTTTAATAATAAATAGATAAGAACTGGAACGAACCACAATTTTCCTCAAGACGAACCTGAAAATTTAATCCAAACGTAGAAAGCATTTTTGTAGCTTTTCTCTTAACAAAAGTCCTAGTGACCTCTGGCATAAAATGGCGGCGATAAAATAGCGTGCTAGTAACCATTACCCAATGAAGCCCCAACAATACTGCCGAGTTGCCTTCTCTGTTTGAGCATAGTTCTGTGTACAAGGTACACACGGCTCACGTTTCTCTTTATACTTTTAAACCGCTAAAATATTGTTTCTGGCGGGCGCGATACTGTCGACTCAGCATTGCTCGCGTCATAGAAGCATACATGTACAAAGATTTTTGAGTAATTGGAAATGACAAGGAAAGGGAAAAGGTGGCTGTAGTTTGCAGTGACTTAGCTATATCATTGCAAAATGTATGTAAGATTGGACGTTTTCTTGATGATAGCAATTTTTTTTTCCATCTTTATTGCAGGTTTTGAAGTTTGATCAGTACTGGCTAAAAATATTTTATTTTAATTATTTTTTTCTGCACTGGATAATTGGAAGTTCATAAAAAAATTAGAAGGGTCTGTCATTATGGTAGCATCGACATGGTATAATAAAGACTCCGCTTTAAGATAGAGAACCGGTCAGATTTGTACTAGCGCTACTTTTATTTACTGAGTTTTTATACAAATGGGCATTAACAATTGGCATAAAATTGTAAAGAAATATTTCTCAACTCTCGTCAGAAATAAACCCAGATTTACGAGTGATTTTATTTTTATTGTTTCAATTTTATTTTCTCAACGTCTAGGTTTACAGCGCCCCTGTGGCAGAGATACACAACACACGAGTATTGTATACGTGTAGACGGCTAGACAAAGTCTGCAGGGGTTACCAATTAAATTTTGTTTACAGTTGGGAGGTTTAAACCCCAATATGTACATGGGACAAGCAGTGTTAGATTACTTATAATTAATTGATACTAGTTTTAGAATTTTCATTACTGAGAGTAAAGAAAACAAACAAGTGAATGGAATTAGTTAATATTTTTTCATGAAAATTACTTTTAAATTTAACAATAGAAAGAGTATCCAATCTAATCCAGCAGTAATAACAATCAAAATAATTCTAAATAATACCTACCATAAATTAGTTAAAGTAATTATAGAACAAATAATAATGTCGTAGCGCAACAACCAATCTTGATAAATTACCGTGTATTAACGCTTAAAATAATGCACACAATGGCACTTGGAAGCCTCAGGCATGACATTAATGTGAAACAAGTCAGCGGACGGAATGAGGTCGCAAATCATAATAATATGGAATGCAATTACTAGTAATAATAAACTTGGTCGTTTTCATGTTGAACATTGGCGACATTTTACTGTTGAGGTCTTGTAGAAAACCCATGTTCTATTTTGATGGGTAATGAACGATTGATTATGAACATTAGGTTATTGTCCGTAAATTATAGGAAAATTCTAGAATGTTGTGAGTATTCTACGATTTTTTACCACATAATTATAGGTAGCACTTACTTTTATTTTTCCTTTTCAGATTCAGATTATTTATTGTAAAACATAGGTACATTATAAGGTCTTATTAGGTAACAGAGGGCGCTATCTTTTGCCTCAAGGGCGTACAAAAGTAGTGATGCATGCAATATAATTATAACAAGATATTAATACTTATAGACATATGAACCACAAATATTTTTCAATCATACTAAACAATGTCGATCATATATAAAATTAAAATAAAAAATGTCCGTAGTTATTGTATTGAAATTAAAATTGTCAGCACTTAATTATTAAAAGAATGTTAAAGAAATTGAATGATAAATTAAAATTGAATATCAATAAGGAAGATCAATAATTAATTGTTACATAAGAAATGTCAGAAATTTTATAACAGCATGTCATTCAAATATTCAGTGACCGAATAATAGCATTTTTCTATTAATAAATTCTTTAATTTTCTTTTAAAGTTGTGCAAATTGTCATTCTTAATGCTATCAGGAAATTTATTGTAACCGGACCCATACCTGGAAGCCGACCCCAAGATAGTTGGGAAAAAGGCTAGGAAGATTGATTGAACCGGACCCATACCTAAAATACTTTTCCTTGCTAGTGCTGTGCTTCCTTCTGTGGTATTACCGTAACCTGTTGAGGATCTACATATCTCCGAGTTTGTCATCTGCACCTGCTTTTAACACCTTCCAACAAAAAACTCACAGACACTGATCTTATCCACAAATCTAAACAATTCATCTATTATCACAAACTGAAAATAAATTGCATAATTTTCGTAATACTGACAAGGTGGGTAATGATGTTATTTTTTTAAATATCAATCTTAAAATGTCTCGTCTCTGTGAACACTGAACGCAAAAATGACAATTATTTTTCAGTGTTGTGTCTGCACGTGCGTAAATGGATCCCCCATTTACTTATTTTCTCCTTTTATTGATTGTTTTTGCCAAAATAATGAGTGTCATCTAGTTAGTAATATTCAAAAGTTCCAATCTGATATATTTAGAAATCACTTAGTTCAGAATACAAATGGGGCTCATAATGACAAGATGACCACGCGACGATTCGTCGAACCGGACGCAGGTAGTAAAGTACTCCAGAATGTGTAATTACATCAAAGCAGTGTAGGCTATTCATAACTGCTAAATAAGGGACACAGAATACTACAGTGAATGATGATAAAGGAAATTGCAATACTTAATGAACCAGCTCGGGAAACGGAATGGTGACGAAGTGTGCAACTTGTTTGGTACCTAGTATCTAAAGTAAATAAAGCAACGCCATACATTTCATTTTCAAGCTCTTGTTTCGTCCCTTAAAAGGTCAGAAGTCATAGTAATTTCACAGAAATACGGGAGACTAGAAAAAGGACAAACTTTGACAAGCCTTCTGTTGTTTTTACTTATACTGTGGTATTAAAATGGATTATTTTTCTGAAATTAAATCAACAAAAGCCTTTCGTGCCACATCCTGTATACAAACTAGCTCCATGCACGATCGTGTGTTGGGACACAATGTATAATCCTACACCGTGTATATTGGACTAACCAATATCATGTTAGTGTTGCCAACCAGCGTTTGCTCCCAATCCTTGTTATTGAGGTGCCGTTTCGGCAGTTAAAGTAGGTCTATAATATGGATTTTTATCGCAAAAAATATCAGATAAAAGCCTCCTCTCCCAATTGACTTATAAAAAAGAAGGAAAGTATTATTGTAAGAATTGAAGCGAAGTATATTCGTGTGTACAGATCTTTATAAAACTATCAGACCCAATGGTACCTATTGAAGCTTTAGATATCGTTCTGTTTTCGTGGAAAATTGGGCCGAAATTAGATCAGAACATTTTGTGAACAACTTTTACGTCATAGGTTTTTTATTTAAAAAATATCGTTGTTTACAGTAAATAAACAGTTTTTGCTTTTGTTTTTACTGCCTTGTCAGCGTAGTTACAGTGAGCATTTTTTAAACCCATCGTTTAATCCCCAGGATTTTATATTGGACAAAAACGCAGAGTTATAGAGTCGGCCCAAATCGGTTAATCTAAATCTGTTATCGAAAAAATAGTGTCCCTATGAATCGCTGCACTTCGAAACTAGTTATAGTGCCTTTGTAAAATGGGTTGAATAAAATTATGGAACAAAATTTAAAATTTAAAAATTTAAATTTTAAATTTTTAGTGCACGCATAACACTCATTCATAAACGAAAAATAAATTCAAAACATAGTTTTCAACAAAAATGAACAATTTATCACTTTTCATGAAGTCGTAATGTCAAAGACTGACAAAGATATTTACTTGGCGGTTGCTAGGCAACTTACGGACATCAAGTCAAAGGTTGGAAATATTTAGATAAAGATATTATATTTTAGTTAGTATTCGATATTTATTATGTCAATCACTAGCATTTCAATGACAAGATAAAGCTAAAAGAAATTTTTAAAAAATTGTCTTTTCCGTTTGATGTTTGTAAAAATTCAAAATCCATCTCAGTTTTCGCTTTTGTTAAATAAAATAGTATGCATAATTAAAACTTTAGAACCATGCACAGGGTTAAAAGTGGGTGTGGTTGGTGTGATCGTGTTATTTTATTAATTATAATTAAACTACTTTGAATAAAAGAGCCATTTTCAATAGGGTTCCTTTAACGGCTGAAACGAATGTATAAAAAAAAAATGGACTCAATTAATTGATTTTATCACAAGCTACAATGTTTTCAGGGTTCATAAATTGACGGACAGGAATTTTTTTTCAACTATTTTGATGCTTTTTCTATTTCTGCTGCATTAAATCAATTGTTAAAAAGTACAGTATTAATCTCCATTTAATCATCTATACAATGGTATATAAATTAAGTAGGTTCTGTGTACTAGCAGGAGTGTAACAATAAAAACAGTTACAGAAATGGGGCAAACAAATTTTTTCGATCGTAGAGCACACTCTAATGCTTAAGAGTCGTGCAAAACGAGCGAATATAAAACAAACTTACCAATTAGTGGCTTCTACATTCCGCGCAAAACATACCACACTTTTTATTAAATTTCCCCTCTAACAAATCATACGAAAACCAACACAGCCTACCAGGCTACCAGAACACACATCCATAATTTTATACAGAACACTAATTAATCACATCGGCCCAACACTACTGCAGTGACACGGACCAAGTTCATAATTGTATTCCAAGTTGGGACAGCGCTTGATTGATTACCACTCCGGGCTTGTGCTGTCCCACGGTATCGGCATTAGGACAACACCTGTAAATTGTTGTGTAGTGACAATTAAATGTTTCCGATGTTGTGTTCTGTTTTGATGTGGGTAGTAGTTGGGTTTTCGTTATTTGTGAGACTTTTGACCTACATACTTATAATTTATTCTATTCTATTTTTTTATATGGCAAGTAAAATCGATGTCAACCATTCTGCCTATGTCTAAAAAGTGAATTGGAAAAGCAAGTATGCAAGATAAAAGAGCAATATACTCAAAAAAATACAAATCGTTGATACACAACCAATGCTAGTACGTCAGTAATTTTGGTAAGCTCTGCAATCAACGTAAGATAAATGCAAACGATATTTGAATCGAAAATATGTGCAGTTGGCTCCATAGAAACCTCACCCCCTAGCAATGTAAAAAATAATGCAAGAGGGTGAGGTTTCTCTGGAGCCCACTGCACAACTATCATAAAGCATTTTGGTTTCAATTTTGGCAATAAGCACAATTCTTATCTACATACATAAACGCACGCCTTCTTGGGGGTAGGCAGAAACTACAGAACGCCACCTGCTACGATCTTTACATACCTACTCCTTTTCCTTCGTTTACGTTCTGTCATACACCCATGCCGGTTGCAAGTGCTACGCACATGAACTTTATGAAGAACATCACCAATAAGGTCACTATATTAATTAAGAGCGTTTACGCTGAAAGTTGGCAACGTCGCAAATAGCTGTCAAATATTTACCTGTTTTGATTAATTTGACAATATTACTGTATGGAAATAAGAAATGTGGCTAACTAAGTATCTAGAATATTGATTATGAAATGCAATAATTAATATCTTAATACCGAATATTTAGTTTTAGATGTAAAAAATGTGTTTGGAAACTTTCCAAATGCCTTTTTTACACCTAAAACGGCTACAACATAAAATTCAGTATTATAATTGCAATTCATTATTGATATTCTAGATACTTAGTTAGCCACATTTCTTATTTCCATTCAGTAATATTGCGAAATTAATCAAAACAGCGAAATATTTGACATCTATTTGCGACGTTGCCAACTTTCAGAATAAACGCTCTTAATTCATTCATACCGTTGTATATATGAATAAAGTCTTTAATATAATAATAATTATGTGCGAAACAACTATTTTCAATTTAAAAATCGAACGAATTTACGTTACGTTAACTTCGCACGTTCGTGCTAGACCCACTGAATAAGACAGCACTGTCTTACTCAGAAACCAAGTTGCGACCAAACCGCATTTCAGTTCAAGATGTTTTGCGGACCAAGCAATAGAATTTCCGCTTTGCAAAGCAGGAAATCGAGAAATATAAAGCTGGTGTTTTCCTAAAGCTTTAATTTTCGAAATTGGAGGATGCACTCAAGTTGAATAGAGATTTATACCTCAGTAGGTTAAAAGACAACGTATAACACAGTTAGTTCTGTTTGCTATGTGATAGGACTTAAAATAAATATAAAACATATTTCAAATCTGAAGGTTCTTTCTTCTTGAAAAATTATTTGTCACTGTTTTTAAGGCCAATATATTCATAAATAAACTCACGCCTTCTTCCTTCTTCAATAACCATGAACTCATGTGAAGAAAAAAAATGTCGATCACTTTTATAAAAACTATATTCAGAAACGCTGATGTCGGTGCCGAATTTCAGTCAGAAAACCAAATTCGTGCATTAGCAATTCTCGGAGTTCATTCAGTTCATTCAGCTTTATGCGCTCTCAAATTTTGAATTTTCGAGGTAATAACGTTTTCAAATCGTGGGGTAAAGGGCGCCTGAAATTGTAACGATTTAGATACTATTGATAGTTGATCAGTCGGGGGAGCAGTGGTGGCCCAGTGGTAACGGCCCCGACTTACGAGTTGTAGGTCATGGGTTCAAACCCAAGCAGGCGCTTTACTTTGTGTAAATAATTTCATCACCACTGCTCTCAAAAACGGTGAAGGAAAAAATCGTGAGGAAACCGGCATGTCTTAGAACCAAAAAATTCGAAGACATGTGACATCTACCAACTCGCACTGGGCCCGCGTGGCAGATTACAGCCTACTCCCTCTCATAGAGAGAAGGCTGATGTATATCCTTTATTTCGGACTACATATAGGGGCTTGTGGCTAAGTAATAACAGCCGCCAGCCCACTCCCTCTCACAGAGAGGAGGCCTGTGTCCCAGCAGTGGAAACATTAATAGGCTGATGATGATGATGATGATAGTCGATCAGGCAGTCTTCCTCTGGTGGCTGGTGCTTTTTAGTCCCGTACTTCCATGATTCTGCTAATGTTTTACTCAAGTAAGGTAGTAAGTAATATAGCGAATCTAGTTGGCTTACTAGCCAACCTGTCTGTCCAGAGTGAAGCCTAACAATGTTCTTAACATGTTTTGCAACAATTATCGCTCTTGACTACAAACGAAACAGGAGAACACTACAACTCTGTCCATTACTACACCCAATTCAAAACTTTAAGTGTATATATACAAAGCGAATGTAATCTAGAATGAGCTCGATTGAGCTCGTTGCAGGTTGAGACTTGTTTCACCTGAGCTTAGTTCAGACATCAAGTAAAAGCACTGGCGTGGATCAAGTTAGTGTAGTGTGTTTAATTCTGTGATTCCTGTGTTTCTCACACATTTCGCTGGAGTTAACTTCTGGAAACTGGTTTAATTCGGGTTTGGTTACTTTTTATATAAGTCTTTCACGGTGTCTATCTAGTCAACTGTTTAGATAGTCGTCTTGTCAAATGTCAGCTAGTTGTTGTAAATGGTCGGCTAAAAATAACAGCAATTACAACAAGGGGCAAAAAGATATACTAACAAGGCTTTAGCTGCTGAAAAATGAATCAAATTAGTCTTCATACTGATTGGTGTTTGTAAAATTCCTTTACGTATTTCCTTATTAAATACATTGCATACCTAACACCTAAGATAACCCGTTCCAGGAATACATAGAATTCGTTTGAAGAATTCTGGTAAACCGCTTAAGCAGAGCTCCCACTCATCATAATTATTAGATAAAGCTAGTAATCTTAATGTCAAGCTATCATAACAGAAACTTACACTATAATTAGCAAACAGTAGGGCGTAATTACCACAATCCACATTAACTACAATTAAATGTCGAGGAGAAACTACAACGTTGACGACAGAAACAAATTAAATTAAATTATATATTAATTTATTAGAGTATTTAAGTACTAAAACTAAACGTTCATAACAAGCACATGGAATCCTTATTAATAATGCAATGCTTTCTAACTGGATAATACAATGAAAATGTTATTCATAAGAGCGTCAACTTCTGAGCCAACGCGTTGAAAGTTGGATCTATGTGTTTCATTGCAGTGTTTTCGTATAATTCTTGGAATACTGTAGGCTGCTACTAGGAGTTCGCACCTCTTATCAAACTTTCCAGCTTCGTCACTAACCGGCAGGAACTGCTTGTGAACTAATTATTCGAGGAAATATTGATCCTGTAAACTTGAGAAGTGTATAGCAACTTGAGACCAAGAGGTCGTTACTTACTGCCTGCTCTTCTGAGAATTAAGCATTAGTAGGTATCAGATCAGATTTTGTAAATAACACAAAAATGCGTTTTTTTTTAAAGGAATAGGTAACCTAAAATAATGTATTCACTTGTATATCGTAATTATGTTAAAGACCCATAATATGAGTCTAAACAAAAAATTAAAATTACTTTTTATGTCCAGATATAAATCCACATACAACTTTCAATAAATACAAACATTGATTACGTAATAAACATACAATACCATAAACAAAACACATGCACATTACACACATGATATCAATAAGCTAATCGGCGAGTCGTAGGACTGCCACCTTGTATGTAGGGGGCTGTGGTTCCATTCTCGTACCGCGGCCGCCAAAGAATTGGCTGATCGCTATAAGGCGATGGCTAATGCTATAAACCGTACAAATACAGACTTCGGGCTGCTACGGTAAATTCACTCTTTCTGATTTCAGACAGAGCAAAAAGCTTCCTTTTAAAATTGGAATTAAAAAACCAATTTAGCTAAAGTAATCCCTCAGTCGCTTCCATAAAATTTAATCTCAAATAAACTTCAGGAAATGAGCGAACTGGAACAAATAGTACCTTTCAAAACAACTAATACGGGGATTGTTTGCGTTCACACTGCGAACACGTTTTAATAATGCTTCATTCAACAGATGATACCCACTAGAATAAATGAACTATCTAGCGAACTGTCGCTCTGTTTGTAAAACGTTAAGCAGCTTTTCGTTGAGTAATTGTGTACTTGTTCAGAACTGTTCTGGGTAGATTAAAATAGTTTTGTTGTGGGAATGTTTCGTTATTTTTGGGATCATGTTGATGCCTACGTAATGTTGGTGTGGTCTCTTGTGCATGGGTTGGAGTATTTTGTGTAATGAATAAAAGGAAAGCAATGGTATTAAATAACCATATTTTATATTAAATAACATAAACAGGTGTCTAGGTATTTTTGGAACGTCAGAGCTATCTGCTTGATTTAAACAAATTAAACTATTTCAGGTGAAGGGAGTTTTTGGGAGACTGTCTTATGTAATTTTGACGTTCGAAAAGTGCTAATTCTCAGCCTAGTTTGAATAAATGACTTTTGAATTTTGCAAATTTTTTCAGGCTCCGTCACGCTGAAAGGATTTATTTCCGCATCCTTTAAGGTTCAACAAGAATGAGACTCCAGCAATGACAAAGTGTGTTCAGGTTTACTGTTAGTTTCACATGGTGTCTAAAGAGTGTTTCTTCTCCACCTCACTTATTCTTCTCCATTTCTGTCCATAACACTTACAGAACAGCAACAATAATGTTATCATCGTGACCTGCCTCATTTAAAAAACAAACGAAATCCAAAAAGTCCCATGCCTCTAGGGTTGCCACCCCTACTATCTAATACAGTATCCTACAATATTAGAGGACTAAATGATAAACTTCTAAAAAAAAATTTGAAACTACTATTATTATTTTAATTTCAATACAAAATAGGAGTGAGGCGTTTGTACCAGCTAAATAAAACAGGTATCATAAGATAACAGACTGTAACTGTGATAAACAATCTGAAATAACAGCTACTGTTCCACGAGATAACAAAATCCCATAAATGATAGACACAAGCTTTTCGCTATTCATCCTTATGACAGTTACCTTAGATAGAATAAGATAAAAAAATATTACTGTTACTCTCTGACACCCTGTTACAGCCGTCACAAGCACTTTGCTCATCTTGCATAGCGTTTAACACCTTAGTTAGAAAAAGAAGTACGACGTAGTATTTCATTTCGTCAAATATGCACAAAAAAAAAAAAACTACTGTTTTTTTTACGCGTCTACTATATTTTTCAGGCAATGGCTCCGAAAATACTATATTTGATATTAAAAAAAAGTTGGCAACCCTGCATCACAACAGTAAATCTGAGCAAAGCTAGTGCTGCTAATCGCATATTCTTCACAAAACAGCCCAGCTAACGACCACGGACAGGACGGCTATCGAGACAAACTTTTTTACTGTACACGTTATAACTAGGGTGACCATCATTATCAGCTCAGTTTTATATGATACATACTGGTCTGACCATTTACCCATTTTAATAAAATGTAATTTTAATCTTTTAAAATCAAAGGTAAGTAGTGTAAGTATGTCTAGCACGGTTCCTAAAAATAAAATAAAATGGGGCGACCGTGACAAAGAACAGATTGGTATGTATCATGATTGCTGTAATTCTAAGTTAAAATATATAGACTTTCCTAGTGAATTCACCTACTGTGCTGATCAAATGTGTAGTGATCCTACACATAGATCAATAATAAATAAAATGTATGACAATATTGTGTCGGTACTCTCGGAGGCCGCGGAATTTAGCTACAATGATAGAATGAAACGGCGAGGAAAATATGTTACGGGCTGGAATAGATATGTGCGCGGCGCTCACGAGAGGGCGCGGCTTTGTTATCACTTATGGTTATCAAACAATAAACCGACCTCCGGTGGTATCTATAATGACATGTGTGATTCTAGACGTTCTTTTAAATGCAAGTTGAAATGGTGCCAAAATAATCAACAACAAATAAAAATGAATATTATTGCTGAACACCACGCAAATAATGAGTTTAATAAGTTTTGGAAGTCGACTAACCAGATGCATCTTAGACCTAGCCTTCCCGTGAGCGTGGCTGGGGCCCATGATTCTGGTGATATAGCTAATATGTTTCGTCGCTATTTTAATGTTGAATCTCCTCTGGGGCCGGCTTCACCAGCGATGCCCGATGCTGGGGCCCATGACTCGGAGTTAAGCGTTAGATTTACTGCATCGGAAGTGGCTTCCGTAATAAGAAAAATGATGAGTGGGAAGTCTCCAGGGCATGATAGTCTCAGCATCGAGCATCTGAGGTACGCTGGATTCCACCTTCCTAGAGTGCTATCGTTCATTCATATTCATAGTCATTCATATTTACCTGAGAAATTGATGGAAACCATTGTGGTCCCTGTTATTAAAAACAAAACTGGTGACCCTTCAGAGGTTTCTAACTATAGGCCAATCTCTCTGGCAACAATTTTAGCCAAGGTACTGGACAGTCTTATTAACCGACAGCTAGGGGCACACTTGAAACTTAACGATGCACAGTTTGGATTTAGACCTGGCCTCTCAACAGAAACTGCTATTCTGTCGCTCAAACAGACGGTCCAGTATTATACAGCTAGGAAAACTCCAGTGTATGCCTGTTTTTTGGACTTATCTAAGGCCTTTGACCTAGTGTCTTATAATAAGATATGGCTAAAGCTCAAGGATACCAGTGTACCCAGGGAAATTGTGTCTGTACTGACGCATTGGTATGATAAGCAGAGAAATCGGGTAAGATGGGCAGGCACACTCTCGGATGAGTACAGGCTGGATTGCGGGGTGAGGCAAGGGGGGCTTTCCTCCCCTCATCTCTTTAATTTCTATGTCAATGACCTGATCGAGGAGCTCCGTAGCACTAGGATTGGTTGTCATGTAGATGGTGTGTGTATTAATAATATAAGCTATGCTGATGATATGGTGCTGCTGAGCCCCTCGGTTTGTGCATTGAGGGAGCTTGTAAATATCTGTGAATCATATGCAGCGGCCCATGGCCTTAAGTACAACTCAGTGAAATCTGAACTAATGGTATTTAAAGCAGGGACTAAATGTTATGCAAACATACCTGAAGTTCACTTGGGTGGTACCTCTTTAAAAAGAGTTACAAAATTTAAGTATTTGGGTCACTGGGTCACCGATGACCTAAAGGACAGTACTGACATTGAGAGAGAGCGAAGGTCATTGTCTGTACGATGTAATATGTTAGCTCGCAGGTTTGCACGGTGTTCAAGGAAAGTTAAAGTAACGTTGTTTAAAGCATACTGTCAGTCTTTTTACACGTGCAGCCTGTGGGTTGACTATTTGCAGAGGGCGTACAGTGACCTTCGAGTGCAGTACAACAATGCATTCAGGATGCTGATGGGGCTGCCGCGATATTGCAGTGCCTCTGGCATGTTTGCTGAGGCCCACGTAGACAGCTTCGCTGCAGTCATGCGCAAGCGTTGCACTTCCGTCCTAACGCGCATGCGCGCTAGTACCAACAGCATCCTGAGTGTTCTGTCGGACCGGTGGGATTCTCCGATGCTTGAGCGCTGGATACGACTGCACGCAGTCAAGTAAACACGCGCACGGGTATCGATGTTTCCGATAGTGTTATGTATTTATTTTGTAGGTATTTAGTTTTTAAAGTGTCTTGTGTTGTCTTCACTAACATTAGTTTCTCATAAGCATTTCTGTGTTACTAACTATATGGATGTATTTGGAAATCCGAAATAAATGAATAATAATAATTATGTCCTCATCATTTACCTAGCCTTTTCCCAACTATGTTGAGACCAGCTTCCAATCTAACCGGATGCAGCTGAGCAACACTATTTTACATGGAGCGACTGCCTATCTGACCTCCACAACCCAGTAACTGGGTAATACTCAATAATCAATTCTTTATTGCATTCTATAATGTATGTGCTTAGGTGGTAAACATTTGCTTGAGGAACAATCGTGCACCCTGTCGGGCACAGCAAAAGAAAGATAGTAGGTAGAGTTGAGGACTTATCGTTTAACTTATAATCTAAATTATTAAAAAAAAAAAAACATTTTTTGTGTATTTTATATAAGTTTCAGAGATTGATCATTTAAATATTCGTTTAAGCTGTAATAAAATTTACTTAATAACATTTTTTTTTAATTTATTCGTGAATAGATGGACCCTTTTTAAATTTCTGATTGATTCGGGTAATTTATTATATATTTTTATTGACATAACCAGAGGGCTTGTAGAATGTATTTTTTAGGCGGGATAATAAGATACATCCCTTGGTCTTCTTTTCTTGCAGTTTCCCTACGTGATCGAATCACAAATGAAGAGATCCGTAAGAGAACCAAGGTAGACTCGTAGAACAGATGGCCAAAAAGCCGATGGGGCTGAAAAGTTCTTGAGTGGCGACCGTGTACCGGAAGACGAAGCGTTGGAAGGCCTCCCACAAGATGGACCGATGACCTTGTGAAGGCCGCAGGAATCCGCTGGATGCGGGAAGCACAGAATCGGTCGAAGTGGCGGTCCTTGGGGGAGGCTTATGTTCAGCAGTGCACGTCTTTTGGCAGAAATGATGATGATGATGATAATGGTAAGAGTGGTTGTCAGACTTTCAGGCTTCTGTCGACTCGTAACGACCGTCAAAGATCCATGAATGACAGCCGGAACCAACGGCTTAACCATATGTTAAGATGGTCACCCATCCACGGCAAGTGTAGCTTAACCTAATCGATCGACCCGTGCGGCTGTTATTACTTAGCTACAAGTCCCTCAACCACAATCACCATGACCATAATTATGTAAATTTCTTTAATATGCCGTTTTTATTCATGGTTATGTTTATTAGCAGTAAAGGGCACTCTGGGCAAAATAGGGTATGATGTGATAGGAATAATGGTTAGAATGGTTTTAGTGCTACTTTATCTTCTTGGCCCTTTCTCAAAGGTGTCCAATTATACCGCATGGTGAGTGCATGTGCTAGTTGTCTGGCATTTATGCTGAACTGGGCCTATTTGGCGCAGCATTGAGGCACACGGTACTATTGTTATTTTTTATTTTTCTGTATTCTGTTTTTTTGTGAATATTGTGTGCCTCAGCCTGAGTCAAATAAATTTATTTTCTTTCTTTTCTTTCTTTCACCAGCAGCTTGCGATCTAAAAAAACTATTATTGTTCTCAATCTCATAAATATTTAAAGGAAACTTAAATCATTTGGTTTTTTATTATTTAACTAGCTGGGCCCCGTAATCTCACCCGCATAAGTCTCGATCCTGTAGAAATATCGGGATAAAAGTATTCTATATCCTACTCCAGGTCAAGTGAATTTGGTAGTTTGTTTATTACGCTTTCACGCTAAAACGGCTGAACAGATTTGGATGAAACTTGGCACTTGGGTAGACCATGACTTGGAGAAGGAAATAGGCTGCATTTCATCCTGGATTGCAGACAAATTCGCGGGCAACAGCTAGTATGACATTGAAAATGTTATAATTTTGAAAATCGTCTAGTACTTATTAATAATAGTAATAACAGCTGCACGGGTTGATCCATCCGATTAAGCTACGCTTGTCGGGGTTGGTCCATGGATAGGTGACCATCTTTATATTGGTACCGAGACTCCTCCGTGCCTCGAAAATCACATTAAGCCTTTGGTCACGGCTGTGATTCGTGGATCTTTGACAGTCGTTACGGGTATGTTACTGCTCTGGGTTGCGGAGGTCAGATAGGCAGTCGCTCCATGTAAAATACTGGTATTCAGCTGCATCCGGTTAGACTGACCCCAACATACCTGCCATCAAATCTCTTCACCACCCTTGGTTGACTGGTAGAGAATGCCTAAGGCATTAAGTCCGCCTTTGTACCTTTTTTTTTGTGTGCGAAAAGTTTAAATAAATAAATAAATAAACATAGTTGAGAAAAGGCTAGGCAGAATAAATATATACCTACTTCCATTTTAGAACAGGAATAATTAAAACACATCAAAGCATCGATACCTCTTGGGGTAAACCATTACCGCTACGGATATCCTATGTTTGGGATTACGTAATTACATTATCGGAAGCCCGAGAGAATTATAGATAGGTATTAATCGAATATTTCGAAGAACAAAATTACTTAAGTGATTCTCGAGGCTAATTTAATATTTAAGATGTTTAGAACTTTTGAATTTCAGATATCAGTTTTCAGCTAACTTTAAAATTCTTAGAAATGGAACGTTCTACCTCATTGCAGGAACTGGTTACCCTAGTTATAAGGCATTCCACACACGTGCGACCGCGGCGTCCGCGGCCCCACTTTGACCACTTAATTCAATGAGGCTGGATTCAGCAGCCCAGCGTCGGGTTTACAAACACGACTGAGCTCGTACGCTTTGTTACTGCTTCTGTTAATACGTTCTTTTGTTGAGTTCCAGTAGGCTAATTAATGTATAGTCTGTAACAGGCCTTTGCTTTTGGAATCACGTAACTAGGAACCATTGGTTTTTGGTTAAATGCTCTGTAAACAAACAAGGTATAAACGTACTCCACGTTACAAGAGAAAATAAAGATTTGTCCTGTTTTAGACAAATCTGTAGTTTATTTTGTGCTCAAATGGAAGTCCCGTTTGCTCCCTAGGTATATATTAAAGCTTAGCTTAAGGTAACCTGTACCTACAAAATAAAAATTGTAGGTATTCAAATCAAGGTACTAATATCTCGATTTATACAGAACGATGATACAGACGGAAATCTACCTACCTATACATTTTTACTAAATATATATTTTTAATAATCCAGTTTAAAACTTCCACATTTCGCCGTCCCCATCGAATAAAACGGTAATGTGTTATTACGATAGTTTTAACTTTATTGCATATTCGATATTTAGAGGTCCGATTACACTTTGTCAATTTTTTTCAGAATTTTCCTACGGTTATTTCAGAAGTTACGAGATTTTCATGTGTATTATAATGAACTTTACAATATTATTTGTATGTATACTTATTAGACTTTTTGCAACGAATAAAATTGTTATAGACTATTACAATACTTTCGATACGTTAAATTTCCAGTAAGATGCTATTACCATTTTATTCGCGGGAAAATATCTATCATTATTTGCGTAAAGCTTATTACAATTTTATTCCGGTAACTGACAATTTTATTTTAAAATCGTTGAGGTTCTTACGATACATTTCATTACAAATCAAAGAAGGTAATATTGATAAGGCGACTGCCTCCGATGCAAGAATGCCTCGAGTCCTCGACGTCACCCTCCTAATCAGTGTTAGAAGACCTCAAATGATACTCTACCGCCTCTGTTTATTTTTGTCTCCTGCATGCATTGAGGTCGGGGATACTGTTTAGAGGAATACTTATACATTATATGTTCAGGGTACGGCAGACTTATTATAATATGAAACACGGTTAGTCAGGGGTTTTCTAAGGGAAGTTAAAATTAGATTTTATAAATTGTAACGATAGAGTTTTGACGAAAACTTTAAAGAGAGACAATAAACATTGATTAAACCTTTATAGTCTATCAAGGGGTTTCCGTTTCTCAATGTTTGACGTAAATTTTTTTTTTAACATTGGGGAAAGACATCAACAATAGGTATTATTTAAACGTGGCTGTTACAGATTACCTTCAAGTATTTTAGTTGGAATATTTACACGAAGTTAACTATGAAGGATTATTTTTTAATCATTTTAATGGATAGCCATGGACATCAGAGAAGATAAGTCTAGAGATTTTCATTAATAGTGATAGTTTACCTGATGTACCTTAAGCTCCATTTTGTGTGGATTTCATGTGTTCAATGGGGTTAATTGCGATTCCAGGCCTAGCTGTTTTTTCACAGTGCCTACTGCCTACCGAAGCCAGAAAAGGTAACAAAATGCGATGCAATGTCATTGGTAATGTTTAAACTGATGGTGTAAAACTAAAGAATAGAGTGCCACCACGCTGTCATTAAATATCTCAAATAGAATATTATTTTAAGTTAACATTATATTAGCAACAGTGTGAAGCGGTAAAACGAAGTCTGAATATTTCATAGAACTGGAATTCAAAGAATAATAATAAATAACCCCACCATCGTATCTGTACGTTGACGTCGTGGTGTAACTTACGCGCTCCTGAACTCTAGGTCTGTGGCGGTAGAGTTTACCTACTTTACCAAGACAGGTCTAGGGTGAGGAGCCAAACCAAGAGAGATACATAAACCCGCAGGGTAGCATGTGGCTAGATGTTGGGCAGCAGCGACCCCACGGAACCTACCTTCCGCGAGGAGGGTTATTCCTCACCTATGGCTTGCCTTTATTGCCCGGCTAGAGTGAACACTACTGAGAAACAGAGCTCACACCTCTTTCTCGCCTTTATTGGCCAGCTTGAGTGGAGATTCGCAAGAGCAAACGTGCTCAGAGGAAGAAAGTATTCCAGTATGATGCTGGTAGAGATCTTGACCATCTACCGGGCTATGGGATTGTCCTGATCCCATAGCCCGGGGTGATCCTCAAATACGTCGCTACGTTACTATGTGCTAGCCACAGTTTCCGGGGGCCCATTATTGAGTGTGCAAGTTACCCCATGCCATTTTATCCGTGTAGGTATATTATATAACATTGGTCAGTCAAGGGACATAGTTCTTCAATTTCTCAAAGTTATCAATCCACTATAGCCACCCAAACTCATAAACCCAATATGCTTTGTTTCCATGTTCTGCAACTCTCCTGCACCTTGTCCTTGGGTGCACTTGCATAGTGCATACAGGGATAATGCAAAAGTGACGAAGCATGAAATGAAGCAGCGTGACTTTTCCGACATAAAAAGCCTTACTTATTTCTGGAAAATACTGGCTAAATGACGCTCAAGAAAACCAAACAAAATGGGCATTTAAAACAAGCTTATGATCAGCAAATACCTTTAAGTAAAGTGTTACATGCAGATTTATTAAGTTTGTGTACTCCCACAGCACTACCATGCGTTTTATGACTCCCTCACGAGCTGCGAGGCTAACCCGAGCGAACATTCAGACTCTAAACTCTCTGAACATGTGGATAACGAGGCTTAGAGCTACCCAGAGTAAGTGCCTCTTAAAAAATAAGAATTAAGTACTAAATTAAAGTAGAAACTTCCTAATTCGTTGATTTTATAAAAACTTGTTAATAATATGAATAAATAAACAATTATTAGACAGATTTCTTTTATTTCTTGGAAAATTACCGTGCACACGTACAAAATTTTGATTCGGTATTCAATACTTGCCTACAGTTAGTATAATAAATTTTCCATGGAATACACACGTAAGTTGCTATTACAGTAATCTGTAATTGACTGTTTGTCAGCGAATAAAATGGTAATAGTACATTACGATATGAGATCCTATTACAATTTATCAACCAATAACATAGCAATGCATTATTACGCTAACGTATAACACGAGATTTTACGCGAATAATATCGTAATGTTGCTTTACCGTTTAAGTTTGTGCCTTTAATTCATGGTAATTTTAATTTCGTTAATAACTTTATTTCTGAAAACGGTATATTATTTAATACAGTATACAATTGTTTTGTAAAAAATCACCTTTCTTTTGGTATTTGAACGATCCCGATAAGTGTATTAATTATTTAAATATTCACGAAAAACAGTTTTTTATTTTTCCTGTAAAATTTAGTTTTTACGATTACCGTTTTATTCGCCGGAGACGGCGATTTTATTTAAATTGTTTCCCATATGATTTTAATCTACTTAAGTAATTACTTTTTGTTAGTCATGCATTAATATGTTACATTGAATAAATAATTTTAATCGTGTAATCTAAACCTATTATCTTGATCAAAGCGAATTAAATATAAAACTTTATAGCTAAATTGATTTATATTTAAGCTGTAAAACTTGATTAAGACATTAAAATGACATTGTCCAAAACATGATCTAATCACTTAACTCTCAAAATTGAATATGAATCACTTCTTCTATAAATTCAATTTAATGTTAGGCACTATAAAGTTTACGACTTGATAAAACTTGAAGTTGACTTATCTCATTAAAATCTGTCCGAAATCTCCGAGATAAAAATCTTTTCTAAATTAAACTTTTTTAAATTACATCTAAAATCGACTGTCAATTTCTTTGAATCAAAACTTTAACATGCCAAATACCTAAACATAAATATGTATTTTATTTTTCTTTATTAGATAACAGCTAGTCTATATACAGGGAGGACCAAAAATACACGTCATAAAAAAAAAAATGTTTCCTCATGTCCAGGGGTATTCGAAAATACCCCATGTATGTTCCGCGATTTTTTGTAGTTTTCGAGTTATTATTTTTTTGTATTTTTTTTTAATTTTCTTGCCGGTGGAGCTTCCATAACTAGGTACAAATAAAAATAACTTAATAATATTTTTTTTGTTATTTCGTCTCCATACAGGGGTTGTATAGGAAAAAAAATTTGAAGAACCCAAAGGAACAGCCGAAAAATCGAAATTTAAATTTTGACAGAACAACATCTAACGGCAGCTGGTGAAGAATATAAATGTAGTCTGTCTTGCATGCGATCTTGTATCCAGGAGTGCCGCAAGGACCTATGTATTTTAATATGATGGTTCTCACCAAGGTATCATCGTAGGTACATGAAATCCACGGATCGTATATACAATCAACACACATAACAACACAGTTTTAATCCCCGAAGGGTTAGTAAGAAATGTACTTAATAGTACACCCACATTTTCTTCAGTTATATTTAAGTCCCATGTAATAAGGGAGGGGGGAATCACTCTACTTAATACAGAGATACAAAAATTTACTCAAAGCACCTCTACTGAGATGAATATTTGATTACACCGGTGGTTGGGTAGCAGACTGCATACAACCTAAATTCAAACTGGATTTTTAAATCCTAATAAATATCCAAATAATTTTAAATCTTAATATTATAAATGCGAAATTGAGTTTGTTTGTTACGCTTTCACGCTAAACGGCTGAACAGATTTGGATGAAATTTTGCACATAGATAGACCATAATATGTACGAGGACATAGGATACTTTTTATCCCGATGTTCCCACGGGATCGAGCTTTATGCGGGTGAAACCGCGGAGCGCAGCTAGTAAAGATCTAGTCTATGTAGCATACAATCTTAGTATCCAGGAGAGCCGCAAGGACCTATGTATTTTAATGTGATGGTTATCACCAAGGTACTTATCGTGCGCAAGCTTGAAAGTTAACTAAGGAAGTCATTTCACTGCATATCTTCATAAAGGTCTCATAAGCTTCTTCTGTTCGTAAGCCACATGTTCTAGCTATCTTTAAACTCTAGAACATGCTCTTGAATGTAAAACGCATGTGATTGGTCCTGGGCTAGGATCAGGTTTTGTAAATAACGAAACCGGTGTTCATGTTGAAGAATGTAATTTTTCTATAAGTATGATGAGTGTCTAAACTATTTAGCTGTTAGGAAAAAGCCTCAAAACCGTAAGTACAGTTGCGAGCACAAATATTTACATATGTTTACAATTAGCAAAATACAAAAGCGATTTTTTCGTGGAAATGATTGCATTTTGCAACTTCATAATAGTAGTTAGAGGTTCCAAAATACAATGTTTGTATCAATATAAAATTACAATCAATACAACAGCAGAAAATTACTTTAACAAATAGCTAAATATTAGTGGTCGTGACTTTAGAATCCAAAAATCACTTATCGAGTCCGTAGGGCTGCTCATCTGTCAAATAGAATAGGTAAAAATATATTTCCACTTTTAAACTAAAGTGCCCAAATTGACATCCGTTGGAGTCCATTAAAAGTTGAACAAGTCAATAAAAGATACATTTTCTACAACAATACGGATGAATCGCCGAATTTAACCTAGTCATAAATAAAACGAGCTCGTTAAAAACTCTCGTCTCGCAAATACATGCATGTAAATTTTTGCAATAAAACTTTTAGTTTTGACAATAAATTCAATTGGGCCGTCAATAAATTTTCAAAGCATAAATCCTGCCAAGGTCTATAGTGTGACGTCGTAAAAGCACTTTTATAGCCGCTTACTCGGAACAATAAAGAAATGTGTCAGTGTGGAAAATTAAACCGTAATTATATTAAAAACATCCGCTTATTCTTAGTTAGTGCTTTGCACGAATTAGCTTCGTGTCAATAAAGGGGACCAAAATGTTTTAAACGCCTGCAGTAGCCCGGAGTCCGGGTGTTAAATTTTTTATGACCCCCTAAATTGCCAAGAGAACACTGATTTAGGAAACGCAGTACTTAAGCATACATCGTTTCCTGCTTTTTCGGTAGCTAGCCGTGCTTATTATTACTATAGTTGTCACATTTTAGCATGGTAATAGCGGTCATTGACCCACCTACATTTTCTAGCATTTTTTATTTATGAGCGTTTATTCTGAAAGTTGGCAATGTCGCAAATAGATGTCGCTTTTTTGATTAATTTGGGAATATTAATATATGGAATATGAAATGTGGCTAACTACCGACCTAGAATATTAATAAGGGTAAGTAATATATGGTATAATTACAAAATGACTAATATTTACAAGATACGGATCACCGTGTGGTCCCGGATTAAGAATATGGCCACCCCATTTCATCCTGTGGGTGTCGTAGGAGGCGACTAAGGAAACTGGAGACCTAGTGCATACCATCGTAGCACCTTGGGTCACCCGCGAGGTGGCGGGAAAACCACCAACAAAAGCATTCCCAAGGAGGGTTGGTGTCAGGCTGGCGGCCGACTGTAAAACTTTGCCAAAACCCTAAGCAACATGAGAGAAAATGTTATGATGCGCGATAGGGCTAGGGCGTACCCCACAGGCGACGCGCAGGGGCAGCACCCGGCTTCTGTGGGAAATGGACAAGGGTTGTCGCACCAGAACGGGCGGGTGCGACGTAAGACGCAAGCTCGGAGTGTGAGAGAAGCTAGACTGAGATGTGCGAGCTGGAATGTAGGTACGATGACTGGAAGAGGAAGGGAACTAGCAGATGTTTTAAAAAGGCGACGACTGAACATAGCGTGTCTGCAAGAGACAAAGTGGAAGGGCGCGAAAGCTAGAGAGATAGGAGAAGGATATAAGTTTTATTATTGTGGGAGCGATGGCAAGCGAAATGGTGTGGGTATAGTTTTGGATAGTCAGTTGAAAGAATGTGTGGTGGATGTTAAAAGAGTGAGTGATAGAGTGATAGCGGTTAAAGTAATTGTGGAGAGTTTAGTGGTTAATATAGTTAGTGTGTATGCACCCCAGTCAGGGTGTGAAGATAGTGTAAAAGAGAAGTTTTGGATGGATTTTGATCGGGTGATGATGGATGTGCAAGATAGTGAAGAAGTGTATGTGGGGGGTGATTTTAACGGGCATGTAGGAAGACCTAAGGATGGGTATGAGAGAGTGCATGGCGGTTGGGGATACGGAGACCGTAACACTGATGGCGAGACACTACTGCAAGCTGCTTCGGCCTTCGACCTGGCAATAACAAATACGTGGTTCCAAAAACAAAAAGAGCATCTTATAACTTACAAAAGTGGCCACCACGCGACACAAATTGACTACATGCTAGTAAGACGGAACAGCCTTAAAAGTGTCAAAAACTGTAAAGTGCTCCCAGGTGAAGACTTAGTCCCACAACATAGACTCTTAATAATGGAGGTAAAAGTCAGTGTTTCGTCCAGTAGGAACAAGGAACGGCCCCCACCTAAAACCAGATGGCGTATGATAGAAAAAGAGGAATGCGCCAGTATGTTTAAGAGTCAAGTGGTAGATAAAATGATTGAAATGAAGGATATGGAAGGAAAGTCTGTGAATGAATGTTGGAAAGAGATGGCGGATTGTATAAGGAGAGTAGCTAAAGATGTGTTTGGAGAATCGAAAGGGAAAGGTATAATAGAAAGGGATACATGGTGGTGGAATGAAGACGTGCAAAAGATACTTAAAGAAAAGAAAATTGCATTTAAAGAATGGCAGGGTGTAGAAAACGGGAATGATAGATTAAAGGATGATAAGAAGAAGATTTATAAAGAATGGAAGAGAAAGGCAAAAAAGGCGGTAGCAGTTTCGAGGTCTAAGGCGCAGGAGAAGTTGTATGACTCACTGGAGAGCCCTAGAGGCCAGAAGGAGCTCTACCGGATCACAAAAGCAAGAGAAAGGAGAACGAGAGATATAATTCACATGAAATGTATAAAAGATGACGCCGGTAAGGTTTTGTGCAAAGATGACGAAATAAAAGAACGATGGAAGATTTATTTTGAAAAGTTAATGAACGAAGAGAATAAATGGAATGGAGTGCTTAAAGAGGTACATGTAAATATGGGTTTGGTCAGGGAAATAAGCATGGATGAAGTGAGAAAGGCAGTTCAAAGTATAAAAAATGGTAAGGCTGTAGGCCCAGATGATATACCAGTAGAAGTATGGAAGTGTTTAAAAGAAGATGGATGTATGTGGCTGACTTTATTCTTTAATAAGTTGTTGCATGAAGGGGGGATCCCACAAGAATGGTGCAATAGTTCGCTAGTGCCCATCTTCAAGAATAAAGGTGATGTACAGGACTGCAACAACTATCGAGGGATAAAGCTCATGTCACATAGTATGAAGGTATGGGAGAAAGTAATAGAGAAAAGACTGAGAGAGGAGAGTGAGATTACCCCAAACCAGTTTGGGTTTATGCCAGGTCGAGGAACAATGGACGCCACCTTTGCACTCCGCCAATTGTGCGAGAAGTACAGACGTGCACACAAGAACTTGCACATGGTGTTCATTGATCTGGAGAAAGCGTATGATAGGGTACCTCGGGATGTGTTGTGGTGGGCCTTGAAAGAGAAAGGTTTGCCCGGGAAGTATGTAGAGTTAATTCGTGCCATGTACAGCCAATCTCGTACGTACGTTCGGTCGGCTGCTGGCAATACTGATGAGTTCAGTGTGGCTGTAGGCTTGCACCAAGGGTCGGCTTTAAGTCCTTACCTCTTCTTGTTGATTATGGACGCCCTGACGTCGGACTTACAGGAAGAGGCACCCTGGTGCATGCTGTTTGCCGATGACATTGTTCTTGTCGGTGAGGATGAACCTGAGATCCAGAGCAGATTGGAGAAATGGCAGCAGAAGCTGGAGAGTGTTGGCTTGAAAATCAGCAGAACCAAAACTGAACATATGTTCTGCGATTTCGGCGGTCTCTCTAGTTCTGGAGCCATAGCGCTTGATGGCACGCTTCTGCCAGTCTGCTCCGACTTTCGGTATCTCGGTTCACTCGTGCAAAGCGATGGCGAAATAGATCGGGCGGTTAAGCACAGAATTAACACTGGATGGATGAAATGGCAGCAGGTCACGGGAACAATCTGCGACTCCCGCATTCCCCTTAAACTTAAGGGGAAGATATATAAAACAATGGTTAGACCTGCTGTCTTGTATGGATCAGAATGTTGGGCCACCAAAGGGATGAATGAAAGGCAATTGCATGCAGCTGAGATGAGAATGCTAAGAGGGATGTGTGGTGTTACACGAATGGATAGAGTAAGAAATGAGTACATAAGAGGAAGTCTGAAAGTGGCACCGGTGACCGAAAAGTTGTGCGGTAATCGGTTGTCATGGTATGGGCATGTGATGCGGAGGAATGAGGAAAATGTCGTGAAGAAAGTTTTGAGTGTGAATGTCGATGGCTATAAGAGTAGGGGAAGACCAAAGAAATGATGGATGGACTGTGTGAAAGATGATATGGCTAGAAAGGGGGTAACTACTGAAATGACGACTAATAGAGAAGTATGGAAAAAAGGGACATGTTGCGCCGACCCCAAATAAAATTGGGATAAGGGCAGGAGAATGATGATGATGATTTACAAGATATATCAACTGAACCTATAATTTTATTTGATATAATCATCAGTTAATATAATAAACGATTGATATAATTTTAAAATAACTAATTTTTATAATCATAACATACATTTAATATAAAATCGTTTGATATACCACTCAAAAGACATAAAACATATTGAGTCTAATATGTAATTTCTATCATAGTTAGTATCCTGAGTAGATATACCTAACTGATTACCACCTGCCAAGATGGTCACTCGCTACGCTCGCTCGCCTTCACGCGTTAATGTTCACTGTTCTAACCTAACCTAACCCAAATGGTTCACCAACAAGAGAGGGGATCTGGCACTCGGCGGCCGCTGCCGCGGCATGCTCCCTACGGTCGCTCGCCTTCGCGCGTTAATGGTCACTGTTCTAACCTAACCTAACCCAAATGGTTCACCAACAAGAGAGGAGATCTGGCACTCGGCGGCCGCTGCCACAGCACGCTCCCTACGGTCGCTCGCCTTCGCGCGTTATTGGCCACTGTTCTAACCTAACCAAACCCAAATGGTTCACCAACAAGAGAGCCATCTGGCACTCGGCGGCCGCTGCCGCGGTACGCTCCCTACGGTCGCTCGTCTTCACGCGTTAATGGTCACTGTTCTAACCTAACCTAACCCAAATGGTTCACCAACAAGAGAGAAGATCTGGCACTCGGCGGCCGCTGCCGCGGCACGCTCCCTACGGTCGCTCGCCTTCGCGCGTTAATGGTCACTGTTCTAACCTAACCAAACCCAAATGGTTCACCAACAAGAGAGCCATCTGGCACTCGGCGGCCGCTGCCGCGGTACGCTCCCTACGGTTGCTCGTCTTCACGCGTTAATGGTCACTGTTCTAACCTAACCTAATCCAAATGGTTCACCAACAAGAGAGGGGATCTGGCACTCGGCGGCCGCTGACGCGGCACGCTCCATACGGTCGCTCGCATTCGCGCATTAATGGTCACTGTTCTAACCTAACCTAACCCAAATGGTTCACCAACAAGAGAGGGGATCTGGCACTCGGCGGCCGCTGCCGCGGCACGCTCCCTACGGTCGCTCGCCTTCGCGCGTTAATGGTCACTGTTCTAACCTAACCTAACCCAAATGGTTCACCAACAAGAGAGGGGATCTGGCACTTGGCGGCCGCTGCCGCGGCACGCTCCCTACGGTCGCTCGCCTTCGCGCGTTAATGGTCACTGTTCTAACCTAACCTAACCCAAATGGTTCACCAACAAGAGAGGGGATCTGGCACTCGGCGGCCGCTGCCGCGGCCCGCTCGCTATGGTCGCTCGCCTTCGTGGGTTAATGGTCACTGTTCTAACTTAACCTAACCGAAATGATTCACCAACAATAGAGGGGATCGGGCTCACGCCTTAGCCTTCTAACCTAACATATCCGAGTCGGATTGCTTTGAATCGGGGTGTTAACCATAATGATGGTATCAATATATATTTTAAACAATAGACCTAATGATTTTCGATTAAATAAACGTTATATCCAATAAAGTTATACGAAATAAGTTTTAGAGTATATAAATGTTGTAAAGAAATTATATCAATAGTTGGTATATCTCACGTATATATATTATATCTTGTGAACGTTATTGAAATGAAAATATACCAAATAACTTTATATGATATGAGACGCACCCCTGAATTTGATGTTGTAACCGCTTTAGATGTAAAAAAGGCAATTGGAAAGTTTCCAAACACATTTTTTACATCTAAAACTAAATATTCGTTATTAAGATTTTAATTATTGCCTTTCATAATCAATCTAGTTCGCTAGTTAGCCACATTTCTTATTTCCATACAGTAATATTGTCAAATTAATCAAACACGTAAATATTTGACAGCTATTTGCGACGTTACCAACTTTCAGAATAAACGCTCTTAACGTCCTTTTTTTTTTTTGTGTGGGAAATCATCACATGACATCCCGCTCTGGGCGGAGCGGAAGGGCGTGTCAGACTCTTACTGACTAAAACCCACCTGTGTTCCTTCCCTTGCCTTGCCAGGAGCCACGTTTTTCCCCTTAGGACTACCCGCAACCCCGACGCCCTTAACGGCCTCAATCAATATCTATCGTGATCTTCATCATGTTTCAATAACAAAAAACCATACATAGTTTATTATTTGGGTTCTCACAGAAAGATATTAGGGAATGGGCAATGCAATGACGGCTATTGCCATGCTAAATTGCGACAACTTGGATAAAAAAGAACAATAACAAAAGTGATATGGTTAAACCAAATGCGCGTATAAGTCCTGAATACTCCTGAATTTGTGTCAGTACTAAGCAGTAACGTCACAGGGTCTATTTTTATTTTTCATTGTACCTACATAACCACAGTAACGCTTTGTTTTAGAAAAAATTGCACTGGAATTAACTCCCACAATACCTTTGTGTCTTTGTGATACATACACGCTAATATAATAGGTATGGATAGCCTTTTTATTAAATATTTACCTCACTCGTATTTTTATGTTCTTCTTTAGTAGATTTTTTGTAAAAGTAGATACGTAAATGACAGATCTGATGTTTTCTAAAATGGAAGGAACTAAAATAATATGGAGATATCAAATAAAAAATATTAAAACAATAATGCGCCGCGTCTAAGCAAAACAATGTCACTGTAAAGAAAATATACAAACGGTGTTTCTGTAAAAATAAATGTATCAGACAATCTCCTGTCAGTAATTTGTCATCATCACTGACTCAACGATTACCCACTGACATAAATAATTTGGAGGTTATGTTACACACAGGAAGGTGTGCCACAGTCTACACAATTCATGACTGTAAATATTACAAGCCAATAATAATTCTGTGGTATATTTTTAGACTGTGGCCAAGTTTACTGGACTTTTTGGTGCACAGCGCCACCGTGACGCTTTTGTTTTTGTGAGACGTTCCAAAATGTCACAAAGCGTGAAGAATGATCGTGGAACGTGACGAAAAGGCGGGTGTTCCAGTAATATTTCGTGTGTCTTTAGGAAATATGACAGTTCGTTTTATACTTTGATTTGAGAGGACTTGAGGTAGTATCGAATGTCTTGGAAGCATTTCAACTTGCTCGGAGATAATCACATGAATGGGTTCTTTGGAGCGGAAGCTAATTAGGTGTGACTTCGCTCACTAGAGTAATTATCGAGGTGTTAATTAATAGTATCATGCCCAATTTTGGCGTGAGCTTAATTTGTTGCTCCATATAATCTCAGTATCGAATGACACTTAATTTTTATGTTGTTGATTAATTAGCTTTCCGAAAACATGTTTTATACTTGTTTTTATGTCGTAAATCTTTGTCAGTTTAAATTAATGCTGACGTTTGTGCCAATATTAAGGCTGAAAAATTGCAGGAAATATAATTATCACGGTATATAACGTTCTCTTTTGTTTTGATATGTTTTAGTGGTAATGCCCGAAACTTTTTGGAAGTCAGTAGTAACATTCGGCCGATACTAAGATATCCAATAATAATTAAGATACTCGTCACTTAGGGCGCTTAAGGTGAGGTTACAAAGTCAAAGTATAGGAGTAAAAATAATTCGAGTAACTGCTTACAAATCGAAATAATTCAATAATACAAAACACTGTATTTCTGTAAAATCATTAAGGACTATTGGTAACGACTATAGGTAACGGTTTAATTTTTAATAGTGATCCTCAATAGCCAAAATAACTTCGAGAATTTGCCTAGGTCTTTCCGAATTTAACCTAGACAACGCCCAATTAGTGCTCCTCCATTCTCCAACTCACTAAAATCAGCCGAGAAACGTATAGCAATTCTATAAACGGAGAAAATAATGCAGATTTGCAAACTGCAGCTACCAAATTTCCAAATTTAGCAGTTGGAATCCATCAAGTAACCATCCTCTAATGGCCCAAATTGCACTGTCAAGTCTGGATCCAAACTTAAATCGGTAGAAATAGTAACATTTGAAATTTGGTAGCGGGATTGAAAAGTGAACGATACAGCGTTTCGCTGTGCTCTGAGAAACACGATCCGTCTCCTTTAGCAGTCGTCGAGGCGATAAATTTTGTGGAATCTAATATAGCCGTGATTTGTGCACTGTAGTTTCGGATTCAATCTGACAGTTTGAATAAAGTTACACATGAATTAGATGTTCGTAAAAAAGCTCCCACTGAATTTATCGTTGCAATATTGTTGATAACTTAATTATGTCTGCGTTTGTAGTTTGCAACTGAATTACGCTGGATTGTTTAAGTTTGGGTTGCGTTCCAAATATGTAATGACCTCCAACTTCATTTTGTGTATCGTTTTATCTAATTCTGTCTCGTGCTCGTTATCATTTGCACTCGGAGGTACGGCTATGTTTTAGAGGTTTTATTAAATGGCATGTATTTAATGCGGCAACTAAGTACAATGAAAATAGGTTTTTAAAAAAAATAGAGTGGGTACCATATATAATGGGTTGGCAGCTAATAAGGAGTATCGTAATAAGTAATAGGTAGCATATTAATATATCAGTAATAAGCTCCGTTTTAATTTAAACTAGCATCAAGTTTTTCTTTTGGGAACAGAATTAATATCTAAGCGGAAACTTAATGGCGAAAATAAAATAGAAAATGGGCATTCATAAATAATATAAATCAGATTTAAAAAAAAAAAAATATATTATAAATAATCTAGTCGTTTCTGGCACTCGCCGGCCGCTACCGCGGCACCGCTCGCTTCGCTCGCTCGGCTCGTGCGTAGGAGGTCACAGTTTTAACCTAACCTAACCTAACCATTACCTACCTAAACCTAAACATTAACCTAACCACATACGAAATACAATAGTTGGTAACATATTTTCTTTGCCACCCTACTAACATTATTAGTCGCCAAGTCATTATTTATAGCTCCTCGCCTAATATTTTATTTGACGGGTATAGTTTATTTGCTACCTAAACGCAGCTGCTAGTTTTTAGTTTTTATAACACCTTTAATTTTGAACCTTACATAAATAATAGTCGCGAAAATATTTAATCGCTGGCAAGTTATTTTATTTGTTGCAAACATTTAGTCGACTTTTAAGTTATTAGTCACTCGGAAAATAATAAGCTTTATTAAATTACTTATATAAACTAAAATTTACACAACTCGGATTTCAGTAATTCCACTGAATTTCTTATTTCACTTATTCTCATCGTGTTACAAAACCAAGTCTCAATTTATCAGTTTTCTGTTTCCGGATGATCGGTCTTCAAACGTTAGATACCTGGATTTTAATTAAAAGTTTAACGTCAATTACGACACAACTCATAACAAGATTTAACGTCTAGGCATGTCATAACATCGGGAAGACAGGTCAAATTACCAAATCGAAATTGCGAACAATCCCTCAATGTCGTCACATCATTTTACAGCCGTACTTAAAACTTTAGAATTATCATTAAATACAACTTTGGAAACATATTAAACCTCCGCAAATCAGGTTCGGTTTACGATCAAGGGACCCAAAGAATTTATTAAACCAAATCGTACTATTTACGATTCGCACAGCAATCTATAACTCACGAACAGGAAAATGCTATCCTTACGATTTCATTACAATAAATCTCATGGCCTGAGTTATAAAGTTTTGTGTCGATCGAAACTAAACTAAGTAGATAATGTACTCTGGTCAGGCCATTCTTTACCTTGTTATAAGTCCCACAAGTGAATTTAAGCTCGAATGTCATTATGATAAGGTTGATAATCAAAACTTAAAATATTTTACCCTACAACTTTGAGTATTTGATAAGTGCAGCCTGATAAGTTGCAAGCGATAATTGACCCATTATTTAAAGGGAAATGATAAGTTTAAATCTTGCTCTAGTATCTAGTACTGTGATTGGAATTCCATCAGGCTAAGAAAACAAGAACCGAATCAAGATTTGTGCTTCGATTCTTTGTGTATCTTATCAGAATAAATATTTACGATCACGATAATTAACGATTTAGGTAAACTTGATCGTTTTGTAATTTGGTTATCGGAAGTTTGTTTCCTTGTTAGATTAGAGTGCAAGAAATTAATTCAATAACCATAAATTTCCACATTAGGCTTAGAATTAATGTAAATATTTACGGTTACAGAAGTGACTTTGATAAACTATCTGAGTTGTGAGATTGAATGCCGTAAAAGCCGCTTCTGTTATTAAAATAGAAAACCAATCTTAATACTTTATGAAACGAATTTTTTCTCATCGATAACGAGCTTACTCTACATTTCCTATTGTTTCATTTAAGCGCTTACCAAAAAGAGACTCGATACTTGAACACATTTATAGAATCGCGATTTTACGATCCCGAAGCATAATCCAAACATAAAATTATAAACGTTATGTATCGAAGCAACCGAAAATCATAAATCGGAGTTTTCGTAACATAAATACATGTTTTCTATTGAGGGTGGGCATAGTAAGTCTTAAAATAGCTGTGCAAGTGAACAGTTAGAGTTAAATATTGTGCTATTGTGCCTTTAATGTCTGTAAGGTGCATATAAACTGGTTTAGTGATGTTTTCAATGCACTAGCTTATTTATGTCTTGCCATCCTTCAAACAAAAATATGAAATGTATACAATGCGGAGATAACAATACGACAATAAATTAAAACACTGGCAATACTAATGCATATGAGTATTTTGGTACCATCAAATAAACCCTACATCGAAATTATAAAAGTATTTTTTTTTTCAAACAAACTAAATGGTAGATTGGCAAAACTCACTGTCGGCCCATCGGCCGACAGTGAGTTTTGCCAATCTTTGACTAGCTAGCTAGAGGAGTGTGAGTGACTAAACTATTGGACATATTTAATTGAATATTCGTATGCAGACTAACAATGTCATTAGATATACGCAGTTTCATTTATTGTCCTAATGTCGTCTCCACTTTGTATATATTTATACCATTCCCCCTCTAAAAAGCTTATTTTATTCACTGAAAACAGTGAATAAAAAGCTCTTTTAATCACTGTTTTGGTGTTTGAATTTAGAACACACCAATGTATTCGACCTCTATCTCAATGCTATACAACCTCCTTAACACTTTCGACTCCACCCATTTTCATAGAACTCATAACTGATCAGTGATCATTCCGCCATAAAAGTCTATGACTTTTATTATTCGTAGTTGGAAGTGAACTTCCAACGTCCGCGAGGGCTCCAGGCATCCCATACCCAAGTAGGTGAACCCTCCAGGAGGGCTCCCGACACTGAACGTCTACATTTAAAATGAGCCCTCCGCGAGGGCTCCCGGCATTCCATATCCAAGTAGGTGAAGCCTCCAGGAGGGCTCCCGACACTGAACGTCTACATTTAAAATGAGCCCTCCGTGAGGGCTCCCGACATCCCATATCCAAGTAGGTGAACCCTCCAGGAGGGTTCCCGACACTGAATGTCTACATTTAAAATGAGCCCTCCGCGAGGGCTCCCGACATCCCATATCCAAGTAGGTGAACCCTCCAGGAGGGCTCCCGACCCTGAATGTCTACATTTAAAATGAGCCCTCCGCGAGGGCTCCCGACATCCCATATCCAAGTAGGTGAACCCTCCAGGAGTGCTCCCGACACTGAATGTCTACATTTAAAATGAGCCCTCCGCGAGGGCTCCCGACATCCCATATCCAAGTAGGTGAACCCTCCAGGAGGGCTCCCGACACTGAACGTGTTAACCTTTTATTAAATGTCTATTTTCGCTTAAATCTTTCTTTTTCTCGTAGTCATGGTATAAAGTATAGTATGCAACTCTTGAATAAAACGGATTTATATCGAGGGCCATGAATCACTCGCGTCGCTCAGGATTCTAACACTTGAATCCACGAGCGCACTTCACTTGATCGTGATTCATCTATGGCCCTCGCTTTAAATCCGCCCTTTATTCATTAGTTGCATAATATACTATTGTTTAAACGTCTCTTTGGTGTTCATCTATTTTAACTCATTGCAAAACCTGTTTGACATAGCTTTTTTCTTATCTTGAGACTTTTTTCAGTTACCAGAAAGTCCACATATATACTCGTATATTATATAATATTTTTTTAATCGTGCCATAGTGTCGCTTTTCAATCTGCATTCGCCATCTGCCAACAAAAAAAATTAATTCAGAACATTTGCTCCAATTCATCATGAATTCATTCTACAACTGGACAATCTAATATTTTGATTCCAATACTATTTGCAGAACGTGATTCACTAGTACTGTAAAGCATTAACACCTTCTTATTACCAACGGATGGATCCTCGACAATAGTTTCTGCTCCTATTGTTAACGACACGTACTCAATACATCATTTTGACTGCGATCGTACTAATACTGCTACGGTGAATCGCATCTGCCCGCCATAATGGATTTTTGTACGGTATTATGCAATTATTGAATCGGTTTTATGGTTCAATGTCGTTATTTGTTACTTAGTAAAGTTATTGTGCGTGAAAACGTAACAATTGTTTAGCAGCTTTCGTTGAAAGTCTGTGAATGAAATAAAAATAATAATGGTACAATAAAAAAATTCACTGAAACAATGTATAATTTGAAAAGTCCTAAAATATTATATTATATACATTGGATCTAAGATACAATATCCTATCTCAAAGAATCAGGTTAATTTTGTCGCGAGAGTACCAACGCGTGAAAAAGAAAACACGAAACCCATTATAGTCTGCTTCTGTAATCGTTACGTAAAGGAAGACTTCATTGCAGCAGCCAGATACGCGTCTAAATCCTCCGCCATAACTACTGGACACTTAGGGTTACCCGGTAACCATAAGATTTATGTGAATGATCACCTGACTATACAGAATAAGGTTCTCCTATCCAAGACTAAAAAAGCAGCCGCAGAGATGGATTTTCGATACGTCTGGATCAAGCATGCCAAGATACACACCAAGAAAAACGACACCTCCCCTACAATAGTGATAAAAACAGAAATGGACCTCTCAAAAGTGAAATAGTGTTAATAGCTATCTCAAAACGTAATATCTCATTTGAAGTCACTCAAAAGTTTGAGAACCATAAGGTAAAATGTTTTATTACAACTCGCGAATTCCGAGAAATGCCTAACTCGTGCACGTGTTCGACGCACCTGCATATTTTTTTAGAATATTATTTTTATTTTATAATTTGTTTTTGTTTTGCTAAATGCGGTCTTATTGTGTTATTTTTAATATTTAATTTCTATTGCGCTTTACTGCTGCTTGTTACTAACTGGTACTGGTCAACAATCGCTAAATTTTTTGTTGGTTTTGCAGTTTATTGTCATGTTGCTAACTACTTAAAGATGAATTTTCTATGCGTGTTACTAACACATGTGACTTATTGTTGCTACCTTTGGCTATTTATATTTACAATTCTTGCAATTTTTCGGAAGGTCATCCGTTGGGCATTGCTGTGTTTGTTAGATTCTGTTAAAGGTTCGATAAGACGCAATTATTCAAAGTGCAACTATGGCTATTTTATCAACATAGATATTGGTAAAGGACTCATCAATGGCTCCGCTTAATATTTATTACCAAAACGTACGTGGTCTCCGTACAAAAACAAACAACCTATTCCGAAATGTATGTCTTAAATCATACGATGTTATAATATTTACAGAAACTTGGTTAGTGGATGGTATTTTCAGCAGTGAATTATTTGATTCGCGCTATGTGGTGTGGAGACGCGACCGCGACTACAGCCGCACTTCGCAAACTCGAGGAGGCGGTGTGTTGATTGCCGTGCGGAATGATTTGACTGTTGTCGAGAGATGTAACTGGCGTAGTTCTGCTGAAGATATCTGGGTAACTATAACCTTAAAGAGGTCTAGACCTCAAGTTACATACAATATACATATCTGTGCCCTTTACCTTTGTAATGAACATACGGGTAATTCTTATGCTGCTCAGCTCCAGAGTTTTACAAATAATCTAAATAATTTAATATTAACCAACCCATTAGATACATTTATTCTCTTAGGTGACTTTAACTTTGGAAATGAAGTGGAATGGTGTCATACGAATGACAATGCTGAATTACTACCACAAAACTATTCAAACCGCTATCTTATTGAATTCTTCGATACTATAAATATCTGTAACTTGTCCCAGTTTAATAATGTACGGAACGTTAATGACAGACTGCTAGACCTCGCATTTTCTAATGGGCCCCTGGGCATACACGAATGTCTCGACCCATTAGCAGTACCTATTGACATGCATCACAAACCCTTTACTATTCAGGCTGATTTTGTTCAAATACACTCACTGCCTGAAAAAACAAACACTAAATATCAGTTCTATAAAGGAGACTACGATGCTATCATGTCCGCTCTTGATGACGTTGACTGGGACCAGTTGCTGAGTGCTGAACCACTAGACAATGCTGTTAATCATTTTTATAATAAACTCTATGAAATCAGAGATCAGTATATTCCACAAAAGTCTGTTAAAAATTCATCACACCCTCCCTGGTATACATCTGCACTAATTAAGATCCTAAAAGAAAAATATAAATATCACCGGAAATTTAAAACATATGGAAATATATCCGATTACCAAACCTTTTCTTTATTGCGTAATAGAGCTGCAGAAGTAGAGAAATCTTGTTACCGTACGTATATGGATAAAGTCGAGTCATCAATTATCAAGAACCCAAAATTTTTTTGGTCCTATATTAAAAGCAAGAGAAGTAATAGTAACTTCCCTAATATTCTTAAATATCAAGATGCAACCGCATGCACTGGAGAAGAAATCAGTAACCTGTTCGCTACATACTTTCAGTCAACATTTCAAGAGCCAGACACAGATGACCAGGATCAAGATCAAGCCACAACACCATCCACAGCTAGCATCAGCTCTATAGAGGTGTGTCACGAACAAGTACTAAAGTTACTCCAAATGCTCGATCTCTCTAAATCAGGTGGTCATCGCCTATATTTATAGTCAACTGTGCGAAAAGTCTAACCAAGCCTATCTGTATTATATTCAAGCGGTCTTTAACAGAAGGCACTATTCCTAAAATCTGGAAATCTGCATTCGTCACGCCAGTCTTTAAAAAAGGTGATAAGTCCCTCGTAGATAACTATCGCCCTATTTCGAAGCTATGCCTGTTCTCAAAAGTATTAGAGCGCGTTGTTTACTCCGCAGTTTATTCAGCCTTAAAATGTGACTTTGGTGATGAGCAGCATGGTTTTCTTCGTAAGCGATCTACTACCACTAACCTTATTCTTTCCAATGAATTTATTTCTGAAGGTATGGAGCAACGTGCACAAGTTGATGTAATTTATACGGATTACAGTAAATGTTTTGACCGCATTGACCACAGGGTACTATTACGTAAACTCTTCTCAGCTGGAATTCATGGCGACCTATATCGATGGTTTTCCTCCTACATTGAAAACAGATCACAAGCAGTAGTATTACAGGGTTTCACATCCAGTTGGAATGTGATACCATCTGGAGTTCCTCAGGGATCCATTTTAGGACCTCTTCTATTTAATCTATTTATAGCAGATATTAAGAAATGTTTTATTAACTCGTACATTCTATTATACGCCGATGACATGAAAATACTTAAAACAGTACGTTGTTCATCTGACATATCACTTCTCCAGGAAGATCTCAATAGGTTTTTAAATTACTGTAAACTAAACAAACTCCAACTAAATGTATCCAAATGCTTCCATATGACTTATACACGGCAAAAGAAGACAATTGGTTCGGGGTACACATTGGATAACCAAACAATCACTAAGGTGAATACTATTAGGGACTTGGGCGTTATCCAGGACAGTAAACTCATATTCGAAATGCATATTGATGAAATAGTAAAGAAAGCGTCCAAGTCCCTAGGTTTCATTATCAGATCATCTACTTGCTTCAGCTCTCTAAAACCACTCAAAGTATTATACTGTTCATACGTACGCAGTCACCTTGAATATGCATCTCAAGTGTGGAACCCAAAATATGACATGTACAAGTCAAGAATAGAAACCATTCAGAAAAAGTTTCTAAGATATTTAGATTTTAAGACAAAGCAATACTCAACGGATTACACTCATCGTTGTAAAAGATACCATTTTCTACCACTGGAAAACAGACGCTATGCTAATGATATTACTTTTCTGTTAAATATTGCCAACAGTTCCATCGATTGTTCCCAACTTCTCTCCAAAATATCACTCCGAACCAATCACGTAGGCTTCAGACAGCGACCACTTCTTCACATTCCATTCGCATCAACAAACTACCGACAAAATGCCTTCTTCTTACGTAGCGCAGCAAGCTTTAATAATCTGCCTTCTCACTTAGATGTTAATCTATTTAGTACCAGCCCTAGCACATTAAGGCGTATTTTAAATAAAGAATACTTTGGTATAGACCGCAACGAGTAGCATTTCATTCATAATTAAATATCATGTAACATGTCATGTGTAAATTTTCTTTCAACGTCTTTTTTTTTTTTACTGTTCAGCACAATAAAAAGATGACACGATTACTAGATAGGTATATTATTTACGAGTAATTATTATGATTCATAAATTTCAAGATTTTTATATCATGTATTGTTTTACAGAAGAATCTATTTTATTTTGTTTTCTTTTGTTTAAAGAAAAAATTGTTAAGTTAGATTAAGAAGACTTTGTTTTTAATTTAATTAATTTAAGTTTTATTTTTGTATGTTTCATTTCTTTCTTTTTTCTGTTAATTTTAGGTACATAGATTTTCATTTGTGGAAGCTTGTAAATGGCAACCGTAAGCGCTATTGTATATACTAAATGGATATTAGACTGTAAGCTTTCCTAAGAATAAATAAATAAATAAATAAATAAATAAATAAATATTAGTTTTCAAATTAACTTATCGATTTGACAAATTATCATCACTCATCCATCAGTCAATCTTCTTCTCATTTCGCTCTAAGATATTAGGTATTATAAATCAAGCATAATAAAATATTAAACTTTCTAGAATCAAACAATTTATTTGATCCAACGGAAACTTATGAAGCTAATAACCGTTAATAAGAAGATCACAAAAAGGCGACGACGGATTTGTACTGAAATGTTTACGAGAAAGAGACGTTCGTTATGACAAGTACTGTAAAGTAAGTTAATATACTCTGTTCATTAATGAAAATGTTAAGTTTATGAAACTTAGTGATGTATTTATCGGACAAGTTTCCTAATATTTTGGTAACTTGTAGATAATCATGTGTCGCAACTCATCATCTGCCCTGTCTAACCGGATGCAGCTGAATACCAGTATTTTACATGGAGTGACTGCATAACTGACTTCCACAACCCAGCTACTGGGTAAGACGATACCACGTCAGACTTTCGGGCTTCTGACGACCCGTAACGACTATCAAAGATCCACGAATGACAACCGGGACCAACGGCTTAACGTGCTTTCCGAGACACGGAGGGGTCTTGATATGTACCATCACCCATCCACGACCAACCGCGGCAAGCGTAGCTTAACTTGATCGATCGACCCGTGCAGCTATTATTATTTAGCCACAAGCCCCCTATGTGTGGCAACTATATTTGTTATCGAAACTATTATTTACGGTCTTTATTTTTTGTCAGATAAGTAGGTATAGCTAAGAAAATTTACTTATTGATGATTCACACGAAACGGGCGAATCGACAACTCCAGAATTCGATTCGCCGATTGAATCGCCTCAAGAAAATTTAATATTATGTATTTAAAAGTGTCATTGCGCCCGTTTCGGCTAGCTTCATCTTTCTGACTGACTGACCCCTTGACAATTTAAAAGTACCTGTAATTGGTTTATTTGAAATAAATGATTTGAGTTTGAGTTTCGGGCGACTAAATTCGTACGAATCACCAATAAGTCGAAAAATCTAGTCACAAATAGCGGACCGGTTACATTTACAGAAACAGACCCATAACGCACATGCAATTATTCGTCTAGACCCAGAACTTTCGAAGCGAGGCAACTTTTGTAATCTAATGATCTGTGAAAAATGACCCAGCAACGGCCACTGTGTAAAGGGTATGGTACAGATCTTAAAAACTCCTCAGTAAGTCAGATCGTCAAAGTCGCTATAAATAAGGTGGAGCGAGGAAGGTTCCAATGAATTCGCCATTCAATGTCACGCTACATTTTCTTTTAATCTGTTTAAATGACGACAAATTTACTGCTACAGATTTTCATTTAACGTTCTGAATATTTTCGTCCGTTTTTTAGTGGCCCGCTTCGGAATTGGGAAAACGATTCGTGGAAAATGTTCTTTTTTCATTTTGTACAGCAGATCTTCTGTGTTCGTGTTATCCTAAGTAATATAAAAAATGCAAAAGTGAGTTTATTTTGTTACGCTTTCACGCTAAAATGTCTGAAGGGGTTTCGATGAAATTTTGAACATGGGTAGACCATGACCGGGGTTAGAACATAGGATACTTTTCATCTCGGTAGTATGTTCCCGTGGGACAATTTCCGACCTTTACGCAGGCGAAGCCGCAGGCAAAAGTAAGTTTTCTTAAAGTTTGTCATATCAGTCACTAGAACAGACTTATTATTAAGTTTAGGAAGTTTTTGGTCCTATCATACATTTTACGAGACAATTAAGCTGTTTTTAGACCAGCGCGATTTGTCGCGCGACGCGACAACGGTTATTGTTATACCGTGAAGTTTTGTATTGTTCGTGTCGCGTCGCGCGACAAATCGCGCTGGTCTGAAAACATCTTTAAAGACTACAGCAGCAAAAAACGATAGCTACGTAGTAAGTATAATCTTACGATGATGATGATACAAAATAGTGGTTCTTTTCGCCAATTAACATTAGAATCTTTTAATACACAATGCAGTGGCAGGTTTTGTTCTTCAGAATAATTCTCCGTTTTATCTATACTACCTATTATAAAGAGAGAGAGAGTGAATTTTGTGTACATTAGTAGCTGATTATGTAAGTGGCATCGTATAAGGACCGCATTGAAATACTAGTGCTGTAACATTTTGGCTTCTCCATGGTGATTTGAGTTTGTAACACGTTACTTTTGAGTAGCATCATGGACGATAAGCCTTAATCGTAACAACAATTTCTCTTAAATTAACTTCGTATTCGCTTTTCATTGCTCGTTTAGTTAGACGAGTCTAATAATGGAGTGTTATTAAGCCGGCAACATGATCGGTTTGCGATCGTTGTCGGCTATTAATATGGTGTTTCGTGTTAATTTGTTTGTAAATGAGATTCTGGCAACTATTCAGGAATAGTAGAGACATTGGCTTTAGATCAGTTTAACTCAGTAATTGACACTAACAAAGCTTAGGAAATCGATTCAAAATGAAGTGTAGGAAAATAGGACCTTAAAAGACTTAAACAAAGTAATCTTAAAATTCAAATTACCTACTCAAATTATTACTCTTATCCAGTGCCTGACATGAACCCTGTAAGGGCACAGCAATTTTTTACAATATGAAGTTACAATGAAAATTATTCATAACTATACCTACTAATATTATGTGTGCTGTCAAAAAAAATCACCTCAAGCCTGTTTGATTACAAAACACATTGTATAATGACATGACGTCACTGAACACTATTTGCTTTCACACGTCGGTGTCCAAGCGATTAACTATTAAGGCACAAGATAAAATTAACATAACATCACGCCGAAATTTCTCGAAAGCTTGGGCAAAGGTGTGTATAGTACACCCACATTAAAGTTTTCCATTTATATTTGAGTCCCATATTGTAATAGGATGCGAGCCTATTGACATCAAGATCAACCGGGCACTTTACACTCCGTGCTACTGAGAAATTGCAGATGGAAAAAACTTTTTACAAAAAAGAACAACCGACTTCCAAAAAAGACACTACAAAGTCAAAAATAACTTTAATTTCGGAAGTCGGTGTACTTGGTTTTGAACTTAGGGTTTTTCGCCACCGACTTCCGAAATTAAAGTTATTTTTGACTTTGTAGTGTCTTTTTTGGAAGTCGGTTGTTCTTTTTTGTAAAAAGTTTTTATTTTGCACTTTTTAGTTGTGGTACCTACCTCACACTAATTCGAATACCACTAACCTGCTATGTAAATAACAGTTATTAGAAGTTATCATCATATCATCTATATAAACTAAGTGGGAAAAATACGTATTATTGAAGCTAACTCAAAAACTATGCAAGTGAAGTTAATAAAATTGATATGGGACCACCTCGGGAGCATACCCTTTCAAGCAAAAAAACAATTTTTAAAATCGGTCCACAATTGACGGAGAAATCGCGTAACAAACATACAAAAAAAAAAAAAAAAAAAAAAAAAAAAAAAAAAAACATACAGACGAATTGAGAACCTCCTCCTTTTGGAAGTCGGTTGAAAACTCAAAAACACTTTGGCCGACCAGGGAATCGAACACAGGACCTCATGGTTAGCAGTAGCGCTTGCGACCAACGAAGCGAACAGTCAGCAAAAAACAACTGAAGCAGAAGAAAAATACAATAGACGACGTATATTTAGCACTGAAGCTAGTTTGTTTACAAAACACACCTTGTACGAGTATAATCGCTTCACGTCACTGAACACTATTTGCTTTCCCACGTCGCGTCGTCGGTGACCAAGCGGCTAAACAGTTTAATACACGGCTAACGTTTAATGAACTAGTCATTAGCTCTGAATTAAGGTTAACGCATCTGTGTTTACAACTGTTTATTTCCACTGTGCTGCCATGAATTTGGGTATTGTTAAAATGAAGTTAAGGTTAAATGGTTTGTGAATGGGTGCTGTTTCTTGTGATCTAATTTGGTAGATCAACCTTTTCCCAACTATGTTGGGGTCGGCTTCCAGTCTAACCGGATGCAGCTGAATACCAGTATTTTACATGGAGCGACTGCCTATCTGACCTCTACAACCCAGTAACTGGGTAATACAAACCCGTAAGTTTGGTTGTCAGACTTTCGGCCTTCTGACGACTCGTAACGACTGTAAAAGATCTACGAATGACAGCTGGGACCAACGGATTAACGTGCTTTCTGAGGCACGAAGGAGTCTCGGTTTGTAAAAAGGTCGAAGTCACCCATCATCCACGGACCAATTCCAGCCAGCGTATCTTAATCTTATAGATCAGCCCGTGCGGCTGTTATTACTTAGCCACGAGCTCCTCCTAATTTGGTTGACTGGTTAGATCAAAAATGTATGTAAGTACCTACTTAGAATCCTGCGAATGCGATTGCCAATTCATTGGCAATCCTGATAACCGCAATATGATTTTTTGCGACTTCCTCGTGGTTGAAATCTTGAAGTATTATTTCTCCAATGTGGTTTTTTCAAGTAGTTGCCCGTAGAGTGCCCCTACAGTCTACAGTCAGCAACAAAGGTCTATTAATACTGTTACTTTTATGTATCGTCTGAATTGATAGGTTTTTCAGCAGTGCATGTTATACCTGCTTTAAAATTATTAAAATTAAAAAAGCCTTATATCACTTCAGATATCTATAAATATTTTGCTCAATAAGTAAGATTGAAAAAACTGAAGTGACTATCGTATTTTTTTTTTGCTGACCGTACCTATAATAAAATAATAGACTGGCGAAATATCAGGAACTATAAACCTCTGGCTTCCCTATAGCGGAAGACAGGTGCGATGTTACATTATGTTCCCACTGCTAGGAAACAGGCCTCCTCTGGAGGGAGTGGGCTGTAATCTACCACGCGGGTTGGTAGATGTCACATATCCTCTAATTTTTTATTCTAGGATATGCTGGATCCCTCATGATGTTTTCCTTCACCGTTTTGAGAGCAGTGGTGATGAAATTATTTACACAAAGTGAAGGCAGTCACCACTGGGCCAGCAGTCTCCCTTAGTTATGTGATCATAATTAAATTTACCTATTTTCTGTAGGTTGGTACCTACTGCAATCGCCGATCCATTCCATAATTGTAGCTTTATTATCCTCTAGTCTAGCTAGAGTCTAGCTGTGCTCATTGAAACGACCTATATTAGATCATATTCAGTTAATGACTGATGTGAATCACGTGGTTTACTAATGTTTGCCATAATTTAAAATGCCATAATTTTATATGCCATACTTTTATTTGCCATAATTTCATTAGAAATAACGCTTCAGTTGCCATAATCGTGAAATGACATAAAATCATTTTCACTAATTTCATTGGTCATAATCGATCAAGTGTCATAATAATTTTAATCCATAAATTCATTAGCTATATTTTTTATTTTCAATAATGTCGTTTTCCATAACATTTATTAATATTCATTTGCCCATACTAGCACAACAATGCTAGTTCAGTATGTACCTTGCTTGCTTTGCAAAAGAGGAAATCTAGCACTCGGCGGCCGCTGCCGCGGCACGCTCGCTACGCTCGCTAGCCTTCGCGCGTTGTTTGGTCACAGTTCTAACCTAACCTAACCTACCCGTTTCGAATTTGACAAACTGTTTATTGTCTGAACAAGAAAACCTAAAAATTACCCTAATCTGCCATGCATGCTTGCTTTGCAAAAGAGGAAATCTAGCACTCGGCGGCCGCTACCGCGGCACGCTCGCTACGCTCGCTCGCCTTCGCGCGTTGCTTGGTCACAGTTCTAACCTAACCTAACCTACCCGTTTCGAATTTGACAAACTGTTTATTGTCTGAACAAGAAGACCTAACCTAACCTATCCTATTTTGCAAATGTACGTATGTAATTATGTATTTAAATGAACATTCGGAATAATACATAATATCATATAATACAATACTGAGGACATCTGTCTGTAACGTTTCTAAATAATGTTAAATGTTGCTTATGTCAAGTGTCGATTATGTAATGTGTTACTTATAGAATCTAATGATTATGACACATGTTATTATGGAAACTAATATTATGGCAAATAAAAGTTATGTCAAATAAGTTGATATGGCAAGCGTTATTAGTATAAATGATAATAGTGCAAGTAAATATTATGAGTGGGGACGATTATGGAAAACAATAATAGGACAAATAATATTACGGAAAACAATACAATACCGAATCACGTGCCTTAGTTAAGGCCAATTTACACTGTGACAAGTGTGGGTGATTACTGGAGAGTTATGATAGGAGTACATTGAATATTACAAAATTTATTTTTCAAGGAGTAATTGAAATAACTGACAACCCGAAAAGAGGACATTGTACTCATCATAATCGTATCATATACATATAATATATCATTGTGATTTTAATTCTAGTTTTTATATTTTTTTATTTATGTGCTATTATTTTATTTTTTTATGTATCATGTGGTCTGCAATAAAGATTTTTATTCATTTATTTATTTATAATGAACAATTTTTTAATGGGACGTAGCAAACCAAAAAATCTGCATCTCGATAGGTACCTACATTTTTATATTCTACTGATTTGCTGGTTTTTTATTGCGATTTCAGTGTAGGGCCCTTAGTTCATAGTAATGAGTCCAATGACCCCTTTTAAGTTTTCAGTTATTTCAATTTACACCTGATATCCACCTTTGATCTACCTTAGTAAATTCGACATTCTGTGTTTCAAAGATAACTTATTCAGAGAACTCAGTGAACTTCGTAGGCACTGGAAGACAGTTACCACATTATTCAGCCGGGCTGCAAAGCTATCCATCAGCAGAGCGACGTTCGGTTGGCATGTCTGATTGGCTACAGTACCCTGCCGTACGTTATCTCTACTTTCGTGTTGGCTCATGGATTTCTGCTAACCAATCAGTAACAAGAACCTCATTTGTTTTAACAACATCAGCTAGGGTTGTATTTGTATGGTACGAGTAATATGATGTCAACTTGGTCTTAATGCATCTTGTGATCATAGGGCATCATTAATGTTATCCTTTGAAAACAATGTTTAATTTCAGGAAAATGTTAAGCGATTTTTCCTATTAGGGAAATCTTCAGAGGTATGGTTTTTGAAATTGTGTTATAGGTATAACACAATTTCAAAAACCTAATAAAGATGGAGTTGCCTCATTGTTTTCGGTGAACTGTGACACTGCTTACAAAGTTACAAAGAAGAAAACACGTGTAGCTAAATGTTCGTCCTAACTGAGCCTTCACGACTTAGCACCTCTTTAATCTTCTATTTAATGTCAGTTGTTGTTTATGCCTTCTGTGTGTGTGTTTTTACACCTCGCCGTTTGTGTAGTCCCCTAAAAGAAGAAAATGTATTCAATAAAAATCAGAGATCTTCAAAAAAATCAAAGGGTTTAGAGTGTGCTTATGACCACACTATATAAGTGGAAACCTGCGACTGGAGCCGAGTAGAGATTCAGCTCCACCGACCGATTGGAGCCGAGTATACCCGATTGAGCGCCACCAACCCGAGCGTGACGGTTCAGTTCCGTTCACTGTTCAAAAAGAGCGCAAAATGCGCTTAAAGAAGTTTTCACTGCAATAATATTTTATTTCCTAAGCAGAAAGACGTCCACTGCTGGACTTAGACCTCCCCCAAGCACCCCCACTTCGACCGATTCTATGCTTCCCGCATCTAGCGGATTCCTGCGGCCTTCATAAGGTCATCGGTACATCTTGTGGGAGGCCTTCCAACACTACGCCTTCCGGTATGGTATATTTTATTTATTTATTATTTTTTATAGATATATAATTACACGAGTTAGAGTCATGTCACTTTTCATTACAACTGCATCTAAACATTTCCCATACGCTTAAACACCTCCTGATTAACATTAATTCGTTTCGGACTCGCCACTATTCTGTGACAAACACAACAAGTTATAATGAGACATAAGACGGGCAAGCCCGTATGCCCCCCGTCATGTCAACATCAGGTTTTGGTATTCAATACAATCGCCTATTGGCTGTATAATAGTTGTATGACTGACAAGCCCGCATAATGAATGAATACAATGTAGTGTATGTATGTGTCTTTTTCCTGTGTTGTTTTTATAGTTCTCAGGTTTGGGAAACGATTACTGAAATACCTTCAGGGCAGATTTAAAAATGATCCTGTTGTGCCGAGTTAATTTTATCAATATTATTATGTAGCGAAACGGATTCTGGCAAATAAATAACACAACTTCCGTGAGAACCACAAAGGAATCTTAGGAGTTATGTAAATGTACCTTCTTTTGCATAAATTGTTTGTGCTTGTGATCTAAGACGAGTTCGAAAAAAAGCCTTTGGCCTTCTCTTAATAAAGAATTAGATTATTATGTTTTTCAGTAATTTACATTATAAAAAATAAAAAAAGGTTTAAATCTTGCAACCATTTCCCAGTATAAAAACGAAGGAAGTACCTTCAAAGTTCATTATAGTTGTTTTGTAGGTTTGCCAAACGAACAAAGTTGTTTGAATTTGTAAGGTTTCCACAGTCGTATGTATTATTTTATTTATAGAGAAGCCGTATGAGCCTGTCCGTCCTGTCTGCCAAGGTACTATTGAATTATATTTATACAAGTTTATTTATGCCTACAAATACTAATAGTAATAAAGCTAAAAACTTTAGATTATCATAATACAATGACACAAGTGGAGTAACTTTCATGTACGTCGCGTCTGGCGCACACTGCGCAGTTAAAGTTAAAAGAAGAATCACTATGCGTAGATAGGTACCTACTATGAATGTATAAATATTCCTTCTGAAATGTATGACAATAAGTCAACCAATCTGCATAGCCTTTTCCCAACTATGATGGGGTTGGCTTCCAGTCTAACCAGATGCAGCTGAATACCAGTATCTTACATGGAGCGACTGCCTATCTTCAAACCAAAGAACTGGGTAATACGATACCCTCGGTAAGACTTTGTTATCAGTCTTTCGGGCTTCTGATGACCCCTAACGACTGTCAAAGATCCACGAGTGGACAGCCGGAATCAATGGCTTAACGTGCTTTCCGAGGCACGGAGGAGTCTCAGTATATAAAGATGGTTCCACGGACAAACCCCGGCAAGCGTAGCTTAACCTGATGGAGCGACCCGTGTGACTGTTATTACTCAGCCACGACAAAAAGTAAAACTACTAATAAACGTGAACAACTAACAACTCCTTTTCCTAAAACACGAACACAAAATCAGTACTAATAAACAAACAAAAGACACTCACTACATTACACCTCTACACAAAACTCATAAATCAATTGCCAACAATACATACAGAACATAGTCCTTCCAGTTAGATTCGCGAATATAACAAAAGTATGAAAATGAACGAGGTGTGCCATCAATCATAGGGGTACAAAATTAAACGTCACACGCGTGTTGGACCCCGGACCCCGGACTGGACGCGTGTGGCGCAGGTTAATGATGATACAGAGGTTACTTAAGAGAATCTTGTTGTTACGAGAAATATTGTTATAGTGAATCGTAGGAATGAAGATTGAGAACTGATGGAGTAGGCAAAAAATGAAATTGATGAATCTTGAGAGATAAATGAAAATACTGGAAATGTTAATACGGCGCAAAAAAAGTTTAAAAAAAAGACGGGTACGGTCGGGGGACCCCCGATATGAACGAAGTTCCTTCTCACATGCATGATTTAAAACAAAATCAAAAGTGTTGCAGCCGCGATCTTGGATTTACACAGCCGCGATCTTGGATTTACATTTTGATCTCAGCACCTTCGAAATCTATGAAAATGACACTCATGTCAAAAAAACAAAAAAATCGCAGCCGTCGTCTTGGATTTGCATTTGACCAAATTCAAACTTTCTCTCTCCCTCTCTCTCCGGTATGCAATTGCAGTGCACTCTGGTCAATGTGTACAATTGTATCCCACGACACTGTAATCACTTTACTCTTTTCTTATGTTTCTATCTGCCGGCGTTCTCGCTCTCTCTTTTTCTTTATCTCTGAATTAGAAGAAGACAGTCGCAAGTATTAACACTTTTTAGCGTGATGATTTCTGAAAGTTTACAAGCCGCGTTAAAGAACTTCGTTCCAAAAACGTTATCTTTATAATATAACCATAATATAACGATAAAATATATTACGATCATAAATGTTAGCTCTAATAAATAAACAAAATGCAAAGAGAACAAAAGCTCAAATTGAGTCTCATTTTAAAGATTATCTAAAGACAACAAATAGTAAAGCAACATTAACGTTATTCCTATCCTAAGAAACAAATCTAAAAGCACATCACAGAATTAATCATGCATGCGTCACGTCAACGGTTCAACACCCACAAGTTGCCGTTTCACATGTATTCTCTATAATTTCACAGTAACCTATATTCTACAACCATCTACCCACGACTCATTAATACTACATTTGTCTCATCAAAAGACAGAATTCCTCCTTCACTCACCGTTATTAATATTGTATCAGCATAATTATTTTCATCCTTTTCAAGATCAAATGTGACAGCATTATAATTAGATTTATTATCACCAAGTAAAATGATTATGTAATATAATTTTATTAATACGCCATGACAAGTTATCTTGTGAATTGCATTATGTATTCAATGAACGTCGTTTGTCAATGTGCGTATATTTTAGATTCGTTGTTTTAGATGTATATTATTTTTTCTTGTTCTAGTTGCCACTAATATATTTTTGATTGCAATATAGTGTCAAGGTAGTCCTGTGTTTGTTTAATCGAAATCAATTGTAACCAAATAATGAGAAAGGCATTTCTCATTATTTGGTTACCCGCCTACCCGGTTCCACAATTCCACATACATAATTCAGAGGTTTTAGTAGAATCTAGTTTAAAATAGGCCTTCGTTAATAGTGCCTGCGCCAGTGGTTTTCCCCAAAATATTTCAATGAATGGAGCAAAATGTTTCATCATACTGGAATTCTGATAAGTACATAGGTAGTAGGTAGGTATCTTACCTACCTCAAATATTTCTATTAAATTCTCAAAAATAGTTCTCCGTCTTCGTCCGTCCGTTTTTTTAATATAAAATAGTTAACAGAACTCTAAATAAAAATTCCATTTATGCTTTGTTAGAATTTTTTTAAAAAATGATGATAAACCGTACACGCATGTTCCTTTATTTTATGTTCTCACTAATGCAATTCTGATCGTAGAACTAATTTATGTCAAGGCGGAACACTGTGTTTACAAACCAAATTACTATATTGAAACTACAAAGACAGTAATCAATCAAGATAATTAGGTACGTTAGCAAATGAGTATTATTAGAAAAAAAGAAGCTTGTAAAAATAGTAGCAACAATGTGTAGGCAGAGCTTTTGTAACAGTTATCTATTAAAAGGCTTATTTTAATATATGAACTAGCTCATATAAAGAATAAAATTATTCACTAAATCTGTTAAAAAGCGGTTTGATTCGTAGTACTTTGATACGACATTTCAATAAAATTATAACTGAGTCTTCATAATCTGCTTTGGCTAGGAAATTTACAATAGGCAGAAATGTTTGATATACTCCTGAATAATGTGCTTATTATAATCCGAATACATCCCACGCTTAGAAGTCGTGGCGAACTTTCTTTGCTAACAGGATTTTACTCCCTTGGGTGATCTCGTGTTCACGTATATATATATACTTGAATTATTTCTATCCAGTGTTGACACACGGAGAGTTAGTTTCCACGGAAGTCTTAAAAATACATCTTTAGACATTCTCAAATTCAGTTTTCAAATCTTTTAGTATTTTCCTCAGGTTATCTTCAATCGCGACTCTGAGATTGGAGAGTCTATCTCAGTCGAATTTGTAGAATATATTTCTAGAGTTAGAGTCAATAAATTCGGAGATTTACGTCTCACCGTGCCTCACACCTAGTTTTAAATTCAAATTCAAGGATTCCATATCTTGGCAGTTAATCAGGAGATTTTTACATCATATCCACGTACCAAAAACTTATAGAGCTTGGTTAAAACCCAAATAATTTATTTTCAACTTAGTCTTTTACCAACATGGTGCAAAAAGCTTACGCAGACAGTCAGACACACCTAAATATAGGTATTTTTGAGCGGAAAATAAATTTCATATAAAATAGACCTACAGTCCCAACTTCAGTACACCGCACTAATAATATATTTAACCAATTGAATTTAAAACGATCATTCTCACCTTAATTCAAAGATAAACCACAGAACAGATAAACACGTGTTACCAACATGCGGAACACATAAATAATACGCTATATTCAACTTAATCCACGATAATGGTCCAACATATAAAATAATACAGGTTAAAATTATAACGTTGAACCCATAAAGGGGGATTAAAGGGACGCGCGTTGACGGAGAGTGTAACACCCGCTTGAATTACAACTGGGACCATGTTATGTATGTAACAGTTTTGGTTGCATTATTGGAAACAGTTTTGGAAGCAATAATAAAGGGTTATCACTTAACTTTTGAGTTTATGTTGTGGTTTTTGGGAGACTATTTAAGGGTGTTTGTGAACACAGAATAGTGCGATGAACAGAAATGTCATAAAACTCCGAGGTAGAATAGCAATATTGTAATCATCTTCATGTATTCTTAAATGTTAATGTTTGGCGACAATCTGACGATATCTAACTGTAAAGCCTTAAAATATTAATCAGCACGTTGTGAAAGTTTCGTCATTAAAAGTCGAAATAATCAAAAAGACGAATGGTTTTAAGCAAAATATTTTACGCCCGTAAATTATAACCAATTTCGTTTGAAATAAAAATAATAATCACCAAGCTGAGAAATTATTAAACAAATACAAAAGTGAATATATCAAGCGGCGCATCAAAGCGTCGACGATGATATATTTGTATCGTGCGCACGCGCAAGTAAATGGGACCGAATAAATCAATCGGTAAGGCAAAGACTATAACAAACATAATCATGTATGATTGTTTATTTTGGACGAGTTCTTTTCTTGATTGAAAAGTTCTGAGATCTAGGTAGCTCAGCCTTATTGATTTTTACTTAAATATTTTTAATCCGATATGGTGTGGGTATAGTAACTTAAAACGTGATAATGGACTATAAAGAAAAATAAGCTTCAGTCTATAGTAATGTGAAGATTTTTCTTTTCTAATATAATTTTCTAATCGATATTTTTTATACACTTTGGAATTAAAAGGTAGAAAAAAGGAAACATAAAGGGGAAAAAAAGAAATTGCTTTACAGAAGTATGAATAGAAAATTGTGATACCATTACATTTAAACATGTCCCTTCTATGAGTTCTACTCTTTGCCAACCCAAATGCACGCCGGCCGTGCGACGAGGGGGCGGGATGCGCACGTTCATAACTTACAAATCGTAGCAACGCACGAATTAATTGCTTCGAATTCGACGACCATACATCACAAATCAACATTCGTTACTCGCTATACACAGCATAACACTCCTCTATTCACAGCCATACCAGCAATGTATTCCGAAACAGGAACACATTTTTCAAACTGTCCTATCTATTTCAATCTGTAATAATAGAAAAGTAAATAAATCTTCGAAGGTGTCGATATTAAGGCCAAATGGGGGAGATATTAACTTTTATTAGAGAGTTCTAAAGCTGAGCGATAAATGTTAATTAGTAGAGATGCTTCTCATTTATGGGTGTTGACAGTTTGCCAAAGACTTATTATTATTACTTGGTGATTGTTAATTAGAATTGGACAACTTATGAAGAAACGTTTTGAATGAATGGACTGTGCTGTCCGTAGGTGTATTTGTTTAGGTGGAGCATGGGTGAGGGTGACAAAAAAATGTGGACATTTAAAATCTACAACTTTACTAAGACAGGCCAATCCTGATCCCGCTATCTGATCCTACTATCCTGCTATAATATATAATATAATATATCATCCTAACTAATATTATAAAAGCAAAAGTGAGTTTATTTGTTTGTCTAATCTAATCTCATACTACAGATAATGCTTTTATTGACTGACTCACGTTAAATACCTACTTATTTATAAGCGGACAATCGGTGTCTTATAAGGTTAACTACCTATATCTTATCAACATCATAGCTTGCCGCACCGATACTTTTAATAATGTATGAAGCTTGAACACACAATATTATTGGTAGCCTTATCTTCTTGCGGAAGTAGTTAGTCACCTAAAAGGAAATACGGTTCCGTGAACTTGCTACTTAGGGAAGTAAGCACGTTTTGAAGGTTTGTGGCTAACTTTAACATAGCTAAATCTAAACTCATTATAAAATACAATCTAAAGTAAAAATGTTTTATTTTATTTGTGAGGATTAATCTCTGGAAGTACTGACCCGACCACAAAAAATCTTTCACGGTTATTTCAGAAAACTACACTATAATTGCCAAGTGCCATAGATGTTTTTGGTATAAATTGACCTACATGCGGACGTAGTCGAGAACAGAGGCTTGTTAGGAATATCAATCTTTAAAGTGAAACGACCTAATATGTATCCCACATAACCAAACTACACACATCAAAAGTGTCTAGGGATCAACATATATTTTTGCAATAACTTTTCTCCTGATTGATATTAATTAAAATTTTCTTAAGGATTCATCAAATAAAGTGTTTTCGTTTGTCACAGTAACGATAAACCAAGTCACCTTTGCATTAATAAAGAAATTTGCCATTTTCCTAATAAAGGGATTTTTGACATTTGAACCACTAACATTAAAGTTCGAAAAAAAGACTGAAATAACAGTTTTCTTTAAAATTTTATTGGGTAACTTAAACAATTAATAATCCGTGTTTCTACCGCGAACACTAACAACACAAGAACATCGGTTTGGCATACTCAAAATGAGTTCATCCAAATCACGCTGTGGAATGGCCGCCCATGTTCGTTGCAACAACAAAAAAAGGTCTTCTTGCGACTGGATACCCTCCATATTCGGCAGAGCTCTTCTCTGTAGCATATCCCATGCATGCTCAATCGGGTTCAAGTCTGGCGACTGAGCAGGCCAGGGCAGGACATTGATGTTAGCTGCGGCGAGAGTCTGTCTTACAACTCTTGCGGTGTGCGGTCGTGCATTATCATGCATTAACTGAAATAAGGGACCGATTTGCACTTGTAGAGGAACGATGACGTCTGATACAATCGTCTCAGCATAAATTTGAGCGTTGAGGTTGCCTCTGATCCAAATCAACTCAGTTCTTCCGCCGATCCAAATACCCGCCCATACCATGATGGTTCCACCACTATAAGGATGGACTTCCTGGCAGGATTTTAATCGCTGTTGGCGTCCAGGGGTTCTCCAGTGTCGTATACGTCTTGTATCCGGTCTCATACCAAAACGAGACTCATCAGAAAAGCACACGAAACGCCATTGTTCTTCTGCCCAATTTCTGTGTTCAAGAGCCCATTGATATCGAATCCTACGATTGTGCATTGCTATAGGTGGTACCCGTAGCGGTCTTCGGGAATGAAGGTTCACTTCATGCAAGCGGTTTCTGACTGTTTGGTCGCTAATTAAGTTCCCTGAAGAGTGATGAAGCCTCACGGCTAACATCATGGCGGTTATTGTTGGAGCTCTTCGAGCTAAGATTTGAATGTATCGGTCTTGTCTCCGTGTGGTGCAGCGATACCGTCCTCCATGGCGCTCAGCCACGGTACCAGTGCTTCGGTAACGTGTCCAAAGTCGACTGATAACACTCTGACTTGTATTCAGAGCTAAAGCCACAGTACGTTGCCGGGAACCAGCTTCTATCATTCCCACGGCTCTGAGCATTTCTTCCCTGCTTAAATGACGTCGCTGCTCCATAATAACGTTGGTTTTAATCAGTAGTAGGGAAACAGTAGCACTAATAATGTCTTCAATGCGTTGTATGTTTTTATAGGGAAAATATTGACAGCTGATTTTCATCTTTTACTCGAATTTGATTCACAGTTCCTGATTCAAATTATGAAATGCACCAAAAAGGATCCATATAAATTTATAAAATCATAAATTTATTACAAAGCCACATCTCAATCTCAAGAAATCCGCATAAAAATGCTTGATCCCTAGACACTTTTGATGTGTGTATTATAATTATATTAACAACCAACATGATCTTCTTCCAAAACTAAAAATAACTAACCTTACTTAACTAAAACTATTAGCAAACAAACAATAAGGCATCGAAAAATTCCTCCGCATCGCTGTCGACTGGTAATGTACCCAAACGGCTCGAAAAATAGTTACCTATGAGGTTATTATACTTTCGCCGCTTGAGGTTTTCTGCAGCCGCAGCGGCAGCGCCAGCACAGCACGCTGAGCCAGGAAGATGGGATGGCGCAAGAGTATCGACACACGTTGCGTCCCACACTAAAGGCCTACCCATCTTCCATGGAAATAAAGACATACCGTCCGGTCTCTTGCCATCGTCGCGTGCCAAGCCACTGGGTTCTAATACAGCTGGAACACCGACGGCGACAAGAGCTCGTCGGATGATGTCGTTAATGTTCGCGTGCCGCGCTAAGCGACCCGCACTTCGGCTGCAAGACAGGCCGTGGTGTCCGAGGCTGTTGACAACTTCGCCACAGTGACAGCGATGAGGAGAACAACAGGGAGCTCCTAGTCGCAGGGAAGCAGCGATGCGGAAAGTAGTGTCGTCGAACAAAGTGCCTAAGTTCGACGACGGTAGTGCATGAAGCCAGAGGCCCGACTCCCACTTCCCCACAGCCAGCAGGTGCGCACGCTCCGCAGGAGTAGCAGACGTGTCAATTAAATTGTTCTGTACTAATCTGCAGAGCGGCTCATCCCACCGTCTCTGAGAAAAAAGGTGGTTGGGCGGATCTGAATTCGGGCAAGCGAGTCTCCAGGCATCCATAGCCTCGGTGAGGCACGGCACTTCAAAATTAACTAGTGTAGGGGCTAGGATTTTCCTGATTAATTAAAAGATATGAAAGCCGGTAAACTAATACTAGAAATTTTGCGGATATGATTATAATTAAATTATTATAATTATAATCATTATCACTTAACTATAATGTTATAATTATAATCATTATCATTTAATTAAAATATTATAATTATAATCCTAACTAATATTATAAATGCGAAAGTAAGTTTGTTACGCTTTCACGCTAAAACGGCTGAACGGATGTAAATGAAATTTGGCACATGGGTAGACCATGAACTGGGTTAGGACATAGGATACATTTTATCCCGGTAGTACGTTTCCGTGGAACAATTTCTTACCTACACGCGTGTGAAGCCGTGGGAAAAAGCTAGTACCTTCTACGCAAGTAGACACTTACGTACGTAAACTTCGGAAGTAAAATAAACGTCAAAAAAGATCGAAGGGTGAACGAATATTATAGGCACTCGCTGACATTCGAACGAAGAATATTGAGTTTACAGACATGATTCAACTTTCCGTGTTTATTGAATAAATAATACGCCTTTAAAATATATATCCCTTAGAAGTATGTCTTCTGAGAGAAATACATTTTAATTTCTTTAATCTTCACATATAATTACATAATTAATGTAAGTATAAAACATACATTTGTGTAGTATTGTAAAACATTTTTAAAAGAGTAACGGTGGAGTTTCTTGCCCATTCTTGTTCTTAAGAAACACCTTTTAGAAGGAGCAACTAGAATCAATTATATTTTACCGTAATTTTTGACGTTTAAAGTGCTTTATACGTGCCTATTTGAAATAAATGATTTGACTTTGAAGTTAACCGCCACAATCTAGTAAAATAATAGTGCAAATAAATAAAATTCACCATCTTTAATAATTTATCCAAATGTCATGCTTGGTCAGTAATATTAAGATTTATTAGGTTAAAAGCCTGCTACTTTCATTTCTGGACTTATTAATCAGTTTAGAATCTAAACTTATTAAATATTTATAAATAATTAATTATTTTGACTGCACCTATGTATCTAAACTTTAGATAATACATAGGTGCAGTCAAGATAATTAATTATTTATCAAATTGACATGCTACGTCAATTTGTCGTTTGAAAAGAGAAAGAATGATAGAGTCTGCGCCGCCACTAAAGTCCGTCGGATAATTATAAAACATTTATATTTTTATAATGCAATTTGATCCAATGACATAGACACTAGCGCCGCTTCTATCGGACTTCAAGGACTCTAGTTGTGATTCGAATATACGGACAATTTAAGTTAAGTTGGTAGGCAATTTGATAAACAAATAATATCCTTGATTTTACCTAACCATGCTAGCAAATAAATGTCAGTTCGGTCTCTAGACATTCCAATAGCAAAATCAGCTGTCTAGCACCAGGCACTAACTCATGTAAATATTTATTTTACACGAGTGCTGCTCCTATTTATCTGAGATAGCGCAGCAGATCACATTTCACGTAGGTTTGCTGAAGAAATCCAATCTTAGCCCGCACAATGTGGGAAGTACCGGAGACCTCACAATAGTCTGCACACATCCCACTGCAGCACTGCTGCTTTCAGTATGTTCTATATTAAGTTTATTTTTATTTGTTTAACTGTGAGCTGCACTTTATTTTACTGTTTTGCACTGAGTTATCTATAAACGCACGAATAAAAGCTGCAGTTGTTTCAATTTTAATTGCTTAATTATACCTTTATACTCTCTTTTTGCATCTAAAGAGAACTAAATATTTACCCACACGGCAGCTTGCTATGTAAATGCTAAGAGCATAAACCGGGACGCGTTATTGCGAAACGCTGTTTGTTTTAATGCGAACTCTGTCGCGATGTTATCGTTCTATATAATTGAATTCTGCCCGCCTGTCCTGCCAGATGTCTTCGCTGCTGTCTCGCAGAGGTACGTTGCTATGAAATATTTGATAGGCGCCCGCTTCTGGATATGAAACTGGTCGGAATGAATGTTCTTGTTTTGATCAAATTGATTTTTGTGGTTAAGAGATTGAGTATCTTTTTTGAAATTTACTACAACTGAATAGGAAGCTGCAATAATTTTGATAAATTCGTTGTTACAAGCTCGTACCTAGTTCATGCAGAATGCTATTTGTTATTGATTGAGTGTTTAAATAGCTGCTTGAAAAATCTTAATACTGATTGTTAGGGACGTCGACGCGAAGCCTGATACCATGGATTTAGCTAGTACATGATACTCAACCCCCCTGCGTTGAAATTTTTCGTCGGTTATTTAAAAAAAACCAGCTGACCTTCATTCATTTTGACCGCGTAGGTATTGCACTTTTCTATGAAATATCAGACTTTTTTTTTAATAACCTTAGAAGAATTGCAACGCAGGGGGGTTCAGAATAATGTACTGAATCCATGGTTACAGGCTTCGCGTCGATGTCCCTGCCACCCTGTATAAGCTAGCGTCCCAGCTCCTCAATAAATTGTTACAAGAATATTGTTTTAAATCTTCTCTGCAACAATAGTGTTTTGAATGTATCATCTCAACATTTTTTTAAAAGATTTTCATAAAGCATACCTATATCTCTACATATTTATACGTCTTCACTTTAAACTTTTACTACATTCTTAGCTCGCATATTATGTAAATCGCGTACCATGTTTAAACATAGCACTCTAGACTCCTAAACATTCAAGCTCGATGTCTAAACAGAGATTTTTATTTCTCACGTCACGTATGTCTTGTATGTGCAGAATATTATGATTTCCAATACTGCAGGGCAAGGTAAAGCCAGTCATGCATGAACATAATGTGGATGTTGCTCATTTTGTTCGTTATAGTTTGAATTTAACCTTACAAAGGGTTTAGTTTTCAGTACTTTCTTTTCTGCAGCATTTTGAGCCACAAAGTACCTTTCTACTACAAGCTATTAAAAATAAACTTATGTGATCTTTACTTTAGAATAGCACGCCCTTCACTGCTTGTTACATACACATTTCATATGTTTGTATGCAATTTTAATGGGTGCGTTTATTTTATATTAATATTTCTCCTCATACCTAATTCATTTTTTGATTGTTCTAATAAGTACTAATTGACGGCCAATTTGGAGTGATGCTGCTGTGTTATATATTTATGTACCATGCCATGGGTTCGATTCCCACACGAGACAACTATTTAAATATGATCTCCGGATAGTTCTTCCTGGTTTAGTAGGAAACTAAAATTATTAGTAGGTTATGGTTTAGTAGGGAACTAAATAATAATTCAGCAGTTTAAATAAAATTAAGCTGTTAAAATTTTTGCCGTGTAATTACAGTTAAACATTACAATTATGAATGCTCGTTCAATAAATTTTCAGCTGCTTCCCATATTTTTTAATCCATTGTAAACTTACAACTATTCACGATACGTGCAATTTATTTATTCGCATTTTTTTTTTTATAGTCATTTGTAAACCAATTTAGTTTTTTACATAAATAGATTATTATAGCTTTGTTTTTTTATTAATGTAACAAAATTAAATATTTGAAATGGGTCATGAAAGTGATATTTTTATTGCATATGTAAGGGAACGTATTTTTTTTAATATTTTTTTTCTTAAATCTTATATTCCTATAGTAGGGTAAGGTTATATCTGGTAAGAGTAAGCATCTATGCCCTAGAATCGGTAATTCAATCAGTGTCAGATAGAGGCAAACCTAGAATTCTCCAGTTAACATGGTAGGTAGGTACCTGATTGATAAAATCAATACGCTCTACTCTGAAATAATTATTTTGTTCTGTACCAAGAACAAAATACATTGTATATTCCACATTATACATTGTTATAGTACATTATTACAGTTACGTAACTAGGCAAGGTTTTGGCTTATTGGGAGTACCTAAGTATGACATGTACTATTCTATTGTTATTGCCATAATTTATTTTTGAACATGACATGTCTGTTAAGAAAAACAAACTAAAACGAATTCTGCGCATCTACGATTCTTGCCAAGTTACGTGCCGGTGACTCTAGGGGACAAAGCGTTCCTTGAATACTCCAACGATATGTTGCAATCATGAACTCACCTGGTTACAGTAAACATTGCAAACAATCTTAGTGAAGTGCGCGTTGTTAAAATTACAACAATATTATAAGCTTGCCAATGTACAGACGCCAGCACATCAAGTTTCTACATTTTATCAAATTTCTTTAATAGATTTTCATCTTCATCGCTAAAGAATAAGGTTCAATGTTAATTGGGAAAATTTGACAGATTGGAGTACGTTGACGTGCTGGCGTCTGTACATATTTAGTTTTTCCTTATGTAAGTAGGTATCCTTATAACTATGTATAATAAAAGTTTGTTTGTTTGTTATATACGCTTTCACGTTAAAAAGGTTGAACGGATTTGGATGAAATATGTCACTGGGGTAGACCATGACCTGGATTGAGACATAGGATACTTTTTACTCGATATTCCCACGGTATCGAGACACGGTGAAATTGCGGGCAAGCTAAAGCTGAAAACCGGTTATAGAAAAGGAAATTGGCCTGCTAAAGAAACCGGCTTCGCTTTTCTATCTGCAGAAGTCATCATCATTAGCCTAGCCTTTTCACAATTTTTCAACATTTGCGTTCCTTGCCAAAAGGAGTGAAAAACTGCAGGTTCGATTCCCGGGTCGGGCATTTGTATTTTTCTTCTGGAATTTCTGAAAAGTAGTCCAAAGTCTAGATTTGTTACAACCTAAACAATATAAATCTGCCTAGCCTTTTCCCAGCTATGTTGGGGTCGGCTTCCAGTCTAACCGGACGCATCTGAATACCAGTATCTTACATGTAGCGACTGCCTATCTGACCTCCACAACCCAGTTACTGGGTAATACGATACGCCTTAGTAAGATTAGTTGTCAGATTTTCGGGCTTCTAACTACCCGTAACGGCTGTCAAAAATCTACTAATAATTGTCGTTCTCGACAGATCAGTAAAAAAACTTTAATGCATTATAGTGCGCGCGGAACTAGTTGGCCACTCATCTCATCACAAATCATCTCGCTATTGCAATCTCATGTGCGTTTTTTCAAAACTAGAAAAAGCGTTGAAAGTACCGGTTAGTTTAGACGAAACGCACATGAGATTGCAATAGCGAGATGATTTGTGATGAGATGAGTGGCCAACTAGTTCCGCGCGCACTATAATGCATTAAAGTTTTTTTACTGATCTGTCGAGAACGACAATTATTAGTAGATTTTTGACAGCCGTTAGATGCCAGAAAATCTGACAACCAATCTTACTAAGGCGTATCGTATTACCCAGTAACTGGGTTGTGGAGGTTAGCTAGGCAGTCGCTCCATGTAAGATGCTGGTATTCAGATGCGTCCGGTTAGACTGGAAGCCGACCCCAACATAGCTGGGAAAAGGCTAGACAGATTTATATTGTTTAGGTTGTAACAAATCTAGACTTCGGACTACTTTTCAGAAATTCCAGAAGAAAAATCCAATTGCCCGACCCGGGAATCGAACCTGCAGTTTTTCACTCCTTTTGGCAAGGAACGCAAATTTTGTTGAAATATTGTAAAAAGGCTAGGCTAATGATGATGACTTCTGCAGATAGAAAAGCGAAGCCGGTTTCTTTAGCAGGCCAATTTCCTTTTCTAAAACCGGTTTTCAACCCTCAAAATCTTGCACGGTCATTTCGTCAGCTCCGACAAAATTAATTAAAGATTTTTAGTTATACGACGTTAAAACCTTAAACAAACCTAACAATATCTTCCACAAACTTCAAAAACCAACAAAACATAACTCTTTCAGGAATATACGAGTACACTTACATAAATGCTTGGCGTCAAGCGAAGTCCTTCAAAGCAAAATTCCTGTGTAGCAATTTAAACTTACCACGAGTTGCGAGTCACTCCCGGGGAACTTAAATCGATTCGTTTATCGATGGCTCACAACCGATTACCCTTATATTGCTGTTTTATTAGCCCATCTAAGATGATTCGCTTCTAATACAAGCATGCAAGTTTCGCTAGACTGTGAAAGTGAGTTTGGATTAAAAGACTTGCTACCTTTTTCAGAACGGTGAAATTGGGTAGAATTTTCGTTGAAGTGAGATAATCCAATTGAAGAACCTTTCGTAGTGACTGCTTTAACTGAAAAAGTCTAAGTTAATATTAAATAATACCTACTTGTGTGATTTTTTGAGGTCAAAACCTATTAAAGGCTCCCAAAGACACGCGAGACGCGACGGCGCGACCCGATTCTGGTAGATCAATTTCCAAGAACTTTTCATAGAAATTATTCTACTAGAGTCGCGTCGCGCTTGTCCGATTGGAGTAGGTAGTTTCAATCCGCAAGATTGACACGATCAAAATCTCGAATTAATGGATAGATAGAAAGATGGAGAAGTCTTTATTGTACACCAACAGGACAAACAAAATAATAATGCAAACAAATATACCTGTACAAGAATACAATAGGCGCACAACCACATTAGAAATCTACGTTCTCCACACAATCGTCTTCTTTAACGTCCCAATGACCGCAGAAACTTCATTCAATCTTCTTCGTTCAGTCTATGTCTCCATTTATGTTTTATTTGTGTTTTTATTACGTTCCCCAGGAAATCAGGATGGCAACCAACCCATTATCCTTTAAAGTTAAAGTTTGCGAGCACATTCGCAAGAAGCTGGCAGTATCATCACAACGGTAATGTTTTCCCATTGAATGTCTTATTTGTTTTAGTATATTCGTGTATTTATGTGTATTTGTACTTATATTTATATATAATTGGGTACTGTTTGACTCTGCATCACCCAAAGGTGGACTGGTAGCAAATACCTATGGCATTAAGTCCGCTTCTGTACATTTGGGTGCTTAAAGTATTAAATAAATAAAGAAATAAACAGGCTGTCTTTTCGCTAAAAGCAATGACAGGGATCCATTGGAAGAAATGAAATTAGTTTCTAAACAGGATTCCTTTTTACGCAGAAGACGTAAGAATATTGTTTCGACAGGACTATTTTTCTTTTAATAATATCGGTACTACATTTTCTGTGAAGCTATCCTCAGACTAGACGCTTATTTATCCCTTTTTTCGTCTGATCGTATCAGACAGACATGCCTGATTGACATCAAGTTGATTTACTCTCGTTCGAACTTGTATAGCATGTCTGAAGTGGTCTTTACGTATACATACTTGAGTCGACTGATACCTAAACCTATTATACAAAATTAGGTTTTCATGCAAGTAAAATAAATGTGTTTGTGTGTGTGTGTGTGTGTGTAATGTGTGTGTAAGCTGTATATTAGTCAGATATAATTTGCAGCTCGACTAAATATGTAGCACTGAATAAATTAATGAGCTTTCAAAACCTGATTATACTAAATGTTCATCTGGATGATACAGAATTCTGACGGTGATGCAAAGGTATAAAAATCGTACCTAACTAATAAAAATTGGAACTTACCTAAATGAGAAGCATAAGATATGCTTAGCTATTAGGTTAAGCCCGCACTGCGAAATCTCACCGCGCGATTTTTAAATATGTGGTTTGTATTCAGTGTCCGGAATTTCAATTAACACGCATTCCGAATAATATTCGTTAAGATTATTGTCAGTCTTATGCAGATCGCAGCTGAGACGCATGTCAACAATGAACTAAAATCTTAATTTACCTGTTAATACGGCGTAAAACATGAACCAAACGATGTCATGAACGCTGGATTAACCCACTAACCTGAAATGGCTTTGCGACACAAGGAAGGTTTTTTCTCCATAAAATAATTATCATAATCTGAGAAAATACAGTAATTTTTTTTTTCGATTATTACAGAATGACAAAAAAATCATTCTATAATTTACTGCGTGTAGTGTACTGAGCGGTGAATGCCCGCCCTCTCCCGCGGCCACGCGAATTTTATTTCGTAATACGATGAGCGTCATACAAACCCTATATACTCCACAAAATATTTGCGCGTATTAAATTCGCACCATACCGCGTCAAATGGATATCAAACCACAGATTTTTTTACCGTGCGAATTTCAAATCACTAGTAGTAGATAAATATGATACCATGTGTTATAGAACGGCGATAAAAATTTCGCGCGTTTTTTTATCGCAGTGCGTGCTTAGCCTAAATTACCGGTCGTTTGTTTCATTAGTAATAGGTAATGACATTACGATCAACTAATGTCATTACTACTGACAGTGTGGTGGTTGAAATGATGGTGTGTTCTAAATATTTTAATAGTTTTTTAGAGGTATGAGGAACAGAGTGTAAAGTTCACTCATCCACCATAGAAAAGGGAGGATCCTCCGACCAGACAGGTGTTGTGTCTGGCGGGCAATTGCCCGTAAGTTGATTTCGGATAGTCTTATATGTACGTTCGCGCGGTAAACTCTTAATTGCGAGTTGCAGGATTACACATACGTCAATATTGGAAGGAATCAACTCAGCCTATCGCAGTCCACTGCTGGACATAGGCCTCTCCCAAGCTGCGCCACAACACCCTGTCCTCCGCCTTCCGCATCCAGTCTGTCCCGGCCACTTTCTTGAGGTCATCGGTCCATCTAGCTGGGGGGCGTCCCACACTACGCTTGCCGATACGAGGTCTCCACTCTAGGACTCGTCTGCTCCACCGGCCATCGGTCCTTCGACAGACATGGCCAGCCCACTGCCACTTCAGTTTGCTTACTCTGCAAGCTATGTCGGTAACTCCGGTTCTTTTCCGGATAATTTCATTTCTGATTTTATCCTTCAAAGAAACTCCAAGCATAGCCCGCTCCATAGCGCGCTGAGCGACCTTGAATTTGTGGACCAGCCCAACTGTCAGTGTCCACGTTTCGGCACCGTATGTCATCACGGGTAGGACGCACTGGTTGAAGACCTTTGTCTTCAAACATTGCGGGATAGGCGACGTGAAGACTTGACGCAGTTTCCCAAATGCTGCCCAGCCCAGCTGGATCCTCCTGTCGGCTTCTTTCTCAAAGTTGTGTCTACCGAGCTGGATGACTTGCCCTAGGTAGACATACTCCTTCACAACTTCGAGAAGCGACCCTTCGATGTGAATTGGACTCGGCAAGACGTGCGAATTGTGCATGACTTTCGTCTTGTCCAGATTCATGCCAAGGCCAACCCGTCGAGAGGCTCCATTTAGGCTGTGCAGCATCTGGCCTAATTGCTCCATGGTCTCTGCCATTATGACGATGTCATCGGCAAAACGAAGGTGTGAGATGTACTCGCCGTTCACATTAATACCCTGCCCAGTCCAGTCTAGGGTCTTGAAGACGTCCTCCAACGCATTGGTAAACAGTTTCGGGGATATCACATCCCCCTGTCTTACCCCCCTGAGCAGTTGGATGGGGTTGGTTTTCTGATCCTGGATCTGGACAGTCATCGTGGCAGCGTCATACAAGCATCTCAACACTTCGATATAGCGCCAGTCAATTCGACATCGTTGCAGAGAGGCCAGAACTGCCCATATTTCAATGGAGTCGAAGGCTTTTTCGTAGTCCACAAATGCCATACACAGCGGCTGGTTGTACTCCTCGGTCTTCTGTACAATTTGCCGAACAGTATGGATGTGGTCTACGGTACTGAAGCCTTTTCGAAAACCGGCTTGTTCTGGTGGCTGGAACTCGTCAAGTCTACTGGCGAGACGGTTTGTGACGACTCTCGAGAACAGCTTGTAGACGTGGCTCAGAAGTGAGATGGGTCTATAGTTCCTCAGCAAGGATTTGTCGCCTTTTTTGAAGAACAGAACCACCACACCTCTGCTCCACGCCTTGGGCGTTATGCTATCCTGGATGACGGAGTTGAAGAGACTCGCTAGCTCTCTCAGGACTGGAGCCCCGCCCGCTTTAAGGAGCTCTGTCGTTATTCCGTCATCCCCAGGTGCCTTGTTGTTCTTTAGTTGCTCGAGAGCCGCCCTAATCTCGCACTTGTCGACATCCGGGATGTCCTCCGTGTAGTGGCGCGTTAATTCGGCTCGATGGTCATGTGCATCATGTCTGGCTGGTTTCGCCGTCCGCGTTGAGTACAGGTGCCCGTAAAAATCCTCGACTTCCTGGAGTATCTCGGACTTTGAAGATACGATTCTGCCATCCGCAGTTCTCAGTTTCGTCAGATGGGACCTCCCTAACTGCTGAGCGAACACTTTCGACCCTCGGTTCTGCTCAATTGCGACCTTAATGTCGCGGGTGTTGGAGCACCGAAGGTCGCGTCGCGTCAGCTTTCTGATCTTTAGGTTTAAAGCCCTCTTATCTGACGAAGACAGCTGCGTGGATTGCGACTCTCGTCTTTCTCTCATAAGTCCGAGAGTCTCTGAGGAAAGTTTGGACACCTTATTTTTTCGCTGTGACGGGAAAAGTCTGCGGGACACGTCGCATAGTGCCCTGACCACCTCGTCGGCTTTCTCGTCAACAGTGCCTGTGGTTTCCAGCAGGGCGAATCGATTTTGAAGTTCCAATTGGAACTTTTCGGATCCCAGAGCGGCTTGAAGCTGCGTAGGTCGGAGGGTAGGCCTCATCATGTGGATTCTTTCAGCTCGAAAATTAATATTTAGAGTGCCTCGGACAAGCCTGTGATCGCTTCCGGTGTTAAACCTACTGATCACGGAGTCATCTCTAAATATGTGCTTCTTATCCGTCATGATGAAGTCTATCTCGTTCCTTGTCACGTTATCGGGGCTCTGCCAGGTCCACTTCCTTTGGGGTTTCTTTTCGAAGAACGAATTCAACAAAAAGAGCCCCTGCGACTCTAAGAAGTTGACCAGCATTTGCCCCCTGTGATTCCTGCGCCCCACACCGAACGGTCCGACTTTCGATTCGCCGCGTTCTTGTATTCCCACTTTGGCATTGAAGTCCCCCATAACAACGTTGTAGTGGGCCTTTGTCGTACTATGTATTGCCTTGGCAACATCCTCGTACATGGCCTCGACTGTCTCGTCAGAGCATGTCGAAGTCGGCGCATATACCTGTATGACTTTCAGGTAGTACCTGTCAGTCAGTTTCAGTACATTGGAAGGAATGCCAGGTAATATTCATGTCATTATTACTTTTAGTGTCTGGTCCACTTTTTTGTATAGTAGCTGCTACAGGTAGGTAACTACCAAAATTATCACAAATGCTGATTCTATTCACTAACCACGCGAACACCTAGTATTGTTAATCCCAAACTAAATCATTCTCAAGTAAAATTTCACGTACAATTTCACATTATTTTAGGCGTTGACCGGAACAAACGGCGATTTGAATAAAAGCGCCCGCCATATGGTAATGGTAACCGGACGGAGGACGGCCGGACCGCTAGGGTTGTCAAGCAGAAATGTAATATACCAGGTTATTTGAATACTGAAAGTAAATGGTTAAATTAGGTAGTACTCGTCTTAGAATTGGCGGTAAATAGAAGATTTATTCTTATTTATTCATTCTTTATTTCATAACATGATAAGGTTTGTGCCATACTCAATGTAAAATAAGTTGACTCAATTCAAGAGTCATAAACAACTCCACTCGTTCTTACCCAAATACCCGCATCTGAGTGCCTTAATTAAGTCTAGGTTAACCTAATTTTTCACATGTTTATCATTTTGAAAGCCTCAAAAATTGTGAACTATTTAGTAAATAGGTTTGTTAATACACTGACGAGCAATAAAAAAACCCGTGAAAAAAAAAAAAAAGTGCCAAAAAAATCACAAGTACAAAAAAAAAAAACTTGAAGACAGTTTATAGGTGTTTTTTATGCGCTATTACATTACTAATGAATGTTGCTTTTTACTTCAAGAAGCTATCTTGCGTGGTTTCGGAAATATTTCATGATAAAGCTTTTTTTTATTGCTCGTCAGTACTTATTTTCATACCCAACAACCAACATTCACTGTACCCTAATTTCAATGATAGGGCAGCCCTGCACAACCGGATCGTCAAACATAAACAGAAACGGCGTCCGCGTCCGGTTTGCACTGACCGATCCGGTCTATTATACCGTGTTAACTGCCTTTAACGATGTTTTTTGAGAGGTAAAAACAATATTGGACCGTTGTCACGATCTTTGCCCATTGAGAGCCACATTACAAAAAAGAATTGCGCTTAATGATCGTTTAAAATGGGTTAATGTTTTTAACTGTCAACGTATTCAAAGATATGTGTTTTAGAGATGCTGTTCTGAAACCCGGCTACTCACGGGTCAACATTGGTAAAATAAAAATAAATAATTAACTAACTAGTTACTGCAGTCGGGGGACCTATTATATTAAAAAGTGTCCCGACTGCAGTAATAATTTAGATTTCAGATTAACTAATACAGCTTGTTTTTTACTTTTTAGTTCGTTTTTGGCAGGGCAGTTGTGTTTTTTAATTTTTTTAATTATTTATTTTTATTTTATACATTTTAGTGACAAGTTTTATTTTCAAGTTAATTTTTTTTCTAATAATAACGCATTCATTTACGAAACCATTCAATCATTTAGACATTCGCAGTGCTACTGATTTGCAGCCAAAGATGAATTATGTTTGTTTTGCATTTACTCGCTAGTTAAGTAAAATGTATGCCAATATATAGTTTTGGAATGTGCTAATCAAGGCCTTAAATTGGATACCCATATTGTAAATAATTGTATAAGTTTTTTTTTTTTTTAGTTTGCCCATACTGTCAGCACAAGGTTTTTTTTTTTTCAAATAAAATATAGCCTATGTCACTCGGGATGATGTAATAAAAATAAATTCTAACGATACCTCATACATCCAAATCTGTTCAGGCATTTAAAAGTTATGGTGGAACAAAGAAACTCACATACATACATGAACCCTGAACACATTACACTCCTTTTTGGGCAGTTGTGTAAAAAGTCTAAAGATTTCCGTAGAGGAGGTAACTAAATGACGTAGTTGTCTATGTTGTCAGTTATGTTAAAAACAAAAAAATTATAATGGTACCAATATTATTCCGGAATTAATAATCTTCGATTACATGTTGATAGAACTATTTTGAGTAATTACTTCGAATAAATATAAGCGACCATAATCATCATCATCATCCCATACCACCCACCATCATTTCATATGTAGATGAGATTTTCAATAATTTTGTCTGAGGAACAAAGCAATAATCGAAAAATTATCAAACTATCAAGAATCATTTACATCATAATCTAAATTAGATCTGACTATACCCCTCAATATGCTCAACAAAGGATAGCAATACGCCATTTCGTTATGAGTTACAAGGGTCGGGTGCGCCAAAACTACGCATCGATTCCGCGTACTACGAGTACGGTACGGACTGGCGTTTCGCAAACGGATTTATGCTTGAATCCATAAACGGACACACAGACATTGGGATAAAAACGTGAGCAAACTGGAATACTCGAAAAGGGTAAACAATAAACACGTTTACCCATGTCATATTTGCAATTTTTTCTTTATACCTACAAATTCCAGAAATTATACCTGCAGGTTTTCCTCCTTTGTGTATTAAACAACACTTCAAAAGAAACGCACAAAGTTCTACCTTACTAATTAATGGGCTAGCATAACTATACAATTTAAAACATGATCCAAGCAAAATTATAGAACGTAAACCTGAATACTCATCATTACTTTCACCATCTCGTTTGAAAAATATAGTTTGACTTCAAAACCAATTATCAGAATGGATACGCAGTTATAGATTCTTAAAGATTCAGACAAAATATTTCAAAATCAATAAACCACGTACAACACCTCTTCAATATCAATATGGAAAGCATAATCTCAACCAGGTACCAGGCTGCCATATCTCCACAGAGGTGTCATACGATTCACTTAATCTAATTACAAACAGATCGATGCGTCCGTGTGTCTCCCTGTAGTCAGGTCTGGCAGGAAGCCACGGTTTTCGTTTATATATCATCGTGTTTTGACGTCGAGCAGCCTGATGACACAGTATCGTTGGAATTGGAAAAATACGAACATTGCTTCCAGTTTCCATTTTGTAGTTTTCGACAGATACTACGGTAGCGAAGGAGTAGTTCACCAGTGGACTATAATTTTCGATAAGGTTTCACTAAAACTGTAATTGAAAAACGGATATATGAAATGAAATTCACAAACATCTAGGGCAACTTTGGAATACTATTGAGCTATTACAAACATCTCAAAAATATGATAATTAATGTACTCTTGATGAATGATCTTGACAATATTTTCTGAAAACTTTACTGATAGACCTTAAGAAGTAATAGAGAATACAAATTTTCGAAAATAAGGTCTCTTACTATTTGGTAAGAGGCTTTATCTTATTTTTAGAACAAATGTATCAGACGGAGTTTGTGGAATTTGTAGTATTTGACAGAATGTCACGTTTTCAATTTCGATATTTTCACAATGCAAGCCAACTGTAAAAGTGAAGAAGATAGAAAAGTTTCGAAGACATTATGACTTAGACATTGGAGTCTTCTTCTAAGTTCACTTGTAAAGCATTTAGACTTTGAGTTGAAAATATCTATTGAAATGCAATAGACTAAAATGTGTGAAATAAAATTGTATTTATAATAGGCATGTGCTTATTTTGTTATGAGAATGGTAATTTTCACAAATTTTCTGAACTCGGTTCAAACAAAGGTTCGTCTCAAAGTTAGTTTCATAATAAACCAGTTATAAAAGGATGAGTCTGTTATAATTATTTTTATTCGCCGAAGAGTCACTTATTAAAAAGGCACTTAATTCAAGTAAACTTTTATTACTAAACAAAAGTTAAGTGGCTTTAATACATTACGCTAATGATACTGCAGCACAAACTGAATAAAACTTTTGTATGCACTTAGCGCATCTATCTGTTACCGGTATATTGCCCAGAGAACAGACATGAACTGAATCTGGTACTTTAACACAAACTCCGAAATACGGTGGATTCGTATACCTAACTAGTGCTGACGTTAATGTAAATGATGAAGAGGCTTTTACCTCTCGGGATGACAGCAAATTGATTCTTGATACTTACACAAAATGTTAATGTAATTTATGAGTAGGTATGACTTTTTAGTAGAACTTTGTCTACCTACTTAATTTTAATTAATAGGAAGTAATCACTACATGAGATCTTTAAACTTAAAATTATAATAATACTCAGGTAATAAAAAGATTTCGTGTCACTGGGCTTTGCTACAAATAATAAAGTTTCGGTCAGCTCTGATAGTATTATTACACTTTTTATATTCTGATGAAGACGAAAAGCTTCAATTTCTTTCACGATCTTTTCATTATCGTACCTTATATCGTTATAAGAACGTGCGCGTACGCGTCTACGTTAAACAAGCCAGAGCGCTTGGCGCGACCACTACACAGTCTGTGGTGCTTGTCCGTGTCAATGTATAGTTCTTATGCCACACACAACGTAAAGTTAGGTACTTTAATTTACTTCTGTGAGTCGTGAGCATTATTTTGCGATTAATTTTTTTTTACAAAATAAGTTCTATTTCAAAATAAGTCCACATTCATACATTTGTCTCTTTTGTACTCATGGAATATCTTATAGAAAACCCCCACCGCACCAAGATAGAACTACAATTTTAGGCGCCGCATCCTGGTAAAGTCAAGTATGGCCCTATACTATTCATGACGCATGGAACGTGTTAAAAACTTTGTAAAGAAAAACCTCGTCTTACAAAAAAAATCGTCTTACAAAAAATCGATAGCAAACTCTCCAGACTATTTCAATTGTTGAGGTAAATAGTAGTGTCCGACCGAAAATGGATTTTCAGCCGAAAACGAAAAAGAAGCTTCGGCTTTAGTCTTATTGTCGGCCGAAAACGAAAATGATTTACACATTAAAAAATATTAATATTTCCGCTGTACACTGAAATCTTATTTTTATTTATTTACGCCTCAGCGAGAAAAAAAGTAAGTATAGGCTTTAAAAGAAATAAAACACGATAATTCCATAAAAAGATATAAAGTTTCGTGTATTTCCTGTTGTATTGATTCACCTGATATTGCTGAGCTTTACGAAGTAGGCCGAATGACGCGCGACAATTCACAAACTTGGCCGCAACTTAGGCTGGTTTATAGGCCGAAAACGAAAATATGGCCGAAACATGATTTATTGGCCGAAAATGGCCAAAAACGAAAACGAAGCTTTGGTCAGTCACTAGAAAATAGGTATATTCCCTAGCGACCGATCATCATAGCGGTCCTAAAAGACCCTTATTCTGCGGTAGACTTTTACGGGCTGATATAATGAACTACGACCATTACTCTCTGACCGGTCTATAATTTCAGTATAATATCGCTCCATTTAATACGAAGGTTAGAGCAAAAAACTATACCAACGTAAGTACGAAATATTAAAGTGTTGAAATGAGCCGTAACATATTAAAGTCGTTACAGGACAACGGCTCAATAATAAATAACGAGCAAAGTTACCTCCCTAACCATCCGGTTACGTTAGGGCTGCCACCTGAACTGAGAAAATATTACGGGGACAGAGTGATATATTTTTGGAACACTTTTCCGGGACAGGTGAAAAGGTAAGGCATTATGTCACAATAATAACAGCGATTGAGTTATGTCTTTGTTCTTGGCTCTTTGATACTGAAAACTTAAGTTAGATGGGTCAAGCTTTACTTCAAAATTTTTGTTCTCGAAAACAATGTGAAAATATTTGAAGCAGTTTCTCAGACAATAAAATTTTCTTTGATAGTTTATAGATTAGGTAATGTAGAAGCTGTACTCCGTATTCCGGTTTTGGTATGAACAAACCTCAGTGTGTTCAAATTTATGGCACGTTTGTGTCGTTTACAATTAGAATGGAAAAAAAAAGAGTAGACGGCCGGCCCCCGGCTTGTCAAAGGGAGGATTATAAAATATAATATTATAATGTAAAACGAAGCTCCAATTCTAGGAGTAAATTATCCTATGCTTGATCTATAAAGTGCTGTATTCGTCCCGGTACCGTAGACTAACGTAGAGTCTACAGTACTATATTCTAGGCTGTCCGCATAGCTAGTCTATATTCTCCAAGTGGTTGATTAATTATTTATGAAGTTAGATACAACGAGGAACAACGGTTCCATTACCGTACTATAATGTGGCCAAACCCCCGAATGAAACGTCATTCGGGGGGTTGGCCACATTATAGTGCGGTTGCCATAGAATTATAGGAAGGAAAATCTGGGCCAAAGAATGAAATAGTGTTTTCAGTTTTAAGACGAGTTTCGATTTCTGTGAAAAAATAAAAATTGTACAAAGGTTTTGAATTGGCCCCAAACTAGGCAAGCCTGTATCTTGCGCACTAAATGAGGGGTATAGGTTTATCATTATTTACCTTAGAATTTTTAATATTTTCGGTAAAAACAAGTTAAAAAGGTTAAAAAAGAGTAACGATAGCCAAAAAAATATTTATATTCCATCAATTGTCAGCCCTACAAAGCGTGTACAATGTACAGTGATATGCACTTTCGCCTTCATTACCCGCGGGCGAAGTGTTTGCAATTAACGCTCAAAGTTTCCGGGTCACAGGTGAAACTGGGCCCATTAGTGGCTGACTTTAAACGATTTAGGAATCATTAGCTACTGCTAAACATCGATGGACGTTTTGATTTTATTGGGTAGGTAGGACTAACAGAGCTGCTGGTTTTAGTTTAGCGGTCTTAAATGCTGAAAAAAAAAATACCAGCGCGTATTTATATTTTCTTTTATGTTAAGAGCGTACATTCTAAAAGTGGGCAACGTCGCAGTTTGCTGTCACATATTTCGCTGTTTTGACAATTAATGAATTGCAATAGTAACATTCAATTTGATGTTGTACCCGTTTTAGACGTAAAAAAGGCATTTGGAAAGTTTTCAAATACTTTTTTTACATCTAAAACTAAATATTCGGTGTTATGATATTAATTATTGCATTTCATAATAAATATTCTAGTAGGCTAGTTAGCCACATTTCTTATTTCCATACAGTATTATTTCTAAATTAATCGAAACAGGTAAATATTTGACAACTATTTACGACGTTGCCAACTTTTAGGATGCACACTCTTAAGGGGAGAGCCCTATACTGTTGCAGCGGCTGGTTTTATATGTAACTAAGGAGCTATAAATATTTCTATTACTGTTAACCTGTCTCATTCCACTGCTGGGCAAAGATTCCTTGCCTTCCAGTGCTTGCGATTCAGTGCTAATGTGGACCTCTGGTCATTTGTTTTGTTCAGCTCGCCCCACTATCTTCTACAGGATCCACGACGCCTTCTAGTTATCTCAGGGCTCCATATAGTGGTAATTTTGGCCCACTGCTCATAGGGCATGCGGCAGACGTGATCAACCCAGTTCCGCTTCAACTTTGCGGCTTTTTGAGTAACGTCAGTAATCTGTATTTTTGAGCGCAGTGCGATGTTGCAAATATGGTCTGTTAATTTGACGCCTAGAATACTGCACTCCATCCCACGTTGGCAAACCTTGAGTTTGGACTTTTGAATGTTTGTCAAAGACCAAGTCTGGAATCCGTAGGTCAAAATGAGAAAAATGCATAATTTATGACAAAGAGTAGAAAGAAAGATTTTTTTTTATTGTACACAAACGCACATTTTAAAATAAACATTAAATAATACAAAACTATCTTTAGATGCTAATGAACTTTGTCTGATAATTGAAAATTGTGAGGACTATATTTTCACATATTTTTACCAATTCATAGGGTCTACCAGTATTTTGAAGTGAACATTTAAGAGTGACTGCTATGTTAATGCGACAATTTATACATTAACTGTTAAGTAATCTTAATAGTTGTAATTAAATTCGAATGGCCAGAACCTAGAACAGTTGGTGTCCACATTAAGTAAGTAGGTAGTTACCAACACTTACAAATTCTGCAGTCAAACGGACTAATGTAAACGATCTATAATGAGTTCTTAATCATGATACAAATCTCTGAAATCTGGTACAACCAGTTGTTTACCTAGTTTTCTGGTTCACTTTCACTTTACAACGCAATAACTTGAAGTAAACAACATACCTTTCTTATGTTGATATCCTTACTAGGAAAACCGAATAAGCAGTAAAATAATTATGACAATTTTTGAGCTTAAAATAGATTAGGTACCGGTAATAAAGTCATTCATGTTACTGTGATAGGTATTTCAACATTTTGATTTCAAATAAGTTGTGAAAAGCACAGCACTAAAATACCTATGGGCTCAACTCTCAATACCTTGTCAACACATTTTTTCCCCTTATCGACCCCTCCATCTCATATCGCAACGTAAATAGTTACTTGAGGATTACGCCGGGTCAATGAGCAACAAATATTCCGCTCCCAGATTTCCTTCAGAAAAATAATATTCCATCATATTTTACGTAAGAAAGCAACAATCTTTTTAAAAATAACACTCAAAATCAAAATTCAAAAGTATAACTGAAATCTGTCTTGTGCGGGCACTTCAGTACAAAAATACTCGATGGAATGCCCGATAACAAAGCACTGCGGGAAAACTTATTCAATTTGAGTGAATAGACAATGTTCTTGGGTTTGAAAGGCACTGTGTAAGGCACCATTCACCTAGTAGTTCGTTTTTTCATTTTATCTGTTCCTGAACAATACTTACATTCAATCCGCTTCTCGACATTAGACATGCAAGGCACGTTCTGTCGCGACTGCTCTGCTACCAAGTTTTGGGACCATGATTTGGGAATGAGAGGAAGCGGAAGCGGTTTTCTGACACATCTTGGATATGACGCTGCGACTAACTTTACTCAAATAGTCAGCCTTTGCTGGAGAAACCTACTTTTATACAGGTTGGGTAAGTTATTTTTGGAATATTTTGGTCTTTATCCAAATAATTATCTTGTGTCATTTGAACATGTTGGATAAACCTTGCTCTACTTGCCCGGCTTATTTTTAATGCATTCGTTACCTTTACTATAACTTAATTAGTTGTACCTACTTATGAATGACACTATAATGTCCGATTCAAAAACACAAATTCATTTGCAAGCTGCTATTATTTATAATTTTCCCTTATAACGTAACGCTAAAGATGGGAAATTAATATCAATTATAAATTTTTTGACATGATTTCGTGTTAAACATTGCCACTTCCCCTTTATGTGGTGATCCAAATTGCTCAATTCAATAAATCGTCGGAAAACAAATATTAGCGCATGTAGACACGAACTGAGCCCGCTAATCTGTTAAGCCGTGGTCGCGCCATAACTCTAGCATGTGAACACCGTGCAATTCTATTGGCACGTGCAAATGAACCACCGTACAAGCGTAGCAGTGTTTGTCTTCATACTTTGTCGCTTGAAACTCATACATTATTGATGACCGAATGTTCAGTAGGAGTTGACGCCGCCTACATGATCGTTTGATTATTTCATGGGATCTCAACTTACCAGAATTACGATCGAATGTATGAATATAATTTATTCTTTTCGGGGTGAGTTTTTTTTTGGCGGAATAATTTTTTGTTTTGATCGCAAACAACGTTGCTTAATATATAATGTGTTTTTCTTTTCATCATCATCATCATATCAGCCGAAAGACGTCCACTGCTGGACATAGGCCTCCCCCAAGCACCGCCACTTCGACCGATTCTGTGATTCTTTTCTTTTTCTTTTATTCGTACGAAAATCATAACTTTTTGATGGACTGAGGCTTTACAATACATTGCAGTAACTCCTAAATTTGGATTTTTTACACACAGTAAATACCAACCGCAAATAAATTGGAATAAGAGCAAGAGTATAATGATAAGCAGAGCAATTGAGCACTCGTTAAATAAAAATTTCTTTTTTACTCAATCTATCATAGTCCATTGTTTAACAAACTCCTCCCAAATTCAAGTAAATTACACTTATAATTTACAAAAAAAAAAACCTTGGCCAACTAAAAAAAAACTCCTGATTAAATCCGACCATAGTTGCGTTAGTCCAACAATTAATCACAGCCGTTAATTTTATTAACAACACGTGGTATGTGGTTGTTTGTCAAGTGGGTATTTCGTCCATTTGTCAATTGCTACCGTCGAGACCTCCCGTTGGGACCGAGCGGCCCTGAAATCGTATTAATTTGATTATATCATGCGGCTGTAGTACCGGTATTTAATCAATTATTTATCAATGGATACTGGTTTTCTGTGCCAGATAGTTTTGATACCTTTATTGTTCAGGAATAGCATATCCGAAACCTGCTTTTTGTCCACGGGAATTTAACCTCATAAAATGAAAAAATCAACAAGGTGCTTGTGGCTAAGTAATAACAGCCGCACGCACGGGTCGATCGATCAGGTTAACCTACGCTTGCCGCGGTTGGTCCGTGGATGGGTTCTTTACGCACCAAGACCCCTACGTGCCTCGGAAAGCAAGTTAAGTCGCGTTGGTCCCGGGTGTCAATTGTAGATCTTTGACAGTTGTTACGGGTCCTCAAAAGCACGAAAGTCTGACAACCAGTCTTACCAAGGGGTATCGTGTTACCCAGTATCTGAGTTGTGGAGGTAAGATAGGCAGTCCCTCCATGTAAAATACTGGTATTGACCTGCATCCGGTTAGGTTGGATGCCCACCCCAACATAGTTGAGAAAAGGCAGATGATGAAAACAAAACGATCATAGTCATCATCATCAATGAAACGATAAGCATGCCTAATTTGTCTATTTATTGTATGTTTTCAATGTCATATTTAGGTTGTATTTCATACAAAGTGATATTAAGCTTTGGTATCTTTGGGCCACTGAGTTTTTTAAAAATAAATACCAAATTATCTAACATAACTTCCTGAATTTGCTAGAAAGGTACCTTTTAATTTTGGATCTTCATTTATTCCCCCTTCTCTATTATAAGTCTGTTCATCACAATTTGAAAGCACAGCTTGCGAGACAACTCCAGATCATCGATCTTCATTTAACAACTTCTGACTCAAACGTTCAGTTGGATAACTTCCTATAAGTAAGGTTAAGTTTTTAAAACTAATTCAAATAACCTCACTTAAGTTCTAGCACCCGTCAGAATTGGTAACGTGCATAAGATTGATAGATATTTCTTATCTCGCTTCTCTAGAACTAGCTCGTTTCTCTATAGCTGAAAAGGGTTTTGAACACTGCATGTTTTTGTACACAAAGGATTTAGCATCTTGTCCTGTGTCAACTCTGATATATCTAATCAACATCTTTTGGTTATGCGGCCCCGTCATGTTATCGACTAGTGCTTGCAAATGCTGAATACCTATGAGTTACTGCATAAATCTTATTTAGCGAACAATCAGAACTAAACCATAATAATATTCAGCGAACAACTTGGCCCGAATAGCAGAAATTATTAATAAATAAATCAAAAGCGAACTCGGCAACATCGTCAATTAAAAACATTACAGGCTTCGCCAAAGATAGCACTTAATTCCCGTCAGCAAGTTTATTATGTACGCATTTTGAACAACTTCACCAAGATTTGCGTCACCCATACTAATTAATTTTAGTCCCAGTAACTTTTTCGCAATCGCCATCGCGGGCATTATGAATAGATTACACGGGCGGCCAAACAGAGTCGTTCAACTAAAATATAAGTGAAAAGAAAATGGCACAATAAGTACCGGACTGGACGTCATCCAAGCCTAATGACGCATTTAAAGCTAGATTTATATTTCATTTGGGCGTTCTCATTTTGTTCTTGAAAGAAAAAATATAAGTAGGTATACAATGTGCGTTCCTTGCCAAAAGGAGCAGAAGTTTTCCGCTCCTTTGCGTTGGTCTAGAACTGTAGAGGTCGTAAGAGCTACTGCTGAGCATGACGTCCTGGGTTCGATTCCCGGGTCGGGCAATTGGATTTTTCCATCTGGAATGTCCCAGTAGTAGCCATCTCTCACTGGAAGCCGACCCCAAGATAGTTAGGAAAAGGCTAGGCAGATTGAATGTCTCAGTAGTAGCCCTGAGTCGTTACAGGAAACTTAAAAAAAAAAAATCCTAGCCTTTTCCCAACTATGTTGGGGTTAGCTTCGAGCCTTACCGGATGCAGCTGATTATGCAGTATTTTACATGGAGCGACTGCATATATCTGAGCTCCACAACCCTGTAACTAGGTAATACGATATCCCTTAGTAAGACTGGTTGTCAGAGTTTCGGGCTCCTGACGACGCGAAACGACTGTCAAAGAGCCACGAATGACGGACGGGACCACCTCTGCCTAAACTTTACGGAGGAAATACGGGCGTGATGATAATTATGTAAGTAGTGAAATGATCCATTGGTGACAATTGGCACACTGATCACTGGGTGGAAATACTGTCAACTGAAAATTGTTATGTCATTTATGCCGATTGCTTCACCGTTTTGAGAGCGGAGGTGATGAAATTATTTAAACAAAGTAATGCACCTGCTTGGGTTCGAACCCACGACCTACAACAACTCGTAAGTCGGGGCCGTTACCACCGGGCCCCCACTTTATTAATGTATTATACACATAACCTTAAACATATTATTTAATTATGTCTAAACATGATAAAACAAAAAAATAACAAAAAATTGGATAATGTTTTCTTTTTGGGGTTATCAACTGCCGTTAGTGTAGTCACCAAACATATCACTTTTTTTGTTTGTAATCTTCACAGACTTGATGGGTCTTGATATGTCAACATGATAAAACAGATTTTATCAACTCACACTTCAAATAACAACACTACCAGCGGTCATTGACCCAAACAAAACATGAAATCTTTATTTTATCATGTTTATATTTCGGTCAAATTAAATTAGCTAGCGAACCGCAGACGTCATGACTGCGTTTTGCTAGCTAATTTAATTTGATCCTGTTTATAATGATGTACGAAATATTGTCAGAGTAGACTACATCAACGTAATGATCTACTCAAAAGAAAGTACAATTTGTATGACAAGATAATACACTTCCCTTCATATTTTATTTCCTTTCCAGACTTACATTGAAATAAATTATTTCTCTTTAGCAATCACGTCTGTCCGCCAAAGCAGTAAAAAAGTAAATAAAACTTTCTTTGTGTCTTCACACTGATTTGTATTCTCAAAGTTTCATTCCAATGAAGACACGAGAATAAAGTAGGTACATTCTCCCAATACTAAGTATGTTCCGATAATGAAGCAATAAATTCAACTTATAAATTTATGGATATAAACATAACATAACCTCACGCCTGTTTTCCCCGAACGGTAAGGCAGAGGACCAGAGGTGTACCAATAGTACACCCACATTTTGCCAGTTATGTTTAAGTCCGGGCACAAATCCAGACTGCGGGCTGTAGCGCTTGCGACCACTAGACCAACGAGGTTATATACATTTCTGTATAATCTACATTTCACATGCCTATACAAAGTATACAACCTTAGTTTTTGTTTAAAATAAACCTCTTAAGGGGTCATAAATGACCCCTTAAGAGGTTTAGTATAAACAACCAATCAACGCTGTTACGGGACCAACGCTGTAATCGCTGAAATCGCTAAATGTAGGGAACAGCAGATCTATTTTTCGCGATTTCGGCGTTGATCCCATAGTGAAAAGTTGTTCATAATGACGAGCACAATGACCCCTTGAGAGATTTAGTAACAAAAACTAAGGTCATATAACATACTCGTATACCGTTTGATTTTTAACGAAACGTTATATTTTCAGGGTACCATCCTAGAAAAGCGGTCAAATACCAGCTGGTTAGTTTTGTAGCTTTTTACATTAATATGTTGCATTTGACAACATAGTTCACATAATTAGTTTCAAAACTCATTCCAAATCAGTTCAAAATTAGAACGTTATTCTGAAAGCTAGTCCATATTCACGTTCACTAGGACACGTACAATCGTACAATTATATTTTTACAACAAATGTCGCACATTCGCGCCGTGTCGCCAACGACAGCTGTCCCTACAACGCAACGAATTCAAATTATGGAACCGTGTCACTGAATTTCCTCTATTTTTACCTTTGAAATTTCAGTTATGATTATTTCTTCAGAATGATTTATTACTTTAATTTGGCAGTGTCTTGTGACTTAATTGACGTTCTCGTTTGTCAAAAACTAATTGGAGATCGATGGCGCGTTTAAATGTTACTTTGTGTAGCTTGAGCTTTGAGGAAATTGTTATTTTATTTGGGCTCAATTTGGGAATCTATTTATCAATACGTGATTGAGCTGGATATTATAATTGGTGCTTGTCTGAAGAATTTGTCATCGTTGTATGTATAGTATCCATTACGAGGTCATCATCATCATCATCATCAGCCTATTAATGTTCCCACTGCTGGGACACAGGCCTCCTCCCTGTGAGAGGGAGTGGGCTGTAATCTACCACGCGGGCCCAGTGCGGGTTGGTAGATGTCACATGTCTTCGAATTTTTTGGTTCTAAGACATGCCGGTTTCCTCACGATGTTTTCCTTCACCGTTTTGAAAGCAGTGGTGATGAAATTATTTACACAAACTAAACCGCCTTCTTGGGTTTGAACCCACGACCTACAACTCGTAAGTCGGGGCCGTTACCACTGGGCCACCACTGCTCTCACGATTACGAGGAGCTTATATAAAATGGTACATACTAATTCCATCATCCATGAGCACACCGAAGGATGTAGATTGTCATCCAACATAATTCATTTACACAATTATTTAATTAAAGTATGTATTTATCTCTACCTATTTACTCTGTTGCAGAAACAACACTATTACTAAAAAAGTATCTACTCAGTATAGTCGTAATAAAATGAGTCGATATTTCTGCCGGAAGATATAAAACGAAATTAAAACCACGCCGAACAGAAACTCCAATAAATAATCGAATAAATCTCAATAGAATGTAAATAACGCTACGGAGCTGATAACGTGTGTTGCCTCTTTAATCTTTTACTCTTAAAGCGAGTGCTGCCCAGAATACTTTACCGACAATTTATTTACAACTCTTCGTCTCCATTAAATAAGAAATATGTTAACCACAATCGAATACGGCGAATCTAAGTAAGCAGATGTTTTATTCATGATACCGCAAATGGCAATTACAGTAACAGAGACTACGGACGGAAGGAACTTTGTATAAGAAGATGTGCTGGCCACACTTTTCTGCTAGCGATTCTGAATAGTCATAAATGTCAATGGAAAAGAAATAAAAAGAATGAATATCCTTTTTTATTCTTTTATTTATTTTTCATTTAAAGTTTCGAAGCTAGTAACTAGATGGTATTTTAATTACACATTGGCTCTCGTTAACGTTCGTATTAACAGCATTTCGAAGTATTTGGTATGTTTCGATTAAACTTCCCATTTCTGCTGAATTCAATGTAGCTATATCCTGTAAGCTGTTCTAAGAATTATTTAATTATCAGTATTGGCAAATTGCTAGCCTGCGATTAAAGCCTTCGTTTGTAGCTATAATCCTTAATTGGTAAATATTTCCGGGAAACCATTCGCTATATTATTATACTCCTAATCTTTCTACTATCTACTACACCATATCAATGAGTGATGAGATCTCTAAGACTACATTTCCCAGTCGTCATTCTGCTGACTATAAACCCGTATACGGCTTAATGGGCTAATCAGTCCGTCCGCACATCCCTAATAAAAAAAAGCTTCGGAAATCGTTAACCGAACGATGTGGCATTGTTCACGAAGAGAATTATGCCCAATGTTAGGTTGATGTGTCGTTACACCGTTCAACCATCTCTGTGAGTTAAGGTCGATCGCATGATAAGGGTAAGGTTTCGGCCTTTTTATATAAATTATTCATTTTATATGCTATTCTGAGAATTGGAAGGAGAGGGGCTGTGATGACAGATGACATGCGTGAATGAAAGTCATGAGCTTCAATCTTAGACGTTATTTGAAGAGTCTCTTTGGTCAAGAATCATAATCATCTATCACCAAACATGAAAAATCAGAAGTGTGTGATACCACGGAAAAATGTGAAAAAAATACGGTAGGCTTATAATTCGTGCGTGACTTAGCGGTAATAATAATTAATCCAGTAGCTGCCCTCTATTACCAATTACGCCATTCGGTCAAATATTACAAATGGTCACTCCACATGCGAATTTCGACCACATTTTATTACGTCATGTTACGTATGAAAATATTATTATTTTCACTATTGTGACCGGGTTAAATAGAGCCGGAAGAAATTTGAAACAAATCTAGCTGGGTCATGCGTTTCAGTGTAAAGTAATAGACTTAATAAATTGTGCTGTTGGTATGCCTGCTTAGTGGCCTCGGCTACGAAAGACTCCATTTGTGTAAATTAAATTACGTACAATATACACGCTAAGCATAAGGTAGTTTGTAATTTATTACGTTAGGCAACCATTTGCTTTTTGCTGTTACGGAGATAGACATTTCTTTCAGGTGCAAATAATACTTCCCATTTGAAACTTTACATAGACTAGTATAGTTATCTAAAGTCAGTGGCAAAAATATGTACCGTCAACTGCCTTAACTTCGCCTGGCGTCCTATATTTGCCTATAATGAAAAAACTGTAATATCTTTTTCATTTTAACAAGGAAAATGGCAATCAAAATTTTGAGTTTTCTTATAGAGCTTTAAGTTTCGATTGCTATACAAGTAAAATGAAAGAGATACAATATCTTAGACTTGAAGTTAGGGCAGTTGACCGGTACCTACATCTTTAGACAGTTAATAGAAAAACTCATTGATAGGTGTGTCAGTCATGTTTAAACTTAAAGAAAAACAGACGTACAATCTGCCATTGTATCGTATAATCTACACGAATCAGATTATTTCCTCGACGTGTTCACTGAATTCGATACGGCCCATTAGAACGAAACGCGGAATTACGTCGAAGTACAGCGATTGTACGCAAAAAGTCACAGCGAGTTGTAATTCAAACAGAGCTCAAAGTAAGGGGCCATAAAAGTGATAAAATATCTATTTAGCTTTTTCTCTGCAGTCGTTTTCCCCGTTCATAGGCCCGAGAAAACGTTCGTTTCCTTCCCAAGAACGTTTGGTGACTGGGTAATTGCAGTTTATGTTAACTCAGATAAACGTGATAACTTTTCCGTTCACTTCATTCGTTCGTTCGTTCGTACATCGGCTTATTCTCGTTTTCCGAAGACGCAGCTAATAAAATAAACTTCAGTATCATGATCTTTATTCGTGATACTGTGAATAATTCCTTTTTATTCAAAACTTAAGCTTTACTATTCAGTTTGCAGACAGAATTACTCTTCAAACTTACTTTCTTGTTATCGAGCCGGAAAATTACGTATTCTGACAATGTCAAATACTTTACTTCGTTTGGATTAATTAGCATTCTTAAAACTGTATTTGCATTAGTAACAAAATTGAACTCGCCTTAAGCCAAAAGAGAATTAAAGTTTCAAGAATATTTTTGTAGATAGGTATCATCATGTTTCTGTTATGTAGCTACGCAACAGTTAAATTGGAAGGCAAGCTAGATTTCCTTGTCGACCCAGCGACATGTCGCACACTTGTTTGTCGAACTAATGACATACACTTCTAAATAATACCAGCATATTATTGTCCCAGTGCAAAGCAAAGGCTTCTTCTCATGCAGAGAAGGCACGAGCATTGATCACCACGCTTGCTCAAGACGACTTCAGAGGGCGCTCCGATTGGCAGCCGGCCGACCTTCACCAGTGAAGGGCCAATCGGAGCACCGAACGCGGTCGATGCGTAAGATCGAGATGGTTAAATGAAACTCACACTAGGCCCTCAGATATATATTAACAATATGTCCTCGTTTTTTCCCGATGTTTCCTTCACTTATGCCTGTAATGTCCAAGATAAACGCAAAAGTACATGTATATACATATACATAGAAAAAGTCACATTGGCACTTGCCTAGATTTGAACCCCTCACCTCGTGCATGACAGGCGAGGCCTTAACCACTAGGCCCTCACGACATAACACTCTCCAAATAAAGTATTAAATTAAACACACAATAAACAATTCCTCCTCTTCAACAAACACTAATATACCCAAACAAAATGAAACCACATCACATAAACATAAAACGGTTCCTAAACAAATATTCGAATCAATTCACAGACCATTCAGATTTGCATTCACGAAAAAATTGCCCGTAATTAATCTAGTATGGTTGTTAAATTAAAAATTCTCCACTGTATCCGACACGGGGCATTAAACGTTTGGGACTGTACGGCTGTCTATCAAAAAGCACTTTTGTGGCATGGACGCCACGTGGTGCGGCGTGGATTTACCGCCCGCGGCATTTCCATGTCGACCGCATTGGGAAACTCACGGAGTTATGTCTACTGGATGGGTTCCAATGTTATTATGTGTGTAATTCGGCTAAGGCGAAGTATAAAGGATCACGAGGAAGAAACTAGTACAGATGGACAGCTGAGCATCGAAATTTGAGGACCTTGAATTACAATGGTAAAAGAAGACAGAAGAAAGGTATTTTTCACGTGTCCATAATGACGTTCCCATTCTGTACACAAAAATTCAATTGAATATATTCAATAGTTTAGTCATTATAGCTCGGCAAAATCCATAGTCCGCTCGGGTTATTCCGTATATCCACCCCAAAAATCCACCCTAAGGTGGATATTCGGAAATGTATGCCCGAGAATTCACTCTAGGCCTAGTTGGATAAACGGAATTTATAGGCTTAGGGTAGATCCCGATACAATACATTTAATTTGTTTGAAAAACTAATTATTTGTTTCGAAGCTAGGATTTATTTGACAATTCCAAAATACTGTATTAGTAGTGCCAGTATTTTAATTTTTTGTTGTATGGTAGGCTCCACATTGTATAGGTAATTAGGTACTGCGTTCGCAATTTATTTGTTAAACATGTAAACAAACTCGAATTTTAGGAAAAACAACTGTAATGCTACATTAAGGTTCAGTTTGCGTTACAACTTCGTATTTTTTATGACGTTTTTAACAGTACTAGTCAGTCTTAAATTTATTTTATTTACACTAGCATAAAGTTGATGTTCGTTAAGTGGAAATACTATAAACAAAGATTTAATAAATAGACCTTAAGTCACTTTATAAATCTTTGAACGACACACGATTACACGTCGTCTAGTCTGTCACTAGTCATGTTCACTAGTCTGAACGCTACAGTAAGTTGGAATAAAGTTTTACAGCTTTTCGTAGGGTTTACTCGCAATTAACGAAGACACGAGATGAAGACACGTTACATACGAGACATTTATTATATACAGTAAATATCTAAAAGAGGTAAATGATAAAACGAGAATACCTAATACTTACACATTAGCTTTGCATAGTGAGAAACTGTGGCTTTTTTAAGTATAACCTAATTAAATAAGTACACATACGTAGTACAATGCTGAACATCGTAGGTAGTATATAGGTACGCTTTTTAGCATTGTTTGTTTTATAGCCTCACCATATTTCTCTACATCCATGTCACTGCTATACTATTGCCAAGCTGACAAACGGAGGCTACAATTAATTTCAGAAATACAGCCATGTTGACTCCATTTCGGTTGAGAAATTAAATATAAACATGTCATTGCTCCGGGCCTTTATGTGGTGGAGATCCCCACGGGTAATGTTTAATTGATATCTTGATTGCTTCGTGATTGATATGATGTGAACTTGGAGAAACCGCGTTTCTGTTTAAGATTGACGCACAGAATATAAAGTACAGTCAACTTCAAACGTAAGTGATGATTGTTCTACATTATAGTTCGGTGCAATAAAAGAGAGTGGAGCTGTTTTACTCATAGTTATATCTCATTTTCAATTTACTTTAATTTCTTATCATTTGTACGCGTATTTCTTCGTATTCCGCTTCAAGTCAAACCCAGCCCAGCTATTTCCTTCAAGCACACAATGTCTGTCGGTTCGCAGTGTCCACTCAAGAACTCTTGCTCTCGCAAAAGCATCGCTTTTTCGACAGATATACATAGCTCTTCTTCCCCTTGAGCTTACTTTCACTTTGTTTGACATTGACCTTTCACGACTTGAAACTCAACATCAAACACTAAAACGAAACGGCACTGAAAACTAAAATCTGATTCTGTTTATTATTTATTTACTCAAATCGAACAGATTTTATCTAAAAACTAAACCTATCCATAGATTCACATCGTTTTTTATTTATCGAAAATTTTAATCCGAAAATCGGTTTTTAAAATATTCACGTGTCACTGTGCAAAAATACCGAACTGAAATAAATGGAAACCAGATTTATTCGTTTACCGTTTGATTAAACGATGATGCAATTATCTTATGCGCAGTTGTATCAATTAAATTGTCTCTATTAGCTGAAACAAATTATTTGTGAACGATTTACTTTTCAATTATAAATAATTTAAAGGGAGATTTAAATCATATAAATCCATTTTATATGATTTAAGTTTTGTTTTTTCCCTGAAAGGTTGAACTGGTTTTATTGAGTGCAATTTCAAAGCATTTACGAAAACTAAAATCTGACGTCAAAATACGACAAAACTGTAGTATTACCGTCTTTGTGTACATGTCGCAGATGGATTGCTTAATTCGCTATTTTATATAACCACTAGCTGTTTTACAAAACGGCTGCATTATGTAAAACAGCTGAATTAACGTATTGCGATTTTTCATAATTACTGAACTTTAACACGCATGGAATTGCATAAACGTTTTGCATTTATCAATGCAGCGGGTCAACGATTAGAGGTTATCTAAAACAGCGTGAAATGAAACGTCAGATTGTAGATTTTGGTTCAAAATTTTGTCGCTCGTGGCTCTGTGTGTCATAACAACAATAATCGCATCTGAAACAGAAATGAGGAAAACGAGTAATTTTTGTGAAAATGACCCTAACTCAAGTGGAAACAAAACTGTTTTTAAAGTAAATTCTAATATAAACTTATCACAGTTTTATCAAGGTCAGTCCTAAAAATACTAAATAGCTAAATAACTGCGACCAATTTGGAAGTAGCGCTCGCCGGCCGCTGCTGCAACACCGGTCGTTTTGCTCACTTGTTGGCTCGCGCGCAGTTGGTCACAGTTCTAACCGAACCTAAACCAATTGGTCAGGGTGCCCTACCTTAGTTACTGCAATCAATTCTGCATTAGAAACCACATCAAATGCTCATTGTGACTGCAGATAAGCCATTGATCTGCATTACGTCTAAACTTGGGTAGCAGTATTGTTAAACGTAGTGCAATGACAATCCATTTTATACCTGCGGAGCTGTTTTATAAAATAACTACCGATTTTGTGAAACAACGGATTCGACAATCCATCTGCAAAATACACATTTCATAAAATGTGCTTACATGCATCGTATCTTATCACGAACACTTTATCTGCATTGTGCGTATGAAATTATCAGCGTGAACAAACAAATCTAAAGCCACTCTAAATTATATCATGCTGATGGGACAGAATAAATGAGAAAGGTGAAGAATTAAGTATCTTGAAGTGAACTGCGATTAGCCTCTAGGTAGTTTATATTTATTGTAAAGTTAGGTCAGTAGTTGTGTTCCTTGAAGTTTTTTTTTTCATATTATTATAATGTACGCACAAACCTTGATAAAATTCTTTGAAGGTAACTTTATTCAAACATTCAAAGTCACGCATGCACAACAACAATAGGTATCTCTGCTTACCCACAAATGACATAGCTTCACATTTTTACGTTCCCACCACAACACACGTCCTCATAAGGAAGTGTTTTGATAAAAATAATAAGTTACGGACACGTATCCACCCCTCACGCAAGCTTGCAAAACCTTTACAATATTTTTATCGTATTTTTTCCTTCGTCAATAGACCACGTATGTGGCTCCCTTACTCTTGATACAAGAATGCTTAGATCTTATCGGGGTAAATTTGCATACAACTGAAAATATACCTTACATACTTACCATCTGAAGTAAAAATGAAACATGTAGGTAAATATGGATGGACAAAATGTTTCAAAATTGTTCGAAGTACTATCTGGCTATAATTATGTACTTACAGCAAAAAATTAAAATTTAAAATAAATGGAATCATTTTACACAAATACCGTTTACATACATTCTGTTTAAACCAAGATTATGACTGTAAAGCGTGACTGTATGTTGGACATACTAACTTGAACTCCAATTTGCTAAAAACGAAACCCCTACAACTACAGACTCACACGAAGAAAAATATAATAATTTAAACAAAATAATCATCATCATCATCATCATCATATCAGCCGAAAGACGTCCACTGCTGGACATAGGCCTCCCCCAAGCACCGCCACTTCGACCGATTCTGTGCTTCCCGCATCCAGCGGATTCCTGCGGCCTTTACAAGGTCAAACAAAATAATAGGAAAACTAAATGTTTTGGTGAAAAAATAAATTTATAAGTTATTACGAAGAAAATAACTTCAAATGTCAAATGAAATTGGAATACTGCAAAATAACTGTAATTTTTTTTTGGGCTTTGCTTATATAATGTTGCTGCTGCTTTTAGTAACATTTCAACATGTTTTCATTTCTGTTTTGTAGACATAGGGTTCAGATTCCTATTTACTTACGATACACATCGATACATCATATTATTAAGATCTAGGCGAGACATTATCAGACCCCTCTTCTGGTTCTAGACTTGTATCGAGTGAGATCGATGCTTTATTTATGATACGCGCACATAATTCGGGTTCTCACCAATAGATACTGCCGCTTTGTCTGTGCCTACGGAATTGAGATAAACGACTATCCGAATAGTGTTGAGGATCAAATCCAATTTTGCAGTCGCAAATTGAAGAGGGAACGTATCGAGTCTATACTTGTTAGTCGATACATCTCTATTTAGATATTTTGTTTTGGCGGATTCTGTTCGCTTGGGAGTCGGGTGTCGAATTGGGAAATTGTTTGGGAAAATTGTTTATTGAATGTGAAGGTATGTTCTTAATCATGTCTGTGATTCCCGTAGCTGTCTTAAAGAGACGCCAAACAATCTATCAGAAGAATTAGATCGTCTTCCTATACGTTGATGATAAAATAATAAACACTCCAATCCATTCGTTATATTAATCGTGTTATAGAAGATTATTATTTTCTCTACGGAAAAAACATTTACTTACAGAAAATACGAATTCACCTAGAAACGAGAGCGCTGAAAACGGCTGTAAGTCTTTCAAGAGCTGATAGGTTATTTCGATTTATTTGACGCACTACAGTTTCGTAATAACTATAAAAAAGTGTCTGAAGTGCTGTTTCGTTTGACTGGCGACGATTAGTATAATCGATGACCAGCCATTCGTATCGAAAGGGTACTTGAAGAAGAAGTACGATTACCTAGTTCAAACTTTGTTCACCCCGTATAAATATTTCTTTGAAGAGGACATTTGAAATGAAAATGTGATACTGATAATACCATATGGTACGTGTGGGAATAATTGTAATTTCGGTCATGTTCGAGCCGGACTCGCACACGATGGGCTCCGTACCACTGTAGCACTTTAGCAATTAAATGAAGAATATTTCTCCTCTTCAATTTAAAAATGTGTTCTTTTTTGCAGTTCCAGAAAATCGCCCATATTTTAATAAAACACCTCATGAATCAACGTTTCAAATATTTGTCGATTTTTCAAGTTAGGAATTTAAAACTTCTGTATACAGACAAGAATCTAATTCCTAACTTGTTTAGTTGTTGCAATAGAACTCGTACAAAAAAGGTACGGAACTGACAACTTTTACGGGCTCCTATTTTTTCATTTTTGAAGATAAAAATGTATTAAATTATATTTATACTCTACTTGATGAGCTCTCGATAATGACACCCATGCCTGGGAAAGAACTTTTTTTTTTCAAAGTTTGTTGTACTTTTTACTTTTTTATATTTATTTTGGTGGTGTTTGGTGTAGTTTAGCGGCAATAGAAATACACAATCTGTGAAAATTTCAACTGTCTACCTATTACAGTTCATGAGATACGGGCTGCATCTCATGAACCGTAGTAGGTAGGTTGACAAATGGACGGATGGGCGGACAGTAGAGGCTTAGTAATATGGTTTCGTTTAGCAGCCTTCAGGTGCGAAACCCTAAAACCTTTCGTTTGGAGATGACTTCTTAAACAAGAAAATAATGTTTGTGATATGTTCCAGACATAGCTATGCGCCTCAGTGAATCAGTTTGCCTAAAAGTTTTCTTACAAAAACTTCTGTACTTTACCTATATCCCAAATGTGTAGGGGTTGGGGTTTGGGGTTCAATTCACCCAAAAGCAACAGCAATCTGCGACAAAAAGCAACTTTACCCATTTTTTTAAATTTCCAAATAAAAACACTCATAATTTAAATTCAAAGCAAAGAAGTGTACTTTATGGTTCCCCTGTTTGTTATACAAATGTAAATTTCATTTTCTTACCCCCAAGAACAAGACGTTTACTATCCAAGTACCCCATTGCAACGCGTAGTAATATTGTAAAATGTTTTCATAAAACATACGCAGGGGGACACGGGAACTTTGTAATTGAATTTTGAAAACCCTACTCATATGCTCATGTTGTAATTGAAAACATGCCTGCATGGTGCATCAGGATTTTGTTGTCTTTTGTCTTCTTTTCCTTCTATCCATCTTTTGGTTTTAATTTGATCATGTAAACCCCCTCCAATTAATCCACTTTACCTTGACCCAGACCACCTTGCATTCTGACTGATTTTTGTATGACTTGGACTTGATTTAATGTGTTTTAATTATAATAATAGAATAAGATTTTCAGTTAAAAACTTCAACACCTACACAAAATAAAGTGCTGAGCGATGGGGAACGTAGGTACTACGCACAAAAAGAAAACACATTTTCGATTACAAATCAAGAGCCTGAGTGAACGCAAAAACTTTCCTTCGTTTGTACATTATTTGTACCATTTAGGTTCACCAACTCAGCCGCAAAAGAAATTGAAATAGTTTTATGTTTATTCATAAAAATGTAATGAAAGCTACCCGAAGTAACAGACCTCAGACTTTTAATGTTAACTTTGTACCCTCGCATACATTTTTATAAAACAAAAATATGTTATGTTAGGGATATTAACCTTTATTATGTCATGTTATTGTTTCATTTTCTGGGAACGTGCGTCGTATTAGAATGTTTAAAAAAAGGTGGAATAACATTCATAAGAGATATTATTAGGAGGCTTCAGTTGATAAACGGGTTCTCTCACGTGGTGTTAACACGATGATATATTACACAATTTTCTTTACGAGCAAAACGGATTTATAACAAGGCGACGCCAGCATTTTGAGCTTACAATGTTTTAGCTAGAATTTCATGGAGCTGCGTAGTATAGAGTTTGTAAATATGGTTTCGGGAATAAGGTTTATGTTAATCAGGCAGTGTTATATTATTATAATCGTAAAAGATATTTATCTTTGAGGTTTGGGGGTTTACCTGGGATGATTGTACGAACAATGTAATCGCGATTTAGGACGCCTTATATGATTAGGACCCTACCTCCCGTTATTAAATATTTTTGGAGTAAATTATCAATGATAAAATTGTTTATCCGAAACAGTACAATAGCGTCAACAGAAAAATCTTTACCTATACTTTTGGAAATGTTTAACTAAAAATAGAAAAGCTCAAGAAAAATCTTCCGAAAAAAACACAGAAACCATTACAAAGAAACAACGGGTATTACCGCCCAAAGCCCAAAAGAGAAACCTACACAAAAAATAACTAAAAACATATTTCATACCGTCACGTACGCTCCTAATACTGCAGGCAATCATAAAATGAAACATCATAAGGGGAATAAAAACTGAAAAGAGGTCGTAACGACCGTGGACGGGGTCTTAACAAATCGTTGGTCATCACTCAAGGTTATAGCCCAAGGGTGTTTGGAGGTCCGGTGACTGTAGACGAAGATACGTCGTTTCATTGTGTGCAAGCACACGATAACGTTCTGTTCGATTTATTATAAATTGAGGTCTGGTAAGCCCCAGTCTTATTAGCCGGCATAATGGCGGATGTATGAAAAGGATACATATTGTGCTCGACCATTGACTGACGGAATCGTAAGAAAATGTGTTGCTTTTTTCCCTTGGAGCTGTTGAATGTACCGATATTTGTTTGTTTGGGATGTATTGTTATTGTTATGATGTATCGAGATTAATTTCGTTATAATCGTAGAATAATAGAGAACAAAAACAATTACCTACTAAAGAAAAATATCATCGGCTATAAAGAAGGTGGTCAAACTTTTTACTAAGAACTAACAACAATATTGCACGATTCAACCAAATAGGCTATATATCATCACGCTAAGACCAAAAGGAGCAGAGCACCAATGAAGAATGTTTCAAAATCGGGGGATTTTTAGCGTTAGCCCAAAGTAACTATTCCACGCGGACGAAGTTGCGGGCAGAAGCTAGTTTTATATAAATTCGTCAATGTTTTTGACCCAACCACGATTAACATTATTTTCGTACAGACCATCTATCAATTATAATATCACTTTAATAAACCAACATTATAACAGGATAATTTAATATAAATAGGTACACTACGTTGCAAAAAATCGAACACTTGTGTTTTTCTTCACTGTTGAAAAAGCTTGCATGTTCGAAGTGTAAAAATGCTCGTTAAGTAGCAAAAACGTGTTTCCATAAAATGTTCCTTTATACCAGCCTTAATTAAGAGATTATCAGTGTTTCAATAAAGAGAAAAGTTATACTTGAATTTGGAATACGATATTTTAATAGCAAGCCAATCTTTTAGATGCCATGATGATGAGCACCAAACCAATAAATAAAACGAAGTGTATAGAGTGCCGCGAGTTTCTTGTGGCACTCTAGTGTCACTGCCTCGGCCCAGCTAGGGTGCCGTGAGCGTTGCATTGTCACTGTCACTTGTTATTTAGGTTAGGTTAGGTTAGAACTGTGACCACACAACGCACGAGCCGAGCGAGCGTAGCGAGCGGTGCCGCGGCAGCGGCCGGCGAAGTGCCAGGGTCCGTTTAGGCACAAGAGAATGTAATGTTTTGGGAATGTGGTGTTTTACAGCGATCTAACCTCGACAATCAAACAAAATACCAAGTGACGCGACTTAGTGACAGTGACAATGACAATCCAATGCTTGCGGCACTTGAGCCGGGCCGAGGCGGTGTTACTAGGGTGCCTGTAGTGGCACTTTATCCGATAGGGATAGAGTGCCAATGGTGGCACTCTATACACTGCCTAAATAAAACGAGATCGAACATGCAAGTTTTTCAGACATTTGAGAAAAATACTTCTGCTCGAATTTTTTTCTTTAACGATATGTAGATATTAAATAAAAATATATTTTATTTGCTGCACTTTTAAAATCGTGTCAATGGCTGAAACTGTAATCTGGTTCCGGTATATTGGTTTACAAGAATGAAAATGCATTCCCATTTTATGGCTGAAAAAAAATAAGCGAACGTGGTTTTACTTTATGAAATACTGCATACTATTTTGATAGCTTTTCCATTTTATAAACGTACTTTTCAATACAGTAAGTTGTGGGTGAATGAAATACGAACACTCTCTGCTTAGGTCCCCGACCCTAAGTTCTTCCCTTCTGTTGAAGATGGATTTTGTAGTGTGATTATAATTTTCTTAAAAAAAAATATCGATTAAATTCTAATGGAAATTTTCAGAAGTGCAAATTGGTCGAAAGCTATTATTAACAATAAGATAAGGTACACAATTTATTTAGTTACTAAAGTATTAGAAATTTATGTACTTACTACATTAATAGTTGACATTAATAAAACAGAATCTCTCAAGCGGTTGGCTTAAAGAAAACGCTTGCTTTGTAATCTTCTTAAGACTCTTAGTTCAACAGACACTCTCCACAAAGCACTTAAGACTCTCATCTCTAATACACAAGACCTTAGTTTTAATATTCAAAACTCTTAAAGCTTACACGATCATCCCTACATTCTGATTAATGTTCTTCATTATTCGAGCTAACTTTCTGAATTGGAAACTTTTTAAAACAATTTGTCTAATGGAGAGGAAATCTGTCACTGACGAAAAACAAAAGGGAAGTTTCACATCAAAAGGAATGTTTTGAGACTCCCGACTGTAAGTACCTACACGTGTTGTTTATACCTATTTGTAGCTGTTGTAATAAGAGACAATTTAAGATTTAAAAATAACATTTTAATAAATTAGTAAAAAAAATATTGCCGTAAATATTGCACCAAGTGTTTTTTTACGGTTCCGTACCTCAAAAGGAAAAAACGGGACCCTTATAGGATCACTCGTGTGTCTGTCTGGCTCCCTGGCTGGGTGTCAGTCCGTCTGCCACAGTCAATTTGCTCCGAATTTACTGGACCAATTTAGTTGAAATTTGGTACACATTATGAATTTCTGTGACCCCAATACCGACGTGTAACGTAAATAAATAATTTTGAATATATAGTATATTCAAAATTACACACAGAAATTTATATCATATCACTTTTGGGCGAGGAGGCAAAATAAGAAAATTTAATACAAAAATCGGGCAGTCTTTGGGGACTGCTAAGTAACTTTTTGATTCTCGCGTTGATGTCTTTCGTTCGAGTGTTAGGTGACGATGACGCAAGTTCTACGAATTTTGTTCACCCAAAAAGTGCTCAACGCGCGTGACTTATCAAATGAAAGGGTTTGTTGTAATTTATTTTTAATTAAATACATTTAAAGATATTTAAGAAAATAGACGAAAATTGACCATTTCCCAATTATCTCCGAAACTACTAAGCCTAAAATTTTGATAAAAATACAGCGAATGGTTCTTTACTCACAGAGACATAGATTACAGGAAAACTCTAAGAATTTTAAGGTCTTAAAATAACATGGTAAATCTCTCAATATTGTGCGTACAAACTTACATTATTTTGTAGTTGTGGAATGTAAGGTAGAACATGTATTTCAACTTCAATGTTAAGTTTGATCTTGGGATAACAATTTCCCAACTACAGAACCCTTCATTGTGCGTGGTGAGACACGCACTTCACCGGTTTTTTATGTCATATAAAAGTATAGCAAAAAAATATTATACAAAAAAAAAAACAATGGACTTTAAAAAAAAAGACAAAAAACTGTAAAATTACTTTAATTTAGCCAGTCGCTGGCAGAAAATTAAAATTTTGTAACAAAGTACCTACCGACTTCCAAAATTAAAGTTATTTTGTTTTTGTAGTATATTTTTTGGAAGTCGTTTTTTTTTGTTGTGGTACAGTTTTTATTTATGTCTTTTGACTTTCTTCGTTTTCTCTAGTAGTATAAAAAATAGCACAACGCAGCATAGTATACATAATGTGCCTATAGTGTTCGCACTGCTGCGATACAGCTCTGTACCTTAATTCACCACGCGGGCTCAGTGCGCGTTGGTGGAGTGGATGTCACCATGTCTTCGAATGTTTAGCTATTCACGATGGTTTCCTTCACTGTCCTGACGTGATTAAATTTTTTTGTTATCTACAAGTATAGAAAGTGAATGAGCGACGAGTATTCATCAAGATAAAAAATAATAATTAAGTATTGTCATAAATCAAAAATTGATAAAAAAGTAGGTAATGATTAAAATACATGAGGTATTTTTGTTTTTATTTTTGAACCGGTGACGTCAGGTATCATAGGTTGATATGATACATAATATCGACCTATGATACCTGACGTCACCACGAAACGTAAAGTAACGTATAAAAACAAAGTATTATATTGTTTTTATATAAGGTGTTCCTTTTGATATCCCATAACTCCAGGGTTTTAATGGGACCATGTCAAAGAATCAATAATAAAGAAGCAATATGTTTTTTTTTTAAATGTTTTTTTTATATACAAAATAATTCGCCAAAACCACGTTCAAATATATTATGTAAAACACCCTTACGTGAAATATATAAAAAAAATAAAACATTTAATTCAGACTATCTATGCCCATAAAAAAAACAAGATATCGTCGCATTTTCTTAGCTTTAAATATGAATGATTGGTTTGAATGAAAATGATTAGGACTTATCAATGAAACTTAGATACATCGACAGTCTAGTGTTATGTTATCTTCGAAACTATGTATTTTTTGTTGTAACACTTGTTCTAGGACTTTTTGTATTATTTTTACTTTCAGCATTCAGGGTTATGGGACATCAAAAGGAACACCTTGTATATAATTGTATCTTATCAACTTATAAATCTATAATACTACAATTCAAGGTGAGTAACGTTCACGAATGTATCAATTTTAGTTCTGTTGTTGACGCATAGCCGTATAGTTGTTTATTAGGGATTACAGCAGTGTTGTGAGTGTGAAAAGAATCTGTGTGGTGACTGGTGATGTACGTAAGCATAAAGTGGCTAGTGCTCTGGTCGCTGTGGGCCGCGCGATTCGTCCGACAGCCCACACCGATACGACGACTGCACGATGGATCGTTAGTGCGGGGGCAATACTCGGCAGATGGCACTCATCAATGGTATTCCGGTATTCCATACGCCAGCTCGGAATACAAGTACAGATTCCAGGTGTTTTCTCGCTTACTATCTATTCTTATGACCAACAAAAACGGTCAGGTAAATTAAAATCATTGTTTCAGGCTCCCGGCCCCGCACTGAAGTGGGACGGCGTTTTCGAAGCTATCAGGGAGAACATACGGTGTCCACAACTGTATAGCAAGTCAGTAGTAGTGGGGACGGAAGATTGCCTCACCTTGAACGTATACAGTCCTAACCACGCTTGGAATGGTGCTCCCCTACCCGTCATGGTGTTTATCCATGGTGGAGGGTTTAAGGAAGGATCTGGGTCAGCTCTGCTTTACGGGCCCGATTATCTAGTATCTCAAGGAGTTGTCCTCGTCACTACTAACTACAGATTAAACGTCCATGGTTTTCTCTGTCTGGGCATAAAGGAAGCTCCCGGAAATGCTGGTCTAAAAGACCAGGTGGCCGCACTCAGATGGGTCCAAAAAAATATCCGAGCATTCGGTGGAGACCCCGACAACGTCACTTTGTTTGGTGAGAGTGCTGGTGGTACGTCAGTTTCCTATCACTTGCTATCGCCGATGTCCAAAGGGCTGTTTCATAGAGCTATAATACAGAGTGGCTCCTCTATCGCGCCGTGGTCACGACAGAGGGATCCGAAGACACACGCTGCCACTTTAGCGAAAGAATTGGGACATAATATTGAAGACCCTCACCAGCTTTACGGTGTTTTTATGAACACGACCCTCACAGATTTAGTTGGCACACAGCTACCAAAGAAAAAGGGACAGTTGATGTTTGCAAGTCTGCCATTTGTACCGTGCACTGAGCGATCAATAGACGGCGTTGAACCATTTCTTACTGATGCTCCTTATAATATACTCACTAAAGGAGATTATAACAAAGTACCTGTAATTATAGGTTCTAACAACGAAGAAGGATATTTTTTCGCTTCTCTCGACACTGACGAGTCATTGAGAAATGTTAACTTTGAAGCCATATTAGAAGGTTATGATTTAGACTTTCCGTCGGATTTAAAACGGAAAGAAGCTGCTAAGGTTTTAAGGAGTCTTTACATGGGTGACGATGAGATCTCATGGAGAACTATATTAAAGCTTTCAAGATTACATGGAGAACCATATTTCAACCTGCCTGGGTATATTGAGACTGAGCTTATCTTAAAGACTAATGATAAACCTGTATACAATTACGAGTTTCAGTACAACGGTCGGAGGAATTTGCCAAAGCTTATAGCGGGTCGAGCATTCTGGAATGCACCGGGTGCTACGCATGCAGATGAGCTCTTCTACTTATTCAGTTTGTTTCCTATTTCATCAATGTTCGAGACCAAGATGATTAAAACTATGACAACGCTGTGGACCAATTTCGCTAAATATGGGTTAGTATATTGACGTCATCTCCTGCTTTCCAAAAAGGTCGCACTGATGCAACATCCATTTAATTTTTTTTATTTTTTTTTATAATAATAATAAATAAATAATTGCGTGATTCTGTACCCCCGTGAACGATGAAATTTTACGTCGGTTATTTAAAAAAAAAATCTGCTGTTCCATACATTTTGACTGCGTAGATTGCACTTTTCTATGAAACAGTAGTTTTTTTTTTTATAACCGACGAAGAATTTCAACGCAGGGATGTTCAGAATCGTGTACTGAATCCATGGTAAAAGTTTTCGCGTCGATGACCCTGCCACCCTGTATTTAAGTTTGATGCAGCTGCTCCAACAAACTGTAGGTCTTATGTTTAGCATAGTGTGTTTATTGGTCGATGTTACTTGAGAGCAGTGGTGGCCCAGTTGTAATGGCCGCGACATACGAGTTGTAGGTCGTGGGTTGGAACCCAGGCAGGCGCTTTACTTTGTGTAAATGAAGGAAAACATCGTGAGGAAACCGGCATGTCTTAGCCCTAAAATGTGACATCTACCAACCCGCACTGGGCCCCCGTGGTAGATTACGGCTCACTTCCTCTCACAGAGAGGAGGCCTGTATCCCAGCAGTGGGAACATTAATAAGCTGATTATGTTATGTAGGTATGTATGTTACTTTAGTTAGAACAGAATACTTGTTTTATCCCGGGTTGTACGTTTCCGTAGAATAAACTCTGACCACCATGCGGGCGAAACCGTGGGCAAAAGCTAATATCAAATGATTTTCTAATATGGTTGTATTTACAGCATGCCTACACCTCAAGGAAGCGCGGTGCAGTGGCCTGCTACGTCCCTGAACTCACCACTAAGACTGGAGCTGAACGAACGCCCTATGATCGCCACAGGCACTCACTCTGCGCCTACGCTGCAATACTGGAGACACCTCTACGATAAATATCGAGCAAAGTAACGTGCATGTGGTTGATGGATAGGAGAAGAAGAGTGTGATTATGGATTTTTATGCTGTGAGAGTTTTTTTATTGGTGTATGAAATATTTATTATTTGTTACGATTTTTATTAAAAAATATTAAAAGATTTTTAATTAGTGTGATTTAACTGAAAGGTCCACCAACCCTCACTTGACCCTCGTGGTGGATTACGGTTTACCCCATCTCACAGAGAGGATACAGCTCACAGGCCTGCTATTTCCCAGCAGTGGAAACATTGTAGGCTGATTTGATTTCTCTCTCTCCGCAGCATCGGAGTCAGGCCAACCACAAATCTGATAGACTACAACAGATTGCGATACGTTGAGATGTAACACTTGGCCTGTTTAATGTTATGTAGCTAAGTATTTTTACCCGACTACGGCAAAGCCAAAAAAGGAGGGTTATGTGTTTGACCTGTATGCGTGTGTGTGTATGTCCGTCTCTATGTGCCCTCGTAACTACTTAACGGTTGAACCGATTTTGATGAAGGATATTTCAAATTGTCAAATTGGCGGATTTTCGGCTCCAAAATGAATAATCTAAAAAAACCTTCCAAACCTATCGGGTAAGGGTAAGGGTAAAGGTATCAAGATGAAGGGTTTTAAAAGGTGATCACAAAAATATAAGGTCCCATTGAAATAGACGGACAAACTTTGAGAAATCATTCAGACCACCAAAATAAGGACAATGGTAAAAAAATAACAAGAAAAACGCATTAGATACTAGAAAATATACAAAAAATGTTGGTTACCCAATACCATTTATTATTTTAGGTCAAAATAAAATCACTTTAATCAATTTTTTTTTAGCTTGGATGTCTTTGGTTAGACGTACTGAACACTGTGTCAAAATTTATCTATCTATTTTAATGGGACCTTGTATATACAAATTATGTGTAAATGTAATTTGGAATGAGAAATGATAAAACTCTAAAAGACTGAAAAGAGAAAAACAAAGATTATACAACAATAGTGCTTGTTTTGCTCTTTTCAGTTATGTGTTTTTGCAGTCGGATTATAAGTTTTTTATAAGTTTAAAAAAAAATATTACTATAAAACAGGCTGACTTTGAATTCATTGGCATGACACATAAAAAACTATTTGACAAAAAATTTACCGACGAAAAAAAACTGAAAAGCGGAAAATAAAAAATAATCTTTTCGTGTCAAATTGATGACCCTCAAATAAAAAAAATTGAGGCGGCAAACAAACAAATTAATAACTTATAGCGTAAAAAAAGTTTTTTTTTTTTGCTTATGAGTTATTTAATGTTTGCCTCAACCTCTGACCGTGGATGACAGTCATACCCCGGCTAGGTGTAAAGTTCTCATCAGGGTGAATGAAATAAGCCCAAACACGATATACCTGCTGTAAATTGCTGAGGAGCTCTCGCGACAGTCTTCCGACTCCGTCCGGACCGTACCGGTCTTTATTTTGTGAACAAAATATGTAGCTCCGATGACACAAGTCATCAGAACTACATATGTGTGCGAAATTACAAAATAATCGGTTCACAGTTGAAAATTCAGTAGGTGAACCATCAATCAACCCAATTTATTTTACCCAAATGTGAGGATTTCAGTTTTAATTTTTTTTGGAACCAACTTCGAAGTATACCCTCCCCAATAATAAAGAATCGTTCAATTCGGACTACTCAGTAAAAAGTTATACGTGGTCACACATAAAAAAAAAACTAAAAAAAAATATATATACTTGTCGAATTCAGAACCTCCTCCTTTTTTTGTCGGTTAAAAAGACTACGTAAGGGCATTCGGTGGAGTTTTGTAGTTTCTTCCTACCCCCATGGAGGAAACGGCGTGAGTTTATGTATATATGTAGGTAAGTATGAATCTTTTATTGTTCTTTTACTTACTTTTAGCTATATTGTTTTTCAGACAAAGCAAGCATTGGCCCTGCCAGACTAACAGTGTCTGTCTAGATTCAAATATCAATTTCAAAATAAGATGAGAGTTCTTTGATTTCCTTTACTTTCCATATTGACAACAGCAACAACAATACCTTGATGAATCCTCTATAGATCACCATGTAAAGCCAGCCAGTGGGTGATAACCAAATGGGCCCTCATATTTCAGGATAAAAACCTCTCTGTAAAAACAGCTTAATGATTACTATAGTATATCGCAATTCAGTAGATACAGTGACCTAATCCAGTAATCTATTTACATTATTTATTCGTGTTTTTAACAAATATTTACGGTCAGTGTAGCTCGCAGTCGTAATCGTACGTCAGGATTTAAGCTGATGTTAAAATAAATACCAGAGGAAAATCCAGCGATGGCGTAGCCGAGGTTGCTATGAGAGCGACAAAAATCGCTAAGAACTTTTTATTGGCATTTTTTATAGGCCCATTTCCCTCGTTTAATGAACATTATTACTCGGTTAACATTACTAATTATTCTCACTATTTCGCTGTGTAAGAAAGTTTCACTACCTACCTAGACTAGATCTCTCTGGATTGCCTGAAATACTGTCTTCGCTAGCAATAGAAGTCGTTATTTTTTTTACACAATCACTATAATTTTTTCTCGGTAATATGACCGAAGTTGTGTAGCCATCCGCTACCAATGTAGCCTCTGTGTCGAGTTCATTCGTACGATTCATGCGATTATAGCCATTACATCTGATGTATGCTGTATTAAAATTTTAGGGCATGAGCCCACCAAATATTTGGATTTTTCTATCAGACCGTAACCGGCCACGTGCGACTGTTTCGTGTCGCTCGATTTTTTTCAGACTAATGAATTTGAATACGAATTGGTATGGTCTGTGAATTGATTATTTTCAAAATTTGAACAAACTTTTTCAGAATATTTTATATTATTTTAACTTAACTATCGATATAAAATATAACGACCAAGCAGAGTGTACCTACTTTCTTGTAATCGTACAAATGTTGCAAATGGAAAACACTCTACTCCGGCAGTCAAGTGCGTTTAATTGCATCTTTACTGCCAACAGAACACTAAAGTCCAGAATACCTATTTCGCAGATTCCAAATAAACCTTATCTGGAACATTGTAACCAAAGTAACAAAGAAACAAAAGATCATTAAATATTACAACACACGAAACCAATAAATTGTGTAACGACGCTATAATCTAACAAACTAAGTGTGCAAAACCAGCAGCATTTAAAATTTATCTTTGGAAAATATTACCCCAGTTCTGGACGAAAGAAACCAGCTAACTCTGCAAACTAATGTTGCAGCCAACTTACCTCGGTATAAAAAGAAACGAGCCAACGTAATATTCCTTGGGGAATGTAATTTCTTTGAATAATATTTTTTTAAGTGCTCCGTGTCTAGCTAATTTCAAGATTGTGCAACTTTGTTTACCTCGCTGTGAAACTAAGTAGTTACTGCGTCTAATGAAAAATGTGGTTTAAATAAATTAGTAAGGGCTGGATTCACACCTTTATGAATTTAAAGAGGTAATTTCAAACACTTAGGCTTAAATAAGTATAGAGGTAAAAGAAAAGACGAAAGAATTTAAGGTAAAAATCAGATTGCTACCCCCAAATCTTGCTGTCATAAAAACAGCTGATTGACTGCACCTTTACTGTAAACTTCGTAATTTTGAGTAATTTTTCCGTACACCGTAGGTACATCAAATGAATATACGAACAACTAAAATATTGTTTGCTTAAGACAATAAAAGTTAGATACCATTGAACAAAACCATAATCTGAATCCACAGACTTCCAGACACAACACTCAAATCATTTAAACACAAGCAACGAAGAAACAAAAAAGAAACGAAGAAAAAAAAATCATCCGCTCAATTTGATCCACAATAACTTCGTTCGCACTTAGTGCAAAAGTCTCACGTACTACTCTTGGGATCTCTCTCTGAGATAAGTGAATTGTAAACCGGCACACGTGACATGGAACCCTGGTACCACTGCTAGTACGAGCAAATAATTTCAAAGGTGATGCCTCATTGGTTTGAGTCGGCAAAGGCTGCAGTTGGGTGTGAGTTTCTGGGGAGCAAAGTGGTAGGTTCTGATTCTGTTAGTCAGTTTTTGGTAAAATATCTCGAAAGGATCTGTGACTGAAAAACCAACTCTTTCAGCAAGTAATTTGATTCAAATTCTATTTCTTTTTTGTAACTGTAACTTTGATCACGAATAACTATAGGTACTCACACTTTGTAAAAGCCCCTAAATTGTTCATCGACATCTCAATCAAAGCTTCGGCGTCAGACAACACACGTCCCTAATACGTCATTATAGTTACCTAATATTAAATACTAATTTAGTAGAGGCACAAACTCAAACAATATCGATCAATAAAATACTTCGCATCATATTCTAAAATAAGAAAACTCTCAAATAAACCGCAAAACTTTTACGAACGAGATTAAAAAATCGGTAAACTCCATGGTACGGGTAATACCCCCACAATAAGTTCGTTTGCGCTTGGTGCAAAAGTCTCACGTGCGACTCTTGGGATATATCTCGCAGATAAGTGAATTGTCGACCGACAGTCGACACATGTGCCGTAGTTTGTGTGACGTCATTACGAATACGATTAGTTGGATCACTGTGCAAATTGTGAATTAATGTTGTGACAAACAATTTAGCCGGTGGACCATCCAATTTAAATGGGATGCAGTTTCAGTTTGTGTTTTCTAAATTACTATTGCTGCTAACAAAATCGTTAATGAATTTAAAAACGTAATAAACGAAATGTTTAAGTACCATTGTAGTAAAAGAAATCGTAAAGAGAATATCCATCCATATGCTAAGTACATAGTTATAACCTACAAAAAAACGTGATCTATTTCATATCTTGTACCTACCCCTATCTAAACACTTAACCCTTTTTACGATGTCTAAGAAATTCATGCATACAAGACTAACTTTATAACCAAATAAAACATTTTGATGTAAGAAAATTCGGCGCCTATAAAACTCCAATTCAGTATCTAGTCTAGAAGTCTCCCATCTTACCTAAAAACGGGCAAAAATATCTTAATTCTTGGTTATCCATTGCGGTACCTTACAGCCGCATTCTAAACCAAAAAAGAAGAAAACCGTTAATGGAATTTGGGGAGCTGAAAAATATCGTGATAGAACAAAGTATTCGATTCACAGTTTCTTCGAGTTTGCAGGCAAACTTGACTGAATAGAACGTTATCACAAATTCTCTCGGCTAACTTTATCGACTCGCGTTTTATTAGTGAAACTGTTTGAATGTAAGTTCGGTCTAGATCTAATTCTAATGTTAGAATTGAGAACGACGGTCAATGGAAGGTGTGATGCGCAGATAGATAGATCTAGTTAAATAACGTTAGTCTTCTTTAGCTTTCACTTCACTGACTTATTATGAAGGTACCTTCGTACCTAGGTATGTACATACCTTAAACTACAAGAGTAACCTTTAAAACATTTAAAGAAATACCTTACGTCCATTCTAATAAATAAGTGATATTATTCGGTATTAACTTTTTTTTTGCATTATTTATTTTTTTATTTCATAAGTCTTGTTAATTTCAGTGATGTGTTCGTTAAAAATGTGATCCGTGGATACGCATACGGATCTTATGGCTCTAGATCCGCGAATACGGATATAGATACGTATCTCAACTTTCTTCTGCTTCAGCAGGAATTATTTATAATCCTCATCGTAACGGACTTTTGGAGGACAAAGCTGCCAAGTTTGTATTGATATTAATACCTTGATAATTATTTCAATTAGCATAGCACAAAGATTAGAGGTTTGATCTCACTACAAAGATAGTTTAATTACTACCTTATAACTTACTTTACTAGTAAGTACTCCATTTTAATTAAAGTAAATGTGATGTAATTTTTAAGAAATAAAACTAGTTTCGGTTGAAGTTAACAGTATTTAATAGTTACCTATCTTTAAAATTTCAAATACACGAATATAAACAATCGTTCAAGATTCGCCAAAAAGTAACGGATATAATGATCTTCAAATATGGATATCCGGCACATCACTGGTTAATTTATACAGCGTGTATCAGAAAAGTGTTGTACAGACCATCAAACAGATCAACTTTCTCCATGCGACCAACAACGTAATCCATAAAAAATAATTAGTCGTTCGGACATCGAAGTTTTGTAAGGGATAGTTGTTTTTTTTTCGCGATTACGATGTTGGTCCCATAAATGAAAAAAGAAAATCTGAAATCCATGATCCAAGATCCATGGAGAAAGTTGTTCAGTTTAATGGCCTGTACCACACCCTTAGATACACGCTGTATATTAGACATGTTATATTATTTTTAATTATATACCTTTAGATTTATTAGAATGTAGAGTTTAAATGAATACCAAAACCATATATGTTATGGACCAAGTGATTATTAGGACATTATAAAAAATGCCCGGGGAGTTTGAAATGTGCCCAATATATTTATGATTATGATTATGATTATTTCAATAGTGGTTATCACACTGCCCTCTCGCAGTGTGATAACCACTATTGAAATAATCAAATCGACCGGGCATTTTTTATAATGCTAGTCATCTATGGGGCAGCACAAGTAAAACCAGCTATCTAATTACGCAATAAATTTTCGTAAACGATTCCGACTAATCTGTTTCATTTTGACAGTTCAACAACATTCATTGCGTTATTTACGTTGTTCAGCAGATTTTTTTTTCTAACTGTTGAAGCAATGAATTAGCAATCGGGGCACCCCGACTTTATGTAGTCTTTTGGCTGCTACCCTAGAGTGTATATAAAAACCGGAGGCGCGGAGGGAGAGCAAACCCCGCCCGCTGTAACAAAGCATAGGCACCCGTGCGAGCTGTAGCGGCTGAGGCTGCCGCCGAAGCTGTGGAGGTGAGCGTTTATCGTTTATCGTTTAGCGAGCATCGTCGCCAGACCCGAATGTAACTTAGAAAAACAAGAATCATCAAAGTATGAATGAGTCGTGAAGTGTCAGAGTCATTTTGTCCGAATTTCGTAGTCACATTGCATAATAAAATGCGCCAACATTGATCATAGTGCAAAGAATACCAGCAATGCGCAAGTCAAACACAAAAAAGTTTCTAAACTGAAAAACCATCCCTCAACTATTTCAACAACGACACGAAACGCGAAAAAAAACTACACAGACCTTCTAGAATTAAAACCAAAATAAAGTTAGCACCAAACCGAATAATGTTCGGATTTTAAATTTTACGTGCCGAAACTTCGGTGAGCCGTTTACTTCGAACGACGAATCGGCAGTTTCGAAATTTCACCGGCAATCCGAAATCGATTTAATCACGGGAATCATGCAAAGTTTCGCACAAAGTTTGTTTAAACTTTGGAATTGGAACAAATTGGAGCAGCATGGCTTGCGGCTATGTATTAATAGTAGATTCATGACGCCTACAACTTAGTTATGATTTTTCGAAGATATTGTTGATGCTGGATACGCTAAAGTTTGTTGAGTTTGCAAAGTTTCTCATGTTTGTGTAATTAGATCAAAAGAGTACTTTTTTTTAAATAAAACTGAGTATGCTCGTTCCATCGTCGACATCATCCATGACTCGCAATCAAGGTCAAGAGCAGGTACACATCGTAATAATAAAAAATACTTATTTGTTATTAACCGACTTCAAAAAATGGAGGAGGTTTCTCAATTCGACCGTATATATATTTGTTTTTTTATGTGTGTTCGCGGATAACTTCGTCGTTTGGCTTATTGGTGAGTCGCCCGAATTAACTCGTACGAATCCGGACGAATCGATTATGAACCGATTTTACCACCATGATAAGGAAACAAGGATCTGATGATGGAATCCCAGAGAAATCATTTTTCCCACTTAGATTATATGGATGATATAATGATATTAACTTCTTGTCATTGCATAGCAGATAGTGGTATATGAATTTGTGTGGTGTAGGTACCCACCACAACTGAAAAGTGAAAAAAAAAAACTTTTTACAAAAAAAAAAACTAGCGACTTCCAAAACAAACACTACAACGTAAAAAATAAAACTTCAAAACCAAAGACACCGAAATTAAAATTAGTTTTTACTATGTGGTATTTTTTTTTGGAAGCCTCTTGTTTTATTTTTTTTAGTTTTTTTTATTATTAAGCAGACAGAAGATCAAATCAACAATTTAATAACTCACGTAAATGTCATGAAAATTATATTCCAGTGTTTCTGTTTACAAAACAACACCGTTATTCTTCTATAGGCTCACTGTTGCTGTCAGTAGGTACCCAAGAACAAAGAACTTCAATCAGAACACAGAGTTCCGTTGTCTAACTAACTCTTCGATAAGGGAACATGATAGCAGACGTAAACGAGAACGGTAAACGATAGGTGAATTGTCAAATGGCACGAATTTAGTTCACCAAGTTTTGAGAAACGTGATCATTTCTGATAATTGTATTTGTCAGAGAAATTCCATCTACCTACTATGGCATCCCTATCTGCTTTACCTATTTTCATTATTTCAGAGCTATATTTCATCTTTTTAATAGAAATCTGATCTACTACTTTTTACTATGTGATTTAGATGACCTTGATGTCAACTTCCTATTCATGATTTTATGAAAGAAAAAAAAAAAAGCCATTGTTATTTCATTACGTTTGAATTCTCACTGGGTTCAAGGTCCCAAATCGGAATGTTCGAATCTTTGTCCTGAGATTTTGGCATAAATGAAAATCTTGCTTTGTAAATCTTGAAGAACCTCTTGTAATGAAACATAGCAGAGAAATATACGCATTAGATAGGCAGTCGCTCCATGTGAAATACTGGTATTCAGTTGCATCCGGTTAGACTGGAAGCCGACCCCAACATAGTTGGGAAAGGGCTAGGCAGATTGATCTAATCAGAAAACAATTCCTGCCTTTGTCAACATAAAATGTTTCAGCTCAGCTCACAGTAATCTTGTAAAAGCAACTTGTTTTATATTTCTCAAACTCAAGACTCTTAAACGAAAGTACACATGGTTCCGGGTTTCAAGTTTCAGTTTAAACATTTCAATGCAGTTTTATTTGCTGGCATACGTGTGTGGCCCGGAAAATGTTGCTGCACACACGACGCATAGAATAAATATCATGGAAAAATTCCCGTGACCCAAGCTCATTTGATATTCTAGAATCCTTTAGTGTCAGAGGCCTGTCTTTAGATTGGTTCAGCAGTTTGTGTCTGGTCGACATCAGCTCGTCAAAATTGGGGATAGCGTCAGCGGGAGTCTACCGGTTGCCTTTGGGGTGCCTCAGGGAAGTATTTTGGGACCTACCCTATTCATCATGTACATGGATGACATTCTGAGGCTTAACATCGCACAAGCGGAAGTCATCTGCTACGCTGATAATACTGCTATTATTTTTCATGGAGCTACTTGGGAAGAGACTTTGGATGCATCGGAAAAAGTGATGAGTATCATAGCACCATGGCTAGAACAAAATCTTTTAACTTTGAACTTGAAAAATAACGAATTTCTTGACCTTTCACGTCACTCGATCTAGTAGACCAAACATCGACATGCTAAAAGTACACAACAGTAAATGCAATGGCTTAACAGCAGCAGCCGTCTCCACTAGTGCTTGCACCTGCTACGAAATTGTCAGAGTAGAAACCGTAAAATATCTAGGCGTCATAATTGACCAAAACCTGTCTTTCAAAGCACAAATTCAAACACTCGCAAGTTCATTTACATTGCGAAACTTTTACCTGTCAGTGCTCCTAAGAACAAATGTTTACTGGTTTACATTTATCTATGCCAATCTGTCCTACAATACTGTGTACCTAAGTGTCTGGGGCAGTGCCGCCAAGACAAGCATGCTGGAACTGGAATGGGCCCAGCGGGCTGTCCTCAAGGTACTTTTGGGTAAGCCGCGGCGTTTTTCTACAGACGAACTTTATACGGAATCTGGGGTTTTACGCGTACGTCAAGTTCATCCTAGGATCACTCCTTATCCTCATTAAATTCAACACAAAACGCTCTAGCTGCAGTAAAAGGGGTAGGAAAATAGCTGAAAGGATTCCCCTCCCAAAAACAAAAACCCTCTTTGCGACCCGATTTTCGTCGTATTTACCCATACGGGTGTTTAATGCTATAAGCAAAAAATTCACTGTACCCAACAACTACTCGGAGGCCAAAATTAAACTAAAAGAATGGTTGCTGGGCCGGACTTATTAGGAAACAGAAAGTTTACTTTGCAGCACTTATTAACACACACTCTCTGAAAGAATACATACCCTCAGCTACACACTTACATTACACACTTACTCACCTTAACTGTTTTTGTATAATCTATGTTATTTCTTTGTTTTTTAATTAACCATTAAGGCTGCCTGTCCACAGCGGAGAGGAGAGGAGAGGAGCGGAGATTTGCCAAAATTAACCAATAGAATCGCACCTCTGGAGCGGAGTTTTGATTCTATTGGTTAATATTGACACATCTTCGCTCCTCTGCTCTCCTCTCCGCTCCGGTAGACAGGCAGCCTAAATGGTTAATTATGTGTAATGTTTGGCCACCAAGATACAGGCTGTGCCTAGTTTGGGACCCGTTGTCTAATATTCTGTTAGTGAAAATTTCATACCATGCTAGGTTGTATATTTAAAAACTTTGTGTAAGCTAGCTAAATAAATGAATTTGAATTTGAATATAGGTTATCAGATTGTCAATACTATGATAGCCTATATCATATTGAAAATCTTATGCATGTTTCCAATAACAAACAATACTAGCAACGGGCTTTTAAACAACAATACTCGTAGTAGGAATTCCTTCTGCAAAAAACCCATCGCATTGTCCCCCTCCTTAGGTTTTGCTTTTGAAAAATAGATATTTCCTTTTTGCTCTTCCTTTTTCTTCTGATTAAGTTCGTTACGGGCTCTAAGCCATTTAGCATTCCCTGAGATACGGCGACCGTTATTCTCAGTGTATTTCTTGCGCAAAAAACGTTACTTAAACAGAAATCATAATTACAAGACTTTGATTTGAAATACGTTAAATGCCATCTTTCTACTGCTTACGCAGCAGAAAGATGGCGCATAAGCATTTTGTTGTGGTCTGATATTGTGCTGAAGTTGCGTGAACTCTATAAACAAAACTCGATGTATTTCTTATTCACGGCATTGAAAAAACCGGCGAAGTTGGTGTCGGGCCACGCACAATTAACGGTTCCGCAGTTGGGATGAACTTATCTCAAGAACAAACTAAGTTTACAGTTGAAAAATGGTCGGGATACATCGATATACGTCACGGTCCATTCTCCAACTGCAAAATAATGTAAGTTTGTAATCACAAAAAAAACTTTTTTTATTTGTGATATTACTACAAATTAGCAATTTTCGGACTTTTTCCTTTATAATAATATGTGCTGTGAGACCTTGCTTCTTGCCCAATTTCATGATTCTAAGTCAACGGGAAGTACCCGTTTTGATTTAGGTTTGCAAGTAACAAAATGTGTCGTATTTTATGTGTTGTCTTAAAAGGTTGATTGTTTTAGAGCTCCAAGGGACGGTAGACTTACGTATTTGATAATAATGTCAACTTGAAACCTCCACGCGTTCCTAAGAAAATTAGTCTTGACAGATAGACGGACAATGAAGTGATCCTATCATCTGGTTTTTCCTTTTGAGGTACGAAGCCCCAAAAAATTACTGTTTTCCATTGCTCAGTGAAACTATTCCGTGGAACATTGATATCCAACGCGTAATCCATTCATGAATGAAACGCACATTGTGTCTTTCATCACTATTCACTACACTACCAAAACAATAAACTCTTCCATAAATAGTCAAACAACAGATAAACTTGTCTGATCAAAACGTTTACATTCTAAGTGCTGCAACGAAAAAAATATAAATACAAGGAAAAGATCTTCGTCTCAGAAATTTCATAGAAAACTCGATTGAGATTCCTACCGCGTTCGCGATACGAGATCGATAAACGAAACGACCCTTGCCTCTTGAAAAAGTGAGATTCACCGCTTTTGCTATTCAGAAAGCGAATCTTTGTCATTGAAAAAGAATACTAGTCGTACTTATGCAAGCGGTTGTGATAAAAAGGGATAAAATATGACGGTGGGTGCCGAATGGAATTTTGATGCAGATGCGCTTGAAATGTGAAGTTTTATGACGTCCGGGATGGGATATTGCTTGAGTACTTCGATTTATTGATACGGTCTTTTGTAATACGATATAACTATGTATTTTGGACTGTAAGATACTCTATCCGATACACGCGATGGATAGGGGTCATAAAGTGATACTTTTCAAATAGATATACGTAAATAATATCTAATCACAGTAGCAATTACATGAATAACGAGATTACTATCCTGCACAAAGTCAAATGCATTAAAACAACATGGTCCCAAATTGTTTTTTTGCCATATTCTTAATAAATAGTAACCACAATGTATGCAATATTTTTTTATATTAAGTTTAAAATGAAGGCACAACACAAGTATTGTAATAATTAAAATGCTGCGGATGTGACAAATAAAATGAATAGTAAGTACATTTTTGCGTGCGTAATAATCCGACGAGCTGCCAAGAAAAACTGAATCTAGGTAAGGGAAAATAAAGTTCAAATTGTAATGAATATTCGTGTCGGATGTCGGCTTGATGGCACTGTTGTATGCCTTAATAACTAACAGTGAACGAGTCAAAAGAGCGTGATAAAGAATTTACATTTAATGAAGGAGTACTGAGTGCAGACGCAGACGACGCGGACGGCAATACGTTGCGGTTGAATTTGCATTTTTATGAAAACTTCCATGACACTGCCGACCAAGTCGTTCAAAAAGAATATCTCCACTTTGTTTCTGACAAAGATTGTCTTTATGGTAGTTTAGTGGGTGTTTATATTCGCACCGACATAGAGTGCGATGGTGCATTCGTTCGACGTTTTATGAACGTCGAGAGTCAAGAATCGAACAGAAACTGCTACTTGGCACACGTCCAGCCGACCGTCAGTTTACGTTCGGGCTAAATGCTTTTTTGGATTTTTCCTATATTTGTCTTGGTGAAAAGGATTTGTCGAGAACGGACGTTGGTGAATTTTTGGCAAAGGCAGGTTGAATTGCTAAAAATACGAGTAATCAAGAATTGCACTTAATCGTTTCATTTTTATCGTTTCAATAGCTTTAAAGGGGTCAGTTTGATCGTTATTTAACGAGAATGTGTCAAGTTTTTCTAACTGAATATGCAGCTGTGGTGCTGGGGAGTTTGTTGCGCCACTTCTTTTGCCCAGCTAAAGCAGTAGGAAGTGGTGAAGGGCGTTTTTGGGGGACTGTCTTATGTTATTTTGACGATCGAAAACTGCTGATTCTCAGCCTAGTTTGAATAAATGACTTTATAATTTTGTATTTTGAATGGATATTGTATTTTCATGGTGAACCATGCTTGGTTAACCCTAGGTACCTATTGAATTCTGTTTTTATCTTTGTCGACTTTATCAAATCGTATATTTTGACCACTCAATATGTAGGTACATTTTGCTAAAGTGTCGTTTTGATTATGGGTCCTTTTGCTAATAGGACTATTTGCTATTAGGACGTTTCGATACGGAGCGTTACCTAAGCCTCTATTTTTCCGTCAATGAACCCCAAAACCTATGATACCAAACCAAGGGACCAATCATTCCTCCTCTCCTCTTTATTATGCATGTAACATGCAACTACTTCAACTCCCAGTCAACTTACTTCAAAACTCGAAACTGAGCCACTTCCAAACCTTCACTTAGGATACTTAAAACTGTTCATTTAATTCGCAACAATGGATTTCGTAAAGCTCTTGTTCACGTACTCCCTAACAAACTCCGTCTGAATTCGTTAAACGTTAGGTAACCAGATTGTAACTTAAATCCAGTTAACGTGCCCCGGCAATTAGCCAGCAGGTGAGGACGTGTGGCAAATAAGCCCACTGAATAATGTGTAGCTTAAAGAAACAGTGCAGTAAAAATGCAGGATTTCCGTGTTTTACAAGAGCTTGAGAAGTTTTTACGAGGATTTATATGTTAATCTTTGAAATGCAGAGTTTGGACTTAATTAGTCGGTCAGGCGCGGTGGCTTTTTTTTCTTTTTACGCGTTAAAATACCAAACTACTCCGTTGCCAGGCCAACACGTTGGTCTTGCAAACGCGACTGCTGGGCGCAAAGTCCAGTGTTTGCATTCCCAGTTTGAGCAAAGCGTTTTTGTGTTTTCGGCGTACCTACGCAGTAGCAGCCCGAGTAATGACAATAGGGTCGCCCAGTATTACAAGGGAATTACACATAACGACATGTGGGTGTACTGTTGCCTATACTATTAAGAAAACAAACAACTACCTTTGTATAATTTGATATTCAAGGTACCTAATCCTGATATTCAAGGGTCGGTCGTTGATATTTGGCCAATCTAGGTCATGCGTAGGAGCCTGACGTCATATTACCAGGTAAACTAAGTTCTAGTATTGAACCATCTAAGTTTGTAATTATTGATCCCCCTTTATGTTCGAGACAATTTGGAGCAGCTAAGGAAGATAGTGTCAGAGATGTAGTGTAAAAGAACAATGATGTAACAGAATAAAAGTAAATACAAGGAATTTTTAATACTTTTATGACATGAATTTATTAATTTATTTAAAAAAAACACTATTTGTTTTTGTAAAAACCTTCTAATATTTTGTTCATTTATGATTACCTAAAGCTCAACTTTATGAAGACACCACTAATTTTACGATTTAAGAATTAACATGATCATATCCAACGCATGAACTTACTTATATCCTGGAAAAAATCAATAAAAACTGTTAAAAGAAATCCAAGAGCCGAATTTCCTGATGATATAGATAGACTAGACTAAAATTTTCATAGCGTCATCCGCAAAGGTGAAATAAGGAACTCGTAAAAGTCACATAATTTTAATCCGCCAAGATTTTACTGCGTCAAAGAGCAAAATAAGCATGCCAACCCCATTTTATGCATCCATAAACTCTAAACGATAGTAAATGTTATCTTTACTTTAATGAAAACATGTAAAAACATTTTATTTTTATGTTGCTGTGTAAAATAAATGTCCCGAAAAACATCTGCGTATGTTATGAAGCGGAACATTGAAGACAAACGCCTCCTACACCTGAATCTATAGCTGCTAATACCAACTTTTTCATGTTGTCTGTATGCAGTTATTTTAGTTTAGACTAGCAGAGCCCCGCGGTTTCACCCGTATAAGTCTCGATCCCGTAAGAATATCGAGATAAAAAATCCTATCCTATGTGTTAATCCACTTAATAAACTATCTGTGTGCCAAATTTCATCCAAATCCATTTAGTCGTTCTTGACAAACATTCATCCATAAAAAACATCCATCCATCCTCACAAAATTTCGCGTTTATAATATTAGTAGGATATAGTATAGCTCATACTTATGTTTTATCATAGGTCAACAAGATTTAGCTTTACTCCTGCCGACATTCAAATAATTAATTATACTCGTATTTCCTGAAGTGCACTGCTGAAGTGACATGCAGTGGTGTAGGTAACAGTACAACCCTATTTCACCAGTTATTTTATAAATTAATCAACCCTATTTCTTTTTTAAGATTTTTTTTAGCTTAAGTTACTCCTTATAAAATCAGCTATCTGCCAGTGAAAGTCCCGTTAAAATCAGGTCAGCCGTTTCGGTGATTGGCCGAAACAAACAGACAGAGAGACTGACAGACAAAAAGAATAAATAAATGTTTTTTCGTTATAAATATTTGTGTTTTGACATTACAAACAGACACTTTCATTTTATTTATTTGTATAGATACTTTAACTCACTAATCACTCCAATCCACTCCAAGGAACATCCTAGCTATCAATACCACAGATAAAGCTAAAAGCCGAACACATAATGCAAAGGTGAGTACGTTCAGTTACATAATCCATTTATCAGTCGGAGTCACGCGTCATGAGCCAGTGATTAGATGAGGCTTAATGATACGGCGTCAGGGACATCGTGGTGAGTAGTTTATGTTATTGTTGATGGCGCTAGATGGTGCTATGAATATTAGATTGCTGGAGGTGGATTCCCAGGTATAGTGAAGCACCTACAGATATTACAGTTAGTGCAATATTTATTGGAAACGGCGAAGAAACTATCAAATCAATCAATCAGCCTTATTAATGTTCCCACTGCTGGGACACAGGCCTCCTTTCTGTGAGAGGGAGTGGGCTGAAATCTACGACGCGGGCCCAGTGCGGGTTAGTAGATGTCACATGTCTTCGAAATTTTGGTTCTAAGACATGCCGGTTTCCTCACGATGTTTTCCTTCACCGTTTTGAGAGCAGTGGTGATGAAATTATTTACACAAAGTAAAGCGCCTGCTTGGGTTTGAACCCACGACCTACAACTCGTAAGTCGGAGCCGTTACCACTGGACCACCACTGCTCTCTCTCTGAAGAAACTATAGTAATAGTAATTTATTTCCAAACTTCTGAACACGTTACATCAATGAGGTCTCGACCCCTGAACTAGGACATCCTGTATAACAGGGGTCGAGGTTTCTCCAGCTACGTGGATTAGCATGAGAAGGCTTCGACTAGATACGGTTTGAAACTGAAAGGGCATGCAGATGATCTCTGTGTAGCAAATGATAATTACTGATGTATAAAAGTTCTGGAAGTGTATACCAAATTCCCCGGTATTGAGCTTCTCTGTATCTACTAAAGCCTACCAAAATGTGTAAGTCCCAAAGGGATTTCAAGGTGATCAAAACCGTGATCACTGTTATGGAAAGTTATGACAAATCCCCATCGGGCATTCAGTTATGTTTACGACCAATAACTAATAGTGGTGACATTGCCAGCTTTGCAAAAAAAAATTAACTGTACGGCTACTAATAAGATAATGATAATTATGGAGTAAAGAAAGAAAGAAAGAAAGAAAGAAAAAGTATTTATTGGGACAGGCACAGGAGATCACAAATTAAAATAAGACGCAATTGAGACATACAAATAAGAATCAAAAACAGTAAAAGAAACAATGTAAAATTAAAAAGGAAGCAGAGTCCTGTGCGAGGCCAAAAGGCTCCTATCTCAGCACGATGCTGCGACATTTAATAAATATCTGAGTAAATGCCGAAGTGTGAATTGGTATTTAAATTAAATGCCATATTGTAATGTTTTATTAATGGGCATAAAATATAGCTATCACTAATGGTCATGTTCAAAAGGTATAGCCGATAGGAGTCGTGTAACATAGCCCCATTGCCACTGTAAAGTACATTTAACTCAATTACCAACTCAATTAAACCGAGCACAATGCTAAAGCATTTCTACTATATTAGTAATAATAGCTCATCGTTCCCAATAATCATTGGTGCGTGGCGTGTGGCGTCGAACGGATTACAAGCGGTCAACGGATAATTTGAGGGGCAATATCCGCACTATCCCGCCAGTGCGGATAATGCGGATACGGATAACCAGCGGACTTACTTACTCCGATTATTTGGTTGTGATTGAGTGATATGTTGGCCATCAATAGGAATGTTGAGGGCTCGATCTTGTTTTGTTTTGAATGAAATATATTAGGTTTTCAGTGGTACAAATGGGACCCTGATTCGGTTCGGTTTGATTTTCAACGTTTGTACAAAACTCGTACCTACAAATTAATATTGGGAAACTGTCATATTAAGTAGACATTAGGCACAATGATAACGCTATCAGAGATTAAACTGGTAAGCCAGACTTTTGTCAATGCACCAATCACAATGCTGTGGTTAGTAACAGAAAAACCAAAAGTACCTTACTAAACTGTTATTAAACAGATGATTCGTTTAGCAGTAATGCTATTTAATGTCTGATAATTCTATTTTACTTTAAAGTTGTTGAAGTTACTCTATGGCAAGAATCGAAATATCCTAATATCTATGAATTGAAGAGAACTTGGCGATATCTCACGTCCTTTTTTCTTACAAAGTTTGTGAGTCATGGCCGCCAGTGACGCATTCTCCTTCGTAGGACATCTTGTAACTATGTTATTGGTATCGAAATCAAGTCTCTCACCTACCCGTCATTGGATTACTCATTCACTCTAGTTTCTGTCTACGTTAGTGTTTGTTTTTGTTGAAGGTGAGGATTTTGAGACGAAAAATAATAACATAAAATGATGCCTAGGCACAGATTTAAGATTATATAAGGTGCTAACAAATTAAGTACCAATATTTTAAGAGGTGTTACATTACATCAAAACAATTAACTTTGAATAGAAATTAAAAAAACTTTTAATATGATATTTTTGTTTTAATTTCCGGAACAAAATAAATAAATAAAAATTTGGCCCAAACATAATCATCCTGTGCATTTAACTGACAAGATGTTTAACACTTTCTGTCAAGTGAACATCGTCGTTTGTGACAAACGTCAATTATTGGCGGGAAAACTGTTAGTGATCAATTAGCCTTTGATAATTGTCAATAAGTACTTCTTTTTCTCATTTTCAAGTACAAATTGAAAAGTTAAGGCAAAGTGTAATTAGTAATAAAACCCAGTTTTAGTATATATTTATTTACATTACAAGAACTGTTGAAAATGGCGACCCTCTTTTTCAATGCATAATAATGCTCGCTTTTGGATGTTTCCATTATCACGCAACAAAATGTCTCTTTCTCTTTTCATGACTTCAAAGGCGTTGGTAATACGTGCTCGTAGTTCTTCAGAAGTTCTAATCGTATGACCATCGTCGCGAAATACATTCGCTGCATCCCTTGTACTACACATTGGATGAAGGTCAAAGAAATCCAAAATAGAAACTTCTAGACGCGCCGGATATCGCGGTCTAGCGGCTTCACCTCTAGGCGTGAACGTTCCCCAGTCATGATATCTTTGCTCAGCTCGGTAGATTGTGCGAGAATTCGAGTGTATGTCATTAGTTCGATCAACAGGTGTGCGACATGTCATAAGGTCGACAAGTCGTTTGTTCGACAGGTCGCTTGTGCGACAGGTCGTTACTTCGACAAGCAATATACGTTGAACAAAATTATGACATATATGTAATACGGTGCTCAATGCCGATGGGGCTACTACTTTTTATATTTTTGTGCAACGTTCTTCATTTTGATATCCCATAATATAGGCTTAAAATAATGTGTAGGATAATGTAAAAATAAACTGAATCAATCCGAAAATAAACATTTAAAAACTCGACTCAGTAACATGCATTAACATTATGTCGCACTGTAGTTTGCTTCGCGATAGCAAATTACCATGTTTAGGTTATCGTTGTTTGTGTAGCGGTAAAGCATTATTTTTGTTATTTAGTGGTTTATTATACTAAATAATTAGACATAATAAATAGCGTGACATTGACATTATATTTTATTTATTTATGTGAAGTGGCCATTAACTCAAAACAGTTAAGAGGAGGTTTCATAAGATAATCAAAGAGGACTTAATATTAATTACGGATTGTTGACTGTCTCATTAACAGGGTGTTTTTACGCAGTAACGTTGCTTCCCTAATTATCTCCAAAAAGTAACATAAACTTTTAAATGTTTCATACTTAAGTCTACTCCTAGAGACGAGTACTATCAGCTCTAAAAGTATTGGTACCTAATTTGTTAGCACCTTATATAGAGAAACTATCAGTAGAAATGTCATAGAGAAACTGTGTCTCAGTGACGCCATCTAGCATAATTTAGAAACATTACTCTATATAGTCAAGTTTTACCGTAGTGAATTTTCCTGACTATACGAGTACATACCAACAAATAGTTTATTAATATAATAATATTAAAGTGCAATAAAACAGCATTTCACCGGTGAAGGGACTAAGAATTTGTTGAACACTGCATCCTATCAACTGCCCGTCTATAGTTGATTGTTTGTAAACTTTCTTTGAATTTCAATAGTTATCTTAAAATATAACAGGCCACCGCATACCATACATATATATTTAAACAAACTTTTTAAATTAATAATCCTGCACAAATGATACAACTTTTTTATCGAATATCGATACCGGACTATCAAAACTTGGTGTATAGCTTATTGTTTTCCTAGTGCAACGAGCAAATTGAATTTCACCAATCCACAAGATTACGTTGAAAGTGCTTTTCTCCGGAATACAGGAGAATACGACCTAGTATCGACTTTTAATAAAAAATAAATTCAGTTTAAATGAAATCAGACCTTTTTATCGAGCCTTACAGTTTTAAGTAGGGTCCCTCTAAATTGGGTACCTATCTTATTTGAGAAACTTTTGTACATGTTTTCTTAAGTAAGTCATTTGAATTTCCGAATAGTGTTGGCCTAATAGACAAGGGTGGTTTTGAGAAGAGGTTTTTTTCCTTAATTTCCGATGTAAACCAAAACCGCATGCATTGATTTTACATAATTTATTATCTTCATAGATAGGCAGCAGCATTTTCTTTGATGCTGCTGGTATATTATAGAACTGGGTCAAATATTATTTTCTCGTATTAGATCAACCAGAGAAAATCTTCAAAGAAGATATCGGTCAACTTATCGTCCGAAAAAATTCAATCAAACAAAAGATTTTTTCGAAGTTCAACAACATACACTTGAGATCAGCATCAATTTGTAGCCGATGAAAGAAAATCCCAGACTTTGTACAACTTGAGAGTCACTTGACAATCGTTACTTACCTTACTCGAAACCTTTACAATTCCAAGTATTTGATTTTCTTCATAAAAGACAATGCCCAAAAATATAAGGCCAAAAAAGACCAGCCTCGAACTTAAAAAGTTATGTCGGATAAAAGGGTAATTTGTAGATAACAAATGGGAAGTAACTTTTAAATATTTCTTAAAAAAAGATAAAAAACATTTAAAAATTATTTTTATTATTATTCTTTCATTTTTAATAATACACTTGCAAGTTTCCGATTTTTGTACGTTGTGGCGCATATGGTGATTATTTTGAGATAAATTAATTTCACATTTGATATGTATGTACCATGTATCGTACATAATAATACGTTTTTTAATCGACGCTGGGTTTGTTTTGGGCATTCTCCCTTCGTTCTCAATTGCCGTATAATGTTTGTAAGACTTCAAACTTAGACCGTTCTTGGCTTATCTGACGTACACTGGCTTGCAGGAGAACTAGTTTCGTATAATTTCTATTTTATATTATAATAGATAAGCTAAGTGTATTGGGTAACGCCTTAAGAGGAAATTTCGTAGAGAAACTTAAACTAAAAGGTTTTATAAAGTTTGCGGTTGAATGCCGTGGGTGCGGGCAGAATAGAGCCTGACTTAGATATCGGTTTTTTGAAACTAAGTTAACGTGGCAGGATTCTCTTCCCTGTATTCTTTGGAACCCCTTTGTCTAAGTCAAAGTAATTTATTTTAGTTTTAAGTGAATTTTGTAAAAGTTACATTGATGTGATTTGGCCTTTTATTTCAATGAACCTTGAAATTCCGAAGATACCTTTTTGTGCACTCATTTGTAGACTGGCAACTCTCATGTATCTTTGTTATGTAACTCTTATTTATCATTTATGAAGGTTAAGGGGAAGAAGGATCATAGTCATTGCTTTTCATAATAAGAGGTAGCAGCGCCATCTAGTATAGATACTGGTGTTCTATGATATATAGTGGAAACAGAAACACAAAACAAAGATCATTGTCCTCAGAAAGTCGATATGAAAAAACTGGATGATTTAAAAAAAATATCATTGTTAATAACATTCTTAGTGTAAAGTGTAGGTCATAGGTCAATGTCATGATTCAGAACTTTTTTTCAAATTTAGTTTTGATCTTTTTTTAATTTTACGAGTTTTAGTCATAAAAAAATTGTATTCCTATTTTTGTTTCTTCTGCTGGAGTACTTACCAATGAATAAAAAAATTAACCTATAAAAAAACATAGTCGATGGACTATGTTTTTTTTAAATATTATAATTTTATATACCTATTTTCAAGTTTTTTTTTCACGATATTTCTATAGGTATTTATGTTTAAGTAAAAGCTACAATTATTAAAATAGTTTTAAAATACTATAGTAGAATGTAAGTAACGTATTATTTATCTTGTTCATGTGATTAAACATTCAAATATAAACGTGTTTTAACACTTTGAACAGTAAACGGCGTAGGCGTCATAACAATAAAACTTCTACTGTCTACTGACTTCTTGTGTCTCGTTTACAGCCCTGCAAAGTGTTAAAATAAGGAAGTTTTTTTTTGCTGTTCTCAAACTATTTCCTATTGACCATGAGTCTTCGTCTCCCTTACCCTACATTTATAGAGTACAAAACACTGAATGATAAAGTCGCTTTTTAGAACAGCATGCTCGCAGAGGAGGTGACCTATTTCTTACAAAGAAACAAGAGCGGGAATTCCCTTAATTTATAACTAAAACTGCGACTGCACCAAAAAGACCTCAATACTCGGCATCAAACGAAGTAAAAAAAACTACAAACGACAAAATAATGATGCTAGCCAGATTATTATTCGCTTCATGCAGTCGCAACTTCAAAATTTCTAGATAGTGCAAAGACACGTTCAGAAGAGGAAACGGGCATCGCAACCTCCCCTTATCTTAACCGCAGGCGAATACGGGCAACTGAGCATAACTGTGTGCATACTAAGCTCTGCGCTTATTTTGCTCGTTTATGCATTTCCGTGTGCGGGTTCCGTAGTTTCTTAACGGTTTTATTTATGGAATTTTGTATATGAAAGCACGTAGCGTTAAATGAGAGCCCGTTCGAAATATTTTAAGGTACTTTTTTCATGTTTTTTTCATTTCCAACGCTTGGATAGAATTTTCTCTGAAGATGACATTATAGACAAAACGAGCAGAGAAGACTAACCTAATTGGAAATTGGATCTTGGTACCAAACCGGAACAGCGCAAAAGGAAACAACAAGTAAGTAGGTAAACTGGAAGATTTATTTTCATTACTAAGTATGATAACAGGCAAAAAAAATGCCATCTCTTCTCTTTGTATGGTTATCAATGTCACACATAAATGGTGATACAATGCAAAATATATTAGCACCGTTCTATCTGCTTATATCCGAAAACGTAATAAATTGATCGCCAGTCAATTTTCTAATCTAACAGAACAGTATATTTTCTTTAATTATACCAAACAGGTTTCTAAGAAAAGCAGCTATGAATATCATAATTACTGAAGATAGGGACCAGCGATGAGCATTTTCCCTAGCACCTTGAGTGTTTCTTCAAGTATCAGACTTATTAAATTAAATATCAATATCGCGCCTGATAAAACCCCCCGCGTCCCTGGTGTAACTAAAATTAATATTACGTTTCAATACTTCATTTGAGCATTAAATTGGATGTTAATAATTGTAATGGATTTCTATTTGGAAATCAGGAAATAGATTTATTTTTATTTTAGCGAAGCTATGATTTTGGTTCCAGTGTTAATTGGTTTTCAAATTATTCAATAGCTTCTTTCCTATTGTTTGTGATAATTAGCTTACAGAAAATCACCTCTCCATTTAGGAAATGGCCGATTTCAGCAAAGCCGTCCGGGAAAATGTGCTTGTATCGACGAAAATTCTAGGAACGAACGGTGGAAACTGAAATTCTGCTGCATTCTGGTGGTTGGAAACAATACACCATATCCTAATATAGTCTTGACTGCTGTTTTGTTATTTTCCAAGCCAAAACGGTTCGAGTTGCTTCAGCAAGTGCCTGAAGCAACTTGATCGGTGTTGGCTGTTAGTAACACGCAAAATCGAGCGATTTTCACATAAAGCTGACCGTAAAACTGATTACGTTGAGTATCAGTTCAGCTCAACTTGAACTGTTGCTTTCAATTTCTACTAGATGAAACAAGAACTAGACAGAATACAAACAACGCGCAGGAAATATGTAGTATTACTTATTTATTCCTTGACGACCCGTCAAGATGCCACTGAAGTAGTTGGACAGCTTCGAACTATGCGACTATAATTATTGTTGTTAACATAGTTAGTAAGGGATATCGATACTTTTTACCTAATTTAGTTCTTCTCACCACGCAAATGAAACAGCTGAAATGTATCTCTCCGGGCCATCAACTAAATCATAAATCCCAAAAAACAACCAAGAATTATTGTTCATCTCCATTTAATTTTAATCCAGCGCCGATCTAATAAACAAGCGTCCAGCGAAGTGTTTGCACAAAACTGTGCAAACACGACAATATTGCTATAAGGCCCATAAATAATAATACAATTAGGCAGAGCTACTGGCACCCGTGGGACTTGATTTATTACCAACAGCGCATAATTTGTGACTACCCAAAGGTCACTTGATTATTTACAAGAATAATGTAAATATGAATTATTGTCGTCTTGATAGTACGCAATTGCGTGACTGTTTTATTTGAGAACGCAGAAAAACATATTCAGATCTATGATTAATTTTTGCACGAATTAATTACAGAAAGTCTGATTATTTTATCTTGTTTAAAATTCATGCAAATTATTTTGTCTCATGTGTACTATAAAACACGTCATTTATCACTTCTTATCAATTTAAAATTAATTAATTTAAAGCTTTTCCTTTTAACTTAAATATTAAAACAGACTTTCTACCCAAAATATTTATATCACAAAGTACTAATATCGAGCCTTGTAAAACACCTACCGTCATTATAATAACTTGTCTGACCGTAATACATTGAAATTTTAATTAAAATAATACGTAGACACTTCATTAATAGGTATTATTTCATTAGCATTGTTTCTTTCTTATTAGTCCCACAATCCAAATTATACGAGGGTAGGCGTTAAAGGGACGCGTATATCGCACCGTAAATTGCCTACAATAAAATCGTAACATTGTCTTTGAAGTTCTATGACTAGAAGTGACGTGGTAACTATTCTAGGTGATTTCGTGCGCTCACTTACTGTCGTAGGCCGAAAGTTTCTATTCGAACAAAACTTATTTATCCGCGTGGATCTGTAGCTCACATATATATGTGCCTATTTTTTTATTTTATTAATATTGTCTTTTTAACAGAAACAGTATTGTGGTAGAGAAACTGCATCATTCTTATAAATTAATAACGTATTACATTATACAATACGTAAAAAACCCTGTTCAATCCAAAAGAGACACTATATACTATATATATACTGCAATAACATTACCAAAAAATAATAAAAATCTTATAATAATATATTATTATTGAAAATAATTATATTATAAGATTTAATATATAAAAAAAAGTTACTGCTATTTCAAATTCACATTTAAAAATTATCAAATTTTCAACAGCCATAACATAAGTTATGACTTGTAAACACCCGCTAAACGACGGCGACGGCCGCCAGCGCCCCATGTACTAAACTGGAAATATTCCCCATTGATAAAATGTGTCGAATATTTTTTTCTTTTTTAATTTACCACATAAATATACTCTCAGTAGTATACCTAACAACACCCTCACGTATCGGACAAGGTATTTTTTACATGTTGTATAGCCTCTAGACCAAAAGAAAAAACCCACAAAATAAATGTTACAATTTTACAAGTATTATATTCGACTTTGACCTTTTACCCAGAAGCCACTTCTAGTGAACATTATAAAAACGTGATAGCTCCCGCTGAATAAGCAAAAGGGAAATAAGGCAGAAACGGTGGGGGTAGGGGCCAATGTAATTAATGCTTACGTTTAATTGTAGCCCAAATTGGAGGAGACGGACCCTTACAGATGTGAGACGAGTCGCAATGAAAAATAAAGTGGATGATATTATACTGCTGTGGCCGGGAAATTAGCTGATCAATACTTTTTTTTAACAAGTCAAGGAAAATTAACCAATAATCATATCTAATTTATTATCTGAGTTTGTTTGTTTGTTACGCTTCCAAGCTAAAACGGCTGAATGGATTTGGATGTTTGGTACATGGGGAGAACATGACCTGGAAAAGGAAATAGGCCTTTTATCCCGATATTCCCACGGGTTCGAGACTTATGCGGGTGAAATCGCGGGGCGCCACTACTTTATTATAATTATTAATTTAAGGGCCTGTTTCACCACCTACGATTAAGTTCCCATTAACTTACTTGGCAGATAATTTCATACGAATTCTTTTCCATTTTTGAATTTATTCGGTAAGTAGTGCCTATTCGGATACCGTGATGAGAGTTATTTCGAGTAATCAGCTGATCGATCTTTTTTCGTAATTTGTTAAATGAAATTAAAACATTGATTTAAAAGTGGTTTTTATTTAAATACGAGATACTACTTTTTATTTTATTAATCGCGTGCGTTGGTGTGTATTTAAATAAAATTCACAAATTGACATTTCAAATAATATTCTCGCAACGCAGGAAAAGCAAAAATGCACCGACGGCATTCGAACATCGGCATTTTAATACGAACAGAAAACGGCTTATTATTTTTATCTAAATATCGAGACTGTATAAACAAATAAGTGACAAACCAGGAAGCTTGTTTAAACATTGATATTTACGAATAATTCATAGATTGATATCTTTAATCTTCTAAGGCCGCCAAGTAGACAATCATTCATAAATATATACCACGATTTAAATACAGAATTTCTTCAGAGTGTAGTCAAAAGAGAATGATGAGTAACTTTTACCTCGAATCTGAATATAAATGCTAATGCCGTCTGATCCATACTTTCAATCTCGACGCTTCTTTCGAGAGATTATTATAATTTTGTCAGAATCCTTTGAGTTAAGCTGGGATTCATAGTTTGTATGTAAAAATGTTTTAATACAGTTGTAATTTAATCTATTTAGTTAAATTATTACTTTGACATGATAATTTACTGTCAAATAATGTTTTTTGGTGAAACAATTTTTCGTCATTGCTTGTCAACCAAACGTCAGAATTCTACGCGTAGCACCGCTACGCGCGCTACGCCGTGCTACGTCGTAGCACGCACTGTGAAAGTGATTACGTTCTTGAGGTAAGGCAAAATTACCAACATGATCAGAGAGACCAAGGAGCCAAGTCTACTAGTTTACAAACGTACAATGGTCTCTCGATGGTGAGTTTTTGACAGATTTTGTATGGCAAATCTGTCAAAAACTAACATTGGAGAGACCATTGTGACGTTTGTAAATTAGTAGACTTGGCTCCCTAACGGAGAACGTTCACATATTACCTGCTTCTCTAAAAACCCTATACTAACCTCTTTATACAAGAACCAATTTTCTAAGATTTTTACATCGAACCAAAGTATTCTTCCAGTTTAAAGAAAACTTAGGCATTACGTAGGTACCAGAAATTCATACCTTACTGTAGTCGGTCTCTAGTGTACCATATAGTACGGTGCCCGGACGTTTCCTATTTGTTATAGCTTATTATTTTCTATCTTTAGTTGCAGCCGCTGGAATTATTCCCATTTCTTGTAAAATTTGCTCGTGCTTTTACTAAAGCAGTTCTGTTGGGTTTGTTCGTATTGTCTTGGGAACATTTTTTGCCGGGTGCAACGAGATGGAAGTAGTGATGTATTATGTAAAATGAGGACTTTGCAGTATACAGTCTGAGTTTTTACTGCATTGTTACCTAAGTAAGCCAAGTCAGATGCGCCCATGGGCGGCATAAAAACAAATAAGAAAAAAGACCTAAGAAAAAAGGTTGTTGTTACCTGTTTTTCTTAAACGTATACCATGTAAGAGCACTTTTAACAGGAATATCAATTAAACTTATACCCACTACTAAGTAACATGGTTTACTCATGTAATTCAATTTATTTAACAAAACAATCTATTTTAACTACATTAGATAATGATACGCTATCAGTGCAAACATCACACAATTCCCCCTTTGTTTGCACGATTGTTTTCTAGAAAGAACTTTCCATTAACTCGTTAAGAATTCCATCGAACTTTCAAGTTGACAAATAGTCGTTTTTCACACGAGACAGAACGATAACGTTTTAAAGCGACGCTGAGTAATACGTAACATGTGATCGAGTTGAAACGGATAAGAAAGAAAAAATAATAAATGAACCGAGCGTCACCTAAAAGAGATTTGAAAAAGGTCGTTACCCTGATAAACTGCGTCCCTAAGTTTGCTTCGAGTTCTTCTTTCATTTTGTGACAAATTGATGTATCCGGTGCTGCGTGCTCGGAAAAGATAGTCGTTTTTGACGGACAAGTTATTCGCAGCAAATAATGAATATGATACTTTCGGGTATCATGTTATAATAATATTAATATTTTTTTAGGTTTCATAGGTACAAGTATTGACAATCCGTATACCATTAGTAACAGTGACTTCCCGAATGCACCAATAAGTTATTTCTGAATCATTATTATTACAGCAAAATGTATGAAATGAAAATGTTATAGTAAAAATATTAGTATACACCAAGTTTATCAATTTTTTTTTACCACTTTTATCACTATTCAAAAAGACGCAGTTTAATCCTCATAGACAGGGACCAAAATCGCTTTTTTAATCCCTAAGGACTAAAAGTGATTTGAATTTGGAATGTGGATATTGTTATTAATAGTTCTAGTCACCAAAGAGATCAATCACGAACATTGTATATAACAAGTAACAGGCTGGCAAGAGAGAGAGAAAGTGTGATTTTGGCCAAATTAAAATCTAAGATGGCGGATGCGAAAATTTTCAAATTTTTCTTCTTGGGTATCGTTTTCATAGTTTTCGACGGTGGTAAAGCCGATAGTGAGGTCAAAATGAAAATCCAAGATGGCGGCCTTTTTTTTACATAAAATTTTGGTTTTGTGTTTAAAATCATACGTGAGTAGGAAATTCATTCCTGATGGGGGTCGGACCGCACATGTTTATTTTCTCATAAAATGTTCTTAACTAAGTTTTTAGACCTTTGTATCCTGCATATGCGTATGAAGTTTCATTAAAATCGGTTCAGTCATTTCGAAAAACAAGGGCTTGGAAGTTTGTATGAAATACCGTACGACGTAAACCCTCTTAAGGACTAAAAGTAATTTGAATTGGAAATGTCGATATCGTCAGTAAAAGTTCCAATCACCAAAGAGACCAATCACGAACATTGTATGAACAAGTAACAGGCTAGCAAAAGAAAGAGAAAATGTGAATTTAGTTAAAATGAAAATTCAGGATGGGGACTGCTAAAATTTTCGAAATTTTCGTTAATGGTATCGTTTTCATAGTTTTCGAGGGTGCTAAAGCCGATAGTGCGGTCGAAATGTAAATCCAATAGGGCGGCTGCAAAAATTTTGTTTTTGTTTTAAATCATACGTGAGAAGGAACTTCATTCCTAACGGGGGTCGGACCGCACACGTTTTTTTTTCTCATCTAGGGTGATAAAAAGTAGAATGTGCAGTGCACCTCGGGAGCAACACTATTTTAAGCTCGAGTGACGCGTACTTTGACTCCCTCGCTGCGCTCTAGATTCAAAGAAACACTCTCGCCTTAAAAATTGTTGTTTGCTCCCTAGGTAAACAATCGATATTATTAACCTTATGAAGGCCGCAGGAATCCGCTGGATGTAAGAAACACAGGACTGGTCGATGTGGCGAGGACAATGCTTGGGGAAAGCATATGTCCAGCAGTGGACGTTTTTCGGCTTAAATAAATGAATAATTATCTTTTTACAAACGGCAAGTCACAAATGAGATTTGGGAGGTCGCCGGTTCGATTCTGAACATAATAACAATTTTTAGGTATGGCCTAGCTGAAAATTGTTCCGGATCTCAATCAAAGTCAAATAATTTATTTCAATTCGGCACATAAAACGCACTTCTAAACGTCAAAATTTACAAAAAAAAAAGACTATTATTTATGTATTTAAACTTTTCGCACTCAAAAAAAAAAGGTACAAAGGCGGACTTAATGCCTTCGGCATTCTCTACCAGTCAACCAAGGGTGGTGTAGAGATTTGATGGCAGGTGCAAGATTCTAGTCGCCCCTTCCAAAAGGTAGTTTTCTTAAGGAGAAGAATGGGCAAGAAACTCCACAGTTACCTACTCTCTTAAAATATTTTACAATATTTTTTTATACATTAATTATACAATTATAATATGTGAGTGAGGACGATCGATGCACCTGAATTTATATTTTAACTAGACGTAGACATGGAGTTAACTTCATCACCTAATTATTTTAATTAATCTAAATTAATTTGTACATATTTAAGGGGGCCTGGTAACACAGGTATTTTATGCCTTTTTCGGGCACCCGTCTCTCACAAATATGTAAACCCGATTTCTTTCTGTCTAAATCAACATTTGTGATGAGAAAATAAATAAATAAATTATTAATATTATTCTATACCTACCACAATGAGTAGATATGAGGGATAGTACTCGTAGTACCCACGAAAACAAGTACCCATGAGATAACATTATATCACGCCTCTATTCCCCGAAGGGTTAGGCAGAGGTCGCTCAGGTTGCCCGTGAGCTGTGAAATACTAAGTAAATACTGTACTAGACAATATTAGCGTAATTCCAGTACCACCAGTCGTCTTTTACAATACAAAGTTGAAAACTTTCCTGGTCTATTATTTGGTAAAAAGTTAGTGTGGCTACACATTTATTTGTATACTCTACCGTCAATGTTATCAAAAGGCTCCTAACCATACTGAATACAAAATGCTGAACCTACCCTAACATTAACTTAACTTTGAAGGACGAATAACATTAGAAATGTAGCACGCGTCGCTAGTCCTCCTCATATTATTCGATTGTTGAAGAAAATCCCAGATAACTTTTTTTCACATATTTGCTAAAGGTTCCTTGAGGATTGTGAGTGTTATATTGATGAAAAATTGATTCCTGATTGTTAAAGTGTGAATCGATGTCGATTTAGTGTAAATTTCACCAATGAAACTATACGCAATCAGCCCATAAACCCCGTATAAGAACTGTCAGTGTCATTATTGTCTGTGGAATATTGACATTGACAGTTCTTGAAAGCGGTTTTAGATGAAATTCGCCTTGGCTATTGGGAGTACATAGGTAACTGGAACATATAATACTGATAAGGTAATATTTATTTTGTAATTAATTCTAATTAAAAGCAGAAAGTTATTAGGATAAATCGAGAATATAAGATATGGGTTCAGTAAATTTTTAACACCTCTCACTTCCGAGAATTCGGGCTTCACGTTGGTAGAACCCCAAATTCTCTGAAGTGCGAGAAAAATACCAGTTTGGAAAATAACGCTTTTATGTTTTACAAAATATTTAATTATGTATTTCAGAGAAGCTCGATAAATCTCATTCTGGAAATCCCGCTTAAATTATTTATACCAAGTAGGAGGTACCTTTAAATATCAATTAAGTAACGTAACGAGTCTTTTTACCCGACTGCCCCAGAAGGAGGGTATTACAAACAGCTAATAACCGGAAATATTGTGTAAGTTTTGTTTGTCCCCGCCTGCAATACCAAAATTCTATAGATTATAATGCTTGTTTTTCTCTTTTCAGTTATGTATTTTTGCAGTCGGGTTTTTTTGTTTTTTGAATATTTTTTTTTAATCCAAATCTATAGATACATACTAATTACTTGCGGACTCTTGTAACCAAAACCAAACTCAATATTCTGTGCAGGCAAAATAACCAAACCGTTAAGATAGGGCGCAAATTAAGCCATTGATGTGGTTTCGTAAATAATTTACTGTAGTACAGTATATTCAATATATACTACTGTGAGAATTGCGATTATTATCATTCGTATAGTTCATAAAGTATACGAGAATCAACAATATACTGTGTTTAGAGACGTAATATGTCGGTTATGAAATTAATTGACAGCTGTTATTGAATATACGTATATGTTTCTGTGTGTCTGTGTACGCTGTTACACTGAATTAAGTCATACATAGGACTAACATACCTATTTGTATGCTCATAGTAAATAAGAATTTACTAAATTACTTCCATCGTCTTGATATTAGGGTGCCACGAGAGACTAAAAATATAATAGAAATCTAAAAAGATATTAAAAAACAAAGTTATGATATTTTTAAAACCTAAATATTTAAACCCATGGAATGGTAACATTAAAACAAAGAAAAAAATTTAATTCGAGAACTGTTACTTTAATTTTAAATTTAAAAAAAACCACAGAAATATAGAAGGTTTTCTAAGCAAGCAAACGGTGTTAAATTGAATAATTTTATAATAAGTAGCAGATTGAGCCTTGAGAATTGTTTCTAAAATTCTCGGTCTCCTTACAAAATCCTTTAATACTTAATTACAACATACAAATAAATTATTCAGATGTACAGTTACATATTTATATAGACAGTACATAAGTAATTAAATACAGCCCGAAGACTGAGACTATTAAAAGCAGGCGAGCGTCGTTTCGCGAGGCGTTTATTCCTCCGATGCTATAGAGAACTCTAATTAATTGTTCAGACTGGCTCATTTATTACATATTTAATTGTAAATGCAATTACACTGAGGACTAATGGCATTTTTACAGGCAGAGGGGTCCGAATCCTAAGTGCGCCTTTTTCTGTATTTTTTGTTCTGGTATTTGCTCGTAAAACAGTCTTTTAAACCTGCTGAATAACAGGTTTGAATAATTTGATTTATACAAATTTATGTCGATATATCGTACGTCTTCACTTTAATATTGTTTACAATGTTTTAAACCATTATTATTTTTATTATTTACTTTATTTTGCACTAGCTGCTGCCAGCGGGTTTGCCCGTGTGGACTCTTTTCTGTACTGTAATATGTATGTATTATACATATAAACCGTTCTCTTGAATCACTCTATCGATTAAAAATAACCTCATCAAAATCCGTTGCGTAGTTTTAAAGATCTAAAGACAGAGAGCAGGAAGCGACTTTGTTTTATACTATGTAGTTATGAAGAAAGGTGTCGGTACATTAATTTTAATCATGAAAGCTTTGACCTCTAACATAATTACAATGAACAAAAATAAAAACATTATCTACAGCCCTATTTTGTTACCTCCTACACGAACCACTTATATATATTATATAATATTCAAAAGTAATAAACTGAAACATTGATTAAACGGACGGTAACAAAAGGAACCAATAACCATTAATATGACTTTATGAAATTGGAATTTTTGATCGTCCAAACGTGACGTAGTCGCGAATATTTCGTCGTAGTTATATTTTGAGAGAATATTCGATATTAAATTAAACCATTGATGAAAGAAAGAATTTTTACCTGCCGAGTGCCAGTCCTTTTGTGATAAGAATAGCCGACTATACCGTCCATACGTCACTCGAAAGACAAAAGTCAAAAATCAAAGTCGTGTTGCGTATAGTAGTCGTATGGTCACTTCATCTTTCAATAAAAATCACACAACACAAAGAATAGAAGTCTGTTAGACCATCATATATCAGTCTCTAGTCTCTTTGAAACAAGGAATGTGACAGATATATGGATGGATATATAAGACAGATAGATAGATAGCCAAGAAAATCAAAAAAAGAAAAGGGTTAGTGCCTGAACAGAGAAAACCCTTTCAACGTTGTATTATAGCTAGTTAGTTATAGGTCCAGTACATCATAAGTTAGCATGTATTTAAAATATTGATGAACAATTTTGACGTCCATCGATAACTACGATGTCGATATTTCCAACGCACTTGTTGATACCATTTAGAATTCAGTTCACATTTGAAGTGAAAAAGAGCGAAAATAAAGGTAAGTGCGTTTGTTCGACCCGACAAATTGAAAAACAAACACTATTCATAAAATATTATCAAAGGTGAGGATCACATGAGGAGTAACGAGGCATTCGGGTTCCCTCTGAATTTGTCAATTTCATTCCACACGACGCTCAGTCGTAAGGAATGCTTAAGGAATAATGATGGCATCTGTTAAGGTAAATAGAATACGAACTGTATCCATCCGGGATTCACAGTACACCTCTTTCTATAAACCTCACACGGCACATTTTTGAATAAAGTAGTGTCTTAAATCAGATTTTCCAAATATACAATTCTGAGCTCTGTATTTTCTAACTTGGGTTGAATTTTCTTTGTGCAATCTGATACAGTTACATACAAATTTTTATCAAACGTATGTGTACTCTGAAGCTTTATTACAATTTAAGCGATGTAACAAATTGTAAAACGTGCTAACGCGAATTCTGTTCACGTCCGTACTTTGTTTGGTACCTTCTTTCATCCTTTTGAAAGTAGGTAGGTACGAGTACTTTTCTGACATGTTGCCCTCAGAGTTGGACTACCAAAACGAGTTCGTTAGATCTGTTACGAATTCGCTTACAGTTTAAAGTTATTATTTTAATAGGCTGTTTGTAACAAGTAGATATACCGAATAATCCGAATATGTAAATGATTACTACATTCGCTTTCATAACATACGTTTTCTTTAATATCAGTAACATTTATTTTGACTTAGTTGTGGAGATTGGACATTTATCAAAAGTGTGTTATCATAACAACAAAAAACTCTTAATTTGACCTCCTCTGAACCTTTACCGAATTCCATCACATCGAAAGTGCCCCATAGGCATATTTTAATATTACATTTTGTAACGAAACCTGCTCAACCATGCCACATTCAAGATGCAAATCCCCTTAGGAAAGTATTAGAAAAATATAAAGAGACTGATAAATCTCGCGTTGAGTCCCAAGAGTGTCCGACGTAGCGCGATATTTCACGGTATTTTAACAAATTTAACGAGCTTCCATATTTACTTCAAGGAACCTCCTTTAGGATACATTGCGTTTATTCACAACCCTTATTATTCCTTATCGTGATGCGCTGACGTTGGGTGTATGAAGGGGGACCCAATATTGTGAAATTACATATACGTACTTTTTAGTCATAAAATCTTTCAGATGTTAATACCCACATGTAACTTTTTTTGGAATACACCTTTGAATAATATTACAACAAAATGCTACCTGTTTAAAGTTTATTAAAAACTAGCAGCTGCCCGCGGCGTCACCTGCGTGGACCCTAATTCTTTTTCTAAAATAAAAAGTAGATTATTTACTCCATACAACATCTGCCAGTGAAAGTCCCGTTAAAATCGATTGAGCCGTTTCGGAGATTAACCGGAACAAACATGTCTCAGACAACAATTTTTAAAATTGTATTTTTGTAAGGACCGTATATACTTTCATAAGTATTTAGTATAAAAAGCTGTTATTTGACATTACGTACAGACACTTTAATTTTATTTATTTGTATGTATGTATGTATATGTATAGATGAAACCAATTTAAATAAAAAACAGCATATTTTCTTGAGTACCTAATTACCTTCTCACATTTTCCAAGCGTCGATTGATTCCCCTATTCTAGTAAATAAAAAGTATAGCATGCTGTCGATTTTCACACACAAATTGCAAGCGTCGTTAGTGATTAAGGGTTGTGTAGGATAGTTCAACATACCTTGCCATAAAGGACAAGAAAAACCTTTATTGTTCTGAGGCGTTTAATCTTGAAGGATGTCAATATGGTCATAGTTTTTTTTCTGAATATGAAATTACTGCACAAATCCTGAAACCAAGAAACGAAGAAAACCCGTCAAAGCAATTTTATTTGTGTGACGTCAAATCTTTATCGTACGTATCTCCTATCAAAAACAATAAACATAACATAACATAACATCACGCCTTGTTTCCCCGAAGGGTTGGGCAGAGGTGTACCTGTAGCAGATACACCCACATTTCGCCAGTTATGTTTTTAAGTCCCATGTAATAGGGGGCGAGCCTATTGCCATCAACCGGGCACAAATCCAGACTCCGGGCTGCTACTGAGAAATTCCAGATAGAAAAACCCAATAACACTGCCCGACCCGGGGATCGAACCCAGGACCTCGTGCAAAAACAATAAACTAATAGTGAATTTAAATACTAAGTTTATAGGTACGCCTTGTCTCTATCAACTTCTCCTAACTAATACACACATCAAAAGTGTCTAGGGATCAACATATATTTTTGCAATAACTTTTCTCCTGATTGATATTAATTAAAATTTTCTTTAAGGATTCATCAAATAAAGTGTTTTCGTTTGTCACAGTAACGATAAACCAAGTCACCTTTGCATTAATAAAGAAATTTGCCATTTTCCTAATAAAGGGATTTTTGACATTTGAACCACTAACATTAAAGTTCGAAAAAAAGACTGAAATAACAGTTTTCTTTAAAATTTTATTGGGTAACTTAAACAATTAATAATCCGTGTTTCTACCGCGAACACTAACAACACAAGAACATCGGTTTGGCATACTCAAAATGAGTTCATCCAAATCACGCTGTGGAATGGCCGCCCATGTTCGTTGCAACAACAAAAAAAGGTCTTCTTGCGACTGGATACCCTCCATATTCGGCAGAGCTCTTCTCTGTAGCATATCCCATGCATGCTCAATCGGGTTCAAGTCTGGCGACTGAGCAGGCCAGGGCAGGACATTGATGTTAGCTGCGGCGAGAGTCTGTCTTACAACTCTTGCGGTGTGCGGTCGTGCATTATCATGCATTAACTGAAATAAGGGACCGATTTGCACTTGTAGAGGAACGATGACGTCTGATACAATCGTCTCAGCATAAATTTGAGCGTTGAGGTTGCCTCTGATCCAAATCAACTCAGTTCTTCCGCCGATCCAAATACCCGCCCATACCATGATGGTTCCACCACTATAAGGATGGACTTCCTGGCAGGATTTTAATCGCTGTTGGCGTCCAGGGGTTCTCCAGTGTCGTATACGTCTTGTATCCGGTCTCATACCAAAACGAGACTCATCAGAAAAGCACACGAAACGCCATTGTTCTTCTGCCCAATTTCTGTGTTCAAGAGCCCATTGATATCGAATCCTACGATTGTGCATTGCTATAGGTGGTACCCGTAGCGGTCTTCGGGAATGAAGGTTCACTTCATGCAAGCGGTTTCTGACTGTTTGGTCGCTAATTAAGTTCCCTGAAGAGTGATGAAGCCTCACGGCTAACATCATGGCGGTTATTGTTGGAGCTCTTCGAGCTAAGATTTGAATGTATCGGTCTTGTCTCCGTGTGGTGCAGCGATACCGTCCTCCATGGCGCTCAGCCACGGTACCAGTGCTTCGGTAACGTGTCCAAAGTCGACTGATAACACTCTGACTTGTATTCAGAGCTAAAGCCACAGTACGTTGCCGGGAACCAGCTTCTATCATTCCCACGGCTCTGAGCATTTCTTCCCTGCTTAAATGACGTCGCTGCTCCATAATAACGTTGGTTTTAATCAGTAGTCGGGAAACAGTAGCACTAATAATGTCTTCAATGCGTTGTATTTTTTTATAGGGAAAATATTGACAGCTGATTTTCATCTTTTACTCGAATTTGATTCACAGTTCCTGATTCAAATTATGAAATGCACCAAAAAGGATCCATATAAATTTATAAAATCATAAATTTATTACAAAGCCACATCTCAATCTCAAGAAATCCGCATAAAAATGCTTGATCCCTAGACACTTTTGATGTGTGTATAAACGCGAAAGTGACTTTATTTGTTTGTTTGCTTGTGACGCTTTCACGCTAAAACGGCTGGACAGATTTTTATGAAAATTGACACATGAGTAAACCATGAACTGTATTAGGACAGAATACTTTATATTCCAATATTCCCACAGGACTTATACGGGTGAAGCCGCCAGGTGCAGCTAGTAAGTAAATAAACAGCAATGGGACTCACGTTAATCAAAACAACATAACAAAATACACTCTATTTTGTTTTAGTGAAAAGTTCATCCAATATAGCTTTATTATACCTAGTAGGTACCTATGTGCAAATACCAGCGAATACCAGACAGTGAACCTTTGCTGTGAACTTTAAACTTTGCTTTTGCAGCGAAATTAATTTCAAAGTTCTGATAAAATGCATTTAATTTTACCTTTGGTGTAAACAATGTGAATAAAATGTGTTTTCTATCTATGTTTCATTCTAGTTTTATATATTTTCCTTTAGTTATATGACATGTTTAATAAGTCTAAATAAAAAAAGGTTTTGTTTCATTATTATTAACATTTTATTGTAAAATGCCGCAGTAATTAATAACAAACCGACGAGGTTGGGACAAATATTTAACAATTTGGTGGTAAAAATGTTCAACAAGTTTGAAATGTAGCAAAAAAAATCGTTTTCGTTGCGAATACTACATGGTTTCGTATTAAATGTGGAACGTTGATGAAATGAAAAGGATTAAAATAATGCTTACTTACTGAAAAGGATTAAAGTACTATCTAATACCTACTTTATATTGGTATTAATATTATTCAGATGTTTATACTCGAGTTTTGTAATTTATCAACGGTATGAAGTTATGAAACCGGTGAAAACTGTGCATCTGAATAAAGAACAAAAACGGTCTTGCTCCGGGGACAACTAGGTCAAGGCAATTGCCTTCTAACTCAATTCGTTCCCTGCGTCAAGATGGCCAGAGCGCCTTTCCAAAGCGGGGTTTGAAGTCCGCCTTCCACGTCACTTAACTACCTACTGCACACAGCGTTAAGGTCAAGGTCATTGTCCTTAGCATTTCACCAATCTATAAACCCAATTAAGTATATTTTCATAGTTCCTTGCTGACCAAACATGACATAATCAAGCTTTAAAAAGAGACTTGCCCCATATGTGTTATTGGCACAGACAACAAAATAAACATTTTAAAGAAACAAACAATAGAAAAAAAACATCAAGTTTTTCTAAAACTTCAGGTCCGAAAAGAAAGTCAGGTTAAACTTAAAAAAAATATTTTTTTTTTATAAAAAAACTTAAATAAAACATTAAAATAAAATAAACTATTGAATTTCAGACAATAAACAACAATGTATCGAATCACTTTGTGTCATTTTGGATGGTATGAATAAATAACGTACTTGCTTTTTTGCTGACCGTTCTTCTATATCAGCTCAAACACAGAGCCGCCATAATATTTCCCAAAACAGCAAGTCATAAAGCAAAAACCGTTGGCTGGGCACTGTGGCAATTTATCCGTGGATCACCTGAGGCATCGGGGTCATCAATCCAAAGCCCGGGGGGCTAGTTTTCCAGGAGATTCAGTCTTACACCTCTTTCCCCCTGTATTGCGCAACTCAACGTAATGCGTTGGCGTTTATAAGTTGTTGTTTTTTTTTTGCTTGCTTATGTTTGTATAGTGCAGTGTTTTATTTTTAGTACTTTTAAACTTACTTTGATTGACTTGTAAATAACTAGCTTCTATATTTTCATAATTCAGATATCATTCTGTCTCTGTCTTCTTCATAAGATAGAAAAAAAAATTTTTTTTAATTCGTTTAGCGTTAAATGTGTTTACTGATTTTTCATGCAAATGGGCCTAAGTTTCTATCTTACTCTCTTACTGCTATCCTTTGACACTAAGAGCCTGTTTCACCACCTACGATTAAGTTCCTGCTAACTTACTTGGCAGATAATTTCACACAAATTCTGTTCCAATTTTTAATTTATTCGGTAAGTGGCTATTCGGACATCGTGAAATAGGCCTAAGATACAATAAAAATCTTTTGTCAGCAGGTTAGTTTGTGACCAGCACAAAGTCCAATCAATACCTTTACACTTTCCATTTCCTGAATAAAACATTAAGAACAGCCATGGTTCAATTTTAAACAAAAGTCAACATTGTGAAATCTTCTTGTGACACTACGAAACTAACTAGAATATTAATACATAATGAATTGCATAACATTGAATTTGATGTTGTACTCGAGTTAGGTGTAAAAAAGGCATTTGGAAAGTTTCCAAATACTTTTTTTACATCTAAAACTAAATATTCAATGTTACTATATTAATTATTGCAATTCATTATTAATATTCTAGTTAGTTAGTTAGCCACATTTCTTATTTCCACATAGTTTTATTTCCAAATTAATCAAAAGGTACTTTTGACAGCTATAAGAACAACCTGATTCTGAGAAAAGCATTTTTCCGATTATTGTGAAAAGAGGCATCAATAATATCATTCCATAAATTAATTAATAATGTACTATGTAGCAATGATAATCCATTATTCATCACAATTTTTTTCTTTTCTTAATTATTCGGAAATACGTAATAAAATATTCAAGCGCAAAAAATGTACGATCCATTAGGTACAGCACAATATTAATAACATTGGTGGCACACTGAATAATCTGAGCCTTAAGATAAAGGGAGTAGAGTTGAAATTAAAAATGAATGTTTAACTTTGTTTGGTTCTGTCAGTGATGGCCTGTGAAAAAATAATGGTTGTGTACACTGAGCATCACGTCAGTTGCACACGTTGACTTTTGGGAATAATATGCGGTGTGAAGTAATGGTGAATTTCAACCCATCATTTTTACTTTAAATTGGGGATTAATTCATAGTCCACTGAAATATTGCGTGTTTAAAATTGAAAATGTTGGTAGGATACAAACTGACTACTGTCAAATAGTGTTGAATTTCCGAGAAACACTTTTTACTTCTTTATTCGCACAAATAAATTGAATATTCGGTAGATAACGACGATGTACGTTGTACAGGTACCTATTGGAACGCAGTTCTGTAACGCAGCTGCTACCGCAAGGTAGCGGTACATTAGGAGAAATCGTCACTCGAAAAAGCTTTAATACTTGCGACTGTCTTCTTCCTAATTTGGTTAGTATGAAAATACAAGATAGCGACTACGAAAATTTTTAAAATTTTCCTCATGGGTGTCGTTTTCATAGTTTTCGAGGGTGCTAAAGCCAATAGTGAGGTTCAAATGTAAATCCAATATGGCAGTTACGAAAATATTGTTTTTGTTTTAAATCATACGTAAAAAAGAACTTCGTTTCTGACGGGGTTCCCCCGACTGCACACGTTTTTATTTTTACATATATACATACCTACATTATAGTTGACAGTAGCGAAAACTCTAATCAGATTTTTCATAATCTTCATAGCCCAAGCATTTCAAGCATTTCTTTCTTTTATTCAAAAGCATTTTATTCCTTAAAATAGCTACAAATCCTCAGAAACTCGAGCACAAACAGAACAAAGCACATTGTACACACGGCCAGTGTTTTATGTCCTACTTGACAACGAGACACAAATTGGGACCCACAGCGAAACAGTATATCAGACGTTTTAGAAATTCCCCTGTAGAAGCACAATTTAGACAAATATAAGTTGTGTGCATTACTGGCATGCTGCATTGTCATGTGCTTTGCTTAGGTCTTCGGGTTACCATGTTTATCTGGGTTGTTTAAATAAAAATATGCTATAGTCATTTCTTAGCTTTTTTTTGTAAGAACTCTTAAAAACATACTGATCTTTCAACAGAGGTTGTTTTAAGGAAAATGAGATGTTCCTATCAGTAAGTATAATCTTCAAGTCATTCCTGTAGGCCAATCAAAGACTGAAGAAGTCACTTATCTCGTAAAGGGTGGCTATGTTAATGTAAATCAAACAATCTCTAATCTGTTCCAATTCCACTATCTAAATAATATCAAAGCAGAATTCAACTAATAATCTTGATAAGTTCTGTGATGTTTAGAACTTACAATTAAATACCCTAAACAGGATCGTAAATAAGCATTAACCCAGCTTTTGGAAGCCCTAAGACTTAAGACTGGGCTGTAAAATCATTTTTTACCAGTATTATATCCTCTTGAGAAACTTCTAAATGTAGGCATGGATAATCTCAGGGATTTATAACAAAATTTAATATTAAATGAGGGCTTTATTTTCCCTTTTGTCCGTGAATTATAGATATTGCCATTATCACCTAATTCTAATTAGGTAGGCACTGAAAGGTTGTCCGGGAGAAATCGTTAGGTACTTCATATAATTTAGCCATTCGTGAAAATACTCGGTGTATTGCCACAAATTTCTACAACATATTTTATTATTAATTGGTTTTAACAATCGTTGAAACATTTTACACTCAAAATCTTTCAGAATTTTATTCGCAAAATTCGTATTTTTCAGCACACGTGTACATTTCAGTCTCGTTACAAAACAAAACAAGAGCTACACTTCAGCAGATGGCAGCAAAATAAAATAATATAACGTCATTTGTCAGTTTTTCATTAGAGGTTCTAGAGTAGACCCTAAAGCAAGTGTAAAATAAAATATGTTAAAAAGTTATTAATGTTGTTTTATAAAATCTTCATCAATTGGAATTTTTTACCAATAGCTTCAATGTATTTGTTAAGTGGTTTATCATCTTTATGTCATATTCTTTTAGCGATCTATTACGACACCCTATCTTCCACTGGCCACATACATTTCTCCCCATTTGCTTCAATCAACTCTACAAAATATTGCAAAAGTAAATGAATAAAAAAAAAGTAAATGAAACAGAAAATTGTAAAAAAATAAATAATTAAACCGCTGCACCCATTTTTCATAATAAAACCAAAAACGTCTCAATAAATAATTTATCGAATAAAAATATAGCGAGAGCAAAAATAAACCCATTCTCGAAGCTCAATAAACAATAGGTTTGGAATAAAGAACCATCTTGGCTTAGCTCGGTAAAACAATAAATGTTATCCCATAAAACAGCATTTACTGTCCAATAGTTGTCCACGGAACACTTCATACAATATTTATGCGGCACGTGATTCTCCTCCACGTTTCATTTTTTAAATCGTATATTATTTATTAGATTCTACTGGACGAAGGTGGACGTGCACTCATGTGAAGTTTGAAATCATGCGACGTTTTCACGGAATTTTAGGTAGACAGTATTTTAGTCAGAAAAGTTGAAAGTCCAAAATCATTCTATTTCTGACCGGCACTGTAATATAAGTTTACGAGTATCGAACAATGAACGATAGGTTTTTGTTAGTTCGATAAATTGGCTAACAAATCCGTTGGAGATCCACTTAAAATAGGTCAGCTACACAATCTCCTTTCAACTGTTCCATTGTCATTTCCCGTCACCGACAGTTGGTCAGACGGCCAGCAAACGTTTTGTTTTTGCGGCTTATGTGTATTGTATGGTATGGGCTAACCTACATTGCCTCTTTACTTTACCTACATAACATTTCAATGCTTTTTATAAAAAAAAACTAAGTAAATCTGCAAATAAAAGATAATTCATAGCGATTTTACAAAAACTCCAAAGTTCTCGCTAGAAACTTGTCGTTTATCGTTTCAAGTCCCAACTTTGCATAAGCAGAGTTTAAATCAAACTTTATGATTTTAGGATTGCATTATACTGTGAGATGAGCGAAATTGGATTATAAAATAAAAGAAGAATATACGATGAATTTAGTGTCTAGATAAATTCGGTTTTAGTTTCTTTCTTCAGTTTATGTCGAGAATTTCTTTACGTAAAAAAGATTCGTGTGACTAATAAAACGAATAGGGCCGTATTTTCATTGTTACGATGTATTTATAGCGAAGTCAAAGAATAAATTAAATCTTCTTTGAAGTTTCAGAACTATTCAAAGAAGATACAAATTCACCGTCAGCTGTGGAAAGGTTACCCGCAAAAGAAAATATGTAGCTACATATATAGAATAATATTCCTCGGTTGAAAATCAATTATTCGGAAGCAATTTACGAAAAATCCGAAAATTCATCTGTAAAAACACTCATTTCCCGAGTTAGCCTCCGGGTAGCAATTTATTTGTTTTATCTCAAGAACCCTTTGTTGTTACAAAACTCGAGAGCAACGAATAAAGCAGTTACGATTTAACTAAATGGACCATAACCGCTTTCTGAAGGAGTAGTGATGGCAATTAAATACGCGCTAGAAAAGATAAAAAAGAATGTAAAAATAAATTACTTCGAAAATGATTCAAGTAAAGGTTCCGGGCTGTTGGATATTTCGCTTGTGTGGTTTGATGACGTCATCCCGGATAATAATCCGAAACTTTATTTAGACACTTGGCTTGTAATGTTATGGTTATTGTAAAGGGAAGCAAGATGCCATTACTTTCAGACGATTGATTACGTAAATGGCATGCAATATGAATTGCTTACACGGTCAGTGGGGCACCGAGGGTTTTCTTACTATATAATGGAGATTTAGATTTCCTTAGCTACCCTCGCAGTTTGTTATTTTCCAAGAAGCTATTAAAATTGCGAATCTGTTCGAGATTAATCTCGAGAAGAGTAAAAATAACGTCTCATATTATCAAAACCGTTATTTATCAGCATACTTAATACCATAACAGTTTCGGAACAAAATCAGTTTTTTTTTTTAACATTAAACACGTTTAAAAATAGCTGTCTGGTAAAAACGATAAGGTAATGAATGAATGTAGCAGAAAAACGGAACCTCCGAGTAAATAAAAATAATAACGTCAACTCAACAAGTAGGCTTTTGTTCTGATGCAAGCTTTTGTAACACCATTTCCCCTCATCACGGAAGGTAGATAATGTAAAATCCGAAATCAACAGCGAGTCCAAAGCAAACTGTATTACGGAGATCGCCCCAGAATCCTATTTTCACAGGCCAGTTTGTTTTTATTGTACAAATTCCGTTGCCTTTTCTACCGTTTGTTTTACGCTTTTCCGTTTTTTAATATACGGCTGTACAGCTTTAATTGCGCCAAGTCTCCTGTTATCACTTTTTAGGCGTTTTTTTTGTTGTTTCGCAGTGTTACAACTGTAAAATTGTTTCTTTTTTCTGTTGAAGGGATGCTCATATTTTTAGGTATAGGTGTGGCAAATAACTTGTATTATTTTGACTAGGTATTTCGAATTTTAGGTGATGTGAAACGGGTATTCTCTGAAATCTCAACAGTTCCGGGTTTGACGGTATACTGAGCTGCTTAGAATATATTAAGAATAAGTACGAGTACCTACCTACATACATTTTTATAGTTTCGGGTACGATGACTTTTAAAAGGAAGGAAATCATTAATTTATAAATAGGCAATTTCATTGTAAAGGTGCATGCATTTTCAAAAACACCCAATTTTAAGCGCAGTTACGTAAGGATGTTCCCTTGTAATAACAGATTAAAAAAACATTTGGTGAGATTCCGACTTTCAACCCGAGGGTTCTGTACCTACTTATATATAATGACCTGAAAGGATACTAACATTGAACAAAGTAGTTAATAAAAGTATATTGAATGCTACAGGAACCATATTTTTAGGAAAAAATACCAAGTTGCGCAGAATAACACAGGTAAACTGTTTCTGATTACCTATTTGCAAATTCTAATCAAAATTTTAATAAATGTTTTCTTTTAGTTGTAGAGGTTGTTTAGTTCTCTTCTAGATGGACTCAAAACATAAGTAGTACTGAAATGCGTCGTCCATTTTGACGAACGGTACCCTAAAAAACGCCAACAATTCCACGAAACGGTTATTGGATGTGAACCCTTTATAAGAATGCAAATGTTATTGTTTTTGAACCAAAACCGAGGCTCTAAGGTGCACTTCGCGCTACCAAGACATCCTGGTAGTTTCACTAGTTAAGTTCAAATAATACGATGGTCAAACATTTTCTAACTTCAGGCAGTAGGCACTTATACCGTGAAAGTGGTTTCTTAGAATATTTGACTAGTTTCAGTGTCTTTTCAAAATTGGATTCTGTTGAAATGTTTTTAAGTATTTCATACTTCCGAATGAAAAAACGGAACCTTTAAAGGATCAGTCGTGTCTGTCTGTCTGTCACAGCCGTTTTGCTCTGAAGCCAATGGACCGATTAAGTGGAAATGTACACATAAGAATTTATGTGACCCAAACACGGACGTGTAATGTAAATAAATAAATTAAAAAATAGAGGTCACGTTTGTGAGGCAAATAAGAAAATTATAAAATGCAAATTGTACCGTATGACACAGGTATCATATCAAAGGGCTTACTGTGAGGGTCTCAAAATTATTTTCTTATGATTAAAAAAAAACAGTTTGCTATTTAAGAAAAATTGAGGAAAATTACAAATTCCTCTAAAAAAAAATCACAAGCTACAGTATGTAGTACCTATCTAGAATTAATGGTTTAGTGGTGTAGTGGTTACACCGCCACATACGAACTACGCAGCGAAGACATGACGTCACTCAATTCCTGCATCGTGCAGCTAGTTTACCGAGCGAAAAACATAGATAAGACTATCCGAAATCAACATATGGGCAGTTGCCAGCCAGATATAACACCAGTCTGGTTGGAGGATCCTCCCTTTTCTATGGTGGATGAGTGAACTTTACACACTGTTCCTCATACCCCTAAATTGGTGACCCCGAGTATGAACGTCAACGCAGCCTTCGTGCAACTACTTCAGCGTGACGTCATCATCATCATCACTCCCGCAAGCTTTCGTGAGGCGAGTCACACAGCCAGCCAGCACCCACGGCTTCAACGAGTATCCTGACCACCAGCATGCAGCGAACGCGCATTCCTGGTCATCACCCTCAGCCACATCACCCCGACTCACTGGGGAATCACCGCAATCACCTCAATCACTACAATCACCACAATCACCGCAATCACCGCAAACAGTTCCGACCCACCGTGAACTGTGCGGCACCCGGTTCCGACTCATTGGAACCACAATCACCATCGCCTCAATCACTGCAGACAGTTCCGACCCACTGTAAACTGAGCGGCACCCGGTTCCGACTCACTGGAACCACAGTTGGCACTGTGAAGCATCGCAACATCCAAGACTCAGCCCACTATCGACCTTCGGTCTCCGGAGGGGAGTAATGTAGTGGTTACACCGCCACATACGAACTACGCAGCGAAGACATGACGTCACTCAATTCCTGCATCGCGCAGTTAGAGTTTACCGAGCGAAAAACATAGATAAGACTATCCGAAATCAACATATGGGCAGTTGCCCGCCAGATATAACACGCGTCTAGTTGGAGGATCATCCCTTTTCTATGGTGGATGAGTGAACTTTACACACTGTTCCTCATACCCCTAAACTTTGATACCCAGTGTGCTATTATTATTTTAAAGTTTAACAGTCGAAACAATTCTTAGAGACAGTTAGGTATTCATTGTTTCGTTGTTTGCTTGAGGTGAGCACCATTTTGAAGGATTTACGTTCCAGTTTATTATACCTCCACATAGGCACAGTATAAATAAGTACAGTATTCTATCTTCATAGAAAACGAACCGAAACGACGCGCCTCGAAATATCAGTGTATATAGGCAACAGTATCGAGTGTGCGGCAGTTACGCACGGACGCGGAAGGTTTATCTATCGAGCAGCCGTAGTTAATTATTTCAAGGTCACTGCCGGGATAGGGTATAATACTGCTACTTATTTATTCTGTGACATACTGTACCTCATATTCCTTCTTGCAAATATGTTGTAATCAGCGCACTGCAACACTATTCCAAGAATATGCATCGACGTAATTCTACCATCATAACATCACGCTTTGTTTCTCCGAAGGGTTGGGCAGAGGTGTGCATTTCGCCAGTTATGTTCAAGTCCCATGTAATAGGGGGACTGCCTCGTTGGTCTAGTGGGTGCCAGCGCTACTGCTGAGCATGAGGTTCTGGGTTCGAATCCCAGGTCGGACAATGTGTTATTGGGTTTTTCTATCTGGAAATTCTCAGTAGCAGCCCCGAGTCTGGATTTGTGCCCGGTATTTCTATAAATTTTTGAGTTATTATTAGTTTCGATTGATGGAGCATTTCTGAATGCGTTTTCACTCTATATTCTGACTAGGTTAGCAAAGAACCTGTTTTATCAAAGTATTGTCAACCTGGCGCCTTGAAGTAGAATCAAACGTGACAAACTCTATACATTTGATAGGTCATAAAAGTATTATTTTCTCAGAGTAAGTTCTCATAAGACATTGATATAATTTTACTCCCGTATAATTAAATCGACGTCTTGGGAGAATTTTGTACCTAGGTACATAGATATATTGGTTCATGCTTAGATAATAATGCTTTGTCTAGCTTTGAAGCGTTTACAAAGAAGATCGTGCGAATGAATTAAACGCGACAAGCCAGCAGGACATTTAGTGACACATTACCATAATAAAATAATAACGAAGTATTTTTGCCCGTTTGTTTGTCTGGATGTATGTTCAGGATTGGCGTAAAAACGGCTGAATGAATTTGGGTAAAATTTGACATACAGATATAGTTTATAACCTGGATTAACACTTAACTTAACATCACGCCTGTATTCCCCGAAGAGTTAGGCAGAGGTGTCCCTATAGTTCCTTATATACCCACATTTCGCCAGTTACGTTTAAGTCCCATGTAACAGGGATCGAGCCTATTGCCATCAACCGGGCACAAATCTAGACTCCGGGGTGTAACGGAAAAATTCCATATGGAAAAACTCTTGCCAGGGTTGGTCAGTGGATGTGTAACCATCTTTACATACCGAGACTCCTCCATGCCTCAGAAAGCACGTTAAGCCGTTGGTCCCGGCTGTCATTCGTGGATCTTTGTCAGTCGTTACGAGTCGCAAGAAGCCCGAAAGTCTGACACCTGTCTTACCAAGGAGTATCGTATTACCTAGTTACTGGGTTGTGGAGGTCAGATAGGGAGTCGCTCCATGTAAAATACTGGTATTCAGCTGCATCCGGTTAGACTGGAAGCCGACCCCAACATAGTTGGGAAAAGGCTAGGCAGATTGAATCCCGGTAGTAAAAATAAAGAAAGAAAATACATGTATTTAGTATAGACTAAGAAGCACACAATATGAGATATAAGAAATTAGCAGGGGAGTGTGCCTTACGACTGCGCCACGTTCCCGTGGGATATTTTCCGACATCCACGCGGGCAAAGCCACGGCCAGAAGCTAGTATTACAATAATTTTAATACATTCCCACACAATTAATTATGCGTAGAATAAATTCATACCATGAATCAGACATTATGGCTGGGGATTGTTATGTTGCTTTGTAATTTATAAACTGCAACATATCCGTTTCCTGCATTTGAATAATAGAAAATATGGTTAGTGTACCGCGATGACAATAAATCTGGTTTTAGGTGTGAATTATTGAATGTACAGGCATTGTTAATGAACATTGTGTATTATGAATAGCTAGTTTCATTTGATTCAGCGCCAATAACTGTGTATACATGATTCAGATGCTGTGTAGCCTAGTTATTCGAAGAGTCAAGGAATTTCTTTCTTTTCTATTAGTGGTAGGTATATAGTCACAAATCTCACATCTTCTAAGGCCACAACCCACATAAAAGCTACTTCTCATAGTCTTTGCTTCGAAATATAGCTTTTAAGAACAACCAGTATCAATTCAAAAACATTCCTCCACCACTTTTGTATTAAGAGCGTTCATCCAAAAACTTGGCAACGTCGCAAATAGCTGTCAAATGTTTACCTGTTTTGATTAATTTGGTAATATTACTGTATGTAAATATGAAATGTGGCTAACTAGCGAACTATAGAATATTAATAATGAATTGCAATTATAACACTGAATTTGATGTTGTAACCGATTTAGGTGTAAAAAAGGCATTTGGAAACTTACCAAATACTTTTTTAACATCTAAAACTAAATATTTGGTGTTACGATATTAATTATTGCATTTAATTATTTCATATTCAATATGTTAGTTCGCTAGTTAGCCACATTTCATGTTTTCATAATTATAGTACCTAATATTACCAAATTAACCAAAACAGGCAAATATCTGACAGGTATTTGCGACGTTGCCAACTTTTAGGATAAACGCTCTTAAGTTGTTTAAATTCTCTAAATTATGTAGTCGATGATTTTGGTGAACGGTATAACTCTAGTGAGTTTACGTTATAAAATTGATGTATAATACTGAATAAATAAATAAATAATAAAAAAATTAACCACAATCCCTTCCTCATAAGTGAGGAAGGGATTGTGGTTAATTTTTTTTAGCTACGGTTACCTACCTTCGACAGCGGTGGCGACAGCAGTGGCGCAGTGACGGCTGTGATGTAAATGATGGCAGCAAGGGTTTGACTTTACGCTGCCAAAAACTCTCTCTAGGGAAATACACAAACTTACTTTCATAAATAACGTTTCAATGACGTCATTCGACGGTATATTGCGGCCGCTATGTGGCGGCCACCGTAGTCTTAAGAAAACGGAGTTCGCAAGGAAGTGTATTTTTTTCGCGTATTGGATTTTCGACGCTCCGCTTAGCGCCGAGAGTTGAATATACAACAGAGTGTTTTCTTGACGCACTGGGAATGCTGGGATACGCGCTGAATTCGCTGTGTTAGATTTTCAATGCTCGGCTCAATACTGAGAGTTGAAAATCCAGTGTACGAAAAAAAATCACCGCGATTAAAACACGTCCGTGCGAACGTTGGCTTAAACAATCGAACGGAACCGAACAACTAAAGTTAATCAAGCGACATTCCTCCAACGGCCCTTCAAATTAGGCAACTAGCACCTCAAACTATGCCTAGTTACACTTCTCAAATAGTACCGACAATCAGTCAATACAAGTGGGACATTGTAACGAAATTAACTCCCGCACCAAATCAAAGTCAATAACGCAGGCACATGTATTAAGGAACTCAAACACGCGTTCGTGCGATAACTTACAGGTTCTGACGGAACCTCCCATACACCAGTAACAATATTTACTTAGGCCCAACCCTGGTTAAATTATTCACAACGTTATACCAACATATTTATGGCATGTCTGCGGTCACCCCATTATTCTTTGTTATTTTTTGTGATCTGCAGACTTTAAAACGCTAGCGGCTTTGAAAAACATTTTCAGAAAAATAATTATGCTTAAGGGTCCGGCGAACACAATATTCCAAAATGCGTTTGGAATATTGTTATCTCTGTTCTGTTGTGTTTTTGTGTTGTTGTTGTTGTCTGTGTCTGTTGTGTGTTATGTGTGTTGTGTGTTGTTAGCGTTGTTACTAGCTATCGCAATTTATGATAAATTTGGATGTGTTCCGTAATACCAAAAATGATGAATGAAAACCTAATATTCTTTCATAATTTTTTCTATACTTTGTAACTTGATAATATAAGCTATGCTTCTGCCGAAACAATATTCCAAATATTGTTGTTTATAATACAGAAAAAACAGTACGAAAACATGTCATTTAGCTCTAAAAATTGTGCGAATTTCAATTCGCTTAAACTTTATTTTAGGTAAGTTTTTTTGGAAAAAAAAGATGTACAAGCCTAGATAAATACTGTCTAAATCCGAATATTAACATAATATGATGGAAATATGCTCAAATTGCAAATGATTTAGGTATTACGTTTGTATGGAAAATTCTAGGGTCGCCGCGGTCTTAAGGGTGCATGTTTTTGATAGTACAGGACCTAATAAAAATAAATTACACGTTTAATTGTGTTGATTCTATTTAAAATGGTTTTTTGTGTCTATGTATAATAATCAGAAGAACATTTTTCATTTTAGTACCTACCTAGTGTTTTGCATTTTATTATATCTGCTGCTTTTATGAAAGGAGAGCGGTGGTGGCCCGGTGGTAACGGCCCCGACTTACGAGTAAGTAGGTCGTGTGGGTTCGAATCATTTTGAGAGCAGTGGTTCATCACAACTGCTCTCAAAACGGTGAAGAAAATCTTCAGGAAGCCGGCATGTTCTAAAACCAAAAATTCGAAGACATGTGACATCTACCAACCCGCACTGGGCCCGCGTGGTGGATTACGGCCCACTCCCTCTCACAGAGAGGAGGCCTGTGTCCCAGCAGTGGGAACGTTATAGGCTGGTTATGCTAAGCTTTATGCTATGCTGCTTTTAAAAGTGAATCTCTTTACATGAAGTAAATTGTATTTCTCACAGTGTATCTATCGTACTACTTACTATCATTATGAATATCGTAAGGTCTCTGTTATGGATATCTACTTAAGTCTCCAAGCTCTATCTTGAACATCTTGATCTTAGACATTACTCAGATGATACACTTCAGTTTACATTTAACATTGTGATCGGACTGCCAAGTCTGTCTCGAGTTCGAACCCAAGGTACGCAAATCTGATTTTTCGGATTCATGTGCGTACTCGTATTGTATAATTATCACTTGCTTCAAAAACGGTGAAGGAAAACATCGTGAGGAAACCGGCATGCCTGGGAGATATTTCTCGACTACTTGTGAAGCCAAGTCAGAGGCCCATGGGCGGGTTTAAAACCCTGACACCAGGTTAGTCACTCACTACACAAAAAAGGAAAAAGATTGTCTTCTCGGCAATGTTTCGTAGATTACATTTATACTTTAAATAAATACATTAACTTTTGTACAGCTAAATAAAGCGTCCAAACGCCGCTGTAGAAAAACATCCCTTGTTTAAAACGATGCCTATTATTACCGATGTATACTGTTACCATTTTTATCTCGTCTCCAACTCTGTATTCAGTGAGTAAACGTCAACGATAGGGTTACCATCGTTTCGAAATGTGTAATTAAATCCAAAATTTTATTGTAGAAAGTCTCTTTGTCAAGACTATAAGACTTATAGTCTTGACAAAAAAATTAAAACATTGGAATTCAAATCGTACTGACTTTTGCTGGATAACAACAACATCACGCCTGTAATCCCCAAAGGGTAAGGCAGAGGTATAGCTTGTAGTACACCCATATGTCAACAGTTATGTTTAAGTCCCATGGAATACGGAGCGAGCCTATTGCCATTAACCATGGCATAGCTCCAGACTCCGGGCTGCTACTGAGAAATTGCACTGCTTTTATTGAATTGAATTGCTAGATGTATTTATAGTCATGGTAGAATTTTTTCTTATCACTTCATATTTAAGAGAGCAGTGGTGGCCCAGTGGAAACGGCCCCGACTTACGAGTTGTAGACCTTGGGTTCGAACCCAAGGCAGGCGCTTTACTTTGTATTAATAATTTCATCACCTGGTCCCAAAATGGTGAAGAAAAACATCGTGAAGAAACGAGCATGTTTAGAACCAAAATTTCGAAGATATGTGACATCTACCAAGCACTGAGCCCACGTGGTAGATGACACCGCACTCTCTCTTGAAGAGAGGAGGCCTGTGTCCCAGCAGTGGAAGCATTATAAGCTGTTCAAAGTTCAAAAAACCTTTATGCAATCTCTTAACATACTCGTAAGCCTACATACTCTGGCTCGAAAAGGCTGTTTATTCCTGTGGGTACCTTTATGTGAATATGCAGAACACTGTGATTACAACCCGCCTGCCAAATGTCGTAAGTATGGCAGCCTTCCATTATGATAGTCCCTTGTTGTAGTGGTTTGAGGGTTAAAGCCAGAAGCAGTGAAAGTTTAGGCGCAGTTGTTTAGTTTGTTTAGGTGGTAAATGTAATGCAGTTTATAATTTTTTAGGTTATCAAAGCTATGATGTTTATAAAATGACGAATTGGACGAGATAATTGAAGTAGCTTTGATAAAGATTTAAAGAAACACTACTAAATTGATCTATGGTATTGAGCTGCAGCGTCAGTCAACGATTTTTCAGGTTGGAAACGACTGAAACTGTCACCAGTTAATTTCGTCAATAACGCCATGTTTCTAATCTGCAAGGCTATTTGTACAATTTATAACTTAAAATTAATTCAGTGCTTTCTTTTGCAAAACTGATAATAAAAGCTGGCATCCAAATATATTTAAAAAAAAGTTGTATACACATTCACTGATCACAACCCTTCAATGCGACGGAAAAATGCGTTAATATTTCAAACTCTCGAACGTGAAACAAAATGGGCACTCCAGTCACCGCTCGCATTGTTCGTGTAATACCGGACGGCCTCAGTTAACCGCACGGCAATTATACTGAACGTTTTCTCTTTCACATCTACTGTTGGAAACTTAATTTCCTTCGGCTTGTTCATTGTTTCATTGTGAACGATTTTGTGTAATTCTGTCTCTTTTGGAACTTTGTGGGTGGGTTGGTGAATTTGTTGATGGTTTTTATTGGGACTGCGTGAAGGTTGTATGAGTTAATTTGACAATCATTGACACGATTACTATTCATTGCATGTTCATCAAAGAAACGAGTAAAGTCGGGTTAATGGTCAAGGTTCACTCTCTGCTATATATAGAAAGATCCATTGAGAAATGTTACTTTGGAAATATTGGATAGAAAGAAAAATAGGTTTATTTATCACAGAAACACGTGCAGCCAAAGAGATTTACTCGAAAAAAAAAACTTACAACCGGCCAAGTGCGTGTCGGACTGTAATAAAGGGTTCCGTATTTGGGTTTGTTGTTGAAAAACATAGTTAATTGACTCGCGTGACTTTGCGGAAGTCCATCATAAAATACAATAGACGACGTATATTCAGTAACCTAATCCGCTTAACTGTGTTCGCACTGCGTTCGGCGCTTGACGTGGTAACACATCGAGTCCAGGTTCGCAACAAGTCAATCGTCATCCTGACGATGCCTCGTCGAACGGTGAAACACGTGTCGATTTCTTACAACTCTTTAAGAACAGTTAAGTGGGTTAGGTTACTAAATACAGGAAAAAAAAATAACCAGTGCGCAAACTTAAACACGTGACTTTATTCATCATTATGAACAACTTTTACTATGGGACCAACCGTGAAATAGCGAAAACAAAAATCTGCTGTTCCCTACATTCATGTTCGCATAACTCGTTTAAATGTAGGGAACAGCTATTTTTTTTCGCGATTTCATGTATTTATATATTTTCCTTTACTTGTGCTGTAAAAATTTCATGATTCTAGGTTAACGGGAAGAACTGAAGAGTTTTGATTTATTGGCGACTATCAAAATATGTCATTTAAATGGCCATATTTTTTTATTGCGTTGACTTAGAGCTCTAAGGGACCACAGACTTACGTATTTGATATTAATTTCAAGTTGAAACTTCCACGCGTTCCTGAGAAAAAGGGACTTGACAGACTGACGTACGGACAACGAAGTGATCCTATAAGGGTATCGTTTTTTCCTTTTGAGGTACGGAACCCTAAAAATGATAATAATAATAATAATACTTATGTATCTTGAACTATCTATTACATTTATAAATAAAATATCAAAGAATTTTTAAATGATCATGTTTATTCAATTTAAGATAAGAAGACCGACTTACATGTAAAGATTATCCTACAAACCATACCGATACTGTTTTCCGTTTTGTAAAGAAAATAAACCTTACCTTAGTTGAAAACATCATTCATAACTTATTAAGCAAAGCTGTTTATAATTTGTGATATACTAAATATCAAATCACAAAATCAATTTGATATTTATACGGAGATCGGAGACCGTATAAATATCAAATTGATTCTGTAAGCTACTTTCAAAGTTAATTTAAACAAGATTATACAGAATCGTTTTAAGTAAAATAATAAATAATATTGAATACTCTGAAGCGTGAATCTGCGAAGATAGAAAGCTATTTTAATTATCGCAATTTTGCAGAAATCTCAATTATTTGTTGTGAAAATTTCTAACTTGCTAAAGGAAATACTTTAAATCTTTTGTTACTTTAAACATTGAGTAAGTTGGGAAACTTTAATCGGTATTTATAACCTTGCACATTCACTCCCAATTTTTGAACCGTTCGTCGTTCGTTTGTCTTAATAACGTGTTCAGCGTGTCCTGTTGCCTGCACGATGCAGGAGCTGAAGGACGCTACTGAAGGTGCCAAACTTGTAGCGGCATCTAGGTACATTGCCTATTAGAGTTTACCGCGCGAACGGCGCGGTATTTATGACTATTCGACATCAATCATCAGGCCCCCTGGCTGTAGGCTTTAAGTGTAGTAGCTTAAAGTAGCCACAGGAAAGCCCACGGTTAAGCAACCACGACCTTAGTGGTCACCTGCAAGATAAAAAAAAAACAATTTGCAGTTGCCCGCCAGACACGACACCCGTCTGGTCGGAGGATCGTCCCTTTTCTTTAGAGGATGAGTGAACTTTACACCCTGTTCCTTATGCCTTTTAAAACTCGTAGTCAAATTCTGGGCTAACTCTATATAAATTGCCATCGTCACGCTAAGAAGAACCGTTCGTCATACGCTTTGCTTGAAATCACAATTGCAATCGATGTACCAAACCACGAGTTGACAAACATCGCTGTTTAGTTTTCCTACTAATCATAAAATCCTCTGGTATGCACTAGCACAGCCAGATATTCCCATTAAAGCCCTGACTAAAAGAAAAAAATACCATCCATGGCTTTAATTTTTGTAAATCTGTGAAAACAACCATGAAATTCTGCGCATTCTATTAGCACAATTTGTTACAGCAACATAAATTTTGTTGCAGCACTACCTGGAAATGGTTAAAAATGCGTGTGTTTCTTTTTGCCCGTTGATCTTTTGTTTAACTGGCGCAAAGCACACTGGTAATGGTACCATTGTAACGTGACTTGGTCCCATGGATTGAAGGTGGTATTGTTAATATTTATTTGGTTGCAACTGGTTTAATAAAGTAAAGTGAACCCTTACAGGATCAAAAAACAGATTTGTTAGTTTGTGATTTGGTACTGTAATATTTTTTTTTGTTAATCATTCTTCATTGTGCAGGCAAACAATAAAACCGTGTTTGTTATTATTTTCATCTACGTATCTTACCAAAATTAAAAAAAATATATATATAAAAGGTGCCTACATATACATGAATAACAGTTAATACTTAAGTATAGTTCCAACATGAACAAGTTGATTAAAAAACACCCAAAATTCCTAATAATGATATTAGGAACTTTCACCAATTAATCAATTTGCCTAGCCTTTTCCCAACTATGTTGGGGTCGGCTTCCTGTCTAACCGGATGCAACTAAATACCAGCATTTTACTTGGAGCAACTGCTTATCTATGGTTAAAGAAATTTATTTCTCAATAAGAAATTACAAGGATTTCACTTACTTGAGAACATTTTTAGGACTTAAAATATGTTTTATAGTATTATAAGAACTTTGACGCACAAACTAAACAGGTAGGTACGAGTATACATACAAATCATTAATTTGCCAATAACATTTCATTTCATTTCGTACGCTAATAACATTAACGAGACACAAAACTTAAAAACTTAAAACTTTTCAATCCACCCGCAAAAGAATATTCATAACAGATAAGGATTATCTGACCTCCACAACCCGGTAGTAGTAACTGGGTAATACGATACTCCTTGGTAAGACTGGTTGTCAGACTTTAGGACTTCTGACGACCCGTAACGACTGTCAAAAATCCACGAATGACAGCCGGAACCAAGCACGGAGGAGTCTCGGTATGTAAAGATGGTTACCCATCCGGGACCAACCCCGGCAAGTGTAGCTTAACCTGATGGATCGACCCGTGCGGCTGTTATTACTTAGCCACGAGCTCCTCCGAACTTTCACCAATATCAACGAAAATAACTTAGTTTGGTTCTAGAAAATCCACGCAAATACAATTTCCAGCACAGCACTACACACAGGTACTAAAATATTTTTGAGAAATACAAACAAAATAATGATTGCTGAAAGCCGTATTCATATATGTCCTCGAATCTTCAATGGGAAAATACATGTTAAGGTGATATATTGAAAAAAGGGGTCTTTTTCTTTTTCGTGTACCTTATTAGGTTTAAGGAATAGGGATTCAATATTTCGGTGTATGTTTTTTGACTATATGGTCTAGTATCCTGCAAAAGGAATACACGATACAATGAAATTTTCTCGATACAAAAAAAATTCAAAATTTCATCTATTTTTATGTTTTTTTGAGTATCAAAGCGTATCGCTTATGAGTTATTTAATGGAATTTACTTTATAACATAGAGAGTAATCATATCAAGTTTTAAGCAAAGCAGTTTTAGTTTTAATAATACTTTTAATTTATAAAAGACGGCATTTGGTTTTGGCACATATGTTGTTTTATTCCGACCGAACACACAGTATCGTCATCTCTTCTTTCGCCTATAAAAGGTATTGTCATCACTTTCGTTCGTTCATAAATCAGTCGCTCGGTGGAGCTCTTCGGCGATGAATCTATGTCATTTTTTTCCAGATCGGTGCTGTCAGATGTACGTAATTTGAATAATTATATTTACAGGAAAAATCGAGTTCAGCAGATTAAAGTTATTTTAAAGTAAAATTAGTGTCGAATAGGCATATAAACTGCGTATAATAGAATAAATTTACGTGACTGCGAACAAAATAACAATTATTTTTGGCTATTTGTGACGTCATATATATAAATTATTTATTAAATATGGGAAGGAAAACCAAAGCAAAATACAACATTTGGAACACATGAGGGCGAGGGCTCAGCACATGATCCCAGTGTAAAAGGTAAGTAAACAATAATTGTTTCTATTTACATACTTACAATATCTAATGGGCTCATGAGCTACTTTTGTTGTGGGATTGTTCTATTGTTGATAGATGCCCAATTCCCATCCAATACATTCGTAACAATAGACTCATTCTATAGGGAATCAATAGAAATTCATGATGATAACGAATCGGAGTCACCACCTTCACTCATCAATTTGTACAACTGGCAATAATATATCCTACCATTGCAAAGTAATACTGGGTAAGCACTCAATTTTCTAGAACATAATGTCTGTTTTATTTTTAGTAATTATAAAGAAACAGGATAAAACGTATTACTATTGATGTTACAAAAAGGTACTTCAAAATTGTGTTAATGCCAAATAATACTGTCGTTCTGAAGTTAGGTTGCGCATGCGTGCCGGTATGCGCGCTACTGTTTTATAAGGCAGATCTCAGAGTAATAACTAAAGCATAGAGGGAGTCTATAGACTAGAGAAATGGACGCACCGAGATTGTCAAAACGGTCACAGTTGATCTCTTTTTACACGACCAATTTAAAAAGCACAATAGTTGCCTAGTAAACGGTTAACCGTACAAGTATTTGATCTAGCTGTATATTACGTCGTGAATGTCAGTACGTGTGCTGGTTGAGGTGCTGGTCATTTTTTATTAAAAACCAATAGTTTTTTGAATATTTTTGTAAAAACGAAAGGTGCAAAGGACTTATCAATAGTCTGTTAACATGGCTTGTTTTGTGATAACGTGTAAATCACATTCGTCACGGAAAAAAAACAATGAATTTGTAAGCTTTCATCGGTAAGTGTTTTTTTACATTTTTCGTATAAAATCACCCAAAATATTTGGATGTGATCACTGATAACATACATATTAGATTGATAATGATACCTTCAAACTATCTTTATTACAAATTATGTTGTGATCGCGAATTTATTTTCAAAAAATAAATTCGTTAAATTGTGAGGTTATGTTAAGCTAGTAATGTAGGTAATGTAGATACTTTTTATCGATACGATAATTACATGCTAATAAATTGGAGAAGATATCGTTTTCTTTTCGAGCCATTGCAAATTATACGAATTGATCACGATTCTCCTACAACAAATCATGCTGAAAGTCAAGTACGGTATCTTTACAAGCTGTCCATTTAACATTGTGTCAACTTCAAACTGTAGCTGAAAATCAGACAGTAGGTTCTAAAATATATTATTTGTATTGCACTATCGGAGAAAAAATCAATAGTATATACTTTTTCAGGGTTCTTCAGATGCTATGGAAATAGATGAAAATTAAATGCCAATTTCGATGTCATTCATGAAGAATGAAGAATCGCTGTTGGAAACAAATGAACATGAGTACATTTATGATCCATGTGCTCTTTCAGAATACGCCAGAGATATTATAAATTACACACATCAAAAGTGTCTAGGGATCAAGCATTTTTATGCGGATTTCTTGAGATTGAGATGTGGCTTTGTAATAAATTTATGATTTTATAAATTTATATGGATCCTTTTTGGTGCATTTCATAATTTGAATCAGGAACTGTGAATCAAATTCGAGTAAAAGATGAAAATCAGCTGTCAATATTTTCCCTATAAAAACATACAACGCATTGAAGACATTATTAGTGCTACTGTTTCCCTACTACTGATTAAAACCAACGTTATTATGGAGCAGCGACGTCATTTAAGCAGGGAAGAAATGCTCAGAGCCGTGGGAATGATAGAAGCTGGTTCCCGGCAACGTACTGTGGCTTTAGCTCTGAATACAAGTCAGAGTGTTATCAGTCGACTTTGGACACGTTACCGAAGCACTGGTACCGTGGCTGAGTGCCATGGAGGACGGTATCGTTGCACCACACGGAGACAAGACCGATACATTCAAATCTTAGCTCGAAGAGCTCCAACAATAACCGCCATGATGTTAGCCGTGAGGCTTCATCACTCTTCAGGGAACTTAATTAGCGACCAAACAGTCAGAAACCGCTTGCATGAAGTGAACCTTCATTCCCGAAGACCGCTACGGGTACCACCTATAGCAATGCACAATCGTAGGATTCGATATCAATGGGCTCTTGAACACAGAAATTGGGCAGAAGAACAATGGCGTTTCGTGTGCTTTTCTGATGAGTCTCGTTTTGGTATGAGACCGGATACAAGACGTATACGACACTGGAGAACCCCTGGACGCCAACAGCGATTAAAATCCTGCCAGGAAGTCCATCCTTATAGTGGTGGAACCATCATGGTATGGGCGGGTATTTGCATCGGCGGAAGAACTGAGTTGATTTGGATTAGAGGCAACCTCAACGCTCAAATTTATGCTGAGACGATTGTATCAGACGTCATCGTTCCTCTACAAGTGCAAATCGGTCCCTTATTTCAGTTAATGCATGATAATGCACGACCGCACACCGCAAGAGTTGTAAGACAGACTCTCGCCGCAGCTAACATCAATGTCCTGCCCTGGCCTGCTCAGTCGCCAGACTTGAACCCGATTGAGCATGCATGGGATATGCTACAGAGAAGAGCTCTGCCGAATATGGAGGGTATCCAGTCGCAAGAAGACCTTTTTTTGTTGTTGCAACGAACATGGGCGGCCATTCCACAGCGTGATTTGGATGAACTCATTTTGAGTATGCCAAACCGATGTTCTTGTGTTGTTAGTGTTCGCGGTAGAAACACGGATTATTAATTGTTTAAGTTACCCAATAAAATTTTAAAGAAAACTGTTATTTCAGTCTTTTTTTCGAACTTTAATGTTAGTGGTTCAAATGTCAAAAATCCCTTTATTAGGAAAATGGCAAATTTCTTTATTAATGCAAAGGTGACTTGGTTTATCGTTACTGTGACAAACGAAAACACTTTATTTGATGAATCCTTAAAGAAAATTTTAATTAATATCAATCAGGAGAAAAGTTATTGCAAAAATATATGTTGATCCCTAGACACTTTTGATGTGTGTATATAGCAGGGAGTGTTGTGCGATTTTCAATATATTTTATTTTTTATTCACAAATAAATAAAATTGTAGTGTCTAAATAACAGCTTTTTACTAAATGCTTAAGAAAGTATATAGTTACGATCCATTACAAAAAAAAACACTTTTTTTTTGTCTATCTGTCTCTCTGTCTGTTTGTCCGGAACAAACAGACGAAAATGAAAAAGAAAAATGAGATGAAAAAGTGTTTTTGTTGTAATGGATCGTGAAAGTATAGATGATCCATACTACGAAATTCAATTTTTCGTCCCTCGGGGTCTGTCTGTCTGTTTGTTCCGGCTAATCTCAGAAACGGCTGTACCGATTTTGACGGGACTTCCACTGGAACATAGCTTATGACATAAGGAGTAAAATAGGCTACATTTGTTTTAGAAACAAACTTAGGGTTTCGCGCAAAAAACTAATACCCATGAAATCTGTTGATAAACCTCGTACTGTTCCCTAAGTTGAGAATACATAATCCAATAAAAAAAATAAAAAAATGATCTCGATCCGATTACGAGTTTCGGAGAAATGTGTGGACAAAGGAGGATGGCGATGGCGGTCGGCGGTTGGTCGACCCAGACCCGTAGACAGCTCGACGCGGCCACGCGGGTTATGTACACGGCGCGGAGCTCGTCGGCAATCGGATACACCGGAAGTTAGTTTGCCGTAACATAAAGTACGGATGCCAGTGATGGTTCTCGATGTGAGTAACCTGGGTGGTTAGCCGCAAATTTGGAGATATTGGTAAGCTGGAACTTTGAACCCCAATATGGGGATTTAACACTGAGTTAAGGAGTAGGATTCATGACTATATACGTGGTCAATTATAAAATGAGGAAACCGTTGCAAACTGAGACAACCGCGGCTGTAGGGGAGGTCTCACTAGTCACGGGCAAGTGTAGTGGAGCTGAGAATGAGCGACGACGGGAGCGTAAACCTCCCTAGCCAGCATGTGACGGTGTGTCGAGCCGGCGCGCACAGATTGACGGCCGGGCTTGCCAGGACGGTGACAGGGGCGAGGGAACAGATAATCGCTAACCCAAATGGGTTCTTTTGCGACCCAAGGTCACGCATTGCGTTGAGTAGGAACATTGGCAATTTGCTTTTATTAATTAAAGTAACGTTTGTTTAATAAAACCAAATTGCCAATGCTTAAAAGAAGCCTAGAATTAAAGCTCTAACAAATATTTAATGCATTCCACTATATACCTTACAAAACGGCACGTTACAACGTTACATCATCCATGGATTATACGACATGTACATCCAATACATTATATAAATTATCTGTCAAACATAAATTAATATCGATACCTCTGCACCTCTCTGCACATCACTACCGAGACCAAAAAAGTGGACAGTGGTGGTCCTTATAACTATATACCTGTCCTTTTTTTTCACACGGAATGTGTCATATGTATAAAGAGTATGACTAGACTGAGAAATTTCACCCTCCCTCTATGCTTTAGTTATTACTCTGAGAGGCAGATTGACTACTGCGCAGTCATTTTTAATCTACGTCAGAGCGGCTTCAGGACGCACAGTGGGCTGAAAATCGATCTTCATAGACTTAGGGATCAACTTAGTAATTTTTTTCATTTTTCGGCAGAACTGGGTTTAGGTATCGTATAATGATCAATTTAATGCTATTTCAGTTTTACAATAAATTGTAAAACTAATATAAATATTATTTCAGAATTAAACATTTTACAACAACAAAATCCAGACCCCGAAAATGAATGTCAGCGCAGCCTTCGTCAACCCAGAGTACTGTCTTAATTGGCGTCAACTATGTATGTATGGGGCACCCTTTAATTTTCAACTTCGTTTGTTTTTGGATTTTTCCTTTATTTGTACTGCAAAGACCTTGTCTTTTGCCTAATTTTGTGATTCTAGGTCAACGGGAACTACCATATAGGTTTTCAACCCAAAAACTATAGGGTACTTCCGATTGACCTAGAATTGTCAATTTTGGTTAAAAGCAAGGTAAAGTATAACTAAAGAAAATTCCGAAAATTAAAAAACTTGAAAATTAAGGTAAATTTTTGGTACTTACAAGTTTTCGCGAATATCTAAATTTGCCCATATCTTTTTATCGTGACGACTCAGGATCTTGATATTTATACACCTTATAGGAACTATACACCTCAGTATCTGGTATTAAATTCAACTTGCTAGGTTCACCCGTTTCTGAGAAGATCGGTGGTGATACACGGACAGACAGACGGACAAGAGACTGATCTTATAAGGGTTCCTGTTTTATCTTTTGAGGCACGGTACCCTAAAAACAAAAACGCGTTTTCGTGAATTAAATTAAGGCAACATTTTAAAACTAATACCTTCCTATATTATTACAGGATTAAACATTTTACAATAACAAAATCCAGTACCAATCCATGACAGTCAGTGCTATTGAATCCAGAACGAATTTCTTTAACGCGGCTTGCGGTAAGAGTTTTTGTCTTTCTTCTTTAAAAATTTTCGCCATTGGTGTCACTTTCATAGTTTTTGAGGGTGCTAATGCCAATAGCGAGGTTAAAATGTAAATCCAAGATGGCGGCTGTGAAATATTTGTTTTAGATACGTAAAAATAATGTTTGAAAGAATGGTTCACCTTAAAAAGTTTAACAAAAAGTCTGCAACGGCATACGTCTATCTTTTAAGGATGGCCCACAGTATCCATTTTTATCTTTTACAACTTGATAAAAATTTCATTGTTATTTCCGAAGCTATTATGACCGTTATTTTAATAATCCTTATCCAATAAAATATGTTATATTGGGCATTTAGTTTAGATTAAAATATGCCTTGACATCATATCATTTAAATGAATAGTTTAAAAGATATCGCAGATTCAAAATTACGCGTAGCAAAATAATTTTATCGTTGACGCGAACGCGGGCGCAGCGGTAGGTAGGAGTCTATGACCTCCTCGGCTTTTAGGTATGTAATCTCGGTGGTACGTTCCCGTGGGATATTTTGCGACATCCACGAGGGCGAAGCCGCGGGTAAAAGCTAGTAAATTATAATTTGCTACAGAAGCAGTAAAAAATTATAAATTAATTATGGATAAATTTATCCCAACTACGGAACCCTTCATTGTGCATGCCGTGCCGGCTTTTATATAAATAATACAGCAGATTAATTAACAATTTTTAATTTCATGTTGTATAACTATAATTCATAAATATTTTAGTTGATAATTAAATATTTTGTATTATTTGTGTCCTCCATAGCTCGCTATGTGCAAAAGTTTCATAGACTGAGATAAACTAACGTTGCGTACGCACTATTTTCATAGATAAATGTTTCCGTCTTTATCTTGCACTTTTAGTTTGACAGTTGTGCGGTAGTGACAAGAATAATGCTAAGCATGCTAAATAAGTAATATTTGAAATTCCGGTCTGCGATTTCGTTAGTTCAACTTTTGGTCACTGGTTCAGATAAGTTTGTATCAGTGACGTGGCAGCCGACCACTAAAGATGGAACCGCCACTCCCCGCGTGCGGGGGAAATAAGCCACACCCATCAAACTAATATTTATTTTCAAGGTAGGCCCTTAAAGCGATATACTTTATATTTATGTTTTTGAAGTTCCTGAATGTTGTGTCCATAGGCTTACTGGAAAATTCGTGGGAATGCCCGTTTGCAGGGCCGAATGTGCGGAATACCTGTATTTATTTCAAGTCTGTTTTTCCTTTGTACGGTGGTAAATTAGCGAGGTGAACAATGTTTACGTTCCGGCGACTGCTGCATTTGTAACGTCTGCACGCTTTGTAAGTGAAATTGTACTGGATAATGTAAATAGTGCTGTGATATATGTGGTTAAAGTTCAAGTAGCGCCTTTGAATGATATTGTTACTAATAATATTATTATGATGTGTAGATGTCTCTTGTGGTTTTGTTTGAGTTTATTTTTCGGTAGATTTATTAAAATAAAAGCGTGTGTATTTTTTTAAACTTATTTTTTCAGTGATTATTTAGGTTATATAAAGCATGCTACATTATTTTTTAAACTTAATTTTTCAGTGATTATGAACTTGTTGGTAGGTTAGTAGAGCAGTGGTGGCCCAGTGATAATGGCCCCGACTTACTAGTTGTAGGTCGTGAGTTCAAACCCAAGCAGGCGCTTTACTTTGTGTAAATAATTTCATCACCACTGCTCTCAAAACGGTGAAGGAAAACATCGTGAGGAAACCGGCATGTCTTAGACATGTGACATCTACCAACCCGCACTGGGCCCGCGTGGTAGATTACGGCCCACTCCCTCTCACAGAGAGGAGGCCTGTGTCCCAGCAGTGGGAACATTAATAGGCTGATTATGTTGTATGTTATGTTGGTAGGTTATAATAAGTATTCTTCTTCTTCTTAGCGTGTCGATGGCAATCTCAATAGACTCGGCTCAGAATTCGGCTACGTGTTTGTCGCCATCATTAGCGTCCATCAATTCCTGTAACGTGCAGCTGACAGGACACGCAGGACATGACATTAAGTGTCCCATCGTTTGTGGAATAGCACCACATTTACACTCCAATGTGGAGTCGTCTATGAATCTCCACCTGAACAGATTTTCCTTAGGAGCCTTCCCGACTGACGTATCTACAGATCCAGTATACGTCCGGCGCACCGTGGGCAATCAGCGAGTTCTCACGAGTTGATTGGCTAATCCTTTTACCACAATGGCAATCCAATTATAAAGTATTTTACATTATGCACAATGCAACATACGTAAAATATCACTTACAATCGTACTCGCGCGCAATACAATCGAACGCTCATAGGAAACGATCCACTGCATTTCGCAGACAAAAGGCATCAATTTCGAACAAAACAATTCCAATATTAGTAGTTCAATGCCGAAGCCGCGAAACGGTACTATCGAGTACACAATCCATCGTACGAGATGCGATTGATTGAACAAACTACTGACTCCTACGGTGAACTGTTCGTCTTAAGGCGTTCTAACCCGAGAAGTGTTTGCTCTACTTATCCGAATATCCGTTTTGAATCAAACTGCGACTGCGAATTTCTCCTGCTCTTCAATTTCGACGTATTACCTTGGATGGTAAACTCGGAAACTTTAGTAATTGAAGTTACTTTTCTTAGCTTTAAGTGTGTTCGAAAATCTGACGGAAGTGTAAGATTAAATGTTTTATTATCTACTTGTCCGTTCTGGCGTTACGTGACCAACGATACGCGACGCATCTTCCGTCAGATGTGTGACTACCCTAAAAGCGAAGGTTTTCGGTTTTGGAATCTATTAACGAACAGACTAAATTGAAAAAGAAATTATGTTTTCTTGGAGATTCAATCACCCAAAAAAGTCTATAATCATTGATATTCAAGACATCTAAGTTTATATTTTAAGACGAGGTCTATCCGACTTCCTGAAAGATAATAAAAACTTTACGGAACCGTAATAAACGAGCCACACGTAATTGTTGCACGGTCACCTACGTAAGAGACCATAAAATTCTTTCTTTTCCCGTTTCTCCGCTGGCAAACCAGGCGACATCATAAATATGTATAGTGGGAATCAAGCATGCGTCGCGTATAAAACGCCGCCGAAAATGCGATCTTGTGGGAGAGAAGGTGCTTTACAGGGACTTAGCGTGATGCTGGATGTTGTATAAGTACCCCTACAACTACAGATGATGACATTTGGTACGTTGGCTTTAAAGTACAAATATGGCGTGGCAACCAAGACATTTACGGCTCAAATGCATCGAGTTGAATGTAGGCTGAATACTAATACTAATATTTTGTCTCAATAAATACTTTTTCTTTCTAACTATAAAATTTAAATTTCAGATGTTACTGCCTGAGGAGAGGTGTCTTGCACACCTCTGTCTGACAGTGATAGATAGATAGATAAACAGTTTATTTGGTGCACACAAAAGACAGCACAACATGAAAATAGCACGATACTTACTGAAAATATTCATAGAATCGTGAAATAAAAAAGTGTTTAAAACAAGCTGTATTGTTTTCAATATACCTTAAAACAATTTCTACAATCACCCACCACTTTATATTTCTTTCCTCCACCTTTAGTTCCACGTGCCAACGCACGTCACCACCCGCAGTAAATCCCACCACAAGCACATCTAGCTGCCCTACATCCCTCGCAAGTGACTCACACACGGTTTATTTGCCCCTATTTGCATAGAAACGTTTTTTGTGGGCGTCCTTGTTTGTACAGAGGATAGGTGGAAAAAGCTTTCGTAAGACTAGAACTTGAAAGTACGACGCCTCAGACAGATTTGTTTGTATTGAATGTAGTGTGTTTATTTTTTTATTTTATTTCGCTTTACTGCAACCTCAGTAGTTGATATTCATTTTCGTGCGGTTGGCGCCGTGGTTTTCTTTGAAGTTTGGTGACATTGCATAATTATGCTAGATGTGTATTTTGCTTTGTGAATAAAATAGAGTCATCTAGGTCTCGGTTTTGTGTCTTTTGAGTTTTTAGGGTGACTTGTATGACATTGAAATTGAAATTATTCACACGTCATTATCTTCTAAAAATGTAGTCAACACCTGTACGCTTTTATGATTTATGTACTTAGAATAATAACGCATAGAAACCTAGTACGAGTGCAAAAAGTGAGGCAACTAAAACTTAGCCATAGTGGCTAACTTCTCTCGGCGAGCCGTCAGTACTCAAGGTCACGTTCCGTCGAACACAGCTCGCGAATAAATAATTTAAAATAATTGTAAATGACAGTTTGTAGCGTGAAGAGATGTCATAGCACTAGGAAAACAAGACAAAATGTGATCAAATTACATTTCATAAGTAAATACTTACATTTTATACATTCTTTTTACGTATATCGATCATCAAACAAAAATTCTAATAACCTACTTTATCACAATACAGTGTTGCTATTTGTGAGGAAAAAAATACCCACATTGCTTTCAATTTTGTTCTTATTTTGGTTTAGCAAAAAAAAATGTTTTTGATGTAGGTACCTTACTACCTACCTTATGGAATACGATAAAACACTTTGCCAGTTTCGAGAAACTAACTTGTCATTAGGTAGTTTATATAAATAGTCTTTGTAAATAGGATACTGGTGGCGATTCTGGGTGCGTCAATTTAAACTATTTACAGCCTCTAAGCACGATCAATTTTAAATTGAACCAATTGAAAAAGATTGCCAGTCCATTGCTTCATAAGTTCGACAAAAAATTTTGGTCGTTATCGACAATGCTACTTAGTGTTTTTAAACTTTTTAATTTTTTGTAATTTTCTCAGTCATCCTCCTATTTAAATATAAATAAGTATTTGGAAACTTACAACACTTACTATTATTTGATATCATATTTATCCGATTTTTTACATGTCAGCAATTAATACATGTTAATATTAAAAACCCATCACACATTCTAAACGCATTGAACTAATCATTTTCTTCATGCGATTAACGGTTTATTTATTTCCTTTTATTTTAAACTAGCTTTTACCCGAGGCTTGTTACGCGTAATTTTCAAACTGTGATATCTCTTAAACTATTCATTTTAATGATGTGATGTGAAGGCATATTTTAATCGAAATTGAATGCCCAATTTAAATAACATATTTTATTGGATAAGGATTAACATGATACCGGTCAAAATAGCTTCGGAAATAACAATGAAAATATTATAAAATTTTAAGGGATAAAATGGTTACTGTGGGTCATCCTTAGAAGATAGATATATGCCATCGCGGACTTTTTTGTTTATGTTTTTAAGGTATACAATACTCTAGAACATAAATTTGATTTATCTCTCACGGCTTACGCGGCGCACGCCAGTAAAGCTCCCAGTCGACATGATTTTTTCCGACATCTTCAATAATAATTGTTATATTTCAGCTAATTTACACAAAACCTTAATGAATTATATACTAAAACCTTCCGCATGATCACTCCGTCCAATAGTGAAAACCGTTTGAAAATCTGTTCAGTAGTTTTTGAGTTTATCGCGTTCAGACAAACAGACGCGGCGGGGGACTTTGTTTTATAATATGTAAGGATAAATCGAATTTTACCTTCCGGAAAAATAATGAAGTTCCAGTTCCTGATAACATAAAATACTTGTCTTGGTTTGGTCCTTTTCCCATATTTTTGTGGGTAAAGGCCTGGTAATGGTATCACTGAAAGCTATATTTGTGTGCGTTTGCCGAACGTAGACACATTCGGCTCACGCACACAAACAAAATGAACTGGACACACGATATCGCTCGTGTTTTGTACTAGACGCGGCTTCTATGCGTTATTATTCTAAGTTTATGTATAAAATACAATAAATAATGCAAAAATCTGAAATGTACCTGCAGAAATATATACCTACTTATACATGAATTGTAACGGTTAGAGCTTTGCAGGTAGACTGCGCAGGCCGTGAACGATTAGATAGTTGTAGAAAGATAAAGAAAACTAGCAAGTTAGCTTACATCATTGTAGTAGTAAGTAACACGACTAGATCGTTGGTAAGGGTTAGACTTATACTTGCGCACTCGCACACCCTTGGATAAGTAAGAAGGGTACCGTCCTTGGATGGAGGCGGCAGACGTAGAGGGGCTTGCCAGCACAGGCTCAGAAAGAGGCCGGTCAGGCTTTTGTAACACTGCAGTTAGCGTGCGTCGGTAACAGGACGTAGGACGTTGCCGGCGGTAGCCCACAGTTCAACTACGCGTGCAACTGGCCATTCGGAGCACGCAGCATGCAGATTGGAGCAGCGTGCGATATGTAAGATATATCTATTCCTTTATTAAAATCCCTATTTCCAATTAATTTACACCTATATATCCACTTAAACAATCATCAGTTGATTTTAAACTAACTATTACTATTGAAAAAGTCATAAAAAATATGAAGTTGTTGCGCAAACTGAACCTAATGTGTAGGTATTACAGTTGTCAGATTAGATGTCCTGCTCTCAGCCTGGAAGAACCCTTAGGTTGGGGCACTCAGCATCCTGAGGGTCAGGGAATACCTTCTGCTAGCTAAGCAAGTGGATGTCCAAATCAACGAGTGTTCTTAGAAATTTTTTGTTGATGTGCTTAGCAACTTACTAATTGTGAAATATTTAACATTACTCGACAATTTACCATTGAACGCTAAAAATATAATAATATTTCAAATACAATAATTGAATGGATTGATACATGTGTAGAACTGTATTCATAATTAAATTACTCTTTCCAGTTAATACAGCCTGACCTTTGTGAAACACCTGGAAGAACATGCACTAACCAGTTACTTCACGGCTCGCTGAACTGTTGCGGCGAATCGTTTCTACCTAGATTTGTAGAAAAGGGTTTGTTGGGAATTGTACGAAAGGAAAACCTTTGTAGAGCTAGAGCAATAATAAAGAATATTTATTATTATAATTATGATCTTGCGTAGGAAAAAAATATGAAAAAATCTTAAATTTAATTTATTATTTACCTACATAACTAGTAAATAAGGACCGTGTAAAATTTTCATAACGATTTTTTTTAAATTTCTTGTAACTAACATTAGGAAAAACTACATTAAAAAAAATGCTTTATTTCGAAGTAAAAGGTACTGCTTAGCGGTAAAAATAAAAAGATTACTCAAATGGTTAAGTCTCAAGTATTTTTATTTAGGCAAAATTGTTTAATTCGACACGGCGCAAAGGCCAGACCTGAACCTTCTTTATCCTCGGCATTTGTAGAGTAATCCCTTGAAAATTAACTACCTACCGGCAACCGTTGTAAGGTGCGTTCCTGAATTACTCAACCTTTACTAAGCTTAAAGAGATATTAACCTGAGGTTATTGGAAACGGAAGTATTTTTTTAATAAAAATTTTTGTTTGTTGTTCTTTGTAGATAATTTATTTATAACGACTAAGACCCGAATTCTCAATTGTTATGTGAAGAATAAATATGGCGATTTGACATATTATTTTCTATACTGTAACATTGTGTATAAATGTGCTGTCACGTACACTTTAGTTGCTGCCAACCATAAAAAAACGAAACGTTTTACAAACAATAAAACGACGAACACACACAAGAACACCAACAGAAAATAAAGAAAATTATTCAAAAAACAAAAAACCCGACTGCAAAAACACATAACTGAAAAGAGAAAAACAAGCATTATAATCTATAGAATTTTGGTATCGCAGGCGGGGACAAACAAAAGTTAGGTACACCATATTTCCAGTTATTATTGTTATATTATTATTGTCCCCCGCCTGCGATACCAAAATTCTATAGATTATAATGCTTGTTTTTCTCTTTTCAGTTATGTGTTTTGGCAGTCGGGTTTTTTGTTTTTTGAATAAATTTCTTTATTTCAAGTTTTTTAGTTTTATTAATATATTGTTAGAGGATTTGTCAAGAGAGACCGCAGCGATAGCGCGTGACAATTGTGACGCAGCGAGTGGAAGGGGCGACACGACGTTAGAGGGGCGCTCACGCACCTCAGGCACTCTTGCTCGGGCGCTCGGAAGCGACGGACGAGTATTAGGAACTGTAGATTTCAATTATTTCGGTGTCTAACGGTTTTACGTTATTGTGATTTATTTTCTATTCTGTTATTTTGAAATAAATACTTCTATGTAGTTTTGCTTTTCTTTTAAAATAATTAAATAAGCTTCTGATCCATAAGATCAGAAGTGGGATAGAATTAAAACACGTTGCTTTGATCGTTCGCCATCTATTTTTGCTGTTAATAGTGTTCTGTTTTAAAGTAATGGAACACGTGTTCATGCGAGTTTTTAATTATGCGACCAAGTGTTAGTTATTTCGATTGCGTTTGGTTATGTTATCCCTGCAAGTAATTTATGTAGTAGTAGTAGGGTTGCGAGTGCAAACCGCGTGAAATTTTACCTAATCGTAATTTTTGCGGCCACCGTAATGAGTCGCATAGCCGTCGCGATGTTCGTACGAGGCGACGAGACCATTATCGCGACACGTGTAGCAGACCCGCGTAACTCGCGTCGCCGTGATAGTTCTGAGAATTTTGAAAGTCCGCGTGCACGAGAAACTTCACGAAACCAGCTGGAGTGGCTGCCGAGGCACCTGTTACTAGTGTGGGAACACATGGTACGGGAGCCGCGACTGTTGAGAGGTATCACGTGAGGCTGACGCTGTGAACATGATTGTGGGTGCACTTTCTTCGCTGATTCAGGGATCATGCGGGTAGAAGTGGCGGTACACCGCGCGTGCTAATGGTGAAACCAGCTGTACTATCTGTGGCTGAGTGTTGCAATGCAAGTGTAGATTTGACATCAGTGACATCACATCCCAACGAAATGGTTATGAGCGAGGTAACCAAGAACCCTGTAAGCGCAACCAATGCTATTCTGGTAAGATCTAACCATGTTTTTATGTTCAACTTTGATGCCTCTTTGCAATGTGTGGTACATATTATTGAGGTTAATCATGTGCGTTCAATAAATTAGTGGATTGAACGCTTGTGTTTAGCACCAATCGGTTATTAATTGAAAGTCGATGCAAGTTTATGACTAAACAAATGGTTAAGTGACGACTGTAGCTGGTCTAATTTCTAGTGGGAATTTCAAACATTGTGCCCACTTCAGTTAGATATTGCGAAAATTTTGTTCGTCGTTATGAAAACATATTCCGATAACTACCCGACAAAATACGGAATATACTGGACGTTCTTTGTTACGATTTCGTATCATCAGAGGATTAAGTGACGAGCTGATCACAGCTATTGTTAAGAGTGGTATTACAGATCCCTAAATTCATGCAGCCGGTACTAATTCCCGATAGTTGACACAACTTTTTGTCGGTATATGTGAAACCTACTCAGGTACGTAAATGCAGTGATTTTCGTGAAAATCAATCTAATACAAATACGCGAAAACGTGAACATGCTAATTAGAAAGTTCAATGTAAAAGTTTTGGCCATAAACAAATAACGTTTCCCTTATATGTTCAATAAGAAAAACCAACCAGAGTGCAAATGCTACGAATACAAGCGGATAATCTGGTGACAGGTACTGTTACTACTAGGTGCCTACTGTGCAAACGGCTTCTATGCACATTCGTTTACTTAAAAAACCCCCGTTGTTTATCGGTCTTATAAAATGTCTCATGACGAAAAACTATGCGTTAGAGAAATTATTAAAGTTCTTTTACATAAACAAATTATGATGAAGACCGAATTCGAGTTTTTAAGCCCAATGTTAACAAGGGGACAGTGTTGTAGTGACAGACTTTGTGTGAATTTTAGGATCCTTGAATACGGTACCGTCAACCGTGACGGGTTACTTTCAATTACCTTTAGAGGACGATCATGTCTGATGATGACGCATAAGCGAATCTTATAGAATATTTGGCGTCTGATTCTGTTGGTAATGGTGGATGCCTGAAATTATTGGGCATGGTCAGGTACGGCCGAGCTCATGTAAGACTACTTTAGTTAAGTCCACGATACCTACTAATGTAAGAGTGGTACGTCAGTTCTTGGGATTGGCGGGGCCCTATTTTCGTTCATTGCTCAGAAAAGGCGAACTTTTCAAATGGGGCGCGGAACTCAGGACTTATCACGTAATGTTGTTGTTACCAGCTGACCACTGAGCTTCATACCGACGTCAGTGCTATTCGCAACGGTGAGATTCTAATGAAAAAGCACGAGTGTAAACGTAAGCGAAAGCGAGTTGTTGGCTATTTTAACAGATCCACAAAGAGTGCCGAATCCCAGTGCCATAGTTACAAATTCGAGACCTTTGCAATTATTGTTCGTGCATTACAAAAAATGTTGGCACTATTTAATCGGTGTAAAGATTTAAATAATTACCGATTGCAACTCTCTAAAGTTGACCGATCGAAAAAATAATTTTATTAACATGTGTTGCGCGTTGATAGATTTACAAGCGGTACTTCCAATCCGCGTTAAATCATCTGAATTCATGTGAAGATCACCTTTTTCTTTCTCTAAGTTTATCTTCTGAATACGTTCGGGGCTGCAAGGGGAACTAAAGTCTTGTAATTTTTGAGCTACGACCAACCGTTTAAAAGATATTCGACATTTTAACTTCTTCACGGATTGTTCGAAAAGGAGTCAAACCAGTTGTTATAAGTTTCAGACAATGCTTCGCGACAGTGAAGCGTCCTCACGGTGCGTCGGCTGACGACCTCGGCCCGAAATAGTACCCATTCAGGGGAAGAACCGGGAACTGGTCGCAGTCGTAGCCGACGCCATGGAGGTTGGAGTCATATGCGCAGCGCCCGTTGTGAGCGGACCGCGAGATGCGCGAGCGAGAGCCAGCGCGAAGCGGATACGCTGGTGCAGCTGGACGCCGGTACAGGCGCCGGTACAGCTGGACGCCAGTGCAGCTGGACGCCCGTGCAGCTGGGCGCCGGTGCAGCTGGGCGCCCGTGCAGCTGGGCGCCCGTGCATCTGGACGCCCGTACAGCTGGACGCCGGTGCAGTGCGCCTGGTGATGGGGTTCCCAAGGCAGTGGGAAGCTGAACTCCTAGAGGCGCAGCCCCTGTGGGGTCGTGCAAGCGCTACCACATCACCGATGCGAGCTTCTGGCTTATGACTTCTGTTTGGCCCGAACCTATGGTTCATGGCTTCTGTTTGGTCTGAGCTTCTGGCTTATGACTTCTGTTTGGCCCGAACCTATGGTTCATGGCTTCTGTTTGGTCTGAGCTTCTAGCTTATGACTTCTGTTTGGCCCGAACCTATGGTTCATGGCTTCTGTTTGGTCTGAGCTTCTGGCTTATGACTTCTGTTTGGCCCGAACCTATGGTTCATGGCTTCTGTTTGGTCTGACCTTCTGGCTTATGACTTCTGTTTGGCCTGAACCTATGGTTCATGGCTTCTGTTTGGTCTGAGCTTCTGGCTTATGACTTCTGTTTGGCCTGAACCTATGGTTCATGGCTTCTGTTTGGTCTGAGCTTCTGGCTTATGACTTCTGTTTGGCCTGAACCTTTGGTGCATGGCTTCTGTTTGATCTGAGCTTCTGGCTTATGACTTCTGTTTGGCCTGAACCTATGGTTCATGGCTTCTGTTTGGTCTGAGCTTCTGGCTTATGACTTCTGTTTGGCCTGAACCTATGGTTCATGGCTTCTGTTTGGTCTGAGCTTCTGGCTTATGACTTCTGTTTGGCCTGAACCTACGGTTCATGGCTTCTGTTTGGTCTGAGCTTCTGGCTTATGACTTCTGTTTGGCCTGAACCTATGGTTCATGGCTTCTGTTCTGGTTAAGTATATTAGTTTCACTACTATCTATTTATCTTGGCTAGTATTCTACCCAATGGGAGTCCGAAATCCCATTGCTTGGAATGCTATTTAGTTCCATTTACGTTTTAATGCTTAGAATCACTGATTTTGCTTTGTAATTTTTAGTCTGAAGCTTTTAATTTTACATTTTAATTACCTAAGAAAACTTCATGTTAGTTGGTTGGGTACCTGATGGTGGGAGTGCACGCTCACTATCACGTACTTGACAACATCAGTTCAAGTGTTTGCTATTCCTTAGCTTCAGACACTTAAGTGACGCAAGAAAACAAATGTACAGTATGTGTTGTTGTTATTTTGCAGATGATTATGACTAGTCTGAGGATGACGGGCAGTCTGGTGATGGTGGACCTGGTGATGACACAAGGCAAGATGCGGTCGAGGTCGCGCCTCGCTGTCAGGAACGGCCGTGTTAGAGGATTTGTCAAGAGAGACCGCAGCGATAGCGCGTGACAATTGTGACGCAGCGAGTGGAAGGGGCGAGACGACGTTAGAGGGGCGCTCACGCACCTCAGGCACTCTTGCTCGGGCGCTCGGAAGCGACGGACGAGTATTAGGAACTGTAGATTTCAATTATTTCGGTGTCTAACGGTTTTACGTTATTGTGATTTATTTTCTATTCTGTTATTTTGAAATAAATACTTCTATGTAGTTTTGCTTTTCTTTTAAAATAATTAAATAAGCTTCTGATCCATAAGAATATCTTAATTTGGAATTGACTCATTACCAGCTTTTATTTGATACCAATATTGTTGAAAAATATTTAAAAAAAACCTTCCCCTCCCTTTTTTTTGTACTTGCAGATGCAATACATAAATATTATATAACCTATGTCACTTCTACGATTAAGACGAATCTAACGACACCTCCTATGTTAAAATCCATCAAGCCGTTTAGGCTACAGAGCGTGCCAAAGAAATAGACATACATACATACTCTCGAAAAACATTACCCTCCTTCTGGGGCAGTCGGGTAAAAAGTACCCACCAAGGAAGTTAAAGGAATCTTGTGACCATAGCTATCTACCCCGTTACTCGTATTTATAAATATACAGTTTATGCTGACAAGGTTACGTGGTCTTATTTTTACACCCACGTAAACCTTAAAAATTGGCAAAGCTGTTAACCACGATTTTTATTCCAATAATAAAATGTATCTGAATATTGAAAAATCGGCACTATGACAGAGAGAACAGTAATTTGGCAATATTTTAAAGCTACCTATGGCCCTTAATATTTAGGGCGTTTCCATAATTCGCATATTATGTAGTCCAAAGAAGGCTGGATAGATCATAAATAAGAAGTAGCACTTTTTTTTTTGCAAATTGTGTGGCAACTATAATACAATCAACTAAAATAATGTTGAACATATTAAATTAATGTTTCAATCCATAACAATGTATAAGATTGTGGTAAGTCTAAGACTATAAACCCCAATAAACTCGCGAACTATGAAGCTTGTACTGAAACTTTTTAATAATTCAGCTGATTTGATGTAATTTTACTCCGCAACCGCATGCTAGTGTAGTCTTCTTACTACGTTGGTGCTCCCGTTGATGCCAACATCTTTGATGCATAATTAATTTCTTAATTTTAAAAGAGTTTTAAGAAAACCTGTTGTACAACTTGATTTTATTATGAAAACGTAGGATAATTAGATCACTCACCAAATAAGATCCTTCATCTTTCTCTGAATATCGTCCAATATCCGTCTTACCATTCCTATCCAAAGTCCTTGAGCGGTTAATTCACGATCAAATAAGCACTTTTCTCTCCAAAAATAATCTCTTCAACCCTTTCCAGTCCGGCTTCCGTCCAGGTCATAGCACCACCACAGCGCTTCTGAATATTACGGATGATATAAGGTCAGCCATGGAAAACGGTAATCTAACGGTCTTAGCTTTGCTTGATTTTAGTAATGCGTTTAATACTGTTGATTTCGATGTTCTGCTTGGCATTCTATGCTCTCTTAACATATCTCTATCGGTAATTGACTGGTTTCGTAGTTACCTGTTCGGTCGCCGGCAACGTATTTGCATCGGAGAGACCTTGTCTTCCTGGAGTAATACTTCTGCTGGTGTCCCACAGGGTGGCGTTCTATCCCCTTTACTTTTCGCAATGTTTATTAACTCAATCTCCGACCAACTAATTTCTTCCTACCACCTATATGCTGATGATTTACAAATTTATTCGCGAGCTCCACTTGGAAATCTGTCCGAGGCTATATTGGCGATTAATCGCGATCTGGACCATATGCGACTGGAGCAAGAGATATGGGCTTATGGTCAACCCCATAAAGACGCAGGTTGTTGTGGTTGGCAGCTCTAGGACGGTCTCAAGAATTGACTGGACGACTCTTCCCCAAGTTTCTTTTGATAACTCTATTATTCCCTTCAGCGAAAAAGTTAAAAACTTGGGGATATTCATTGACAAGAACTTCTCTTGGACTGCCCAGCTACAGGAAGTTAGCCGCAAGCTATTTGCATCCGCTGCATCTCTGAAGAGACTGCGTAATTTTCTACCGACTGCCACCAAGATTGCGCTTGCACAATCACTTCTTCTACCCATCCTTGATTATGCTGATGCCAGCTATCTTGACCTTACTCAGGACCAACTCGATAAACTTGAGCGGCTTCAAAATGTTTGTATAAGGTTCATATTTGGTTTACGCAAATATGACCATGTTTCCGAATTTCGTGTGAAGCTCAAGTGGTTACTAATTCGCCTTCGCCGGAATGCTCATATTCTTTCCCTTTTGTATAACGTGCTCTTTTCCCCTTTCTCCCCTCTCTATCTTAAGAAACGTTTCCAGTATCTTTGCGACTCCCACACAAAACTTTTGAGGTCATCAGATAACCTGAAGCTTAAAATGCCAATGCATTCCACAACTTTCCTTGACAAATCCTTTACTGTCCAGGCTGCTCGTTTGTGGAATGCATTACCAGTTCCAATAAAGCGCGCGCAATCGTTACCTGTAAGACTAGTGAAGGAACATTACTTGTCGTTATAATTTTGTTCTAGTCGTTAGCTGTAATAATAATCGTCATTTATTTTCGTTGCTTATATAGTTAATATGTATGTATCTATGTATCTATTATATAGCATTTATCTATGTATCTATTATAGTATATTGTAATATTATACTTTTTATTTGCACCAAAGACAACCCCATTTTATGTCCATAATATCACTGTCCATTCCAAGGTTGCCTGGAAGAGATTGCAGTAAGCGATAAGGCCGCCCATTGTATATTTTGTAGTGTATTACTTTTTTTTTTCTTGTAATATATTATCTGGTGTACAATAAAGTATATATAAATAAATAAATAAGAAGATAAAATTTAGCAAATTCTTAAGACGGTTTACGTCGTACGGCATTTCATACAAACTTTCAAGCCCTTATTTTTCGAAATGACTGAACCGATTTTAATGAAACTTCATACGCATATGCAGGATACAAAGGTCTAAAAACTTAGGTAAGAACATTTTCGAAATGTCTTATTTAAAAGCAGATAACTGGAAATCTCTGTTTCTATGGAAAATTTAAAATCGGTCTAATTTGGCTGTAACACTATTTTTTCGAAAATGTTCTTAACTTAGTTTTTAAACCTTTGTATCTTGCATATGCGTATGAAGTTTCATTAAAATCGGTTGAGTCATTTCGAAAAACAAGGGCTTCAAAGTTTGTATGAAATGTCGTACGACGTAAACCGTCTTAAGAATTTGCTAAATTTTATCTTCTTATTTGGTTAGTGATCTAATTATCCTAAGTTTTCATAATAAAATCAAGTTATACAACAGGTTTAAAACCCTCTTAAACAGTAGGTATGGTTCTATCGAGTTTTGTAGCCTCTGAAACCATTTCAATTCCCAGGCCGGGCAAAGTGTTATTGGGAGAAATTCGGAAAAGCATCAGGAATTTCTCAGTAGTAGCCCGGAGTCTAGATTTGTGCCCGCCGCGGTTGTTGTCAACAGGGTCGCCCCCTAATACGTGGGACTTAATTTTAACTGGCGAAATTAGAGTGTAGGTACGAACTATGGTAGGCCTCTGCCTAAGGGACAGTTCAAGTATTACGTAAGCACTATAGGGGGGCGGGGGGTCTATGCTTTGCTTATTTTTGATGACATGGGGGGTGGGGGGGGGATCTAGATGGTGATTACGTCAGCAGTAATTATTTACTTTTTTATACATAATGCAACCCACACATTGTCTATGCTCGAAAATGAAACATTTATATTCGGGGATTCCCACAAATGCATATACCAATGTTTACGTAAGCATGGGAGGAGGGGGTAAGAGCTGCAACATAATTTGATATACCATAGCCCAAACGTAATTAAACAATCCTTGCAATTAATCACTATCACTATCCTAGACATAAGGTCCAGCGGTAGTGCTCACCTTCAAGTCGTAAGGCAATATTATTTTAAACTATTTTAAGGTAGCAAATACACGATCCTTAACAAGAGTCCCGCGTGTATCTTCGTCCCTACGGAACGCGATGTCTGGCGAGCCTCTTAGAGGCTTCCGCCGCTGAAAGGGTGTGTGGTCATGCGAGCAGCCCTAAACTTACCTTGAGAACCAATTTGTTAAATTATTTAACAGACCCCGAGAGGATGAGCGGAGGTCTGAGGCTTCTTGTGTTATGTCGATATAATATGGAGTACACGAGCATTTCAATAAGCGGAGCGGTCACCTTCAAATGATAATAATCTAGCAATTATTTATTACCAAAATACTAGCCTTACCTAATACCACAATGCCGTGTTCTTCTAATGATAAATATGTTTAATAAAATAGAAGTTAAAATGAAGTTTTTGCATTTTCATATCTATTATTTAGCGTATTTGGAACTCCTGCTATCACCGATGATAAATAAGTTCAATCGCTCAGAGTTGTTTACCTGTTCAATTAGATTGGACCCCACCGGCCACTCAGTTAATTTTGAGTATTATTTGTATTATAAATAGTGTTTACTTTCGTGGAACAGGTTTATAATTAAAGTCTATGAACGAACGATGACATAAAACATGACATGACCGACATCTGACAGTAAATTCATTGAATAAATTCAATATTTATTCAGTTCATACGGTCTGCGCGCAAAATGGCCGCGCGTGTGGTGTTTGTCTCGTGTTTTGTTTTCGATTTTATTTTGTTTTAGTTAATTTCGGTAGTCCTCAAGCCTTTGTGTAGTGTTTTCCCATGAGTAAATAACATCATAAGTTCGAATGTACATTCAGATTTGAGTATAGTGCAACGTAATAAAAACTGTGATCCAAATAAAACGTTCGTGTTAAAACTTTTAATGGCGTGGTCAAACGTGGTGTTATTTTTGTTAAAAATAAACAATTATATCAGTTGAATCTCTGTTAGCTATTGTATAAATGACGAACAAAAGATAAACTTCAGTGTAAGAGTGTTTGTGTGTGAATTATTGAAGAGAACAATAGAAAAAACAGGTTCCGTTATCGGGCCGGCGGCCCGTCGGGAGGTGACGTCATCGCGTGGTAAGTCATACATAAATTTTTAATTGAAAATAATGTAGGGGGACGTGTAGTTTTTTATGTAATTCTTTAACGTTAAATAATATATCAATTTAAAAAAAAAATAATAATTGATAAAAATGTTTTCAATATTTTTCAATGATTTTTTTCTTTACGGTAATGGGGAAAAAGCCCCCTTCTCGTGACTTTACATTAAAATTAAGAATATAATAGGAAAATAACATTTAGTTATCTAGTTTTATTGTGTTAGCTTATTTTATACCGATTCCAACTACGTAAGTATTATAAATAGCTCCCATACGAAACTTTAGAGATATAGTCGTTCTAATATCAAGTGGCAGGCTTCGTGGGAGGTCTCGGGACCACCCACGCGCAGCTTGACAGCTGACGGTTTTGCGCCGGCGCGCGCGTGCCAGTCCAGAGGTTAAACAATTTTATTTTCGTATGATGATAGCAGACAGACTTGACTGTCCATACATTAGACACTGCAGTGACTTGCACGTCACCTACAGTCTTCGATCACTAATTTGTATGTTTTGATGCGGTGGTTTTTGTTTTGTATTATATTGCTATGTTAATGTAATTTCTGCTGAGTATGTAAAGTAATAACATACTTTACATACTCAACAGAAATTACAGTCTTTTTACTTGAATGAATAAATGAATAAAATCACAACTAGCTACTATTCCACTCAACCTTTTATAATACCAACTGTATGAATTAAATTTAACATCTGTTCTACCAGTATTCAGGCAGAATACTTTTATCTCGTCCACCTGCTGTGGGGACAAAAAGAAAAACATTCTCTAAAAAAAAAAAGTTAATTAATTACGTATGCAAATTGACGAAAAAGTCGTCTCGTGCTGAGTGGCGAGCGAAACGAGATAATGAGATTGTGCAGCCTGGAGTTCCGTGATTAAATCATTCCGATGGAAAATGTTGAATTTCTAATGATTTTGATTAGTGGCTGCAGGGAAATCAGCCGAGACTATGCGGTTAGAAATGAATTTTAATCCTTCAACCCCTAACCTTCTAGGCGATATCAATAAATTGCGTTTTATTTTATATAGAGGTAAAATTTATTTGTTTGTATGCAAGGGATAACCTCCGGAACTACCAGTCGGATTTGAAAAATTATTTTTGTATTGGATAGCCCAAATCTTGACGAAGGATAGGCTCACGTACGCAGTCGCAGGCAGACGCTAGTAGTAAATATTCGTCTGAAATCGCGAATCCGTCTTGAGCAACCGTGGTGATTTATGCTCGTGCCCTCTTGATGAGAAGAGGCCTTTGCCCCGCAGTGAGTATTAATAATACTAGTCTATTGTTAGACTGGTATTATTAAATATGATATTATTATTTTGTAATCATTGTTATAAGTACTCACCTTATTTTGATGAAAACATGTGCTATTCTCGTTTTTTCTTTTTCCTTTTCGATTCTACAGGTAGAACAATTACGTCGAAAGCACTAAACAGCACTGCTGTTTTTTCGCAAAAGTATACCGGAACTATCAATTATTCGGTTTTCCAAGAATCGAATAATGAAACAAATACGGTGCGTGCTGCTATACCTGTCATGTTTTATATACCATGGTTGGATATAGCATGAACTAAAATTACATAGAAATGTTTTTTCAATTCAATCCGCAAACTTTACCCAAGCACTTCAAGTAACGGGGAATCGGAAAATGGATTCTCTTTTCTAGTGATAACACACATACTTATACGTATGAACTTAATATAAAACTTTTCAACTGACTTTAAATATGTGATAGATTTAATATTTGTAACATCTTGCATTGATTGAGCTTACACAGGCCTGGGTATTTTGAACCTTTATACGCATAGGTAGGACATATCATAATTGTTTGATAAAGCCTAACAAAATAAACGTTTTACCTTTTGAAGTGAAAATTACTTCTTTAGTGGCGTTTGCACTTTTTTTGGGATGGGTAAAAAATGTTAAACTCGCGTCAGGACACGTGACCTGATCGAAAATTCGTAAGACGGAGGGAGAGTAGAAATGCACAACGTTAATGTTTTTGTTGACAGAGCACTTTGTTTTATATATTTGGATTTTTTTTAATGGAGCTACAGCTTTCATTCTTGTACTGACAGCAAGTCACATAAATCCTTGACATTTTCGTTAGATGACGTTACTTAGTTTTCACTTCAATCGGCAGTCCCAGACTGCCCCGTTTTTTTTTTTTTATGACAATTCTGCTGATACCCTCTCAATAGTATCTTATATTCTCTTTGCTCACAACCATTAACTACACACTCTTCACTTACATGCTACTAAAAATCGTAGTAAATTTCGATTGCCGCAATCCTGTATCCGAATAACTCGCGCTGGAGGCGTGGACGTTTCACACGGCAATTATTTTTTATTCCATCGTATTTTGGTATGTAACCAACCGTAGCATGGAATAAAGATATTTGATTGGATATAAAATAAATAAAGCTTGTTGAAAATGGGAACTTTATGGTTTTCAGGATTGTGGTTAATGCCATGAAAAGTAGTGCGCCAACTTTTTTGTAAAGTTTCATATTCGTTCAAACATTATTTCGTGATCAAGGCAACTAAGTTGTAGTACATGCAATGACAAAAAGGAACTATATATTAGCGTTAACATAAAGTAAGTACGTAAGTACCTACATAATCCTAACCTACCATATAGGTTTACTGTTTAGAAGAAACTTCAACTACGGAGTCTTCACGGCTCGTCAGCACGGATCATTTTATATAAACCTAAAAGTATATTATACTTTTAGGTTAAAAAAGCAATATAAAGAAAAAAAGAAAAAAAAAAAGAAAAAATGTGAAAAAAAAAAAATATAAAAAAAAAACCTGAAGGTATATTATACTTTTAGGTTTATATAAAATGACCCGTACTACGTGCGATATACTAGTTGCTATATTATAGCAAATTATATGCCACTAGTATCATAAAGAGAATGATTTGTATTTTTTGTTGTTTTGAATATAGTCAAATAGTTTGAAAAATCCAAAAGTGCACGCCTCATAACACTCATTCATAGACGAAAAAGAAATTCAAAACATAGTTTCTAGCAAAAATTAACAATTTATCACTTTTCATGAAGTATGTTTTGACTGCTGTTTTACCCATCAATATGGGTAAAATTTCTAACCTCGCAATCCTTACGTAATGTCAAAGACTATTTATTTAGATATTTACGTTGTGGGTTGCTAGGCAACGAACGTCAATGTCAAGGTTGGAAATATTTAGATATAGATATTATATTGTAGTTAGTATTTTATTAACTACTTTAAATATAAGAGCCATTTGCATAGGGTTCCTTCTCCGGCTGAAACAAATGTAAAAAAAAAAAAATTGACTCAATTAATTGATTTTACCGCAAGCTACAATGTTTTCAGGTTTCATAAATTGACGGACAGGAAATTTTTTTCAACTATTTTGATGCTTTTTTCATTTATGCTGCATTAAATCAATTGTTAAAAAGTACAGTATTAATCTCCATTTAATAATCTATACAATGGTATATAAATTTAGTAGGTTCTGTGGGGCAAAAAAATATTTTCGATCGTAGAGCACACTCTAATGCTTTGCATTAAGAGTCGTGCAAAACTACTAAACTGATTAAAAAAATTATTTCACCAAGTGTGCTACTATTCCGACTTCCTACTATCCTGCTAATATTATAAATGTGAAACTTTGTATGTTTGGATGTTTGTTACTCAATCACGCAATATGGGCTTTGGATGAATTTTGGCACACAGTTTATAACCTGGATTAACATAAAGGATACTTTTGGTCCCGGTAGTACGTTCCCCTGGGACAATTTCTGACATCCACGCGGGCGAAGCCGTGGACGAGCTAGTAAAGCTAGTAATTTATAAAGATATATTATGCGGGCAAAACTGCTAGCGGAAGCTAGTCTATTATAAAACCACATGATAACGTCGTCCACCCACATGTTATACGTAAAATCGTTCTTAAAAATGTCGCAAACAAATCGCCGCTTTAGATCCCTTTCATTTCGGTACTAGTCGGGACAGTTTTTAGGGTCCCGTCAGCCGAGCATTTGAAAAAAATACTGACTCAATTTACATCCATACATAAACTCACGCCTTCTTCCCATGGGGATTGGCAGACACTACAGAACGCCACCTGCTACGATCATTACATACTCCTCCTCCTAATCTAACAATATGTGATAGTTAAATAATTTTAGGGCAAAATTTAATTAAATACAATACCCAAGAGCAGCAAAGGTTTCAGTATGTTTGTTGAGAACAATGGTTCTATAGCAAAGATCCCGATAAGAAAAAGAAAACGATCTACTTGCAAAAATAGAATTAAAATTCATCAAAACCATTAACATTGACACCGATATTTTTTACACCATCTTCTTCTTTTCTTGTGATTATCGACTAACCTGGTGTCAGAGTTGTAAAGCCGCCCATGGGCCTCTGACTTGGATTCACATGCCGTCGATTAATATCTCTCAGGCATACCGGTTTCCTCACGATGCTTTCCTTCACCGGTTTTGAAGCAAGTGATAATGAAATTAAATAATATATACAATACGCACGTGAATCTGAAAAGTCAGAGTTGCGTGCCTTGGGTTGGAACTTGAGACCTGTGTACTTAGCAGCCTGGTCACACCATAAGGCTATCACTGCTTTACACCATTAAACCAGCCCACAGAAAACAATATTCTTTAACAAACTTTTGTAACATTGATGACTGGCACTACCAACACAACTTCCAGCTGAAAAAGCCCTACGGATCCCGAACTGTACCGAAAGTTGCACTTTCCCGTTTTTTTCATGTACATGCAACTTCTGTGCGAGACCACGCTCGTTACACGTCATTAAACGATACTTTACGGCAGACGGCCCTCGAGACTGCTCCCCTACTACCGTCTATATGCCTCCCTGAATACCGCACTGGATGTGCTACGAAACTACGGATTAAGAGACTTTGAATAAATGGTCAGTTAGCTTTTGAAGGATGATTTTATGAACTGTGTCTGAGGATAATACGGGTCCAACTGCGTCGGAGAATGGGAGGTAATTTTAACATGCTTAGTGTAAGAATGGAATTTGAGATGACATTGAATGCAGAAATTGAATAATGATATTAAGTACAGTAAAGTTAAATATTTTTTATCGTGTCACTGTTTGGAGTACCTTACAAGTATAAAGAAGGTTAACACATTCAGGTTATAAATCCTAGAGACACGAAAAACGAACGGAGACCATAATTTTGAAATCATCATGTTGCTAAAGTAAAATATTTTACATCTCATCTTGTTCCTTAAAGATTTTCAAAATTGACAAGTCATTGAAAGAAAGAAAGCAAAATATTTTATTTGGGACACGCACAAGAAAACAGTAATAATAAAAAAAAAAGCTGAGAGGTGTCAAGGGACACCCGGATGGAACGAAGTTATGGAATGAACCTCGCAAAGGCATGCCACTAATTAGTACCTGTGGTCGCTCACAGATGGCGTTATAATAAAAAGTGTCGTTACAACTTTTGGTCCCAATTTTTTCCGTCTAGCCCCCTTTCGCAACGCACGAAAGGGAACTTCGTTCCAATAATTAAAATTAAAATTCAAAAAGGAGCATTTAAAAACTATCAAAATAATAACGATTTGTGCGAGCACAAAAAGGCTCCTATCTCAGCATAATGCGGAGATATTTAAAAAAATAATAAACGCAGCGTTGGTACTCTGATAGCACCCACTGTGATATCACGGACCACCTACGAACTTAGATAAATCCCACTAGAGGATAAAAAAAAAACATTAAAAAATACAAATATAAATAAAAATCGAAACTATGTACAATAAATAAATGAATCTACTCACGCCCGACGTTCCAACATCACTTGTCCAAGGAATAGACTATTATCATTGCAAAGCACATCCAGTACCTCTCTTTCCACGGCCCCTGTAACGTGATTTTTGTCAGACTACCCAAAAGCATGGCACATTTAATAAAATTTTGCTGGTACGAATGGAGTGTCGCTGTGTATTAATTAAGCCCAACTTAAAATATTGAGCGTACGAGACCTGAAGAATTTATTAAAATAAATTTCATATATTTATTGTGATTTTCCAGAGGCGTTAGATGTAACGAGTGTTTCGACTATGCAGCTCGTAATTTTCTAAATGAGTTTTGCTGTATTTGTTTTGTTTCGTCTCGCCTGTTTTCGATTTCTTTTTGGAAGAATTTCGTTGAGTAAAAATGAAGGAGATGAAAGTTTTAGGTTCAGTATTCTGCCTCATGATTACATGGTTGAAGTCGGGAGACTACATAAAGTAAAGAGATTTAGAGAGACAATCGATTGGGCCTACACTCAGTTGACAACCCTGCAGATTGGGTGTGTAATCGAAAAACCAATGATGGACGACTTTTTATAAATTACATGTCAACATGGTGCATGGTTAGATTTTGCAACAACGTTAGGGACATAATCCAAAAAACAACTTTAGGTAGAGATCTGGTAATCAATCAAATCTGCCTTGCCTTTTCCCAACTATGTTGGGATCGGCTTCCAGTATATCCAGATGCAGCTGAATACCAGTATTTTTCATGGAGCGACTGCCTATCAGACCTCCACAGCCCAGTAACTGGGTAATACGATACCCCTTGGTAAGACTGTTTGTCAGACTTTCGGGCTTTTGATGACCCGTTACGACTGTCAAAGGTTCACGAATGCCAGCCGGAACGTGCCAGCCGTAACGTGCTTTCCGAGGCACGGAGGAGTCTCGGTATATAGAGATGGTCACATTGGTCACCCATCCACGGGGTAACCCCGGTAAGGGTAGCTTAATCTGATGGATCGACCGGTGCGGCAGTTATTACTTAGCCACGAGACAGAGATCTGGTAGTATTGAATGGTTTAAAAGTATAAAATAAATAGAGAGCGATGGTTTACTTTAATCGTTTTTTTCATACAGACAGTTTTTTTAAACTATCGTTTGCTTTTGTGTCTTCATTTGCTACGTACCTACATCTCAGTATTTATTTCCGTTCTTCTATGTTCCCAATTAAACTTAAATAAAGTAAATCAACTCAAACATAAATACATCACTGAAACTTCACCGACCATCTTGCAAATTCGCTAACGCTCTATATTGTGCAGTCCGGGAATTACTTATTTCGGCTAATTTTGTGCCTTGCATTCAAATGAGTTACTGCGCAGCATATCAATGCAGATAATCCGGCAGGAAACTTTATCGAGTTTGTTCAACAATATACGTAGTTATGGTTGTAGAGGAAATTTGTATTAAAGTCGACAAGAGAGACAACAAATTGAATATATATGCAGATGCGTAGAACGTGAATGTGTTATTCACAACAATTTTTGGACCAAATTGCAAATTATGCTTCCCAGGTTCTCGTTGAAGTATTAAATTTAGTTTAACTTCAGTTGTACTAAAAAGTTTATAGGAATAAAAGTTTTCATACCATTTCGCAATGCGCAAATTCTGCGGATCATTGGAATGAAACGAATTTTACGGTTTATCTCATAGGTAGATATTATTTAGCATAAAATTCTGATAGTTAACGGTGAGTCTTTCAACTGGGTCTGAATATTTAAGAAGTTTTTCTGTGAGTACAAATCTAATATCAGTAGTAGTAGTATAGTAATCAGTTTTTGCGGGTAGGTGTTAAAAAAGTAAAGACGTTTTTTAAATTTGGAATTTTATTTAAATATAATCAATTAATAATATTGATTAAGTTTACTTCAGTACTTAGTCCACATCAGATAAATAGCAAGTACTCACGTTTGTGGCACATTTATGTGGCATACACACGTTTTAAACACCACCTGCCAGCTGATCAACTGCACTATTTCACAAAATTTGTCACCACACACACATCACAGAATGTCTCAACTATCAGAAGTCCTTGCTGCACAAAAGACCCTTGAGGAAAACTTTTTGAGGAAGATGGGTGAACTTGAAGCACAAATCCAGTGTGCCGGTCCTGCCAAGGACACGGTCGCTAAGATAGCAGAAGAGTTCCGTGGCTTCCGTGAGCTGATATTTTCAATGCTTGGTTTACTCCGAAGCCAAATCAGCGAGTGTGCCAAACAAATCGACGGCTTGGAAACCAGGCACCGGCGGAAAGCTTTAGTTTTCCAAGGCCTTCCTGAAGTGGAGAAAGAAGACAGCACAGCGGTAATCCTTGGTGTGCTCAATAACAAGCTAGCGCTGAAGAATCTCTCGCCATCCTCAATCAAAACCTGTCACAGGCTTGGAGCCCAGAGCAAGGAGCATCACAGGCCTATTCTAGTTAGGTTCGCCAGTGTGGACATCAAGGCCTCAGTCTGGAAGGCTAAGACAGGCTTGAAAGGCTCCAAGATATCGGTGAAGGAGTTCTTGACCAAGGCCAGGCAAGCAGTATTCGGTAAGGCTCGCGAGCATTTTGGTATGAGGTCGTGTTGGACTCAAGACGGCGTCATCTTCATAAAGGCCTCTGATGGTAGTCGGCTCAAGGTTACTTCCATCGACGAGCTGAAGCCCCTGATAGCGAAGTATGCTAAGGCGCCGAGTGCGACTCCATCATCGAGGTGAGGAATGGTCGATGCTGCCGTGAACCTGCAAAACAATACATAATAATAGGTAAATGTCTACTTTGATGTTCTTGTTGTTTGTTTAATTTTAGTTTCGTAGATTCGTAAGCTTTACTTACCGTTGTGTAGTTGTCCCGTCTTATAGTTATCTTTCTTTTGTTTTGTGCCCCAACTGTTTACGTAATTTCTGTTTCTCAGTACCCTGCAGTGTTTATTTTTCAACCCCAACATTTTGTTAATATTAATGTAGCGAAAGTGAGTGAATGTCAACCTGTCAAAATTGTCAAATTGCCGTTGACACATTAAGTAAACGTTCTGAAATTGCATGTTTCCATCAATGCGTTTAGTCAACAGTACCACATTGATCTTTACTTACGTTTCGCTCATCGATCCGCTTCATTTATTCAATTCTCAGCTGGGTGTGCAGTTTTTATTATATTTTTATATCAATGTAATTTTTTTGTTGTTTGTTGCTTTGTCTATTTTTATTTTTTGGGAACTACGATTTTTGCTTTGCTTCTTGAGTAGATACAAATACGAGTTCAGATTTTGTTATGTGTATATTATATTGAATTTTTCTGTACTGTAGGTATATTTTGTTTGTTTAGTCGCTTTTAATGTTGGTGTAAGCTGGCGGGTGGTGCAGTGTCTTGCACCTCTTAGTTGTCCTTTTTTGCAATAGCATAAATTATTATATATATTTATTTCAACATATTAACTATCTTCTTATATTTATGTCAGACAATGAGTCATACTTTTCTGCAAACGATTCTACTGCCTCTTCAAGCGATGAAAGCTTTTGCTCTTTCACTGACACCCTTGGTGACTTTTTACAACATAATTTCAAGGATCAGTCTAGTCGGTTGGTGAATGTGTGTCACATTAACGCTCAAAGCGTTCCAAGCCACTACAGTGAGCTGTACGACGTCTTTAATAACAGCAACGTTCATGCCATCCTGATCTCCGAAACTTGGCTCAAACCGCATCTCCTGTCCACCATGTACCCTCTCACTGGTTTTGTTCTGATACGAAATGATCGGACTGATAAAGGAGGGGGTGGTGTTGCCATATACCTTCGCAGTGACATTCCATACAAAATACTTGCTACTTCCTCTTCACACTATTCTGCTTCTGCTGAGTTTATTTTCCTTGAAGTCTGTGTCAAAGGTGTCAAATCCATAATTGGTGTTGTCTACTGTCCTCCCACTGTTGATTACTTCACTGAATTCGAATCAGTACTTGAATCTTTGGGTTCGGAGTATGCACATCACATCATCATGGGCGACTTCAACACAAACCTCCTTGCCCTCAACTCCCCTCGATCCAGAAAGCTTCTCCATCTCATCGAGTCGGCTAGTCTACACGTTTTGCCGCTCCAACCTACTCATCATAACATTGTCAGCGATGACACCTGGCTCGATCTGATCCTCACCTCGAATCCTTCCCTCGTTTCCTCCCATGGTCAGCATGACGCTCCTGGCTTTTCTCATCACGACATGATTTACCTGTCATATATCCTGAAAGCTCCCAAACCCAAACCCAAGGTTCTGTACAGGCGTTGTTTTGCGCGGATGGATGTAGAGAAACTCAAGGAAGATGCGTCTGTGGCCGATTGGGGTCCTATGACGGCAGCTACGTCAGTTGACGACAAGGTTGCGATCTTCAATGACGTTGTAGTCAAACTTTATGACATCCATGCTCCCGTCAAAAAAGTGAAATTAAAACGCCCACCTGCACCATGGATGAATAGAGGTATACAGATGGTAATGCGACGTAGGGACCGCGCGTTCCGTAAATTTAAAAGGGATCGTACTGATGAGAACTGGACCCTTTTCAAAACTGCAAGAAACAGATGTAATCAGATGATACGCAATGCTAAACGCCGCCACATTCTAGATTCTATCGATTCTTCCTCTTCTGCCGATATTTGGAAATTTCTTGGAACTCTTGGTATCGGCAAACCGCGAAATTTAGACCTTCCTAATTCAATTGACTTAGACGATCTCAACCGTCATTTCTCCACTGTTTCTACCATGGATCGTCTAACCAAACAACAAACTCTGTCCCTAATTTCTGGTCTAACGCGTCCCCATATAAATCCTTTCAGTTTCGTTCCAGTTGAACCGGGAGAGATCAAAAAAATCATTCTGTCCATTAAATCAAAAGCGGTAGGATGTGACAATATCACCCGTGGTATGATAATTCATATCCTGGATCATCTCCTACCCGCGATTACCCACATTATAAATTTTTCCTTATACACCGGTGTATTCCCTTCCCTATGGCGCAAAGCCTATGTTCGTCCACTACCTAAGGTTTCTAATCCCTCTCTTCCTACCCACTTTCGCCCCATTTCTATCCTTCCCTTCCTTTCCAAAGTGCTCGAGGCCTGCGTCCACAAACAATTTTCCAATTTTGTTCACCGTAACTCACTCATTAGCCCTCTTCAATCTGGGTTTAGGCCCGGGCATAGCACTGTTTCCGCCCTGCTTAAAGTGACTGGCGATATAAGGGCAGGACTGGAAGACACCAAAGTTACTGCACTAGTGTTGGTCGATTTCTCGAATGCCTTTAATACCGTCAGTCACGATATCCTGTTAGCCATTCTGTCGCATGTTATGGTCTCTCCCGAGGCACTGGAATGGTTCTCCTCTTACCTTCAGGAACGTCAGCAGGCCGTTCATGATGGGGATTCTTCATCATGCTGAAACTGGCGTTCCACAAGGCGGTATTCTTTCTCCTCTTCTGTTTTCTATATTTATCAATCTTATAACTTCCGAGCTTCAGTGTGCGTATCATCTGTATGCAGATGACTTGCAGTTGTATTGTCAAGGGAGGGTTGAAGAAATACCTGACGCTATCGACAAATTAAATAGGGACCTTATAGCGATAAAAACTTGGTCTGATAAATTTGGCGTATCAGTAAATCCTAATAAGTGTCAGGCGATCATCATCGGAAGTTCTCGGAGTATAAGTAAGGTGGCTGGTACAACCTTGCCACCGGTTCTCTTCAATGGTACGGTCGTCCCATTTAGTACTGATGTGAAGGACCTAGGCTTACACATTGATAGTACTCTAAACTGGCGTACTCAAGTCGCTAGGGTCAGTCAAAAGGTTACTGGAACGCTGCGGGCTTTGTACCGACTGAAAAATCTACTACCAACAAGTACGAAGACAATGCTTGTGCAGACCTTAATTTTCCCTATAATCGATTATGGTGATGTGTGCTACTATGACCTGAATGCAGATCTCCTTGACAAACTTGACCGTCTTCTGAATAACTGCATTCGATTTGTTTTCAATCTGCGTAAATATGATCATGTGTCTGCGCATTGTTCGCTTCTAAAGTGGCTGCCCATACGCCAGCGCAGAGAGCAAAGGGCGCTGACCACCTTGTTTTCTTTTCTTAACTCTCCCACTTCCCCTAGTTATCTAGCCCCCCACTTTCAGTACATTTGTGACAACCACAGTAAGAATCTAAGGTCATCAAATAATCGCGTTCTTCAATGTCCCACTCACCGCACAGACTTCGTTCACTCCTCCTTCTTCGTTCAGTCTATCTCTTTGTGGAATGCACTCCCCCTGGAAATCAGGATGGCAACCAACCGATTATCCTTTAAAGTTAAAGTTCGCGAGCATATTCGTAAGAAGCTGGCAGTATCATCACAACGTTAATGTTTTCCCATTGTTTGTCTTATTTGATTTAGTATATTCAATTATTTATATATATATATATATTATTTGTGATTATTTGCGTATATATGATTAAGCTTATATATTATATTTATAATCTGTAATAGGTATATGTGTATCTTAGTATTTGAATAAAATTTTATTATATTATTTTTATTCCTCAATTTTTCGCAATTGCACCTACCACAGTTTGTCTCTGCATCACCCAAAGGTTGACTGGTAGAAAATGCCTATGGCATTAAGTCCGCCTCTGTACATTTCTGTGCATTAAGTGTTAAATAAATAAATAAATAAATAAATACAAATCTAATAAAAATACACTGCATTGTGCAAATAACTTCAGAAAGGGTGTGGCATAACACCCGCACAACAACACCAAAGTGTTACAAATTCAATGTAAGTTTGTCGTTCGGCGTCTTAGCGTGCGGGCGCGTAAAGCGCTGTCACTGTAAGCCCTAAATTAATATGAATCTCTAATTTGAGCGTCACACGTGTTGCGAGCTCGCAACTTTGCAGACTACGCCAAATTGGATAAACATGTGCGAGGAACGGGGGCCCTCCATATAAATATACGAGAGATACGCACGTGCGTGGCCGCTGCGATTTTAAATAATGAACATCTTTTTTTAAATAACCCGTACAGATATTGACTTTACTGACGATTATGGACGTACAGATTTTGTGATGTATTTGAGAGGGAGATTCTAAGAGCGTTCATCCTTTTTTTGACAACTTGAGTACTTGAAGACAATTACTATTTAACAGAGTCTATCTCGAAGGTTGTTTTTACATAAACATGAAAATTATAATTATCATACGTCATGTTTAGCAGTGTTTTGAAGTCCAAAATTCCACATGCCTACTAAATTATCATTTTACTAAAATAACTTGAACTTAGAAAGATATTATGAAAGAAATGCCTATCTATAGCATGCGATCCACCCATTTACTAAATGGCACGTGAAATTCCTCTCTATATATCATTATTGCTATCAGCTTTTGTTCACTCCTCGCGACCTTAAGGCGACGTCCGTTTTTTCCGGTCAAATGCCAATTTTACTCCAGTTTTCCTATCTATTATGTTACACTCCTACTAATATTGTTCTGCCTTAAAAAATCCAGGATGTTTTTATTTTCATCTCGAGTAAGTATTTCTCAGTCCATAAAAATGTATTCTAAGAATTTCTTTTGAAATTGAATCCTTTTTTTTTTGTATTTTCCTCTAAATGTGTAGGTATCTATTTTCATAATATCAACGAAGCTCTACATAAAGCCACATGATAAACTATAATTAGAAAGTTTAATTACGGAATACGCTGTTATGTTTTCTTGTAATAGGCACATAATTTAGTATTTATTTTCCTTGTGTCCATTAAACGTACTTTCTTTCTTTCTTACCGTTTAAAATAGAATGGCACTTATGACACTATTTAAATAAGATATTTAAATAAGATCACAGCCTCGTCAAAATGCCCCGTGTGTTTTCGTCCTTTCGAGTTCTCAAATGAACGTGGCTTATGGTAATTCTAAATATTGCGTTTATTGTTATAACTGTGCAATTTTAGCTCAATAATAATTATGTGCGAAAGGATATTCTAGTGAATATCACGAAATTGTTTTCTAGAAAACTACCATGTTAAAGATTTTTTATAATGTAGTACGTGTTTTAGAGACAATTTTCTTTTTCTTTCTTTTTAGAATAGGCGTAGCTTTTTCAATATTTATAAATTACCATGTATATTGTTCAGTAATACATTAGACAGATACAGAAACCATAATAATCGCTACTATTGTAGAGTAAGGTGGACCTTAAAAAAAATTGGTGATCTTAATAATTTCATAGTTCATCATCATCTGCCTAGTCTTTTCCCAACTATGTTGGGGTTGGCCTTCAGTCTAACCGGATGCAGCTGAATTCCAGTATTTTACATGGAGCGACTGCCTATCTGACCTTCAAAACTCAGTTACTGGGTAATACGATACCCCTGGGTAAGACTGGTTGTCAGACTTTCGAGTTTCTGACAACCCGTAACGACTGCCAAAGTTCCGCAAATGACAGCCGGGACCAATGGCTTAATGTGCTTTCCGAGGCACGGAGAGGTCTTGGTATGTAAAGATGGTCACCCATTCACGGACCAACAACGGCAACCTGTGCGGCTGTTAATACTTAACCACAAGAATTACTTCATAGCTAATATAGTAAATAAAAAAAAATACATTGTAATTAAGTAATCCTTTCCCAGCAACAAACTATGTATAAGCGCATTATTAAATCAATTTAAGGCGCAAATAAATCCGAGTTTAAACTAAGACGGATCACGTTAAGGCGGGCGAGTGAAAAATGCACTAATTCTAAAGTAATGCTGGCCTCGCCGACGCCAAGTGCAATTCATTCTCATTAGCCCGAGGAGCCTTTCTCATAACACGATGAAAATCACAAGAGGGATCGTGGGTACGATTATGGATGAACCTCTTGGAAATATTATATTGTTGTCTGAGGTTTAAATCTTTGATTATGTTTCTGATCTTTCCTTTGATGGCTGAGGGGTTATTTTGTAAGGTTACAACAGGTCACTGATTACAGAATTTTGTTCATTATCATAACAAGCGATCCTTCAACTCTATAATTATTATCCTTTGTTTTGGACGCGTTTTGCTAACATAATGTTAAGGCGCTAAATGTTACATGTCTGCCTGTTGTCATCTGAATTGATAATTTTATGAATGACTATGTAAAAATGTATGTAGTTTTTCCACCTTCTAGTAAAAATACTGTGAGATGTAAATTCCCCAATATCCGTACCGTGTCGTAGGCGACCACTCTACGGGCAAGCATTCTGATGAATTCTTCTGCATTGTGGAGAATTAGCAAAGCTGCGTATTTAACGTCTTGTTCTCATCCCGCCTTCTCGTTTTGTTTCCAGACACATTGTAATGACATAAAAGCTAAGCAGATTTCAGCAAGATTAATTTTTAATTAACTTCCAAGTTGAAGTAATGTGGTTAACGTACATAATTAGACATTCTTATTAGACCTAGCAGCTATTTGTACCCGACTGCGGCGAAGCCAAAAGAGGAGGGTTATGTGTTGGTGTGTGGGTGTATGTCCGTCTCTATGTTCCCTCGTAACTACTAAACGAAAATCAAAAAACATTATAATCAATAGAATTTTGGTTTCGCAGGCCCCCGACAACCAAAAATTACACCTTATTTTCAGGTTATTGGTTTGTAGAATTTTGGTATCGCAGCTGGTGCTTGCGATACTAAAATTCTATTGGTTACAATGCTTTTTTTTCTCTTTTCAGCTATGTATTTGTTTTTGCAGTAAGGTTTTTTTTATGACCTTGTTAGGTACTTGTATTATGAATATAGTTTCTCTAACATTTGCTGAAGTGAAATACCCAAAACAAGCAGCTGCTATATTCAACCCCTTTATTTACCACCAAATAACCGTACAAAAGTAAATCGCCTCCATAAATTACTCTTTAATTAATATACTCAAAGCAAAATCTAGGCGTTACTTAGGAATAGAGTAGGTAAATAAGGTATGTACACTAGTAGCCCGAATGTTCTAAGACTCAGTACCTCTTAAAGCCGTAAATCCCTTTACTCCGCAGGTGCAAGAAGGTCTATCCGCCTAATTAAGGTGGTCACGTAAATCGACGAACGTCTAAAGTCCGTTTAAGCCTACAATTTTCGGAGCGAAGTTATTTTGAAATTAGCCGCATTGCAGTGCGTTGCTAGAAACATTTTCTTAGTTAAGTAAGATTAAACGGATTGAGTTTGTACTGTAACGTTGATTACTTCAGGAAGTTTTGTTTTCATCGCCATTTAACAATCGTATCGTTTTTAACTTAGGTACTGATGTTATCTTAAACCCAGTCCAGTTTGAGTTTATTTTGTATATCATCTATCTATCTCTGTATTCTATCTTTATATTGGTGAAAATAAAATTGGCCAGACGTAACCTTTGTGGTCGTTCCCAATTTTGTAATGACTTAATTTAGTTAACTAGACTTCAATAAAAGTATACAAAATTAAACCACAATTAAATCGGTAGTGGGGTTTTGTTGGATCAAACAGATACTTAACATAAAATAAAATCATGCCTTGTGGGAAACAAGAAGTGTTAAGTAGAGTTGTACCTACATTTCACCAGTAATATTTAAGTGTCATGCAATAGGGGCGAGCCTATTGCGATCAACCGGGCACAAATCGAGGCTGCTAATGAAAAAATTAAAATGAAAAAACCCAATAACACTTTACCCGGCCTGGGAATCGAACCCTGGACCTCATGCTCAGCAGTAGCACCTGCTACAGCTAGGCCAGTGAGACAGCAACTACATAACTTATCTAACATAAAGTGTTTATGATACCTTGCTCTTAACTCAGCGTATCACCAGATAGTCATAAATACTTCAAAAATATAGCACAACACATTAACTAACTTAGGCAACATCAAAAGCATCCACGGTCCGCTAACCGGAACCACAAAACGTCTTACAGTGAAAACAGCAGTTAGGATAATTACCATCCGTGATGAATCGTTTGAGTCATGTTTTTCAAACGTGTTTCACGATGATTGATGAAGTTCAGCGTGACGGCTAAAAAGCTAAAATTGTTTTGTCGAGTGATTCGTTATTAGTTCTTAATTACGTGTGAATCGTGATAAAGGGTGAATATTGGATTGAAAATGGAAGTTTAATTTGAAAATTGGACAGTTTTGTTAGATAATGTTAAAACTTTTAAATTTAAGTGGTCAATTAAAATAGAACTAACACTATTAATTCGAAATGTAGTTAAAAATAATGATGTACCTACATTCAGAAAAGGTACGTATAAAAAAGTTATCGGATGAACTAGAAGAAAAACGTCTCATCCTAGAAAACGATTTTATTTATAGAAGCACCAACAATGGCGGATTGAAAACGGCCATTTCCCACATTGTATCACTTTCTGTTTGACAGAATCGATTCATATGAGTTGTGAGAGCTGTTTGACATGCAAAAGGAAACATAACAGGGGTATTTGTCGCAAACACACGGAGCGTTTTCAAACTAGCGCCGGTCGGTATGGACTAGTGTTGAGATGCCTTTACATTTGCAGTTTCTACGAGAAATTTTGTTACCTTGTGGTTCTCGATAATGTATTATGTCACTTTTGTTTCTCACGTTTCGTATAGGTGACTAAGAAATCATCGACAAAAGTAATGGCAACAGCGCCCTACTGTTAATAAGAAATATGTATAATAGAAATAATTTATTTGTTTATAACTCAGGTATACAGTTAAGATGACATTATTTTTATAAATCTCGATACTTTTTACCTTACGGCAAACAAAATTGGGACATTATAATACTCATTCTTTAATTTTCTAAAACTAAGTATTTTATTTTTATGTACACACGAATATAACATTGTAAACATCACTCAATCCATACCACCACTCGTCATTCATCTGCACATAGTCCCAGAACGCCTTTTGCCTCGTTTTGATCCGAACCGCCGTTTAAGTCTGCAATCAGCCTTATATAGGAGTGTATGAATATTGTATGAACTGCCCCGTGGGAGATGTCTCGCGGATAAACGCCAGTTTTAAAACGTAAACGCAAAGAATTTTTCAGTGACACAGAGATACCCGAAGCGTACTTACTAGGTAATATAAGCTGGAAGTGTGTGAATACTTTAAATATATTCTCATTGTTATTTCATAGAACGTGAAGGTCGTTTTTGCTTTAACGACTCGCGACGCGGTTTTTACACTCCGAAGGCAAGGTTCGCACTTTTAGTAATGTAAACATTAATTTTTGACACTGTAAGAAGAGTTCTAGCGGTTTATCACCAGTCATTTTTACTTCAAGGGGTTAAAAGAAAATGTACTGAATGTTACGTAAGTGACAGGTCACAGAACCACCGTAATGTAAGAATATTAATTGAAAACTTTCTAATGCAATGATACCTTATATTTAAAACATTTAAAATTAGCATTACGGATCCTTTTGAAAGCTCTCATTTAAAATCATATTACTCTTATATGAAAATTCATAAATGAAAACATGCTCCCAGTTCCCAACTTATAATATGTTCAAAATTCCTGTTTAGGTAGGTAGGTACCAGTAGGTTATGACGCTAGCAAAATTTCAATTACTCCCGTATTTCAAGCAAAACTAAAATGAAGCATAGGTAAAGTCCACATTAATTCACTGTCTGTTGAACGAACGTCTGCAGATCTCATTTGCCTCGGGCACTGAGATATTTTCTTTAGTGAGGACTATATTTTGATTTGAAAAAACAAATGTTTCTGACTTGTTATCAAGGTTTCCTTAATAAGATTGCATTTCTATCATAGTCTACTGTTTTAAGTAGTCTTTCATTTTGTTTTTGATTAATGCTCTAGCTGTAGAAGTCGAATGTTCGTAGAACTTTGAGTCCCAATATTTCAGAAAAAGAACGTCATTCTCATATACGACAAAAGCACAAAAGCGCAACTTTTTGTCACAAGTGTGTACACAGCGTGTGTATTTGATGTTACTTCACAAGTGAATCTCTTTTATCTTCAGCTGAAACTTTGCCCAATTTATTTTGTTCAATGAACATTAACAATTTGGAATTAAACTTTTCGACGCTACAAAGAGCGTGATAACGTTTTATAAATGGCATTTTTCTGGAATTGAAAAAGAAAACACAATTACGAGAAGATCAGTGACTTTCGTATCAATTTATTTCAAGATTGTGTCTATTTTGCTTTTACGTTTATATTGTGATGTAAAGATACTTCAAAGGCACTTAAATTGGATGGAAAAGTCTTTGACAAAGAAATTATAACACACTTCAAACATACTGTTACTGATAACGAAATTAAGCTCGGTAAAATGTAAATGATAGGTTCCTATTAAATATTGGGGTTGAACATTTTTCATTTTAATTTTATTTATTTATTTCAGATAAATTACAGTCGTTAGAAGTTATTATAATCATCCATACATGTTTATTTAAACTAATATAATAGGAATACAAGAAATAGATACACAACAATAGAAACATTTGATCAGGACCGCACTGCTCGTACATGTAGTTTTGTCCAATGCTCTATGAGGGAGCAATCCACTCTCCCTACAATAAGCTGCAGGAAACGGTTGGGGCTGCCCCGTATGCAGCGCATCAGAGACGTTATTCTTTTGAGATGTATTTCTTGAAAGACCTCCACTTGAGCGTCTGCAAACATACCTGATGCGCTACAAAAGCTTGGCAACCCCATCAACATCCTGAACCCGTTATTGTATTGGATACGCAGAGCATTGTAGTCTTCTGCATATGCTTCACCCATAGGCTGCACGGATAAAAAGACTGACAGACAGTACCACTTCAATAAAGTAATTTTTACTTGTGCAGTACAGCGTGCAAACCTACGGGCGTTCCCTTTCAACATCCATATCTTCTGTGAGAGCTTCGCTGACCCAGTGGCCCAGGTACTTAAACTGCATAACTCCTTTGAGAGCACTACCGTCAAATGTGACCTGAGGTACGGTGTCACAGCTCTTCGTATCGGACTTGAACATCAACACCTCACTCTTGGTCGTCTTATACCTGAGCCCATGGGCATAGCACTCGCATACCTTTATTAAGCGCCTGAGGGCACTGATCCATGGGCTCAGCAGCACCATATCCGCGGCGTAGCTTATATTGTTGACAAAAACTCCATCAATCGAGCAACCTACCTGAGTACTGCTGAGCTCACGGACCAGCCTATCCACCACACTGTCTTACGCCACACTCCAACCTATACCCATCCGATAATGATCCCGCCCACCTGGCATTGTTACGCTGTTACGCTGATTGCCAGACCAATATTTAAGGAGCGATATGAATTCTTAAAAAAAAGAAAGATACATTACTGCTGTCCGATATTAGACCCAAAAAGTCAATATCCGCACACATCCAGCACTGTTCAACACAAAAATTCATAAGATGCTTACTAAGCGATGCACTCGGGTGAGCATTAAAATAGTATGAAGACCGTTTCCACGCCAAAACTGTCTATCACTGCACTAATCTCATTCAAACAGTCCGTAAAATCGGTCATATTATCAGTAGCATCTGCCGGCATATAAACCGAAAACACTAAAAACTGGCGCTCGTCAAGCACTACTTTAATGGCTGTGAGTTTCACATTTTCACACTCCACTACAAACACGTACGGGTACACACTCTTACGCCATAGTATAGTAACGCCACCATACGGCCTGCCCCGTAACATAACCGCCGACGTACCCACCGCTGAATTGCCAGTATAAGCGAAATCCTGGTCTACCCCTCCTAGATATAAAATTTCATGGGGCATGTGCCTTGTTCCCTGTAACGCCACTATATCAGCTATTTGACACAACGATGTTACACAGTCAATTGATCTTGTTATTGACCGACAATTGAGGAGCTCGTGGCTAAGTGATAACAAGCCGCACGGGTCGATCCATCAGGTTAAGCTACGCTTGCCAGGGTTGGTCAGTGGATGGGTGACCATCTTTACATACCGAGACTCCTCCGTGCCTCGGAAAGCACGTTAAGCCGTTGGTCCCGGGTGTCATTTGTGGATCTTTGACAGTCGTTACGAGTCGTCAGAAGCCCGAAAGTCTGACACCAGTCTTACCAAGGGGTATCGTATTACCCAGTTACTGGGTTGTGGAGGTCAGATAGGCAGTCGCTCCATGTAAAATACTGGTATTCAGCTGCAACCGGTAAGACTGGAAGCCGACCCCAAGATAGTTGGGAAAAGGCTAGGAAGATTGAAGATTGATTGATTGACCGACAATTGAAACTGACAAAAGTCGTATTATTTATTTTCTTTTGTGATTTGTCTAAATTGCGTTTCATCAAATAGTTCCTTTGTGGTCATTTGGTTTTTTTGTTGGTTCTACTGTTAAATTAAAAAAGCGGACCTATTAGGTAGTGCCGTAGCGGCGGCGGCGTAGCATAATTATTCTTATTAGTCCTACAACAGGGGAGCCAGGATTACGGCATAGGAACTATTTGATGAAACGCACTCTACCATCACTATTTTTATATTCCACAAACCTTCTACCAGAGACGCCCTCCGGCCAAAAACTACTTTCTAAGAACAGTGTAAGCTTGGGCCTTGGAGCACATATTTTGTCCGCATTATATTGTCGTTGTATCTTTGCGTTAGAGCAGTGGTGGCGCAGTGGTAATGGCCCCGACTTACGAGTTGTAGGTCGTGGGTTCGAACCCAGGCAGGCGCTTTACTTTGTGTAAATAATTTCATCACAACTGCTCTCACAACGGTGAAGGAAAACATCGTTAGGAAACCGGCATGTGTCTTAGAACCAAAAATTCGAAGACATGTAACATCTATCAACCCGCACTGGGCCCGCGTGGTAGATTACGGCCCACTCCCTCTCACAGAGAGGAGGCCTGTGTCCCAGTAGTGGGAACATTAATAGGCTGATGATGATGATGATGATGATCTTTGCGTTGATTCTTTGTAATGATACATTAACCTGCGTTTTATTCAATATGTAGTATTTCCCTTTCCGAGGTACTTTTACCTAATAAGTTTAAAAAGAAAGGTATTCTAATATCGGCGGCCTTTTTTTCGCTAGGATTATTAAGGGCCTTTGCCTTCAATAGTATGATGATTCCTCAACCTTTGATACCGTGTTAAGTTTTCTGATTTCCCGTTGATGATATACATTATTATCAACGGATAATCAGAAAATTTAATTATCAAATCATTTGAAAGCATTCGTTGTGAAATGCATTGAACGTTCACCTTAAAATAATCCACTAAACATAAAAACATTAAAAATGTGTTTTTATGGCATAAAAAGCAAGCTTATTTCGAATGCCTTCAACATTTCCACTGCTGAATGCTGTATATATATGCATAAAGTAGCAATATTGACTGACTTTCCGATGTCGAATATTCGTTGTTATTTGTAATTAAACACAATATCTTATTTTAATCATAAAATAAGATATTGTGTATCTTATTTTATGATTAGCCTTTTCCATTAATTGCCTTCAATTGACGAACACTACAATTAAACATAACACAAATTTATGCATTCAAACTTCAGTGAGATAAAGTTTCTTGGATAGTTTACGTGCATAAAGCCATAACTGAAATGCGGGCAGACGATAATGCTATCTAAATTCAGCAGCGTCAGTGAACGAGCTACGTCTCAACGCGAACTTGTATGTTTGACAGTAATAATGGTGGAGTTCCATTTGAAGCGGGTTTTGGTTTAACAAAATTGATTCGATAGTCACAGTTCGACAATAGGTTTCCGTTTTACCACGAATACTGAAGGGTTAATAAGCCACTTAAAAAAAAAAAACACTGCTGTCATTATTATCACGATGTTTTTTCTCCTTTGAACTATTTTTATTAAATCCAACGCTTTAGCCAATTTGACCAAAGGATTATGCACTTGTAACTTCACTGATACTTAAATATGACACTATCTACAACACATTCTTTGAATGTAAAGATGATATTGCTTTCTAAAGACTTAATAAAATATATAATTTTCTTTTCCCTCTCTCACTGGACCCTCAGCCCGCACGTTTGACAGTAATAAGTCTGCTTCCCGGCGGTCCTCCAAGTTGTTCGCTCCAACTTCTCATGCCTCCTTGAACTGGTAACTGCGACTACTCGAAGCAATTACACCAAACAACACACAGTCCACTAAGTTTCTTTTTAAACTTTATTAATTTATGCACTGAAAGACGTATTTAATATGTTTCAAGAAAGTATTTTAAAATTAAACGCAAGTCTGAAGTTCTTTGAAAATAAAACTACGCTGTAAATTATTCGTTATTTTTTGCGTAAAATATTAAGCTCTTTTGTGAACTATTGTGTTATTTAAGTGCTTCAATTCTAAATCTAATTGACGACGGGCTGCAACCTGTTGCAAATTCATTTTGTGGTTCCGCCAATCTTCTACCCTAACATGATTAGTGTGAATTGTTTCAGCTAGATACACAAAATAGTACAGTTTGTCCGTACTCTTACCTCCCATTCCATCGCCTTTTTTACTTCTCGTTTCGAAAAAAGCTTGAGCGACACTCAAACGCTTCCAACATAGATATATCTACCTAACTACCTGTCTATCAACGTTCCCATGAATTGCTTCCGGCTCCAGACACCCCTTTAATCTCAAATGTACATAGCCATAGTAATTTAGATCCTATCTGATGGAACCATTGAATCTATGGCGGGGTAAAGGGCTTTAAGTGTTGAAGAACCTGGAAAAAAATACAAAATCAAAGTCTGCGGTGAAAAGAAAGCTCTTCAAAGTATATTGCGCGCGGTGGATTTGAGTCTGGTGAAGGATGGATTTTGAAATGCTATCTTAGCGTTTTTATTCCTGTATAAGACCAGCAGATTCTCGTTAAGTGCTCACTTCTATCTATACTTATAACTGCTTCGATTTCAGCTTTAGGTAAGTAGGTACTAGCTTTTTACCTCGGTACATGATTTTTATTTATGCTTGTATTTGTAGGTTGAATATTAAAACAACTAGTAATTTTTACCTGACCACGGCGAAGCAAAGAGAAGGGTTATTATTTTGTATGTATATTATTATCCTGTGTTTGTATGTTCATCTGTTCCTGCCAAATCTTACATCGCACTTTACACTTTGTATTTGTTTTTTTTTATATCTTTTACTTGTAGTACAATATGTTGTGTTGTGTGCCTTTGTCTGTGTGTGTGCTAAATAAAAATTTCTTTCTTTTCTTTCCCTCATAACTTCTAAACTACTCATAAATGACGTATCGTTGGAAGCGTCTTGATCGTCCGGTGGATATAGGCTGAGACGTCACGTTAAATTGAATATGGCGCCCTCTACAGGACATAAAGTCACGAACTAAAATAAAAATAAAATATGATCCCATGTTGGGTATCAAATTAAAAGAGAAAAAGATCTTAATTAACACATTTCAAAAAGATGTATATATTATAAAACCCGAAAATAATTTAAATAATATTTTTAATAAAAACTAAAATCCACCTACGACAAAAAAGTCAAAATTACCTACACGGTACGTCCCACTCACACTTGATTGTATCATCTACTGACAGACACACAAATAAAAACGAGATAATAAAAAACATAAAACAACCCGTCAATGCAGAGACAAACGATCGAGTGAACCTGTTAGGGATCACATTCAATTTGCGCACCGTGGATTGAGGAGGGTCTGAAATGACGGGTGAAAAAGTTAGCGTGACGGCCTCGGAAACACGCCCATGGGCGACGAAATAATAATGTGAGCGATCACATTGATATGTATGTTGAATGGTCATTCGCAAATGTCCGGTCGCGTTCGACGGGTTGGATTGGGCAGAATATGGATGATGTTCTATGAAAACATAGAAGTGAAAAAGGAATTTAGTTTTGAATCGTCATATAATTTTATATTCGTTATTTTAAGGTATGGAATATGTTCGTAACAAAATTAATACAGTATCACATAGATAAAGTTCTAATTTTTATATTTTTATTCTTAATACTTAGTTAAGAGCTATACTTAGTTAGCAATAATGATGTACAAATGATACAAAAAAAAAAGTAAGCATTAATGTTAAGAAAATGCAAACTCGTGGTGCAAACCTCACTCATATTATTTTAAAAAGTTTCGGTACAGTCAAGTTTTCTAAAGGTTTTTTCTCTACTACGTTCCCAACTTCTATCTTAATTCCAGAAAGTTTTATATTCATATCTTGTACATTATAAATTCTCTATGCGTTAGTGGTATAACTGGAGCATGGAATTTTTAATCTAAGAAGTTTTCCACTAAACGTCTCTTTCTCATATTACCTCGTGAATGCTGTTATGGATACTCCAACAAATATTTAGAAAACTCAACAGTATTGTATCTTGTTTATTTATTTGTTTACACATATTTTATTTAGGGTTACAAAATTAGAAGGCCGTGACGGTACTTAAAATGTTCAAAATCTAGTTTCAATTTAATACCAAAGGCGAAAACATCAAATATAAAAAATACACAAAAAATTAAATTAAGTACTAGTTTTTCGAGTCGAGACAGTTTTTCTTATAAGTAACCATCACGGAGCAACGAGAAGGTATTGCAAGAGTCAAGACTCTCAAAGACCCAATGAAAGCCCATTGAACCACTATTTCTAAAAATACTAGAAACAGTATGAGATTCTATACAAAATATTTTATTAGATAAAATGTGAAACGATTTGAAAATTTATCCCGAAGTTAATTCTTCGTATGTGAATCTGTTGGTGAAGCGCCAGTATATGATAATGTCATTTTCTTAAAGCAGATCCCTATTAACATTACAATGGGTTATTTTCATGTTGAACGTACTTTGCTGATTAGTGTTGGAAGATTTATTTAACGTATTGCTTTTAGCACTTTGCCAAAGAGTAAATTGGTACCTATTTAGTTTCAACCAACACGAGAGATAGGTACCTCTAACCAAAAATAGTGTTTATTTTACTTTTTGTTGTCAGCTGTACAGTGTCAGATGACACAGTATTTCAAGGATATAGTGGTTGTAAAACACGTTTTTTATGTGGAAGCCAGCCTTGTATAAGTTGCAGTAAAGTCGTGAGAGTCTCGAATGTGACCTTTTGTAATTCTGCACGTCACTTTATCTTAGACGTCGAGGTCGGGGATGATTTTACCGTTGATGTTATAACATAACGTATGTTTTAAATAACGTTATCGTGGAGGGAAATATAAAAACGTTTTCATATATTTCTATTTAATTTACATCCCTGTATTATTGTGATACGGTATCATGTCGTCGACGTCCACGATAATATCGTCACGTTAAAAAATTTAAAAGCGTACATTAAGCACGACCCTACAAAGAGGTAATTTTATAAAAATGAAGTCTTTAACAAAACGAAGTAAATAAAGATAAAAACTACTTTTTAGCTGGCAACCATTCCGGATGCGCTCAGGCAATGGCCGTTATAGTTTAGTTAAGAACATTCTCGAAGCCCCAACTGCGAGAGGAAACTATAATGAAGTTAACTAAGCGACACTGGCCCAAGTCTGGGATGCGATACAATGCAAATTAATTTAGTTCCTACGTTCTTCTCTTTTTTTGTTTAATTACTTGCGATTTTTTAAGGCTGATTGTCCCAGGAAGTTTATGGGAGTTGTAGTCAAAGTGCTGAAAGTATTTTCACTTCAGCCTTTTGCTGCGTAATCAAGAATTTTGTAGGCGTCTTTACGATTGAGAGTTTCGGACTAAAAACCGTAAGGTTGAAGATGATAAGAAGATGGCTAGAGAAACTCGTTGAAAAAAACTTTAACAAAATTGGGTAAAGGTGACGAAGACAACAAATGAGTTGATGTAATCAAAAACGTGTCTAAGGGCCACAGCAGACTATCTACTTTTAGCATCGGCGATCGGCGATTTGGCCGCTTTTTTGCTAGCAAGCAAGCTAAATACAGCGACCAAACATTCCACACGGCACACTTAAAACGCCAAACGCGTGGATTGAGTCGCTTTTCGGAAGCTGGACACAGCTGAACGCTATACTCCGCACACATTCGGATGCCGGTCGCATCGACTTAGTATCCACCCTTACCCTGAATTCTAATGAATTCCGATACCGCATACGAACGCAGGAAGTCGCGAAATCGCGATGCACCATCGATAGAATCTCTAAAACGCGCGATTTTAATACTGCGACGAAACGCAGAGAGTCGCCAAAATGCGACGCAGCATCGAAACAGTCGCAAAATCGATCGCCGATGCTAAAAGTAGCTAGTCTGCTGTGGCCCTGAGCTACGCTAACATTTTTAGTCAAATACAGCTTAACCGCACTCCTGAAAATACCTCCTTAATAACTATACATATACGCGACAGTTATAAGGAATGGTAATAAAACACGTCTGTATAGACTGGTATAATTTCTTTATCTCGGCCCCACAGCTCGCTTTCCATTTGTCGTGCTCATCATAAAGACGGGGAGGAGATATAAATTATTATTGCGACGCGTGTTCTACTCCAACTTTCTGAGAGCCTGGTGCCTTTGGTGTTTTGTTTTGACCAGTAAAATATGGGTAAAGTATTAATAAGGCTTTTGTGCAAAACATTTTACGGAGGATACCACTATTTTTCTGATTATGAAAATAAGCAATGACGTATTCAACATTAACTGTTTCGCAACAATTTAATTTTCGGGTCATGCATTTAAATCCTCATTATAATATGACTACTATCACTTTAACATCAGTACGACTTCTAGAGTTCGAACCACTGAAGTACACTTAGTTGTAACATTTTCTTCAAGATTTTTTTAAAATAAATTTGGCTAGTATGCGCAATAGTATTCAAATAATGTTATAGCGTTCCTGAAGAGTAATTTTAAAGAAATATCCAACAGCTATGGAAATATCTGTACCTACTTTTAACCGATATTTAAAAACTGTTAAAATCATAACTATAACATTTAGGTCGTGAAAAAACTAAATAAAGACAATATTTATTCACTCTCTTTTAACTGCAGCTTCTATTGAGCATAAAACTATTAAAACAACATAACCACTTCTACTGGACTCAACCAACTCAATCAAAACACAAAACGCTGTAGCAACCGCCGGTGTCGCGGAGGTACTCTGAAACCCCCATAAAGGCAAGTTTACAAACCATTCCCTCTTTTATTGTAAAAGTTTAATAGAGAGAGGATCTGTAAATGGACCAATCAATACTTTATTGTGCTTTTCCCAGCTCCCCGTTTCAAACTGTACGAATCGAGGTGGGGGGAATATAAGTACACATTCCAAACTCCCCTCCTTACAATTGTTAAGAAAAAGTTGTTTTCCTTTATTGCGTTTTTGTATGGAATGAGATATCTTATTTTTATGCGTGCACGTATGTTCTGTTATTCTGTTTTCTTGGTCTTTTATTTAGTTATTGGTAAGTAGCTTCCTGAATTTCATGAATATGAGCAGTGATTCTCTTTTAGAAGATTCTTAAAGGAACTTGTTACTTATCGACTTCCTTTAAATCTGGTTTGATTTTTAATCAAAATGTGATTATTATGAATACAAAATTCCTGCAAATGCTTCATTATATTTATTTCCAATGAAGTCATTATTTCGTACGATCCAATCTATTAATTTATTTATAGGGCTATAGATACTTCGTACGAGCCACGCGATAAATTCAACTATCACATGGAGACCAATATTTGTTTACATATTACAGAGTTACCTATTCCAAGCCTAGCGTATGTCATTAACGTATTTATGTATTTAATGGCATCCAAAAAGTGAACAGTCTTAGTAGTGTTGAGACGGAAACTGCAAAGCCTTTTTAGTTTTACTTGAACAACTAGGCTTTCAGACTTCTCTTTCCAAAAACCTTTTAAAAACAGCACAGCCAACGTCAAAAAATTAACAGAACCGAAAAATATTAATGATTGCATTATGAGAAAAAGCGGAAATCTTAGAAGGAATGAGCTTCGCGTCTTTCCAAGTTATAAAAGGTAAAGAAAGAGCTTGCATTTAGTGAATACCCATTCAGAGTTGGGGAAATTCAGACCACTGCAACCGCGTATTCCCAGCACTTTACGAATGCAACTCCTTTTGATGGAATTCGTATTTTTTTTCGACAATCAGACTCGAAGAATGTTTTTTAGTGAGTCAGACCCTTTAGAATGTTGGACAAGGCTTTTAATTTGACTTTTTTTGTTGGTTTAAGTTAAGCATTCGTTGGTCATTCAAACGTCTTACTACAGACATTAGTGAATATTTTGAGAATTAAATATGTACCTACTTTTCCTTGATGTGGCAAACTTGAACAGAAGTTAGTATCCTTGATGGGTTTCTTATTGGAACGATTCAAAACTATTTTATAATTTTTAAGAAATCAACTTAATGCTGAACAGTTTTAATTAACACTTAATCCATTAAAATAGGTACTTATACAGAAATTATCCACTCCGCCAAATTCAACCCTACCTGTATTAAAACTTAAACCGACAGTTACGAAAGTTCCCTATTATGGTGCTCTAGCCTTTCACCAAATGTTTCAGTAAAACTCCAAGATCAAAAGACTTTTCCAGTGGTTGCTCGAAATTTCCATTATACTACTTCAAAAAGTGAATTTACATTGCCCTCAGGAATAATTTGTGATTTAAACTTCGACCCCGTAAAATATAAGTTTTATTTTTTTTATTAAAAAATAAAAATTGGTTGTTACAACTTTATTAATTACTGTCGTTATTTCGTTTAGCTCCGGGCTAAAAGTGGGGTGCATTGCGAAGATAGTATTTTTTTTTGGCAAAAAAGTAAGTGATTTCTGTTTACTAGATGATGATAACTGTCACTATGAAGCCAACCGTCTTTGTCTTTATTTTAATCTAAAAACAGTATTTGATTCTTGTTCAGTTCATTATAATTACAGTCATGTAATGTAATGTCTTTCTCGTCTACATGTACCTACCAACTTACTCCACTGGTTCTAATAGTATGAACACCAATGCTATATTTTTTCTAGCAATAAAACTAAAAGGTAGAGGTAAGTAGGCTTTTTCTAGCAATAAAGTAGTATTATTAAACCACCCTCCCATCTTCAGGTTAGCAGTCAGCACCGGATATTTCCGGTGGTCTCCCGCGAAAACTATACACATTTCTATAAATCTTTGCACACACGTTAAGAGCGTTTACACAGAATGTGGGCAACGTCGCAAATTGCTGTCAAATATTTCACTGTTTTGATGAATAATAAATTGCAATTACGAGCACTGAATTTGATGTTGTAACCGTTTTTACAGCTAAAACGGTTACAACATCAAGGCGTTTGGAAACTGTCCTAATATTTTTTTAACATATTAAACTAAATATTTGGCGTTACGATATTAATAATTGCATTACATAATCAATATTTTAGTTCACTGGTAGCCATATTTCTTATTTAGTTTAGTAATATTGCCAAATTAAACAAAACAGGTAAATATTTGACAGCTATTTACGGCGTTGCCAACTTTTTAGATGAACGCTCTTAAGGCAAAAGCAACAAACAAAAATCCAATCATTCCCCTCTAATCAATCGTAAACCTTTTACGTCGTCATTTCCGGTGCCGTCAACACTAGATAATTCTTAACTAACCTTACTTACATCTCAGTTCGGACACGTTTCTGTTTCGCAAATCTAATTTTTCTCCCGGGCGAATTCCTTTTTGAGAACTATCCGGGACTCGCTTCGGCTTCGTATTGGCAATTCCGACGAATGTTCCTATCTGTTTCGTTCGGAAAACTTTTTGTTCGGTACTTGTATCGACATGTTGTGACGGTACAATATTTACGATGATGACGATGATGCTTCGTATTAAGTCATCCTGGCTGAGTTTTGTTGAGAATACTTCTTACAGTCCTTACTCACATGTTTGTTGATTGGATTGCAAGCGGATTGTTTCAATGCAACAATATTGTTGTTATGTATTATTCTGCTACCATTGTTGATCCGCAACTTTTTTCGCAATCTTCATCGAGCTAAAACACTAGCGTTGAGTGAACCAACCCATCGTTAGGGTTCAGCAACTGCTATACGTTATGGAGTCTTTGCAGCCGTGGGTATAATCGAATTTAATTAATTAATCTAACATTTAGATAAATGCAAAAACTCCTCTTCATTTCTAATCATTCTTATTCCGCTGCTGGCCTGTTTCCAGATACCACTTAGCTTAAATTAGTCTCCCATGTAAATGTTGTGATAGTCCACGACTTAATTTCCGTACCTGCTACCTAATATCTGTAGTAATATTTTATATCAAATTATCAGTCAAACTTTTTAACCAAATTGTTGAGAATAAACACGCCTCAATTGATTTGTTTGCAAGCAGCTTAGCATCCATTACCACTGTTTTATCCAAATACTACTCTGATGCATTGTAATAGCGGTTGCTCATGCATCTTAATACCTATGCAGGCACTTAATTTAATAATTGTTATAGAGTTATACTTAGTGTATGAATAGCGTTTATGAATAGCTAATCAATTTGAAAAATTGTACAGCAATAGTCTGTTGCTAACTGTGGAGGCTTATAAATGGCTTTTCGTCAAATACTTAACTGTTACTTCTGTATCGATAGCTGTAAGCCACCCAAATACAATAAAAATAAAATAAAATAAATAAATAAATATTCCCCATAGTTATAAATTTTATAGGTATGTATGTTTCATACGAAAATCTCCATATTTATATTTCAGGAAAGTAGTACTTAAAGCGGTATAAAATAATAAGTGAGCACACGTTCTTCACCTAAACATAAACATAACCTGTTGTTCTTAAGCTGCAGGGAAAAATATATAAAATATCTCATCACAATATTTTCTTGTATCGCACGGAGCGATAATAACTTTATGGTGCGTGTAAAATCCCTAGCAATTTGTTCGGTACATGCCCGAGTTCTAGCCCTCATCTTCCAAATGTATCTGTATTTATTACGGCATGCTATGAAGGTCTTTTAAGCAAAAAGAGGATGGGCGCCAAAAACTCAATTCCGACGCTTTGCGACAAGGAAAATGGGGAAATCAAGTTAACGCACACTAGCATTCCTCAATGACACCGTACTGTAGTGTGAACGAACTTGTTTCTTTTGTGGTAGTGGTTTAATTATCATTACTTACTACTATTATTCAGTTAATGTTAGTACTCAGATTATAGAATCTGAGTACTCTACTAACATTATCTGAATAATAGACTTCACTACGATTTTATTATGCGTAATTGCGTATAGACGCATAATAAAATCGTAGCAAAGTCAAAACTGAACTGAAATATTCTACGTAGAATATTTTTGGACAAAAAGTAATTGCTACAAGATCTGGGAACAATACTAATACCGAAAATATAGTCTTTACAATTTTTGTCTGTTTGTCTGAATGTATGTTCCAGCATCACGCAAATACTATCGGATGAAGCTATTGCTGAAATGTTGCATACATTATTCCCTTAAAGTCTGAGGTTATAAATTATGTCGCTATTTACAATGGTGATCAATTTTGCTTACAAGCCAAAAGGTTAGAATATTGCAGATAGTTACATGTTTAACCTTTTAGATGATTATCATCACGCTCTATCTTAGTGAAGCTAAGCAGTCAATTATGACATATCGATGACGAACTACCAATATCTTCTAACAAAAAAATTGCAACTTTACAGGAGACGATAAAAACGTCTCATTTTTTTATCTTATTAAATATCCCTGTTTTTTTCAATTTTAATAATCTGAATATTGGAATAAAAATATGGTAGGAAATAATGTTTTGATTCTAAAACTACCAATGACAGAGTTAAAAGAAGATAGGAGGTATTTAGAACAATATAGGAGGCATTATAGGTATTATTTTCAGTTTAATTAAATTATGGAAAATTTAAGAAATGATAGGAGGTATTAATAATAGTAAAATAACATCAAAATTTTTGTTAATTTATTATCAATTACCAGTCTTGTCTCTTATATCAGTACCATAAAGAAACATAGTAACAATATCTTTTAGAAAATTTCAACTCAATAACATAGTAGATATTTCTACTAAAGTAAGAAGGTATTCGCAGCAAAATTTGCGTCTCATAATTTAGAAGTTATTTCTATTAGTGTTTTATGGGATAAATAGTTAAATATCGTGTTAGGAGGTTTTGCCAGTACACGCAAAATAGCATTTTATGTCGATTGGCATCAAAAACTAAAAATCTAAAAAAAGGTAGTTCATCGTCGATATACAGGGTGGATTTTGAGATGGGGCAATAAGGACAGGTACTTTAATCGTTGTCGCTACAGGAAAAAGGTCTTAGGAGACTAACTAACTAGTCCTTAAGGCGGTTTACACACGGCACCGCGCACCGCCGCGGCAGGCGGTGAAGCGGATCTCATGTCGCATTGGCCTCTAATAAATCCGTTGATGCCTAACACACGTACAGCGCCCGACCGCGCGGTCGAGCGGTGCTAATCCCTTTGCCAAAACCGCCCTCCGCGGCGGAGCGCGGTGCCGTGTGTGAACCGCCTAAGTCTTTGGTTATGAGAAAAAAACACATTTTTAACAAAAATAAAATAAATACTAATCGATTCTGTTTCTCATAAGGATCAAAAAACTCTATCGGATCAAAAACTCTATCAGATCACCTAAGGTTTGAGTACTAGAGAAGTCAGAAATTGCAAAAAAGATCCTTGGACAGGGTTGAATAGGGAACTAATATAGCAGTTAGTTAAAGATTTAACCTTTTAAATGATTATCATACCTTTATGGAGCTAAGCAATCAATCATGAATATTCATGAAATATATAAGAGCGGATATTTTAGTCAACTTTCGACAAAGCAAATAGCTTAGCGACTGCTTTGCACACCTAAGTTCGATTCCCAACAGTTGATATATTTTGGCTTCTTTTTTTTTCATTTTGTGATACTAGATATTATGATAGTTTGTAGAACGGACACAGAAAAACATTAAGATTAATTTAATGTTTTTCTGCCCGTTCTATCATCTATTTTTATGATAATTATAAATATCGATTGTTAGGTGAGGTGACTGTTAATAAGGAATCCCGTGTATTACAATCCACTCTGTTATACATATTATTTTAGTAATACCCGTTCGTCAAGAATAATTTTGCGTGTATCAGTTTTGTACCATTTGGTAGTATATCCAGGAACGCAGGCGTTCATTAATTCGAAAAAACGATACATTTCGCAAGCAATGGGAAACTGCTACGGAAGGCTACAGGTGTCGACCTGGGGGCCAAGTCTACTAATTTACAAACGTCACAATGGTCTCTCGATGGTGAGTTTTTGCCATACAAAATCTGTCAAAAACTCACCATCGAGAGACCATTGTGACGTTTGTAAATTAGTAGACTTGGCTCCCTGAGGACGAGCTGCTACTCACCACTGTACGTCGCTTGCTCCCGCGTCATCAATCCTGACTCTGTATATTTAGACTGCTGAGACCAAAACTACAAACGTAGTATACAGGGAAGTTTAATAAATATGTGCACGGCTGTTATTTTTGTAAATTGTAATGCCTTACGACTTCCACGTGAACAAAGTCGCGGGCAGAATCTAGTTATGAATAAAGCTCATCATTTGTTTCCCTGAATTAATTTGAGTAACTTTTCCGAGAATTCTATTTGTAAACCTTCATGCGACAGTAATTATTTGTATAATTCCGAAATGTAACATCAAGCAAATAAGTCAACATTCATAGAATCATGAATATTCACCAAATTATTTATGTTTTAATATTATTCCCAAATGAAAAGCAGTCTTCACGTTGTTCAACACGTTTTAGTTTTCAAAAAATTAAAATAGATACAGACCTACAATGTTACGTAACAGTGTTACAAAATCCAAAATTACGGCATAAAAATATTTTTAGTAAAACGTCTTCGAAGCGTACCGTTAATGTAAACTAAGGCAACGAAGGAATCCTGATTAAAAAGGTCCCTTGCAAGTATACAACAAATTGGATTCACAGAAAAACAAGGATTGATTCCGAAATAGAAAATCGTTTTATGATTTTGGGTTCGGCACCTATTTCTTGGCCTGTATTCTTGGCGACCCAATTTGTTTTGCCGTATTGGAGACGTTCCTGATTGCTGGATCTGTCAAAGTTTTATAGCATTGCCATAAAATATAGAGGTAATAATAAATTAATATGTTATTAGAATAAGCTTTTTGCTATTACGATCTGTCGTATTCTTATGATGATATCTAAGGCATTACCTAATCTACTGATTCTTTTTACACTTAGTAGTAGTTCGCCGAAATAGTTTGCAACTAATTATTTATTTAAAGTAGTTATCACAGAAGTTTACAGATTTCAGTAACGAACTTTAAACAACGCCAAGCGTTGCATATAAAGTTTCAAATGAAACTTTGTTCTCAAACGGTGCTGACAAAATTATATATTAAATTGCACATTGCATACAAAATGTTTAAAATACGTGCCAAAAATGTTCTGAGAAATATAGTGTTGAGTTAAAAATTATGATAAATATTAGAAGTGACGGGTTTCTGGCCCATTGCCTTAACGCAAAGTAAATGGGGTTGAGAATTTTCATTATTATGGGCTACATGATTTCAGGCACTATTAAACAGGTTCTAAAACCTGAATTTCTATCAAAACCTTATAAGAACTAAACATCCACAATCCGATAACAGAGCGTAAAGACAGTTTTGCGACAAATAACCTACAGTAATTTAAACTTTACTTACATAATATAAGGGGTAATTCTAGAAAGCATTTAAAAAAATATATTATTTTTCCCCCTTTAATCCAATTTAACAGTACTCACATAAAAACCCATCCTAAAAAAAAACAGAAAATTTCCACCAAAATCTTCACCGACATAAGGGTTACTACACAGTAATATCAAGATGGGAAACATTCAAACAATCGTACTTCCCTTTTTATCTCCCTATGCTAATCGAAAAGTTTTCACGACATCGCCTAGTTTTCTTACTGCAACGCGTACAGTATCGGACACCGGAGTTTTTAAAACTTTCGTAAAATATTGAAAAAACTTTCAACGATATCCTATCTTTATAGTTCGGCAGTTAAAGTGGTCCTATTGGAAAACATGGGCATTAAAATAACTGGGAAGTAGGTTGAGTACTTAAGTGGGATTGCTTTTGAAGAATACTGTTTGGGTAATTATGATAAACCTTTTTTATTTTACCTATATTTGCCCGCCTCTGTGGTCTAGTGGTTAAGCCAGGTTTCAGACCCAGATGTCCCGGGTTCGATTCCCAGTGGGAGCAATATTTTCTGCTCGGTTTGGTTGGTGGTAGGGCTTGTTCTTAGTCCGCCTGACTAGCTACCACCATCTTATCTAAGTCTGTCGCCATATGCATTATTGTGTTTCCGCAGTTAGAGATAAGATAGCCAGTTCCTCTGTGGTTGAGGGTGAAGCTCGCTTCCACCTTCGGCCTGATCATCACTTACCATCAAGTGAGTTATAGGCCAAGAGATTACCCGTTGGGTAAAAAAAAAACTCACTGCTGGGCAAAGGTATATACTTATCCAATTTTATTTGCCTCGGTGACGACCTCCGTCTTCAAACACCCACTGTGTGACAGTTCTGGCCCATCTGTCTTGATGCATCTTATGAGTGTGACCCGTCCGTTCCCATTTCAGCCTCGCAGACTTAGCTCAGCATCGCTAAGCTTTTTACATAATATTAATAATCTTTCTGAATTTTCATTCATACCTATAGGTACTAGGTACAAAACCAGTCTTTATACATCTGTACTGTTTCTGAAAAAAACGTATGTTTAATCGATCAGTATTGCAAAATATAAATCTTTATGAAAGTCATACATAATTATTAAATAAACTTGAAGAACCAAGTTCAAAGGTACCATTTTGGGATTATCTTGTTAAAAGAATGAAAAAATATATTATTAATGCGTGACCAACTATTTAAGTCACAAAATCGTAAAAACTGAAAGAAAATAAAATGTTATACTTAGATAGGATGGTCCACTTAACAAAGAAAATAATTAATTTCATTTAAACCCAAAGGGCAAGTCGTAAATAGCAGAATAAGAAAGTTACAGACTTCTTTGTGAATAATATAAGTTTATTTTTAAAGATATAAATTAAATATAGCCATCTAAAAGTTTAGACAAAGGCAGCGTCTAGCCGACCAATGTAGAAAATTATATTTCTTTTTAATAAGTTAAGTTTAGATCAAAGAAGGTATTTTTATAGATTTAAAAAGTTCGTAAACCTAAGGTTAGTTTACAAATTCTCTGAAGACAAAATAAGTACCGCAGTTAAGAAACCGTAAACAGTAGTTAATAAAGTAGATTATAAAATTAAACCTGACTTAGTAACTTATAATTGTTTCGGAATTGGAGCTACACTTCTGAAAACACGAAAACACACAATTTCTTTCAGTGCTAGCTACTCATTTAGTAAACGAAGCATCCTTGAAGATAACCCATGAATTTACAAAGAAAACAATATTATAAGTAACATTAATAAGGTAGATTTGTCGGCCTATTTTCAGCACTGAAAACACCATAACTGGTCCAACGGTTACTACAATACACTGAATAGAGGGAAACATCACTCCATTTTGAAACATATATGTACGTTCAAAATCTGCATAAAAGCTACCGCAACTCAAATAAACCTCAACTTCACAGTACATTTACCGTCATTTACCACTTGTTCTTACAATGTAAGTGGACGTTTGTATCCGTCATACGAAGTACGTACGACCACTGAAATCCTTGCAATGGGAAATGAGCTGAGAAGTACCTACATTGCTAACGTATCTAGCTTGCGTACTTTGCATTTTATAGCTAGTAAAATGTAAGAAAGAGCGTATAAATATGTGGTGTAACTATGAATGATAAGCTGATGTGATAAGGCAACGCTGTGGTTTAAAATTGTTTTTAAATCAGTTTAAAATCTGTATTAATACTGTACGTATAAATAAACAAATTAAATTAAAAAGAAGATGATTGTATTTATTAAAATTTTGCTTAAATAGTTTGATCATGATGATAAGATGAATAAAAGGCGTCAAACAAAAGGTGTTTATTTACAAGGCAAATGTGAGTGGCATAGCCCTAAAAGACCCGTTCTGAAAAGCCCTGGAAGAACATGAAGTAACCTCATTGGCGATGTTCATCAAAAGCTGACATTTCTGCGTGCAGTAGGTAATCGCAACCGCCGTGCGTGTATGACAAGGTGTAAGTAATGAATTTAAATGAAGTAAAAACATAAGTAACGTAACATACAAGTCACTAAACCAATTTTAAGCACAAAAACAGTCGTTATACTGCTAAAATATCGGCCAAAGTCTTATAAAAGATCTACAACATTATTTTTCTCCGACAAACAAAATCATATTTTTCTCCAGCATTCAAGACCGTTGCCTAACACGGTTTTTCTTTAATCACCTCACGACGAAAAGGTCCAACAAATCTCTCAGGTACACCGTATTACTTAACTAAAAGAGCAGAGGCCGAACGGAAGTGAGGGCAGAAAATATAGTCCATAATTTAATACATCTAAAGGGTAGATATCTTTTTAGGGGTACACGACAAAAAGGCGCTACCCTTATTGAATGGAAGGTCCACATTATTCACACATTATATTCGGACGACAATATAAACGTAGACATAATGGGATTGAGTTTTATTTTCGTGATGTTAAACATATTTTTCCATAGAATGTACTGCCGTGTTGAGGACATTGTTTGGAAAATGACGGCGCTTTTTTCATGCCAGTCTTTGATGAATACAAAAGACAATATTGTGTACAGAATGTTTATAGGTCTTAAACGAAATGACTAGGTGGTCTATTTATGTTACATTAATTATGTACAAAAAATGTAATAATAAAATCTTATTAAAACATAACTATGCACAAGACTCGTTGTTAAATTTTCAAGAACTCGGCACGTAATCCGAGCTTAGTAGTACAGCGAACGATTTTTCAATCACGCTAGAAAATTGCATTATTCTTCTTTGATGAAGTGCCTCACTATTAATCTTACTATACGAAGACATAATCCGGCGAAGGAGCGGTTAAACGTCACAGACTTCGATAAATAAGTATCGCCGACTGGAAAACTGTGACTTGTGAGTCTTTGAAAAACGATATCTTTGTTAAGTTTCCCTGAAGCAGTAAAACATACTTATTTTTAAGCTCTTTCCTCTTACGATTAAGTCTTCAAGTCACATACAGTGGCAACGAGCAGGTTTTAAAATGAAAGATGAAAGGGAGTTGAGTCCTTTACTTTGTTGATGCTACAACCTGAATAGGAAGATAAACTACTAATACTCTAAAGGTTTATTTCACTCGCAAAGAATAAAAAGTTGAAATAAGATTTTCATTTACGTTTTTGATTTATCAACGTTTTTATGCATATAGAGGTCACTCAATAAATAATCGATAATTTTAATGATCTTTTGATAGACATGCAGTACTAACATTGTTGCTCCATGTAACAGGAACAAATACTGAACGAAGTAAGGCTTTTCTAAGCTCTAACGTAAAATAAATAAGGTTCGATCTTATAAAATAGCCCAGCGCGCACGTAGATACTACATTCTGATTTGTAACACTCACCTTAAACTTTGAGAAATGACGGAATCAAAATAAAGTGGGACATAAAAAAATCAATAGGTATATTAAGATCGTAAAAACCTCGAACCTATCAAATCAGCGTGATTTTATGATTTCCATAAAACACGGTCGATTGGTTTTCTTTTGCAATTTCAAATATTGCACCGAGGAAAGTTGGATCAATTAAAAATTTACTTGGCCCGGTGTGAATTCCGAAAAAACCTATTAACATAAAACATTCGTTATTTTCAAGGCGAAGAAGTTTTATGGTTTGTAAAATATTGAGGGCATAAATAAAGCGGCTGTCTTGTATAACAGCACGTCCCCGCACCTCGGCTCTACGTAAAGTCGTATTTTATCTCGGATTCTCTTATTCGTGAAAAATAAAAAATATGGATATAAAATTGCCAACGTGCACAGTTTTGGATGCTGGTTACCTACCGTCCCTCGAGGCAGTTTGTAATTGGACATAGTTTTATGTGAATTTAAGTGTACTTACTCGCAATTTTTGTGATTACTTGATAAATAACTTACGAGTTTTCATGTGAACAATTTTCTAACTTGGCCTGGAACTCTTGAACAACAACCTCTGTTAGTTCTACCTCGCTTGTTTTTTATTTAGTTTTTTTACCGCAAGATTTATGCCCGCGACGACGCATGTATACCCACATATATGAATTTTAAAAGCGTCCCCAATAGTTTACGTTCTTTTCCCTAAAGGGTAGTAAATCGTTCTTTCACGAGGTAAGGGGTTAATGCCGCTCGTCTTTGGGTTTGCTCCAGTATTTTTCCGAGTTATTGATAGGGTTACACTGTTGCCTTGGAGGTGATCAATTTCTTGCAGTCTTAAGTATGTAGGTAAAAAACAAAGGTTGACCCATTATATTTTTTGCCGTCTCGGTGGTCTAGTGTTAGTAAGCGCTTCTGCTAAGCTTGTGGTTCTGGGTTGGATTCCCAGATCAGGCAAAGTGTTATCTATACTTCTATACTAATATTATGAAGAGGTAACATTTGTTTGTTTCTTTGTAAGTTTATATGTAGGGGAACTACGGAACTACCAGTCGGATTTATAAAAAATATTTTGCATTGGATAGTACAATTCTTGAGGAAGGTTAAAGGCTCGCGAACGAAGTCGCGGGCAGAAGCTAGTTTTAGATATTTCCATCAGGAATTTCTCAGTAGCAGCGCACAGTCTGGATTTGTGCCCGGTTGATGGCAATAGGCTCGCCCCCTATTACATGGGACTTAAACATAACTGGCGAAATGTGGGTGTACGTGCTACTTTATGTACACCTCTGCCTAACCCCTTGGGGATGTAATGTTGTATAAAAAAAATTGCTTTATTATTTGTTTCGTCACGTAATCACGGTTTGACTTACAAAATTCTTGATCAGTATAAGTTACGATCCTTTTATTAACCCTATTCCCTGAGCCAAACCTTTCATCTCAGAAAGTAATCTAAAACTTTTCTTCGATAAAAAAAAAACTAATCATAACTAGCGAAGTTAGTTTGTCAATCGCAAAATAAAAGCCTTATTTTAGGGATCAGCATCCAACTCAAACCTAGAAATACTCCTGAGGTTCCAATCCAAAATGCTGAGGATAATTTTGTTACTAATGTTCCTTGGTTCATAACTAACCAACAATTACACCACGACCTTGAAATGAGAACAGTTCAAGAAGAGATTAAACACTCAATGAAATCGTACAGGAACAGACTAGACATTCATCCAAACTTACTGGTTACGCACTTAATGAATAATGACTCAACATTCAATCAATCTTCCTAGCCTTTTTCCCAACTATCTTGGGGTCGGCTTCCAGTCTAACCGAATGCAGCTGAATACCAGTATTTTACATGGAGCGACTGCCTATCTGACCTCCACAACCGAGTAACTGGGTAACACGATACCCCTTGGTAAGACTGGTGTCAGACTTTCGGGCTTCTGACGGCTCGTAACGACTGTCAAAGATCCACAAATGACAGCCGGGACCAACGGCTTAACGTGGTTTCCGAGGCACGGAGGAGTCTCGGTATGTAAAGATGGTCACCCATCCACTGACCAACCCCGGCAAGCGTAGCTTAACCTGATGGATCGACCCGTGCGGCTTGTTATTACTTAGCCACGAGCTCCTACTAACACTAGACCACCGAGACGGTAAAAATTATAATGGGTCAACCTTTGAGAATAATGACTCAACATTAAAAAGGCTAAAACGAAAGTCCCCTAGAGATCTATGGGAATATGATACGTAAAGGGCGTACGTCGTTGGACTGACTGTCCTTCAAGACAATTAATAAATTCCAAACCTTATGCTGAATGTTCACAAGAAACAGATTGCAAGTACAATAACAAAAAAAAAAAAAAATTTAGGGTTGACAAACTAACTTACCAGACTGACGGATTTATAAAGCCTTCTCACGATCAGTAGTAGATACCTACGCTAAAAATGAGAAATTGTTCGGCGTTTTAACAGTAGGCTTCGACGTCGGCGTCGGCATTTACGATTTAAATGGGCCGTCCTATCAAAACAGAGGTCCGCAAGGATTCCGGATTTCGTTTTGGCAACGTGATTTGTCTGTAGTTTGATTTGATTTCAAGATTGATTTTAAATCGCGTTTTTGGAAGTTATTACGTAACGATGACTTTAATGTATTTTATAGCCAAAGGGAGATTTCAAAGACTGAGTCCTTTCATTTCGCCTTTTAACTTTTTAGGGGTCCGTATGTCCGAATGATAAAACGGAACCCTTATATTATTCACTCGTCTGTCTGTCCGTCTGTTAAAGCCAATTTTCTCCGAATCTACTAAATCGATTATTTTGAAATACATTTATGAGTTTCTGTGGTTCAACTACGGACGTGTAACTTTAATAAGGGGGTCTTTCTTGGGCAAAATTAGAAACTTAATAAAAAAAAGTTTTTCAATCTTATTGCTGGTCTTGGCTTGTTGTCTGGTCTCAAATATATATATTTTATAATTTTAAAATAATTAGTCTTAAAATTTATGAAAATTGATGAAATTCTACCATTCTTCCACTCGCCTTTTCTCCATATAAAAAATTTTTGGTCGTAAAATAACATGGTAAATCTCTCAGTATTGTGCGTACAAACCTACATTAGCTTTGTATTTGGAATGTATGAAAGAATGTCATTTTCAACGTTAAGTTTTTCCTTCAGTCCGGAATTAGAATTAAAGAGGCTGTGCATGTATCCCCTGAGTGAAGCCACGGGCAGCCGGGCACAGCTTTGAGACGGAATCTTCAGGGCGCGAGACCTACTCGCACTTGTCCGGTTTTTTAAAGCTCACCCAATGGTCACATTTACCACACCACTAGGATGAAGCTGGTTTCATAGTTGTATTAATTTATTCCCTTGAAACAGGAACACAATGGTGCCTAGCTTTCAAAGTATAAAATTCTAGCATAAAATCTCCAATTTTAGTCACAAACTGGTGCCTACTCAAGGGAGTAACACTGTTCAGCACCAGCCATATCATGCACCTGTCCTAAGCACCAACTACATCCCTTCAAGTTCATGCCAATTGCCAAGCAAACAAATGAATGACGACTGATATTGAGCGAAATGTATGAAAGTTTCGTACCAAAGCGGGTCCAGCGACGCTTTATTATAATTTGGCCTGTCCTAAGAAAACATTGGAGGGCTCGCGAGGCATTCGCCCTTCATTATGCCCTCGTAACTTGTTTGTCGGTAGTTTGATTTTATTATCAGTTTCATATTGGATGTATGGTGATTTTGTTACTGTTTGAATAAATTTCCAGATGTAGAAGAGGGTCGAACGATAAATTTTAAAATAATTTTCTTTAAAATAACAATTTGATATTGTTTCAACTAACTACATTACAACAGTCATTTTTGTTCTCTTTAGTTTTTGTATCGACAAAGGCAGTAGGTACCTATAAAAAAGACTTGTCCTGCAAAGATCACGAAGTCAGCAACGTTGACTGCAACAGGATGCACTGGATATGAATAAATAGCGTCACGCGTGAAAACCGTTTTATGGAACCTAATTAGAGCTAAGTGGAGTACCTAGTTATAACTACATAAATTTATAAGAATAAATTGCTTTTAATGATGGAGAGAATCAGGGTTAACACTTCTACATATAGGTAATGTCTTAATCATTTACTGTATTGGAGTGTACGCCCTAGAAGTACATATTATAGCGACCTCATTAGTGATGTTTCTCAAAAAGGTCAGCTGCTTGGTACCCTCGCAACCGGCGTGCGTGTATGCCCAGATGTATGAACGTAAACGAAGCAAAAAGAGTATGTAAGGATCGTAGCAGGTGGCGTTCTGTAGTTTCACAACAGAATATTACCTTGATGCAGCAAAACAAATAATTGAAACATAGCTTAAAATGTAACTGTAGGAACAACAATGAAAACTATTCTCTCACGATTCAATCGTTAATTTCCGACATAAAACTGAGTTGTTAAACTCTCCCGACTTTACGGTCTGTGTTAATTACAAAAGTCAACGGGCCCCAGCTTACAATGTGTGAAATAATTTGTATATAAATTATTTATACGGCGCCAAGGTTCATCAAAATGGAGGAAGATAAATTGAAATTAATGTAACGTGATAGGGGCTAATATTACAAAGTAATGTGAAGTTATAGCCAAATCCAATTTCAAGAGTTTTTCCCTGACCGAACTTGTTCTACGAAAGCCAAGATAAGAAGTTTTCCGTAAGACATAATCAGATTAGCCTAAGATAATCTACGTAGTTTGGCAAAATATAGAAATCCGCTATCTAGGTCAATGGTTATACTTTTCACGTTAATAAATTTTAGTCTTTGGGGATGTAAAATGTATTTTTTCAATACTACTATTAATTCATTCAGCCCGACATATCTCTGAACCCCTTTCTGAACAGCTCCGAATCTTTCCCATGATACATTGTGTTCTTTTCGATTTTCAACTTCTTACAAAATTTTTTTCAACTCTGCTTAAACTCGAGGAATTTATTTTTTTAATCGAATAGACTCAATAGACTACCAACTTAAATTGTCAAATCACAACCGTCATTCTTTGACAGTTGTATGCCATGGCTAAAACACCACAAATTGACGTCGTCTATCAATTTGAGACAGCATTAATTTTCTTGACTGCATGATCATCAAAAGAAAAAGTAACGTAATTTCAATTAACCCTTTACATTTTCACACTCACAACGCCTTTCAAATAAACACATCTCCAAAGCCCACACGTACCGACCGTATATAATTAGTAACAATAATAAAGACGTTTATTACAGTAGTAACGTAGTAATGATACCTAAGTATTGTCGCGCGGCTCCTTAGATTTTATGACGTCAATTTAAGGAGACGCACTCGTAAACTTAATTAAGTGCAAACGTAACACCTACCGAAATTAAACGCATTATGTGTGTTGTTCCTGAGATTGCTTCCCGCTGATTGTGTTATAAAAGTTTTATTGTGTTTTAATATATCTTAGGGAGGTAATGTAAATATTATTTCTGAGGGGTAAAGTGGTTGGGAAGACCCTCAGGCGATGAGATGGTGTTTGTTAATGAAAATGACGGTGACGGTGGGATTAGGCGAAGAAAACAGGCAGCAATAGGTACTTCTTTTTGATTGAATGAAAACACCATATCTTTTGTGATCACTGTGTAATATTCATGGTGATTATTGTAATAATTTGATGATGACTAATAGAGAAATATGGAAGAAAAAGACGACCTGTTGTAGCGACCCTATAGTAATAATAATAATAATAATAATCTTTATTCAATAAATTACAAGGTATAAAAAGTGTACAGTTTTGCTTATGTGTAAATTATAATCCTAAGACTCACGTGCCTGAACTAGGTAATCCTGTGTTTCAGGCGAGAAGAACTAAAATAAACTTATAAAATAAATAAATAATTAACAGGTAGACAATAGATCACTAATTAATGTTGAGTAGCTTAACTCTTAGTTTCTAAATTTATTAAATACATAACGTAGGTGAGAGTACATAAATTCATTTTAACACAGTTAGTAAATTCTCTGTATCTTCGTAGGACATACTTAGGAGAACATCCTTGAGAATTCTCTTACAATTTGCGTGGTTCATGGAATATATATTTGCTTTCGCGTTTAGTTTATTATAGAGAAGAGGACCGAGGTATAGATAAAATTTTGATACAAAAGCATGTTTTGTTGTATTTTGTGGACAAACTTATATCTTTACGTCTTTTATTAGTATATGCAGTGCTGTAGGGTAGAGCTGTGTGTTGTTTTAATACAATACCCATTATAAATAGCTGTCGAACTGTTAATACTTCACAAGCTTTGTATAGGAGGTTAGTAGAAAATAAGAAAGGGCGGAAAGTAGACACTTTGAGAATCGCCCTTTGAGCTCTCTCGATGGTTAGTAACATTGTTTTACCCGCTCCACCCCATGTGGTAATACAGTAAGTTAATATTGATTGACATAGAGCAAAGTAAACTTGTCTAACTAGTTTTGGGTCAGCAATATAGCGTAGCTTTTTAAAAACAAATATCAACTTGCGAATTCTATTATTTAAAGCTTGTGTATGTTGTTTGAACGAAAGTGTTTCATCTATTATAACGCCAAGGTATTTTGTAGTATTTGTCATTTTAATGTTGGGACAAACACATTGGTTATCTGTAGGAACTGTGCAATAATGAGCATATAATGACGAGGTAGTGCTTGTTGATGTTTGCTTGCGCATCGAAAACTTAATATAATTTGTTTTTTCTGCATTTAGTGTTAGTGAATTATGTTGAAGCCATTTATTAACAATATTGAATCCATGTTGCGCAAACTTGTAGACATTTTTTTCAGAGTCAGCCGAAAAAAGAAGGGCGGTATCGTCAGCATAAGAAACAATTTGGCCGTGATCTAGATTTAGATTACAAAGATCGTTTATGTATACTAAAAATAATGTAGGCCCTAGAATACTTCCTTGGGGAACTCCGAAGGACGTGTTTTTTTGACTATCGCTGAGAACATTACCAATTCTTACACATTGGGTACGGTTTTCTAGATAGCTCTTAAATAGTTTCAGCTGGGTGTCTCTGATACCTATGGCTTCAAGTTTGTGCAACAGAATAGGAATAGAAACCGTATCAAAAGCTTTGGCGAGGTCCAGAAAGATTCCTACTGTGTGGTTACCATTATCAAGTTCTTGTGCTAGATAGTCAGTCAGATGGTGCACGGCATCGTCTGTTGACATTTTAGGCCTAAATCCAAACTGCCGTTTAGATAAAATCGATTTATCCTCCAAGTATTTGTAAAGCCTTTTATTCATAATTTTTTCTAATATTTTTGACATAGTAGGCAGCAAGGAAATAGGTCTATAATTTGTCACTTGATCTTTACTGCCTGATTTGTAAACAGGCACAACAACAGCTTTTTTTAGGCACTCGGGAAAAATACCTGTAGATAAACATTTTTGGAAAATGTAAGTTAGTGGCGGGCCCAAAATGTGCCTGAACTGTTTAATAATTTTATTTGATATGTTATCCCAGCCAACTGCACAGTCGTCCTTTAAACTCATGATTATCGTTTCTACCTCATTCTCGTCAGTGTCTAGCAATACAAAAGATGATAAAATAGTGCTACACGTAAATGGTGTGTTTGTTAGATATTGTGATTGGCCCTGAACTTTTTCAGCCAAACATTTACCAACATTAACAAAGAAATTATTTGCAATATTGGCAGATGCTAACTGTGATGAGTGTGCTTGTAATAAACCTGAAGATGACTGATTTTGTTTTGAGTTATACGTTACGCTTTTAATAATACTCCAGATTTTTTTTGTATTTGTACCAGCTTTTTTGAGTGCAATTTTATCGTAGTTACTTTTAACTTTTTTTAGAAGGTTATTACAAAAGTTACGATACCGTTTATATGACAGTTGCAAAATTAAATTATCTGGATTAGATTTAGCTTTCATGTGCAGTTTATCTCTATTTTTGATACAGCGAATGAGCCCTGTCGTGATCCATGGTTTTATGTTGTAAGTTTTGTTATTTCGCCGAGATATGACCGTGTTTTTCTGAATTGCATGTTGTACATTATTGATTAGATACAACATACAAAACTGCGGATCAGCGGAATCGTAGACTGGGTCAAAGTCGATATTGCGTAAATCTTCTTCAAGTTTATTTACATTTAAACTAGAAATTGTGCGAGTGACTACTTTAGGTAATTTACAATTTAAAATAAGTAGGGTAGCATTGTGATCTGTGATTGTTGAATTGATTACAAGGGCAAGTGCAGGGAAATTTGACTTGAGCATAATATGATCCAAACAGGAGCCACTTTGATGTGTAGGAAGCGTGTGAGCAGGAAGCAAGCCATGGAAGGCGCATAGGTTAAGGTATTCCTCAGCGGATGCGTCAGCACTTTCTGGAAGAATATTGATATTAATATCTCCAATTAAAATAGTATTTTTGAAGGACGACAGGTTCTGCAAGGTGTTGTTTAGAGAGTCCGTGAAATTGTTTATATTTCTAAAAGAGGGGGGTCGATATAAGGCAAGTATTGCTAATTCAGACCCAATTTTAATTAATAATCTGTTACAGTCGTGCATATTTGGTTCCTCGACAGACACGTTCAGATGATCTCTTGCATAAACTATCACCCCATCGTTTTGATTGTAGTTTATGTTACTTTTATACATATTATATCCTGGAATAAGTGGTATGTTATAATGTTTGGAAAGCCAACATTCGGTTAGTACAACCACGTCACAGTTAATATCTAGACGTTGTAGAAAAACGCTAAAATTTTCGAAATTTTTAAATATACTGCGAATATTTTGGGTTAGTATGGTTAGTGGACTAGTGTGGGAGGAGAGATATTGTTTACAGTGTTCAACATCACAAACATGGGACTCAGATACAGAGAAACTATCTATGTCATCAATTAAATTATTAATCATAATTATAAAAATAAAAACAATAACAAGAACAAGGGCTGAAAAAATACGTGATTAACGGCGCTCTTAGGCGCCTCCATAATTAACAGAATTAATGAATGAAAAAAAACCTTTTTTCAGCCATTATTTTCGCTGGGCAATCAGAAGCACCTGTCTTGTGATTGCTCGGCTTTTTGAAGTGCAAGCAAGTGGCACACTTTGGTTCCTCAGCCTTCTTTGTGCATTCTTTAATGGAGTGACCCAGATCACCACAGTGGCCACAGGTAGAGGTGGTCTCCCGACATGATTTGGCCGCATGTCCGTACTGCTGGCACTTATAACAGCGCGTGACTAGAGTAAAGTCTCTCACGGGGCATGACGACCAATTTATGAACACTCTGTCTTTTGATACAAGGGCTTTACGTATGTCTGCAGCTACTTCTATTATATAATTACAGGTCTCAGCGTCCTTCTTACCTGACTTATGGCTTAACTTTATGGAGGTCAAAAAGGTCTCGAGGCTGCTATCCTGAAGAGTTTCTGCTAGATTCTGGTGGAATAAACAAGTAAAAACTTCCTTTTCTTGCATGGATGAGGGCACACCGATAACTACTACTCTAGGCCTCCTTTTTGAGGGTTCGTCTACTGTAAGGCCTGAGTTAGATAGCTGCATCGATTTTTTCACCTTCTCAATATCGTCCTTCGTTTCAGTGCTGATAATGATACCGCCATTTTTTGTCTTACGTAGTCCTCTTACCTGAAGTTTCATTTGCTCCGGGCATATAATTTTTTGGACAAGTGTTTTTGTCTCCTCACTCGACTTCAGTTTGTCGTTAGGGTATATGGCCACTGAGCTTAAGTTTATCGGCTGAATATAATTGTTGGTACCTTTTTTAACCATCTCAGCAAAGGAAGTTCCCGTTCCCGAAGCTCCAATTGACCGCTTATTGTCTTGCAGTTGCTGCGACAGATCAATTTGGTCTTCGAGTGTTTGGACGGTGGTGTGGGCCCGGACGGCTCTCATCTTAAGGGACTGGTACTGTACTGCCATCTGCGATGTGCCGTGACTAACTTTTCGGCAAAGGGCACTTATACGCAGTTTTTGCTCCATGTTTAATTTGCCCTCTGTTACAATAGAGCACACTTCATTAAGGCACTGCTCAATGGACGACATCCAGTTCTGGATTTCCGGCGTAGGTATCACTTCCATGCCATCTTCTCTTTGGCTGGGTGGTTGAGGGCGAGGTGCGGGTGCGGGCTCGGGTGCAGGTGCAGATGCAGGTGCTGGTGCGGGCACAGGTGTAGGAGGTGGGCTCCGAGCACATCTGCCACCCCTGCTGAAGGGACTGGACATTGTGATACAAGTTATTTACTTGTTAATCACATAAACACATTTTCACAGAAACGAACGAGAACACATGATATGCTACGTATGACACAGTTTGCTTCACTACCGGCTATTTGGTAAAACCAGGTCACGATTCAGCAAATAATTATTTATTTATTTTAATAAATCTTCGACACGTCTGTTCACAACAAAGCGCAAATGATAGTGGTAAAGGCAAGAGAATGATGATGTTGATATTGGGCTAATTCAAGATGAGATTAAGATGAAAACTTGGCTGCATTTTTTTTTCAATTAGACTGGAAAGAGTCTTGAGCATTTGCCAACAGATGTGGAAGACATCGTGTCTCGTGTTTCCTTCTAGATATTAAAATAAGACGTACTTATGTACGCATCCGTGAATACGTCTTTCTGTTAGGTTATAGACAGGCATACACAAACCCTGTCTTTGTATAGAACATAATATTAAAAACAATACATAACTTTCTTCGTTAAAGATCTAGAACATTCAATATAGGTTTTATTTCTCAGTAATAACAGCCGCACGGATCGATCCATCAGGTTAAGTTACGCTTGCCGGGGTTGGTCCGTGGATGGGTGACCATCTTTACATACCGAGACTCCTCCGCGCCTCGGCAAGCTCGTTAAGCCGTCGATCCCGGGTGTCATTCGTGGATCTTTGACAGTCTTACCAAGGGGATCGTATTACTCAGTTCCTGGGTTGTGGAGGTCAGATAAGCAATCGCTCCGTGTAAAATACTGGTATTCTGCTGCATCCGGTTAGACTGAATTCCGACTCCAACATAGTTGGCAAAAGGATTTTTGAAAAGGGGCAGTAAGGTAGCGGCCAGTCTATCCATCATAAAAAAGTCAGTTGAAGTCTCATTTCCTACGAAATATAAGAAACAAGTTTTTTGCTATCTCTGACTTTCCTAGTTTTCAAAGCTCTGTTGTTTGGATAAAGGTCGATCCTTATAAGAACCAGGATAAGTTGGCATCAATATTTTTTTGTGAAAAATATATATATTTTCCTGCTGACTGTAACATTTTAAAAATATCTGTGAATGCAGACCAAAATTTCTTAAAAAGTTAAGGGCAGTCTCCTAAGACCATTTTCCTGTAGCTACGATGGTTAACTTACCTGCCCTAGCTTACAGCCCCATTTCAAAACTCCACCCCGTATATATTAAATGGGTCTCAGAATAAGAACCTTTTGACACGTGACAGAGAAGAATAAATATTTAAAACGTTACTTCATCATTTATACTCGGTCTGCTTCTACGGGACGTGCATCTTTTACTGTCAGATCTAGCGGACATAGCAAACTAGCTATTTGTTAGCGACTCCCTCAAAGCTGCCCCAACTAACACCGTTTGCGGAGCAAGCTAAAGCCAAAAGAACTATGTGGTCCACTTTCCTAGCCCCGAGGCTCATTGCATGTCTGAAAGCATTTTCAGTTTTAACCTTCATGCAAAAGATCAAAGGAAAAATTGTGTGATAAATATGGTTAAAACTTTTTGGGTTGGTTTTAATTTGGGAATGAAAAAGAATCAGTGAGTGCAAATAAAAGTTTTCTCTGTCATAATTAGCATATAACTTGAAACTTCACGACTGAAAGCATTCCTCTTTACCTGCACCGTAATAAATTATGCCTACATTAAGATCCCTGATAATAATTACCTAGGTATGTACAAATTTTTTCTGATTCTTCAGACTACAACATAATCAGTAATTTGTTAATTGACTCAAGTGTGACTTTGCGGAAATCCATTATAAAATACAATAGACGACGTATATTTAGTAACCTGATTCGCTTGACAGGTCTCATAAAGTACTCTGTATGATATCGACACGGGTTTCACCTCTCAACGAGGCATCCTCAGGATGACGATTGACTTATTGCGAAACCGGACACTACGTGTTGCCACGCCAAGCGCCGGCGGCCATTCGGCGCATTTTATAATCAGTTGTAGTAATATCACTTTCCAGACTTCTTCCGAAGTCCTTCCGTAAAGATGGAAACATAAAAATATTATTTATATTTCACGAGTTTCGTAACTATATTCTGTTCAGTACTAAAATAAGCACCAAAAGCTACGCCTTACAAAATTCTAAATGAACTTTAGTAGAAACACCTCTGTCATTGTATCAACTCCGTCCGTGTATAGTCAAGGCGTCGTAAAAAAGTTGCCAGCAAATGACATTATCTTTAGAAAGTATTTTAATTCGATGAAGGAAGTTCCCGTGAAGTTCCCGTCTTGGTCGTCGGCAATACGTTGTCGGACGATTTGCATTTTTATGAAAACGTTTTACGGGTCGGTCTGAGTCCTCACCGGCGGCTTGTAGGGAATGAGTTTGACTTACTATACATAGGAGTTGCTAGTTGAATAGTTGGATACTAGTATAAATATTTTATGAGGTAGAACAGATGAGTCGTGTTCTTTGACTGTGTATTTTCTCGATTATAGTTTGAACCTAGTTATACAATACTAAATTGCTGAATGAACGATGAATTGATTTGGGAACGACATGCGGAGAAACTCACTCAAATATTTATGTACGGTCAAGCACACCATTCAGGACCGTGGTTTTCGTAACATCGCCTTATTTCTTCAAAATAAAAACGTGCTGTTGACTGTACCTGCTCTGTAAACGAAGAAAGACGAAACTAAGATTTGATCCATTCATTTCTTTAGATTATTCACTATTATATTAAAAGGAATCTTTGTACGCCATTACTTTCTCAAAATATTATATGCGCAGCGAGGTAGCTAAAATTTAAAGCAAAGATATTAAAATAAATACAGCTGCATAAAACCTGCTCAAAATAATAGTGAGTACTTTAACACAACGAGCAACGAAATGTAATTAAACGAAAATATTATGAGTTGTAACATTATTCAAGTACTTTATATAAATTATCCAGATGTACGTTTTCAAACTTTGAAGACATTTTCCAGTTTAACGTGAGGTATTCTCTTTATTCATCATGCATAATGTTCAGCTGTCATGTTCCCGCGTTGCTTAGAGTTCATTCGTGTTTGCAGGTGATATAAATAATTAAATAAATGTTCACGCACATAGCTTTATGCTGGTATTCCGTGTGAAGCTCTATTAACCGAAAAATCACAAGTGAGTGTCTGTTTCATCAAAATAAATATTCCAAACCTTTTTTTAAGTTCAAAAGAAAAAACATTTCTTCAAACTAGGCCAACAATCAGCACTTCTCGGCCAAAATTACATAAGATGCCAAGTACAGCTGTCTATTCATCTGAAGACCCTATTTTAATTTTTAATCATTTTATTAAATTAAATAAAATTACATTTAAATCCACTTTTAATTAATTATTACAAATCAATATCCATTTAAATAAATTTATTGTAATCCATTATATTCTTAATTATAATCTTTTGGTCACTGCACCAATCTAACTTCGATTGAATAGCAGTTTTTTAAGTCATCATCTTATTTGTTTTATTTACTTTTGCCAAATGAATGGAACGTAAATTAATGCATTAATTCACTAGTTGGCGACAAGTACCAGTTGAGCGGTTTTGACTCTTTCTTCTTTCTTTTCAATCGCTCTCTCACTGCTGAGAATCGTGACTCCGTATCAAATTGTCAACGGTCTTTTTCCATCTATTACGATCAGTGGCCTGGTGGAGTGCGGCGCTGATGGGTACTGTCAAATTCTCGGATATTTGATCCGACCACCTTTTTGGGCTTCGGCCTCTAGGTCTTTTGCCCTCTATCTTCCCAGTCACCATAAGCCGTTCCATGTTATTGGCACCTCTGCGAGCAATGTGGCCGAAGTATCTCACGACACGTTGCAGGCAGGTTGAGGACAGTTGTTGTGCTTTCTCTAATCTTAGCTGCTTCAGGATCGAGACATTTGTGCGGTGGGCTGTCCATGGTATCCTTAATAGGCGGCGCCAGCACCACATTTCGAAAGCGTCAATTCTTCGCCTATCGGTGGACTTGATCGTCCAAGTCTCTGTCCCATAGAGAAAGATGAAAAGGATTTCTCTTGCTACATCAGACTATATTGTACAAAATAGAATGTAAGTAGTACGCCAAATTTTAATTATAACTGTGCGTTTGCACTGGCGAAACATTCACAACAAAACATGTTGGAATCTCTATTTTCTGTCAATTTTTCATACAATGTTTGACAGGAACTAGAGATTTCAACATGTTTTGTCGTGATGTTTCGCCAGTGCAAATGCACTGGTCAATACAGGTATTTATTTACGTAATTTTTGATAGTCATACAGCAATCTATTATTTCTTACTTATTATTTTTACACCTCCCATCGGACTATGAGAGTGAGGGAAGAGAGAGTGCACTCGTGTCTGCGCACACACTTGTGCACTATAATATCTCCCGCGCCGAAGGCCAGTCTCCGTTGAGATTGGCCGCCGTGGCCGAATAGATTTACACCAATAATTTTTCACAATATGAAATTGTATCCACAACGGTTTAAGGTAACTGAATAGTACACTGTATGTGCCAGCATTCATTTTAATGTTACTGAATATATTGTCTATTGGAGTGTAGTTTTAACATGAGGTACACACATCAACACCGTCTAGGGATACTTTGAAAAAAGTCGATAAAGTTCTTAAACTCAAAAAATACTGGCCGGTTTTAAAATCTTGTGAAGAAAGTTTATTTTGTAGACCTTTTTGGATGATCGAAATTTAAATGATCGAAATAGTATATTATGCTGCCATGATAGTAGGTACTTACTAATTCCATGTCATTACTCCGACTATTAAATAGTTATCTGTGGAATTTATATCGCATAATATTAGCCAATATTAGCATGAAATACAAAATAATATTTTTTAGTTGCAGAAAATCGCCCATATTATATAAAATACGTTATCAATCGGCGTTTTTAGTATTTGTTGATTATAAACAGTATATGTTACATGATACACACAAGTTTCAAATTTCTAATTTGTTTAGTTGTTGAGATAGAGCTCGTACAAAAATGGTCTAAAACTGACAACTTCTACGGCCCCCTAATTCATCATTTTTGAAGATAAAAACAAATGAAAATTATATTTATTCTCTACTCGATGAGCTCTAGAAAATGATACCCCACATGCCAGGGTCAGATAATTTTTTTTTCAAAATTTTATTTTATTGTATGGCGACCCCCTTTTAATTTTTAATTTTATTATTTGTTGCTCTTGCGGCAATAGAAATGCTCAATCTGTGAAATTTTCAACTGCCTACCTATTACGGTTCATGAGTTAGAGCTCGCTGACAGACAGACTGACAGCGGAGGCTTATGAATAGGGTTCCGTTTGTCACCCTTCGGGTACGAAACCCTAAAAAGGGAGTCTATGCTACCTTCAAAGCATTAAGATTGCTAAACCACCTTATTTCCGAAATTGCATAGTATTCCGAACTAAGAATACCTACACCGCAACGCCATGCTTTCTTCGCTACTAATCTCTCAAATCACAGTTCTAAAAGTCTCACCAGTTTCAACCTGAAAACCCGTTGAAAACCGCATGGCCGCAAGATTTTCTTCCAGTAGAGGCACGTGAATTCCCGCATAAAATGTTAAACATCTGGACGACCGACGCTTCTAGGACTACTCCTATTCATTCCTGTACTCCTTGCGAAGTTTTTTCATCTTTTACATTTTCGTGGGCGACCTCGCTGCGTTGACTTTTGTGCCGTGTTTTTTAAAGAGGTTAGGTAGATTTTTTTTGCTGGGAGATTTCTATTTTAATTTTAAGTAATACTTTGTTTTGGTGTTTTGTGAATTAACAATTTGACATCAAACAGGAGAAATTATGTTAGATGAAGATGACATACTTTCATTTACCGAAGGTTTCGTTTATAGAATACCTACTCGATAACTCGTGCTAGTTCCAATTTATCAAGAGATAAATTTACTAAGGTATGTATAAAGTAGGTCATAGTATTGCACAGATGCCAGCACATCAACCTACTCCAATCTGTTAAATTTTCCCAATCAACATTGAACCTTATTATTTAGCGTTATAGTTGAAAATCGATTAAAGAAATTTGACAGATTGTAGTAACTTGATGTGCTGGCGTGGAAATGACCAGGGGGCCTACCACCACCTCTAAAAGTAGTATTATTTTAATATTACTTTAGTGTGAGAAAGAGATGAAGCTCTACAGGACGTATAGCACCATCTCTTTCCCCCACTGAAGTAAGATTAAAATAATACTGCTTTTAGTGGTTGTGGTAGGCCCCCTGTAAGTTCTAGCATTATTTTACCACACACCGCGAACACACACATCTACAATAGTGACCAAATAAAATATAAAAGTCAAAAATATTAAATCACTTTCGGACAGAACTACCCTTTCTTACAGGTACCTGAAACTTACAGATAAACATGAAACTAGTAATTTTTACTCACACATAGGTATACAAGCTTAGCTTATTATCAGTTAACACAATACGGAAATTACTACCGCATTCACTAAAGTTGCAGGCGGCGGTAGCAGTAAATCAGCACTTCCGTAGCACTGTATTGTAATTACTGCATAATTATTACGGCAAAATATGAATTCCAATACGTTAATATGCAACCTTTGTAACGGTAATTACGAGTTTTGGTCATATATGGTACCTTGGCGAGTCGAATCCGCCATCTACGGACTTTTTTTTTCTTGAATTTTGGCTTTCGGTAAGTAGGTAGTCCAGAGCAGTGGTGGCAGTGGTATCGGCCTCAACTTACGAGTTGTAGGTCGTGGGTTCGAACCGTACGCTTTAATTTTTGTAAATAATTTCATCACCACTGCTCTCAAAACGGTGAAGGAAAACATCGTGCGGAAACCGGCATGTCCTAGAACCAAAAATTCGAAGAGGTGTGACATCTACTAACCTGCGCTGGGCCCGCGTGGTGGATAACGGCCCACTCCCTCTCACAGAGAGGAAGCCTGTGCCCCAGCAGTGGGAACGTTATATGCTGATTATGAAGTAGCCCAAAAAGTATAATATCGGGTCACATGATCTATTTAAAACTCAGTGTTCTTCACCACACAATCCTCACTTTTGAAAACTTCATAAAATTCAATTTTGAAAACGCCAAAAAATAGTCAAGAAATAGTCATAAATAGTCACCAAAGTTAAAAAAATAGTCGCATTAAGATTCCGAAGTTATAGCTATAAGTTGGTGAGGATTGTGGGGTGAACGTCTCCACACAATCCTCACCTCAGTGCAAGTAAACGGCTCGTATCGACTTGGTTTCAATTCCAAAAAATAGTCGTAACGCTATGCCAAATCTCGAAAATAGTCATTAAGAGGTTCCAGAGATATAAAGGTGTCTTGGTGAGGATTACGTGGTGAGCCTTTCTCGCCACAATCCTCACCTGATTACCGCGGAATGCTTACGTTTTTTCATTTGAAATTGGTGTCAAAAAATAGTCAAGAAATAGTCGTCTACAACCACCATAATTTCGACCTGGTTTATTATGTAGAAGTATGTTAAATTTCCATGTAAACTTCTACACACATTTTCGAGTCGAGTACAGCCGAGCACAAAATTATTAGGTTGTTAGGTGTAACTTGTTAGGTTGTATGTTGGGAGGGGGTAGTCTTCAGAACTACTGATCCGATTCCGTAACTACTTTCACTAATAGGAAGCTACAGTATTTCCAAGTGTGTGTTCAAGTGGATGTTCTACGCGGATGAAGTCGCGGGCAGAAGCATACAACAAAGGCGTACCATGAATTTACAACATAACACATAGAAGATCACGTCAATGTGGATTTACCAAAAAATAAGGATAGGTAGGTTATTTAGTCAAATTCTTGGCTTTTCAGTCAAAACAAACTTGAAGAAAAACTGCAACAAGAAATCTTTACCTAATACATCCTCCTTGACCGCACTTGGCCCTTGTTTTTTCAACGTCTGCGAAGTCATGCTTCGAAAAAATTATGAACGGGAAGTTCAAAACAGTCTTAAGAAATTTTTACTTTAATAGTAGTCGACTATTTAAACCGAAGAGCCAAGAGATCCCGAACTTAAGCAATTAGTGAGCTCCAGTCAGACAGCAATTAACGGAATATGCTATTCGAAAGCAGAAAAGGTAGAAATAATTCAGTCAATAACAGGGTGCTTGCCGACTTGACTCGTTAGTTAAATAATTCATTAACTACTAATGACCGAAATATATCAACCACTTGGCGTGAAGTACTTGAGATCGGGTGTTATAATTAACGTTTTGTAGCTGATATAAGTACTGAAGTGTTAATGAAGATGCTGAAGGGGAGATTGTAGTTATACTTTTATTGTACATCGTTTTTTGGCTCTCTACTACAAGGCAAATTGTGTAATAAACTAACAGCTTTCAAAACTTTCATCTGATATTAACTGCGATGTTTCTGAGAAATGTATCGTTTTTTAAGCGATGTCTAAGTATTAAGTTTACTAGTTTCCTTTATCTGCTTGACATCGTGAGGAAATGGCATGCTGAAGAGATATTTCTTGACAATATGTGAAGCCAAGTCAGAGGCTCATGTGCGGAATAAAAACTCTGACACCAAGTGAGCCACTAACCACACGAAAAAGAAAGAAAGAAGACTAGTTTCCTTTCAATGAAGAACCATCCGTAGAAATAAAAAAAATAAAAAGCAGTTTATTCCCATATATTTCAAGGTTCCATTTCAATTGTTGTTAGTAGATTACTTATTGCATATTGTTAGTACAGTTAGTCATCTTTCTTAGAAATATGGACCCCTAAGAGGAATGTTGGTAGACCTATAAGACGGTGGGCTGATGACATTATCCAGGTGTCAGGAAAAGGTGGACAAATACAAGCAAGGACAAGGATTTGTAGAAAAAACTGGAGGCCTTTACCCAATCATCAATATGGTTTCACAATTATGAATATGTAAGGATCGTAGCCTGCAGGTGGCGTTCTGTAGTTTTATGCATACCCCGTGAAAAGAAGGCGTGAGTTGATGTATCTACCTACCAACCTATGTATGTATAATCATGAAGATATTAAGCAATATCCTACAATCAAAGTCTTGCGTATTTTTATTTTACCAAAATAATAGTTGACTTAGGTGTTTATGGAAAATTGGCCGGAGAAGGCAACACACAGGGAAGAGTGGAAAGCTATGCGCAGTAGTGGCAAAAACAAGGTAGAAAAAAAATTGTAAGTAGACTCTTTACATCTAACTGAACTCCAAAATGGTAAATATACACAAATACAAACACAAATACAAATTGATATAAATTGGTACAAATTGATAGCACAACCAATCAATTTGAAAGGTTACTTAGGTTTCAACCATCTCTCTCGTAGATACAAATGTTTACACTTTTCTCATCTACATCAAATAGTAAGTACACACATACAGTTTACATATAGTATATAAATAATTTCATGTTTTAATTACTGTTGTTGTTTTCCGTTTCCCTGGGAGCAAACGAAAACTTCACCGCCATAATTCACTCTGAATACCATCGGAATGTAATTAACTACTGTACCGTGTACTGTAATTAAATTGAGCTTAATGAATCTTGCCTATTTCTCTACAGTTTTGTAAAAAAACGTCAATTCTTTTATATCAGCACATTATTGGAGGAACATTGTAAATCGTAGTGGAAGATTAAATACCTAGCAAGTATGCTACCCCGCTGCGGGGTAATTGCGTAACATACTTAATTAAAATGGCAGCAATAGCAATGCTATTTTTATGACATTGATTTTACATTATGTGATTACTTTAACTCGCACACTTATTTTACACTTATTATTACTTTTTTTTTATAGGAATATCGTATAGTTCTACATTGTTTGTAAATATGTGAGCACCATGTATCTATCACCTATTTACTTTACCCATCATTGCTGCATTTGAAATTCTTTTTACCTAATCTGGTATAGTAATTTTACTCTAGGTACATCGTCTAAGTCACATAAAATAATATAATTTATTAATGTATATAAAATATTGTAAAACATTTTAAAAGAGTAAAGGTGGAGTTTCTTGCCCATTCTTCTACATAAGAAAACTACCTTTTAGAAGGGGCGAATAGAATCAATTTTTTTTTTTGTATATTTTGTCGTTTAAAAGTGCCTTTCATGTGCCTAATTGAAATAAAATTATTTGACTTTGACTTTGACAGTGCTATTCATTTTGACAGTTCCACAAAATTCATTGCGTTATTTACATTGTTGAGCAGAGTAATTTTTTAAACTTACGAAGCAATGAATTAGAAATTTCCCTTCTTATTGTGATTGAAAGTATGATATGCAATTGGGGTACAGTTCTACATTATACTTTATAATTCCAACAATATTATCCCCAGAAAGTATACTTAATACGCTTTAACTTATATTTTAGATACTAAGAAATTCTTGTCTCTTCGCCTTTTTATGATGTTTACTTCTATTATGGAATCTGGTAGGTAACAAGAATCTTTCAATTCTGTTTTTTTAAGAACCCTTTTGCTCGTGTCTACTTACTTTACTACAATTTCTGATTAATAATAGATACTGCCTAAAAGCTAAAAGCCCTGTAATACCTTTCTTGCATATAACCTTCTTCAGTTGAAAAAGAATGTCTGGCATCACGGTAACTTGAGCCACGCGTTGAGAATGATCTGCAAGAGTGCCGTCTGAAGAGGTTAACTCGTGTGTCATGCGCAAGCAAAGAGCGTATAATGGCGGGAATTGCTTGAATTTATTTGTCACGAAGTTTAATCTTGTGATCGACGAAACATGTCTGGATTGAGGCAATATAGCACCTATAGCAGGTAATATTATTGTTGTTGTGGACGTCGGAAATTATCCCACGGAAACGTACTAATGGGATTTAAAGTATTATATCCTAACATAGGTCATGGTCTACCCATGTGCCAAATTTAATCCAAATTCGTTCAACCGTTTTAGCGTGAAAGCGTAACATACAAACTCACTTTCGCATTTATACATAATATTAGTTAGGATTTCTGGTTCAGTTTTCAATTACCTTTTTTGGTAGATAGTGTACAGTCTCCAAAAGAGTTAAGTATCCAGTTTTGTTCTGGTGTGCCCTACAAAACTGGATACTTAATTCTTTTGGAGACTGTACATCTAAAAACTGAAACAGGCCGTTAGCTTTTTAATTTTTTGTAAAACATAAGTACATTTTTTAGACTGCCAGCTACACGTAAAATTCATAAAACTAACTTTTATTGCAAATTAAACTTCTACATTATTACAAAAAGTTTCATCGAGCACATTTTCATTGACGTAATAGGTTTCTAAAAGCACTGAACAAGAAAAAACGCGTGATGAAAATGGCGACTTGTTAGAACAATCGATTAGTCTTCATTACGCTCGGGAATATAAAATTATATCTTTACTATGCACAAAGTTACCTTTGCTATGTTCCACTTGCGACTAATATTATGAGTAATATAAACTATAAAAAAGATAAATGTATGTCATGAATAGAAGGATGTAACCTATGAATGCAACTCTTACCCATTAGGTAAACACAAACCCAAAATTCAGTTTGATTTGTAGGAACGATGTACGAGGCATGCAGATAATTATCAACTTACTATGTAGTTGCCTCCCGCGGTGTCACCCGAATAAGTCTTGATTACGTGCAGCCGTGGGAATATCGAGATAAAAAGTATCGGTCATAATCCAGGTCACGGTCTAGCCATCTGCCAAATTTCATCCAAATCTGTTCAGCCGTTTTAGTGTTTAAACGTAACAAACTCACTTTCACATTTATAATATAAGTATGATTAGGATTAAATCTTGCCACCAACTAAATTAATAAGGCTGAAAACATAAACCAACCGCAAAAAAGAATGCATTTATTTTCTTCAATGAAAATCTTTAAATCCGGAATCTAAACCTCAAAAGCATGTCTTCATTCAATTCAACATCTCCCTCAGTGATTTAGTATCGTTATCTTCAAGAGGCAACAATTGAAAGTCCTAAGTGGAGCGATACTTAAAGGTTGGACTAAGCGTGATTTATATTAGGCCCGGAGTTTCGCGGGCCCATGTCAAGCCTGATTCCAAGAGTTTCAACCATTAATATTCATTAAAAACCTCAACTTGTTCGCGTTTATTCAATTCTATCAGAACTATTTTCAACGTAAACAGTCTGATATAATTAACTGTCGGAGCGTACGGTATGTAGGATAAAACGTCTAAAGTTAATTAATTACAAAACAACAGCGTTATCTTGGAAGGAGTCTGAAGTTTGTTTAGTAATATGTAATTATGTATACATGGATGTATATATAAAACGATACAGAATACGTAGCTAAGTGTGTTTTCTAAATACACGTAGTAACGTAATACGATCGTTATCGCATAGTGTACGAAGTCCTGTTCCTAGCTTAGAAGCATTATAGGAAGATTCGCTTGACTTGCGAATTTCAAAGCAAATTCAACATTTGGATTCTCGGTGCGAAAAGTGGAAAAAGCGACGAATAAACCTGCAACGCTTTACTCGTTACATTCAATATTCGCTGCACTTCACTAGAAATTCGAATTTCATTCGCCACCGCAGATTCTCCTTCAGATATATTTCAAACACTGGAGATTCGTCCAATCCGCTATAAAAAGTACCTATGGCAAAAAGTACAAAATATAATGTTAGCTGTAGTTCTTTCAATTCAGTAAATGTTTGAAGTGTCTGGGATAACAATATTAAAGATGTTATGAGAAAAAAATCGAGTTTTATCATTACAATCCACAAAAAAACACGACAGTGAACTAATTGAATTCTTAGAAACCATAGGTAGGTACGACCATTGACTGTTTGTCTTTTCATCGGTTATAAATTTTTGCAAGAGGGCAGGAAGATGATGATATATTTTTTTGAGAAAAAATTTCAATTTGAAGTTATTGAATGTGGCAAATGAGAGTGTGAAGTTATCGTGCTTATTCACCTTCGTGCATCGTCATTAGTTTTTTTTGCATAGACTTTAAAATATAGAGAAACTCACTGTGCAATTCGTCTTTTGTATTCATCCGTAATACCAATCTTATTTTAATTTAGACATACCTCAAAACGGCCAAATCCCTAACCACACCTGTAACATACAGCTATAATGTGGTCCGGTCACTTCCGCGCGCTTTCCGCTTAGTCTTCAATTTAATTTGATCCGACCCCCGTCTCATCCTCCTGCAGCCGCAACATGCAATGAACGCTTCTTATAAACTCCTTCCAATCCTGCTGCTCTGGCTGAACGTGAAATTGTGGAGACTATTTTTGTTTCCAGGTATTGTTTTTTGGTATCGAAATATGAGGATGAAGACGACCTTTGTTGTATAATTTTTTTTGACATTTAGACAAAGCGAGTTTTATATTGGGGATGGCTAAAGTGATATTGTGAAATTTTATTTTATGTATTAAGGGTTTTATTTATGAATTTATATTTAATTGGCAAGTAACACAGACTCAATATGTTTTGCCTAAATTAAATTAAATAAATTTTATTTATAAAGTTACGGTTATAAAAGAGAGTGATGCAAAAACGAAAAATTCTATTAAAGAATTAAAGATTGTTATATAGGGCCAAAATAAATTAGCTGTTGAAACTTCATAGACTTGATAGGTATCGACATCAAAATACGATAAAACAAAAACAAAAAGATTATTTTAAATAAACTCATAGGTGCTGCAAGTTATTACGGGGACTACAACCACAGGTACCTAGTGTATTTCAAAGTTCAAAAGTTCCGTTTCAAAGATTTTTCTGTTTTGTTTTTGTGTGAATATTGTGTGTACCTGGGTCAAAGTTTTTTGTTTTAATTTTTTTTAACCCATCTCGGTATTCTTGTAGACTTACGTCTTTTCCAAATTGCAACACAACTTCCATGTTCAATATGCAGCTCAGTTGCCCGAAGCGATTTAAATATAAATAAATGCAAAGTTTTCTTTCATACCGTACTTGACGGCGCTGAGCCGTATTAAATAAGATTTCTGGTTTATGTTGAATCAGCCTCCACAGCTTCTAGAAAACTATTTACTATCAGTTCGTTAAATACACTTATTGACGAGAAGTTTACAAGTTAATCAATCTTATACTTCGTAAGACAAACTTCTTTGTAAGTTTAAATACGCTGAGTTATGATAGTTTATCTTTTGGTATTTTCATCGGGTTTTATTAAGAAGTATTATTATTATTATTTGGTATCTGAGATTTTATAAGGCCCAAAGATGATTAAATTGAGAAGTAAGTAATGTTACAGCCGTTTCAATTTGCGGAAATGCGTACCTATACGCTCAATGTTGACGAATTTTGGTTACGATTTTTCGTCAGGCTTTGATGGGATTTTCCATCAGCACCCAACACCTAATTCACTTAAGTAATATTTCACTTACATCATTGTCAAAAGTAGGAAGAACAAATTACCGAAATGCAGAAAAACAATATTTGAGAATCAGCATGACAAAAAATAAAAAAGACGTATCTTTCGAACACCGAGTCCCGGTCGTCACTGGGGAAATTATGGAATATAAAATATTTGTATGATCGTCACTCCACCGAATTTTGCGTGTTGTATTTTTTTCAGTCTGCTTCGATAAAAACTACGGAAAATTATAGGAAAACGTACATACACACCTACCGTATTTTTATAGGTATATTTCGCATATTTATAAGCAAAAACATTGCATTGTTTAATGCTGTCGTAATATTTCGTGCAACGGATATCCGATACTAACATTTTGTCCTCAGTATTCCTATTGAAAGTTACACAATATTAGTTGCAGTTAATCACTACGATTGTTGCAGACTACTACTAGATATTATTCTCTCCCTAGCTTAGACACAGTATCATTATCTACGGCATCTTACATTCACTACACCCTGTATCCTCACTAGCAACAGAAGACACAAGACAGGTGCACCAATAGAATATACCAAGCAGTTTCGAATTTCAAACAATGCTATCAAAATCATACGCAATAAAATATTCCTAGGAAGCTCACTAAACAAAACTGAGACAAAAGAGAACAGTTGTTAGGTTAGACACACGACAAACATAGGAAGTAAATAGAGCCGACGACAGAGTTAAAACTAAATAAACTAGTTTGAAAGTCGATAGCGGACAACGCACACAACGCATAGACTGTGTATTTGCATTTTTATTGGAACCGTTTAAAGAAACAATGGACGGATCGGTTGAAACGCTTGCCGTTTGGGAAATTCAACTGTTTTTCCTTTTATACCGTTTTCTGTATAAGCCTTTATCGATTTTTATTTCGATATAATCTGGGCTGCTGGTGTTGTTTTAGAAAAAGTATTGTAGATCCATTTTGTAGATTGTTTGTGCTTCGTAGAAACAGAATATAAAAGCGATTACTCACCACGTAGCGAGATTCGCTTTAAATTATGTACGGAGTGCTTAACTCATTCAACCTTGAACAAAGGTAGTGTACCTACCTATATTGCGCTTTGTAGAAATCCTATTGCCAAATTCAGAAGTCTGGCAGGATGGATGAATGTGTGTAGGAAATCTTGAGAATAATAAATAATATTTGACTCACGGATAGCTGATAAGGTGGGTTGATTATTTCGAATTAAGTATCCAGAATCAATCAGGGTTATCAGTTAATATTAGAAATACTCAGAGTTAATAAGCATGCAGTTATGCAAGCACACAAGCCCAGTGAATTAAATAGTCAGTAGCAAGAACACAAATACATACCTATAGCTGAACAAATTAACGAACAATAATAATTTGAATCAAAATGCAAGCAAAATGCATGCATTACGAGTAGTATGTTAATATAGACTACGAGACCAGCAGCGCGACTGCAGAGCGTGGGTCCTGGGTTTGAATCCCGGGTCGGGCAAAGTGTTATTGGGTTTTTACATTAGGAATTTCTTAGCAACAGCCCAAAGTTTGGAAGTCGGTTATGTGAAACCCATGTGCCTCGGAAAGCAGGATAACCCGTTGGCCCTGCGTCTGATCTCTCTCCGGTCATGTCGGATTGCCGTCCCATCGGACTATGAGAGTGAGGAAAGAGAGAGTGCACCTGTGTCCGCGCACACACTTGTGCACTATCTCCCGCGCCGAAGGCTAATCTCCGTTGACATTGGCCGCCGTAGCCGAATTACGGTCTGGAGGACTATATAATATTATCTACTTATTTATAATATATCTATATTTATTATATATCTTCCATATCCTTAATCTTTAATAAAGGTTAGTATGACTTACAACATTCACATGAACATTTTCCCTTCAAAATGAGCAAGGCACTCTCTCCGTGCAAATAGGCCTTCAACCAAAGACTTCAAAAAGTAACAACAATTTCTCATTACCGAAACAGCATACCATAAACAAAAACATATGTAAGTACAAAATTCTCAATCTTCCACATGAAACCGAATACGAAAACCCTTGTTTGCAAGCTGTTGGCTTCAAACAGTCTTTCAATGACGTCACTGACAATGGGAAGCTCTCAACATGACGTAGAACATAGCTACCTACTCTTTTTGGCAGCACAATCCTTCAAAGGCGGATGAAATGAGAGCATCTTAATATCCACGTTTTAGTCTTATTTCGTGTGACATTAGCGAGCCCTCGACGAATGAACAAAGCCGTGGGTTATTCAGCAATTTTTTTAAACTTTTGTTTACGTTTTATTTATTTTTTTCTTATAGAAATTGTTTTGTATGGATTAACAGTAATTTTTTGACGTTTACTTTCATATAAAACTAATTTCACAAACCATAAAAAAAGATTTCACATATGGACCGAAAAATAAACCTCCACAGATACAGTCGTTTATCTATTAAAAACCAAATTAAATGCAACTGACAGTGCTTTAACTGTAGGTAATAAAATTAACTTAAAACCTTGTAAGCTATTCTAATAAATTATTCAGGTACACGTTACAGCCTCGACATTTCCAATATTCATTAGCTAGAATTTAATGCAGTTTAATTACCATCGATTGATCTGAAAAATATGTTAATATAATTTAAACCTATAAATTCACACTTACATTCGTTAATTATTTCACACATACATACATAAACTCACGACTTTTTCCCATGGAGGTAGGCAGAAACTAAAGAGCGCCAACTGCTACTATCTTCACATACTTTTTTCTCTTTGCTTGAAACGTTCATGGTTGTTTTTCTCTTAAAACTTTATGATAATCCCAGAAAATACGTATTACGAGTATGTTAGAATCTCAACTGAATACCTCCAGCAACACTACACACCACACTTTTATGTAGTTACTTACAATAGTTACAAATCTTCAATCTTTCTGCATTATTCCAACTATTTTGGGGTCGGCTGCCAGTCTAACCGGTTGCAACTGAATATCAGTACTTTACATGGAGCGACTGTCTATCTGGCCTCCACAACAAAGATTTATCCCTTGGTAAGACTGGTTGTCTTCTCAGTGTTTTGGGCTTCTGACTACACGTAACGACTGTCAAGATCTACAAATGACAGCCGGAACCAACTATAGTGGCTGAATATGTTTTCCGAGTCACGGAGGGATCCCGAAATGTAATGGATTGTGTCCCATCCACGAACAGACCGCTGCAAGCATAGCTTAACCTTTGATCGACCTATGAGGCTATTATCATTTAGCTACGAGCCCTTTTCAATACTTAACAATATTAAACTTTTTAATTCACGTCGAAACGCTTTTTGCAGAATAACTCACGAATTTAGGACACTGCATCTGAATGCAAAGGCTTCTTGTAACAGGATGCGATATCCTTTGTATGAGAATATGAAATGCATTTTAGTCGCGCGTTACCTCCGTCCTCTAATGAGGTCTCATATAAATGGTACTTCATTTGGATGCACACTCATGCATTTTAGTTTTACTATCTGTTTATACTAAGCAATTATTATTGCACACGCTCCGACATTAATAATTCCAATATTGGTGTCTTGTTTTAATTAAGTTTGAAAGTCCATTGTGACTGAGAATTAATATTCTCTGTTTAACTTTGTAGGTTTGATTTATAGGAAACTAGCTTGTGCCCGCGACATCGCTCGCGTCGTAGTCTACTATTTTGTATAAAACATACCCTATGACACTCGGCAACCTGCCAGTGAAAGAATTTTCGAAATAGGATTACTACTCCCAAAGATTACCTCCTACATCCAAAACTTACAAACTTTACATTTTTTAAATATTAGTACATGTATGTATTAGTGTGTGTATTACATGTAGATTTATTGTGGCTATTATTTCGAAAATGTTACCACGATAATAATATAGTGCTGCTGGCGAGTTTGTTGCGCCACTTCTTCTTCCCAGCTAAACCACTGTGGTGAAGGGTGTGCGTTTTAGGGGAGTGTCATCATTTTGACGTTCGAAAAGTGCTGATTCTCAGCTTAATTTGAATAAATAAATGACTTTTGAATTGAAGTAGAATAGAATAGATAGAATAATTTATTGTTCTCTCATAGTCAAAAACACAGTACAAAGACAAAATGACACCTTAATAGAGACTGGTGTCTGTTGTAACCTGTATTACAGATCACTAGGCTTATGCTCTATCGGACAACGAAGTAGGCCAACCCAATATTTATTTTTAAAGTTTCATTTTTTTTTGGCAAAATGTGAGTTACTATACGGAGCCTGCCGTTTTACAAAGCTCAGGATGCTGCTGCTTTTCAGTTCATACATACTGGTCTCTCTAGGTTCCGAAATAGTTCCACACTAAAGCCCGTATTACAGAACTTCACTCAAGACTCAAGCATTATTTTCTTTAAACTAGCTCAAAACCATTACATTATCAGCCTATAATGTTCCTACTGCTGGGATACCAGTCTCGTCTCTGTGAGAGAGAGTGGGCAGTAATTCACCACGCGGGCCTAGTGCAGGTTAGTAGATGTCACATGTCGCTGAATTTTTCGTTCTAGGACATGCCGGTTTCCTCACGATATTTTTCTTCACCGTTTTGAGAGCCATTTGATTGGTTGAAACTAGTTTCCTTGAGTTTTGAGTGAGTTTCTGTTATACAGGCCTTGGTAGGTATGTCTTGATCTGTAGATTTGTATTCCTTTTTCTCTGCATCAAAGGAAACGTTAACATAGCAGTTGAACACCAACACCGTCTTGAACCAAACAAACTAACCTCTACTCTAGATTAGTAAATTAATATGGGATGTAGAAAGACCCATCAAGCCGTTAACTACGCGTTTTGTACATCAAAATAAGTAACATTAAGCAAAAATTATTGCTGGGAAACAACTTTCATTTTTGGTAAGAAAAATCGCTGTTTACGGCAGCGCGCAATGTAACATACAGAAAACATTCTGCTTGATGCATGCAACGGTATAATGTAAAACGAATACTAGTTTTGCACGACTCTTAATGCGAAGCATTAGAGTGTGCTCTACGATCGAAAAATATTTTTTGCCCCATTTCTGCAACTGTTTTTATTGTTTCACTCCTGCTAGTACACAGAACCTACTTAATTTATATACCATTGTATAGATGATTAAATGGAGATTAATACTGTACTTTTTAACAATTGATTTAATGCAGCAGAAATGGAAAAAGCATCAAAATAGTTGAAAAAAATTTCCTGTCCGTCAATTTATGATCCCTGAAAACATTGTAGCTTGCGATAAAATCAATCAATTGAGTCAATTTTTTTTTTATACATTCGTTTCAGCCGTAGAAGGAACCCTATTGAAAATGGCTCTTTTATTCATAGTAGTTTAATTATAATTAATAAAATACTAACTAAAATATAATATCAATATCTAAATATTTTCAACCTTGATCCGGTGCCGTTGCCTAGCAACTGCCAACGTAAATATCTTTGTCAGTCGTTGACATTACGACTTCATGAAAAGTGATAAATTGTTCATTTTTAAACTATGTTTTGAATTTCTTTTTCGTTTATGAATGAGTGATAAGTATGAGGCGTGCACTTTTGGATTTTCCAAACTATTTTCTATTGTAACTGAAGTTTAAATTCCCTTAGGTAAAACTATTATTCATGAAAAAAAAACATTTCGAACTTTGACCTTCATTATCTCCATAACCTTTTCATTCCCAGGTATAATCCAACACAAAAAAAAATATCACAATGACGGGAAGGGTCTCGGCTTCATTATGCGTCTTTTTACACCCGTTGTTCTACAAGTGATATAAATTGGTTTACTGAATCGGCAAAGAGTTTGTTTACAGAACGCAGTGCTGCCGTGAACGAGCAATTAGCGGCAAACCTTTGTTTTTGTTGCAGTAACACAACACGCCTCCCGAAGCTGTCAAATGAAAATGGTCGTTACACAACACGGCACAATGTAGCACTTATTTACTCTACCAATGGATGCATTATTAATACTACAAACACGCTAATCGGGTTAGGCGACGCTTCTAATGAATTATTCTAATAGTTTTAATTATGGGAGGGAAAGAGGGGTTCGGGGACTGGAGATGGAAGTCTTGTTCTAATTTAACAAACAAAGTTTTAAATCTAGAGTTAGCAAATAAAACAACGGATTTATAAATCAACGAAGCTGGTGTTATAGAATCAAAATTACAGAAATTTATTTTTGTCACATTTATTCAAATTAACTAAACAGCTTTATTTCTTAATCATAAGGACTAAAATGTGTAAAATAACTTTCCAATAATTAGGCACTTATACTTTTCGGTGTAAGCTATCAAGCGTATACATTGCCTGAAACTACATAGATCGTCAACTTACGACGACTCCAACGAAGACGGACGCACGACCAATTTGTTATTTTACATGTATTGTTGGACGATAAAAGGATTGCGAGCTATCGTCTGTCCGTCACTTGCTATGACATTAAACGTATATTCATAATGCTTAGTAGATATGTAATATTCTAACGAAACAAATATTTCATTTTAGACATTTTACCTACCGTATCAACCGTCAAAATAATCGAGAGATAAAGGTAACACGTAAAATACATGTTCAGAAATGTATAGCTATCCTCTCAATCCGACCCGATCCCGTAGTAAAAAGTCCAAAAACTAAAAACAAAACCATAAAGACGATATTCCTTAGTCGTCTATCTATATTAAACCATTACTTAGACGACATAAAATATTTAGCTTTGTAATAATACATCCTCATGCATATTATATTTCCCGCATTGAAATCTATGCAGAACATGCTTAACGGTGAGTATTTGGAAGCTGTTGCAATACACGATTCCTTCTTCGGACGGTGCAAGTACCACTAATTTGGAGGCGAAGTTGAAAAGGCCCGTGTCGAGGCCGAACTGGGTGCCAAAAGCAATACGGGCCAGGCTCTCGTCTTGCCAGCGACTATAACGAGTCTCTGCAATTGCAATACATTATGCTAATGACTAATCTGATGCTGTTTTTAGTAGCACTGGGGTTGATGGTTTCATAGAATGAGGATGCTTCAATGTTTTTTTAAATGAGAACATCATAATGCGTGTCTTTGGATCCCGTAGGGGACAGATGAGGAGTATATCTAGTACCATTACTCAGAATTAATATTATGTCAAGTTCTATATCTTAAACCAACCTATGATTCTTTAACAAGTGCTTCTGTCAACATCATGACGCATAGTCCTAAGCTTAACTCATCGTCTTGGCCCTCTGGTTTTCATTAGAGCTAAAGAATGGCTTTAGCTCTAAAGAAAACCAGAGGGCCAAGACAAAGTGACATTCTATTAGCAATAACGATAATGGAAAAGTCAAAAATGTATTGAATTGAGATAAGCTACCTTAAAGCTTGTGACAATCCTGTTAAAAGTCGTTGTATAAATACGAAAAGCGATTGCCACTTCTATACTCCAGACAATTAAAAAAACCTTTTTTACCGTCTGTTCAACCGATTCTGATATCTCTTCTATACCGTAAGCATAAGGATGGCATTAAAAGCAAAAAAGTAGTTACAATACCAACAGTTTACTGCAGCTGCCATTTTTCATGCTACCAACAAAATAGAAGTCAAAATCGGTTGAACGAACCGTAAAAAGGTTTAGTAAAATATCTAATATTATTTCAAATAGAGTACTTATAGTCTCTTTGCCTTGGCTTAAATAGTTTATTCCAAAATCAAATTGGCTTATAGGTAATTCAAGCAAAAACTCATTAAAATCTCACCTCGATAGTGCAACGGCATAACTTTCCTAAAAAGATGCATTCTTCTCGCAGTCTTCTCATGCCTCGTGATAGCTATCACACGACAGGGTGGTGAAGTGCAAGACAGGACCTTGGCTGAAGCGCCCGTTGTTGTGAACACTATGATACCACTGGCTCCACTTTGTAATGCTGCGAGAGAAGCTGCTAGGGCTGCGGCGTATGGCTGGAGAACTGGGATTTTTAACTGTAATTATAAATATGACTTTAAACTTTATTGGTCGTTTATTGAGAATTTATTCTGGATTAAAGACAAATGAGTAGGGGTACTCGTATAGGATATGTGGCAACTGTAAGTACTTCTTATTTTTTAATGGTTTTAGAATCAACATGGGGTTTAATATTAATACATAGCCCCCCTACCTATATTTTTTAAATAAACTTCATGTATATTTACCGGAAAACTCAGTTTAAAATAATCTGAAGCAGCAACGTAATCTTTTTCTAATATTTCTGTAGCTCTAATGAGAGCTTGAATGAATTCTATGGGAGGTGGTCCACGTCGTCCGTCCTTTATGAAAATGCCATCTAATCTGTTCTTAATCAAATCATGAACTTGTATTAACAACTGACGATCATTAGCAATTTCTTCATAGTAATTGCCTACTAAGGTCGGGTTCATGAAGAATACAGGTTTACGTGCCTGAAATTAATAATATATTAGAATTTAAACCTATTCTCTATTGACATTCTAAAAACTATGGCGGAGAGTATCGACTCTTCGAATAGGTTAAAAGTATTGTGAGAATGACAATGACTAAACTTTAATTTGGGGGTGTCCTTTTCACAATACTATTTATTTTGTCTTCTTCTTTATTGTATTTTAACTACTAACACTAGTAATAAGTTATACTATTGTTTATTAACACGCTGGATCATTGTTGTCCGAAAATAAAAAGTATCATAATAATAATAACCCAGGTTGGGTTGGTCCACCAATCACAGTTTAACATCTCTAGTTTACAAGAATTTTCAAACAAAATATAAATGTAAGAATACAATTCCATGTTTTAATATTTACATTTACTCATCTTTTCTGCATTCAAGAAAAATCTAACTTATTTATTGGAAAAGCACTTAATTGTAATTGTTATAACAAAATTACCATATTCTAAGTACAAAAGTTAAAATAAATTAGGTACAAGAAGCAATTAAACTTGTTTCGTTAACAATATTTAGGAGGTTGTCTCGGAACTTGCGAGCCTTTGTTTTTGTTAGCCCCAAATTAACATCCAGACTATTGTTCTAGCCTTTGAAACTTCCCGAAATTTTCAACAACTGATGAAATAAGATTGCGAATTAAAGACGCTGACAAGAGCTAAAACGGGGACTATATGCAAAGAAAAAGAAGCGCAAGGACATAATGCTTGTAATTTATTGCAAAATATGAAGCAATATCTATTTACTGAAAAAAGAGTTCAGTAATCGAAAATAAAAAACAACCAAGTTCTGCATTCAAATAAGACGTCCTTGTTATTAATTAAATACCAACGTACGTTATAGTTGACCGTCAATTTGTATCGACTTTTTTTTACAAATCGTGTTTTGGTATTAAACAAATTCTGAGAAATATATGTATTTTTTGCGCTACTACAAACTCTGTGTTTTTTTATTAGCATTGTCCTACTTATATCCTTAGCTTCTTGTCAGCGCCTTATGTAATGGCTACTTTTTGTTCAGTTACTTAACGTATATAAAGTAACGTATCAAATATGTAAAGTCAGGGAAATTATTTGTTAATTTGTCTAACAATCCAACTTTAGTTGTCCACATTCAAAGTTGACATTTGTATGGAATGTGTCAATATTTTTAACAATAAATTTGACTGACTGTACCTATACTTAAAAAGTATAGTAAATACACAGTAAGCCACTACTTACCTATTAGCATCACGAACACTAATTATATTATTATCAATTTAACATAATATTCACCTCTCTGCATCTTCTCAAAACCTCATCAAAATCGCAAAAAATATTGCTCAACGTAGGATCCATCACAATGCCAGCTGAAATCTAATAAAATGAAAATACTCATTTATCAATAAAATAATAATCATATTATATTCGTTTCCTAAAAATTTTATATCTTAATAACCTTAATTATTTCATAAAAGTCTTTGATTTCAAGGTTTGGAGGCCAGAACAAAATTGGCGTGGAAGAAAATTTCTTATTTTGCTTCTTGAATTCTCGCAGTTGGTTCATCGACATTATATCCTTTAAAATTATAATGTCAACCTGGAACAAAGTTTTTAATTAGTGCCTAAAACAATGACTTTTCCTCAGAAAGAATCTTAGAAATTAGAAAAATTTTATTAATGTCAAGGTAGCCTAGCCAGGCATCATTCTTATCTATTTTTAAAATTCTAAACTGCAAAACTACAATGATATTTTGTAGATCTTTACTTGCACATATATACAGCTAGGGGAAGACCAAGAAACGATGGATGGGCAGTGTGAAAGATGATTATGGCTAGAAAAGAAGTGAATGAGAGATGACGACTAATAGAGAAGTATTGAAGAATAAGTCATGTTGTGTTGACCCCATTTAAATTGGGATAAGGGCAAGAGTATGAATGCATGAGAATGTGGGTGTACAGTACGACACAACTTAGATGTAGCATAGATTTGAAAATTTTCATTCATTCATTTCAATTTTACCAATGTATTTGGCTATAAGACTTTACAAGTTATTGCGTTTTCGAAAGATCATTTTCACCTGAAGCAGTAATAAAGATTGATGATTTTGAAGGCACACTCAGTTCGGATGGTGATCGGTTTTACGAATTTTGCCGATGCTACATCTAAGTTGTGTCGTACTGTACCTGCTACTGGTACACCTCTTCCCAACCCTTCGGGGAAACAAAGCGTGATGTTATGTTAAGAACAAGAGAATGATGAGATGAATGAAGACTATGAGTTACGGTATTAGCAAGAGTAATGTTACTTTAGAGGTATGAGGAACAGGGTGTAAAGTTCACTTATCCTCTATAGAAAAGGGAGGATCCTCCGACCACACGGGTGTCGTGTCTGGCGGACAATTGCACAACTATTGATGTTGGATAGTCTTATACATGTCGTTCGCGCGTTAAACTATAATTGCGCGATCCAGGATTTGTGTGACATCAAGATTTTATGTGACGTCATGTTTCAGTGGTATGAGGAACAGGGTGTAAAGTTCACTCATGCACCATAGAATAGGGAGGATCCTCCAACCAGACGGCTGGTATGTCTGGCGGGCAACTGCCCGTAAGTTGATTTCGGATAGTCTTATCTATGTTTTTCGCTCGGTAAACTCTAACTGCGCGATGCAGGAATTATGTGACGTCATGTCTTTGCTGCGTAGTTCGTATGTGGCGGTGTAACCGCTACAATATCTTTGATGCGTAGTTCGCATGTGGTTATGCAGATGCCGCCACATTACCATCACCAAAACACCTAGTTTTAATAATCTTTCTATTAACTTACCCTATCATCAATATCTATAGGGTCATTAGCAGACATAGTGACAGACATTCCAACAGGTGTATAGTAAGCAGTTGGAATCATTTCGGGCATACTAGCAGAAAACTCCATAGCATCTTTAATTATGTGAAAGAATTCAGCATTATGTTGCGTCATGTCTATATTGAAGATATTAACTCCAACGTTGGTTAGGGCGTGGATGTCATAGCCATCGTAATTCTCATCTGAAAATACAGGATAACATTAGGCAGGTGAAGAATAAGATCAGGGGGCCGTATTATAACATGTTATAGTCATGAATGATTCGTGCCTAGAAAATGGTCCTGCACCTGATCTCTCTCCAGTCGTGTCGGATTGCCGACCCATCGGACTATGAGAGTGAGGGAAGATAGAGTGCACCTGTGTCTCCGCACACACTTGTGCAATATAATGTCTCCCTGGTCGACGGCTGGTCTCCGTTGAAATTGATCGCCGTGGCTGAAAATCGGTCTGGAGGCCTATACCTCCAGACCAATTTTCGGTCATGGCGGCCTGAAGAGAGAGATAGAGAGAGATAAAGCTAACCATGACAAATCCCACCTTTTCCATGTGAAGGCACTTCATAATGCTTGAAGTTTAAATGATGGTCAACTGAACGTAAATAATTGTTTGTTTTTTTTTTGTTTGTTTTTTGTTGTTGTTTTTTTGTTTGTTTTGTCTGCGTTGTGTTGTTTTGTTTGTTTTTGCTCGTTACTGGTACTTATGTATTAATTTATCTGGTATGCATTTTTTTTTGTGTCATTCAAGCACAATGTATGATGACTCTAAAAATCAGTATTTTAATAGTGTGTGTAGCTAAACCACCAAACTAACTTTTTTCATTAAAATATCTACCGTCTACTTATGATCTTGTTCGTGTCTTTAATTACTTACGGCAGTCATACATAATGCTAATCGTTTGGTAAACTATATCTTTTTCAGTTTTCAAACCAAAGTGTACCTGGAAATTAAACCATACAATTTACAGTACTGTGTGGTCGTTAGCAAGCGACCTATTTCTTAATCTAGGCATACATAATGACTACTTTCTAGATGAAATACTAGAATCTGCGGGAAACTCTGGCAAAGTATAATCGCCATCAGTTCATTATCATGCGTTTCTAGGCCTTGGGCCGCGCGCAATTTGGATGCGTTTTCGTACGAATTTTACCCGTACGTACAAGTACGACCATGGTCGTACGAATTGAGTAAGCTGGATACGTTTTTCTCCGTCAAATAGGTAGTGTTCCGGATAACGCATTGAATGCACGAAAAATCCCAACAAGTTCGGATTGTTTTCGGACGTCGGAATTATACTTAGGTATACGTACGACTAAGTCGCACCCAGTCTGCGCACTCCCTTTGTATTTGGAAGATCGGGATCGTTTGTGCGGGTTTGTACGAGCACGCTCGAATGAAATTCGTATGAAAACGCATCGAAAGTGAGCGCGGCCTTATACCTTGCTGTAAAATAATAATGATAATCACCACACTTTTAAGGAAGACACGTGATTGATCAATGCATTTTGAGGTCTAGAAATAATGATGTAGCAAAAACAAAGAGCGTATTTTTATATCCTAGCGCAACGCCCGATGCGGAACTAGATTGGTTTGGTAATTATGTTCTTCATAAGGCTAAGAACTCATGGAGCGGTTTTCAGCCGCGCCCGCCTTGGCGGCTGGTGCCAGCGGGACTCGAAAACAATCGTGCAAACCGCGGTCATAAACCGCTCCGTGAGTTCTGAGCCTTAATGGTCTATTTTTAATGGAAACCACACGGACCTGTGCTATTACGTCGGTACTTCAAAAGGGATAATTATTATTAATATTAGGTACTTACACCCTCCCTGCGTCGGCTTGGATTGTAATGCATCCACCATACCATTTTGGGATTTATTAAAAAAAAAAATTGTATTCTCGTTAGATCGTTGTTTTGGATCACACGCCATGACCGTACAGATTTTATTCCATGAGTTTAAAAGTTATGTGATTATAGGTTTGACCAAAGAGGTTTAAATGTCGAAAGCTTACCGAATAAAGCAGTCATTCTGAAGGGACTCGAGGCTCTCTGGTGGAATCCACGAACTTGTGTAACGCCTTGTTAAAAATTGTTATCTCTATTTCTTTCTCTCTATCACGCAATTCCAAATATTTTATGCTTATTTAAATACAAAAGCTTGTTTTCACAACGATTCACGATAAAATTGCGGGTACAATCCCATCCAAAATCTGACCACCGCATTAAATTTTCAGTGTTCAACCATAAGCGTCACCTGAAATAAAATTACCGCATACACCAATGCGCCCTCATAACCAATTATGGCGTACCAATCCTCGGTAAATTTCAAAGAAACGATATTTTATAAGTTAAAATGTGGCTACATCCATCCTGTACGGGAGAAGCACTTGAATTTATGCGCGTAATTAAGTGGAGTTTGCGATGGGGCCCGAGCTCGGCACTTTCCAGCAGTAAATGGAATTTACGTACGCCTCCTTTCGAACGTATCTTGAATTGTTGGTTTAAAAACGAAAAGAAAGCGTGTTGTTTACAAACAAAAAGGTGTTGGATTTCAAGCGGTGAGCTTTCTGCTACGTCACTTGTCACGCAGATACTGAAGCCTGTCAAATAATTTCCCACTGCTGGAGATTGATGACACGCGAATGTTGACGCCATTCCGGAGGTGGACAGCATACTACAAAGAAGAGTATTCCCTATGTATACTATTATAAGGTTCACTGTCGAAAATTATGAAAGTAGGTGGATGACCTTCCAGCTATCGCTTATTGTAAAGACAACACCAGTATGTTCACCTATGATAATAAGTGCCAAATAAATATGCATTATGCATAGACGTCAAAGAAAGAAAAATGCGTTTATTCGTTTTCATAGATTGGTTTACTGCTCATAATATAGCTGTATAGAAAATTCAGAAATTGGTATTTGTGTCAAATACTACCCAAACATTTGTTGGAAACTACGCTTGCTAACCAGCGCTGAAGTTTATTGAAATAAAATTCAGTTTGTGCTGATATAAATTCCATTTTTATTTACCTAACAGTATAATTTTTTTTATCTCCTCAATTTTTTTTAACCGGTATCCGTTTTATTATTTATAGGTAATTCCATTTAAAATAGGTGACCAAAATTTTATCGTAGTTATAGGTACCTATAGGTACAAATAGCCCAGCCTTTATTTTTATGATGGTGTTCAGGTAAACGCTACAGCTTATGAATTGGTTCCATAATGAGGCTTTTACTCTCTTACCGTGAGAGAAAAGGGTAGACCAAGGACGCAGAATGCGCTCTATTGCATCAATGTTTAGTTTAGAAAAATAAATAGAACATTAAACACCTTGAACTTGAACCTTTCAATTTTTTTATTAAAATAGGTACCTACTTTTATTTACTTTTTGAGATAATATTAACATAATTTAAAACTTACACACCTAAAACAATAATAATTTATAATAGTACAAGTATATAAAAAGGAGGGGAAGTAATCAAAACTCAAAAAATTCGTACGGTACCTACTTAAATAAAAATTATTGACAAGTTGTAAAAATACACTTTTACAGGGTCAGGGCCATATTATCATTAAACATGCTGATGTTAGATACCTACTTAGCTTGAGTAGGTATTTTTAAGAAAACGTACGGAGTCAATCAACTCCAATCGTAATATTGATCATAGTCAGATCTCACATTGGCTAGGAATAGCAAACTCATTTACTTTGCAGAACGTTTTCGCAAGTTTTTTCGCTATTTTAACGACCCGTTTCACGCTGTAACTAAGCAATAGGTTCTGTGCCCGCATGTAAATAGGCTTGCGAAAAACTTTAGTCAAAGGAACCTTTATAAAAGCGGGAAAAGCTAATTTGTGGACATAACCCTTATGCCCCGAACTTCAAGTGAGCATCCGAAATTATATTCCATTTAACTTAAGTTCTGTTACACTGAATTAACCCAACAATCCACCAAACCAATTAATTTTAATTGAATAGTTCTGTAGCTTGTTAGTTTCAATTATTTCATTATCTTCATTTTCTTAAGAAGGTACCTACTGCTATTCTAAGCAGAAATGCTATTAAGTCAGGCTATCTTAATACAACCTCTAAAGGAACCTCATTTGGCTCTATTAAGTCTTAGCAAAAAATGCTTTTAAAGATGAAAAGAAAAAGTGTAACAAAATTTCTTGGATGATATTTTGAGAGTGGTTACTTAAAGACAGACCCGATTTATATTGAAAACCTACATTTTCATATTATTTATTTTAAATTCGAGTTTAGGCTGTCCTTGATAAATCTATAGAGGCAAAAGCTACCTTTTCAAACTCACTAACGATGAAATTATGAAAACGTTTCTAAGAATGCTCAGAATGTAGAGATTTTCGCCACAACGTTTCCCCAATCTTTACTTGAGCATTCACTCAGTCGTAAGAAGTGTAAATATTTAGGAAAGAATATACTCTGAAATCCTTATTAGTCATTTCTAACAAACAAACAATTTCTCAACAAAATAAAGATCAAAGGTTTGACTTATACGTGTCCATTGTGTCTCTGTCATCAAGTTTCATCTATATATATAAAAGGAGAAACTGATTCACTGACTGACATATCAACGCACAGCCGAAACTACTGGGACTAGGAACGTGAAATTTTCCACACAGCTTCCTTTAATAATGTAGGGGAGCACTAAGAAGGGGTTTTTGAAAATTCGACTTTTAAGGGGGTGAAAAGGGGGGATTTCGATTGTATGCAAAATCTTATTCCTTGAGTTAATAGACTTGAAACTTGGCACGAATACTTATCTAAGTAAATCATAAAGTTTGTCATTTTTAGTTTTTCTAAGCTACCCCTAAACGGGGATTGGGGGGTGTCAAAGTTTGTATGAAAAAAATTTTACGCAAGGTCCGAATAACTCGAAACTCAGTATTTATACTTACAATCAAAAATAAAGAATAATGCGTATCAAGGTTTTTCGGAAACAACCCCTAACGGGGTGAAAAGGGTTAAAATATTTTAATGACGGCTGCGATTTACTTATTTTTCGTCATGGGTGTCGTTTTCGTAGTTTTCGATAGTGCTAAAGCCGATAGTGAGGTCAAAATGTAAATCCAAGATGGCGGCTGCGAAAGTTTTCTTATTTTTCGTCATGGGAGTCGTTTTCGTAGTTTTCGATGGTGCTAAAGCCGATAATGAGGTCAAAATGTAAATCCAAGATGGCGGCTGCGAATTCTTTTTTATTTTTCGTCATTGGTGTCGTTTTCGTAGTTTTCAAGGGTCCTAAAGCCGATAGTGACGTCAAAAAGTAAATCCAAGATGGCGGCTGTGAATATTTTCAAATTTTTCGTCATGGGTGTCGTTTTCGTAGTTTTGGATAGTGCTAAAGCCGATAGTGAAGTCTAAATGTAAATCCAAGATGGCGGCTGCGAATTCTTTTTTATTTTTCGTCATTGGTGTCGTTTTCGAAGTTTTCAAGGGTGCTAAAGCCGATAGTAACGTCAAAAAGTTAATCCAAGATGGCGGATGTGAATATTTAAAAAAAAATCGACATGGGTGTCGTTTACATAGTTTTCTAATGTGCTTAAGCCGAAAGGGAGGTCTAAATGTAAATCCAAGATGGCGGCTGCGACAAATTTCTCATTTTTCGTCATGGGTGTCGCTTTCGTAGTTTTTGAGGGTGCTAAAGCCGATAGAGAGTACTTCGTACGAATACTTATCTTAGTAATAAATGGGGATTGGGGGTGTCAAAGTTTGTATGAAAGATTTTTTATGCGAGGTCCGATTTACTCGAAACTCAGTATTTATACTTAAAACCGAAAACAAAGAATAACGTGTATCAATATTTTTCGGAAACAACCCCTACCGGGATGAAAAGGGTTGAAATATTTTATTTGCATCGCAATGACCTATATCAAGTCAAGATACACGCAACGACATCAATTTTTTGGAATTTGCTATTCACAATTGGGCCCGATAGGTGACGCTGCAATCGAAGTTCAAGACGGTATTCTGTTCATGACACGTGCACAATTTCTGAGCAGTACCTAAACTAACCTAACAAAAAGTACTAGGGTTTCATGAATTCACGATATAGTATTTCAATTATTAAACAATCAATCTGCCTAGCCTTTTCCCAATTATGTTAGGATCGGCTTCCAGTCTAACCGGATGCAGCTGAATACCATTATTTAACATGGAGCGACTGCCTATCTGACCTCCACAACCGAGTTACTGGGTAATACGATACCCCTTGGTAAGACTGGTTGTCAGACTTTCGGGTTTCTGACGACCCGTAACAACTGTCAAAGATCCATGAATGGCAGCCGGAACCAACGGCTTAACATGCTTTCCGAGGCATGGAGGAGTCTCGGTATGTCAAGATGGTCACCTATCCACAGACCATCCACGGCAACCGTAGCTTAACCTGATGGGTCGACCCGTGCGGCTGTTATTACTTAGTTTCCAGCTCCTCTACAATTCTTCTCCCAATTTCTATCAATTCATCAATTTCTATCATTAGACATCGTGCACTATTTCTCAACAGTAACCTAACAAAAAGTACAATCATTACGTTATGCTACTAATAGGATTTGTATTAGGCGACAGATAGTTTATAACCTGGACAAAGAATACTTTTTATCCCGGTAGTACGTTTCCTTGGTTTTCCGACATCCACGCGAGCGAAGCCGCGGGAAAAAGCTAGTATTACATAAGAACAGTACAGCAAACTGTTTTAATGAAGTGAAATATTCATCAGCTCCTGTCTGGAGACCTGGCTACCCGAAAACATACCTCCTAACTGCCTTATTACGATTTTTTACAGCACGCTATGTCGAATACGAGATTTACGGAATAAATAATTTAATACTTTTTAGTAGTCACGAAGCAAGACCTTAAAAAGTTCTTAAATTAAATCAAATACCACTAAGTAGACACACTAAAGATAATTTCAAATGGAATAGAATTTGTATGAAAATGTCTGCCAGCCAAATTAACCAGTATAATAGATACTAATCGGGAGATACTGATAAAGGCCACTAGTGTTGCTACTAAAATAATTTAACGAATCTTTGGAGTACCCGCGGTCTTGATGAACTATCATTATGTCTCGCCACAGAAAGCTGATGAGTCAAACTCTCTGCCATAATCAAAGCTCGGTGGAATGAGTGATTAGTGATCACAGTACCTACGTTGTTATTAGCTGACATGAGGACACTGCTGCAATTTCGATCATGAGTTCGTTAGCAAGCATTTGACTAATTCCTTTACCCTATACAGTGCTAGTGAATATCATCATGCATACTGGCGGGGTTCCCATAATTACGAGAAAACTAGACACTCCAGTATCTCATTTATTTTCTAAGTAAATCATACATTCATCTCGAACGTTAACTTCACGTCACCGCTTTGAAGGTAGGTACGATAATAATCTTGACTGAAATATTGCTCAAATTGTGGTAAAAAAAATTGTCAGCCTGCAACGTGTTAACATCCTATCAATGCATTTCCCTTGAGTACCTAAACTAAACTTCTCATTTTATAATTAATTAAAAAACTAGCAATTATAGTAATGCACCCGTTTTCGCGAAATAATACTAAGGTAAACAGAATAAGCCGACGACGGTCCCGCGTCGTTGAATTTTTGAGGGCTTCGTGTGAGACCGGCGCATATTTCGGATGAAAATCTGCTGCGGTGTCGTATGAAAAAAGAAAACTCGTTTGCATACAGTTCGACATACGAGTGAAGCGACGTGTTTATGATAAGACGTCTCGAATCATGATTGCATTTAAAATGAGGGATGAGAATGCGAGTGTGTTTTGTTATCTTTGAATTTGTGTGATGAGCAACAATGTACTCGGAGAAATGTTAATAGCCTGAAGAGTTTGTATGCATGATTTTACATCTTTAGGGGTGCTGCGAGGGTAAATTTCGATGTTTGATGAGCTGTACTAGACAATGAATTCAGATTCAGTCCTTTTACCATATTGCTGACAGGGTACCTAATACATTTACAATGTTTGTGAATATGTGAACACCATGACAATGTATCTGTCGCAAGCATATTGTATGATTCGTCATTTTACAAACGGCGCCGTCCGTTTATAAACGCTTGCGGTTTTGCAAAATCATCATCATCAGCCTATTAATGTTCCCACTGCTGGGACACAGGCCTCCTCTCTGTGAGAGGGAGTGGGCCGTAATCTACCACGCGGGCCCAGTGCGGGTTGGTAGATGTCACATGTCTTCGAATTTTTGGTTCTAAGACATGCCGGTTTCCTCACGATGTTTTCCTTCACCGTTTTGAGAGCAGTAGTGATGAAATTATTTACACAAAGTAAAGCGCCTGCTTGGGTTCGAACCCACGACCTACAACTCGTAAGGCGGGGCCGTTACCACTGGGCCACCACTGCTTTTGCAAAATGCCTAAGGCAAATTGGCAACTCGTTCAATAGTTATAATTTCGACATCCACTGTTATTATTGGGCGACCATAACAAAAACACAGCTTGGACAAAACAGATATTATACGAGAAATCAGGTACCTACAATAACTACATATTATGAAGACTTACGTAAGAGTAAATTATAATATGTGCTTAATAATTTAGAGGTATGAGGAACAGGGTGTAAAGTTCACTCATCCACCATAGAAAAGGGAGGATCCTCCGACCAGGCAGGTGTTGTGTCTGGCGGGCAACTGCCCGAAAGTTGATGTCGAATATTCTTATATATGTCGTTCGCGCGGTAAACTCTAATTGCGCGATGTAAGATTTGTGTGACGTCATGTCTTTGATGCGTCGTTTGTATGTGGCGATATAACCGCTACAGGTACTTGTAAAGTATTTAAGTAACAAAAATACTCTCATACTGTTTGTACCAATAATATTCCGCATTAGTCCTGCGAGCACCAGATTCCATGGACACCTGAGCGTTTTTTACGAGCCGGATAACCTCAAAAACTTCGTCATTTGTCCACGGTATTTTCCACTGTTCCCGTTCGTGAATCGTATAATTTTTTTAATAAATGTTTATAAAATATAAATTTTTTTGTGGAAAGTCCTTTGCACACATAGAATTGCACTGTTTTCAATATTATTCACTGTCACAAAACCACTGCTCGACGCCATTTTTCTTGTTTTGATTAGCAGCGACGCGCGTGGTAAAAAATAGAACTAAATTCTTCAATTTGCCGCGGCGTTTTATAAACGGCGTTTGAATTGTCCATCAAATGTTGCGGCATATTGTATAGTGACTAGGCAATTTACATTTTGCCTTAGGCATTTTGCAAAACCGCAAGCGTTTGTAAACGGACGACGCCGTTTGTAAAATGACGAATCATACAATATGCCTGCGACATACCTACCACATAATTAATTTATCTGTCGTTTGCTCCACTTTAAATTCTTTTTACTTTATACAGTAATTTTATTCTAGGTGCATCGTCTTCACATAATTATAATTATATAAATAATGTACTTATACAAAATATTGTAAAACATTTTAAAAGAGTAACGGTGGAGTTTCTTGCCCATTCTTCTCCATACGAAAATTACCTTTTGGAAGGGGCGGTAGAATCAATACTATATTTTGTAAATTTTGACGTTCAAAAGTGCCTTCAAGGGCCTATTTAAAATAAATGCTTTGACTTTGACTTTGAATATTTTTACCACGGTATCAAATTTTCTTTATATTCTAGCTACAAGAAAAGACCAGCACTGCAGTGAACATATAAAGAACATAATCAACAAAACTTTTTACAAAAAAATTTAAAACCGACTTCCAAAAAAAACCACTACAAAGTGAAAAATAACTTTAATTTCGGAAGCCGGTGTCTTTGTTTTTTAATTTTCGTTTTTTGCCACCGACTTCCGAAATTAAAGTTATTTTTCACTTTGTAGTGGTTTTTTTTGGAAGTCGGTTTTAAATTTTTTTGTAAAAAGTTTTTATTTTTCACTTTTTAGTTGTGGTACCTACCCCACACAATATCCAATACCACTAAGTGCAATAAATAACAGTAACAGGAAGTTATCATCATATCGTCCATATAAACTAAGTGGGAAAAATATGTATTATTGAAGCTAACTCAAAAACTATCTAAGCAAAGTCAATAAAATTTATATGGGACCACCTCGGGAGCTTACCCTTTCAAACAAAAAAATAATTTTCAAAATCGGTCCACAAATGGCGGAGATATCGGTGAACATACATAAAAAAAAAAAAAAAAAAAAAAAAAAAAAAAAAACATACATAAAGTCGAACATAGAACCTCCTCCTTTTTGGAAGTCGGTTAAAAATAGTACTAGTAGTGACCCCATTTTTCTTCCACGACTTGCAAGATTTAAACATACTTGCAAGTTTATATGGATGATTGGAAAAGCAGTGAAAGCAAAAGTCGAGAACTTGGTATAGATTGCATTTCAAGTATTCATTCCTCTGTCGGAGACTGTAAAACTGCAGCTCGGAACAAATTCGTGGCGTTGAATTTAAAGTGACAAAGATATATCTCTTTTTCCGTCTATTATACAAACAGCTAGGTAGCTAGTTATAAGGGAAGTTGTGGTTGCTAAACATTAAGGTGGTACCCCGACCAAGCAACCTTGAGCATTCGTTCCCTCTTTGCCGCACCCCACCTCTACAATACTTCGTAAAACATTACTAGCGCCATCAGGCGAACAACTTACGAATACAAGTAAAAATCACTGACCTTAGATTCACAGACATCACACACATTCATAAAAAGTACTCTGTGCACACATTCAAAAAATATTTTTTTGGAACGAAGTTATAATGCGCTGTTTGTGGTAGCTAGTAAAAATCGTCACGCAAAAAAGCGTTGATACTTATGCTCCATGCGACTTTCTTCTTTCGAATTCACATTGTGAACTTCGTCAAAATGTAAATCCAAGATGGCGGCTCCGAAAATTTTCTTATTTTTCGTCTTGGGTGTCGTTTTATTAGTTTTCAGGGGTTCTAAAGCCGATAGTAAGGTCAAAATGGAAATCCAAGATGGCGGCACCGAAAATTTTGTAATTTTTCGTCATGGGTGTCGTTTTATTAGTTTTCAGGGGTTCTAAAGCCGATAGTGAGGTCAAAATGGAAATCCAAGATGGCGGCTCCGAAAAATTTCTCATTTTTCGTCACGGGTGTCGTTTTCGTACTTTTCGATGGTTCTAAAGCCGATAGTGAGGTCAAAATGGAAATCCAAGATGGCGCCAGCGAAAATTTTCTAATTTTTCGTCATGGGTGTCGTTTTCGTAGTATTTGAGGGTTGTAAAGCCGATAGTGAGGTCAAAATTTAAATTCAAGATGGCGGCAGTGAACATTTTCTAATTTTTCGTCATGGGTGTCGTTTTCGTAGTATTTGAGGGTTGTAAAGCCGATAGTGAGGTCAAAATTTAAATTCAAGATGGCGGCAGCGAACATTTTCTTATTTTTCGTCATGGGTGTCGTTTTCGTAATATCTGAGGGTTCTAAAGCCGATAGTGATATCAAAATGTAAATCCAAGATGGCGGCTGTGAATATTTTAAACACGCGTCAGAAATTTTACCTATATTGATGGGTGATGGATGGATAAATTGTTTATTTTTGTTAGACTATATTTTGAAAATAAATAAATATACTACTAATGAATTTTGTATTTAACCACATAAACTATAGTACTTTTATACTGATAAATAAAGCAATTCATGCAAAATTATTCCCTAACCATTCCAAAATATTCAAAGATGCACAACGTTAATGTTCAAGTTTTCACTTCTGTCGGCACTCCCGGCGTGCAACCCGTTGTTTTTTTAAATTTTAAGTACAAGTATATATACGGTATATAAAACTGTACCTATTGGTATAAAATAAATTAAATTAGGTGTCGGCAACAACTTTTTGAAAAAGGAAATAGGGGATGAAAGTTTGCTTTAGAATCTGTAATTTTTGAAATGTTAAACTCGCGTCAGGACGTGACCGTAAGATCCGTTGCCTAGCAACCGACAAAATATCAAAATAAATAGTCTTTGACATTACGTAAAGATAAGAAATTTTACCCATATTGCTGGGTGGATAAATTGTTTATTTTTGTTAGACTATATTTTGAAAATAAATAAATATACTACTACTACTAATGAATACCTATTGTATTTAACCACATAAATGATGTACTTTTATACTGATAAATAAAAGTTGGTATCGTTTTCGTAGTTTTAGTTAGATGGTTCTAAAGCTGATAGTGAGGTCAAAATGGAAATCCAAGATAACGGCTGCAATTTTTTTTTCATTTTTCGTCGTGGTTGTCGTTTTCGTAGTATTTGAGGGTTCTAAAGCCGATAGTGAGATCAAAATGTAAATCCAAGATAGCGGCTGTGAAATTTTTCTCATTTTTTGTCATTGGTATCGTTTTCGTAGTTTTTTTTTCACTCATAACGAAAAATGAGAAAATTTTCATAGCTGTCATCTTGGATTTACATTTTGACCTCACTATCGGCTTTAGAACCATCGAAACCTACGAAAACGACACCCATGACGAAATAAGAGAAAATTTTCACAGCCGCCATCTTGGATTTACATTTTGACATCACTATCGGCTTTAGAACCATCGAAACCTACGAAAATGACACCGATGACGAAATAAGAGAAAAATTTTACAGCCGCCATCTTGGATTTACATTTTGACATCACTATCGGCTTTAGAACCATCGAAACCTACGAAAATGACACCGATGACGAAATAAGAGAAAAATTTTACAGCCGCCATCTTGGATTTACATTTTGACCTTACTATCGGCTTTAGAACCCTCAAATACTACGAAAACGACACCCATGACGAAAAATTAGAAAATGTTCATAGCCGCCATCTTGGATTTACATTTTGACCTTACTATCGGCTTTAGAACCCTCAAATACTACGAAAACGACACCCATGACGAAAAATTAGAAAATGTTCATAGCCGCCATCTTGGATTTACATTTTGACCTTACTATCGGCTTTAGAACCCTCAAATACTACGAAAACGACACCCATGACGAAAAGTTAGAAAATGTTCATAGCCGCCATCTTGGATTTACATTTTGACCTCACTATCGGCTTTAGAACCATCGAAACCCACGAAAACGACACCCATGACGAAATAAGAGAAAATTTTCACAGCCGCCATCTTGGATTTACATTTTGACCTTACTATCGGCTTTAGAACCCTCAAATACTACGAAAACGACACCCATGACGAAAAATTAGAAAATGTTCATAGCCGCCATCTTGGATTTACATTTTGACCTTACTATCGGCTTTAGAACCCTCAAATACTACGAAAACGACACCCATGACGAAAAATTAGAAAATGTTCATAGCCGCCATCTTGGATTTACATTTTGACCTCACTATCGGCTTTAGAACCCTCAAATACTACGAAAACGTCGCCCATGACGAAAAATTAGAAAATTTTCACAGACGCCATCTTGGATTTACATTTTGACCTCATTATCAACTTTAGATCCGCTGAAAACTAATAAAACGACACCAATGACGAAAAATGCAGCCGCCATCTTGGATTTTGGTTTTGACCAAATTCATTCAACTTTCTTGTACTTTCGCATTTTGTGTGTTTACAGTTTACCTACACAATAGTAGCGTCTTTTCGCAAAACTCAATAGTATAAATACAAACTTATATTATTATCTACTGAATCGACTGATAATGTGACGATGTGTGTGTGTGTGCTCGATCACGTGACCGACGCGGTGACAAGCGATACGTGTTTCCCCCTCGAGACCTTGCGGCGCACTGAATCCCGGTATGGGGCGCATGAATTACAGTAGTGAATACGCCCAGATTTTGGAATAAAATCTTTATAAAATCAAAATTTGGTCTTTTGAAAAAAAAAAAACGTTGCAAATGTTCGTTATTAAATTGTCTATCCATTAGTGTCAGTAGCAAAGTTAAATAATGTTTACTTTACGAGTAGATTCATATTATAAATCATTATTTCTCATTTTTAAGGTTTCGTTGGAAGGAGATTAATTAAACTTATACATATTAAAAAAAAAAAAAAAAACGATCCGTTTGGACTCAAGATTATGTAGAAATTTAATGTATTTTTATTAGTTGATATTTCTTTTTAAATAAGAAGTAGTTCGCTCCTAAAAACTGTACAAAAAACGGCTAGCGCGGCGTTTTGGTCAGGGAGCCGCCTTAAGTCTTGCAACATGTTACCTGCAGTCTTATTAAAAGTAAGTACTGCATAATATTTACACAACTTTATTAAAAATATTCATGGTAATACTTTTTTAAACTACGTTTTTTAGAGATAATTTCTGTTAATTTCTTTATATTATAATTTTAACATATTATACGTACGTATTTTCTAGTCAGACTAATAATCCCAGTATTATATTTGGACACTATACACTCATTTGCTGAAACTAAATGCATCCTCATCAGCAGCAATCATCCAGCATCACGAACTTTAACTCACACTTACGTTATTTTACTCACTGTATAATTAACTCACCAAATCATCTTCCTGACAATATCCATCTATTTCCCACACATTATATTCATCCTCCCGTAAAAACAAGCCACAAAGTTAAAATGCTCGTAACTTTTACCTTACGTCAAGTTATAACAAACTTTTAATCTCTTATGTTATCCCGTCAACGACGCAGACACAGAACAGAATGGTACAGAAGGTTCACTCCATGCAACGAGTGAAAACGTACGCACACGCAGACACGTTTCTACTTACAGCGAGTGCAAGCGTACTCGTGACTGGCATTCGTTTGAGATAGTTTGATATCGCCGTACGGGCGCGTGTATGTGTGTTTTTGCCGGTTGTGTTGAGTTGGTCTTCTATACCTATCTATTTTATGTCGCAGGCATCTGCTCAGCTAGTAATTGTATCACGTATAAGCACTTTACATTTTTTGATTACACACCCTGTTTGTACGTCTGCGCGTCAAACGCGGTTTGTCGAGATAATGAAATTAATGTACTTGTGTTGGGAATATTATTTGCGAGATAGTTTTTTTTTTTTTTGTAATATAGCTTTATTTTATATTTGGCTGTAGTTTTAATGTTAATTAAAAAACATTTTTCTAAACCAGGTAGAGTAAGGTCGAAACAAATCAAGTAAATCCCCAGAACCATGTCATGGTGACAGTTCTGTCGGCGTTAGTAACATTAAGCAAATTTCGCACTCAGACGTTGAGTTGCGTACACCAGCCCATTAGGGACTTTGCGACTGAATTCGGTCGTATAGCGATCGCTATCTATGTCGAGGCTTAGGCACCTTTAGGGTCAGGTTATATCCATGCCTAAAGATACACACGAGTAGGTAACAATGGACAATTGCACTATCCCATCACAATTATTTAAAACTAGTTTCTGCCCGCGGCTTCGTCCGTGAGCCTATAACCTTCCTCAAGAACTGGGCTAACCAATGCAAAATATTTTATCAAATTCGACCGGAGATTACCACATACAAGCTTACAAACAAACAAATACCTCTTTATAATATTAGTACTTATAGATAGTCTTAGGATGCACCAGCGACACCTCAAAACAAATAAAACAGGATTCTTATCCAAACTTAACAGAGGTAAGAGCCCCTACAAGATTACTTATTAAGTAGATTACCGGGCAGGCGAGTCGGCCCCGACTGCAGAACCCATTCAGAGCTCGTAGACGGGCGATGAATTTTTGAGAGGCCTTCACAACGTGTGTGAGACTGGCGACTGAAAGCTTTTTTTCAGAAAAGGAATCGGCGTCACAGATAATGAGAGAGACAGACTACTCCTCAGAAGAGTGAAGAGTACGGTAATGGAATGTTTTTGGCGTTATACGATTATGTTTACGGTACCGGGGTCGACATTGTTTTAAATTTCGTTTGTGTTTGTGGTGCAGTGTAGGAATGACATGTAGACCACAAACGGAATTAAAACAAAGGGGTGGAGGTTCTTTTTTCGTTTTTGAGGTGAAAAAACCTCTGTTCTGATATACATAGCTTGAAGCTACTGAAATAATCCGACCAGAGTTGGGAAAAGATAAAAAAAGATTTTTTTGTTTATCATTTCTGTAGCATAAATTCAAAGACTACATATTAATTTCAAAACTACAAGCTGGTAATGTATAAGGGGATTTTTCAAAGAAGATTTACATGTTTTATTTCCAACGCGTGCAAAGCCGCTAGCATTTATTTATTCATCCTCCTTGCTTCTTATCTCTAACGTTTATTTTATTTTAGGTAACATTGTGAGATTTCAGTATTCATTCCCGACTCTACAGACACATGTTTAATATTTTAAACGGGTCGTGTCACGCAGTCTTAGTAAATAATTAAAACATTCAAGTACTTTGTATCTGAAAATGTACCGAGTAGGTATTTAATTTATACTTTGGTAGTTCCAACCAGATATAGAAATTAACGCACGTTAAAAACCACAATTTTGTATTTAGCAACTAGCAACCCACCCCTACCTCGCACGGTTTTTAAACCATGCGAGGCAGGGGCGAGGGGGGGCGTGGTTTAAAGCCATAAATGGCTTTTATGTTAGTTTAATATGAATGCATTAGGTATTCCAATAAACCTTCCGGAATGAATTATCTAAATGACGGTGAAAACCGCATCAAATTCCGTTGTGCAGTTTAGAAGAACAACGTGGACACAGACAGACACGAAAAGCGACTTTAATTTATAAGCATCACACTACTTTCTAGAAAAATATTGAGCTTCACATTACTGCAACGGAATTCTGAAAACTGAAGCGGGTTGGGTTCATTCTCGGTTATGGAGATCCTTTCTTAAGAGGGTAATTTGAATTGTATTTTAATATTTTAATTTTAATCGAACTGTATGGATTAAGTTATCTGAATTAAATTATTTCGTTTTTTCAATTCAGACACGTCAAACAACCTCATCATTTTACGAAACACATTTCCATTTCCCGAATGCAAAGGTATTAATGGACATTAGCGTTCAGTTTAGTGGTAATCGAAATTCGTATTATATAGTCACTTTAACCGCAGTTTGAAATGTAAACAGAATAATATTAATACCTTTACATCAAAAGTTCTAGACAAACATAAAGCGACTTTCCATGATTATAATCCATGTTTGTGTTTATCTGTAAAACCACGGGAAATTAATTACACGGGTTGGGTGAAATTAACTAGAACATGAATAATAATATCAGTGTGCGACCTTATGATTATATCGCAATTTTATAAACAGTAGTCCAGGGCACCCAGCAATTGATCAAAAAAAAAATATATCTTAGGTATCTGCAATTAAAACAAACTACGTGTTAGAGTGACACCTATATGATAATCAGTTTAAAGACCGCATTTATTTCTCAAAAAAGTAGCATTACAGTTCACTTACGTATCAAGAAAAGTATACAAGTTTAAGTGTAACTGGTCAATAATAACACAGAAAAACAAAATCGAACTTTTTTCTTCACAGTCATCAAGAATATTTTCCTGAAAATCTCGGAGACGCCAGCGAGGAACAAGGAGAGCGTTTTCACCAGGATAATCGGACCATAGAGGAGAGATATCAGGGATATTGGAACATAAATATGATGGCTGATTTTTGTTGGAGCATTCAAAATAGTAATTCTAGCACCTCATGCGAGAAAATCATATATTTAAAACATTTTGAAGCCTTAAACTATGTGCATTTTTAGTGAAAAAGCCCGTCACTTCATAGCCGCTAAACTAGAGCTGCTAGATAAAAACGGCATAATGTTATTGAAATCAGCGTGGAAAATCTATACAGATTCATTAAAAAAAAATCATGCAACAGACATGCTATTTTCCTGTATAATTATTAATAACGTAACTTATCCAGTGGCAGAAGCAGTTAGATAAATTAATTCAATACTTGTTCCACTAAAACCCTATTTTTAACGCATTATTTGGACGTCATTATTATTTTTTCCGATTCTTTTATGAAAAGAAACAAACAATTTTCGTATTTTCTATTAACCAACCTTAATTTTAACACTAACAGCCTACTTTATTTACTAACTAGCTTTTGCCCGTGGCTTCGCCCGCATGGTGGTCACGGGTGATCCCAGGGGAACGTACTACCAGAATAAAAAGTAAGAGGTGTTCAAGGTAACCAGGTCATGGTCTATCCCATGCAAATTCGTTCAGCCGTTATATAGTGAAAAGGTAACAGACAGACAGAGTTATAATATTCGTAAATATGGCTAGCTTAATAACCTCAGTTATACTTCTATACTTAACCTCTATTTTGATTTTTCGCCTTCGCCCCTTATCCGACGCCTTTGCAGTTTGCTCAACAAATAATTTTAATGATAGGTATTTACTTAGGAACATAAAAATCATTTCCATGGACACGCCAGTGTAAACAAAATTCTTTTAAGGAAAAGGTAATTTTATATTGCTTTGAATTAAAATGTTTCTGTTATTTTACCTGTTTATATTAATTTTATCGGTTATTTATTATATATTTTCTTAGTAGGTAATTTGGTAGGTGTACGGGTTATAGTAGTTAACTCCGTACACCGATTTGACGTGAAGGTTTGTAAGTGCAGTTAGTATAGAGAAACACCGTTCCACTTAGATGCACGAAATAGTTGAGTTTATTTAAGTTACAGTATTAGAGTGGAAGGCGATTATTTCTCTCAGTTGTTGATAGCTACACAGTTATAAGTTCACTATATTTAAATTCGTTAGTCATGTTATTTTATTACGCTAAATTATGACGCGCATCGCAGGCCGGTGATGAGACCGTACAGTACCGCCCATATATAATTATATGGGCTTCAAATATGTTAGTAAGTTATGATTTAAGTACAAAAGTTTTACATATCGGATTGTTGACATAGTTCCAAATCTTTGAATTGTGTGATGAAAGGTTTAAAATCAAATAAACATTTTTCCTAATATTCTAAGCACCAATAACAAAAGTCGAATACCAACCAAACAAAAAGGTCGACAAGTATTTTCAACAGACAGACACGTCCTTTCAACATTATCCCATAAATACACACCAATGAGTAAATACTTTCCTACATCAATAGAGCCGACAGTGGTTGACATCTATTGACCCTTAGCCCATTCATCAGACCGCCATCTGTGGGGACAATCGGGGCAAAAACAAAGGGGCAATGCCAATCACGCCACGCTTGCTAAATAATCATTAGAGACCGCTCTGGGACTCAAAAATAAGTAGGTATCTGTCGTGAACACTCGTGCGTAATGATGTCGATAATGGTAGGTTGGAAAAATATTGCGAAAGTTATTGTGTGGCAAAAGTATAAAATTAAACAGGCAATATTTAAGCATTCAGCTAAGTAATAATAGCTTTTCTATGAGGATTTTTTTTAAATGAAAAGAATGAAAGAAAAATACCTAGGTTTATTTGTCAAAGAAACACGTGCATACAATAAGACAAGAGCGGGTAATCAGAAAACAAAATAGATCTAAGTAAATGGAAACATGATTATAAAACCAAATAGTCGGCAGCTGCACGTCATGACTGTGACAAGAAGGCTTCCACTCAGCATAATGCTGTGCTATGGGGGACCCACAGCACAGCGCTGATTTTCAGTGGTCACCCGAAAAAGACGAACGGAAATCAAGTGAGGTTCAGTCATTTGTAAATAATAAATAGCTAACAAAATAAAATAAACAGTACAATGCAACTATATATAACGAATTATATGAATAAATATTATTAGATAACATAAAAAACATAAAAATTTATCCGCAGGCATCACCGTGCATAAATAATGTACCTACTACCTGTGACTGTAGTAAAACACAATTGTTTACGTAATTCTTTGATGAGTTTCCATAATAAAACATTTGGTATTAGACAACATGGAAGAGCCAAAAATTTCACATTTTCTGTACCTTCATGACACGTTCTTCAGCACATTACCTTCCAGCCTTAAGACTTGAAGTAGACACAACATGTCTGAACATTTGTATGCATGGTGGTGAACTCTTTGCTGGCTCGAGGATCCTCGGCGTTATTTTTTCTTTTACATTTTATGCCCTTAACGTTTTGACGCGCACTTTCGACTCTGCATGTATCGTCCTTAACAAGCACGGATTCCTTTTCGAATGAGAAATTCTGCTGCGTTCAAGGAATATTTTGTTTTGCTTCTGTTTCTTTGAGATTTAAATAAGATGCTACTAGAGGTTTGTGTGCAAAAATAGCTGTTTCTAAAGGAACATTTTAGAAGTTTTATGTTTACTTAAAGGAAAAGATAGAATTTTTTATAACTCACATATTATAAGAAAAGTAGGTACTTAGGGATATGGTACGCAGTTATAGGTATACCTACAACGATTCATAATACTGGATCAAATCGTGAACCTTCACCTAAATCAATTTATTTAAATAATTCTATATACTTATGTAGGTAGGAGCTCGTGGCTAAGTAATAACAGCTGCACGGGTCGATCCATCAGGTTAAGCTACGCTTGCCGGGGTTGGTCAGTGGATGGGTAACCATCTTTACATACCGAGAATCTTCCGTGCCTCGGAAAGCACGTTAAGCCGTTGGTCCTGGTTGTCATTCGTGGATCTTTGACAGTCGTTACGAGTCGTCAGAAGCCCGTAAGTCTGACATCAGTCTTACCAAGGAGTATCGTATTACCTAGTTACTGGGTTGTGTTGTGTAGGTCAGATAGGTAGTCGCTCCATGTAAAATACTAATATTCAGCTGCATCCGGTTAGACCCCAAGATAGTTGGGAAAAGGCTAGAAAGATTGATTGATACTTATGTAGGTAATTAAATTACAAAATTAGGGAATAATCGAAAACATCGTTATAGAATGTTGATCTAGCAAAATTCAATACAACAACAGTAAAACTTATCATCTTCTTCTTTGTTGTTCCCTCAATGCTGAGGAAGGCAACCTCATACGACACGTCTCCAAGTTATAACTAAAAACTAGTCTAAAGGACCATGCGTCATTTTGGTACCAACGCTCAACAGTGATGAAACTCATGCCATGTGAAAGCTTTTGGGGTATTATTTAATTCATTCTATGGCAGCTAAGTCAAAATCGAGCGCGAACATGGTGTTTTTGAACATTAAAAAAGGTTAGGTTATGTTTGGTTAGGATAGGTTAGGTTAGGTTGATCTCATGATTCCCGGTCTAAGTGTGGGAAGGGAACAATGGGGTATTTTTAGTCAGTAGGATTCTGACAGATCCCTTCGCCCGCCCCAGGGCGGAGGACTTCCATGAGGATTTTCCAACCCGGAAAAAAAAAAACTTAGCTTAGGTTAGGGTATGTAGGTAGATAGGGTAGGTAGGTATGTAGGTAGGTAGGGTAGGTATGTAGGTAGGTAGGGTAGGTAGGTATGTAGGTAGGTAAGGTAGGAAGGTACCCTTTTTGGTTAGGTTAGGTTAGGTTAGGTTCACCGTGCCGTGAGGAGGAAGCGGAATCCCGGGGCAGGGTGATGTCGGCGGTGTCATCCAACGACACCGCCGACATCACCCTGCCCCGGGATTCCGCTTCCTCCTCACGCATCGCACATCTCCAATGCATTCAATACCCATGCGTCATTTTGGACGCGACTTTTAACAGTGATGATACTTATGCCAAGTGAACACTTTTGGTCATGTCTTTGATGAGTAGTTAGTATGTGGCGGTGTAACCACTACAATTTACTTAATTATAACTGTTACGCAAGTAGCTATCTACCTTATCGCCTTTCCCCTCCGGCTTCTAACATAACCATTAAAAACAAATATACTTTTGTTACCTTAAATGTTATTAAAAAATAATTAATTACTTAATTAAGCATTCAGAGATGTTATTATTATTTTCATAATTATACAATGCTTACTGTTTTATTTGTCCTTTTTTTATACTTTTTTTTAATGTTCTAAAACACCATGTTCGCACTCGATTTCGACTAAGCTGGCATAGTATAGATTAATTGATACCCCAAAAGCTTTCACATGGCATGAGTTTCATCCCTTGATATGGTTTTTTGTTGCCACATTGAAAATACTCATGGATATCCTCCACCCACCCGTGGATGTCCTCCGCCCTCTTATGAATGCGCTCCGCCCTCTCATCCCACCTAACCTAACTTAACCTTTTTTGAATGTTTAAAAACACTCAGCTGCCGTAGTATAAATTAAATGATACCCCAAAAGCTTTCACATGGCATGAGTTTCATCCCTAACCTAACCTTTTTTGAATGTTCAAAAACACTCAGTTGCTATAGTATAAATTAAATGATACCCCAAAAGCTTTCACATTGCATGAGTTTCATCCCTAACCTAACCTAACTTTTTTTGAATGTTCAAAATCACCATGTTCGCGCTCGACTAAGACTTAGCTGCCAGAGTATAAATTAAATGATACCCCAAAAGCTTTCACATGGCATGAGTTTCATCCCTAACCTAACCTAACTTTTTTTTAATGTTCCAAAACACCATGTTCGCGCTCGATTTCGACTTAGCTGCCATAGTATAAATTAAATGATACCCTAAAAGCTTTCACATGGCATGAGTTTCATCCCTAACCTAACCTAACTTTTTTTGAATGTTCAAAATCACCATGTTCGCGCTCGATTTCAACTTAGCTGCCATAGTATAAATTAAATGATACCCCAAAAGCTTTCACATGGCATGAGTTTTATACCTAACCTTACCTAACCTAACGTTTTTTGAATGTTCAAAATCACCATGTTCGCGCTCGATTTCGACTTAGCTGCCATAGTATAAATTAAAGGATACCCCAAAAGCTTTCACATGGCATGAGTTTCATCCCTAACCTAACTTTTTTTGAATGTTCAAAAACACCATGTTCGCGCTCGATTTCGACTTAGCTGCCATAGAATGAATTAAATAAAATCCCAAAAGCTTTCACATGGCATGAGTTTCATCCCTAACCTAACCTAACTTTTTTTGAATGTTCAAAATCACCATGTTCGCGCTCGATTTCAACTTAGCTGCCATAGTATAAATTAAATGATACCCCAAAAGCTTTCACATGGCATGAGTTTTATACCTAACCTTACCTAACCTAACTTTTTTTGAATGTTCAAAATCACAATGTTCGCGCTCGATTTCGACTTAGCTGCCATAGTATAAATTAAAGGATACCCCAAAAGCTTTCACATGGCATGAGTTTCATCCCTAACCTAACCTAACCTAACTTTTTTTGAATGTTCAAAAACACCATGTTCGCGCTCGATTTCGACTTAGCTGCCATAGAATGAATTAAATAAAATCCCAAAAGCTTTCACATGGCATGAGTCTCATCACTGTTGAGCGTTGGTACCAGACTCCATACAAAGTTGCCCATGGTCCTTTATCATAGATACAGTTACAAACAACGTGCATTAACAACTCAACAGTATTTACACCAAAACATTTTACTACCCCTGGTAAAAATACTTCAGCAATCCTGATTAATTTGGCGGAGTGGTAAGTTAGTTTTTGTCACAAATTAAAATTAATATCAGTTTGGGATCGCTGTCAGAGTCTCAACATTAATCATGATGAAAGTTAGACATGTTATAGATTTAGCTGACTGGATGCTTTCGATCTAAATTCGTACCTATAGGTATGATTAGTAATTGCGTAGTCTTTTCTTTTTGACAGTTTTTGCAATGTTTTATGTGAAAATAACCTACCTAATGTTATTTACAAAAGTCACCACGCAAATTGTAAATACTGAAAAGTAATTTTTTACAAAGTACTGTGAATTTTGTGGAAAAAAATGCGTGACGAAACTAGGTCTGGTTCAACAGCAATCGCTCGTTCAAGATGCAAACTAATATGTTTGTTAAAATATACTTATATGAAAAACAACTATTAATTCTAATTATATTTTTTTCAATTACAAAAGTAAGTAATTAGAAACTTACTTTAAAATAATAAATTATTTAAAATCATTAGAAAACTTTTTCGCTTTGAAGTCTGAAACTGAAAATTCTCTATCACAGTCTTTGATAGTTTTTAGTATCTCTTAGAAGAGAATACTTAATTAACTAAATCAAACTTAAATATTATTTCAAGTGCTGAGTTAATAATTCTAAAAACAATGTTAAAACTTACAGCTGGTATTTACAAATGTTAATTAGTACAAACGCTATTTTAAGTCACATAAATTGAATGAAATCTGCGGTTACCCTGACCTTCATATTGAGGTCGAAAACTTTGAATACCAATAGTTTATTTAAAATTTCCAATAACAAATAAATTATGTAGGTATAAATGGTCACGGAGAGCAGTGGTGGCCCAGTGGTAACGGCCCCGACTTACGAGTTGTAGGTCGTGGGTTCGAACCCCAGCAGGCGCTTTACTTTGTGTAAATAATTTCATCACCACTGCTCTCAAAACGGTGAAGGAAAACATCGTGAGGAAACCGGCATGTCTTAGAACTAAAAAATTCGAAGATCTGTGACATCTACCAACCCGCACTCGGCCCGCGTGGTACATTACAGCCCACTCTCTCTCACAGAGAGGAACTGTGTCCCAGCAGTGGGAACATTAATAGGCTGATGATGAAATGGTCACGACGTCATGGGAGAGGAGAACTTTTGTAAGATTCTATTGTTGATTTATAAAGACTAAGTACACCTACTAAATTAAGTACCTATGCATTATAAAATTACTGAAGCTAGTTCTTAATACAATAAATACAACGTAAGAAAACTTTTTGAATGGATTTGTTTTGTAAATACTATAATCTTTCAATACAAAAATTAGAACAATGCAATTTATATTTTCTTTATCTCAGCGATATGCAGATACACAGCGATATACAGGGTGGCAAAGACATCGACGTGCAAACTGTAACCATGAATACAGCACATGATTCTAGATGTAGCGTAGAAATTTTTTAGCTATCAAAAAAAAAACTGCTGTTTCATAGAAAAGTGCAATACTTACATGGTCAAAATGGAATGGAACACCATTTTTTTTTATTTTAATAACCGACGAAAACGTTCAATGCGGAGGGATGAACCCTCCCCATTGAACGTTTCCGTCAATCATGCAATGAATCCATGGTAACAGGGTGCGCGTCGATGTTCCTGCCACCTTGTATACACAATCATACAAAACTTACAACAACAATCACCACTAAAGCCAAATCTCAATGAAGAAGTCGCCCCAAATTCGCCATATTTCTGCAATAATACGTTGAGGTATATTCACGCTAATTATAAAACACTAAGGGACGTCATTAAAACAGTACTTAAGGAGTTACGATCTCCTCTAAAAGCTTTGCTAAAGCTTTCTGTGGAGAACTGTTTATGCAGAATGTTAGGCCCCGTGAAATAAAAAAGTTAAAATTATGAAGCACTCATTGTAATTAAAATGACGCTTAATAGCTTATTCGTAGGATACTACTTTGTATTTAAGGTCCCTGAAAAGATGTTGTCATTGTGTATCTGTCGGCAATAAAAAACACTACATGACCAATTGTGATTTTTTTGTTATTTATAGGTACCTACAAGGTTGAGCATGCCATGCGACAAATTTTAGTCATTTATATTTTTTCCATTTAAATTTTTTTGGACTTTATTTTTCGTGTCTAACTTATATTTGACGCATCATATATTTGTAACTAAAATAACCATTACACAAACGATGTCATACACAAAAATGCACAATAATAAACCACGAAATAAAATAATATCTCGTTTGAACTTAAAATACGAAACCAAAATACAAGAACTATTTAGTCAGCACTTTCCGACTGAAACTGTCCGAGACAGAACGTCAGTCGTCGGTAATACGTCTCCGGCTAAATTCGCTAAATCTCTATTCTGTTCCGATTCATTTCCGTTGACTTAACCGCATTTCGACTGTAGCAGTTGAAATTTAATTTTAGATATCAAATTGAAATAAATTGATTTTGTTTAAGGTGACGTCTTTCTACGGACGTAGTATCTCAACCTTGAATGTACCAAAATTTTGATCGGCCTCTTAAATAATCTTAATATTTAATTTCAACTAAAAGAAATATGAGATTTAATTTTTTAAATCTAATGAAATGAAATGTTAATTCTGTAAATAGATTAAAGGAATCTAAATTACACGGTTTCCTATCTGACTACTCTGGGAAGAAAGGCCGAAACAAACTCAAAGGTAGCAGTCTCTTTTAAAGTTCAGACATAATCTTGGGCAGGCCATAGGAGGATCATGTAGATTACTGACTGAAATGGTGGTGGAAATGCATAGACACGATACCTGTAAAAATCCTATTGTTCCGTTTCATGAAACTCCACAAATAATTTGAAAAGGCCGACACTAAAATCGCCATCAACTATTGTATTAAATATTCTATCCATAACACAATCCACTTCAAAAGTTCTTTTATTTGATTCCTAAAAACGTATGCACCCGAGTTTCACGTGACATGTTGAGATAAGTCGAACCCAGATCAAATTCACACTTGATTTAATCTTGAATAAAAATTCCAATGGATTCCCTTCTACCTCATGCTTATTTAAGGTCATATTATTTTTACTCGAATGATCGTAATAACTGCCGCTAGACTGTGAAAATGGAGTGCGAAATGCGAATTAATGATAATGAAATAACATGCGAAAATAAATTCATATTACTTTGATAATGTTCGTTGAAAGTTGAATCTGTGTATTTAATGATTTGAGTGTTTTGTTATAAAATTATGAGTGCATTAATTTAATTCATTAAAAGTATTTAAACCCTAATTGATTACTACTCTAATAATGTGCAAGGTAAATTGTATTAATTGTTATATTCGACTTCGTTACGTGTTTCATAATCATTTGTAAATCACATTCCCATCTAAATTTTCATCAAAATTGATATAAAACACTCTTCCAAATGATATCCTAGATAGCAGACGATAATTTACGTTGACATAAGCATGTATCGGTATATTCATAATCAGGTCTTTGTTCTCGAGTTTGACAGAGTCGAGACATCCGCCACTCCGCTCGAGTTTGGCAAGAGTCTTCGTCAGCATGCGACGAATGTACGTACAGTTTCGGTTTCTTATTATAATTTTTGGGAAGGTAGGCTATCATATTTTATAATAATTTCCTATAATATTTTTTATAATAATTTCCTATACTATTTAATCGTTTATAAAGTCATGTATTAAGTAAGAGAAATCTGTACTTTAAAAAAAAAATCCTTGGAACAAAATACTTTTGTAACAGGTTTACGGAAAATCATTGTGGCATTAAAACAAAGCATGTTATTGACAAATGCACTATAATATTATAGTACATGTTTAGTAGTATTCCTTATTAATATTATAAAATAAATTAAAACATACACTACTACTCCGGATGGCTAAATAATAGCTTGTCTAAGAGTGCGAGGGACATTTTTAAATCGTTAAGCTTAATCATCCCTAAAAACCAAAGACTTTACCTGGTATTTTTCCCGAAATCGTCTCAAAAGAATACTGAAAACTGCTTCCATATTCTCAAAGATCAAAAGTCCATGTACTATGCTCGTGTATCGAGCTATCCCTCACTTTAAGGACCATCTAGACACTGAGGGTGCTCGACCTTCCCCAATGTAAAGGGAACTCTGTTTTAACTTCATCTTCAGGATCCTCGCCCTATTGATTACGTTCAGTCTCACGCCGTTAATTTAGACTCGCCTAATAAATAGACTGTAAACAAGTCTAGTTTTAAATGTCAGGTATTTGCCAAGTTTTGACCTTTAAACTGTTTAACACTTCAGACTTTGAAGTTCGTTATTTGCAGTTTGTTTACATATTTTGAGAAGCGTTCATTAATTATTACATTAAAGTAAAGAACTCCCATGTACCCTGGGCATTAATCTTCACTTTAGACTACTACTCGATAGTTTTATAACCAGCGCGAGAAGTTGTAGCAAAAAGAAAAACCCCACTTAGCATACAAATTGTTGTTTTTAGTGTATTATTTTTAACAACCATAAAGTAGGTAATCGTGTGCTCACGCGAGAATGTTGCGGCTAATCCTTTGCTATCCTATTTAAAAAACCGGTCAAGAGCGATTCGGACTCGCGCACCGAGGGTTCCATACCATCATATATTATATAAATATTTTGGAGTAAATATTGTAGTTTTAGGTCAGCGCTATCTCTTGACCGATAGTGGAACTAATGCAATATTTGTTGATGATTTCTGAAAAGTGTGCTATTTAGAGACATCGTTTTATTTTTCCTGTAATCTTTACATAAACTTCTATCACATAGGAAAATTCTAGATTTTTCTCTATGCAAACTTCAGAGATAAGGTCATTAGTAGTTCTTGAGATATCCAGCTGTGACAGACAGACGGACGGAAAGACAGACTGAGTCTCACCATAGGGGTTCCTTTTTACCATTTTGGTACGGAACCCTAAAAAGGATCGTTAACTATTCAAAACCGAACAATTTCAAAAGTTTGGCTCCTGTTATCAACCTATCGCAATAAAACACTAACCCTTTTTCTCCAACAGTCCAACCAACAAAGTTAGATTCTTTTGACATAACATAGAAAAAATTCTAACGCACAAAAAAGTAATTTCGCAGTTTGGAACTCCATTCCGACAGTTGTCGGTTACAACCGGGGACAACATTTGTTCGGAGCAACAAAGTTAAATAATAATAACGCGACCAGGACATTTTACATTACGGCAACACGAAGTTACCCGACCTGTGGTGGAATCACGTGGAACTACTAAAAGGGTTATGTTCTTGAGTAAGAAAGGGTAGAGGTGATATATATTTAAGGAAGAGAGTGGCAGAAAATGCTGTTCGGTACAATATTTACAACCGAACAGCTCAGCACTTTTGCCTGCGTGCATTTCCGTATATACATGTATCACAGCTATCACCAGTTAGTACGTATTCGAATACCAATCGCGCAACTTAAACCAAATCCAACCATCTTAGCGCTAATTTAGCTTAGATTTACCATTTAATATAATATAACCAGTATTCAATATAGCTTTTAAACCATATTATTTCGTATCATTAAACCAGTCTAATATAATACCAAATCAACCAAATATCAACCAACTCAGAAGTTAGTGCTAAAACAAGCAGGCACTACTTTCTACAAATGTCTTGGAATGAAAGCCATTTATTGTCTCAGGTCCCCATCACTACATATTATAAAATAAAGTTCTCCCGCCGTGTCTGTCTGTCTGAACGCGCTAATCTCTAGAACTACCTGTCGGATTTGAAAAAATATTTTTCGAAGTGATAGTCCTATTCTTGAGGAAGCTTAAAGGTTATTTAACATGACGCTACGACACTTAGAAGCTGAACAAAAAAAAAATTCAGAAAGACGCTAAGCGAAAATTAAGTAATATGGGCGGGCGGGCGATGCGCAGCGACGCAGTCGGCGGGTTTATTGCTGAAATTTCACGCGGGTGAAGTCGCGGAGAAGAAGCATCTAGTAGTATCTAAAGTATAAAATCTATCGTTTGTAGTAATATTAGCCTCTGTCTTATTAGGTGCCTGCTATGTTTTCAAGGCTCTAACGACACGATTTTGGACGAACAGCCTCCGATTTCATCAATGCAAAAATGCCCTTGCCAGGTACTGTTGTTAACTTTTGCTTTTTGCGTTGGTGTCCTTACACCAGCCAATCCAGCGAATTTGTTGTGAAATAAAAGCTTATTTTTCATTGTTCATCACTATAATTTCTCTATACATTCTGGAAATATTATTGCACTACTTTCAATCTATCTATAGATTGAAACCAAAAGAGCACTATGATATAACTTTGTATCATCTCCCAAATCTTAAATTGAGGAACGTCCAAATCTTCTAACATTAATGTTAATGTGTAATATTCGAGTGCATTGCGGTGTAACTCATATTAGGCGTCTGGGCTTGTTTATGCATATGTTACGGACGCTAAAAGGATAGCTTGAATTGGTTATAAAGCATTATACGGTGTGACATGTCATCATAAAGTTGTGCTGCAGAGAAATCTTAGGTTCTAGGAGTGCACAATTTCATGTTTGATATTTTGCAATGGCGGTATTATTGGCGATGAAAATAATGATACTATTATAGCACTGGTAGCGGTGGCATGACCAAGAAAAGGTAGAAAATTTTCTTTGATATATCAGTTGTCGTTAAGTAAAGATGTAAGAAGGATTAACGGTAATAATGCTTAACTAATAAATTGGCTTAGGCTTAATAACTTAAGTGGCAGTGAGCAGCATATTGCTCGTAGAACAGATGGCCGATGGGGCCGAAAGATTCTGGAGTGGCGACCGCGTACCGGAACACGTAGCGCTGGAAGGCCTCCCACAAGATGGACTGATGACCTGGTTAAGGCCGCAGGAATCCACTGGATGCGAGAAGCACAGAACCGGTCGAAGTGGTGTTGTTTGGGGGAGACCTATATCCAGCAGTGCACGTCTTTGGGCTGAAATGATGATGATAAATACTTTGACTGTAGGTAATATTTTAGTTACTCATGTAGTCTCATCCTGTGTTTAACCTATGTCCCTGCTTTTTATAAAAATCTGCCTAGCTTTTTCCCAACTATGTTAGGATCGGCTTCCTGTCTAACCGGATGCAGCTGAATACCAGTATTTTACATGGAGCGACTGCCTATCTGATCTTCACAACCCAATAACTGGGTAATACGATACCCCTTGGTAAGACTGGTTGTCGGACGACCCGTAACGACTGTCAAAGATCCATGAATGTCAGCCGGGAGCAACGGCTGATGTGTCCGAGGCACGGAGGAGTCCCGGTATGTCAAGATGGTCACCCTTCATGATCCAACCGCGGCAAGTGTGGCTTAACCTGATGGAACGACCCGTGCGGCTGTTATTACTTAACCACGAGCTCTTTTTATAATTCCTCTTTATTATAAACTTCGATAATGTTTTATCAACCCAAATATCTATTATGCTGCATAATTATTCTAAAAAATTTACAATGAAACGTTCTGATTACCCAGTCAATGCAATCAGTTCACAGAAACAACCGAAACTTCCCACTTATTGTCCCTGTGTAGTAAAACAATAAATAGCTCTTGAATAATTGATACGCAACCGGTGTTCCAAGTGTTTCGTCTCAGCTTTGTTACTTATCTGTTCTTAGAGTTAGATAATTGGATCAAGATCTGTTGTTTAGAACAGTGTGATATACTGATGGAAAGGTCGTCGAACAAAATGCGCGACAAAATAGAGTGTGAAGTGAGGGAATATGGTACGTACGTACTTAGTACTCATTACACATGAGTACAGATGAATACAGATGAATCACTCCGCATTTTAGGTATGAAGCTACAAGTAGGTCCGCGGTGGGCTCGAATTGTCGAATTCAGTGGGCGTAAAACAGTCAGAAGATATTTAATAAGAGTTACGCAAAAGAAAGACAGGCAACTTCTAGGTGAATAGAACTGCAGGTAATTAGCGCTGTGCGACCTGAATTGCACTTTATTGTGTTGTAGCAAGAGTCGCTTTTTATTTAAATGATTTTGCGGATTGACCAATATGTACTAATCTGTGTTATGCCTGCTACACACTGCCCGCCGGCCTTGCCACCGGCCATGCCACACAAAGCCGCAGAAAGAAACGCAAACAAAATGAAGGAGCAAAAGCCGGAGGCACGAGCCGCGTGGCAAAAGCTGGCGGCCATGCCGCCGGCACTGTGTGTAGGAGCCATGACGGAATAGAATTCGCCAAACTGATAGATACCGATTTCGAGATATCATTGAGGTTATGTTTATAGAAAGTTTGTTTAGTTTGCGCGATATATCTACGGACGGCAGGTACATACCTATGTAAAGTGTTTAAGATTGTAAGTGCTTATAACTGTAAGGTTTTTATAATTTACTTAAAGTGATAATGATTTTCTATTTGAAAACATTGAATAACAATTGTTACTTGGATCGTACCAAGTTAATATTTTTCATAGGCAACCTACACATTTTAATTTTCTTGTTTTCTAAATTTTTTCTTCTGTTCTCAAAACAACCCCCAATTGTTGTTCACCCAGTAGGACCGTGTGTCCAAATACTTAGTGAAAGTTGTCTTTTCGCCGGCCTATTGTGGAAGCAGTGAATTATCTCAATGAACGCTAATTAAATTTCTTTACGTCTTACTATGCGGAAGGCACCCCACAGCGATATCGTTAATTCGCCAAACGAATTGCTTTGTTTGTTCAAGTGATCGTGCTAAGTGTGTTTTTAGTAATAGAATGCTCTTGTTAGCTATAATCGATTGTGTGTTTACGTTTTGAATTCATTGGTCATTGATCGTGTTATTGGTTGATTTTTTTTTGTAAAGAAAGAAACATAATGTAGGTTAATTGTATGAACATTCGATTGTACATAACTCGCTGTTGCTTGCAGCTTGGTCTACGTGTATTTTGAATTTCGTTTTTTTAATACAAATATGCAGGATGAAAAATTGCCTACTTCTCCAGGTAAGTAAATATTTTTTTATGTATTCTGGACTTACTGTAGGCAATGTAGGTAGGTTCTCTGGCGTAACTAGTACAATATCAGCCTTATATCCACATAAATGTTTCTCAGTTCTTGTAAACTATTTATTTATTTATTGAATACTTCAAGCACACAAATGTACAGAGGCGGACTTAATGCCATAGGCATTTTCTACCAGTAAACCTTTGGGTGATGCAGAGACAAACAGTGGTAGGTGCAATAGCGAGAATTGAGGAATATATTTATTTAAATTTAAAAATTATAAATGTAATATATGCACCTAATTATATATAAATATAAGTACCAATAAATATACTAAAACTACTAAGATAGTCAATGGGAAAACATTACCGTTGTGATGATTCTGCCTGCCAGCTTATTGCGAATGTGCTCGCGAACTTTAATTATAAAGATAATCGGTTGGTCGCCATCCTGATTTCCTGGGGGAGCGCATTCCACAGAGAGATAGACTGAATAAAGAAAGAAGAGTGAATGAAGTCTGTGCGGTGAGTGGGACATTGAAGAAGACGATTGTGAGATGAACATAGATTTCTATTGTGGTTGGCGCAAATGTACTGAATGAACTGTGTGTATTTATCGTCGTGCTATCTGCTATCTATTGGTATTACCTACAGTATAATATTACTACTATAAATCAGCAGACTCCTCGCTACATCCAAAGCCCTTGGGAAGTAAAAACACTCCATCTTTCACACGTTTACACTATTATTGGCGTACCAAGATACCTACCTAGCACTTGAATTTCTACGCGTGACGTTTTAATGTACGAACGTAAAAGTAGAAAGAAAGTTAGTAAGGTTCGTCTAGACGCCTAGGTTCCTTAGGGACCCACCTTACAACGGTTTAGACAAGCATTTCTCAAACTATGGGTCGCGAACCATTGGTGGATCGCGAGCGAATAATTGGTCTAGAACAATAAAAATCAGGTATGATTAATATAAAACTAAATACCGAAATACATTGGACGTATCAAACTCATTGTCATTAAAAGTAACTAAAATTGAAGTTGATGCTGAAACAAAAAAATTGGAAACATACATTCTTCTCATTGAAATAGCACTTGTATTTAATTAACGTAAGTAGTAACTGAATGTTTTTTCTTATTTGCACAGTCCTTTATGCTGATTTTCTTCTTCATGACTGGCTGTCATGGAGAAAAAAATCGGCATAAAGGAGAGAGGTGGGTTCCGAATTTCGAAGTTTTTGTTAGGTGGGTCGCGGTCGAGTCAACTTTGGGAACCACTGGGCTAGACACTTACAAGCCCTCTGGACTGGGCATCGTTTTCAGTAGTTGTCAAATATTTAGCTAATTTTGCCTCATATCTCTTGCGACACATAAACAGAGGTGTAAAAGACTGGTTTAGACAAAATAATAAAATTAAGGAGCTTCAATATACGGATTTATAGCCTGCAGTGTTCTCTGTTAATAAAAAAAAATATAGATCGAACATCTCATAGTTCGTTAATAGTTTTAATTAAGTTAGGTTGTTAAGTATTAATTAGGTAAAAGTTGTTATTTATGTACATTTCATTTTAAATTTAAATAAACCTTACACATTGTATTATCTAACGGCAATTTCAAAATCGCCTAGACAAACTCCCACCCCCCGCAAGACCCGCTCAAGTGTTGAATTTTGCACATAAAATATTTTCTTAGTACACCTCCGTCCTTGACACTCAGGGAAAACATCTATGAAACACTTCTTCTTTCTTCTGTAATTTTAGTTTTGCATTATGAAATATACCTGGAAATGGCTGCAAGGTACGTATATTTTTTTTTTCAGTATCTAATTTAATTCAGATCACGTGCGTACCTATTAACTAAAGATTCCCGTACCCCAGTCACGAGTTTAGCTTATAAGTCATTGCACCCCCAGGATGTAAGCCCGTTAATTGCTATTTATATACGAACATTTTTCATAAATACGCCAGATAACAATTAAGAATTAGGGATCGTGAACGACTCTCCAAATATCTTTCTAAAACGTTGGTTTCTAAATAGTAAAGTTCATACTTTAATAGGCATGAAACCTGGGTCAAAAAAAAGAAATTCTATTTAGTCCGTCAGTCAGTAATAAAAAAATATTAGACACGTATTTTTTTCTTTATCATATCAATAAAAAATTACTTAGATAAAACGCATTAAAGTTAAAGTGGGGGTCGCTACGTCACAAGTACGTATCTATCTATATACTCGTGACGTTATGGCACATTTAAACTCAATGTACTGCCGTAATCTTTTGATAACGGAAGAAAAGAAAAAACACGTATACGTTATTTTTTCATAATCTACATGACGGACACAAAAAATTTTTTTTTGTCATCTTCCCTATTAGAAAAGAATGTATAGTCAATTAAATATTTTAGCTCAGATTTGTTTAGGTAAGTAATATTTATATGTTTGCTACTCATAAGTAGGTCAGCTTATAAAACTAGAATTTAATCCGTATTAGCATATATAGCTATGGATTGACTTCCTGAAAGCTAACATCCTTAAGTAAGAACATAATAATTGTGAAATTCAATTATCTATCTATCTAAATAGTTAAATCTGAAGGCCAATTACTTATAAAACGTTTAACTCGCAATCTGTCAAAATTGTTAGTAAATACATTGTATTTTTGACAGACTACGAATGAGATGCGAATGCGAACTTTCTTATAAATTACGGGAATTGCCCCTCTGGTATCTACCAATAATAAAGGTAGATATAAAACCCATTTATCTTTCATTTATCTGAAGACATCCTCGACTGAAGACTAGACTTCCATTGAGACCATTTTTTTAAATACCTATTTAATTTGCAAAGAATAAGCTTACCCTCCATAAGTTCAGCAGTAATTTGCAACAATTCACGTTAAATCCTTTTCAGAACATGGCTATTCTTACAGAAGCACACCTTTTGACCCACTTCCATAATGTCGCATTCAGTTCTCAAACTCTGAGATTAATTCTCCGCCGTGACAAGGGTTTTCATCTGGATATTTGAATGCAATACCTGGAACATTTTATTTTAGGGTTATGGTATAGCTCATTTTATAGAAGTAAGAAAACAAAGGATAGACTCTTAAAAGACACATTATATGTATAATGTAAGAGAACTGCTTTACAGACCTATAAAAATTAAAAGCAAAATAAAAACAATGTGAAGCTCTCGAAATTGTATTATCACCATAATGTTTCTAATTGTCCTAACTTTCATAGTCAAATACAAAAATTAATCATCGCTATCTTTTTTCAGGCATGAAGAGAGCGCAACGCATCAACAGCTTCTTCCGTCAGCCCTCAAAAAACCAGAGTAACTCGAATATATTTAATTTCCCACCCTTATTTAAAAATCCATCACATATCCGATCTATTCGTATACACATTTCAAATCCATTCAGTATTAAAAATCGGACTGACTCTAAAATTCTATAATAGTCCTTCGTCAAACTGACATCACGAAACCGACCACCTTGAAATAGAAAAATGCTGACGCGTAAAAATCGTCATGTCACAGTGTCACAGCATAACAAAATTCCAACCAAGCTGAAACTGGATCCGCAGTACTACAAAGTTGAAGTAGAGAATTTTATCAGTGTATGTATTTTTGTTGAGATAGATTTGGTTAAAATCCCTAAGGGAGACGATTGCGGCAAGTGACGTCTTCTAATATTACCATTTAAACAAGTTTTATGGTAATCGCTGCGAGACCCGGGAGCTTATTTTCAACTGAATTTCGGGAACGTTTTTCTTTCTCAAGTTTAAAGGCGAAAAGTTACAAGATTTCTGATACCGACCGTTAATAGGCTTGGATGTTGTTTTAGAATAATTTAACATTAATTAAAGAAGTTTCAAATTCTTGATTGGTTAATGTTATCTGTTCGATTTATTTATTTAGGCGGATAATAAATTCGAATATTGGTTTTGAATCGTTCTGAATAATGGGTTATACAGACAATGGTCCTAGTTCGCGCAGTTAATGCTTGCAAACAATATGTCAACTGTTTTGATGGACGTATTATACAGAAACGGAACAATGGAGGATGCAATATATCTAATGTGGGTCAGTGCTTTTAACTACGACTTACGAGGTATGTATGACTTTACAATGCGCTTTAGAGTATTATATGGTGGTATAGAATACAACAACAGAATATCAATGACAGTTCATAAAGAGTCAATACTAATTACTAAAGAACTGACTAACTTTATGTCACACATCAAGATGTAAACAGATATTTTGAATTTGTAATTCAATACAATTCTCGCAATCTATGCATTTAATTAAAACCCGTTTACATTCCGTAACAATATTATGGTAAATATTTCTCCTAAGATTGTATATTGTTTCACGATACCCTTCAAGAAGATCCGATTAGAAAACTTTTGGGCAACATCAAAATGAAATTTTCATCGGTATTCTTTTATCGGTATTAATTTTACTTCCATTTTTACCGAAGTGCAGTTCTGCTACCAAAGACTGTATTCCCTGTGGTCCTTTGTGTTCAATAGTTTCCATACGTTCCGAGGTTTACGGCCACACTGCGGGCCATAAGTTTGGTAATGTATTAGGCGCAACTCTCCTTGGGGCTCTATAGAGATGCTTAAAACGTAATGTAAAGCTTTCTTAAATGTGGAGTGGCCTGGAGAAGTGGGTTATCGGAGTAGTGTATATTTCAATGTAATGGTTTCGTTGAGATCAATGGACTTCAGAAAAATAAAATGATGTTTCATTATTTTCTGTTTGAGATGCCTTGGCATACAATTATTTTATGTCAAATTGTGTTACGGTGTTTCTAATCTAGATACATTTTTTAAACAAAAAAAAGACCTGTGGCACTCGGGGACTGCCGCGGTAAAGCTATTGCATAGTTTTTATATTGTAATTTTACTTTTGACTTAGGAAAGAGTAAAACTCGCCGTGCTACTTAAATCACTGGTGTATACCTGTGTTCACAGAAATCAAACGAATTTAATGCTAGAGTTAAATATATTTCAATAAAAACAAACAATCACTTCTGTGAAAATATGTCGATTGAGATTTATTATTAGCCTGCAATCTTAACTGAAAATAAGGAATAACTGAATAAGCAGTGTTGTAACTGATACACCGCTGACATCTATCCCCATATATTAGCCGATATTTGTCCGGAACTAAAATTGGGCACTACAGGGTCTTCTGTATAGATACCTCGTACCGTTATATCTCCTTATATGTAGCCTCCCATGTTGGCTCGATTTGAAGCATTTTTCGTCGGTAAATATTGTCGTACTTCAATCGTCGTTCAAATGCATACGTGCATATTCCAAGCGTGCTGGCTTATGAGCATCAGTCAATTTTGTTTGCGTGTTGTCTTTATTGCAATCCCATTGAGTGTAAGGCGTTTCTTATTACTCTTGGACAAACTTCATATATTTCAGCATAATAATTGGTTGACACAAAATCTTTATCTTCATATTATCGTCTCATGTCAGCTCTTTGTGCAGCACTAAGGAAGGGGCGGCGACCAGAATTATGACGATGATCAATTAGTTCACGTTCTTTATTCACAAAACTATAGGTTTATGGTAACTGAAATAAGAAACATAAGTTTGAGACTTGATATCTTCTAAATATAACAGGTCTATATTTTCTTTCACTATTTTTTCGTGACTTTCTTCATTAATAATAGCTGCTCTTTCTTGAATATTTAAATTTCTCGGCATTGTAAAATATTAACCCGAATACAAGAAATACCAATGGTGACATTGACAGGAACTGTTATTCACATTTATAGTTTTTAAAACTTGACACAACGTAATGGGAACATCAAACTAATAAAAAGGTTTTAATTTAACTATTAATAGTCAAGGATCATTCGTCTAAGTAAATTTGAAGTTTATTGTCAAACAGTTAAACATAATTTTCAATACAACACTCTCGTATAATTCGTCTAAGTAAATTTGAACTTTGTTGTCAAACAGTTAAACATAATTTTCAATACAACACTCTCTTAGCATTCGTTTAAGTAAATTTGAACTTTGTTGTCAAGCAGTTAAACATAATTTTCAATACAAAAAAACACTCTTTCTTAGGTAGTATTTTCGTTACGAAATTTCTGGATTAGGTCTCCACGCTCAAGGCCCGCGATAGAAGCTATGCAATAGCTTAAAAACTGTTTAGAAATACACTACGTACCCCCGATCCGTTTATTAGTACCAGAGTTAGTACCAGCCTATTATTGTTCCACTGTATGGAGGTCTCTTCTCACACAAAGAAGGCACGAGCATTGATCACCACGCTTGCTCAAGACGTGTTGGCGATTTCAGACTTATAAGTATTAAGAGGTCCAGGTTTCCTCACGATGTTTTCCTTCACTGTTGTCAGTAATGTCCAAGATAAACTCAAGAAAGTACATATGAATTGAAAAAGTCACATGGTTACTTTCAAGGATTTGAACCCATAACCTCGTGCCTTTAAGCACCGGGCCATCAAGACATTGGTAAAGATAAAGATGCATTATTACGGACTATGAAGGAAAGAAAGAAAAATATTTTATTTGAAATACAATCAGTAATAGTAAAATATAATAATTAAAAAAAAACATGCGAGTATAAAAAAAAAAAAACATAACGACCTGTGCGAGGCCAGAAAGGCCCTATATGCTGCGAAATTTAAAAAATAAATAATTAAATACCGCAGCGCTGGTATTCTGATAGGGCCCACTGTGATGTCAAGGACACACCTATGGACTTAGATACATCCACTATGGGATAGCAATGAACAGTTTTTCGAAACTAACAAGACAAGTTAAGATGACAATAAACCGTGTCATTATTAATGAAACTTTCAAGCTATTACACGGACACAATCAAATCTCAGGATTTATAACAAACCAGTTTAACTTTTTGCTGTTACCACCGAAGTTTTTTTTGTTTTACGCCTAAAGTTTTTATTGCCTCAACGAGTTTCTTCAAGTTGAATGTGTTTTACTGGGTAACAAAAGTATTTTGTAATCGTAATATGGTTACAGAGTAAGTACGTATGGTGCTATTGGCATATGGGTGGGACAAACCCAGACATATATAATATTTACTACAGTCTTGACATTGCAATAATTCTCGCACGTGGCAAGTTATTCTGTTTCTGAAGTATATACAAGATTTTTTTTTATATGCCATAACTCTAGGGTATGAATGAGACCATACTAAAGAATCAACTGGAATATTATGTTTTTTTAAATTAATTTTATTAAAATTTTCATTCAGAATAATTCGACAAAATCACGATTATATATATATAAAACATTTATTTCAGACAATTTTTGTTCAAAAAGGAAATATGACAACGTCGGTTTAAATGAAATTTTTTACTCGTACTTATCAATGAAACTTAAATATACACATCGTATCGAGAGTCTAGTGGTAAGTTAACTTAAAAAAATTGTCGTTGTTTTTTGCCTTTTAATACCCCTAGAGTTATAGAATATAAATAAAATCTGTCAAGTGCGAGTCGGACTCGCACACGAAGGGTTCCATACCATGTCGTACAAGATTTAACACTATGAATTTTTGTAATACTTTCGTAAAGGTAACAACAGAGGCGCTATAAAAAAACAAAGATTTGTAAAGAAATTGTCTAATTTTAATGAGAAAATGTTGTTGTGTTAAAATATGGGTGTAGGAGTATATTTCATTTATTTTAAGAGAAAAATATTAAGTTAACTTTATCCAGTAACATGCATTAACTAAAGTCAAAGTTATTTATTTGCTACTAACATAGTATAAGTAGGTATAAATAGGTATATATGGTAGGTAAGCAGGTAGATATGTAGGGTAGGTAGGGTAGGTTAGGTACCTACCTACCCTGGTAAGAAGGGTAGGGTAGGTAGGTAGGGTAGGTAATTAGGTAGAAATAGGTAATTAGGAAAGGTAGATGCGCCGTAGATAAGTACTTAGTGCTAACCGTGCGAAGCCAGGCCGGGTAAAGCTAGTTACTTATAAAAAGGATTTCTCTTGCTACATCAGACTATATTGTACAAAATAGAATGTAAGTAGTACGCCAAATTTTAATTATAACTGTGCGTTTGCACTGGCGAAACATTCACAACAAAACATGTTGGAATCTCTATTTTCTGTCAATTTTTCATACAATGTTTGACAGGAACTAGATATTTCAACATGTTTTGTCGTGATGTTTCGCCAGTGCAAACGCACGGGTCAATACAGGTATTTATTTACGTTATTTTTGATAGTCATACAGAAATCTATTATTTCTTACTTATTATTTTTACACATCCCATCGGACTATGAGAGTGAGGGAAGAGAGAGTGCACTCGTGTCTGCGCACACACTTGTGCACTATAATATCTCCCGCGCCGAAGGCCAGTCTCCGTTGAGATTGGCCATCGCCATGACCGAATATTTTTACACCAATAATTTTTCTCAATATGAAATTGTATCCACAACGGTTTAAGCTAGGTAACTGAATAGTACACTGTATGTGCCAGCATTCATTTCAATGTTACTGATTAAATTGTCTATTGGAGTGTAGTTTTAACATGAGGTACACTACACACATCAACACCGTAGGGATACTTTGAAAAAAGTCGATAAAGTTCTTAAACTCAAAAAATACTGGCCGGTTTTAAAATCTTGTGAAGAAAGTTTATTTTGTAGACCTTTTTGGATGATCGAAATTTAAATGATCGAAATAGTATATGGTGCCATGATAGTAGGTACTTACTAATTCCATGTCATTACTCCGACTATTAAATAGTTATCTGTGGAATTTATATCGCATAATATTAGCATGAAATACAAAATTATTACTTTAAGTTGCAGAAAATCGCCCATATTATATAAAATACGTTATGAGTCGGCGTTTTTAGTATTTGTTGATTATAAACAGTATATGTTACATGATACACATAAGTTTCAAATTCCTAATTTGTTTAGTTGTTGAGATAGAGCTCGTACAAAAATGGTCTAAAACAGACAACTTCTACGGCCCCCTAATTCATCATTTTTGAAGATAAAAACAAATAAAAATTATATTTATTCTCTACTCGATGAGCTCTAGAAAATGATACCCCACATGCCAGGGACAGATAATTTTTTTTTTCAAAATTTTATTTTATTGTATGGCGACCCCCCTTTATTTTTTAATTTTATTATTTGTTGCTCTTGCGGCAATAGAAATGCTCAATCTGTGAAATTTTCAACTGCCTACCTATTACGGTTCATGAGATAGAGCTCGCTGACAGACAGACGGACAGCGGAGGCTTATGAATAGGGTTCCGTTTGTCACCCTTCGGGTACGGAACCCTAAAAAGGGCCTTATATAAGGATGACACTAGTGTATATTGCTTATTGAGTATAATATTACGGCTAAATACCTACCATATGGGTGTCATCCACATTGGGATGGTTGGTCTTTAGGTATGACCGAAACCAACGACAGTGACAATGACAAAATTTTAACAGCTGTGATAGTAAAAATTATCGTTCATTAGTAAATAATCGTTTTGTCGATTTAAAATCGAATAGTTCCAACCATCGTATATTTACTTCTTTAGCACCACTAAAACTTCGCCATTACCACTATCCTTATTAGTTTCACTCGTGCTATTAGGGGGAGACTCCTTATGGACGTTTCTCCATTTACTCGAACGCTTCAAGTATTGCCTTGTGTTGTTAAAACCGGTGGTAATCGATTCTCTATCGAGAACATTGAGTGTTATTGAGGTGTTTCCCGTTATCCTCGTAATGGATTTTTCATTTATTCCTTTGTTTTTTTTTTGTCTATCTCTCGCTATGTTTGTCGTTTTCCCACCTTTGCAGTTTAGAAGCTCGGGTCTTCGGATAAGTGTATTTGCTCTTTCGTCTGCTTCCTGATGATAAATCTGAAGCTACTCGCTTTGGGGGTTTGTTGGAGAATTATTTTGTTACCAGTATTATAGTGTTCGGAAGTAAAATAATTTGTGGAGTTCGAGACAGATGAGAGACAGATTATGTTATACAATATTCTAAAATGTTGTTGTTCCAAGAAAACCTTCAAATATAACTACATCACAGATAGTAATAGAGAATCTATTAAGTTTAACAGTTTCAGTTTCTCTAATTATTATATCAAACAGCTGTTTGATAATTATGACATGACAACACTCAAAATATTATTGCTCAGAAATGTCGAGTTAGTAACAAGATTATAAACTTATCATTTAAGACCATGTCTATTTCTTATCTTTTAACACTACTATAAGGTAGTCTTTTTTGCTCCTTAAAGCTTCGTGCAAACTAGCGCGACGCAACAGCGCGACGCGACACCGGCTATTGTTATACCGTGAAATTTTCTTAGAAATTGTATTGTTCGTGTCGCGTCGCGCCGCCGCGTCGCGCTGGTTTGCACGAGCCTTAAGAGCGTGCATCTTAAAAGTTGGCAACGTCGTAAATAGATGTCAAATATTTACTTGTTTTAATTAATTTGGATATAATACTGTATGGAAATAAGAAATGTGATTGACTAGCGAACTAGAATATTGATTACGAAATGCAATAATTAATATCGTAACACCGAATATTTAGTTTTAGATGTAATAAAAGTATCTGGCTGGTCTAACTTTCCAAATCCAATTTCAAATTCAACGTTACAATTATAATTCATTATTAAATATTCTAGTTCGCTACTTAGCCACATTACTTATGTCCATACAGTAATATTGCCAAATTAACCAAAACAGCGAAATATATGACAACTATTTCGCGACGTTGCCCACTTTCAGAATGCACGCTCTTAAAGACTATTTTATTCTACCACTGACAAATTAACCACAATAATGACTAAAACAATTATTCTAACCACACTATAATATATTTCATATTCATATTCATTTATTTGCGTTCCACATGGTAAAACAAGATGAAGGCTTAGAGCTAAGAGCCGTTGTAGACCCTGTCAGGGCACAGCAAAATATTATTTTTAGATACATCTATAGTCGATCGAGATATTTTTGTTACATATGTGCCCATGTCAGTTTATGTGAAGTAAAATATTTTGAATTTTGAACTTTTGATTCTTTTTCCATAGATAGAAACCTAAAGAAACTCCGGCACCCCAAATCGAGTTAATAAAAGGAATGAGAGCAGAACGTCTCAGCTTAACTTTTTAAACGCTTGGCCGCGGTCCTCCCAGTGATTTATAGAGGGATGCGACCCTATCTGTGCCCACAAACTATTTAAATTAGAATGTTGTCTCAGATAGCCATGAATGCGCCGATCTACCCATTGAGTTATGTGTTGCAAGGAAATAGTGCTGTTGGAAAAAATCGAAGACGTTAAGAGGAAGGGGAAGAAAAGGGTGCAGTTTTGTGGATGAGTTTGGAAATGAAAAAGTTTGTAATGCATTCGATTTGACTCAAACTTCCTAGATGACATAGTATGCTTTATCATTTCTCAGAAGTTCTGTTAAACTTAACTTGCAGATAATTTTATACAAATTGTATCCAGTTTTATTTAGTCAGAATTTTTCTGCTCAAAGTAATTTAATAATTGTGGCATAAAGTAAAACAAGTTGATGTAGTGACACATCAACTTTGCACTCCAATTGCTGTATTTCCGTGACCCTTTTGTCTGTTAATTAACTTATATGATGGTCTGTGGTTTCCACCATAACAAAGGCCCTATCCTTTAACCCCGTGGGTGTCGTAAAACGCAACTAAGGAATTTAGCTAAACAAAAGTTTAGCAGCAAAATAAAACGCATTTGGTTACCGAGATTAATATGTTATGAACAATCTGGATTCTTCATCTAGTTTCTTTCTGGTTTTATAAAAAAAGCCAATCGTGGGCATAACAGTAGTCTCATAAAAGTGTCAAACTCGCAATTAAGCATAAGAATAATTAACCTATAATGTTCCCACTGCTGGGAACAGGCCTCCTCTTTTTGAGAGGAGAGGGAATGGCCTGTAATCTACCTCGCGGGCCCAGTGCGGGTTGGTAGATGTCACATGTCTTCGAATTTTTTGTTCTAGGACATGCCGGTTTCCTACTTCACCAGTTTGAGAGCAGTGGTGATGAAATTATTTACACAAAGTAAAATGCCTGCTTGGGTTCGAACCCACGACCTAAAATTCGTAAGTCGGGGCCGTTACCACTGGGCCACCACTATTTCAATTACAGGCAATTCCGAATTGTCGTGGAGTCGGTCAGTCAAAAAGATGAAGCTAGTTGCCCATTCATTCCAAAACGTAAGTTCCTATGGAGAAGAACGGGGAAGAAACTTATGGACTCTCTTTTTGTCGTACTACAATATTCGAAAAATAAATAGTGTAAACACTCGACTTTACCACATAAATAGTGTTCCAACCCACTCACTACTACGAATGTTTCTCAGAATAATACAGCATCCAAATGCCGCCAGTATAAGCATACATTTCACCCAAGAACTTTAAAACTTTCTTCCAACTAAAATATCTTCTTAGTACATCTAAATCTGTATCTAGGCTCTCAAAATGTACTGAACTGAAAAGTTTACGCGTTGCGTAATCCTGACATGTAGGTTACGCATTATCGGCTCAGCCGTGTCACGCCAGATGACTCGACAGTTACAATATAAGCAAAACATAGAACCGCACTCACTGTCTACTTGTAGGTGTGGGGGACTATTGTGGTAGTACTCGACTTAGTTAAGTATAAAGTTGTATTTTAAGCGTATGTATTTTCAATAACTTTAAATAGTGTTAAACAAAGTCGCTTTTCGTGATCGTCCGTGTAAACATCTTGTTTTTCTTGACTGAGCGACGGATTTCGATGCGGTTTTCACCATAATTTAAAGAATGTATTCCGGAAGGTTCATAAATTAATATTAATTTTAAACAAATCTCGATGTTCATCGGGGCGGGTGGTTAGTTAGATAACAGAAATAAAATAGAATGATTGTGTTCATCTTAGAGTTAACATGCATACTGCACTGTTGGACAAAAACCTCGGCTGACTAACATTAAATAGCTCAAAGTAAAAATCATGCAGTCATGAATAATCAAGTTTCAGACAGAACTGAAATATAATATGGGTACAAAACCAGTCGAAACAATCTCTCTCAAAGTATTATCTCTCGACACAAGACTTGAACCCCGCCGTACGTGTTTCCCAGGGACGCAAGGAGCACGGACATAAATTCCGGGACGCAAACTGTAGCCAGCTGTTCCGCTGTTTTGGGGAAATAAATACGGATTAGACGCGCCACGGTAAAGCGGAGTACACACCGAACGTTTGAATTATTGATCGTACGGGCCTTAGTAAGACAACAGTGTCTTCGAGTTTGTGTCTGTGTCTGTCCGTCAATTAGTGGTGTGGCAAATTTGTTGGTTGTTTCGGGTGTTCTGCACCTAGTTTTATGGTCGTAATACTGCTCATATTATGGTGAGACATGTAGTACAAACCCGCACTGGGCCCACGTGGTGGATTACGGCCCACTCCCTCTCACAGAGAGGAGGCCTGTGTCCCAGCAGCGGAAACATTATAGGCTGATTATGTATGCGGTACAATGCGACAAGGTTCTTTTGGAGCTTGAAAGACGTTGACAACTGCGCTGTTGACAAACATTTGTGAAATGTATTGAAAAAACAAAATGGCCGCGTTAATTCCGATTTTGGTCATGCGCCAAAAGATCTTTGTGCAACTATACTTACCATGCAGAAATATGTAAGTCCTTTGTAGACATTTTACAAACTATACAAATATTTTTTTAAAATGTTCTTATTCCTATCAAGTAGCTAAATAACATGATGAAGTAGGATAAGGCTGACTGTCCACTGAAGCGGAGCGGAGAAAAGAGGAGCGGAGATGTGCCAATAACCAATAGAATCTTGACTTAGGATCACTGATCTAAACTCAGGGGCGGAGTCAAGATTCTATTGGTTAATATTGGCACATCTCCGCTCCTCTTTTCTCCTCTCCGCTCCAGTGGACAGGCAGCCTTAACAATGCTTTTGCATAAAATCTCCGCTCCGCTTCATTGGACAGGGATTTGCGAACGAGTTTAAAAATTCATACAAAACCGGGAAGCGGTGCGAGGAAGCGGAGCGGGAAAGCGGAGCGGAGAAGTGAAGCGGGGAAGCGGAGCGCGGAAGCAAAAAACCCACCGCGGGGTATTGCAGCCCGCTCAAATTACTCGTCCTAGATCCGCACAGTCCGCAACACCGCTCCGCATTAATGAACAGACACAGTCCGCAACTCCGCTCAGCATTACTTCTTCGTTCCGCTCCGCTTCCTCGCTCCACATCAATGGCAGGCAGCCTAAAGGATTTGATTTCAGTGCACTTCAAACTAAGTGACGGGATAATATCGAAAGGAGAATGAGATGAGAAAAATTCTAACGGCTTTATAGCAAAAGATAGTAACTTTGATTTTTCGTGATTCTCTTTAGACAAGCAAAGACACAGGAGTTTACTAGTTACACATAAAGTTGATGATAGGCATTTGTGACCGTGTATTCCCAGTTGTTTTGCTGAGCGCACTGACGACATAAGGAGACTTTTATTATTACTTAAATAGTTTGTTCTTACAGACTACATAAAACGCGAATCTTAGTTGAATTAGGTATGTTTACTGTTTGCTGTTGCTCGCAGTTATTTTGCAGGGAATTTTATTGATTAATTCTTTTCTTGAAGCTTCTTCGGATCGTATGAAAATTTTGAAAAGAAAACTGGATTTTATCCATCTTCCCCAAAGCAAAAAGAGTTACGATTTAAAACTTAGCCTGCTGCTAGTGCCTATAGTTGAGCAGTATAAAATTACTTCAATTTAATATTTTTAACTTGTCATAATTTATAAACGACACATCATTCTTTTAATTATCCTTTCTTTCAATACCTACTAAAAATATCCAAAACATTAAAAAAAATGTATCGTACTTATTTTTTATTTCTAACCTCGTAGGTAATAAAAGTTTTCAACGTCACGTTACCAACAGAATGGAGCTTATTTGGTCCGCTTTCGCCGTGGAAGTGTTAAAATAAACTAAGTATTTGAGACATCGTAGACACGTAGAAGTGCTACGAGCTACGCGGCTACGTGGCTACGAGATTTATTGCTACGCCGTAGCTCTATACGGAATCGAGTTGAGTATCGCTAATTGTCACAATAAACTGTTTATTGGTGCTAAAAGTCCGTTTTCTTTGTAAGATTAAATATTCTGTAATTGCCTTTCTATTTCATCTTGGAAAGTAATTGAAGTGTTTCAATTTCATTTGAGATGGAAATATAAGCGTAAATTGAACATGGCCATGAAAATGGATTTCGGACACCTTTATACCTTCCTTTTAATTATTTGTTTTTGATCAATATATTTTTTACTAGATTTTTGGTTTCTCCGTGACTATGGAAATTATAATTTGTGTATTTTTTTTAACATCATCGTTTTATTTGATTGATTACGATATTAACAATCTATCATTTGGGCCAATCTTTAGTGGTAGACGTTTACAAACTATAATTAATTATTTATTATTAAAATTATAAACTTACTAAAAAAAGAGGCCTATGAAAAATAAAACGTCAAAATCCTTGTATTAAAAACCAGCCTGCAAAGCGAAAGCCACTAACTCATTTCTTAAATTCACTTAACTAATTTCCTAGTAGTGTAACGTACAAGACAATGTAATTAAACTATGGTTTGGTATTCAGAGCTGTGAGTCAATTTAAAACGTTGAACCTCTTGGACACCTTGGATGCATATTAAATCAGCCGATCTTGTGGTAACACTGCTTGAACTAAAGGCTACTGGAAATGACAACATATTTATCGAAATTTAAACTAAACGAAAATATAAAATCAGATTTTACCAAAATTAAATAAACGAAAATTTTATTCATTGCAGAATGCATCGGGACAGATGGAACAGAGTCGCGCTGTTGGAGGCCTAGTAACCTTGGCGTGATGGGAGATTGATCAGAGAAAGCAAAACACAGGGAGGAAGGGAAAGCTATGTGGGAGACCTTTGCCGAGCAGTAGGATAATACAGGTTGAAAAAATGCGAAAGGCTCTGTAAAATAACGCTAGGTCTTTGCGGTCATGTTCTGAAAACATTTTAAACCCACAATATCATTTTAAATGGGGGCAACTAGATGCAGCATTGCAGCCACTATGTCACAATGTGTCACTTGTGCTCAGATGCGGCGACTAGAATGCAGTTTCTAAAACATGTGAAAAATTATGACCGTTGCTTGTGACGGACACTCTCTGCTGAATTGTACACAGTTACGTAGTGTGCGGTAGTGCTTTATTTTATACCGAAATGTATGAACATGTCAGTAGAAGTAGTATCAGTAAAAAAAAAATGAGTAGTTATAAACATATTTTTATAATTTTTTTAAGTACGATACAGCAATATGTACCTACAAAGCCAAATTAATTGCTTCTCGCATCCAGTGGAGCGAAACTACACAAAAGGAAGGTTATGCGGATATAACAAAAAAAACGACATATTTTTAGCAGTGACACAATTAGCGGCCGTTGACCGCCGACTAGGGATTGGAATCCGGAAATCCGGCGGATCCGGCGTCATTAGACGTTTACCGGATCCGAAAGCAATATACCAGATCCGGCGACCGGATCCGGTGATAGCAATTTTTGGCAATCGCGCTGTTGCATGAGTTGATACTTTAAATGCAGTTCAGCTCTATTAGAAGACAATTGGCAGATTCAAAATTCAAAAGTCATTTATTCAAACTAGGCTGATCAGCATTTTTCGAACGTGAAAATTACATAAGACATTACCCCAAAACGCCCACCCTTCACCACTTCCTAGTGCTTTAGCTGGGAAAAAGAAGTGGCGCAACAAATTCCCCAGCAGCACTGCAGCTGTCTGTTCAGTTAGGAAAGATGACACAATGAATACTATTTGTTTTCTACAATCCTTTTTTCAAAACCAAAAGTTATTTCTTGATACTGTTTATGTTCTTCAAATAATTATTTATCGTAAGTTAATTAAACCAAAGAGTTACCTATATTTTATAATACAAACTCATTATTATAATATAATAGTAGTAAGCATTCTCAAATTATTGCGATCTGAGTAAATAGTGATGACCGAAGGTTAAATTACGTTAGATTTGATAAATCTAAGTATAATTTTAACCTGAAAAATAAAAGTTGATTTCATATAAGTTTTTTTGTAAATAAAAAACCTATTAATTACAATTACTCGATTAACACATTAACAGTCCATTTTGGAACGAAAATTGAAAAATATCCTGATTCTAGCAATCCGGTCGGATCCTGAAAATCCAGCCGGATCCGCCCGGATTGGAAATGACACCGGATTGCAATCCCTACCTGAACGCGATCAGAACATCTCAACCATCTTCAAAAGCTGTCAGTGTCAATTTTACTTAACAATAATGACACTGACAGCTCTTGAACTCGGTTTAGATGTACTGATCGCGTTCAGATTTATTTTTGAATTTCGCTCTCACTAGCTGTAGTTACTTGAAATTATGGATACTTTTTAATTATTAAATATCGATACCATACCGTCTGTGAAAGGCTAGTTAATTTAATTTGACAGTTTGTATTTACATCTGTCTCTTCCATTGAATCATGCGCCGCTATATCGGCGGGCACATCGTCTTGCATAGCGAATGACTACAGAAATTGGCGTTGTAACAGAGCTCAGCATCCTGAGTCATAGATAAATGAGTATCAGAGATTTTATGGGCTTTAGTTAGATTTGCTTTGAGTTAGATTGATTTAGGTATAGCACAAACGCTTTAAAATAGGTTTTACAGTATATTTTAACATTAAGACTGTTTGGTGCATTTCATAAAGACGTCATTCCTGCTGGCGATGAAAATGGGCCTCAAAAAACTTAACTTAACCTACATGCAAACAAATTATAAAATAACGCTTTGTCTTTAAAGAATAAGCATTTCCCCATAAAACAACTTAACTCGGTACAGACACAGTCAGATTATCTCCTCATTAATTCGACTAAATTCAAAACCTTTAGTACTAAACAAATTCAAAGATTAACATATGCACGATGGTAATTAATGAAATACATACATACCCGCATACACTCTAAGTTCATGTTTACTCTGATCTCTTTGATTACTCTTAGGGCGCTCGCACAAGTTTCGAAATTCGAACAACCCCCGCTATGTGAAGGGTTAACGACCCACTGGTTATATGCTGAAGAGAAATTGATTTCAAAGTATAATATCTTCACGTCAGTTCGGTTCCCTGGTGGCTTCTGATATGGCGCTGTGAGAACTTTTACACTTTTCATCGACCGACCACTGCATTCTTTTTAGCCCTTTCATACCTGAAAAAGAATTATCTTGTGGTTGGTAATTAAAAAAAAAAAACTCGGCTCCAATAAAATGTATGAAAAGGGTTGCCTAACCCTTCGGGGAATACAGATGTGATGTTATGTATGTGATTTTGTGACATATTTTGATACTTGCAAATAAATCAATGTGAGCAGTGGTGGAGAATCGATCTCACTCTTGCATTGGCCAAACTACGAATTAAGAGAAAGAACAGGAAAATAATGAATGGTATAATTGAGTTATAATTTTAAACATAAAAAAATTTAATTTCTTATTTTTTCATGTAAGTACCCTAACTAAACTTATAACAATCTTTTTAATTTGATCTGGAAACAAGAACCTCTCAATACTTTCCAACCCAACAAAGAATCATTAATCAAGCTTGCTGTACAGAATTCCCAAAACATTCACTAGAAAAACTAAAACCACCTAAAATAATGTGCGAAGTACTGCGCACCGATGTATGTACTACGAAAAATAGCGGGAAGTCTTTTGAAGCAACATCAAAGCCCTAATTTGTCTAATCCCGTATGTAACAAAGTTAAATACCCTTTAATGAAGTTACCCAACAATTTAAAGAGCTTAACGGCGTTTCGCTTGTGGTTAATTATTTATTTAACGTTGAATTTACTTTATTTTTGAGAAGAATACATTAAACATTTTATTGTACGAGTATGCTTAGAACTCAAAACTTTGTAGTTATAACCTACTTATAGTAATAACGCCATGTATATCGATTAGTTTTTGTTATTCCTTATTTACATACTGTCATAATAATCTTCATCCCAGTCTAAATCTATATTTATCCCAGACAAATTATCCACCGAATACGTAACATAATTAATTAATAATTAACAAACTACCTAACAATATCAACGAACGATTATAATAATAATCCTTTCCACGAATAAACTTATGAGTTAGAACAAAGGCTTGGAGGCCGTATAAGGCAACAAGGCGCAAGCCAACTAACATTAGCAAGAACCGTAAATGATCTAAGCAACTGTAGGTATTCATTAAAGTCTTAAGTAAACTGCGCGACACAAAGTTCCTGTCAGTCACCGAACAGAGGTAAGTTCCCTGAGCAATTTGTGGCTTCCAACTTGTCTGCCATGCTGTGTCTAGCAAGGAGTCCACTAACTTTGCTATACCAGCTTTACGGTTTAGTAGGGACGCTAAGAATTTATCGGTTTGAACGGAATTGTACTTGGAAAATTTGCTGAGCTGGATTGTAAAGTATAAACAACGTGTTTATATTTTAAAGCAGGAACGCTGAAAAGGGCGCGGAAGAGGGTATTGATCGTCTTTTGTTTTTTTTTTCTCTCCTTTGGGTAAGAAGTTTCTTTGTGGGTTCGAAGATACTCTAATAAATTCTTAGGAACGGTCAACGATCATTGAATGGTTGGTATTTTTTATGGATATCTTTACTGTGGCCTAGTTATTTCATCTATGAAAGATCAAACCAAACTCGAGCATCCAAATATTTTTAACCTAAACCTACACGAAATACGCGATGAAAGGCAAAAAAAGTGAATAATCCTCGGAAAGTTCTAGTCAATTTGTGAGGGAGATAAAGTTTTAAGATATATTTCCTTCAAGGATAACATATGGAGTCCCTACAATGCAAGCTATACACTTGTGTAAGCTTCTTTAATGCGGTCCCCGGTACGCTGGGTTGAGAAAATAAGACACCCCGTAGCGGTTACGTAACTAAGTAAATCCCGACTGGATGTCTTCTATTGGGATTTTTTATTGCAAGAAGACACAGTCAAGGGTCTGTAAATGTTTTAGGATTACTTACGAATAGTACAACATATTTCTTGGCGTATTTTCTGGAAATACCCACCTCTATTTCACGATATTAATAATTTAAGCCACTATATTTACTTTTTTTCGCAATGGTTCCGCAAAATTGTGTTTAAACTGACCAGTTGCTAGTAGATGGTCCACAGATAAAATTCCGGGAAAAATTGCAGAATTTTTAAAAGAACTAACGTCAAGGGAAATGACCAAAGTTATTGGACATTTTTTTTTAATTATACCTTTACTGTGTAGGCACTTACGGACTTTTCGTGTGAGGATATTAGTGCATTTTTTTATAATTAGGTAGGTATACAGCTCTCGATTTTCAAAATTAAAAGTCATTTATTCTAACTAGGCTGAATCACCGCTTTTCGACTGAAAAATTACATAAAACACTTCCCCAAAACGCCATTCATGACTTCTTAGTGCTTTAGCATTCGTTACCAACGGTTGCAAATATACCTGACCGTTATAGCATGTAATTTGAATGAGAATAAACAGAAGCTGTAGTTATAAATGACGTAATATTTACGAAAAATAACACGACGTTTCGTCACTCAATCAACGGCTTACATTGCACAGCACATGTTCACGCTGTCTGTTTTGTTTAGTGTTGCCCAAAATCGGTCTTGGTCTTGCAGTCTTGGTCTTGTTCTTGCATTTTTGCAAGACCAACTTATTGTAGCAAGACCAAGACCAAGACTGACCCTGCAAGATTTGAGCAAGAACAAGACTAAGCCTGCGAGAGTCTTGCGTCTCGCAGTTATGTCAAACTGAGATTTGGGCTGGCCCAAATTGGCGGTTTTTTGGCGGACATCAAAGGGCCGGTAACGCGAAAGAGTGTTTGTGTTGAAACTTTGAAAGACATGTGAAGCGGCAATGTAAACACACAAATGTGTGTTTACATTGCCGCTTCACATGTCTTTCAAAGTCAAGGAAATATTTCCGGCAACGCGAATGGCAATGGCAATGCCTGAATGTAAACGAGGTATAAAGCTGTTTTCAGACCAGCGCGATTTGTCGCGCGACGCGACACGAACAATACAAAACTTCACGGTATAACAATAACTGGTGTCGCGTCGCGCGACTAATCGCGCTGGTCTGAAAACAGCTTTATGGTATGGTCTTTCTCTAAATTACGTTACGCGAATAAACCATTGGTCGGTCGGTGTTTATGTACCTACTTATTTGATAATTTACCGACAAAGACGCCGCTTTATCAATGACTGTGTGACCAGTGTATCTCAGCATTTGACACTGTTTGATTGCCGCCCGCCACATAGTACGGACTGAGGCACGGTATACGGTATTCCAACTTCATACAAACGGACGAAGCGCGAGCTATACCTACGCGCCTCGATCGAGGTATGCGCGTGGTATGCAGACAGTCGCGACTGTGCCGCAGTGACGAACGAAGGGTGTGTTGTTTTTTAACAATAACCGCGCGATTTTTACACTAAAAATACATTCAAGTACATATTTAATATGACGAGTAGGATATATTGTTGCTGTTTTTGGTTGCATGAATTTGGCAATAACGCATCCAGAGATAACTTTTTTTAGATTACCTGGAAACTTTGAAAGACTATAAAACAATTTTACTTACTGGTAGGTAGGTACATAATGTGTGTCTTTTTAATGGATAAGTATTTCCTTTTATCTCCCGAAAAAAAGATGTCTGGATTAATAAATAAAGTTAATAGAGTAAAGGAAAGTGATAGACACGAGTGAAATAGGTAGTTATAGGCGGTTCATGAATCATGATACGGTAGGTACGCTTGTTTTAAAACCTCGGGCATTTGTGTTTTGTTTTGTTATTCAATTCACAAAGTATTTTATTTATTTGTGTAGATGAAAAAAGTATATTTACAATCACAAAAGTAAATGGAAACACAAATTAGGCAAATGTAATTAAAATGCTGGAGGCGGGCAGCCCTATCGCATGTTTACGTACCGCGCGGCTGTAGGCATTTATTTCTAAGATACGGCTTAGTTATAATACCGTATACCGTGACTGAGGCATACAAAATTGTTACCTATTTTGGTAGGGTTGGCACAGGAGGATAAAATGAAATGACCTTGAAGATCTTTAATAAATAGCAATAGGCTAATAGTCTCGCAAGACTTGCGAGACTCTTGCTGCAAGACCAAGACCAAGACTGAGAGCGCAATACCAAGTCCAAGACCAAGACCAGGTGTATTGACGCAAGACCAAGACTGGCTAAGTCTCGTCTTGGTCTTGCATTTGGGCAACACTAGTTTTGTTAAACATTGTATATTCGAGAAAATATTATAGCTATCACCGATCTAAATAGCCACGCCACATACCTATTTTTTTAACCAAAATTATAGAGAGAAATTATTTCATTTTTTGTAACTTTGTTTGTAACTTTCACGCTAAAACAGCTGAACGGATTTGGATGAAATGTTGAACATGGGTACACCATAGCTTAGGTTAAACATAGAATACTTTTTATCCCGATATTTTCACGGGATTGAGACTTATGCGGGTTGCAGCTAGTCTTTTAATAATACTGGCAGGCACGTTTAATCGTACTCTTTGACAATCTTAATCTCCGGACAATACTATTTAGAGACCTCGTAAAATAGATACCTGCTTACCCTCACTACAAAACTCATTAATTTTCCACCAAACATTTTAGGACCATAATCAACCACACTTAGATGATAGGTGTCCATCAAAACACAACGTTAAATTATAAAGCACTATTAAAGGGACCACACGTAAAAGTTATGATGGTGCCCATCGTCCAAGGATCATAATAACCCCTTTCTCCCCCGGTCTATTTTAACGACTTGTATAAGATGTGCAGCTGAGACACTATGTAATATTTTTCATTGCAAAGTCAAGGGGAAGTTAGGCAACTTTGTACTCCGGTTTTACCAAGGGTAAAACATTTTTGTAGCGAAATTGCATTATTTTTGCAGTGGCTTTAATATAGAAAAATGTGGTTGGATTTTGCTTAAACTTTACAGCAACTAAGTTACCTTTAATAATTATAGGCTACATGTAGTGTTTTTATGGGTTCAAGTAAGGAGTAGTTTTTGTGATGCTTGTAAATTATGATCTGAATCTGATCTGAATACCTATCATCTGATAGGAATCGAATTTAGGTGGGGGTCCATTTAAGTTTGAAGGAGTCCCATCAGATGTTAGGCACTTAAAACAGACGTTGATAACGGGTCAGAAACATATTTCTGCTATTTCTCCTATCTGGGACGCAATCTAAGCCTAGCCAATCGCACTTACATCTACTAAGTCGCATTTATTTCTCTTGCGGGTGGATTAAAAAGTTTTAGTTTTGTCTTCGTTAATGCTATTTGCGTACGAATGAAATGTTATTTAACTAAATTATTTGTTAAAAAGAAAAATAATACCTACTTAGTTTGTATACCAAACTTTTTATAATACTATATTTTAGTTCTGAAAATGTTCTCAAGTAAGTGAGATCCTTGTAATTTCTTATTGCGAAATAAATTTCTTAAACAATAAGTCAATGAAAAGGTATTAAGTCTAACCCTAAACAGAAACATGAAAACAATAACAAAACTATTCATAAATCAACATGACACTAAAAATATCTTTTCTACCAACAATAAAACACAAAATAACTTTTATTTAAACACCACATCTTAAAGTTCAGTGTGGCGTGAAATCTAGTGATATCATACAGTATTGTAGCAATATCTAAAGTAATAAGTTTTCGAGCACGTTTTATATTGCCCGTATGCAGAGATGCTACTCTATTTGTGTCACTTAGGAAACTGACGTACCGGGTAGCGGGTTGATCTTACAAATAATATTATAATGTGGATGCGGTATTGTGCATCGCCTTTTTTCTAAGACGGTGAAAAAATATATAATGATTATTTAGTTAGAAAAGACTGCACAATTTTCATACTGGATGGTTAGACTATAAAGTAATTTAGATTTTCACATTTAACTTAATGGCATCTCTTCCTCTGTTGAGAGTATGTTTTTAAACTTTTACTAACATTGATTTATAGTTCGTCAAGAAGTTCTCGAATGCCTTGACTGCAGTATTTTTTTATATCGGAATTAATTGCACATGTTTCTTCGCATCCAGTTTGAAAGAGATTTTTTTTTTGCCAATTAATCTTACTTAAGTACATCAATGTTAATTTCGCAAGTTATACTTTTCTAGCATAGTCTCTGTTTTCTAGCTTCATTCTAATCGAGTCCCGCGGGAACGGTGGAAGGGTAATTATAGTTCAACTTAAACCTGCTCCATTTTAAAAGGTAACACTTCTAGGTCAACTATTATAAGCTAACCGTAGCTTTTACACATAATGACATCATTTTAAGTTAACGATTGGTGAGTCTCAAAACCCACACGTATAAATCCATAGTACATATAGGTAATAATTTGAACTTCGCTTCAGGTGCATGTTTGCATTTTGATTGCTCTTGGACAGTAGAAGTAGAATAATAATAATAATAGAGATACTCCTCGACATGAAGTTCAGGTCATAAATTGTTCATAGATTTTTTTAACTCCCCTAAACAGTCTATACGGTTCCACAGGAAAAACATTACTCCAAAACAGTGTCATCATTCTTTTTCAATCTCGTATTTCACCACTGTGCACTGGCGAGAAACAATAGACAGAGCACACTCTTCCAAATCATTGAGGAAAACCAAGCTTTCTTACTGAAGACAAGGGAAAACTGAATAAGTAATGTATAACGCGACACTGTTATAAAAAATGTAAGTGCTAAAACTAAAGTAATCTATGCACCCCGAAAAACGCAAAGGCTTTCACAGTCCACTACAAGTTGACATAATAGTGATTTGTGGTCTAAGTTTCCCCAACCTCCCCGCTCTCCCGCTGACACCCAAGAGAAATAACTTGACTCGTACTTTCTTAACGAAATGATTGCCTACGTGTACGTTGTTAGCCCTATTTATTTTGGGGTGGGTTTTATTTACCCTCTCTCCCCGGTGGATAATTCAGTTTCTAAGAATTCCGTATCGACCAACTGGGACGCATAAAGTATTTTTGCTTTCACAAGGAAGATCTTCCTCAGTAAATGGAACTATTTACTTTATTTGTTTTAGGACATTGGAAGTAGTTATTCCTGTTTTTTTTTAAATAATGTCATACCTTTAATAGGTAATACACACACATGTTGTTAACCGTTGTTATGTTTTTTTTTGTGTTTCTGTTAATATGTTTTTCCAATCGTCTTCAACTATTTTTGAAGAAGTATATAAATTTTAAAATATTAAACATGCCAAATCCATTATTTTGAAAATTGCAAGGAAACAAAAAAAATCTAAATAAAAAGAGGTACTGATAATATTATCTTAAGTACAGGCAAGTCCTACTAATAAATTATAAATAACGTAAACCCAAGAGGGCTTCAAGGAATTTACAGTTTCCTAAAGTTATTTCAAGAAAATGTTCATTTCGTCGTAAGAAGTATCTCTACCGCTCACTATTTAGTATTTAGCACTTTGCGGACTTAAAGTGGTTGTGTTAACTTCTTTTGAAACATTTCATGAAGATTTACGTTGAATTTTTAAAGTTACCGGAGTAACCGACATAGCTTGCATAATAAGCAAGCTGAAGTGGCAGTGGGCTGGCCATGTTTGTCGAAGGACCGATGGCCGCTGGGTCAGACAAGTTCTGAAGTGGAGACCGCGTATCGGCAAAACCTTAAAAAGGTGGCTGGGTCAGACTGGATGCGGAAAGCGGAGGACAGGATGTCGTGGCGCAGCCTGGGACATGCAAGTCCAGCAGTGGACTGCGATAGGCTGAGTTGATTGATACGTCGAATTTCAAAAGTACCCATACACCGATATATATACTGAGGATATATATTACTTCTAATTATAAACCTAGTTAAATCATATACCTAAAAATGTGATGCGGTAAATGTGACACATGTCTTTATTTACCGCACCAACAGCACATACCTAAAGAATTACAATAGAACAACAGATTCACTGATTTTTCATTTTTGATTAATTTTTTTACCTATTGTGGTATAGTTATTTTATTCTAGGAGCATCATCTTCACATATAATTTTATAACTAATGTACCAAGACAAAATATTGTAAAACATTTTACAAGAGTATCGGTGGAGTTTCTTGCTCATTCTTCTCCATACGAAAACTTCCTTTTGGAAGGGGCGACTAAAACCTATTCAATTTTTTTGTAAAACTTGCGTTCAAAAGTGCTTAACAAAGGCCTACTTGAAATAAACGATTTGGCTTTGACTGGTAGATTGTTTTGCCTCTTTTAAACCACTTTCCTATTACTGGCAAGCTTAGTGATTCCGAACATTATTTTGGTATTAAGTGGCCATCATTATCATTGGCAGACTTGTTCCTCTCACCCTTGCTGAGTATTAGGCCTCCTCCTATTCGTGCCATGCATGCAGCATGCATGTTTTGCGGACTACTTACGTGCAATATAATATTATTTTTGTTACATTTGAAATGAAGGTGCTGTTTCTAACCGACTTAAAAAACGGGGTTATGGTTTCATTCACCGATTTCTCTGTGATTACTAGGCCGATTTAGGGGGACCCACTGGCGGCACGGCACAGCTACTATAAATATAACTTAGTAGTATGATAATAAAATATAAATTGGATGCCAAAGAATGTCGTGGCATACCTAAGGATATCGCGGCATCGTTACCGTTGAAATTTCAATTTTATTGTCATACTATTAAGATAAATTTATATTTGTCGCATAAAAAATCCTAGCCGTGCCGTCTCGCCAGTGGGCACCGGTCTTTACGTGATTCGATTTAGTGAGTGCCTCGATACGGGCGTTAGTTCCTAGTGGTTCTACTGCATATTATTGTGTACTGTGGCAAAATGTTACAAAGCTGATAATTTTAATAAGTACCTATATGAGTGACAATAATAGCGCATTTGTGTGAATCACATCATTTAGTGTTGTTGTGACTGGGATTCAAATGGTGCACGTTGAAGAGAAGTAAGTTATCCATACTTATATTACCTTTTCATATCTTAACGGCGGAACGGATTTCGATGAAATTTGGCACACAGAGTACCTGTGTTAGGACATAGAATACTTTTATACCGGTAGTACGTTCTCGTGCACCGTGGTATAATTTCCGAAATCAACGCGGGTGAAGCCGCAGGCAAAAGCTAGTTACATAATATTATAAATAACAAAGTACATTTTTTGTTGTTGCATGGTTTTATTTGTCTATACGTTAATAAAAATATCTATAATAAAACCGTAGCGGAATCAAAACTGAACATTGCATATTTTTGAAAAAAAATCTTGTTACGAGGTCTTGGAACGATTCTAATGCCGAAAAAATAGTCTTAAGAATTTTTGTCTGTTTATCTGAATGTATGTATGTTTCAGCATCACGCAATTACTACTAGTTTACTTTTTTTTTTGCATAGGTATTTCCTATAAGTCTGGTCAGTCTGTAGGCTATAAATTATAATCAAGCTATTTGCCATGGGGGACGCGCAATATTACATCACTAGGTTCTGTCCGCGACTTCGTTTGTGTGAAATTATATACATATATTATGTATCTACATAATTAAAAAGCACAGTCTGCTGTCTGCAAATTCTATGGTATATCAATATTTATGAGGTAAGTATGTAGACGCGAGTAAAACGAAACTGACAAAAACAAAGACTTTAAGGCGACGATAACTGACTTTTAATTATTTTATACTGAATTTCACGCTTAAACGAGTAGTCTTAATGATTTGGAAAAAATATTATGTTGAATTAAAGCATTTCCTAAATAACTTAATATAGGAATATTTTAGATTATGTCTATATTACATAGTGAAATAATTCGTAAAGTTATGTCTAATGCGGATAAAAAACAGAGAATGACGCAAAATCTATCAAGCGTATTTTTCTGAAACCTTCACCATTTTAAAGATAATTTCATAATTGATATTTTAGTATACGTGTTTTATTAACATACATTTTGTTTTATGTATAACAAATTAATAATGCGTCTAATTTGGGACAGCGCTCCTTGATGGGCGAGTCCTATTACGGCTGGACGTACGACGCGTTGCGTGAGCTCAGTACTGAACACACAAGCTAATAAATCAAGGTAACTGGCATATAATATATGCGTCTTAAAATTAAAAAGAATTGGCCGACACAAGTGAAAACTTAAAACATAACAAAACATTTCACTTCATTTAAACCGGTTAAGAGTTGAGTTCCACATCTCGGTAGGAAAACATTTTTCCTATTTAAAGTAACATTTTCTTTGTTTGCGACCGTATAACTAATATTTGTATAGGGTTGCTACTGATTTAAAAAAACTGCTAGTTAGAGACATCGTTCTATTTATTCTGTAATATTTACATAAATCTCCATCTACTAGATTTTTTCCTGATTTTTGCCTTGCAAACTTCTGAGATAAGAGTATTTTTACGGTTCATCATAAGTCAAATAGTATGCGACAAAAAATTAAATTAAAATATATTCTAATGGACAATTGTTGCATTTTATACAAAAAAAAAATATTTATTACAATACTTTCAAAATAGTTGTACAAGCATTATCTAAAAAAGTTCCAAACATGTCGATAGCATTAGTAGTTCCTGAAATAAGCAGCTGGGACAAACAGACAAAAAGACCAATTCGCACCAAGACCTCATAATGACATCAAGTGATAACCTAAAACCAATTTGTGCATGTATCTTTAAATAATTGAAGTGTTAGTGTAATGTAATAAATAAATAACTCTAGAAATGACATTGAAATAATTTAATTTTAAATATTATTAAATAAATAATGATTCTGTATTAATCGAAGAAGGACATTCTATTAATTTAATATCTTAAAATATTTTATCTAATTTTATATACCTATTTCAGTATCAATCTTGATTTTGATAAACAATGATTGTGTACATTTATTTGAATCAGAATCACTTGAAACATGTTCATTTAATAACACCATTGCAACAGTGTTTTCTGCAAAAAAAAAAAGGATTCGTTTTATCATTTTGGTACGGAATCGTAAAACAGAGAAGAATTATAAAAATGTGCAGCCACTGATTTATCGTAAACAGAGTTGTCACTCGTTTAAAATAATAAAGGAAAACATAGAATAAAACTAATACCTATTGCTCTAATCAGTACCAATTATCATAAAATGTATTTTCCCGTTACATTTAGTTGATTTTAATAATCTTTCTGGAACCAGCTTATGCAAAATAATTATATTTTATGTCATGAACCGGCTGTTTATCGATAATAATATTTTAATTCGAATCATGATGTCGTAACAAATCTGTTCTTCAATAACCGAAAGCATGATCTGAAGCCGTAATCCTAGCCATTAGGTACTCTAACCAGGCAGTATTGCCATCCTAACTAATAGGTATTATAAATACTAAAGTGAGTTTGTTAGTTTGTTATGCTTTCAAGTCTGACGGCTGAACAGATTTTGATGAAATTTAGCACACATGTAGACCATGACCTGGGTTAGAATATAGGATACTTTTATCCCGGTAGTTCATTCCGAACTCCACGTGGGCGCAGCCGCGGGTATAAGCTAGTACTGTATAATTACAAGCACATGAGATATTTCAGCTCAGTTTATGTGACAGACCATCAGGTGAGCGGGCTGCTTTTTAACCGACTTCCAAAAAGGAGGAGGTTCTATGTTCGACTTTATGTATGTTTTTTTTTTTTTTTTTTTATTTATGTTCACCGATATCTCCGCCAATTGTGGACCGATTTTGAAAATTATTTTTTTGTTTGAAAGGGTAAGCTCCCGAGGTGGTCCCATATAAATTTTATTGACTTTGCTTAGATAGTTTTTGAGTTAGCTTCAATAATACATATTTTTCCCACTTAGTTTATATGGACGATATGATGATAACTTCCTGTCACTGTTATTTATTGCAGTTAGTGGTATTGGATATTGTGTGGGGTAGGTACCACAACTAAAAAGTGAAAAATAAAAACTTTTTACAAAAAAAATTAAAACCGACTTCCAAAAAAAACCACTTAAACGAAATTAAAGTTATTTTTCACTTTGTAGTGGTTTTTTTTGGAAGTCGGTTTTAATTTTTTTTGTAAAAAGTTTTTTGTCAACCTCGTTTAATCTACGACTTTTAATTTGACAGAATAGCCTAGGTGTCAACTGACGGGCTCGAATCGTGCCGTGTTTATGTAAGACACTTCGAGCAGTAAAGTAAACAGACATTGTGATTTACAGATCAACGTCCGTCGCCACGAACCACGAGAAGGTGAAACTTCGATGAGCTCCCCGTGCGACGGTTTCTTCTGGTATTAGTATTGCCAACCACCCACTGATAACAGAGAGTTCCTACGAGTGAACGTTGTCTCATGTTGTGTTGACTAACTGCTGCAACAAAATGACAAGTGCTACAGAAACTACCCCTAAAAAATACCCAAAACGTCCAGGGACATCCGGAATAAGAGGACATCTGTACGAGACCAAGCTTCTTAGTTTAATATATTTCAGAGCTATCCATGATGATAAAATTGAAGATTTTCATTTAGCTACAAATGTAGACAAATTAGGGTCATTTGACGATATTTGTTTTAGGGTAAAAGTGAAGGAGTTTGATAAGCCCATTACAGTGTTTATTCAAGCAAAACACAGGGAGAATAATTCAGTTTTAACGCTTAATAGTAAAAGCGATTTGGTAGAATACTACAATAGTTACTTGGAAATTAGACGCAAATTCCATCAGAATAATTTAGACGTGCTGTTTAGTGGGTCATTTAGTGAAACGGACTGTCTATTCGTCATTTACACAACCGCAAAAGGTGACAAAAATACTGGAGCTTACAAAGGTAGTTTTGCTGGAGTTTTGAATGCTCTGATAGGAACACGTGGCCCTGGCATGCAGCCATTGCGTTGTGAGCAGGTTTGTCAAATAATTTTAGAAGAACAAATCACAGCACTGGCTCGTCCGATGGCGAAGTGTATTTTTGCAGAATTAAACGATAGCCAAATGTTGATGCAGGATGAGCTCGTATTACGCTATCATGTATTTCTGGCGCAAAAAGTTTTCGATGTTTCCCACGACCAATCTGAAGGACATCGTATCGCACGCTTTAGACAAGATTTCTTTGATACTAACGAAGAATTTCTGCAATTATTTAAAGATGAACTGTGTACAGAGATTTTTAAAAGACGCAAATTCGGTTCAAGTGTTTTTGCTCGTTTACGTAATTGTTTTGCTAGTTGTTACGTCACTGATATAGAATATGAATATTATTATAAAAAAATCGCACACTATGTTACTTATAAAAACAGAAAATTTGAATTTCTTGATAAAAAAAGATCGGAACACTACAGACCATTTCTGAATAAAATTAATGAGTCACAAAATACCATAAGAAGAACCGTTGAACTGGTAATAAAGGAGAGTTTACCATCACTAGAATTTATAGTTCCGGCTTCTTTTGGAAATAAAGATTTAACAATAAAAGGTGGTGACAAAAAAATCGAGAGAAAATTAAATGATTTAAAATCTAGAATTGTAAGATTGATGGAACAATCGACTCCTAGTAATATTGTTACTATAGATGAATCTATGGGAGAAGGATTTTTACAACTCAGTGGTGGCATAGCTTCTGCTGTTGGTAATTTATTCGTTTTTGATGACGTTTCTAAGCTGATGAAGTTCAATGAGAATTACGAATCACTAGGCAAGCTTGCCAAATCGTTATTAGACAAACTAAAAGGTGAAATGGAAAATTTGTTTGAATATAAATTTGATGTGCAAGTAAATTTCCAAAACTTTCATTAGACATTGATGAATACACAAAAAAAATTGTAAGTGACTTTTCCAATAAGTTAATATTTTACACATCCCAGTCTAAGGAGAAAGAAGTGGAGACAACTTTAATTGATGAAATAAAAAGAAGTCTATGTGACGACATACAAACTGGAAAAATTATATCCAACACGATATTTCTTAAGTATCATGATGAGGTACAAAAATGGTGGATGACGCCTAAAGTGGGAACATATCTAACAAAAGAAGGTAGTTTATATGATAATGCTGTAAAACATACCTCAAGTCAGCCATTGATCGGCGTTGTAAATATGATGCAAAAAATAAATAATAAAAAATACACTTTCACTGAAGATGCAGTAAATTCCATCAAGTTAGATGACCAGTCTCCAGGAACAGTTATTGTGACAAAAAATTGTTCACTTACGATTGCTAAGCTCACACACCATTTAAATAACAAGGACTGTGTCGTCTTAAATTTACAAAACATTTTAAATTTTTCTGTAAGAGACGTCAATACATTACGTACAGAACTGACTAATACAAACGAAGAAAAAAAACTTATAATAATCTGTGATAAAGCACTACTTACCAAAAGATCTAACGAAAAAGTAGAAAATATCGCTAACTCTATGAGGGATAAAATATCAGTAATTATTGTTAATGACCAGAAACCAGACTCCATTAAAAACGCAATAAAATATTTTTCACTTGAAAATAACGTAATAAAAGACGAAAGAAATAGTTTGATTGATATGAGCGAAGAATCACAGAAAAGTATTTTAGAGAACACAAAAATGATATTTCAACAAGTCGAAGTAAGCTTAGATCAAGTCTTGGATGATGAATCGATTGGCTTTGTAGGAGAAGATGTGTTATGTAAATTGATACAGGGAGATACAATTATAATATTAAAACCAGCCAGTTACTTAAATTATAAAGTAACATTATTTATTGAAAGAACTGTAACATGTTTTAAAGTAGTAATTCAAAGCGTTGCCACAAAAGACAGAAACGTTGAAAAAGGGATGAACCAGCCTATCTCAACTCTGTACGACATAGAAGATAACATTGTACTTATCGTTGGGGATCCCGGAATGGGAAAGTCGACTCTACTCACCCATTTGTCTCATAAAACGAAAGAACTGGATCCAACAGTTTGGATACTAAGAATTAACTTATTGGAGTACTCCAGACAATTCTTTGAGTGGCAAGATAATAAAACTGATATTGATACTTTAGAAAGTTTGAAATTCTTGTGTCACGTTGCACTCAGCGAGGAAAATAGCAAAAAGGACGATATAAAAATAACACTTGCACAATCCAATGGCGTCCTATATCTTAAGGATTGTACAGGTGACGAGTGTACTGTATTCGAGTTGAAAATGTTCCTACATCATTATAATACAAAAGAACTAATAATCTTATTCGATGGCTTCGATGAAATCTGCCCTACTTACGCGTATGAGGTGTTAAGTTTATTAAAAGCCGTGAAAAAGTCTATGCAACGACATAAATGTAAAATATGGATGACTAGCAGATCGTATGACAAAATCATTACTTGTTTAGAACTGAAATTTCTATACAAAATAGAACCCTTGAATGACGACGAGCAGGACATTTATTTGACTACATTTTGGGATGAAAAGAAGATATTGGAGAACCTTGATAACGACCACATTCGAAATAATATATACGACTTTAGTAAGTTTATGTCTGATAGTGACGATATTCAAATGTTTAAGAAGAAAGGTCATTTATCTGTTCAGCCAATAAAGGAGATACCAATTCTAGCAGTTTATTTGAGCTTAGGAAAATATTTAAAATCAAGACTTAAAACTCTTGGTTCGAATAAACTTTATAAAGAACTACCCACATTACAATTCAACGGATTTGTTGCAACTCCTTTACACCTAAATATGCTAGCTGATCATTTGTATAATCAAATTACAAAAACGAATGCAAGTAATAAAAAAATACCTAATAAATGGGACTTAGACATTAATATCTTCGAAATCTACGAACGTTTTCTAGAAACAAAGTTGAAAAAAATACGTTTCCATGAGAAAAACCAAAATGACGTGTATAAACCGGATAATATAGAACATTATAAGAGAGAATATGCAGATACTAAAGAAAAGCTTAAAAAACTGGCGGCATACGTTGTTTATGACAAATGCCTATTAAATAAATATGATTTAAAGCAATGTAAGGAAATTATAAAGAAGCTGAAAGAGGAAACAGATAAAACGGGCATCATATGTAATGTAGTGGGCAATATTCCAATATTTGTACACTCGACGTTTGCAGAATACTTCGCAGTCGAATATATTTGTGACTTATTAAAAAGTCAACAAAATTTTAAAAACATATATAGTTTTATATTGAATGTGATGTTTTTCAAACTTAACAAGAACGTACTTGTCATATTAAACGCTAAAATAAGTATTGATGAAGAATTGACCACCCTGATGGAAAAACACAAGGGAATTATATTTGAATTGTTATTGGAACAGGGTAAAAAAACAGACTACTACAAGCGGAGACACCCGTTTTTATCGCCCTTGGTCACCGGTCCGGTGTCAGATGCATCTTGTACATGCTTCAATTGTAACCTAAACAACTGTAGACAAATTAAATCGTCTCTATGTGAGGCAATTCGTCTTGATCTACGAAATGTGGCATTTTGGTTATTATCGACAATCGAAGAGAACTTAAACAACGACAATTTGACAGATTTCATCAAAATTGTAAAAGAAACTAATATACTCATCATTGCTGTTAAAATGGGATTTGATGAGTCTATAATAACAATAGTTAATAACGTGAGAATGATAAATGAATCCAGGTTATGTGAGTTATTTGAAAATTATAAGAACTTCGGAAAAAATGTGGATTATTTAAAAATCAGTACTGATGAATTAGTACAAAAATTACACGCAAACATATGGATGCGTATGGACATACTCCCAGATTGGGAAAACTTGGAAGAGCTATGTGGCTTAATATATTTTATTTAGTTAAATAAATAAATTTAAAAAAAAAGTAGATACCGTGGAAGAGGCGGATTCATTAAAATTTCTTTAAACCGCGCGATTATTTTACCGTGATGTAGGATCAAAAATATTCAGTGAACTCAGTTCAATTGTTCACATAAATTTTTATTTTCTTTAATTAAGCCACCCAATGGTTTCAAAATTACATGTACATTAACGTTTCTATATAAAGACTGCTGTGGTTGGCTTTGTTCTAATCCATTTTTTTTTTTAGAGAAATCTTATATAAATGTAAATACTAGGTGCTATGCTAGCTAAGCTTACGATTTTAAGTTCAATAAAATACAATATTTACCTATGTTTAACAAAGAATTACTTTTATTTTTTATTTCTATTTTGTCTAACATCCTACTTATTAATGAGGGGCCCGTGGCTAATTGATAACAGCCGAACGGGTCGATCACGGGGTAGATCGAAGGTTAAGCTTCGCTTGCCACGGTCATTTCGTGGATGGGTGACCGTTAATACATATCGAGACTCCTCCGTGCCACGGAAAGCACGTCGCGGCTGTAATTCGTAGATCTTTGAAAGTCGGTATCGTGTTACCCAGTAACTGAGTTGAGGAGGTCAGCTGGCAGTCGCCCCATATAAAATACTGGTATTCAGCTGCATCCAGTTAGACTGGAAGCCTACTATAAACATAGTTGGGAAAAATCGACCAAGGCGATTGATTTGATCCTACTTATTATTAATTGGTAATAAAAACTTGCCGCATAACATTCCCCAGATGCGTCTCCACAAGTTCTGCGAATATCTGGAATAGCGCTTTGCTTTTCCGCTGGTGAATATACCCGTCCAGTAAGGGACCGTTCCACCCACGCCAATCTAGTGGATACAGCTCAAAATAAGACTTGCCAGATGATTAGGTGTTGCCCCAGTACGAATACTGTATCCACTGACTGGCATTGCACTTCCAAAAATTCGTAGGACCATAGCCAGCCGCATTGGGAGCATAAAGCTCAGCCCAGGATCTAGGGGGACGGGGCAAACCGGGACCCGTGCCACGGTCGCGCGCGCGCAATGAGACGCGCAGCACAGATAGATAAATCTTTCTATTTCTTTTTAGGGTTCCATAGTAAACTTATAGTTTCGCCACGTCCGTCTGTCTGTCTGTCTGTCCGCGGCTTAGCTCAGAGACTCTTAGTACTAGAAAACTGTAATTTGGCATGGGTATAAATATCAATCACGCTGACAAAGTGGTAAAATAAAATCATGAAAAAATATTATTTTTAGGGTGCGTTCACTGTAGTGGGGATGTTTTTTATTTTCTCGTCTATCCCATGGTTTGGGGTGACGTTGGAAAGGTCGTTCAATACTATGTGAGAACCATTTTTATGTGACAACTATTTGTGAGTTTGTGTGAACCATGTTTGGCTTCAGGGATCTGTTTGCGAAATAATAAGCTTTATAGGGCAAATTTTTGTTACAGTCAAGTGTCCCCCCACCCTTGGCAACTAAATAGTTGGTTTTGCAGTGGTATGTATAAGGAAATTAGAAGGAAAACTATCACAGCTAGTAGAGCCTACTTACAAGTTAACGAGTATAGCTATCGCTGAAAACCAGCGCTTAGGCTCTGTCTCGCATAGGGTCGCAGCATTAAGCTGAGCGATGGCCGCTTTGCGTGGATGTGGCGCAAATTTTTCCTCAACTTGTTCCTTTTTTTATTTTGATTTGCGATATCTTGACTAAAATATGATTTGTATTGCTGATTATTATACAGTATTAGTAAAGCCATATTTGTTATGGTCGCAAATCATATTTTAATCAAGATTCAACCTGACACTGACCTGCAAATTGTAAAAAACGTAAGAAAATACGAATTTCGCGGGCTACCTTGGCGCATCCCCCTAATTAGTCATTATTTGACAAAAAAAAACAAAATTATCATTTGGTACTACAACCACCAACCGAATGATAAATACGGTTATTCTAATGCAACCTCAAGTATGGTATGGTTAACATACAGACACTTTATGTGTTATCATAATTCGTCTAGTTATCACACTATAAACTATGTCACACTAATGCATCATCACATTATCAAACTGTCACAGCCTAATCGTATGAATTATTACCAAGATACTAACCTAATACCAGAAACATTAGGTAATTTACGTACGACGCAGTTTTACTAGTACCTACCAAAAATTTTTGTGGCAAATAATTAAGGAGGTACCTACAAATTGTAACCTTACTTTTACCTGTAATAATAAACATAACAAACAGCATATAAGATCCGAATATAACCCCACTGTCACACTCATAACTCAATATCTAACAACGAACAATGTACAGAACAGATCAAATATGACGGATAATCGGCCCACACACTGAGATTAGCAAACACGGCCGCTATTCCACACCGTATGGACACAGCACTCGACTTCTTCTATCGGAAATCCACAGAGTTCACGCATCAGGAACACTTGAGTGTCAGGCAATATTGACCAGCGCCGCTGATTCTACTGGTTTAGGTTCTGAGTTATCTGCGATTTTTATTGATGTGCTGGGGGTATATGTAGAAGTTCAGTTAGTTTATTTTTAATATTATGCTAAAATGTTTAAAAAGGAAGGTAGTTTATGGAATAATTTTTTTTTAACCTTTCGGCCGTATGACACGCCGCGTTTATAAAGACGCAGAACGTGACAGCAAGTCTAGTATTGAATCGATATTACAGATTTTTTTACATCCACACTGCTATAAATGTTTTTTTTTTCTATTCGCAATCAGTTGTCAGACCTTAAACCAATTCGCTCCATATCAAATGTTGTGGTGGAGCAGCCAGTGCTGTGTCTCACACTTATAGAAGGCGGTTCCTCTTCAGCCTTTTTTATTACCGCTGTTGGGTTTTATAGTTCAGTAACGTAGCTAGTGGGTTTGGATGCAAGGTTAGGCGTGGTTTGTTTTGTGTTTTGTACCGATCGATTTCAGAATTTACTGATGAAATTTATAGATAGCCGTGGATTTCATTGTTCCTAGCAAACCAAGGTGCATTTGCTATTGATCTTAGCATACTATTTTGAACTCTTTGCAGGCAGAGTATGTTGGTTTTACTGGCAACGCCCCACAATTGAATCACGTAAGTCACTATTGGCATTTAACTAGAGTTGCAGATGAGGAGTTTGTTGTCTACAGAGAGCACAGAGTTTCTTCCCATGAGGTAGTAAGCGGAGCTTGTGGTTTATGTCGTCCCTTTTAAGTTTGATGTGATGCTTCCATGTTAGTCGCCTATCCAAATGGAAGTCAAGATACTTCACATAATCTATGTGTGATAGAGCAGCAGGAACTAGTCTAACAGAAGGGGTGTTTCTGTGCCTGAGCGTAGAGGTAATATGGTTAGACTTGAATCTACTGACACGTATCTGCCACATATATAGAGCAATTTATGTGTTTCGTCTAGTTGTTTTATTTCTGGCTTTTTCTCGGTTGTTATCAACTGATAAATGGGCTATAAGTCGTCGGCATATAAGACGAGGCTTCATGTTCAGGTTTGCCTACTTTGTGGATGACAACTTCAGACATTTTCCACAGGTCAGGAAAGTGAGAGATGTTCGAACGATTGCGTAAAAGTGAAATGTTAAACTTGAAGAATGTTTAATATATTTTTAATATGCATATATATTTTTATTATTTATATATATATACAGTGGTGGTCATATAATTAGAAACAGAGAGTCACTTGGTAGTGTTCATTACTTTTAATGTTATTATTGCCATTAATTGGAGGTAAAAGATTCAGTTACCACAATTAAATGTACGCTCGTAACTCTAGTTTAAAACCTATCATTAACATTCCGCTAAGTATTAAAAAAATATAAATAAAAAATAAATTTGAAAAAAAATCTCAATGTCTTTAGTACTTGCAGTTGGACAACTAATTAGAAACAAAGTGTAACTTATGTTCTAAAATAGAATTTTGAAACTACAATACATCTTCCATATTGTCATCACATTAGGCAGTTTGCCGCCTTTTCTTATTCATTTAATTATGTTACATTCTGAGTGATTTTATTATTAAAAATGGGTAAAAACAATAGCTCTGATGCAGCAACAAGAAAAATTTGTGTGAATTCTCATTTCCAACGAGTATGGGCGTACAGAAAAATTGCCACTCACTTAGAGTGTTCCGTAAAGATGGTATTTAACGCCATTGCACATTACAAACATCATGGAACATCGGATAATGTGCCTAGAACAGTTCTGCCAAGGAAGACCACAATTCAAGAAGACAGGCTTATGATTCGTTTGGCTAACACGGATCCCTTCAAAGGTCCTAATATTATTCGAAAAGTAGTATTTTCACAGGACGACCCTCGAAACGTGTCCCCAGGACCAGGACTAGTCCTCAGACGGTTGGGTGAAGGGAAATCGTTTGGAAGACTTGCTAGGAAAGTAGGTACCACTTCCTACCGTGCAACTTAGAGAAAATCGTCTAGCCTTCGCTAGAAAATATGGCAGTTAGACTGTTCATCACTAGAAAAAAACTTTTGTTTTTGCATGAAACTACGATACATTTGGTAAATTCGGACGGTAAACGATATTACGCCTACGAATTATCGAGGCGTTGAATGAAAAGTACACCAAAAAGACAGTTAAGCACGGCGGCGGAAATGTTACAGTGTGGGGATGTTTTTCGGGTTACGGGGTTGGTCCCGTGAGAAAGTTTGAAAGCCTAATGGATCAGTATCAGTACAGAGGCATCTTAGAGGGAACAATGATCCCATATTCCGATGAAAATTTGCCAGTGACTTGGATATTTCAATACGATAATAACCCAAAGCATACACCAAACAGCGTAAAAGTGTTTCTCAGATAACAATCGGTGACAATGTTGAAGTGGCCTGCTAATAGTCCGGATTTAAATCCGATAGAGAATTTGTGGCACATCGTGCGGAAAACACTGATGATAAACATATCACTAACGTCAACCAACTTTACGACGCATTTTTTGAAGTTTGGAGAGGTTATTCTGTTGGAAATGAGGGAAAAATTTATAGAATCAATGCCACGTCGTTGAAAAGCTGTAATCGACAACAGACGGTAGCCTCTGTCAACCAAGTAGGTACTAATCGATTATGAATAAGGTATTCGATAGTATCCTTTCACGACTTATCCAAATTATTGGAGTTTTGATTAAATTTTTAGTATTGATTTCTTGTGTTTCTAATTAGTTGTCCGACTGCTAGTAGTAAATATATTGATAATTTTTATCAAAATTTTGATTTTTTAATTTTTTTTATTACTTACCGGAATATTAATGATAGGTTTTAAACTAGAGTTACGAGCGCACATTTAAATGTGGTAACTGAATCTTTTACCTCCAATAAATTGCAATAATAACATTAAAAGTAATGAACACTACCAAGTGACTCTCTGTTTCTAATTATATGACCACCACTGTATTTATATATATATATTTCATACATTATACACACACATTATACATTTCATACATTATACATATTTATACATTTTAGCAAGGTTTAATTTTAATTCGGTTAGGATATAAACGCTCCTGGGATAACGAGAATATACCTACGAATATGCAACCGCTTTTGTGTGGATAAACAGTTTTGCTTAATTGGATTTAAACTTAGTGATAAATTACTACCATTGTATCTACCGTGTCACTAACGAGATTCATGGAAACTGCTTAACCAAGAAATAACTTTGAACAGATGCCAGAGTTCTCTATCATGTTCTGTGAATTTAATAAATTATTCCTGTTTCTAAAATAAAGGAAAAAAAATGTAACTCAACAACAACAAAAATAGACCGATGATTGAAAGACTTGAGAGACTGAAGAGAAAAGTGAGAATCTGTTTAGAATCTGTCTATATATTTGTTTGTTTAAACGCGCTAATCTTTGAAACTACCAGCCCGATTTGAAAAAATCTTTAAGCATTTGATAATCCAATTCTTGAGGAAGATTATAGACTACTAACATCGCGCTATGGAGCCGAAAAAAGAGCAAAAAGAAAAAAAAAGTAGAAAGAAGGCTAAGCGAAAACGATGTAATATTACCTGCGGGCAATGCGATGCGACGCGGTAGGTCGGGGGTCGAGGCAGTTTTATAAAACTTTGGCTATTATTTTAGTTTACTGTGCATCTTATGCCTTCCACGTAAACGAACGAACCTACTGTATCCTATTAATTTTCAAATGACCTTTTCATCTCCTGACCTTTAAAACTCGACTATACACCTTGACTTATCGATATTAGCATATAATAAAGGCGACGTAACCATATTATAATTCTCGTAAAATGTACGTCTATCGCCATAATTGTCCATTAGTTTGCGAAGCAGCCAATTACGCGTCCATTAGGCGCGAATCTCTCTAATAGCAATTTCGCCGTAGAAACTTAAGAGGCGTCGCTGCGGCACTGTGACTGAGATGACAGTATGGAAACTTTGAAAAAGTTTGAGTTGCAATTATGGACAAAAATCTATTTTATCACTGTGATCTATGCTACAGCTTACAACCAGTGCGTCTATTTATTTGCATTTATAATTCAATCAATTAATCATATTAAAATATGGTAAACTAGCTGCGCCCCGTGGTTTTTCCCGCATAAGTCTCGATCCTATGGGAATATCGGGATAAAAAGTATTTCATGTCCTAATCCAGGTCGTGGTCTATCCATGTACCAAATTTCATCCAAATCCGTTAAGCCGTTTCAGCGTGAAAGCGTAACAAACTCACTTTCGCATTCATAATATTCGTTAGGATTACGATCCCGTTACCCCCCCCCCCCCCCCGGATCCCGTTTACGTATCAGCAAAGACAAGGTTATGTTTTGATCTAAGTACCTATAAAACTCTCACGTCGTTGTAAGATTATCAAGTATGAGTGATTAATTAAATAGGCAAGTTTAATAAAGTGAAATTGATTCACTGTCAAGCATTTCACTATGACTGAAATCTACTTCGGAGATTGTCGTATAATGAAGCAACTGACGACCTAGATAACATACTTTTATCATGAATACTTAGGGTAGTTACAATCAGGAGAAGATTATATGATTTTATTAGCAACATCATGACAAGAAAAGTTAAGCCAAAGTGTAACTTGAATATAGAAAATTAAAGTTGTTATCACAAGACTTCAATGCTTTTCTAATGTCCGTTTTCACCTTCACTAAGTGACACTTAAATGGATCACTAAATAAATGTGCACTGTTGGATTTTCAACTCTCAGCGCTAAGCCTAGCGTTGAAAATCCATCAGTGCACTTTTATTTACGAATTCACTTAGTTGTCGGTGAAAACTGCTATAAGATTAACAAATAATATTACCTACCTAACAAAGTGCATTTTTTTTATATTGACATAATGCAAGCACAAACGTTTAATCAACCGGCTGACCATGAGACGATCGAATCAAATGATTGAATCTTTTGTTTTCCTATCTTGGTGGCTCTTGCATTGTTAATAGCAGTATAATTATGCATTATTTCTTCAATGCATTTTTCCCAAACTTTTCTCGAAAACATGCTAACAAACTGTTGCATAATGAATAATGCTAACAAGTAAAACGAACGATGCAAGTTTAAATGTAACGGTCGCGACGCCATATTGTTCTAAACTTAAAATCCATTCCCGTCAACCGAACAATCCAGTTATGCAATTGTTTAATTGGTTAACAACCAACGCGAACGGAACATTAGAATAAAGTTGCATTGATTCGAGTGTCCAAATTCAATTTCAATTTTCCTAAATGTTTGCTGTGATAATTTGGGTTTGTAAGTTTGAATGTTTGGAATATAATTTAATAATTTGTGCTGTTCAAACAAGGTATATGTATGTTTAGGAATTTTGGAAGTTCAACTGTTAGCTATAGTTTTGGGCAAGGTTTTGGTGCTCAAAGTATTGAAATGTGTAGGTGAAAGTAAGTTCTATAATGGTCTCATGATCATAACTTTACAAATTTTAAAAACTGAACTGTAAGACATAGGCTACTGTGAATACAATGAAAGAATGTTTTTCATTATAAAACTACAAAGGTAGTGAAAATCAATTTAGAATGATAAAAATCTTGTCCAAATCCTATTCCAGAACTGAAAACAACTGAAGATTTTTGAAGCCAGCAAGTATTTTAACGAACTGACACTAGTCCCATATAAGCAAAATAAGATCCAACCATAGCCAACCCTTAAAGTTTTAATGACAGTATACGTTCATACACAAGGTCGTCATGACAAGTTTGGCACTAAACCTTTGGTCCCGTTAGCTCATGTCTGTTGTATGTTGATACACGTACCGCGAACAGCTTTTAAGAACTTTATCGTCACGGAGAAGCGGTTGGTCCCTAGATAATACTGTGGAAGTGAATTACTAGATGTTACATAATGGCTTTTTATATAATGTCGTTGCACAAGAAGCGATGCAGGTTGCAACATCTGGGAAAAAGAGACGACCACTATGCTATGATAAAAGCCGTTGTAATCTTTAATGAAAATGTCTTTAGTGATCTTTTGTTTTAGAATATTCTGTCTACCTAACTGGGGTCTCATACTTGTATTAGATACACTCCTACTTTTCATTGATCTACAAAAAACAACAGAACTGCTTCATAGCCTGTGTTGGACTGAGATAAGCAAAGAATGTTATGGCAACAACCTAACTCAGGTAAATTCACTTACTTTTAAGAGGCAACACGAACTTTTATCTCAACTAAAGGAGCATCCAACCTATACTTTACCAGGACATTGGCCAATAGGCGTCAATACAAATAAATAGTCTCGCAACACATTAGCGAGCTAAGTGCACAACTCCATTATGGGACTTACGTTAGACTGTCAGATCCTTTTGACCTATTTCTGCGATGTAACTGAATTATGTATACTTTACCTACTCCCCTGTTAGTTTATGAGAATAACTTTTGGGTGTCACTATCTCTGAAGTCGAGAAGTACAATGTAATTTTGAGTTTTGTTGGATTACCTATTGCGATTTTTGGTTTGTGAACTCATTTCAAGTAGTCGATTGTTTAAAGTAACCCACAGCTGAAAAAATGCTCTTTATTTCTACAATTTCAAATGCTTGGACACTCAGGGTCAATATGAGCTCATTTTACCAAAAAAATGTTTCATTAATACGTACAGCTTTTAGAAAGTCCACATTTTTTATACCACCTTTACGAAGACATGTCAACGAAGTTGGGTCCAGTATGAAAATGACATGCAGGTGCCTTTAACACGCCTTGATAAAGTAGAATGTAAACCAAATACTGCAAACAATATCTCCTTTTCTATAAAAAAAACTTTCACCAATCCCATTCCCCAGTTTTATTTAAAGATGGATTATTTTACCATTGAAAAGAATTCACTGGCCGTCAATTACTGTTATTCCGTCGGTTTCAGTCCATATTGGATTCAATCTAACTGTCACCAGCTGATTGAACGCCCTGTCTGTCCATGTAAAAACCCCTGCAAATATTTTATATGGTATGTAGATGGTGTGCCCGGGACGGATAGCGTGGTCGCCAATTCGAAATGGTTTGCCAACCTTTGTGACAGATAGAATTTTTGTGTGAAATGAACGTTTTATATGTTTTTTTCACTAGCAATGCTAGTTAGTTTAACTACTCCGACAATCCTAATCCTAACAATTTTTTTATTATTATTTGATATTATAAATGCGAAAGTGAGTTGTTTGTTTGTTGGGTTTTTTGGTACGCTTTCAAGCTAAAACGGCTGAACGGATTTGGATGAAATTTGTCACATGGGTAGACTATGACCTGAAAAATGACGTAGGATACCTTTTATCTCGATATGCCCACGGAATCGAGACTTATGCGGGTAAAACCGCGGGGCGCAGCGTAGATCATAATTATAAATAGTTTGGAAAATCCAAAAGTGCACGCCTCATAACACTCATTCATAAACGAAAAAGAAATTCAAAACATAGTTTCTAACAAAAAGGAGAATGGGCGCTATTGTATGGGCTCCGTCCCCAGACTGTATCAAATTGAGCAATACGTCTTTTTAAAGCTTATTATAATGGCTTTATTTTATTCTATTACACCAACCACCGCACTCATGCAGGGGAAGAACTACGAATGATAACATTTTTCTTCAGAAAAAAAATATTTTCTCTTAGTTTACCATCGTCCACCTCTTTTGCCCTGCAAATATCCTGGGTTATGCCTTGCAAGACTATTGTATCCATCCAAAGTTTTTTTTTTTTCTATTTTAATTAGGGACTTTTAGGCCCGAACAGTAATAATTACAGATCGACTCCCTTATCGTCGTTCTTGTATTTACTAAAATGTCATCATCATCATCATTTCAGCCAAAAGACGTCCACTGCTGAACATAAGCCTTCCTCCAAGCACCGCCTCTTCGACCGATTTGTGCTTCCCGCATCCAGCGGATTCCTGTGGCCTTTACAAGGTCATCGGTCCATCTTGTGGGAGGCCTTCCAACGCTTCGTCTTCCGGTACGCGGTCGCCACTCCCAGAACCTTTCGGCCCAATCGGCCATCTGTTCTACGAGCAATGTGCCCTGCCCATTGCCACTTAAGTTTGGCAATTCTTCGAGCTATGTCGGTTACCTTGGTTCTTCTACGGATCTCTTCATTTCTGATTCGATCACGTAGGGAAACTCCAAGCATAGCCCTCTCCATTGCCCTTTGGGTGACTTTTAGCCTTCTGATAAGACCCATTGTGAGCGGCCAGGTTTCAGTGCCATAAGTCATCACTGGCAGTGACACGCACTGGTCAAAGACTTTCGTCTTGAGACACTGCGGTATGTGGGACGAGAAGATATTGCGTAGCTTTTCAAACGCTGCCCAACCGAGTAGGATTCGAAGATTGACCTCTTTCTCGAAGTTGGACCTACCTAGCTGGACAGTTTGTCCTAGGTAAACATACTCGTCCACAACTTCGAGCGTAGCGTCTCCGATCTTCATGAGAGTGGGTGTTAGATGGACATTTGACATGACCTTTGTCTTCTCCATGTTTATTTTAAGACCCACTCTTTCGGAGGCTCTACTAAGGTCATCCAGCATTGTACTGAGGTCCTTCATGGTCTCAGCCATTACAACTAAGTCGTCGACAAACCGAAGGTTAGTAATATACTCGCCATTAACATTGATGCCTAGCCCTTTCCAGTCCAGAACCTTGAACACATCCTCCAGTGCAGCGGTGAACAGTTTCAGAGAGATAATGTCTACCTGTCTCACACCTCGCTGCAGAAGGATAGGTTTCGAGGTCTGGCCCTGGAGTCGGACTGACATAGTGGCGTTTTTGTACAGACACTTTAGCACCTCGATGTACCGATAGTCGATTTGGAGCCTTTGAAGAGACTGCAGTACAGCCCCTGTCTCGATCGGATCGAAGCCTTTCTCGTAGTTCACAAACGCTAAGCAGAGAGGCTGGTTTTACTATTCGGTCTTCTATATAACTTGCCTCAGCGTATGCATGTGGTCTACGGTGCTTAAGCCTTTATGGAATTCGGCTTGTTCGTACTGCAATGTTGGAGTAATATATTCGATTGGATATATGACGTTATTGAACTCGGCCTCTCAAAAGCACTCCTTCAACATTGAGCCCGTAAAGTGCTAGGTCGGGAATTATGGTCTCGCTTAATACTGGGAATTCCAATGCTCGTACAGCTTCATCCATAATAGTATGGAACGCTGCCCTCTGTCGATTGAGATTGTTTTATTTGGCTGATGAAGTCTTACTTGGATTTCTCTGATTATTTGATTGGCAAGTGGCGTGTTTGTCACAGGCTCATTAAACGTGTTTGTTAGAGCGGCAGCAATTCGTACATCTCAGAACATATTTTTTTTTTTTTTTTTGGGTGGGAAATCATCAAATGACTTCTGCCGCTCTGGGCGGAGCGGAAGGGCGTGTCAGACTTTTACTGACTAAAACCCACCCGTGTTCCTTCCCTTGCCTAGACCGGGGCCACGGTTTCCCCTAAGGACTTATCCGCAACCCCAGTGGATCTCAGAACATATGAGGCAGTGCTCTGTTGAAATATTCTTGCCATTATATTTTAAAATCACGTTTTAGGCGAGAATTTATTACCTCCACGACCCATCTGATTATTGTCACCAGCCGGGACTTATTTGCATCTTCAGTGCTGAGTTGTGATTCGGCCCTACTCTTGGTGGGAGGCATATAAGCATTACAACCATGTTCTTCTATATCTCCAAAGAGTCCCTGAAGCCCCTGTCTAAAATGAGTACGTCACTAGCATGAAGTATAACATGTATTGGAGCTTCATTATGAATTGATCTCGACTTAATCGCAGCATCTGATACGTGCTGCGTGCGGTCCGGTAACATCAACAATAGCAAAGGAGTGACGGCGCCGACAGGTACCCACCCGCACCGCACTAAATACGCCAAATAAATAGTAAAAAATACACAAAATAATTGTCCAAGCTAAAAATAATATTATTAAAAAAATAAAAATAAAATAGTTTATGGTTCCTTCCCTGCACGAGTTTCGTTGTTGGTGTCATACAATAAAATAAACCTATTGTTATGATCTTCAAAATGACGTGTATCACATCTTGATACACCACTGGGGACGAACCCGCCCATTCTCCTTTACAATTTATCACTTTTCATGAAGTATGTTTTGACTGCGTTTTTACCCCTCAATATGGGTAAAATTATAATCTCGCAATCCTTACGTAATGTCAAAGACTATTTACAAAGATATTTACTTGGCAGCTGCTAGGCAACTTAAGTACGTCAAGTCAAAGGTTGGAAATATTTAGTTATAGATATTATATTTTATTAGTTAGTAATTTTTTAATTATAATTAAACTAAATTGAATAAAAGAGCCATTATCAATAGGGTTCCTTCTATGGCTGAAACGAATGTATAAAAAAATTATTGACTCAATTAATTGATTTTATCGCAAGCTACAATGTTTTCAGGGTTCATAAATTGACGGACAGGATTTTTTTTTCAACTATTTTGATGCTTTTTCCATTTCTGCTGCATTAAATCAATTGTTAAAAAGCACAGTATTAATCTCCATTTAATCATCTATACAATGGTATATAAATTCGAGGCTAAGTAATGTATGTGTCTAAGTAGTACGAGGAGGAGCTCGTGGCTAAGTAATAACAAGCCGCACGGGTCAATCCATCAGGTTAAGCTACGCTTGCCGGGGTTGGTCAGTGGATGGGTGACCATCTTTACATACCGAGACTCCTCCGTGCCTCGGAAAGCACGTTAAGCCGTTGGTCCCGGCTGTCATTTGTGGATCTTTGACAGTCGTTACGAGTCGTCAGAAGCCCGAAAGTCTGACACCAGTCTTACCAAGGGGTACCGTATTACCCAGTTACTGGGTTGTGGAGGTCAGATAGGCAGTCGCTCCATGTAAAATACTGGTATTCAGCTGCATCCGGTTAGACTGGAAGCCGACCCCAAGATAGTTGGGAAAAAGGCTAGGAAGATTGACAATGGTATATAAATTAAGTAGGTTCTGTGTACTAGCAGGAGTGTATGGCATCAAATTCTAGTAAAAAGATATGGCAAATAGTAAATCTACAGCGCAAGGCTACCAAAGACATTAATAATGAACCAATAATACTCAAAATAGATAACGCAGCAACTAATAATGCCTTAGAAGTGGCTAATATATTTTCCAAAAGGTTTGACAACACAGTCCACTTAGAGGCTTGTGACAAGGAATTGGCAATGACATTCTTAACTGAAGGTATAAATCGGGTAGAATTTAATATGAGTTTTGATGCAGTCACACCTATAGAAATCTTCAATATGGTAAATAAAATGATCAACAAGCCTTCTTCGGGTTATGACGAAATTCCCTTAAACATAATCAAAGATAACATAGACTTATTAGCGACTCCACTAGCATCTCTTTTTAATGAATGCATCGAGGAAAGTCTGTTCCCCGATCAGTTTAAAATCGCACGCGTGCTTCCAGTTTTTAAAAAAGGATCTAAGACGGACCCTGGCAACTACAGACCAATTTCCCTCTTGCCTATATTATCAAAAATATTTGAAAAAATAATGAAGGATAGGCTCATTAAACATTTAGTGATGTACGGCATCCTAAATGACCAACAGTTTGGTTACCAAACTTCATTAGGAACCACCGATGCTATTGAGGCGTTGGTAGACGATGTTATTTGTAACTTGAATAATAAACATAGAGTAGCTGGTATATTCCTAGACCTCAGTTCTGCCTTCGACACTGTAGACCATGGTATTCTCCTAGCTAAGTTAGAACATTATGGCATACGGGAAAATGTGTTGAAGTTATTTAGTTTTTATCTGCATAACAGACGGCAGTATGTAGAGATAAAGTCGGTGGTAGATGGAGAAGAAAAAATCTATAGATCCAATCTAGTTACGGTATGCCGTGGTGTTCCTCAGGGATCCGTTCTTGGCCCAATCTTCTTTATTATATTTTTAAATGATTTAATTGAGTATATCAAAAAACGTGTAAAGGACACCAAACTAATAATTTTTGCTGACGACACAAATGCGATAGTTGCTGCAGACGATATACTGGAATTAGAATCCAAGATCAACGCTCTCTTGAAAGCTTTTGAAAACTGGTTCAGTACTAATAATCTGACACTTAATGTAAATAAAACAAAGTGTGTCTTATTTAAGCCCACGGTACGAAATAACGTTAAGTTGGAGATTGTATCTTGTGGCAATAAGGTCGAAATTGTTGATAGTGTCAAGTTCTTAGGTGTGCACATTGATGCATTGTTGAATTGGAAGGTTGAGACATTGTCCATAACGAAGTCTATTAGCTCGGCATGCTATGCGATTAGAACACTGAGGGAAGAAATAAGTTTGCCTCAACTTAGAAGTGTGTACTTTGCCTTGGTGGAGTCCAGGCTAAGATACAGCATCGAGTTTTGGGGCAATAGCTACAACTACAACATACAAATGGCATTCGTGATTCAGAAAAGAGCTTTAAGGACTATGCTGCGCTTAAAACAGATAGAATCATGTAAAGATCATTTTATTAAACTAAAAATCTTGACAGTGCCATGCCTTTACATTTTAGTGTTGCTAACCCGCTTAGTTAGAAATTTGCACAAAATTGAGACTGATGAGCAAAGACAAACTAGAGCTAGCACGCGTAGGAAAGATTTGCCCAACACTATTCAACCGAAATTAAAAGTTGTCAAACATAGCCCGAGGTATCAGTCTGTATTTTTATACAACAGGTTGCCTATAGAATTCAAAACCATAAACAGTGTTAACTTATTTAAAAACAAATTAAGGACCTTTCTATTGAGGAAAGGCTATTACAGTATCAATGAATTCCTAGATGACATATGACATTGTATATGATAACTTATGAATTTATGATTGATATTATTACTTTGACATTTATTATATAAGATGTAATGTACTTGAATTCTGATTTGAAAGTTATTGTTTTTATTGACTTTTCTAAATCTATTTAATGAATTTTATTTTAATTGCAATTGTATAATGTTATTTATTAAATTTTCAACACAATGTACCTATATTGTTATGAAATAAATTACTTATGACTTATGACTTATGTAACAATAAAAACAGTTGCAAAAATGGGGCAAAAAAAATTTTCGATCGTAGAGCACACTCTAATGCTTCGCATTATGAGTCGTGCAAAATTCAAAAAAAAATTTATTAGAAAGGCATTCCATCAAATGCCATTTCTTTTACAGCAATGTTCAGTAAAAATGTGTTTAGTTTACATCCATAAATTAAGTGGGTAGGTATCTCTTACCTATTTGCTGATAAATTGGAAGAATTTGTTTAAATTTTAAGCCAATTGAAATACACAGACGAGGCCCAATTTTTCAATTCCCTGAGGGGCAATATTTTCCGTTTAATTCAACAAGGCCGATTTGTTTGCAAAACAAGTCGATATAAAAGCTTTGGTAAACATAATTAATTGATGTTTGACCTTTCCTTCATTTAAATTCAAAAATGTAATAAGAGTCAGTTGTGGTTGAATATGGAATTGTTACTTTGTAAGTTTACATAAGAAAACAAAGGATCAAACGGAATATTTAATGCCAACATTTCGACCTACACGACTGTATTGAACAATGGTTTAATAATTTCAACAGTATTTTATTAATAAAAACAGTAGGTACACCTCAATACAGCTATTGTAACCTTTTATTTTCACCTATTGTCCTCGAATGAAAAGTATCATGCTTTACATGCTTTTTAGGGAACCAGGAACGAACCAATATATCCGCGAACATTATTAATCCATTGTGTTTAAACTTTTACGTAATAGGTATACCTTGAAAACGTACCAAAGAGACTCGAAAGTGACGTATCTAACTGTAGTGATTAGCAGTGAACCAACTCGTTGAATCCTCAATACTCCGATGGTACAACATATGTAAACAAATATATATACAAATCTACAGTAAAAGTTTGTAGCTCAACAAACACCATTTTACCTTCCCACATCTGAGCTCCAACCAAGAAGAAAACCACTCATATAAAACTAAATATAACTTGAACAATATAAGATGGAGACAGGACTACGTCCGCACCTCCCTAGGGCTCCAAACTTTTGCAGATCCCGATGATATCAAACCGTTTATTCCTCCAGGAGTATCAACCTTAGTTATGGAAAAAAAGGATCCGAAGTCACCCTTTGTAATCAAACTTTTCTAATGTTTTTTTTTCTTAGTTGATAAGTGGATGTTTTTGAAAGTTTGGTTATAAAAATGATACTAGTTTAAAAAGTAGTTTTGTTATATGAATCGGTTATTTGGATTGGTTTAGGATTATTTGATAACATGAAATTAAGTTGTCTAAGTATTTACCGTTGTCTTTGGGGTTAATTTAGAATTTTCAATGCATTTTGTTGCACTGAGAACCGAAAGAGCAGTGGTGGCCCAGTGGTATCGGCCCCGACTTACGAGTTGTAGGTCGTGGGTTCGAACCCAAGCAGGCGCTTTACTTTGTGTAAATAATTTCATCACAGCTGCTCTCAAAAACGGTGAAGGAAAACATCGTGAGGAAACCGGCATGTCTTAGAACCAAAAATTCGAAGACATGTGACATCTACCAACCCGCACTGGGCCCGCGTGGTGGATTACGGCCCACTCCCTCTCACCGAGAGGAGGCCTGTGTCCCAGCAGTGGGAACATTAATAGTCTGATGATGATGAGAACCGAAATGAAGAAAAAATATTTTTATAATAATTGTAAATCAAGTTTTACATTAGGCAGCAAAAAGTTATTAGTTTATCCAATTTAAACCATTCCGGACTCCAGACACCCTTGGAAGATACCCCTGGGGGTGCCACGGTAACTTGGATTCGGACCCGTGGCACCCCCGGGTCAATTGGTGCAGCCATAAACAGATCTATTGTGACAAACGTCATAAATTAGTCGTCCGATTATCGGACGAATAACGTACATTTAACGTACAATTAATCATCCGATAAATAGTCGGACAACAATTTTTTTTTTATTCATCCGTTTAGCGGACGACTAGACACTTCGATGAATTTATCCCAAAAACTAACTTAAATGTAGTTGATAAACAATGCCGATTCTTCAACCGCATAATTATGTAAGATCGTAAAAAAAAATATGTTTTAAAACTACAAATTAACGATTTTCGAATTTTTTCCTTTACTTGTGCCATGATTCTAGGACAACGGGAAGTATACGGGGTTTTGATTCATTTGCGAGTATCCAAATATATCGCATAAATGGCCGTACTTTAATGCGTTGACTTAGAAGCTTTATTTTTTCAGAGCTCCAAGGGATCGTAGACCTACGTATTTGATACCTCCACGCTTTCCTGAGAAAAAGGGTCTTGACAGACTGATATACAGACAGACGGATAACGAATTGATCCTTTAAGGGTTCAGTTTTTTTTCTTTTATGGTACAGAACCCTAAAAAGGAGGGGAAATAATCATATTATGTAGTATCAAAAATTCGTTCGCATTGCTGTCAAAAGGCAAAGGGCCCAAAAGGCTGGCAGCAGTGCCACGTTGCATGGCAATGCTAATAATTCTTTGGCCAAAAAATAGGCCAGCCCTCAGGTCACATGCAGAGTCGATCAACCGTTCGACGATGTCTCGAAAAACTAAGTGGGCACTCGAAGCCCATTGACCTTAGTTTTTCAACCTCAATCGGCTCGAACAAATAAGCCCCAACAAGATTAGAGTATTTGCGCCATTTGAGGTTTTCTGCACATGCAGCAGCCCCGCGTGCTAGGAAGATCGGATAGCGCAAGGGTGTCAACACACGTTGCATCCCACACCAAAGGCCTACCTAGCTTCCAAGGCATTCTGGTCATGCCGTCTAGTGTTATCTAATCGTAACCTGCCCAGCCATTGGGTTCTAAACCAGCTGGCAGTGACAAGAGCACGACGTATGATGTCATTGATGCTGGCTTGCAGTGCTATCTCGTTCACACTACCGGTGAGCACGAGGCTGCCGGCGGAACCACTTCGGAAGGAGCTCACGGCTGCAATCAACTGGGGAGCGGAAACGTTTAGGAAGGTTGAATTTAGGTCGGGAGGGTCGGGGGAGTTAGGAAAGTCGGGACCATCCGCAAGTGCTGGGTGTTTACTCTCTAGAGCTGTTAGCATTTCTGGAGAGTAAGGCCCCACCACATCGCTGCTGAACAGTATTCTGGCCACTCCACTGATGACAGTTTCACTTAATTCAGGCACTTTGTGAGTTCATTAAATCTCCCAGGCACTTTATGATGAAAGATGGAATATTTCTCTAAACTCAGTGCATCAGACCGTTTCGCGCCCCGGAGAACTTGCGATTGAATTTTTTGGTTTTGCTAGCTTTTTCCACAAGGTTTGTTAAAGAGCTGAAATAACTAAATATATAAAACAAAGTCCCCCCGCCGCGTCTGTCTGTTTAAACGCGATAAACTCAAAAACTACCGAACGGATTTTCATACGGTTTTCACTAATGGATGGAGTGATTTATGAGGAAGGTTTAAGTAAGGATTCATTAATGTTTTGAATAAATTAACTGAAATATGACGATTATTGTTGAAGATGTCGGTAAAAATCATTATGATGTAGGCATTATGCTCTGTTACCCTGCGAAACCGGGGCGGTTTGCTAATTAGTTAAATATATTATGAATATCTTATGTTGCAGATTCATATTTCAAATAATGTAACGTTTAGTTATTATCTCAAATTGTTGTTTTTTTTTTATTGCATCTTACTTAGACATAAGGACGCCAAAATAATATATGGTGAAATGTTTCGTAGCACAAGAACATTTTTCACAAAGTTTTGTATTACCGCATTTAAAACAAATAAATGACAATGACTTTTTAACTTTGTTTATTACTTTTAAAGTTAATAACAGCTACAACTTATCTAATTAGTAAAATTTGTTTAAAATAACTTTCTTAATAAATATTAATGACGATAATTGGTACAAATTAAGACATTACCCACAATTACAAGGGAATTTTCTCTGGGCTCCGTACATCGTCGTATAATTAGTTTTGCTAATATGAACGAAAGCGAGCACCATTCTAATTGCGCAATAAACGATAAAAGGGTGACGTCACGGGCCATTGTTGTGGTAATAACTCATTTAAAAGGTATCTATAGCTCCTTGTTTATATCAACAGACTGCAGATTCATTTGAGATGTGTTGTATTAATACTGATGCCAGCATAATCGACGAGAAGCCGACTAATATGAAATGAAATGAAAATGAAATGAAATGAAATGAAATTTTATTTGCAAGAATTGTAGTACATTACAGATGGTCGGGTTTTTTTAAAAGTTTCTAAAACAATTCGCTAAAACTAGCATGCAAAATTACATTAATAATTGAAATAAACTATTCAAATTAATACACATACATCATAGTCACTTAGTATAGTATAGAATTAGAATGTCAATCATTTGTCAAATTATAATAGTAAGTAAAATGTCAGTGTGAATCTCTCTTTAGATACTCATTCACAGAATAGAATGATTTTTCTATTAGCCATTTGAATAACACTGTCTTAAAACGATTTATTGGCAGGTCCCTATATGATTTTGGTAATTTATTATATATCCTTATAACCATTGGAAAGCAACTTCTATGATATAAGTGGCTTTTCATTGGAGGTATAATAAGTCTATCAGGATATCTTGTGTTAAACGTAACCGTGTCTCCAAGACGTTGAAATAACTCGGAGTGCATTTTAACAAATTTACAGCATTCAAATAAGTACATACCGGGCACAGTCAATATTTTTAAATCTTTAAAAAGAGGTTTGCATGAAGTCAATGGTGGCACATCACAAAGTGCACGGATACATTGTTTTTGGGCTATAAATACCCTATTTATAAGAACAGAATTCCCCCATAGTACAATGCCGTATCTAATGTTCGAAGCTACGTAACCATGGTACGCTAAGAGGGCTGTTTTGAGGTTAGCTATTTTACGAAGTCTCCACAAGGCAAAAGCGAAACGATTGATCTTTTTAGTAACCTTTATGCAGTGAGGTTTCCATGTGCAGCCACCGTCCACTGTTATACCAAGAAAAACGGCTTCTTGTGCTTCGTTAATTCTCTGATCGGAATATGTAATCACAAGGTCAGATTCTGATTTTCTATTGTAGAACTGAACGAAGGAGGTTTTATCTATGTTCACTTTTAAATTATTATTATTAAGCCATGTTATGATAGCATTAACCGCTTCATTAATTTCTGCATTATAATTAAGCATTTTACTCTCTGTGAAAACCACCGCAATATCATCAGCAAAAAGTGAGTAGAAATGCTTAGTCACATTTGGTAGGTCGTTGATATATAACAGAAAGAATAACGACCCTGTAACACTACCTTGCGGCACGCCTGTATTGTTGCTTCTAATGTTAGACTTACACAATATTTCTTCTTTATCTGAGTTTATTTCGGTAATCGCTGTATATTGTGTCCTATTTGAAAGATAGCTTTGCAGCCACTTCAAAGTTATGCCACGAAAACCGTACATTTCACATTTCGCTCGCAGAATATTGTGGTCAACAAAGTCGAAAGCCTTGCTCATATCGAAAAACACAGTGCAGGTACGTGTATGTTTATCTACATTTTCATTGATTTTTGACAGTAATTTAAATGCTGCTAAGGTTGTAGATTTGCCTTTTTGGAATCCATTTTGTTCTGTTTTTAGTATTTTATGTTTAGTCAAGAATTGGGTCATACGAGAATGCATTATCTTTTCAAATACCTTAGATAATACTGGTATTAAGGCAATTGGCCTATAATTGTTCATGGCCATTACGTCACCTTTTTTAAAAATCGGTTTAATAACGGATGTTTTTAATTTATCCGGGAAGGTGCCCTGGGAGAATGACATATTAATAAGGTACGTTAATATTGGTGTAATTAAACCTGCAGTGTGTTTCAAGACATGTGTCGGGATCTCATCATATCCCACAGAACAAGTATTATTTAATGAATGTATAGTTTTAAATGTCTCATCATCACTAACTGGATAAATAAAGAAGCTGGCGTTCAGTGGATAAATTAAATGGCTATGTTCCTTAGTAGATACTGTCCTATTTTTACCGGCGGTCATATCGATGAAATAATCATTAAACGCGTTGGAAATGTCACTAGTCTTCGTCAAAATCTTATTATTAAATTTTATTTGTGTGATCAATTTTTTATCATTATTTGTATATGTCATTGTATTATTTTTTATTAATGTCCAAGATGCTTTACAAATGTTCTTAGATTTTTTAATATATTTAACATTGAACAGTTTTTGTGCCGCAAAGATAATTTTTTTAAATTGTTTATTGTATTTTCTGTAATTAATTTTATAACCTGATGTTTTGTATTTGTAATACATAAACCGTAAGGATCGCTTTGTTATACATGATTTCTTTATACCTTTAGTAATCCAACCAGAGTTTTTATTTTGTTTGTTTGATATTTTCCTTTTACATACCGGAAAACATAAATTGAAGAAAAGTATAAATGCATCATAAAAAGTGTTAAATGCCGTGTTGAAGTCCTCTTCCGAATATACATCTGACCAAGACATACTAGAGAGACAATCACAAAACTTTATTAAATTTATGGAACAGTAGTCGCGTTTAAATACAAACCATTCCATGAGAGGTTTAGTATTTTTGGAAGAAGGGATGTATAATATTTGTGCAGTTTCATGGTCAGATAGACCAAGTCTGAGAACGTCACTCGAGGCTTCCGGAATGTTGCTAATGAATTGATCGAGACAGGCATTTGCGCGAGTAGGTTGATTAATATGTATGTTGTAGTTGTAATTATGTACTATTTTCTGAAATTCAGTTAAGGCTTTACTCTCTTTAAGTGAATCGATATTGAAATCTCCAGTTATGATGATTTTCATTTTTAGTCTGCGTCTTAGTGTTGTAATTAGATACTCTAAGTTGCGAAGAAAAATGTCTGGATTTGATCTTGGAATTCGATATATACATACAATAACACATTTATAAAATGGAATTTCAATTCCACAGCATTCGAACGACCGTTCAATGCACAATTCGCTCAGTAATGGAACTTTTTTAGTTTCCATATAATGCTTACACAATATACTAACCCCGCCTCGCCTTTGGTTTGGTCTGGAGTAGAAATCAACTAGCTTAAACCCTTTCAAAGATAAGTTAGATTCCTCTCCTGATCTGAGAAAAGTTTCAGACAGGCATATTATGTCTACGTAAATTTTTTTATTTAAAAGTTCGCTAATAGAAATTTGAAGAATGTCTAATTTACTAAGTGCTCCTGCTATATTTTGATGCAATATAGTTAGGTAGGAGGTTTCAGGTTCGTCTTGACTCTTAAAAAATTATCCTGTATACCTGAATTTGTCGATTTATTTGAGTTGGGAGGCGACTGATAGCTATCTTTAGTTAATGATGGTTTTGGCTTCTTTATCCGAGAGAAATAGTTGAGAATCGATTGCTGGGTGTTTTTTTTTGATGAAATACATCCGTTCACGCTGTTGTGCCGTGCCACCTTATTGACGACGTCATACTTAACACATAGAGGATTAGCATGCAAATTATTATAACTAAGAAATTTCTCATCATAGTCCAAACAGTCAATTATATAATTCAATGTATCACAGGCCTCCTGTAATAGGTCCCTTGTGGTACCGGTAACATTGATGAAGTGACAGTTCGGAAAACTGTTGCATATTAATTTAAATTGTTGGTTTAACATACGTTCATTCAAATAACGGTTCTTTACTACGTTCAACAAAAAAACAGTATTTTTTTGTAGTTTTTTTAGGACATAAAATAATTCGCACACGCTGCTTGTCGGAGTTGTGTCGTTTTCACCGACACATAGTACTATTTTGTCTTTTTCAGACACTAGGGCCCTATCACAACCTTTCAAAACCTCATCCGATTTGGCGTAATGTTTAGTGGTGCTTGACACAGAGTATTTTTCATGCTTGGTGCCATCTCTTGAGTTTATGAGTTTAGAGGCGAGTCCACTACATTGTTGAGTACCATATATCATAATTCTTCTGTTTGAACAGTACTTATTAATTGTCATGTTCATGGTCGACGATTTGCTGTCACTAGTTGGAACAGAAAGTGAGAGGATCGGTTGAAGTTTTTTTTTAACTTGGGATTCAACTATTTGTGTTTCTTGGTACGGTTTATCTAATACGCTTTCCGAGATGACTTGATGATTGCATTGCGAAGTGGAAGGACGTGGTGTCGAGTTCCTGTCTCTCACCAAATCATTAGGCGGAAAGGAAGGGGACTGATATGTGGTGTTATTCAGAGTCAATGAGTTATCTAAACCATTCGTGGTGAAGTTAATTCTTCTTTTCATTAACTTTTTTTTACTGCTTTTAACCGAGTTAGTTTTAGAAGTAGATGAGCAGATTTTGATTAACTCTTTAATTTTTATATCTTGATCGATAGTAGTTTGTTTGAGTGATTTATTTTCCAGTATCAATTTATCAATCTCATTATCCGCGCATTCCATTTTTAAGTTCAGATTATCAATAGTGTTCCTTAATTCGGTAATAATTTCATCATTTTGTGCCGTGGATAAGTCCGGTAAACTTCTCATAATATTCGAATCCTCTGATAGCAGTGAGCTATTGTTATCGCATGGCAGTGATTCCCACGAAGTTTCCTTACGAATTATTTTATTACGGAAAGTTATGTTAGAGGCCATCTTTTTACGATGTTGTGGATGGTAGCGCCCTCTATGTCAAAGACCATCAAAACACTTCCCAAGTTTGCGCAATAGATGTCGCTGTGTTCAAGAAATGGGTCCTTAAAGTAACGTGCAACACTGATATGATTTGGCAACACAGTGAGATCGGTAACATGAATTTGAATATTGCATGTCATCTGTCATCTACGAATTTGAATGCAATGTAAACAAATCGTTTTGCTTATCCATAACTGTGTATTATGTTTTTGTTATATGATATTTACGATATGTTTAAGGTCATACCCAAGTTCCTAAGTTCCTCCACTGCATCAAAGTTGTTAAAGTTATTATTTTTTTGTGTAAATGTTTTTGCACTTTTTTATGTCTTTGTTCACTGTAATATTTCACACACTATTTTTCAATATCGGCTTCGTATCAGTGGTCACAAACATTTGTCGACATGAGTAGGATTATTGACTGTACTTTTAATAACTTATTTATCCTAAAATGTCACTGTTTTTATTTAATAAATAAATACGCGGAGCTATTCTTTTCGTGACGGGCAGCGCCATCTGTGTAATAGAGAAGTGTAGAAGGAGACACGTCGCGCCGACCCCAAATAAATAAGGATAAGGGCAAGGGACTCATGATAATTCTACTGTACACACAGCTACACATCAAGCTATACATTTCCAGTATAAGCTGACCTCGCATTTTACAGAAATCCTATACAATGGGAGATCAGCTTATACTGGAAATGTATAGCTTGCTGTGTAGCCGTGTGTACCTACTATTTAACAAGCGAGGTGTTCCTGGTAATGTATGTCACGATTTCCCTATATTTATACAACAACGTCTTAAGCTGATTGTCGGTAATATGATGAGTAGTAGTATTCTCCCCATTCCCAAATTATGCATCAACAATTAACTTCTTAAATAACAAACCACCGCTCTAAACAAGTAACAAAACAGCTTGTTATTTCTTCAGAGTGTAACTCATACTTTCTTATTTCAACATACCGAAAAAAGTTATACATCCAAGAAGACGCCTGTAACGTAAATAAATCTTGTAAGATACAAGCGACAAGCGTTCTTGCACGGTCTAACTGAAAATCAACATTGGCGCGACCCTTGTTTGTCCATTAGCTTGCCGCTAACTTTGCAAATAAGAAAAGAATGGCCGAGAAACGTTGACAATGTTTGTTAGCATTTTGATAAAATTTTCTTTCTTGGGTACCTTTATTCTTTTACAAAGAATTTTGACATGGGGCCCAAAAAAAGTCCAATTAAAAAAATGCTTGAAGCCTGGTAGGCACTTTTTGTGATCAGAGAGCGACTTTGTACAAAATGTTTATTTATTTTTGTTCCGTTTTAGCACCCAAAATTGCACATAACGTAGTGCGGATTTCACAACTGAAATTGAACGCGTTCAGCACATCTATACCGCGTTCAAGAGCTGTCAACTCAGTATATTCCATAACAATTTTGACACTGACAGCTCCTGAACGCTTTTTAGAAATGCTGATCGCGTTCAGTGTCAATGGTGTTTATGCTGATCGCGTTCAGTGTCATTGGTGGAATCAGCTCTTAGGCATCTATTTACCTATGTAAATTACTTTACTTTCTGAATTATTGACCAACTCAATAATTAGCAGTATTTTTTGTGTTACTTGAACTATTCTGTACACAAAGTATATTTCGAAATGAGCTATGTTAACACTTCAATTAAGAGTACACAAGAGTACCGATGACCGTTGTTTTATAAGAGAAATCGGTGAAACTTGATCGACCTCGTATCTCGTCTCGGATCATAATGCACTTTTTTAATGGTCAAGGATCCGACCTAGAGACGACCTTCACTCATCTGTATAATGTATGAAAAGTATTTTATATCAATAAAAAAAAAATTTATGATCTTTTTTCAAAAATTGCACTCATTCGTTTAATGATTTCTCTTAAAAAGCACTATCCATTGATATATCACGTATGCCTATTGGGCGCCAAGATAATTTTTACCCGACTACGGCAAAGCCAAAAGGTAGAGTTATGATTTTTTTAACTTAGGTAGCCAAGTAGTACCGTGGCCCCTGTCAAGGCAAGGGAGGAACACGGGTGGGTTTTAGTCAGTAAGAGTCTGACACGCCCTTCCGCTCCGCCCAGAGCGGAAGAAGTCTTTGGATGATTTCCCACCCAAAAAAAAAAAAAAAGGTAGCCATGTAGTCAACTATTTAGGTCATTAACTCCGAATTGACTAACAATTGGCAAAAGTCGAGTTAGTAGAAAAGGTTCTCATTGATTAGCTCTATCATTATGTTTATATTTTGAAATGTTAAAAAAAAAAACATTTTTAAACTTTTAATTAATCACAATCGGGCCAGGAATTTTTCAGCCAACTCGCGATATATTTTCTAACATACTAAAGATATAAAAACTTTTCATCGATTAAACAGATGGGTGACGATTGTTCCTAGGTCGGTCTTCTACTATAAAGATATCGCAAACAAAACAAAGAAAAACTCAAAAAAAAAAAAGCGATTATTTTTGCATAACAACCTTCTTTTCTTCAACCAATTTACTTTATTTTAAGTGTATTATCTATGATTATAATGTAATCATGACATATAAACGTCATTAGAAAACGAATAGTGAATAATTTAGAAAGTCTTACTTTGTGTTGTTAACTATATTTTTTCAGATCCATTTGTTCGTAAGGTATTTTGAGTGCTGTAGAAGGTTTAATTTGTATAATGGATCATGCAGAAGAGACGCTTAAGAGTAAAGACATAGACATTACTGATGATAAACATATAGAAGAAGACACTTCTTTTACACACAGAAGAACTATTCTAATTGTAACAATCGGTAAATATCATTGCCTTATTTTATAGCTTATTAGCGACCGCGTTTTTTACGACTTGACAAAACTTCTAGATATCTGTTTAACGTAAAGTTTAATTAAGTTTTTTAGAGGTATGAGGAACAGAGTGTAAAGTTCACTCATCCTCATTAGAGGGAGGATCCTCCGGCCAGACGGGTATTGTGTCTGGCGGGCAACTGCCCGTAAGTTGAATTCGGATAGTCTTATCTATGTAGTTTGCGCGGTAAACTCTAATTGCGCGATGCAGGATTTGTGTGACGTCATGTCTTTGCTGCGTAGTTCGTATGTGGCGGTTTAACCGCTACAGTTTAACCGCTACAGTTTAATATTACTGTCTTAAACACATAAACCTTTTGGAATAAATTCGCTAAATGATATTGAAAAATGCATCAAAATCCGTTGCAAAGTTAGGGAAACAACGGGTCACGCTTTAACTTATCGTGATCATATTACAATATGATTACGATAAGTTCTTGCTCGACACGTGCCGCTATCAATGACAATCGACATAACGTCTAAAATGTCATAGAAATATTAGTTTTCGTCTAACAAATGCAATGAAAATACCCCTAACCTATCAAAGCAGGCCATTAAATCATTTTCCATCAAATTTACACTACCTTTTGCAAGTGAAATACATAGACATTCGTTCCACTCCCTAAGCAGGTGTTATTCACCACATTCTTCCCACTTAAGCGCTCACTGCGCCAGCGCGTGACGTAACGCCTGTATCCTCTCGGGCCTATATTTGATTGAGTGATGGTCAATTCTACCAGTTGTGGTTGTGCTCTCAATGGTAGTAATCATTCACTTGTTTTGGTGCGGCTTCTGCTGGAAATCAGTTGCTGAATCGTCGCAAAATATTGCGACGGTTTCCAACGTAATAACTGTCCTGCCCGCGACGTACACTCCTCAGTGCGCACAGGACTTGCCAGTTGGAAAAATATTGTACCATGAAGTTGGTATCATTGGCCTTATCCACAACCGTGGCTAGCCCCCGTTTAGTCGCTGTCTACAGCACTGAGCAGTGATAGTTACCAAACTTTGCATTAAAAATTATATATTTTCGTATAATCTTTCTTTCAGTTGATCCACAAATACAACTAGTTGATATTCAGAAATTGATGGAAAAGGGAATGAACGTGGTACGATTTAAGGCATCTCATTGTTCTGAAAGCCAAATAATAAAAATGCTTAGCAGAATTGATAAAGCTACAACATTTTTGGCTCGAAAATATGGTCTCACTGAGTGGCCATGTGCCACATGTATCGAATTGAAGACAAGTATAATACAAACTGGACTCCTTGAAGAGGTACATTATTTTTGAAGTTCAATTGACTTTGGGTGTAAAGGAATTTAGTAGTAACACCCGCAAATAAATAAGAAAGTAGATCAGACTGCTGTTGGACAGTGAACACTTTATCGATCCACAACTCTACATTTTTCTACAACATGCGAATCAAAATGTGTGTTCCGGATGTTCCACCTAATTTGATATTGTATTTTTCAGGACGTAGATCATATATTAATAGACACGGGCACAGAAGTAACTCTAACTAATGAAATATCCGATTTTGATAAATGTAATAAATACAGAATATTTGTTGATGACCCTTATTTAACAACCGATGTGAAAATAGGAGTGGAAGTTAACATCGCACAAGACGAAATAATTTTACTGTGCACAGCGATTCACGAGAATTCATTGACATGTACGGTTATCAAGGGCGGTAATTTAGAAAATATGTCTTACGTCTGCTCGAGGTTTTATCAGTATGGTTGTCGAGCTCATCCATTATTAACGAAGAAGGATTTTCAAATTTTAAAATTTGCCGTGGAATACCAAGTAGGACTGTTTTAACAATGACAATAATACAACTGAAACTACAAATAACGAATTAAAATAATAAAATATGGTTTTCAGGTGGATATGATAATAATCAATTATATTCGAAACATTGAAACAATTGTGAAAATTAAGAAGTTTCTCGGATTAAACCTAGTTAAAAGGCCTATGCTTATTGCTGGGATATGTTCCCAGGAAGGATTAATGAACATAGATGACTATATTGGAGTAAGATTTAGCTTACAATAAACTATATAATGTTTAATGTGAACTAAATAGTGGGCAGGTGGCAGTCGGCGTGGTAGGCAACGGCTTTTTAATTTCTGAACAATTAGCAGTTTAAGCTGTTTTGTCCACTGCACAATAGTAAATGTACTCTCGCTACTTCGGCATCGTCATCTCATTTCGTAGAAAAACGACCAGTTGGGAGGTTTTTATCAAAAGTTGAATATTGTTTTGTTTTGGTTCAACAATTACATGTTCAAACTGAACCTGTTTTCTTTTTCAGAGTACCGACGGCATTTTACTTTCACGAGAGTTTCTGCCTTATGAAGTGGAACCACCATTGTATAATCGCATGGGTATGATACAAATGTTCCTGGCAGGAAAATGTCGACAGGTATAGTATAACATCATAAATTGATAATATTTTAGGACCGTAATACCGTAAATTAAACTTGTTTTTCCTTTTCTTATCAGGCTGGAAAACCATTTTACATATCCGGCGGAATATTCCAAGAACAACTTTTGACTGGCCATTTATGCACCAGGGAGATATCTGATGTTACTAATGCTCTACTGGAAGGTACTTCTGGCTTCTCACTCAGTGCATGTTTTGATATAAATAATATGTATGTTGCTATGAAGAATTTGAATGGTATATGCACAAGCGTGGAACCTCTATGTGTGAACAAGACGTATTTTTGGCGCACAGTGTCGCAGGTAAGAAAATTTAGCTTCTATTAGAAACTCAAATTTCTAATCTCTGTTTCCTACTAGCAGCATACTACGAGTATACGTATGACAGCTAAGGACATGATAATAGTTCCAGATGTAGTTGGTTTTCGTTAATTAAGTACCTAAATCTTTTTTGTTCTGTTCGATTATAAACTCAAAGCATTTATTTCAATTAAACCACATATAGGCACTTTTGAATCGTCAAAGAGTCGGTCAGTTAGTCAAAAAGTTGAAGCTAGTTGCCCATTCCAAAAAGTAGATCTCGGTGGAGAAGAAAGGGCAAGAAACTCCCAGGACACTCTTTTAAATAAAGATATTACAAAATCCTGGGTACATTATTCCTGTTGCTTCTATAAGTGAGACCATTGTAAAAAAAAAACAACGGGTTGCACTCCGGGAGTGCCGGGAGAAGTGAAAACTTGAACATTAACGTTGTGCATTTTTAAATATTTTGGAATGGTTAGGGAATAATTTCGCACAAATTGCTTTATCAGTATAAAAGTACTATAATATAAGTGGTTAAATACAATATTCATTAGTAGTAGTAGTATATTTGTTTATTTTCAAAATATAGCCTAACAAAAATAAACAATTTATTTAAACACTTTTCATGAAGTATGTTTTGACGGCCCACTCCCTCTCGCAGAGAGGAGGCCTATGTCCCAGCAGTGGGAACATTAATAAGCTGATGATGATGATGATGATGATGATGATGATGTTTTGACTGCTTTTTTTTACCCATCAATATGGGTTTTCTCAATCAAAATTTCTTACCTCGCAATCTTTACGTAAAGTCAAAAACTATTTATTTTGATATTTACTTTGTCGGTTGCTAGGCAACGGATCTTACGGTGACGTACTGACGCGAATTGAACATTTTTTACCCATCCCAAAGGGGTTTGAAGATTTTGGCCCTAAAATCAGCCACCATTTTGTTTTTTTTTCAAAATCGAGGTGCTCAATAAATGTCATTTATTTGGATAGGGGACACTTATACAAACATAAAACTTCATATAACATAATATCATAAAGCGTCACGTTTCTGAGATATTCAAAGATAAAAATAACAATTATTATAACGAATTTATTTATGTTGTAGTTACTTCATGTTGATTAAGTTATTTACACATTAATTAATTGACTACACCTAGTGGATAAAACATAAGATTTTTTAATCATATTCGGAATAAATAATATCATCCAAGAAGGCAGCGGGAGGCTGAATAGAATTTTCTTGGGTGTCGCGCCGATGCCATGCACCATATAAGACATATACCATATAACACACGTCCTCATTCGACGGAGGGTATACATATATTTTTCTCTCTTTCGCTCTTAACAAAAATATTACCTATACATGATGCAATTATGTTTTCATAATTCAATATACTTACCTGAAGGGAAAAAAAACAAAAAATCCTAGTTTCAGGGTTCAGTTTTCGACATACATTTCGGTGAATAACTCCGAAACCTGACGCTTTAGGATATTATGTCATATGACATTTTTTGTTTGTATAAGTGTTATCTATCTAAATATGTAACTTTCGATTTTTTCCGCGATTCTGAAAAAAAATCAAAATGGCGCCATCATGTTAGGGCCACCCTCCATACAAAAATCTTCAAACCCCTTGAAGTTAAGTTATTTACCGAAATATAAGTCAAAAACTGAACCCAAAAACAAGGATTTTTTTGTTATTTTCCCTTCAGGTAAGTATTGAACTATGAAAACATAATTGCATCATGTCTATGTAATATTTTAGTTAAGAGCGAAAGAGACAAAAATATATGTATACCCTCCGCCGAATGAGGACGTATGTTATATGGTATATGTATTATATGGTGCATGGCATGGACGCGACACCAAGAAAATCCTATTCAGCCTCCCGCTGCCTTCTTGGATGATATTATTTATACCGAATATGATTAAAAATCTTAATGTTTTATCCACTAGGTGTAGTCAATTAATTCATGTGTAAATAACTTAATCAACATGAAGTAACTACAACATAAATACCTAAATAAATTCGAAAAAATTGATATTTTTATCTTTGAATATCTCAGAAACGTGACGCTTTATGATGTTATGTTATATGAAGTTTTATGTTTGTATAAATGTCCCCTATCCAAATATATGACATTAATATTGTGCACCTTGATTTTGAAAAAAAAACAAAATGGTGGCTGATTTTAGGGCCAAAATCTTCAAACCCCTTTCTTATTTAAAAGCCTTTAAAGTTGTGTACATAAAAGGCTTTTAAATTAAAGTTAAAAGCATATTTTCAGATCGAAATGCCAGTGAACGCAGCCGAAGCCAGTGCCCTGTCTTGCGCAGTCGTTGCTAATCAGACCAACGCTCGTGTCATAATACTCCCGACTGTTAGTGGGCGTACTGCCTATTTCCTGAACCGGTTGCGACCAAATAGCATTATCATCGGCGTCAGTACCAAAATCAGGACCGTAAGACAAATGAAAATGTACAGGAGTCTTGTACCACTTTTATATAAAGGTACTGTTACTATATTGTGTTGTGCTGCCTGTAATTGTGTAGGACATACATTATTAATACTAGGTACAGTCGTCCTCAACGTTTAGACATTTCATTACAGACCATTCACTATAACTAGTCACTTGCCATCATGTTGGCACCATTGCTTGTCAAGCTCAATTTCAATAGTAATAGAGTTCAAAATGGCGACTGACAGAACAGTACTACCAATCGCGTCACGGAACAAGTTATAGTGAACGGTCTGAACTTGAAACTATTGTACTAAAGTCCACGCCACCATTGAATTCTGGCTGAAAATTGTGACGCAATTTTTCCTTTAAAGCAATACGTAGACACTAACATTTTACTTGACTCTATAGGGCCTTTCATCAAATAGTTCCTATGCCGTTTTGTTGGGTCCACTGTTGTAGGACGAACCACGAATACGCTACGGAGCTACCTAATAGATCCGTTGTTAAAGTTTACCAGTGAGCCAACATTACGACAAAGGAACTATTCGATGAAACACACTGTGTATGGATCGTGTGGATGTGGCGCTTGAATGATAATTATCATGACATTGTCAAATTAACACAGAATCTTGTTGAAATACCAAGACGGGGCGAAGAAGGAGAAGGCGCGCTAGTTCCAATTCTGGCCACTTTAAAAAAAAAACTTTACAGCTATTACTGTCATAGATACATACATAGACTCCCGCCTTCTTTCCATGTTGGTAGACAGACACTACAGAATGCTACCTCTACTTCTTTTGCCTCGCTAAACTCCTTTTGCCTCATAACTGTCATATCTGTCTTTAAACGAAAATAGACGTTGACGTTTTATAATGTGCAAGTGACATTGAACCTTATCAAGGTCGACTGTAAAAACGAACTATTAGAAAATAATGTAAAATTCTACTTGGGTACCTGCTGATCATTCCTGAGTATATGAACACTCATTACCACTCTCAGATGATCAACAATATTATTTTTTTTTTTTTTTTTGTTACTTCATTTAGGTCGTCCTCGTCGGACATGGTTTAACACTGTACAAGCCCGGATAATCTTCGCTCTGCAATACGCAGTCGAACAAAAATGGATCGATTGCGGTGAAAGATATATTTCACTCGAAAAGGCAACTGAAGAAAGCTCCTTTTGTGATGCTGTTCGGATATGGAATGTCTCTGAAAAGGCCAAAAAGACTAAAATGGAGTGAGTATTTACCTTTATTATTTGTATTTAGAAGGCACTAAAGCTTTGTTTTGTCTTAAGAAAGCGGAGAACGGTCACACAATAACAGTTGTCCAAAAACAGAGCGTTTTTTGGCACCTTTACTCGTATGTCAAATACTGGTGAAAAATACAGATTTGACGGCCGTTTTTTATAATACCAACCGTTAAGAAACCGTAGCATAAAAAGTATAAATAGACCACAAACAACTACCATAAGAGGCCGTGCACGAAATCGATTTATTTTGATCAATTTTCTTCATTAGTTGCGAGAAAAGGAAAAAGAATTTAAACAAAACTATTTGTGATTTGATTTAAAAAGGCCAGTTCTTCGTTTTGCATGTGGCTGAAAGGGATTTTTTAAATATGGGAATACTCAACTTGTGTTCATGGAAAATCACAAATATTCGCAACAAGTTTTAAGAAAAATGTCGCACAAACTACATTCGATTTTGAACATTTAAAAATATCATCATCATCGATATATAAAGAAAGAAAGAAAAAAAGCACAGACTAAAAGGCACACAACACAACAGTGGCTGAACCACTTTTTTCAACATGGATACAAAGTATAGCAGAAAAATAATGTTGTAAAAACCATTTTTTATTTTAAACCCTTTCAGCAATGTATTTTTTCCAATTATTTAGCAAACCATATCCAGAAATTTAAAAATCATACATTAGTCTTCAGCTATCCATGTAATAAAATCTAAATTTTATTTTATGATTTTACAATGTCTTCATTAAATATGTAAATCAAAGGCGAAATAAACCATATTTTCGAGAGCGCAAAACTGATGCAACTATTAACAGGTGCTGTGACTGACATGAATAGTTTAGCACCACGAAAACTGTACTTTTATACTTACACATGTTTCAATTACCTATTTCAAGCTTTCTTACAATTAGATAAGTTATTGACGAAAAAAGGTTTTTTTCGTCCACGGAGCCTTAAGGCCATATTCAGACGACATGCACCCGCTACGCGCACGCCACGTGCGTCAGCACCCTCATTTTGAAATCACAACGCGTGTGCGGGTCCTGTGCGTGGTCGGCGCGCGTTATCTGATAACCCACGATAAGTTAGACGCGGGTGTTGATGCACGTGGCTTACGCGTAGCGGGCGAGTGTCGTCTGAACAGGTCCAACCTAACGATTTAATTAGTCTTCCTTCTTACAGGTGTATTTTTTTGACGAGGTTATCCCATTAAGTAGTACTTATAGCGGTTAAGACAGGTTGATATTGTCCCTTAAAATAATAAAATAAACAATAAATGATACTAAAAAACTAATAAGCAAACTGAAAAACAAAATAATAGCCTTAAAAATTGATACAAAATAAACCACGCTTGATAAAATTAAGAGCGTAAAAAAGACCAAAATTGCTATAGATGCGCCTATAATATTTGAAGAGTTCCCTCGAACTGAGCACCTCCACCTTTTTTTTTTAAGTTTCGTTAAACTGGTGCTAAAGTTTACGGTTTTTAGTTTAAGGTTTGCAATAGATGCCATCCATTATTTTACACATGTAATAAATAATTACATACACATAAATAGCATACCGCGTCCACAAAATCGTCGTCCATCTTGTTTGTTGTCTATTTGAGTACGATGAAGCAAACGTGTCTGCAAAGCATATCTGGCAGGTAAAAAAAACATGTGTTCAAATTAGCAGTCTTTCAAAGAGTACTTAAAGACCTACCTATCTATCTGTTTAGTAAATTATATTTTTGAAATTTCAAACTGAAATGAAGAATAAAAGCTTGTAAAAATGATTAAACAAAGGAGACGTTTCATTTTTGTATGGGACTCCGGCCATAACATGTACACTTTAGAAAACCTGGGAAACGAACCCCTGAATACAATAAAGGCATTTTTTTTTCATAATATCTAATATTTTTTAGGCACTAAATTAAAACCGAAAATGTTTGACGTTTGTCAGGAGAAATAAGACCATCGACAGCCAGCCATGACAGGTTGGTTGGACAGATGACGTTTACATAACTTAGCCTAGAACTGTTAAAACTGTGTTCTTGTTGTTTACGAAAAAGTTTTTCGTATTGAATGAAAGCCTCGCTGACTTGTTACATAGAAAACGTTTATGTACACTTGTACAGACATTAGATAAAAATAGCGACAAAAATTTAAAAGTTGGTCATGTTGAGAAGATAAATGAAAGGCGATTAACATCATGTATTTACAAGGCAGATGTGAGATGTGAGTGGAAACGCCGGGAGGGGACGCCCTGGGAGTACCTACATATTATACTGACCTAAAGCTGTTTTTAGACCAGCGCGATTTGTCGCGCGACGCGACACTGGCTATTGTTCTATCGTGAAGTTTTGTATTGTTCGTGTCGCGTCGCGCGACAAATCGCGCTGGTCTTAAAACAGCTTTATTGGTGTTTTTCTTTAGAAAGGTCAGATGCGTAGTACTCACAACCGAGTGTATGAACGCAAACGAGGCAAAAGGATCGTAGCAGGTGGCGTTCTGTAGTTTCAGCCTACCCCATGGGAAGGGGGTGTGAGTTTATGTATGTATTAGATAAAAGTGGGCCCACCAAGACACGATCAAATCTTGACACATTTTTGGGCTTCAGCTCATTATACTCAAACTCAAAGGATTTATTTAAAATAAACCAATTACAGGCGCTTTTGAATCGTCAAGGGGTGGTCAGTCAGAAAGATAAAGCTAGTTGCCCATTCCAAAGCGTAGTAGCTTCCTATGGAGAAGTTGGTAAGAAACTCCACGGACACTATTATCAAAATATTGATTGAAGCCACGAGACAACGAGATTGAACGGAGTGAACGAGCGAAACTGACAGATGTGATGTCAAATACAAACAATGTTTGAATTTTCGTCCAGAAGTAACTACAATCCATAAAAGCAAAATATATATTTTTTTATGATGAATCACACTTTCTAACTGATGAAAAAAGTTTTCTAAGGTAGCTCTATTATCTTATCTTAATAGCACAGAAATACATGCTTTTCATATTTATTTAAATAGCGTCAACGTGATATTATTATGTTTTAATGTAATATGATTTCTGGACGAAAGCAGTATGCAAGTAAGGCGACGCCATGATCAAAAGAATAAATGGCAATAATTTGATAAACTATTATTTTTTGTGCCGAAGAATTAGGGGGAATATTCAGGAAAGAATATTTTTCCTGAATTCGTGTTTTTTTCCCTTTTTTTTCATTACCGTACACTTTATGGCCGAAAATGAAACATCTCCTTTGTTTAATCTTTTTTTTCATTTCTGTTTGAAATTCGTGCAAAATTGGGCGCTTTTTTTTTAGTAAAAGCGCCCAATTTCGCACAAACCGTCACCGATGCGGCGTCATTGGACTGAATGACTCATACCATTGCGTCTGTAATAGACCAGGGTAGAAAGCCTTTAAAACAATAAAAAGTGAAAAAAAATAATAGTAGGATGAAACCCATAAGAAAAGGAGGAGAATATTATAAAAATTAAAGGAAAAATAATTTACGGGCGATCTGAGGTCGGGAAGGGGATGGGGGTGAGTTTTTAAGGGTAAAAAACGGTTTTTCTCGATTTCCGTCAAAACTAAAAGTCCTATGGAAAAAAGTCAAATAGCAAAGTTGTAGGTAATAAAAAGACCTAAAACTTTTGTATTTACACTTTTTTCACATAACCTCAAAATTTATGTGAAAAATTCAAAAAACCAAGTTTTTTGTTTTTTATTTTTATCTTTTTAAAATTTTTGTTTTTTTTCACGAAATTTGGTGAAAACTTACCTTTTTATGTCCCAAATACGCTGTAAATTATTTGATTAGAAATATTTATTTTTTCTCCATATTTTGAATTAATATCGAAAAATCACCCTAATTTTCAATCGAAAATTCACCCGTCAAAATATCAGCTTTTTTCAAAAAGTTGGTGTGTTTTCTGTTCGTTGAAATCTCTACTTTCCGACGGTGAAAAAAAAAAATGTTACTATAGTATGTGTGAGGGTTATGATTTTGACCGGTATGTATGTATGTAAGTATGTATGTATGTATGTATGTTCATCTGTAACCTCATAACTTCTAAACTACTGATCATAATTTGACGAAACATGCAAAAATGAGTATGTAACGTACGGCGCGGCTGTAAAATAAATACCTATTATACAATTAAACTTAACAAAAAAAATTTAAGCAGCTCTGCAAATACTTTATCACGAAATTATAACCCCAAAATAATTTAAATAAAAAGTAAGTTTAAAAACTAAAACCCGACTAAGTCAAGCTAAAGCCGTAGTCGCATGCTTCATCATCATCATCATATCAGCCGAAAGACGTCCACTGCTGGACATAGGCCTCCCCCAAGCACCGCCACTTCGTCCGATTCTGTGCTTCCCGCATCCAGCGGGAAGTCGCATGTCGGAAGTCGCATGCTTGTCGGCTACAAAATAATGGCATGTGACGACGGCTTTACCTTGACTATTTTTGTACCTATGTCTAGATTTCTGTCCGAAATATTTTCTTGTTTCATAATTTTAAGAGCGTGATTTTTGAGTAGTCGGGTTTTAGTTTTTAAACTTACTTTTTATTTAAATTATTTTGGTGTTATAATTTCGTGATAAAGTATTTGCAGAGCTGCTTAAATTTTTTTGTTAAGTTTAATTGTATAATAGGTATTAATTTTACAGCCGCGCCGTACGTTACATACTCATTTTTGCATGTTTTTAACAATTTAAATATATTTATTTACTTTGACAATATGATATATATACATATTTGTAATGTGCTTGTCAAGCCCTTTCATTTGATGCCCTACATGGTATAATAAAAAATAAAAAAAAATTCGTTCGTCACTTTATGTACTCTAGAGTGCGCCATATTGAATATAATGTAACTTCGCATAGCCTATAACCAGCGGACAATCAGGACGCTTCCACCGATATCGCATTCGTCAAATTATGATCAGTAGTTTAGAAGTTATGAGGTTACAGATGAACATACATACATACATACATACTTACATACATACATACATACATACCGGTCAAAATCATAACCCTCCTTTTTGCTTCGCCGAAGTCGGGCAAAAAATATTGTAATGAATAACGTAATCAGAATAAAGTATCTACATATAATAGTACGATTTACATTTATATTTTTATATAATGAGATTTACTATGACATAAATGTAATTAGCATTAAATAAATCAAGTTTTTAATTGAATCAAATTGCAGCAATGACACTTTTTATATGAAATTATTTATAATGATTAAAAAAAAAAAATCGAATTCGAGTTTTTTTTCGATTTTTTGCATTTTCTGAGAAGATTTTTTTTTTCACCGTCGGAAAGTCGAGATTTCAACGAACAGAAAACATACCAACTTTTTGAAAAAAGCTGATATTTTGACGGGTGAATTTTCGATTGAAAATTAGGGTGATTTTTCGATATTAATTCAAAATAAGGAGAAAAAATAAATATTTCTAATTAAATAATTTACAGCGTGTTTGGGACATAAAAAGGTAAGATTTCACTAAATTTCTTGAAAAAAAACAAAAATTTGAAAAAGATAAAAATAAAAAACCAAAAACTTGGTTTTTTGAGTTTTTCACATAAATTTTGAGGTTATGTGAAAAAAGTGTAAATACAAAAGTTTTAGGTCTTTTTATTACCTACAACTTTGCCATTTGACTTTTTTCCATAGGACTTTTAGTTTTGCCGGAAATCGAGAAAAACCGTTTTTTACCCTTAAAAACTCACCCCCATCCCCTTCCCGACCTCAGATCGCCCGTAAATTATTTTTCCTTTAATTTTTATAATATTCTCCTCCTTTTCTAATGGGTTTCATCCTACTATTATTTTTTTTGGTTTTAAAAATTATCGACCCTGGTCTATAACCTGCAGAACAACATGACGATTCCAACTGTACCTCATTTGTCAAAATTCGACGAGCAGTTTAGAAATTATGAGGGAACAGATGAACAGAACATACATACATACATAACATGTTAAAATCATATATCCTTTGGCTTTGCCGTAGTCGGGTAAAAAGGTACCTACCGCGACTAGAATGTTAATTGTTTTATTTTTTTATGTGTATGTTCAAAGAACTTAATGTAGGATGGATGTGTGTGAGAGGTCCTATTAATGTGATAACCTCATCGGTACTCTGTATATTCGGGACATGCGTCCAATAATGAGTATCAATTTACTCGCATTAGTAAAGAGGTTTTGATAATTTTACCAAAGAATAACGGACATCCCAAAAGCACTGAACTAACAATGTAATCGTACTTTTTTCAGATGTCCCGAATCTTATCATGACTTTGATATTAATAGCTTCGCTGAACCAACTACCAGCAAGAAAAAGAAGGAAAAAGAATCCACTTTAAAAGTTATAACTGAAGTGGTAGAAAAAGTTACTGAAGAACAAGAGACTATTGAAGAACAAGTCACAGAAACAATGCGAAAGGAATCCATAGAGACGAAAACAGTAAAAGAAGATAAAAATGTCAAAGAAGTTAAAAAAGACAAAAAGGTCAAAGAAGTTAAAAAAGACAAAAAGGTCAAAGAAGTTAAAGAAGACAAGAAAGATGAAGGTGAAGAAGGTAAAAAAGCTGAAGAAGTTAAAGATGAAGAAAAAGAAGCTGAAGAAGTTAAAGAAGAAGAAAAAGAAAAAGAAGCTGATGAAGATAAAGAAGAAGAAAAAGAAGCTAAAGGAGTTAAAGAAGAAAAAGAAAAAAAAGCTGAAGAAGTTAAAGAAGAAGAAAAAGAAGTTAAAGAAGAAGAAAAAGAAAAAAAAGAAGAAGAAGAAAAAGACGAAGAAGTAAATCAAAAAGCCATGGACAATCCAGAAGACCAACTTTAATAATAGTGCAACTACATACTGTGGTTGATCTTTTTATGTGCTTAGTAGGTCTTGATTGCTATTAAGATAATATATTGGTTTTTAATCATAATATGGAGACGTGAACATGAGCAATAGAGGATTTTTAAATTACAGTATAACAGATTTGTGACCTGGGTGACCTCTGATTACAATGCAACGTTTGGTTTTTACACACATTATACAAACTACTATCCGGTTAATCCATTATCCGCTAACGTAGTAATATATTTTTTTTGCAACTTTGTGGTTAGGTGTAATTATTTTTACCTTATTTTGAAGGTAAGTAATAAATAACTTACAGCAAATCAGTATTTTTTTTCCAAGTTTCCCGTTTCTATAAATTTCTAAATTTACTCTTAGTATACAACTGTTGCTGATCATACCCAGTGTAAAAAGTTCAAGCACAGCGTGTGACAATTAAAAAAAAAAATACCGTGTACACATAGATATATTATTAAAACTAGCGTTTTATCTATGGGTGCACCACTCTACATAGTCGTATGATTTAAATACTAACCCCCTTACTAATAAACGTTGTATTTCGTCTGTATTTACACACCGATTTCGCTCTTTCAGTCGTCAGTAATTTGACATTCGAAAGAAGAAGACAAAGCGTTGTGTAACTATACAGACGCTATACAACGTTTATTAGTAAGGAGGTACTAGAATTACTTTGTAAGCTTGGGTGATGTTAAAACAACATCCGTGATAACACTGGTAAAATAACAACATGATGCATTTGATTACAACATTTTGCACGACTCATAATGCGAAGCATTAGAGTGTGCTCTACGATCGAAAAAAAATTTTTGCCCCATTTCTGCAACTGTTTTTATTGTTACACTCCTGCTAGTACACAGAACCTACTTAATTGATATACCATTGTATAGATGATTAAATGGAGATTAATACTGTACTTTTTAACAATTGATTGAATGCAGCAGAAATGGAAAAAGCATCAAAATAGTTGAAAAAAAAATCCTGTCCGTCAAATTTATGAACCCTGAAAACATTGTAGCTTGCGATAAAATCAATTAATTGAGTCAATTTTTTTTTTTATACATTCGTTTTAGCCATAGAAGGAACCCTATTGAAAATCGCTCTTTTATTCAAAGTAGTTTAATTATAATTAATAAAATACTAACTAAAATATAATATCTATAACTAAATATTGCCAACCTTTGACTTGCATGACGTCCGAAAGTTGCCTAGCAACCGCCAAGTAAATATCTTTGTAAATAGTTTTTGACATTACGTAAGGATTGCGAGATTAGAAATTTACCCATATTGATGGGTAAAAACGCAGTCAAAACATACTTCATGAAAAGTGATAAATTGTTCATTTTTGTTAGAAACTATGTTTTGAATTTCTTTTTCGTTTATGAATGAGTGTTATGAGGCATGCACTTTTGGATTTTCCAAACTATCTTATTTTACAACTTAAAATATGAGCAAGCATTTTCCCTCCCTTTTCACCATAAAGTGGAATATATTTGACTTGAATATATTTTCGCATCACGATTCGTGAATTTCATTGTAACTCTTGATGTGGGCCTTTGGGAGTCGATGAGAGTCTGAATACAAAAGGTTTACGTATCAGAAGGACGAGAATTTTATAGATTGTGCTTCCCTCGAGCCCGTGATACTATCAGACATGTACGAATTGGTGGTAGTATTAGAAATTGGATACCACAAGGAAATCATTGTGTACATTTTGTTTTCAATTTTACGAAGAATATAAAATCTAAAACAGTAGATATCCTCAATGAACTTACTGCTCTTGGGGACCAAATGAGTACTCTACCTATCAATGTGCCATGATAATATATGGAGAATAGATAAACGCACTTTAAAAATAATGTCTCACACTTTAAATTGTTTAGCTTTATAATTAATTGAAAGAACTATAAAAATAATGGTTTCCACAAAAAAAATGCATAGCTTATTACTATGTCGTAGGCTTGTCCAATTATCTAGTCGCAGGCACATTGCATGATTCGTCATTTTGAACTGGTTAGGTTAGAACTATGACCATCCGCGCACGAGCCGAGTGAGTGAAGCGAGCAGTGCCGCGAGCGGCCGGCGAGCCCTACCTCCAAGTTGCTCGCAGAAATTTGGTTCATGTTTATTAAAGTGAATTATAGATGTATTAGTATTTTAAAATGCTGATATACAATTTTAGAGCTGTTTTCATCAAATTTAAAGTGCTATTAAATACATCCCATAATATATACCTACCTTTAACTGAGCCATGAAAGTTGGGAAACAAAAAACACCCCAACTTTTTAACTTTGATTCATAGCTAATTATCGTATCTTAGAAATAGGTTAAGCAAATCCTTTCACGGTCTAGAAATATCTCAAAATGTTGAAGAAGAAGACGATTCCCAAAAGCCTACACCAGTAGGCATCTCGCATCTCGCCTATGTTGACACGTTTATCTTTCCTTTCCCTAATGGTTCCACCACAAATAAAACTCGGCTTTGTTTATCTACCTGAGCTTTATTTATTCTTGTCGCCGTTGTTAGCGGCAGCTGCGGCTGCTACTTGTTTATCATTCAGCTTACCCCCAATTGGGATGGTACGGATCCCACCTGACTTTTGTAAACATTCTAATCCTTAATTTCGCAATGGGGCTTTGGATTTTGAAAGACTGAACGATGTAAATAAAAGCTTAGTTTTAACAGTTTTATAAAATCATAATATTTGTATTACTAAGGCGGTTTACCCACGGCACCGCGCACCGCCGCGCGCCGCGGCAGGCGGTGAAGCGGATCTCATGTTGCATTGGCCTCTAATAAATCCGTTGATGCCTAGCACACGTACAGCGCCCGACCGCGCGGTCGAGCGGTGCTAATCCCTTTGCCAAAACCGCCCTCCGCGGCGGAGCGCGGTGCAGTGTGTGAACCGCCTAAGGCGATAGGTCGCCTTAGTAATACAAATATAGTTTGGAAAATCCAAAAGTGCACGCCTCATAGCACTCATTCATAAACGAAAAAGAAATTCAAAACATAGTTTCTAACAAAAATGATAAATTTATCACTTTTTAACCGACTTCCAAAAAGGAGGAGGTTCTATGTTCGACTTTATGTATGTTTTTTTTTTTTTTTTTTTTATGTATGTTCACCGATGTCTCCGCCATTTGTGGACCGATTTTGAAAATTATTTTTTTGTTTGAAAGGGTAAGCTCCCGAGGTGGTCCCATATAAATTTTATTGACTTTGCTTAGATAGTTTTTGAGTTAGTTTCAATAATACATATTTTTCCCACTTAGTTTATATGGACGATATGATGATAACTTCCTGTCACTGTTATTTATTGCAGTTAGTGGTATTGGATATTGTGTGGGGTAGGTACCACAACTAAAAAGTGAAAAATAAAAACTTTTTACAAAAAAAATTAAAACCGACTTCCAAAAAAAACCACTACAAAGTGAAAAATAACTTTAATTTCGGAAGTCGGTGGCAAAAAACGAAAATTAAAAAACAAAGACACCGACTTCCGAAATTAAAGTTATTTTTCACTTTGTAGTGGTTTTTTTTGGAAGTCGGTTTTAATTTTTTTTGTAAAAAGTTTTTATTATGAAGTATGTTTTGACTGCGTTTTTACCCGTCAATATGGGTAAATTTCTTATCTCGCAATCCTTACGTAATGTCAAAGACTATTTACAAAGATATTTACTTGGTGGTTGCTAGGCAACTTTCGGACGTCAAGTCAAAGGTTGGAAATATTTAGTTACAGATATTATATTTTAGTTAGTATTTTATTAATTATAATTAAACTACTTTGAATAAAAGAGCCATTTTGAATAGGGTTTCTTCTATGGCTGAAACGAATGTATAAAAAAAAATTGACTCAATTAATTGATTTTATCAAAAGCTATAATGTTGAGAGCAGTGGTAGCCCAGTGGTAACGGCCCCGACTTACGAGTTGTAGGTCGTGGGTTCGAACCCAAGCAGGCGCTTTACGTTGTTTAAATAATTTCATCACCACTGCTCTCAAAACGGTGAAGGAAAACATCGTGAGGAAACCGGCATGTCTTAGAACCAAAAAATTCGAAGACATGTGACATCTACCAACCCGCACTGGGCCCGCGTGGTAGATTACAGCCCACTCCCTCTCACAGAGAGGAGGCCTGTGTCCCAGCAGTGGGAACATTAATAGGCTGATGATGATGATGATGATGATAATGTTTTCAGGGTTCATAAATTGACGGACAGGATTTTTTTTTCAACTATTTTGATGCTTTTTCCATTTCTGCTGCATTAAATCAATTGTTAAAAAGTATCAAAGAAATCAGTATTAATCTCCATTTAATCATCTATACAATGGTATATAAATTAAGTACCTACAAACTCGTGTGCGTTACGATTGCTCCGCCAAGTTATCCAAACAAAAAAAAACTTCGCCCAAAAAATTGTCGGAATTTGTCAAAATCGAAGGGAACAAACCAAAAATTTGTCAAAGTAGAAATAAAGAAGATACAAGGGTTTTAAGTTGGCCGCGCGAACGTAACGTGGAGGATTGCGCGGCCATGGAGATCTCAGCAACTACTTGGGTTAGAGATCTATTTTTTTTTGTCAATTGAAGACTGAATTTGTCAAAAATTGTCGAAACAAGAATTATAAACTCTAGATCAAAATTTTACGAAATATTCGATTTGGAAGTTATGGCCGCGCAATCGTGCACTTGTTGTTTCTTGATTGTTGATTATTTCTTTAAAACTTAAGACTTCATATGGTAAAACTGTTACAAGAAGAAAGGCCTTAATTTGTCAAAACTAACGAAAGCAATAAATTCTACTAAAGTTTAGTTAAACAGACGAAATCAGTCCATAACAAAGAGTACGTGGCCGCGCGATCGAAACGTTACTTTGTACACTGATATCTCACTATCTATAATTGCTAGGATTTCGGTGTGAACATCCAATTATTCGACATATTAACCTCATTAGAATGGCATATCGTTTTACCCTCAGAACGGTTTTTAAAGCATGTAATCTCAAAAATATGTTATCTCATACAATGTTCGAGCAGGGTAACCATAATTTCGATTTGATTTGGGAATAAGTACCTCTAACTGGAGACTATATTGGACAACATCTAGTAGTAAAAAATAACAAATCTAATAATAATAATTATTGACATTGATCAGGCAGGGGCCATAGTCCATTGGTTCCATATCCTGCAATAGTCCTACACCAACCGAGGGTTGTCCTTGGGTGCACTTGCATAGTGCATACAGCGATAATCGTCGGTTGGCGGCTCATTTCTTTAAAACGTTCGGCCCCTCGTACGCCTTCCATAATATGTTTGGGTAAGTAATATATGGTATAATTACAAAATGACTAATATTTACAAGATATAACAACTGAATCTATAATTTTATTTGATATAATCATCAGTTGATATAATAAACGATTGATATAATTTTAAAATAACTAATTTTTATAATCATAACATACATTTAATATAATATCGTTTGATATACCACTCAAAAGACATAAAACATATTTAGTCTAATATGTAATTTCTATCACAGTAAATAACCTGAGTAGATACTGTAGTTAAACTTAACTGATTACCACCTGCCAAGATGGTCACTCGCTACGCTCGCTCGCCTTCGCGCGTTAATAGTCACTGTTCTAACCTAACCCCAATGGTTCACCAAGAACAGAGGGGATCTGGCACTCGGCGGCCGCTGCCGCGGCACGCTCCCTACGGTCGCTCGCCTTCGCGCGTTAATGGTCACTGTTCTAACCTAACCTAACCCAAATGGTTCACCAACAAGAGAGGGGGGATCTGGCACTCGGCGGCCGCTACCGCGGCACGCTCCATTCGGTCGCTCGCCTTCGCGCGTTAATGGTCACTGTTCTAACCTAACCTAACCCAAATGGTTCACCAACAAGAGAGGGGGGATTTGGCACTCGGCGGCCGCTACCGCGGCACGCTCCCTTCGGTCGCTCGCCTTCGCGCGTTAATGGTCACTGTTCTAACCTAACCTAACCCAAATGGTTTACCAACAAGAGAGGGGGGATCTGGCACTAGGCGGCCGCTGCCGCGGCACGCTCCCTTCGGTCGCTCGCCTTCGCGCGTTAATGGTCACTGTTCTAACCTAACCTAACCCAAATGGTTCACCACCGCTCGGTGGCCGCTCACGCAAGTATTGTGTGTGTATGCAGACCAGCCGCTGTGTGCAGCCAGACCGACACCGGTTATTGTTATACCGTGAAGTTTTCTTAGAAATTGTATTGTTCGTGTCGTGTCGCGCTGGTCTGCAAAAGTCTTTAGCCTTCTAACCTAACCTATCCGAGTTGGATGGCTTTGAAATGGTATCAATATATAATTTAAACGATAGACCTAATGATTTTCGATTAAATAACCGTTATATCCAATAACGTTATACGGAATAAGTTTTAGAGTATATAAATGTTATATGTAAAGAAATTATATCAACAGTTGGTATATCTCACGTTTATTATATCTTGTGAACGTTATTGAAATGAAAATATACCAAATAACTTTATATGATATGAGACGCACCCCAACTGCTGGGCAACCGACCACCCCGGCCGAATGATAGCTGCTTGGTTGCCGAGAGCGGCCATGGGTAGCGCTACGAGCGCGTTGCCTCGCAGTTTAGCAACAATACAAAAAATCGCGTGACAGATTTAAAAAATAAAAAGGTGGTTCACTACATACACACATCAAAAGTGTCTAGGGATCAACATATATTTTTGCAATAACTTTTCTCCTGATTGATATTAATTAAAATTTTCTTTAAGGATTCATCAAATAAAGTGTTTTCGTTTGTCACAGTAACGATAAACCAAGTCACCTTTGCATTAATAAAGAAATTTGCCATTTTCCTAATAAAGGGATTTTTGACATTTGAACCACTAACATTAAAGTTCGAAAAAAAGACTGAAATAACAGTTTTCTTTAAAATTTTATTGGGTAACTTAAACAATTAATAATCCGTGTTTCTACCGCGAACACTAACAACACAAGAACATCGGTTTGGCATACTCAAAATGAGTTCATCCAAATCACGCTGTGGAATGGCCGCCCATGTTCGTTGCAACAACAAAAAAAGGTCTTCTTGCGACTGGATACCCTCCATTTTCGGCAGAGCTCTTCTCTGTAGCATATCCCATGCATGCTCAATCGGGTTCAAGTCTGGCGACTGAGCAGGCCAGGGCAGGACATTGATGTTAGCTGCGGCGAGAGTCTGTCTTACAACTCTTGCGGTGTGCGGTCGTGCATTATCATGCATTAACTGAAATAAGGGACCGATTTGCACTTGTAGAGGAACGATGACGTCTGATACAATCGTCTCAGCATAAATTTGAGCGTTGAGGTTGCCTCCGATCCAAATCAACTCAGTTCTTCCGCCGATCCAAATACCCGCCCATACCATGATGGTTCCACCACTATAAGGATGGACTTCCTGGCAGGATTTTAATCGCTGTTGGCGTCCAGGGGTTCTCCAGTGTCGTATACGTCTTGTATCCGGTCTCATACCAAAACGAGACTCATCAGAAAAGCACACGAAACGCCATTGTTCTTCTGCCCAATTTCTGTGTTCAAGAGCCCATTGATATCGAATCCTACGATTGTGCATTGCTATAGGTGGTACCCGTAGCGGTCTTCGGGAATGAAGGTTCACTTCATGCAAGCGGTTTCTGACTGTTTGGTCGCTAATTAAGTTCCCTGAAGAGTGATGAAGCCTCACGGCTAACATCATGGCGGTTATTGTTGGAGCTCTTCGAGCTAAGATTTGAATGTATCGGTCTTGTCTCCGTGTGGTGCAGCGATACCGTCCTCCATGGCGCTCAGCCACGGTACCAGTGCTTCGGTAACGTGTCCAAAGTCGACTGATAACACTCTGACTTGTATTCAGAGCTAAAGCCACAGTACGTTGCCGGGAACCAGCTTCTATCATTCCCACGGCTCTGAGCATTTCTTCCCTGCTTAAATGACGTCGCTGCTCCATAATAACGTTGGTTTTAATCAGTAGTAGGGAAACAGTAGCACTAATAATGTCTTCAATGCGTTGTATGTTTTTATAGGGAAAATATTGACAGCTGATTTTCATCTTTTACTCGAATTTGATTCACAGTTCCTGATTCAAATTATGAAATGCACCAAAAAGGATCCATATAAATTTATAAAATCATAAATTTATTACAAAGCCACATCTCAATCTCAAGAAATCCGCATAAAAATGCTTGATCCCTAGACACTTTTGATGTGTGTACTTACATAAAAATAAAAAGATTTAATAATTACTTTTCCTTCTGAGACAATTCTGAGATTTGTTTAAAAAAAAATCACACATGAGGTAAAATATCGCGGATTGGACAGTGATATTCTGGTAAAAAGAACCTGGCTGTTGACTGTGGCTGTTTATTTAATAAAAACGTTCACATTCAAGTCACAATCTATCAAACATGTCTAAAATAGGTAAATTATAGGGGAGGGGGGCAACACAGACACCCATAGTCTGTGCTGCATTCAAGGGCGGATCCAGCCTTCGAGTCAGGGGGGGTCACATAGTCGGGGTCCAGTCAGAACAGGCCTAATCAGTGGAGGACTAAGTCTGTCAGGAGCCCGGAGTGGCAAAAAAAAAATGAGGCCCCCCTGTCTTCTCAGTTTATGTAGGTATTATTAGTAAAATTTTGCAAAAAAACGAGTATATCGTGCGTAATTTATAATCCACCTACACCATGGACATCGCAAGCCGCAGGATTTTTTTTTGAGGGAGTTGCATTTTCATCTCCTCAACGAAAAGAAGAATGTAGGGGAGCGAGCAACGCAAGGTCGACATTTTTTGCACCTCGTCTCTGAATTCTCGGTTAGGTTTGTATTGAACAACAAACAGGAAATAGGAGTTTTCCCCAATACTGTGATTTCTTCCTTTAAAAGTCTCTTCTTGTGTCTGTTTGAAATCTAATAATGTGTAGGTCCTCCACACAGTATTTATTAAAAAAAAGTCATTAACTTGTCTTTATTAATAATTTTTCAATAGTTAAACAATTTATTTAAACGATAATTCACGCATGCACGCACTGACTCGTCGCTAGGTCAAGGGCAAACTAACTTCAAAATCATTGTTAGTGTCTCCCGCGATCGGTCTGTAAAGCCGCCGCATTCATGCGACGTTACCATTCCGAACGCGATCATAGTACAGACACTAGTTACCTAGCGATCTGCAGTGTAGACAGAGCGAGTACTAATCTACATATAAGCTGTACTGCAGTCGTTTTTCATAAGACAATGTCTTCCGGAACCGATCACATTGCAGACAGTTTTCAAATATCTGTGGTGTAATCGTGTTTGTAATACTTTATACGGATGCGGCTGCGTTACAGAGGAGCTCCTGTCTGTGTTGCATCCGCCTTTGTAATTACGCGACCGGGGTTGGAAGTCACATTTACGATGTTGAATAAAAATAAAAAACAATATGGAATAATTTCTACAGTCAATGCATAAATAAACAATCATAAATTACAATTAGTCACAATATTCAATAAAAAATTGTTTTAATCGGTTGCTTCCTATTCGCAACATGTAAAAAAAAATTGTTTAGGTACTTTTACTTTATTCATTTTATCTCTAAATCTACTTAATAATATTATTATGTAGATTTAGAGATAAAATGAATAAAGGCAAAGGTTTTTTTAAAGTGTGTTCTTATTAATTTAATAAGAACACACTTAAAAAAAGGAAGCTGTATAACTATTATCATAAGAGTACGATAATTCCAAAAACACCATGCCCTAAGTATTTTAAGCTAAACAGCTGTTTTTGTTTATCATTATTCCCTTAAAAGAAGCTAACAGTCGGTAACTGGTCTCTCCTACCCTACGTTGAAGAGGCGCGCGCGCCACCCTCCCTCTCCGTCGCCCGCTAATTTCGTTCGCTCAAGGACCGTCGTCTTTGAAAAACGCCGCATGGCTCGTGCCGCCTTTTGGAAGAAGCCACCAAAAGACTCCGCTGCCGACGTACACCCGCAGGAAATGTAAGCGCTTGCCAGTGAAAGATTGTGTTTGTGTAAATTGTAAAACACAATTTCAAAAAAAACCATGGCAAGGTCGAGGACGTTGCTGCAGAGGAAATTCCAAGTACTCATCATCATCTACCTAGCCGTTTCGCAACTATGTTGGGGTCGGCATCCAGTCTAACAGGATGCGGCTGAATTTAATACCAGTAATTCCAAGAATTAAAGTCGAGACAACATTCAATTTTATCATCCTACCATTCCCTGCACACTAATGCACAGGTCTCCTGTCTGTGAGAAGGATTGGGCGGTTGGGCCGTACCGTCACAGTATTAAAATCTACACACAACGAACCTACTTGCGTAGAGCAACGGCCGGCTGGGATCGCGCGGGGAGTCGGGCGATGCGGTCCGCGGCCCCCATACACCGCTGTGACAACCAACCCGTGAGACAACCATACCCAGTCTCCCCTATTTTTGACAGATTGCGAATGGGATTAGAATGCGCGTTCGCATTTTAATCTTTTCTTAAAAAATACGTGAATTGCTCTGGTTTGTATTTGGACCTGATATTTGTGAAATTATTATTATTCCTTTATTCCATATAATTATATACATATTAATTACATTTGTAAATATTTTTATAAAAACAAAATAAAAACAAAAACATTTAAAAATATAAAAAATAGTAGCCCACCGGTATCGGGAACAGGGTCCAAGCTACCGGTGGTCAGGGCTCCTGAGAGAGGAATCTCCTGACTATACGCGCTGTGTCCAGAAGTACCGCTTTCTGGATCAAGCCCTTGATCCAGCTGCCTAACGAGAGCCTCCTAAGGTGTTGGTCGAGGCTCTTGGCTATTATGCCATTGGCCGTCACGACTATCGGCACAATGGCTGCTGTATCCACATCCCACATGTCGACAACCTCGCGAGCCAGATCATGATACTTAATCTGTTTATCTTTTTCTGCTTTCACGAGGTTCTCGTCATGCGGGACCGCTATAATATATCAATAATCAAATTATTATTTCCTTTATTTCATATTTAGACATATTATTTACATTTTTAAATATTTTTATAAAAACTAAATAAAACAAAAACATTTAAAAATATAAAAAATAGTAGCCCACCGGTATCGGGAACAGGGTCAGGTCAAATTATTATTATTATTACCCGTGGCCGCTCTCGGCAACCAAGCGGCTATCATTCGGCCGGGGTGGTTGGCTGCCCAGCAGTTGTGCGAGTGTGAATTCATATGATTGTCAGGTTGAGAGCGCAAAATTGTGTAAGCTGTGATGAATAAACAAGTTTTTGTCTCTTGACATTTCTCGTGACCTTGGGGTCCCGGACCTTTGGAAGGCGTACGAGGGGCCGAACGTTTTAAAGAAATGAGGCGCCAACCGACGATTATCGCTGTATCAGGCTGTATGCACCCAAGGACAACCCTCGGTTGGTGTAGGACTATTGCAGGATATGGAACCAAATATATTGGACTATGGCCCCTGCCTGATCAATGTTAATTATTGTTTTACGTCTTTGACATTTCTCGGGACCCTAGGGTCCCGGACCTTTGGAAGGCGTAAGAGGGGCCGAAGCCAACTCACAGAGGCCCGTTAGACGTGTTTAATGAAACGAGGCACTAACCGACGATTATCCCTGTTCGCACTATGCTAGTGCACCCAAGGACAACCCCCGGTTAGTGCAGGACTATTGCAGGATATGAAAACAAAGATATTGGTTTATGGGTTTGGATGGCTAAGTGAACTGGTTTTTTAGAACTATGGAAAGAATATGGCCCCTGCCTGACCAATATTTTATATAACAAACACAGGTAAAATGGCAGGGGGTGACTTGCACACTCAATAATGGGCCCCCGAAAACGGTCGCTAGCACAAAGTGTCGTAGCGACAAGGGGGCAACATGTCCTGAGGTGCTTATGAGGAGTGGAGCGGTATTCCACGGCTATCAGGACAATCCCGGAAGTACGGTCAAGATCCCTACCAGCATCTTACTGGAATACTTCCTTCCTCCGAGCACGTTTGCTCTTGCGAATCTCCACTCAAGCCGGCCAATAAAGGCAGGAATGAGGTGGGAGCTCTAATTATTATTATTATTAGATTTGTTATTTTTTACTACTAGATGTTGTCCAATATAGTCTCCAGTTAGAGGTACTTATTCCCAAATCAAATCGAAATTATGGTTACCCTGCTCGAACATTGTATGAGATAACATATTTTTGAGATTACATGCTTTAAAAACCGTTCTGAGGGTAAAACGATATGTCATTCTAATGAGGTTAATATGTCGAATAATTGGATGTTCACACCGAAATCCTAGCAATTATAGATAGTGAGATATCAGTGTACAAAGTAACGTTTCGATCGCGCGGCCACGTACTCTTTGTTATGGACTGATTTCGTCTGTTTAACTAAACTTTAGTAGAATTTATTGCTTTCGTTAGTTTTGACAAATTAAGGCCTTTCTTCTTGTAACAGTTTTACCGTATGAAGTCTTAAGTTTTAAAGAAATAATCAACAATCAAGAAACAACAAGTGCACGATTGCGCGGCCATAACTTCCAAGTCGAATATTTCGTAAAATTTTGATCTAGAGTTTATAATTCTTGTTTCGACAATTTTTGACAAATTCAGTCTTCAATTGACAAAAAAAAATAGATCTCTAACCCAAGTAGTTGCTGAGATCTCCATGGCCGCGCAATCCTCCACGTTACGTTCGCGCGGCCAACTTAAAACCCTTGTATCTTCTTTATTTCTACTTTGACAAATTTTTGGTTTGTTCCCTTCGATTTTGACAAATTCCGACAATTTTTTGGGCGAAGTTTTTTTTTGTTTGGATAACTTGGCGGAGCAATCGTAACGCACACACAAACTCGTAGGTCGTGGCCGCTTCCACTGAAACGAAAAGAAGGTGATAAACCTCTATTAAAAACTTAGATGAACTACGAGTATATCTTCTATTTCTTTGTCAATGTCAATTTCTACCAAACAGACATTGTCAGAGAGTTATTCAGAATATTGAATGGATTTTTTAATAGAATTTATTTTAGATTAGGTGTTGTTGTTACTTAATTTATTTACTATTAACCATGGTCTGGCCAACTGCGTTCGATACTAAACTTTCTGAAGTAAGCTTATAACCATTATTACAACATTGTTAAAAAAGTCATTAGTATCATAAAATAATTTTGAGCAATTATATTATCTTTTCATATTATTTAATATCCAAATTGGCTTGTCCATACTCGAGAAAGTCTAAGGTCGCATAACATAGGCTATGTCGTCCGTGAAATTTATGACCATGCGCTGTGACCATATCTATGTTTAATTTGCCTCCACACTCGAAATCTCCACATTTTGGTTTGTATTTGATATTTTAGCACTGAAATCGATATTTTATGCTTATTATTTGCTTAAACAAAAACAGCCTCTTACATTAACCCTCTTATTCATAAACGTTACTTTAAGTTAAGGGCGCCTTTAAAGCCGCAAAGTGCCGCGCGGAAGCAGCACGGCTGCAGCGCGGCCGTAACGCAGCGGCCTGCTTTGTACATTCATATAAATAAAATCAATGAACGGATGTGCGGCCTCAGCGCGGGTGTAGCGGTAGTTGCGCGTTTTATATTATATGGATTTACAAAGCGCGCTGCAGTCGTGCGTTTTATATTATATGGATTTACAAGCCGGCCGCAGCACTGCAACCGCGCTGCCTCCGCGCGCAAATTTGAAGGCGCCCTAAGAGACCTTTAAACGTCAAAAATGTTTGGATATACAGGCGCTATTAAGCAGTGTTTATGAATAAGGGGGCTAGTGTTAAAATATCTTGGTGTAGTGTGCCCGTCTTTCGGTCACTGCTTCTTAAAAATTAGGGTATGTCACTGCCAGTTCAAAACTTAAATCCGGAATAAATAACGATAATTTTGTAGTTTGACTGTATGGTGCTACCTGGTCAGCAACTGTCGTCATCACATGCTCCTACACCGCTGGACCATTTAATCAGGTTGGACATCAAAGCACCTGCCGCCTGCACACGGATGACTGGAATTATAGCGTCACTAGGTAAATACAACAGGATTAACAGGATAATCAAGTTGTTTCAAAATTTTGAGAATTGTAAAAGAATTTTAGTTTTGAGTATTTCAAAACTTAAATTCTTTTACAATTCTCCTAATATTTAAAAGTTGATATGTCAAGTAATTTTTGGCAGTCGCTCCATGTAAAATACTGGTATTCAGCTGCATCCGGTTAGACTGGAAGCCGACCCCAAGATAGTTGGGAAAAAGGCTAGGAAGAAGAAGATGTCAAGTAATTTTTAATAAAATATTGTTAAACATTTGGCCACTTTTGGTTTCGATATAAAGTTATTCTACCAAAAATGTTTTTTGCTTAAAATATCCAATATTAAAAAGTAATTAATGTCTTTGATTCTAAACAAGCTGTTTCATGTTTTGAGTTATTTCAATAAATTATACCTGGTGTAAAGGCTCGTGCAGACAAGCGTGACATGTCGCGTGACGCGACACTGGTAATTGTTCTAACGTGAAGTTTTCCTAGAAAGGCAAATAGACTGATGGAGCAAAATGTATAATTTTAGGAAAAGCATGTTATGACATTGATATACTGGAGAAGATGATGGCAGCCGGCATGAACATAGCAATGCTGAACATGAACTTTGGGCCACGTGAAGAACATGTGGAAGCTATAAAAATGGTCCGAGCGGCTGGTAAAATTTTTAGTATTAAGATGGGCAAGAATTATCCTGTATCGATTGCCATGAGACTTTCCGGTAGGAAGATAAGGACCGGACGTATAGCCGAGGTGAGTATTTCTTTCTACACAGATAACAATCACAATCTGTTGCTGCGGTAGTCATGCTACGCGTGCAGGACCTATTATTGCAAAAAAAACTGCAGCAGGTGTAACTGTCCCCAAATTACCCTAGGCCAGGGGTCGGCAACCTTTTGAGAGGGTAGACATAAACATACAATTAAAAAAAAATACAGTCATTAAAGAGCCAATAATATAGTATTTACATAATTTAACTTTTTATTTAAAATAAACGAGTATACGAAATAATATTTATTCATATAAAAACAAACAAAAGTTCCTCTTCCAATCAGAAAACAGTACAGTTCAGTTCTTCTTCAGTTCTTGTCAATGTGACGAAATGGGTTTACATGGGGGTCGAAATAAGACCACGTAAACTTGTCAGCATAAAAAGTATATTAATAAAACGAGCAACGGAGTAGGTAGGTCTATGGTCACAAGTAGCGCAGTACTCTCCTGGCTCAACCTGGCGCGAAGATAACCCCAGCGGGTGTGCCACGCTGCAGACACCAGGAAAAAAGTAAAAGTAGTAGTAGTGGTTATCTAAAAAAATATATAATATTTTTGCTGCTTCAGACGTAGGCTTAGCTAAAATACCATGGAACTTTCCAACGTCCATTACCGACAATTTCATCAACTTGAGAAGTGCATTTCTTTTGGCTTGTTTATCCGACACAGACGAGCAATTCTTGTTTATATTATCTTCATCTTTATATAATTCTCTGATCTGAATCTCGGAAACGGCTTCAACGATTTTCATAAATTTTTGTATGCAGGGGGTTTCGGGGGCGATAAATCGATCTGGCTAGGTTGAATTTTTTGAAAACGTACCAAAAAAAACCGATACCCAAATATTTTTGTTATTAAATAGGAGTACGTGACAAACAGTCACACGGCAATGCTTGGGTACTGTGTGTTTACGTTTCTGCTTGACTGGTAATCTCAGGATGTTCTTCCCTTAAATTACAGACTTTCGGTGAAGCGGTAGAACTAAAAACCGGCGAAGTTGTAAAATTGACAACAGACGAAACATACAAGGATCGATGTTCTACATACACAGTTTACGTAGATTTCATGTATTTTTCTGAGCAAGTAAAAAAAAGTGATTTAATTTTACTGGACAATGAGTCAATCATGTTGAAGGTAGATATGATATCAACAACAACGTTAACGTGCAAAATTGAAAGGGGGGGATTTCTGGGATCATATAAGGATGTGTTTGTCCCTAACGTAGTATTCGACATGCCAAACTATACTGAGAAAGACAAACTCGACATCGAGATGGCGATCCAGCAGCAGGTACTTATTCATACATTCTTGGGTAAAGTCTTTACAAGTCATGATTTTAAAAAGTACACGCACTATTTTTTGTGCAGGTCGATATTATAATTGCATCTTTTGTAAACACTGCCAGTAGCATCGTCGAATTGAGATCCATATTAGGAGACAAGGGTAAAAAAATGGCTATTATGGCAAATATACAAACGATAGAAGGATTTCGGAATTATGACGCCATTCTGCAGGTATGTCGTATTCTTTTCCTCTTCTAAAATCCTAATAAATACACATATCAAAAGTGTCTTGGGATATTTACCAAATCTAGTCTTCCAGATTGACTTCTTACTTTAATTCCTATGTTTTAGTAAACAACTTATCCTCTCGCCTATTTGTAAAAATTAAGAAAAATTTAAATTTTTGAAAATTGTGGAAAATTAACCCGTCAAAAAGGCCAAAATAAGGATTTTTTTAATTTATTTTGTAAAGATCATCGATCACTAATAAAGAACTAGATTACAATCCCAAACAAAAGTTCTCTTAAAACTGTCACCAAATTGTGTTGAAGTAATAATAGTTGAAATAAATATACATTAATGTAAATTCAACCTTAAACGAAATGCTTTAAAGTTTATTTCACAAAGCTATGTTTAAAAAGCAACAAATTTTTACGACCGATACTATGTGGCATGTTTACCGTCGGAGCGTTCGAATGCTACTAAATCAAAAGCGCACCCAAATGTTCAAGTGGGTGCTCATTCGGTGAGGACATTTTGTGCCGCTGATTGTGTATCTAGTTCTTTATTAGTGATCGATGGTAAAGATTAAAAAAAAAACTGTGTTTCCACCATTGTCACGAATCACACATCACAGCGATTTGGCATGCTTAAAATCAGTTCATCAAAATCACTTTGAGGAATCACGGCTCACGTTCTTTCTAACAAGTCAAAAAGTTGTTGTAGGGGTATGCACGGCGGCATCCATACTCGGCAGAGTTCTTCTTTGGAGCATATATATCCCATGCGTGCTCAGTTGGGTTGAGATCTGGCGATTGAGCAGGCCACGGTAGAACATTGATGCGAGCATCTGCAAGAGTGCGTGTTACGACTGTGTGTGGACGTCCATTTTCGTGCATTAGTAGAAACGAATCACCCAACCGGCTTCGCAAAGGGATGATCACGTCTGAAACAATCCTCTCCGCATAAATCTGAGCATTGAGATTGCCCCTGATCCAAATGAGATCGGTTCTTCCACCGATACAAATACCGCACAAACCATTATTGAATGAACTTCCTGACAAATTTTCAACCGTTTTTGACGTCCAGAGGTCCTCCAAACACGAGTACGTCTTGTATCCGACCTCATGCCGAAACGAGATTCATCGGAAAAGCAAACACAACACCAGTCTTCTTCCTCCCAATTTCTGTGCTCGCGAGCCCATTGTAAACGAGCCCTACGATTGTGGGGTGCTATAGGTGGAACTCTCAGCGGCCTTCTGGAACGCAGACCCACTTCACGTAAACGATTTCAGATGGTTTGGTCGCTTGGAGCCTCGTAGCCAATATCACGGCGGTCATGGTACGATTCTGTCGAGCAGTATTTTGGATGCACCGGTCCTGTCTGCGAGTGATGATGCGAGATCGTCCTCCATGTCGCTCGGCCACGCTGCCCGTGATACGATAGCGTGTCCAGAGGCGGTTTATGACGCTCTGTGTAGTGTCAAGAGCGACAGCCACAGTACGTTGCCTGGAACCAGCTTGCAACATTCCAACGGCAGGCTGTTCTGTGTCAAATAATGTCATCGCTCCATATTATGATATCGATGCAATTTTTTTCAGTTTCGATGCAGAAATTGTAATGATTTTGTAAAAACGCTATTACACACTTTTATAGGACTCCTGATTGACAGTTGATTTTCTATTTTTTATTTTTTATTTAAAGAAAATTCTTTATTCATATAATGAAATTCACAAAAAAGAAACAATAACGATCCAAAAAAGTTAAAATAATAGGTAATCCTCAATTGCATCGATTCTCTAAAAGGTACTTGATCTCTAGACAGTTTTGATGTGTGCAGCATGTAACTATCACAGATAATAAACGAATTTTAAAGTTTTACCTAATTTTCATTCATAACATTGGAAGAAGAATTGCAGAAACTATAATATAATAAATCATAACTATGATTCCTATGTTCTTCAGGAAGCAAATAGTGTAATGATAACAAGACAAGAACTTGGATCCGACATCACACCGAAAAAACTGATTGTAGCTCAAAAGAATATGATAGCTCGAGCTAATGCAGTAAGTAGCTTGCAAAAATTAAGTACACTTCTGTCTGAAGATTCAATGATAAGGTGACGGCTGACACCCCGGGCGAAGGTAGATAAAAACCTATTACACCAATTCCATATAACATACTTTGTATGGGAGAAGTATGTGGGACCCAATTAACTAGAATCTTTGTTATAAAAAACAACCAACTTCCAAAAAAGACACCACATAGTTCAAAATAACTTTAATTTCGGAAGTCGGTGTAAAAAATGTATGGGAAAAGTTTTTTGTGACTTCTGACTTTTCTAGTACTCAAACCTCAGTGGGTTCAATCAATAGAGGTTTTTGATATTTATATGAAACAGGATCGATTAGCATCAAAAAGTTTTTTTGAAAACTACGCATTTTCTTGCTGACTGTTATTTTATTTCAAAATGTGTGAATGCAGATCAAAATGTCTCGAAGTGTTAAGGACAGTCTCCTAAGACCGTTTTCCTGTAGCTATGACGGTTAAGGTAGCTGTCCTTGCTGCCCATCTCAAAAATCCACCCTGTATAGCTTTTCCAACCTTGCAGGTTAATGTTCCAGTCTGTATAAGCGCTCACCTAATGAGCAGTATGAGATTTAAAAGTATTCCTCTAAGAGGCGAACTACTTGATGTAGGCAACTGTATCCTAGACGGTGCTGACTGCTTAGTGATTGCTGCTGAAACAGCAGTAGGCATGTTCCCTGTAGAAACTATTCAAACGATGAGTTCCGCTTCCAAAGAAGCTGAAGCTTGTGTTTGGACCAAGCAAGTATTCTATGATTTGATTGAAAAGGTAAATAACACTTCATCAGCTTCGGAACAAAACTTATTTATAATGGTGAAAAAACATAACTTTACTTAAAAGTTATGTTTTTTTGCAATTTCATTCTCTTGTCTAGGTATTATGACATTAGTTACTATGATTATGCTCGCTGAGTCTACTACTATAAACAACTCATGAACCGTATTTTTTTTCTATGCTCATTATAATTTGAACTAGAATACTTCTGTATATTTTTACATTCCACAGACGCCATTACCTTGCGATCAGTGTACAGCGACCGCAATAGCTGGAGTGATCGCAGCACAAAGGTTAATAGCGGCAGCCATAGTTATTGTGACGTCATCTGGCAAAGCAGCACAGACAGTAGCGAAGTTTAGGCCTCGCTGTCCAATATTAGCGGTAACTAGATACGGAATAATAGCACGTCAACTTCATATGTGGAGAGGAATCATACCTTTAATTTATGAAGGTAATCAAATGTCATTATAATGATAAGGATGCATGAGCAATCTAGGCATCACATAAAAGCAAAAAGTAAAAATGGGTACACCTAACAATACTACCAATGGATTGCCAGAGTGTAATAAATTCAAATAACAATAGATCTTACATGCCATCCTAACTAATATCATAAGAGGTTTATTTATAAACGTTGCTTAAAGTTAAGTGACGTTCAAACGTCAAAAATGTTTGGTTAAAAAGTAGCTAATCATTAATCATTACTTAACAAATGAACAAATAAACTCACTTTCGTATTTAAGGGTTTAAATGCGAGTGAGTTGTTGTGTGAAATAAAGTGAGTTTGTTTGTTACGCTTTCACGCTAAAGCGACTACACGATTTTGGATGAAATTTAGCACACAGATATACCATGACCTGGGTAAGGCCGTAAGCCACTTTTCATCCTCGGTCGGAGGTGAAATCGCGGGCAATAGCTAGTATTAATTATGTTTACTAATTTGTAGATCCTCCGTTTGCGGAATGGGCAATCAATCTCGAGAAACGTGTGAACTTCGGTATCAAATGGGGCGTCGAGCAAGGTTTTATAAGGATTGGTGACCCGATAGTCATAGTCTCTGGATGGAGACAAGGATCAGGGTTCACAAACACGATGAGAGTAGTATACGCCACTGCTGAAACTATAAACGCCTTGTGATAATAATGTCAATAAACGCTATCAGTTGCTACGATAGTTTGACGATGACTTGCAGTTGCTACAATAGATTGCCGATGATTTACAGTTGCTACGATAATTTAACGATGATTTGCAGTTGCTACGATAGTTTCACTATGACTTGCAGATGCTACGATAGTTTAACGATGATTTGCAGTTGCTACGATAGTTTCACTATGACTTGCAGTTGCTACGATAGTTTCACTATGACTTGCAGATGCTACGATAGTTTGACGATGACTTGTAGTTACTACGATAGTTTAACGATGATTTGCAGTTGCCACGATAGTTTGACGATGACTTGTAGTTGCTACGATAGTTTGACGATGACTTGCAGTTACTACGACGACCTGCTATTTGGGTTTGCTTGTCATGGAATAACATAAAATTATTTTAAACATAGATTTAATTTTCAATATGTTCGTTTTCTAAGTTATTTTATTAGCATCTAGAAGTGTTTTTCTCAAATAAAAATGTTCTTACTAGATTCTAAGTTCACTTTAGTTCGCTTTAAAATTTCAGGATTGGTCTAGCGTTCGTCCGGCAAATGTCTATCGAGAATTTTAAATTCTCTCTCGAACGTAACGTGGCTTACTTTGACTGAATATCTATGGAGCGTTTCAAAGCTTCCTAGAGTGTTCGGGTGACGGAATGACGCTAGCGATCAGCATCAAAGGGTTAACTCCACTTGCTGGCCGACGAGGCAATTTGCAAAGCTCTCTGAGGTGCCCAAATTGAATTTATGTAATCTTGCCTTCACAATATCAACATACTGCTTGGAAATATTGCTAACTCTTGAATTAATAAATTCACCGGAGACTAGATATAAAAAGCGATCAAATGGTAGCTATCTACTGGACACAAAACCCATCTTTATAGGAAGCCCAACTGCAAACACCTACAGGTTATTTTCTTTTGAAATTAAACCATAGAAAATTGGGTATTTAACGAAAATTATTTATGCTTCTACAATGACTTTCTTCAAGCATGTGAAAACAATAACACAATGTTTTCCGTGATGAATTCCACAAAGATAATGAAAATCAAAATTACCAAAAAAAAATGTGAATTTTCACAACTTTTGTACTACTCCTGAGCCAAACGCCCGTCGCCCAAAATATTTTATTAAGCTTAATAAAATGTAAGATTACACATCGGTACCAATTTGCTGGCAGACCGCTACGTTCCTAAGTACGTCGTTGCATAGAGATAGGCAATATTGCCATCCTCCGACCACACGTAAGCCACGACTAACGGCAAAAGGTATCGTCTGTTTCAATAGACCAGTTTACGACTTTGATTCTAAATTCTCTGTAGTGTTATTCGTTGGCTTCAAGGAATGCTTTCAATATTGCAATATTAATTTCACATTTTGATTTTTAGACTGTCAATCGTTTACCACCCTTTTTTTGGTTCCTAGTCTTTGATGATGGTGTTATGGAAACTACCAAGGAAATTCATGATACCTATATTATATCAATCTCCACAAAAGTTCACTTTCAAAGTACTGACGGTATGAAACTTTATCCGTCTTATAACAAAACGAGTTCCAACTCTGATCCAAGCCTACAACATTCAGGCAGTTTTTTTGTATTTCAAATCTTATTCCGACTGACATAAAGTTCATAATACAAAATTGACAACTTAGACTCGAATTTAAAATCAGTTTTTGTATTTAGAACTTTAATGTTATCGAAATAAAGTTTCTAATAAAAAATGACTCGATGGTTTTAATCTGGATCTACAGATAAATCTTATTTTGCAATAAGTCCGTAAGAGTAAATAAAAATATTCTTTATCCAATAAACAAAACAAAATCAACTTCAAATGAACACTAGAACTCATGGTTCATCATGACTAGAGCTGAACCAAGGCCAAGCATTAGAACTAACAATGCACCTCCTAACAGAGGCCGCCGATAGCAGCACATCGTCTGTAACGGATGCAATTACACCCCTAACTGCCATGTTAGCCGAACGCCGCGTCGGTCACATTGTGAGAGCCTAGGTTCAGGGCAATTTGCACAAAAGGTATTTCCAGCATCCAATTGAACGCTAAACCTTGCTAACCCTGATCGGTTCGTTGAAGCTACTTTGGGATATAAGCGTTTCAATGTGACATTGATATCGGTAAATCTGCGACTTATAGAGTAATTGAAACATATCAGGCTAGATTTGCTATCAAATACTGGTATCGGAGTTCCTTTTTCGAAGCGTAGTATAGCTTCAAAAAAGTCTAAACGCTAAACGTGGAGATTTTAAGCACTATAAAATCCTACTAATATTATAAATGTGAAAGTTTGTATGTTTGTTAATAAATCACGCAAAAACGGCTGAATTGATTTGGATGAAATTTGACACACAGTTTATAACCTGGATTAATATATAAAATACTTTATATCCCGGTAGTAGGTTCGCGTGGGATAATTTCCGATCTCCTCGCGGGCGAAGCCGCAGCCGAACGCTCGTGAACAATAATAATAATATTAACAACGGTCTTTAAGAATCTATCTATAGAAGAACCTAAAGCGGCTATTAAAATTTATTTTGGAGCTTTCGTAATCGTAAACGAGGTTACTCATAAAGAAATAACAAGCGAACAAAAAGCGAGATACGAAATAAAAATTCCGGTAATAAAGGTAGCGAATAGCACTTTTGGAGGCATCAAGTCGAGATGGGCGACTAAATTGTAATGTTTACAAGTTAAATTAGATGAACGCTGTGGAAGTTATTCATAATGGAGGAAACTCACCTTTTTGCGGGGTGGTGGTCGCAAAGATTACGCACAATTTGTTTTGACGGGATATTCGCCTTTCTCTTTTCTACAACAAGGACTCACTCCCTACGTACCTATTTAAGTGCCTAATTTGATTTTCGCTGTCGGAGACAAACGAAATTAAAATTAACTGTGTTTAGGTATGGTAGCCACATTTTCTGTGGTACATGTTTTATTAGGTACCTAGTAATCTGTGGGTGCTCAAAAGGTAATCACATTTTTCTTTTATAGAGGCCTTTTTATTGATCTCTCTCGCTTTCCCGCAAATCTTTCCTCTCGCTTTCCTGCAAACTGTGGGAGTTTTTTCATGAAAAGGGACGAAAGTGTGTTACAAGAAGCCGGAAAAGTGCGCGCTATTTGATTTGACCAATGAGCGCGCGCGGAGCTAGAGTTCGCCGACAGGAACGACCTTAACGAGGCCCCGCCCCTTCAATGTTGCTTATTACCGAGTTAAAATACAATAGACGATGTATATTTAGTAACTTAACCCACTTAACTGTAAGACACGTGTCCTCAGGATGACGATTGACTTGTTGCGAACTCGGACACGACGTGTTGCCACGACAAGAGCCGAACGCAAAGCGCAAACGCGTGACTTTGCGTTCGGCTCTTGTGGTGTGATGTCATATGGTCTTGTGGTCTGTGTGGTGAGATTTCGGATGTTACACATATTATGTCACTACTGTAAAACGCTTGCTACACGGTTGCCAACCGAGTCTCTGACAGAGGTGACCTTAGTTGGCGACCGGCAAAATTGTTTCAACGTTTGGTCGTAAACATCATCTACATGGTTGTAAACCACCAAGTTCACCTCTCGGGACGCGGTTTAAGGCTCGCTTGTTTTTTTTTTGTTTATATTTTACATGCATGACCCATTATTTGCCTTGATCTTCGAAAGTTTCCCAATGCTTTTCCAATGTCACAATCTCCCACGATGCCATTTTCCAAATTATGTTGGTAGAAGACGACGAAGACGTAATTGACTGTTGCGTCGTTGTAGACATTGGTCTACAACGACGCAACTGTAAATTACGTCTTCTTTTTATTATTGCTTATCCCGTCTGTCCAAATGTCACTACTTGAACTCTTCCCCTTTACAAATGTCTCTAATTTAAGCAACAAATAAATAATTATTGCAACATCCGCTGGGTGAATAATTCTCTACTCCTAAACAGCAATCAGAGGATGTGAATAATTACTAAATACGGTATATATTCAAAGGAAGCTGGGATAATGACCACGGCACCGTCTAAACAGACTGGCTAACCTGCGTAATGTAGTAATCAATTAGCAGATTGAATAAATCATCACTACCTGTGGTTAACACTAGGTATTAATAAATTAACCTTTTGACATCCATAATAAATAAATAAATTTCTTTCAATCAATCTTCCTAGCCTTTTCCCAACTATCTTGGGGTCGGCTTCCAGTCTAACCGGATGTAGCTGAATACCAGTATTTTACATGGAGCGACTGCCTATCTGACCTCCACAACCCAGTAACTGGGTAATACGATACCCCTTGGTAAGACTGGTGTCAGACTTTCGGGCTTCTGACGACTCGTAACGACTGTCAAAGATCCACAAATGACAGCCGGGACCAACGGCTTAACGTGCTTTCCGAGGCACGGAGGAGTCTCGGTATGTAAAGAAGGTCACCCATCCACTGACCAACCCCGGCAAGCGTAGCTTAACCTGATGGATCGACCCGTGCGGCTTGTTATTACTTAGCCACGAGCTCCTCCAAATAAATAAATTTCTTTATTGGCATAAATAATTTTTAACAAAGATAGTGAGGGCCTGACTCCTGCGCTAGCTATAGCAGAGGTATAGCACCTGTGTTACAGGAGCCAGTGTCTTCTCCCAATTACATGTGTCGATTTTTATGCAAAAAGAATTAATCTAAAACACATGTACAAAAAAGAAAAATTAAAAAGAAAAATATAAACATGAAAAACATTGCTTGGGAGTCATTTCTATGAGTATTTGGTGTATAGTGTTTATGGTGTATAGCGGTTTTGGTGTGTGAGTGTGTAATGTAGGTGTGTGGTATGAGATGTTATAGAAGCGTGTGCTTGTGTGGGGTGTGTTTTATTCGTACCTATTTTAGAAGGAGTTCGGTTTGTTCATAGTCATGAGTAAGTAGCCATGATTTAATCTTACTTCTAGCTTCCTTCACTGTGAGTGGATTTATATTAAGCTCTTTGTTTGTCCTGTTATACAAAACCTTGCGACAAGTATTTATGTTGCTTACTAGCTGATGCAGTTCGACATTTTATCAATGAACAGATGTTTCGTACGCTGCGTTTAAACAAAATACTTTTATTGTATGGCGTAATAAGGTGCTGTTTCATGACAATTTCCAAAATATACATCTGCCGTACTGTTAATACTTGACATTTCTCATATAAAGTCACGGTGGGGAACCTGAATGGCCTGAATGTCATTACTTTAAGGACAGATCTTTGAGCCCTTTCAAGGCGAATCATATACACTTTACACGCGCCACCCCAAACCCGAATAATGCAAAACAGTGGCATGGTTTAATTTTCTGTAGATGACGAAAACATGACTAATGGCCGATTCCTATAAGTTATGGACCGTTATTGGTTAAAATTAGGAATCTTGTATCTTTACCAATAATGAAGCAAAGACCTCATAGCTTTGCATAGTAGACCCTCCCATATGGAATAAGCTTACGAATCTATTGATATGCCCAGTTTGGCAAGAAAAAAGTTACCGTTGTTAAAAAAACTATTCGTTTCCTTTATAGGAATCGAGCATAATTATGTCATCATCCTCCTGCCCTATATCCTGATACCTTTGGAGCCGGCGCAGCATGTCCTTCTTCCATACATTTTTATTAGCAGTTACTCAGCAGTTACTCCCTTTCTAGCTATAATATTTTTCACACAATTCATCCTCATTGTTTTTGATGTGTGACATGTTTCCTCTCGCTTTCCTGCGTCAAAATCAAAACAGAAATTTAAAAAAAATCGAAATAATCAAATCTATGGGAGTGATTTTGTGAAAAGCGACAGAAGTGAACAGTGGATCAGTGGGTGTGACAGTGAGCCCAAGCATGCGTTATTTGATTTGACCAATGAGCGCGCGCGATGCTTGATTTGGCCGTTAGATGATACCAAACCATTTTGCGAGAGGTTGTAAACAGTATGACGATGACGATGACAGTGACGATGTATGTATACTCATCGCGCGGTAAACTCTGCTTGTGCGATGCAGGATTTTGCGTGACGTCAGTGTGATACGTAGTTCGCATGTAGCGTTGTAGATGCCACAGTAGCATAAAAATGAATCTGTAGCATAAAAACGTGACTATCCGTCACCACCAGTTGCTACATCCATAATTTTGTCAGTGCACAATATACACACTTATTATTAACTAACAAAACCGAAAATGGTTCTCTTTTAGAGTTTCCATTGTTATGTAAATATAATTAGCATATTATTAACAGGCCCACTGAATCCTTTCTCCAAGGTTATTTACTATACCACCGAGTTTACGAGTTAACCGAGTGTGCGATATTAGGCAACCTTAGTTACATAGGGTTCCTACGGTCGCCCACAGGACAAATTACACGACAGAGAGTGTGCCACAGGAATTTGAAATGTATTGCTCGAGTTTCAAAGGCGATTTTGGTGAGATAACTCCTCGGATTCTGGGTAGCTGGCTATCATATTAGTGTTGTTTCGCTTACACGAAATGACGTTGGGATATTCAAAGTTTCATGAGTGAAGAAGTCATCAGAACTTGCTCAAGCAAATGCTCTCGGCATTGAGAAAATTTGTCATGAAATGTGGGAAATAATTTCATGAGAACAATTAGTAACGTACTTTAATGATTTCCCAGTAGGCCCCAGTAATGTCTCACGAATTCTTCATCTAACAAGCGCAGGCTTTTCAGCAGTGCTAGGTTTTGTGAAATTATTTAATTAATTTCCTTCAATCTCTGCTTCCATGAATATAATTAAAATTCTATAATATACAAAAGCAGCAGTTCCAAAACGTCACTAGAATTATATCTGTACAATTCCATCGTGCCTAATATTTGTAGGTTCCTATCAATGTGTATAAACGAAAAATTATTTTAATCTTATAAAATTGTATGTCAATCGTGTTGAAAATCTGATGAAGTCAACACAAAAAAAGAATCCAGAAAAGCAGCAATACCACACCCCGAGATTTAAAACCCTACCGTTTCTAACCGTAAGCACTTATCATACAAAGACCAAAACACCATCGCCCCACATCATCAAACTTACTACAATTAAGTACTATTTCCTAAACCCTTACTACTTACCAGAATCTCCATGTTTTCACATAATATGTTACTAAAGCACTGGAATCCTCTGAGTCAATACAGGTGTTGTAATTAACTTACCTGTACGCCCAACGACAGACGAACACGAAGGAACACCTAATGATTGCATCGGAGTAATGCAATCAGTACGCATCCCTCGTGTTAATTTGGGCTGTTGGATATCTTGGGGTTCCCTCAGGAATTCAGGGAGATCGAAGATGATTGAAGACAATGATTAGTCGGATTTCCGGGAGGCATGAAACATGACACTTCGCGATGCTGCTGTTTGAGATGGATTTTTAAATTGCATTAATAAGTAATTTATCATGATCGACATTTTTGCACAATTAAATGGTTGCAGGTGATCAGTATTTCGGCCTACCCAAAGAATCTGCTAAAACAGTGACTAAGCGAAAACATTATTTAATACCTAAGATGCCAAGCCGCAAACTATTATGTAAAACGTCCTCTATTCAAAGCAGAGACCCAGGAAATTGAATAAAATTTTCTCGAAAATGTTCATTATTTACGTGGTCATAAAATGAGCCCTGATAAGGCCAGCTCCGGTAACCGACGACGCTTTATATCACAGGATACAACACTATTATCTACCCAATATTTCAATGGAGATACTGTTTGGGAATAATAAAGGACAGCGTCAGTCCTTGGCACCTTTTTTGAATGATAATGTTACGAAATCCGTTACCTATAGATGTATGGACTTTAGTACCTAAGTCGCTAAACTGAAACATTTTAAGTAACTATAACCTCAGAGTCTTTAGGATTAGCTTTTGAGCAACCCTATAATTACCTAAATGAAACTATTGTACCTCGTTTGGGCCCTTTGGCCAATTAAAAAGTCGATTAAAATAATAATTCACTATCTTTGGATAAATAGATGGATTAGAAAATTAAGCTTGAACGTCCTTTACACGTACTTGAACTTGATGGCCTTCAGTTAAAATTTACGTTGCTATTTAACATCTCAAAGCCAAACCCTTCTTATCCCTGACTTAGGACTGAGATTACACACGTCAAGTTTCTGCCGTCGGTGACTAGGCGTTGACGAATGACTAGGCTTATAGAAGCTTATAGAACGCTAGCATTACCTCCTAATCTATTGCAATATATAGGTCCTAGTGTTACATAAGTACCAAATTGCTAGAACATTCCGAAACTAAGAAATTCAATATCTTGATTGAAATTCTTTCGCCCTTTGAATAGCTGTTTATTTAAGAATTCAATTTCGTTTCGATAAATATCAAATTTTAGATAGAAATAAACAAGAGTCCGGTCTGTTAATTTTTGTTTATTTAAATGGAAGTCTTAGCTTAAAAGTAATATTGAGAAACTAGGTTTGAAATGTTATTTAAGAGTTATCTGCGTAGAATACCTACCTTTCTTAAGATACAGTTTTTTCAATAATTAAATACCTAGTAAACTCGTTTTCCATCAGTGATAAACAAACAAACAAAACATTATCACTTTTACAGATTTAACAACTAAACTAATTAAAAATATCTAAACTCATAAGAAGATTCTCGAAAACGCATGTAACTACAGATGTACACTTCACCGCTTCCTTCACAAAAAGTGCTTAGAAATGCGCACAGAAGACAGACAACACAACAAATTACGTCACAACTGTGCACATTGTTACATCCCAGTAACTACAGTTGTCCTACAAATTTTCTTTTCCGGCGCAATGAACTAACAACAAGGTATTCTCGAAAGCTTTGTGCTCAAGACGGATACCTGTACCACACTCATGTTGCAAGTCTTTGAGCCTTATTGTTCAAGATATTGCTTTATTTCAGGCATTTGCATACGATAATATCTTCGCGCAAGACTTTGAGACGGATTTCTGAAATATTTTGTGGGAACTTAGAATATACTGTATTAAAGTATAAAATCAAGCCGAAAAAGTAGCTACGGTTTATAAGAAAAAAGCCGTTTTAAAAAGTATAATCATCAGCCCATAAATACCTCTGAGGCCGCGCCGCCGCGCGCACTTTGAATGCGTTTTCGTACCAATTTCACTCGTGCGTAAACGTACGAACACGCACGAATGATCCCGACCTTCCAAGTACAAAGGGAGCGCGCAGACTGGGTGCGACTTAGTGGTACGAATACGTACGTATAGTTCCGACGTCCGAAAACAATCCGAACTTGTTGGGATTTGTTATATTTGACGGAGAAAAACGTATCCAGAGTGCGCACTAAATTCGTACGACCATGGTCGTACGCACGAGTCAAATTCGTACGAAAACGCATCCAAAGTGCGCGCGGCCTTAGGCTTCCTTTATGATGCTTAAGCCGCACCTTGTTGTGTATACGAGTGAATATTATCGCCGATGCGCAGCACATTCGCCGTAGCGGCTCCGCATAAATTTAGCATGTTAATTCTTAGATATTTAAAAAAAAAACATCTTACGGTCCGGCACCGGTGCGGCTCCGGCGTCATGTACAGGAACCCTTAGGGATCTCACGCACTAGACGACGGCCAACTAGCCCACCAAGTGCGCTATTTGTAACGGTTTCTATAGTTTACCTGATTGGTGCGACCACTGGTTGTGGTTATGACTGTCTAGTGCACGAGATCCCGAGTGACCGAGCAATTTTCTTTCACATTATCTTATCTCGTAACTAAAATACGAAATACTCCAGCTATCTGCTTTAGATAATAGACCTATTATGTTAATTCCAAAAAGCATTTTTGCTCTGACCTCATTGGATTATTGCAGTGAGCTCATACTTCGTACGAGCACATTTAGCGCAGCTGGGTTACTGGAATATTTGTATGCGATTACTGCAGCAAAGTGAAATTATTTTTGGCCTATTTTTGAAATCTTTAACCTTAATTTATTCCACTATCTTTTCATAACTGCACTTATGAAAAGTAAGTTTAGATATAGGTACATAATGTTGTACGAGGGTTATTCATGTCTTCATCTGACGACATCTGAGACGTTTTCAACCAATGAATTATCTCATAATAAAGAGAAAATCTTTAAAAAGAATTCACGGTTCTGTATTTGTTTTGTAAACCGAGTACAAAAAGTTGTCTTTTCTATACTCAATAAATTGTCCAAGTTAATATTCTTTCCAGTTAGAACATACAGGATAAGAATTGCATCTACAAGAGAGCTGTACCGATCCTTTGGGAGTCCATATCCTTTTCATTTAAGCTTTCCACATTTTACTATAGTCAACACAGCTTTTTGCATTTTAACACGTCACTCAGCCAGACAGGTGCAAAAAGGTAAAAGGACAAAAGGGGATAATAAGGGGGATTGAAGTGGAGGCCACAGAGAAAGTGTGCCCTATCGTCCTCACGGCCCAGCCTCGAGAGGCCGGCTGTGGCTGAGAGGCGTCCCTCAAGGCAATTGGGAATGCTTACAGCACGTTTAGTTTGGGATATTACCAAATATTATTTATAGAGCTGTATGCTTACTTATATGATACTAGATTCGGGAGAATCGATTAGTGTCTGAGTAGTGTTTGACTACGAGCCATTTGCACTCCTCTCCTTTCATGAAATTATATGATTTGGAGCAGTTGCTCCTTTGAAAGAGCACTGCTTTTTCAAGCACGAATTATAATATTATGTCGCCCCCACGGAAACTGGAAGGTTTAATTAAAATACAGCTGTAATGAATTACTCACAACTGGCACAGAAATATGTACCGTAATGAATTTCCTTTTTGGTTTTGTTGAGAAGAAGTGCCCTGAGAGAGATGTACTTAGAAGTTTATTGTTCGTCAACATAGCAAACCATAGGAACTACTTATACTATTATTTATCCTTAGACGCCAATAAACTTGATAAAGAAAGAACATACGTTATACATATCCTACGTTATTGTGACTCAATAAATAGGTGATAAAATATGTCTGCGTTTCTGTCATGTTCTGTCGCATTATAAGTACCCCTCCATGGAGTGAAATACAAGTGAAAAACAAGCAAGAACCTGCAAAGAAACGAACAGCAAACATTATAAGTGTGTGTACATATAGATATCCTTAATTATTGTGGTCCCGGGTAAAGCTACTCGTAATTTCAAGAGGAAAGGCGCTAATATTATAGCGTCGGCAAGAACGCGGTTTAAATCTTGTAACATAGTGATAGCGATGCGATAAGCTTGCTTGAAGCGACCCGTTTACATAAGTCTCGCTTGTCAACTATAAAAGATAAGAAAAGGTGTGAATCAGGATGTGATTATGACGCAAAACTGGGATAACTATGAGAATTTCTATAGAAAGTTACATACTCCTGAAAATTGGTTTATCCAAACGTGATTGCTGCAACTGAATAATTTAAGCTACAGCTCAACTACGGCAAAAGATCAGAAAAAATTTAAAGGCGATCATCATTAGATGACCAAAAAGTTTTATGAGGATCAAAAATTAAAAATTCATCGTTTGTTATATTCTAGTAGTAGTAGTAGTGATACAATAGCCTTGCATTTTTGTATACCATTCGCATAACTCTCGATCCCGTTGGAATATCGCGATAAAAATTTACTATGTCCTATAATTATCCTATGTACCTTGAGCTAAATTTTATCTAAATCCGTCCAGCTGTTTTAGCGTCAAAGCGTAACAAACAAACTCACTTTCGCATTTATAATATTACGTATATATTATAGTTAGGATAGTTAGGATTAGGATAGCATCAGTAACAGCACTGCAGTGTACACAGAACCTAATTCTCCAGCTTCATACATTTTTTTGTATAGCACGCGTGAATCGAGCTTCAGCCTAATGAGGCGCGTTACGATACATTCATTTCTTCGAGCCAACACTACTTCGTTAGTCAGCACTATGTAGACTAGGCATAATGATACGCACGCGTTTTGTCCAACAAAAATTGTGGACGAGGAATATTCTTATGAGACATGAGAGCTATGTTATTTTTGTGCGGTTTCGGAGTTTGGATGTGTGCCCGGTTTATGGCAATAGGCTCGCCTCCTATTACATCATCATCATTCTCCTGCCCTTATCCCAATTTTATTTGGGGTCGGCGCAACATGTCCCTTTCTTCCATACTTCTCTATTAGTCGTCATTTCAGTAGTTACCCCCTTTCTAGCCATATCATCTTTCACACAGTCCATCCATCGTTTCTTTGGTCTTCCCCTACTCTTATAGCCATCGACATTCATACTCAAAACTTTCTTCACGACATTTTCCTCATTCCTCCGCATCACATGCCCATACCATGACAACCGATTACCGCACAACTTTTCGGTCACCGGTGCCACTTTCAGACTTCCTCTTATGTACTCATTTCTTACTCTATCCATTCGTGTAACACCACACATCCCTCTTAGCATTCTCATCTCAGCTGCATGCAATTACCTTTCATTCATCCCTTTGGTGGCCCAACATTCTGATCCATACAAGACAGCAGGTCTAACCATTGTTTTATATATAACTAGCTTTTACCCGCGGCTTCGCCCGCGTGGATGTCGCAAAATATCCCACGGGAACGTTCTACCGGGAATACATACCTAATAGCCAAGGAAAAGATCATTGACTAACTTTCAGCGGACGCAGTGGTAGGCTACTACAGCTCCCGCGTGGTCAACCATAATTATTTTGTTACGCGTAATTTTGAAACTGTGATATCTCTTAAACTATTCGTTTAAATGATGTGATGTAAAGGCATATTTTCATCGAAATTGAATGCCCAATTTAAATAACCTATTTAATTGGATAAGGATTAATAAGATACCGGTCAAAATAGCTTCGGAAATAACAATGAAAATATACAATTTTGAAAGATAAAAATGGTTATTGTGGGTCACCCTTAAAAGATAGGCATATGCCATCGCGGACTTTTTTGTTGCAATTTTTAAGATATACAATACTCTAGAACATAAATTTGATTTATCTCTCACGACTTACGCAGCGCACGCCAGTAAAGCTCCCAGTCTGCATGATTTTTTCCGACATCTTCAACAATAATCGTCATATTTCAGCCAATTTACACAAAACCTTAATGAATTATACACTAAAACCTTCCACATGAATCACTCCGTCCAATGGTGAAAACCGTTTGAAAATCCGTTCGGCAGTTTTTGAGTTTATCGCGTTCAGACAGACAGACAGACAGACAGACGCGGCGGGCGACTTTGTTTTATAATATGTAAGGATGCGGGAGTCGCAGATTGTTCCCGTGACCTGCTGCCATTTTATCCATCCAGTGTTAATTCTCGCCTCCTATTACATAGAACTTAAATATAACTGGCAAAATGTTGTGTACTATAGGTACACCTACCTAGCCTTCCGGGGATTACAGGCGTTATGTTATATGTACGTTCTAAGTGGTTATTGTTTTAAGGTTTTTAATTTGGGGACTGGTTGCTTCAGTGCCGGTGTACAGATTCATAGGTGATATCGGACGTGTATTCTGTGCACGGAATCACTTCGATCGCCGAGGCGTCTTGCCCCATGAGTAAAGATAACTCTGTGGTCTTGGTCTGTGTGTATTCAGCCTCAAAAACAGAAATATGCGGGACAGTCTTTGGTTACTGCCGATAGAAGTGAAAACTAAGTAACGCCATCTAACGAAAATGTCAGGAATTTATGTGACTTGCTGTCAGTACAAGCCGTCTTACGAAATTTCGATCACGTCACGTGTCCTGACGCGAGTTTAACAGTTTTCCCTTCCCAAAAAAAGTGCACAACGCCGCTAAAAAAGTTTTCACTTTCAAAATTAGAATCAAATGCGTTCAGGATGTTGTTGGGTCTGCCGAGGCGGTGTAGCGCGTCGCGGACGTTTGCTGAAGCGTGCACTGGGGGCCTACCACAACCACTAAAAGCAGTATTATTTTAATCTTACTTCGGTGGGGGAAAGAGATGGTGCTATACGTCCTGTAGAGCTTCATCTCTTTCCCACACTAAAGTAATATTAGGTAAGCCCCCAGATGGTTTCTAGGCCATTATGCGCAAAAAAGCAGCTTCCCTGCTGGCCCGTCTACGGGGTAGCAACAACGGCATTCTGAACGCAATAGTACAGCTATTGCGTTCAGAATGATGTTGACAAAAAAAAATTTTTTTTGTCCGTCTTGTAGATTATTTTTTTACGTAATCAAAAAATTACGGCAATACATTGAGTAGGCAGTACGTTAAAATGGGGTATGACGTCACTGGCCGGTAGATTTTATACCGACTTGTGATTGTGACGTAGCTCCCACTCCGCGACTTTTATGCGTTTTATCTAAACCATTTTTTATTAATATGATAAAGCTAAAAATACGTTTCTAATATTTTTTTATTATTTGACTGACGGACTAAATAGTATTTTTTTTGTTTCTCCAGTCAACATCCCTATAATGTGAATAATAAAATCACTTCTAGCTACAACTTAGCTGCCCAATGTATAATAAATACCTATGTCTGATTTTTTTGTATGCACGTGTTCTGTGACAAATCAACCAATTTTTTCTTTCTTTCTTAATAATATGTTTTGCGGCTACACATTGTCTGTAGGTACCACGCCAAAATTGTACGTGAAGGTAACTGTGTGCTTGAACTACATAGACGAATCAAAGACATAACAAGAACCGAGAACTGAAAATCTTTCTGGAGCCGAGGGACTTTTTAATACACGCTGTATTTTATGTATGTACACATAAAAAAATGTATTGACCTTAACCCTTCTTCGAATTGGTCTTGTTCAGCCGAATGGTGTCATATGTACTTAAACCGTATTTCAATTTATTCAGTCTAGACAGTTGACCATCAAAATTGGCAAGCAGCGTGATTGATAATAGCAAATTCAAATCAGATGAAGAATCCAAGGAGTATAAGAAGCCTATAGAGTATAGACGGACAAAATGTTAATGTTCAATATATTGCAGCCTTAACCTCGATGTCTCGTATAATAGATTTTCTTTCTGTATGTTAGATTTCGGGGTCAGGGCTCGAGTGAGTTTTCCTTAGAATTGTAGATGAATTCTATTTTTGGGTTACATTTCCTGTGCTATATTTGAATAATACTGAGATTACCCAGTTTAGAATTTTTGTTTGAAGTTAATAAGTATGTCAATCACTCCTTTAAATTCCGTAGTTCCTAGGTTTTCAGGTATTCCTGAAGATTTGTTGTAGGTATAAAGTTACACAAACAATAAATACCAGAATACTTTTCCCTATAACTGAAACCGAATGGCAATAAAAATACATTGCTAGATTCTACAAATTAGGTACAAATTAAGTAACAACGAAGAAAATAGTTTTAGGTTGAGATTTATGTTTTCATCTCTGTATACGTTGGCATTGCGTAATGCGTACTTCCGAGAAATCACCATTTCCACTAGAAGCATAATAAAATTAACGTACATTATACTAGAAACACAAAAGGCAGGCGGCATAAGACTATTTCAGCACTAATGAACCCATCTACTTTAACTTTTGTCCTCAAAAGGCCACCACCGCAAAAAATAGTCAATTAGTGTTCTACAAAACGTTCTTACTAATTAACTTGATCGAGTCCTTTTATTCCGGAGTTCCTTTACATTTTTTTGCTACCGTCACCACGGCAACGGTTGTGTTATCAGCCGATTATGTTAAAATCTCACCGTGAAAACTAACGGGAAGTGAGCTGTCAATAGTGTCAATCGTAGAATGACAGTATACTTCACATAATAATGCTTTCATGAACTTTTAGGTCCAGACTGCGCGCGTCTTGTATACTGCGTCTTGGGCGCTCAATAAAAATTTAATTTCTATGTAACGATTTATACCCTCCCGGGCGAACACTTTATTATCTTCGTAGTCGTTTCCTTTTACTATTTTCCTTCACGTTTTCTATGCATCAGTATTAAACCTTAGAGAAACACAGTTATACAGAGCATTTTGAGGGTTTAATTTAGAACACTTAGTTGCATTTGTCGAGCGTCCAACGCGCCGACAACGCGCGATCTTTGCGCGCCCAATACGCAGCGTACTGAGCGAGCACCTCTGGCGCCTATTATTTATTTATTTAATGCATGGAGGACTTACAGCTAATAAAAACAGAATAAAAGGAGACGATAGTCACCAAAGAGCCAATGGCAAGTCTTCACGTATAGACTTGAGATAATTACTGATTGTTGATTATAACTAGAATCCTACAGAATAGATAGATGTATAATTTATATTTACGTTGCTTTCATAGTTGGCATACGTCTCAAGTCAAAGTATCAAGAAAAATATCAAGCCATAGGGCCCAGTGACCCAGTCTAGTATATGGTTTGTAGTATATTATGTAGCTTTTGTTGCCTACTTCTGTTTGCTTTATTTTAAATTTATTTTGGACAAAACTTAGTTTAAACAAGAGCTTAATGAAACCATACACTTAGGCGTTATATACACGTTATTATATCCGTCAAAAACTACGGTTTTGCCGTGAATAACCGGTTGATTCGCTGTGTGGAGGCACGAAAAATGTACTTACAACTATCGACTTGAGGCCTAATTCTCTGTACGTGAAATGGAACGGGATAGCCGGGGAACAAGGGTTATATTGTCGAAATACGGAAACACGCGCCGAAAAAAATTATAAATATAATTTTTTTTGGCGCGTGCACCGACGACGCCGACGGTATGAGTCACTCACAGTCTGATCCCTGCGCCTAATCGCCATCCGAATTCCTGTCGGTATAATATTATCTAGGTATTACATTTTTGACAAAAACTTTCATTTTCGTATCGACAAAATCATTCACAAAACTTTTGTTACCATTCAATACCTACCTATATCGTTAACAATTTCTTTAATATAAATTCCGCACTTTGAAGAGAAATCCGAATTAAAGAATGCCAATAAGTTTCTGAATTCAATTCTATGTATTTAATATTATAAATTCAAAGGCTTTGATGTTTGCAATCTCACGATACTGTATTTTTTTTTAACTGATATTTGCTTCTATCTTAAATAGAAGCTTTCAGTTACAAAAAAAAACAGTTTAAAAAAAATCGGAACCTGAAGCAGTACAGGAGTATTATTTTCTTTCAAAAGAGCTATGAGAGAGATATGACTTTTTCTACTGTTGATGAAGCAGTGATCACAAATAGTCCTTTTCGAAGATAAAATAATGGGCAATCGCACCTCTGGAGCGGGGTTTAGAATCTATTGGTTAATATTGGCACATCTCCGCTCCTCTCCTCTCCTCTCCGCTCCAGTGGACAGGCAGCCTTATATTAAAATCGAGATTTTTATTTGTTTTCATCTGTTTAAAACGTTCAAGGCTTCAATACTATTTTAACTTAACTTATTCACTTATTCTTATAATTTTTTACTATTTTAACTTATTCTGAATTCCTGTTAGTTAAAGCCACATTTGATTTAAGACTTTTTTTTGTGAAAATTTGTGAGCATCAAGATGACGGGACCAAGCCCCCAATTTAAAATGCATCACATTCAAGAGTTAGTACTACATATGTACTAATTGTACCCTAAACAAGACATTTGTACCTCTAAAGGTAAAGGAATTATGTCAAGATTTCCCTGGTCCCGCCACTTTGATATCAAAGTGGCGGGACCTTTTGGATGCGCTATTCAGAGGCAGGTAATACACACCCGAAGACTTAGTACTACATTTGTACTGGTATATACTCAGTTTTCAATACAGTTGTAAGTGCCAAATTAAAGTTATGTGATTAAAACATTGGTCCCGCCATTTTGATGATTCATGTTATCGCTGAATTCATATGAAAAACGTTAAAACTCGTGCAAAATCAAATGTGGAAACTTAGTACGTCATACGTACTTCATCGTGTGTAATTTTCATATTCGTAACCTAAGTACATCAAAAATTATCTATCATTCGTAGTTTTCTTTGAAATGGTCACATCTATGCAGAAATGAAACAACCCAAAATTGTTTTGAAAAATGTATCCTTACATATTATAAAACAAAGTCGCCCGCCGCGTCTGTCTGTCTGTCTGTCTGTCTGTCTGAACGCGATAAACTCAAAAACTGTCGAACGGATTTTCAAACGGTTTTCACCATTGGACGGAGTGATTCATGTGGAAGGTTTTAGTGTATAATTCATTAAGGTTTTGTGTAAATTGGCTGAAATATGACGATTATTGTTGAAGATGTCGGAAAAAATCATGCCGACTGGGAGCTTTACTGGCGTGCGCTGCGTAAGTCGTGAGAGATAAATCAAATTTATGTTCTAGAGTATTGTATATCTTAAAAATTGCAACAAAAAAGTCCGCGATGGCATATGTCTATCTTTTAAGGGTGACCCACAATAACCATTTTTATCTTTCAAAATTGTATAAAATTTTCATTGTTATTTCCGAAGCTATTTTGACCGGTATCTTATTAATCCTTATCCAATTAAATAGGTTATTTAAATTGGGCATTCAATTTCGATTAAAATATGCCTTTACATCACATCATTTAAATGAATAGTTTAAGAGATATCACAGTTTCAAAATTACGCGTAACAAAATAATTATGGTTGACCACGCGGGAGCTGTAGTAGCCTACCACTGCGTCCGCTGAAAGTTAGTCAATGATCTTTTCCTTGGCTATTAGGTATGTATTCCCGGTAGAACGTTCCCATGGGATATTTTGCGACATCCACGCGGGCGAAGCCGCGGGTAAAAGCTAGTATTATTATATATTGATCCAATTTAACTACTTATACAGGGTGGATTTTTGAGACGGGGCAGCAACAGTGTTGGGCAATGGGACAATTCAATTAATTTTTTAATTGTAGAAGCAAACAATTACAATTTTTATTGCAATTGATTTAATTCAATTGTATTTTAATTGTGAGATGCAATTGAAATGAATTGCAATTAAATCCATTAATTGTGGTTCACAATTAATTTAATTGCAATTAAAAAGTTAATTGTTATTTACAATTAACTTAATCGTCAATTGTTTATTATAACAATTAATACTATTTGATGAATGTAAAAACTCACGCACGGGAATGTACTCCCGGGATTAAAAGTATTCTATGTGTTAATCCAGGTTACAAACACATAGAATGCTACATAAACTGATAATATTAGTAGGAAGTAGGATAGGATTAACTGTAATTGTAAACATGCAAACAATTAACAATTAATTAATTGTAATTGCAAAGTTTTACAAGCACAATTAATTAACCGTTAATTGTCTATCTTGCAATTACAATTAATTATTTTAATTGTTAATTGTAATTAAATCTGGCAATTTAATTGTTAACTGTTAATTGTTTTCACAATTAACGTTTGGCCAACACTGGGCAGCAAGAACCCGGTTAGGTTCTTCATCGTATTATGTTAACAACCTTAACAAGGGCCACACCTTAACCGTTGTAGCTACAGGAAAACGGTCTTAGGAGACGGTCCTTAACTTTTTGAGACATTTTGATCTGCATTCACAGATATTGAAAAAAAAATGTAGTCAGCAAGAAAATAGGCAGTTGTAAATTTAAAATTTACAATTGCCTGAAAATCATATTATTATAATAATTATTGTGTTTAAATTCTTAAATAATTAGGGTTGATAGAGTGTGACTAAATATTACAGCAAAAATAAAACGATGACTGTGAAATTATAATTATTATAATAGATAATAATTTTGAACACATAAAGGAGAATGGGCGTTATTATATGAGTTGCGTCCCAACCCTTCTAACAAGTTGCGACTAGTAAAAACATGTTCATTTAGGCTTTTTTATGATTAATAATTCATGTTTTTATTAAAATTGCGTGCAGGTCAAAAGCTATTGAGATTCAAGTGAAAAAGGTGTTTTGTATTTTTTTGAGGTATGAGGTAACAGGGTATAAAGTTTACTCATCCTCTATACAAAAGGGAGGATCCTCTGCACAGACGTGTCGTGTCTGCCCATTTCGGGGCAGTTATATACGGCAAACCGAGGTCTTGCTTCTAATATCGTTCTTGAGACTTCATGTCGCACCCGCTGTCGAATCAAAGACCGAGCACAGGTCGCACACAATGTTCCATAGTACTACGTAACAAATAAATATCAAGTCCACAAAACAAGCAAGAGGTCCTTTAGGAATGCGTAAGTCGTCAATAAATAAACAGCGGAGTAACAATTTAAAACACGATCAGCAAACTAATCAGACGGATAAGTTCTGTCAGTCAACACTTTATCATCATTCTCCCTTATCCCAATTTGGCACAACATGTCCCTTTTTTCCATACTTCTCTATTAGTCGTCATCTCGGTAGTCACCCTCTTTCTAGCCATATCATCTTTAACAAAGTCCATCCATCGTTTCTTTGGTCTTCCCCTACTCTTATAGCTATCAACATTCATACTCAAAACTTTCCTCACGACATTTTCCTCATTCCTCCGCATCACATGCCCATACAATGACAACCGGTAACTTTTCGGTCACCGATACCACTTTCAGACTTCCTCTTATGTACTCATTTCTTATTTTATCCATTCGTTTAACACCACACATCCTTCTTATCTCCATTCTCATCTCAGCTGCATGCAAATTGCCTTTCATTCATCCCTTTTGTGGCCCAACATTCTGATCCATACAAGATAGCAGGTATAACCATTGTTTTATAAATCTTCTCCTTAAGTTTAAGGGGAATGCGAGAGTCGCAGATTGTTCCCGTGACCTGCTACCATTTCATCCATTCAGTGTTCATTCTGTGCTTAACCGCCCGATCTACTTCGCCATCGTTTAGCACGAGTGAACCGAGATACCGAAAGTCGGAGCAGATTGGGAAGCGTGCCATCAAGCGCTATGGGTCCAAAACTGAAGAGACCGCCGAAATCGCAGAACATTATTATGTTCAGTTTTAGTTCTGCTGATTTTCATGCCAACACTCTCCAGCTTCTGCTGCCATTTCTCCAGTCCGCTCTGGATCTCAGGTTAATCTCACCGACAAGAACAATGTTATCAGCAGACAGCATGCACCAGGGTGCCTCTTCCTGTATGTCCGACGTCAGAGCGTCCATAATCAATAAGAAGAGGTAAGGATTTAAAGCCGACCCTACAGCCACACTGAACTTTACGGTATTGCCAGCAGCCGACCGGCCGTACGTACAAGATTGACTGTACAGTCGAGTTCATTAATATATTGGCCCTTTCAGGCTTCAAAAATATATATGAACGTCAAAAAACTTCATAATACTGTAACACCTATAAGCATCATTAAATTGTGGTCAAGATTTAGATTAATTAATATGTGACTGCTTTTTTCAGTAACACATGTTACTGAAAAAAGCCTTCATGTAATAATGTGCCTTTGGCTGTATACATATACAGCCAAAGGCACATTATTACATGAATCACTTTATGATCATATTATCTGAACAATGTAGGAATCACAATTATGTTTGCACACATGAATACAATAATATCTGAGCAAGTTAATGTAATTCAAATTCAACGTTATTACTACGTCATAAAGAAGATTTGACTAGCAATCTAACTTGCTTATTGTGTTCATGTGGGCATACATAATTGTGAATCCTACATTGTTCAGGTAGTTATGATCATAAAGTGGTTCGTAAAATAATGTGCCTTTGGCTGTATACATGTTACTGAAATAAAGCAGTCACATATTAATGAATCTAAATCTTGACCACAATTATTAATTATGCTTATAGTTGTTACAATATTAAGAAGTTTTTTGACGTTCATGTATTTTTGAAACCTGAAAAGGCCAATATATTAATGAACGCGACTGTACATAGCACGAATTAACTCTACATACTTCCCAGGCAAACCTTTCTCTTTCAAGGCCCATCACAACACATCCCGAGGTATTATCATACGCTTTCTCCAGATCAATGAACACATGTGCCAGTTTTTGTGTGCACGTCTGTACTTCTCGCACAATTGGCGCAGTGCAAAGGTGGCGTCCATTGTTCCTCGACCTGGCATAAACCCAAACTGTTTTGGGGTAATCTCACTCTCCTCTCTCAGTCTTTTCTCTATTTCTTTCTCCCATAACTTCATTTTATGTGACATGAGCTTTATCCCTCGATAGTTGTTGCTGTCCCGTACATGACTTTTATTCTTGAAGATGGATCAGTCAACACTTTATGCTTTATTTAACAGATGAATACAATAATCTGCTAATTAAGACATTGTCTTTGCCAATTAATTAACTTGTATTTTACTAAATAGGCAGTGTATAGAGTGCCACCATTGGCACTCTATCCCTATCGGATAAAGTGCCACTACAGGCACCCTAGTAACACCGCCTCGGCCCGGCTCAAGTGCCGCAAGCATTGGATTGTCATTGTCACTGTCACTAAGTCACGTCACTTGGTATTTTGTTTGATTGTCGAGGTTAGATCGCTGTAAAACACCACATTCCCAAAACATTACATTCTCTTGTGCCTAAACGGACCCTGGCACTTCGCCGGCCGCTACCGTGGTACCGCTCGCTACGCTCGCTCGGTTCGTGCGTTGTGTGGTCACAGTTCTAACCTAACCTAACCTAAATAACAAGTGACAGTGACAATGCAACGCTCACGGCACCCTAGCCGGGCCGAGGCAGTGACACTAAAGTGCCACAAGAAACTCGCGGCACTCTATACACTTCGTACTAAATAAATGAACCCAGCACATACAGCACTTTCCCTGCATGAGATACAGTCATACAGAGTTATGACCATACAAAAAAAAATTACACTCATTGAGATCTTTCATACGATATAGGTAGAAAAGTGTTACAACACTTGGGACGGAGCCGCCCGTTCTTCTTTGTAGTCATTATTTAATAGTAATGATTAATTTGTAGAATTTGTATTTGTGTTTGATGTTTTTTGTTTGTTTGTATACGGTAATTGTTTTGTTTTTGTTTGTTTGTGTGTTGTGTATTTGTAGATGGATTTGTGTTGTTTGTTTTGTTGTTTGTGTTTGTATTTGTGTTTGTTGTGTGTTTGTTTGTTTGTTTGTTTGTTTGGGTATTAGTATTAATTCGCACTTTCCCTCGAGGTAAGGTTCAAAAATTCCTCCCTGTACATCAGAATCATAAAGCTCGTTTGGTTCATTTCTGCATACATCTTTCCAATTCTATAAAAATAAAATTTTCGATAGTAAAATATGATACTTGATGAACTTTTATCATTAAAACACTAAAGGCAACATTTATATTGGATCAATATACATATATATCATTATCAAAACCATTTTTTCATTTCTGCATAGATGTGACCATTTCAAAGAAAACTACGAATGATAAATAATTTTTGATGTACTTAGGTTACGAATATGAAAATTACACACGATGAAGTACGTATGACGTACTAAGTTTCCACATTTGATTTTGCACGAGTTTTAACGTTTTTCATATGAATTCAGCGATAACATGAATCATCAAAATGGCGGGACCAATGTTTTAATCACATAACTTTAATTTGGCACTTACAATTGTATTGAAAACTGAGTATATACCAGTACAAATGTAGTACTAAGTCTTCGGGTGTGTATTACCTGCCTCTGAATAGCGCATCCAAAAGGTCCCGCCACTTTGATATCAAAGTGGCGGGACCAGGGAAATCTTGACATAATTCCTTTACCTTTAGAGGTACAAATGTCTTGTTTAGGGTACAATTAGTACATATGTAGTACTAACTCTTGAATGTGATGCATTTTAAATTGGGGGCTTGGTCCCGTCATCTTGATGCTCACGAAAATTTGCCCACCGCTTGTTGAATTCTTCATTTCTATAATTAGCCAGGGTAATTCTCAATTTCTATAAATAGCCAGGGTAATTGTTCATTTCTATAATTAGCCAGAGTAATTCTTCATTTCTATAATTAGCCAGGGTAATTCTCAATTTCTATAAATAGCCAGGGTAATTGTTCATTTCTATAATTAGCCAGAGTAATTCTTCATTTCTATAATTAGCTAGGGTTGTTGTTAATTTCTATAATTAGCCAGGGTTGTTGTTAATTTCTATAATTAGCCAGGGTAATTCAGCAATACTCTAAAGCCTTTTATTTTGACAATTCAACATCATTCATTGCGTAGGTAATTGACGAACAGACGAATTTTTCAAACACATGAAGCACTTGCTTCCGCTCGCGGCTTCGCCCGCGTGGATGTCGAAAATTGTTCCAAGTTAACGTACTACCGGTTCGTTCAGCCGTTATTGCGTGACTAAGTAACAGACATCCAAACATACAAACATTGACATTTATAATATTACTGGATAGGTTTAGGAATTTCTTTCAAAGCCCTTCAGATTGTGATAGAAAGTGTGTTCCGCAATTGAGTTGCGGTTAGTGGAAACTCAGTATCACTCGTTATAATGCCATAGCCTTGCTTAGACTTACCTACTTATCCCTCAATTTAACAAAACACATCTAAACCGCGTTTGGGCCAATCCAATCATGGTCTTATACCAACAAACCGTTATATAACACCAATCAATCTATTGCTATTGTAACAATAGTCCTCAGAACAAATGGCAGTTACTATTGGGAAACAAACCGTTCGATTCTGGGTCGGATCGGATCCCGCAATCCCGCGGATTGTGGACAAATTCAATTTTCTTCGCGTCGATAACTGAAACAATAACATGTCCAACCACTCCGGTTAGAAATACGAGTATTGAGGTATTAGGTATACAATGTTTTGAAATACAAGCTGGTAAAATCAGAGAGTGTACCTACTATTATTGAGTATTTTTATATTATGTTTCATATCTCTAATAAATTTCCCAATTTAATTGTTATGTGCCTACATTTTTGTGAGAATAATAGTATCTAATTGTTGTTATTCGTTTAGGTGTTATGTTCGTACTTATTATATACACGTTGATTTATGTAATTGGTTTCTTAAGCCGTGTAAATCAAATAAATAAATAACTAGAGCCCTGACCACCGGCAGCTTGGACCCTGTTCCTGATGCCGATGGGCGACTATTTTTTATATTTTAAAATGTTTTTTATATCTTTTTTTAAGAAATATTTAAAAATGTAATTTATATGTATTAAAATGAAATAAAAGAATAAATAAATAAATAAATAAATTAATTAATTAATTAATTAATTAATGGATAAATAAATACATAAATAAATATCGTCATCAGCTTATAGCAGCCAACTGTTGGACATAGGTCGCTTCAATCATTTTTCAGGCATTTTCAGCGGCCACCCTGTATGTAAAGATCATGGCTCCGCCTAGCCTAGGTCAGTTAGAAAAAAAAACAACGGGTTGCACTCCGGGAGTGCTGGCAGAAGTGAAAACTTGAACATTAACGTTGTGCTATTTTGGATATTTTGGAATGGTTAGGGAATAATTCGCACGAATTGCGACTTACTTATCAGTATAAACGTACTATAATTTATGTGGTTAAATACAATATTCCTTAGTAGTAGTAGTATATTTATTTATTTTCAAAATATACTCTACCTAACTAAAATAAAAAAAATATTTAAACACTTTTCATGTTGTATATTTTACCCATCAATATGGGTAAAAATGATTTCTCATCTTACCTCGCAATCTTTCCGTAATGTCAAAGACTATTTATTTTCATATTTACATTGTCGGTTGCTAGGCAACGGATCTTATGGCACGTTCTGACGCAAGTTTAACATTTTTTACCCCTCCCAAAAAAGTGCACAACGCCACTAAAGAAGTTTTCACTTCAAAAAGCTTGATTATAATTATGTAGAAATAAAAACTTGATTATTTCGATTACACACATAGAATATAGATAATTATAGTAGTCTTGAGAAAACAAACTTGACAAAACCAGCGTTGTAATCGATGGACAAAACTCCTCTTTGTTGTAATTTTAAACGATATTTTTCATTCTTTCACGTTGTTTACCTAATGATCTAAATCAGTGTTTTTCAACCTGTGGGTCGCGACCACCAAGGGGGTCGCGAAGCCTCTGTAAGCGGGTCGCGAGGGCTCAGTAAAAATAAAAGAAAATATTTTTAAACTTTGTTTTTTTGCTTTACATAATTCTAGCAATTTTCTTTTAGGTTGGTTCCCAAAGTTGCCTTAAGCCTATAGGTACGTTAAAAAATAATAAAATGTTGTAGGTACGTATTTAACTATTATTTATAATATAACAAAATAAAGATTATAAACAGTGGGATAGGGGGTCGCGAAAAAAAAAATTATATTAATGGGGTCGCGTCATGAAAAAGGTTGAAAAACACTGATCTAAATAATAGATAATGTTTGATCGCAGGTCACATGGACTTGGACAGGACTATCGGCAACTTTTAATAACTTCTTAGTCTGCGTCCAATCGTCTATTCTAGATTTCTAGATGATTCGTTCTTGATAATGAGAGACTGTCACTTCGCAAAATTCTTGGGAGTTAAAATCTTTTGTTTCACATTACTTGAAGTAGGTAAATATCTATAGATATTGGATGCTAATACTGTTTATTTTTTTATTTTTATAAAACGTTGCCGACCCTAGGAATTTCTCCTGTATTGTGGGTGGGTTTACAAACATTTAAACACACATACATAAACAGCCAGACCCGGAACAACTACTTGTAGGTCGTACAAATATTTGTTCCGTGCGGGGAACGAACCCGCGACACGTAGCGCAGTAGTCAATCGCTTAGCCACTGCGCCAACCGTACTGTCGTGAGTTTAACTTAAAAAAATACAAATGCAAGAGCACTTATATCTGTATGATTAAATCAATTGTATTTGGAATGAGACCCCATACTTAAGCAGAACAATGCTCAGTTTTGAATCTCAATTTCAAACTAAACTCAACACGAATCTATTTTTGACCTACTCTCCACTATATTTCAGAAATAATACGGGAGTATAATAGTATATTTCAGAAAAATAGCACGTATTCATCCCGGAACATAAAAATCAGCAAGCTATGTTAAATCTCTTTATTATTACATTCCTACGTAGAGCATTATTAACTATTGATTTCTTCGAATATTCAATTTTCTTCGCTTATTGTTTCTTATGAGTCAGAGATGAAAAACCATCTAGCTTACAAGTTTAGTTTATGTCGATTAATTTTGGTATAGTATTTAAAAATTATGATGTTTAAAGTAAAATTAAGAGACCTTAGTATAGTAGACGTGTACTGTTCTAAGGCAACAGAGGATCTATAAAGATATAAAAAACTTTAACTGACGTGCATAAACATGCAGCTTTTAAATATACGACTCATGTTTTATTTTTAGCTAGCAAAGAGCCAGACTCGTCTTTATCGATTTACACAAAGTCATCGATTAACACAGCCCAACTCTAGTGTAAGGGTAGAAAACTTTGCAATAAAACAATTTGAAAGTATCGAACAGGCCGTCGCGCGTCGTACAACTAAACGCAACTGTCTAATACTTCGAAATTAATATTGGTTTTGTTTAGCTGTTTCGACGGGATTAACAATTTTGTTAAGTAAATATGTATAAGTGCCAATACTTGAGCGTAAACGAACGGGTTTTTTTCAAATCAAACAGCGGTATTAAAAATATTTTTTTTAAATGCACAATAAAACGTTCAGTAGAGAAGTACTGCTTAGATTAAGCTGCTTCAAAATGAAGCCAAAAGCTTATTATAACAACAGACATAACAAATTGTGATAAAAAATGCTCTATCAACTGTTTGGTCGTAATCTTTGTTAAAAAAACTAGCTTTAAACTAAAGTCTAGAACAACAACAACATCAAATATAGAAGTTAAACTTTCACAAGATACCGTTTCTGAGTACCATGTGTTACGTTTGCAAAATCATTGATATACATTAGATAACGTAAAAAAATACGATAGTAGGTACCAGTAACTGTGTAAGTGCTTTTAGTATAGATACAGTTCAAAAGCACTTCTCTCGTGGAAATCTAACCACAGTGGTCAATCACGAAAGCTGTTCTAATAAATTAATAAAGCAATTTAACTAAAGGTCCAACTCACGTTTATTACGTTAACCGCTTTGAAAGCGGCACGGTCAGTGGCCCAGTTGTTGAAGTTCCGACTAATATTTTGTTAGTTGCTCACTGTAGTTAATGATCGTGTAAAGTCTGCCTTATATTTATTTATTAAATACTTCAAGCACCGAAATGTACAGAGGCGGGCTTAATGCCATAGGCATTTTCTACCAGTCAACCTTTGGGTGATGCAGAGACAAACAGTGGTAGGTGCAATTTACGAAAAATTGAGGATATTTTATTTTATTTAAGTTAATATAAAGAAACACATATACCTATTACAAACTATAAATATAATATATTATGCCTGATCATATATAAATATAAGTGCAAATAAATAAATAAATATACATAAATACACGAATATACTAAAACGAATAAGACATTAACGTTTAATGGGAAAACATTAACGTTGTGATGATACTGCCAGCTTCTTACGAATGTGCTCGCGAACTTTAACTTTATAGGATAATCTGTTGGTTGCCAGCCTGATTTCCTGGGGAAGCGCATTCCACAAAGAGATAGCCTGAACGAAGATGGAAGAATGAATGAAGTCTGTGCGGTGAGTGAGACATTGAAGAACGCGATTATTTGATGACCGTAGATTTTTACTGTGGTTGTCACAAATGTACTGAAAGTGGGGGGCTAATATTACTTACTAGCTTCTGCGAGCGGCTCCACCCGCGTGGTATCCTTATTATTTATAGCCCATGTTACTCAGTGATAATATAGCATTCTACTGGTGTAAGAATTTTTTAAATCGGTCCAGTATTTTTTGAGTTTATTTATTACAAATCGTGACCCTGGAGGCCAATGGAGCTAAGCCACAATTTTTGCGAAATGGAGTTAAGGGCATTAACGTGTTGAGAAAGAGCCATAGTTTATATTAGTCAATAAATCTAACAGATATCATGACTGTAAAAGGGTTTTGTGAAATTTCGTGTAGTTTCAATAGAAGTAAAAAATTCTATGCCGCTTAAATTAATTGTTATTACAAGTCAAAGAACCTTATTATTCAGTGGTCAATAGTTGTAAGAGCTCGTAGAGTTCTTGACCACCCTAATTATGACGTCATAATATTATTCTGAAGACATACTTTTGGTGGTCAAGAGTTCTAAGAGACTTCTATTTAAAGATACCCAAATTTTCCAAGTATGAAAGTCCTTTTTAGGGTTCCGTACATACCTCAAAAGTAAAACAAAGACGGAACCCTTATAGGATCACTTTGTTGTCCGTCTGTCAGTCTGTCAAGACCTTTTTTCTCAGGAACGCGTAAAGGTCAAGTTGAAATTAATATCAAATATGTAAGTCTACGGTCCCTTGGAGGTCTAAAAAAATCAAGCTTCTAAGTCAACGCAAATTTTTTACCAAAGCTAGTTGATTCAGAATGTGTATGACGTGTGATTGCTTTACACTGGTGGCAGCTGGCTTTTCAAAATCATCAAAACGCATAATAACATGCAAGGGCGGATCCAGGGGGAACCGTTTAACTAAATTAAAATCAAATGGACTGAATGGACTGACGTGAATGCATATCTCTCAATAAATTGCTTCAATAATGAACGCTGAACATGTTGGCTACTACTATATCTTCATTAAAAATAATTAATCCCAAAAACAGCATAGTTCAATACAAGATTTATGGGAGACACTTCTTATCTGTCTGGCCGATGAGCCACTCCCAGATCAAATCCTAGATCCGCCCTTGATACTACCTGCAGATATCTTCGCCTATTTTCTATAATTTTTATAGAAATGTTTAAATGGTTATTTAATTTTAAATGTTTTTCTTTTTGCTGCTAATGCAAACATATTCAGGACAAACGCAGTTAAAGAAGACGTGTTAACTACCCACATAACTTTCAGTACATATTCATACAACTTGCGCTTATTCCGTACGTTAAGTAAAATATAGTTGTTTCAAAAGAAGTTCAGAGTTTTGCTTATGTTTATTAAAATATATGAGAGTTTCGCGGTTATGTTCTACCACTGTGGCAGGTAAAAGTTTTAAATATAAATAAAGGCTGTTTGTGCTTATGTGCAGTCACTTATACAAAAGTACTTAGTAAAATAACTAAATATGACATATAGTAATAATCATCAAAATAAATACATCGAAACCTTGGACATGGATTGTGTGGCAGTGACAGTGGATTTATTCAGAAAAATATAAGTAGAGCAAGTATTTATCACACAAATAAAGTATCCTAAATATTCTAAAGCTGCAAAAGCGTGAAGACTATGCGATCGTAGCACTGCACGGTGCGAGCTACAGCTAAGCCGGCATGTTCTAAAACCAAAAATTCGAAGATATGTGACATCTACCAACCCACACTGGGCCCGCGTGGTAGATTACGGCCCACTCCCTCTCACAGAGAGGAGGCCTGTGTCCCAGCAGTGGGAACATTAATAGGCTGATGATGATGACGACACCGTGACCGATAAGACTGGTTGTCAAACTTTTGGACTTCTGACGACCCGTAACTACTGTCAAAGATCTACGAATGACAGCCGGGCACAACGGCTTAATATTGTGCTTTCCGAGACACGGAATGGTATCGATATGTAATGTATGGTCACCATAGATATCCGATAGTCACCCATCCTCGAACAGACTGCGGCAAACGTAGCTTAGCCTTCCATCGACCCGTGAGGCTGTTATTATTTACCCACAAGTCCATAACATAAATACCTAAGTATTATTAATGGAAAGTTAATTTGCATGCCCTAAACAGGCAAAATATGGACTGTACAGTGTACAGTGGGTTATAGCTGTTACCTGACCCACGGCAACGGTGGTCAGCAACGGCAAGGTCGGCAAGGTGGGTCAGGTAACAGCTATAACTGTACATACTCCACCAGTTTTACACAGGACCTATATTTTTTTTTAATCACTTTAAAAAAATATTCTTATTCTTATTACCCGACGTCGCAACAGAAAAGATAGGGTTAAATTTTTCCTATTCAAGTTGCTTTTAACTACGTACTATACCTATTCCTGGGAATTATCGTTCAAATACGTATTGGTTAAGTTATGAAATCAGGCATTCAATACATAACCGGAGGATACACATAACATCACGCCTGTATTCCCCGAAGGGATAGGCAGAGGTGTACCTATACATTTCGTCAGTTATGTTTAAGTCTCATGTAATAGGGGGCGAGTCTATTGCCATCAACCGGGCACAAATCCAGACTCCGGGCTGCTACTGAGAAATTCCAGATGGTAAATCTCCTCATGCACTTGGCATGGCACTTGCGACCACTAGACTAACAAGGCAGTAGCCGCAGGATACCTTTAAAATACATAACATGCATACATAATCAGCCAATTAAAGTTCCCACTGCTGGGACACAGGCCTCCTCTCTGTGAGAGGGAGTGGGCCGTAATCTACCACGTGGGCGCAGTGCGGGTTGGCAGATGTCACATGTCTTCGATTTTTTGGTTCTAAGTCGCAGGCCACACATAAATGGCGTCGGGCGAGGACATGGTGCGGGCGGCTTCCTGTTCCATTCAAATTTTATACCAAGTGCATAGAAATAAATCGCAATTTAGGATACACGGAATGTCGTGGCTCGGGCGTGGATATGACGCATTCCGTGTATCTTAAATTGCGCTTTATTTCTATGCACTTGGTATAAAATTTGAATGGAACAGGAAGCCGCCCGCGCCCGACGCCATTTATGTGTGGCTTGCGCCTTAGACATGCCGGTTTCCTCACGATGTTTTCCTTCACCGTTTTTGAAAGCAGTGGTGACGAAATTATTTACACGAAAGTAAAGCGCCTGCTTGGGTTGGACGAACGACCTACAAAAAGTCGGGGCCGATATAACCACTGGGCCACCATAAATGGTCATATTTAAAACAACTATCCCGACTATCTACTTATCTCTCCCGAGATTTCTATCGTGGTTCGAACTATCAAACTAACATCCATTGTACCTTCTCTATAAGAATTACATCTCCGAGGCTATTTGGTGTTTAGATAGGTCGCTAACATAAACTAGTTGCGTCGCTACTCTCGCTGAGTTAGGCGAACTTTTAATAGTGTTCATGTCTCCAGAGTGGTTCCGAGACGTGCTGTCGATGTACATTAATGTAGAGGTTACTAAGTTATTACAGTGATGTATGTTTAGATAGACATAGTTGGTTAGTAACTCTTGCAGGTGTTCGGAAAGTGGCTAAGAGGAAAATTGTGGTAAAATGAAAGGAATACATTGGAGATGGAAACTCGTAATTTGCGCCTTTAAAATGATAATTGAAAGAGTTTTGCAGGTGTTCTGAAAGTGGCTGAGAGGAAATTTATTGTAAAATGAAGGCAGGCAGGTATAGAAACTGCAGACTGGTAATTTGTGATTTCGAATCAATGAACGTAGGTAAGTGTAGGGTTAACGGGTGAAGCGGGAAAGTCCGAAAGGGATACCTTGGCCCCTAGCAATGTACAGGCAACTAAAGGAACACGGGTGGGTTCTAGTCAGTAAGAATCTGACACGCCCTCCCACTCCGCCCAGAGCGGGAGAAGTTATTTCATAATACCCCATCCAAAAAAAAATTGTGTTAAGGGGTGACAGTAAAACGCAAAAAAAATGGGTTTTATAACTAAAAGAAAGATTTACCTATTGTTAGGCAGGTATCTTACATAATTTTATTTACTGATGAGTCTTCTGACATAGAAACGTCTACAGCGATGTGTATCAACTCCTGGTGATTCGTTCCATTCGAGTTTAACCGATTTGTTTTTAATTTACGCTAATGATAACCCATATTTAAACACACAAGGGAAGCAAGGTGCGATATTTCGTTACCTACCTGGCACCGATATATGTTTTTTCCCAGTTTCCATAATCCCTCGAGGCCCAATCCTGCTGTATACGCGCGGAAGGGCCCCCGAGACACCGTATCCTTAAATTTCCGATGAAAACAAAGAATCCGTGAATATAGGTCCGCGGGAGCGAGCGAATGGAAATTTACATCCTAATTTCCCAGGTGTATACCCACTGAGAGTCTCTATTCGTCAGCGTTATCAAAAATCGGATATATCGAGATTCGAGACCCTGTAGTGTAAAAGGACGGCCTGTAATTCGATTACCTACATCGTACCAATTGCCAGCTTTTTGCTAACTTTGTGTTTGGTTAAGGGAATTCTACGCTCCAGCATTTTTGAATCAATGACTACATCTGTCGCCCACCTTATGTAGTACCTAATAAGATGCCGTTGCCCGATGAAGAAAAGAACTTCCAGTGTATGTCCATCTTCGTCAACGTCACAATCCAATAGGCAAACTCTATCTACAATGTTCATTTAGATTTATAAGGGAACTTGAATACCACGAAGAACAACAGCTTTCATATCCCTCACCCATATTTAGCACCACAGCGCCCATATTTAGCGAAGGGCACAAACCTTCGCTAAATATGGGCGCTTCATCATGGCTCATAATAATTTTGGTAATTTGTGAATATTTTCACAAATTGCAAGTGTGTGTAAACGCAAAGAAATATGAAACTACCATAAAAAAAACATGAATAAGTATCGACATGTGAAAATGTTTGGCATTGCTTCGCTTCAATATTCCATCACTCACATTGATGAATTTTGAAGCGAGACAATTTTTGAAGTCAGACGAGAGGCAGACAGACTGATGGACAGACACCACGGAACCAACGACACTCAAACATCACCGACATGACAGCAATGAAAAGCAACGAAATTCCAAACGGAAAGCTTGTTTGCTTGCTTGTTTCAAGCTTGGAGACATCTGATACGCTTAGGAAAAATAGAACTACCAAGGTGGATAGTTAACTAAGACACAAGCGTTCAGCGTTTGGCATACCCTATTATTCTTTGTAAGGTTTTTAATGATACGACATGCCTTCTTTTTTTTTCAGTGCCTGGAAAAAACAAAACATTTCAATTAGAAGACAGGTACGACGATAATTAAAACTGCGAAATAAAGCCAAAATTCGTTATATGTAGGTAAGTAGGTACATAGTAGAATAGTCTGGTAGGCACGAGCGAGTAAGTACATAAAATCCACTAATTGCAAGCGACAGCTAAACTAAAGCGCTTTTCTGATTGCCGCTCCGTCTCGCCGCCGCTAGTGGTGCTCGAGACGCTGAATTCGTCACCTGTTGAAAATAATTAGTCAAAAAAAATCAGTACTAAAACAAAAATGCAGGTGCTGCGTAATGCTCGTCATAGCTTTCTGTGTTAACCTCTCGACGCGAGATCTCGAAAAAAATTCAGACTAAAATTTCGGTGGGAATTTTTCAACGAACGCCAAACTATTCGAACGTGTGTGCTCGCTCGTCTGACGAAATCACAAGTGGAAAACAAACCTCTTTGGTATCGGCGCAATTTTCGTACGTAGGTATGTATAAGCCCTTAGCGGATTTTTAATATCGGTTCATAGAGGGTTTGGGTTAGGTAGGTACCTATGACTAAGGTGAAAGCCAAGTAGCCTTACGTGGAACAAGTCGTGCATAAAGAGGCTTAAGAATATCTCTTATTTTTTTAAGTTTTTCATAAGTCACCAAATTACTCTTTGTATGAAAGGACAAACGATAACCTAACATATCCGAGGTGAACCGCAAAAATGATCGACCTCGCTTCGTGCAGCTGAAAATACACCCCCCAGAAAATTAACCTGCCGCTGCCGGCGCCCATGGACAGTAGGTAGATAGGAATTTAACATTGAAACAAACAGCATGTTTTTTATGATACATTTTTGTCTGCTGACTGAAATGAACAGCACATACAGTGCTGATCGTTCAAATGACATCACCATAAAACAAGGGCGTCGCCAGCCTATCGGCCAGGGGAGGGCAAGTTGATATATGGAGGATAGAAAAAGTATGATTTGAAGGTACAGTCAAGAGACAAGAGCACATGAAGCTTTACCATTGTAGTGCGACTCGTACCTCTAAGGCGCACAATGGAGCCAAAATCGACGCTGGTGGACATTTGATTTTTGACTCGGCAGTCCCGATAGGAACTATATATGACAAATAATAATTTCCATTTCCAATGTATGGATTGGAGACGGACCTATCGGTCGTTTTTCCCAAAACTATTCAGAACTGAAACCTAATAGGTATTATGACTGGGCGTACAGCCCGATTCAAACTTTAATGGCGGCTAGGAACATGAGGCGAGTTTGAGAATTGGCTTTATATATATGTTTTTGAATCTCTAGGGGGGGGGCCGCGCCCCCCCCCCCTGCGCACCCTTGGCGACACCCATGCCATAAAATAAAATGGTTCCTCACGTTTTAAGGTTATCACTGTAGTAGCGGTAGTCTGCACTGTAGTATAGTAGATAGATACGTAACATTTCCATTCCACGTCTCCTGTACCTGCCCTGCCTACGTACACCTCAAGGAAGACTGGAATGAGAGAAGGGGGCCAAGTCTACTAATTTACAAACGTCACAATAGTCTCTCGATGGTGAGTTTTTGACAGATTTGCCATACAAAATCTGTCAAAAACCCACCATCGAGAGACCATTGTGACGTTTGTAAATTAGTAGACTTGGCCCCCAGGGGTCATGCATGGATGCGTGATTTGTTTGTCTAACCTGTTCAAATATTGGTCAAGATTTTTGATAGGCGAGATCACAAATCGACCGACGCCGCCGCGACGTTGTGGTCTACAAGTACAACTATGGGTACCTACCTACAATGGGTAATAATTATGTAACTACCTAGTAGGTATAACGCTTCCGTATTACGTCTATGACTAGCTAGACCTTAATAAGTTAATACCTTCATCCCTACCTACATGTTGAGGATTTCGCGAGTCAAATCAAGAAACTTGAATTCAATATTCTTGTCATAATTTTTTGAAGATTATAATCATTCTTCTGATAGATATGCGGTTGACCGCGGAGAACGGAAGTAGAAAACGTGTTTCGCCGACCCCAAGTAACATAGGGGAAGATCTGATTATGTTGAAAATCGTAAAATAATTTTAAATTCCGCTTTTTGTTCTCACCAATCAACAATAATTGAAAAAACTTTTTATTCGAAATCCTTCAAATACTTTACAAAAATAAATATATTTTATTATTTAAATAAATTTAATCATTTGCATTTACACAATGTTCATAATTTTCGTCGTAAGAATGTTAGAAAAGGATCTACGTATAAATAAGCATTGTTCAACGACCTCACATTTTTCATCCTGGAGCACGACAAACGTCAAACAAATTGACATTTCCCGGATGTAAACATATTGATTAGTTGTATTTTTATCACATTTTATTGATTTGCGTCGGGTTAACAGTACAAAATGGATCAAGAAACCGCGAAAAAGCTTTTGGTTGAAGGAGGAACATTTGTTTTCCTCGGAGTGCCTCAAGAGACACAATTTGGAATCGATATGCAATGTTGGAATACAGAAGAGGATTTCCGCGGAATTAAGATGATACCGCCTGGCTTACACTATATTCATTTCTCTGGAGTGAGCAAAGGAACCGGGGATGTCTCGCCAAGGTATGTGCTTCTTCTAATAATCGCCTAACAAGTAAAACATGATGTTCAGTACTATAGTAAACAATTTACATGTTGTAAACAGATACCACAACATACACAATTTCTGTAAATTTTGTTTGGACCCATGATTAGATAATTTAATAATGCCTTACCTATAACCATGCATTAACTGGCATAAAATATTCGCACGAGTGCAATCTTTCAAGGTCAACAAATGCCTCATTCAGATCATTAGGACCATATAAGTATTTCTTACCTCATGAGGCTAATGCCTTTCTTGGAATAGGTTTAAAGATAGATTGGAGGAGAAATACAGGGTATCTAACCCATCCACTATGCCTGATTATCAGTTAAATAGGTAAAAACAGAGTCACTCTGTACATGCAAGAACTTTTAAAAATATCTGATATATTTCCCATAGCACATTTACTCATATGCCTTACCAGCCATTAGATTTCCCAATACTAGTTGGAATGCGTTTGCACAATGTCTCTGAATTCAAAACGCTCATGATATCTTATTTAGCATTACTTAAAACAAGATATTAAATTAAACTAAACTAGTTTTAGTAATGCTTGAGCCTTGTGTGAGGTTCTGTAATACGGGCCTTAAACACACTTCCCTACAGAACTGACATTATTCTTCCTAAACATTTCCAGATCAGGCTTCATGCATTACTTCCATAAAAAGGAGTTTCTAGTCAAAATGTGGGATAAAAAGACAGAGGATATGAGCAAAGATGAGATCACAGAAGAAAGCATTCAACGCCTCAAAGACAACCTGTTTAATTTGGACCGGCATCTCGCACCATACACATATGAGATATGGCAGAAATGGAAACTACTTACTTCTCAAATACCAGGTTGTTTATGATATTATAATATAATTTATTTGTGTAAAGATTTATGTATTTATGCCCATGCAATTTCTTTATAAAAATAAATAAACATAAACCGTAAAAATAAATTTTTCACCTATGAGAAAAATAAAAAGCTTCAAGTACCTACCTACTCGCAACTTTTTTATACATTAACCTTTACGCGAGCGCCTACAACCTAACAACGCAAATCTATCAGAAGCACCGAGCGGACAGAAGAGAGAAAGCTCAAACTCCTATGGGACCAAAATTGAATTTGGCTCCCGCTATCCTCCTATTTTGATAATTTTCGTTTTTCGAATAAGTGTGATGAAAAAGGTATTTATACTATTCAGCAATACCAAAATTACTATAATACCTATGTAAGCTATATTTTTCATTTAAAAATGTAGATAATGATCTTCTCATCAAGTGCTCTAAGCAAGACATAATTCTAATCATTCTATTAAAAAATTACAGCTGAACTAGCAGCAAAGCTATCACCAGAAAATGGTATGATAAGAGCTTCAGTGGAACTTCTATCAATGACAGATGAAGAGAGACCAAGAGGAGTTAAGTCTACGGCTTCTATGGAAAGCCAAGAAAGTACAGAAGAGTCCGCTAAAGACTCTGTAGAAGAGAAAGAAGAACCTGCTCCAGGACAGTCAGATGCTAAGAGAGCAAAGAGAATTACAAGAGAAGAAAGAGAAGAGGCTATGTTGCCACACTTGAAACCTGCACCAGGTAATATTTCTTTTATGTTACTTTTTTTTTTTTTACTAGCTTTGATGTCTTGGAGGTGGAGGTCGGGGTCTATCCCACGGGAACCTACTACCATAATAAAAGTATCCTATGTCCTAACCCAGTTTATGGTCTACTTGTGCGCCAAATTTCATCAAAATCGGTTCAGCCATTAAGGTGTGAAAGCTAACGGACAGACACACAGAGTTACTTTCGCATTTATAATATTAGTATGGATATTTAATATAGGCAGTGTATAGAGTGCCACCATTGGCACTCTATCCCTATCGGATAAAGTGCCACCATTGGCACTCTATCCCTATCGGATAAAGTGCCACTACAGGCACCCTAGTAACACCACCTCGGCCCGGCTCAAGTGCCGCAAGCATTGGATTGTCATTGTCACTGTCACTAAGTCACGTCACTTGGTATTTTGTTTGATTGTCGAGGTTAGATCGCTGTAAAACACCACATTCCCAAAACATTACATTCTCTTGTGCCTAAACGGACCCTGGCACTTCGCCGGCCGCTACCGCGGCACCGCTCGCTACGCTCGCTCGGCTCGTGCATTGTGTGGTCACAGTTCTAACCTAACCTAACCTAAATAACAAGTGACAGTGACAATGCAACGCTCACGGCACCCTAGCCGGGCCGAGGCAGTGACACTAGAGTGCCACAAGAAACTCGCGGCACTCTATACACTTCGTTTAATATATCATTTATGATCTCTGATGAATAAGCAGAGTTGTTGAGAGGGTAGACAGGAGCTACAGACTAAAGAATGCAATGTTTTGATCCTTAAAAACAATTTGAAGCTAAGGCATTGCAGTAGTACAGAATATTATTTTCTCTACCAAATAACCGCATATCCAAACTATCTTGAGGAAAAGTTAATAAATTGCATCATCTTTTGCAATAATAACAAATAGGTAGCCAACAAATTTCATGCCATTCAATGCAACATATACTATAATATTAGTTAGTATCTATTCATTAATATTAAGGACTAGCAGTCAAACAACTTGCTGTACGTACAAGTTATTATTATTAAAATGTTAACTCATTCATTCAGAGAATATAAAGCATAAATTTAATACATTTTCCTGTTTCCCTATCATAATGATATGGAGTTTGTTAAACAAAAGGGTATTGCTGCTTTATTATACTGTGGTATTACTGGGTGTACTTATTATACATGAACAATAATAATAATATTGTCGAGTAATCTATTTGTGCTCATTAGAAACATAAAGCCCTGTTATACAGAATGTGAAAGGTGTGGTCAAAATTAAGGGTGTGGTACAGACCATTAAACTGAACAACTTTCTCCATGGGAACAATAATTATCTCAATCGCGAAAAATAATCAGTCGCTGTAGCGGATCCAGGGGGGCTCGGGGGCTCAAGCCCCCCAAAATCATCTGAGTTCTTCTGTGACAAATCTAAAAGTGAACCTGATATTATTCTAATTAAACTTTTTAGCAAACATTACACTACCTACCTCTAAGGTACAATTGTCATCAATTGCCAGTATTATGTTCTATGTTAAGGGGTTTGGTTTCCGCACTTGGTCCTTCGAGTGGACCATTGTGCGTGGGCCATGGCGGCCGTTTGGGGGGGTTATTCCAACCAGCCCACCTCCCTCCAGAAGTTTATTAAAGCTCCCGGTCTGTCTAGAACATCTGTGAAAGATCTGGGTGACCCGAGGGTTTGTGTTCTAATCTGGGTGACGCCTGTGCATTCCAAGAGCACGTGCGCGACTGTCTCCTCAGCCTCCATGCACGCCCTGCACAGAGGACTGTCCGTTATGCCTATTGTGTGGAAGTGTTTGTTTAGCGAGCAGTGTCCCATGATGGTCCCCGTCACCAGGCGCAGGCCGTTCCTGTCCAGGCGTAGTAAACGTCTGGTTAGTCAGCTATCCAAAGATATAGCTGCCTTGGACTGCCTGCAGCCCGGTGTCGAGGTCCACCAATACTCCGCTTGTGTGTGGGTGAACTCCTGTAGCCACCTGCGTATTTGGTTGAAGGGAATGGCTACGATAGGCTCGGGTCCACAGACTGCCGTGCTGGATCCTCGTCTAGCGAGCTCGCGGATCGCTAGGCAACGACGCAGCAGACGCTAGGCAGCGACGCAGCAGACGAGCGTGTCCTTTTATCCATTGCAGTGTCACCGTATTGCGGCTAGATAACGTTATTTGTTCTAGGTCATTGTGACATTCTAGTCTTAGCTTTGAGGTAATACATTTTTTCTGTAGGGATTGGAGAACTGAGGCGCTGTCGGAGAGTATACGTATGTGTGTGTCTATAACTCTCCTGGCTTGTAGGGCATGGACCGCTTGTATGATGCCCACACACTCTGCCTGATAGACGGTGTTGAACATTCCCAGCGGGCTGGATATATTTATGTTGAAGTCGTGTGAGAAGACTCCGACTCCAGTGCCGGAGTCGGTCTTCGATCCGTCGGTGTATACTCTCACCTCTTTCGGGCCTGAGTAGTCACACTGTTCTTCTGTGAGTACAATGTTGTAGTGCCTTTGAAAGTGGTGTATTTTCGGGGCTTTATCACAAGGTGATGCCATCATTGGTTTTCGTTTGATCGCATCTTCCTTTATGCGTGTGTGCTTAACTCTGGAGTCATTACTTAGGGTTCCTGATAAATGAGGTGCAGAGGAGGCAGTCCCAGCATTGCTTGTAGGGCGGCGGTGGGTATAGTTCTCATGCTGCTCGTGATTGCGACACAAGCAAATCGCTGCAGTTTTTCGAGATTTCTTTGGGCTGAGCTCAGGTCTGTCCTGGGCCACCAGACCAGTGAGCCGTATGTGATAATTGGTCGGATGACTGTTGTGTATAACCAGTGGGTGACCTTGGGGCTGATCCCCCAATTCCTGCCAAGCAGCCGCTTACACTGCCACAGGGATATGCTGGGTTTTTGTAGTGATGTAGTTCGTGTGTTTTGCCCAGTTCAGTTGTTTGTCCAAATAAATGCCCAGGTATTTGGTCTCAGTTGAAAGGCTTAGGGTTGTTCCAAAGAATCGTGGTAGTTGTAGTGTCGTCAGTTTTCTCTTCTTTGTGAAGAGAATCAATTCGGTTTTTGTGGGGTTCACTGAGAGTTGGTGCTTCTTGCACCATTCCTCTACAATTCTTAGGGCTTGACGCATGAGGTTGCATAGGGTGTTTTCGTGGGTTCCGTTTATTATTATGGTTAAGTCATCGGCGTAGCCTAGTATTATGTTTTCAAGTTATTTTTCTATCAAATATTTTGTAACGTGACGAATTTTGAATCCGCGCTCCTCATTCTGCTACTCACGCTGCCCGGTTTGGCTGCCATGTATACATATTCACCGAGATATCTCTGGTAGTCTACAAACTAACGAAGTCATTGAGGAATTCGCGAAAAGTAATCCGAGGAGGCTTGCTATGCGTAAAGCTAAATAAAATTTGTGTTTTTTAGTGTTTACTTTGCTAAAACCCACCCTCAGCGGAGTCAAGCCCCTCCCCAAACGACAATCCTGGATCCGCCACTGATCAGTCGTCCTATACATTTCGGTCGAGTAGGTATTGAAGTTTTGTATGGGACAGTTGATCATTTTTTCGCGACTACGCTGGTGGTCCCATTGAGAAAAGTTATTCAATTTGGTGGTCTGTACTGTACCACACCTTCATGATACACCCTGTATGTAAAATGTGCACAAGAACAAAAAATATTACATAAAAAATACCATCAAACAAAGAATCCTATTGAATTCTCACTTCGTAGATATATGCTTACCTCTGTAAGCTTGCTTACGCTAGCTAAGGACGTGTGTACTCTAGTGCATCCGATAGTTCTTTGAGTATGCTATCTTCAAGACTGCATGCACGAGGTGAGGTTCATGTAGACTTTTCTTACTACCTTAGATGATTAGATCAAACATTTTAATGATACTGTTATATTTCCAGGTATGTCCATGAGGTTCACAGAAATCCCGCGCGACAAATTCCCTCCAGGATCAACACCAGAAGAGATCACTAAACATTATTTGGACCAATCATATTCATTGGAGCTGATGATCGCACAGCACGATGAGTGAGTTATTACTATCTTTTCATCCCTTTTTTACTGCAATCTGTGCCTATACTTACTCTTGAAATAAGATGACATTTAAACAAACCTTTTTAACAGTCCGTTCAACCGATACTGAGTTCTATACCGTAGGCATAGGGATGGCATTAACAGAAAAAAAGCGGTTACAATACCAACTATTTACTGCAGCTGCCATTTTTGTCATACCACCACCACAATAGAAGTCATAATCGGTTGAACAGACTGTAAAAAGGTTTAGTTAAATGTCTAATCTTATTTCAAATGGAGTATAATAGTTGGGCACAATCAGCTGTACAATATTGTAATCTGCGACTTATGATTTACTTTAACTTTTATTTTCAGGCCACTTCACATAATAGGCGAACTACAATTCGCCTACTTGTGCTTCCTTATCGGACATTCCCTAGAGGCTTTTGAGCACTGGAAAAACCTCGTAATCCTCATGTGTTCGTGCGACGACGCTATCCACAAATACCGTAGCGTATTCTTTCATTTTATCAGAACAATTGAAATACAAATCGAAGAAATGCCAGAGGATTTCCTAGCTGACATTGTAATGAACAAAAATTTGGTATATAAGAAGCTTCGAGAATTCTTCCGTACTGCATATGTGAGCAAAGTCGATGGTCGCCTCCTCACGATGATCGAAAGATTCAAGGATAATTTGACGGACAAATTGCAATGGGATTTCACAGGTTTAGATGCCGATGAAGAAGACGAAAGACCAGTCATAGTTCAGCTAAATGAGGCAGAATAGACAAATAAATATTATAATGGTATTAGTTCATTTTACTTGAACTTTTATGAACTGCCTTGCTGAGGCAGTGTGACGACGTAAGATTGTAAAAGGGACATTCTGTGTGAATGGAAATGCGTATTTTTGTAATAGTATTTAAGAGATGACGATTCATTTCCAACAACTTAGGTGTCTACAATGCTTCAGTGAGGCTTTATTCTTAAAAAAGGAAGTTTGTTTGACAGGGAAAAGGTTTTTATGATATGATAAGTACAAACCAAAGCAGGTGTTTTTTCTGCGAATAGCAGAGTTGTTGTTGAACAAATCTTATTGCTACTCAGTCAAGTCAATCCAACTTCATTAGTATACAATATTCCATACATTTTATAAAGTAGATTGATGTCTGGAGTTGTGTACTATGTACATTTTTATTGAATGTTTAAAACTTTTTCTACCATTAAGTAGTATCTCCTGTGAACCCCGCCGCACATATCAATGTCTTGGAATGCAATTTACCTAATAGTAGACCTTTTGTGGTATTTGTTTAATTTGTGTATTTCAATTATAGGAAAATGAAGTCAATAAATAAATGGTACCTGCTGATTATGTTTTATTTTGCGTCTTACTAACTTCCGCCAGCGGCTTCACCCGCGTGGGATCTATATAAATTATAGATTATGTTACTCAGTGATAATACAGCATTCTACTGGCGAAATTTTTTTTTAAATCGGTCCAGTAGTTTCGGAGTTTATTCATTACAAACAAACATACAAAAAATCAAATATTTTCTCTTTAGTTTAGATACTTTAGATAGTGCTTTCAAATAATAAATGAAAACCTTGATTATTTGTGTAAACATAATGTATTAAAAATACTATTTCTTTTTAAACTGTTTCTTCATGGGTTTTTGACTCTGCTTCTCAAACTTCGCTTTCTTGGGTGAAACTGCTGGTTCTGAAAAGAAAACATTTAGAACAAATAAAAATGAGTCATAAATATAGCACAAAATTATAATATATAGGATTTTCGGAGGCAATACAGCCTTATCATCAGCCTAAAGCAATCCACAGCTGGACACAGGGTCGACGGCTTATTAGCCTGATTATGATACTTCAGCTTGGTCTTTAATTTTTATTTTGTTTTTTTACGATCTTAAAAGAGAGTAACAAATAGCGGATGCTGGCCGCACAGCTGCTGGACTGTGAAACTGGGCTGGCCACATCTGTCGCATGTCGAAGCAGCAATTCGCAAAAACCACCATTCGGTGGATCCCACAGAGAGAGATTGCGAGACGAGCTGGACTCCTTAAAGGATTGGCCAACAATCGCAGTAGACCCGGGCAAAAGTGGAAAGAGGGAAGGGAGGGGACAACACCTTATAATACAGAGGGCTTAGTGCGAGTTTCTTTTAACCATCTCGACTTTACGCATCGACCGCGTTCGGCGCTCCTATTGGCAGCCGGCCGGCCTTCACCGGTGAAGAGCCAATCGGAGCGCCGAACGCGGTCGATCCGTAAAGTCGAGATTGTTAAAAAAAACTCACACTAGGCCCACAGGAGAATTTCAACAAAATTCTAACATACTTTGAGGTGCTTTCCTTTTAGCTTCAACAGGCTTCTTCTGTTCCTGCTTCTTTGCCTGAGGTTTTTGTGCTTGTTGTTTCTGTACCTGTTTCTTGGTCTGCACTGGTTGTACTACTTTTGGAGCTGGCTTTCCTTTGACCTTCTTTGGGGGTGCTTCTATTTCATCACTGGAATAAAAAAATCATACATAAACTAGTTGCGAAATCTGATGCTGACCATTTATTTTTCTTATTCTGCATACAAGATACAACAACAATAGATAAAACTAAAAACGAATATGGAAATCATTGAACTAAACAGAAAATCTGTGGACTCTTGTAATTAGCTAAACTTGATTAATTTGATGAATGACAACTAAAATAAATCAAAATCTTTACCTTTCTTCATCATCTTCACTTGCTTCACCCTCATCACCAGACTCATCATCTTCATCACTCAAAAATGAGAGTTCAGAGTTTTCACTCATTTTTTCTAACATCTTGTCATATGCATCTGAGTCAAATTCATAAGCACTGTCACTATCATCACCAGATTCTTCAGAATCTCGTACTTTAATAAACTCTGCTGGTTTCACACCAGCATTCTTCAGTTTCTGTTCTTTTTCTTTTTGCTGCTTCTGATTAACTTTTACAGGTATTTTTTCTTTTTTGTTTATTTTTGGTGCAGTTTCTTTTTTAGCTTCTGTGGGTTTGACGTTTTTCGGAATTTCTGCTGGTTTAATATCCTTTTGATTTTTATTATTCTTCTTTCCTTTTGTTTCCTTAGGTTGTTGTTTTCCATTTAGTGCTGCCTCATTTTTTACTAATTTTTTATCTTCCTTTTGTTCTTGTTTGCTCTTTTCAGCTTTTTTAGGCTTACTTTCCTCTTTAACACTTTTGTTATCTTCTTTTTCTTGTTTTACAATTTCATTGAGCAGAGCTTCTGGCACGTCTACTGGTGCAAAATTATAATTTACTCCTATTTCACTAAGTTTCTTCTTCTTTTTATTTAAGCTGAAAAAACATAAAGAATAACCAAATGAGCTAATGATCCAAAAAACCTTAGCCCAACTGTTATATAATACAGCAGTGATGTGACTTATAATTAACAAGGGTTATCATAAAGTCCAAGAATCTGTTGGATGCGAGAAGTACAGAACTGGTTGAAGAAGCGGTGCTTGGGGAGGACTACGTCCAGCAGTGGACGTCTTTCGGCTGCAATGATGATGATGAATGAAGATAAAGTCAAAAACTCACTTAGACAAAAGTTTCCTTCCCCTTTTAAGTTCAGCATTTTCATCTTTGTCTGCATTGAATTCCTGAAAACAAGAAGTGTTTAGTTCAAAGTAACTACTGCTGGGACACTGCCACAACCATTAACTTCTTGAAATATTTCTACCTTTTTCGTTTTCAATCTCATTTGGTTTGCAGGGTTATTCACACTATTCCAGTGCTTCCTAAAGGCCTTAAGCTTTTGCTTTTCAGGATCAATGTAAGCAGCTGAAAGAAAGATGGCTTTTTTAATTGTGTTACTATAATTGTACCTAACTAAAGAATAATGAACAGTACTTTAAGCGGTTGAAGGACTCTGAACAAGACCCAATAGAAGTTTTATTGGTCTGGGAGCATTTAGTGTCCTGAGGGCTCAGTGTGAGTTTCATTTTACCATTTCGATCTAACGCATCAACCGCGTTTGGCGCTCCGATTGGCAGCCGGCCAGCTTCACCAGTGAAGGGCCAACCGGAACGCTGAACGCGCTCGATGTGTTTGATCGAGAAGGTTAAATAAAACTCGCACTAGGCCCTCTGCAAAGTGTTAAAATACTGTCAACAGTATGTGAAGTTTTATAATATTTATTGCATGTATCCAGCTATACATAGAAAATCAATCGAATGTTCAAATGAGTTACAGCTAGACTGTTCTAATTAGTACATGACGGTATTACTTGATTTCGGACTTTACCTTTTATCAACCTCTTCCCCATGAGATAATTGTTCATGGTTTCAGCTACAATCTGCCCTACTGCTGGCTCTCTGAACTCTACAAAGGCAAAACCTTTAGAGTTGCCAGTCCGTTTTGACCTAATCACTCTAGCATTGGTAACCACTCCAAACTGCTTGAAGTATTCAGTCATTTGATGCTGAAATTGCATTGCATAGTATTATTTTCATGTAAAAAGTAAACAACGAAATATTTAATTTAATAAAGAATTTTCTTTTAGTGTTTAAACTAAAAACAGAACTAACCTCATAAAATCCGTGCGGAATATGCGATAAATACACCAGTCCTCTTTCCTTACGCCTCTTCTTTTTATTGATTTTGCCACCTTTTAGTTTCATACTAAACGGTTTCTTAGGCTCAATCTTTTCATCTTTCTTCTGGGGCTCGGCTTTTCCCTCATTTTTCTATAAAAATAAATAAAACATCAGGCATGTTTATATAACCCCAAAGTAGGACCAAATATTTGGAAATACTAACCTTAATTAACTTCTTGATACCTCTAATTGATTTTACAAACTTTCTCTGTTTCTTAGAGTCCAATGCTACGTTTTCTTCCATAATTAGTACTGGAAATATCAATTTATGCGTTACAAAATGCAATCTAAACCGCACACGTGTGTTATCAAAGTTGACACTTGACAGCACACTGACACACTCAGCACATTTTAAAATACTGGGTTGACAGTTGACATTGACAGTTGATTTTAACTTTTATGTCTAGCACGTCTAGCACAGACACTAGTGACATTTGTAAGAGAATCATTTTTATACCCTTTGGCTTGTAGTGTGGAGCGCTTCACGTAAACTAATAAAATCGGTTCTTCGTACGACAATGATGACAAACAAGTTGGTTATAAAAAAAAAAAGATTAAATCTCAGGCGCACAAGTCATGTTCCAGACTCCAAAACCATGTATATTCACCGAGACACAGGGTCGGTCCGCCAGGTGCCAAACAAGAGGGAACACCTAACTGAAAGCCGAATGGCGCCTCTGTAGTCAAAATTTTAAGAAAGACATTTATTTAGACCAATTTTACTTTTCTTTTTACCCGACTGCCCCAGAAGAAGGGTACTTAATGTTTTTTCCAAGTTGCTCTTTCCGACGCACCTGTTAGTGTATATTGGACCATTTAGACGGGACCAATACCCGAGACAATCCATTAGGTAAGCCAACCATTTACTTTGCTTCATCAATGGCTGAAGGACAATCCAATGCCCACTGCATTGGATTGTCCTTTTAGGGGCTTGAGGAACAGGGTGTAAAGTTCACTCATCCACCATGGAAAAGGGAGGATCCTCCAACCAGACGGGTGTTATGTCTGGCGGGCAACTGCCCGTAAGTTGATTTCGGATATTCTTATCTATGTTTTTCGCTCGGTAAACTCTAACTGCGCGATGCAGGAATTGTGTGACGTCATGTCTTTGCTGCGTGTTCGTATGTAGCGGTGTAACCGCTACATCACTCCCGTCCGGAGACCGGAGGTCGATAGTGGGCTGAGTCTTGGATCTTGCGATGCTTCACAGTAGAGTTCGCGTCAAATAACTTTGCCGCTCTGAAGTAGACTACAAATGACTGCGCAGTTGTCAATCGGCCTTATATAACAGTAGTGCGCATGCCAGTACGCATGCGCAACCTAACTTCAGAGCGGCAAAGTTATTTGACGCGAACTGTACCAGCTGTGGTTCCAGTGAGTCGGAACCGGGTGCCGCATAGTTCACGGTGAGTCGGAACTGTCTACGGTGATTCCCCGGTGAGTCGGGGTGGCGCTGCGTCGTCATCCAGTGAGTCGGATGTGGTACAGCGCCGGGTTGTGGAGCGCCGGGTTGTGCATGACTGCTTGCGTCGACCAGGAGAGGGTAGAATATGCTCTGCTTGTGAGACCGGCCGGAAGTGCAGGTGCTGTGCCAAGGTTGCTGATGAGGCTGAGGGTGATGACCAGGAAAGCGCGTTCGCTGCATGCTGGTGGTCAGGATACCCGTTGAAGCCGAGGATGCTGGCTGGCTGTGTGACTCGCCTCACGAAAGCTAGCGGGAGTGATGATGATGATGACGTCACGCTGAAGTAGTTGCACTAAGGCTGCGTTGACGTTCATACTCGGGGTCACCAATTTTAGGGGTATGAGGAACAGGGTGTAAAGTTCACTCATCCACCATAGAAAATGGGAGGATCCTCCAACCAGACGGGTGTTATGTCTGGCGGGCAACTGCCCGTAAGTTGATTTCGGATATTCTTATCTATGTTTTTCGCTCGGTAAACTCTAACTGCGCGATACAGGAATTGTGTGACGTCATGTCTTTGCTGCGTGTTCGTATGTAGCGGTATAACCGCTACATCCTCACTGTCTCTATTTACATGATGCTATTATTGGATTGGCTTAGTGGATTGTCTCGGGGATTGGCCCCATCTAAATGGTTCACTCAAAGGCGCCCTTCGAAACTTTTGGTTTGGTACACGTTTGGTACCCCTTTTAGATTGGCGCATGCATGATCGATCGATAAAGACAAGTAAAGACAGGCTGATGAAATAAAAATATGGAAGGACATCATTCATTTCGTACCCAAAAGTTAAAGTGCCGGCCAGAAAAAAATTATACTTTTTTCTTATGGAAAATAACGTCCTGAGCATTTTTTTATATTTCAACGAAAGTTTTTATTAACCCCCTGGCTGCTATTTGAGTTTGAAAGTAGGTACCAAAAATTATGTTTTTGCCAACAATATTTTGGACATTCGTTTAAAGACGCAAGCATTTATTGCCCATTGCATAAATAGACATGACAATTGAGCGTTACGTGTAGTAAGGTATGATAAGTATTAAATATTACGTTGTATATTATATAATACTAGCTGCTCACCCCGGCTTCGCACGGGTAGCACTAAGTACTTATCTACGGCGCACCTTCCTACCTACCTACCTACCCTGCCTATCCTCTACATACCTACCCTGCCCTACCTACCTACCCTTCCTATCTACCTACCCTACCTACCTACCTATCTACCCTTCCTATCTACCTACCTACCTACCCTACCTACCTACCCTACCTATCTACCTACCCTACCTACCTACCCTTCCTATCTACCTACCCTACCTACCTACCTATGTACCCTACCTACCTACCCTACATAGCTACTTACATATCGTGAATTCATGCAAGCCTAGTACTTTTTGTTAGGTTACTGCTCAGGACGGACTTTTCCAATGGATTTTGAAACTTTTAAATACTGTCGTGAATTCATGCAAGCCTAGTACTTTTTGTTAAAATTTCAGGCATTTATACCGGGATATCATAAGTGCAAAACTAAAAACATGACCTATCTACCTACCCTACCTACTTATATTATTACTTAGGGTATGAAAAATAGTTTACGTCCTATTCTCAGACCTACCGAATATACACAAAAAATTTCATAAAAATCGGTCAAGCCGTTTCGGAGGAGTTTGGCAACAAACACCGTGACACGACAATTTTATATATTAGAAGATAACGTATTAATATGTACGAGATATCAGGGTTGGGCAGTATTTGAATTACTTGTAATTGAAATACAAATACGTAATTGGTATTTGTAATTCAATTACTTCTTATAAATGTAATTTGTAATTAGTATTTCAAATACCTGACGCTGAGGTATTTTGTAGTTAGTATTTCAAATACTTATGGCACCAAAATACATTTGAACATAAATACATTTAGCGATCTTATGAATGGGTGTGATCTGCAGAAAATAGCGCTCGATAGCTTTCGTAAGCAAAATGGCGACCGCTAAATATGTCAATCTTGAAAGTTGGCAACACTGCACTTAAACTGTACTGTAGTCTGTACTGCAGGTACGGTACATACTAACATACGTCAAATTGTCAAATAAATAACTTGTCAATTGTAATTTTCATTCGGCGATGGAGTGAATCCTGTGAATGCTGTGACATATTAAGTGGTCGCCATTTTGTAAAATATGATGGTAAGAATATATTCCCTTTGCCTTAGGCTGGGCTGGATTAGTTCTATTCTATTTATATACCTAACCTAACACCAGACTGTATTTTGTAATTTGTATTTTGTATTTTAAATAAAAATAGTCAAAATACTGTATTTTGTATTTTATATTTCAAATACACGACTTAAAAATATTTTGTAATTTGTATTTTAATTAAAGCAAAGCATGTATTTTGCCCACCTCAGATATTACGGACGACTCCACACAGAGCTGTCCCGCTCGGCGCGATGGGAACCGTCACACCACGCCGCCGCCGCGCCAAGCGTGAATTTTAACTTATAACTGTAACTAATAACTTATAAGTTACTTTAGTTAACTTAGTTACTGTGAACTTATAACTGTTTACTTTATTTATATTCTTTCTCTCTCAATTCGCGGCGGGACGGGACGTGATCGCGCCCGCAGTGTGACCGTTATTACTCTGAGGTGTGACCAGGTGTGACCGATACCGCCACGTCAGCGCCACGTCACCGTCCGCGTCACTGCCCAATCACGCCGCGCCCCGTCACGCCACGCCCACTGTATGCAGATTCCTGGGGCATGCGCCAAAGTAGCACGCGAAATTTAAATTTTCTTTCGTTTTTTGCAATTTGCAGGTCAGTATTAGGTTGTATGTTGATCTAAATATGATTCGTGGTCGTATCAAATGTTTATTTATCAATCAATCAATCAGCCTGTTCCCACTGCTGAGACACAGGCCTCCTCTCTGTGAGAGGGAGCCTGTTCCCACTGCTGAGACACAGGCCTCCTCTCTGTGAGAGGGAGTGGGCCGTAATCTACCACGCGGGCCCAGTGCGGGTTGGTAGATGTCACAAATGTCTTCGAATTTTTGGTTCTAAGTCATGCCGGTTTCCTCAGATGTTTTCTTTCACCGTTTTGAGATGAAGTTGTTTATTTGCAGAATTATAATCATAAAAGTCATCAATACAACTTTCTAAGTTTATGAAAGTGTATTGAATGAGTATTTCATTAAAATAATCATGACATTTGGCACCTTTGCTAACTTAAGAAGTTGTATTGCTGATTCTAATGATTATAATTCTTTAAAGCCATATTTGTTACGGTCGCGAATCATATTTTCATCAACATACAACTTGACACTGAGCTGCAAAAAACGTAAGAAAATTTGAATTTCGCGGGCTACCTTGGCGCATCCCCCTTAATTAACTACATATTTGCAAGGTTTTCTCTTTGCCCACCACGTTCGCACGAACTTTGTACGATCGCGGCGATTTTCTCTCGCGTATTGGATTTTCGACGCTCTGCTTAACACCGAGGGTTGAATATGCATCAGTGTGCTTTCTTGACGTGCTGAGATACGCGCTAGGTGCACTCTATAGGATTCTCAATGCTCGCCTCAATACCGAGAGTTGAAAATCCAGTGTACGAAAAAAATCACTGCGATAAAAATACGTCCGTGCGTACCTGGGCTAAAGGTTCTGTACTTCTGTGGTCTGTGGTGTCTTCTTTCTTGTTGTCTGTGCTTGTCAGATTGTCAATGTCAATTGTCAGTTCAGTTTGTCATGGTTTGTCAGAAATCGTAAATGAGTAGCACCGAAGTTTTGTGAAGATAATTATAATAGAAAACAAGTCGTAACTAATATAAAATGAAAATTTAAAGAATTTACAGTTTTATTTTCATAGATTGATTATGAACCTTAATAAATCAGTTTCCCAATAACTCAAAATGTCGGCTACCGGCAGCCTCAACCAATACATACAATTCGTCGAACGCATGTTTAGAACCTCTCAAGGGAATTTACTGGCGCGTCTGCTGTCCCTTCGTGATGAGCATGTTGCAAATAGGAACCTTCGCTCGAGTGATATCGCTACTCTGGTGGAAGGAAACTGTCTCGCGCCATTGGACGAGATCCTCATCAATCATCTGCTATGTTTAAAAGTAAGTAGATTGAGTATTGGTCATCGTCAATTTATAATGTGCGTGTGAACTGAGGGACCAAACTGGGAATTCGCGAAATGAAAATCCTAGGATTTAGTAGTAGACTTAAAACAATTGTAGAACGAATCTGGGAATTTGTAAGCAAATATATAAAAAACTACGACCCATAAAGTGTGGTCCCTCAGTTCTCACAGACGATCAGCCAGATCTCGGAAAGTATCTTAAAAAATATGGTTTTGTGAATACAGACATTTAGTAAAGAATTTGTAAAGATATTTACTAAATAACAGACCACAAAGCATAAAAGATAAAAAAAATATAACGGCTGAACTGTGGTCCCTCAGTCCACATAACAAAAACAAATATTTTAGTGAATATTACTGAATAAAATTAATAAAACCGTTCTTTTTCTACGTAAAGTTTTAGTAGAAGTCTTAAAACATTTTGTAAAAAAGAAATGGAGCTAAAATATCAAAGCATTTTGAAGATAGCCATGATTAAAACTGGTCCCTCAATTCTCTCCTCCACTGACATATGTGCGTGTGCTAGCTGCTAGACGAGAGGAATATCAGAAAGTCTAGTGTACTTAACTTTTAGTAATAAGTTTCTACTAAATAATAGGTATCTAAAATTGTGTATTTCTTACCTCTTAGCTGAGATAATATAATTATTTTAATCCTATGAAAATGGATCGAGCAGTGTGACCACACAATTAAACAAAATTTAGAGAGTACTATACTTTATTTAATATATAATTATTTACACGAAACGAAAACAGGGTTGTACGGTTAATTTAATGCTATTTTACATGGCTTAAGGTCAACCGGGGCATTAGCGTCTTTGGGGCAATTGCGTTTATTTGAAATAATTTAAAATCTGTTTTAAAACCGACCTCTCCTGCCATCTAGTTTTGTTTATTTTGAATAAAATTAAAAATTATAGTTTCAATAGATGGCGTTGAAACGCATAGATTCAAAATATCGGCCATATTGAAAATCATTTGATTTTTGTGAAGTTGTTCTGCACGAGGTGAGTGATCAAAATCCTTAAAAATCCATATTTTTTCTCGGTTTTCCGTTTTTATTCTGAAATGTACTTAAATAATATATTATAGCCTGTCTATAACAATAGTTATTTTTATTGAAATCGTTTTGGTTGTGGAGAAATGATGATTTAAATTTTTTAGGTTAGGTCTGAGCTTATGGGGTAAATGCATCTGCAGTTTCGGGGTTATTGCGTCTATATGACGCATTTGCCCCAAAACCAGAGATGTTAAACCTTAAACTTAATGTTAACCTTTATTTCGTGTTTTTTTTATTTTTATTTAATAGTTAATTTATTTTCGTAATTACCTAAATGTTTCAGAGAGTTTGGTTAGCTTTGAATACGATCACAATGGTTATATTGAGATACATTGATATCGATAAATATTTAGACAGAAATAGACAAAAATATTTAGAAAAAAAATTCACAAATAAAATGTTCTTAACGTCTGGATTTGACACGGGGTAAATGCGTCTAAGAGAAAATAGTCGCATTTACCCAGTTTATATGACATAGCTTCTGATGTGATGATTATTTAATATTTTTGTAATTTACTAAAAGATTCGTATAAAAATCTTTAATTGAAGGAAAATATATTCATTTCAGCCTTCAAACGTCACAGGTTTAAAACTTATTTAATGAAGACGCGTTTGCCCCAATACGGGAAAAAGCGTCTAAAATTCCAATTTAAAAAAAAAATGCGTATTTACTCGTATTTACTGTGACTAATGGAACACACAATAAATTAAGGATGCACACAGATAATTTCTATATACATTTGTATTAAGGATTTCTCTAATAAATTTATAATTAGTGTGATATGAATTTTCTATAGCCTGTAAGGAATTTTTATGACGCAATTGCCCCGGTTGACCTTATGTGTATTTAGTAAAAAGTAGTTTACAATTTTTTTACATAGTTTTCGGGTTATTTTTGAATTTAACATCGAAATGACGAACGTTACACAGAAATTTAACTATTTTGTCAGTAATTTTTTTACTTGATAAGTTAATTTCCGCACGACATTGTGCACATTTCCCGGGCAAATTAATTTTATCATCCTCAATCTTGTTTTTCTTAAATACCCATGTGCAGGGTAGTTTTGAATGTATCTGTAGTGGTTACACCGCCACATACGAACTACGCAACGAAGACATGACGTCACTCAATTCCTGCATCGCGCAGTTAGAGTTTACCGAGCGAAAAACATAGATAAGACTATCCGAAATCAATATGGGCAGTTGCCCGCCAGACATAACACCCGTCTGGTTGGAGGATCCTCCCTTTTCTATGGTGGATGAGTGAACTTTACACCCTGTTCCTCATACCCCTAAATGTCCAAATTTTTTCTTTCAACATGTGGCTCCATTTGTACTTTGGCAACGTTTTATATTGTGTATCATTTGACTGAAGTACTGACCAACAAATATACTTACATTCATTAAGCTACATCCAAATGTCACTAACTTAAATAAAAGTAGATATTATACTATGTGATTATTTAATTTTGTAATCTACTTTTTACTAAATACACATAAGCCATGTAATATAGCATTAAATTAACCATACAACTTTGTGTTTGTTTCGTCTAAATAATGATATATTAAATTAAGTACTGTCTACATTTTCTTTAATTGTGTGGTTACACTGCTCTATCTATTTTCAAAGGATTAATAAAATTATATTATCTCAGCTAAGAGGTAAGAAATACACAATTTTAGGTACCTATTATTTAGTAGAAACTTATTACTAAAAGTTAAGTACACTAGACTTTCTGATATTCCTCTCGTTTAGCAGCTAGCACACGCACATAATGTCAGTGGAGGAGAGAATTGAGGGACCAGTTTTAATCATGGCTATCTTCAAAATGCTTTGATATTTAAGCTCCATTTCTTTTTTACAAAATGTTTTAAGACTTTTACTAAAACTTTATGTAGAAAAAGAACGGTTTTATTAATTTTATTCAGTAATATTCACTAAAATATTTATTTTTGTTATGTGGACTGAGGGACCACAGTTCAGTCGTTATATTTTTTTTATCTTTAATGCTTTGTGGTCTTTTATTTAGTAAATATCTTTACAAATTCTTTACTAAATGTCTGTATTCACAAAACCATATTTTTTAAGATACTTTCCGAGATCTGGCTGATCGTCTGTGAGAACTGAGGGACCACACTTTATGGGTCGTACTTTTTAATATATTTGCTTACAAATTCCCAGATTCGTTCTACAATTGTTTTAAGTCTACTACTAAATCCTAGGATTATCATTTCGCGAATTCCCAGTTTGGTCCCTCAGTTCACACGCACATAATTTATAGAGGTCAACTGCTAGACACAGGTCTCTGTCGGTGGGTAGCCTTAGAGGCCTCGTTTCACATGGTCAGTGGGTCGCCTTAGCTTTGATATCGATCATTCTGCTCTTATTCAGCTAATATTATTTTTGATAGTTAAATAACTAGTTAGTAGTTAACAAAATATCTAGTTAAATAACTAGATATGTATTTTGTAAGTAAAATCGGTCCCTTATTTCAGTTAATGCATGATAATGCACGACCGCACACCGCAAGAGTTGTAAGACAGACTCTCACCGCAGCTAACATCAATGTCCTGCCCTGGCCTGCTCAGTCGCCAGACTTGAACCCGATTGAGCATGCATGGGATATGCTACAGAGAAGAGCTCTGCCGAATATGGAGGGTATCCAGTCGCAAGAAGACCTTTTTTTGTTGTTGCAACGAACATGGGCGGCCATTCCACAGCGTGATTTGGATGAACTCATTTTGAGTATGCCAAACCGATGTTCTTGTGTTGTTAGTGTTCGCGGTAGAAACACGGATTATTAATTGTTTAAGTTACCCAATAAAATTTTAAAGAAAACTGTTATTTCAGTCTTTTTTTCGAACTTTAATGTTAGTGGTTCAAATGTCAAAAATCCCTTTATTAGGAAAATGGCAAATTTCTTTATTAATGCAAAGGTGACTTGGTTTATCGTTACTGTGACAAACGAAAACACTTTATTTGATGAATCCTTAAAGAAAATTTTAATTAATATCAATCAGGAGAAAAGTTATTGCAAAAATATATGTTGATCCCTAGCAGTGTTACCAGATGAAAAAAAATAACTACCGTGTCATTGGATCAAAAATACCGTGTTTCAGACTCAAAATACCGTAGACACATTTGAAAAATACCGTGTAAATTACCGTGTAAAAAGTAAAAGAAAGCACCATGAATTTCAATATTTGTAGTCAAAATTATAACTAACCACTTTCTTTTAAAAAATCATTTATTCTTGGAAGATGACGCTTCCTTATCAATATCACAACTATCAGTGTCGTTGTCCATTTTGTATAAATATCCGTTGCTGTCGTAACTCAAATAACCAAACACTGTAACACAGATTGAATGAACTGACTGAAATTTACTGGCGCAACCGCGCAACCAAAGGCGCAACGGTTCTGCGATTTATGGATTCAACCAGTTTTGATTATGGTTAGACAAGCGGACAAACTACTAACAGAAACACATTTGCATTTAGTCGTAATCGTCGATAATCCGTATTTTTGGGAATCCCCCCACGCGGGGTTTCGTTTTCTGTATTGGATTTCATTATTTTATTAAATTACAGTTGGGTAAATTACACGGTAGTTAATATTGAAAATTACCGTAGAAAATTACACGGTAATGAATCATTACCGTAGACCGTGTATTGGTCAAAAATACCGTGGTTCTACGGTAATTACCGTGTACCTGGTAACACTGATCCCTAGACACTTTTGATGTGTGTATTTGCAAGGTTTTCTCTTTGCCCACCACGTTCGCACGAACTTTGTACGATCGCGGCGATTTTCTCTCGCGTATTGGATTTTCGACGCTCTGCTTAACACCGAGGGTTGAATATGCATCAGTGTGCTTTCTTGACGTGCTGAGATACGCGCTAGGTGCACTCTATAGGATTCTCAATGCTCGCCTCAATACCGAGAGTTGAAAATCCAGTGTACGAAAAAAATCACTGCGATAAAAATACGTCCGTGCGTACCTGGGCTAAAGGTTCTGTACTTCTGTGGTCTGTGGTGTCTTCTTTCTTGTTGTCTGTGCTTGTCAGATTGTCAGTTTGTCATGGTTTGTCAGAAATCGTAAATGAGCAGCACCGAAGTTTTGTGAAGATAATTATAATAGAAAACAAGTCGTAACTAATATAAAATGAAAATTTAAAGAATTTACAGTTTTATTTTCATAGATTGATTATGAACCATAATAAATCAGTTTCCCAATAACTCATCAAAATGTCGGCTACCGGCAGCCTCAACCAATACATACAATTCGTCGAACGCATGTTTAGAACCTCTCAAGGGAATTTACTGGCGCGTCTGCTGTCCCTTCGTGATGAGCATGTTGCAAATAGGAACCTTCGCTCGAGTGATATCGCTACTCTGGTGGAAGGAAACTGTCTCGCGCCATTGGACGAGATCCTCATCAATCATCTGCTATGTTTAAAAGTAAGTAGATTGAGTATTGGTCATCGTCAATTTATAGAGGTCAACTGCTAGACACAGGTCTCTGTCGGTGGGTAGCCTTAGAGGCCTCGTTTCACATGGTCAGTGGGTCGCCTTAGCTTTGATATCGATCATTCTGCTCTTATTCAGCTAATATTATTTTTGATAGTTAAATAACTAGTTAGTAGTTAACAAAATATCTAGTTAAATAACTAGATATGTATTTTGTAAGTAAAATGATAACTATTATTTAGAATGATAATTATTATCATTTTTATTAATGAGCAATTACTGTTGTATTTTGTAAGTACTTACTTAAATTAAGACGACTTATATAAAACATAAAAATTATTTCTTGGTAAATTACCATGGGAGGAACAAAAGATTTATCATTGTTTGGGAAATGGGGCCTGTGTTAATGATATTTATTTCTGTTTTGAACAAACATTTTTAAACTTAAAAATAAAAATAAATTGGATGAGGTTGTTGTTCATTAGTTTATTGTTGTTTCAAACACAGTTTTATAAATAAAACGTGTTTCAACAACTTTTTATAGTGTTCTAAACTGCATTTATTTGTTTTATCTGTGTTAACAGAAATTCAACAATTTTGGTCGGTGGATTGTGTTCTTGAATGAGAATCATCTATTTTATTTAATCTTTTCATCAAACACTTTTGTAATAAAGGTGCTGTCTATGTTTCCAGGCCTTACACATGAAAGACTTCATGGAGGCCTTTGAATACCAGAGTGCCTGTGTGGCCTGTGTGGTGAGGCTGCTACAAGCACAGAAGGAGGTGAACTGGGGTCTATCTTTGATGTACACCGTGTGCTTGGATTTAAGACTTGTTGCATATAGGGCTGAAGCTTGCGGTAAGCGTGCTTCCTAATAAACTTTTTTAATTATGAGGAGTTTGAAATTGTAGATATTAGATTATACAGGTTGTTGTTGATAGCTGTGCTCTATTAAGAATTTTTCGCAATTTGCAAATCAGTGTCAGGTTGTATCTTGATCAAAATATGATTTGTGACCATAACAAATATGTATTTACAAAATTATAATCATTAGAATCATTTATACATTCTCTCAAGTTAGATTTCTCAAATTTCATGAAAAAGTCATTCCATGTTACCCCTTTTAAGGTCGAATTTCGTAAAACCCCTTCTCAGTGCTTGCCATTATATAAAATTACACCCTTGTGCAAAACTTCACATTCCAAGTCTCAGTAGTATAGGCTGTGCGCTGATAATATGTATGTCAGGTAGTGAATCAGTTTCTTCTTATATATGTATTGATTATAATTAAATAACCCCTCGATGTAGACAACAGGTCTCCTACCATTTGTCCTTGCAAACAAAACTTTATCTAATGTTGCATACATCAATTTTTCAGCCCAAACCAATGGCAAGATCCTCGAAAAAGCTGCTGAGAGTTTACTGGCCTGCTTCAGGGTATGTGCTGCTGATAATCGCTCATCTGAAACTGAAACCAAGAGAATAGGAATGTTGACTCTAGTAAATCAACTCCTCAAAGTATACTTCAGGATTAATAAGCTTCATCTCTGCAAACCCTTGATAAGAGCTATTGATTCTTCAACCATTAAAAATCAGTTTCCATTAGCTCAACAAATCACATACAAATACTTTGTTGGACGAAAAGCAATGTTCGATTCAGACTACCGAACTGCTGACGAGTTTCTTTCATTCGCTTTCGTAAAATGCCACCGAAGAAGCATTAAGAATAAGCGGCTTATTCTCACTTACTTAGTTCCTGTAAAAATGTTACTTGGCTTCATGCCAACTGAATATTTGCTGCAAAAGTATGAGTTGATGCAGTTTTGGGATCTCGTTTTGGCTGTGAAGAATGGTGATCTAAGAGGCATAGACCAAGTAATGGAAAAATATGAGAGCTTCTTCATTAGCGCTGGTATATACCTGATTGTGGAAAAATTAAAGATCTATGCGTACAGGAATTTGTTCAGGAAGGTGTATGTGGCAGAAAATAACCATCAAATTGATATAGCAAGTTTCCAAGCGGCTCTGCAGCTGATGGGACACGACGACGTCGACGCTGACGAAACTCAGTGTATCGTGGCGAACTTGATTTATGACGGCAAAATTAAGGGTTACATATCATTTCAACATAAGAAGGTGGTAGTGAGCAAGCAGAATGCGTTTCCGTCTTTGTCTAGCTTATACTAGTCCAGTGGGGGCTCTGTCGAGGTGGAGCACGACTGTGCAGACTTCTTCTAAATATAGAAGGAAACCAATATCAAAGATCATTATTATTCATCGTCCATCTAAGCAAACATGCAAATATTGCAGTGGCACTTGTCAACGCTAGTCTATAATTACAAGGTTTTTTTTAATAATTGCTTCAACTCGAAAAGAAGAAGTAATTACAGTGCAATGTAAAATGTCATTAAACCTAAGTACAACTACAGGGTCAAAAATTAGCTAGCGAAACTCCGCAGACGTGATGGGTATCGATAGCTATACCACAGATTAATACAGATGGGACACTCCGCAAAATCATTTAAATAAGAAGCGACTCTTCTACGACACAATAAACTGCAATTCAGGTCGCACAGCCCTAATCACCTAGTTATATTCTCCTAGAAGTGGCTCGCCGCGTACTTGTAGCTTTATACCATAACTGCGGAGTGTCCCATCTGTATTCATCTGAGTCTAAACAACCAAAAAATACATTAATTTGACGAGTTCTTTTTTGAGGTTATCAACCGCAGTCACTTGAAGTATCAGTTAAAGAAAAATCTGTTTATTTTCGTGTATACTTCACAGACGTGACTATAGTTAACTATCTAAACATGATAAACCAAAAGAAAACAGATTTTCTCTACGTATACTTCAAGAGCTTGTCTAAGCTGAAATAACGCGCCCCACCACTTTGATTAGTACTTACAGAGTAATACGCTTTACGCGAGGGATGCGTTCCGCACAAAATAGCGTTAAGCGAAATTCGCGTATATGATGAAATATCAAGCCAAATAAATAATTAAAGTGCTTTTATTGCAAAAATTAAACAGTATCAGCATATTAATCGTTACAGGAATAGTTTTTACATAGTTAATCCTTAGAATTAGCTATGAAATTGTTATCTAATGTTTTTTGAGTAGCATTTTGTTTGCGTTCTTGCAAAAGTCTTTTGTAGGAAACAACATTGTTTTGTATTGTCTGCCGAACACTTATAATGCGACCAATCAATGCATCCGCGTAAAGCGAGGCATTTTAGCGCGAAATTTGAACAGAACCAGCGGGTTGCTGACCCAAAAAAAAAAACATCATATCTTATTTATTTTTATTTTGTCGTGTTTAGATCCCTGACGCCGTATAATTAAATAGACATGCCAAAGAATATGATGAAATCTTTGAAATAGTTTCAAGTCTGAACGTCTTGCTCCCCTCAAAGGGCCCGCAGTGGTTTTACCATAATCGTAGAAGATACTATTTTTGTATGAATTTTGTACTTTCATACAATGACGTGAAGAAAGTGGTGGGCAATAGACATTTGCTGGAATGCGCACAAGTGATTTTAAGTTATACTGAACGGTTCTTATTACTGGTGCATGATTTATTGATGCTAAGTATATTAATGATTTCTCAAAAATGTATACCTACCTGCCTACTTTTGTTCTACAATTCTATTGTGCTTGGCCGCAGCAATATACTTAAAAAAAAAAAACTTAACAAACTTTTATTTAAAAAGTTATTTGAAATAACTGCATTTTTCTCTTAGGCCTTAGGCTGTATACAGAAAGAAAGCTGGAAACTTATAAGCGCTTACCGGCGCGCGGCGCTTGACAGCGCTGGTCCGTTCTACACAAAGAAGCGTGTTGTCGCAGTTGTTTATTAATTTTAAATGGCAGCGCCCAGCGCTGACCAGCGCGTGTTGAAGCTTGTCGGAACTTGTCGGCACCGTTCAGTGCTTATCGGCGCGCGTTCATATATTTTCCTGCGCGGGTTACCAGCGCTGTCAAGCGCGCCGGTAAGCGCTTATAAGTTTCCAGCTTTCTTTCTGTATACAGCCTTAGTGAGGAATACACTATATACAGGATTGTAAGTTTTGTCAATTATGACATGTACCTAACTAAAACGAAATATGTGAAAATGTGTTAACCATTATACCTAAAGGTTACCTAGATGTATAATTCACTATTTATCCATTCACATGTATCAATAGTAGCAGTTGTATCGGAACTTAAGAATACACTTTTAAGACTTGACTTGACTTTTTTACTACCTTAAAATAGATCATGCAAGGTATGGAAATTATAGCAGCAAAATGCCAGTTTGTTCTCGTGCCCCTTGTAAAACAGCTTTTACCAGTACCTACACAGTTTGGCAGCCTCAGTAGTAGACTGTACGACAGCATCAACAAAACTGTAGGACTTTGCAGACAGAGTTAAAAACATTGTTGCTGGCTGGCTCCAGCAATTAAGACAGAGTACTGTAAGTACTTACTTTCTTGCACACATTGTGGAATATCTTGCCCGTCACCACACAATCCTCACCTTACGTATATAATAATCATAACATACAAAAAAGGCCCCCTTTTTATGATTACTGCGTCCGTCTGAACACGATAAACTCAAAAACTATGGAATCTTTCATTAGGTAGAGAAAGCTTGCGCGGTCGTCCTATATAGATTTTGTTTACTTTGCTTGGGTAGTTTTTGAGTTAGCCTCAATAATACGAATTTAAATTCACTGTGTTTGTCGATGATGTTATAAAACTTCTTGTCATTAAGTATAGTTTACATCACAAGTGGTATACCTATAATATGAATTGGTGTGGGGTAGGTAGGTACCACAACTAAAAGGTGAACAATAAAAAACTTTGTTGATTTTTTTATAAAACCTTCTTCGTTAGCAGTAAATGGTGGTTAGTTTATTTCCCTAGATTATTATTTCTAAAATGAAAGTCCAATGACATTAAAACATTTTTTATTAAATCCACAATATATTTCAAAGAATAATATAAATATAATAAATTTTGCTAACCACTAATATACCGACAATGCTGAATATAATGTAAGTCTTACAGTAAAGTTATAGAACATGTTTTTGTGATTTTTTTAATAGAAAGTCACAGTTCTAAACTATACATACATACATTTACTTATACATTATTAGATTTGGTATGCAGCTGAAAGTTTAAAGATTTGCAATGTGCAATCTTGCGTTTTCCTTGTTTATTTATCTATTTACAATATACCTACGATATAGATGGAACGCTTGTGAGCCTAGCAGACTTGTAACACCCTTTGCCAACCACGCGTGCTCATTAGGTTACATTTTGTTACAAGTCTTTCAAGCTTCATGTAGCACCTATTAATGGTTTCTCTAACGACATGCTTGTAATGGTAAGCTATTCACAAAATTGAGCTTTCTGAAAGAAAAACGTTAATTTGTGGATACCTTTTTTGATATATTTTTTTTGGCCTCTTTTTAAATTATAAAACCACTTTTGTGTCGTGCTGATCCAATCAGTGTATGTCCAGTAGTGGGCAAATAATGATTTCGGTAGATATTGTTACCGTAACCCAAAAAATAAAGTCATATTTTTATTTAAAAGTATGTTTATTATGTCTAAAGTTACGATCCAATGATTGATTTCAAGATATGTTTCTTAATATTGATATGCATTTTCTGTGGATCTTTGTTATGCATGTAAGCTCATTTTTCTCTCTTTAAGGAAACACAAAATTGCACATTATATATTAGTAACACCTTTTCACCACCACAAACGTGCTTCATCGTCAACATTTAAAATAAAAATGACAGCAACGAAATGAAAAGTCGAAGGTAGTTTTAACTAATCAGTACAACAGTACCTAGTGTTTTTATAGGGATGTTTTCTTGTAGATTACTCTTCTCTTAATGTTACTATTCTAGGGTAACCAGCGCATCGTGGAGATGAAAAGGTTCAGAATATTTTGTAGAAAAATATGAAGAAATATTAGTCTAACTATTAAATATATTTCAATATTATCTTACATTTAGCACTTATATTCATCTACAATAAACCAAGCTAAACGAGAGACTTACATGCAAAGCTAACAAATATTTTTGCCTTTATAATGTAGGTACTTAGATTTTTTAAATTTAATTGATGTAAAATATTTATGATACTGTAATAAGTCTCTTGGGGTATAAAGGATTTTAGACTCGACTCTACGTAACATAAATAGTCTTTTAGACTTTGACATCAAAGGAAAAAGCAGAGATCTTCATCGGTTAGTTATATTCACTGCCGATCATATGATAGGCCTCTCTCTCCTTATATTATTTTGACATTAAATGGTCTTACATCTTACCTAATAATTTCTGGTTAACTTTTAGTCAACCTAAAATAGAGATTTTTTTCAAGGTTGGGATTGAAACTTCATAAAATATATTTCACATTACTTACCTACCTTAACATTGATAACAAGACTGTAATACTAAGTTAAAACAATGTTGGCTTCTTTAAAAGTACAAGAGATCAAGTGTTTCTTTTCATTTACTTCAGGATTTGATACATTTAAGTTGACATTGCGTATACAAGGATATTGAATAGAATATTGTTGGACAATAAATGCGAAAAATATCTAAGATACACCTCTAGATATAGGGAATAATAAATAGTTAGGTACTATGTGATTAAAAGTAATTACGAAGTTACGGCACCGCATACAAAATCTATCAATACAAAATGTTTCTTTTAAGAATTTGGACTTTGTGGTTCTCGATAACCTGTAATAGTTCTGTATATTTTATACAATCCACCACTAGATTTCGTACTTTACATTTCATTATATACCTACTTATGTAGGTACATAAATCTCATACTAATTAGGTAATTTTCTGATGTTCGTTTTACCACCTATAATCATAGGTACATTTTAGAATTGGATCCAAGCTTGTTCTGAAGAGCATCAATACAAAAAATCGCTAAAGGTAGTTAGGTGTAATCGACATCGTAATTGCGTTACCACCCTTAGGTTAAATGTCACCTGTAAACGTCAAAACAACAACATCTATTTGTCTACCTGACAGTTAGATAGTTAAGTTTTAATTTACTAGATCTTGTCTAAAGTGATAAAGTAATTACGAGGTAGAATATAGATGCACTTAGTAAGATTAAAAGGCAATATATTTTCCAAAGCTTTTCTTAATTTAATAAGTGCCATATCTTCGTTATTATTCAAAGTTATGTATGTTATTTTATTTTCTCTCTGGGAAACCCAACGTGTGCATCGGTTGTCCTTTTAGAAGCTCGTTCTTGTAAACTGAAAGAATTTCTCGGGACAGATTTGGTTTGGCTGGTCTGGCTTCGAAGAAATGTTCCATTTGGCTGTGGAAATTAATTAAACTGTTCAATTATAAAATGTGCGACATACATTTAAACTTTTATGGAAACTACCTTTAAGTAAACAAAAGCGTTGCAATATTTGTTTTGTGAAGCTACATGTTAGTGTAATATGAATTAGAATAAAAGCAACTCCAAGGGGCTTAAACTTTTATTTAGGGACCAAATCAAATCTGTATATTTTTATATATATTTCCCAGAAAGGATTTTTATTTGAATACATATAACGGGTGTAAAAAGACGCTTAACGAAGCCGAGAGGTCACTTGTTCTTCCCGTCCTTGTGATATTTTGTACTGAACCGTACCTGGGATACAACTTCAAGATTATCTTACGTTTTTTTACAAAAACAATTTTTTAATTAACCTGAAACTCCCTGTACTGCGTTGCACGGCCTCATAAGCACAATATATTGCTTTTGTTACATTGAGCCCTACCGAAAATAGCGAATTTTCATACGAAAAATAATATTAGTTTCTCAACACCTATTTTTGTGCAATGTTACATAGTTTGATCTACAGAATGCATACTTGACGGCTGTGGGTCTTTTTACACCCTGAATATTCTATTTTATCTCTATTTCTCTGTCACAGGAAAACCGACAAAAATACGGTCATTTCTGCAATTTAAATTAATCTTACGGGACTTACTTCGTCGTGGATTTTTGCTTTTTTTCTTGTGTGCGCTAATGTGTTTCCACTACAGCATTATTCTAAAGTAAATGGATAAAATGTTTGCCTATTAGCTGGGTTGGCGGCCATTGTGTCGCGTGTTGACAGCAGTTCTGGGTGATCGCTAATTGTGTCTGTTAGAGCCGCAATCATCAAATCTGAAAAAAAAAAAAATCCTTTGGTCAATTTTTTCTAATAATTGCGTCATCAATCATTATCATCACGCTATAGTACTCCACACTGCTAGACAAAGGCGTCTCCTATTGCACGCCATTCAACTCGATTTTCGGCATCTCTCATCCAGCATGCCACCTTACGAAGATCGTCGGTCCACCAGATTCGCGGTCTCCACTCAAGAACGTCTACTCCGACGGCCATCGCTCTACTAATATGGCCTAGAATTTTCATATTCAATCCTAATTACCTGATCTGAACAGTTCAGTCATAAAATCCGCACTAGGTAATGTGTGCGTCTGTCTGTTGATCATCAGATCAGGTTGACTGGACCAAATGAGATATGTACATGAGACCATGTGCACTATTTAATACCTATTTGCTACTATTTAGTACCTTTAGTATCAATTGGTTATTATAACAACAAACGTACCAAGCACTTTCTTCTCAATGGTTCGCGATAGTTGTCCCCTCTCTGCCTGGAGCTCCAAGAATGCCATGAATCGTCGCGTGGCCGACCGCGCTGAGGCAGGGTCTCGTGATAAAGACTGCGAGAACATCATCTGAAAACCATGATAATAAGTTCAGTTTTTAAGCTGGACAGGACTGCTAAAAGCCGTTTCGATAAGAGGGCCACACTTTTTAAGTACTTAGGAGATAAAGGACGATGGGAACTGGCGTCCCCAAAGTTTAAACTTAGTCAACAGACTTGAGACATATCTCATTTAAAAGGTCTTGGCTTACTGATCATTCTTTACTATGGTGACAACCGTCAAAAGTATGGGATTGTCAGGGAAAAGAAGGAAATGTGATGGTATTAATATAGTACAAAATATTTTTGATTTGTTTAATTTTCACTTATTTAAAAAATAAGTAAAAATCGTATTGATTTTTACTTAAGGTACTTTATATTGTAGTTTATTTTCAAACACATCTATATTTTACGACTTTGAAACCAGCGGTCAGCGCTGACTGTGCGGCAACAGGGATACCCATATAAGGTGAATATGTTTGTGATCTAGGTCGGGGTTTACCGTCAAAATTGCAACCCAACTGTTGCAATGACAGACAATTTCAGATTCAGACAACCTCAGCTTGACAGTCCAAGGTTCTTAGCGGCTTCAGCCTTCTCAATTGATCATGTTATTACTCATATCCGCTTGACTGTCACTAATGAGACACAATAACATTTTAATTTTATTGTTATCGAGCTGCATCAGTCTTTCGGACAGTTGAGCATCTACAACGTCCAAATGCGATAGCTACCTTAGCCAGCTGATAGATGATCTCCTCAAGTGTGTATTCATTGTAGGGAATGTTGGTCGGCTTCTGCAATTTCTCCATTATTTCTTCATATTCCTCGTCAGGGAAGGTTTGGGTATCGCGCTCGTACTCTTGAGCTCCTGAAAACCATAATAGTAAATACAATGTTTATTGACATATCACTAACGTGCGCCAACAATTGTAATTTAAACCTTATGGCAAGTTTTATAAAAGTCATCATCATGATTTGCAACGATACATTTTTGAAAAGTTAAAGTTGCTCCACACTAGGAATTTCTCCTATATTGTGGGTGCGTTTATAAACATTTAAACTCTCATACACAAACAGCTGGACCCGGAACATCTACTTGCAGGTCATACAAATATTTGTTCCGTGCGGGAATCAAACCCGTGACACGCAGCGCAACAGTCAATCGCTTAACCACTGCGCCAACCATGCCGTCAATTAAAATAATGTTGAGGTGAATAAAACTTTATACCTGCCGATTCAGTTTTAAATTAAAAACATTGAGCTCTCTATATTGAGATCTATTCAGAACATATCTAAACTTCTTTATTTAAGTACTCGAGCTCGAGTTTCGACGCTGAGAACCTAATGAAAATAATGTTTACGAGATGGTCAAGTATGTTCTTGACATTGCATATAATAAAATACAATAACGACTTTATTTTGTTTTTCACCTATCCTAATAATCCTAGGCTTGCCATCCACAAATTTTGAAAACCAGGATTAGAAGGTGCTAATACCAGGACATTGCGGATTAAAAACAGGTCGCAGTAGAGCAGTAGAAAACACGCAATGATAACAGGTTCAACGAAACTGAAGTTTCGCCCTCTGTAGCTCTCTAGCTACAGAGGGCGAAAGCATTAGAGCTCTCTCTATCTAACGGTTAGATAGAGATCTAACCGTTAGATAGAGAGAGCTCTAATGCGCTTCAATAGTCGTGAGAAAGAGACAACAAGCAGAGTGCACGATAAACGTAAGGTTGAAGGCGCGAAATTAAAAAAACAGGACTTTACCAGGATGCTTTTAAAACCCAGGATGTTACTTAAAAACTATCCTGGACACCCCAAGATATCCCAAAAAGCAGGAAATGTCCTGGGAAAACAGGACGGTTGGCAATCCTAATTTTGTTGGCATTTGTTTTTAACATTTTGAACTGTTATGTGGGATGTTGACTTGTGATCCCAACTTTGTTAATAAAGGTATTGTACAAATTTTGAAGTACGTACATAAAAAATAATTCTAGAGTATGAACGAATATCGTAATGTTCATCAACGTCTAAACGGGGTCTATTGAATAATCTGTTGTCAGTTAGAGATTAATATTTTTTTTGTTTAAACAGTTCTCAGAAAACTGAAACGCAAAAATGTTTAAAAAATTGGCTACTCACGCATAGACTGCTGCAACATAGGGTCGAAAGTCCTCTTAATAGCTTCAGGTCTCAGCTCACTGCTGACTGGCAGTGCCGGCACCGGAGACAGGTTGTTGCTAAGTTCCCAGTTCTTGTTGGCAATCGTTCGGATGATGTCGGGGCTGCTACCGAATGGGAACGACTGGAGGGCCGGGCTGCGGTACTGGTATTCCTAAAGATTGTAAGCAGTAAGTTAGCTTATGAGGCAAGGTAGGTAGCTAAACTAACTGGGGTACAGTACGACACAACTTAGATGTAGCATAAATTTGAAAATTTGCATTCATTCATTTCAATTTTACGAATGTATTTGGTTATATGACTTTACAAGTTATTGTGTATGTGTAAAGATAATTTTCACCTAAAGCAGTAATAAAGATTGGTATTATTTAAGGCGCACTCAGTTCGGATGGTGATCGGTTTTACGAAATTTTCCGGTGCTACATCTAAGTTGTGTCGTACTGTAATGATAGTTAAAAAGTCATTACATGATTTAGTTTACGATAACATTAGAATACACCGGACCGATAGTTCTGCCCCTACGTTTGTTTATTGTTTGGCTTGCAAGACGCCTGGTGTTTATAATTGCCTGTAATCCCGTTGATATAGGAGATAATCTAGTACTCTACTAGTGTAAGGAATCACAATAAAAAAATTGGTATGCCAGAAAACCTATGTAGATACGTCTTCTGTTTACCTCGAAAAGCTCTGACGTCACCGTAATAAATGTTGATAAGTGATAATACATGTAAACAAGTAAACAATCTGAGTCTATTTATACTTTTACGATATAATAACTAACACTTTTATGAACAGTAAAGATTCATTAACACTCAAGCGAGTGTACCAAATGTGACACATGGGTCTAATAGAGACATAAAACTGAGTACCTACTTATGTCCTGAAACGACGTGAGAACTAAATGAACTCCTTTGATAGGTAGGTACTAGTAAATTTTTATAGTCGTTGCTTCAGCGGGTACTAAAGTTTATGACTGTATATGAAGTGCTTATTAAAACAATTTGATCACGAAAATATCAAGGATTTTCATGAAAATCAACGTAAAAGCTCAATCTTGTTAAGAAAGTATTTGTACCTACTAAATCCAGAAACAAAAAAAAAATTTGTTGCAGGAAAAGATCGAAATACATAATACGCTTCGTAGAACTCTCGTAGCCACGAGCTACGCGTCGTAGACTTCTCGTAGCACATTGCTACGAAATTCCGTAGCGCATGTGAATTTGTAATGGCTGCTACACAGTGCCGGCGCGGGCGGCCTTGCCGCACAAAGCCGCAGAAACAAACGCAAACAAAATGAAGGAGCAAAAGCCGGAGGCACGTGCCGCGCGGCAAAAGTCGGCGGCCATGTCGCCGGCACTGTGTGTAGGAGTCATAAGTCTTTATTTAATTAAATTACGAAAACAAAAACCCAGTAAAGATTCCCGAGAGACTGCAGGTTATTCTTAGATCTCTTGAAAATAATATGAAAAGCAATCACCGCAGCGTTGTATAATACTTTAAAACTCTAGTATTATATTAAAACAATTTACTTTGTAAGTATTTAGGTGGGCGTCTCGGCACCGCCTACGCAGATTCTAAAATAGCTGCAGATTATTTCGATATTTTTCTCACAGCACTTTGTTCTGTTACCGCAAACCGTTGAGTGAAATTTAATTACACTTTTTGAGCTTAAGGCTAAAAATAAACGTGTCTCGTGTCACCACAACTATGTAAGAGTTTTAATAAAACACACACAGTAACACCAAAGCCGTTAATTTTAATCTGGGGGTATTAAAAAGCACGTTGACGTAGTGCTTGTTGTTCAATTAATGTGTTTATATTATACACACCTTTTTAAGTATACTCGTACAATAATGTTTTTATGTCTATTTTTTTATTTAACAAAAGTCATACATCAGGTTTGCAAAAGGTCAAATGTGTAAAACTCTCCCACGGTAAGGTAATGAATAGCCAGTTAGCCCTAATATAAAATTATATAGTTTTCCCGTGTTATTAACATCAACATTTTCCTTAATTTTGCGAATGTTTTGATGATCTACAATCGTTTAAGCAATCATAACTCGGCGCTTCAGTAAACATTAACAATCAATCTGCCTAGCCTTTTCCCATCTATGTTCGGGTCGGCTTCCAGTCAATACCAGTATTTTACATGGAGCGACTGCCTATCTGACCTACACAACCCAATAACTGGGTAATACGATACCCCTTGGTAAAATTGGTGTCACACTTTCGGGCTTCTGACGACTCGTATCGTAACGACTGTCAAAGATCCATGAATGACAGCCGGGACCAACGGCTTAACGTGCTTTCCGAGGTACGGAGGAGTGTCGGTATGTAAAGATGATCACCCAACCCATCCACTGACCCCGGCAAGCGTAGCTTAACCTGATGGATCGACCCGTGCGGCCGTTAGGTATTACTTAGCCACGAGCTCCACGAGCTCCTTTAGTGAACATTCACGTTACCGCAGTAAAACGAATATTATTGCTAAATGAAGCCCAATAACTGCGCTCTCGAATTACAAATCGATGCCAACGACACGTGACGACAGCAAAGTGTCCCAAAGCCACTCAATTCGAATCAAACCATTTCATTAACAGTCTGATACATGCGTCTCATTCGTCGAACTGAGTCGTTCGATTAACTTCGGGTCACGAGACTGCAGGACGAAATCTTGAACAACACAACTACGATGACCTAAAGCTTAATCTAAACGGAATTTGCGGGAAGCCGCCTTTAATTAAAGATTGCTAAAGTTTTCTTCTTTAGGTATCAAGGGAATGTAAATTGGTATACAAACTTTTTCTTCTTTAAAGGGTATGGGGCGGAATAATAAATAGCTATAATACTTTCAGCGTCCGCTTGGTCTTCTTCGGATTATGTCTTATTTTCTTGTGGGTCTTTCTAATTACTTGCGCAATTAATTTTGATTATAAAACTAGGGTTAGATATTTGGATTTAGAAATTAAGGTTTTTTTTTTGTTCTCGGAGCACCTTTTTTTTTTTTTTTGGGTGGGAAATCATCAAATGACTTCTCCCGCTCTGGGCGCAGCGCCCACCCGTGTTCCTACCCTTGCCTTGCCAGGGGCCACGTTTTCCCCTTTGGACTACCCGCAACCCCGGTAGGCATCGGCACTTATGGGTCGATTACACCTATGGAGTACAGCGGCGAGTCAGTAAATAAGCTCTTCGGCCGGTACTCGGCCTAGTAAACAAATTGGGATTCTGGACACTGACTCGCCGCTGTACTCGTTAGGTGTAATCGACCCATAACGGACCCCGTCATTCTCGGGGCACCTACTGCCATGTTTGGGTCCCGTGCCACGTACAAGGCACCAAGACATGTAAAGTCTAAGCAATGGATACGAATATGTTGTATGAATGAGAATAAAGTAGATCGTAGGTACCTACTACGTAGAACTAGATCGCGCCTTCATTCAGACACGGCTGACACGGTACCCATTACTTACTAGCATTACTATCATTTAACACTCTTAAAAGGGCTTATATTAAAAGTTGGCAACGTCGCAAATAGCTGTCAAATATTTCGCTGTTTTGATTAATTTGGCAATATTTGGTATGGAAATATGAAATGTGGCTAATTATTGAACTAAAATATTGATTTTGAAATGCAATCATTAACACCGAATGTTTCGTTAAGGCTGCCTGTCCACTGGAGCGGAGAGGAGAGGAGAGGAGCGGAGATGTGCCATTATTAACGAATCAGACCTAACCTAAGGGGCGGAGTCAAGATTCTATTGGTTAATAGTGGCACATCTCCGCTCCTCTTTTCTCCTCTCCGCTCCAGTGGACAGGCAGCCTTAAGATGTATAAAAGTATTTGGAAACTTGCCAAGTGCATTTTTTACACCTAAAACAGTTACAACATCAAATTCAGTGTTATAATTTGCAATTAATTAATAATATTCTAGTTAGCTAGTTAGCCACATTTCATATTTTCATACAGTAATATTGCCAAATTAATTAAAACAGTGAAATATTTGACATCAATTTGCGACGTTGCCCTCTTTCAGAATAAACTCTCTTAATTCAAATGATAGACTATTCTATTATTCCCTTATATGTGATGAAACATGTCCTACCAAGCTGTAACATAAAGTAGCACGAAAAATATATGCCATACGGCCATATAAATTAATTGCCCCGATGCCGAAACAAAGCTCGCCAGGATGTTTTTAAGTGCGTCACTTAAAAACTTCAGTCGGGATTCTAATTGTACTTTTTATAACTGTAATTCTCTTTACCTGTACGTGTACCAAACTTTAAGTGGTTTTTTGTAGAGTTCGTAACAACAGCGCCAGTTTTTATTTTCCTTGTACGTTTTTACTAACAAGTGGTCTCACCTTAGTTATTTTTCGAATACCTACTCTGGCATCAAAAGTGGCAAAAGATTTTCTTTCGTCTTTATCAACTAGTATCGTATATTTTAAGTAATGTAGACTACACTACGGTTGTAAGGGTTTTCTATATGAATCGGGTCATCAAATAATGGATGTTGATTGGGAAAAAAAAGAAGTATTTACTCCGTCAGTCAGATAATAAAAAAATATTAGACACGTATTTTTTCCTTTATCACATTAATGGAAAATGATTTGGATAAAACGCATTAAAGTTGGGGAGTGGGAGCTCGCTACGTCACAAGTCGGTAAAAATCTACCGGGGAGTGACGTCATGCTACATTTTAACTCAATGTATTGCCGTAATCTTTTGATTACTTACGTAAAAAAAGAAAAAATACGTGTCCATGCTTTTTTAATATCCATCTGACGGACAAAAATATTTTTTTTTTGTCGACATTCCTTTTCTCCCAAACCCTCCCGATACATACGTATAACCACGTTAGGGCTATATCAGTTAAGTTATTCACTCAAACAATTTTTCCCCTACCTTAGCCTCAGCTTGCTCAATCAGCATGTTTCTCAACTTCTCCTGCTGTGCACTTTCCTCTGCCGCCTTCAAATTCTGGGAATAATGTGCTCGAAGATAGTCGATGTTGAACTTGATTTCTTGCAGGAAAGCTATGGCTTCTTCCTTTGACATCTGAAAATTGACACAATAAAATACTTACTATTATATTATATATAATATAAAATACAGGTATGTACTTACTGGAAAACAATAAAAGTTGCTCTAAACGTTAGAAATTAAAACTAATTTTGCCTTATTATCTTTTTGTTGTTGTCTTGTTTGAAAACAATATTACGAACACCGAAACTATTTCACCCAACAACATAAAATATTGTTCAATCTAACACGAGCAAGCGAGGTCTATATAGAATTCGTATGATATTTTACGATTGTCCATTTAATACGTATTTGGCTATAAATGTTCTAGTTTGTGAATGCAATTTAGACGGTTGGATTTAAAAGTTTTAGATTCATTGGATGTTTGGATAGCATCCAAACATCCAATGAATCTAAAACTTTAGTTGGTGTTATATGCCAAGCTATATTTTACTACATTTGCAATAAGATTAGACATTTAACTATTTAAACCTTTTTTACACTCCGTTCAACCCATTTGGACTTCTATTGCGTTGGCGGCATGACAAATGGCAGCTGCTTTAAATAGTTGGTATTGTAACCAATGTTTTGCCATCATTTTGCCTACGGTATAGAAGTCAGAATCGGTTGAACGGACTGTAAATAAGGTTTGTCTAAATGTTTAATCTTATTTCATAATGCTGATAAGGACTATTATATTTTTACTAAATGCACCCCGCGGTTTCATCCGCATAACGGCCTGGCCATGATCCTGCGGCAACTTTTTAGTTCCCATACCGCGACGCTCGCCGCCCCGCTTGCCGCTCCGCCCAAAGTCGTGGCTAGGCTCTAAATCTAGATCCCGTGGAAATATCGGGATAAAAGGTATCCTATGTCCTAACCCAAGTCATGGTCTACCCATGTGCGAACATCCAAATCCGTTAAGACGTTTTAGCGTGAAAGCGTAACAAATAAATAAATAAACAAACTCACTTTCGCATCTAATACCTTACTAATAAACGAGCAATTCTTTATAATCTGAATCTCGGAAACCGCTTCAACGATTTCGATGAAAGTTGCAATTTAGGGGTTTACGGGGGTGAAAAATTGATGTAGTTAGGTCTCATATCTGGGAAAAATTGTTTTCTTTATTTTCACGGCCTCGCAAATCTGATAAAACGTTGGTGTACCTGGACGATATGTTTATATTCTCACCCGAGCAGAGCTCGACCAGTTTTTGGTTAAAGATTATTATAAGTCTGTGTTTTCCCTCTGCAGGGCACAGCCAGGCGCTTATTTGACATATTATAAATGAAAGTCACTTTTCTTGTCTGTTTAGATGACCGTGATTTTCTTCTAATGTACGCATCGGATTTTGATACTGTTTTCACTATCATTTAGGGTTATGTGTATAATAAATTAATAGGTTTTAAACTAAGGCACATAATAAAAAGTCTCTGTTTCATCAAGTCGGATAATAATGGTAATCGAAACCTACCATTCCCTCCTGAAGGAAGGCCTCAATGGCAGTGGTCACTCCTCGCTCGTCGCCAGTCCAGAAGACATATTCTGCCATATCCAGTGGCGAGTATTGGACCCCAGAGTACGCCGCGTAATGATCCATCTGTAAAAAACCATAATTTTATGGTGGTTGTAACGCTATAGCATACGTTAAAAGAGGAATAAGTGGGTAGCCAGCATTCTATCTATGAGCGATACCTAATTGTAACCGACGTGCGTCTATGACCAGATGTATGAACGTAAACGAAGCAAAAATAAGATGATAAATAAAAGAAGATCGTAGCAGGTGGCATTATGTAGTCTCTCCCTACCACCATGGGAAAAGGCGTGAGTTTATGTATTTATGACCTAATCTGTTTGTCAATTCTGTGTACGTTAAAGCTCTATCTTAGAAGGCTTTGTTTCCAGCCGTTGACTTTTACGAGATCCAAGAAGATTGATTAGTTGAATTAACGATCTGCCGAGCTCCCAAGTGATATGTACGTTTCGTAGGAAAAAGGATCTTCACGTTTCGGCTTATACGAGTATGACCTTTCGCGGTAGACACAATGAAAATCACACGACTTCTTTATCATCGACGCCTATGTACCTACTTAGGAAAATCCTTTTATATAATCCAAATGCTGTTGCTATGTTGATGTGGGATAAATAAAAAACAAAATGGCGTCGCTGCTTCGCTTTCTAGGCAAATTGTAAAAGCGAGCTAAGGGAAATGAGAAGAAAATTAGGCGTAATAGAATTGTCGTTTGAATGACGCAAGGTCGAAAGAAACGTGCGATGCACACCGGATGATTTTTATTGATCCTGCGTATTGGTTATGAGCTTTAAACCTACGTACATTTTTCTAAAGTGTTTGTTTTGCAATGAAAACTGAAGTGTGAAATTGGAAAATTAACAGCAATATTTTTTTTATTGGTATCCTTATTATCATTCTTCTCCTCTCATGTCTTTCTATCTAGCTTATAATATCCCACTGTTGGGCAAATATATCCCTCTCCCTTTTCCACATAAGTATGTCTGTAAGTATGTCTTCTGTCATTGACAGCTCGTATCTACACGAATTTAATATGAACAATTTCTGCCGTGGAAATATAGTTAGTACAACACATGAAGTCATTGGATTCATCTCTATCCCAAAGAGTTTTTGGCTTCGTCGGTTTGTGTCTAGTAAAAGTTTCTTACGTTATTCTTGGTTTCCTTGGTGATGTCTGCGTTGAAGGCTCTACGAACAGCTGTGTGCTGTGGTCCCGTGGGTATGTTCGTGGCTTGTCCTGGTTGTACCAGACGGGCGGCCCCATGGAATACCTGAGAAGTAGAATACGTTTCTAATTAGTGTGTAATTCGTCAATTTTGTGGTAGGTATTTGCGTATATAGCTAAGCGCATATTACAGCTGCAGTTGGCCGCAGCGCAACGCATTGTTGTCAGACCTGACACAGCGCCCAGCGACCCGCCTGTTACGGTTCCTAGAACATGTACGAGAGTAATGTAAGGTTTTTTCGCGTTGCGAGGCGGCCCTCCCCAACCTGCGTTTGCCTTTTATCTTCAATATTATTAAAATTACATGAGTTTTGACGTATGAGTTTCAATGAGAGTTGATTTTATATTCTGGTATAAAGTAAATTAAGTTTCCAATTAATGTAAATTTGATGTGTTTTTAATTGCGTTTGTAATCCTTAGAATTAAATTGCATCGCATTTCCAGTTACAGCGGACAATGTAACACCAATTATTTTAATCTCACTGATTGAATAAATGAATTGTCTTCATTGCAGAGTTTGCGTGGATTACTAGAAGTGTTTTATTATAATAAAACTAGTACCTTTTGTTTAAAAATATAGACATCTAGCTAATTAATAACATCATTAGCTATAATTGCGCAAATATTTTGCAATATTTTTCAACATCACTTATCAAAAGTTCTTCTATTTATTATACTATTATTATTTATTATTTATTTTATACTATTATTACTAGCTTCTGCCCGCGACTTCGTCCACGTGGAATAGTTACTTTGGGCTAACGCTAAAAAAAACCCCCCGATTTTGAAACATTCTTCATTGATACTCCGCTCCTATTGGTCTTAGCCTATAGCCTTACTCGATAAATGGGCTATCTAACACTGAAAGAATTCTTCAAATCGGACCAGTAATTTCGGAGCCTATTCGGTACAAACAAACAAACAAAACAATCTTTCCTCTTTATAATATTAGTATAGATAGATAGCTAAACATTTTCGTATTCTTCGTAAAGAAGGTCGTTTCCCTTTTGTTTTTAGTAAAATACCTTCGCTTGGCAATTTAGCCGAAGACGCTCGGTGGCGAGATATTGCGAACGAAGTGATAAATGGTGAGGAAATAGGAGCAATATGTTCGACAGCAGTGTGGATGTTAGATTCTATTTATTGAGGTTCTAAAACTAGTCTACCGAATCATTATTAATAAGGTAAGCAGAGTTATAGGGTATTCTAGAACAATACTTAGGCATTGATCTTTGTTCAGATATTCAGACTGAAATATTGGTTGGATGAAATCTAGATACCTAATTTGATATCATTGGATATGACTATCAAATGATACACAGTTCCACACCTACCACCTGATTTTCATTTTTTAACAGAACCTCGCCCTTATATTACTTTTATAACATTAAAAATATAACCCTGTCTTTGCTGTCGCGCAGTTGGGTAAAAATAAAGCTGCAAAAGTATGAAAATTGCGCCGCCCACACTAATTGGTAACCCAAGTTCATCGACCATTCCCCTACTACCTACCCACATGCCTGCAGCTATGTGTACGTATTATTAATTTTCCGGCATGAACACTTATCTGACATCCAGTTTGGGGTTCTACGTCTTTGCAGACAAGCAAGAATTATTTTATCCATTTATCTAAAACCGGTGAAGGAATATATTGGGAGAAGAAAAAACTTGGACTTATAGTTAAGTCTGAAATCGCCAACCCATCTTGAGCAAGCGTGGTCATCAATGGTCCTGCCTTCTCTTTCCTGTATGAGAAGAGGACTTTGCCCTGCAGTGGGAAAATAAAAGGTTGGTATTATTATCACCACTATCACTACACAGTACAAATAGTAGTATTTTCATGATTTGGACATATTCAATACTGATGTTTCTCGGCTCCGGTCAAGCATTGCGCGTTTGTTACGTAATAACTGTCAAGTCCCGCGGTTACTCAAAGACGCATTACGTCACTTTAGAAATTTTTCAGAATTTTCGGTTTTACCTGCCATTTTTTGAAATTTTTATTTCTAATTGTTGATAATATACCTCAGGCCATAGAGATAAACAACCCACAGACCAAACGGATTCCACTACAGTCCCACCGTGTCTATTTGGCTACGCCGTTAAGACTATCCCCGAATCTGGCACTGCGGGGCTTGACGGTTATTACGCAAGTGTCCCCGATTCGGGGTCACCAGGGCTTTAGCGGTAAGCATTGTTGGTGAAAATCTTCTTTACGGAAAAGTAATTGTTAGCAAAATATGTTCCTTAGTTTGTAATGTACTATTTATTTCCGAATAGGTATTTTGTTTCGACCTTTTTTTTCATTTTTATTGAATTATGGATTGACACAGGGCTAGGTAAACTTGTTGTAGTGTGTCTGTGGGAACACAGTCTCGTAGTCTGCGCATGAGTATATCAAAAATGGAAATGGTGGAAGGATGGTGGAAAATTTAAATTGGCCTTCAGTTTTGTATTATTGAAGAACACTGACAAACATAAATAGTATAAAAACAAAATAGTATAAAACAAAGCCCCCCACCGCATCTGTCTGTCTGAACGTGATAAACTCAAAACTACCGAACGGATTTTCATACGGTTTTCACCAATGAACGGAGTGATTTATGAGGAAGGTTTAAGTGTATAATTACTACACTTAAACTATTACATTAAGGTTTAGTGAAAATTGTCTGAAATATGACGATGTAAAATACTCCAAGTAGGATGAACATCAGTGACATTTTAATCTAACCCACATGCTCGACGTTACACAGGCCCCCATAACACATACCCCACTACGACAGAAAACAAATCTAGGCATATAATATGCTCTACTATCCGTGCGAAGCCGGGGCGGGTTACTAGTTATTAATTAAACTGACTTTAACGTATGAACAATCCATGATTTTTTGTATTGTTTTATCAAGCCGAGACTCGATAAAAATGCACGTGATCCGATCTAACAATGGCCCGAGTGCAGCTTGATGTATTCAGATGGTATCGGTTTCCAATTGAGTTTCTTTTACAGTCTGGTTTACAATAGGTGCTCCTCGACGATCTATTGTGATGCTGAGAATTCTCATTTTTCTGCATGTTCAAGAGATGATTGAATATGTGGATATATTTGCATATTCTCTCTCTCATAGCTCTGTTTGTTTGCAAATGGGTCAATTGAAGATTTGACCTTTTAATTAGTGGCTGTGTGGAATTAAAAGTTACATGTTCCGAATTTTGAGTTTTATCCGAATCCGAATTGGGATCAACAGAATAGGTAGGTATTAATGATAAAAAATCTTAGTAACATTTCGATTGCACGTTTTTAGCCATTAAAACTTTGTTGTGTTCCAATCATAGTTATTATAACCTACATATTTAGGTACCACGACACAGGTCAGGGATCCTAGTGTGGGGTCCACGGAATTTGTAAAAATCTAGCTTAATTGCTAGATTTTTACTCATCATCATCATCATCATCAGCCTATTAATGTTCCCACTGCTGGGACACAGGCCTCCTCTCGTTGAGAGGGAGTGGGCCATAATCCACCACGCGGGCCCAGTGCGGGTTGGTAGATGTCACATGTTTTCGAATTTTTGGTTCTAATACATGCCGGTTTCCTCACGATGTTTTCCTTCACCGTTTTGAGAGCAGTGGTGATGAAATTATTTACACAAAGTAAAGCGCCTGCTTGGGTTCGAACCCACGACCTACAACTCGTAAGTCGGGGCCGATACCACTGGGCCACCACTGCTCTCTAGATTTTTACTGGCTTCTATAAATGTCATCTATTACTAGTTTTTTAATATTTTAAGTAGGTACTGTGTTTTTCTGAACTGAATGAAGTTTTAATTTGTTATTAATTTAATTTATATTGGAACTAAAGATGCGGGCGATAATAATCGAGCAGATTTTAAAACTAGTACCAGTAGTTTCAAACCTTACCTTCGTAGTAACTTCCTCGCTAGGCGCACTAGTGGCTGAAGTTGCGTCATGCACGCTCACATGGCCGCCATCTTGGACAAGCACGCGATGCACGCCTTCAGACGGCACATCGAGTTGCGCCTGAGCATGCAAGTGAGGCTTCTCGCTCCCCACCGCGTCCGCTGATGCATGCTGTTCTAATCTCGAGACAAGCTCGCCGTTGGCTTGTACTGCGTCTGTTTAACAAATAATTTGCTGTAAGTATTGGGGAAATTAGAAAATTACTAATAGGTTAACGAAACTACTTTTACTGTAGCTATCGATCGCCATCCGCGGTCACTTGCAGCTGCAATACTTATGTACCTAGGTGCCTACATACCTACTTGACGTCTAGTTAACCTATGAAAGTTGAAAAACCTTACCTAATCGAAATGTTTAACAAAGTCTTTATGAACACGTGAGTCGATAACACAAACGTTTGAGTAGCTGTAGGTACTGGCTTTATGTTTTCATCAGTGCTACAGTCAAGGACCAAGTTTCAGTTAACTCATTCACGAGCGAATATGTCAATACTATGTAAAATTCAAAAACGAAATCTAAAATTAATTATTGAAATCATATGGTTTTGTGCAGACAGAACTTTTAAACATAAAGTTTTAAAATTTTCATTGTAATGTAACACTTTAAAAATGAGAGAATCGGTTTTGAATTTCACAAAGTGTGTGTGCATTTTATGCTTGTGACTGTACCAGTCCTCTTTTGACTCGACTACGGCTAAGCAAAAAGGAGGGTTATGATTTTGACCGGTATGTATGTATGTTCATCTGTTACCTCATAACTTCTAAACTACTGATCATAATTTGACAAATGAGGTATCGTTGGAAGCGTCTTGATCGTCCGCTGGACAAAAATAATCAAGGTTAAGCCGTGGTCGCATGGCTGTACACCTACAAAATTATAATGGCATGCGACGACGGCTTTACTTTGACCATTTTTGTACCTATGTCTTGATTTCTGTCTGAAATATTTCCTTGTTTCATACTTTTTGAGCGTGATTTTTGTGTAGCCTGGTTTTAGTTTTTGAACTTACTTTTTTATTGATTGAGTGATTGAAAATGTTTACACAAATACCTTTTAAAGTGAATGATAAGTAGGTATTTTGTGTCTAAAGTCCAAAGACACAATACATACACGCTACATTACGTCTAAAAGCTAGTCCCTGATAAAGTAACAATTATTGTGTAGCGAATGTAGTAAACAAGGGGCTATTAGTGGCTTAGCTCAGTTATCTAGTCCCCGATAGTATCGCTTTTAGCTTTGTTCGCGTGAAAACGAGCGTGACATTGAGCTGCCTCACTGGGTGCGTCTACTGAATATCTAAGTACGTTTTATGCAGTAACTGAAAGCTTTTTTGGAAAAGATCGTGTGTTGTGGAAATATGAATATTGTATAGTAGTTTTGAAGAGGTGTGCAGAATGCACGGGATTAAAAAATAACCTTTTTTAATATTTCAGTTTATTGCTTTTGGTTTTCTATATTTTTTTGGGAAATCTAAACTATTAACTACATAGATTGATTTTGCTTGCAGTTTTATATATCAAAGGTATTTTTTCTTAGAAAAAGATATACCTAGACCTAGTTGGAATGAAATTATTTATTGTCATAAATATAAATAATAAAATATCTATAGATTTCCAAGAAAAAATATATCTAGTTTGGTTTTACAACTACCCATGTCAATGATTAAATCTTATCTGTTAGTATCAGACTAAGTTGAGACGATTGCTAATGCACGTTATCCAATTATTCATCTTCCAGATCGTAGTTCATTGAATTAGCAGTACGACTCTGTAGAACAGTTATACGATTAAGCTAGAAAGGTAACAACGGTAGGTATTACTTACCAAGTCGGTGAAACTCCACGTGTTCGCTGTTCATCTCTCCTTCCTTGCCGGTCTCCGCTGTAATACGATTTAGAATTACTTTCCATTTTCTACAGGATACTTTCGAATGGTAGAAAGCTGAAATCGATTAATCTTTATTCGATTTGATATTGGAAAATATTATTATTCCATTTGAAAGGAACGCTATTGTATGTTGCTCCGTTTGTTCTCAGTATGGGGCTTTTGTTTTGCAGTGGGACAGTTACCTACCTACAGAGGGGCAAAATACGTGCTTTGCTTTAATTAAAATACAAAATACTATCTCGCACTTATTTAAAATACGAATTACAGAATATTTTTAAGTCGTGTATTTGAAATATACAATACAAAATACAGTATTTTAACTATTTTTATTTAAAATATAAAATACATTCATGTGTTAGGAGTATATAAATAGAATAGAACTAATCCAGCCAAGTTATGTCATTGACAATTTGACGTATATACCTGCAGTACAGACTACAGTACCTACAGTTTAAGTGCAGTGTTGCCAACTTTAAAGATTGACATATTTAGCGGTCGCCATTTTGGTTACGAAAGCTATCGAGCGCTATTTTCCCATTCATAAGATCGCTAAATGTATTTATGTTCAAATGTATTTTGGAGCCATAAGTATTTAAAATACTAACTACAAAATACCTTAGCGTCAGGTATTTGAAATACCAATTACAAATGACATTTATAAGAAGTAATTGAATTACAAATACTAATTACGTATTTGTATTTCAATTACGTATTTTAATTACAAGTAATTCAAATATTGCCCAACCCTGCCTACCTACCCAATATTGATATTATTGTTTAGAATGGCAAGATGGACATCATTTTGTCATCAAGATGAAACTTCCAGTGTCAGTTTTTCAAAGGAAATACATGAAGCTGATGTTTAAATTGCATTGTATTGTTGTTTATTGGTTTTGATTTATAATAAATATCTACTAAACATTGTAAAAGTGAATCAATATTCACGCCTCCTCCTTAAGACCTAGGCCAAATATTTTTAATATTCGAATAGCTCATGACATAATAATAGAGGTGCCATAAAGAATATGAGTTTAAACAACGCGAAATTTCCCGGAAATTCTGATAATAATAAATATATAATATATAATTCTAATAAATATAAGTTTTCTGCAAATTGGGAAGCTTAATGGATAAAACGGTACATCCGACAGGGTACTGTTGATGTTCAAATAAAATATTTGCTCAACATATGTTTACATTTAATCATTAACCCAGTTCGGCCTCGAAAACATGAGTAATCGATCAAGTAAGAGAGGAGTGAGTGATCGGTCCTAAATGATATGGGCCCCGGAAACATTACATTGTGTAGGCACCTACAGGTTATCGTATTCGAAGGATCAATAAAATTCTAAAAAGTATTTGTCACTTAATCCTAAGCCGCAAAACTTGTACCTACAATACAAAGATATGATATCATATGGATTGGTAGATATGGATGAAAATTTAAATCATCATCTTGTTGGTATAATTTCTTTAATATATGAGGGCTGGCGGTTGTAACCCCTTTAATTTAAGCATTAAGTAGTATCCAATATTATTAATAATATAATGTTAAGCACAAATTGTAACTGTACGCGTAATTACAAAAATGTAACTTGTGTGTAGACGCCTTGGGTTGACCTGTTAAGTCTACAAATGTTTAATAAATAAATAAATTTCAAATAGTAGGTATTATAAAAGTGTAAATATTGGACATCCCTGCTAACACTTTAAAACGAGCACAAAAAACGTCCTCCGAAGAGATAGAGGTCCTTTCATAATCCTGAACCCAATTATGGCCCGACCTGTTTTTCAAAACATAAATCAAGGGTCAAATAAAATAGGATGTAAGGGTAATCTTACACTTTATGTCTGTTAAAATAATCTACTAACCCGGTTTAGGAACTTGATCGCCTGAAGGTGAAAACGGTTTGCTACCAACCTTCATAAATATTCAGAACAAGGTGGATTTATGTCTAGTCTACAGTCCACTTGTATACAATAACCGTACATAGTCACGGTCAAGAATAATATAGTTTTTTTTTTTTAAGTCTACCTACACAAGACTTTAGGCCCTTTGTACACAAGAACCTGTTTAACAACAAGCTTCCATAGTGATCCATACAACACGGCGTATAAACCGCGCAGTAGAAAAAACGTGTCTGTCAACAAGCTCCAATTGTGATCCATACAACACTGACAACCGTGCCTACTTACGGCGAATAAGCCGTACTTTTGCACGGCAAGAAAAACGTATGTGTACAAGTGCCATATGGTAAAGTAATCTAAAAATGCACACGGCAAAATTTGCAAAATTTACTAAGGGGCGTAGTTAATAAAGACCAGAGCTATGACTATGAGAAAACAACATAACTGCGTAAAAGTTGAACGCTTAACCTAAGTTTTGCGATCAACTTTTACGCAGCAAGATCAAAATGTACCTACGTAGTGTAGGTATACAGGATGCTGCTGCCTGACCTCTTCAAATTATCCCATAGTCACGTTTTACGTCAGCCGCGGGTTAAGAAAAGAGGTGGGGTAGTTGCCTAAGACTTAACCCCCCATCTTCTACATTATTTCACTCACAGTAAGCTATTTTTATCCCACACAATACTTGACCGCTACTTTCCTCCATCTTATATAACATCTCCCGCACTTTCTATGAGCGAGCTATTTTCGTCCAAGAATTCATTTCATGCGAAATAAAGTGTGTTGTACTGGAGCTTGAGTTACGACGACGCTATAAATAACTCTGTGAGCCTTATCTGTTATAAAAGTGCAAATAAAAGATCAAAGAAGAAAGACGAAAGTTTTATCGAGTCGTGATTGATTTATACATAGTTACACGTGGCTGTTAGGAAACCCTATTAAGTCTTTTGAACTATTAGCTGGAAACTTGCGGTTAGGTCAGTTTGTAAAAGGTAATCAGGTTATGGGATATACAGGGTGTACCAGAATGGAGTGGTCATATTTAAGGGTGTGGTGTACAGACCATAAACTGAGCAACTTTCTCCATGGGACCAACAACGTAATTACGAAAAAATTACCAGCCATCCCTAAAGGATGGCTGGATTTCGGTCGAATAGGTAATACCTACTGTTTTGTATGGGACAGTTGATATTTTTTTCGCGATTACAATGTTGGTCCTATGGAGAATGTCCTGTAGATTTATAAGTAATTGGTTTTATGTTATATAGAGTTTAAAAATGTTCGACAGGAGGAAAATGGTGTTTTTAATCTGAGCCTTATGGTTTACTCAGGCCAAATAATTACTTGACGTAGGTACTTACTTACCCATAAAAAAAAAAAAAATTGATGATTTCTTATTTGTTATGATTGATTTGTTATTTGATTTTGTGTTTTAAGTCCAAAATTATATCAATTGAAATAACACCATTTGACTTTGACGTCAAACCGAGTCCGAAGCAGTAAATAATATGCTGTTGCACAGCAATTAGTGAACAATTTATCAATTATTAGCGCAATCATTCTGCCATGAAAATTGCTTTGTCGGGAATGAAATGTGTTCAACTATTTATTCATTTAAAGTTTAAAGGTATACAATAAGTACTGTTTTTAAAATTTGTAACTGTTTTATTTATGACATTGCTTCAAGCACTTCAGCTTGAATCACTTCTGCTTTAATCAATGTGATGTATATAGGGCTTATTTACACGTAGCAATTAAATTGATCGTTGCATAGAATACCTAATTGGAAGCAATATTTTAAAATGATATATGTTTAGTAAAATGTGCACCTGACTGTACTTCAAAATTTATGATATTATTAAACTCGACGTAAAGAAGCGGGGTAAAGAAACTCGACGTTAAGGGAATAGAAACGGGACAGAAATCGTAGACTCGACGTAGGGGTAATAGAAGCGAGACAAGGTTCTCGGCTCGACGTAAAGGGACTCGACATAAAGGGAACCATTCAAAATATGGTGTTTATTATTGCTTGAAATTATAGCATTTAACAGGGAATTAAATAGCGTAGAGAGCGTTTGGCTACATGTTTTACAAACTTGTGACATGTTTAACGATCTAGTTAATGTTGGTCCAATCTGCAGAATTAAAGCCTCAGGATTTTAATTCCAGTGTGTTCAAATCAAGTCGCTTTTATCATTTTTATCGTGTTTCGTGCAGTAGTTTTTGTATTAACACTGCTGCGAGTTGGTAGGTAGGTACCAGTCCGGTCACCTTTGGAAGGTTTACCCCGAAAAAAAAAGGAAGTGACTAAAGAGTGTATTAATGTAGAAAGCTGGTACGTGAATACACCCTAATGCTGGAGTTTTTTAGAGAGCAGCGGTGACCCAGTGAGAGCAGTGTTGGCCCAGTGGTAACGGACCCGACTTACGAGTTGTAGGTCGCGGGTTCGAACCCAGGCAGGCGCTTTACTTTCTGTAAATAATTTCATAACCACTGCTCTAAAAACGGTGAAGGAAAATATCGTGAGGAAACCGGCATGTCCTAGAACCAAAAATTTGAAGACATCTGATATCTACCAACCCGCACTGCGCCCGCGAGATTACAGTTACAGCCCACTCCCTCTCGAAGAGAGAAAGCCTGTGTCCCAGCAGTGGGAACATTATAGGCTGATTATGATCCTAGTTTCAACTTTTAGTATGTTTTCAGTGTTGAAGGTATTGCTGATTCCCTTATTTTGATACAAATAACATCTCAAAACGTCCTAAGAGCCAATTTCATCAATAACTTGTATAATATTGGCTTAACTAATTTGTGGATATAGTGACTTTAATTGACAAAGTTGTGCCCAATTTAAGTTTCATTTCCAACCAGTTTTATTGATAGGTTATTTTGTTTACCCAAGTACAAATTCGAACTTGGTAATTAAAAGTAAAAGCTTAATTTATATTTAGTTAAAATACAGCTGATTTAAGAATGACCTATTAGAATTTAGATTTAAATAAATAACAACCGACTTCCAGATAAAATACTTCTTCGGTTTTTTATTTTAATTTTTTTGCCACCGACTTCCGAAATTAAAGTAATTTTTCAGTTCCTAGTGTTTTTTCTGAAGTCGCATACTTACTACTTAAGTGACAGGAAGTTTTATTCAACATAAACAAAGTAGATTAAAAACGTATTATCTATTGAATTTAATTAAAAAACGACTAAATCAAACTTAGAAATATTCATATGGGACTACCGCGCAAGCTCCAAACCAAAATCGGTCCACAATGATATAATTTTTTTTATAGAGACGAACATAAAACCTCCTCCTTTTTCGATGTCGGTAAATAATACAATAAGTAAGTACAATCGAACTGGACTAACAGTTTTTCAACAATAGCTCCTGAACCTATACATTTTTTCTATGAATCTAATACGCAAAATCTTAACTATAATAATTATTATATAATATTACTAGCTGCGTCCCGCGGTTTCGCCCGCGTAAAGTAGTTTTTCCTTTTAATCCAAATGTTCCCGTGGGATTATCGGAATAAAAAGTAGTCTATTTTACGCCCAGTGGCCTCAGCTATCTTCTAGTGAAAGTCCCGTCAAAATCGGTCTAGCCGTTTCGGAGATTAGCCGGAACAAACAATCAAACAGACAGACAGACAAAAAAAAATTAAAATTGTGTTTTTATTGTATGGATCGTATAAACTTTCATATGCATTTACTAAAAAGCTGTTATTTTGACATTACAAACAGACACTTCAATCACTTATTTATTTGTATGTATATAGATAAATAGATACATGCGAAAGTGAGTTTGTTGGAGGCTTTCACGCCAAGCGGCTGAGCGAATTTGGATGAAATTTAGCACTTGAGACCATGACCTGGGTTAGGACATAGGATACTTTATCTCTATATTCCCACGGGATCGAGACTTATACGGGTGAAACCGCGGGGCGCAGCTAGTTACATATAAAGCAAAAACAACTTAATTTATTATCCTTTAACACTCCAATTCCGTCCGACATAGCGCGAAGAAAGCATACAAATCGCTTAGAAAGTAAACGATCGAATAACTCACATTAAATACCGCATTAAATTGGGGGAAAACGGAATTTTCGAGAGGGAACACATACCATGAATGAGAGACTTCAAATTATGCGCATGGCATCACGCGCAGCTTTATCCCGTATAAATCTCTTCTATTAGCCGTAGGTTTTTCGCGTGCTTTGGCTTACCGTGTGACGTTATAGAATGTATGTAGTGTTGTCCGCGTGCGACTGCTAGTCACCGCCAAGCCCCAAGCATGTGAGCGGTGAGACGGGGAGGTAGACAAAGGCACAGTAAACATATGTATATTGTGACAAAGGCCAAGCTAAAGCCGCTGCGCCATGTTTTCGTGTTTTATTAACATGAAACATCAAACTTGAACCAATTAACGCCCGCAAATCGGTTCAAGAAAGTCACAATAAGGCAGGATTATGCGACAAACTTAATTTATTCTACTTGAAATAACGAGAAGTTAGTTTTTGTTGCCTCATGCCTGATAACCTTTTAACCGCAAACCCGCGAAATGTAAGCAAAAAGTCACAAACTGAAAAAGGGATTAACTATTATTATTTTAAACAAAAGTTTTGAATTTGCAATTAACTTTTTTTCATACTCAGACTCTTTATTAAAGTGCCAGTAACATAGTTTGGCTATTAAAACCTCTTTAGAACTAAATGATTACCAATAATGTAGAAAAAACAAAACCACCCGTATTTTTTGTAAAAGGGTGTATACTAAACCACGTGTATAACTAACTTTTTTTTTTTTTTTTTTTTGGGTGGGAAATCATCCAATGACTTCTCCCGCTCTGGGCGGAGCGGAAGGGCGTGTCAGACTTTTACTGACTAAAACCCACCCGTGTTCCTTCCCTTGCCATGCCAGGGGCCACGGTTTCCCCTTGGGACTACCCGCAACCCCGGCAGGCATCGGCCCTAACGGACCCCGTCAGTTTTGCTGACATCTCTTTGAGGCGCGCGTGGAACACGACGCGCCGTCGACCCGGGCCTGGTCCTTATCGGACGGCGAACTGCCCTCTGCTCTCCGTCCGCAGGCCCGCGCCTACGGTGGCCGGAAATCGGCTATCAATTCCCGACGCCCGGGAAGTCTCCTACGGCGGCGGCGGCTAGGGCTGGTAGGGCGCGGCCTCTGCCACTCCCTCGCGCGCTCCGCCTCCTCCTTCGCGAGCATTACTGCTTCGCAGAAGGAGGTGACGGCTTGCCATGCCCTCTCGCTCCGCACCATGGCCTGGACCAGGGCCGGACGCGAGAGGTCACTGCCGCGGATCGCCTCCACGAGGACACGGCGGTGGTCCACCCAAGCCGGGCAAACCTCCACCGTATGCTCCACCGTGTCCTCCGGACGATCCACACAATGGTGACACCCGGGCGTTTCCTCCCGCCTTATGCGAAACAGGTACCTCCCGAAACAACCGTGTCCGGTGAGGACCTGCGTCAGGCGGAAGGTGAGGACGCCGTGGCGCCTCTCAAGCCACTCCTCAAAGAGGGGACTTATCGCCGTAATTGTGGCGTGCCCAAATCTGGGTTGCGACAATCGCACACTCCAAGCCGCCATGAGATCCCGCCGGAGCTCTGTCCGCTGTACCGTGATTTCTCGCGGCAGCGGAGTTACCCCCCGGCGCTTCATCTCCTCGCGCCACTCCCAAATGTGGGCGAGGACCTTCGCCTCCAGATCCCATGGCGGCGTTCCGGCAAGGAGGCTCGCCGCCTCGCCGGAGACCGTACGGTATCCCCGGACCATCCGGATAGCCATGACCCTTTGGGCTGCATGCAACCGGCGGGCTGGCCGCAACCTTAAGGTTCGCGCCCACACCGGTGCCTCCGGCAGGAGGCGTTTGGACCCCCTAGATTGGGCAGAAGCCGCTTCAAGGCAGCCCCGGCCCGCTCCAGTTTGGGAGCCAAACGTCGGAAATGCTCCACGAAGTTCCACCGGCTGTCGAGGACGAGTCCCAGGTACTTCATCGTCACCTCGACGCCGACGTGAACCCCTCCTACCGTTATTTGGGAACCCGACGGTGGCGCGTTCCGAGGGCCATGAAAGCACATGACCTCGGACTTGTGCAGGGCCACCTCGAGTCCCAATTGCCGGATCCTGTCGACGATCGTCGCAACCCCGCATGTCGCCAGTTCGGCCGCCGCCTCGTGCGACCTCCCCTGCGCCAGGACCAGCGTGTCGTCAGCGTAGCACACTACGCTGACACCACTAGGGAGGTCGGCGCGCAGCACCCAGTCGTATCCGATGTCCCACAGATGCGGCCCCAGGACCGATCCCTGTGGGACACCGCACGACATCTCTCGCCGGTTCCATTCTCCCTGGTGACCGGGGTAGATGACGGCCCTGTCCGTCAAATAGGCCTCGACCAACCGACAGAGGTAGGTCGGCATCCGGTGATACCGGAGTGCCTCCCTGATGCAACTCCAGGGTAGGGTGTTGAAGGCGTTGGCGATGTCTAGAGACACCGCCAAGACGACCCCACCCCGGGCCACAGCATCCCCCGTCGTGAGGGCTCGCACGCGCATGATGGCGTCCACCGTAGAGCGCCCTTGGCGGAAGCCGAACTGGCTATCCGCCAAATCCGGCCCCACTCGCACCAGCTGCCCGACGAGGCGGTTTGCAATAACTCTTTCAAAGAGCTTGCCCACCTCGTCGAGCAGCACGATGGGCCGGTAAGCGGACGGAGAGTCCGCAGGGCGCCCCGGCTTCCTGATGAGGACCAGTTTCCCCGTCTTCCAGCGAAGTGGGAACTGGCCCCTCTCCATGCACGCGCTAAAGAGCCCCCTTAGTCGAGGCCCGAGAGCCTCCATGGCCAGGACCCAGGCTTTCCCAGGTAAGCCGTCGGGTCCTGGGGCGGTATTTTTGGCACTCAGCCTACGTACCGCCACTCTCAGTTCTACCTCGGTCACCTCCGGAGCATCGTCGTCGTCGTCGTCGGCGGTGTGGTCCGCAGCGGGCACCGCAACAGGCGGGGCCATGGGCGGGGCGGAGTGTTCCCCTCTCGAGGGGAACAGAGCGCTCACCACGTCCTCCACAAGCTGTGGCCGGAGACTCTGAGTCAGCGGGGGAGCCCATGGGCGGATTTTCTCCCGCACCAGTGTATAACTACCTAAATAGTATATATCTCAACTCTACAAAGGATCCAGTAAGTTCTGAAAACTGTTCCCGTTGATTGCGCTACAATAGAACACAACTGACCTACTTTTAAGTCCCACTTGTATCTACGTTTTGTTAGCACGAGTTATCTATTATATACCGAGAACTTATTTTAGGAATATTGTTTTATTATTATTTGAGAATATATTATTAGTTGTAGGTCGTGGGTTCGAACCCAGGCAGGCGCTTTACTTTGTGTAAATAATTTCATCACCACTGCTCTCAAAACGGTGAAGGAAAACATCGTGAGGAAACCGGCATGTCTTAGAACCAAAAATTCGAAGACATGTGACATCTACCAACCCGCACTGGGCCCGCGTGGTAGATTACGGCCCACTCCCTCTCACAGAGAGGAGGCCTGTGTCCCAGTAGTGGGAACATTAATAGGCTGATGATGATGATGATGATTATTTGAGAATGTGGTCACAAATATAGCAGTGAAACGGAAGGACCTTGATTTTTCATTCGGACAAACTGTAATTTTCCATGTTTCGTTTTAGTCCAAAGTTTGGAATTGTATCCTACGACAAAGGGCTGGTACAATACACGTTAACAGGTCCTTGAATTCCGACATCGGGATTCAGAAACGGATGGTGTATTTTTTACAATAATTTAAATGCTTTATTAAGTTCCACTTTTTAACATTTTACCGCCGATATACTTGTTTATTTATTTAAAACAGGTACGCCAACAGTGTATATGGCGCAGTAAAATGTTTAAAGCCGTGATATAGTTATATCCCTAGGGATATAGCTATACACCGTAATATAGTTATATGAAAGCGGTTCATAACTGTCGTACTAGGAATATAACTATGACACGAGCACAATCTTCTAGTAATATAAGTATTAGGGCACTCCGAACAAATAGGTTAGGTTAGAACTGTGACCAACCACGCACGAGCCGAGCGAGCGGAGCGAGCGATGCCGCGGCAGAAAACAAGACAAAATTACTTTGACTTCGATACCTAAGTCCGAAAAGACAAAACACAAATAATAACATAACATCACGCCTTGTTTCCCCGAAGGGTTGGGTAGAAGTGTACCTACAATAAACCCACATTTCGCCCAAATAAAAATAACACAAAATAAGCTTGACTTCGACTTTGACCATTTAAATGTTTGTTGAAGTGACTGCGCAAGAACTTCGGCAGAGATTCTATAATCAACTTGCAATCACTATCATTTAAATTTTTTTAAAGACTAATTAACTCTACCCGTAAAATCATAAATTAATAGATTAATTATTTATTTATTTTTAATATTTTATTTTTGTATAAAGTATTGTTTGGATGTGGTGCATGAAGCATACTAATTTAATTACAGCGCCACCTTGTGACTAAATGAGCTATTACATTGATTGGCCAACTCTCTCGTATGGCCATCTCTAACGAATTTACGCTATAAATAATTTTACTAGGTCAGAACCGACTAGTATGCTAAAAGCATTTCTATATTGCAACGCAACTTCGGTGCTTAAAGATAAAATAGTGTTTTCTGTATCTTGAAAACTTTGTCCATAGTAAAAAAGCGACCAAGTCCGACTAGGACTCGCACAGGACGGGTTTCGTACCATCTTACAATATTAAACGCTAAATTAAATATTTCTTTAACACGTTTTTTTGTTAGGAGACCCCTTTAATTTTTACCTATTTTTTATTATTTGTTATTATGGCGGCTATAGTAGTACACACTGAAAATGTCAAGTGTGTACCTATTATGCTGGCGCCACACTAACGGTCAACGTCAATGCCTATCATCGCCACAAACAACGCGGTAATTATTCTGATAATAATTATAGCGATAAATTGAGTGGCCACACTTGAACAGTCGACATCAATGCTCATTTGCCGCCATCCCAGTTATCGCCTAACGTCGAACGCCAATGCGAATGCCGCATGCCGTTGTCAAATTCTCGCGATAATTTGTGGCTACACCTATGGTTTAGATCCATCATCGCGATAATCAACGGCGTTTCCCATTGGTGTGGCCTCAGTATTACGGCGGAACCTTAGTAATAGGGTCCCATTGGCACCCTTTGCGTACGTAACCCTAACTAGCTATCAACATTAACTATCCCTACTCGCGTTATTAAAAATAACATTTCGTGGAACCTACTGAAAATCAATGAATCAAATTGACCATTACCTACTTATAATGAAGCACGAGTAGTCGAGTACCCTCTTCACACCCTCTTTTAACGGTATATTGACCCCGCATAGGGAAATGGAGGCCAAAATAAATAAAAGCCTTTGAACCGATTACGGAAACATCTCTTCTGTGAATAACTTAATTATACAAAACATCTGTGTAATAATTATACACTGAGTAAATTATACAAATAATACCTACCTACACTGGATAAATTATACCCAGTTGTTAGTTAGTATTTGGGCAAAGTTTCTTGTTAATTGCTCTCAACAAATTACACACGTGTATATTTAAAACAAAGGCTTCGTTTTGTATTTTATGGAAAGTGTTTAAAAGTAAAGTTTTTGCTTTGTTGTTTTGTTGTGGTTACAAATAAACAACTCACACATTAAACTTTTCATACAACGTAAATACTAGAAGCTTTTTAATGCTGGTATAATTAATTTAGAGCAGTGGTGGCCCAGTGGTAACGGCCCCGACTTACGAGTTGTAGGTCGTGGGTTCGAACCCAAGCAGGCGCTTTACTTTGTGTAAATAATTTCATCACCACTGCTCTCAAAACGGTGAAGGAAAACATCGTGAGGAAACCGACATGTCTTAGAACCAAAATTTCGAAGACATGTGACATCTACCAACCCGCACTGGGCCCGCGTGGTAGATTACGGCCCACTCCCTCTCACAGAGAGGAGGCCTGTGTCCCAGCAGTGGGAACATTAATAGGCTGATGATGATGATGATGATAATTAATTTCGGGGTATTCCTCGAAGCGCACCGACTTTGAAACACACCAAAAATATTCCTCGAAACGCACCATTCAGGTGCGCTAACAAAATCAAATTAAAAATATTATAATTTTATTACTCGAAACGCACCAACGATGAAACACGTTTAGACGTTTTAACATTCAACTGTCCTAATTGTATAATTATTAAAAATACCAGCAGTAATGAACGCGATTTACTACTTAGCTCAATAATAGTAAAAATACAGGTTTTGAAATTGTACCTACTTAATAAAAGTTTTTTCATATTAAAAACTGCCTGGCTTGGTTGTCAAACTTGGAAATTTTATTATCTTTACTCCGCATTCAAACCAAAATGTACGCGCGAATACACAATCGTCGCGATCATTTATGTCACGTCTCGACAGAGGGCACCATCCGGTTTTCCGAACCAATGAGTGACATATGAACGCGGCGCGTATTCACGCGAACGGTCTTCTTGGTTAGGACGCGGAGTAGGACTGTACTGTGAACATAAAATTGTTGAATCAAATACTCGCATGAAACACTAATCACAGTACTTCGAAACTCCACCATATATATGACAGTGTAATCTACGCTTACTATACGCAAATCCCGTGGAATTATAACTCATCATCTGCCTAGCCTTTTCCCAACTATGTTGAGAACGGCTTCCAGTCAAACCGGATGCAGATAAATACCAATATTTTACATGGAGTGACTGCCTATCTGACCTCCACAACCTAGTTACCTACTCGGTAACACAATACCCCTTGGTAAGACTGGTTGTCAGACTTTTGGGCTTCTAACTACCCGTAACGACTGTCATTTGTAGATCACAAATGACTGCCGGGACCAACGGCTTAACGTGCTTTCCGAGGCATGGATAGGTCTTGGTATGTAAAGATGGTCACCCATCCACGGACCAACCGCGGCAAGCGTAGCTTAACCTGAACGATCGACCCGTGCGACTGTTATTAGTGTTATTACTTAGCCACAAGCCCCTCCCCGTAGAATCATAGCTATTCAGTAATATTAACATTAATAATTATAATCTATGCTCGACCGCCCACGTGCCTAATGTGGCGATTATATCGAACCCATTGAGACTGTATTCAAATACAGTTGTGTTTACGAACGGCTAGGTAATCATGATTGATGCATCAAGCGTGAATGCTACACACCACCGTATTTCGTTCAGCAGTTAACCTATGTAGCTAATTGGTAGTCGCCTTAATTGTCGCCAAAAGTTAAGGGGTATGAATAAGAATGGTATTTAAAAAAAACTAAGGGCTTGTACACCCGGGGAAGATTCGCGTTTTTTAACGAATCGTCTTTTTTCACGATTCGTTTTATTTTTGAGATCAATGCTTTTTAAATGCCCGTGTTCACACGCATCACGTATCGTGAAAAATTACCGACATGTCTTAAATCACGTGAAGTCTTTTAAGGTGAAACAATTTGATATTTTTTCCATACAAAACTTCGGAGGGGTTTTACTCCACTATTTGACATCGTACATTCAAAGTTAAACATGATATCGTTAGGTCTCATTATTAAAATTGTCTGTACGGAAGCAGAATAGTAAAATAAAAAGCCATTAAAAAGTTATGAGCCAACAAAGATTCGTTTTTCTTGCTAATTTTAACGCAACTTTGGGCGTAAATAAGTAATACAAGAAGTGGTAAATCTCGAAAACAAAATCCGTACCGACACAGAAAAATTAACGAAGATTTCAATAAATTTTATTTGTAATTGATTTATGCAGTGGTTATTTCAGAAAAACCGTTTTTCCAAAGGCCTTTTCGTAATTTTTGACGAGCTCGTTTTACTAAAATTGGTCGGTACGGTGTTTCTGTGCGTGCGAACTATACGTTATCCAAGTAGATCAGCTTCTAACTGCTCATCACTGATACTATCTCTGTCGGACACGATGCCAGGTGAGACAGTGTGGTTTTTGGCCATGCCCACCATTGAGTTCGAGCCCGCGACTAGTTCCACCTTAAAAGTCACGTTCGTCAAAAAACATGAATCGTGATTTTTTGGCGGATCCGCTGAAGCGCTTATCCAAGAATGAACTCTGAATCACGAATCAAGTGTGAAACATCTTTTAGTGGTATGAGGAACAGGGTGTAAAGTTCACCCATCTACCATAGAAAAGGGAGGATCTTCCGACCAGACGGGTGTTATGTCTGGCGGGCAACTGCCCGTAACATGATTTCGGATAGTCTTATGTCGTTCGCGCGGTAAACTCTAATTGCGAGTTGCAGTCAATGTCATGTCTTTGATGCGTAGTTCGTATGTGGCGGGGTAACCGTAACCGCTACAATCTATTCGGATATTTTGGCGAATCCGATAAAACTCGTTTCCGTCTGCAATGTGAACGAGCATCCGTCAGGATATATCTTTTTTTTTGACGAATCGTCAATGACGGGTGCCATGAGATGTAAATCGACCAGAATTTGAGAGCCGTCTTTCTTATTTTAACTTAGTAAAGATGTCCTTACCTGGCCTCCTAGCTAACGCGAGAATATTTATTAATTTTGGATTCTACACCAAAACTCAGTCATCTACATTCATGAAAATTTTATGAATAAATTAATTGATTATATTATAACTGAAGTAGATATTACATTAATTTAATAAATATTCGGGTCGTGGCGAACATTATAATAAATGATGAATTATGAATAAATTGTAGATAATGGATGACAATTATTTAAAATTCAAGTAAATATCATGGCTTGCGTAATAGTCATAAAATTGAGGCAACGTTCAGTATTTATACCGTACCAGCATGTTTCAGTCCCGCTGCAGAGCAAAAACTTCTTCGCAAAAGAGAAGAAACGACCAATTCTGAGTATTAAGTGCAAAGAAACTGAACGCGATCAACACAAATCTAAACCGCGTTCAAGAGCTGTCAGTGTCAATATTACACAGAAAATAATGACATTGACAGCTCTAACGTGTTTTATGTGCTGTTCGCGATCAGCTTCATTCGTGAAATTCGCCCAGTCTCCTCTTTATGTTAATCGAGGTTTTTTATTTTATTTTGATTAACTAATTGATTAACAATAGGAGTAAGTCTGACCTAAAGCTATTCGAAAGTTGTATTTCATTTGTTTCACTCACCCGTTTTAAGTTTTTCGAGTTGTTCCACTGGTACATCCTGTAACAAAAAGAATGTTATATTAGTGTTTATAGAACGCAGAACGTAGATTAAAAGTACCTATTCCTACCTTGATTTTAATTAAGCCTAACATGAAATTACACTTTGTAACATAAGTAGGTACCTACATAATGTTGGTATGATAATAAAATGAGGAGAGCTGGAGTTTCAAGGTTTATCCTAGGCTGTATGCAGACCTGAATCGAGACTTTTTTTAGTCAGGACACAGACTTCCATTCTATAAAAACAACAACGATCTTCAAAAACGGCACAATGTAACGACGCGGCGACGTGTAGTAGGACGGCGTGACGTAATTATCGGGAGCGAAAAAGAGACAAGACGAAGAAAATGTGACTAATTAGCCAAATTTTGACGAGTCACTTGCGGAGCGGGTATAACCTATCTACGTCTTTTTACTTATAATATCATTGCCCATAATTAATAATCTGTGCCATAATAGTCAAAGTTATCTAAAATATAAGTACGTACCTATCTACGAGCTATCTACTGAGAAAACTAAATGGCGACACAGTTGGCGCAGTGGTTAAGCGATTGACTGCTGTGTTGCGTGTCGCGCGCGAGTTCGATCCCCGCACGGAACAAATATTTGTATGATCTGCAAGTACAGACGCCAGTACATTAACCTACTCCAATCTGTTAAATTTTCCAAATCAACATTGAACCTTATTCTTTAGCAATAAAGTTGAAAATCTATTAAAGAAATTTGACAGATTGTAGTAACTTGATGTGCTGGCGTCTGTACCTAGTTGTTCCGGGTTTGGCTGTTTGTGTATGTGAATTTGAATTTTTGTAAACGCACACACAATACAGGAAATAATCCTAGTGTCGAGGAATGATTATTAAAAAAAGAAACTGTTTCGTCACAAGAAAAAACTGTTCTATCTACCACAGACAAAACTGTTTTGGCTTTGTTGTGCACACTGGCTTAGGAGGAATTTAGAGCATCTGGTTATAGTACTAGGCACTTTGTGTGGGTCGAGTAGTAGCTTATACGAGCTCTTTAATTACTACCAAGGAAATGCGAAGTGTGAAAGGTCATGAGTTATTTTAATTTCAGAACGAATAGGTAGTTTCCATAATTGTTTTCATTTGATAATGGAATGCGATTTGAATTTAAAATTAGAATGAAAAATAACCATGGAGTTTATGTGCCTTCTATATTTATAAACGACATGAACTAGGCCTTGAACTCTTTGTGACACTGTCTGTTGACCTAATTTAATTCACTCGGTCATGTGATCATGTCATAGTAAAGTTTACGTAAAGTGAGAACAGTTTATTGTTGCGACGTGCGTGCGACTATAACCGGCATTCTAAAGCCAAATAATTTTAAGCTACTTATGTGAAATGAAATGAAATTGTTTATTCTGTAAATAGGATAACGGAATCACTTTTAAACGTCAAAAAAACACGCGGGGCAGTCTTTGGAGACTGCCGATGGAAGTGAAAACGAATTTATGTGACTTGCTGTCAGTAAAATAACGAAAACTGTAGCTCCATTTAAAAAAATCCAAAAAAATAAAACAGAATATGCTATGAGTGCGCTGTCTTACGAATTTTCGATCAGGTCACGTGTCCTGTGTCCGCGAGTTTAACAATTTTTACCGATCCCAAAAAAAGTACACAACGCCGCTAAAGAAGATTTCACTTCAAAAATATAGATGAGTTCGGCGTTTCCTATCTGACTACTTTGAGAATAAAGGCCGAAACAAACTCAGATGTCACAGTCTCTTTTAAAGTCCAGACCAAGATTACTTGGTCAGACCATATGAGGACCATGTAGATTATATAGTCTTTTGAGGAAAGAACCACACAGATTTGAGTGGGCCTGTCCAGGCAGTGCAAGTATGTGACAGTAATCGTGGAGCTCAACTCAGAACTAAGGAACTCAACTCAATGGTACATTCAGACAAAATATATGAACTGGGGACTTCTGTACCCCATAAATAATTTTTGGTCATATAAAAGAGGTTAATCTGGGCGACTGTTTCTAAAATGTGGTCTGCTTTATACCAACTTTTATCTCGGGATTCTGTAAATCATATACGTAATAAGTTAATCTTTTCATTCTTTTCCTGATCCTTTCGCAACTTCAAACTTACGCAAACGTTCGCACCTTTGTTATCCCTCAATTGTCAAATACCGGGTTTATTCTGAAAGTTGGCAACGTCGCAAATAGATGTCAAATATTTCATTGTTTGGAAATAAAAAAATGTGGCTAACTAGCGATCTAGAATATTGGTTATGAAATGCAACAATTCATATCGTAACACCGAATAGTTAGTTTTAGATGTAAAAAAAACTTTGGAAACTTTCCAAATACCTTTTTTACACCTAAAACGAGTACAACATCATATTCAATGTTATAATTGCAATTCATTATTAATATTCTAGTTAGTTAGTTAGTTAGCCACATTTCTTAAACAGGTAACTATTTGACAGCTATTTACGACGTTGCCAACTTTTAAGATGCACCCTCTTACCCTATTCTCTTATGCTTTTATTTAATAAGCATCTTAAATTTTCATACATTTATCTTTGGTTAACAACATAACAATATTTTGTATACCTCACACGTATATATTTGGTAAACAGTGAATAATAAAATCTACATACAGCTTTCGATTACCATAACAATTGATCTCCCGGTCAACACACAGCAGTTGGCAAAGAAAATGCAAAAAATACAGAAACCATTTAAAGGATTTTATTTTATTCAGAAAACTGATGTAAGAAATTTTCTTTCTTTAAAAAATTTCGCCTTCGGTATAAAACTCTTTTTGAAAGATAAAAGGTTGTTAGCAAACTTACTGAATTCTTTAAGTTTTATCTGCAATCTCACGATTTTTAATTCATGAGCTGTCAAGTCAATGAATTATGTAGGTATTCCAGTCTTGAATTATTAAAATTTAGTTAAAAGATTATCTTTAAATCATAAAAGAACTAACAAAATAGAACATTGAAAAAATACGATAAAGGTGTTTTTCTTACTCAAAACATTAAAGAGATTTGAGATACCAAAACATAAAAGATTCCGATCGTCCCTGGTCCTTTATAACTTGAAAATGTTAACCATTAATAACACATAAAATAAACAGACAAAAAGAAAAGAACAGAAAAAATTACGTACAATGGTGATCCTTATTTCGAAAGAAATCTCTTCAGAAAAGAGATGTAGATACCGTAACAGTAGAAGAGAAAATATAATACTTACATAAAATCAAATTTAAATTCATATTTTTTATATTTAAATTCATATCCATTTATTTATTATTTGTTTGACATAGGTGAAAAGACAGTTCTTACAATTAACATTATTGTAGATCAATGTAACATGGGGTCTACAATATTTATATGTATGTCAATAATATTGGCTATGTTAAAAAATAATTAATAATAATAGTTTGGAAAATCCAAAAGTGCACGCCTCATACTTATCACTCATTCATAAAAGAAAAAGAAATTCAAAACATAGTTTAAAAATGAACAATTTATCACTTTTCATGAAGTCGTAATGTCAACGACTGACAAAGATATTTACGTTGGCAGTTGCTAGGCAACGGCACCGGATCAAGGTTGAAAATATTTAGATATTGATATTATATTTTAGTTAGTATTTTATTAATTATAATTAAACTACTATAAATAAAAGAGCCATTTTCAATAGGGTTCCTTCTACGGCTGAAACGAATGTATAAAAAAATAATTGACTCAATTAATTGATTTTATCGCAAGCTACAATGTTTTCAGGGATCATAAATTGACGGACAGGAATTTTTTTTCAACTATTTTGATGCTTTTTCCATTTCTGCTGCATTAAATCAATTGTTAAAAAATACAATATTAATCTCCATTTAATCATCTATACAATGGTATATAAATTAAGTATGTTCTGTGTACTAGCAGGAGTGAAACAATAAAAACAGTTGCAGAAATGGGGCAAAAAATATTTTTCGATCGTAGAGCACACTCTAATGCGAAGCATTACGAGTCGTGCAATACAATTACACTCGTAATTGTTGGTGGTTGTTTTAGTCAACCTCATTATACATTCTACATTAAAATCAATTCATTTGATGAAATAAAACATATAATATATACATACTACACTACTACTCGTACTTACTATATACTTACATAATAAAAATTTAACTGCTATTTATAATCTTATAATATTACGGAAAAGTTATTTTAGTCCTTTAAGCTACTAAAATCGATTAAAAATCACCAGTATTATTGTTTCATCAACATTACATGAAGTCTAAAGCCGTGAGTTTGAAACTTAACTCTATGGCGTGTATTGGGGTGTTAATGCAACATATTTGGCGCGCAATGCCGCAGTAGGTTTTCAAGGCAGAGAGGTAGGTTAGAGTTAAGTTTCAAACTCACGGCTTTAGACTTCATGTAATGTTGATGAAACAATAATACTGGTGATTTTTAATCGATTTTAGTAGCTTAAAGGACTAAAATAACTTTTCCGTAATATTATAAGATTATAAATAGCAGTTAAATTTTTATTATGTAAGTATATAGTAAGTACGAGTAGTAGTGTAGTATGTATATATTATATGTTTTATTTCATCAAATGAATTGATTTTAATGTAGAATGTATAATGAGGTTGACTAAAACAACCACCAACAATTACGAGTGTAATTGTATTGCACGACTCGTAATGCTTCGCATTAGAGTGTGCTCTACGATCGAAAAATATTTTTTGCCCCATTTCTGCAACTGTTTTTATTGTTTCACTCCTGCTAGTACACAGAACATACTTAATTTATATACCATTGTATAGATGATTAAATGGAGATTAATATTGTATTTTTTAACAATTGATTTAATGCAGCAGAAATGGAAAAAGCATCAAAATAGTTGAAAAAAAATTCCTGTCCGTCAATTTATGATCCCTGAAAACATTGTAGCTTGCGATAAAATCAATTAATTGAGTCAATTATTTTTTTATACATTCGTTTCAGCCGTAGAAGGAACCCTATTGAAAATGGCTCTTTTATTTATAGTAGTTTAATTATAATTAATAAAATACTAACTAAAATATAATATCAATATCTAAATATTTTCAACCTTGATCCGGTGCCGTTGCCTAGCAACTGCCAACGTAAATATCTTTGTCAGTCGTTGACATTACGACTTCATGAAAAGTGATAAATTGTTCATTTTTAAACTATGTTTTGAATTTCTTTTTCTTTTATGAATGAGTGATAAGTATGAGGCGTGCACTTTTGGATTTTCCAAACTATTATTATTAATTATTTTTTAACATAGCCAATATTATTGACATACATATAAATATTGTAGACCCCATGTTACATTGATCTACAATAATGTTAATAGTAGTAGGGAAACAGTAGCACTAATAATGTCTTCAATGCGTTGTATGTTTTTATAGGGAAAATATTGACAGCTGATTTTCATCTTTTACTCGAATTTGATTCACAGTTCCTGATTCAAATTATGAAATGCACCAAAAAGGATCCATATAAATTTATAAAATCATAAATTTATTACAAAGCCACATCTCAATCTCAAGAAATCCGCATAAAAATGCTTGATCCCTAGACACTTTTGATGTGTGTATTATAGACACATCAAAAGTGTCTAGGGATCAAGCATTTTTATGCGGATTTCTTGAGATTGAGATGTGGCTTTGTAATAAATTTATGATTTTATAAATTTATATGGATCCTTTTTGGTGCATTTCATAATTTGAATCAGGAACTGTGAATCAAATTCGAGTAAAAGATGAAAATCAGCAGTCAATATTTTCCCTATAAAAACATACAACGCATTGAAGACATTATTAGTGCTACTGTTTCCCTACTACTGATTAAAACCAACGTTATTATGGAGCAGCGACGTCATTTAAGCAGGGAAGAAATGCTCAGAGCCGTGGGAATGATAGAAGCTGGTTCCCGGCAACGTACTGTGGCTTTAGCTCTGAATACAAGTCAGAGTGTTATCAGTCGACTTTGGACACGTTACCGAAGCACTGGTACCGTGGCTGAGCGCCATGGAGGACGGTATCGCTGCACCACACGGAGACAAGACCGATACATTCAAATCTTAGCTCGAAGAGCTCCAACAATAACCGCCATGATGTTAGCCGTGAGGCTTCATCACTCTTCAGGGAACTTAATTAGCGACCAAACAGTCAGAAACCGCTTGCATGAAGTGAACCTTCATTCCCGAAGACCGCTACGGGTACCACCTATAGCAATGCACAATCGTAGGATTCGATATCAATGGGCTCTTGAACACAGAAATTGGGCAGAAGAACAATGGCGTTTCGTGTGCTTTTCTGATGAGTCTCGTTTTGGTATGAGACCGGATACAAGACGTATACGACACTGGAGAACCCCTGGACGCCAACAGCGATTAAAATCCTGCCAGGAAGTCCATCCTTATAGTGGTGGAACCATCATGGTATGGGCGGGTATTTGGATCGGCGGAAGAACTGAGTTGATTTGGATCAGAGGCAACCTCAACGCTCAAATTTATGCTGAGACGATTGTATCAGACGTCATCGTTCCTCTACAAGTGCAAATCGGTCCCTTATTTCAGTTAATGCATGATAATGCACGACCGCACACCGCAAGAGTTGTAAGACAGACTCTCGCCGCAGCTAACATCAATGTCCTGCCCTGGCCTGCTCAGTCGCCAGACTTGAACCCGATTGAGCATGCATGGGATATGCTACAGAGAAGAGCTCTGCCGAATATGGAGGGTATCCAGTCGCAAGAAGACCTTTTTTTGTTGTTGCATCGAACATGGGCGGCCATTCCACAGCGTGATTTGGATGAACTCATTTTGAGTATGCCAAACCGATGTTCTTGTGTTGTTAGTGTTCGCGGTAGAAACACGGATTATTAATTGTTTAAGTTACCCAATAAAATTTTAAAGAAAACTGTTATTTCAGTCTTTTTTTCGAACTTTAATGTTAGTGGTTCAAATGTCAAAAATCCCTTTATTAGGAAAATGGCAAATTTCTTTATTAATGCAAAGGTGACTTGGTTTATCGTTACTGTGACAAACGAAAACACTTTATTTGATGAATCCTTAAAGAAAATTTTAATTAATATCAATCAGGAGAAAAGTTATTGCAAAAATATATGTTGATCCCTAGACACTTTTGATGTGTGTACTTAATTAGCACTAATTTGTATAGAATCAAACACAAATGAATGTTAGCAGCGTTGACAATAGGTACTTCCTATTGCAAAAGTAAACTCTATTTTTTCAAGGCTTTTATGTATTTATATTCTTTTGATAAAAAGTAAGTAATAAGAATGTTTATTTGGTACATTTCGTAAAAGCATATAACATAAAAGACAAAGACAAAATAAACTTAATTCTAAAAATAATATTAATAAATGTTTTTATTTTATTTTGTTTTTATAAAAATATTTAAAAATGTAAATAATATGTATATAAATGAAATAAAGGAAATAATAATAATAATAATATTGTGTGCATCATGGCTGCGACGAATAGCCCCAGTTTTGCAAAATGCCAGACTACTCACTAGGAGACTGGCATTTTCACCAGCGTCAGCCACTCCTGACGCTGGTTTTCCAACTGCCTCGCACTTGTAGTAGGTAAGTATTCCCCAAACTGGTAGCATCATTCTTTTCTTTTAAGAATATACTTACAAACCAGCTGAAGCTTGTTTACCCCATTCTGAGTAAAACGAAAAGCAGCGAGAACAAAAACATATATTAGCATTTGTATTGTATGTAAATGAAGATAGTATTTTTGTCGCAGTCTGCGTATCTGCATTTTCTCCTATAAAATGACCTAGTGGTAGTGGTCCTTTGGGTATTAAGTTAAATCTCTGGATCTCTATTTATACATCTGACCCTGGTCTTTACGAAGGCCAGAGGCTTCGCAACATGTGTTCTCCAGAGCCAAGGCTAACCGGCTCCCGGCGGTATAGATAATAATATTTTGTACTTTTCTTGTGACAATTTGGCGTACATTGTATGAAGCAAATTATATTTACGTTTTCAAACCTTTCAATGTTTTGGAAGTAAGAACGTAGATATTTTACCGCCAATAAATTAAATAAAGGAAGGGCTCCATGTACCGATATTCTGTTAATATTGGTTTTGGTTGCTTGATATTGTGACAATATTGTCATGTGAAGCAAATCACATTAATAATGATATTGTGAGTAAGGTTAGCGTTGTCGGGATCGCTATATTGTTTCATATAATAGAGCAATTATATTAAATTACTATGTGTTTGGATACTGGAATATTCTAGGAGCATGCGAACCTGATTATTTATAATTATTACTTATTAAGCAACTCGATATTCAAATTAATGTTTTGCCATTTGTAAACTACTGCTTACTCGATAGTAAGCAGTAGTTTACAAATGGCAAAACATTATGCAAACATTATTACGCAAATGCTACGCTATTTCATACTGTTGGTTCTAATATCCATAGATTATACACTTATAGCTCCTATCGCGAAGAAAGGCGTTACTATAGGCTGATAAGGTGTGTAGAAAGTAGATAACTGAAAAAATTATAATGCTGACGACGAAAAATGGAAGGAGTCAAGAGTGCGATTGAACCTAGATTCAGATTTCACACTCTTGACGTCCGTATAGCCACTACACACCGAATAAATTCAAAAATGGAACAGAACTTGTATGAAATGATCTGCCAAGGAAGTTCGTAGGTAGTGAAACAGGCCCTTATAGATAATACTTAGTGGGTTTACGTCGTCGTACAAGTCTTACCACATCCTCATGCTCCCGCGCATTAAACATATTATTATTATAACAATTGAACTACCGTACAATATTCCAGATTTACATCCATTTATCCCCAAGATATAAAATTTCCAAAGGTCAAAACGTAAAAATAATCAAAATTCCATCTTCATCATTCTAGAAACAAATAAGATAATTACGTCGGGCAGACGAAAACACCAAAATACCCTTCGCTAAAGTAATATAATCCTATTTGCATGCTGCGGGAATCGCTGACTTGAATATTAAGGAGCCTTACTATTTATGAAAAGCTGTTTTATTTTACGCTTTAGGGCTTCTGTTATTAATTTGTTATCAGTTCAAGGACATTGTTATACTTGTTTTGGATGATAAACGCCCAGTAAAATGTACAGGAGATAAGACACGTCATAACGTCACGATTGTTTTCCCAGAAAGGGTAGGCAGAGAGAGATAAAACTTAAAAAAATTAAACAAATAATAATCCTAACATCAATATTTTTAACACTTGCATGTGTAGCGGTTACACCGCCACATACGAACTACGCAGCAAAGACATGACGTCACACAGTTCCTGTTTCGTGCAGTTAGAGTTTACCGCGCAATCGACTTATACACAAACTCCCGAAATCAACTTACGGGCATTTGCCTGCCAGACACGACACCCGTCTGGTCGGAGGATCCTCCCTTTTCTATAGAGGATGCGTGAACTTAACACCCTGTTCCTCATACCTCTAAGCATGCTTCAAATAACTCCCCATTAGACTTCGGTTAATCACATAAATCATTACCCTAACAAATTTGAAAGACATGATATAACATCACGCCTGCATTGCACGAAGGAATAAGCAGAGGTGTATCTAGTATAGGTAGTATAGTAAAGGTCTAGCTTTATCTTTCGAGTAACCAACCCATTGACAATTCAAAACTGCCTGTAATTGGTTTATTTGAAATAAATGCTTTGAGTTTAAATACACCCGCATTTTGCCAGTTATCTCACGGCGCAAAAAAACTACAAGAATTAAAAGAATACTAAATACAAATCCCTCCTAATAAAACACTTTGTGGGACTGAAGTATTAAATTAGGGTTCCCGTAGGCACTTCAAGGGTCCACCCAAATCTCGTATTTCAAGTACTTTCAGATACCAATAGAAAAAATCTCGAAGCAGAAAATGCGAATTCTATTATGCGATCAATGAAATCCCCGCTTTTTGCCTCAACAATCAACTATTTTAAATTCCAATGAGCCCCGTTTATTTTCGCATACCCTACATTTAAATTTATTTTATTTGGGCATAACGTTCAGAGCTTCCAGATACCTACCTACATAAATAGAATTTCTAATTTATTCTAAGCCTACTTACCGCACTTAATTTCCTTTGTTACATCGTAATAACGAACGATTCCGAAAATTGACCCCTCAAAGGCGTTATTACGATTAATATACGATACAAAGATATAAATATGTCTATATTAAAGTAAAGCTGTGAACTTGTCGAAAAAAGTTGCGTCAACTGTTGGCCACTAAATGCACGCACACAAGAAAAGCACAATGACATGGCGTTAGTGTAAGACAAAGTTGTCACGTACATCAGCATAACAAAGTTGGTCTGTTTGTTTTAGTTCTTTTGCTGCGCAACACTATAGATAGAAATATAAATAAAGAAGTCACGGTATAAAAAAAAAATACAAAACAGAAACTCTTCCCCAAATAACTGAAAAGTGATGAGTTGGATTTTTTATTTACAAATATAAAGGTAAAAGTAACCATAAATGGAATCTCTGAACAATTTTCCCATAAACAAAAGCTATTGTTGCCATTTTCAATAAAGATCGTTCAAATTGAAACTCCGCTGTTACTTTAAGTTCTCAGTATTTTTTAAGCGTTTGTACCTTTTTGCTAACAAGTAATGTTTAATGTAGTTATTTTGGGAATACCCAGACAGGTCGTGAACATAGAGGTTTGAAGTGCTTATGTGTTTAGTGAGTGGAAGAACCATCGCCACATTAAAGGTAACGTACCTACATAGTGTGTACTGTAACGGCTAGGGCTGCGTAGGGTATGCTGCGCAGGGTAGGCTGCGCAGGCCGTTAACGGACAGGTAGGTAGATAGGTAGAAGATAATTAAAATAGATAGAATAAGCTTAGACATATAATTCGATAGCAAGGTAGTAACACGGCTAGGTCGTGGGTAAGGTCCTAAACATTGTTGTCCTAAAAACAGTCTTGACCACTCGCACACAGGTAGGAAAGGTACCGTCCTTGAGCACATGGTAGACGTGGGGTCCTGTTCAGCACAGGCTTAGAAGTAGGCCAGACGGCCCTCGTAAGACGACAGGTAGCGTCAGTAGCACGTGGAAGCCGTCTGTCAGCACAGGTAGGTGAGGTCTGCGTTAGACCTCGGTAGCATGCGTAGGTAGCGTGCAGATAGCTATGCACCAGCAACAGGTAGCATGCAGGACCGGGTAAGGGGTCCTTCCCTCGGCCCGTATGGAGAGCCCCTAGATTCGGGGCACATAGTTATAATTAGAGGATAGCTTTCACTAACTCAGCAAGCGGAAACGAAATGACAGAGTGTCTCTGGGAAGTCAGTGTTGTACCACGTTTTTAGTGATGTGGTTAGGAAATAGGAACATACTAATTGTGATATTTTAGCAACAATGAACTATTCAGAATTGAGACCGCTCACAACGCTACAGTGAGTAGGTACTTATAGCGAAAATAGCCGTTATTTGGCGATAGGTTCGTTACTGTTCACTCCGATTGGTTCAAGGTTTAGTAGAGGTTTACTTATAAGTACCATATTTTACTATTACAGATTTTACCTGAAGTAAAACTGAAAATCACAGACGAAAAAATAAAAACCTAGGAAATACTTTAGGTATTAAAAGCGCGTTATTTGATACTTCGTATGAAAAACAAACAACATAATAGTTAAAGTATTAGGTACTTACTTAGTTTACTCCTAAATCTTTTTTATCTATATAGGGTGACTGGTAATTAGTGACCGATACTTAAACACGTGACTTGACTCAACATTATGAACAGTTTTTACTATGGGACCAAACCTAAAATCGCGAAAAAAAAAAATCATCTGTTCCATACATTTTGACGAATTTTGCGAACACAAATGTAGGGAACAGCTGATTTTTTTTTCGCGATTTCAGGTATGTCCCCATATTAAAAATTGTTTATAATGATGAGTAAAGTCACGTGTTTAAGTATCGGTCACTAAGTACCAGTCACCCAAAATTAAAAAAAATATGAATCCCTATTTCCTTGGTCACGGCATCACGCGTGAACGGCTGGACCAATTTCGCTAATTCTTTTTTTGTTGTGTTTGTTATAGTAAGGAGAAGGTTCTTTGGATAGGTAGGAGAAGGTAGGGTAGGTAGGGTAGATAGGTAGGTAGGGTAGGTAGGTAGATAGGTATGTATGTATGTAGGTAGGTGTAGGTAAGTAGGTAGGTAAGATAGGTAGGTAGTTAGGGTAGGTAGGTAGTTGCGCCGTAGATAAGTACTTAGTGTTCCCGTGCGAAGCCGTGGCGGGCCGCTAGTGTGTAAATATTAAGTAAGAGGATTAGTTTCACGCTAGGTCGAAAAAGTTAAAAAAATATAATAATAAATGGTTCATAGAACTTAGGCGTAATGTACGCAAAGCAGTATAACTTCTAGGAACGCCTAGGGAGTCAACATCAAAACATTATTTACTTACATAATATACGGTTTGTTTTCACACAGGTGGGAAAATGCAATTACGCGTAACAAAGGTAGGCGTAATTATACTGCCAGTCTTTATTCCCTTGAGCCAAGAGCGTGTTTTGTTTAATCTGTCAAGTCGTAAATTGTGAAAATGCTAGAAGTTATAAAAGCTCACAGATATTTGTTGTTATAAACTAGTGTGAAGTTCCGAGCTGAGCTATAGTGATACTCTAAGAAGGAAACAGTCTTGAAAAGTTTTCAAATAATAAAGTGTTAATTGCCGAAAAAACGGTAACTGTGAAAACAATCGACTGGGAATGAGAGAATGGGCACTGAACTATGGGTTTTTGCCCTGAAGCCCAATAGCCATAAGATATACACCATTAGAAAGAGCTTTTCTTAACCTTTCCTACTAATACGACATTTGCCAATTGTTAGTCAGTTCGGAGTTATTGACCTAAATAGGTGTGACTACTTGGGCGCCAATATTAAGGAATTTTCTTGGCCCGATAGTCATAAGATATGTACCAATGGAAAGAGCTTCTTGAAGACCTTTGCTACTAACATGACTGTGGCCAATAGTTAGTCAGTTGGGAGTTAATGACCTAAATAGTGACTACTTCGACGCCGAAGTTAAGGATTTTTCTTGGCACCCTTTTGCTATAACATAAACACCAATAGAATGAGCTTTTCAAGGAAAACCTTTGCTACTAACATGAGTTTCGCCAATTGTAAGTCAATTCGGAGTTAATGACCTAAATAGGTAACTAGGTACTCTGGCGCCGAAATTAATGAATTTTCTTGGCCCAATAGCTATAAGATATACACCAATGGAAAGAGCTTTCCAAAGAAAACCTTTACTACGAACACAACTTTTGCCAATTGTTAAGTAAATTCGGAGACCTAAATTATGTGACTATTCGTGAACTGAAGTTTAGGAATTTTCTTGACGCCCAATACCAAAACGGCTGTTCAAAATAAATATTTTTAAATCTTTCTTAAATCATCCATTAATTGTTTCGATCACCTATCGAAACGACATATAGACATTAACTACCTCTAGTTGAGGACATTATTGGAATATGAACACAAACCTAACCTCGTTATTCCTGAACGATTCGCGCGCTCATAGAGTAGCGTGTTTCTCAACGATTTTTTCTCTGTCAGCTGTTAACTTTTTCCGCATAGTCACTCTTAAAATTGTTCTTCGTTATAATCGCTAATTAAACTAGTTAATACTTTATATCTTTCTGTTTTATTACATTAGACATGTCGAAATGCCTACCCAAGTTCTTCGATAGCAGGGAGGGATCACTGAATCCCGGAAGCCGCGGTTCAATAGAAACATGTCATTAGGACTTCTATAACAATGTATCTAAGACCTAAACCGTGGCTTTAAACTGCTTCTTCTCGCATCAGACTGCGTATAATTGTTGCATATTGTATCAAATTCTATTGTATAGCCGTTTGTTTATACGATTAGAAAACATTATACTAGGTTGCGTTATTTGTGGAGGTATAGAGTTTTCTCTGTAAAAGGAAATTCGCTCTTCTCTGCACCAAAAATATGACTTGGGATGGGATATCTTATTACCACTTCTCCTCGGTTGTATGATTTAAGCCCAGGTTACAGTGAGCAAAATCTTCTCTTACTATAATGAACTTTCGCTCTAATGTTCCTCTGGATATCATGTTGCAGGCCGATCAATAGGGATGATGTCTAGGTGCTTTGTCATATTAATAAAAAATTACTTGGATAAAACGCATTAAAGTTGGGGAGTGGGGGTCGCTACGTCACAAGTACGTATAAAATCTACATACTCGTGACGTCATGGCACATTTTAACTCAATATATCGCCGTAATCGTTTGTTATCGTAAAACAATAAAAAATATGGTCCAATATTTTTTAATTATCTACAAGACAGACAAAAAATATATTTTTAGTCATCATCTCTATTCTGTTATGAAGTTATGGGACCAGGTCTGTTATAGAATAGAATAGAATTTTCTTTATTCGAGTAACCAAGACTCAACAAGATTGTTAGTAAAACTTAGGTACGACTATGTTAATCAGCACAGACACTAAACAAAAATTAGGAAAACAATAAAATAACAAATAAAAAGAAATAACTATTGATCACCGTTGCGACATCCCATGAGAGACGGCACAACAGTGACCCACGTATGCACAGTCCAGGCGACTCGCCACTATGCTTTAAGGGCCATTTAGACGGGGAGAGTTTCTCGAACGTTTCTTGGCGAGAAATCGTACGCTACTATCGCAAGCAATAATCGCCATAAGACTATCGTATCATAATGTTTACATACAGGCAAGAACTAAATTCTCGCCTACGATTATATCATACGAGATTCGCAAGTAATTTATCGCCTAGCGATAATCTACTGCGACTGTATAAACAGTGAAATATATAGTAAGAATATTTTTGCTTACGAGTTCTCGACTTGTCTATACACGATCTCGTATGACATTTTATCAAGTTCATACGAGTATCGTACAAATCGGTTTGAACCGTTTTTGAGTGCGAGATTTCCCATGCGAGTTCAGTGATTACTACGGTATTGTTCTCAAAATGACACAACAATCATCGATAATGTTATGTTCATTGTTTATAGAAATTACGAGTTTTTGTGGAATACAGAGAATGAAATTAAAAAAATCGTGATGCAAGAAATGCAAATGCATTTGCAAGAGAATTGGGAGTTGAGGAATTTGGCCCAAACGAAATAACAGCAAAAATTTAAAAAAATATGAGAAGTCAGTATTTGCAAGAACGAAAAAAAATAAAATCATCTTTGAGGACTGGAGCTGGGGCTGAAAATGTTTAATGACGGTCCAATTTTTTAAAAGTAAATATGAAAATTGGGTTTTTGTAACTCAAAACATATTTTTGAAAGTCTCTTCATCTTCCAATTCTAATTCAAGACACAAAGTAATAAGAAATAATAATTATAATAATAACGTATTATTTTAAGCACAAAGTATTAGATGCTCCAAAAGTGTTTCTTCTCGTTATCCATATTTTTTAACCCAACATCTTTTTTTTCTGTTTTCGTTTTATTAATTCTTGTCATAAAAGAGCACAAAAACTCGAAATACAATTCTCGCTTTGTAGTTCTGTTTACACGGAGACAGATATATTCTATTGCGAGGCAATTGTCGCCCAAGGGGCAGGGCGACAATCGTGAATGTTTACACGAAGAGACATTTTTAATGTTCTTTCGATAATCGTATCTTCGAGTCGAGAAACTCTCTCCATCTAAATGGCCCTTTAGACACTGTTGGAGCTGCCCCACACCCTGCGTACCAGGGAAGCGCACCTCTTATGCATTGTTGCATAAAAACAATCTACATGCGCATCTGCGAACATCCCTGACGCACTCAAGTTATGAGTTGATTTTAAAATATGTAGAATGTATTTTGTTATGGGCATAAAAAGAATGGCATTGTAATAGTGAGTGTGTTACGCAATCACCCCGCTGCTTTATAATCTCATTTAAGGCTGCGTTTCCACCATGCAGAGAGAGAGGCTAGGAATGTCCGTAAAACTAACCAATAACAACGCTAGCTTAGGTCAAGCCAAAAGCGATGTTATTGGCTAGTTTCAAACACATACCTCGCTACGCATCCACGCACATCTCTGGTGGAAACGCAGCCTAACAATTCTCAAGATTGCTGTGCTATATATAAAAGTTAGATGTTGCTGTATTTTACACACAAACCTTCGGGAATAACTTTTCTAAATTATTGTCCAGGAACTAGAAACTAAAGTGGTTTAGAAGAACTTTGCGAACACACACAGAGATACACGAAAAACTACTTTGTTTCATAACTACTTGTAGATAGAAGATAAAAATACCTCTGTAGCCGAGATGTACAAAGTTATACGAGTACAATACATGTCTGCCTACCCTTTAGGGGATTCGAGCGTTATGTTTTGTTATGTTAATATAATAATGATGATGTTTACAAGTAACTGTATATTAATTAGTTAACGTATTGTTGTGTTGTGTGTTGTTGTTAAATCCTCATTTGGGACGATAAACGCGATAGACGAAAAACGCGATAAACGCGAAAAAAATTGTCTGGTTGCTATTCAGATAAGTAGTCGTAGAGTATTAGTATCAAATGTTATTTAACCGTTTAGTTATTTATTCTAAACGAGATCTTGTCAATGATATCTTAACAGTATTGGGAGGTTCGGTAGATTTTAACATTCTGTCCGACCGACTCTTAGAAACATTATTCCTAAAAACGACAAAAAAAACGACATGTTTATGTCTTACAGAGGACGGTGTTAGCCTTAAAATATGATGTTTGCAAGGCATAGAATTAATTAAACGTAATTAATTTCAGAAATGCTAAAACTTCAATAAGGGCTCAGTCGCAGAATGTCCCTTTCGCAAAATGCACCCCATGCGCAAAACGTACCATTCTCAAAATGTACCTTTCTCAAAATGCACCTTTCGCAAAATGCACCTTTAGTAAGTACTTTATTACTCAATTTATAGCTCTGTAGCTCTTCACTGACTAAAAATAGAGAAAAGTCCTCGTAACACGAAATATTCTTCTTGAAGAGATCTTTTCATTGGCATTTTCCATTACCTTAATGCTATTCGGGGATGTGGCATGCTTCACGTTCTGTCCGGCCGACCGAGTCTTAAAAAAATTGTTCATAAAACGGTATCTAGGAGGCCAGTGTTTTAAAATATGCATTTATAGGCTTTAAAGATAATGTTTGCGAGGAACAGAATCAATAAAAGTTATTTACTTATCACGAAATATCCATTACACACTTAGAGCTCTGTAGCTCATTACGTTCTAACAATCAAGAGAAGCCTTTGTATTAAGAAATATTCTCCTTGATGAGATCTTTCCATTGGTATATCTTAACGAGATTAGGCTTCAGGGCAATATCGCCCATTCTCCTTTAATGGGGTGTTCTAACCATTAAATATAAATAGTTTGGAAATTCCAAAAGTGCACGCCTCATAACACACAAAAATGAACAATTTATCACTTTTCATGAAGTCGTAATGTCAAAGACTGACAAAGATATTTACTTGGCGGTTGCTAGGCAACTTACGGACAAAGGTTGGAAATATTTAGATAAAGATATTATATTTTAGTTAGTATTTTATTTATTATAATTAAACTACTTTGAATAAAAGAGCCATTTTCAATAGGGTTCCTTTTATGGCCGAAACCAATGTATTAAAAAAAAATTGACTCAATTAATTGATTTTATCGCAAGCTACAGTGTTTTCAAGCTTCATAAATTGACGGACAGGATTTTTTTTTCAACTATTTAGATGTTTTTTTCATTTCTCTTGCATTAAATCAATTGGTAAAAAGTACAGTATTAATCTCCATTTAATCATCTATACAATGGTATATAAATTAAGCAGGTTCTGTGTACTAGCAGGAGTGTAACAATAATAACAGTTGCAGAAATGGGGCAAAAAATATTTTTCGATCGTAGAGCACACTCTAATGCTTCGCATTACGAGTCGTGCAATAATTATTACTATGGGAAAAATAGACATCGCAAAAAAAAAATCGACGTTATTCAAAATGATCCAATCGGGTATGTAATTTTAAATCGATTTTCTTTTACGTATTCGATTGGTCATCCAAATTGGTTCACGATGATTGAAAAGTGCAGAAATAATGAAAAAGCATGCATATATTATTAGGCATGGCCGATATTGAACAATCCAGTTTTAAGTATAGGTACCTACACGATTCAAATTGGTTGTTTCATACAAATTGAAAAAAAAAAAAAACCCCGTAACCCATGAATGCGCCACTGTAGCACATCTTGATGAGCCCAGCTTTCTCCAACTTTATCAGCAATCTAGTTATCTAGCAAATTAGATTTAACAGTAATCAACTCTAGATCACCCACTACTAACGCCGATCATTATGGCCTGTGATGGCAGCTATAATGGCCTATGTCTCAGTCACATTTCATGAAATATTCAATTCTGCCCTGCTAAGCAGTGCAGAATTGAAAAGGCGGTATCTCAATCGGAGTAAGTTTTGAGAAAATTGACTTTTTCCAAATTGTAAATTAAGGAAATAAAGAACTTCTGAGTGGTTATTTTACATGTTTTAAGTTAGACAGCGGTATTTCGCGTATGCCATTAGATGCGAAATTATTATAGCTATTGAATGGTATAAAAAAACTAAAAGGGCGTATCTCTGAGATACCACCTTTGTGCTTAGCAGGGCAGAATAGGTATCCCCGAAATGACATTTATTGTGATTTAATTAAAGAAATCCTTGACTCACAGGATTCCCTCTACGATTTATTTTTATAACAGCCGTCCCATACAATGGGTCGAGAAGGTATTCAAATTTTGTATGGGTCAGTTGATAATTTTTTTGCGATGACGATGTCAGTCCTATGGAGAAAGTTGTTGTTTTGATGGAATCATCAAACTGAACAACTTTAAGGATGTGGTACAGACATACGATACCCTTATATGTGACTACACCTTTCTGATACATCAATCAATCTGCCTAGCCTTTTCCCAACTATGTTAGGGTCGGCTTCCAGTCTAAACGGATGCAGCTCAATACTAGAATTTTACATGGCGCGACTGCCTATCTGACCTTCACAACCCAGTAACTGGGTAATACGATACCCCTTGGTGAGACTGGTTGTCAGACTTTCGGACTTCTGACGACCCGTAACGACCAACGGCTTAACGTGCTTTTCGAGGCACGGAAGAGTCTCGGTATGCAAAGATGGTCACCCATCCACGGACCAACCTCGGCAAGCATAGCTTAACCTGTTAAATCAACCCGTACGGCTGTTATTAATTAACAGCCGTCCACCTTTCTGATACAGGCTGTATAAAATATACACTAATTCAGATTTATATACACACGTTCTAAAATGTTGCACCTTGCATAGAGTTCCAACCTAAGAACATAACAATATTAATAAAAAGACCATAAAATAATAATCACATACCCGTAAGATGCATGCGTTTAAATCTTTACTACTACTCCTGTATTAGATTACCCTCTAAGGTACTGTTAACGTTTATTGCACAAAAGCTTGCTCTCAATTGCAGTTCTTATTCACTTGAAGAGTACCCAGAAGGGAACCGCCGATGTATTTAAAGTATTTAAACGTAGTAGACGATTTTGTCCCGGTCCCCTTATCGGCATAAAATTGTCCCCGCACCTTACTTAAAATTATCATGGGGTGATGCGCCAAGGTAGCCTTTTTTCTGACGTTTTTTGCAATTTGCAAGTCAGTGTCAGGTTGTATCTTGATTAAAATATGATTTGCGACCGTAAAAAATATGGCTTTACGGAATTATAATCATTAGAATCAGTAATACAACTCCTTAAGTTAGCATAATCCTCAAATGTCCTGATTTCATGAAATAGTCATTCAATAGGATTACATGAACTTATATAGAGACTTGTAGGTATTGATGATTTTAATGGTTATAATTTTAAAAATAAACACTTGATACTGCCGGCTACCCTGACGCTTTCGCTTTCTCAGAATATGAATGTACTAGTTAAGTTACATGATGGCTAATTTTAATTGCAGATTGTGTATGTCTACCTAAGACAAAATGACGATGTTTCTGTACTCAAATAAGTAGTTCATGGTTTGCCTAGAAAATCCTGACTTAAACACAGCCATTTTAGAATTTATGACTGATTTTCGTCATTATCAAACTGTAGTGTAGTTTGTTAGTCGCGTCATTGATCTTATTGTTTTGAGTTAGAGGACTATTCGAAACAAAATGATAGTGAACACAATAATTAAGACGGTCATCTTCTCAAATCAATGTATAAACTACTAGCTGCGCCCCACGGTTTAAGTCAGATAAGTCTCAATCCCGTCGGAATATCGGGATAAATAGTGCCTTAATTCCTAACCCAGGTCATGGTCTGCACATGTTCCAAATTTCACCTAAATCCGTTTAGCCGTTTTAGCGTGAAAGTGTAATTAACAACCATACAAAAAATCAAATCTTTTCTCTTTATTTATAACATTAGTTTAAAGAAAAAGTGCCCATGTCTTAATCCAGGTCACGATCTACACATATGCCAAATGTCATCCAAATCCCTTTCAGTCGTTTTAGCGTGAAATCGTAACAAACAAACATACAAAAAATCAAATCTTTTCTCTTTATTAGTTTAGACTAACTTCTACCCGCACCTTTGTGCGCGTGAAATTTCTTGTTTTAACATAAAGTATAACCTAGCTTTTGCCCGCAGCTTCACCCGCATGGAGGTTGGAAATTATCCCACTCCATTGTATCCCAATGTGTTCAGCCGTTTTGAGTTTGTGAGTTTTGATTGAGTAACAAACAAACATAAACCATCCTTTTGCATTTATAATATGTATTAGTTAGGATTAGGATGACACTCGTCAATACTGTAGTACTTCCCATTAGTGAAAGAATTGTCGGAATCGGGTTAGTAGTTCCGAAGATTACTTTCTGATTACAAACTCACCTTTTTATAATATTAATATTAGAATAGACTACTGAGTCTGATGAAAGCATATAAAATCATATTTTAATTAAACATCCACAAAGGTTCATTCTAGTTTATTAAAATATTGTAATTTTCTATACTTACTTAAATATTAACTCAAAGACTCAGGAGACTTAATTCAAAAGACATTTTCACAAATTGTAAAGTAAGAAAAACATGTTTTATTAAATCTAAAAAAAAAACTTCAATAAAGAGTCAACTTTCAACACCTCTATGAAAATATATTTTTATCACGACAGATATTAGATTTACTGAAATTATGAAATACTTTTCTATACACCTTTTATTGAAGTGGAACCTCTCGAGTATTTTGCCTCGTATCGTGGAGGAAAGTTACTTTTTAATATTACATATATAATGTTCAGGATGTCACTTACCAACTTGGTGCCCAATCCATTATTTCCTGTAACAAAACAAAAATAAAGTTTAAATTATTATTTTATGTTTTGACATTCAACTAAACGCACGAAGCACGTCGGTGGTCCCGGTAGCCGGTAGTCGTTTGTAGATCTTTGAGAGTCTTTACGGGTTAGTCAGAAACCCGAAAGTCTGACAACCAGTCTTACCAAGGGATATCGTATTACTCAGTTACTGGATAGTGGAGGTCAGATAGGCAGTCGCTCTATGTAAAATACTGGTATTCAGATGCATCCGGCTAGACTGGAAGCCGACCCCAACATAGTTGGGAAAAGGCCAGGCATCTGATGCCTGGCCTTTTCCCAACTATGTTGGGGTCGGCAAAATCATCATTATCATCTGATAATGATGATTTTGATATTCCACTACACTGCAAAACAAACGTGTGGTACAACACAAACTGTATTGAAAATATTCTTCATTTATCAACTTGTCATTATTGTTCGAGACACCACGGAAAACAGTTTTTTGTCAATTTGTAATCATGACGTAGAAACAAAAAAAAAATTGTCAGGATAAAAATCACGACCAATTAAACCCATTGATTGATATATAATCGATTAAGTTTACTATCGAACAGTACTTTGATCACATTGAATAGCTACTTGAAGTACTTATAGCTTGAAGTTAGGCAACTAAATATCAAATACTATATTCCGAAAAAAAAACCGCATGTATCCTGACATTTTCTCCAATAAAGGTCACAGCAGCCGCCACTATTTACAAAACCTATCTAGTTGTTTTTGTTTATCCCATAATTATGGACTTTATATTGATGCGTGTGAGGTTTCCAGCAGGATGACCTCATGTGAGGATCGTCTTCGCGGTCCACTGCACATTTAGGGCATAAGCTTTGATCGTACACGCGACACTCACTTTCACATAGTTTGATATCATACGCTGATACTCTAATAATTGATAAACCTATAGATGGGTAAAATAAATCGTACGTATGAAAATTAAAGTTAATTATGTGAACTATACACTGTACGAGTACCAAGGGCATATAACATTATGTATTGTCTTATCGGGGTTTTCCATCTAGAATTTCTCAGTAGCAGTCTGGAGTCTGGATTTGTGTCCGGTTGATGGCGAAAGGCTGGCCCCCTATTACATGGTACTACACTATACTATATGTACACCTCCCCAGAAATCCTTCGGAAAATACAGGCGTTATGAACTATCTTCTCCTTTTTGTGTGGCTATTGACTAACCTGGTGTCAGAGTTTTAAAGGCGCCCACGGGCCTCTGACTTAGCTTCGCATGCCGTCGTGAAATATCTCTCAGGCATTTGGGCTATCTCTCAGGCGGTTTCCTCACGATGTTTTTCTTCACCGTTTTTGAAGCCAGTGATAATTATTCAATACGCACATGAATCCTAAAAGTCAGAGGTGCGTGCCTTGGGTTCGAACTCAAGACCTATGACTTGGCAGTCCGAAGTATTAATTATACAACTTACACTAGATTCTAAATGAAATACATAAATACTACATACAGTATAGATACATCCGTATGTGGTTGCGTAGAAAAATTGGTAAAAAAAGTAATTTAAAAAAAAATATTACCGACTTCGAAAGAAATTAACTCAAAATTATGAAATAATATTTTGATACACGAAATTAACCAACAAAACGAAATCAAAAGTTATTTTCTTGTTATCAATCCCGTATGTTGCACCTGCTATGTTTTGTCTCTGCATCACTCTAAGGTTGACTGGTAGAAAATGCCTCAGGCATTAAGTCCGCGTTTGTACGGTATATTTTTTAGTTGTGCATAAAGTTTTAATAAATACAAGTAGGTACGAAACAAATTAGGGGCCTACAAATTTTTTTTAGGGCGGTGTCAGCAAATAGATCGAAAATCGACTATTGGACGTGTCGGATTAGTGAGCGCCAGATTACCGAGCGCCTACTGTAGTTTCTAAATGGTAGGCATATAGAGGCCCCTGGAGTTTCAACGCCAATAATGCGTGGGTGTTGTTACTATGTTTCGGTGTTGGTAATCTATTTAAGGCGTCAATGGAAAGGGAATATTAGGCGTCGGCATCGGCGAGCCAAGAGCTTTAGGCTTTTTATTAGTTAATTCACTTCGCGTTATTAGAAATATCTTCTTATAGTTACTGTTGCCTTGAACTTAATACGATCTGCAGCTTTGATATAGGTCAGTATTTCAAGCAAAAGATTATTAAGAAATCTTAAGTCCTTGTGGCGCAAACTGTATTTAAATGTCCATTTAGACAGTATAACTGACTTCTTCGAAATTAGATTTTTGGCAGGCTTGCATTCGAATACCCCTGGGTATTCGAATGCAAGTCTGCCAACGTACGTACGTACGTGCGTAACGTATGTATTTGTTGCAGTAAGATGGTTGAAGCCGTGATATAGTTATATCCCTAGAGATAACGCTATAAACAGTAATATAGTTTTAAGAAAGCGGTTCATAATAAAATTGTCAGAGTGCCTTAATTTTGTTACTGCGACTAATTTTGACGTAGCGCTTTCCGGCCGCAGCCGCGGTATCGCTAGCTTCGCTCGCCAGTTTATCACTATTCTATTCTAACCTAACCTATTTGGTCGGAGTGCCGTAATAGTTATATTACAATCTCACGTAGGGTACCTGGGTTACCAAAGTACTTCAGTAACCCAGGTACCCTACGTGAGATTGTCAGTGACACCAAGGCTTTGCTGGCCTTCTTTGAGGAGCTGGGGTGGATCGAATAAGCGATTTTCCCATCCGTACGCAAAATACGCCCTTTGACGTGGAGTTGCGGATGCCAGCCGTATTATCTAGTATCTAGTTATATTACTAGATCGTGCTCGTATCATAGTTATATTCCTGGTAAGATAGTTATAAACCACTTTCATACAGGTTGGCAGGGTCATCGACGCGAAGCTTGTTACCATGGATTCAGTACATGATTCCGAACCACTGCGTTAAAATTTTTCATCGGTTGCTTAAAAAATCACCTGTTGCATACATTTTGACCGCGTAGGTATTGCACTTTTCTATGAAACAGCAGATTTTATTTTTTTATAAATGACGAAAAAGTTTCAACGCAGTGGGGTTCAGAATCATGTACTGAATCCATGGTAACAGGCTTCGCGTCGATGTCCCTGACACCCTGTATAGGTAACTATATTACGGTATGTAGCTATATCCCTAGCGATATAATTATATCACGCCTTCAACCATCTTACTGCGACATAAACAAGTACGGAAACACTTCAGATTTTTTGAATTCTTAGCCGATGGAAAGACACTTATAGTTTTATAGGTAGGAGCCATATGTATGTAATCTGAATATCAGTTCTGTCTCAGTTGTACCTATCAAATATAGGTCAACTTCACACTGGGTTAACATAATTAGAGCAAGGGTAATAGCTTAAGTGTTTGCGCTCACGTCGGGCATAAACATATTGCGTCCTTCGATATGTTTACTTAAAGGGTAGATAAATATTTATGTATCAAGTCGATTGGTTTGCTATATTTTTATGAAAATATGTTTCAATATTTTTATAAAATAAGGCACAGATATTGAATGTTTTGGCGTGTCCCAAGTTATGATTCAACTGCTTTTGGAACACAAAACAAATAAATGTTATCATCCCCTACAGTAAAACAGCTGACTATCGCTTTTTGGATTCTGTAATGAGTTTAACAAGTTGGTTGATTTCATTCATTCTCTATGGCATTATAGTACAGCCGTAAATAAATGTCTGTCAGACCGATACTAACAAAATTAATGTCAGACACTAGTGTTGAAACACAGCTCGTTGAATGGCTCTAGGTTTAGAATAGTTTCAACTGTTACTGCTTAAACTAACGCAGGCTTAAAAAGCATAAAGCACATACTATGTCTATTGTGAGACAGAAATGGACATGGAAACGTTGCTGTTTGAAACTATTATGTGAGTTAGAGATTCTAACTCAAATTGTAGGATACTAAAATAAAATGAAACGTTTTTAATTTTTCACTTTTTAGGTAGGTTTTGGAAGAATCCCACACCAAAGGACCCCCTTTGGTGTGGGGTTCTTCCAAAAAAATACTACAAAGTGAAAAAAAAGTTTAATTTCCTAAGTCGGTGGCAAAAAACGTAAATACAGAACGATAGTCTTGTTTCACTTTACCTACTTAAAAAAAAACAATAAATATGGTGACAATACACGGTCGAACTATGTATTTTAATTTAGACGAAGCAATCAAATTGAAGCCAAACTTTTCACGTCTCGCCTTTCAAACAAATTGGTTGATCCATGTATTATTGCCGTAATGCATTTATAGACAAACAAGTGATTGTCCATTCTCCCCCTCTATCTTTACATGGTGAAGTAGGCGAGTACATTTTTATAAAACTGTTGATTCAAATCTATGTTAATTTGTTGTGACAACAATATTATAAAAATAGTTTGGAAAATCCAAAAGTGCACGCCTCATAACACTCATTCATAAACGAAAAAGAAATTCAAAACAGTTTCTAACAAAAATGAACAATTTATTTAAACACTTTTCATGAAGTAGGTCTATGTTTTACTTACCCATCAATATGGGTAAAATTTCTTACCTCGCAATCTTTACGTAATGTTAAAGACGGAAGGTTCGAAGTTGGAAATATTTAGATGTAGATATTATATTTTAGTTAGTATTTTATTAATTATAAGTAATTAAACTACTTTGAATAAAAGAGCCATTTTCAATATGGCTGAAACGAATCTGTTAAAAAAAAAATTACTCAACTAATTGATTTTATCGCAAGCTACAATGTTTTCAGGTTTCATACATTGACGGACAGGATTTTTTTTTCAACTATATTGGTGTTTTTTTCATTTCTGCTGCATTAAATCAATTGTTAAAAAGTATATGTATCTCCATTTAATCATCTATATGTATCTAATGGTATATAAATTAAGTAGGTTCTGTGTACGAGCAGGAGTGTAATAACAATAAAAACAGTTGCAGAAACCAGGCAAAAAAAAATGTTCAATCGTAAAGCACTCTCTAATGCTTCGCATTATGAGTCGTGCAATATCTACTTGAATACCTAAAAAGAGTGACTTAAAACAAGAACAGTGTTGTTTTTTCGAATAATGGTATATCTAGTTTCTTCTAGCTGCTTTTGTATCCCTTGTGAGGAGTCCTAAATAAATACTCGTAGAAATACAAGAACTAATATCGCTTTCGTTTGTACAGTTTCATGACCTGGAGTGAAGAACTTGCTTTCACTCTCATAAGTATAGCAGGTTCAAATTGGCCTGTATATGGTTTAATTAAAATAAATGCTTTGAGTTTGAGCTTAAGTACCTCACCAATGTAAAATCTCACAAAATTTTAATTGTGAGATTTTACATGTCAAAAATTGTATGTAGTACCCATTTGTCTATCAATCATCATCATCATCATTTCAGCCGATAGACGCCCGCTGCTGGACATAGGCTTCCCCCAAGCACCGCCACTTCGACCGGTTCTGTGCTTCCGGAGGACCGGTGGACCGATGACCTTCACAAGGACATCGGTCCACCGGTCTTCCAACGCTACGTCTTCCGGTACGCGGTCGCTACTCCAGAACCTTTTGGCCCATTGGCCATATGTCCTGCGAGCAATGTGCCCTGCCCACTGCCACTTAAGTTTGGCAATTCTTGGGGCTATGTCGGCGACCTTATTATTATTATACAGCATGGATCAGATCATCAGAATCACGTCATCCAACTGAACAACTTTCTCCATGGGACTACCGCGAAAACTACCGTAATGGCGAAAAAATTATCAAATGTCACATTCAAAACTTCACCTTTCAGTGCTGTAAAACGAGAAAATAGTACAAAAAAAAAATCTGCCATATAAATAAAACAAAGGAATTGCTATGTTCGCAGTATTTGATTGCGGATTTTTACGTGACCCTTATTGATCTTTGTCAGATTTCGATATTACGAATCTTTCGCTTCATTTCTTCCCTTTATTAGAGGTTCTCAATAAAAGGAGGGGAAGTCAATATATCGAAAGATATCGATTTATTTTATTATGTGTGTCTCTTCTCTTCTCAATCGCTATGTCACGCTGAGAATCGTGACTCCGTTTCAAATTGTCAACGGTCTTTGTCTATCTGTTACGATCGGTGTCCTGGTGGCGTAAAGCCAATCCCTGTATATGAGCCAACACTGGATGGTGTTGAATAGTACACAGACATTGTTGTGCACAATTTTGAAAACAATAATACAAATCTGTTTCGAGCCAGCACCTTAGTTGATTGGTTTTTAACGCACAGAGTTGGCCCTCATAACTTTGCAACAGGAGAAGGACAATCGTGTTCGCTCTCAACACTTTTCTAAAGCTACGCGCGATACCGCAACATGATTGTCCCATAAACAAAGTAAGGCGTCTAGGAATAAATATGTGCCGAATATGGAGTGAGTTAGAGCGAGACTACATATATTATTTTACAGACATAATTTACTTTCGTTTGTTATTATTTCGGTCAGTTGAACTATGACATTGACCTCGGTGCTTGTTGAATTAATTTCTTTCTGATAAACTATCACAATATTAGTGTTTGTTTCCGTTATTTCGAGAAAAAAATAACAAATTGACAAAGGAAAATGACTTTAAAAACTTTTTAAGTCTGGTGTGTAAAGAATATCGTATTATAAACTACGAATCAAGGAATATCTATAGTTTTGGCGCGCAAATTCTGTGCAAATGGAAAGAAAACAAAGGATCGCCGCTGCGTGATTGCAAGTACTTCATTGAATATTTGTCTTCTGTTACTTCTTACTTGTACTAATTGGATTGTAAAGAGTAGACCGCTGACTAAAAGTTTTGAATTTAGGAAAACGTACATTATGTCAGCTGTCCTCTCAAGGAAAAACTAACACACCTCGAAATTTGGGCTGCAAGGCTTACGTTGATTTCACGTATAAAAAAATAAAATAAAGATACAATTCGAAACGACGAGAATTTAAAACATGGACTAAATGTGATCGTAAAAAATAATTTTATACATTGCCACAAAACTGAAGTAGCCAAAGCCTACAATTTACTGAAATGCAAAGAAGACACAAAATTTATATTTATATTTTATAAACAGACAAGAAGAAAAGAACAGAAAATACGTACAAAGGTGGTGCTCATTTCTAAAGAAATCTCTTCCAGCATACCTGCGATAGGACAGGTACAAAGAGTACAAAGAGATGTAGACACCGTGTGTAAGAGTAGAGAGAAATTAAAATACATAAAATCAAAACAATTCACTTAATAAAATAAAACTAATAATATGAGAAAATACTTACTTACTTACATACCTAGGTACAAATAAATATACATACTTCTGAAAAACATACTACATTCATACTTTCTTATATCAGAAAGGAAATGCAACAGACACGCGCCGACACTCTATAAATAATATCATTAGTAACCATGAGTTAATTCGTAACAGCTTTGTCCATTACAAAATTCATAACATACTTAAAAACGGGGACGCAAAATATTGCGGCTCAACGCTTAGAGCGTTGGTTCATACACAGATATTGGCTTCACGAAAATTCATCAACATACTTAAAAACGGGGACGCATAATGTTGCGGCTCAACGCCTAGAGCGTTGGTTCATACACAGATATTGGCTTCACGCGTCCTGGTGGAGTGTGGCGCTGATACCTCCAGTTGTTCTGATATTTGATCTGACCACCGGTTTGGGCTTGGGCTTCTCGTACTTTTGCCCTCTATCTTTCCTGTCAACATTAGACGTTCCATGTTGTTGGTTCCTCTGCGGGCAATGTGGCCGAAGTATCTCACCACACGTTGCAGGCAGGTTCAAGACAGTTTTTGATAGTCTATGTCTACTCAGTGATTTTGCGACATAATATTTTCATGATACATTATTTTACCACCCAGCAGGAGGTCACGAGCATATTTATGATCGTGACCTCCTGCTGGGTGCAACTTCTTTTTGATGCGGGTGACCTCGGTCTTCAGCTTGGTCTCAGCCTTCACCACGCGAGCGTTCAACTGCTCGATCTCGATGCTGGTCTGCTTGCTGTTGACAATGTACGAAACTTGAAGAAATGTATTTACATTTCTTCAAGTTTCGTACATTTACGCAAGGTTCAAAAAAGATTTTCTCCTTAAGTATTAATAGAACTTTTATGGTGTTATGCACATAGTATTTTATTATGATCAGTTGCAATTCTCAAAATTGAAATCGTTATTTCACGAAAACATAAATCATCAGAGCATCTAAAAATATACCTTAAATGACTGCCGCAATTATTTATTAATTGGATTGCAGCTGCCGTAAAAAACTTATAAGAGGAAATTGCTGCCCGTTGAGTTGATGTTGACATCAATTTTTTGAGAAGATGACCATTTCAGACGGTTGAATTAAGTATTGCTTTACGTTATAGAACCTTTAACTTTTATAGGAAACATTCTTCCTTCAAACATTTTCACAATAACAGTTAGACAACTTTACGGGTGACTTCCTTCTGAAAACCGATACGTCTTCATTGACCTACAAAGAGCTTTTATTGCGAACGTTGGCAGGATAAAAATAAAGTTTCGCAAGTTGTTTGTTCTTCACCTTGTTACAAAGAAACAATGCTAACTCAACAAGTTAACGCAAGTAATCCAGCCTCGCAAATACACATGGAGAAATTAGGGATTTACCTACCTACGTAATTAGAATTACCTATAGGCTCAAGTATAGATACAGATTTAGCAAACTGTGCATGATACTTCCAGTTAGTTGGTCTTCAGTAAAGCATGACCCTAATTAACCTAGTCATAGCCTATAACATTGTGTAAATAAATCTATACTTAATATTATAAAGTGGTAAAATTTGTTTGTATGTTTGTTTGTTTGTTTGTATGTAGGGGTAATCTCCGAAACTATCTATCGGATTTGAAACATTCTTTTTACATTGGATAACCTAATTCTCGAGGAAGGCTATGTAACATCACGCTACAACTCTTAAGAACCGAGAATAACGAGAAAAAGTAAGAAAGAACGCGAAAACGAAGTAATAGCGCGGGCGGACGATGCGATGCGACGCGGTGGATTGGGGGCCACGCGGACGAAGTCGAGGCCAAAAGCTAGTAATTAATAAATTACCTATGTAACATGACAGTTTCCCACTATATATGTTAAAAGGTTGAGTAAATGGATACCAGTTATGTAAAAAAATACCAACATACCCAGATGGCGGCATTATATAATTAAAATAGAGGCTTTTCAGCAGCAGATGATTTGCAAAAAGAAATACCTTTTTTGAAGATGGAGATACATTCATGCTTAGTAAAACACAAATAACAGGCGCTAAGAGGCGATAAACAGTTTTTTTTTCTGGACTGGGCAGGGGCACTAGCGTGCCCACAGATACCATTTTTAATTTCTGTTTGCTTTTACCACCATTTTTCAAAGAAATGAATCGTAGTTTATCCTTCAAGGCCACATTCCTGTCAGGCAGTCTGTTATAAATAGGACAATCCGGATGTTTGCGTCATTTCCGACGCGAGGCGGTTCACACTTGACATAAGTTGCTGTAGTATGCTATAATAAGAACTTCTTAGAACAGTTAAATATAATATTAATCTTGACGTTCAAGACAAATATAATTATTAAGTTGTATGTGTCTAATAGTTTCAGAGGGAACAGCTTAGTGAAAGTAATATAAACTTGTTATTAATGTAGGAAGAAATCATATGGAATAATTCATTAGGTATCTCGGTTTACTTGCTGTTTTACTAATATTCTCGCCACTTCGAAATAAATTTTCGTATGTAGGTATACATATCTACCTATAGGTATTTTACCTCATCTAACTATCGACACGAGAGAAGAACACAATTCAAAGTCAAATTATTTATTTATGTGTAACATCTTTGCTCTCGCTTTCATGGAATCTGTGCACAGAACAATATACCCTAAATATCAGTGAGAGTGATTTTGTGAAAAGGGACGGAAGTGTGTAGCAGGAAGCTGGGAAAGCGCGCGCTATTTGATTTGACCAATGAGCGCGCGTGGTGCTAGAGTTTTCCGTCAGAAACGACCTTAACGAGGCCTCCCCCTTTTAATGTTGCTTTTGCTTATTTCGGAGGTGAGATGTCAGATGTTATACATCATATTATGCGACTACTGTAAGTGATTTTTCATGCGTTCCGGTTTCTGGATAGCCGGTGCCGGGAATCGGGCGGCTAATTGTATGGGCATGGACGTTATCCTTCGCTGGTACGTGGGAAAGATAACGTACATGCCCTTACACTTAGCAGCCGGCTACCGGGACGTGTGAAAAGGCACTAAGGCTCGCTCGTTTTTCTAGTAGGCTCATAAAAGGCACTTTTGAACGTCGAATTGTAAGTTGATTTCGAATTTCTGAATAACATAACATCACGCCTATATTTCCCGAAGGGTTAACCAGAGCAGCGTGGAGTCTGAATTTGTGCCCGGTTGATGGCAGAACGCTCGCCCCCTATTACATGAGACTTTAGCATAACTGGCGAAATGTGGGTGTAACTTCTGAATAATTTGTTCTTAATAGTGTATGACTGATTGTTATTAGAATGGTAGGCAACGCGTCATAATATTATTATGTATTATTATTACAAATATCTAAAACACAAATGAAATTATTTATTCTGTAAATATGTAGTATGCCGGAATCACTTTGACAGCTAGTTTTTTTTTTTAAACTAGGTGGAGTCGACATTTTCTATCTGCCTACCCCTGAAAAGAAAAGGCGTACAAAACTCAGGGGTCAGTCTCTTTTAAAGTTCAGACATAATCTTGGTCAGATCATGTGAGGACCATGCGTCTGAAATGGTCTTTTGAGGAAAGAATCACACACTGTAATTGACCAGTCATTGCAAGCATTTGTCAGTAATCGTGTAACTCAACTGAGAAGTAAAGGAACTCAACGACTCGACGACCAATATCAATGAAAGAACATTTGGGTAGGCCGCTTAAAGTACTCAAACTTCCAGACCATCATACAAACTAACTGACAAAGAAAAAGAAAAGAAAAAATATATACCAATATAGTCCTCACATTCACAATAATTAAGGAATATAATACTGAACAAACTAAATATTCATGTCATTTTGTATTATAATGAGCTTCATACAACTAGTTGCTCCATTATGTTGAAGAGAGACACAGGACCAACTAAAATAATTAAAGCAGACTCGACCGAGGGTCTTCGACCAGATAATGGATTATAAAATTGTTCATTAATTCTCAGTTTCAGCTTCAGGTTGAAATTGGCCCTGATAAATGGCAAGACGTTATATAATATAAGTTGGTGTTTGCTGTCACTCGGTCAGTAAACTTCCTTAATCAGTATTCAGAAAGACGTTTTCTAAACTGTTCATATAACAGATATCAAAGTTTTAGAAAAAAGTTCACTGCACCTCCTAGGTTCCCCAATTTTAGAAGACAGTTTTTCACCTTTCATTGATGGAAAAATTAAACATTTCAATGACATTTCGGATAGACTTTCTAAAATTAACTTGCATTCCGCATTCACCCTTATCAGATACTGCTGTTTCGGTCCAAATTTTATGTATTTTCTCCGTGCTTCCCCCTTGTGGAAGAAGCCACACCTTTTGGACAAAATCGATCAAATCATCCGAAGCAGTCTAACATCAATCATAAATGTGGCATTGGACGACCGCGCGTGGCTGCAAGCCACACTACCCATACGTTTTGGTGGGCTCGGCGTCCGCAAAATTTCCAGTGTAAGCTTACCGGCGTTCCTGTCCTCGGTCCACAGCACCGAAAAGTTAACCACAAGAATCTTAACCGCTTGTCAGGTTGACTCTGAAGTGCCGTGCTTGACTGATGCGATGAACGCCTGGAAAATGGCTTGCCCGGACACGGAGCAGCCCGAGAACCTGTCTTCCCAGAGACAGTGGGATGAGCCGCTCTGCAGGTTGGTACGGAACAATCTCATTAATACGTCCACCAACACTGCGGAGCGCGCCCGCCTATTGGCTGTGGGAGAATGGGAGTCGGGCCTCTGGCTTCAGGCGCTACCGTCACCCAACATAGGCACTATGCTGGGTGACACCACTTTCCGGCTCGCTACAAGTCTGCGTTTGGGCGCTCCTTGCGGGGCTCCGCATCGCTGTCAGTGCGGTGAAGCAGTCGACCGCCTCGGACACCACGGCCTTTCCTGCGGCAGGAGCGCTGGTCGTTTGGCACGGCACGCAAGCATTAATGACATTATCCGTCGGGCTCTTGTCACCGCCGGGGTGCCAGCTGTTTTAGAACCCAATGGCTTGGCACGCGACGATGGGAAGAGGCCAGACGGAATGACCATAATGCCTTGGAAGATGGGTAGGCCTTTGGTGTGGGATGCAACCTGTGTCGACACCCTCGCGCCATCCCATCTTCTCAGCACGGCGGGCTGTGCCGGGGCGGCTGCTTCTGGTGCAGAAAACCTCAAGCGGCGGAAATATAGCAACCTCATTGGTAGCTATATTTTTGAGCCGTTTGGGGTTGAAACACTGGGGCCGTGGGGTCCGAGTGCTCATCGAGTATTCCGGGACATCGCCAAGCGGCTGGTCGACTCCTCACGTGACCCGAGGGCTGGCCTATTCTTCGGCCAAAGAATCAGCATTGCCATACAACGTGGCAATGCTGCCAGCCTTTTGGGCACTTTTCCTGTTGACAGCGATGCGGACGAATTTTTTGATGCCCTATGACCGTTTCCCCCCCCCTTTTTATATACTTGTACATATTACTATTATTATTTTAATTCTGTTAGATTTTAAATCATGTAAAAAAAAAAAAAAAAAAAAAAAAAAAACTGTTCATCGACTAGGTTTAGGTATTTACTTGCCAGTAGGAAAATTTTGAGTGGTATTACAAGGTTCGAACAAATTGATTTACTTTGATTGAAAATTGCTGAAATGAAGGTGTGGCTGACAATGAATTATGAATTTTTATTTTTACGCGATTCAACTTCGTTGTTCCTAAGTGATCCGTCTAATAGCGGCATAACAAGATCACAGGTGAAAAGGTTATTATGTCAAACAAAAGTGAACTTAAAGGTAAAATGATGTCGCCTAAATTTTGAGTAAGATGACACTGCGTGGGAGCCTGTACACGCAATACTAAAGAAGGTAATTCTGAATTATATGGACAATTTATTATAAAAGTGTGGGTGGACATCTCATAATGAATAAGCTGTTGTTCCTTTAGTAACCTTGTAACCAAAAGTAATTTTGGTCACGAAACATCATAATTTTAATTTATTTTATTACGAGTGGACTTACTCTGTGTACATCATTATTTAACTTTCTTCTAATAAAAAGGAAGGTAATATTTTAGAATAAAAATAAACATTATTTTTTCTTGGCATTTTCTTTTAAAGATTATCTAGAAATTTAATAAGTTTTCATTCAAACATGAGTTAATAAAACTCTACTAGAGCTCTGGTTACTTACCAATCATCAGCGAAAGGCATATTTTTATTTAGATTTCACTTCACTCCTAACATTTTCTAGATATTTTGTAAGATTCTAAACAACGATTTTATTTTCTTGACCTTCTGTTTGAACGCCTACTTATCTATAAACAACCTATAAATAAAATAAGTTTTCAATCAAACATAATTATAAGTTAATCAAAATATTATTGGTTACTTATCAATCATCAGAAGGATGCTTATAGGTATTAACTACTAAGATTTTCCAGACTATTATTAGTCCCGTGTTCCTAAAATAGACTGTGGGGATATGGCTGCCGCAGATGGGAGCGACGCGACTCTAGTAGAACAATTTCTGTGAAAACATAGAAATGATTCTACCAGAATAGCGTCGCACCGTCGCCGTCGCGTCGCGCCTCTCCGTGGGAGCTTTAAAGCGGATACGACCCGAAGGTGCTCATTTCCTTCGTTATATTAAGCTCTGGCTTTGAATACAGGGAGACTTAAATGACTTATTATGAAAACACGACAACAGTGGAGGTCCTCCTGCAGATAATGATTTAGTGGTTCTTGGTGAGAGTCACTCGGTAACTAGATTATTTACTAGGTCATTTTTATGTCGACACCAAATGTCATTTTAGTCCAGCAAATTAAAAATCAGAGTATAGGCACAGATAGGACACTTCGCAGTTTAGGTATGAAGCTACAAGTACGTGGCGGGCCCGTTTAGCTCGGCCAATTCAGTGTGTGTAACGTAGTCAGAAGATAAAAGAGCCACGCGATAGAGAGGCAACTTCTAGGTGAATATAACTGTAGGTGATTAGCGCTGTGCGACCTGAATTGTACTTTATTGTGTCGCTGCAAGAATCGCTTTTTATTTAAATGATTTTGCGGAGTGTCCCATCTGTATTAATCTGTGGTAAAGTTACATTCTTATGACGTATTCTACACAGAATACGTCATCAGAACGTACTAACTATATACTAACCTTTAAAAGGTAACACGAAAGGTACACAACTTTAAAAAAAGTTAACGTAGTCGTAACTTACGAAGTAAATGCTAATACAAATTTAACATCATGAGGGGCCAATTTACATATATGGAGATGGACGAGCTTAAAACATTTTCATGGAATAACTGAAGAATTCGTATTATCCCTTCTGGAATGAAAAGGGTAGAGACACCTACACATGTTTATTAAGTCAGGTGATATAGGTAACATGAATACCTAACAACCTTTTTGATGAAATTCAGATAAATATAAATGTGAAGGTTGCCTCGTTGATCTTGTGATCGCAAACGCTACTACTGAGCATGAGGTCCTGGGTTCGATATCCAGGTCGGGCAAAGTGTAATTGGGTTTTTCATTAGGATTTTCTCAGCCCAAAGCGTGGATTTTTACCCTGTTACACCTAGTAGGAAGGTACACGTCCAACTAACCCTATGAGGATTAAAGGTATGATGTTATGTTATGTGAACATTAACGTGTCCGTTTGGTAGGTATTTTTACGGATAAACTGTTTTTTGTAGAAAAGGAGGGTTATACCAGACCAAAACGGCCACAACTCATTGACATGAGCGAGAAACAGTAGAACATAATTGTGCGAAATAAAATAGTGTGCCTACCCTTATACCCTGCAGCAGGGTTTTTTTACAGTTATATTTGTAATTTTTGTGCTTTTTAATTTTTTGTTTTATAACATTATTTATATTAATAAAGAAAATTATTCAAAAAACAAAAAACCCGACTGCAAAAACACATAACTGAAAAGAGAAAAACAAGCATTATAATCTATAGACTTTTGGTATCGCAGGCGGGGACAAACTAATAACGGGATATATGGTGTAAGTTTTGTTTGTGCCTGCGGTTCAGTTATGTGTTTTTGCAGTCGGGTTTTTTGTTTTTTGAATAATTTTCTTTATTTCAAGCTTTTTAGTTTTATTAATATATCTAAATTTGGCATTGACTCGTTACTAGCTTTTATTTGATACCAATATTGTTATATATTTTTTTTAAACCTGCCCCTCCCTTTTTTTGTATTTGCAGATGCAATATATAAATATTATGTAGCCTATGACACTTCTACAATTAAGACGAATCTAACGACACCTCATATGTTAAAATCCATCAAGCCGTTTAGGCTACAGAGCGTGCCAAAGAAATAGACATACATACATACATACATACTCTCGAAAAACATTACCCTCCTTCTGGGGCAGTCGGGTAAAAACAACTAGATACCTGGTAGAATGTGCAAATAAATAATATTCTTATTCTTAACAGCGACAAGGAAAAATGTGTGGAACATAACTATAATGATATTCTTTGCGAAAAATTCTCAAATTAAACACGTACCTAAGCGAAACTGTAGGTAAAACAGCTAGTTATCCTTATATTAATTAAGTAAGGTCTTTGCTCTCTTCATTTATAGACCTCGAATAAAATATCTTTGAGAGCAATTTTTTATTCTTTTTTGTTATTCCGTGGAATAAAGGATGGACGTGATGGTACTACTGGCATTGTTTTTGCTTTTATTAATCTTTCTAGGTCAGTCGTATTTCGACCACTTCGGTTAAGCACTTAAATCCGTTTTCTTGACATTTGATTGGTTTGGTTCGATTTAATTGCCTGTGGTATTCTATAAGTTGAAGCAACGATAAAATTTGCACCGTCTAAGCAGTTATGAGACGAGACAAGTCATTTATTTTATGCCACAGGCAAGAAACTTGCATCGTGTTAATGGGGCTTAAGGCGAAAACGTCTGGATAACCCGCGAAATTCAAGTTTTCCTACGTTTTTTGCTATTTGCAGGTCAGTGTCAGGTTCTAAGTTCAAATATGATTCGCGGCCGTATCAAATATTAATTTATAGAAATATAATCATAAAAATCATCAATACAACTCTCTAAGTTCATATAATCGGATTACTATTTTACTATTGAATGACTATTTTATGGAATCATGATATTTTAGGATTATTCTAACAGTATGGAGTTGTATTGATGATTATAATTCTGTAAAGCCATATTTGTTACAGTCGCGAATCATATTGCTGAAACTGACCTGCAAATTGCAAAACGTACGAATATTGTATTTCGCGGGCTACACTACAGGGTGCTACTTTAGCAAGTAGAGCCTTTGTCTATATCCAGTAACTGTGTTATCCATCAGAGCTAATTGATTGAAAAAGGTCTGGGTTGTTTGTCGACCAAATGTTTCAAATTCACAACATAATCAAAAATATAATTATGTTGGTCGACTTATTCAATATTGTTACAACTGAACGAAGTAACATTACGTCTTTAAGAAATACAATATCGAGCATTCAGTTTTCTGTCAGAATTTTCCGTTGAAACTATTGTTTTTTTCGTTGAAACGATACACTGAAAAAATAAATGGCTAGCAAAGTACCAATTTGGCTTGGCTAAAAATTATACGGCTACAAATAACCAAGACTTATTTAAAACGTTCAATACAGCTTTGTTAACACCAAACAAGCAAGTAATATTAACCAAGTAATATTCACTTGTTCAATTCTAGCAACAAACTTTGCAGGCTCTCTCAGAACCGAGTCGTAAATAAACTGTGGTTGTAAATAACAATAACTTGTTTATTTCTAGCCGTTACGTTTTTTCCGTGTATTTTGACCTTTTATCTGATCTGAACACTCAGCCACATATTAATATACCTAGTTGTCTGTCTACCTTGTTACCTTCGCATCGTTTTATTATATTAAGGAGAAAGCCTCTTTATTGTATTACATTGTGTAAAAGCAAGCAATTATGGGCAGTAAAGTGCAGTCTCTGGAGGTTTTTGAATTTGACATTTCATCCGTCAAGCTACGTTCTCACCTTCGTCATTCTTGTCTTTGCCTTTGGGCCAAAGCTCGCTTAAAAGATTGATGACTTGAAGGTAAAATATTTTTAACTCAGTTAAATGAAAGGATGTCCAAGGTGTTTCGTGCCTGTTCTTTTCCCTAAAGATCTAAGTACGTTTTGAAACGGGGAACAAGCTACAATTTTCTGAATTAGTGACCGACTCCTTGACAATTCAAAAGTGCCTGTAAATGGTTTATACTGAAATAAATGCTTTGTCTTTAAATGCGTTATCACGGAGCTCAAATACCTACAAAAGTTTTTCTATGCATTAAAATGTCGTTATGTAATTCAATTTCTAGATGAAAACGAAAATATATTGTCATAAATTGTGAAAATTGTAAAAATTGCAAATATTCCATTTAAGCAGTCTGCGAATTTTCTCTGAGTTTAGCAAGAATGGCTTTCAGCCAACATTTGTTTCAGTTTAGCCTTTATTTTTGCCATTCTATAAGCGGCTATTACTTTAGCAAATTGCGAGTTAAACGAGCTCAAAACATTTGGGGTTGTGTTATTACAATTTTAGTTTAATATGCAACATCTATTTCACATGTTACAGGCACTTAAATATTGAAACAAAAGGGCCTCTTTTAGTGCTGCTAGTTATTTAATTGGTCGCAACAATATTCCCCGATTCTCAGATACCTTTGATACGTTGTTGTAATTATTCCCCTCTTATACATAATACAATGCCGCCCATGATTATCTGACTGCCCGTATTATTCTAAATATTCTTTAAAAATTATCGAAAATTAACTTTTAAAGTGGTAACAATCTTTACAATTTTTTTTGTTATTTAATTTTGTTTTTAGTTCTGGCGGCATTTTATGAACTTGTTTATTTTTTAAGACAAACATGTCTTCACCTCATAGTCAAATTCATAGTCAAAAAAATTTTATAACAAAATATTAGTTAATCCGATAAAATAACTCATAAGCTTTTAGAAATAATAAACATAATCCAAATCAAGCCAATAAAATCGGAGATATCACAAACGCTACTCAAAAAATAAAAAATGATTATAAAAATAATTTTTATAATCATTTTTTATAACATGAAAAATATAAAAGATAGACGCCCCTTTTAAAGTAAATTTTCTATAAATTTTCATGAATATTCAGAAAAAATAGCAGTCAGTCCATGGGCGGCATTGTACAACATACATACATAAACTCACGCCTTTTTCCCATGGGGGTAGGCAGAAGGTACAGAATTGTATAATATCACACCTGTATTCCCCGTGGGGTTAAGCCAGTTATGTTCGTGTCCCATGTTATAGGGGACAAGCCTATTGCCATCACCCGGACACAAAATAATCCAGAATCGGCGCTGTTACTGAGAAATTCCAGATTGAAAAAACCAAATAACACTTTGCCCGACCCGGGAATCCAACCCAGGACCTCATGCTCAGCAAGTGCAGACCAACGAGGCAGTCAGTCGCCTTTTATACCTAATCAGTTACTTTTAATGTTGGCATTACTATGGCTCTACTATGCTCTGCTTACCAATTCCAGGACAACAAAGACACGTAAGATATTAAGACAAATGGAGTCTTACCTTATCTATTTGGAACAGTCCGACATTCATTTATCTAAGATGGAAAAAAACAGTCGGTGTGAAGCTGATTATTTTTCCGCCGCCGGTAGTGTAGGAGCCAGCTAAAGAATATGCTTTTATTTCCCTTTAAATAAGTGGGACGTAGATTTTAAATTAAAAAGCATAAAAATTAAAAAGAGAATATAGGAAGAAGCAGTTTTTTTTTCTTTAAGCTCGCATTCTGTTGCTGATTGGTTTTTTCTGAATAATAGACTCATAATACCGTCTTATTACAAAACACGGTTAGTTCTAGCTTTAGTACCATGACTAAATAAAACGTTATTATAAAATTAAGTTTTGTAATAAGACGGATAGAATTTAAAAAGTGATATTTTGACATTTGCGTAAGTATATATACCGGTCTACAATTAACTGTAATTTATTATTTATTTAATTATCAAGCAACAAGACTCATAGTGTTATATTATTAGTAACAAAACACACAGAACACACACACAGAAATGGATATTCCCCTATATTTAAAAACACTTAAACAAAAAAAATGTTTCAAAGTTTTTATTTTTCACTTTTTTGTTGTGGTATGATAGTGGCACAAATTAAAATACCACGACGTGCTATGTAAATTACAGTGACAGGAAGTAATATATAACATCATCTACATAGACTAAGTGAGAAAAATACGTATTATTGAAGCTAACACAAAAACTATACAAGCAAAGCTAATAAAATTTACAAGAGATCACCTACGAAGTATACCGTTTAAAAAAAAAAAGATTTTTTTAAATCGATGTAGCAATTTTCGAGTAGATACATAAAAAAAATCGATTCCGACGAACTGAGATCCTCCGACACGACTAATACTACTGATAGTAACTAATACATCAGTATACTAATAGTAGCAGTAGTAGTGTATCAACACTACTACTGCTACTACATACTCCACCCCGCCCTCCCATCCATCTCCATCTCCTGCTGCTCTATTACTACAGATACTGCTACTATACTAACGATTAGTCACTGTTTAACCATTCATTTTTTACGTTTAACTGTTTCTTATCTTGAAGTAACAACCCCCAAAAGCATAACTAAAATTCCCGTACTGCAGGTAGGAAAATGCTTTTCCTGAATTCTTCTGATACTTTCAGAAAACTTTCTTTGTTATGAAACACTTGATTGAGTTACGGTTTTCGCGATGGTTTTCTTGTTTTATATTACCTTGAACCTTGAGTAATTTTCCTTTAGAATACTAATGTATTTTTTTTTCAAAAAACTCAGCTTAGTTCTTACTAGTAAACTTGAGGAAACAAAGAAAATATGTAGTTTAATACGCTAAAAAATAGTAGCCCCTTAAATTAAAAAATATAATATCCTATTTAGACAGTATTTAGTGCATATTAAAGCTCTGATTAGGTATTGGCTATTTTTAGAGCCTGGTCTTGATTAATTATATTAATTTATTTAACAACTTATAAAACAAATCAAGTCAAGTCTTAAATTAATGTCTAGACAAGGAACTTATGATAAATCTATCCATATAGTGCTAGTGTTAGTACGTCGCTTACTCTTTAAGCTATAGCAAAACCTCATAATTTGCAGAAGTAAAATAGGTAGGTATAACCAAAATAGACGTCAGAAATAAATTACTTTCGCCGAGTTAGATAATCAGGAAGAATACTCGCCCAATATAGAGTGGATACGTGCAACGTGTACAAACAAACGTAAAACAAACATAATGTTTGAGTAAGATGACGGCATAGGACCCTTTCAGTGAGAAAACCTTGGAGCTCTAAGAGAGGGTCCTATTTCGTCGTCTTGTTTACATTTATGTTTGTTCTACGTTGTCATCTCGCGTACGTGTTGACGGGTTCGTTTCGGAAAAACCACGATCTTCCGAATATTGAATTTATAGCTTACAACATTAAACACCGGATTAGCATGTCTATTATCGCGTTTTCATGCGCTAACAAAATACATTCTCTTCCTTGCCGCATCACGTTTTTTTTCACCCTTTCCGAACTGTACTTTCATTCGTTATGTTAGTTTACATAAATATTATAAAGAGAAAAGATTTGTATTTTTGTTTGTGAATACACTCAAAAAACTGGATCGATTTAAAAAAAAAAAATCCTTTAGAATGCTATATATATTATCACTGAGTAGGCTATAACAATAGGCTATAATTAATAAAGATATTACGCGGGCGAAACCGCTGGTGGAAGCTAGTAAAAATGTAAAAATGTTTAATCAAGTGCGAAAAAACATTGCGACTAACCTCCTTCGACGAATCCTAAGACAACTTATAGCAACAGCCCTACAAAACTACCTTGACATTGGGAGTTTCAGTAGTTTTTCGACCCAAGGGCGCTGTTAAAATGTCTGAACTCTCAATTTCGTGTGCATATTACATAGAGACTTATTCTACACACAGTGCCGGCGGCGGTATGGCCGCCGGCTTTGGCCGCGCGGCCGGCGGCACGTGCCTCCGGCTTTTGGGCCTTCATTTTCTTTGCGTTTGTTTCTGCGGCTTTGTGCGGCAGGGCCGGGCGCGCCCGGCGGCCAGGCCGGCGGCAGTGCCAGCGGCCATACCGCCGGCACTGTGTGTAGCAGCCATAAGGCTGTCTCATAAAATAACGACTTTAATAACTCTATATTAATACGGAATCTATGTGAAACAGAATATGACATAAAAATTCAAAAAAATAAGCGCAATATTTTATTACATTTTTCGTACAAAGGCAAGAAAATTGTCGAGCCGTATTTTCTGCGGAATTTTTTTACAATTATTCAAGGTGGCGTCTATTATTCGGCTACAGCTGTCCTTGGCTCGCCTGAAGGTTGAGTTGTAAACATCAAGTAATCCTGCTATTTTTAAGTATGGAATTCAACACGTTTCGACGAATAGGTACGGTGATAACCTATTTCTGGGAAAGATTAACCTATTCTTAGGTTTTCCAGATTAAATAAGTAGGTATAATAGTATATCTGTGTGAAAAAAAATCTTATAAAAGTAGAATGTATGATCTAACATAATATAACATCACGCCTGTATTTGGCTGAGGGGTTATGCAGAGGGGTACCTTTAGTTATGCAGAGGGGTACCTTTAGTTATGCAGAGGGGTACCTTTAGTCCACACACACAACCAGTGTTTCTCATTCCATATAAATAAATGTCTTAAACCAAATTATTGTAGCTAACGCAATTTTCGTAAGTTAACTACTATAGTTAACTTACTTACCTAAAATAATCAACGTAAAGAAATCCAAGACCCAATCATAAACTACCATCAAAAGTAAACTATTTTATTCAGATCAACAGGTTTTATAACCAACCATTACGTTATATGGTTCCTTTATAGCAAAATCAGGGTGAAAACGGTGAAAACTATATCGGTTCTTGATCCCCATTTTCCCTATATTAACCTTCAAGTATCCATTGCACGTGACCTCGGCAGAGCTTTTACTTGAATTTAACGATGTGATAGCTGTAAACTGTCTTAACGATAATATTTCCACAAGGTTGACAACCTCGCCAAAATGGACAATATTATACAAAAAAGATCAATCTGCCTAGCCTTTTCGCAACTATATTAGGGTCGTTCGCATGGAGCGACTGCTTATCTGACCTCCAAAACCCAGTAACTGGGTTATACGATACTCCTTGGTAAGACTGGTGTCAGACTTTCGGGCTTCTGACGACTCGTAACGACTATCAAAGCTCCAAGAATGACAGCCAGGACCAACAGCTTAACGTGCTTTCCGAGACACGGAGGAGTCTCGGTATGTAAAGATGGTCACCCATCCACTGACCAACCCCTGCAAGCGTAGCTTAACCTGATGTGTGGCTGTTATTACTTAACCACGAGCTCCTCATGGACAATATTATACTTAAGTAAATAAAGCTTAATTTGTACCTATCTCATCTCCGAATTGCCTGGGGTTAGAATGACCTAGCCTAGGGTTAAATATATTGTCGTACACGGTTCACCAGTGAAAGTCCTGTGTACCTAAAGGGTTAACAACCTACAAATGTGCCCTTAAAATTGTTTTGAAGTCCAGTTCAGCGCTTAGTGCTAAGTAGAAAACCCCATTTTATCCGTCAGTGGATTCATAAACCTCTCATACATACATAGGTACATAATGTAAAGGTTCTATATTTAGTTCCACTTTCACTCATATTTTCGGTTGGATATAAATAGGTGTAGGTACCTATTGTTAAGCGCGTTTCCGCATCGATCTGTGACCCAGCTTTTTCAAACCTTTTCATAGTTGTGTGGATCATGAACCACACAGTAGGGTGATATTATATGGTCTGCCAACAATAACAAAAGTTTCCTTATATTTCTCTAGCTCGGAACACACTTTACCTCCCACTGTGTCACCCTTTGTATGTTTGTTATTCCTTAAATGCGGTGTGCAGTAAAAAATATTCAAACTACTAAACTATTCATTTAATTTAAACCATTTACGGGCAAAAAGAGCAGTGGTGGCCCAGTGGTATCGGCCCCGACTTACGAGTTGTAGGTCGTAGGTTCGAACCCAAGCAGGCGCTTTACTTTGTGTAAATAATTTCATCACCACTGCTCTCAAAAACGGTGAAGGAAAACATCGTGAGGAAACCAGCATGTCTTAGAACCAAAAATTCGAAGACATGTGACATCTACCAACCCGCACTGGGCCCGCGTGGTGGATTACGGCCCACACCCTCTCACCGAGAGGAGGCCTGTGTCCCAGCAGTGGGAACATTAATAGGCTGATGATGATGACGGGCAAAAAGTCGGTCAGTCACAAAGTTGAAGCTAGTTGCCGGTTCCAAAGCCTAGGCTCTCTGGGTAGGTAAACTATTCTCTTCTTTCTACATATTTCATTATTGCAACAAGATTGTTAAATACCAAATTTTTTGTTACTAAAAGTTTTATATATAATTATGTAATAGGTAAGTTTCATAATGAAAAATACGCTTTAACACGCTCATAAGACAAGATTATTTTCGATCCATGCTTTTTATGAATTTTCATTTCGTCTTCCTCTAGTTTTTCTTTCCGTACATAAAATAAAATTGGATTTCATCGGATTTAGAGCGCTGTTGTTTCATTTTCGTTGATTTACCGTAAATAGACAATCTATTTTCAATTTCCTTTTGGCCGACTTGATTAATCCCTTGCTGATGGTCGGCCCGTCTTGCGACGCCTTTGAAGCACAAAAACAAACAGTGAATAATAACTTTCAACGGTTTTAAGTAGAATTACTTAGGGGTAGAGACTTTGAGAGTGTTTGTAAATGTCTCAAATTCAGACTCAGTTTGATCAGTAATTAATCTGAAAACTATAGATACTTCAATATTTAGAGTGTCGTATTAATGACCGGTATCAGTTCTTGATTTCAGTTGTCGGCGGTGAGCAGAAGGTGATAACGGAGGGTTTCTCTATACGTAACTATTAATTTTTAACTTATTGAACCCCAAACAATATTTTGCACTATGATAATAGAATCCCCATACGTTGATTTTTCTACCAGCAAACATTTGAGAGATAGAAAGATCGCTCTCTCTTTATATTTTCGAATAAAAAATATGCTTTAAGCAAGTACACGAGTAAGTACTCCGAACACAATTTGAACTACGTGCTTTCACTCTCAATCAGCAGTGTCCACAATAAGTCGATATAAAAAGCTCCAACGAGGAAAATCGTCAGCAATTTAAGAACGTAAACTTTATTTTCTATTACGTTCAAAAGTCAGGAGGCGCGAACGTGCTTGGCATGGTTAGTGCTGAACCAATATGTTTGATGTCACGTACCGAGGCGTGGGCGAGCCTTGTCGTGCGATGGGAGAAACCTGCGACGTTCGTCGTGTGACACGTCATGACGTAAATCAAATGGGCTACGTATTGGGTTTTTGGCGAATTATTGGAATATAAATCAATGGGTAGTAGATGAAAGGACCTAGATATAAAATGCATGTTTACGAGGCTGTATTCGATTTATGATAAATCAAGGTAAAAGTAGATAGTTTAAATTAATATGCCTGTAGGTAAGAAGTGTCTCTGAATAAGAAACAAACTACACCATAATTTACTGAATCTAAACAAATGCAGTGTAATTAGAAGTGTAAACGACCAATACTTACTGCAGTATGGAAAATAATTATAAAGTCAGAAAATTTATTTAATAGGAAAACTTTTGAGCCTCCGGAAAAAGTAAGGCGGAAGACATTAATATAAGGTGAAAGAGGTTCCTGCTTTCAGACTAAACAATGATATATGTTTAATTATTGTTAGGTATAATTTCCTACCGAATTACTTTCAGTAGGTATGACGTATGCACTAAACAAACGCAACTACAAATACATTGCCAGAGTTATAGAAGAAAGGCGAAAAACCGGTGGACTGCGATATAATGTTGTAATGGTGTTATTACCAAATATGCCGTGTTATTATCGAATTATGTCCCAACATAGCTACTGGATTTAATTAAGTTATACGAAATGACGTACGGTACGACCGAATTGGAGCCACATAGTGGTATAGTCACACACCCAAATGATTATATGTGTTTGTAGGTATTCGACTCTACCAGACCGTGCCGTTTTGAGTCCTTACGGACATTTCACAGTGAAGTCGTACACACAGGCGTATTTACCAATGTTTATTTACCTTTGGGCCGCAGTTGGGCATGAGATAGGTAAAGGTTTACCTCAAGTGACTTTTTCTGTGTAATTTAAGATTTAGTTTGAATGCTGGGAGTTTAGGGTCAGCGAGAGCAGTCACTTGTGTTAATGAAAATAAATGAAATGAAAAAGACTACGGGGTACGTTTTTATCCTAGGCCCAGTAGAGGGAGAAGTCGGGCTGGGGATAATGATTATGGGCAGCTAGCAGGTTCTTCTTGAATTTCAAAAATTATAAAATCTCGATTTTGAACTCGATTATCCTAACTAATTTTATAAATGCGAAAGTGAGTTTTTTTATTTTGTTTGTTACGCTTTCGCGCTAAAACAGCTGAATGGATTTGGATGAAATTTGGCACATGGATATACCATGACCTGGGTTAGGACGAAGAATACTTTTTATCCCGATATTCTCACGGGATCGAGACTTATGCGGGTGACACCGCGGGACGCAGCTAATTTGTTATATTCTAAATCGAACGTGCGAGAATCACTTTCCTCTGTAGCATTTAAATCGTTTGAAACACAAACCCTTTATCAAAAGTAATAAAATTGTGCACTTCCCACGCTTATGTTCCAAGCGTGAATTTTATCGTCTACACCCTGCGACAAACGCTGCGGAATAAATTATACATCAAGAAAATTACTTTATGTTTAATGTATTAAGACACAGTTTCGTTTGCTCTTCATGTCAAAGAAAAAGTTTTATTTGCCTAACGGTCCTGAGTTTACGCAAGTATTTTAAATACTTGATCCTCGATATTACTCGGCTTTGGGATCTCGAATTTCCATTCAAGATCTTTAAATCTACGCCAAGCTATTTTAAATGTAGCAGGTTTTTATTTATCTTTCCCGGCTTTTCGCTGAAATTCATTGCATTGAGCAAGGACAAAGTTGAAAAGTCTTTCGTGCCTGTAATTTGAACGGGTAGGTACTTATTTACTTTCCATCTGGATCATAGCAATAAGAAGTCTATAGATTGTTAACTATTGACTGGGTTTTCCGGGTAAATTCCCATAAAAACTTTCACTTTATTGAATAATAAAAGTCAATGTATGGTTTATCATCTATGCCATAAAAATAATAGAACGAACAGAGCCTAAAATAAGAGTACCAAAATACTAAAATAATAGTACCAAAATATTACACAAATGCTTTATTCATGAAGCGTGTAAGTCCGCACAAATTGTTCTCAATAACATCTATACTGCCGTCATAAGAAAAAAGGCCGTAACTGACAATTTTGTCAAAAATGTGTTATTAACATATTCGGAATCAGCAAAGAAAATGCTATCTTATGGACTTACTCACAATGCTCTAACTCGTATGAGATTAGAGATATCATAAGGATTTTAGGCTTAACTACGACATAAATTCTGTTTTTTGAATCTAAAAAGCCTTAATTACACAATAACGGCCTTTTTTGTTAGTATTTTCGTATTGCTAGTCTGGAAGGCCGCAATTACCAATTAGGGCTTTTTAAATAAGCAAAACCTCTCAATTTACTACGGTAAAAAGCCCTAACTTCGCAATAAGGGCTTTTCATATAAGTTTTTTGAAGGGACACGCGTGCGGAAGTGGGCGCGGGGAGAGTATTTTGAATCCGCACGTCGCTCAGTTGCTAGCTAAGAGGCCACGCGAAGTGCAGTGTGCGTGTGCGGTGACGGGACGACGCGGCAGCCGTTTTTTCTTTTGAAATAATATTGATATCTTGGTAAGTAATGTTTATTTACTTTACATTATAATTCGTGAATAATATCTAACTGTGAAATAATATAAAATTACGTAGATAAATTCGTTGATTAACTAATTTTTTGTTCAATTCGTTGTCTGACGTGGCATTATGTTTAAACTGAGTGTTCGGATGAACGACGATTGAACTAATTTCACTATGGGACCAAATCCAAAACAAAAAATACAAACTTATTATTGACGGCTACGTGCGAGTGTGTAAAGCAAGTGTTGGAGCGAAGCGATTATGATCTATAAGTTTAAGTACATAAGGGTGACTTTTGCATAGACGAGTTAGTGAGTTTATGAGTGACTTGTTGCGAAGTTTACAGGGCAGGTTACAGACTATGTACAGTGTGTAAAGCTAGATGTCGTTCGTCTGATTCTCGGTGTTATCTGTTATACATATTTTTGATTAAATCGATTAAAGATTATTTGAAGATTGATAAGATGGAGTATTTTAAATGCAAATAATTAATTATCTATTATTTTTAGGACCATGAAGAAGAGTGCGAGGGGTTTTCAAATGATAGAATTATTAAAAACCAACAACGGTAACAACAATGGTCATCAAATGCAACAAGCGTCGACAAGTTCTGTTTTACATCCATACCCACATCGACGCGAAACCGGTTACCATGGATTCAGTACATGGTTCTGAACCCCCCTGCGTTGAAATTTTTCGTCGGTTATTAAAAAAAAAATCTGCTGTTTCATAGAAAAGTGCAATACCTACGCGGTCAAAATGTATGGAACAGCTGATTTTTGTTTTAATAACCGACGAAAAATTTCAACGCAGGGGGGTTCAGAACCATGTACTGAATCCATGGTAACCGGCTTCGCGTCGATGTCCCGGACACCCCGTATAATATGTTTTGTTGATTTTGTTTATACATAATGAGAAAAATGTGATTAATAAAGATATTCCTTCAAAAATTATTTGTTTATTATTACTAGCAAGACTTGGTTACTTCAAAACGCTTCATAGTAATAAGGTAACTGGTGTTAGTTATGTACTTATTTGTGTCTTACGTATTATTTTAAGTTTGACTGAAAATAGAACATCAGAGACTGACTCATAATAATAAAGTACGTATTTTAGTAAATAGTTTTGGTTTCTTGTTTACAATCGACTGACGAAGGCTTTTATTTCCTTTAGACAAAATACCTATGCTGCAATGCCTGCTTTGAAAACGATTCGTAACTTAGTTTACTATCAAAAAAAGGCGCAACTGCACATTTAAGGCTTTACATGCAAGGATTTCGGCTTTAGGAAGATCGAGTTCCTTTTATGAAAAGCCGCAATTACATTTTATGCTATTACGCCCTTTCAGATAAGTATTTCACAATTTATTATTATATTTCTGCTAAAACAAAAGGGAAAAATTAAAATAAAAACAATACGCGTTTATGAATTTACATAAATTATGGTTCAAAATAAAGCCTATATTTTTTGACGTCTTATAAAACAAGAATCACTAACTAAAACCATTCAGTAAATCCTGGGCCATCATTTTAGATAAAACGTCAATTATCTCGGAATCAACGTTGACGTAGTTACGGCCTTCTTTCTTATGACGGCAGTATATTTTGCTTAAATATGGTACATAAAAGGCCTTAAATGTAAATGTTAGTAGTTGCACATAGTTTGCTTACTTATTTCAGCATGCAATAAATACCAATAAAATTAAATGCAAATTCTCTTAAATTGTTGCTATTGAGATCATGTGGTAAAAATAAATAAAAAAATCATTAAAACTGATCTATACTTAATATTATAAAAGAGGTAAAATATGTTTGTTTGTATGTGTGTTTGTAAGTTTGTATGCAGGGGGTAATCTCCGGAACTACCAGTCGGATTTGAAAAATTATTTTTGCATTGGGTAGCCCAATTCTTGAGGCAGGTTATAGGCTATGTAACATCACTCTAGGACCCTTACGAGCCGAACAAAAAGAAAAAAGTCAGAAAGCATGCTAAGCTAAAGTTCACGTGTGGGGCCGAAATTTCACGCGGATGAAGTCGCGGGCTATACTACTATATGAGATTATATTTGGAACTTTGCGTATAAATCAATTAAAACAACACTTGTGATTCCATGAATGAATCTATAAATAACTCCACGGGACACGACATGTTTACAAAACGTAGGTGTGTCTATTTATTCAACGTCGTCTATAAAAGCAATAACAATAGACGTAGTAAATAACATAGGATCTTAAAATATTTGCGTCTTCACGGCGGGGGCGGTACCCCCACGCCTTTCGGGCCTTCTAGGAAAATGTACCAAAAAATCCGAGATTTATGAATACCGTTGAAGATAACTGCCAAAGAATACAGCAATATGTTTACTTATTCATCTTTACGCACTTTTTCTTTTGGTACTTGGAAAATATGAAGGGTGTTCTTTTGCTAAAACAGTGTTTTCAGAATATTTGGGTCCCCAGAGTATGGAACTCCTTGCTGTCTTTTAACGATGTAGGAGAAGATTTATAAGTCAGTCTCACAGGACTGTTTATAAATCTCCTATATCATCGCTAGAAATCATTATTATCTTGTTTCGATTCAAATTGTTTTATATCCCAGAAGAAGATGCATAACAGCGTGATACCAATTTCTTACCATCAGCAGTAGACACGCTGTGCCCTTTTATTTTGGAAGACACTTAAGGATACTACTATGGAAAGAACAGAATGCGAAATACCCAAACGTTTGCATATTATTATTGTATAGCTTGAATGCGTTATCGATCGTAATAGTTGTTCAAACAAATCGAACTTCATGGAGCGAGTTCTGTAGACGTCTGTCAGTAAGTGCTCGCATGGACTCGAGGCTCGTTCCATTGTGTTGTTAAATGGCATTAGCGGTGTGGTCCCACTTCGAACGGGTCAAACGCACGTAGCTGCTGCAATGAACTATGCACTGTAGTATATTTAAATATTGCTATTTAAATGGGTGTAAAAAGACTTAAAGTTTCAACTTTTTCTGATGTTTTTTACCAATAAAAGTTTTATGTTATTCAAACTTAATTTTAAATACCCCGACAACCCCTGTACCGTGCATGCACCCATAAGCACAAATTGATGAGATGTACAAAATGCGTACCTAGTTAACGGATTTTTACACCCTGTATTTAAATATTCATAAATATATCTTTGGAAGAGTGGAATTGTCAGTATATTCCAGAGTATGCCTGTCAACATAAAACTTGTACAGTGCGGGTGCGATAAATTTTCTCGTGAAAAAATTTGTTTCCTTTAGTTGAAAACTTGCGTGGGAAGACAAGGCGCCGTAATTGTTTTCGTATTTTTCAATTTTGTGTTCTTTTTAACGGACTTCTTTTGTTATTTATTTCACTGTTGGAAAGGGTAATAGTAAGCCACAGCTGAAGTCTCTTTGACGCGGCGCTAGTGCCCTCGTCATTGCATCACATAGCATAGAAAAAAATTAAGTTCCACCGTTTTCTAAATCAGACGATAAAATTCGGGCTACTTTATCGTCTATGCTTTCCCATACATTTAACGCATAATAATAGAATATTTGTTATCTGTTAAAATAACCGGCAATAGTCGTACCTATAGTTAAAACACTGACTGAAAAGGCGTAATATAATTTAAATCAGTTCTTAACAACACCAGCAAGATGCAATGCAACCCATACCTAAATATACCTACTCGTTCTTTATTTAACAAGAATATAAAGAAATTCCATGACAAAAGCAAGTAACGTGAGGAAAAGACAATATCAAAGAGAAATCGTAGAGAGAATTGTCCATTCAATTTTAATATTAAAAGCACGTACGAACAAACTTCTAGAAAAATTCATCTCGGTAAACGAGATGATTTTTTCTTGATAAATATTGCCGGTAGAAAGTAAGATTCTACACCGCAATAATGTGGGTTAATTCTGCTTGTTTACCACAGTAATCAAAACACCCTGTTCCTAGGTATCTAGGTCACAACCTAGATACCTAAAAACAAGGTGTTTTGATCATCGCAGCTATATGTATAATAATTAATAAACGCCTACTATTCGTGTCTGTATCGTCAATCCTACTACTACTACTATTCGTGTATGTTAATTACACTGACGAGCAATTTAAAAAAGCCACTTGTAAAGTACCAAAAAAATCTAAATATTTCCTAAACCACACAAGTTAGCTACATGAAGTAAAGAAAAATTTTAAAACAGTTATAAAGGTGTTTTTTACGCACAATTAAATACTCTTGAATGTTTTTTACTTCAAGTTATACGAGTATCTTGCGTGGTTTCGGAAATATTTCATGATAAGTTTTTTTATATTGCTCGTCAGTGTAGTTACAAATTGTAAAAGTAACTAATAAAAAAAAAATACCAATTATGAATAGGCACTTGGTCAAAGTTTTTGAAACTGCAATGTAATCTGAGAGAAAATTTACCGATTTTTTTTAAATATCGTAAACATTTGTTGTTTATGCCAAAACAGACAATTATAATTTGTTTATCTATTAGATCTATTGATTTTGTGTCATAGCTAGGAAACAAAATGAAATAATATTTCATCTTAAGTCCCGAGAGACAAACAACTTTCTCGATTGGAGTATCTTTATGTATTTAATGTTTTGCGTTCCCAGTAAACATTTAATAGCTTTGCGTTTTCTATATTTTGACGAATTATATTGGTATTTTTCAAAGCCCGATAACTGTCGAACTGAATCAAGTTAACGGACGCGGATTTCATAAAATCATACCGGTTTTCAGTCCATAACACTCACAATACCTAACATGAATATATTCCGAGCATTTTTCCACTCTTCGCAGTATCCGTAGTATACAAAAAACCGAATAATCTCCCTTTATCTAGCTTCATAAAACAAATGTTTGTTCGTCCAGAGCTGACATAACCGACACCTAGTTATGTAAACGAGCCAAAACCCGGCGCCGCGTGAACGACACGCAATAACGTGACAATTACGTAAATATTCAATTTCAAAGGTTTTTCGTTTCTGTCTTTCAAAGGTAGAATAAAAAATGGATATTGGGATAGTAGGTAAGGACGAATCTGAAGAATAGGCTATGGCCGATTTGCTACAATAAGAACACACATTACTTTTGCGGCCAGCAATTAAGGTATTGATGGACGATCGTGAATACGCGAGTCGGGTGACTCCGTCAATGCCTGGTTGCGGCCAAGGCTTGTATAGTACTTTTCTCAAACAATGCGCGGAAATTCAAACTAAGTAAATTTAATTATAAATTCCAGAATCAATGACGAACAATGAAAAATTTTCACGCGCCAGTATTGGCATCCCACAGACAGTTAAACAGCAACGTATTGATCAGCCTTAGGTAATACTATTCTAAGAAATGCAACATGTTTGCAACTGTCTAAAAACTTAAGAACATTTAAAGCAGTCTGATGAATAATTAATTCTTTATGAAAAGTGTATCAAACTTTCCAAGTGCCTAGGCTACCTGACCCACTTTCCCCTATATTTGTAAATGAAATATGAAACACTGCAACGAGCGCCATCATTAGCGAACAGCCTGTAATTAAGTCTATTAAATAGTTCACCTAACAAAAGCGCTATTATTAAAAGTAAAATAGGCGGCGCTTTTGTTGTGGTAGTTATACTTTTTAATAATTGCTTTGATTTATGTTGGCTTTTTTTTAAATAGGTACTTAGAGCAATTAGAGCCCTACCTAGAACATTGTATTCGCAACATTAGGTAGCTACTTGACGGCGCAGTGGTCACGTGTTGCCTTGCACACTTGCACAGTTTGGTTTTGGGGCGACTCACGGCGTTGCACAGAGGGGGTTTTGTATCGGTTTTTTGAGAGGCAACGGTGCCTCTTCCATGTGTTGGAAGCTATATGCAAGAAGAAGCATAGAAGAAGCATATGGTGGCCACCGGGGTACTTTTACCGTCTGGCCACGGAACGGGCGGCGCGAACGGCGGTGGAAATTCATTATACATTTGTTCTAGTCGCAAGACGCTTCGCCGTTCGCACCGCGCGAATTTTCGCTGTAGCGAATGTCCCGTGGCCAGGCGGTAAGTGAGGTAAAAATTTCGCTCCCCCGATCTTATTCCCAAAGCCTTTTAAAGGATTCTTACCGAAAACAAGAAAAAGTACCTACTTAGAATACTTTTAATAATACTGTGTATTATTAATAATCGTCATCATTATCATCATTATCCTGCCGTCCTCAAAATTATCTCGGTCTGATTATGGCATCACAGTTTATCAAGGGAAAGCTTTTTCAACCAAACAATCTGCCTAGTCTTTTCCCAACTATGTTGGGGTCGGCTTTCAGTCTAACCGGATGCAGCAGAATATTCAGTATTTTACATGGAGCGACTGCCTATCTGACCTCCACAACCCAGTAACTGGGTAATCCAATACCCCTTGGTAAGCTTTTTCAACCAAAATTGTTATTTAGTATTGCGTCATCGAGACTTTCTCCCAAAACATACGGACTTTATTTTAGTCAGCTCAAAAATATTAACCCGTTTTACCGCTAAAAAGAAAATCTGTATTTTATTCAGTCACAATGCTCGAGTTTAAATTAAACAGGTACTTTTTGCAAAAAAAGTTGAACGAAATGAACTTACGTTACGTTACAAGCGAAGTGAAATAACAACAAGCTTTCAGAGCTTATAAAGTAAGTGTTGGCACAACATTTTCATGTAGTATAGAATATTTTAAAATATCTATAGTAAAAAATATAGGTATTTAACAAAGTGCATTTTTAGGTTACCGTACCCAACGAGTGCCAACGGGACCATATTACTAAGGCTCTGATGTTAGTCCGTCTGTCACAGGATTGTATCTTTTGAACGATAATAGGTAGATACTTGGAATATTCACAGAGTGAGTGGCCGCAATGGCCGCTATAGCAAAAAAAAATAAAATTGTATCGTGTGCGAGTCTAGTCAGAGAATTATCTACAATGCCCAAAATAATTTAAAAATAAAATGTATATTCTTTAATATTCTTTAAAAAATTTTTAAATCTTGACACACTGATATTTATTTATTTATTTGCTCTCATGCACATTACACATTTTGCAATACACATTATTGTCGATTATTATAATATTGACATTTTACCTACCACTCTAAAAACAAATTACTCTAACAATATTAGGTACAGCAGACCTAGTATTACAAATCGTAAAAGATTTCGAGACTTTCCTTATAAACCGCATGTCACATTTTTCATCGCCGGTTTCTCAACGGAGGACATTTATGAGTCCGATCAACAGGTCTTTACGATCGTTGTGAACCACCCTTATTCGCTTCATCGCTGCTCCAATGATAAGAAGTTGGCCTAATGATATCGTTCTATTTTCCTGTTTGGTTTTATGGTAGCCCACCTCGAAACATTTGTTTTAATACCCACTTGATGTGTTTGTGATAAACATGTTTTTCAGGCTTTCCTATAGACCGTACTTGCTTGCTTGTGTTGTTTTTGGATACTTTCAACTGCTTGTCAGGGTAGACAGTTTAAAGATAACAACAGGCATGAAACGAATATTATTGTCCCTACTTCATGTTTTGTTTTAACCATTTCATTAACAAAATGTTCTGTGTTCATGTCGTAAGCCGACAGATTTTGCATAAAAACTCTGACAAGAAATATTACAAAAAGTACAAAATAAAAATAGCATCTTTAGTATTCCAGTCTCTAACGATCGCCGCATACAGAATAAAGAGTCTTGTCAAGTCACTGTGTCTGCGGCGTATTTTGTATAAATCCCGGCCAAGGACGGAATATTTCACTACTTGGCCGTGTTCCCGTCAGCCCGTCAGCCCTTAGCCGACACGCGGTAATAAATACAATTAGTATTCCGGTAATTAAACTTGTGGTTTGTACGAGTTTTGTTGTTCTACAAGTAAAGTAATTTGGGCTTATCTATCTCCGATTTCGTGATTGCGATACGGTTCTAAGTGGGAGTGGGAGAAAACTACAATAATAATACTAGCCTTTACTGTCACGCTGCAAGGCAAAGAACATCTCATACTGATGGTTTGGCGATTTCAGACTTATATTAACTACCTATAAGTCCAGGTTTCCTCACGATGTTTTCCTTCACCGATGTCAGTAATGTCCAAGATAAACTCAGAAAGTACAAACGAATTGAAAAAGTCACATTGGTACTTGCCTGGATTTGAACCCTCAACCTCGTGTATGAGAGGCAAGGCCTTAACCACTGAGCCATCGTGAATGACATGAATGGGTGTTTAATAATTTTAATATAAATAATAATTTTAATAATAAATATCTTTTTAATTATCATAATAGTTTCTAATATTATAATATTTTTCCGAGATGGATCGAGAAAAATGTTCTTCTTTTGAATGTGGGTTTGATCCTTAATCTTCCGCATGAATTCCATTTTCCTAGTGCAAATGGAAATATGGCCGCTTCAGTTGTCGGATAATACATTTTAAGCCATTAAAAGGAACGACTTCCCTATGTAGAATAATATAAACTGTTATGACAATTCCAACCATTCACGAAGCTAAATGAAAATGAAATTACAACTGCCAGGAAACTGCGCACAATGGAATATCGCACTAGAAATTTCCTCAGTTGGCATATGGATTAAATCTTAACAGTATTACCTGTCTAATACGTAGCCAGGACTTGTGACGGAAATCGTAATTGTAAGTAATGAAAATGGAACACACAATGGATGGGCTAAATGGATTTGCAATGTTAGGAAAATTAAATCATGAGCATAACAATTTTTGTAATACCTACCAAGACCAACCAACCTCTTACATCAACAAATAATATTTGTATATATTATATATATTTGTAATCACGTTCTAAAAAACGGCTCTAACGATTTCGACGAAAGTTGCAATACAGGGATTTACAGGAGCGAAAAATCGATCTAGCTAGGTCTTATATCTGGGTAAATTCGTTTAAATCCATATTTTCACCCGAGCAGAGTTCGGTCGCTCAAAGTTTAGAACACCTTAGAATAATGACATTGCAGCATGGAATTAGTAAGCACCTACTATCATGGCAGCATGGAATTAGTATTTACTATACATGGAATTTGTATGAAATAGCCTATCTATACTATTAAATGAGCATTCTCTATTTTCACCAGAGCAGAGCTGGGTCGACCAGGTACGGTCATCATCATCATCATCATCATCATATCAGCCGAAAGACGTCCACTGCTGGACATAGGCCTCCCCCAAGCACCGCCACCTTGACCGATTCTGTGCTTCCCGCATCCAGCGAATTCCTGCGGCCTTTACTAGGTCATCGGTCCATCTTGTGGGAGGCCTTCCAACGCTACGTCTTCCGGTACGTGGTCGCCACTCCAGAACCTTTCGGCCCCATCAGCCGTCTGTTCTGCGAGCAATATGTCCTGCCCATTGCCACTTAAGTTTGGCAATTCTTCGGGCTATGTCGGTTACCTTGGTTCTCCTGCGGATCTCTTCATTTCTGATTCGATCACGATACGTACGGTACTATTTGTTTATTATTTATTTATTTAACACTTTAAACAAACAAATGTACAGAGGCGGATTTAATGCCATAGGCATAAGGTTTATGTCTGTTATCCTCGAATTTGACCACTATATGACAAACCTCACCTGATGGTAAGCGATAATGCAAAAGTGCTTAATGGTTACAGTTAACCTTTTGACTCGAGACTTTAAAATTCTCAGGAATACAACTATTTGGAAAAAACAGACTTCGGCAAGGAGCTCCACTCCTTAGAGACCAAAATGATGGTAAAATTGTCTTGTGTTGAATAAAACCAGATTGCAACATAACACACCATTTTTTTAAAGTGCAAAAAAAAACAAAGAATAATCATATCGATGCGTACGTAATCCTACCGCAAATGCGCAAAAAACAAACCTCATTCCGTTTGTGTATCAAAGTTTTTGCTCTCGTATGGTGAATTTGTGACTATTTCGCACAAAAAGTTGCTCCGGACGAAACCACATCTGGAAAACTTCCAAACGAATCATGCATGACGTAACAGACCGATGGACCAAAGTTCAAAGGTCATGACCAAAAACAGATGTTATTGGTTATTCCAATTGATGTGTTCCCAAAGGTATGGAAATTGTATCAGTGTGGCTCAATCATGAATCAATGGACCGAACATGCCATCACTCGCCTGCGCAATCGAATCCGTGTTGGGGCAATGGTCAGAAAAATGTGTCAATCAAACGTAGAACTGAAACATTTATCAAAGGAAAATATAGTATTTATGGTAACAACATTTTTAAGGTTTGATAAGGTCGATAACAGTTAAGGCTCATTGATTCGGACAACAAGGGTTTTGATGCATATAATCATAGCATCGATAGTTCTCTAGTACCGCTCGCTAGTATGAAACTAGATTTTCATAAACATTCGGTAGTGACAGCAGCTACACTCGAATAATCGTTCGTGTTCGAGTGGTGGAAATTAATTGCCGAACATAGAGTTGGTAGTGTGGCGGCCTATACAACGCTACATGTGAACTACGCATCAAACTGACATCACGCAAAACCCTGCATCGCGCAAGCAGAGTTGACTGCTCAAAAAGTATACAGGGTGTCAGGGACATCGACGCGAAGCCTGTTACCATGGATTCAGTACATGATTATGAACCCCCTGCGTTGAAATTTTTCGTAGGTTATTAAAAAAAAAATCTGCTGTTTCATAGAAAAGTGCAATACCTACGCGGTCAAAATTTATGAAACGGCAGATTTTTTTAAAATAAGAACCGAATCCATCAGTCCAGAATTCAGAAGAGTTCAGAATCCATGGTAACAGGCTTCGCGTCGGTGTCCCTGACACCCTGTTTACAACGTCCCGACATCAACCGTCGGGCAGTAACCCACCAGACACGACGCCCGTTTGATCGGAGGATCCTCCTTTTTCTATGGAGGATGAGTGAACTTTACACCCTGTTCCTCATACCTCTACAGTAGGTATAAAATAGCGACAAATGCCAGAATCTGGCGAAGTTTATTATGAACGTGTAATGTGATTCATTCTCAACTATACGAGTTTGTATAGCTTGACACGTCAGTCGTAAACACGCGTTTTATAGCATCTAGATTTCATAAGCAGAGTGAATTTTATGATATCATTGTTAGTAGCACTAACATATAGCCTTAAAGTGAAGATTATTTATTTGATGTTGGTAACAAAATAACAACTGTAGTAGGCGAGAGAATTTTGACAAAGAGAAATAGAACGTATGATTGAAGTTTCCTTTTTCCGCGAATATCACAGCAGGAACAGAGGTAAGTTTCAATTGAAGGTGAAACTTGAGATTTCCTTGATGTTACCTCTTGGAAAGATTTAAAAAGGCAGAAATAAGAATGTAGAAATTAATAAAAATGTTTTTGTTAAAATTCAATTTAGAGCAGAGTAAGCTTTCAGCATATAGTTTAGACATAGCCCTTTTGAATACGCTAGGCCATTCTCCAACCCACCAACGCAATTTCAGGAATCTCTAATGCTAACTAAAACTAACAAAGTGGTATGTAACTAACGCTGTTTGCATAACACTGTCCCAGTCCGCGGTATTTTAGCGGTATGAACAGTGTGTTTGAAAAAAAAAACTGGTTTTGCGAAACCAAGCGGTGCTTTGTTAACATAGCAATGTTAGCAAAATAAACAAAATACGTAACAAAAATAAAACTTGTGCATCGATATCTATTTATTTACGTTAAGATATAGTTTGTTGTACTGTGTACAGAACTGAAACTGAAACAATAAATTAAGAAAGATAAACACTTAATAAAGCTCTGGCCTGTGTAAACGGGTTTGAACTTGAAGTAATGTTTAAGACATGAAAGAAGTAAACAGTTTTATCGATAAGTATTCTAGTATTGTTGAGTCGTAGGTGTAGGAGATGTACATAATATACAAGTCTTACGTAATCCATTATCCACCGTCTCGTTTAACGTAGAAAGTATGCAGCAAAATAAACAATAATTATTGTGAGTCGTTTTCAGGAAACGTTAGCCGTTGTTTATTACAAAGGGAAATAGACGGCGTTTGAAGTCAGAAAGTCCAGGATATCCATTAACACACTTAGAATCCAAATTGAAAATTCTATCTGCACTGTAATTAATGTGAGTACCTACTCTGCTAGAATTCAGTTTTTAGTTACTTAGGCTAATCTACATGGACGTCACATGTTCTAACCAAAACAATGATTGTCTGGACTTTAAAAGAATATCTGAGTTTGATTTGGTGTTACTTCCTACCGCCCTCATCGCGTTTTAATATAATGTTTATAACGCGTAAAAGTTTGTTTGTACAAACCTTCTGACAGAAAAAATAAATATCAGACAGAAAACAGGACTCTCCGTAATTGTTTGCGAAATAGCCAGATTTACTAATTATCTCAAAGAGCAAGTACACAGGTTTTCTTTAGAAATCGATAAATTAAACTTAGAAAATATAAAGCTGATAGGAAAATTAAACAAGTTTCAGATGTAGATTAACTGCCTAGAGTCATATAGGCTGGTGGTTGATACTCGTAGTCCCGTTTTCAGACTCATCGTCCGAGTTCTTCGTAGGAGAGCTTTTAATAGATAAACTTTATAATCACAGAATAAATAACTCTTGCTACCAAGCTATTTAAACGATTACAGAGTTAAATAACTGAACATTTTCTTCTAGTTCTGAACAGCAAAATGAACACCAATAACATTTAATTTACCAATATTGTTGTTAAGTTTGACGGAACAACAATTTGCTTAAAGTTCGTATTGTTACTAATATTCGTCGTATTGTTCGTATTGTTGTTGTCTAGAATCTGATACCCACGCAGCGCAGGTTGTTGACAGCCCAGTTCAGATTCAACATCCGACTTCTAAAAAGCGTAGGAGACTTTCCGACTGATAAACTTTAGAATCACGAAACAATAATTATAAACCTTGCTGCCAAGTTATTTATAATACCTACAAAGTTTCAAATTGTTAAGATACTTGTGAACAACAAAATGAACATCAATAACATTTAATTTTCCATTATTGTTGTTTAGTTTGACGGAACAACAATTTACTTAAAGTTCTTATTGTTTCTAAAGCGTCTTTGAACTCCAAGGTTTGTTAAATAGCAACTTATATATTTTATAAGTCAACATTAATTCAAAACATAATAGATATGCAGGGTATTTCTAACCCTAAAAGTTTCCTTGAGAAAATAACACATTTTTAGCAGAGGTATGTTTCTTGTGTTCAATAATATTTTCGTCAAAGTTATTTACTTGTATATGTTCGAATAATCTGTTGAATAATTTTTTTCGCTTGGGTTTTACATCATAAACCACAATGGTCTGTAGAAATTTTGACCAAATGTCGGACTGGCGAGCGGAAGGTACCTATTGGGTTTGAACTTTTGCGTTATTGAAATGAACTCATTCCAAACATTATTTAGCTTAGTTGGAAGGGTCAAAAATTTTCTTTTAATGAGAGACCGCCACAAATGTATGAGTGAAAGAGAAAAAGCTCTATAGTGTCAAACTTTTACAAAAGCTAAGCTAACACTGTCGTGGCTATAGTTTGACTGAAACCGCTGTACCGCGCCTAAGATATGTTCGCGGCGAGACGGGGGGCAGTTCAGGCCGCTCATTCACCAACGCTCACGGCGTCCTGCCGCTCATTCCTAAGGCGTACATGGCTGTGGTTTCGGTCAAACTATACTACGCGTCCGTTATTTACTGGCGAATGACGTCACTGAAACGTTATTTATGAAAGTAAGTTGGTGTATTTTTATCACTGCGGTCGTTATGGCGGCCATCTCTTTTCTATGAAACCGTAGCTTAACAGAGAAAACGCTCTACAATGCGGAACTTTTACTGCAACTCAATGTGCATTGTGTTCCTGAAGTTTTGAATGGGACATCTGGTAGTGTTAGATATTGTTTAGAACAGCCTAGAAACTACAGCATTGTTACGTAGTTGCTAATTAATCTTGACAAATTATCATGCCTACGAAACCTTAGCAAAGGCCTAATATTAAAACAATATAGATGACGTACCACTGTCTAACAAAACAACTAAGAACATTGGCAAGAGACAAAACTTAATTGAATAGAAGCTTAAGTTATTTTCTATTGAAAATAGAATTCTCAAAGAACACGTGCACTATGAAACTTGTTCATGTAACACGAGGACACGTTTTGTGAAACCGGCACACCTAGTTTGAATATTAGGACCTATGTAACGCGATCGTGATTTGTTTTTCGATAACCACTTTTAGCAAAACTTCATGCATTAATATCTAGGTACGAAACTGTCGAAATCTAGGTGTAGTAATAAGCACAGCTTTGCCTAACCCTTCGTGGAATATAGGCTGATGTTATGTTTATGTTTTGTTACAAAAGTTTTCCTGTTAACATTTTCATTCATTAGTTGAGTAGGTAAAGATGGTAATTTCGCGCATAAAAACAATGTGACATCAAGGCTGATCGATGCCTTTCAGGAACCGATTTTTCAATAAGTTCCGGAAAGATTTCAGCTTTTAGTACTGAATTTGAATTTCAATCAAGTCGATAGCGTTCAAGCATCGGTATCTAAGTAAGTATATATTTTAGTACAGTTCAAACCGGTTTTTTTAAATTCAGAATCATTCATTTCAAACGATATACAGTATGTTAAATAACAGAGGGCGTTCCCGTTAACCCGCAATAGTATAGCGTCCTTACATGCTAAAAAAATATTAAAACCAATTTTTTTTTTCTTTTGCTTTAAAATATTTACAAAATATATTAAAATTGATACGTAAAATAATTTAAACAATTAAAAAACACGACTGCCTTGTCAAAAAATGAACTAAAAAGTCAAAAACAAGCTGTATTAATTAATCTGTATATAAAGCGAAAAGTCACTCATTTACTCGCTGACTAAACAGAATAAAATTGTTATTGCAGTCGGGGGACCTCTTAGATTAAAAAGTGTTCCACAGAATGATGGTCCCCCGACTGCAATAACAATTTTATTCTGTTTAGTCAGCGAGTAAATGAGTGACTTTTCGCTTTATATACAGATTAATTAATACAGCTTGTTTTTGACTTTTTAGTTCATTTTTTGACAAGGCAGTCGTGTTTTTTAATTGTTTAAATTATTAATTTTTATTTTATGCTTTTCAGTGAGAAGTTTTATTAAAATAAAACATGCTAGGTGGCTTTATTTTTAAGCACTAAAAGTGGTTTTATACTCTCACGGCGAGGCGAGGCGTGGATGGGATTAACGATGACGACGACGGCTCCCCCTTGGTCACGCCGACTCGCACTGGGTCATGCGGTTGCGCTTGCTCCCACTAGGTCGCATCGAGTCGCATTGAATCAGGCCGGCTCGCTCTGGGTTGCGGCTGCTCATACTGGGTTGCGCCGGCTCGCACTCCGTTGCGGTAGATAGCCCTGGGTCGCGCAGGCATAGCCTACCAAATCATTATTAGGGCGCTCTATCAGATTTCTCCGACGATTTGGTTCTTCTAGAGACTTTTTATCATGTGGCTGGTGGATACATTTTCGTGGATTCAAAACGCTGATTGCCAAACCTTCTAGCTTTGGATAACATTCACAAATTTTTGTTTGTGCAGACAAAATCGCGAGTGCTACAATTAAAAAAAAAATACAATAGACGACGTATATTTAGTAACCTAATCCGCTTAACTGTTCTTAAAGAGTCATAAAGAACCCTGTAAGAAATCGACACGAGTTTCACCTCTCAACGAGGCATCCTCATCCTCGTAAAGACGTGAAACACGTGTCAATTAGTTTACTAAATATACGTCGTCTATTGTATTATATAATAATGGATTTCCGCAAAGTCACGCCTGAGTCTATTAACTATGTTGCAATTTTGTAAGTTTCTCACAATTTTTAAAGGTTCTATAGAAAACACGAAATAAAAATTCAAAGAGTACAAGTTGCTGTTCAATAGTCTTATCAAAAACTTCTAAGTCTATCCAAATTGGAGTAAAACTTGATACAGAACGAAACGTCAAAGGAAATAAGTTTCAATTTGTACTCGAATTGCACCCGGCACCTAAAAGCTATCCTCTTACTGCTAAAACATGGAGAGATATTATTGAATCAGATTTCGCGTTTCTCACTAACAGTGAAAATAATGTGGGTTGACATTAAATGAAAATAACAAACGCAATAAAACCTGAAAAGAAGACTGAGTTTGTATGCTGTTCACTCATGTATTAGTCCTAAGGCGATTTATAGCGAAATAAACTCTTTATAAAAGCTAGAGAAAATCCTGATTAAGTTTTAGTTCATCTTACTGGTTACACAACACAAATTCAATATATCGAGCGTTTTGTACCGGCACGTGTAGAGATAACGAGCTGTCGACAGATAAGCCAGTTTAAACCACTCGCTAAACGAGTATGTGGATTTGTGCCCGTGGCCATTATGCACGGATATGGCCAGTCTGCTAACGAACATGCACAATGGCCAATGATGGCTATAGTATAATGAATACTGATGGATATTTTAATTCAGTAATTTAACTACCTTAATTGATGGAGTGTTAAATGTTAAAATGTTTCCGTAATTGGCTTTAATATACACGAGCCAAATGATTTATTTTTGTCAAATTGTTGTTTTGATATACGATACACTGATTTAAATGAGTTTGCGCTTGAAATTCCTAAGCGAAGCCAAAATTACCCATTATTGACACAGCAATAAATTATACGGAAACGATCTGTAAATTGCGAAAGGTTCAGCCATATAACCTGTCTACCTTTCATGGCATTCAAGCGTTCAGTTTTACGCGACACGTTCCTCAAAAGAATAATTGAATTATTTTATATTTTTCGCCGAATCCAACCGAGCCAGATCTTATATCAGCTAGGTATTACGCGATAATTTATTTCGACGTATGCGAGAGCCCATAAGTCAGCTTATTTTATTAGTCAGAGAGCACGTTTTAGTATCTAGGTTTACCGTGTGTTTTTTCTGTGAAAAACATACAATTATATTAGGGGTTTAAGTAGAAACAATTACTATTCGAAATAAAATTCCAAAGGGCAAACGGGTTTCCAGGTATATTGTAAAAATGTTTCTACGAAACACCTACGCAGGTTTTCTTTATTTTAAATTATGGTGCGTTCGGTTTTTGATTACTGACAACATAAATAGATAAGATCGTTAACCTGCCAATCATAAAAGGTCAGCTTTGATGGGTTGTCTATTGAATTATACACCGAACTCGGCTGAACGAAAATTAAATAAGTTTTGCAATAAATGTCACTTAGCGCCTCAAATTGCTTGCGAAACAGATGTTTGGACAAAACAACAACTAATGGTTGATTCAGACGGAAAGTGATTGGGGGTTTCACGTTTTATATGGAAATTCTGTTTCGATAGTTATTCAAATAGGTAAAGATGTGGATGTGTCATTCATATTCACGTTAAATGTTTTAAATTAATCTTACGTATGCCTTAATTATAGACATAATTAAAAAGTAATTGTGTCTCACGTGGATCTACGAAGGGTTAAAGCAAATTCAATTATTATTACACAATAAAGTAGCGTGTCTTGAAAAGCGTGTCGTGTCTGTATTTCAAAATTTAAAAGTATTGGACTCAGTGTAAGCAAACATTTCGTTAAGTTGATTTCAGTAAGTCTGGTACATGGTTTCTAGCAAATAAATAAAGCTATCCTCAATATTACAGAGTGTTGGATCTGTGCTACTATATTTAGTTTAAACTTAAAACAACTCAAACTAATGCATAAACTTATAAATTGGATCCTTACTGCAGTCATTAAATATTCCTTACGATCTTCCAAAGTGTCTTAATATAATGCTAACTTATACTGCATTTTAGAGTAGGTACCTGAAACTTCATTTTATAGAACACTATCTTTTATGTATTCACTTCACGTACATTATGTCACTTATGTAAGAAACTTTATATAAACCCACTTTCGAAGTTTATGCACGCTTTTTCCTTGTTTTATTTAATGGATTCATATTTACGAATGTACGTAGGTGGCACATTTCGTCTGGTAGAATTTCAAGAGTGTTCGTGAAACCTGTCTGAAGAATTGTGGTTTTAGTACAAAGGAAGCGTTTAGGTGTGTAGGTTTATATAAATGTAATCTGGCTCTGTCCTTGTTGTGTTGCCCTATCTTACGAGATTAAACCAAGAGGCAACAGGTAACACGTGTTGCCTCTATTGAAAATGTGAAGGTATGTATACCTTGTAATATTTTCCGTGTTTGGCAAACTGATTTAACTATTCAATTGAATCTTCCATAAACAACATCTTGGTCTAGTATTTCGAAGATCGTTTATTTACAGTGGTAGACAACCAAGAGAAATTATTCACAATCACAAAGTTAGTTGAGACTAATTAAGTAATTTAAGCTAAAGAAGTAAGTAGAAGTCAATTTCAAATAGCATTAGTGCTTATTTGTAGGCTGACGGTTCGATTCGAAGATCGAAGCAAGACGTTAAGACAAGCTTTCTTGATTTATCTAAGGTTACTTAGGAGAGAAACAAGATTTGACCTATGTCCTCTAGATAGGACAAATGGCGTCCACAGAGACTCTCCATGTTGATCATCCTTTTGGTTTTCGATTTCGTTAGAATTGGTTTTTTCTTAATTTATATCACATTCAAATGTAGCGTGTAATTGTTACGTAATTATCTTGGTACAGCGTGCATCGCATTGTTCGAATTAATTACGAAACTCTATTAAATTGTACCGCGACTGTTTATTAATTCATTAAGCTAAGGGTTCTTAGAAACCGTAACACTGTAAAATAACTTGTTTTGTGTTTACATTGAAACTCATGACGTCGTTTATTACGACATCAAGTTTCACTTGTCAGATTGGAAAATCGAAAACATGTTTGTTACAATATTTTAGCATAAAAATATTTTTGTGAGAAAAAATACTTTTTAGTCGTGATTTGAATTGAAAATTAGTGGGAATAAGAAAATTCTCGCATAAAATATTTCAACACACAAACGTAGGGACGGAAAAAAGGCGTTTCTTAAACAAAAAGAATAATTAAGCAAATTGGTGGGAACATTAATCTTACCCAAGCAACAGGCGGCTGGGAAAAAAGAAAAGTAAATGGAAGCAACAAGTGGATAAAAATCACTAAACCTTGAACCATTCAATATAATAACTCAAGACAATATGAACCCATTATAGTAACACTATATCATATAACGTTCAATATAATCTCTTACATACGTCAACAGGGCGTAGAAAGAAAAATGTTTATCACCCCTTTCGCGTCGTGCATACAATCGTGAGTCATGACGTCACATGTCTGGTCGGCAACTCGTGTTTTACGAGCCGTATCGACAGTTTATAGGTTTATTGCTAATGTCATGTCAGAGGCATTATGTTAAGTGCTTGTTGTTTAGGTTTATTCCTAGTTTAAGTGTGCTTAATGATTTTATCTTAATTGACAAGCGACGAAATTCAATATGAGTTTTAGTGAGGGCTTGGCCCTCATAAGTCATAACCGATCCCGTTTATATTAATGGTATCAATTCCAACAACAAAATATCAATATTTTCTGTACATTTTCTTGGGCTAATATCTTTGGAAAACAATGAGTCATCCAAAAGGTAGGTAACTAGGTATATTTTCTATAAAGCTTCGGTCAATAGTACAAAATAACAAGACTTATCTTTTTGCTACTGAGATAAAATGCTTTATTTCCTCAACTTTCGTTGGTTTAATATTGGTTATAAGTATTTTATACATTTTGGTACTACTCCAGTACTTTAAATACCACAAGTATTAATGATTTAATAAAATGTAAACTTTGTTATTTTTACCCTTGACCCTGTAATTAAATAAACAGAGTGCTCTTAGAGATAAAGATACTTGTGTTTAGATAAAGGAAACAATGTTCGGACTTTGTTAAGATGATGGGATGGAATAATATTTTTATTTCAGTTTATAATAATATTTCATGTTCGCTTTATTTCGTTACGCCAGCGGCTTCGCCCGCGTTCATGTGGAAATTATCTCAAGGGAACGTACTACCCGGATAAAAAGTATTGTGTGTCCTATTCTAGGTCATGGTCTACCCGTGGGCCAAATTTCATCCAAATTCGTTTAGCCGTTTTTGCGCGAAAGGTCGTCGTTACAATGGTCGAAGTCTTGTTGATCTTTTGTGAATCTTGAAATTACAAGGCACAAAATTGTGAAGAACGAAACATTGTTAAATAAAACAATGTTTCGTTCTTCACAATTTTCCCAAAAGCCAAAAGCTTTGTTAAGGTATACTCTGCACTCTAAAGCCATTCTTCTACAAGCCTACTTCCCCATTCGTTGATACAGGCACCAGACACAAACATGTGCTTTAATCCCACCCGCCTCTATTTCACGTAACCGGTTTATCTAAAGCTTTTGACTTTGTTAACGTCCAACTAGCGTGAAACGGTTTACGTAGACAGTGGCTATGTTGTAGAACATTATAGTCCTTGAGCTAAAAATCCACCTACTCCTCCAACGAGTCGTGAAAAAGTATTAATCTCTGAAAGAGTCTTTTTTTTATTTCAAGACTGTCAATTGTTTAGCTTTATTATTGGCGTAGCCGCGTAGGCAAAGGTTTTTTTTTTTCCTAATTTATTTTTGCTCAAACGAATCCATCGTTTTGGAAAAGTGAAAATTTTGAGGCATTAATCTGGAGATATAGCTCATATAATTTGCCTAATGAACAATGTCTTTTCAGTAAACTAAGTTTTTCTTTACGTCAATTTGCATAAACGTATGTACCGTGACTATTTGCCTGTATTGTTCACAAAGACTATTTCATTTTTAATGCTTGTGAAACATAAAGCCAAGTAAGGTACCTTATCTTTAATTATACCTAACTCATGTGTTACGAACAGAACTGAATTGTTCGTATAATTTAGGACATTGTTATGGCAGAATGTTCAAGAATTAAATGTTACGTCGAAATTCTTTTGTACCAAGGCTATTTATAATGAATAATGTTTAGCGGCTTTCTGTAGCAGTATTCGCACAGGATTTTTTTTCTTCTTTTTGTAAAAATACCTATGAATAATGAATAGGTACTTATCTAATTATTATAGATCGATTTGAAGAAAAGGGAATGTTTCAAAATTGTGGACATGTTCCTAGCTAGCTGGCTAGCTAGTTGTTCGGTAATTCAAAGTTGGTTTGTAAGGAAAACTTAATGAGAAACTTTTCAAACAAGTGTTAAGTTCTAGATACGAGTCAAGAAAAGAAAGTCCCGTGTGCTAGATAGTTGAATGAATTATTCTATGAATCGATGAATAGACAGCGAGTTTATTTATAGATACAACCCACTTTTTCACACAATCTCGGTTCTTCATCGGTGAAGGGATAATATTGGCGTGAATTTTTTGATAGATGTTAATGTAGTATTTTTGTTTCATTGACTTTGTGTTAGAAGAAAATTCAATACAGACATGATTAATTTAAAAAAGAAACACCACTTAATAATTATATAGTATGTTAACTAACAGAGCCCCGTTCCTGTTAACCCGCAATAGTATAGCAATAGTATCCTAGCGTCCTATGCAAAAAAATTTTAGGCAGTGTATGTTGCAATCAGGTTTTATTCAACACAAGACAATTTTACCATCATTTTGGTCTCTGAGGAGTGGAGCTCCTTGCCGAAGTCTGTTTTTTCCAAATAGTTGTATTCCTGAGAATTTTAAAGTCTCGAGTCAAAAGGTTAACTTTAACCACTAATCACTTTTGCATTATCGCTTACCATCAGGTGTGGTTTGTCAGATAATAGTCAAATTGGAGAATAACAGACATAAACCTAATGCCTATGGCATTATGTCCGCCTCTGTATATTTGTGTGCTTAAAGTGTTAAATAAATAAATAATAAACAAATAGTACCTGGTCGACCCAGCTCTGCTCTGTTGAAAATAGAGCATGCTCATTTAATAGTATAGAATAGGCTATTTCATACTAATTCCATATATAGTATATACTAATTCCATGCTGCCATCATAGTAGGTGCTTACTAATTCCATGCTGCAATGTCATTATTCTAAGGTAGCCATCTTGTTTTAAACTTGGCAGTGTATAGAGTGCCACCAGTGGCACTCTATCCCTATCGGATAAAGTGCCACTACAGGCACCCTAGTAACACCGCCTCGGCCCGGCCAAAGTGCCGCAAGCATTGGATTGTCATTGTCACTGTCACTAAGTCACGTCACTTGGTATTTTGTTTGATTGTCGAGGTTAGATTGCTGTAAAACACCACATTCCCAAAACATGACATTCTCTTGTGCCTAAACGGACCTGGTACGCTCGCTCGGCTCGTGCGTTGTGTGGTCACAGTTCTAACCTAACCTAACCTAAATAACAAGTGACAGTGACAACGCAAAGCTCACGGCGCCCTAGCCGGGCCGAGGCAGCGACACTAGAGTGCCACAAGAATACTCGCGGTTCGAAATTTTGATTAACATGAAATGAAAAATTGATACGTGGAAAGAAATACTCTGTACACGCGCACTTGTGTTTCAACGTGTAAAGACAAGTGCGACAAGTGTGCGTGTACCTGTACAGAGTGTGTTTGTTACACGACTGCCCAAAAGGAGTGTAATGTGTTCAGGGTTCGTGTATGTATGTGAGTTTCTTTGTTCCACCATAACTTTTAAATGCCTGAACAGATTTGGATGTATGGGGTATCGTTAGAATCCTTACATCCTTCCGAGTAACATAGGCTATATATTTTATTTGAAAAAAATCCTCGCGGCGGTAGTATGGGTCCATTTTCAAAAGGTAAAAAATGAAATGTCAATTATTTCTTATAATATGGGTATTCAATTGAAGGCCTTGATGAGCACATTCCAAAACCATATAATTTATTGACATAAATTTGACATAGGTACCTATCCCTACCTGTTTTGCATGTACTACCGTTCATGCAAAACAAACATTTTATCTTTGGCTGCAAACGCTTTAATCAGTAACTAGTGAATGGTTTCGTAGATGTTTGAGTTATTATTATAATTATTATAATTCTTTCATCATCACATGAGTAACATATTATGCGCATGGCGAATGTTTTTAACAGGAGACGGTGGGACGGGTAAAACGATTACCCTAAAACTTAAAACTTGTGGTGGATCAAATACGTCCGCGCCGCCTCAGTTATAATACCAACGGCAAACTCGTAGTGGTAGCAGCGCCAACTGACGTAGCAGCTCAACTGATTGGGAGTTCTACCTTACATTCGACTTTTGGCCTTCCTAATAAAAAGGGCAGGACAGAAAACATGCGTCTGTTGAACGGCGAGCGCCTTCAAAGAGAAAGGCAAAAGTGGAAAACCAAATTAAACATGGCTCATCATTGATGAGATTTCAATGGTACCATATACGACTCTCAGAAATGTGCACATTAGAATCCAACAAATGAAAGTGAGCGACACTTATTTTGGAGGTGTCAATGTTTTGCTCTTTAAAGACCTGATGCAATTTCCACCAGTAGCTAAATCTGCAGGCGCGTATTGCTTCAAGCAACCGTCGCATTTAGACGCTGAAGTGGACTTATGGATGCTGTTTAGCTTCTGCAAACGGCCGCATAACATGAAAAAAACAGATGACACTACTTTTGTGGACATTTTAAATAACTAGTAGTTCTGCGAACAGTAGACCTCGCGAGCACAAACTTTTTGGGAAAAATTAACCGCTTAGCTTGAGGCTTAAGTGCCTGCTACACGGTCGCAAACCACGTCCCGACAGAGGTGACCTTAGGTTTACGACGAAACGTTGAAACAACTTTGCCGGTCGCCAACCAAGGCCATCTCGGTCGAGGACGCGGTTGGCAACCGTGTAGCAGGCACTTTATCTTAAAGTGAAAGAACGACGTTCACATTTCAAGCTTTAAAGAAAATATTAAAGTTCTATGTTTACCTGTGTTTACGTAGGTTTTATTTAGTACTTTTTAGTTCAATAAAAGCTTGTTTAAAAAATTATTTTACTTTATTTTATTCTAACATTAGAATTTGATAAAATATGTGTTCTATCCATTGAGGTATTATTGTACTAAGTTCTATCATCTTATCACCTTATATGAGCCACTGTGTAAAGTTTAAGTATTCCTGTGGCCACCTGCCGGCACTTTTATCAGACCCTAGACGACGCCTTGGGCTAACGTACCTACTTGTCAAAACAAATCGAAATGGTCTAAACACAACGGTGCTATCTTGTCTAATTAAGGAGTTCAGTATAGTGACCTTCCAGATCCATTAAGAGGCCCTACACCTTGGGCTACCTGGCCTGACAAAACCGACGACCGTAAAAACAACAGTTTTTATGGACCTGGACAGTACCTAGTGTAAGAACACTTGTCAAGTGAGTCCAAAAACGGTGGCGATGGTACTACCTTGTTAAGTTGAGGAGTTCCTATGGCCACCTTCTGGCTCCATTAAAAGAAACCTGAACACTAGCATTCATTCTTAGATAGGGCCCCAAACTAATCTTATCTCTCTAGCTGATAAGAAGTAGAAATCACACGTAACTTCGGCCGAATCTTCGTATTTAGGGTTTTGACCTGCAGGAAACAAACCATGAACGACAGCTTGTAGTTTTAGCGTTCGAAAATATTACCAACGCACTTTGAATTGACCGCGATGACATAATTTTTTCCTATCAAAAAAATATGACATCAATACGTCAAATAAATTGAAAAACTGGCCAAGTGCGTGGACCACGCACAAATAAGGGGTCCGTAGTTGGCATGCATGAATCGAAAAAACGTTTTCACACACACACACGCTACCCCATAACACAGGACAAACGAGAAAAAAAATTACGTGTAGGGTGAGGAGGTACCCTAAAAAACAATCATGATTTTATTTTACGACTTTGTCGGCGTGATTGATAGTATAGACCTATACCTACCAAATTACAGCTTTCTAGTACTAAGATTCTCTGAGCTAAGCCGCTGACAGACAGAAAGACAGGCAGACGGACATGGCAAAACTAAATCAGTTTATTGTGTACTACAGAACCCCAAAAACCAGACAAATTATGAGTAAAAAATTTGTAGGCCAGCTAGAAAAATTAACAAATAGGTTTGAATAAATAGCGAGCAATTTACTGCATTTGAGGAGGTATTCTGCTCATCATGCCGAAGATCCTGATCAGATCTTTACCAATTTTTTTTGAGACTATCTTAAAGTTACTTTCTTTCAAATGAAAAAAGAACCATCGAAAACGGATTTCATAAGGCGGAGATATCCAGTAGCCCCCTTTTTGCCCCATTTTGGAGGAAGTACCCCTCCAATCAAAAATCCCCGACGAAAAAAAATTAAAAAAAATTCATAATACCTGTATGCCAAGTTTCATCCAGATCGGTTGTAAAATACGACCTGTACACGAGTACGTACAAACTGACACACGAAAGAAAATTTTGCCAGTTGATGCAGAGACGCTTCGCTCGCTACGCTCGCTCGGTCAATTAGCGGGTAGGTCAACTAATATGCAGCAACTATTAATACTGGATCGTCGTCGAGTCGCACTGACTGGTCCATTTGCAAATGGCGAGTGTATGGGTATATTTCCCACAACAATACAAGTGTATGAATACACCACCGGCATGACCAACGAGCTCTCGACAATATGCCGGATGTACGAAATGAAGGCAGTGGATATATCTGTAGAAGCCAAGACCTACAGACAACGGCCGAAAGTGGAGTTCATTCCTTCCAATCCCAATAACAGGTGGTATAGTTAGTGGTAATATATAGGTGGTATAGTTGCGTTTAAAAAAAATTGTGTGGGTGTAGATTTAAGTGGTGTAGAGTTATGTTACGAAAGAACATTAACGTTGAACACGGCTTAGTAAATCAAGCTATGATGGGGAACATCCGAAAATTCGAATGGCCTTCACTACGCCGTGATAAACTTCATTTTTAAATAGGGTTTAATTTTTATATAATAATAACTAGCTGCCCGCCCCGGCTTCGCACGGGTAGCACTAAGTAGTTATCTACGGCGCACCTACTTACCTACCTACCCTATACCTACGTACCTTCGAATCCGGAGAATGTCTCCGTAGAATTCGATGACAAAACAATATGTGGAAACACAGGCCGCGTGGGTGTCAAAGTTGAACCCTTGCTGGGTTCAACTTTGACACCCACACGGCCTTCCCGCCACCCAGTCGAATTCGATGCGTTATGGGGTCATGGTAAAGTTGAGCGGCACGTGCTACCACTTATAATAAAAATATATTATGTTGAGCTGTGACAGTGTACAAGCTGCAAGGGACAGCACTGGACAAAGCCGTCGTGGATCTAGGTCCTAAAATTACTGCTAAAAGCCCGGGCTTATGTTGCGCTTGCGCCTAGTCAGACAAGGAATGCAGCCTGAGGCAATAAAGAAAAAAAAACGGAATAAACTATCGGTTTTAGTAATATTTAGTTCTGTTTAGCTTTTCACGTATAATAATTATATTTCAGTGACTGAGTGAAAGTTAGTACTAGAGTGCCTTTAGGTAATAGAATCCTTTTACATAATTATGTCAAACTGTTGACCTAAAACCCTAAAAGGGTACGTAAAAAAACAGGGTATACCTGTATTGTGCTAGAAATATTGAAGGTTACTACTAAAATGATGCGGATGCGGAAGACAAGGTGATCTGGCGCAGCGCAGTGGGAGAGGCCTGTGTCCAGCAGTGGGAGAGGCCTGTGTCCAGCAGTGGGTTGCGATAGGCTGAATTGATTGATTCTCTAAAATATTTCATCTAAAACAGGAACAGTGTTCAAACTTCATATAAGAAGCAATACCGGTTGCGGAAGGCAGAGTACCTTATGAACACCCGGGTCAACTGCACGTCACGCGTCAGTAGGAACACTTGAACTAAGAAAACCGCCCTTACTGTTACTGAATAAAAGCCCTCTCAAAGTATTTTTTTTATCGTGGATGTGCGGTGTACTGTACTGTACTGCATTGTTAACGTAAATATGGTGTATAAGTTTATACACAAGAAGATTTCACTATTCACTATTCCAATACACCTGAGCTTCTGAGGACGAGAACTCTTAAAAACGCCAAAGTGCTGCGATTGGCGTGGCCACCTACTAGACCCAACTCGTCTAACCTATCTAATACACAAATTAGTACAGATGTTTCACTTCGCAAAGTTATTTAAATTAAAAGTGACTCTTGCTACGACACAATAAAGTGCAATTCAGGTCGCACAACGCTAATTACCTACCTACCTAATGTTCACCTAGAAGTTGCCTCTCTTTCAACCACTGAATTGGCCCATGACGAGCCCGCCGCGTACTTGTAGCTTCGTACCTAAAATGCGGAGTGCGTCTTCTGTACTAATATTTTTACTTTTACCATCGACTCGAAAAGAAGAAGATAATTTCATAAAAATAAAAAGTTTCAAGTGAAGACAGAGTGATTATGTTTGCGTGTATGCATGTGTTCGCTTCATACAGACGCTCCCTATTATCCAAACAGTGCGAAGAGTGCCCGTCTATCTAGCTCAAATTGATTTGTTTTGTAGCGTTCTAGATTTAGGTCTACTAGATACACTTTTTTTTTGTTATTTTTGTCTCTAATTTCCATACGTCAATGTCATGCATTATGATGCATACCTGTCATTTGCATGGTTACTGAAACTTAAATTTAAAATGTTATTTAATTTGAATAAAAAAGTTATTTAATTTGAAATGTTTTTTTTTTTTATGTTATTTAATTTGAAAGTACCCGTGCTGTTGGTGTGCTTATGAAAAATCTATACATATAATAAAATTGTAGAAAAGTGGTGTCTGTACAATGGAAATATATGAAAAAAAAATAGCAGGGGTTGTTATTATATCGATGCTGAACCCGATATTGTAATTAAATTTTTTTTTGTCTGTTTGTCTGTTTGTCTGTTTGTCGGTTTGTCTGTTTGTCTGTGTGTTTGTGCACGCTAATATCAGAAACGGCTTATTCGATTTAGATGCGGTTTTCACTAATATATTGTAGTAAGCTTCACTTAACATTTAGTGTTTATTTCATGTCAATCGGTTCATAAATAAAAAAGTTATGTCAATTTAAAGAATCACATCGAACATTTGTTATAGGTTAGGCATTTCTTTCCTTGATTTTCGGTATACTTATCTTAATTTTTATTTAGGGTTTGTATATAAATATTATAAGTATTTGGTATAGGTTAGGCATTTCTTTTCTTGATTTTCTTTATTAAGTATAAGTTTATTAGCTCAGGTTAGTAATTAATTTTTCTAGCAATTCTTTTGTTTTATAAAGTTAGTACGTTTGGTTTACACGTCTTAACACTTATTACTTAAACTGTGACAATTTTAGACTGTATAATAATCTGTAAGTATTTATATAGTACGTGTTTACTAAATAACTGTGTGTTAAGTAGTAAGTACTATTTTATTGTAAGAATGCCTCGAAGAAGATCCAACCTCTCCCAATGTAGCAGAAATGCTAAAAGGATGAGATTAGTTCGATCACAGGAATCTGAGGAAGGTCGTGAGGCAAGGCTCTCTGCAACTCGGGAACATCAGGCTAGGTTTCGTGCTGCAGAAACTTCGACTCAGCGGGAATCTCGACTGAGTTCAAATCGTTCTCGAATGGTCGAGGTCGCGAAAAATTTTTTTCATACTAATGGGGTCAAGTCATGAAAAAGGTTGAAAAACACTGCCCTACATTAATCCTACTAATATTATAAATGCGAAAGTTTGTGAGGATGGATGGATGGATGGATGGATGGATTTTTGTTACTCTTTCACACAAAAACTACTGAACGGATTTTGATGAAACTTTACAATAATGTAGCTTATACATTAGAATAACACATAGGCTACAATTTATAAAGATTTTATGTGATTTGGCCATAATATAACGATAAGTATCAAGTAAGTCGGAAAAATTCCTGCCCTCTGAGATCTATCTTTGCGTGCGCTGCCTTTTTTTTTTTTGGGCGGTTAATCATCCAATGACTTCTCCCTCTCTGGGCGGAGCGGAAGGGCGTGTCAGACTCTTACTGACTAAAACCCTCACGTGTTCCTTCGATCCTTGATATCTCTTTGAGGCGCGCGTGGAACACGATGCGCTGTCGACCCGGGCCTGGTCCTTATCGGACGGCGAGCTGCCCGTTGCTCTCCGTCCGCAGGCCCGCGCCTACGGTGGCCGGAAATCGGCTATCAATTCCCGACGCCCGGGACGTCTCCTACGGCGGCGGCGGCTAGGGCTGGTAGGGCGCGGCTTTTGCCACTCCCTCGCGCGCTCCACCTTCTCCTTCGCGAGCATTACTGCTTTGCAGAAGGAGGTGACGGCTTGCCATGCCCTCTCGCTCCGCACCATGGCCTGAACCAGGGCCGTACGCGAGAGGTCACCGTCGCCGATCGCCTCCACGAGGACACGGCGGTGGTCCACCCAAGCCGGGCAGACCTCCACCGTATGCTGCGTGCGCTGCCTAAACCGTTAGAGTTACATGAAGAAAATGTATTGTGGGATTGTTTGTCTTAAAGAGTTCTAAATAAAAGCCTTTATAACCAAAATAGTGAGCAATAAATACAGTTAAATTGAATACTTTTTTTACATTGCATATTTTAGAGTATTTAGTTAATTCTTATCAAAATAAATACCTTCATTGCTTTTGGTATTTAATGTAAGTAGATAAAGTTTGTCTTTTACACTAAGTAATTTGGACAAATAGTTTAAAAGTTAGAACGATAAGAATGACCTGCGATATTGAGTCGACGGCGCACAGAACGAGGGTGGAGGGGAGGGCCAGCCAGGGGATGACGCGCCAGAGCGCCAAGTACCTAGAAGCTATTGCTCAATAATTATGTTCGAGAAATAACGTAAATAACGCAATTAATTGTTAAACTGTCAAAATGAAACCCATTGCTATTGTAAGTGCTACGCAATTACCCCGCTGATTTAGGACATGTTACACGTTCCTGTGGGATAATTTCCGACATCCACGCGGGCGAAGCCGCGGGCAGAAGCTAGTAAATAATATATTTTACATATCAAGACGCATATTTATACTGAACAACAGTAGCAACCCGTTTCTCGTATTAGTTTTTTGTAATTCCTCTTCAAAACATGTGTCAGTTCAGAACACTATTTTAAACTAACGTGCACAGAACAGATGATATCTGTTCTGTGCTAACGTGACACCCAGACCAAACGCAGCCGATTCTGGTATCGAAAGTTATTTCTCATAAAACGACAGCAATCAAAATGATAGACCGAGCGTGGGTAGTTATTCAAGTAGTTATCATCTGTTTAGTTATCATTCCACTAGACGAGTTCTCCCCTTTGATCAAGTTTTTATAATGTTCAAAAGCGATAAAAGTGTCTTGAGCTTATTACCTATCAAAGAAAATTCTAAAAGATTTTTCTAGAGTTAGATTGCCTTTTTATATATTATGTATGTATAAAGTTTTTGTAAGATCTAATTTTAAAGGACAATGGGGACCACCAGACTGTTGGTAAACCACTGGACTTTACTTGCTTTTGTATACAACTGAAAATCGATAGGAGACTTCTTACCTAAGTATCTAACTCCGAAATGCTTCGAACTATACCTAACTAACAACTGAGTATCAACGAAATTATTTTCATTTAATTGGAAATACTAATTGGACACTAATTGGCACGTATTTTTCTCATATTGATGCGTTAATAAAGTTGAGTATAAAAATAGTTAAGGAATTAGTTGGTTCATAGCCACTCCACTAAGGTATGTTACATAAAATACGTTTTATGTGCACAAACACATTTGATATCAATTATAGATTTTTAATTTCACCGCGACGCATACGATTTTTGAATGACAGACTAAATACAAAAAAAAATAGACTTTTCCATTGTGTATGCAATTTTCCACTTTATTCAACGTTGTTCCACCCAACTGTCAGTTTGGTATATATTATATTATCTGTGGGTATACACATTTAGAAAATCGCGTGGGCGTGAATTAGGAATCAATAGCGCATGCATGATAAAAGAGCATATCGGCGTTTTTTTTTTCTCCTAGTTTATTACGTTGTTGTTTTGTGGTATATGCTGTGTATACCTATAATAAGCATACATACCAGTATTGCACGACTCATAATGCGAAGCATTAGAGTGTGCTCTACGATCAAAAAATATTTTTTGCCCCATTTCTGCAACTGTTTTTATTGTTACACTCCTGCTAGTACACAGAACCTACTTAATTTATATACCATTGTATAGATGATTAAATGTAGATTAATACTGTACTTTTTACTAATTGATTTAATGCAGCAGAAATGAAAAAAACATCAAAATAGTTGAAAAAAAATCCTGTCCGTCAATTTATGAAGCTTGAAAACATTGTAGCTTGCGATAAAATCAATTAATTGAGTCAGTTTTTTTTTTATACATTTGTTTCAGCCGTAGAAGGAACCCTATTGAAAATGGCTCTTTTATTCAAAGTAGTTTAATTATAATTAATAAAATAGTTTGGAAAATCCAAAAGTGCACGCCTCATACTTATCACTCATTCATAAACGAAAAAGAAATTCAAAACAGATCCGCCCAACCACCTTTTTTCCCAGAGACGGTGGGATGAGCCGCTCTGCAGAGTAGTACAGAACAATTTACTTGACACGTCTGCTACTCCTGCGGAGCGTGCGCGCCTGCTGGCTGTGGGGAAGTGGGAGTCGGGCCTCTGGCTTCATGCACTACCGTCGTCGAACTTAGGTACTTTGCTCGACGACACTACTTTCCGCATCGCTGCTTCCTTACGACTAGGAGCTCCCTGTTGTAGGCCTTTAGTGTGGGACGCAACGTGTGTCGATACTCTTGCGCCATCCCATCTTCCTGGCTCAGCGTGCTGTGCTGGCGCTGCCGCTGCGGCTGCAGAAAACCTCAAGCGGCGAAAGTATAATAACCTCATAGGTAACTATATTTTCGAGCCGTTTGGGGTTGAAACCCTAAGGCCGTGGGGTCCGAGTGCTCATGATCTGTTCAATGACATTTCCAAACGACTGGTTGACACTTCCCGTGACCCAAGGGCTGGTTTTTACCTGGGCCAGAGGCTAAGCATTGCCATACAACGTGGCAATGCCGCCAGTCTCTTGGGTACATTACCAGTCGACAGCGATGCGGAGGAATTTTTCGATGCCTTATTGTTTGTTTCCTAATAGTTTTAGTTACCTAAGTTAGGTTAATTATTTTTAGTTTTGGAAGTTCATGTTAGTTGTTAATTCAAAACATAGTTTAAAAATGAACAATTTATCACTTTTCATGAAGTCGTAATGTCAACGACTGACAAAGATATTTACGTTGGCAGTTGCTAGGCAACGGCACCGGATCAAGGTTGAAAATATTTAGATATTGATATTATATTTTAGTTAGTATTTTATTAATTATAATTAAACTACTATGAATAAAAGAGCCATTTTCAATAGGGTTCCTTCTACGGCTGAAACGAATGTATAAAAAAAAAATTGACTCAATTAATTGATTTTATCGCAAGCTACAATGTTTTCAAGGATCATAAATTGACGGACAGGAAATTTTTTTCAACTATTTTGATGCTTTTTCCATTTCTGCTGCATTAAATCAATTGTTAAAAAATACAATATTAATCTCCATTTAATCATCTATACAATGGTATATAAATTAAGTAGGTTCTGTGTACTAGCAGAAGTGAAACAATAAAAACAGTTGCAGAAATGGGGCAAAAAATATTTTTCGATCGTAGAGCACACTCTAATGCGAAGCATTACGAGTCGTGCAATACTAACGAAAATATAATATCTTTATCTAAATATTTCCAACCTTTGACTTAAGTTGCCTAGCAACCGCCAAGTAAATATCTTTGTCAGTCTTTGACATTACGACTTCATGAAAAGTTATAAATTGTTCATTTTTGTTAGAAACTATGTTTTGAAATTCTTTTTCGTTTATGAATGAGTGTTATGTATGAGGCGTGCACTTTTGGATTTTCCAAACTATTTTTGCACGACTCGTAATGCGAAGCATTAGAGTGTGCTCTACGATCGAAAAATTATTTTTGCCCCATTTCTGTAACTGTTTTTATTGTTACACTCCTGCTGGTACACAGAACCTACTTAATTTATATACCATTGTATAGATGATTAAATGGAGATTAATACTGTACTTTGTAACAATTGATTTAATGCAGCAGAAATGGAAAAAGCATAAAAATAGTTGAAAAATATTTCCTGTCCGTCAATTTATGAACCCTGAAAACATTGTAGCTTGCGATAAAATCAATTAATTGAGTAAATTTTTTTTTTATACATTCGTTTCAGCCGTAGAAGGAACCCTATTGAAAATGGCTCTTTTATTCACAGTAGTTTAATTATAATTAATAAAAAACTAACTAAAATATAATATCTTTAACTAAATATTTCCAACCTTTGATGTAATGTCCGCAAGTTGCCTAGCAACCGCCAAGTAAATATCTTTGTCAGTCGTTGACATTACGACTTCATGAAAAGTGATAAATTGTTCATTTTAAAAACTATGTTTTGAATTTCTTTTTCGTTTATGAATGAGTGATAAGTATGAGGCGTGCACTTTTGGATTTTCCAAACTATTTTATTTGTATTATAGTATTGTTCAGTTTAAACTCTTTGTATGTACTGCTGTTGGTGTACCAAATAAATAAATAAATATTGGCGTAGTTTATCATAAACTAATTAGTAATCACGTTCTCGAGAACGGCTCTAACGATTTCGATGAAAGTTACAAGAGTTTACGGTTGCGAAAAATCGATCTAACTAGGTCTCATATCTGGGAAAATTCGTTTTCTCCGTATATTCATCCGAGCAAAGTTCTGTCACCCAAAGTTTAGAACAAGTTGGCTACCTTAGAACATGGCAGCATGGGATTAGTTAGTACCTACTATCATTTCAGCATGGAGTCGTATGAACTAACCTATTAAATGAGCATTCTCTATTTTCACCAGAGCAGAACTCGGTCGACCAGATACTTTGTAGTTATACAGCATGGCACAAATCACAAGTTTTTCACGAATCGGATATGAGTTTCTTAGAGAAAGTCGTTTATTTATCACCTTGACGAATGCAGGTGACTAATTTATCACCTGTATGTACACACGGCTACACATCAAGCTATTCATGTCCAGTATAAGCTGACCTTGCATTGTGAGAAAATCCTATACAATTCGAGATCAGCATAAACTGGATTTATGTATAGCATGATGTGTAGCCGAGTGTACCAATATCATTTTGTGGTTTACTCTTCAGACATAATTTTCTATAGTAAGTTAGTTCTTTAATTTAGTGTTAGATTGTTCATTGTATATAAGATTTATATGTAAAGATAAAAACCGAAACTCAATAAAGAAAATTATATTATGTTCTATAGGTATTTCAAACTTGTATTTTGAAACCCATTTCTTTTAAAAGCTCTTATAAGATTCTTTTGTCGTAATAGAATTAAATTTTATTGTCATTTAATTTGGCTTTGGCAGCTCACATATGAGAATGGAGGGTAAATAATGCCCTTCATTTTTGCAACGTGGGCGTGTATAAATTGGGATATCAAAACCATTTTGTTTCAATATCAGGTAATTATCTGTTATGGTAATGTCAAGTGGACAGCGGCTATAAATAGCAATAATAGCCAATAAATTTTAGTTTAAAGGCTGCAATATAATTTTTACTAGGGAGCGCGTAAAGTGGGTTTGTTTGATAAGGACGTGTAGTAAAACCGTTTATGAAATACGTACTAGCTGTTACCCGAGATTTCACTAGCATCATAGGGTAACTAGGGTAAGTATCTACATGTAACCGGATATAAAGTATCAATCTGCCCAGCCTTTTCTCAACTATGTTGGTTCGGCTATCAGTCTAACCGGATGCAGGTGAAACCAGTATTTTACATGGAGCGACTGCCTATCTGACCTCTACAACCCAGTAACTGGGTAATATGATACCCCTTGGTAAGACTAGTTGTCAGACTTGCTGACTTCTGACGACCCGTAACAACTGTCAAAGATCAACGAATGACAGCCGGGACCAACGGCTTAACGTGCTTTCCAAAGCACGGAGGAGTCTTGGTATGTGAAGATCGTCACCCATCAACCCTGGCAAGTCGACCCATACGGATGTTATTACTTAGCCAGGAGTTCCTCTCGGATATAAAGTACCCTATACGTTAAATTGATTCATAGTCTACCTGTGTGCCAAATAACATTCAAATGCGAGATTGAGTAACCAACATTAAAATTTACGTAATCAACTAATTGAAGGTTGGAAAATGCGGGTAGTGTCATCAATGCCTCGTTGGTTTAGTAGTCACAAGCGATACTGCATGAGGTCCTGAATTTGATTCCTGGGTCGGGAAAAGTGCTATTGGTTTTTTTTCTTCTGGAAACAGTAGCAGCCCGGTATATGGATTTGTGCCCGGTTGATGGCAATAGACTCCCCTCTTGTTACAGGGGACTTAAACATAACTGGCGATAGGTGGGTGTACTATAAGTACACCTCTGCCTATGCCTTCGGGAATACAGGCGTTATGTAATGCTAGGTTATTTTCAAAGAACTTGTTACATATTTTACATTGGAATATTCCACTACACTGACTCGTGTTTAATTTTAAGTGCTACATTTAACAAATAAGGGTATTACATAGGTAATTATTTTATAATATAATTAGTGGTATCACGTGCATGAAACGTTAAATTTAATAACCCATCAAGTTTTACTGTTACATAGAACATAACGATTTTATATTGTTTTATAGCTACTGTGTATTCTAACTGGGTAACTAGCACAGACTAGCACTGGATAAAAATTCTTTTGATTGTCAGTATAAATCTCCTTAGAGGTCTGGTTTGTTTTTCTTGAAAGCACTTCTTGATCCCTGTGAAATAACGGTTGTTAATAGCCATCATTTACAGGTTTGTTCTACTGTGTGTAGGTAATAGATACTTTGACACAAGAATTGGAAAAACATGTCTTACTATTAGTCCTTTATTACCTAACACGCGAGATTTCTACCACTTTCATTCTTTATATAGGAAACCTTGAACATTATAATCTGCTCTTTCAATTTGTAATTATTATTGCAAAGTATATTTCGAAAAAGTTAAAATGAAAATAGACGACTTTATCGACCTTACCTCAGCTAAAGACCTCCATATTTTATATCAACGTAAGTCGTATTTAAACACAGATTTTCTTCCTACCTTCCCAACGTCCGCGTGGCATGCCGAAGTCTCAACAGATTCCGATGTAATATCGCCAGGTTTTCAAGATTAAACCGGGACAAAATATGACTTTAGAAAAAGCTTTTGTTTAAATAGAAATTAGTACTTAATTAATTATGATTTAATCGATACTAACAACAAATTATAATGATTCTAAGACAAAAAAGAATTGGTTTTTTTGTGGCTTATACAGGATGGAAGGGTAAACACCGTCGTCACTCAAACTATGGGTAGTTGGCTTAAATATAAACATAAAAAACCGAGTAAAAAAAAATTACGTTATTTTCTTTAACAAATATTAAAAAGGTTATTGCCCGACACCGTCCGCAAATTCATGGATATGCGCCCGCCCGAGTGACGTAATCGATTGCCGCCCGTCCTACCTACCTACACAACACATGAATAAATACAATACAACCTTTTCCTGGCTTAAGACAGGCAAAAATACCTACCTTAGGAATTGCGTGACGATTCTAAACGTACATCTTAAAAAAAAAAAAAGTGATTTTCCATTGAATTTATGTTCTATAAACGAAACCAAACCACTGGTTTGAAGGATAACGGTGTTTACCCTAACACCCTGTATAATATGGATTGCTCTGAAAACTTTAAATCTAGAAGATAGTAGGTACCATAACAATGAGTGCAATTACAGAAGTTTTGTTACTTATAAATACTGCAATGGCCATCATAAAAATATACACACCTATATAGGGCAACCGACACGTGTAACCTGGTGGTAGGTACCTTCCGTATTTTATGACAGACGTCTCAAATCTACGGTCCATAAGGACAGAGCATTAGGAAGTCACCCTACTATGCTCCGGGAGCTGGATCGTCAATAATCCGAGGAATTTATGTCCCCTTCTGTCGACGATGTGGGCTATTAAGACTGTGCGAGGAAGCTGGGAAGGTAAAACTTCACGACAGTGTACTATACTGTACATGTATGACTTCAGTTAGGTATGCCGTTTTATGAAGTCGCTTTTAGAACTTTATGAGGATTTAAAACGGAAAAATGTAGCAAATATTTTATTGAATTTTTTCATCGTTACATTTATGTATACAGGGTGGCAGGGACATCGACGCGAAGCCTGTTACCATGGATTCAGTACATGATTCTGAACCCGCGTTGAAATTTTTCGTCGGTTATTTAAAAAAAAAATCTGCTGTTCCATACATTTTGACCGCGTAGGTATTGCACTTTTCTATGAAACAGCAGATTTTTTTTTTAAATAACCCACTGGATAGGTGAAAATTCGAAAATGTTAAAGTTTCATACATATATTTTTTGCTTTAATACAACGTGTAAAAAACCCTGTCCGATCCGTAAGTGTTGTTAGGTATGGTACTGAGAGTCTAATTAACTTTCAGGCAAAAAAAAATATTATTGAGACTTTTTTTTCATCGGGGAATTTTACCGGGTTTATTACTTGTGGCGCGGGCGGCTGTCGTTTAACGAGTGTCTACAAGTCATAAGTTATGGACCCTGTTGAAATTTGCTAATTTTTATTGGATTTGGGGTAATTTTGGACCAAAAATTTGATTAAATGAGTTTTAAATAGCAATAACTTTTTTATTTTCAATAACTAAGGTATTTTTTTATTTTTAGGTAATGGTATTGCAATACCTATGTGTCTCTTTCGAATCGGACAAGGTTTTTCTACATATTGTATACAGCATCTGTCGTGAAAATGTGACAATTTTGTAATTTTTTGATAAATATTTCCTGATAGAAATGAACCTGTCGCACTGAAAGATGGCTCTAACACGTCATAACCATGATTTAAAAAAAATAAGAAACATGTTTGAATGAAATTAAGTTAATAAATTCCAAAGCATGTTACACAACTAATTACACTGTCTTCATAATACTGTTAGGTAACAATTTTCAATAATACACTGCCGATAAACTGACCCAACTATTTTCACTATAAACTTGCTTTATATTTTAATAAAATTACTTCGGAACAGATGCTCATCGTTAATGTTAGCAACTTTAAGCGCTTTAACTTTTTTAATATCTGCGCAACTGCAGACACTGTTTCAGATAACTTTTATAAATTAATATTTTATTAAAACTATGCCTAACTGCTATTAAGTACGACATTACAAGTTGTACATTACAATGTTGCAGAAATTTAAATAAACTAGAAACTAAAGTTAGATAATTATGCAGTCGTGAAACTTTATAAATAGGGTGAGAACTCCGACAAATATATAAATATAAAGATATATAGATAGCTACATACAAGCGTAATTTCAGAAATATTATTCTCGTTTGACTAAAGAAGTAAACAGAAGAATAAATAACACCTGGCATACTGGTCTCGTAAAGAATGAAAAATAAAACTGTACCTATTTTAAAAAAAGGTAGCTATATAATATAACACCTGCATTTTTCCATGTCTCACGTACGGCTACCAGCAGGTCTGGTTGTCACAAAAAATTTAACACAAACTGTGTGTGTATCAGAGAGGAATGGAGAGGAGCATGATGAATTTAAGACTGCAAGATAAATGGAATGCTAAGAAAATTAGGAACATTACTGAAGTGGCAGACTTTAGAGTAAAAACAAAAACATTAAAATGGAAATGAACAGGCCATGTGATGAGAGCGAAGACCGAAAAATGGACCAAAAATGTCACAGAATGGTACCCGATGAACGGAAAAAGACGTAAAGGAAGACAGGTGAAAAGGTGGGGGAATGATCTGCCAAAAGGTTGGCGAAGAACAGCTTGGGACAGGAATAAGTGGAGGGAAATAGAGGAAGCCTATGTCGCAAGACAGCCTGACCTGGTAGCTGATTAACAATTATAAAAGGTTAACATAACAAGCATAACATAAAATATTATTAGTATTAAGGAAATATTATTACTTGTCATATTTTAAGGTCCGAGGAAATAAAGGCTATTTTTATTTTATTATTTTATTTATTTTTATTCTCGTTTCTACATACGATTTTTTTAAACTAAAAACTAGTTATTTAACTTTTTACATCATTAGGGTGGGAACACGGACAAATGACCGTGCCCTTTTCAATCAACTAGAAGGAAGGTTTTCTAGTATTCATCCAAGAAATTATGATAACTTCAAGCGTAATTTCAGAAACATTATTCTCATTTATACATACGATTTTTTTACTAGAAACTAAAGAAAACACAGAAACACTGCACAGCACTGCACATTTGTGAAACTTTATAAATAGGGTGGGAACACGAACAAATGACCGTAACTTTCTCAATCAGTATAAACTACATAATAGGCTATTCTTACGATGAAAGCTTTCTAGTATTCATCCAAAAAAAAACAACGGCCGGAGTGCAACCCGTTGTTTTTTTTTGGATGAATACTAGAGTGCCGGCAGAAGTGAAAACTTGAACATTAACGTTGTGCATTTTTGAATATTTTGGAATGATTAGGGAATAATTTCACACGAATTTCTTTATTTATCAGTATAAAAGTACTACAATTTATGTGGTAATAGTATTAGTAGTATATTTATTTATTTTCAAAATATAGTCTAACAAAAATAAACAATTTATTTAAACACTTTTCATGAAGTATGTTTGGACTGCTTATTTTTTACCCATCAATATGGGTAAAATTTCTTACCTCGCAATCTTTACGTAATGTCAAAGACTATTTATTTTGATATTTACTGTGTCGGTTGCCAGGCAATGGATCTTAAGGCACGTTCTGACGCGAGTTTAAATTTTTTTACCCATCCTAAAAAAAGTGCACAACGCCGCTAAAGCAGTTTTCACTTCAAAAATTATGATAACTTCAAGCGTATTTTTGTTAGTACATACTTATTGCTCTTCACTTTGATAAAATATTTTGTTCCAACTACAAATTCAGTAGACATAACTACTCGTAGTAACATATTATGCATATATAAGTCTGTTTCGAACTAAATCTAAGTAAACTTAATAATGGAACTCTCAAAGGATTAATGTAGTGTTGACTCTTGCCAAACCTTCGCTTGGAAAGAAATAATTTAGCAGAAGCCCAGCTTCCATTACTGGTGGTTGTGTTGATGAATATTTCACGAATGCGAGCAAAACGTGAAATGAAATAACTGACTTTAGTACCAAAGAGACTGTATATTCTCATAAGGGCAAATTGTTGTTGTTGTTATTGTTGTATTATAGTGTTATTCAATTCATGAATAAAAAAAACTAGTTCTAAGTTCTCAGAATCACAATAATTATTTTTTCGTATCAAAGCAGACAAATATTCTGCCTTTGTTCGTAAATATAAAATCACTAGGTATAACTCACGTCTTGGATTATATTTATTTAGGCTCGTTTATCTGACATAACAGATAAATTATTTAAGTACTAAAATTAATTAAGTTTTCTTAGAACGAATATAAAGCCTACAACCGCAAGTTTAAATATGATATTTACGATGTATAGTTGTCCCGATGAGTTTCAATCATTGAATTAATAAAAGATTCATCGTTCTTCGGTTCATCGGTTTTAATAAAATATTAAAACTAAATAAAATATAAACTTTTTCACAGTCGTTACGTGAAAGTCTGACAACCAGTCTTACTAAGGGATATCGTATTACCCAGTAACTGGGTTGTGGAGGTCAGGTAGGCAGTCGCTCCATGTTAAATACTGGTACTCGTATTCAGCTGCATCCGGTTAGACTGGAGGCCGACTCCAACATAGTTGGGAAAAGATTAGGCCGATGAAGATAAAGATTTTAATTTGAAAAAGAACTCACTTTGAATATTGAAACATTTATTATTTATGGGTGTTAGAACCCACCTACACGCACTTGCTAAAGTATTGAAACATTCATGACTACACAGTACAGACTATTCGATCCAAATATAATTTATGTGCAAAAAGCTAAGTATGTACACATTTTCAAACAAGATTTAAAAAGAGACTAATGGATATGAAATAATGGAATGTAAGTTTTTATTTAAATACTAGCTTCTGCCCGCGACTTCGTCCGCGAGCAAGAATTGGGCTATCAAATACAAAAAAAATATTCAAATCTGACTGGTACCTCCGGATATTACCCCCTACATACAAACAAACAAATTTTACCTCTTTATAATACATATTATTATGAATTATTTAGTATTAGTATAGACAAGACGTGTCCCCGACGGGTTTTTCCATCGACAAAAAAGACGAACGTTCATTACCCCTATTTAACCCGTTTTGGGGGTGAGTTTTTAAAAATCCTGCCTTGGTGATGTCTTTTATTATATTATTCTAAGGAACTCTTGTATAAAATTTCAAACTTGAACCAATCGTTGAGGCTCTGCGTTATTTGTCAGCGAATTTAATTGATTTTTATTGAGTAAGTTAAGTTAGAAGATGAGACGGTGACAGGACACGTAACTTTAGCAACAATTTTATTTTATAAATCAAGATTACATCCAAAATGGTACATTATATAAATGGTTACTTTCCATTGTCTTTTTATAGAGTCTTTAACTAGATACACAATCAGCGGCATAAAATGTCCTCACCAAATGAGCACCCTCTTGAACATTTGGGTGCGCTTTTGATTTAGTAGCATTCAAACGCTCCGACGGTAAACATGCCACATAGTATCGGTCGTAAAAATTTATTACTTTTTAAACATAGCTTTGTGAAATAAGCTTTAAGCATTGCGTTTAAGGTTGAATTTACATTAACGTATATTTATTTCAACTATTATTACTTAAACACAATTTGGTGACAGTTTTAAGAGAACTTTTCTTTGGGATTGTGTATCTAGTTCTTTATTAGTGATCGATGGTCTTTAAGCAGTATTTTATAAATACTAGAAGACAAGCGTTAAGATATACTGGTGACGTTGATTCAGTAAAAAAACCTGATATCTTAACTGCTTCCAAATACACATAAAAAACATTATGCATTTAGACACTAAAAAGATACCTACAAGGTATCTTTTTAGTGTCTAAATGCATAATGTTTAGAATAGAATACATAGAATAATCTAGACCAAACCCTTAAAGGCATACTCATCATACCTAAGCTATCTTCAAAACAAACACAAAATTGAGGGATCCGTTGAACTTCCCATCAACCCGAGATAACCCTGAAAATGCCTACAAACGCTAACAAGACACTTTTATAAAAAGTCCAGTACACCGAATAATTAAAGAGTAGATTTGCCACACTGTAATTATAAATTGCTCCGTGATGAAAATGGGCGGCCATCTTGTAATTGCCAATTTTGTTTTTCATTATTAATTCTAACGGGAAGGCCTTTGATGCTGTAACATGAAGCCCGTGTACAATTCCGTGAAAAAACAACTGAGTTCGGGTTGTTGGAAAGGGTCAAAAGTTGTACCTGAGAAACCATACAAAAAGTACAAACTATAGATATTTTGTTAAATAACAGAATATCACGCCTGTATTCCCCGAAGAGTTAGGCAGAGGTGCACCTACAGTGCACTCACATTTCGTCAGTTATGTTTAAGTCCCAGTTTCAACCGGGCACAAATCCAGACTCCGGACTGTTACTGAGAAAATACAAATGGAAAAACCCAATAACACTGCCCGACCTGGGAATCGAACCTAGGATCTCATGCTCGGCAGTAGCGCTTGCGACCACTAGACCAACGAGGCAGTCAACTCATGTCAACTCTGTTAAATCTTGATTTATAATGGACACATGCTAAATGCTTGAACTAGAGCTGTGGCTTACCATAAATCAAAAGTTATATGACGTTGTACGCTCTGTAAAAACCTTGAAAGGTTATTTTTGTATGTGTCATATGAATCATCGTAAAATGAACAGAGAATAGTACAGTTGGATATCGGAATTGTTTCCTAATAGAGCTTCATGCTGGGATTACCAATAACATTGTGAGTGCTATTAAAGAAATAAATCACATCTTTATATTATATTGATATATTGGTTCAGAAGGAGAAATTGAACCGTTGATCTTGATTACCTCCCACCTGCTGAGCTACTCGTGTTATAAATATGATAACTGAAAATGGAATTACCCTTATAAAAAGGTTATATTATTATTTTCTTTTTAGTTTCTATTAAACAAAATCGTGATTTTTAAATATTGTGTAGATAAATAAGTATAAAAATCATCTAAATTAAAAAATAACATTTTTGCGTATTAAAATTACTCCTCACATTTTTCTCAGTATTGTTTCAAAGAAATGTACCGCGTAGCTTTTGTATAGCGCCTACAAACGTCCCGAACAAAGCAAAGAATTCGACGCGAGTATTCTACGAAAACCCGTAGAACTGGCTACGGCGTAGCAAAGTAGGGCGGTTTCGTAGCCGAGAGTTTGAATATAATAAAAGTAGTAAACAAGCGGACGCTGTTTCGCATAAAAGCCTACGGAATATTATGGAAAGTTGTGCCTGTCCATTAATTATAATTTGGTATTAATACTTTAAAGTGGAAAGTTTTGTTGGTCGTTAGGATTAAAGTGAATGTCACCCTTGATAGTATTTATCAATTTATTCATAAAATGTGTTGATATTTGGATTTAATGAATAAGTTTGACTATCAGAAAAACAACTTTTAGTCCCTGGCAGGTAATACTAATACCATACTTTGTTTACATATCTATAATCTTCTATATAATAAAAATTAATCGCTCAATGTGTTGCTTAGCGCAAAAATCGAGAACGGCTGAACCAAATTGGATAATTTTTTCCTCTTTCAATACATTTGTGAAATCCACAGTAAAAATCTACGCTCATCAAATAATCGCATGCTTCAATGTCCTACTCATCGCACAGACTTCATTCACTCTTCCTTCTTCGTCCAGTCTATAGATCTCTCTGTGGAATGCGCTCCCCCTGGAAATCAGGATGGCAACCAACCGATTATCCTTTAAAGTTAAAGTTCGCGAGCACATTCGTAAGAAGCTGGCAGTATCATCACAACGGTAATGTTTTCCCATTGTTTGTTTTAGTATAATTTTGTATTTATGTATATTTATTTGTTCTTATATTTATACTATATAATTAGTTATATTTATATAATATGTATAGTTTGCAATAGGTATCTGTTTATCATTATATTTAAAAAATGTTTAGTCCTCATTTTTTTTTTTCGTAATTGCACCTACCACTGTTTGTCTCTGAACCACCCAAAGGTTGACTGGTAGAAAATGCCTATGGCATTAAGTCCGCCTCTGTACATCTTTGTGCTTGAAGTATAAATAAATAAATAAATAATTCTTTTTTTGTTGTATTCGTTATTCTCAGGACAAATTTTGTACAAAAGTAGGTTGGTGTAGGTGTAGGTAGGTAGGTAGGTATGTAAGTAGATAGGTAGGTAGGAAGGTACCTTAGTAGGTAGGTGCACCATAAATAAGTACTTAGTGCTACCCGTGCGAAGCCGGGACTGGTAGCTAGTGCATATTAATCTCACTTATCTTTGCAAAATATTTTGCCACGTTTTCTGTCACCCTCGTTATAAAAGAGATAATATATGGAATTTCGGATAAAAGAGCAACATCAGCGATCAGCTCGATAATGAATTTACTTTCCACATACAGGCAGAAAGTAAGCCCGTGTAAAGATACTATAGCTGAAAGATACTGTCAGCTGTCTGCTACTAAACATTGGATAAAATGAAACTGTTGGATTGTCTAAAATTCTAACAGAATTTTTCCACCAAATAAAATGACCTTGCTAATGGAATAATATAAACCAACCTGTAATGTTTACAGTGCTGTAGATGTCAAATCAAATCAAATATGTTTATTTTTCACATTTTGTCTTCATTTTTTTTTTCTGTTGCTTCACGATGTGCTAATAGAAAGCTTAATTGCAAATCAAAATACTGAAATATGTTCCATACATAGTATTATACAATGTATATATTCTCATTTCTTGCGGATCTTATAAAATACACCCAATTTAATCCATAGAGATTAGCAACAACGACTTAAAGGATCTTACATAAAATACACACAATCCATAGAGTATTAGCAACAACGACTTAAAAACTATGTTAGTAAAACTTACAAACTAACCTAACAACAACTAATAGTTACGTGGCTCAACTCAAATGTTGGCACGTGCCTCCGCACCCAGTGCCAAAGGGGTTGTCCACCTTGTTATATAATGTTTGTAATGTAATTTTATTATGGTGTTAATTACTGCATCAGAAAATTGCTACTGCCCTGTACCTTGTCTATTTTTCCTAATATTTATTCAAATAAAGGTTTTCCGTTACAGATAGACTGATTGATTGTGCAAAAGATCGACAACGTGTATAGTGCGAACTAGTTCGCCGCTCATCTCATCACAAATCATCTCGCTATTGCAATCTCATGTGCGTTTTGTCTAAACTAGCCGGAACTTTCACTTCGCGACGACAACACGCATTGAAAGTCCCGGCTAGTTTAGACAAAACGCACAATTAACGTCTAAACACGAAATTCGGAAAAATGCTTCTCCTGAAACCGAAAGCGTTAGGGTAGCCCGCAAAATTTGAATTTGCTTACGATTTTTGCAATTTCCAGTTCAGTATCAAGTTCTAATATTTGATACGGCTGCGAATCATATTTCGATCAACATGATTTAAATTTTATGGCGGCCGTATAAAATATTTATTTATAGAATTATAATCATAAAAATCATCAATACAACTCAATAACTTCATATAATCCTATTGAATGACTATTTCATGAAATCATGACATTTTATGATCATTCTAAGTTAAGGAGTTGTACTGCTGATTCTAATGATTATAATTCTGTAAAGTCATATTTGTTACGGTCGCTAATTATATTTTAATCAAGATACAACCTGACACTGACGCGCAAATTGCAAAAAACGTAAGAAAATTTGAATTTCGCGGGCTACCTTTAGCGCTTCCACCTTGAAGGAAGGAATGGACATAAAATAAGGTAAAACTTAAACTAGTAGCTACTCTTTAATCAAAATGAAACCAGGTCTCGCCCCCGGGGGTTGAAACATTCAGTATTCTACGAGACACTCTACGTGGAAATACCTGCTTTGTACAGCACTAAGTGAAATATATTTCAAACCTGTAAACTGAGTATCATCTCTTATAGGAGACTGGAAATGTTTATTAGGGACATCAATTTCATGGTACTTTGAGTATACGAACAATAGTTTCAAGTGTGTGTGTTTTCTAATCGACATTTTTCTGTAGACGTGTGGAATATTTAGAATTTCATTATTGGATCGATTAAAAACTAGTAGGTACTCGTATGTAAGGGTCGTTGCAGGTGGCGTTCGGTTGTTTCTGCCTACCCCGTAGTGTGAGCTTATGTATGTACCTATGTGTAAAATCTTAGCAGGTGAGTATTGCTTTAGAGGTATGAGGAACAGGGTGTAAAGTTCACTCATCCTCTATAGAAATCCTCCGACTAGACGGGTTTCGTTCGGCAACTGCCCAGCGATTGATGTCGGGGAAGTTATATATATGCTGTTCACGCGATAAACTCTAATTGCGCGATGCAGGATTTGTGTGATGTCAGATATTTGATTCGTAGCTCGCATGTGTCGATGCAGATGCCGCCACATTACAATAGGAAGGTGTATTAGTGCGTATTATCCTTGGTATAACATCACAAAACCTTACTAGTATAATAACCAAACAGACACAGTCTGTTATTAAACCCGAAGAACACGACTTAGGTAATATCTTGTAAGTCTGGATCAAGGTTGTGTTTAATTAATAAACAGATATTATGTAAGCGAAATACCTATATGTCGAGTTAATTAGTGAATAGATTCAATATTATTGGGTATTACTGTATAGGTAGTACCTATGTCTATTTATAATTATTAATATATGATGTAGGTTATGAAGTCCGAAAAGGCCTAAATTACAAGCACCCAAAATCTAAGAGATAAAACGATATTTAATGAAAACACTTTAGAATAGGCTTTTTATAAAAGCTAAGTTTTGATCAAAAGAGCGGAACATTATAATTATTTCGATAAAAAATGGTACAGATGACGTTATCTTTTTCTTAACAATACTTGTTCTTTTCAAAAGATGTGCCAACGCTGTTTTTACTTCTCAACAAATTCTTCAATTGTTTTTTCATATAAAAGAAATCATTTTGTTTTCCTCAACAATTGTCAACACTTGTTTTACAACTTTTCGGTATCAAAACAAGGGTTCTGAGATCGTGGTATGAGGATGTTAATGGAAGAATAACATAACATCTCGCTTGTTACCTCAAGGATTGGGCAGAGGTGTACCTATGTACACCTACATGTGATAGGGGACTAATGCTATTGCCTATTGAGGAGCGAGTGACTAAGTAATAAGAGTCGCACAGGTCGATCCATCAGGTAAAGCTTCACTTGGTGGGGTTAATCCGTGGATGAGTGACCATCTTTACATACCGAGACTCCTCCGTGCCTCGGAAACCACGTTAACCTGTTCGTCCCAGTCGTTACGGGTCGTCAGAAGCCCGAAAGTCTGACAATCAGTCTTAGCAAGGGGTATCGTATTCTAATTCAAATTCAAAAGTCATTTATTCAAACTAGGCTGAGAATCAGCACTTTTCGAACGTCAAAATTACATAATACATTCCCTCAAAAACGCCCACCCTTCACCACTTCCTAGTGTTTTAGCTGGGAAGAAGAAGTGGTGCAAGAATCGTATTAACCAGTTGCTAGGTTGTGAAGGTCAGATAGGCAGTCGCTCCATGTAGAATACTAGTATTCAGCTGCATCTGGTTAGACTGGAAGCCGATCCCAACATAGCAAACAACACACACACAGTTAACATTTTTCGTATTTGTTTCTTATGCAGATAAAATTCTTTACAGCTTTTGAGAAAGTTAGAGATTTATAGCAAATCACACTTCAATTATACTGTGCCAGTTCAAACCACCTCCACCCATTTGAATAAATACCATCTAGTTTCGTTGTCTTTTCATTCCCGACACCACAGTGTCGAATAGATACGCTCGCACTAAAAAACCAACCACACAACGCAACCGCAGAAAATAAAAACAGTCGTAAAATTAACTAGTAAATGTAATGGAGTAGTTTGCGAACTGGTTGTTAACACACTGTCCTAGATTTTGTTATTATTATTAGTAGAAAACCCGTAACTCTTCCATAACAAAACAGAATTAGTTCTACAGAACTACCTATTAGTACTTAACTCATAATGCCTCGAAACGGAAGTAACGTAGAATTGTTTCTTTTCAGAATGAGTTAAAATCGACTTTTGTTAGAACTAGAACTAACTTGATAATTTGTGTCTACCTACACCTTATTCTTAAAACTATACCAAGCTTTATAATCAGTATATTTTTGGAATAAAAGACATCCTTCGTGACATTTACCAGAGACCGTCGCCTACGCCAGCCGCATCACTATTAATTACGGCCCCTGGATACCAAAATTTAACAGGGTAATAACATTAACGTCTTATTCGAGATAATAAGAGTTGTTTCCACAAATATTCAAGTTACTATTTGCCTAAGTAAGAGCGCTTATAACCTTGTCAATGACCTTAACCCGCTAACGTCAATAAAGGTCACTTTCTTTCCGTTAGTAATAAGAAGAGACAGTAGGTTGTCTTGTCTCTTTGACATTTGCAGCTGTAAAAATAGCCTTATAACTATACCATGCATTTATTATGCAAAACGTGTTGCTGAAGGCGGGTTCGTGACTAAATTACAGCTGTACGGACAAGTTGTACGAGGTTAGGCAGTGCTTTTGTTTTAGTAACGATAGTCTCACGTTTCATTATCGATATGATGCGGACAGTGACAATTATTTACATCGAGATCTGTCAGCGCATTGGACTGTTCATTAAACCGTCATCTGAATCTCAGTTGGCCCCGGTTGTCCCGGGTTGTCTTCTACGAGAGTAGTCACAAATTTAGTCAGAATCCCAAAGGTCTGATCACTGGTTAGCCACTCTTAAGGGGGATGCGCCAAGGTAGTCCGCGAAATTCAAATTTTCTTACGTTTTTTGCAATTTACAGGTCAGTTGTAGGTTATATCTTGACTAAAATATGATTTGCGACCGTAAAAAATATAGCTTTGCAGATTTATTATCAGCAATACAACTCCGTTAGCATAATCACGAAATGTCACGATTTCATGAAAATATAGTAATTCAATAGGATTACATGCGCTTAGAGAGTCGTATTAATGATTTTTATGATTATAAATCTGTAAAGCCATATTTGTTACGGTCGCAAATTATATTTTAATCAAGATACAATCTGACACTGACCTGCAAATTGCAAAAAAACGTAAGAAAATTTGCTTTTCGCGGGTTATTTTGGCATCCCCCTTAAGTTTTTAAATTGGTGAAATTAAACAGACTATTTCAGTATTATTTAGTTTGGTTACCTACTTAAATGAAGAATTTATTGTGTCGTATGTTACTGAATTAAGAAACTTACAAGCTTTGTAGACTAGAACACTATCGAGCGCTTTATACCTCTCCGTATGCCGTCGTCGTTAAATTTGCATACCTTGCTACCTACATCAGCGCCATTGACGTAGTAAACCATTGATGCCTTAATTAAACGGATCGAGCTTTGCCAAGGTTACTAACAATCTGCTAATGTAAGGGTATGTACATGCATACGTAGGTATCTTATAATGAATAGTCTTCATAGTTTCCATCTAAGACAAAGCGTAGTACCTATGTAATCTAGGTTGTATATATGACACGTATTGTTTATTTAAACTCAGATTTTTCTTGAAGATCCCTTATAGAACCTCACTCAAAATTCAAGCATTACTTAAAACTCGTTTAAAACCGTTTGATTGGTTGAAATTAGTTTTAAGTAATGCTTGAGTCTTAAGTGAGGTTCTGTAATACGGGCCTATGTTTTAGAATGGGCAACTAGCTTTAACTTTCTCACTGACCGACTTCTTGACTGTCCAAAAAAGCAAGTCCAAAATAAACGCTTTGAATTTGAGTTCTTTTTAAATAAAAAAAACCTCAGAAGAAAACCTTTGAAAACGAAAGCAAAAGTCTTTTGACGTTATCATTAAGGGACTACTTTTGTAAGGTTATTTTTGGTTGAGTGAATAACAAGTGGCAGTTAGACAGTGCAATCATACTTAGTTGAATGTACACTTGGACAACCGAGATAAGCTTGAAGTAATCTGACACTTTCAAGTTGGACATGGTCTGATAACTGTAGAAAGTAACTGTAGTGTTTCAAAGTTATGATGCAATGGACTAGGAATATCCTGCAAACTGTTGGATGGTGTTTGAAAGTGCTGGACTTATTAAAATATTTTTTCGTCACTTCAATATAAAGTGATATTCAGTTATTACCTACCTACACACAAAAAGACTTTCCTCAGAACACGTAAATGTACTTTCAATAAAGAAGTCTTTTTACTTTATTGCTCATAAGAAGATGCAGCTTCGAGAAAATATTGGCAAAAGAGTACTTTCATAAGTACGCACCTACTAACTACACTTACATATTATTATGCTCTATGCAATGTACCCTTTCATAACTTCTAACGCGACGATATTACCGTCCACATCACAGCATCACGATCCCACGATACCACAGGGAAAAAAATCAACGGGGCAGTCTGGGACTGCCGATTGAAATGAAAACTAAGTAACGCCATCTAACGAAAATGTCAGGAATTTATGTGGCTTGCTGTCAGTACAAGAACGAAAGCTGCATTAAAAAAAATACAAAAAAAAATAAAACAGAGTGCGCTGTCAACAAAAACATTAACGTTGTACATTTCAACTCTCTCTCTTTGAGAAAAAGAAGTTTTCACTTCAAAAAATGTATGGAAAAGTGGCGGAGTCGCTAATATGACCACCGTATTAGCGCGATAACTTTTTAGCGAGCCAAACATACAAAGCTTCGGCACGCATTGCTTTGTCACGATAGATGCAGATGCGGCCGCAGCATTAGTATATGAAGACGCTTTTAAACAATAACGTTATAATGTGCACGTATTTTCATACATTTTATGGACGTGGACGTCGACGTCCACTATAATATTGTCACGTTATAATTATAAAAGCGAACATTTTAATACACTAATAAAAAAATTATTAATTGCTGTAAAGTACGTGGTCTACATAAAAGCGTGGTAAGCCACAGGTTGATTAACAATCTCATTTATCAAAAGCTAATGAAGGCTTTTAGAGTACCTCCTACTTATAGTCTTTATTTTAATACAAAATAATATAAAGTGAGAACTTTACTTAGAGCCTAAGGAGACGTATTCTGAATCTGGATTAAAAACTAGATTGGAAAGTATGAAAACCAGTTTAAATTGGATGTTTGCTTTAAATGAGCGTTTATACAGAAAGTGGGCATTAACGCAAATAGCTGTCAAATATTTTGCTGTTTTGATAAATTTGGCGATATTACTGTATAGAAATAAGAAATATGGCTAACTAGTGAACTAAAATATTTATTATGAAATGCAATTATTAATATCGTAACACCGAATATTTAGTTTTTGATGAATGATAAAACTGTTACAACATCGAATTAATTTTTATAATTGCAATTCATTATTAATATCCTAGTTCACTAGATAGCCATACCTATTTCTTATTTCCATACAGTAATATTACCAAATTAATTTGTGGAAGCTTGTAAATGGCAACCGTAAGCGCTATTGTATATACTAAATGGATATTAGACTGTAAGCTTTCCTAAGAATAAATAAATATATATTAATCAAAACAGGTAAATATTTGGCAGCTATTTGCGACGTTGCCAAATTTTTGGATTAACCAGAATACGAGTACACACCTCATATAGCCAGGATGGTTTATCAAATTGACTAACAACTTTATCCGTATATTCAAATCAGAACTCTCATTCTTTAACAGTTGTATGAAGTATTAGTGGCTATTGACGTAGTGTGTCAATTTGGTAAACAATTAATTTCCCTGACTGTATTACGATTTATCATAAATAATAATAATTCATTCATTTCAGGCGACATCTGTCGTGGACCTCTGGGAACAACCCATTCATTTAATTTATTTTAAGCAATAGTCAACCCCTGTCACTCCAATGTAATGAAACAAAAAACGATCAACACAAATTATGAAAAAAATATAAGTCGAGATTATCCTGTCATGTGCATAGGTAATAACAAAGTATGTTCAAATAAGTTAACCCAGGTTAACTCTGTAAAAGAGTCAATGTCAAGAGCAGGGGATACGTCACCATGGTTACGTAAAAATAATCCCATGGGATTAAAAACGGATTTTCAGGTAGGTTGGCAACACAATCCACTGCTAAAAGGTTATTTTATAAATTATTTTATATTTTTGTAAATCATTAACAAAATAATTTAAAGAGAGTTTCAATTTGATAGGTTTTTTCACTTTGTTTGCTATGTCGCATGCCTTGAACATGTCCCAAAGGTCTTGATCATAATAACAGTTAACTTGGCCCATAAAATGCATGTTGTTAAGGAAAACTTTAAAGATGGACAATGGAAATAATTGCTTTGTCACTTGGAATGAAACTATCACTTTCACCAAAAGTTAAAGCTATAAGATTTTTAATAAAATTGGGTCCTAGGTTTTTATTACTTACTAGCTGACCCGACAGACGTCCTGTTACAATTTCAATATAATATAATGATATTACAGTTCGTACAAAAATCGCATAGAAAAAAAAACTTATTTTTTTCCAGAATATTCCAATTTACGAGATTTTCTTTTCAATTTTTTCTTTCCATAAACAATTATTATGAACCTTTAAAAACAAAAATAGCAAAGTCGGTCTAGTCGTTCTCAAGTGAGCCGTTTACAAACGAATACAATTTCATTTTTTTATTAGATAATAATAACTAAATTTTAAGAAAATGTCTCCTATATATATCTTGAAGTAAGTTTTTATTCTGTGAATACACATTGACGGCTACTTTCGGGTCTGCACTTATTCTGATAAATATTCATGATGTTAATATTGTTGAAATACACGTCAACAGTTATTTATTCTCACCGCTAAAGATTCGTGACTCCAGCGCCACGCGCGTGCGGAAATCCAGCGAACTACCCACCGGCGCAGCGGAGATAAGAGCTCGCTAACATAAACAAATACTGAGATCTTTTTGTTACGTAAATAGTCTTATCGTTAATGGTTTTGGGTTCCTGATTAGACAAAGGATTTTTTATAATACTTAGAATCTTTGTAAGCGAACGCTAGTATTGATAAATAAACATTCTTATCAGATTCTTATAAGAAATTCCTTTGTTCACTGTTTTGATTATTTATAATAAAACTACTGGTTCGATTCACATGAAACTTCGCAGGATACATTATGAATACATATACTATCGGTCAAAACCATTTTTTACGAACAAACACAATAAATAAAAACACCAATAATTAAAAAAGTTCAATAATCTGTATCCGTATCATTACGTAACATTACTTAGTTGATAAAAAATATTGAACTCCTATTTTTTTCTGAAAAATGGCATATATAGTATGCAATAACTAATAAATAATATAAAATAAATGACTTACCAGCGATTACATGCACAAAACACACACAAAACTCAAAATTTCACATCAACACATTTTTTCACTACCGAGTTTGTTTACATTTTTTGATGGGTCCGTAATAGGTAATTACGATGTTATTTTGTGCAAATTTTATCTATATACGATGACGACACTACTTAATTATTGAAATAACACCATTTCCCGTCGATTTACACTTAAAAAACAATAGAAAATGAATAAATAGAACGCGGAGTGCAGTGCACGGCACGCATGCGCGGACGCCATTTTGCCGTACCAAAAATGTTCAATTTTTACTTTTTTTTTAGAGTTGTTTCTGCATATTTTGACGTTTTAGTCGATTTATTTGACAGGTATATTATCCTACCATAAATTAAAGCCAAGAACAGACTAGATCTGCCCATACATAGAGTAAAATCGGCCGTTGCATCGATGCCTATACACTGACGCAGTACTGCCTCGTCGGGGCTTTACGGTTTTGGGTGCGCGTAACAGATCTGTCGTCGCGAGACTTTATCGGTTTGTGATAAAACAATATGCAAATTATAATTTTACTGACAAACTATGAATACTTATGTGCGAAAATTTATAGAAATATAAAAAATTGTGAATAATAAAAGTTATTTGAATTGAACCAAGTTTCCATTATACGAAGAGATTGGTTGTCAAATGCCATAACACTGGTTCGGTGTGTATGGATAATGTAGCTGACGTGTGGTGGAAACCTATCTTTTTAGTTGGATCTCCATAGTTATAATGTAAATCAAACAAAAAGAAAATACCAGAATCTGTTTCTTTTTATTAAAGAAAGAAAAATGCGTTTATTGGCATTACAACATAAAATACACCTTAAAACTATAAAACAGAAAACAATGATTATGATGCCAAAAAGGAGTCAGCTTAGCATAATGTTAGATGAAAACACAAAGTGTACCTGACGCTGATTGTCAACTGCAACCCACTACCCACTATTATTAAAAAAGAAATAGGTACTACTAACTACCCACTACCGCTTTTCTCGTTTTCACTTTTTCAGCTATCCCAATTTTCGCCTTTTGTGTTCAGCAAACCATTATGCACCGTTAACTCCGGTATTATCTTAGAGGTACGCACATCCCAAATCTAAAACTACAATTGTGGAGTTTGTAAGTCCCGGAGACCATCCGTTTGTGAGGGGTTAGGTCGATATTACCAGAACTTATTTGCATAGGACTGGAGAAGTTTCAATGTTTGAGAGCAGAATATTTTTTGGTTAAGTATTTAGAAACTGCTACAGATCGTATGAGGATACGTTTTATGCAGATAGCATCTTTTGAGGAGGATTATGTCACTTGTCAGTTTTGTCACAGATAGATAACAGCAGCGTTTACTGTTTTACATTTTTTTATTAACCTCCATGTGTGTAGTTTTCGATTAAGTGAATATCAACTAGGGGGTATTAAATATATACATATACGAATAAACGTTTTACAATTGAAATATAAATTCGACTATGTAGGTACCTAAGTTTTAAAAAATACCACCGACAGACATTAATATGAAAATAATTTGAGTTTGAAAAGTAATTTAATCAAATATTTATTTGTTGAGAACTTGAGGCGTTGGTTTTCATAAAAATAAATATGTATAGTACCTACGGAATATTACGAAGGTCTAATAAAATATAAATACTTGTTTTTTAACTTTCAATATATATACACAAATGACTTTGCATTCGTATGAATTTTGCGGAATATCAACATTTATCTCACAATTTAAACAAGGTTCAAATCTTGAAATATATATAATTAACTTTTCCATTTCTTGCTGATTTTCTTTTTAAATGTTTGCAGTCTTCCCAATTTAAGGATTCCGTAGTAATTTAATTAGCATTTTTGAATTGGTAAGTAATGCGAAACGAAACTCAGGTCTTTCTGATGGGATAATATTTTAAACGGTTATGCTACAAATTTATTTATCTTAAGGTTATGAATTTAGAAAGAAGTTCACCTAGTTACCTATTTAAGTTTTTCACTCAACATTGAAATTTTACTGTAAAAAGTCATATTTTTTAGAGTAAGTTTATATTCAGGACTTTAGTTACCAGCAGTTTGATTATAGTTTTACCCAAGAAATGGAACATTATTAAAATGCTCCTCCTAGAAATTCTTCCAACATTATTCGTACAAAACTTTCGCGATATTGACCTTACATTCGAGACAGAGTTTCAAACACCCTTATGAATTCCGTGAAGTATTCGGTTCTGTTGAAGCTGTAAATTAAATAGTGTGTTACCTGTATGTGCTGGGGCGGCAAACACGTGAGCCGTACTCACGAGCGCCAGCGCGAATGTCATGAACCAGGTAGCTGCCATCGCGAACTGTTGACAAAAAGAAGAATATCTTAGATAAATAGATAGAATACTCTTTATTATGGACACCATAAAACTTACACACATTTTAGAAATTTTTAACAATGAGCGGTCTTATCGCTAAAAGCGATCTTTTACAGACAACCTTTGGATAGGATGATATCGGGTACAATATTTCCCCTGAAACTTTATCGCTATAATATACCTACCGAATCCAAAAAAAGTAAATACTTTGTTGAAAGGAGTCTATTTTCATAATTCAATAATACAACTTGATTTGAATACTTAATAAAAAAAAACTTCAAAAGGCACGAGAATAAGTCAACAAATTGTACCTTTGATTACTTTAACAAGTTATGTATTTACACAAAGCAACCAAAAGTAATAGGTACCACTAAGAAATATCGTATCGTTACTTAAATCAACTTGCCTGTGTTCTCTAAACAACATATTTCCACATGATATTAAAAAGACTAAATCATACGTAAGAATTGTATTGTTTTCAGTTCATTTTATCGTTATCCTCATCGTTTCATATTACCTCAAACATTGACGAGGAAATACATACCTAAGTAAACGAAACCGCGGAAGCCAATACGTTCAAAGACACTCTAAGAAAATAAGTAGGCGCAAGGAATATCTGGCGAGGGTCGAAGACAGAAGACTTATAAGTTCCTACAAAGTAACGGTATTAAGGTATAAAGGGTTATCGATTGATATTGTTAAGTAGACAAAGTTACCCTTCCTCGTTTACTAATATAACCTGACTAATGCTCAGTGAAATAGGTTCAATAATTGGATATTAACACTAGGGTTAATATCCAATTATTCAGAGCTAGTTGAGCTCCCTAAGATAAGGTTGTGCTCAAGAAGGTATACATGCGTACCGCCTATTGGGACAGGTTTACTCCAACTGGCCTGTCCGGATGCTACCCTGCATTTTGTTAAGTATACGATATTTTTTTATATTTAAAGTCTGAACTTTAAAAGACACTTTGATCCCTGAATTTGGGGTAGTCAGATAGGACTCGCCGCCTCCCTCTAGCTAATTTTACTTTTTAAAACATGACGTGTAAAAGTGATTCCGATCTCCAATTTACAGAATAAATAATGTTAATCTTATTTCATTCCTAACTTAAACAGTTCTATGTACGATGAGGTCGAACAATTTATAACCAGAATCTACTGTTGAAAATAAAGCTAGAAGCACACTGTTGCGAATTTGCAACCATGTTCGAACCTGACGCAACTATTTGTAAATAACTGTCCTGAAATGTCTTCATGTGGCTTACCACAAACGTAGCTATTGCTATAGAAACTGTATGTATATAATCAGTGTACACTTTGCCTTTGTGGTCGTCTGTTCGTATGACAAATTAATACAGAAGGTCGCAAATAATATTTTTAAAAGGACAATTTAATTTTGTAATTGGAATATTACAGGGATGTAGACAAAAAAAAAAATGTCCGTCAGGTAAAAAATATTGGACATGTATTTATTTTTTGTTTATGTAATCAAAAGATTACGGCAATACATTGAGTAGGCAATACGTCACTCCCCGGTAGATTTTATACTGACTTGTGACGTAGCGAGCCCCCACTCCCCAACTTTAATGCGTTTTATCTAAACCATTTTTTATTATTAAGATAAAGCAGAAAATACGTGTCTAATATTTTTTTTATTATAAGGTATCTGACTAAATAGTTTTGAATTTTTTCCGCAGTCAACATCCCTATAAGTCAATTACATGTTCAGTAACTCCAGAACATTAAGTCACACGATCAAATGAAAAGTTTTAATTAAAAGCTTGAGATATTTCTCGATTGAAGACCAAATCCATTTTTTTATTCAATAAATCCTCGTCCCTATCAGGACCCGAAAGATTTTTCTAAGTTATCTTGTTAAAAAAATAGGAATCAATCACAAACTTTTGATGGGTTTTGCAGACTCAATTATCCCCAATTTAAAGTTGTTCTCCAGACGAACTAACCGACTTCTGTACGACTTCTCAAAGTTTGACTACTGCGCCATTAGTTGATTACATGGTCATCATAGACGTCGTTATATCAGATCAAATTCTAGAAGTTAAGTTTAATAATTATCTTCAAATAATTTAATAAAGAATGCATTAGTGTCACTGTCATTGTCAGAAATTTGCTGTTGAATGATACAGACGGTTTGTTTTCCTTCACTACCTACATACCTACTAGTTACATACCTATAATAACTTGCTTAAGACGCCGATATATACCAGTGGCTTTAAGGGGTTAGCTTGCGTGTGCTGTGCTGAGCTCACGTAACGCGTCGTACGTCCAGCCAGTAATAGGACTCGTCCATCAAGGGGCGCTGTCCCAAATTAGACCCATTATTAATTTATTATACATAAGTAAATCAAAAGGTATTTTAATAAAACACTTATACTAAAAGATAAATAATTAATTTAGTGTCCGTATGGATTGAGGAGCCATATCTCAAATTTAATATTGGCCTACTCGCGTTTGATATGAGACAAGGCTCCTCAATCCATACGGACACATTAATTTATCTTGAAAATGGAGAAAGTTTTAGAAAAATACGCTTGATAGTTTTTGTGCGATTCTCTATTTTTTATCCGCGTTAGACATAACTTTACAAATTAATTGCAATAATGTAATATAAACACAATCTAAAATATTCAAATATTGAGTTATTAAGAAAATGCTGTTATTTAACATATAATATATTTTTTCCAAATCATTAACATTCGTCTTCTGTATAAAATCAATAAAAGTCGGTTATCGTCGCCTTAACACCTAATTCAAGAATGAGAAGCTTAATATAAATATTTCTCAATCTAAGAATATTTGAAATTAATTTGATTTGATACAGATTTCTTTGATCAGTAAGTAGAGGGAGGTGAAGTTTAGGTAATTTTCTTGAGAGCAATTCAGTTGTATCCCTTAACAATTTGTAACAAGCGGGAATAAACGTGACACAAATATTTTTTTACAATTTTTTTCTTGCAAAGGTTTTCTTTGTTTCTTTATTTTATAGTTTGTTTGATAAGATACAGGTGGATGCATCCTGAGGTTTGTCTGTGAAATGCTACCACTTACGAATATTAAATATTGACCAATCCGCGTGTGCGGTTGGACTAAGCCCACTCCTTCTCTCACAGAGGAGGCCGGTTCCCCACCAGTGGGAAAGTTACACGGTGGACTATAGCCCACTTCCTCTCTTACAGAGGAGGAATTATACGCGTGTAACTTTCCCACTGCTGGATTTCCAGCAGTGGGAAAGTTACACGCGTATAATTTATAAGTAATAAACAAAAAACTCAGCAAACGCTGATAGCCACGATTTCCATTGTTTCTATAGGTGTATGGTAGCCACACACGTTACGATTTGCTTGCGCAAACTTAGGCTTGCGCAAATTTGCTTGACGCCGGTATTGACCACACACGGCTCAAATTTGCTTGTGATATCATTTCTGTTTAGAGACCGTCCAGGTGTGTTACGCGGTAATGGCATCAATTGATGACGCTTTGGCAATAGTAGGAGGAGGCGGAGCGCGCGAGGGAGAGACAAATGTTGCGACCTCGCGCCCCTAGCCGCCGCCGTAGGAGACGCCCTGGGCGTCGGGAATCGCGAGCCGATTTCCGGCCACCGTAGGCGCGGGCTTGCGGACGGAGAGCAATGGGTAGCTCGATTGATGATAAAAAAAACATGAGGGGCAGTCTTTGGGGACTGCCGATGGAAGTGAAAACAGTATCCTATAATATTATGTTAATCCAGGTAATAAACTATCTATCTACCTCATCCAAATCCTCGTGAATTCATGCAGGCCTAGTAGTTTTTGTTAAGTTTCTGCTCAGATATTGTGCACAACGTCTAATGATTGAAATACTATCTTGAATTCATGCAAGACTAGTACTTTTTGTTAGGTTACTAACAAATTCTACTCTCCCTCCGTCGTACGAATTTTTGATCAGGTTACGTGTCCTGACGCAAGTTTAACATTTTTTACCCATCCCAAAAAAAGTGCACAACACCGCCAAAGAAGTTTTTGCTTCAAAAAACTACTGAAATTGGAACACATGCCCCACACTGCAAACTCAAATTTGCACAAGCTTGGAATCGAAAATTGAAAATCACACAAGCCTAGAAATTTGCGCAAACCTCCCACACACGTAACGATTTGCTTGCGCAAGCCTAAGTTTGCGCAAGCAAATCGTTACGTGTGTGGTGACCAAAAATCGCTACAAAAAAAAATATACGTAGGTACAATAAACCGAACCATGTGCGCCGCGACACGACTGATTTCAATGAATTTCTATGAAGTACCTTCCGATGCTAGCGACACGTCGACACGTCGGCACGTCGCCTTCTTAAAAATACATAGAAACCAGTCCTGTCGCGGCGACACGTCGCCTGCAGTTGCCGCCTGTGATCAACTACGGAATTGTACCCGGCGCACGCCAATAAAGCTCCCAATCGACAAGATTTTTTCCGACACCTTCAATCGTCTTCATCGTCATATTTCAGCCAATAAAACTTCCTCATGAATCACTCCGTCCATAGGTGAAAACCGTATGAAAATCCGTTCGGTAGGTTAAAGAAATTTACTGAAATTTGAACACATGCCCCACACACGCTCAAGCAAATTTGCGCAAACTCAAATTTGCACAAGCTTGGAATCGAAAATTTAAAATCACACAAGCCTAGAAATTTGCGCAAATTTCTTCCCACACACGTAACGATTTGCTTGCGCAAGCCTAAATTTGCGCAAGCAAATCGTAACGTGTGTGGCTACCATCACCCCTGCAATTAACGATCTTACAACTAGCTATCCTTCTCAGAACAGAGTACCTATGGATTTATAGGAATAGTAACAAAATATACATATAAACAAGTACATCACGTTGTGTGAGAAGGGAGCGGATAATGGAGTGTCAAACCCCGTAATAAATTGCTTAGATATATGCTTATTTGGTAGGTAAGTAACAGCCAACAGGTGTGACTGACTGTCTGTCTGTTCTCAGACTATTGACGTATTGAGTAAACAGCTATCCATATGTTTTCTTTTATCAGACCTTGCTGACTTAAGTGGTTGGTATTCTCCCCGGATATTATTAATGACATAAGCTCAGTTCTATACAAATATATTTATATTTACTAACGAAGCAAATTTTTTTTTTCTACATAGAAACAGGTTTTCTATGGGTTTTGTCGACGGAAGAATAGACAAAATGACAGATTGACAGAATGATTGTTTATCTGTCATTTTCTCTATTCTTTAGTCGACAAAAACCGTTTCTATTGTGATCATGCTAAGCGTACACGTAGGTATAAAAAATGTTAAGACTACATATAAACACACAGCAGTGGTGGCCCAGTGGTAATGGCCCCCGACTTACGAGTTTTAGGTCGTGGGTTCGAACCCAGGCAGGCGCTTTACTTTGTGTAAATAATTTCATCACCACTGCTCTCAAAACGGTGAAGGAAAACATCGTGAGGAAACCGGCATGTCTTGGAACCAAAAAATTCGAAGACATGTGACATCTACTAACCCGCACTGGGCCCGCGTGGTAGATCACGGCCCACTCCCTCTCACAGAGAGGAGGCCTGTGTCCCAGCAGTGGGAACATTAATAGGCTGATGATGATGATGATGATGATAAACACACATATTATCCATTCTTTCTAACAGCGACAGATTTGCTGACAGCATGCACAGAAAATCCGGTCCATTACACAGGATAAAACAAAACTACTCGGGCTAAGGGGATTAAATTGAACTAAAAACAAACATCACCGGGATCATTTCTTTTTTTTTAAGTACTTTATAATAATAATTAAAAAAACACATTAAGGTTCGAAAATAATTTTACAAGTAAAAAAGTAACCTTACAGAACAAAGTGTAGCGTTGGTGTCTATATTAGGTTACATTAAAAACAAAATAAATCGGTCAAGTGCGAGTCAGACTCGCACACGAAGGGTTCCATACCATGTCGTACAAGATTTAACACTATTTTTGTAATACGAAAGTATAAAGGTAACAACAGAGGCGCTATAAAAAAACATAAAGATTTGTAAAGAAATTGTCTAATTTTAATGAAAAAATGTTGTTGTGTTAAATTATAGGTGTAGAAGTTTATTTCATTTATTTTAGTAACATGCATTAACTAAATTCAAAGTTATTTATTTGCTACTAACATAGTATTAGTAGGTATAAATAGGTATATGTGTTGTAACAGTAACTGGGTTGTGGAGGTCAGATAGGCAGTCGCTCCATGTAAAATACTGGTATTCAGCTGCAACCGGTAAGACTGGAAGCCGACCCCAAGATAGTTGGGAAAAAGACTAGGAAGATTGATTGATTGAAATAGGTATATGTGGTAGGTAAGCAGGTAGATATGTAGGGTAGGTAGGTTAGGTTAGGTAGCAGTTAGGGTAGGTAGGTAGGGTAGGTAATTAGGTAGAAATATGTAATTAGGAAAGGTAGGTGCGCCGTAGATAAGTGCTTAGTGCTAACCGTGCGAAGCCGGGCCGGGTAAAGCTAGTTACTTATAAATAAAAGGATTTCTCTTGCTACATCAGACTATATTGTACAAAATAGAATGTAAGTAGTACGCCAAATTTTAATTACAACATTCCGTCAATACAGGTATTACGTTATTTTTGATAGTCATAATTCAAATTCAAAAGTCATTTATTCAAACTAGGCTGAGAATCAGCACTTTTCGAACGTCAAAATTACATAAGACAGTCCCCCAAAAACGCCCGCCCTTCACCACTTCCTAGTGCTTTTGCTGGAAAGAAGAAGTGGCGCAACAAACTCGCCAGCAGCGCAGCTGTCTGTTCAGTTACGAAAAAAAACTTGATTCAATACAATAGTATGCAAATATTTTACATTACTCAACACGAAACATTAAATAGTTTGGAAAATCCAAAAGTGCACGCCTCATACATAACACTCATTCATAAACGAAAAAGAAATTCAAAACATAGGTAGTTTTTAACAAAAATGAACAATTTATCACTTTTCATGAAGTCGTAATGTCAAAGACTGACAAAGATATTTACTTGGCGGTTGCTAGGCAACATTAAGTCAATGGTTGGAAATATTTAGATAAAGATATTATATTTTAGTTAGTATTTTATTAATTTTAATTAAACTACATTGAATAAAAGAGCCATTTTCAATAGGGTTCCTTCTACGGCTGAAACGAATGTATAAAAAAAAATTGACTCAATTAATTGATTTTATCGCAAGCTACAATGTTTTCAGGGTTCATAAATTGACGGACAGGAAATTTTTTTCAACTAGATTGGTGCTTTTTCCATTTCTGTTGCATTAAATCAATTGTTAAAAAGTACAGTATTAATCTCCATTTAATCATCTATACAATGGTATATAAATTAAGTAGGTTCTTTGTACTAGCAGGAGTATAACAATAAAAACAGTTACAGAAATGGGGCAAAAAATATTTTTCGATCGTAGAGCACACTCTAATGCTTCGCATTAAGAGTCGTGCAATAAAATATATTTGCCATAATGACAGCTAGCACACGCCAATGTACCAACAAAAAAAAATATCGAAATCTAAACTCAAGCGAAAATAAAAATTATTTTTACACATCCCATCGGACTATGAGAGTGAGGGAAGAGAGAGTGCACTCGTGTCTGTGCATACACTTGTGCACTATAATATCTCCCACGCCGAAGGCTAGTCTCCATTGAGATTGGCCGCCGTGGCTGAATATTTTTACACAAATAAGTTTTCTCAATATGAAATTGTATCCACAACGGTTTAAGGTAACTGAATACTACCCTGTATGTACCACCATTCATTTCAATGTTACTGAATATTATTGTCTATTGCAGTGTAGTTTTAACATGAGGTACGAGTACACACATCAACACCGTCTAGGGATACTTTGAAAAAAGTCGATAAAGTTCTTAAACTCAAAAAATACTGGCCGGTTTTAAAATCTTTTGAAGAGAGCTTATTTTGTAGACCTTTTTGGATGATCGAAATTTAAATGATCGAAATAGTATATGCTGCCATGATAGTAGGTACTTACTAATTCCATGTCATTACTCCGACTAGTAAATAGTTATCTGTGGAATTTATATCGCATAATATTAGCATGAAATACAAAATATTATTTTTAAGTTGCAGTAAATCGCCCATATTATATAAAATACGTTATTAATCGACGTTTTTAGTATTTGTTGATTATAAACAGTATATGGTACATGATACACACAAGTTTCAAATTCCTAATTTGTTTAGTTGTTGAGATAGAGCTCGTACAAAAATGGTCTAAAACAGACAACTTCTACAGCCCCCTAATTCATCATTTTTGAAGATAAAAACAAATAAAAATTATATTTATTTTCTACTTGATGAGCTCTAGACAATGATACCCCACATGCCAGGGACAGATTTTTTTTTTTTCAAAATTTAATTTTATTGTATGGCGACCCCCCTTTATTTTTTAATTTTATTATTTGTTGCTCTTGCGGCAATAGAAATGCTCAATCTGTGAAATTTTCAACTGCCTACCTATTACGGTTCATGAGATAGAGCTCGCTGACAGACAGACGGACAGCAGAGGCTTATGAATAGGGTTCCGTTTGTCACCCTTCGGGTACGGAACCCTAAAAAAGGTTGGTACCTATCTACTCGATCACAATTTTCACGACCACAACTTCGGCCTACTAGAAAAGGTACAACGTCATGAACTTCTACGTAGCTATAAATAAGATTTATCCTCTCAAGTATAACGTACTTTCAGATAAACAGGAGAAGTCACGCCAGTCTCCGAAAAAGTTACTTGGTATAAAATACTTTACCATCCAATTCTAAAATACTGCCTCCGTTATATGGGATGTATTAGTTTTTATCTCTTTCAATAATACCCTATGAACAATAACTGATGGGTGCTTTAATGGCAGTTACTTGTGAATGATGGGCCCCAATTCTATAAGGGCCTTCTTAGATTCTTTATGATCAGATATGGCTAAAAATAACGTCTTTTCTTTGAGGAGCGCGTCCGTTTACCTTGAGTCCATCATTATTTATACAAACAATGCATGGAATGGGCATGGGCTGCCCTATTTCTGCCTTTGAACTTATGACCGTTCTTCTTCTTTTACGAGTCGATGGTAAACCATGCATTATGTTAAACGAGTTGGGTCCAGTAGGTGACCACGCCAATCGCGACATCTGTGGCATTTTTTAGGTCCTCAGAAGTGCAGGTGTGTGGACACTTTGGACACTCCAGCGTAGTAATAAATCGGGAAATATAAGGTAGGGAAGCCTCAGCCCCAGCTCGCCGTCCGATAAGGACCAGGCCCGGGTCGACGGCGCGTCGTGTTCCACGCGCGCCTCAAAGAGATGTCAGCAAAACTGACGGGGTCCACTAGGGCCGATGCCTACCGGGGTTGCGGGTAGTCCTAAGGGGAAACCATGGCCCCTGGCAAGGCAAGGGAAGGATCACGGGTGGGTTTTAGTCAGTAAGAGTCTGACACGCCCTTTCGCTTTCGCCCAGAGCAGGAGAACACTTGATGATTTCCAACCCAAAAAAAAAAAATGGGAAGCCTCAGGCTAGGTAAAACAACGATCTTTGCAGGGTGGCAAAATGAATTGGATTATAATAGACGAGGATCGACTTACATACATATATATATGGCGTTCGATTAGAGAAGCCAGCAGTGGACTGCTATAACCTGTTAAAGAAAGACTTGACTACTAAACGTTTACATAGTAATTATTTTACCTTTCAGTTTTGCTGTGATGGACTTTTAATAAAACCGTATAACATCGGATGTCGATAGATGTTATCCCTGATATCAGACCCTCGTCACGGAAAGTGCTCCTGACGTGAAACCGTGACGTCTAAGAGTAAGTATGGAGGTAAAGTGAAAACCAGAATTTTTGTTACGACATTAGATTGAAAAAAATTATTGGACATCTCTAAAAAATGATATCATTCGTAAAATAAGCATTTCCATAAAAAAATATACCGTTACGTACCTATTTTTAACTTTGCCAACTCAATTAATAGAATCCCTACTGCAAACAACATTATTTATAGCATACCAGCTGCGCCCCGCGGTTTCACCCGCATAAGTCTCGATCTCGTGAGAATATCGGGATAAAAAGTATCCTATGTCCTAATCCAGGACATGACCTACCCGTGTGTCAAATTTCATCCAAATCCGTTTAGCCGTTTTAGCGTGAAAGCGTTACAAACAAACAAACTTACTTTCGCATTTATTATATTATATTTTGGTTTGTCCAACATTGCCAGTATTATTAAAATAACAGCGGCTCTTTAAATTTAACTGTCCATAATTTTCTTTAACAATACTGATAATGTCATGAACGAATTATATAACATTTTGCGAAGAGGCAGTATTTTTAAATGGCTCTGAAGAAAAATATTGCTTCTTTTATTAATTTGCGTAGATATAATTAAACGCGGTTTCGTTGGACGAAGCAGTAAAAGTCCTTTCAACAAACATTACTCACGGGGGACATGAAATACGAGTCAGTAAAAGTGGAATGATGAAATTATTTAATTTGTTTCCGCTCCAACCAGGAAACGATAAGATTACACGCACTTCTGACTTCTTATTTAATTTTGAGACCCGTGAATATATCTTTATGAGCTGCCCCCCAACTAAACGCTACTAAAGTTATATATTATAGCTATTCTATTTCAGGAACACAAATTAAAAATACAAAGCCACACAGCAATAGATAAAATCCATACACATCATCAACTCACAATGGGATAACCACAAAGACCACAAAAGCACGCGCGTCGATTTATGTATACATATTATATAGTTCCCAACGTGCGCTGTTCTAGTGACCCAGTTCAGAGGTCATTACTCCGTGCATGAACCTTTAAAAAAAACCGTCACGCAATGCTCGAAATTTAACTTCCATCAAAATCCAAAATCAGAACGTCAAGGATGTGAAGAAGTATTTCCAAAAAATATCAGTTACATATTTAAATACGCGTCCCAATATTATTTGTAGGTCCCGTACTGGTCTGGTTTAGTGACCCAGTTCACCGGTTGTTCCCCTTTTCCCCCCTCGACCCGTTCCCCTGTTTCCCGGGCCTGGGACAACTCCTGCAACGGCTGATCGAAACGTTATTAAAATTGCTTTGGTGCGGTGCAATATAGTTGCGGATTGGTCGGCTTTCCAGGAATTTTTGTAGTTTGTTTGCTGGGAAAATGGATTTAACGAAGCGGATTTTTATGAAAAATACTATTGCTCGTTGGATTTTTTCAAACTTTTGCATAAGGTTACGAAATATCAAATAGCTCATGATCTCCGTGATATAAAAAGTGGCTCTTCGAAATTATTCATGAACTAATTTATTCTGAATGTAACTTCGATTATAAACTTAGAAATGTCAGCGGTACCTTCAGTTTAATTAACCCTAACAACACTGACAAACCACATTGTACAAACGTCTTCATAACTTAGAGAATTCATTAAACGTAGAGCAAATTAATGCGGAGACGGAGTCATACCAGCACGTTACAAGTCTGGAGACTGGAGACTGTCTTAGCAGCTCTTATAATTAATTTATAAAACTCCATCTGTCTGCTAGGAGAGAACAACTATAGAGAAAGAGGAGCGATTAATGATTTTAGCACTTTAGCTATTTAGCATTATTTTACTTAATACCATCTCTTTTCATAAGTCCTATTGGATCTTCCTTCCAGAAATAGATTTACGTTCCAGTTTTTTGACGATATTCTGATGAGCCTGACTTTCCTGATAACCGTACAGAGTATGATGTTTCACCTTATCTGTTACCATCTAAACCATTGAACCCCAGCCGATCGACTGAGCTGTCATTCCACTTGATGCTAAGATTGACGGCTCATTTCACCTTAGTCTTCATGGTGAGATTGTACAGAATAGACCCACTGAATCCTTGTTCAAGTACTTGTCCATAGAATACTTAAAAGCCGTAACGGATTACCCTTTAACGTAATTGGAAAAGAACACGATGAAAAAGAATTCCATTCAACAGACAATTTACCTCCATTACATGAAAAGTAAAGAAATAACTCATTGTTGTAATTGTGTTATTCATTTAAAACACTGAAACTTTCTAATGAAACCTGGGCAAGTAAGAAACATAGTTAAAAACCTGCAAGTTTGCGCTACGACCAAGTTTCAAAGTAGTTTATGTTCTGTTTATTAATAAGCCGTGACGCGATGTAGATCTGAGGCATTAATATTCATTTGATGCTAATCTGAAATACACTAAGTTTAATGATAAAGGAAACTACACTTCCGAAATACTTAATTAGTTTTGAAAACAGACTGCTCTGGCATAGTATCGTAACAGTTTAATTACTTCGAGCATTATGTTGCATCACCAATGATTGTGGGACCTTTGACATTTGAGGCACAAGGCAGATGTGAGTGGAAACACCGGGAGGGGATGTCCTAGGACCTAGGAAGACATATTATACTATAAATAAATAATAAATAAATAAACATTTAATTTCTCTGGTATCTGCACTAGGAAAACCTGTCACACAGATTACCAGCCCCCCAAAAACAGTGTTTGAGTATTAAATGAAGATCGATATTTACAAATAATTTTTACCTTTAGTAGGAACACAGTTTAACAAAAAATAAAATAAAAATAATACAAAAATTTAAAGTTATTATTGAAGAGTGTGGGTACCAGTGAAGTGTGGTGATGTGGTGTGGTGAAGTGAGGTATGGTGTGGTGTGCTATGGTGTAGAGTAGCGTAGTGTGGTGCAGTGCGGTGAAGTGTAAGTGTGGTGCGGTATGGTATGATGACATGATGGTATGGTATGGTGTCATGATGGTATGGTATGGTATGAGGCAGAAAACACATTTTTCTTAAAACTATAAGGAGGCTTTCAGTGCTATCGTAATCGAGATACACAATGCTGTCGTTATTGGTGATGTTCTTCAGAAAGGACAGGTGTGTAGTACTCGCGTGCATGTATGGCCAGATATATGAAAGTAAACGAGGCAAAAGGAGTATGTAAGGATCAACGTAGCAGGTGGCGTTCTGTAGTTTCTGCCGACCCCCATGGGAAGGCGTGAATTTATGTATGTATAATGATGCATCGTCAATGATTGTAGGACCTTTGACATTTTCATTAGTTAGGCCATCAAAGATGATTAAAAACCAAGAACAGAATCGAATAACAAGTGCAAGTAAGGCTTTAAAATTTAAAGTCTTAGATGGGTAAAATTCATTCATTTAAATAAATGAACCGACTTGATTTAGGCACATTTCATAGAATTTTGTCTCAACCAAATGGTGATGATGCGAAGAATCTGTTCAGGTTCATGGGCCGAATGTACCTAATACATAATAATAATCAACCTATATTGTTCCCACTGTTGGGACACAGGCCTTCGACCAAAGAGAGGATTCCCTTAATGTTTTTTTTTACAAGCCCTTAATTGAAAGTGTCAATTAAATAAGTCTAGTTTTTTTTTCAAAAAGTAGCGTTTTTCTTTCTCAATCTAAAAATTTCTTGTCGCAGTATCTTGGGACTTTTTAAATGTAATTACATACTTTGAAGGGTAACAACAGCTTAACTATTTGTTTGTGCAGAATAAACAATTTTTCTTTCTTTCTTTCTCTTTTAATGGTAACGCCATAATCTACATGCTGCCATAGTGTGGGTAGTAACTAACGATTGATGTCTCCCAAGATTGTAGCGGTCTTCAACATAAGCCGAATAGATCCCTTAGACAAAGAAATTGTTACTACGGTTCAACGTCGTGTTGAACAATTGGGTCATCATTTATTCAATAACGAACAAACTACGTTCAGTTCGGTTTTCAATTAATTTTCCAATAAAATAATTTTATATTCTTTAATCAAAATTAAATAGTAGATTCATTGAAATTGGCTAAAGGTCCCACATTTTTTAAAAGGAACATTCCATTACTGGAACAAGAATCCTCCTTTTTAGAATTTCATTTCAATAACTGTAATTTATTGATGTAGAAGTTTGAACTTGCAAACTGATTTCAGGGTACGCTAGTCGACGGCGACGCGGACGGCTCGAACTCGTTGGTGGATACGGTGTCTAACATGCATGCTAATTAGTCTAATTATTTATTTAGTTTAGTTTTTGTGTATTTATTTTTTTACTGATTTATTTATATATTTATTTAGTGAAATAGACAATAATTTATAATGAAAACGAGCGCGTAAAATATCATGAACATACCTTTGGGCGTATAGTTATGAATAAACTACTGAATGTATGTACTCAAAATAAAAATATTTGGTCTATTAAATAAATTAAATTATATATCCCTGTACTTTTTCTATTTTGCCATTTTCTTACTTAAGTTATTTGTTTACGCCTAAACATGAGTTAAAATTAGTGTTGAAATATGGAAGTTTCGACGCTCCTAACTTCCAAACCAATATTTTTTTTCCAATTCGGCTTCCATACAGGGCTAGATAATGACAAAACAAATTGATATAATTTTTAGTTTTGAACGCACACCGTCAAACAGACGAGTAATCAACATTCTACATTTGTATGAAAGAATGAGCAACTAGCGTACCCTTAAAGAAACTGCGAACAATACAGTAACACAAAAAATATTTCTTTGTACTACTTAGCACAAAATGTAAGATAATTTCAACCCTTTGTAACGAACGACATCTGAAGTTTGCGATAACTTCGTTTAATGTTTAAGGTAAACGAAGTTAGTAGTTTCTAATTCTTGGTAAGTAAAATTAAAATTTCGCTGCTAGCTAAATGTTTGTGGAAGACATTTTATTATTTCTACTCGCACACGAAGGGTTCCGTACAATATTTAGCAAAAGTTAATTGTATGGGGACGACCTCCTTTAATTTTTTAAATGTTTTTAGTTGTCGGTACGAGTACAGCGACAATAAAAATACATAATCTGTAAAAATTTCAACTGCATCTACCTATTACGGTTCATGAAATATAGCCTGCAGACAGATAGGGTTCATTTGGATCATATGAACCAGTACCCTAATTACGTAATGCACTATCAATAATAAATTGAAAGGAATTGAAACAGATTGCTAGTCAATTGCTACATAAGTACGAAAAAAAAATCTGCTCAATTTTTTTGTCGAACTTATGAAGCAATGGACTAGCAATCTGTTTCAATTTATTATTGATCGTGCATTACGTAATTAGGGTACTGCTCTCCGAAATGCACGTTACCGCACGTATTTTGTGCAGTGATCACGCGTCCCGAAAAAAGTTCTAGTAGGTATAGATAAATGTACGAACGCATTTGTAAGACCCTCCGTGATGTTAGGCTGGGTGATGATGTTGTTACGTATACTGCACAGGTCGTTGATAATAGAAATGGTTATTGATGGACGATGATCATCAATAAATGTTTAATAACTAACCTTAAGGCGACGATAACAGACTTTTTAATGATTGTATAATAAAGATCACGATCACGTCTAAACGAGTAGTGTTAATGATTTGGAAAAAATATATGTTAAATAAGAGCATTTTTTTTATAACTTAATATAGGAATATATTAGATTATGTTTATATTACACATTCAAATTAATTTGTAAAGTTATGTCTAACGCGGATAAAAAAACTGAGAATCACGCAAATCTATCAAGCTTATTTTTCTGAAACCTTCACCATTTTAAAGATAATTTAATTATTGATATCTTTAAGTATACGTGCTTTATTAAAATACCTTGTGTTTTATGTATAATAAATTAATAATGCGTCTAATTTGAGTGGGCGAGTCCTATTACTGGCTGGACGTAAGACGCGTTGCGTGAGCTCAGTACAGAACACGTAAGCTAACCACTCAAGGTCACTGACATAATATCCTGAGGTATATTTGGGCAATTTCGCGAAACTTTGGTTACTCCTAATCCAATTAATGTATAGGTTGTGTATAAAAACACAAAAATATAAGAAACGAATCACAGAAATCGATTCTGTTTACTCGCTTTATAACATAGAAACTTATAAGACTGTCAAAGTCAAGATATAAGTACAAATCCGTTCAAACAAACGTAATATTATATCCATTTCGTCTGAAATCCATTTTTCTTGATATGTCTCATTTTATTTTACGGGTATATATACGGATAATACGTCCCTGTGAGTTTATACAGTGAGTATAAAGAGAGGAATCAGATTTTCGCCTTTTATAAATAAGATTTTCATGAGCAAATGTTTCTAGGAACTTTTTGATTTAGGAGTAAAAAGATACGATTGGAAGTCTGTTCATGTTACCTTTACCTTTCTATAGAAATTGAAATGTTCGTGAAGTCGAACGAATATTACAGTCGATTATCACCTTACATACTTATGGCTCTCCTTGAGGCGGAATAGGAGTCAGGCAAGCATTGCAGTGTGAAAATTGATCAATGGGATAGCAGGCTTAACTTTTCCACATCTTATTTCCGATACGCTAGTCCTCGTTTAGAGAGCAGTGGTGGCCCAGTGGAATCGGCCCCGACTTACGAGTTGTAGGTCGTGGGTTCGAACCCAAGCAGGCGCTTTACTTTGTGTAAATAATTTCATCACCACTGCTCTCAAAAACGGTGAAGGAAAACATCGTGAGGAAACCGGCATGTCTTAGAACCAAAAATTCGAAGACATGTGACATCTACCAACCCGCACTGGGCCCGCGTGGTGGATTACGGCCCACTCCCTCTCACCGAGAGGAGGCCTGTGTCCCAGCAGTGGGAACATTAATAGGCTGATGATGAGTCCTCGTTTCGCTACAGGCGCCTCAATGAAAATGCACTTTAGACTAGCAAAGACGAAGTTATTAATTTATTACTTGTTCTTAGTAGTTCGTAAATAGATTCACCCAATTCATTGTTAAACTCTCACAGAATCCGCTTGTCATTCATTCATCAGGTTAGGTTTAATTAAGACTACCGTACTATCTATAGAATTAAATAAATAAATCCAAGGGTTTCATCTGCATAATTATTCAAATTGATATTGTTCTTAATTAGTTACAAAGTCTTCATTCTGGGGTCTAAGTTTTGGGTCAATATTATCATATTTCATATTAGTGACACGATTTATTACCATCAGCTGGACCCTGTAATAAAACAAATAAATATTAATTCATTATTTCATTCATACTTTCATTACTTATTTCATGCTTTTAATCATTCATTCTTTCATTCTTCGTGGTTCATTTATGGCTACTACACACAGTGCTGGCGGCTGCGGCCGGGCTGGCCGCCGGGCATGCCGCGGCGCGCCCGGCCATGCCGCACAAAACCGCACAAAGAAACGCAAAGGAAATTAAGGCGCAAAAGCCGGAGGGACGTGCCGCGCGGCAAAAGCCGGCGGTCATGCCGGCGGCCAAGCCGCCAGCACTGTGTGTAGGAGCCATTACAGTGATTACAGTTATCAAGTCCAGGCTATAAATAATAAATTTCTTTATTGGCATAAATAAATTTTTAACATAGCTTTGATTCATATGGTAGTCTTTAAGAGAGTAACATTTATTAAATACTTTGAAAACTAAAATTTTGTATAATTTAGACGCATTTTTACAATTTTGTAAATGTGAGTAAGTATCACCGAGCCTTTCATTATGTTATTATGAGTATTGAACAGAATTTGAATGGTAAAGATAATAAAAAAAGTTAATACGCAAAGAAAGAACAAAAACAAGAAAATAACAATTTGGGGGAAAATATGCGTCACATCCACGATAAATGGCCATCGCTTAGCATTATGCTGCGGCCCGATACACATGCAACTACTCCAAATACGCTGTGAGCTAGCGTGAAGCTCATCTGATCACCTAAGAGATTATAATTGACTAAGATAATACGATAAGACTCCGCTTCACAATATAGATTTCGGTACACTACATTACTCAATAGAGCAAATTCTCAACGCATTAAGTTCGTTTACAGTGCATCTTAGACACAAGAGGCTGATTGCATATTCAATCTCATCCCAGACAGAGGCACGCACACATAGAGACAAGTCTGAATCGTCTGTGAACGTCTGCAGTACAGAATCGTTTCCACAAAGTTAAGCTCTAAAGGAAAATTGTTTACACGTGGTTAACTGCGCAGTGAATAACATTAATCGAATTATTTTATATTTAAGTGAAAACGGAGCAAAAGGAGTATGTAATGATCGTTGCAAGTGGCGTTCTGTAGTTTCTGCCTACCCCCGCCGTGGGCAGGCGTTAGTTTATGTATGTGTGATTGTGTTTGTATGTATTTGTGAGTTATGAGTAGAGATCGGATATTCGGATGCATATTTACCCAAAATTACGTTTTGGCTAAGAAATTATGGAAGTGGCTTTATATAAATATTTTTTCTTTATAAAAATCCCGGATTTGATTGAATTCCGGGATCAGATACATGGTATGGAAAGGACTTATCAGCCTTTTTATGAAGGTTACTTTAGCGGTGTTAACATAAAAATTTAAATACCTACTGTAAGTAAATTTTTTTTAACGAAACTCAAGGCTCCAAATTGTTTGTGGCTATGTGCTATGCCAATTTGGCAAACTACTTTACAACATTAGCTAGCATTTCTATAATCAAAAAGTACTAAACAAATCGATTCCGGAATCGCGACATTTTTGCGATCGATACAATTACAAAGAAGCATTCCATATTAGCCAACACCTGCACGTAAGTAAATATACATTCGATTCTATAATCAGAACTCAAAATTTGTCGATCCCGAATCCCGGGATTTTTTTGGATACAAAAGTGCTTTCCATAATAGCCAACACCTCAACTTTAGGTAAATATAGGTACCGAATATACTACTGCTAGTCCATTGCTTCATAAGTTAGAAATAAAAATTGAGCAGATTTTTTTTTCGAACTTATGAAGCAATGGGCTAGCAATCTGATTCAATTCATTTCAATTTATTATTGATCGTGCATTACGTAATTAGAGTAGCTGGTTATGAGTGAATGGAATTGCACACGGGTGATTCTTACTCCCAACAGACTTAATTTTTTTTATAAGCTCGAATATCAGGTTGTTGTTACAACTTGTTTTTTTTTTTGTTTTTTCATTCTGCTGTACCTTCTAACTTCTAGTCATGTGAAAGAGTGTGTACGTGCCATTTAAATAAATAAATAAATAAATAAATAAATAATAATGCTAACGGCGAGTACTTGCACAGACACAATCTAGTAGCTAGGATTATCCACCAGCAACTTGCCTTGCAATACAACCTTGTGGAGTCAGAAGTACCATATTACAGGTAGGTACGTGCCCGACCCAGTTCTCGAGAATGGTCAGGCCACATTGTATTGGGATCGATCTATCATCACTGACAGGACTATTGTAGCTAATAAGCCTGATATTGTGGTGATAGATCGACGAGAACGCCGTGCAATGATTGTGATATTCCTGTCCCTCATGACGAGAATCTCGTGAAAGCTGAGAAAGATAAAAAAATCAAGTATCTTGACTTAGCACACGAGGTTGTCGACATGTGGGACGTGGACTCTGCAATCATTGTACCGATAATCGTAACGGTTAATGGCCTAATAGCGGAGAGCCTCGACCAACACCTCAGGAGGCTCTCATTGCGCGGCTGGGTCAAGGGCTTGATTCAGAAAGCAGTACTCCTAGACACGGCACGCATAGTGAGGAGGTTCCTCTCTCTAGAGCCCTGACCACCGGCAGCTTGGACCCTGTTCCTGATGCCGATGGGCGACTATTTCTTATATTTTTAAATGTTTTTTATATCTTTTTTTTAAGAAATATTTAAAAATGTAATTTAAAGTATTAAAATGAAATAAAAAAAAAAAAAAAAAAAAAAAATAAATAAATAAAATCTAACTACCTAGTTATAGGTGGTTTAGACCAAGAACAGATTTCTGATAGCAACGAGTTGTTGCCAACTGTTTTTATATATAATATTCGACAATCGATGAATATAGCTTGTATCAGCAGAATATTTTTATTCAGCATCTGATCATAAACTCTAATCCTATAACTTGCTGAAAATTTGACTTTTGAAACACTAACGAGCGGAATCATTTAATAATCTTTTTCTACATCAGAACTAAGTAACTTAAAAACTGCTCCGTTTGTAACGAAAGCTTTTACTTTCATCCAATGTCGTTAATCTACTTCGTACTTCCACTAATCCGTATTAAAAATGGATAAGCCGATAGTCCAGTATCACACAGTTGCCTAATATTCACTTGTAAGGCCTCTCGAAACGCTTGAACTGTAACCTCAATACCTAGTAGTATCATCAGTATTTGTTAAAACTCGTAATATTGTTTCTAAAATGTTCAATCAACCATCTATGCTTCTGGGCGATATTTAATCATCAAGAATCAAGAATCATTTATTTGCAGAAAATACAGGTGTTACCAGTGGTAAAAGTTGGTGTTTTAATGTACAGTCCATATTTTGCCTGTTCAGGGCATGCAAATTAATTTTACATAATAGGCACTTAATAGGTACAGACGCCAGCACATCAAGTTACTACAATCTGTCAAATTTCTTTAATAGATTTTCAACTTTATGTCTAATGAATAAGGTTCAATGTTGATTGAGAAAATTTGACAGATTGGAGTAGGTTGGTGTGCTGGCGTCTGTACCTACTTATTTATATAAGATGTAAATCAATCAATCAATCATTTTTTATTTGTGAACATAGGTATTATAATAAAGGTCTTATACATTTTCGTCGATCTCTATGTTCTACCAATGAAATTGGTGTACAAATATATTAGTTTTTTTAAGTACTACGGCTGAATCTATACAATACAAAGTCACGATCGACTAAATAGTGTCAATAAAATGTATTACTAATAAATAATTAATCAATTATAATTTATTTTTACATGCAAGTCAATGATAAATTATATTAAAGGGCTAGTAATGTCATATTTCATCATATTAAAAGGTAAGGTATTATGTAGGTAAGTACAGAAAAATACCTATGTATAATATAGTTTTTTTTTTATTAAGATGACATTTTATGTTACAATAAACATAAGTAAAACACATAACAAAACTTGACAGAACATTTTATGTACCATTTAAATTGTCGTATTTTTTTTAATCATAGTTTTTGTCGCTACTGATTTCTCCATGGAAAACCAGCGAAATTTCGCGTTATTGCATAATTTTTTATTATTCGAGATTTTTAATTCATATTCGATATGGCACCTCTTTAGGTCATGAGCTATCCGAACATCAAAAAATATTTGGCCTAAGTCTTAAGGGGAAGGTGAAAATTGATTCACTGTTACAATGAATAGTAGATACCCATTATCCAGTCCAGTACCGCGTTTCCTCTAAAATGGAAATATAAATGTTAATGTTATGCGAGAGAAACCAGGACCTATAACTAGTTCTTTATCAAATGGAAAAGAAGGAAACATGCAATTTAAAACGTAATTGGACGAAGGATTTTAGCTTATTGTCAATGAATGGGCTCCACAATAAACTGGACAATTGAGTCTTGCTTCTAAATTGGAAGATTTGAGTTCGTGTTTTAGTACCTACATAGTTCACGAGATCAACATAATATGTAACTATGTGTACCTACTTGTACTAAGAGTTTTTGCTAATTCTATTAATATCTTTTAGGATAGTCAATCACAAATGGTGAGATAAACTCCTTTTATTAATCTTATATACAATCGAATACTATCTAAACTTTGTGTATACATACATACATAACATACATAATCAGCCTTTTAATGTTCCCACTGCTGGGATACAGGCCTCCTCACTATGAAAGTAAGTGGGCTGCCACCACGCGAGCCCAATGCGGGTTGGTAGATGTCACATGTCTTCGAATTTTTGGTTCTCACACGACATGCCGGTTTCCTCACGATGTTTTCCTTCACCGTTTTGAGAGCAGTGGTGATAAAATTATTTACACAAAGTAAAGCGCCTGCTGGGGTTGGAACCCACGACCTACAACTCGTAAGTCGGGGCCGATACCACTGGGCCACCACTGCTCTACAACTAACTAATTATATAAATATTACTAGCTTCCGCCAGCGGCTTCGCCCGCGTGATAAATTTATAAATTATAGCTTAATTATGCATGTATTATACATATAAACCTTTCTCTTAATCATTCTATCTATTAATAAAAACCGCCTCAAAATCCGTTGCGTACTTTTAAAGATCTAAGCATACATAGGGACAGACAGCGGGAAGCGACTTTGTTTTAAAATATGTACAAGGACACACACACAACGGGGAGGTACAAGTATGGAAAGGAAAAAATAAAACAAATAAACGCTCATTGGGCATCAAAAATTCGTCCGCATTGCTGTCAGCGATCCAAAAGGCTGGCAGCGTTGCCACGTTGGATGGCAATGCTGATTCTTTAACCAAACGGCTCAAAATTAGGATAGTTGTTTTTTTTTTGTGTAAACTTCGGTGTTGATTATTGACAGGGGAAAATCTTATGACATGCCGTAATAGCAGTATATCGGGTGACGTATTGTGCAACATTATTTCGTAGTTTTAAGTCTTCACTTCTTTCGCCAGTCCCCGTGACCGCCTGTTTTTTTTTTCTGTCTTGAGTCATTCGTTACAAACTCTCTCGAAAATAGCAGGACCGAGTTTAGGTGTCACACTAGACGGCCATGACTCCAGCCAGTCGTGGCTTATAATGGTATTGTATAGTGTACGGCTAATTGGCCGTTGTGACCAAGTGCTTTACCTGGTCGCAGTTGTGGTCGTGGCCCTCCATTGCGCGAGATCCCTAATGTGGGGAATAAAACTACCCTATCCAACCTAGGAATGATCTTTAAGATAGGAAATACATAGTAGTGAAACTAGTGACGCGTAGTTCTATCAATCACTCGAAACACGAAACCGAATATCAAGCACTTTAGGACACAACCTCGCCCACTGTACCTCGGTAAACGTCATTCTGATATTGCTCTTGAAACCATATAATATTAAATCTAATATAGAAAGCACTCGTGTGAAAATGATTGATTGCCAATCTGCCCCATTTCACAGTTCAGCGGACGAGAGAGCGGGAATTATTCGAGTTAATCCACAAAATGGCGAACGCCTGAAAAATCCGCGAAAAAAGAATGGGAAAATTCTTCGTAAGCCTGTTGCGTTTGATAGGTAGGTACAGGTTTTTATCGGATTCCGTTTTCGAGGGCCAAACATTGTAAGTATGTACAGTCACGCACAAAAAAGGTTCAGCATTTTTGAGACACATTCCTGTCCCGCATAGCGGATAAGCGGGCACATGTCACCTTTTTAATCTGTCATTTGTGACCATACTGAAATATTCGCAAATAAGTTTAAATCAAATGTGATAAAATACCCAGTTTTCTATATTGAGTAAAAAGGTTATAATAGTATTAAGAAATTACGTAGATAACATAACTTAACGCTTGTACCTAATCCACGAAGGGTTCGACATAGATGTACCTCTATAGTATACCCTCATTTCGCCAGTAAAGTCCCATGTAGTAGGGGCGAGCCTATTCACAAATCCAAACTTTGCTGCTGAAAAATTCCAGATTTCCGGGAATCAAAACCAAGAGCTCATGCTCAGCAATAGCTCAGCATTAATTGAGCATGAGTGCTTGTGACCACTAGACCAACGAGACAGTAAAAAGGTAATTAATTTACTTGTATATATTACGGGTTTCGGATTTGTAGGTAATTATGGATTTCCGGGAAACCGATTCAGGCGACGTGGTTGGGGTAATCACGTTCAAACTGCAAAAGCAACACCTGTAATTAATGTAATTTGGTTCAGACTGTGATCAACACTGGCGAATGGGAGTTCTTAGAATTCGAGCGTTTGATTATGAAGTCCCAACCTAATTTTAACGTCAATCGACTAAAATTACGACGAATTGAATACCAACGTCTTTTATTACTGTAGGACCTAATTGGTCGAATTAACATTTTAGAATTACAAGATCTAATAAAGTATTATTGACCTATTTTTTGAAAGCACTAAGTTATTTAGAGATCGACCTATGTTTTACCCTGACAGACCCTGGTGAAATAATCAATTTCGTGAAAAAGAAAAGCTTAATGTGAACGCCATATAATCGTCTCTTATCTTCAGATAATAGGATGGGACAGATTATATTATTAAAATTAAAATGAATCGCTTAAACCACTTCCTGATATCAATCATTTTATAAAGGAGTTTCCATTTTCCTCAAACGATGATAATGCGTTTATGCGTTTATGTGTGTGTTTATGCGTTTGTGTTTGCGTTTGCGTTTACTTTCTTTTCTTTTTCGTGTGGTTAGCGACTAACCTGGTGTCAGATTTGTACAGATCGTTATTTATATCCTTCGGGTACATCCGGTTGGACTGGAAACCAACCCCACAAGGAACTGGCTAGTCAAAGTCAAAGTCAAATCATTTATTTCAAATAGGCCCTTGAAGGCACTTTTGAACGTTAAAATTTACAAAATATAGTATTGATTCTACCGCCCCTACCAAAAGGTAGTTTTCGTATGGAGAAGAATGGGCAAGAAACTCCACCGTTACTCTTTTAAAATGTTTTACAATATTTTGTATAGGTACATTATTTATATAATTATATGTGAAGACGATGCACCTAGAATAAAATTACTGTATAAAGTAAAAAGAATTTAAAGTGGAGCAAACGACAGATAAATTAATTATGTGGTAGATACATGGTGTTCACATATTCACAAACATTGTAAAAATAGACGAATCTACTAAAAAATTACAATTAATAAGTCAGTGTGTGAGGAAGTAATCACAGGATGTAAAATCAATGTCTTATAATAAAAAATAAATACAATTAAGTAAGCAACCAGAACCAGTTTTATTTTGTCTAAACTCTAAATTGTCCTATGGAGCAGGACCAGCATGTTTCCAAGCATTCTTATCTTGGATATAATCCTCTAATCTGTAATATGCTTATTGTTTACAAAGTGTACTTTTTACATGAGTTTTGAGCAGATAATGACGACTTATACCTCTGCTTACGAAATATTCTACAAGTAAGGTAAGTAGGTAATAGACATCAGAATGCTACGCAGTATTAAGTATCTCTATTCCATATAGATAAGCTCGATTCAAAGTGAAAAGAGAGTATATTTTGATACGTGAGGTGATACTTTATTATATGCCAATACCAACTATTATCTCTGGATAGTATGATTATGTTTCATATCGTTCGTCAACATCCTATTCATACTCCATTTATTATATACAATAACATTATAAAAATAACGGTTATCATCCGTTCGTTATTTCGATATAAACATATGTTATTATAAATCCATTATTTCACGAAAAATACAAATTAAATAATAGTATATTTCCAATTTACACAAAAAAAAGAACTCTAAAGTGCAGTAATTTCAACGATATTACGCAATAACTTTCGTTAATTTGTCGTTATTTATCTAATGCTATAATAAATGGAGTATAGGTTGTATAATGTGGAGATAAAAATACAACAATAAATTAAAACACTGGTAATACTTATTCATAATGGCTCCTACACACAGTGCCGGCTTTTGCCGCGCGGCACGTGTCCCCGGCCTTTGCGGCCTCCATTTCCTTTGCGTTCCTTTGTGCGGCTTTGTGCGGCAGGGCCGGGAGCGCCGCGGCTTGCCCAGCGGCAATGCCAGGTGTGTAGGAGCCATAAGAGTATTTTGTAACTATCAAATAATTGTAATTAAGAAAGTGATTTTTCCAAACAAACTAAATAGTGGGTACTGATGTACCGACTATGCTGCCGACAACTGGTTGTGCCAATCTTTGACTATAAGCTGTAGTGATTAAACTATTCGATATATTTGATTGAATTTTCGTATACAGACTGGGAACAGCATTAGATATATTTTCATTTCAAATACGAAGTACGAAAATGTTAAGTCGTTTTGTTTTTCCTACGACTTAATATCATGACACATTATTGCTTGATAGCGTATCGTTATATCGCGTTCGAATAATGCGGGTTCAGAACAAACTCTTGGCCTATCCCGAGTTAAATAAAAGAACCAAAGACTATACAATACCTATGTTCATATCTATCCTTTCCAAGTACGTAAACAATATAAACATTTAACTAAACATCCCCCACAATATGTCGCCCCCTCTCTCAATCTCGGTTTACCATAAGACACTACGCTCCGCTCGGGTAAACATAGATTAATTTCTTTCATCTCGGGTATGATTAAAAACCTTTGTAAGAGTATAATAGTCCATTCAAGAAAGGATTTTACTTATTATCCTTCGATAACAAGAGTCTATCGGATGAAATTCTTTTATATGTGTATAAAATTCGGTGTAAACAAAAGTTGCACAACATTGTGGCAGCAACATGTTTTTGTGTTACCGAAACGCTGCTAATATTATGAAATCTGGCAGTTTTGGAAAGGTAAACATAACAACACAAATCGGTCGAAGTGGCGGTGCTTGGGGGAGGCCTATGTTCAGCAGTGGACGTCTTTTGACTGAAATGATGAATGATGATGAAACATTGATTACAGGGGCGGCCCTTTGTACACATATTTTTCTTGCCGTGAAAAACTACGGTTTTTTCGTCGTGTGTAGGCACGGTCGTCAGTGTTGTATGGATCACTAGTTAAGCTTGTTGACAGACATGTTTTTTCTACGGCGCGGTTTATACACGGCACCGTAAAGAAATCGTGCCGTGAACAAAGGGCCTAAGTCTACAAATAACGTAGCAATGGTTTCGCCATTATGACTTTTTGACAGATTTGCCATACAAAATCTTTACATCATCTCACACAAAACTCATAATCGAGAGACCATATTGCAACTTTACGAGGCTTTATAGTTTCGAGACTTTAGAAGTAGCCCATCGACTTTGTACGCCTACAAGCTTCGAAGCTTCGCGTAACCCACTTAGGTCTAGTTCTAAAACATCTTTTCTCTGGTACTCCTACATCGTCTAAGAACTCTAAGGAGTAGTTATATCTTTTAAATTGCGTGTTTTAAATATCACCACTAGTTTCGTTTGTGCATTGTTATGCATCAGACAGTTTTATATGTTAACAAATTATGCGTGTTATCTCATAACTCATTATCATTCAGCTTAGTGGAATCATGAGGGGAATAATCGATAATATTGTGATTCATAATCTTTTTTTTATGACAGATACTTACCTATATATTTTTTCTAGTTAACCACCAGTTATGTACTTATGTTGTATAACGTGAGCGCATTCTATACTTATCTTGTTATTAAGGACTAGCTTCTGCCCGCGACTTCGTTCGCGAGCCTATAACCTTGCTGAAGAATTGGGCTACCCAATGCAAAAAGCATTTTTCAAATCCGACTGATTAACCCCATAGGTACATACAAACTTACAAACAAACAAATTTTACCTCTTTATAATATTAGTATAGATAGATAATGTAGAAAAATATTTGCTCTGGTCCTACTCCACTGAAAATTGGGTTTTCAAAAGTTTTAAAATATAACTGGATAGGTACCTATATTTACTCAATGTCTGCTACAGCGTTCAGTTAAATTGCTAAGTAAACATTTATAATGGTCCACTAAAACAATATTCCACCCTTTCAAATTCTCTCTAAACTGAGCTGGCCCAACTATGTATCTTAAAGAGACCGCCCGGGGTTAGGAAACTAGCGACTAACTTGGAATTAAGTTTACAACTTATAAAATGTTAACAGTCGCCTCCCTAACAATTTGTTGGTACATGACTAGACTGGAAATGTAGACAAGAAAAGCTGACATAACATTACATCATGACTGTATTCCCTTAAGCAATGGTCGGCAAACTCATGAGTCAATACAGCCAAATATCAATACTATACCGACTAAGATTTCTTATGAGAGCCAACCCTTTCTGTGTGTCCAAACTGTCTCACTACACTTTTCTTAATCCTTAAAACTCCCATCCTCTTTCACTCCACGACGCTTCTCAAAATTAACTTGCTATGAAGTAGGATGCCTTCATCCTCATCATCATATCGGTTGATAATAATATGATAAAGACAAGTTACCCTTGGAAAACTTTGAAAGGTACAGAAAACAATTAATTTACGATGTCCTGTTAATTTTTGGTGAAAACACCACTACTATACGATACTTCGGAAATAAATCTTTGAAATATAGTTTGAATTTTGAATAACACTTGATAACCCCGACCGTCCTGCGTATCTACACTCGCCCTCATCGACATTTGTACAGAGCCGCGCTCTATAGGCCAAAGAGCCGCATGCGGATCGCGAACCGCAGTTTGCCGACCATTGCACCATGTAGGCAAAGGTACATAATAGGTAGGTAGACCTACCTAGAATTGTGAATCAAAGTATGCTACGCAATTAAGCTTACAATTAAGTTAACTCGCCATACTTTGATTCACAATCCAAGAGTTTTGAAGGATATTGCTAATCCATTCTAAGGTTTAAAAAATTCGCCTGCTAGTCAACGTAATTAACGCAATGCACGTGGGTGAACTGTCAAAATGAAAGAAACCCAATGCGATAAATTGTCATTAAGGCCGAATTTCATCAATGAAACTGAACGCGATCAAGAGCTGTCAGAGTGTGAGTGTCATCATTGCTATGGAAATATTGACACTGACAGCTTCTACACGCGGATCAGATTTGCTGATCGCGTTCAGTTTCATTGGTGAAATTCGCTCTAAATGTGTGTTAGGCAGTTACCCCGCAGTTTTATTATAAGTCTCATGTTATTGTCTCCAGACTCCAGGCAGAAAGTATTCTATTGATAAAGTCTAAAATAGCCTTGTCCGCACCCAGGACCCCCCAGCTTTATAGAAGTTGCACTTGCGTTAGACCAGGGCCCTGTTTAATAAAGCTGACAATTCGATATATATGTCAAAAACTGACAAAATTGTAGAATTGTCGCGCTTAAAAGTGACAAATATGTCAATAATCGACAGGTGATACCTTGACATATTTGTCATTTAAAAACGCGTTTAATAATATATATTGCGAATTTTCCACCATGACAATTATGTCGCCTGTAAGTTTTATTAAACAGAAAACTTGTCAAATTTTCACTTTTTGACATATGTCGGACTTGTCGGATTGTCAGCTTTATTAAACAGGGCCCTTTCGGTACATCCTATAAATACTTCCATATTATGTAATAACATCTTGTGATGATGACAAACTCAGTAATAGACCCTGTTTATGTAGAGTCTATAGTTCTCATTATAATTTTGTAGTAGGTAGGTATCACACTCGATAATATAAATGGGTCATAATTTCGTAATCCAATATGTAATTAGTGACGTAGCTCAAAAGTAGGGCCATATGTGACGTATGCTTCTTTTAAGCCTGTCGATGGCCATCTAAATAGAGTCAGCCCAGAATTTGCCTACCAGTTTGACACCTTCCTTCGTGGAACCCTTTTTTTTTTTCGGTTGGAAATCATCAAATGACTTCTCCCGCTCTGGGCGGAGCGGAAGGGCGTGTCACTCTTACTGACTAAAACCCACCCGTGTTCCTTCCCTTGCCTTGCCAGGGGCCACGGTTTCCCTTTCCTTCGTGGAACCCTGACACAGCCAGAAGACATACCTATCGCGATAGAACTCGCAATGAACTACGTTATCTTAGCCAATTTACACAAAAACTGTAATACATACTGTAATACACTGTAATACAACTTCCTCCACGAATCACTCCGTCAATCTGTATGAAAATCCGTTCAGTAGTTTTTGAGTTTATCACGTCCAGACAGACACGACAAAGTTGGGGAACTTTGTTTTATAATTTATTATGTACCTACAATATTATTTTGTATTATTAACGCGAAAACGTAAATGGATAACTTGTATCGTTTCTTTAGTAAACAAGTTTTACCTATTGAATTTTTAAATACAAATATGTGACGTTCTTGAAAATCTCGTCACGAAAAATATGGGCTAAAGTTAAACTTGAATGAATTATTCCAAAATGGAAACGATGTTGGCTATAAACCTAATAGTTCAAATATTTGGATAATATTACGACAGGTTGCCGAATTTCAACCTTCCAGCTTTTACCAGTAATTCAGTCAGTCGTCTGGGACTTCAACCAAACTTATGCAAACAACAGGGGAGTTGGTACTGAGCAAAGTAATATCTACCTAAAAGCCCCCGAAATAGTTTTAAATTCATTGTTTTACTGTAAGATAATTTCCATTGACTAGCCAAAGTACTCGGAGGACAGAGCAGTAACTGTAAAATTCTTAATTAGGTATTTACCTACTTATAAAAATCTTAAATTCATTCAATAACTGACAGAAGAGCTCGTGGCTAAGTAATAACAAGCCGCACGGGTCGATCCATCTGGTTAAGCTACGCTTGCCGGGGTTAGTCTGTAGATGCGTGACCATCTTTACATACCGAGACTCCTCCGTGCCTCGGAAAGCACGTTAAGCCGTTGGTCCCGGCTGTCATTCATGGATCTTTGACAGTCGTTACGAGTCGTCAGAAGCCCGAAAGTCTGACACCTGTATTACCAAGGGGTATCGTATTACCCAGTTACGGGGTTGTGGAGGTCAGATAGGCAGTCGCTCTATGTAAAATACTGGTATTCAGCTGCATCCGGTTAGACTGGAAGCCGGGCTGGCTTCCAGTCTCCAAGATAGTTGGGAAAAGGCTAGGAAGATTCATTCATTCGCTGACAGACTATGCACAGTGTAAACCTCTGGGATCTAAAATCACGAAATTTTGCACAAAAAAACAAAGAAACTCCGAAGTGACCACTGGAAGGATTTTTGAAAATTCATCTCCTTAAATAGGAGATAAAAGTTTGTATAGGTACATCGTTCGTCAATTTTGCCGATGGAAAATCGTATGGGGCACAGGACTTGTCTATACTAATATTATATTATTTATTCTAGAGAGGTTAAATTTGCTTGTTTGTAAGTTCGTATGTAGCGGGTAATCTCCGAAACTACCAGTCGGATTTGTTTTGCACGACTCATAATGCGAAGCATTAGAGTGTGCTCTACGATCGAAAAATATTTTTTGCCCCATTTCTGCAACTGTTTTTATTGTTACACTCCTGCTAGTACACAGAACCTACTTAATTTATATACCATTGTATAGATGATTAAATGGAGATTAATACTGTACTTTTTACCAATTGATTTAATGCAAGAGAAATGAAAAGAACATCAAAATAGTTGAAAAAAAAATCCTGTCCGTCAATTTATGAAGCTTGAAAACATTGTAGCTTGCAATAAAATCAATTAATTGAGTCAATTTTTTTTTAATACATTAACTAAAATATACTATCAAAGAAGACACCGCGAACAAAAAATGTGTCCCTTGGATGCTTTGACGTTTGACTACTGCGGTGCATGCGCGTTGCGAGGAGATTCTCATAGAGTAATGCACCCGCAGATGCGACACAGTCTGCTTCTTCTGCCTACTTGATACCTAACACAGTTTTAACTGCAGAACATTATTCTAATTTCCATTGTATTAATGATGAACATTATGTGAGATGGTTCACTTGGCAACCACGTTTGCTCATTACGATTTTTCTGCACAAATGTTATCCATTTTTCCCTTGTTTCCTGGAGCTCGGACGTGGAAATCTTAAAGGGAAAAATGCCACAAATTGTAATAATTATTTGATGACAAATAACCATAAACCATAATATAATAAAACAAACATTAATATCAGCGTTCAAAATATTAGATACTTAATATTAAAAAAATCCGCCATAAAAACAAACGGCAGCTATTTGTACCTACACTTCACTTCTGAATGTTTTAGTATATGGCGAATGGCGCCGTAAAATATTTTGTTCATATTTCAGTTTAAAACTTTAGAGGTATGAGGAACAGGGTGTAAAGTTCACTCATCCTCATTCGAAAAGGGAGGATCCTCCGGCCAGACGGGTAAACACCCGTCTGGCCGGAGGATCCTCCCTTTTCCAGACACAAACGTGTCTGGCGGGCAACTGCCCGTAAGTTGATTTCGGATAGTTTTATCTATGTCGGTCGCGTGGTATTTGCTGCGTAGCTCGTATGTGGTGGTGTAACCGCTACATTATTTCCCTCCGGAGACCGGAGGTCGATATGAGAGAGATTGATATCGATGCGAGTTTAGAAATTTTACCTATATTGATGGGTAAAAAAGCAGTCGAAACATACTTCATGAAAAGTGATAAATTGTTAATTTTTGTTAGAAACTATGTTTTAAAATTCTTTTTCGTTTATGAATGAGAGTTATGAACTTATGAGGCGTGCACTTTTGGATTTTCCAAACTATTTGTTTTTGCATTGGGCAGCCCTATTCTTGAGGAAGGTTAAAGGCTCGCGGAAGAAGTCGCGGGCAGAAGCTAGTATGCAATAAATCGGTAATAGGTACCTACATTAATAATAACCAATATCAGCCTTTAGTGTTCCACTGCAGTGAAATGCCTAGAGATAAATTATTTGGCCCTACTTGCATGATTAATAAACTCAGACAGAGAAAGAGCACAGAATTTATCTTTTGTATGTTATTTTAATTATGTTATTCTAATATGTTGATAATTATTTTTTATAATAATTACTAATTATGTGAAAGAGTGTACACCTAGGTAGTTTTTTGAGGAATTAATTAAGTATTATTAAAATCTCATGTAAAATGTACCTACCAAAAATCACACCAATAAATGAATATGAATTTGAATATGGTTATTTACCGGTGGAACCGTGAATTGTGAAAGAACTGCCTCGCTGGTCTAGTGGTCGCAAGCGCTACTGCTGAGCGAGCTGTCCTGGGTTTAATTCCCATGTCGGGCAAAGTGTTATTAGGTTTTTCTTTCTGGAACTTCGTAATAGGCTCGTCTGGTAATAGGCTCGCGGGACTTAAACATAAAGTAACTGGCGAAATGTGGGTGTAGGTACTATATAGGTACAACTCTGTCCAACACTTCGAGGAACAAGTCTTGATATTATGATGTTATCGCAACAGTTTGTATTATTTTCCTTATGTGCAGAAAACATGTAATCATCAATATAATATAATCATCAATCTTTATCTACTCTCCTATCGCAGGTATGCTGGAAGAGATTTCTTTAGAAATAAGCATCACCTTTGTACGTATTTTTCTGTTCCTTTCTTCTTATCTTTTTTAAATATCTGTGTTTACACATACAAACACACAACACGTACTAGTTAACAGAACTAAATTAGCTGAAAGACACTATAGGGTATTAGGTAGTCGAATTTATAATGCAGTTAACAAACAATGCAATATTTATGGTTTAAATAAATTCGAGTGTAAAAAGAAAGTGAGTCAGTGGCTCACGACTCGTACCTACGAGGAGATAGAAAGGTTACTTGGAAAGCTTTTTTAACAGTTCCTGCTTATTCAGACAACTCAAACATACAACACACACAGACAACTCAAACGTTCACCACACACACAACTCAAACGTACAACACACACACGACACCCACACGACACCCACACGACACCCACACGACACACACACACGACACATACACTTACTAAACTCCCACTAGAGAGAGGTTATACATTTTTAAATTAAAAGTATTTTTTTATTGTTTTCTTTTCTTTTTCATTAACTTTGTTTTCTTTATCTTTTGTACTCAAAGATAGCCACTTACGTAATGTAACTCCGTACTTGTTTGTTTAAATTGGAAAAAGTATTAATAGAGAGAGCCCTGGCACCCATAACACAAGTTTAATCTTAGCTTGGGTGCCAGTGGAGATAATCAGTGATTCATGCAATTTAAATACAATATTGTCATAATATTAAAACCTACGATATGAAAATTGTAAAATTGGAAATAAAGTTATTATTATTATTATTTATTTTTAGTTTTAACTATTCTCGGAGCCCTGGGGTCCCGGACCTTTGGAAGGCATACGAGGGGCCGAAGCCAACTCGCAGAGGCCCGTTAGACGATTTTAATGAAATGAGGCACCAACCGACGATTATCCCTGTATGCACTATGCAAGTGCACCCAAGGACAACCCCCGGTTGGTGTAGAACTATTGCAGGATATGGAAAGAAATATATTGGACTATGGGTTTGGGTGGCTAAAGTTGACTGGTGACCTGGAACTATGGAAAGACTATGGCCCCTGCCTGATCAATGTTTTTATGTACACGGATAAAATGGCAGGGGGTGACTTGCACACTCAATAATGGGCCCCCGAAAACTGTCGCTAGCACATTGTGACGTAGCGACAAGGGGGCAACATGTCCTGAGGTGCTTGAGGAGTGGAGCGGTATTCCACGGCTTTCAGAACAATCCCAGAGCCCGGAAGATGGTCAAGATCCCTACGAGCACTTACTGGAATACTTCCTTCCCCCGAGCACGTTTGCTCTTGCGAATCTCCACTCAAGCCGGCCAATTAAGGCAAGAATGAGGTGGGAGCTCTGTTCCTCGTCAGTGTTCACTCCAGCCGGCCAATAAAGGCAAGCCAGAGTTGAGGAACAAGATTTCTCCCGGGAGATAGGGTCCGTGGGGTCGCTACTGCCCAACAGCTCGCCACATGCTGCCCTGCGGTTTTCTGTATCTCTCTTGGTCTGGCTCCTCATTCTAGACCTGTTACGGCAAAGTAAACTCTACCGGCACAGACCTAGAGTTTGGAGCGCGCAAGCCCCACCACGACGTCAACGTAGAGATACGGCGGTGGGGTTATTATTATTCCGTTTATTCAATTTTTTTACATTATATCTAATACATTTTTAAATATTTTTATAAAAACAAAATAATACAAAAACATTTAAAAATATAAAAAATAGTAGCCCACCGGTATCGGGAACAGGGTCCAAGCTACCGGCGGTCAGGGCTCCAGAGAGAGGAACCTCCTGACAATGCGAGCCGTGTCCAGGAGTACCGCTTTCTGAATCAAGCCCTTGACCCAGCTGCCTAACGAGAGCCTCCTTAGGTGTTGGTCGAGGCTCTTGGCAATTAAGCCATTGGCTGATACGACTATCGGCACAATGATCGCTGAGTCCACATCCCACATGTCGACAACCTCGCGAGCCAAGTCAAGATACTTGATTTGTTTATCTTTCTCGGCTTTCACGAGGTTCCCGTCATGCGGGACCGTTATGTCAATGATCATTGTGCGCCGCTCTACTCGGTCCACCACCACTATATCAGGTTTATTGGCAACAATAGTCCTGTCAGTGATGATGGAGCGATCCCAGTACAATGTGATATTGCCATTTTCGAGAACTGGGTCGGGCACATACCTGTAGTACGGCACTTCAGATTCCACAAGGCTGTATTTCAGAGCAAGTTGCTGGTGGATAATCCTGGCTACAAGGTTGTGTCTATGCAAGTACTCTTCGTTAGCTAGACGAGAACACCCGGAGATAATGTGTCGGATTGATTCTCCCGGACGGTGGCATGCCCGACAAATGTCAACCGTGCCGTCCTTCACAATGAATCTCCGGTAATTGTTCGTCATTATTATTATTATTATACAAACAGGTAAGAAAAAACTGTTAAATAAATAATATAACCGCAGAAATTTTACATACATTTTGGTATACCTAGTAACTGTTGCACGACTTGCACGGTAAATAACTCTACTTAACCTATTTATGAAACGACGTTGAATGGGTCCATCCTATCCTATTGTGCGATGCCCTCATCGAAAGAGCCGAGGAAGTTCGAGTAAAACTGTTTTAAATATTTTATTGTTACGGCACAAAAAAAAAATCGTTTTAAATTGTTTTTATCCGGTATTTATTTAATTTATCCAGTAATTCGCCATTATTATAAATGTATTTTTTCCAGAAATAACGAGACAAAATAAAATGATAATGTCACAACAAAAGAAAACGAAGAAAACATTTTGTTTAGTGGTCTTTTGTACAAAAAAGACCAGATTTAAAAGATAATCTTCTAATCAAGATTCTTATTAGAAAGTTTTACTCAATTAAACTCTCAAAGAGCTTCGTAATATAATGCAAAAACTTTGAAATCACCATATTAAACTTAAGTAAATTGGGCTATAAAAACCAAATATAAAACAAAAATCTAATCACAAAACTACTTACAAACATTTTCGCAACAAATAAAATAAGGCTGTTACCTGAAATAAATAAAAGCGAACCTCAACTAACGAAAAGAAAACAAAACGAAAAAAAAAAGTTGAGAAACTTTCCACCAAAAAACACGAGAGGTTGACGTGTTAATGTTATCTCTGTAATTATTACTACGTCATTAGTTCATTACTTACCGGGGTCGTATTCCCGCGTTATTTGTCTTCTGGTTGAATCCACGATACGTCTGCCCGCTATCACAGCGTGCCGCGTTGTGTTATTCAGATTCTCACTCCCCTTCGCGAACAGAGTAATGGCGACGCTATCCAGGGCGCATGTGCGACCCTCTGACGTCAATGGTTTCGTTCAAAAAGCATACAGGTTGGTGTTTCATTTACCGCAGTTGGCGCGAGCGCGTGAAAGTAATAGCTTTTAAGTTATACGCAGTTTTTTTAGGTTACCCAACCCTCCAGTTTGACCGAGAGTTTAGAACATAGCTACTCTTGTACATAACAGTTTTCTAGAAGTAGGTACTATCTGGTTCGTGTATTTATTATTATGTAGTATGTTATGTATACAGGGTGGCAGGGACATCGACGCGAAGCCGCTTACCATGGATTCAGTACATGATTTTGAACCCACCTGCGTTGAAATTTTTCGTCGGTTATTTAAAAAAAAATCAGCTGTTCCATACATTTTGACCGCGTAGGTGTTGCACTTTTCTATGAAACAGCTGTTTTTTTTTTTAATAACCGACGAAAAATTTCAATGCTGGGGGGTTCAGAATCATGTACTGAATCCATGGTAAACGGCTTCGCGTCGATGTCCCTGCCACCCCGTATACTATATAGTTCATGGCTTTCGTTCTTTGTCACCTTTCTTAGTCAGCGACCAATGCTTCCATCAGATTTTTCTTTTGTCTCAGTACCTATCCTGTTCCTACCTAATCACAACTTGATATTGATAATGATGCAATAATGGAATGATTTTTATGAATAGGGACTTATTAAGCTTTATGAGATCACGATTTGTTCTCTTCAATTTTTTTCGGTTTCGGTAGATGATTAAAAAAGGAATTGGTAGTGTAGGTACGTAATCAAAAACACAAGTCACGTAGATAATTTATTAATCAACAAGTGTGTGCGTCTTGTTTATAAAAAGTTAAATAACTTTGGAAAGGTACACATTATAAATTTCTGTGTCCCAACCCAAACACGGACGTGTAACGTAATTAAATGAATTTTGACTATGGGGAGGCAATTAAGAAAGATTGTAAACTGTACCGTGTTACATAACAAATGAAAGGGCTTACTGTGAGGATCTCAAATATATATTATATATTTTATCTTTATTTTAAAATAAATAGTTTTAAAGTTATTTAAGAAAATTGACCCTTGTCAATCTCAGAAACTAAACTAAAAATATAGATAATATATTCTGTACTTTTTAGATTTCAAGAAAACTTACACCTACCTACACAGTAAATCGCTCAATATTGTGCGTACCTACATTTACAGTTGGAATGTATGCTCCCATACATTCCAACTTCAAATGAATGTAAGTTTGTACATGTTTTTCAACTAAAATGTTAAGTTTGTTCTTGGGAAAAATTCATCCCAACTACGGAACCGTTCATTGTGCGTGGTCAAACACGCACTTGGCCGGGTTTTACTCTTTATGTAACACTCTATAAACAACTAAACCTACAAGGAAGATCCTTTGATTGAACAACTAAGTAAACATTCAAAGTTCTAATCCTCATCCCTTTTTAGTCAAAGGGCTGGCCCTAATTAGATGCATAGCTTCGTACATTAAAATTATGTAATACCTACCCTCAAAAGAGCTCCGGTTGTGGCGAACCGCTTAACAAGTAAGGTAACTCGGTAGGGTGAACAACTTAGGATACCTACCAAGTTTTTTTTTAAAGAATCACTTTTTTTTTGTACAGGTGTACGTGCGAAAATCTAGCTGTTCTCACCTAGCATAGGTACTTAATTTAAACATAGAACACATAGGAAGAAGCGAGCCAAGCTAGGAAGCCCATAAAATATGAAAATTTTTAATTATTGTAACTATTCAGTAACATAGTTAAAAAATAATAGGTTTACCTACCATATCCCAATAATACGAGAGAAACGTGCAAAACAATTTGTTCATGAAAAGAAAATTATGTGTATATTGATAAATAAGTTCTAAAAAGGATCTAAGTAATACAATTGATTCGTACCATAGTTTGGTACCTATTTTTAGAAAGACAGAAAAAGTATTTAATTTATTGGGTCTCGCACAGGAGATCACAAATTAAACTAAACATACTCACATCATCATCTTCCTGCCCTTGTCCCATGTTACTTGGGGTCGGCGCAACACGTTTTCTTCTTCCACTCTCCCCTGTCAACCGTCATTCCAACATTCACTCCCTTCTCTATCATATCATTCGTCACACAGTCCATCCATCTTTTCTTTGGCCTTCCTCTCCCGTTCCATCCATCAACATTTATATTCATCACTCTTTTAGTCACATGCGTTTCCTCTCTCCTCATCACATGCCCATACCAGGCCAAACGATTTCCTTTTAACTTTTCTGTCACTGGCGCCACTTTTAAACTTCCCCTTACTTACCTTAACTACCCTTATACTCATTTCTTACTTTATCCATTTTCGTCACACCACACATCCATCTCAACATTCTCATCTCCGCTACATGCAATCTTTTTTCATCCGTCTTCTTCACGGCCCACTATTCCGATCCATACATTAAACTAAACATACTCACAGAAACATCAAATCTTCCCAGCCTTTTTCCCAACTATCTTGGGGTCGGCTGCCAGTCTAACCGGATGCAGCTGAATACCAGTATTTTACATGGAGCGACTGCCTATCTGACCTCCACAACCCATTAACTGGGTAATACGATACCCCTTGGTAAGACTGGTATCAGACTTTCGGGCTTCTGACGACTCGTAACGACTGTCAAAGATCCACAAATGACAGCCGGGACCAACGGCTTAACGTGCTTTCCGAGGCACGGAGGAGTCTCGGTATGTAAAGATGGTCACCCATCCACTGACCAACCCCGGCAAGCGTAGCTTAACCTGATGGATCGACCCGTGCGGCTTGTTATTACTTAGCCACGAGCTCCTCACTCACAGAACACTTTCTGTGTTTTTTTTTTTTACTCACAGAAACATAAAAATAAATAAAAAAAACAAAGTAAAATGAAAATAATTTTAGAAAGCATTGAACCGGTAGGCCTTATTCACGGAAAAAACTACTTATCAATAATAATATTACATGACATCCAAACAAAGTCATGGGCTTAGGTACCTAATTACGAATTAATGAACGAAATGCACCGATCCCAGCGTGGTTTAACTAGACTCAATAAATCGAATGAACCCCAAGACTTGCACTAGCCCCTGGAGCGTCATGTTTCATGGGGCTACAGAGGCTATTGCATATCAAGGAGTAGACCGGGTGGCGCGATAATGGTAAGGAAAACGTGCCCTTAGGATATGGAAGGATTTGCCAGCCGTACCAGATATGCATCCTAGAGTAGGCAGAGCTGGGCAAAATACATGCTTTGCTTTAATTAAAATACAAATTACAAAATACTATCTCGCACTTATTTAAAATACAAATTACAAAATATTTTTAAGTCGTGTATTTGAAATATAAAATACAAAATACAGTATTTTGACTATTTTTATTTAAAATACAAAATACAAATTACAAAATACAGTCTGGTGTTAGGTTAGGTATATAAATAGAATAGAACTAAACCAGCCCAGCCTAGGGCAAAGGGAATATATTCTTACCATCAGGGTTGGGCAGTATTTGAATTACTTGTAATTAAAATACGTAATTGAAATACAAATACGTAATTGGTATTTGTATTTCAATTACTTCATATAAATGTAATTTGTAATTGGTATTTCAAATACCTGACGCTGAGGTATTTTGTAGTTAGTATTTCAAATACTTATGGCTCCAAAATACATTTGAACATAAATACATTTAGCGATCTTATGAATGGGTGCGATGTGCAGAAAATAGCGCTCGATAGCTTTCGTAAGCAAAATGGCGACCACTAAATATGTAATATCTTTAAAGTTGGCAACACTGCACTTAAACTGTACTGTAGTCTGTACTGCAGGTACATACGTCAAATTGTCAATTACATAACTTGTCAATTGTAATTTTTTGGCCGGTTTATGCTGCTTTCACGGCTCTTTTCTTTGTCACTGCTGTGCTGTATGTTACACTTTGCTGTTTTCTGTGTCTTCGTCAGATATCCCGCTGCTTTTTGTTTCAAGTTTCTTGTAAATCCCACTGGCAGCCTTTTTTTAATCGTATAAATATGTAAGTGTAAGTAAGCATTTATTACGAATATTAAAATTTGTCTTCTGAGCACACAATTCTCAGCTGTGACGGGCTTTTAGTCCTAAGTATTTATATAACCATCTTTCATGAAAGCACAAAGCTGAAAGCTAAACTAATTGAAGACATTACGAATTAAGAGATACATTCTGTTATAAACTGTCTACGCCAGTACTGAACCTTCGCGAATTAATAATTTTGAATGCCTTTCAGTAACATAATTCATTCGCATTGTTGAGGTAAAAATAATAATGAACAGAGATTACGTAAGCTAAATTCGCAGGCGTTGCGTGTTCTGATAATAAAGCGTGTTATTTTCACTGTCGGCGTCACTTTGTTAGCAGTCTTAACTAAGAGAGCCCGTTGACATACAATTTAGTCGGTGGCCGACTAAATCGCAGAGTATACCAATTAAATAATTGGACACCGATCGTATCAGAATCGAGATTACGCACAATTAAAAAGTTGTCCAACTATCGGCCAACTGCTCGTTAGACCGACTATCCAACTTTGTTGGTCAATTGCAAGGCAAGATGCATGGTAACCAGACGCGCGCGCGTTATTTCCCTAGAAATTATATATAATATATTGTCTCCCATATTTTCCTTTTTATTTATTTTTAAATTGTATTGTTCGATTCGCGTCGCGCTAGGCTGCACGACGCTTTATTTACGTTATTGAGCAAATTTTTTTTTCAAACTTATGAAGTAATGAATTACCAATATGTGTTAAAACGATTCAGATTCTGTTTAATCGTGTATTATTACGCAATTAGGGTACAAGTCTCGATTATTTTAGGGCTCTGTCGAATATTTCGTTTTCCAAAAGGGTTCCGTCACCAAAAAAGTTTGAGAACCGCTGCTAGCAGGTACTTACCGGAGAGTTAATCCATGCCTCTCTTCAACGGTGATAGCGAGTCGGAAAGTTGTGTCCTGTTTGATTATCGCTGGCCTGATTAGAGATATACGAGCTCATCAAGACGAAATACTCATAATATTTTTTTTATTTTTTTTTTGCGGATTAAGTTACTAAATATACATCATTTATTGTATTTTATAATGGATTTCCGCAAAGTCACGCTTGAGTCAATTAACTATCTTAATTTCTATTAATTATTCGTTCAAACTTTAAACGTCAATAATTTCATTTAAAAATAACAAAACTGGCAACATTTTATATTTATATTCATCTAAAGTAATTTTAAAATCTTATAGAATTCGTATTTGACGCAGATAATTGCTAGAAAATTAAATACGAGCCCTTAAACTACAAACAAATTAAAAATAATACCGAAAACCCGACTTTGACCGACGTTAAAAAAAAAAATTGTGATAGTGATAGATCAATTCTAATTTTAGAAAAACATCTTTAATTCATGCTCGTTCTAGAGGTATGCAATATGCACAATTTCTTTTAAAACAACTAGAACAATTCGCCAATTTTAACTACCTGGGCCTTTTTTCACGGAACTCTACATTTGCGAAAACTGAAATACAAGCAATTTTTTTTACTTTTAACATCCTACAATTATTCTAGAAATAAATAATAAATAAATGTTGCTGGTTTTGTTATTTTTAAATGAAATTATTGATTTTTGAAGTTTGAGCAACGATGAATTACTATTAAAATTTAAAAAAATCAATATCAAAAATCCGTGTGGCCTGGGTCTTGTTATTGGGCCTAAATACGTGGCAGCGACGGCTCCACGGATCCGCCATTTTCGTACGTTCAACCGTCTGCCGAACACCCTGTATAATATCACACTGTAAACCGGTTACTGTTATTTCATTTTGTATATCGCTATCGCCTAACCTTTTCCCAACTATGTTGGTGTTGGCTTCCAGTCTAACCGGAAGCAGCTGAATACCAGTATTTTACATCGAGCGACTGCCTATCTGACCCCACAACCCGATTACTGAGCAACACGATACCCCTTGGTAAGACTGGTTATCAGACTTTCAGGCTTCTGACTAATGACTGTCAAAGATCCGAAGAACGGAAGGGTTTTGATCTATGATAATGGATGGTCACCCATCCACGGAGCGACTTCGGTAAGCGTTGCTGAACCTTGAAGATCGACCCGTGCGGCTGTTATTATTTAGCTACAAGCCCGCTAATTTCCTACCTTTTTCATCCTATTTTAGATAGTGCGGCTGACCAACAACTTGACTTCACAAATAGAAACTTGTAAATGGCCTTCAGTTTTATTGTTTAAGACCACTGTGTAAGTTAGCTGTAAGTTTCCCGAATAGAATAAAATAAAATAAAAATAAAATAGTTCACTGAAACTGAAACCTAATAAGTACCGACAAAGTTTCTTGATTTTATAAAATTTTACCGCAAATACGCAAACAATTTTGGCCATACGTGGCGGGCCTCAGCAAGGATTACGGATGCGTGTAGATTTTCAGGTTTAGATAGGCATGTGGGTAATATGCCTTTGGATTTCTTATAGACACGATTTCCTATGTACGTACTGAAATAAATGAAGGATGATAATTTTTTTTATGAAAATTACTTACAAATAAAATGAGTGATGTTACAAAAAGAATCCACTAACTATGTAGGTACATCAAATATATACTTTTATTTAAAAGCCTTTGTTAATATACCCACTACACCTAGAAGCACACTAAGGTGATCAACAGCAGCCTTTGCGCATTTGCCGAGCAGCGTGACAGTAGGTATCTATTATTTACCTAAGGGCAAAAAGAAAACAGTACCTATACAGGTACCTAGGTAGGTAGGTGCTATAAAACTTTTTATCAACCAGGAATTCATAGCCATATTCATAACGACATTCCCTTCAAAAAAGTAACACAACATTCAAATATCGATGAATATTAATGAACGACGCGAAAACCAATACGCATAGTTTTCCAATATATGAACACGTTTTAGGTTTCAGCCCCTGAAAGCTTTTGAACTACGAGCATTGAGCGCAGGTCATACTGTGAACGAAGCGAAACGGAGCAAGTTCGTTTAGCTTTCTTCCATGTCTTTTCATCTTCGGTTCAAATCGCGTACTTAAGCGAAACAAAAAGGGAAGTAACAAAAAGACGCGAAGGAAACCTAAACGAAGTTAGCTTTGTTTTGCTTCAATCCCAGTGCGCGTCGAAAATAGGTAATTATTGGACGTAGGTAGATCGGTATTATATACTACTTATGTGAATTGTGTCGGTATGTGTGAAAGCTTTCATAAAACAACACTTATTTCATTATTTGCCACCGGGTGGTGGCAAATAATGAAATAAGTGTAGTGCCGGTGCAGCTGCCGACTATCCAGCGCCTGCTGGATAGTCGGTGAAGTCGGGCAGAGCGCGTGAAAAAGGGCTGACGCCAGTCACGAATCTTGTACTGCCGCAATAAACAAGGTGTAGATAATTGATATGGGCACGCCACAATTAAGGAGATAAGTCCCCTCTTTGAGGAGTGGCTAGAGAGGTGCCACGGCGTCCTCACCTACCGCCTGACGCAGGTCCTCACCGGACACGGTTGTTTCGGAAGGTTCCTGTTCCGGATAAGGCGGGAGGAAACGCCCGGGTATCACCATTGTGTGGATCGCCCGGAGGACACGGTGGAGCATACGGTGGAGGTCGGCCCGGCTTGGGCGGAGGAGAGCGTGGAGGCGATCAGCGGCAGTGACCTCTCGCGTCCGGCCCTTGTCCAGGCCATGGTACGGAGCGAGAGGGCATGTGAAGCCGTCACCTCCTTCTGCAAAGTAGTAATGCTTGCGGAGGAGGTGGAACCCGAGAGGTAGAGGCAAATTTCTCGGGAGACGCCCTGGACGTCGGGAATCCTAGGCCGATTCCCGGCCACCGTAGGCGCGCGCGGGCTTGCGGACGGTGCGCAATGGATAGCTCGCCTACCGATAAAGACCAAGCCCGGGTGGATGGCGCGTTGTGTTCCATGCGCGCCTCAAAGAGATGTCGGCACAACTGACGGGGTCCGCTAGGGCCGATGCCTGCCGGGGTTGCGGGAAAGTCCGAAAGGGATACCGTGGCCGCTGCCAACATAGGTACAGGCAACTGAAGGAACACGGGTACGGGCTTTAGTCAGTAAGAGTCTGACACGCCCGAGTCTGACACGCACGCCCTCCCGCTCCGCCCAGAGCCAGAGAAGTTATTAGATAATTTCCCACCCAAAAAAAAATTTGTAAGTAATTGATATAACTGAAAATCTGAAAAGAAAAAACACCCTAAAAACCGCGAAAAGCAAACAGCTGGTCCACTCCATAAGTACAATGGTGGTGGTGGTGTTCAATTAATTTCGTCAGTCGTGCTCTTTTCCTTCTTCTCCTTTCTCTGTAATTTTGGTCTATGCTCATTTGAAATAACTGACATAAGTCAATTTATCTTCGGCCCCATGCCGAAGATAAATTGACTTATGTCAGTTATTACTTTATTACTTTGCAGTTGTAAATAATTATGTATTTTTAATCAATATCATCAGATAACACTTCCATAGCACTCGTTCGTCATTGCAATAAACATAGCGCTCATTATTATTAGTTTAGCGGTCCACAACCATTAAAAAATCGAAAGTATGAGCTTTATTAATCCAAGATCATTTTACGAACACAGAAAAACACTTTACCATTTGTTTAAATACTATTCTCAAAAGCCAACAAGCGACTTTGCCAAATTGAAACACCTTTTGAATGCTGCAAACCAAATCGTTATATTATCTGGTGCCGGTATAAGTGCGGAGTCGGGTGTTCCAACATTCAGAGGGCCTGATGGATTGTGGAGGAAATTGGAAGCTTCCATCCTCTATAACCCTGTAACATTTAGGGAGGACCCAGGCTTTGTTTGGGAGTACTACCATTATATGCGGGAGTTAGTGCTGAAAGCACAACCGAATGCGGTAAGAATACTTATCAGTTTTTGAAGCGAAAGATCTATGTTTTTTTTTTCTACAAATGAAAGTCCTAATTGATGTTCTTCGCCCTGGGACTCCTGAGACCTGCCAGAACGACTCACAGAGTCTGAGCTAAAACAAAATGTTCCTTCTAAAGCCGCCCTCCCACGGTGCGCCATATCGCGGACGCACGCGCACGACGCACCGTGGGAAACCTAGCGTGCGTGGTAGCGCAGACGCGCGTTGAACGCGTGCGTGGCGGTGCGTCCTCGTGCGGGCTGGTGCGCGTCCGCGATATGGCGCACCGTGGGAGTTGGCTATAATAAGTACTTTTAGAGAGGGCATCGAAAGTGACCATTTTTATCACCCTTTTTTCAGAGAATTGGAAAGGTAAGTAATTTATCTAGGTCTTCTCTTTTCAGGGTCACATAGCTGTAGCTCAGTATGAAAAGAAACACGCTATAAAAAAATCGGTGAGCGTGGTTACCCAAAACGTGGACGGTCTACATGCTCGAGCGGGGACCAAGAATTTAGTAGAACTACATGGAAATATATTCAAAACACGTTGCACTAAATGCAAAGAAGTGTTGGTTAACACCGATAGTCCTATATGTGCGGTAGGTAGAAGCTTCATAAGTCTCATAATAATTAAGCTTGATGATGACTTTTAACTTCTTAAAATAAATTATATTTAGGCACTAGCGGGCACCGGTTCTCCAACGTCTGATAAGCTTGTCTCTGATATCAAAGAAAAGGATCTCCCTCATTGCAAAAAACCTGACTGTGGTGGTTTACTGCGGCCACACATCGTCTGGTTCGGCGAAGTATTAGAAACTTCTACTGTGAAAAAAGCTGGTGATCAAATATTTAATTTTTAGGTATGTAATTAAATTAGGCTGCCTTGTTGAAAACTAATGATGTAAGTAGGTTTTTTTTCCATTTTTTCCTAGATATCGTCATGTCGCAGTGTAACGTGTGTCTTGTTATTGGAACATCATCTATGGTATACCCTGCAGCTGCTTATCCAACTGTAATGGCGGCTGGTGGATCAATTATAGCAGAATTTAACATCGAACCAAGCCCGGGCACACCAAAATTTGATTTTTATTTCCAAGGACCATCTGCAACGACATTACCAGAAGCTTTAAGCGATTAAAATTAAACTACGAAAAGGCACGATGATGGATTTTTCTTTATTTGTCTCTGTGAGAAGTATAATGTCAAGTTTTTAATAAAAATAACAATGAAAGAAACATTGGCGGTTATAGGGGGGGGGCCACGGGGGCCATGCCCCCCCCCCAAACGACCGAGGAATTCTATACTTTCGATTTAATTCAGGTGCACTTACTTTTACACAGCATAGATACTCATAGGTAGGTATATCAGGAATCAGAAATAATTATATTCTTTACAACAGGAGTATCAGGGCCGTAGGCAGGGGGGCCAACCACCCCGCCTAGGGTACCTCCGTACTCTAATACATATTGTAATCTATTTCGCAAAGGCGTACTTTATAATCTACAAAAGCAGTAAGAGTACGCTTAAATATTGGTATTTTTTCGACTATGACTTTGTTTTGATTGACTTCAGTATTCTCTGAGAGAGTCTAACCGTCTAACGTATTCCAGGCGGAGTGCAAAAATTTTCGAGCTCGCTTCGCTCACTCTTACATTCATAATTATCTAAATTTTCTACATGAATTTGATAAGTCAATCAATTCGTGTATTCCCGTATGGTACTTATATTTCTGTATGAATGGTCAAAGATAAGTAAATCTACAAAAGCAGTAATAGACATAGTACGATCGACTATGACTTTGTTTTGAATGTCTTCCAGCAACTTCAGCATTGTCTGAGAGAGTCTAATCTATTCCAGGCGGGGTGCTAAAATTTTCGAGCTCGCTTCGCTCGCTCTTGCATACTACATTATATTCTCCTAAAGTGACCTTCTCTATTTTGGACATGATTGCAAAGTGGCGGGAAGAGAGAATCAGGACTTTATTTATTGAAATTGATAGTAATTCGATGCTTTTCATCAATTTGAATTAGGTATATCTGAGATGGTAGCATCATTTTTTTTAATGATTTTCCACAACGAAAACTAGATATGCAGTTAAAATAAAAACAATAATTAGTATTTAATAAAGTACCTACTCTTTATTTACCGTTTTTTTTAATCAGAAATACCTACTGTTTATCTTCTAAAAAAAGTTGCCAGCCTCAACCCCCCCCCTCCGAACTTCCTAGCTACGGCCCTGAGGTGTATACAAAGATATACCTAACATATATCAAGCATACACATACTTAGGATCACTAGCAAGTAACCCTCCTCGTAAATGAAGATAAAACTGTAAGGTTGAATTTAAAAAAATCAGAAAACGTCTTTTTTTGTTTTTGTGACTTTAACCCTATTATAGCTCCGAACCTTGTCAGAATGGCCCCCCCCCAAAATGAAATCCTGGATCCGCCCCTGGAAAGAAACAATTAAATCTTATCAAATAGGTATATTGTTTGTTGTAGGGCTTTTGTCCACCACCGCCGCCGCCGTCCGAGACGTCAAAGAGAAAAGAGATTATTTGAACCTAACGTAGGTAGGTACGTCACGTTAGGTTCAAATAATCTCTTTTCATTTCTCATGCTCGGAAAGTAGTGTTTGTTTGATCCGAGTAGCGGGTGGAAAACGCTGCTTCCCTCTCTAGGGCGAGAAAGACTCATAGTAATTGCTTCCCACCCTAGGGCGGGAATGAATTTTAAAAATAGAACTTTTGGTTAGGTAGTCGGCTACGAAACTTTTTACGTGAAAAATATCGAATAGAAAAAAAAATAAAAGGGCTGTGGTCTTGTGGGTGTATAAACAGCCAGTGCGAATTTAAAAAAAAGAACCTATTAAGCGGGACGACCCGCGGCGGCAGTGTTTCCACTTTTAGGGATTTCTCCCTTTTTTAGGGAAAAATGCCCAATAATAAGCATGGTTTAGGGATATTTTATTTTGACAGGGATTTAGGGAATTTTAGGGAAAAAATTGAACTTGAGTTGGTAGCCCTATTGTTTGTAGTAGGCAGCACCCAATGTACTACTTTACTCTATGGCAGCACCGGTTGATTAAAGGGGATTCCCTGAAACTCGTAATGAATATAATTCGTCTAATTTAAAACCATGTTATTGTTAATTTTACTATTTCCGTGGTTAGCGATCAAGACATCGGAAATATGTTGCATTATACCTAGAGGTGGTTTGTTTCGTCTCTGTCGATTAATAATGAATGTTTGGTAGGTATTTTTTAGGGAATTTTAGGGATAATTCATTATGAAACTGGGGAAAATCAAAAACGTAAGTGGAAACACTGCGCGGCGGTGAGGCGGCGCGTTCCAAATTTAAAAAAAATCACAAATAAATTGTTCTAACTTCTCAGTTAATTTTAAATAAGTACTAGGTACTTTCTCTATCAATAATTATTTTAGAAGTTTTACTATTTTATACTTTCCTTCTTTCTCTTACTTCTCTTCTCCTTTCTTCTATTCTAAGCTTTCCTTATATTCGAAATGAAAAGTAGAGTGTTTAACACGAGTGAAAGACATCAATTCGTTTCGATCCTTGTATAACAATCTACTATTTCTCTTTGACGGCAATCGTTTATTTATCCACCGCGACCGTTCAATATTTTAATCAATATTGATTTTAATAGACAAAACAAAAACCGGGCAAATGCGCGGTGCGATGGCTGACGGACCGAGGTGCCAGTAATACAAAACAGCGGCCGCGCTGATCTACCTACTCGAAACTGCGGCGGCCGCGATGACGGCGCTCAAGTGACGGACGACCAGTCAGTGGACATGTGGCCTGACGTGGACATAGTAAATGTATGTTTGCTTCTTTGGCGCCGTGCCGTCATGTCGTTCTCGGTGAGGTCCCGGTGACGGCTGCGGTGGACAAATGCACTTAGGTTAGGGTCAATGCATCCAGCGTTTTTTCTACGCGCCCACAACGCGCGTATAACGCAATAAAGACGCGCTGAAAACGCAACTATAGTAGCGGCACTGTTTCAAGCTAATAGAGGAGGCGAGACCACACTTACAAGAAGGTACCTACACCTACACACAATCTAAAGCTACCTGTTAGTAAAAAGCGGCCGACTCGCACAACGAAGGTTTCCGTTATTCCGTACCACCGTACAATTTAACACTACCTACGTATTTCTTTAAAAGGTTTCCGTGTCCAATTGGGGACCCCCTTAAAATTTTAACTTTATTTTATATTTATAATTTCACACCCTGTAAAAATTTCAATTGTCCACTTAATACGGTTCAAAAGATCTGGGGGCCAAGTCTAGTAATTTACAAACGTCAGAATGGTCTCTCGATGGTGAGTGTTTGACAGATTTTGTATATCAAATCCTGTGACAGACGGACGGATGGACGGCGGCGGAGCCTTTGTAATCCCGTTGGCAACCTTGTCATGGGAGTATTATATTATCTGTGTCATGGGTGTCATGACTAAATTATGCAAAAAGAATTTTATACGTTCTATACCATCTGGATTTAAACCGTCTTTTTTGGTTTAAAACCTTTAAAACCACACTTAGCGGTTTAATAATGGTTTATAACACTTCTAGTACCGTGTTCAAAACTTCTTTGAATAAAGAAACTCTTTTGAACAAATCTGTGTAGATTAGGTTTAATGTATGTGCAATATAATATGTGTACATGCTACACATTTATGAGGATACTTCGCCATAATTATTCTCCAAGCAGCCCTCATATTGGCAGCGTTGTCTATAATTGCAACGAATTTTGTAGGTCCGACTTCTCTGAGAATTTTGATTATTTCGTTCCTAAGAAATTCACCAGTTTTCTTTTCTGTGAAACGCCTGCTACACGGTTGCCAACCGCGTCCCGACCGACAGAGGTGACCTTGGTGGTTTACAACCGTGTAAATGATGGTTTACGACCAAACGTTGAACAACTTTGCCGGTCGCCAACCAAGGTCACCTCTGTCGGGGACGCGGTTGGCGACCGTGTAGCAGGCGTTTCAATGATACAATGAGTGTCCTACGGCAAAAAAGGAAACAGGCAAAATTCAAAAGTCATTCATTCAAACTAGGTTGAGAATCAGCACTTTTCAAACGACAAAATTACAGTCCCCCAAAATTATTTAAAAAAAAATCTGCTGCTCCATACATTTGACCGCGTTCCACTTTTCTATGGAACAGCTGTTTTTTTATAACCGACGAAAAATTTCAACGCAGGGGGGTTCAGAATCATGTACTGAATCCATGGTAATCGGCTTCGCGTCGATGTCCCTGCCACCCCGTATACTCTACGAGTGTATGACGTTGCCAACTTTTAGAATGCACGCTCTTAAGTTATGTTAAGAAATACCTAAAGCCGGGTCTGCTGCGCCAATGTTCTTAACAAAACACGTTAGTAAAACATGTTAAATAAACGTGTTTAGTAAACAGCCAGTCCGCTGCGACATGTTATGTTAAATGTTTGTGTTTAATATTAAAACCACGCCCACAAATCGCTCATTTCAAAAATCGAATAAGAGTATGACGTATGTACGTCTATTTCTTTGGCACGCTCTGACAAAAAAAGGAGGGAAGGTTTTTTTGTAAAATAAATTACAACAATATTGGATTTAAATTCCAAATTATATTTAAAACTAAACAACTTGAAATAAAGAAAAAAAAATGTTTTTTTAACAATTTGTGCATTATTCATGTTATTAATTAAAAATAATCATCACAGTATACGTACACACGGCTACACATCAAGCTATACATTTCCAGTATAAGCTGACCTCGCATTGTTCGGAAATCCTGTACAATGCGAGATCAGCATAAACTGGAAATGTATAGCTTGATGTGTAGCCGTGTGTACACGTTAGTTATAAAAAATTTGCAGGTATTGAAAAGCTTGTTTTTTTTCTGCATCAGTGTCATGAGACTACTACTTAGTCTGTGGTGTCATGTGTGGTTTAAATTTGAGTAGATGTAGTTGCAGCAGGGCTTACTATGGTTTCATTTTGTAATATAATCACTCTTTGTGAATCTGGCAGATCAGAAGAATCAGTGGATGTAACATCATTTGTTTTTTTGTTGTTTTTACCGAACGTGGGTGATGTTATCCGTTCGTCGCGGCAAACACGTTAATGTTTCATGTTTCATGTTTTATCAAGTTTCATGTTAAACCACGCCCCCAAATCGGTTCAATTTTGATGTTTCATGATAATAAAACATTAAAACATGGCGCACCAGACCTGGCTATGTTTCATGTTGCATGTTTTATGTTAAACCACGCCCCCAAATCGGTAAAATTTTGGTGTTTCATGTTAGTAAAACACTAAAACATGGCGCAGCAGACCCGGCTTAATAGTGATCATATTGTTTACCACTTATATTTTCTGCTGTTAAAGTTCCCATTTTGTAGCTTTCCCGTTAAACGAACATTAACATAACAATCACATCGAATCGAATAAAAAATCGAACGGTTGTGAATAGCTGCTGATCTGTATCCTGGCCCTTTCGCTATATTATAATTCATTGCGTATTTGCAACGGGTGATTCTTGAAAACGCAGTAGTAAATCATTCAATGCACAACGAATTATTGTACCACTTCTTCTTCCCACCTAAAGCACTAGGAAGTGGTGAAGGGCGGGCGGTTTTGGGGGACTGTAATTTTGTCGTTTGAAAAGTGCTGATTCTCAACCTAGTTTGAATGAATGACTTTTGAATTTTGCCTGTTTCCTTTTTTGCCGTAGGACACTCATTGTATCATTGAAACGCCTGCTACACGGTCGCCAACCGCGTCCCCGACAGAGGTGACCTTGGTTGGCGACCGGCAAAGTTGTTCAACGTTTGGTCGTAAACCATCATTTACACGGTTGTAAACCACCAAGGTCACCTCTGTCGGTCGGGACGCGGTTGGCAACCGTGTAGCAGGCGTTTCACAGAAAAGAAAACTGGTGAATTTCTTAGGAACGAAATAATCAAAATTCTCAGAGAAGTCGGACCTACAAAATTCGTTGCAATTATAGACAACGCTGCCAATATGAGGGCTGCTTGGAGAATAATTATGGCGAAGTATCCTCATAAATGTGTAGCATGTACACATATTATATTGCACATACATTAAACCTAATCTACACAGATTTGTTCAAAAGAGTTTCTTTATTCAAAGAAGTTTTGAACACGGTACTAGAAGTGTTATAAACCATTATTAAACCGCTAAGTGTGGTTTTAAAGGTTTTAAACCAAAAAAGACGGTTTAAATCCAGATGGTATAGAACGTATAAAATTCTTTTTGCATAATTTAGTCATGACACCCATGACACAGATAATATAATACTCCCATGACAAGGTTGCCAACGGGATTACAAAGGCTCCGCCGCCGTCCGTCCGTCCGTCTGTCACAGGATTTGATATACAAAATCTGTCAATTTTTCGTCGGTTATTTAAAAAAAAATCTGCTGCTCCATACATTTGACCGCGTTCCACTTTTCTATGGAACAGCTGTTTTTTTATAACCGACGAAAAATTTCAACGCAGGGGGGTTCAGAATCATGTACTGAATCCATGATAACCGGCTTCGCGTCGATGTCCCTGCCACCCTGTATATGTTCTGTGGTCATACAACATAGCTGATGCACGCTGTGTTTTATTTGTAGACTAGCCAGTGTTTTTCAACCTATGGGTCGCGACCCCCTGGGGCGTCGCGAAGCCTCTACAAGGGGGTCGCGAGGCCTTAGTAAAAGAAAAAAAAACAACGGGTTGCACTCCGGGAGTGTCGGCAGAAGTGAAAACTTGAACATTAACGTTGTGCATTTTTGAATATTTTGGAATGGATAGGGAATAATTATCAGTATAAAAGTACTATAATTTATGTGGTTAATTAAATACAATATTCATTAGTAGTAGTAGTAGTATATTTATTTATTTTCAAAATATAGTCTATAGTCATAACAAAAATAAACAATTTATTTAAACACTTTTCATGAAGTACAGTAGCGATCATAAGTCGCTAGGCCATTTCTCAAAGTGATTGACTGACGGTTCGGTTTGACTTACGACCTTCTTCTATAAGTTGTTCCACTACTATATACGCACACATACTCACTTGGTTTACAACTCATAGTAGTTCATGTGTGTTATCAGCGAGCCGATGGTTCGAATCTCACCTGCGGATAATTTATATTTTTTTAATAATTACTATTTATAGTTCACTGTTTCTTTTTAATATTAAGTTTAGTTTTTAATATTTAGTAGTAGATCGATAATAATCATTCGTTTTTTGTTTCATTCGTCTTGTTCACATAAATAATAAAGTTTAGTAGGTAGTCCATAAAATACTTCATTATTTTTGCGATAGGACGCACCATTTTCGAGATATAAGCAAAAGGAAAAAAACAGTACTGATTTTGCACTGAAGTCGAAGTGTTGGTGTGAATTTTAGTTCATGCCAACTAATTTTATTCCACACATTTTTTCATTTTTCAGATTTAGTTGGAGGTGAAAAGAAATCCCTAAACCAAGGAATTTTATATTGTTTTAGGGAATTTTAGGGATAATTCATTAAGAATCTGGGGAAAAATTAAAAACGTAAGTGGAAACACTGGCTCCAGTATCACGACAGAATGGCATGTCGGCGACCATGTAGTTGCAACAGCTCTGCCCGGTCGTCAACCAAGGTGACCTCTGTCGGGACGCGGTTGGCAGCCGTGTAGCAAGCGTTTGAATCTATTAGCGTTGTGTTACTAGTGTTGTGGTTATTATTTTCAAAATGCAGTCAAACGTAAATATTGAAGCGAGATCTAATATTTTTGCGCTGCGTAAAAGTCGATATTTACACAAATATCTAATGAATCCGGACTAAGTGTGAGTGTTATTATCAATTATCATTTAAATATTTCATATTTTACTAAACATAAATCTAAATCAAATGTATTGTTAATCCTTTTATTCAGAAGATGCCTTATTAAATAAAGTTTTAAATTCATTATGAGGTTTAATTCGCTTTAATAATTATTATGTGTATTAAATTACAATTTTACCTATTCTTTGTTCTAGAGAAATACTGAGTCTTATATTCGTATTATCGAAGAGCAGCGGCGTTATATTATGAATACGGCTTCATACCAACGAGATATTTTTCTGAATGATTAAACACGTCATTATGAACCGTCTGCCGTGCACGCCGAAGGCTTGCACCACCGGAGACTAGCTAAAAGTCGTTTTTACCAGAAAGACATTTTCAAGAAAGTTTAAGTTTCGCACGAGAATAATATTTAAACTTCAACTGAAACACTCCTTTACTTATATTAACTTTAGAATATTAGGAAAACATCAACTTTCTGAAAGTGTAAATAAAGTTCATTTTAGACCGACTAGTACTGTTGAAAAAGTTATAAAACATATGAAGTTGTAGTGCAAACTGAACCTTATGTGTAGGCATTACAGTTGTTTTTCCTAAAAGTCGTGTTTGTTTACAGGTTTTGCAAACGAATTGCAAACGCAGATTAGATGTTTGGTTTTAATTATTAGACGGTGTAACTAAATATTTAGAAATATTAACATATCCGTAATTATTTAATGATCTTAAATTGAGGTTTAGTTTCAATCTTCTTTTCGTCAAGAAAATGAACACTTAAGCTATATAACCTCAATATAACATTCATTGTGACGTTACATTAAAAACATGCATAAAGTCAACAATTTTATTTGTGTTAAGTATTAGAATATCCTTTCCTTGTTATGTTATTATGAATTGATTAAGTGGGTACCCACTAACAAAAAATCTTTTAAGAACGGTTACAAGAGAACTTATTTTATCTAGGTAGGAATGTGACGTCACAATTCTCATAAAAGTTTGTTAATTTTATAAAAGAATAAAACGAATAAACATTTTTGTTATCATTCAGCACGATTTTTTTACTTCCACCTTTAAGCACCAAAAAGATAAATAAAAATCTCATACCAAAATAGTTAAATAATACAATAACTAATATTTAACCGCTAGGTCAAGTTGACTCAGATTGTAAAGTTGAAATTACGAACTACAATCACTTGAAGATGATGCATGTGTCTCTTGAAAATAGAAGGTCGTAAGTCAAACTAAACGTCAAGCGATTCCTTTGTAAGATAGCCTATCGACTTTTGGTCGGCACTGGATGTTTTGACTGCTTTTTTAACCCATCAATATGGGTAAAATTTCTTACCTAATGTCAATCTTTACGTAATGTCAAAAACTATTTAGATATTTATTATAATAATACGTCACTTTGTGCTAGCGACAGTTTTCGGGGGCCCATTATTGAGTGTGCAAGTCACTCCCTGCCATTTTATCAGTGTATACCATAACATTGATCAGGCAGGGGCCATAGTCCTTCCATAGTTCCAGGTCACCAGTCAACTTTAGCCACCCAAACCCATAGTCCATTAATTTGTTTTCATTTCCTGCAATAGTCCTGCACCAACCGGGGGTTGTCCTTGGGTGCACTTGCATAGTGCATACAGGGAGAATCGCCGGTTGGTGCCTCATTTCATTTAGCACGTCTTACGGGCCTCTGCGAGTTGGCTCGGCCCCTCGTATGCCTTCCAAAGGTCCGGGACCCCAGGGTCCCAAGATATGTAGACATATATAAATAAATATTAATAATTAAAATTTACTTTGTCGGTTGCTAGGCAACGGATCTTACTGCACGTTCTGACGCGAGTTTTAACATTTTTTACCCATCCCAAAAAAAGTGCACAACGCCGCTAAAGAAGTTTTCATTTAAAAAATAAAACTTTTTTGTTGCTTTAGATAATTCTCACAGATTTTCGTTTAGGTTGGTTCGCAAACTTGCCTCATCTGACTCATCTATAGCTGCATATAAAAACATAATATTACTCTACTGGGAAATCTCTCGTAGCCATGACCCTCATAAAATAAATCAATCCATACGTGATTAAATTTACTTAATATACTTAATATGTAATGATGTAATGAATGAGTGGGATACGCTGTCCCCACAAATCCATTATATAGCTTTTCCGTTAAGGCGTTTTATCTGTTAATTATAAAATTAGCCGTTACGACATTATAAAAAATAATCAAAATGTTGTACGTATTTATATATTATTTATAATTATTTGTATTGAAACAAAATACAGATCAAAATACAGAACAAAAGACAGACAGGGGCTCGCGAAAAAAAATTTCATACTAATTGGGTCGCGTCATGAAAAAGGTTAGGACTATCTCGGAGAAGTCATATACGTGGGATGCGCTTAGGTAGCCCGTGAAATTCAAAGTTTTTTGCAATTTGTAGTTTAAAATATTAAAAAAATTCAATGCGATTTCAAATTAAACGAATGAGTGGTTATGCGGGCGCCAGACATAGCTTCAAAGATTTTCACATATCTTTGACGACTTTGCAAAACATTTGAACACAATCATATTGACGTAACCTGCCCGACTTGCTTCGCAAACATTTTTCTCCACAGTATGCTGGTAGACAACAAACAAGATGGACGACGATTTCGTAGACTCAGTGTGCCTGTATTATTTGTGTGCATGTAATTATTTTTTACATGTGCAAGAAAACAATAATTACGAGAAACCGAGAAGAAGTTCACACACAAGCACACAACCAATCCGCTAAACAACGCTCGAGCAACTGAACACAGAACAAGTGTGGCAAGCTACGCAAACATTTGAACACATTCAACTTTGAACGCTTTGATGTGTCAAAAAAGACCGACACCGCATGGCAAAGTGCAAATCTTTGTTCAAACTTTGAACACATACCCAAAGTCCCGTGCCACACTTAGCAAAAAAAATCAAACATGTGTTCAAACATGTGTTCAAACATGTGAAGCTAAGTTTGGCGCCGGCTTTAGGTTACCCTGCTGGTCTGTGAATCGAATCGAATACCGAGTCGAACGGTTGTGAATAACTGTGCTGCTCTATTTTGTCTCTGCTCACGCTTGCTTCTTGCTTCCGCCGAGTTCCGCCATTGGCAAATCAAGTGCAAATGCGAATTTTTGTAGTACTGTAGACAAAGGTGATTTGTTGGTATATTAGAGTGATCTACTACGAAATCGTGTGCCTATTACAGATAAAGTAATTTAATTTGTGTGTTTATGTTGTGATCTACGTTACAAGTGGTAGTATGCAATCAGGAAGTGGTCCAAAAAATCCGCCATGGGCCCGGTCAAACGTGAACACAAACATGACCGGCATGAATCCACAAATCATGGATCCAAATGCAATGATGACGCAACAAGGGATGATGCAGTTTCAACAAACACAGGCTGTGTTTAATCCTAGTATGATGCAAGCACAAAGCGGCATGGCAATGCCAATGGCCGGGCAAATGCCAATGAACCAAATGGCTCAAGGTCAGATGTATCCTGGTAACGTTGTGGCGTACCCTACACCTCGTGCTATGAACCCGGGGATGTATCAAAACTCGCAATCGAATCAGTCGTCAAACAACACTGACCAGCGTGTCTTTACCGGCACCGTAACCAAAACACATAATGATTTTGGTTTTGTTGATCATGATGTATTTTACCAAACATCAGTATGTGCTAAGGGTATCATCCCTAAAGTTAACGACAGAGTACTTGTTGAAGCTACCTATAACCCTAATATGCCTTTTAAATGGAATGCAACTCGCGTACAAGTTCTTCCTAAAACTGGTCCTAACCAGAAATCAAACAATCCTTCAAAGAGTAACAATTACAATGCTGTGCCACCTCCGGCTAACAAAAAATCATTACCATCGCGCCGTGATGATCGGCCTCCTCGCAGGGATGAAAGGGTAAGATTTATTTTATTGCAATAATGTTCATCGTATAAAAAAACACAATAATGATTGTCTTAGTTATTTTATAATAGAAAAAATCAAACATTATTCAAGTCATGTAAAGACGCTTAGTTGAAATAATACACCATTATTCCCTTGACCAGACATAACTTACATAATCAAATGCAATAATGATTAAATAAAATTAATATATGCAATGTATTCTATATACAGTTCTGTATTCTGAGTACAGTTTAGGAAATATAGAGGAGAAACCCATCTGATACTAAGGAAGTGGAAAATAAAAACAAAATTATTGTCTTTTGCATTTTGATACACCTGTTTGTGAAAACTTGATAAAGAAAACAAGTAAATAACCTTCTGAAGACGAAATAACAATGTTTTCTGAATTCATTTAGTATTTGGGTTAAATTTTGCTAAAAGGTTGTGTTCTCATTATGTTGTGAACATTGATAATACATACTAGGGCAAATGCACATTTCCATTACTGATAAAATTAACTTCTAAAAATCATAATAAAGAAAAACGGTTATTTTGTTTGTCTAGTTTGCACAAAAGAGGTCTCGGTCAAGGACTCGTTCCCGCTCACGTGATCGCCGTGACAGCCGCAGCCGCCGCGACTCCCCTCCGCGAAAACGCCCCATTGTACACCAACCATCGCCCATCAAATATGTGGTTCGAGTACCTAGGATGCCACTGGATATGTAAGTTGTTGGTTACCTTATATTTAAAGTTCTTGTATTATCCTACACTAGCTTTTGCCCGCGGCTTTTTGGTTGAACTTTTTAAGGTGTACAATAATGTAGTACATTATTTTGATCTATCTCGTAGGGTTCAGCCAGCGTTTGCAATGTAAGCGCAAAAAATGTGTTTATTTACGACATCACATTAGAAACCTCTAAAATTATCAGTGTTTCTCTACTATATTATGCATGTATTATACATAATAAACCTTCCTTTTGAGTCACACTATCTATTAAAAAAAACGCATCAAAATCCGTTGCGTAGTTTTGAAGATCTAAGCATACATAGGGACAAACAGCGGGAAGCGAATTTGTTTTATACTATGTAGTAATGAAAATAATCTGAGGAATTGGACATGTCCTAGAACCAAAAATTCAAAGACATGTGACATTTATCAACCCTCCCTGGGCCCGCATGATGGATTACGTCCCACTCCTTATCATAGAGAGGAGGCCTGTGTGCCAGCAGTGGGAATGTTATAGGTTGAATATGATTATCCTACATTGCTGATCAATCTGCATTCATCAGCCTCTTCTACCTTTTATTTATAATTAATGCAACACCGTAAATTTATTATTTTTTACTTTACAGACACAAAATGGATGTGCCTGCTTTGTCACAAAGATATACAAACTTGTATGTGCCGTCTGACTTCTTCAATGCTCAAGTGAAATGGGGTGAAACATTTCCACCACAGACACCATTTTCCATCAACAACCCATGTGCTTATCATATTATGAATAAAGAAGTGGAGAACCCCATTGACAATGATGCAGTTCTAGAACCACCAGATGCAGATTACAGGTTTTCAGCCAAGGTAATCATTTTTTGTTGGTTATTTATCTGCTTAGGTATGCAGTCCCATAAAAGATTTGGTCATAGACTTGTTAGTAAAACAATTACATACTTTTCATTGGTATTTGTTTAAACTTTTCTATGTCAGTTTGAGTTCATTGCATAATTAAATCTGTATGTTCCCAAATTGTATTCCTGGTAGCAGTAATATTTATGTGAAGAAGTATTATTATTACACATATTAGAGGATGACAAATAAACATTGAATGATACTTTTTAGGTGATGTTAATCAGCATGCCAACATTGGAAGTCCTGTACCAAAAATGTGGACTTACAAAAGTTGATGAAAGGGATAAACGCTCCAACTCCAACAAAAATCCACTTCATCCAACCAGACTGATCAAGTTCCTTGTGGGCCAGAAAGGGAAAGGTGGTGAAAATTTTGCTATAGGTGGACCTTGGAGCCCTTCCTTAGATGGTGAAAATCCTCAATCAGATCCTAAGGTTTTGGTTAAGACTGCAATACGCACTTGCAAAGCCCTCACAGGAGTGGATTTAACTACATGCACGCAATGGTAAGTGTCCTACAATCATTAGATGGGTCAACTAACGGCACTGCTATGCTGGTATTTTATCTGAGTAGAATTATATGATGGGCCGGAGTTTCTTCTGAGTTTTTTGACATAGTTGATGCAGTATTATAAAGTGAAGCCCTACTGACTGGTTGGCAAGTGACCAACAGTCAGAAGAAGCTTTATCCCACCGTCGTACCTTATATTAGTCATGGTACACACATTCCTTAAGTGAGAGTATGGAGGCGTTAGTACATCGTGGATGGCGCAACTCATTGGATGCAGACTCGATGTACCACGTACCAAAACAGCAGTTTGTTTTACTCTCGCAGCGGATGTGTCGTTTCCATGTCTGCAGTCAGTCGGGTGGGCGGCGCGCGCGATGCGCTGTGAGTATACCACTATAACTGTATTACCCATGCAGGTACCGAATGGTGGAGTTTTACTACTGGCGCGAGGGCAGCGGCGGCAAGTCGCGGCTCGAGTGCGTGGTGTTGTTCCTGCCGGACGTGTGGTCGGCGCAACCGTCGCGTATCGACTGGAACAACGTACAGGAGCAGTATAAGGCGGCCTGCGACGTGGCCATCCGAAAACTCGACGGCGATCAACCGGCGTCCAGCAAGCCCGAGCAGCAAGTGGCGGCAGCGGCCGACACTTCTGCGGCGGACAAATCGCAAATTGTTTGTTCCCAGTTTTGTTTAGTTATGATTCCGGCTGCTCGCTACTAAAATGTTGGAAGAGCAACGTGCCAGTGCTGCCGACGACAAGCAGTGTTGTTGCCATGCTGACATCGCCTGGAAATAGATAATATTATTATAATCACTACTTTCTTACTCTTCACAGAATGACATTAAAAATATCCTCTTTTGATATTCTAAAGTAAAATCATAAAAATTAAACTCAGCTCTAATAAATTGACCTAAACCCTGAGTTCCAGTTGTGAACCTGACAAAAATACTAATGTGACTGCAAAATTTTCAGGAGAAAGATTTGGATAGTACCACAATAACAATTGATGAGAATGACGATGATGACGATAAGCCAGAACCAACACATTATTCAAAAATAGATCTTAAAACTATTAAAGTTGAACAGTTGAGACAAGAGCTACGCGCGCGGAACGTGAGTTGTAAAGGTAACATAGAAGATTCATTTTACAGTAATATCATAAGAACATTTTTGTTTTGCATAAAACAATATGTAACTAAACTTTTAATACTTTTCATCAGGACTGAGAGCTCAGCTTGTCTCTCGTCTATCAAAATTATTGAAAACCGAAGAGGCTTCAGAGGATAAGAAAGGGGATGATGTAATGGAACTTGAAGAAGATGAGCAAGAACCAGAGAAAAAGCCTGAGCCTCAGGAAGAGGAAAAGATTGAAATTAAAGATGAGGAGGAAGAGAAGAAACCTGAACCTAAACCGGACATAGTTGAAAAGAAAGAAGAAAAGGTTGAAGAAAAGAAAACCGAAAAAGAAATTGAAGAGGAGAAAAGAAAGGTATAAACTATTTCTTGTTCTTTACTTCAATATTACTTTGTTAGCAGGCGCCATTAAGTCTCGTATTGAATAGACCCATAAAAAAATTATACTGAATTTACATTATTGCATTATCTGTACATGTTATGAATTAAAGACGTTTTTCGTGCCTGTTTGTGTGACCGCGTAATTTTTCTAATACTACGCTACGGTTTTTAATGCGGTTATCAGCATCTTTTAAAGAATTTCAAATCCTGTTGTTTTGTTGCTAGTATTCAATAAAAAATTCTATAGTACAATATTTCCCACAGTGTTTTCAGTCAATTGAAAGATGTTATAGGTGTTGTACGTGCAGTACAACGCATTTCCTCGAATGGACAATTATTTTCAATAATATAACTAACAAGTTTTTTTATTTGACAGCTCGAGAAAGAAAAACAGTTACGTAAAACTCGTTATGAGATTCCAACCACTCCTCACATTTTGGTGCACCCGTCCAACGCCGCAAAAGGCGGAAAGTTTAACTGTAATGTGGCGACGCTGTCACTGTTGTTAGACTATCGCATCACTGACAATAAGGAACATAGCTTTGAGGTTTGTTCAAATGTATATTTTACTAAATTATTCACATTTTAGATTCGTATCTTACTCAGTGCTTTATGCATTTTTGTCAGCTGTCCGGCGGCATTCAACGCTTCAGTATGCGCAAATATATGAAGACATTTTCATATTCATGTTTTATATAAAGCACCCCAACCATATAACTTGTATAATAATAATATGTAGAACTTACTTTCAATATCTTTACACTACTATTGCAAATAAAATTTGAAGAAAGTTTCAAGTTCTGTATTGTAACATAACATCACGCCTTGTTACCCCGAAAAGTTGGGTAGAGGCGTACTTATAGTACACCCACATTTCGCCAGTTAATTAAGTCCCATGTAATAGGGAGCGAGCCTATTGCCATCAACTGGGCACAAATCCAGACTGGGCTGGTACTGACAAATATTGTAGTGTTGTTCTTTATTGTATGTAGACGGCAAAATGTGCTAAATAAGTCAAACAATTAGTATAAGCATATTCAAATATTCTCTTATCTTTGTTTAACTTGAAAACCCTTGTTTGCCACAGTTATTCGTGTTCGCCGAGCTATTCAACGAGATGCTGATGCGGGACTTCGGCTTCTACATTTACAAGACACTTTATACATTACCTGAAAAAGCAGAAGAGATTAAAGAAAAGAAAGAAGGAGAAGATAAGGCTGAAAAGAAAGTAGAAGAGAAGAAAGAAGATAAGAAAGATGAGAAGCGAGAGGATAAGAGGGAGGAGAAAAGAGAAGATAGACGCGATGATAAGAGAGATTCCCGTAGGCGAGATAGGAAGGTAGGTTAAAGCAGAAAATTACCAATATTTTTATGATGTATAATAACAACCCTTCTTTAATTATTTGGATACTAACATTAAATTAAGTTTACTTTACACTACTGTATGGATTCTCTGTGGTCTGAAATAAAGGTTTATTATTTTTTGCAGGGTATAAAAATAGGCCCTATATAATTTAGTTTATTAATTCATATAATTATGTAAAAAAAAAACGGTGATTGTTCGTAGTAGTCCTTATGATTGCATTGATTAATAAAAACATCCAAAACCTTGCAAATAATACTATAACAGTTCTTGCCATGGCAAACCAATAAAAACACTAGTCATACAGAAAGAAAGTTGTACACCTCATTTAAGACTTTTCTTTCTTGACCCTCCATATTTTTGTGATGCAGGAGAGTCCCAGTGACGACGAGCGCAGCGGCTCCCCCAAGCGCCGCAGCCGCGGCGTGGAGCTGCCGCCCGACCCGTACCTGCTGCTGTCTCTCGTGTACTTCGACACGTCGCGCGGCGGCAGCATGACTAAGAAAGATCTACAGAACTTGTTCATGAGCCTTGGACTACAGCTGTCTCGCTCACAAATCAGAGCTGTGCTCGAGAAGGTGTGCGTTAAGGAGATGTTTAATTACAAGTAAGTTGCCTCTTTTCAATGTATTTTTTTTCTCGAATCTTTATCACTCTTTGACTGCTGGGTAAAACCCTTTGTACACACGTTTTTCTTGCCGTAAAAAACTACGTTTCATTCGTCGTGTGTAGGCACGGTCGTCAGTGTTGTATGGATCACTATGGAAGCTTGTTGACACACACGTTTTTTCTACGGCGCGGTTTATACGCCATGCCGTATACAAAGGGCCTAAAGGTTTCCCCATAATCTTTCACATCTCTCTCATAATTATACCTACTATCACAAAACGCGATTGTCTTAAAATGAAAATAGCACATTATATTCGCGTCTAAACTTATAAAGTCGTAATCCTGATAAATAATAAATTACATGCAGATTACATTAACTTGGTAACCCATTTTTAATAAGCCTTACCTTAGAAATGGCAGAACCCTTTTAACCAGACTATCCATACTAACTTAGGTTATAATTTTAAATTTTATTTTTAGATCACTGATCCAAACTATCAGAGATGTCGCTTCGGGTTCACCAGAGGCGATACAAGACTTGCCTCTAGACAGCAGTATAATCATGGGCAGTGAAGTACCAACGCATGTAAGTTATTCATATGGAAATGGATCATCAATAGCCTCGCTAACTTGATAGGAACAAAAACAAAAATTTACTAAATAGTAGTCCAACCGAATTTTGTTTTCTCTTTTCGGCAATTGTCGGCCTAAATATCCATTTTCGGCAATATTCATATTCAACCAAAAAGTAAGAAAGAAATTGAGTACCAGCAAATCAATACTAAGTAATTCATTTATTGAGATAAAATCTATAACTACTAAAATCACACTGAAAATGCAGGAAAAAAAGCTTATTCACGCATAATAACATCAGATCGTTTGATTATTTATAATGTCTCTGAGAAAAGTATAAAGTTTCGTGTTAACCTTCAATAGTTACTGGTCACAAGATTGATATTGCATTTCTTTTACTTTGCGAACAGAAAAACATTTTCATTTCCAACCTAAACAAAAAATTCACCAGGTCGACGAAATAGCTAAATACGTACTTTACATAACTAAGAAATATGTTATTGTTATGTAGATTGCTGAATTAGAAGAAACAATTGCAGCAGGCAACCGTAACTTGCTGCCAATTTTCAATGCATCTGGTGACGACTCCGAAGGTCAGTCCAGTGAAACGAAGGACGTCAGTGACTCAGGTAACATTTTGATTTGTTTGTTCTTTGTCATGACACATACCTAAACTCATCTTAGACTGTGGTGGCATCTACAACATCACATGCGAACTACGCATCAAATAGCTGACGTCACACAAATGTTGCATCGCGCAAGCAGGGTTCAACATCCTGACTAGGGATGCATCCGATACCGATATATCGGCGATACTCGATGTTTGCCGATATATCGGCATCGGCGATATTTTTATGGCCGATTCAACGATACTTTATAAAGGTCATTGGACATCTTAGTATAGAAACCAGACCCATGGCGGACACAAACGAAATATAGCAGAATGTATTGTTATATGGCTCTGATATTCTATAGTATTAATCCTATTAACGTGAGATATGGGAATCTCGAAAAAAAAAAAAATATGATCGTATATTGAATTTTAGTATTAGTAATTGTAGCGGTTACACCGCGACATACGAACTACGCAGTAAAGACATGACGTCACATAATTCCTGCATCGCGCAGTTAGAGTTTACCGAGCGAAAAACATAGATAAGACTATCCGAAATCAACATATGGGCAGTTGCCCGCCAGACATAATACCCGTCTGGTTGGAGGATCCTCCCTTCTCTATGGTGGATGAGTGAACTTTACACCCTGTTCCTCATACCCCTAAATTGGTGACCCCGAGTATGAACGTCAACGCAGCCTTCGTGCAACTACTTCAGCGTGACGTCATCATCATCACTCCCGCAAGCTTTCATGAGGCGAGTCATACAGCTAGCCAGCACCCACGGCTTCAACGGGTATCCTGACCACCAGCATGCAGCGAACGCGCATTCCTGGTCATCACCCTCAGCCTCATCAGCAACCTTGGCACAGCACCTGCACTTCCGGCCGATCTCACAAGCAGAGCCTATTCTACCCTCTCCTGGTCGACGCAAGCAGTCAGCCACAACCGCCCGCTGTACCACATCCGACTCACTGGATGACGACGCAGCGCCACCCCAACTCACTGGGGAATCACCGCAGACAGTTCCGACTCACCGTGAACTATGCGGCACCCGGTTCCGACTCACTGGAACCACAGCTGGCACTGTGAAGCATCGCAAGATCCAAGAGAAGAGAACTCAGCCCACTATCGACCTCCGGTCTCCGGAGGGGAGTGATGTAGCGGTTACACCGCGACATACGAACTACGCAGTAAAGACATGACGTCACACAATTCCTGCATCGCGCAGTTAGAGTTTACCGAGCGAAAAACATAGCTAAGACTATCCGAAATCAACATATGGGCAGTTGCCCGCCAGACATAATACCCGTCTGGTTGGAGGATCCTCCCTTCTCTATGGTCGATGAGTGAACTTTACACCCTGTTCCTCATACCCCTAAATTGTTTAAGTATTATAAAGTGATATAAGGAATATGAATAAAATAATAATTCATTATAATATGTATTATTCAATTTGATCCAAATCAATGATTAGATCATTTTAAAAAGGCAGTGCAACTGTTTCTTCTTGATGTCTGGCCCAAGACAGATAAAACACTATCCTTGCAATATGGGCCCAGCGCCCGATAGTGCGGGCGGCTGGGTATACATGAGCAGTTACTGCTTAGTACTCTTCTATACTTTGTTTTCCGTGTTGTGTTGGGTTTAATAATATATAATGTATAATACTGTTTCAATCTGATATGTCGTGACTGGATTCGCCCTCTGACCAATATCTCTTTAAAATGTTGGTGTCAATGTTCATTTATATTATATAATCACCGTTTGGTCGTATGTGCTCGTGATAATAAGACCTTGCGATTCTTAAATGGTATGAGCCCAACGGAAACAAGATTAGGTCCTCAAAGGTCATGGGATGGGTACGATAGGCTCGTCCACAGACTGCCGTGCTGGATCCTCGTCTAGCAAGTTCGTCAGCTGCGGATCGTTTCCTAGCGATCCGCTATGTCCTTTTATCCATTGCAGTGTCACCGTGTTGCGGCTAGTTATTTGTTCTAGTGCATTGTGTCATTATAGTATTAGCTTCGAAGTAAAATATTTTTCCGTAAGGATTATAGAACTGAGGTGCTGTCGGAGAGTAAACGTATGTGTGTGTCCGTAACCCACCTGGCTTCTAGGGCGTGAACCACGTGTATAATGTCCACACACTCCGCCTGGTAGATGGTGTTGAACATTCCCTGCGGTCTGCATATATTTATGTCCAGGATGGTGGGAAGACTCCGACTCCGGTATCGGAGTCGGCCCCCTTCTCGGCGGCAGTCCCAGCATTGCCTGTAGGGCGGCGGTGGGTGCAGTTCTCATACTGCTAGTGATTGCGACGTAAACAACCCACTGCAGATTTTCGAGTTTTTTTTGGGCTGTGCTCAGGTCTGTCCTTCGCCGCTAGACCAGTGACCCGTATGTGATCATTAGTCGGATGACTGTGGTATATAACTAGTGGGCGACCTTGGGTCTGATCCCCAAATTACTGCCAAGCAGTCGCTTGCGCTGCCACAGGGATAATGTTTGCTCTTGTAATGACATAATTCGTGTGTTTTGCCCAGTTCAGTTGTTTATCCAAAAAGATGCTCATGTACTTGGTTTCAGTTAAGAGGCTTAGGGTTGTTCCAAAGAATCGTGGTAATTGTAGTGTCTCCAGTTTTCTCTTCTTTGTGAAGACAATTAGTTCGGTTTTTGTAGGGTTTACTGAGAGTTGGTGCTTGTTGCACCATTCCTTTACTATTTTTAGGGCTTGACGCATGAGGTTGCATAAAGTGTTTTCGTGGGTCTCGTTGATTATTATGGTTATTTCATTGGCGTAGCGACCGGTGGAATAATCTTTGTCATTGAGTGTCATGATAAGGCTGTCTTTTACCAGGTTCCATAGAAGCGGCGAGAGGACTCCCCCTTGCGGGCAGCCCTTTGCAACGATGGCTCTCGTAGTGCCATTTACTGTGACTTATACAGCCCTCAGTTTGAGCATGTTGATGATCCAGCCACTCAGGGTAGAGTCTATGCTGTGTCTGACGAGGGCCATGTTTTGTTGAACATGGTTTTGTGAAAGGCGCCCTCGATGTCAATGAAGGCAGTCAGTGCTGAGCATTTGTGGTTCACTGCATATTCAATTTTAGAAACCACGCTGTGCAGCGTTGATTTTATAGATTTGCCTGAGGAGTACGCATGCTGTTGTTTTTGTAGTAGTTTCACCCGGAGAGGTCCGTCTCGGATGTACTTGTCACAGTCTTTCAAGGGTTTTCAGTAGGAAGGATGTGAGGAATATGGGCCTATAAGCCGGTTTCTCCGGTTTTTACTCGGTCTTCTGTTAAGTACTATAATGCGGGCCCTTGACTAGTCTTGATCCGTTGGGGTCCATTCTAGTTCAGCGTATACATGCTTCTGATCGTGTCGCTCATCCGTGCGCCGAGCTGTAGATATCAGATTTTTTATGTAATTCTTTTTATGCCTTATTTATAAGATGAAATAAAATCATCTGAAACCGTATGTTTTTTTTTTTTTAAACGAGTCTGTACGTTTTTCTCCATCGATTTTTAACCAAATAATGATATGCAATGAAAGGTTACATTATTCTCTTTAGTTTAAAACTATTTTGGTTAATGTCCGCCACTGTTCGCATAGCGGGTCAGATATGCCCAATGACCTTTTGCGCTTTAAAAATGTAATGTAAACGCCCGTCTTTTTTCGTCTATGTCTAAATAGACGAAAAAAGACGGGCGTTTACACGCCCGTCTTTTTTCGTCTATTTCGTTGCAAACGAGGCACGAACTAACTATGCTCGGGAAAACCCCTTTATTCAGTGTCTTGTTTCGCCCGCCCACTTTGGCCTCGCACTTGCTTAACTATCCCATTTCGCTAGGTTGACTGTTGTCGTGCGTCTAATCTCAACCTGTCTGTAGTTTAAAACGGTGTTATTTAGTTTGTCCTGTTATTTGTTCTTATTATATTAATTATAAAAATAACCTGACTAGTGTTTTATTTATTTTACCTTCATATTTGAATTCAATAAGTGTATCGGTATCGGTATTGCCGATATTTTTATAAGAGTATCGGTATCGTATCGGCAAAAAGGCGTATCGATGCATCCCTACATTAATTATTGGATTATACATACACCTATGAGATAGTCTGATCACAGTCATGCAAATTATGTCTTGTTTTCCAGGAATGGTGATGTTCAAGTCCCGCTTAGTCGACGTGGGCGCGCTCGTGAAGGCGGAGGCGCGCAGTGCGGCCGGCCGCGCGCGTCTGGAGGCCGCGCTCGAGAGCACGCGGGCAGCACTGCGGGCCGCGCGCGCCGCCGCCGCCAGCACGCAGCAGGCCGAGCGCGGCGCGCAGACGCAGGTGTCCGACCTCAGCGCCAGCCTCACGGCCGCAAGAGCTAGGATCGCCTCGCTGACGGTATGTGCACACGCTGGAGAGCACTAGGGCAGCACTGCGGGCCGCGCGCGCCGCCGCCGCCAGCACGCAGCAGGCCGAGCGCGGCGCGCAGACGCAGGTGTCCGACCTCAGCGCCAGCCTCACGGCCGCAAGAGCTAGGATCGCCTCGCTGACGGTATGTGCACACGCTGGAGAGCACTAGGGCAGCACTGCGGGCCGCGCGCGCCGCCGCCGCCAGCACGCAGCAGGCCGAGCGCGGCGCGCAGACGCAGGTGTCCGACCTCAGCGCCAGCCTCACGGCCGCAAGAGCTAGGATCGCCTCGCTGACGGTATGTGCACACGCTGGAGAGCACTAGGGCAGCACTGCGGGCCGCGCGCGCCGCCGCCGCCAGCACGCAGCAGGCCGAGCGCGGCGCGCAGACGCAGGTGTCCGACCTCAGCGCCAGCCTCACGGCCGCAAGAGCTAGGATCGCCTCGCTGACGGTATGTGCACACGCTGGAGAGCACTAGGGCAGCACTGCGGGCCGCGCGCGCCGCCGCCGCCAGCACGCAGCAGGCCGAGCGCGGCGCGCAGACGCAGGTGTCCGACCTCAGCGCCAGCCTCACGGCCGCAAGAGCTAGGATCGCCTCGCTGACGGTATGTGCACACGCTGGAGAGCACTAGGGCAGCACTGCGGGCCGCGCGCGCCGCCGCCGCCAGCACGCAGCAGGCCGAGCGCGGCGCGCAGACGCAGGTGTCCGACCTCAGCGCCAGCCTCACGGCCGCAAGAGCTAGGATCGCCTCGCTGACGGTATGTGCACACGCGTCGTGATTGACCATCTAGCTAGTTCAAAACTGATCTAGAATTTGTGTCCAACGACTGCTTCTTCTAGTTTATGCAGTACCCGACGAATCGACGATTGATAAGATCAGCTTTGTAGAGCGTTGTCTCTGTCTCTCGTACACGGCTATCAGCCAGTATCAAAAACTCCATGTGCCTTATCATTTATCAAAATTCGCGTCCTTTTTCGTGTTTCGGATAATTAAATCAATCTTCAATCTTCCTAGCCTTTTTCCCAACTATCTTGGGGTCGGCTTCCAGTCTAACCGGATGCAGCTGAATACCAGTATTTTACATGGAGCGACTGCCTATCTGACCTCCACAACCCAGTAACTGGGTAATACGATACCCCTTGGTAAGACTGGTGTCACTTTCGGGCTTCTGACGACTCGTAACGACTGTCAAAGATCCACAAATGACAGCCGGGACCAACGGCTTAACGTGCTTTCCGAGGCACGGAGGAGTCTCGGTATGTAAAGATGGTCACCCATCCACTGACCAACCCCGGCAAGCGTAGCTTAACCTGATGGATCGACCCGTGCGGCTTGTTATTACTTAGCCAGGAGCTCCCTCGAGTTTCGGATAATTAAATGCATACAATAATTTTCTCGTTATTAACTTTGTCTTTCGCTTACAGGCCAGCTCAAAAATATTCCATTCAGCTTTGAAGAGCATCCAGTCTAAAGTCGAGGCCGTAGTCAACATAAAATATGAAGACGACGATGTCGTGGAAATTGTCAATGGCCCAACACAGTAAGTAAAATTATATCAACAATAAAAAATAAAATAAAAGTAAAAATCGTTTATTTCAACATCTAAATTACATTATTGAGGTACCGTTAGTCCCTAACTAGCCATAGCCCACTTATAAATATAAAAAGTTTCGATTATTTTTAAATAAAACTTTAAATTGACTACATTTAAAATAGTTGGCCTCTTCGAAACTGCAAAACTAAAATTACAAAAATGAATTAACCCAAGTAGGAAAACTAAAAAAAAATGGATTATAAAACTTTTTACTCAAGTATCTCAACTGTTATTTACAGAAGCACAAAAGAAAAGGAAACTAAAAAAGAAACAACTACGGCTAATGATAAACAAGAAAAGAAAGAAGTAAAGGAACCTACTGTCACTAATGAGCCTGCACAAAAAACTGAGGATAAAGTTGAGGTCGAGGACAAAAAAGAAAAATCTGAAACAGACACTAAAACACAAGAAAGTGAAATATCTACAGCAGAAAATATGGATCTAGATGATAAGGAATAGCTATAAATAAGTAAAGTCCCACGAACGTGTTTAATCTTATGGGTGTGTCTGGGTTTTCAATGTTTTTCTCAACAATTACGAAAGATTTTAACATTCAATAAATTGAAACTTCTTGTAGTAGTTAAATGTCATGTTTAGAGTTACTCTGTCTTAGATAATAATAATTGATTCAATGACTGTAGCAATAAAGTTGAAATACATATATTCAATATAAATCTATTGACCGCTTGGTTTAATAAAATAATAAAACCACCAGCGCCCAGCTCATAAATCGAAAAATAAATACCTACGACGAATAGGGTCGTGCAATGATATACAAATTTAAAAAAAAAAAACGAACATATGTTCTCAGTCGTATAAATACGACTGAGGCGGCACGGGCACGAAAATATTTCGGTTTAAAGACATTTATTTCTCAAAGAACAAATTACAGTTCACTTAAAGAGAAACTTAACTAAAGTAGCTATAGGTTGTAGTTTACATTATTTGTCGTATTAATCCGACTGGAGCGGTCAATAGGTAAATAACCAAGTCTTAGTACCTATAAAAAAAAAATACAATATACTGGTTTACTAGGGTTAATACATTGTCAATCTATTTCTGTCTTCTTCCAAAATATTTTAGTAGAAAGAAACTAGGTACATGTTGGCTATATTCAACCTATTTTTTGACCTGCATTTATGATTATATATAATTACATTTGTATAAGGATCGAAAGGGTTTTTTGATGACTAAGCGATCGTGCAGTTTTTTACTACTGTACTTTATAATATTTGTGACCTTGGTTCTTATCTAATCAGTCTCCACATATAATTTCGGCGACTTTTATAGTAAACTCCGCGGCCTAAAAATCTTAAATGGCCGTAATAATTGTTTAGCGGACCACAGGTTGAATACCGCTGCCACAAGCTATTATTATGGCATTCAGAAAAATGATTGTACTGTTGATATTTAAATGTAACATCTTGTGTATCTAAATACATTTAGAATTATATTTTTTTAAGAAGTTATTAAGCATTAGTTATTCTGTTTGACTAATAAAATGGCAGGGAAAAATAGTATTGTTACATTATCATTATTGAATATTCAGACAATTCCCAAGTCCGACAAAAATGTACTGATGTTAAGTCGAATTTTCAGTGTTAATGTGATTTCACCAAAATTATTTTGTAACTTGTAAGTGTGTGACATTTCTTATTGTAGTAGTGGATAAAAAGCATTCTAGTGCTTTTATTGGACTAGATTTAAGTATTTCTGTGCATTTAAATGCAATAAAGATTCACAAATTAATAAACCTAAGTGTTATTTGAACTCCCTCAGTATTATATACGACGTTCCCTACTTATACAATCCCCTAAGGCCCTTCGTACACAAGGCTACGCAAATCTTCGGTATCCGACTAAAGTTACATGCTCTGTATAACCGGCTCTATTCCGGTTGTGTCCACAAGTCTTTGAAGCACTCTCGTGTAAAATTTGCCATTTGTAGTTAAGCCTAGCGCCACACCTGCCGAACTTTCCGCGACGGAATGTTCGGTTGACTACGCTCCTAATGTTTTTCAAGTTACCTATGACACATCAGCCGAACGTTACGTCCATAGAAATTTGACGCGACGGAGCGTTCCGCCGCGGAACGTTCGGCAGGTGTGGCGCTAGGCTAAGTGTAGCGGCACACCTGCGGAACGTTCGGCGCCGACACTTCAGCGACGGAATTATCGGTCGTAGTATTCGTCATTCGGTTGGCATGACACACCAAACGCGCCGAACGGTCGGCGGCGTTTAGTTCGGCGCGTTCCGCGACACGAAAATTACGTGTTTCCACTTTTTGGGATTTCTCCCTTTTTTTGGGAAAAAATGCCAATAATAAGCATGGTTTAGGGATATTTTATTTTGAAAAAGAAAAAAAACCCGACTGCAAGAACACTTAACTGAGAAGAGAAAAACAAGCATTATAATCTATAGAATTTTGGTATCACAGGCGGGGACAAACAAAAGTTACACCATATTTCCGGTTATTATTGTTAAATTATTATTGTCCCCGCCTGCGATACCAAAATTCTATAGATTATATGCTTGTTTTTCTCTTTTCAGTTAAGTGTTTTTGCAGTCGGGTTCTTTGTTTTTTGAATAATTTTCTTTATTTCAAGTTTTTTAGTTTTATTAATATAAGTATCTTAATTTGGAATTGACTCATTACCAGCTTTTATTTGATACCAATATTGTTGTAATTTATTTTTAAAAAAACATTCCTCTCCCTTTTTTTTGTATTTGCAGATGCAATACATAAATATTATATAGCCTATGTCACTTCTACGATTAAGGCGAATCTAACGACACCTCATATGTTAAAATCCATCAAGCCGTTTAGGCTACAGAGCGTGCCAAAGAAATAGACATACATACATACATACTCTCGAAAAACATTACCCTCCTTCTGGGGCAGTCGGGTAAAAATTGAACTTGAGTTGGTAGCCCTTTGTTTATAGTAGGTAGCCCCCAATGTACTACTCAAGTCTATGGCACGGCACCACCGATTGATTAAAGGGGATTCCCTCAAACTCGTAATGAATGTAATTTGTCTAATTTTAGTATATGTACCATGTTATTGTTAATTTTACCGTGGCTAAAAACGACATCGGAAATAGCAGTCTCTCTCGATTAATAATGAATATTTTGTAATCTCGTCAATTAATGGATGTTTTTTTATTATTAGGTATTTAATGCTATAAAATTTAAAAAACCCTTAAACCGAGTAATGTTTATATTTTTAAGGGAATTTTTGGGATAATTCATTAAGAAACTGGGGAAAAATTATAAACGTATGTGGAAACACCGAGATCCACCGAACGTTCCACTACGCCCGCGGAACTTTCGGTCGCGTTCCGTCGCGTCATGTGACGCTTGCTCATGACGCTCAACGCCGCTAAGGGATTATTCAAATCAAATATATTTATTTGCTGGAATATGGTACATTTCAGCATATCCTGCCACAACATGACGTGCAAACGCATTCACAATTAGCGATGTCAATTAATCTAACTTAGATCTAATTTCGTAAGGACCGTCGATATTAAACAAAAAAAAACAATAAGTATGCAAATACTGTTATAATAATATCTTTATTTTATGTAATTGAATTATTTTACAAAACATTCTTTTAATTCTATACATAGAATAGGTAAACCTAAACCTTATGGTCGGGCCACATCCGCCGAACGTTCCGCGGCGGAACGTTCGGTTGAATATAAGGGTCGGGCCACACCTGCCGAACGTTCCGCGGCGCACATACGTAGATTTCTAGGAATTAGGCGGCCATAAGTCGAAATTCCAATAATCGACTAATGACAAACAATTTTTTTCCTGGAATAGTAGACTACCTGACGAACAATAGCCAACCCCACCCACATCCCTAGACTGCGCGAGCGCGCTGCATTACTAGTCGAAACTTGATTGTCGCACTTACTGCACGTGAAAGTTCTTGACGCCCTTTTCGTATATCATTTTCTTCGGTGAATATTTTATGTGTCGTGTCATATTTGCTTGTTTAAGTGATGGATACCAATAATACAGGTAAGCCTTTATTAAATTAATATGAAATTGTATTAAATATATTGTCAATAAATTACTTAATGAGCCGTCAATAATACCCTTTTTTAGAAATGTTTTTTCTTTATTTTTCAATTTCAATCGAAAAAAAACTTTACTTCCGCACCTTTCCGAGTTACATTTTTGATTTCATTATATAATATAAAGTCTTATAAAGAAAACTGCTTAAAATCAGCTGCTAGTTTTTGCTAGTTTTAAAAATAAACGAGTTTGAATTTTTTTTGACAAAAATAGGAAAATAATCGGATTTTATGTTTTTGTGTTAATATTATTTTTTTATTGTTATAGGTTCACCTGGCTGCTCGGGGGTGAAAATGTTGACTCGTAAATACCTCGTTGTTGCCGATAGGGCGGGCAACTTTCGGAAGAAGCTGCTGAGGCCCGCAATAAACATTTTAGGTCTTATCGCCTAAACTTTGCTCGCAAGTTTTCGAGGGAAGAATGCAACTTAGATATTTATCATAGGTTACTATTAACATCCGACCCATTTATTAGTTCCATGAGAAAGACCAAAAAAACCGCTTCAAAATTATTTTTGCCTGAGACAATGCAGCTATTAATTCCTGCTGAGCCAAACCGACCAATGGAAATTGATGAAAGCGGCGAAAATTTAAATGTAGATGAATAAGTCTCCAATGTATGATTGATTATTTTTAGTGATTATCTATTTAGCTTATGTAACTTAATTGTATAACGAATGTAAAGATCCTTTTAATTATATAATATATTTACTTACTTATTAGAACAAAATAAACTTTGTTTTATTTAATAATACATACCTGAAAGTATTACTAAAACGTAGACAGCTGTCCCTCCTTGGGGAAAGCCGTGAGTATGTCATATGTATTTTCAATATAATATTAAAAAACACTTTGAAATCAACTACGATCTCGAATAAAATATTTTTTGATAAAAAATCACAAGTAGGTGCGCCTAACCACCGTGCACCAACAAATAATTTCGACAAGTTATTCCAAACACAGAATTCTTTTTATGTAACTATTTTGTAATATAAATATCACATAAAATAATTTTGGCCGCCTAAATCCTGAAAAACGATCTATGTGCGGCGGAACGCTCCGTCGCGTCATATTTCTATGGACGTAACGTTCGGCTGATGTGTCATAGGTAACTTGAAAAACGTTAGAAGCGTATTCAACTGAACGTTCCGCCGCGGAACGTTCAGCAGGTGTGGCCCGACCCTAATGTTTTTCAAGTTATCTATGACACATCAGCCGAACGTGACGTCCATAGAAATGCAAGCAAACATGACGCGACCGAACGTTCGGCGCGGAAGGTTCGGTTGAATACGCTCCTAATGTTTTTCAAGTTACCTATGACACATCAGCCGAACGTTACGTCGGCTCACGCGACGGAACGTTCCGCAGGTGTGCCGCTACACTTAATCAATGAAGGTGCTCTATCTTAATAATAATTTTCATTATTACTACATAATATTCTTAAATAATATTGCTAAAATAATAAAATGTTTATAACGTATAGTTGAATATTACGAGTATAATATGTTAAATAGCATCAATGGATATTCATTTGAAAGAGATGCCCAAATGAAAAAAATTACATGATTTTAAAATAACAGAAATATCTACAGAATTCATGCTGTTACAATTACAGTATCATATTACATATAACCGGGTACATCCCGCTATTCAGTATTGTCTTCCTTATATAAACGACGATGGGATTAAAATGCTTTTCTAGGTTTTTTTTACGGTTGACTTCCTTGTACACACGGCTACACATCAAGCTATACATATCCAGTTTATGGTGATCTCGGATTGTAAACGATTTCTACAATGAGAGGTCAGTTAAAAACTGGAAATGTATAGCTTGATGTGTGTGTAGCCGTGTGTACACACGGCCTAAGACCGTTACGCGTGAACGATGGCCTGGGCCCTATTTAATAAAACTTACAAAATGTAAAAGCCTACAAATTCTACAAGTTTCTGTTTAGTAAAAATTAAAAGTTCCAAATTTGTCATGGTGGAAAATTTACAAAATTGTACCTAGTATTTTACATATATTATATTATTATCTGTATAAACATTTTCATTTACAGGTGGCAGTTTACATTATTTTTAGGGAAAACTACTTTATTGAAGACGTAATTGTAATTACAAGTTTACATATTATGTAAATTGTAGTATGATTCTGACAGGTGATCGCAGGATGTGGCAAAACTTTACAATTTTGTGCCTTCAACCTATGACTAACATTTTATATAAATTCATAAATTGTAACTTACAACTACATAATTGTACGATCTACAGGCGTTTAAATGTTTATTAAATAGCATATACAATTGTGATAATTGTAAGTTATTTACTTGTTGCTTTCTTACATATTTGTAAGGTTTAATAAACAGCAAATGTAGTAAAACTTAACAAATATGTGACTTTTTTACAAAATTGTATCGTACAGAGCCCTGATATGGTATCATGTCTTGTACGCAAAATATTTTATTTAGATAGATACTGCTAAAAACTTCGTTGAATACGTAGAATGAGTACAGGTACAGTTACTATGGTATAAAATAATGTCGTGGCCAGATCTTAGAACATTTTATGACGTATTCGACCGTTTCATTAAATGGTTGAAATAGAACATCGACCGCTGGTCACATCATGATGTGGTCTGGCCAGATCATTGAATACTCAACGTTTGACGATATGAACAGTTAAACGCACGACTACTTCATGATGTCGGGGTGCCACAAGCGGCGTGAAATGCAACATAGCACTTAAAATTATTTTGTTGATAAAAATAAAAAATGCACTTTGCTTGTGGCAGACGCAGCCGCGGCAGGCGGCAGGAGCCGGCGAGCGCTACTTCCAAGTCGGTCGCACTTACTTGGCAATTTTTACTAAGTACACCTTAAAACCATGGATACCCTACATTAATTATATGGTCAAACGTCGACTGACACATCATTGAACGTTGAGCGTTTAAACGATATGTTCAGTTTTAGTTGGCCATTTAGAACACTTCATGAAATGAAGCAAAACTGACATATCATTAAACGTTGAACGTTTAAACGATATGTTCAATTTTAGTTGGCCATTTAGAACACTTCATGAAATGATCAATCCTAAGATCTGACCACGATACATACATAAACTCACGCCTTCTTCCCATGGGGGTAGGCAGAAACTACAGAACGCCACCTGCTACGCTCCTTACATACTCCTTTTGCCTCTTTTACGTTCATACATCTGGCCATTCACGCGCGCCGGTTACTATGGTATGTTGCTGATTTAAACGCAAGGCTCCACATAGTTCCCTGGGAAGAGCCCCGTCACGCCGTCCATGACGCCTTCCCACCAGCCGTCATCGTTCTTCTTCAACACGTAGATCACGGCACTCTCTTGGAATGATAACTCGTCTTCTTTGTCAGCGTAATAATCGTATATCGCGACAACTAAAACAATTACATACAGTTACAATTTATGGACATGATCAGAGGGGCTTAGTGGCGAGTTTTTATACTCTTATTCAATTCACTAACGTCAATTTTTAGGGAATAATTGCGTTTCCCATCAGTCACCAGACCGTTCTACAAATTGAAGTTTACGTTAACGCGATCACTCGCGCTAGGCCCTCAGTGAAAAACTGGATTTTAATTTTATATATGGATATTTACATAAAGGTGAAAGAATCTGTCTTACCTTTTTCAATGTAGTTCTTGGGCACCCATCCAGGTAAATCTTCCTCATCTGGTACTATAGCAGGAACTGCATTTGTGTATGAAGTCATAGTACCCATCTTGTTCTAAAATTGTAAACAAACAATAAATAATGAGTTACGATACAACAAAATATAATACAGGGTTATTGGTTATATGTCGGCAATCCATTAAGGGGATATAGGAGAGGTCATTTACAACCATATGACCCCTTTTTATTTATTTATTCATATTTAATTCAGGTATAATAAGTTAACCCATAATTTGTTAGTATTACTTAAACTATGTTAGTTAATAAAGAAAAACATAAACAATTAAAAACAATAACAATACAACATAACTTAAACCAACCTATATCTATTAAGCCACCTTCCGGCCACGGGGACACTTGGCAACAATACATGCACTGCGCACAGGTGCCCCATCAGGTGGCTTTCAGTCTTGCTAGCAACAACTCTCAGGAGACTGCTGTCGCTGTCTCGCATCCGACGCAATAGCGACGCGGTTCTTTTGCGCATGATCGCAAAGAAGTCATCTGTGCGCGCTGCTGCGAACATACCTGATGCGCTACAGTAACGTGGCAGCGACAGCAGTATCCTAAAAGCGTTGTTGTATTGCACACGCAGGGCATTAAACGTTTTTTGCGTGTATCTGGTCCACAGACTGCAGGTATAAAAAGCCTGGCAATATGCCCTAAACAATGTTATCTTGACATTATTGTCACACTTTGCAAATCTGCGGGCCAGCATGTTGCATCGTACGGCCAATGCCCTGCGCTCTCGCTCCATATCACAGTTATCAGTGCCATCCTCTGTAACCCAGTGACCAAGGTATTTTAACTTTTGACTCCTATGCAAATGTCAACAATTTTCGAGTAATTTTAAATTATTATTTGATTTATTTTAAAATATAAAATGTCACATTACTCGAAAATGGTTGATATTGGGATTGGGGTATATCCGGGGTCATTTGGTTGCAAATTACTTCTCCTACATTCCCTTAACGGATTGCCGACGTGTAACAAATAACCCTGTATATCTCTAATCTGGATCAATATCCAGCTTGCCATAATATCAATCTTACCTGCATAGAACCAAAAGCCTGACAGTGACAACTGGGTCCAACCTTAGAAAACAGGTATTGTCCAGTGATATGAATGTGGCCAGTAACAAGGCTAGATGGAACTGGTGGCTTTGAGCTAGCTTCTTTTGTCATCAAAATCTTGCCCATTAAAAACGAGCCAAGTAGTAAAGATAAACATTATATCATACATTCATATGGTGAGGTCTGCCGAAGCCCTCGTGCGCCAACTCATCATCCATTGGCGGAGGCGGCAGCGGCGGCGACACAGAACCGCCGCGGATGGAACCTCCTCCCGCCGAAGACGACGACGCACGCTGTAATTGTTGCACATGCTAATAATGGTGTTAATGTCTGATGGTATACTCTGTTTATTATGGGACGAGCCTTGACAGTTTCGTATTGTTCGACAGGAGCGTTAATATAATGTTTTACCCAGACGTGTCAGTATTGCTAAGCTGAACCAAAGGGACTTGTCACACTGGATACCTTCTGCGTCCTACGGTCCGGTTAAACCAAATACAGTATGTTAACTAACAGAGGGCGTTCCCGTTAACCAGCAATAGTATAGCGTCCATACATGCTAGAAAAATATTAACATTGAGAAAAAAAAAAGTTTTGAAAATATTTTTGAATAAAATTTTCATTTTTTTTTTTTTAATTGGTACTTAAATGTAACACTCTGTTCACGTGCACTTGTCTTTCAACGTGGAAAGACAAGTGCGACAAGTGCGCGTGTACAGAGTGTTTGTTTTATGTATGAAATTTATATTTATTGTGAATATTTTATGATAAAAAAATAAAAAAAGGTTTTTCTTTTTCGATTTTAATATTTTTCTAGCATGTATGGACGCTATACTATTGCGGGTTAACGGGAACGCCCTCTGTTAGTTAACATACTGTATAACATAACAAAAATGTTCGAGGGACCGAAGGACGCAGAACGCATCCAGTTTGACAAGTCTCTAATACAAACTAAACACTACCAATAGTATTACCAAACAAGCCTTTTGATTGCATATGGATAACAATCATAAACACTTCGAAATGTCAAAGCTCTTCCTTCCTAAAATAGCCAAAGTATAATGTTTGCTCCGGCGAAAAGTTGAAGCGCGACTATACCCAGACAGCCGGATAGAACTTGGAGCACTTGGCGATAGACCAACTCGATTGGGTTAGGTTCAAAGAGAAAGACTCATATAATTCATAGGTTTGATAGGTTGACATGATGAAATGACAACAACAACATTAGGTCAACCACATATACAACGACACAGGGTTGGTCATGCATTTTATGACACCCAAGCTACACTTTGTTCTAACCAGCTTTATGGCTCATTTACACGGGTAGTTTCTCGCCCGTTTTGTACCGAGGGTTTGCATCCTTTCCTTGTCAGGCAATTCCCGCACTCATGGTGTTTAGATTAAGACTCATTGTCAGACAAAATACTATTCATTTTGTCTCGAATATACAAAGTGGGAAACTCTCTCCCTGTAAAGAAACCTTAGGTATAGACTTGTTTCGACTTTTAGCCGTAACATTATGTATTCAATGTTTGTACTAGAAGTGGGATCACTACGATGGTTCATTGGGGTAGGATTTGAACTCACGACTTCCCAATCGCTGATGTTGGGCTATTCGATCTAGTCAAAAGAAATTTCGGTAAATTAAGCTGCATTTTAAATGATTTTTTTTTTTGTACTTGACTCACATTGGGTAATAATTATGTTGTAGAAACTAAGTGAGGCAGTGAGAACTGAGGTTTAGGCACATCATATTATTAGTGACATCATCAGAGATAGAGGCAGTTGTACTCAATTGTTATTCTCTGATTGTACTCAATGTGATGGAAGTACAAAAGCTGTTATAACAGATTTTACAACATTGTATTTTACAAAGAAACAATACAGACCTGTCCAGGCAGACTCATGGAATGTTGACTGTGTTCACCATCAGAACCGATCAAAGGAGATGGTGGTGCTGAAATCGAAACAATTCTCTAGTTGTTAAACGAATTGTGAAGTGTTATTGTAAAATTTGTGGGCTAGGTAGGAGTATTATTAATAATTTTGGGCAAGATGTATGTAAACCAAGTTATAATACTAACGTGGCATACTGGAATGCAAGTCTTGCTGTGAATAGTTAGAAGTAGCTTGATGCTGATTTGGATGTACCATCCCCACCTGGAATAAAACAGGATGTTATGAACGATATGCATTTATTCGGAAGAACGTTACAATATTTGTAAATATGTGAGATTTTAATTCTATATACACTGAACGTAAACGAGGGAAAAGGAGTATATAAGGATCCTAGCAGGTGGCGTTCTGTAGTTTCTGCTTACCCCCATGGGAAAGGGAAGGCGTGAGTTTATGTGCAGGTCGTGCCATTAAAGTTGAGACTTGACCACGCCACCCGCTGCTCTTTCCCTCGCCCCGATGACTCCCCGGCGGGGACCTCATACCGCTGAAGAGACCCATAAATCGTCTACTGCGCAAGTCAAACCACATGGTGCGTCAAGTCTTAATTTTAATGGCACCACTTGTATGTGTGTATGTAAACCTAATCCTAAGGGGGCCTAAGGGGGCGGGGGGGGGGCAAGCTAGAGAATCGCAAAGGATCTGCGCTTCTACGTCGGGTAATCTCCACGAACGAGGATTATTCCGCCAGCGTATCGTCGCGACACGTAACGGAATCGCTGCGCCGCCTGTAGTAACGAGCGCGCGGCGATATGATCACGTTTCGCTCGTAGTCACTCGTCGCATCGCCGCGATTCTCTCGCTCGTGGAGACGACCCCATACGTAATTCAGAGGTTGCAAACCATGGACGAGATTTGGTATATTACTAGATAGTCCGATCCTGAGATGGAAGGTGTTGAAGACAAGAGATGGTGACCACAAATAAAAAAAAAAAGCTGAGAGGTGTCAAGGGACAGGATGGAACGAAGTTATGGAATGAAACTCACAAGGGCATGCCACTAATTAGTACCTGTGGTCGCTCACAGATGGCGTTAAAATAAAAAATAAAAAGTGTCGTTATAACTTTTGGTCTCAATTTTTTCCGTCTAGCCCCCTTTCGCAACGCGCGAAAGGGAACTTCGTTCCAAAAACAGAGAAGATTTTTATTTAATTTAAAATTTGTATGAAGAATTGAAATTGTAGCCTACAAAATTATTCGAGTGGATGTTTATTTTCCGATTTATCTGGTTTAGACTGAATTGCACTTATAAACACTTCAGTATTTACCACCATTTTACAAAAAAAAAAAGACCGAACTGGTTTGATACCCCCGCAACCGCGCACTAGGTCGCTTGCTGACTAGGCCCGTAGTGCGGGAAGAACGCGCGGACGGGATCGTTTAAACACTACGCGTGTTGTCTCGCTCAGTCCCGTCGCGCTAGGCTTCCGCCTTAGTCACTACACTATGGACGCAAAGGCGCGTTTCATAAATGTTTGATATTTCGCGCCCGTCGTCGCAACCGCGATAGGCTCGTATTATAAATGCGGAAATGGGTTTGTTTATTTCGCTTTCATATCTGAATGGCTGGACAGATTTCTATGCAATTTGGCACAGGTAGGTAGACCATGACCAGTACCTTATTACGTAATGCACGATCAATAATATAGGTATTGAAATTAATTGAAACAGGTTGCTAGTCCATTGCTTCATATGTTCGACAAAAAAAATTGAGCAGATTTCGAAAAAAAAATCTGCTCATTTTTTTTAGGAGATAGGGTATTTTTTATCCTAGTAGTTTGTTCCCGTGGCATAATTTCCGACCTCCACGCGGGCAAAGCCGCGGGCAAAAGCTAGTTGCATATTTATACTACTAGCTGCCCGTCTCTCGCTCGTCGCTCGTACTTATAGAAAATATTGTAAAACATTTTAAAATAGTTTCTTTCTTGCTCATTCTTCTCCATACGAAACTACCTTTCAGAAAGGGAAACTAGAATCAATTCTATTTTCTAGTAAAATTTTGACATTCAAAAGTGCCTATTTAAAATAAATTATTTGTCTTTGAATGGTGGGTGCTGTTAAATCTTTTTAGTTAAATTACCTGGGGTTGTGCTACAGGCAAGGTGGAGTATCCTGGTGGCCGGCGCGGGTAGTTTGGCGCATAGTGAGAGGGCACTTGTGGTGGAGCCACAGCTGGTGGTGTGCGGTATTCACGGGATGATTTACCTATAAACAGGATTAAGATTATGGATAAGTCAATAACTTTCTCTTTTCTAAATAGATTATTTGCAATGGCATCATCATAAGGTACCCTAGTTTAGGAGTCAGAGCAACATTTTCTTTTGATATTTATAAATAATTATATTTAGATGCCTTACAATAAGGGCTGCTCATGAAATACTTAAGTATACCACCTTGGCAACCAGTTAGACATTACATATACTTTTACACAATGAAAAGTTTACCAAGAGTGCCACGCCCCAATGTTCCAGTGTTAGCGGCAGCTGCAGCACGCACAGCAGCTGGTGGTGTGGGAGGCTTAGTAGTGGGAGCAGGCAGTGTTGCCGCACTTGGGGCAGAGCCTGACCGCCGGCCTCGAGGAGTACCGCTTGTAGCTCCATTCCAGCGAGCACCATGACCAATGTCATCCAGAGCTGATAAATAAAAGTTTTATGTTGAGCAATAATACAATGTCATACTAAAAGAAAGTGGCAATAAAAATAATAGGTAATCGTAAAGGACACACCTGTATACATACCTGTATAATCAATACTCTTTCTCACATATTTGATAGGTTTCTCTGGGTTAGCAGGAGCAATGATTTTGTACTGCCTGTTAGTGACTTTATTGGCAGTCAGCACTCCAATCTCTCGCCTTGCCACCTTCTCCTTGTGAATGGAGACAGTTTGAGCAATATGGTTCATTTGGCCTTCCATTTCAGCCAACTGCATAGTTTGTAACTCCAATAGTTGCAGGAAGTTGTATGCCAAAGTATTTATTTGATATGCTACACTGGCTAGTGATTGCGTAGTGTAGTTCTTGGTGCTTTCTAAAGCGAGCCTCTTGTTCTCAGATTGAAAGTAGTTAGCTTCGCAGTAATCAGCTACACGCTCGAGATTCGTGTGACTGTCTGTTAGATGGCTGCGCCCCTCGGGGATCTCGGTTTGCAGTAACGCTGCTAACTCGGCCATTTTGATGATGCTAAAATCATTCACTAGAACATTTACACTATTGAAGAAAATGTACTTCAAATATCTATTGATGCAGGCACATATTTAGCACAAATACAGGATACAGTCAGCTATAGTCGAGCGAGTTCGCGACCCACAGGAAGTTAGGGAGCAAACTTTACTTTACCTTTTTAGTGATCCTGGGCTATAAATTCCAAGAAAATGGTTTGTATTACTGATTTACATTAGCACATCATCACAATACTATGTTAATCTGTAAATGTACAAGATAATTTTAAAAATTACAGAAAAAACAAGAGTCTTGGGTGGGACTGTGGGACAGTGTCACAGAGCACTGGACCACAGACATATAAAGAGTATGTCTGTGCACTGGACAGTGTATTATCTATGTGTGGGACGTTGCAGTGACATACACAGGGTTGCCATAACTAACATAACTGAACGAACAGAACATACTGAAAGAGTTGCCCTATTAAGTGTATTATCTATGGTTGCCCTGTGCTAGTATAATACAATGGGGATGTTTACTGCCATTCTATCACGATAGGTGGCGCATCGTCGACATGGCCATTGAAAACTGTCAATTCCATACATTTTAGAACTTAACATTCAGTAAATTCAAATTTTCTCCAAATATGCATAGGTGTGCTGTACCACGATGTACTAAAATACTTACTCCGGTGTTCATTTATTTCCCAAAGATACTACGCAAATAGAAAGTGGGAAACTAAAAGAGTAAAACTAAAAGTAACTTTGAATATGTTGATTGGTAATTTTCGGCAATATGGTAGAGCTTTGGTGGAGGTTTTAACGTCTTAGTAAAGTTCTACAGCAGGAACGTCAATTGCTTGGCTTTCGGAAGCTTGAGGGCTTTGATTGCTGAATTAAAAATTTCGGTCATAGATAACCTAAAAAATAAAGAATATCATTTATTATTAAAGTAAATGATCTCTCATTTTTCGTAAATTTTCCTACCATGAGTCAAGTAAGAATTAACACGTTACAACTAAAAAAATACCCAAATCTAGAGCCTAGCACTAATGAAAAATAAACTTAACCTAAACAATAAAGAATACCATTTATTATTTAAGTACGGTTCTCTCAATTTTCGTAAATTTTCCTACCATAAACCAAGTAATAATTAACATGTTACAACTAAAAAAATATCCAAATCTAGACCCTAGCACTGATTAAAAATATTTTATTAGATAGAAGTCTACCTCGCAATAATGTCTCATTTCTTTCCAGTAATCCTTGCTCCTGGTTTGTTTAGGTCGTCTTTCAATTCTATAAGCTTCCAGGAACAATACATGTTAGCAATAACCATGGTGGATCGGTTTCAACACAAAAAATAGCAAAAACCACTAATGTAAACAATGCCAATGCCAACAATGCAATGACAGCGGCCATCCCGCCGCTGGCGACATCTACGCTGAGCTTTGCGCGTGGATCCCCATAGCCAATACAACAACAATAATAACATTAGACTGGCTAATAAATAAAGCAAAGGACTCCATTGCAGTCAGCCTGTCCCTTGATTTGAAGGGACAGAAAAAAGAAAACAAAACACAAGTATCTATGATTGTATTTTACATAACTGCAGCGACACCTGTGTGACTTGAACGAACCACGATTTTACGATATTCGACATTAGATGGCTCTACAAGTCTAAAATTCGCTCTATCCTGAAGAGCTCTTGCATGGTGCTGGCTGAGCTGATCTGGTGGATGCACAGCATATTCTGCATCAGTATATTACAAAGTACTCTCAAATTCAATAATATAATCTCTCTTTCTGTAGCTATTGGTGGTCTATAACTACTCTACCCTACACTTATGAAAATAAGTAATAAAAACCAAAGAAAAAGTATATTTTATTGTTTCATATTTTATTTTGTTCATGTTTCATTGTTACCTATTCATAATTTAACCAATACTTACCCTACCATGTCAGGACAGGATCCGACCCAATAATATTTTGAATTCTATCTCCATAGTAGGTACACCCCGATTCGGAACATGAGGAGAGTCGCTGCGCAGTAACAAATTCAATGGGTCAATGGGGGTGAGTGGTGGAGTACCTACTGCACAGCGATTAGCGCACTTCCGAGGATCCTGAGGATATTTGAAATCAGCTTACCAGCATGTGAATAACTACTGACTAGGTTGAACACTGCTCACCTACTTACTATTACCATAGGGTCACCAGGAGTCAACCCTATGTAATATATTTAGAAGTTTATACAGGGTGTCCGGTAAAGAATGGATAACCTCGAAACAGCATAAAATCGACCATAAGACGGTAAAAAAAACTTTTTTGTTTGTTCTAAATATGTACTTTATTATTTCTAGTATCAATCAACAATGCAATGCTTTGCAGTTGTTGCGCTGTGCAATTTCTAGTCACATTATTTACTGCATCTGCTGGCATAGTTCACATACAATATGTTTTTATACAACAATTATACGATGGGATTCATTCATTTGTGGTTGTGGTGAAGAAGAATGTAAAATAATTGGTTAAAAATTTTAGGTAGGTACGCGATTTCAAGGTTATCCATTTTTTTCCGGACACCTGTGTATACTTTTATTTTGGGTATATTTCAATCATTTCAATGTGTGCACAGACAGATCCAAAACACCAATATACATTAAAATTTTATTTAAATGTAGCTATTTTATATACGTAGGTAGGTTGTTGAAAATACTAAAACTTTAACAAATCCTCCAATTTCATTATAGGTAGCAGAAATTATCTCACAAATCAAATGTTATGTTCAGTTCTGTTTTATGTAAGTTCTATTTACTAAATACATGATTTATTATAATTCATTATCCACAAGCTCTAAACTGTTAACTACAATAAAATACACACATTTTACGTCTAATTTGACTAAAATAATGCATATTCATAATTTAACTTCGAGTTAATATTAATTGTAATCTGTTTTAAATACACAATAAAGAGTCTGTCATGATAGTTTTATTTTAAATACAAAACAATACTAAGTTAACTTAATTTAAGTAACTACAATAAATAGACATATTTATAAGAAAACATGTTATGAAAGATTTGAAATTTATCTGAATGAAATAAGAGATATTTAAAAAATTATAAACTAACTGTACAAAAACATAAATTGGTTTACATGAAATCAGATGGTTTTGAGTATAAAATTTCATGCAGTCAATAATACATCCCAGTTTATTTCATTGTTATAAACCTCTTGTTCAAGCCACAACTCATAATTATCTTTAAACTCTTCATCAAGTTCAATATTTGCTTCTAATACACTATTTATATCTGTCTCAAGGGGTGTCAAATCGATTTCTTGTTCCCCACCTGTGCCATATCTCCTATTATTGAAGCGATCAACGCTCACTCTCAGGGCACATTCTTCATCTTGGAAATCCCATGGTCTTGCATCAACATCATTGCCAAAGGCCCAGTCATCATTCAACCTGTGCCGCACTTTGGAATATATTGCACTGATGGTTTTCATATTTGTTTTCCTCCATTGTCTGCCCAAGTACTTAGTTTGCATTTTAAGTAGTTTCAACACATAAAACTGCATTAAGGCATGTCTAACCTTTAATGTGCGTTTTAGGATGGGGGCACTTTTGAAAACAACAAGCATCATGATTCTTGCATTCTTCCATTTAGTAAGCTTATTTAAAATCCTCAATAGGTTGATACATGAGAATACATTCCTCCATGAGTAGGGCACGGTTGAGTCTCCGATATCCAGACATTCTTTTGTCAGTTCTGGTTGTTCTCCAATTACACAAGCTGGGAAGTCAAATATTGGTATTGTATTTTTAGCTCCAACATAAGACAAAATGTTCTGATTAAAGAATTTTAGCACTAATGGCATGCAATTAGCATACACAAGATGTTGTGACATAAACTCAAATTGGTATACGTGATTTAATTTTAAATGTTTCAATAGGAGTAACAGTATTGCAGTGACTGCTTTTACTATGATTTCTTTATGTCTGTTCACATCAATACCAAGTTTGAGGGACTGAAGAACAGTCATGGGCATCTCTTCTGGTAATAAGTCTGCCATAATGTTGATAGAATAAGTTTTAGCAGTTGATGTGGGTGCTGCTGCTAAAAGAATTTTTAACAGTGCAATCATGTACTGCGGCAAATTAGGCAGCATTGCTTTGTACAAGACTTCTGCTTCTGTTTCTTCAACATCTCGTTCTCCTTTTGTGAGAGGGCTTCGAGCAATTTCCAGTTCTCTTTCCGCCTGTAATTCTGAAAGGCTGGTGTACACATGTTTCTTTAGGATGTCTATTCCTTCATGTATGGGCTGTGGAAGTCCTGCTGTCGTTTGTCGATCTCCAGGAAGGGAATACCCAACAAACTTGATCCTGACGTTATCAAGAAACATGTCAATATCTTTTTGGCGCACTTTAGACTGCCATGGAAGACTTCTAGGTAGTGGAGGTGGCGGAGGTGGGCTGTCAAACTGTTTGAAGTACATGTAATATGGGCAATTAGGGTTATTTTCAGATTGTGAACCCTCACTAGGTATAGACTGAAACTCCATTGAGTAATCTTCTGAGCCATTTCCAGTTTCTTCTTTGTCAACAAATATTTGTTCATCAGATTCATCAAGTGAGGTTTGTTTCATGAAAAGGTGTCTGCGAATTTTTCCTTCCCTTTCATTTTCTTTTAGTAGTTTCCTCTGTCCAGGATTTTGGTTCTCTAGCATATCGGCAGCACTGGGAGGAGGTGAACTTGCTCTCATACCTTTTATTATTTCAATTGTGTCTTCTGATAAAGCTGGTAATTCATTTTTCTCCCTGAGCCTACCTTTTCTCTCTTTCAACTCTTTTGAACCCCCTAAATAAACAAGTAACACCTTCCATAGAAGTAGTAGGACTTTTTTCATAGGAAAGTGGGGAGTTGTACCTGCACAAAGATGTGTCACCATGCTCAATAGTTTTACTGGTAGTAATTCTTCTCCAAATGGTGCTCCCAGTTCTTCTTTAAAGTTTTTGACTAAATGTTTAAACTCAGATTCAGGGTTGTCTTTTTCGGTTCTCATGTATTCTGTGATAAGATACAGAACAGACAGGATAACTCGTAAGTTAGTAGAGTCCGCAAGAGATTCTGCAAGCTTCCTGGAAGCTATTGCAGAACTGCTCCGAACAATCTCGAGATTCAGTAATTCGACAAAAGCAGAAAACGTTCCCATGTCGTACAGCATCATTACGTTGACGCGGGCCCAGTGTGCCTGTTCAGCATCCGATTGCATCTCTGCCCAGCACCCCTGGGCTAAATACAGTATACAACGAGTTGCACGCATACGTATCTCACTCACGGCGACATCCAAATGCTCCAATAATTTCATTATAACAGTCCGCTGCTGTTTATTTGTCAGTCTTTGCCAACTAGGTGGATAATTGAACTCTTCCATTATGTCTTCGAATGCCTTTACGTTGAGCTGATACTCTGGATGTTCCGTGTAACTGTATAATTCAGCTATTTCGTTTTGTTGAGTATCACAATCATCGTAAATGAAGTCGAGCTCGGGGCTCTCCATGTCGTTAACACAATCTCCTTCTTCCATGGGGCGGCGAACATCAGGCATTTTCGCTCCTCCACGCCGACCGTTGCCGTTGGTGCCCATTTTTTAATAGTGTAAGGACTATTTCAAATTCATAATATGATTTCACATCTCAGAATTAGAATAAATATCAAGAAACTGGGATTTTTTTGTAAAAAAGAAATTCTAAGTTTTCTCGTCCCGTCTTACTACGGCACCACAGACAATAGAGCATAGAATCCACAGACAAAATTAAGACAGATCTTTTTTTGTTATATAGGGATGGAACCAATGACTTATGATTTATATGTCTATGGATGGAACAGAGGAGCTCGTAGCTAAGTAATAACGAGCCGCACGGGTCGATCCATCAGGTTAAGCTACGCTTGCCGGGGTTGGTCAGTGGATGGGTGACCATCTTTACATACCGAGACTCCTCCGTGCCTCGGAAAGCACGTTAAGCCGTTGGTCCCGGCTGTCATTTGTGGATCTTTGACAGCCGTTACGAGTCGTCAGAAGCCCGAAAGTCTGACACCAGTCTTACCAGGGGTATCGTGTTACCCAGTTACTGGGTTGTGGAGGTCAGATAGGTAGTCGCTCCATGTAAAATACTGGTATTCAGCTGCATCCGGTTAGACTGGAAGCCGACCCTAAGATAGTTGGGAAAAGGCTAGGCAGATTGATTGGATGGAACAGAGGAGATGTATAGGGTTGGAACAAATTTCAAAAACAAAAACTGTTCTATAGGGGTGCTTACTCTGTCTGTATGAAGGAAGGCAATAATATTTAGTACCAAATTGCAAAATCATCGTGAGGAAACCAGCATGTCCTGCAACCAAAAAATCGACAACATGTGAGATCTACCAAAGCGCACTGGGCCCTCGTGGTGGATAAAACGTCAGCTACACGGTCGCTAACCACGTCCCGAGTCCCGACAGAGACCTTGGTGGTTTACAACCGTGTAGATGATGGTTTACGACCAACTTTGAAACAACTTTGCCGGTCGCCAAACAAGCTCACCTCTTTTTTTTTTTTTTTTGGGGAAAATCGTCAAGTGACGGTGGAGCGGCAGGGCGTGTCAGACTCTTACTGACTAAAACCCACCCGCGTTCCTTCCCTTGCCTGTGCCAGGGGTAACGGTTTCCCCTTAGGACTTCCCGCAACCGCAGCAACAAGATCACCTCTGATGGCCACCGTATAGCAGGCTTTTTACGGCCCACTCCCTCTTACTGAAAGAGAGGACTGTGTGACTGTGTCCCAGCAGTCCCCCATTATATGTAGGTTGATTATGCTTAATTATGCTACTCGAATTAAATTAAATATTGCAAAATTGCCATGGGTTTTCATTTCAGATTAGCTACAACATGTGTAAAATTATTATTTTAACTCCCACATTGACCTCAGAATGATAAAGTAAATCATCATGAAAGCTAGTCAAGTCAAAATCAGTTACAATGAAACAGGAACTTTTGGCACGAGGCCAAAATCGGAACGAATACACACGCAGCGAATTCAATCGCCGGCGTATCGCAGATTCTTGCAGCTTTGATTTCAAAATCTGTCATCTACACACAGATTTTGACAGCGGATTTGTCGCTAGCGATTTCGACTCCTTATCAAAGTTGCGACAAACAAAGGCGCGACAAATGCTAAGTCATGGGGTACCAATTCGAACAAATTATAATTAGTCTTGAAAAAAGATCATAGATGGCAGCATAGGTAACAATTATGAAATTAATAGTCACTAAAAAGCGATAAACGGAAGATTTTGGGTGAAGTAAGATTAGTAAAAATCAAAACTTCCTTGTTTAATGCTGATTTATCTATTGTAACTCATAAATCTCGTATTTTCAACAAAAAAAGATAAAACCTTTTTGTTTAGGGCTCTTTGCAATAGATAGCGTTTTACTCAATTTGTCATAACTGTAGTACATTTAGCCAGTCAATAGCCCGACTAGGGAGGTCTCATTTCTTTGTATGGGATTGGGTATCTGTACGTAGTATTATATTATCTGTGGCTAAGTGAAAACACGTGAGCATATACGTAAGAAGTTGGCTGAAACATCCCAGCGGTGATTTGCTAGATTCGTTCTCTCCTTTTAATTATCGTTATTTCTCCTCTACCGATCGTTATTTCTCATCACAAAGTTTATTCTGTTTATTATGTATGTATGTATTTATGTATTTATTCTTGTATTTTATAGTTATTTTCTTGTTATCAATCTCGTATGTTGCACCTGCCATGTTTTGTCTCTGCATCACCCTAAGGTTGACTGGTAGAAAATGCCTCAGGCATTAAGTCCGCCTTTGTACGGTATATTTTTTACTTGTGCATAAAGTTTTAATAAATAAATAAATAAATAAATAAATGCTAGGGCGACAGTACGAAAGGTCGACCATCAGCGGTGCGACAGAACATCAGCTCGACAAACGTTAGCGCGACATGAGCGCGACAGATTGTTTTCACGACAAACGATGGCACGACGAAACTTTTGATCGACGAACGTTATTGCGACTGATTGTTTTCACGACCATCGATGGGACGACGAAACTTTTGATCGACGAACGATAGCGCGACACAATTTTCGCTCGACAAACTAAAGCACGACAAACATTTCTATAATATTTTGTTGCTAATAGCAGATAACACAAAAAAATGGGAAGTACTAAGTACTTTCATTTTTAATGTTTTTATTGGCAATATTCTTTATTGTCAATGTTAAATGACTGCAGTGCGCGAGTGCAGTTACGAGCAAGGTAGGCGAAAACCATGTATAAAGAACCTAAAACTTTACATTTTATTTCTTATCTGCTATTAGCAACAAAATATTATAGAAATGTTTGTCGTGCTTTAGTTTGTCGAGCCAAAATTGTGTCGCGCTATCGTTCGTCGATCAAAAATTTCGTCGTCCCATCGATGGTCGTGAAAACAATCAGTCGCAATAACGTTCGTCGATCAAAAGTTTCGTCGTGCCATCGTTTGTCGTGAAAACAATCTGTCGCGCTAACGTTCGTCGAGCTGATGTTCTGTCGCACCGCTGATGGTCGACCTTTCGTAATGTCGCCCTAGCATTTGTCGCGCCTTTGTTTGTCGCAACTTTGATACGGAGTCAGCGATTTCAAATCTGTGTCCAGGGACGTGACATTTTGAAATCACGAGCGAGCAACTGCGTGTGGTAGTACCTAGGCATAGCAACTTCATAAACGCGGATTCGGATTGCCTCGTTGGTCTAGTGGTCGCAAGTGCTGCCTGTGCTGCTGCAGTACTACTTACTCTGTGGCTTCTGCTGAGCATGACGTCCGGGTTGGGTTCAATTCCGTGGTCGGGCAAAGTTTTATTGGGTTTTTCCATTAGGAATTTCTCAGTAGCAGCCTGGAGTCTGGACTTGTACCCGGTTGATGGCAACAGGCTCGCCTATTACCACGGAGCACAAAACCAGCCAGCCTATTACACAAACCTAAACGTAACTGGCGAAATGTGGTTGTAGGTACTAAATAGGTACCTACACCTCCGCCAAACCCTTAGGGCATTACAGGCGTAATGTTATGATACTATTGTGAATTGTACGTACAGAGTCCGATGGCGAAAAGTGCAGATGGCGCTACATGCCGCAGATTCTTCTTGTCGTTCGTCGTGGGAATTCGGCAGCACTCGGCATAGTGCGCACGCATTCGGCAAGAGACAGACGCTGATGCAAGTTATAGTAGGTACTTACCTAAACTTTTTCTTGTTCTATACTAATAGGTACTTAGTTCTATATTTTAACCAGGTAGGTATATTCTAGATTAGTTAGCTGCGACCAGCACCGCTGACTAAACGTAAACCTAGGCAGAGAACAGTTCTAGAGAGTATGTATGGAGGCAGCAGCAGCCAGCAGTGACTGTTTAGTTAGTACCTAGGTACGTCGTACGAATACAAAAGCACAGTTAGGTACTAGGTACTTACTTAGTAGACTGGGGGAGTCGGCCTTAGCATGGTTTTGGTTGGGCAGGGTTTGAGGGATGTTAATTCGAGCCCTTAGAATAATTTCGAGCCCTTTGTGAAAGGACTGGTCCGGGGAAGTAGGTAAGTAGGGTATAGTAGGGTAGGGTATTTGTTTCTAAATTCTATTGTAACTGAAAGCTGATTTTGCAACAGAAGTGCCAATTATTAAATGTGTGTCATATTATTAAAAAAAAACATTAAGATGACAAAGTTTAGTAAGAAGAGGAATAATCCTAAATAAACCTAAAAAGATTTTGTTTCTAAATTCTATTGGTAGGTACTCTAGGCTGATTTTGCAATACATGTGATTAAGAAAACTGATTGTGATATTACAGTGACTAAAAACAAAGAAGTTATGTTTTTATCATGTTATTAAACTCTCCACTGATTATAATCGAATTTTTGATTTTGAGGTCCTATAAAAGAAATAACGTCCCAACTAGCGTTGCAAAACTTCGGTAGAATTCGGAATAATTCGCAATAATTCGGAAATATTCAAAGGAATACTTCGATTGGAAGGGAGCAAGAATTAGCTGAAAAACTTGAATTAATGCCATCTAACGGGCAAGGGTAGAACTGTAAATAGCAAACTTCCCTCGTTAGTCGCGGCCGTTCATTCATAAAATCAACGTAGTATTATTCGGAATTATTCCCTACTTACCTACTCTGCGGGAATATTTCCCGTAAGTAGTTATCTACTTCACTAGGTACTTATTATTTTATTTTTGTATGGTTGAGTTAGAATTTGTTGATTTTTTTGCGGGTGGATGTTTTGTACAAGTTTAGTTTAGGTAGGTACCTACTTCGTAAAAATGTTTATGCTTTACGATTTAAATGGAAAGAAACTAATTAGGTAAGTAGGTAGGTACTTACCTACTTTTTACCCGACTGCCCCAGAAGGAGGGTAATGTTTTTCGAGAGTATGTATGTATGTATGTATGTATGTATGTATGTATGTATGTCTATTTCTTTGGCACGCTCTGTAGCCTAAACGGCTTGATGGATTTTAACAGAGGAAGTGTCGTTTGATTCGTCTTAATCGTAGAAGTGACATAGGCTATATAATATTTATGTATTGCATCTGCAAATACAAAAAAAAGGGAGGGGAAGGTTTTTTTTAAAATAAATTACAACAATATTGGTATCAAATAAAAGCTGGTAATGAGTCAATTCCAAATTAAGATTATATTAATAAAACTAAAAAACTTGAAATAAAGAAAATTATTCAAAAAACAAAAAACCCGACTGCAAAAACACATAACTGAAAAGAGAAAAACAAGCATTATAATCTATAGAATTTTGGTATCGCAGGCGGGGACAATAATAGTATAACAATAATAACCAGAAATATAGTGTACCTAACTTTTGTTTGTCCCCGCCTGCGATACCAAAATTCTATAGATTATAATGCTTGTTTTTCTCTTTTCAGTTATGTGTTTTTGCAGTCGGGTTTTTTGTTTTTTGAATAATTTTCTTACGACAATGTTTTACTTACTAATTTTACTTTGATTTGTAGAAGTATTCAACCAAAATCAATAGTTCAAATAAGTAGGTACATACTAAGGCTGCCTGTCCACTGGAGCGGAGAGGAGAGGAGAGGAGCGGAGATGTGTCAATATTAACCAATAGAATCAAAACTGCGCTCCAGAGGTGCGATTCTATTGGTTAATTTTGGCACATCTCCGCTCCTCTCCGCTCCTCTCCGCTCCAGTGGACAGGCAGCATTACACTTGAAATAATATAAGTACCTAATACTTACCTAATTAGAATTACATTTTTATTCGGTAGGTACCTATAAGTACCGCGTGTCGTATAAGCTAAGCTATTTTATAAACTCATCTTAGTATCTACCTACTTATGTTTAAAAACTCTCTATCACTTTCACACCTAAACCGCATAAAAAACTTATTACGAAATACTTACGTAGCTAAGTACCTATATAGATGAAAAGAAATATTCGGAATAATTCGGAAGTTTTCAAAATCGTATATTACTCAGTTTAATGAATGAACACAACTACACTTGCGTGCAATAAAATCGACCCACCCCGGACGTTTTCGTTCAGAAGACAATCTTAATCTTATAATATATATAAATCTCGTGTCACAATGTTTGTCTTCAATGGACTCCTAAACCACTTAACCGATTATAATAAAATTCGCACACCATGTGCAGTTCGATCCAACTTGAGAGATAGGATAGTTTAAATCTCAAATTATAGTCGCAATTTTAATTTATTGCAAATTAGGGCTACCCATGCGAAGCTGGGGCGGGCAGCTAGTATTATATAAAAATCTAAAATAAATTAATTAATTCTTTTCAAACTGCTTGGTAAATTTCAGTCTAAGATACACCAGTTTTTAGTGTAACAGATTTTGGTTTATTGATTTTACAGACAGAAATACAAAGACGGTTAGAATTGCTAGATGTTTTTATGAATAATTTTGAAAGTAAAAGTCAAAAAAGCATAAAATTTCTAAAGAATACTTTGTTCACTAGCTTATATTCCCCCACGTGCTCTTATTGCAGCTTCCATCCTGTGTTTCATTGACCTTATTAATGTTTTTTATGAATTCTTGGGGTATACCTTCCCACTCCTCTTGAATAGCCACCTTAAGTTCCTGGAGGGTTTCAGGGGCTGATTTCTGGCCCTGACCCTTCTCTTCAGTTCATCCCATAGATGTTCAATAGGATTAAGATCAGGGCTCCTTGCTGGTCACTCACTCCTAAACAGGAATTTCCACTTCACGTAGGTACTGGAATACTATCGTGGCTGTATGTGGTTGGACGTTGTCCTGCATTAGCTTGAAACCCTCACCTACAAATCCGGTGTATGGCATAACATGTTGTTCTAGCACCTCCTGGATGTATCGCTGTGCAGTCAGATTGCCTAGTCAAGGTCCGGATACGAACTGAAGATCCGTTTTTCCTTCCAAAGAAATTCCGCCCCAAACAGTCCACGAACCACCTCCAAAAGCTACTCGTTCTTCAATACAAGCCTGTGCAAATCGTTCTCCCTCTCTTCGGTAAACTTTCCTGCGCCCATCATTCCCATGAAGACTGAAATTACACTCGTCTGAAAACAGCACGACCTTCCATTGTTCGAGTGTCCAATCGACGTGAGCACGAGCAAATCGAAGCCACGCTTGGCGATGCGCGGGGTTTAATTTTGGACCATTACCAGGTTTGTGTGGATGCAATCATCTTTCTGCAATCTCCGACGTCCATTCACTTACAGCTACACCGCGTCCACTACTAAGTTGCGGTTGCACCTGATCACCAGTCAAATATCGATTTCTTAAACTTGTAGACACCATCAATCGATCATCTCGTTCTGAAGTAGCTCGATTTCTTCCCGAACCTTATCGTCTATTGCAGTGTTTTTCAACCTTTTTCATGACGCGACCCCCTATCCTCAACTGTTTATATCTGTATTTTGTTATAATACAAATAATAGTTAAATACGTACAATATTTTATAATGAGAATAATGACGTATAGGTTAATTTCATAGCGAGAGTCAGAAGTTATAGCGAGAGTCTGTTTATAACAGATATATAAACAGACTCTCGCTATAACTTCATTAGCATCAAAACTTTAAATTAGCATTTAACTCAAATAACTTACAACAATATTCTTAAAATCAGCTTCCTTTTTTGAAGTGAAAACTTCTTTAGCGGCGTTGTGCACTTTTTTTGGGATGGGTAAAAAATGTTAAACGCGCGTCAGGAGTTCAAGACATGCGACCTGATCGAAAATTCGTAAGACGTTCAAGTTTTTGATGGCAACGCACTCTGTTTTACTTTTTTTGAATTTTTTTAATGGAGCTACAGTTTTCGTTCTTGTACTGACAGCAAGCCACATAAATTCCTGACATTTTAGTTAGATGGCGTTACTTAGTTTTCACTTCAATCGGCAGTCCCAGACTAACTCGTTTTTTTTTTTTTTTCTTTAAGTACCTTCGTCGGTACACTCGTCTTAATGCTGATCGACTTAGGTGAAGACATCTATCCACGACGCGCTGACTCCTTCCTCTTGAATCACTCTATCTATAAAAAAAAACACATCACAATCCGTTACGTAGTTTTAAAGAACTAAGCATACATAGGGACAGACAGCGGAAAGCGACTTTGTTTTATAATATTAGTGATGAGAAATGAGGGTGTCCGAATAAACGAGTCAATATCATCAACAACATCCCGTTTATAATGAAACATACTTTCAAATAATTATTAGTTTTTGTTAATAACTTTTCGTTAATAATAATTAGTTTTTGTTTGTCTGATCTTAATTTTTATATTATTGTTATAATGTGTTCCAAATTGAAACTCACAGGGTTGGTTGATTTTTTTGCACGTAAGTGTTTCTTTAAAGTTACTGACATAAGCGCCATCTAGTAGTCAATAGTCGACCTTCAATAGATAATCCAAAAAGTACAGTACGACACAACTTAGATGTAGCATTTTGATAATTTGATTTCATTCATTTAAATTTTACGAATGTATTTGGTTATATAATGACTTCACAAGTTATTGCGTTTGCGTAAAGAAAACTTTCACCTAAACCAGTAATAAATATTGGTGATTTTGAAGGCGCCCTCAGTTTACTGATGGTGATCAGTTTTACGAATTTTGCCGATGCTTCATCTAAGTTATGTCGTATTGCGTGCACGTGGCAATCCTAGCCTCGTGGGCGTTCATTCATAAAATCAACAAAGTATTATTCGATGCCTAAGTACCTACTCTGCGGGAATAATTCCGCGTAAGTAGTTATCTACTTGTAACTACTTATTCTTTTATTTTTCAATGGTTGAGTTTAGAATGTGTCGTTATTGTGCGAATGTTATGTAGGTAGGTACCTACTTACCTACAAGTTTGTTTAATTTACTTCGTAAAAATGTTTTTGCTTTACGATTTACTTATGGGAAAGAAACATACTTAAATAATTTTTTAAGTAGGTAGGTAGGTAGTATACGTAAATAACTACTTTTACGACGATGTTAGAGGTACCAAAAAGTTTATTTCTTTCTTTGTAGAAGAATTAGCTTAAAGTATCTACTTAGGTACCTACCTACTTACCTTTTTATTGTACCCACCTACTTAATAAAAATATGGTAAGCAATGTTATGTACCCGAGTAGATGAAAGTAATATTCGGAAAATTTCAAATCGTATTATTTTCAGTTTTATGAATGAACGCGTAGTAATGATATGTCACTAGTTTTAGCGCCATCTAGCAGGTAACTGTACAACTTCTATCGGTAGTGCTCGCCTGCATGCGCTTTCTGCTGCTGCAGTGACCAAGGTTTGCTGATAAGAATGGTGGAAGATTCGTGGATATGCATACACAATCACCAACACGCAACATTTATGACTGTAATTTGCAATGGTAATTGTGTCGCCATCTAGCGGTAAATAGTAGAATTCTTGGCGAATAATTCCGAATATTACTCAATACTTCCGAATGTTTCGCGAATAATTCGACGGGAATACTTCGGAATATTACTCTCCGGCAACGCTAGTCCCAACACTAGTACGTACTGATCGGTAGGTGCCCTATGTGGTATAAAATTTTAAATAACAAATTATTCCACAAATGGCACCTGCGAAAAATATTGATAGGTGCCGTATATGGAATACCTCAGGTGCCATTTGCTCAGGTGTAGAGTCCGACCGAAACTGGTTTTCCGGCCGAAACCGAAACCGAATATTCGGCCGTGGCTTCAGTTTCGGCCGAAACCGAAACTCACGTGGTCAAGTATAAAATTCCTTAAAATACTGAAATTTGGTACATTTTACCCATTATTCTGCATTAATTAGGACATGAAATGGAAACACAGTCTATTAATTTTGTTATAATCATTTATTTAATATAATATATAAAAATATTAATAATATTTTTATAATTTTTTCAAATTAAGTTCTCATAGCAAAATGTTTATCAGATATCAATAATCAAATCACAAATTGTTACTGTTTCATTGAATACTAAGTATTGGAATACATTGGTTTGTATTTGTATTTAGAAGAATCATCAATCTCGTTTAGGTACCTCTTATATAAAACAGAGCCCGAACAGGGCCGCTAGCGTCCGCCAAAGCGTTGCCGCGAGAAACGAAGTTAGGCGAGCGTGCACGACAACTTCCGAAATCAGTTTCGGTTTCGGCAAAAGTTTCGGCCAATTTTGGCCGAAACTCGGCCGAAACCGAAACCGAACTTTCGGTCGGACACTACTGGCGTCTACTCCCTAAGCACGAAGTCCGTCATTTCGGGCTTAGTTACGGGCGTTTCCTACTCCCTAACACCTACGGACATACGATTAGTTGGAAGCCCGACCTAAGAATGAATGACGATACAATTTGACAGTTGTCCCTACTCCCGATGTGTTTTTGCCCGTCCGAAAAGTTGATTTTGACACTTGTTTTGACGGAGATATATGTCAGTTCATACGACATCACAATAGTTGTCGTGCTGTCGACGAAAGTATTTTTTTTTTTAATAATCCAAACGATGGCTGCTTTTTTAATGCTGGAATTGCTCGAAAAAACTCTACAGGAAGAGCGGCGGCGACGCTGGTTATAGTTCCGCCGAAATTTTCGGTTGGCGAGTATTTCCGACGTTGAGTTCATTGGGAACTATAGGCTCACACGAGAACATTGTTGAGGACTTGTGTGAGGATATAATACCCCTTTTGGGTTTGTTTACTTTACTTTCGACATATACTGTGGAACGGTGCTTTGGTGTGTGGAAACACAAGCTTTCAATGCCTTTTATATGGCACAACCTATGACCATTACATGCAAACTAGAAAATGTGAAAACAACCATAGTGGCAGTGCTTCACAACATTGCAGTTCACCATGGAGACATGCAGTTAGAGGGTACTCAGTAATATCAATGAATATCATACAAGAGAAGCAACTCAAGAAGTTGCAAGGGAAATGCAAATGCTATTTTTCAAACTTTTTTATGAAGATATTTTAGCGAGTAGTTCATTAATAAAAAAACATGTCTATTCTATCAGTTTAATTTATTTTATTATACTCTAATTTGACTTTTAGAACTTGTTCTTAGAACAAACATATAATTATGTGATTAAACGAACTTACCTTAAGTGAAGTTCTATCATAATTATACGAAGCTCCTTCTCCGAGACATATTTACAAGTAGTAGCGCGGGATTGTACCAGCGCCGTCACAATTATTTCAAAGCTATTAAAAAAAACAAAAAACTGTTCTCTCATTAGGCAACACTGTACTGTCATTTCGTTTAAAGCTAGTTATTTTTAAACAACCCTATTTAGGGGAGAACTTCAGTAGGGATGGGTTGGGAGACCTGTCTCGGAGAAGGAGCTTCGTATAATTATGATAGAACTTCACTTAAGGTAAGTTCGTTTAATCACATAATTATACTTACTCCTTCTCCGAGACATATTTACAAGTAGATGTTTGAAGTCAGACAGGGTTGTTTATGGGTTAATTAATAAATACTTAGTTGTAAAAATATAATTATTTATTAAAATCACAGAATTTTCTGAATATAAATCTCAATTCAGAATACAAATTAAAAATAATCAAATTTTGAGATCAACTAAATCAAGTCATGTTATTCACGGTGTTACATATTACGTCACTGAACACAGTTGGCTCTTGAATCACTGGCCTGTTATAATGTCTAGCAAAGGTGGCTGAGTTCTGAGACCACCCAGCTGTTCTTTGTATTTGGTCTATACTGATCCCAAATCTTTTAGCAGCTGACGTAGAAGCATGTCTGGTGCTATGTGCTGTGAAAGTATTTACATCAATTCCAGACTCATGTAAAGTTGTTTTAATCCAACGGCTTATCGTTTGGGTTGAGGCACTATGATGTGGCTTTTTGAAGGTTAGTATGAGCTTGTCAGTACCTCTTCTCAGTGGTTTAGTTCTATCAATATAACATTTTACTGCAGTGACAGGACAAATTTCAATTTTATTTTCGAAAGTTTTAAGATGTAACAGTGGCTGAAGGCTGCCTGATTTGGAGGTTTTTATTAGATCTGGAATATAGATCTGAATTCCATCATTAGTGACTTTAATATTTTTAATATTAATTAGAGACAGAGTTTGTACTCTATGACCTGTGGTAAGTGCAAGGATAGTTACAACTTTTTTTGTAAGTTTTTCTAAACTTATGTCTTCATTGGGGTAAAGATTTGATAGATATGTTAATACAACACCGGGGTCCCAAGTGAGATTATACTTTGGGGCAGGTGGTTTTGAACGGTATACTCCTCGCATGAATCGTTTGATCCTGTCGTCATATCCAATTTTTGAACTTATCAACAGTGAAAGGGCTGATCTGGTAGTATTTATTGTACCATATGAGGCACCGGATTCAAAGGATTCTGTTAAAAATTTTAAAATATAGGGAATGGAAGCTTGATAGGTGTCTATGTTATATTTTTTACAAAATAACCACCAAGATTTCAAAGATGTGTCATACTGTTTCATGGAACTATTGGACAGCGAATTTAACATTATTTGAAGGGCTGAGTTTGGTGTGCCTCTTCTTATGTATGCCTCGCTGAGAGCAGCCCTGCAGCCAGGGTAAGTTGGTGGTGAAGGGGATGAGTTTCTCTGAAAGGAGAGGATAATAATTTTATATTTGGTTCAAAGATTAATAATTTGTTAATTAACAATGAATTCAATAGTGGAAACCATGGTTGGGATGGCCAATATGGAAAAACTAAGATACCTGTTGCCTTATCTGTCTTGAGTTTATGAAGACATTTTAATATTAGTGAGAATGGAGGGAATGCATAGAAGAAGTAATTAGATCAGTTAAGAGTGAATGCATCAACTTGAAAGGCTTCAGGATCACGTTTCCAGGATACAAACTTTTCACATTTACTGTTTATCCTAGAAGCAAACAAATCTATATCCGGTACCCCAAAACAATTAACTATTTTACTATAAGCCATTTGAGATAGCTCCCATTCAATGTTGATTTTTCTTGATTCTCTGTCGGCTTCATAGTTATCTTTGGTATTAATATAAGATGTATAAATCCAAATATTCCTAACTTCGCACCATTGCCATATATCTCTAGTAATGTTGTTTAAATGGGGAAACTGAACTCCCCCCATTTTGTTAATGTATGCAACTGCAGTGGTATTATCCACTCTTAATAACACCTCACAGTCATGCAAGTCTTTTGCAAAACATTGGAGCCCTAAGAAGGCAGCTTTTAATTCTAGGTAATTTATATGGTAGTTCTTTTCTAAATCTGACCATGAACCTGAAGTTTTATTTAGTTCACAGACGGCTCCCCAACCAGTAGTTGATGCATCTGTTAGTATTTCTGATTTAAATTTATGTTGCTTTATTGGATTACATTTGTATACATTGTTACTCCACCAGTCTAATTCTGGATGAACTATACCTTTCAGGGGCATTATTGCATCATAATTTTCATTTGACTGTAGCAGACCTAAATATTTCTCTCTCTCTAAAATCTTGGTATATACCCAGCCATATGGAATGGCTGGACAAATTGAGCTTAACATTCCTAACAATTGAGAGAATTCTCTAATTTGACATTGACTTTTTACTTGATAAGTTTTAATTTTCTCTAATATTGCAATTTGTTTTTGTTGGGGAACTGGTAGAGCAAGATTTGTTGATTCTAAAATAAAGCCCAAATACTGACATGATTGGCTTGGCTTAAGGTGACTCTTTTCAAAATTGATGACAAACCCTAAATCTTGTAAAAGATTCACTGCAAATCTTACATTTTCCTCACATTTTCTTTTTGATTTATTAAAATACAGGCTGTCATCTAAATAACTTGTCATAATAATGTTATTGTTTCTAAGGTAAGTAGCAACTGGTTTTAGTAATTTTGTAAAAACAAATGGTGCTGTGCATAGACCATAAGGTAGAGCATTAAATTCAAATAACTTGCCATCAAAAGTAAACCTTAAATATTTTTTATAATTATCTGCTATAGGTACCGAAAAATAGGCTTCTTTTAAATCAATAGAGGCCATAAAGCAATCTTTTGATATAAGTTTGCAAGCTGTTCTAATATCTTCCAATTTGAAGTGTTCTGTGTCTATAAAAGTATTGAGTTTTTTCAAATTTAATATAAATCTATATGAGCCATTTGGTTTGGGAACTAAAAATATTGGAGATGTAAATTGGTTTGCACAGGAATAACACTTTGAGACTGTGCCTAAAGTAATAAGTTTATCAATTTCTAGTTTAATTAATTCTTTTTCCTTTACTGACCAATGTTGCACCGCAGCATGAAAAGGAGGTGGAGTTTCCCTGAATGGAATCTCATAACCATCAATCCATTTTAGAACTATTGGATCACAGGTCAGTTCACACCATTTGAACCTATAGTACTTGAGTCTACCTGCATGTACCTGAGGGTCTATCTGCGGAATCTGGGCCTGGAACTGGAAGGAGCTGGCTTCTGAGTCTTCCAGCGTGTTTGATCTGGTCGCGGTTGTCTCTGATGCTGGTGTTGTTGAGGCTGATGCCCGCCGCGAGCTCGTTGCTGTTGTTGGTACTGCGGCGGGCCTCTCCAGTTTACCTGTTTCTTCTGAGTCCCTGGTCTGATTGTTTTCTTTTCTGTTGTCTTAATCAGGGAGCCTGTTTTTTGGACAGCCTGCGCAGCCCTTATCTTTTCATTACAGTCTGTCCCAAATAATGTGTCATCTGGTGTTGCTGTCCGTACAGCATCTTGTACCACCTTGTTGACACCAGCCAAAGCAAAAAATCTTCTTGAAGAAGAGTCCTGATAGTGAATTTCAGCAGCTAATTTTGCTGCATCGCTCATTTCTTCAACAAGGACTTTACTGTTAATATTACCTAACAGTACCTTGCTTAATGACTTCCCTAGACAAGTCATAAGTTTTCCTGTTAGGTTTTGTCTATACCTGATCCTTTTATCCCTTTTGAGGGTTGGCTCCGAGAGTGATGCTGATATCTCCGCATTCATTAAAGGAGCCACTGCCCTTGGGAAATTGATAGGCGTAGGATATTTTTTCATGATGGCCTCTCGAGATTCTTTGCCAAGTCCTGTCTGTAATATCTTTGTCCAACGGAGTGCTAGTTCTGGTCGAATAGCTTCTCCGACTTCTGTTATGTCTTCGCCTTCAGTTCCCAGGGCTTGTAAGAGTTCTTCAGGTAGATTGTCCTCTGAAAAGATGAACATAAAAGATATAGACATGTCTATCCGCTTAGTGATAGCGCTAAGTCAATAGTATTCCAGTGTGGAAAAAGAAATTTGGCATTGTCTACCCGCAATGTGATAGCGCTTGCCAAGTATTTTGTGATATTTGACACAGTGTCCACCCGCACGTGGTGGCGCTTAAGTGTTTATATCATATCCCTCTATAGGGATCACCCAGGCGTTTGAAGAAGTAACATTGTAGGTTTACATTGTTCAATAAAATATGGGTATCATAAGTAATTTTGTGTTTCACAGACCTGTATTAAGTTCTTTTTCCATATCCGTTTGAGCAGGTGTCTTTATTATAGGTGACAACGGTGCTTCAGTCGGTTGAGTAACTGGAGGCCGCGACGGCGGCGGTGAACATAGCGGTGGTGAACATGGCAGCGGTGTACATGGCGGCGATGAGACTTCTGAATCTGAATCCACTTCGACTGGTATCTTTTTCAGTTTCTTTTCTAATCTTCTAATCTTTTTCTTGATGTATTCTTGGTCTTTATTCTTGCGTTTACCCATTTCTTGAAAGTTACAGTTAGTTCCGTCCGTATGATCGGAGACAGGAGAATGAGTAGGTAATTCACGGAAGCGCGAAAAACCGTTAGCGGAAAATTTTAGAAATATTTGAACTGAACGACGAGATGTTTTCATTTGAGTGAGTTATAGTCAGTGACAACCGGAAATAGTCATCTGACATAAAGGGAAGACGAACGAACCAAATTTTATTGTATATTGCTATTTTTAGGTTATAACCTATAATATTGGGAATTCTTCGTAGAATTCGTAAATAACATTAACTCTTACCTTATTGATGTTTCGATATAATGATCGTTCTTCATAATTTCAGTAATTACATACCTATTTCCTTTGTAAACAAAACTAAAATTCGACAAAACTCACGCCGGCACCTGAGATCACTGCAATTATTATTATCAATAAATAATGGACTACGCACGTCATGGATCATGGATATAATCATGGTAATCAATTTTAACATAACTTTGTACATTATTATCTAAGAAAATTAAATAATATTTGTATTTTGTTGAGAGAACGTAGTGACAGCGCTAAGCACAAAAACACGTAATGACAGTACAGTGTTGCCTAATGAGAGAACAGTTTTTTGTTTTTTTTAATAGCTTTGAAATAATTGTGACGGCGCTGGTACAATCCCGCGCTACTACTTGTAAATATGTCTCGGAGAAGGAGTAAGTATAATATATCTTGTTTGTTTGCCCTCTGTGTCTCATGTAATTCTTTTCTGCAGGCTGTTTCAGTTTCTGCTATTTGTAGTGTAGCGCCATCCTTACTAGTCCTACTAACCTGAAATACAAAATTAATGTAATATTTTTTTTGCAAATTATAGTTATACCAAATTAATTAAATCTGTAGAGGCATAAGAATAACTAAGTAATATTATGAGTTTTGTACAGGCAAACAAAATTCTTGACATGCCTTCTTATGAACTTTGTAACGTAAAAGTAAATTGGATAGGTAGGTCTAATTCGTAAATCATGCCGGGCCGCCACCTTCTTCGCGTTGGTGTTTACGTCCGTATTTAGATTTTCCATTTAAGAAGACCCTCTCCTGACCAATTCTTTCAAAACAATGTAAAACAGAAGCAAAAGCAAGCATGTAACTATGAGAAATTGAGAATGTTTACAAAACAAAATTTATTCTAGCTGTAACAGTACAAACCTTATCCTCCTCCAACCAAGTTGCACTTCTTAGCCTTTAATTGGAACTAGTCTCCGGTATTGATTCCATTTGTTTATTTAGTACATGTAGGTAATTATCAAATTCATTGGAAAATCTGAAACTGAAAGTCTTGAAAGACGCGCCGCGTCAAAATACTTTGCCGTCATAGATACTACACACTTAACGTCAAAAAGAAAAAAGGCAAAGGTATCAACACGATAAAGCCATCATCGGGACAAAAATGGCAAAAATAATTCAATTGCTCAACTAAAGGCGCAATAAAAACTAAATTATTAAAAATTTGGTAATTTTCTAACGATAACAATATTATTTTTGGAATAGTAAGCATGATAACCACAAAATAAGTAAACCGGTAATCGACCGGTAAAATAGCGCAACTCTACCGTCATGTATCATTCGCGCACAAATATTGTCTATGATTCCGTTCGAAGCTTATGAATCCGAAATCAATAGGGAGTAGGGTACACGCCATCGTTTCGGACTACTTTCGGACGGGCCCGTCTTTTCGTTGACGGACTTAGGGAGTAGACTCCCACAGGTGCCATCTAAGCGGGTGCCCAATGTGGAATACGTCTTTTTTTTTTTCAATAATCTTAAGAGCTTATCCAAACCGTATTTTTCTGGTGGTATTTATTTTTATCAACTTTAAAGACCCCTTTGTTAATTCGTAGAGAACTTACGTTTTTTTTAAAGACCTAAAAATATTGACATAGGAATACCTAGCAACCTTATTATAAAACGTAAAAAAAGCCATTATATGATAAAGATTTTAGTGTTTTTATGAATGGAATAGCTTAATAAATAAAGATTCAGTGGACGCAAAAGATGTTGATTAATTTAACATTACGCCTATGTATTCCCCAAAAGGGTGGGCAGAGGTGTACCTATAGTATTCGCACATTTCTTCAGTTCTGTTTGAGTCCCATGTTATTACATGCCCACCCCTATTGGGGGCGAGCCTATTGCCATCAACCGGGCATCCATCCAGACTCCGGGCTGCTGCTGAGAAATTCCAGATGGAAAAACCCAATAACAATTTGCTCGACCCGGGAATCGAACCCAGCAGCTCATGGTCAGCAGTGCTTGCGGCCGCTAGACCAACGAGGCAGTAATTTAATTTAAATTACCCTAAAACTGCAGCAGTTATCCTTTAGGGGTTACGACCTACGAAACCTTACCTTACCATTCCACTATTTCTCTAATTATATAATATTTCTGACGCTGTGCAGCATTTGCTCTGTTCTGGTTATAAGGGTATGGGGTTATTGTAATTACAGGCACATCGCACGAGTCATTCTAACTTCAGTCATATAGGTAATACCTACCAATTCTGCAGTAACAGTAGGTATACTGTAACTGCAGAATTGACATCATATTGAACTCGTGTTGCTAAAATTACCTAGAGTCTCGGATCCATGATGGTGCCATGTTTGTGCATGGCTAACGTTGCGTACTGTACGAAATCAGTACCCTGGTTATTGCCTACAAAACTGCAACTTAACCAAATTGTGGTTACCTATACAGGGTGGCAGAGACATCGACGCGGAGCCTGTTACCATGGATTCAGTACACGATTCTCAAACAGTTCTGAAATTTTTCGTCGGTTATTAAAAAAAAAAAGTCTGCTGTTTCATAGAAAAGTGCATTCAATACCTACGCGGTCAAAACGTATGGAACAGCAGATTTTTTTTTAATAACCGGCAAAAAATTTCAGAACAGGTTGAGAATCATGTACTGAATCTATGGTAACAGGCTTTGCGTCGATGTCCCTGACACCCTGTATGAAGACCGATTCAAGTAAAGATTTCGGTTCGAAATTGTGATGAGAGTGGTTTAGCTGGCATGAGACAGGCACAGCAAAGAAGGAATTGTATTCTACTTTTGGTCTAAATAAAAAAGCAAGTACCAAAAATTCGCAACTGCATCCGCGGATGTTAAAAAATCTGCATCCACAACATCCCTGATAGTAACCTTCTTAAATTCAAAAATAAATCATAAACTTACTTATTTATCTAATATTCTACAGCCTATTTATAGCAAATAATTAATTGAGTTACACAACACGGTTACACTAGGTACCTACTAGGCACTTAAGAAATAACAACATCAATTTATTCTAGGACCAATTAATATAACTCCCTCTCAAAATCTGTTTACTCGCCGCAGATAAAAAGCTTTTAATGGTGGGGCAATATGGTTTGTTCTCACGTCAAACGTCTCTGATATGACATCCGAACATTTGTAATACAACAATGGATCCTTTTACCCCCTAGGGGTATTAAAGAGCAGCAGGGGGCGGGTTGGGGTGCTTTATGTACCTGCGGGTTGATGTCGACACACTATATTGCGTAGGCGACGTAATTTTGCAATGGAAGATACCGCATTAGAAAAATTCGTTAAAACATGTAGGGATTGTGTATTGTAAGATTGATTGACTTGGTTGGTTAAAAGTCTAATGTGTATTTTAATCGAAGTGTATAGAGTGCCGCGAGTATTCTGTGGCACTCTAGTGTCGCTGCCTCGGCCCGGCTAGGGTGCCGTGAGCGTTGCATTGTCACTGTCACTTGTTATTTAGGTTAGGTTAGGTTAGAACTGTGACCACACAACGCACGAGCCGAGCGAGCGCAGCGAGCGGTGCCGCGGTAGCGGCCGGCGAAGTGCCAGGGTCCTTTTAGGCACAAGAGAATGTAATGGTTTGGGAATGTGGTGTTTTACAGCGATCTAACCTCGACAATCAAACAAAATACCAAGTGACATGACTTAGTGACAGTGACAATGACAATCCAATGCTTGCGGCACTTTGGCCGGGCCGAGGCGGTGTTACTAGAGGGCCTGTAGTGGCACTTTATCCGATAAGGATAGAGTGCCACCGGTGGCACTCTATACACTGCCTATTTTAATTACTAAAGCTAATGGTTTCCTAGAAAAGCGGTGGCCTCACTTGGCGGCCGCAGTGACGGCTGTCATGAAAATGATGACAGCGGCTAAGATTTAAATCGTTAGATTCGCCATAATACCCGTTGCGTTTTTTTAAATAATGTAGGTACCTTATTTTTTAAAACATTCAGTTCACGTCACTAGTATGTTGCAAACTGACGGCACTTAATACACTGCGGAGACAGAGTGCCGTTAACGGCCCTCTATACACTGCCTTAAAATAAACATAGACGTAGGTATTTTAGCAGTCGCCAAGCATGATGAAAACTCTGCTCCACCATATAAATTGATAGGTACTACTTAGATTTCATAATTATCCAGTTAGCTTTTCTTGCCTAGATACAAATAGATGACTTTTCCAAGATCATATTTACTTACAGTTATGAACATTGACGATAATATCTAAAATTCAACGCTCGTCGGCGGAGTATTTTCCGCTTTATAACTCGAATAATCTTTCCGTCCAACTTACTCGTAGTGTGACATTTGTTATCTTACTGTATTCCTAGTAACACACGGATTTGTCTTTAGACAACATGTTTATTAAAGTAATTTTATTTTTAATAGTCAGATATGTTGTGGTGTCAGCAAAAATGTTTGAAAGTGAATTAAATGTGAATGATATTCTGCGTTCGGACCTTATGCCGACGTATTTCATGGTAGACGGCGAAAACCAAAGCATAGAAAGCACGAATCACACAATCAGTAAGCCTGTAGTACAATCGATTAATGGATCTATTGATGCAGCATTGTCTACACTCGATTTTCACAGGTAAATACACATTTTAATATTTTTTTATGTCTATCTTATACTTATCAAAATAGTACAGTTTTATAAAACACTTAATTATGCAAGTTGCAGAAAGGTGCAAGAAAGCAGTGACTAGTGAAATGAAATGAAATGAAATGAAATGAAATGAAATTGTTTATTCTGTAAATAGGATATCGGAATCACTTTTACACGTCATATTAAAAAAATGTTTAAAATAAGCTAGATGAGGTCAGCGTTTCCTAACTGACTACTCTGAGAAGAAAGGCCGAAACAAACTCAGAGGTCACAGTCTCTTTTAAAGTCCAGACATAATCTTGGTCAAGCCATATGAGAACCATGTAGATTAGTGTCTGAAATGGTCTTTTGAGGAAAGAACCACACAGATTTGAGTGGACCTGTCCAGTCAGTGCAAGCATTTGTCAGTAATCGTGGAGCTCAACTCAGAACTTAAGGAGCTCAACTCGACGAACAATACCAAAGAAAGGACATTTGGGTAGGCCGCATCAACTACTCAAACTGCCAGACCATCATTAAAACTACCTGAGAAATAAAATTTTAAGAGGAAAAAAACCCACATGATAGTCCTCACATTCACAATAATTAAAATAATTTAATACTTTACAAAGTAATCATGTCATTTTGTATATTATTTTAAATAATGTCAATGTGAATATAAATCTGGTTTATTTTGATGATTATAAGTAATAATTATAATGTCGAGCAGCTCAATCCCAAGCGTTTTTATCTTCTAAATAATCTGAAATTTTATAGTACCCTTTTTTACAAAGTTTGGTTTTAATACAGCTTTTAAATCGTTTAATAGGTAAGTTTCTAATGTCAATGGGAAGTTTGTTGTAAAAGCGTATACATTGACCCATGAACGAGTGACTTAGGTGACTACTCATCCGCAAAATATTTCATCCGCGGATGAAACGTATTTTCCTTGTCCATAACTGTGATTCTAAAATAGAAACTAAACAATGTTACAATGTTTTGAGTTTAATTTTTCTTGGATAAGTAATAATAAAATATCTGACCTCAAGGCAGCTCAATCACCCGCAATGGAATATGAAAACTCAGTTTATTCCCACGCACCGGAACATAAAAACTTTATGCAATTCTATTATTAATTAATTTACTATATGTGGTAATTAACTAGATGAACGTACACTCTGTCAACTTAACGTACACTGGCTAACAAAATATATTCATGACAAAACAACTTAGCTTGTCTCGATTATTTTCTAAATACCCTCAAACCTTTCGTTTTTTAAACCGCTGATACAAGTTGCACAAAACGTCGGTAGTCGTAAATATTTGGTTATTTAATTATTATCAAACTATTGAAATGTAAATGTACTCATATTTATAGGTAACATTAACTCAGTTTTCGCAGTAAAACAGTAACTACCTGTCATTTGTTTAGGGAAATTGCTTATTATTCTGATTTACCAGTATAAAATAGTAGATTGTTATACAAGGCTGGAAAGGAATCAATTCCCATATGAGGTATTTAGACGCCCGAGCGCAGCGAGGGCGGCTATAGTCCGAGTAGGAATTGATGTCTTTCACCCGTGTTAAACACTCTACTTTTCATTTCGAATATAAGGAAAGTAAAAAATAGTGTTTAAAATATTTATTCATATTGATTATCATGAGTAGTACCTATTTAAAATGAACTAACAAGTTAGAACAATTTGTAAAAATGTTCAAATATGGAACGCACCGCATTACCCAAAGAGATTTAAGATACTACCAATAGAGAGGCTATGCGAAGAAATGTCATAGAAAAACTGTGATCTCGTGTCTCAGTGACGCCATCTAGCATGATATAGCAAAATTAGAGTGGCTATTAGGAACATCTTCATACAAAAACTTTGATTTCGAGCGTCAGTAACTCCATCTAGCATTAAATAGCAAACATACGAATTAAATTTATTAAAATATAACTCAGCTATCGCTTGGTAGGTGGCCAGTGTTGCCACATCCGATTTTCAATCCGTGGAATAAACCCGAAAAAAAATTTAATATTGTTCAAATCAGGTAGGTAAACAAATATCGAAAACTAAACAAAAACCTATAAATTTTATTATGTAGGCCTATTATTATTTATTTTTTAAATGTCTATGACATATCTCGGAACCCTAGGGTCCCGGACCTTTGGAAGGCGTACGAGGGGCCGAAGCCAACTCGCAGAGGCACCTTAGAATTTTTTAAGTATTGGGGCACCAACCGACGATTATCCCTGTATGTACTATGCAAGTGCACCCAAGGACAACCCCCGGTTGGTGTAGGACTATTGCTGGATATGGAAACAAAGATATTGGAGTATGGTTTTGGGTGGCTTATTTTTTAGTGTAAAAATCGCGGGGTTATTGTAATGCTACGGCTACACTGTCACGTTATCGCGATCTTTACTTCGTGCGCACTCTGTTGCTCAGCGAGACGTCGAGCGGTGTGTGAGGGAGAGCGCGCGAAGTAAAGTTCGCGATAACGTGACAGTGTAGCCGTAGCATTAAAAAAACAACACTCCGTTCGTTCGTCACTGCGGCACAGTCGCGACTGCCTGCATACCTGCATACCATGCGCATACCTCGATCGAGGCGCGTAGGTATAGCTCGCGCTTCGTCCGTTCGTATGAAGTTGGAATACCGTATACCGTGCTACTGCCCAACAGCTCGCCAAATGCTGCCCTGCGGTTTTCTGTATCTCTGTTGGTCTGGCTCCTCATTCTAGACTGTTCCGGCAAAGTAAACTCTACCGAAACATACCTTGAGTTCGGAGCGTGCAAGCCCCACCACGACGTCAACGTAGAGATACGGTGGTGGGGTTATTATTATTATGTATTATGTATGTGCTTTAAATTTTAATTTAATGTAATGTAATGTTATGGACTATGTCTGAAAATAAATGAAATGAAATAAAACTCTGCGGAATCATATTTAACGTGCCGGTTAAGCGCCCGGCATACATGTGGCTCGACTGATTCACGCGCAAAACTTGTCTAAGACAGATGAAACTATTTTAGAATTTTATTCACCTAGAGAATAAAATTCTAAAATAGTTTCATCTGTCTCTGACTACATAATTGTCCGTGTCACTGTCTATGAGTATCAGTTCTGTTTCACTGTGTGTTTTTGGGACATTTTGTGTAAAGTAGACCTAATGAGTAACAAACCGCATATTTATTTGCAATTGTCGGTTGAGTTTCGTTTTAGGAAAAAAAAAAATACTCTATTGTTTGGGCGGTTCAGAGAATAACTTGATTAAGCCTACACATTTGTAGATTTTCTATCGATTTGCGACCCCAAATAAATTGGGATAAGGGCAGAAGAATGATGATGATGATGATACGTAAGGACGACGTACGGATTTGATGTTAGATTTTTTATTTTGGATGCGAGGTCCAAAATCCGTAGATTTTTGGAAAATCCGTAGGTCTGGCAATGCAGGTGACGATAAGTAGAAACTAGAAAATTATGGTAGGGATGTTACCATTTAGTTATCAAGGTATCGATAATATTGATAAAAGTTACTAAGGTTTTTTTTTACATTTGAATAGATTGAAACAAATGCAAAAATACTGAGCCTTACAGAAGTCGCTTAAGATGTGTAACATCTGGCATCCTAGCTGACAGTACGAACCTTTCGGAAAATGGGTTGGTACCATCTGACGGCCAACTTTAGCACCACGCGCTTCACCGGCTTCCTGTTACACACTTCCGTTCCTTTTCACGAAATCACTCCCACAGATTGCAGGAAAGATGTTACTCATCAAAAATTAAATACGCAATAAAATGATTAGAAGGACTTGGTTTCAATGTTTACAAGTTAATTATTTATAATATTATTTTTACATACAAATGACTAAATTATCAATATTTAGTAAGACTGCGTCAGATCCAAGCATCAGACTGCTGATCACGCACGACCGCGTGATTTTTGGTTCGTTAAGAGCCCTATTACATTTCGACTGATTTCGGTGGTGATTTTTGCGGTAAATGGGCAACTTTGGCGTTCTTGTTCTGAGTAACTGAAAGACTTGAACAACTATGACTTATTGAGTTGTGGAGAATAGTTATTAGTATAGTACATAGCGTCCTCGCTTTTTGCACTTTTTTCTTAATTGTTTATATAAAGCCAAAATTACGAAGCAAGTTTTTCAAAAAAATTTACTACGACGTTACTTTTTTGAGCTCGTGGGTAGAAATATTGTACATAGCAAATGATATTGTTCATAGCGGCCTCAGAATTTTGAAATATTTATGGGATATCTAAAAAAATCCAATTAAAAATCATAAAAAACGCTCAGAATTAACTGTAAATTTCTCCTGTCTACATTCATATTTTTACGTAAAATTTATACCAGAATAAACGTTGGTTCATAGGAAATTAAAATTGCATACTTAAAAAACAAAAACTTTATTAGATAACTCATAATAAGCAACATAATATTACAACTGCCAAATTACTACATATGCATATAATTACAACTGCCAAATTGCTACTTATGCGATGCATCGGGCGCTCGAACTGTCAAAACGCAATTTTGTGATAGCCCTATTATGACGTTATAATGCCAACCCAAGTAGCTCACATGGTTGTCACTGGACAACAGAATGTTTTGAAAACTCGAGGCTGTTTTGCTTTCTGTACAAGGGCTTTATAGCCCGCTACACAGCTCTTATAAAGCACCTGCACCTGGTTACGGTATTTTTCAGCAGTCATGGTGTTTCTGAAACTCCAAACGAGATCTGTTCTTCCACTAACATGAATTCCCGCCTTATAAAGCTGCCGGGCGCCGCCATTTTGCAATACTAATGATAGAGTAATGAAAACAAAAGACGCAGATGGGCAACATACATTTGTACCTATTTTGTTGTTCAGTTTGTCAATAGTATAATGTGTTATTTATTATTGTGTATAATAGATGTAGAATAAGTAAATTGTGACTTTTACCTAAATAACCTTAATAATTTTAAAGGTTTCTACGGTCGGCCCCCTAATTACTATTAAAAAAATAAAGCAGATTTTTTTTTGTCGAACTTATGGAGCAATAGACTGGCAATCTTTTTCAATTGGTTTCAATTTGAAATTGATCGTGCATTACGTAATTAGGGTGCTGGTCATGAGAAATTTTTGTTAGAAACTATGTTTTGAAAATCTTTTTCGTTTATGAATGAGTGTTAAACTTATGGTTATGAGGCGTGCACTTTTGGATTTTCCAAACTATTTATTATTTACCTCATTAAATATTATCGATAACAAAATCGATAAACAACATCACATCTCTACAAGGCAGTAGTAAAGCTACTCAGCAATAGGGGGCGCTTATTACAAAATTAGTAAATGTTCTAGAACTATTTAGGAAAATTATTTAATTCTAATAACTGAGTAAACATAAAAAATATTTATGAAAATAAACCGAAGTTAGGTCCAGTTGTTTTACCGTATCGAGATTTACAATATCGTAGTGCGCAACTCGGCATATTATCATATTATCGTTATTTTTCTGATTGACACGATACGACTTGTCATGCAGACGTACCACACCACAGAACATATATACTCTACGAGAAGAAGGTCGACTTAGAACAAAAATAGGAAAGACATTTTTGCTGTACGCCATCTAGTGGTAGCCCACTACTGTGAAGGACGTGAATAGGGCGGGAAATTCGAAATATCTAAAATGAATTTTTCTTTCTGGTTGTGCAATAGAAATGAATGTTATGTCAAATTAACAATTTTAAAATGAAAAAAATAATGACATGTACTATTTACATGACATTATTTCTTTCATTTTAAAATTGTTTGGTAATGCTAATTTGACATAACATTCATTTCTATTGCACAACCAGAAAGAAAAATGTATTCTCGTTCATTTCCTACTTTGCTTTACAAAACATTAGCAAATTAAACTCAGGAATTATAATAATTTTCTTTATTTAAATACTTTTTTTAATATATAAAAAAAAACATAAAAACATTTAATTTTAGTGCTGTCATATTAGTTTATTTTGCTATCATATTATTAGGTTATTAGTGACGGTCTGTTTCAATTCCTCCTGATAACTTAACTAACACGTAAATTAATTTGACAGCACTTAAATTCTAGCCATCCCTTTCTTATAATTAGTAGTATTAGTTATAAGACCGGGTAAATTAGGTCTGAACCCTGCACTAAATCCTAACTGCGATATTTTTCTTAATTGTTTTTGAACAGCTCTTCAACTAATATAAAAAAATAAACATTTTCAAGGGTCGCATTAAGTTAAAAAAAAAATGCGATTTTGTGAATAAAAACAGAAGCAAAATAGTTAACAGAAATTTTTTGCTTGCATTATGTAAAACATTGTTAAAACATAATTATATTATTTCAGAAAAAAACGCTGTTAGCATTATTGATAGAAGTACAATTCAAATATTTCGTAACATTATTTTTATTTAAATGTCTAGGAAAATGTTTAAAACGCCTGCTACACGGTCGCCAACTGCGTCCCGACAGAGGTAACTTTGGCGGTTTACAACCGTCACAGATAATATAATACTACGTACAGATACCCAATCCCATACAAAGAAATGAGACCTCCCTAGTCGGGCTATTGACTGGCTAAATGTACTACAGTTATGACAAATTGAGTAAAACGCTATCTATTGCAAAGAGCCCTAAACAAAAAGGTTTTATCTTTTTTTGTTGAAAATACGAGATTTATGAGTTACAATAGATAAATCAGCATTAAACAAGGAAGTTTTGATTTTTACTAATCTTACTTCACCCAAAATCTTCCGTTTATCGCTTTTTAGTGACTATTAATTTCATAATTGTTACCTATGCTGCCATCTATGATCTTTTTTCAAGACTAATTATAATTTGTTCGAATTGGTACCCCATGCAACCGTGTAGATGATGGTTTACGACCAAACGTTGAACTACTTTGCCGGTCGCCAACCAGGGTCACCTCTGTCGGGGATGCGGTTGGCGACCGTGTAGCAGGCGTTTTAAACATTTTCCTAGACATTTAAATAAAAATAATGTTACGAAATATTTGAATTGTACTTCTATCAATAATGCTAACAGCGTTTTTTTTTGCATTACATACCATCATACATAATCAGCCTATAATGTTCCCACTGCTGGGACACAGGTCTCCTCTCAGTGAGAGGGAGTGGGCCGTAATCCACCACGCAGGACCAGTGCGGGTTGGTAGATGTCACATGTCTTCGAATTTTTAGTTCTAAGTCATGCTGCCCTCACGATGTTTTCCTTCACCATTTTGAAAGCAGTGGTGATGAAATAATTTACACAAAGTAAAGTACGAGTTGTACGTCCTAGGTTCGAAGCGAGACGGGGTTCCAACCTACGAACTTACAACTCGTAAGTTGCGGCCGAAACCACTGCGCACCACTGCTCCTCTACTGCTGCTTTTTGCAAATAACCTAATTAAATATTTTAATTTAGTATCCAACAAAATAAAACATATTGTACTAGCACAAGATATTATTAAAAGTTTTTTGATAGATAATTATGTGAGATAGCGCCTATAATTCCTGAACCGCTATTGAAAACAAACTTTGATACCTTGCGCTAATACAAGATGTTTACTTTTGTTGGATAGCGTATTAAAATATTTAATTAAGTAGGTACTTAATTTAATGCAAAAACAAACTGCTGTTAACATTTTTGCTTGAAGTACAATAAAAAAAAAAAAATTCGAACAAGAAAATCAACACCAATATTATTTTTATTTGTGTTTTAGAATGTCCATTTTTCTTTTTAACGCAGCTTTCGAAGCGTCCTCTGAGAACTGACGATTTTTTAATGCAGTGTCTCTTTACTCAAATGTATGAAATAATTTCTATAAAATAATTGACATTTTTTCCCAATGTGCTGGACAAGCCTTTAAAAACTCATTATCAACTGATTCTTTAATTTTTTGTATTACTATTTAAGTACATGCTTTTCATGTCCTATTTCTTTAAACATTCTGTTTACCACCGAAGCACAGGATTCCACATAATTTATAACATTTAAATGAGGATACTTTAAGCTCTGCTTTTCGGAATTGTATTCTTTAAATTGTATGAATAAATGTTCAACTAAACATTTTTCCTTGGAAATTAAAATGTTATCGCAGCTTGTGCAAGTACAATCAAGTCTTTTAATTAAAAATCCACAAACATATGCACATGCCTGAGCTTCATCACGTGATGGTGCAGCATTACACAAATTTTTCAAGTTCCTCAGAGAATTCTAAGGAATATGAACAATTCTGCAAAGTTGATTCTGCAAAATTGTATTTGTGTATATGTTCGTGGATTTGGTCAATAACTCTTTGTAGTTATTAATTTATTGTTTCGCAGTAATCGTTTTCACAATTTCCTGTGCTTAGGTGAGCTAGATTGCTCAAGATAGAAGTTTTTAAGGCTGCAACAAATTGTCCAGCAGTGGGATTGCAGTTTGCACCGCAATTACCCCGAATGCAGCCAAACAGGTTTTCTAGTGGGTCCTGCTGTAGTCTGCGAGTGGCAAGACTTTGAATAATTGAATGCTTATTGCGGAGTTTATTCCATAAAAGTTCAACTACATTCAGGGTCCACACCCATCCTTCTTTTGAAGGTGGTGTGCGTGTGCAGTCTACAAAAGTGAAAGTATTAAAAAATAACTTAATTTCCTTAAATAACTGAAGATGCGGTGTGGTCGACTTTAAATTTGTCGCATGCATTTTCCCGCGGTGCAAATCTGAGCAGTCGCTGTTGACAGAATCAAATAGTTCGTCCATATTTGAAATGGCACCTGCAGTTACAGCTGCTTCTGAAGTCAGTGTTCCTGAAAATGTAAATAAACATGTATTACTTTATTGTTTAGCAAATAATAAAAGCCGGCAAGTGCCAGTCGGACTCGCACACGAAGGGTTCCGTACCACCATACAATATTTATCAAATAAATGAAAATACTCAACGAAGACTGTTATTATTTTACATCCTAAATTTAAAAAAGCGCAAAAACGAACTTTTATTTTGATAATGTTACTGTGAATTACAAAGTTTATTTATTGCAGTTGCAGAAAATCACCAATATTTAAATAAAATACCTTATGAATCGGCGTTTTTAGTATTTGTTGAATATAAACAGTATTTATGATACATGATCTACAGAAGTTTTAAATTCCTAACTTGTTTATTTGTTGAGATAGAGCTCGTACAAAAATGGTCTAAAACTGACACCATTAACGGGCCCCTATTTCTTCATTTTTGAAGATTAAAAAAAACCAAAAATATTTGTTTTCTACTCGATGAGCTCTAGACACCCCACATGTTAAGGAATAATATTAATAGAGTATTATTTTTCAAAATCACAAGTTTATTTTAGTATAGACCCCCTTTTAATTATAAAATTTATAAAAAAATTACTATTTGTGGTTACAGCTGCAATAGAAATACATAATCTGTGAAGTTTTCAACTGTCTGACTGTGTGTGCGTCTGACGGATGAACAGATGGACAGCGGAGGCTTAGTAACAGGGTTCTGTTAATAGATTGAAATAATATTTTTAAAACATATGTACCTTCTGAATTTTTGGCCAGCATCCCAGCAGCAACTGTATGGCTCAAGGTTTATGCCGTCAATTTAACCTTCATTTTTTGCTTGCTGTTAGGATTGAGGTGTTCCAATCTTAAGCCAGGGGCAAAAACAAAATTGGGGTTCTGATAGTCCAGTTCACAAAAAGTGTTTATATGGCTCCATTTTGCAACACCTAAAATAAACAAGTTTATGTAATATATGCATAGCAAATAAAATGTACTAGGTATATAATATCATTATTATCTACTAAATGAGAACACTTCTTAGTTCTATAATATTCTTAGTTCTTACCTATTCCACTTTTGTTGTTTGATGTTATTTGTGTAGTGCATTGAATGTCATATTTCATAAATAAATTTCTGAAATATTTTAGAAGATGGCGGGTCATACATACTGATAATCTCTATATTATCAGTAGTAATGGAGGGTTTTTCTACAGTGGAACCCAAGATGGACAAAGCTCGTCGATTTACCCCATCCATATCGCAAACTGTTGCCGCAATGCCTTAGCATTGCGGCCCACCTCACGACATTCACGTATTATCTGAAAAAAAAAAGACAATTAATACAATAACACATGATTATTTTATTTATTTTGTGGAACATGTCTTGGGTTATGTTTTGTTTAAATCCAGTTAGTAAAATTGTTATTTAAAATCTATATGTTTCAAATTACATCTTCTAAACACGTTATCTGTGTACAGAGTACTTAAGAAAGATAACAGTACAATTATAATAGAGTTCTGCATAGTAAGCAGTAAAATTATAGTATTTTGCATTGCTTTGATAACATTACCTCTTTTAGCAAGACTGCTACTCGGTCAGCTGTTACATACTCGCTTGATAAGTAATAAGCTATAGGCTGCTTCATCTTTTTTCGAATGCCAGCTAACATGAATACTAGCACATGTGATGCTAATTGTGGCGATTTGCCTTGAAGTCCATGGTCTTGGAATCCTTCTATTATATCTGTCTTTCGGTTATACATTCTATTTTTTCTTATTGACATTTCATCAAACATGATAATGTATTCATTGTCGGATGCAGCTTGAAGTTTTGCTGTTCTTTTTAAAACAGAGAAAATACATTTATTGACTCCCACTTCGAGGGAAAATTGACTCAAAAGATTTAAAGTTGATTGAGCTGGTAGACAAAACAATCTTCTCATCAGTCTATAGCATGTTCGTGATCTTTTATACAACCTCAGAGCTATAATTTTTTCATCAGTAATCCATCTTCTTCCTTTGTTTTTTTTTTTTAAGTTTTTAACCTGTGATTGCAGCAACAAGGCAAATGTAGGAGTTAATTTTTTCATCAAAATTTCAATTGACTCAATTTAATTAATTCTTCTGGTATATTCTTTCTTTTTAATTTTTTTATTCTATTTCGCAATTGGCAAATATGTTTTAAAAGTTTTCTGCATTTTGCCAACAAATATTTTTCTTTTGGAGTTTTAGGTTGCCTTACATTTGTTGGTGTCTGAGATGGAGGGTTGATTCACTCAGCACTTAGTTTCTTCAAATGAAGCATGCAACACATGCGAAGTCCCAGGTGGTTTCAAAACTTGCACCTGACAATATGACGGACCTGGTTGAGGTTCAGTCTGAAATTTAAATAAAAATATTGTTGTAGTGATCTTTATACTTTCTCTACATATATATATTATTATATAAAAGGGGAAACTGACTGACTGAATGATTGACTGACTGACATATCAACGCACAGCCGAAACCACTGGGACTAGGAACGTGAAATTTTGCACACAGCTTCCTTTTATAATGTAAGGGAGCACTAAGTAGGGGTTTTTGTAAATTAAACTTTTATTAATTTATTAAGGTACACCAACAGCTTCTGTATAAGAGGGTGAAAAGAGGAATTTTGTTTGTATGAAAATCTTATTCCTTGAGTTAATAAACTTGAATCTTGACACGAATACTACAGAAATATACACTATATTAAGAACTAAGACTACACTAAACTAAGATATACTAAGGAAATTATAATGTTTGTCATTTTATGTTTTTCTAAATTAGTTATAAGTTGATATGTACCCAATACGGCTTCACGATAGTATTCAATCATTATGTTAAGCTAGTCAGTTAGTTTATAACCTGAATTAACACCTAGGACACTTTGTCGGTAGTACGTTTTCGTGGTATAATTTCCGATTTCCACGCGAGCGAAGCCGCGGGAAAAAGTTAGTATACAATATACAAATAAATAAAATTGAAGTGTCTGTTTGTAATGTCAAAATAACAGCTTTTACTAAATGCATATGAAAGTAAAGAAAGTCACAACACAAACACAATTATTTAAATTTTTGTCTGTCCGTCCATCTGTTTGTTCTGGCTAATCTCTAAAACTGCTAATCCGATTTTATTTTATTTTATTTTATCATTTTTGGAAAACTTACCTACAGCTAATCAGACACCATGGTTACAATGTTTTAAGATGATGATGGCCAATTACAAGTTTTCACACGTAGACTAACAATTAACTATGTACTAGGTAGCAGACAGTGTTACTTTCGCTTTTTCGTGTTTTTTTTATGGGACTTTCACTGTCAGATACCTGATGTTATAAGGAGTAACTACTTTTGTTTTAGAACGAGAATTAGGGTTCTGCACAAAAAAAATAAAACCCATGATATCTGTATCTATACAACTATACAAATAAATAAAATTGAGGTGTCTGTTTGTAATGTCAAAATAACAATTTTGACCGGTCATGAGGACATGAACCGGTCAAAAGAGGAAGTATGCGTGCGTTTCTTACTTTGTTTGACCAGGCATGGGGTCATAACCTGCTCAAAATGGGGAGGATATAATGCGAACTTATTTCGAACCGCTTCCGCTACAATCCACTCGTCCAATAAGAAGCAGCTTCTAGCTGGAATGTTCTAGAAGCTGGGTAAAAAACAGACGACTTGCACCTTTTTTGACAAAATTCTTCTGTCATCCGTCAGCTGTGCAGCTCACTAAGATATAATTTACGAAACCTTTTCTTCGTTCCAAAACCCTATTGTTTTCATCATCTATATTGTGATGTAAATATATTATATTATGATAATTATCTGGATGTTAAACAGCTTTTTACTAAATGTGTGTGAAAGTATACGGTACATGCAACAAAAACACAATATTTATTAAAAAATTGTCTGGCTTTTTGTACCAGCCAATTTCCGAAAACTTTCACTACTTCAAAACTTTCACTACCAGCTATACAAATAAAGTAAAATAAAATTATAGAATTCCACACGGACGAAGTCGCGGTATAAACCGCAACTTCGTCCGCGTTTTTGGAGTTTTAGGTTGCCTTACATTCGTTGATGTCTGAGATGGAGGGTTAATTTCACTCAGCACTTTATTTTCTTCTAATGAAGCATGCATCACATGCGAAGTCCCAGGTAGAGGTTCAAGTGTTTTAAGTTTGGTACTGGTTATGGTTTCAAAACTTGCACTTGACAATATGATGCACTTGGTTGAGGTTCAGTCTGAAATTTTAATAAAAATATTGTGTAGTCACTATATACAAAAAATAAAATTGAAGTGTCTGTTTGTAATGTAAAAATAACATACACACTCTTAATACACAAACACAATCATTCACTCCATCTGCTGTGTTAACAATCAGTTTAAACAAACAGAAAAGTCACGGTTGTCTATACTAATATTATAAAGAGGAAAGATTTTTTTTGTTGGTTTGTACCGAATAAACTCCGAAACTACTGGACCGATTTCAACAATTTTTTCACCAATAGAAAGCTAAATTATCAGGAAGTAACATAGGCTATAATTTATAACATAATCTGCGTTCCCAATGTATTTGCTAAACATGTAAACAGACACGAGTTTTAGGAAAAACAACTGTAATGCCTACACATAAGATTCAGTTTGCGCTACAACTTCATTTTTTTTTAATGACTTTTTAACAGTACTGAAATAAAGTTTATTTACAGTATCATAAAGTTGATGTTTGTCTAAGTGGAAAACTCGTGTTTGTTTACATGTTTAGCAAATACATTGCGAACGCAGATTAGATAGGTAGGGTAGGCACGTATTTAAAAAAAAATTGCATGATTTCCCGGTATAAATGCATTAAATCCAAAAAAATGTACTAGGCTTGCATGAAATCACGACAGTATCGGAAAATCCACTGGTAGATTTATCAAGACCGTTCTGAGCAGTAATCTAACATAAAGTACTAGGCTTGCATGAATTATTCACGATAATGTAGGTATGTATGTACCCTACCTACAGGTAGGGTAGGTAGGGTACGTAGGTAGGGTAGGTAGATAAGTAGGTGCGCCGTAGAAAAGTACTTAGTGCTACCCATGCGAAGCTGGGGCGGGCAGCTAGTATTTTAAAAATTAAAGCCGCAAAATATCCGACTCCTAAGACACAGGTCTGCGTACCTAGTTTAGGAACCCGGGAAGCTGACTATAATTTTAAATATGGTAGTACTGCAACCCTCTGTTCCCATATGCTATGTACAGTGTTGTTGTTTTTTTATGTACACACAGCTACACATTTCCAGTTTAAGATGACCTCGCATTCGCATTGTACGGAAATCGTTTACAATGCGAAATCACCATAAACTGGAAATGTATAGCTTGATGTGTAGCCGTGCGTACTAATAAACATATCTTATCTTAGATATTCACAATACAACTTGATTTGAGAACTTCGTCGGTCAAAAAACAACAACAACGGTTAGACGGACGGATGCATCAGTGATCTTTTAAGCTATTTTAGTATGGAAAATAATGAAATACATTTTACTTACAACATATGAGTTTGGAGTCTGTATAATATCAATAGTTGAACTAGTTGCATTTGAAGTTCCACGCAAAGTTGTACTAAAACAGACAAAACCATTTGAATTAGTGAAAGAAATTAAAATGTAAGGATAAGTGCTGCCTATGAAGTTTTTTCCTTATTATAGAAACTAACTAAATACGATTAATCATAACTTGCTGTGCTAATTTTAATAACAACTAACAAATACTCAAGTAGAACTGACATGTCTTAAAAAGGTATAGTTGAGACAATAACTCCGAATCTTAATTCAATATTTATATATATTTTGTTTTGTAATGCATTGTAAAATTATGTTGGATCAAAAAAAGCCTAAAGTCTCTGAGTGTGGAAACCACACCCAATAACATAACAACAACCCTAAAGTGATGAAAAACTAAATTAATATCTAATATGTTTATATTTTACATATGTAGTTCAAAATGGCGTTAAATTCTTATTATCTGATCCAAGTATGTGTAAAGACAATATGGTTTTAGTAAGTCAGAGTTAGGGACAAATTAAGTGATTTGGTTTCACATAGATTTATTAAGACTTTCTTCGTAATTCAAGGGTCGGTGGGGCGCCTTAAGGGCGTCAATTTAATTTGTTCTTTAAAAATTCTGTGTTTAGAATATATATATGCTTGTGTAGCATTTATCATGGACATATTCTAACCTAACCTAAGACTAAGTTTATGACAAATGGAATATGAAATTCTAAGTAAACTTAAGTAGCCCTGAAGCCGTATTTGAAAAACTATTATGAATATTATTAGGACTAGTACTTCTTAATAAAAAAGATAACTTACATCTGATGATGTCCTGGTTCCGGAAAACGATGTAAGACCATAAACCGACATTTTGAAAAAAAAAACCATCAAAGCACGTCAACGTCATGATCAGTGACCACAGACTACAGTGTCAGTGACATTAGAGATTTGCAAAATATGTGGAACTTCTTTTAATTAAGTTAAGACCTTTTATGTACCATATTTTATGCAAAATAAAGAAATTCTAATTCTAATTTTAATTCTTCTAAAGAAATTCTAATTAGTGGCATGTAATTTTTTAGTCTGGTATTCCAGCTTTCATTTTTAATTTTTTCACTCTAGCCACACTTGAAATAGCCCACTTAGGTATGTCCTTGATTCGACGTATAGAGTCGACACCCCCTGTACCACACTAGACTGAGCGACTTTTGACCACTAGGACAAATGTATTGGGTTACGATTTTGCTTGCTATGTCCCGTCTATTGGTAGTAATAATTTAATGTCTTTGGCATTACCGCTGCGGGCCGTCCCGCGTGTAAGTTTTTTTTTTTTTATTGACACTGGCTGTTTATAATATACTCACAAGACCGGAGCCCAGTGCTTCCACTTTTAGGGATTTCTCCCTTTTTTTAGGGAAAACGGCTAATAATAAGCATGGTTTACTGATATTTTATTTTGGCAGGGATTTAGGGAAAAATTTAACTTGAGTTGTTAGCCCTATTGTTTAATTAGTAGGCAGAACCCAATGTACTACTTTACTCTATGGCACCACCGATTTATTCAAGGGGATTTCCTGAAACTTGTAATGATTGTTATTCGTCTAATTTTAGTTTACCATGTTATTGTTAATAGTACTATTTCCGTGGCTAAAGACGACATCAGAAATAAGTCGCATTAAACCTACAGTTGGTTTGTTTCGTTTGTCTCGATTAATAATGAATGTTTTCTAGGTATTTAATGACATAAAAATTAAAAATTCCCTAAACCAAGGAATTTTTATATTTTTTAGGGAATTTTAGGGATAATTTATTAAGAAACTGGGGAAAACCAAAAACGTAAGTGGAAACACTGCCGCAGCTTTTATTTTTATTCTATTCGATATTTTTCTTAAAAAGTTTCGTACCCATAGATATTAATCTAACTAGATGATGCGATTGTACGTAAGTATGTACTTCGCGTGTCAATAAACGGAGTAAAATTACGATCAATGATCGTAATCTGAGATTTTCATTTAGCATTATCGGCACCGGAAATCCACCAAAATCTAGAAAAAATTATTTTTAAGCCATATTGAGCTGTAAAGACTGTATAGAAAAATTGAAAAAGTGGCACGCTTGGTTTTCATAAAGATGAGGGACTTGCGATTTCTAGTTAGATTTATATCTGTGTTCGTAGCCGACTACCTAACCATAAGTTCTATTTTTAAAATTCATTCCCGCCCTAGGGCGGGAAGCAATTACTATGAGTCTTTTCCGCCCTAGAGCGGGAAGCAGCGTCTCCCACCCGCTACTCGGATCAAACAAACACTACTTTCCGAGCATGAGATATGAAAAATTATATTCTTAATAAAAACGATTCTTATGCATAGAAGTATTTTTGTTCGATTTAACCACGATATTATTACACATAGCAGCTAGCGAAACCGATGAAACTAAAGAACAGACAATGTTCCTATACACAAAATATGTTTGTTCGTCTATTTGGCCGATATGACCACATCAATATTAACTATGCGACGACTCATCCGAACTTGCGGATGATTCGTCGCCTTACAATTTTAAAAGGGTAACGTTTCATCCGCGGATGAAATATTTTGCGGATGAGTAGTCACCTAAGTCGAACGAGTTGCCTACTCTGTGGAGACGTGTGCGATGTATGTACAGCAAGGTTGTGTTTATTCCTGGTATTTAAACTATGAATATCGGACATTTTCTTAAAATTTTATATATTTTTGTGTACATACAATAGGTTTTCAAAAATATATTGTGAGGCTACAGTCAGAATATTTATTTCTCTGAATTTCTCTCGAAGGGACTCTCTTGGACCTAGGTTGTAAATGGCTCGGACAGCCCTTTTCTGTAGAACAAAGATAGAATTAATGTCCGCACAGGTTCCCCAGAGAAGAATCCCATAAGACATCAGACTATGAAAATAACTAAAATAAACAATTCTGGCTGTATCTACGTCAGTTATCTGTCTAATTTTTTTAACAGCAAAGGCGGCCGAACTTAGCCTTCCTGACAATTTTTCTATGTGTGGGCTCCATTGTAATCTACCGTCAATAGTTATTCCAAGAAAAACTGTTGACTCAACAGGGTTCAACTCTATTCCGTTAACTTGAACATTGGTAGTTAGTTGCCTGACATTTGGCGTTGAAAATTTAATGAGTTTAGTCTTTTTTTCGTTCAGGAGAAGATTATTTACATTAAACCAATGCACAACTTTAGAGAGTGCATCGTTAACTTGCTCAAAGTTGAAAAGAATCTAGACACTAGATGTGTCTGCCTGTCCTGTCCTATGTATCTAGGTTCTAGATGCATGTTTATCACAAAAGAAGGAAAAACATGTTTTTATTTAACAGCGGCAGGTTTCTTTTTCTTTAGTACCTATTGCCCACTGAAACTTAAAACTTATTTTAGTCTTACGTTGCTAATGATAAAAGTAAGCTTATTTAAAAATAGGCACAATGCCAAACGAATGGATACGTACTGAATGAAGTTAAAAGTTCTGGTAACTGTTGCCTAATTGACTGCAAAGTTGTGCGGAAATCGGTTGTCATGGTATGCGTTGGAATATGGAAAATGTCGTGAGGAAAATGTTGAGTATGAATCTCTATGGCTATAAGATTCCCCTACGGGAAGACCAAAGAAACGATGGATGGACTGTGTGAAAGATGATATGGCTAGAAAGGGGGTGACGACTGAGATGACGACTAATAGAGAAGTATGGAAGTATGGAAATGTTGCGCTGACCCAAAATAAGGGCTTGTACACAAAACTGCGAAATGGCGCGATGCGAATTCGCAACGCAAAAGCTTCGGAAGAAAATCTTAGGGATTCTTTAGGGATCCGTCGCTGATTTTTGCGATGAGACGTCGCATCGGAGTTTTGTTTACAAGCCCTTTATTGGGATAAGAACAGGAGAATGATGATGAACTGTTTGGCCAAATTGTAGATACGGCGAGTTAACTTTCTCCAACTAATACTTACAAAGTTTCTTGCAGAAAAATGATGAACGAGTTCAACTGTCGCAAGTACATTGCTGACCAAATCTTAGAGGAAATGGGAAAAAGTGTCCTGCAAAATAGGGTTGGGAAACCTTTTGCTGAAGTCAAAGCCAATGTGCTGATGCGGAGACAAGACTTGAGGAATAATGTTATGTTCGACGTCGGCTCCGCTAACTATCAGGAGTGGTTGGCCAAGTAAGAATATGTTTTAAATTATAATTTTAATAATTAAACTAGCGAACGAACGAGCGAGCGAACTAACTTCGCACGGTTTTTAAAGCTCGACAAAACATCGACGATTCTTTATTATATGTAAGTTTAATATAAATACAATATGAGAGGAGAACGTGTCTAAGTAATAACAGCCGCACGGGTCGATCCTGATTGTTCCGTGAATGGGTGACCATTTTTACATAGGTCCAGTTGAAACCCAGCGCCAGGCACTTATAGTTGTCTGTAATTTTTGCTGAACTGGGCCTTTTTGGCGCAGCCGTGACGTGAGGAACACTGCCCTGCTCATTTCTTAATTTGATACTTTGTTTTGTTTTTATCTGCTGTTTTACTATATTGTGTGCTCTTTAGTCTGTGCTTAATAAATGTATTTTCTTCTGGGGTCAAACTGCTTTGATCACCGCCTTCCAAAAACGATGTACTCCATGACGGAAATGGGTAAACTTCTTTGGTGACGCCCGGGCGCCCTTCCAAAAACGAAGTGGTCCATGACACGCGGGACTTACTACTTAGGTCACCCCCTTCCAAAAACGAAGTACTCCATGACGGGGATCAAACTGCTTTGATCACCGCCTTCCAAAAACGATGTACTTACTCCATGACGGAGATGGGCTAACTTCATGGTGACGCCCTTCCAAAAACAAAGTGCTCCATGACGCTCGTGATTAACTACTTTGGTCACCCCCTTGCAAAAACGATATAATGTACATAATATACTTCAAATTCCATCAAAACAAAAAGCTTCTTCTTACGTACGCACGGCTACCCATCAAGCTATACATTTCCAGAATAAGGTGAGCTCGCATTGTACGAAAATCCTATACGATGTGAGTTCAGCATAAACTGGAAATGTGTAGCTTGATGTGTAGCCGTGTGTACATGCGATTTTCCACTTAAGAAAAAACAAAGCTCTATGAAGGATAGCACAGAGAAACCTTTACCAAAAAGTAAAATTTGAGGGAGCGCGGTCGTTTGATTTTAGAGGGCATTAGGCCTCCTCTGCCCCCCACTTCCGCGGTCCCTGGAATGGACTGAGCGATTCGTATTCAGTTGTGTAGTCAATCATCATCATCTGCTTAGCCTTTTTCCCAACTATGTTGAGGTCGGCTTCCAGTCTAACCGAATGCATCTGAATACCAATTTACTCAATACCAATACTAGATTTAGTTGTACAGTGAATACAGACCGAAAAGTACGAGAGAGACAAAGCGAATTCGCAGCCTAGTTGTCTCTTTAGTAGTATTCAGGTATTGGCCGTATAGTCGCTTCGTCTCTTTCTAGAGAGTGGTCACTTTTTATTAGGTTAAGGCTCAGTCCAATTCCCCCCTTATTCATAAACGTTGCTTAAAGTTATGTAATGTTTAGCGAATTTTGGACGTTTAAATTAAACGTCTCTTAACTTTAAGGAACGTTTATGAATATGAGGGCAATGTCTATGAGCAAGACTGATTTAACTTGACCAAAGCATAGGAACCATCAGAGCATGGAATCGCCGCGCCGTCAGTGGCCGACAAGGCGAGTCGCCTGAAGATGAAGTCGGCTTAGGCGACTTCGTCTTCTGTTAGAGTAAAGGTGTGTCCAAAGATTGAGCGGCAAGAGCGCGACAGCAGCACGCGCGTCAAGACACATTTCTGCCGCGCTCTAGTTAGGACTAAACCGACGAATGTTCGCGCCGCAGTCGTCCAAACACAGCGCGGCAGGCGCACGATTGCCGCTCCATGTTTGAACATACCTTAACAGAACATGTATTAAATCTTAGGGTGGCAGCACTCAACGACGTCCACAATGCTGCCAACATCGGCGTAGCAACGCACACTGCTACAGGAAATACGTCACTGGCAGGGGTACCATCAGCACCACAGCAAGCTTCATCACTGCAAACCAGGGAGGGCTACGAAGTCTATGAAGGAGGCAAGGAATTTACAGGCTACCCGGCTCCTGACGTAGTAGCAACACCAGATATTGCTAAGTATAGTAAGCGTAAAAGTAGATTTATAGATTACGGATCATGATCATCCTTATCCTCATCATCATTATCAGTCTACAGCAGTCCAGTGCTGGACATAGGCCTCTCCGATTGCACACCATTCAGCTCAATTCTCGCCAAGTCTCATCCAGCTGCTACAATTTTTTTTTTTTCGTGGGAGTTTATCAAATAATTTCTCCCGATCTGGGCGGGAGGGTGTGTCAGACTATTACTGACTAAAACCCACCCGTGTTCCTTCAGTTGCCTGTACGTTGCCAGGGGCCACGGTAACCCTTTCGGACTTTCCCGCATACCTCATTCAACCGTTTTTATTATATCCAAGGATCTCAAATAAACCCCTTCTTTACTTACCTGGGCTTGGCTAATGGGTTTTGGGTCGACGATTGCAGCTACACTAGAAAGCAATTCTATTTAATTATCGACTGACATGCATAGTAATTACGTACATTTCATTTCTCGCGATATGATTCAGCGCGTGTTTTTTTTTGAAGCAGCTTACTTCAATAAGATACCTATAGGATTTTTCTTCTAGAGCAAGAGGCTTTGGTGTCGATTAGTTCAGACAATTGCCATTTTCCTCATATGTATTATTGGAAAAGCATTTCAGAATTTAGAAAATAATATAAACACATACAAAGGAGAATGCTAAAAAAAAACCCAGAGCGAACAGGTACAGGATATTATTAGGTGCTCATAATGTTTGTGATATTTTGTGCAGTAATTCTGTAAATAAATATTTCACTATAACCCCTTCGCTGTCCACGCCATCTGCGCGAATTTTAGCGCGATTGTACATCGCATACGGTAGCGATTTCCGGACCACCCAGAAGCGTTTTCTTTTGCGGCTTTTGTCGTTCGTCATCGAGGAACTATAAACGCTACGATAATATAGATATAGATTTATCTAATTTGAACAGTTTCTCCCACATCATCAGGTGGCGGCTACGAGTACTCGATGCCTCCACCACCACCACCACTGTACCACCACCAAGCGGCCGTGCCTCATGAGGTGGAGGAATATTCCGACCACGGCAGCCACAGCCTCGGATTAGCTGATCTGTTCGAGATATCGCTGACTGGGATCGCTTTCTTGTCTTTTGGGATGTTTATTTTGCAAGTGCTCATGTGTATTACGATGGTGAGTATTATCGCTTTATACAAGGTACCATTAAAATAGATCATCATCATCATCATCAGCCTATTAATGTTCCCACTACTGGGACACAAACCTCCTCTCTGTGAGAGGGAGTGGGCTGTAATCTACCACGCGTGCCCAGTGCGGGTTGGTAGATGTCACATGTCTTCGAATTTTTTTTTGTTTTAAGACATGCCGGTTTCCTCACGATGTTTTCCTTCACACAAATTAAAGCGCCTGCTTGGGTTCGAACCCACGACCACTCGTAGGTCGGGGCCGTTACCACTGGGCTACCACTGCTCGATTAAAATAGATGGACAAATCATAACACAGCGTTCAGTACGTCTAACCAAAGATATCCAAGCAAGAAAAAAGTGATTTTATTTTTGAAAAATAATAAATAGCCAAAATTATTGGTGTATTTTCGTTAGTAGATTTATTTTTCTTGTAAGTATCTAATGCGTTTTTCTTGAGGATTATTTTTTTATCATTGTCCTTATTTTGGTGGTCTGAATGATTACTAAAAGTTTGTCCATCTATTTGAATGGGGCCTTATATGGTTCGTTAACTTGACATGGAAACGAGAATAATTTACTAAAGACTTAACATGGTAAGTAATGCATGTGCAGGGCCATTGTTTTTAGGGAGAGAACTAAATTAATACTACTAATATTACAACCGCATACCGTAAGTATGTTCTATTATTTTTTCATATAATCCAGCTAACTGATCAAACCTTGAAGCTACGTAGGTACTTAATATAACATTAGTTAAATCGGAGAACACCTGAGTTTATTCCAACGATTCCATCAACCTTATTCCAACAAAACTTTTACCAATTTCTCAGAATCCTCAACAACCTCAAGTGATGCAAATGGTGGACAATGGTGGCGATACAGTGAACGTTGACGACGTATTTCGGGTTAAGCGGGATGCACAAGAAACACACGAAACTCCAGAGGCTAACTCCATTCCTGCCGTGAACAAGATGGCCCGTTATGCATTGTTGGCGTTGCGACCACGCTCCACACCATGTCTGTACCGAGCCTTGTGTGTGGGGAATAAGCAAGCTCGGAACCTACGTGATGGCAACTGGTATTGGTTGCCAGTTTGGCAGTAAGTCGAGTCATGCATGAACCTATTAAATTTTAACTTGCTGTTGCCAAAAGGGTTAAGAATTATTAGCTTGGGTGTTAGAATATATAACAAATACGTACAAACATTTAAGAAATAGCTGTCGGTAACTGAAGCGAGAAAATCCGACGCCTTGACTCGACGCCGGTCAACCCGGTGCGGCTTTGACGGCCGACGGATTACGATTCGAATGCTTGAGCAATGGCTATAGATTCGTTGTTTTTTTTCTAATATGTTAAAACTTAAACGCAAGATAGAAGAATAAAAAGCCAGAAGCAATAGTACTGGTAGTCTTCGATAGCAGAGTCTGTTGGTTGAGACTCTTGTCCCTCTAGTACCCTCTGTTTTACGGAGTTAGATTTGCATAGCTTAAGTTATTACATAATAATTAAATAATTTGTTAATTTGCGTGTTACAGTGCAGGAGTGGCGTGGACTCGCGGTGGGGCTTTAGGTGCCCTTCGAGCTGCGACCCTGGGACTAGGTGGAGCCGATTGCGACAGTCACTACCCTCGAGCACATTGCACCACCAGCTCTTAATGTGACGAAATCCTTTTTAATATTTTTTAATCGGTCACGTCAAAACTAAGATGTCTGTACCGTATAAGAAAAATAAGTGAGGTTTTATTCTGTAATAATGATTTATTGCATACGATATTGCTTTTTATATTATTGCTTAGTTTAGAACTACAGCTTACGTATTTACATTTTGGACATATTTTTTAACTTAGGTACTATAGATAAAATAAATCTACAACGCTTAAATATCTAGTAGCGTATTATTTTTAAACAACATGTTGTATAGAAACCTAAGTTATTACTACTTTTTTTAACGTATAGTGACAACAGAATATTTCCTTGCGTGTTATATTTGTCACCTCTGATTTGGGACGATGTGGAAGTGACAAAAGTAGCAAGTTAAGTAATTATGTGCAGTTCGCGAAGCAATCAAAATAGTTAACACGCCATTAAACAATACGAAAATGGACCAAACCTGATGCTTGAATGACGAAATGTTAGGCTATTAAAATGGGTGTAAACTTATTTACAACGCGTCCAAATACGTTCAGAATTATCAATGAGACTAAGATCACAGTGGACAGAGAAGTACTAACGGAATTATTTGACTGGCCCATTGATTAGAAAACATACCTAATTCAAAATAATCCGCATCTAGTATAATTATGTACCTGGAAAACGAACGTATTCGTGATGATGAAGCTGATGATTAGTGAGATGAATCCTTTAAGAAACTCTGACGACACGGCGCGAAATCGGTTTGTAATCTCCCGCTTCTATAATCATTTAGAGAGTTCAGTCCGTTAATATTCAGTACTTAAGTACATATAATGTATCTAAGGTGGCGAAGACGGCAACGTTGCTGGTGTAAAAACACAGCTAAGAGGAGCATACGCGTACGGGTTTAACAGTGAATACGCCGGCGGGGCGTGTCCAAAGATCTGTCCCGGGAACAACCCTTGCCGCTGAGCTATTTTCAATCTCGAAGTCAGCTGCTTCTTCCATTTCGTCCGTCGGTTTTGAAACCACGTCTTTATTTGCACCTCCGTAAGGCCTAAAGCTTTTGATAGTTCCATTCTCTTTGATACGCTGAGGTACTTGTCGATTTTAAACTCGGCTTCTAGTCGTTCAAGTTGTTTTGCGCTGTATGCTTGCCGTGGCTTTCTCTCTGGGCCGGATCGACGAGGTCTTCTGTTATTCTTGTCATCTACAAAGAAAATTTCATGATCAGCAAGTCAGTTGTTAAGGATGGTTCTGTGTGTTTTGTAAGTGTGAATAAAAATTGCAAGTTCATAGTTTCGAGGTTTTAAAAGCATCTTCATTTACAAAGTAGCTGCTCTCGCTAAAACAAATACGTAGTAAAGTTTTTTCGAACACTAATCGGAATTATCACAGGCTCTCGTTAAGTGGCTATAAACACAATCAGTCTGTTTGTGCAGCGCCTGCGCGGTTTGACATCTCGCGTGTCAACACAGCATTGTGGTCGGTGTATGTGTGACGGTCGTGCTAACCGACTGTTAACTATTGACGTAAGCGTTTTACGATCATCCAGGTTTTTCAGGGCATTTTAAACTTAGTTTGAAAAATAATGATGTTAAGTTACAGTCAATGAAATATTTATTCATAAGTGACACATGTGATGTACCTTTCTATAAAGATTTCAAAATATTATTGTGGCCTGAAACTTTTATGAATCTTGCATATTTTCACTAAGCCCTGTTCATGTCTATCCGTACGGTAGTTAGATACTCTTGGAATTTATTTTTGGCTATGAGACCACCACTTCTTATTCACCCTATTACTTTCTTAACTCGCGAGATTGTGTTGAAATCATATTACATACTTAATTTTTGTATCGATTTATGATGCCTGATTTCCTAGACATTGCTACAGCATCAGTATAGTCGTGTTTGACGTATTTGATAACCTAAGTAGTACCAATAATGTTATTTTCTATTAGGTACTTTTAGGGATGCTTTACCTTTATTTGCGTTTGATTTTGCTCAGACCTAAATAGTATTTATTATAAATTAGATTAAGTAACTTGTTAAGCAACCGTAACGCACCTATGTATCTACATTATATGAGTTTCCATTTAAGAATTTCTATAAAATCCAACAGCAGTGTTGACAAAGTCTATTTCTCGGTATGTAGTGCATAGAGGCACGGTGTAAACTCAGTTTCTGGATAGAGTTCGATCACAGCAGGGTCCGCGTTAAGGCGATGCACAAACACGAGAGCTTTGTTGGTAATTATCGTCGCGGCAGCTGTTTGCCAACACCTCGGTGCGAAGTCGCGACCACCGTCCGACGGCTGGCGAGCACTGGCGACATTTCGTCGAATGTGCCCTCGGACTAATCGCGCGAACCATAACGCTATGTGTAACCAAGTTGTTGGGCGTTACAATTAGTTAGAACGGTCAACACATCGTGTTAACACCAGTATTTACAAGATACGCTTGCGTGTGTCGCTGAATTTAATATTTTCACAGATTCACAGATGGTTATCTGCTTTATTGCCCATTTCCTGTTGTTAGGATCTTGCAAAAGTTATTCTATTGTTGAATTGCGAAAAACAAACAGTTATTTTTGAGGACCGATAATAGCCCAATTTGCGGCTGTACCTACCTATAGAGCTAAACACGATTTGTTTGTCTGACAATAGTTTTGTCACGAACTTGGACGGACGACATTGAAAGTTATGATTTTCAAGGAAGATTTGTCGTTTTTATCTCAATTGCAAAGTTGTAAATAAGTAGTTTAGTAACAATTATGTTAGCGCAATAGAATCGTGATATTTAATGCGATCAACATAACATGTAGTGAAAGAATGTCATATGTCAACGTGGTTGTGTCGCGTCGCGTTGACATAGAAAGTTTGTGTTGGACCCCCGGGCTATTCCCGGACGTTACACACTCACACTAATTTTATAGCCACCGAAATTCCTTCTCGCTGCCGAGCCAACAAATGTGACAAAACTGATGATAAATTTACAGTTTCTTGTAGGTATTTAACTTACCGTATGATTCACTGTCATTAGTCGTCAGAGATAGTCAATGGAATTTTTTAAAGTGTAGTTTACATTGCAGTCATTTGCAGCAGCATGTATGCTTGATTCTACATCAAATAACGAATTTTTTGAGTTAATAGAAAAGTACTCTTCGAATACTAGTGTGAACCTATCTACTGTCTTACTTTTAGATGTCTAATATCATATAATAAATCAACATGTTTGTCCTCATCGTTTAATATTATTAACAAATGTGGCTTTACAGAATTATAATCATTAGAATCAGCAATAGAGCTCCTTAAGTTAGAATTGACCACAAATGTAATGATTTCATGAAATAGTCATTCAGTAGGGTAATATGAACTTAGAGAGTTGTATTGATGATTTTTATGATTATAATTCTATAAATAAATATTTGTTACGGCCGCTCATCATATTTTCATCAACATATTATGTGTGACCTGACACGGACCAGCAAATTGCAAAAAACCGTAAGAAAATTTGAGTTAGGCGGACTAAGCTGACGCTTTCGCCTTAAATCAATCTTTTCATCGTTTATAGCACAACTTTTGCGTTACTAAAAAAAAGTACGTATAGTTTGAGCAATGATAATAATAATGAATAAATAGATAATTAGATATTATGTGCGAGGGATGATTGCGTGTGAATTAGGCGTGCGAAGTAACACACCGGTTCCAAATGCACGCGATTGTAACACGCACGTGTGTTAGCGTCATTGTAATAGTTATGGTGTTCAACGTGTTTGGGCGTACCGGTTATTTTCTTAAATGTTTTATCCATCGAAAGTATAACTTATTACCTATATAGTTTTTGAGAATAATGCCATCCAACTCGTGCCCGTATCAGTTGCACGGCAGTCATTGAATACCGATGCCGAGATTTTTTATTCGATGTCTACATATTATGTAGAATGTCCCATAGGCTACGTCCCTTCTCCTCGGCGATGGCCCCGTTGTAATTGACATTTCATATTACCCACCTTTAGGAGATTTTTAAACGGAAATGCGTACATTTTGCTGATTTCAGACCTATTTGGTCACTTGTACTAATTCTACTATAACCTGAGCCAAAAATTGTAAATTCTCCTCCCAATCTGTGTTTAGTGTATTATTCCGTCGTTTTTATCAACAAAAACATTGTGTGGTGTGTCTGTTTACTTTAGTTTATTTTTCCGTCTTTAATATATGTACTTACCATAAAGCGCAGCAGTGGGTTGATGCGTTGCAAGCCAATGCGCGTACGCATGACCAGCAAGCAACCCCGCGTCGTTCAGCGCGTTCAGCTCCGGACACGTTGAAGTTGATGATACTGATCACAAATAATAAATTAATGTATAAGATTATAGAGACACAAGACATAAATGAAAATGAAATGAAATTGTTTATTCTGTAAATAGGATATCGGAATCACTTTTACACGTCATATTATTATTTTTTTTAAATAAGCTAGCTGAGGTCGGCGTTTCCTAACTGACTACTCTGAGAAGAAAGGCCGAAACAAACTCAGAGGTCACAAAAGTCCAGACATAATCTTGGTCAAGCCATATGAGAACCATGTAGATTAGTGTCTGAAATGGTCTTTTGAGGAAAGAACCACACAGATTTGAGTGGACCTGTCCAGTCAGTGCAAGCATTTGTCAGTAATCGTGGAGCTCAACTCAGAACTTAAGGAGCTCAAATCGACGAACAATACCAAAGAAAGGACATTTGGGTAGGCCGCATCAACTACTCAATAGTGGGTGCCTACCACGCACAATGGTCCACTTGAAGGACTAAGTGTGGAAACCAAACCCCCCCGTAACATAGAACATAGTGGGTGCCTGAAGATGGGCGTTGTTATTGATAGCAAGCCAAGAAAATTCTAGCCGCAGAAGGCAAAACATGAAGAAAACTGTAAAAATATGGGAGAAACGTTTGTCCAGCAGTGGAATAACGGAGGTTAACTAAAAAAAACAAATATGAACAGAAAACAACAGTTTCTTTAAAATTATTTTTTGTTTCATGAACATTCTGCACACAGACGACTCGCATATTTGCGTCTCTGATTGGCTACAAGTCTTTAAAGTAGGTGTTTTGATAACATCAGAACAGGTAGATGTATAATTTGAACTCGGGAAGTAAAAGAAAAATCTATCACAAGATTCGACCGTCGGTAAGTTCGGAAAACATAATATCAAAATAACATGAACTTAAATATTTGGTCGCTCGTTGATGTCTTTGACTTGAAATTAAGATTAAAAAAGCTGTCTTATTTATTTCCTCGTGATTTTAAACTGAATGTGAAGCAAACTGTAAATTAGGAAGGTCTTTAAACGAAAATTAATTAAACCTGAGATAAACTCCTGGTATAAGGCTGCCTGTCCACTGGAGCGGAGAGGAGAAAAGAGGAGCGGAGATGTGCCAATATTAACCAATAGAATGTTGACTCAGGATCACTGATCTAAACTCAGGAGCGGAGTCAAGATTCTATTGGTTTATATTGGTACATCTCCGCTCCTCTTTTCTCCTCTCCGCTCCAGTGGACAGGCAGCCTTACGAAGGTACATTATTATAACGGCTACCCTCTGCAACCCTTCAGTCTAATAAAAGATAAACTAAATGGTGCATCAAATCAAACAAGATCAAATTATTTTATTTCACTATATGAACACTTCACGGTTCCAACTGGTCGTTTCGTATGGAGAAGAGTCGGTAAGAAACTCTACCATTACTCTTTTAAAAATAATTGGCTTTAATGATTTCAAATTACAGTGTTAATAGGTATCGGTTCCTAACCTTTTCATAATGGTTACCCCTGTGAGCTATTAGGAATATTGATTTTACCCCGATCTAATGTTATTGCAATGCAACCAATACAAGCGAATACAAATACCTTTATTAATTGCGCATTAGTGTAGCGGCACACCTGCGAAACTTTCGGCGCGGAACGTTCCGTCGCGTCATGTGACGCTTGCTCATGAACCGACGTAACGTTCAGCTGATGTGTCATAGGTAACTTGAAAAACATTAGGAGCGTATTCAACCGAACCTTCCGCGCCGAACGTTCGGCAGGTGTGGCGCGACCCTAAGTCTTACAATTTAACGTATTTAATAAATGTTATTTAAATAAACAATGAATTAAGTAAGTAAAAATTGTTAGTGTGATGGTTGGTATTGTTTTGCATTCACAAGTTTTTTTTATGTTAGGTTTAGTTTCGCTTAAAGCGCATCTCAACCCATGTTCCACATTGAGACAGTTTCTGGCCTTTGTTTTTAGTGTTACTAAAGAAAAACCACTGTCACATCTCATCATATATAGGTAGTGGCAAAGGGCAAGCTATAACAGGATATTCGGCACCAGTTTTTCGCCAACATAATATGTTGAGATTATAATTTTGAAATTCTACTCTGTAAATAGTATTATTTTATTAGATTATGTTTTAATTATTAGGTTCTTTGTTACCCCCACAGAATGGCTGATTGACCGCCGCGGGGGTTCCCCAGGTTCGGAACCCAGGGTATAGGAGGACAGTGTAGGCCTGTCGACAAGTACCAGGTATTTAACAAAATAGAAAATGGTCTACAAACCCACAGCCTATTAGGTCTACAACGTTCTAACATTCACAAAATAAGAGCATCAGGGAGTGGACCCGTGCTCTTATTTTGTGAATGTTCTTCCTTTATTAGAAATTATTTCAGAGTGAGTGGCATCCCTAGGCCTAATTAATAAATTTTTTCTGTGGTGTAGATACTAAAGGCTTTGTTGGGCCACAAATTAAAAATATTGGTAATGTTAATTACTAAGATCTACTTATTTAACAAAAGGTTAACCCATAATATATGTTTTCTAAGATTTTATGGTACTTTTCATATGTTCAGTAAAATTGTGTACCTATACTTATAGCGATTGCCATAAACGCTTTCCAAGTTTTCAAGAAAACCCTCATAAATCAGAAAACATAGATTTTGGTGTCGGCACTATATTATATAGAGCAGTGGTAGCCAGTGGTAACGGCCCCGACTTACAGGCGAGGTCGAGGGTTCGAAGTTTAGAACCCAGGCAGGCGCTTTACTTTGTGTAAAATAATTTCAGCACCACTGCTCACAAAACGGTGAAGGAAAACATCTTGAGGCATGTGGCATCCACCAACCCGCACTGGGCGCGCGTGGTGGTTTACGGCCCCTCCCTCTCACAGAGAGGAGGCCTGTGAACACAGCATTGGGAACATTAATAGGCTGATTATGTACTAATAAGGCCGTCTTTCGGGATTTATGGGTAATTTGGTGGAAAATTCTGTTACAGGGAATACTTTTGGAATCATTATGAGGATATATACTGGGATTGTTTGGAAGCCTATTCATTAGTTTCTTGATAATTTTATCAAACCTGATTGTTGATTTACCAATCTCCGACGGCCTTGGAAAATTAGGAGCGTAGCGAAAAATTACGAAATAATTGTATTCGTTTGATCCCTTGCTGCATCGTTATTACTTAACCTTTACTCAAGGACTTAATATGTAAGATATTTAAGGATTCATTCTATAATCGTACACTTTAGAAACACGATTACTTGTAGTTTCCTCGATAGAACAAAATACCAACATAATCTCTCAAAAACAACATACATATAAACCCCTTAGTACAGCATAAATACGTCACGGAAGGTCATCAGTTTTTTTATAATAATAAAACTACATGTTTTCTATAACACATACATTTTACATTTTCAAAATGTGTATTTGTTTTAATAATACGAAGGAAATACATAAATTAGTTCGCGAACCGCCCATTCATGATCCCTTGGTGTGGTTGATGGTGTGCCCTTAAGCTTTGGGAAACCAATAAGCTTTAAAGCTTCATTTGCACGATGCAAGGTGCCTGTGTCATACAATAAAATCGAAGCAACAAATGACTTCCATTGCGTCATCTACACATTGTTTAGACGGTGTAATTTTCATTGTTGCTGCAACTTATAGTATGCCATGGTTAATTAAATCGCACTGTGTAAATCTGGCTTAATCAGAGCTGGTACAGCGTACTTTTAATAATAGGTATAGGCTAGGAATGATAGGTCAAATTTCTTACCATTATGTTCATCAGTAGTTTCTTCACCGTTGTCATCATCACCTGGACGTATGTTACTTAAAAGTTTAGAACTATTTGTTTTATTATTCCCTAATATACTGTCTATAAGAAACGTTTTACTTTTACCATGTATTACACTGTTCACTGAATCTTTTGTACTATTGTTTGACGTTTCACTGCTGTTGCATAGATTTCTAATGTTCTCGAATGTTTTGGTGGGGAATATCACTCGACTCTGTTCAAAAAAGCAGATTTTATCCGAATTTAATAGGGGATTTATTACGTTTTTGAGATTTTTGTTTTCGGTGTTTCGATGACTTGATTGTTCACTGTTATCACATATATCTATTGTTTCGTTTTCACTATCGTACTCTGTTTCTGATTCGCAGTCATAACTTGAGTCTCTTTCGACACCACACAATACACTATTATTTTCCGTGTTAGAAATGTACTCGTTTTCGCAAGTACTTGATATATCGTCTGTCGTATCCATTATTGCTGAAGCAGGTTTAATTTTTATAACTTCGTAATCTTAATGGCCTTGCTTTAATGTTACGTTAATAGAAAATATCACTTCACTCAACATTCAAACGTGCGCCGCGGAGATTAAAACCCATACTAAACTTAGCTTCAGGTTTACCAGTAACTGATAATTGCATCCGAAAATAGGTGGTGCCAAGAGATCGTCCGCGGTGGCTGTAGGTATGAACGAGATGAGATGCTCTCACGCTACTGGCTACTCGTTCGGTGGAGGGGATGGCGCCATCTTAAGTAGGAGGGGCCTCGATAACCGCCTGTGAAAATTCACACCTTTCTTTTATTTGATAACACGTTATGTCAGAGCTCTTTAGCTCACAAAGGATCTCTAAAAGCTTATGATGAGGTGAGGATCCAATTTCTACCGGTTATTGTTTGATTAATGTCGCAGATTTAAGTGATTTATTGTAAACGATCCGAGATGCTTAATGCGGTGTGGTTAAGGGAAAAACTTGTAGAGATTTTATTATATGGTTGTAGAGTTTTGAATTACTTTTATGTGTTATGCTTACCTACTTATATATAATTTCACACTTTTCGCCTATAATTAAAGTTCACTGTTTCAAAACGATTCTACAGTGATTAATGAGAAATCTAGGAGCTAAGTAAGTAACTGTTATAAGTATGCTGGTTGATATATTTTGCATTATTATGCATGTCTTGCAACAGAGGGGCTACAAAGAGTGATAGTAGCAATAGATCCTTGTTGACTAACTTATTTCACTATTATTTGGATTTGAATTTGGAAGACGATTATGTCAGTATGTTTGGAGTCCTGTGTATGAATTTTGTCAAATGTAATTGGCGATAGCAGTTTTATTTTATATCGAGATAGACAGACTGTTACTTCGTTCTCATGTATAGAATATTAATAATTACGTAGCCATTCAAGGGATTGTATTTTAATATCAAATAGATAATAGAATTGTCAAATCGATTTACATTAGCCGATTCTACATCTCAATATGTATATTATTACTAGCTTTACGCAGCTTCGCTCGCGTGGAAGTCGGAAATGATCCAATGGAAACGTACTACCGGGATAAAAAGTATCCTATGTGTTAATCCCTGTTATAAACTATCTGTCTGCGTCATCCAAATCCTATGAGTAGCATAACATAATGATTGAATGCTATCGTGAATTCATGCAAGCCTAGCTATTCTTTTTGTTAGGTCACTGCTTAAAAATTGTGCACAACGTCTAATGATTGAAATACTATATTGAATTCATGCAAGCCTATTACTTTTTGTGCCAAGTTTAAAGTTTAAGGAATACGATTTTTCATACAAACGAAATCCCCCCTTTTCGCCCCCTTAAAGTTGGAATTTTCAAAAACCCCTGCTTAGTGCTCCCCTAAATTACAAAAGGAGGCTGTGTGAAAAGGGGTTTGAAGATTTTTGTATGGAGGGTGGCCCTAACATGATGGCGCCATTTTGATTTTTTTTCAGAATCGCGGAAAAAATCGAAAGTTACATATTTAGATAGAGGACACTTATACAAACAAAAAATGTCATATGACATAATATCCTAAAGCGTCAGGTTTCGGAGTTATTTACCGAAATATAAGTCAAAAATTGAACCCAAAAACAAGGATTTTTTTGTTATTTTCCCTTCAGGTAAGTATATTGAACTATGAAAACATAATTGCATCATGTATAGGTAATATTTTAGTTAAGAGCGAAAGAGACAAAAATATATGTATACCCTACGCCGAATGAGGACGTATGTTAAATGGTATATGTATTATATGGTGCATGGCATGGACGCGACACCAAGAAAATCCTATTCAGCCTCCCGCTGCCTTCTTGGTTGATATTATTTATACCGAATATGATTAAAAATCTTAATGTTTTATCCACTAGGTGTAGTCAATTAATTCATGTGTAAATAACTTAATCAACATGAAGTAACTACAACATAAATACCTAAATAACTTCGAAAAAATTGATATTTTTATCTTTGAATATCTCAGAAACGTGACGCTTTATAATGTTATGTTATATGAAGTTTTATGTTTGTATAAGTGTCCCCTATCCAAATATATGACGTTAATTGTGCACCTTGATTTTGAAAAAAAATCAAAATGGTGGCTGATTTTAGGGCCAAAATCTTCAAACCCCTTTCACGTTCCTAATTCCAGTAGTTTCGTCTCTGTGTTGATATGTCAGTCAGTTTCTCTGGTATATATAATATATAAAAAGGGAAAGGGTTACAGGGAAAGTCGTACTGAATATTAAAGGACGTTATTATTCAAGTCATTTCTGATGGATTTTATTCTATAATAAGGTGTCCGAAACTTAACCGTTAAGGAGATATTGAATTCAAAAGACTTTTTTTTTAATCCTTAATTTTTTGGCATTAGAGCTCCTACGGTCGGTTTTATTTGATGTATCTAGTCAGAAGACATACCCACTATTAAAAATGATTAACAGAAACTGAACCTACTACTAACAGTTTAAATAAAACTGCTCGACAACGGTTAGAATTAAAGAATTTTCTAATAGTGTTCTTAGCTTTAAAGAGCTTTAAAAAAAAATGTATGGAACTTATTTTGCAAATAATTTAAAAAAGTTCTACGTCTCTTTAGCAATTCAAAAAGATATATCATCTACTAGGTATGTTCATAAAATCTTATAATAATGTTATTAGAATAGGTCCAAGTGGTAGTACAGCTGGACTTTAATTTGTATTGTAAACATGGCAACATTTACCAACGAGGAATATGCTGATATCCCATCCCACTATTGGGCTCCCAAAGCGCTCTAATCCAAAAAAACAACTAAAAGCCAAAAAATTAAGGATAAAAAAAAAACTTTAAAATTCAATATCTCCATAAGGCTGCCTGTCCACTGGAGCGGAGAGGAGAGGAGAGGGGCGGAGATGTGCCAATATTAACCGATAGAATCTAAACTAGGGTGCGATTCTATTGGTTAATGGTCCGCTCCTCTCCTCTCTCCTCCTCTCCAGTGGACAACCTGACACCTTATTATAGAATCAAATCCATCAGAAATTACCTGAATAATAACGTAATTTAATATTCAGTACGACTTTCCCTGTAACCCTGTATATAGATTATCCTACTGTTACGTCGGAAACGTGCGAAGGAGAAATTACAACAAAAACTTTGATCAATGGGACAACTTTCTTTCAGAGCTCTCTCGACGATATCCAAGGAAATACCCGGGAAACTCTACATTCCGTCTTTGAAAAGCTTTTTAAACATTTCACTGTCCAACACTAGACGGCGTTGTAGTACATCAATACCGTCTATATCCACACGGTAAAATCTAACCGTGCCCATTTTGTAAAAGTTTTCACCACATTACGCTTTCCACCGCTAGATGGCGTTGTTGTACGGCGAAAATGTTTGAGAGCGAAACTGTTTGCTATCAATAGACAGCGTAACCTCTGCTATTAAGAGGGTCAGTTTTTGGGAGTTCTCTCGTCCTCTCACCGTCCTAAGTTTTGTCCACGAATGAGGATAGATGTCGCTAGTTGCTATGATACCTTTTGCTTGAGTTTTGCGCTACCATGAAATAAGGCGGGAGTTTTCCAGTTGAAGTTTTATGGAATAAGCAACTTTTATTTAATAAAAATACATTACCCAGCAATTGCTCAATATTGTGCGAACTCATTCTTTCGTTAATATAATTGCAATGATGCAGGTGTTGCAATTCTGTAATGTGTAGATATAAAATTGAGCATTTTTTCTGCACTTGTAGATATTTTCTGCACTTTCAGGATGACGCCTCGAAAAGTTGCGTGACATTGTTGTAGCAACATGTTTTTGTGTTCCTAGAAACATCTCAAACTTAAAGCATTTATTTATTTCAAGTCAGTTTCTAAACTAGCTGCAGGTGATATTTTAAGCTATCTCGTCTCAACTTAATTGTCGTACCTGGTCAATAATTTGTCTTTTGATTCTATTCTATTTCTTTTTTCTTGCCAATATTGGTTGATAGGTAGGAAATCTAACTCAAATATCTAGAGATTTTCAAGTAAGGAAAAGAGAATTTATTTTGTTTTTAAATACCTAGGTACCTTTATTACAACTTTTATAATACCTAGTTAGGTATTTCATAAAAGAATCTGATACGAGTTTTCTGTTTACTACGTTTTCCCTGTTTATATTAAGAATCGTATTTCCCGTTCTCGCAAAACTATAATGTTGTAAAAACGCAATCGGATTCTTCGAAATCTCGTTGACGGAAAGAAAATAAACAGACCGCCGAACTTTTTGCGTCACTCACACACGGAGTAAAGTACGATCTGAGTACAACTAATGGATCTTTTAGTATCAATAGTAAGTATGTGTAGTAAAACAGAAGTTATTCGGTCAAATATTTTTATTTATAGTTTGGAACTTATCTTGGTATTCAGATTGCTTCGTCGGGTGATTCTACTAATCCCTATTGATATTCCCTATCAATGGGGATTTGTCAACTTTTTCTTCTACAAAATCCCATTGACCATTGAAAAGTTGACAAATTCCCATTGATGGGCAATTTCAATGGGGATACTCCATTTGAAATAAGATTATACATTTAAACACAACTTTTTTACAGTCCGTTAACCGATTTTAAGTTCTATACCGTAGGCATAAGGATGGCATTAAAAGAAAAAAAGTGGTTACAATACTACAATACAATTGTTTACTGCAGGTGCCCTTTGTCATGCCACCAACGAAATAGAAGTCAAAATCGGTTGAACGGACTGTAAAAAAGGTTTAGTTAAATGTCTAATCTTATTTCAAACGGAGTATAGTGGAATAACCCACTTTGCCACTGTAGAACTCGTCGAAAAATAATTGCGCCGCTGAATTTTTGAATAAGTACCTACATTGTAAAAGTCATGCCTTTATCCAGAAACTGCAGAACACCACCTGCCAAATACTGTTTTTTTGAAGTGAAAACTTCTTTAGCGGCGTTATGCACTTTTTTTGAAAAGTGTTTAAATAAGGCAGTGTATAGAGTGCCACCAGTGGCACTCTATCCCTATCGGATAAAGTGCCACTACAGGCACCCTAGTAACACCGCCACGGCCCGGCTAAAGTGCCGCAAGCATTGGATTGTCATTGTCACTGTCACTAAGTCACGTCTAGGGCATGCAATTATCCGCCCATTTTACTATTCGAATATTTCGGATACTGCCAGACAACTATTCGAATATATTCGGATAATATGGATATTTTGGATACCATTGTAAAAGAGGTAAATCAAACTGATATTAGTTTACAATCGACATTTTTATTACAAAAACTCTCCAACAATCGTATACTAAAGTATATCAGTTCGCACTAAAAGCAAAATCTGTCCGATCTGTCATTGACAGATGTAACGAGAAAAGAAAAAAAAGAAATCAACGGGTTATCTACCAATGGTATAATAGATCGTGAGCTGGTCAAATGCTATCTTTGTTAAGATGGCTAGAACAATTGAAAGCACATTAGATGAAGACTGGAAGTCTTACAAAATAGTGCTTGGTAATAAATGAGACAAAATCACATCACTAATATTGCTAGATGTCAAAGTATCTGACGTATAAGTTGGATCAGCACAAACTAATAGCCACGAATGACATGTACTTTCATCGATTCCCTGAATATGAACTATTTTCTGTGCGTTTCGGGTCATTCAGTTCTCGTTATCGCGATTCTGCAGTCCTATCTTCCGTTAGACATATATGTGAAACTTTGAAAAACCCAATCCGGAAAGTCCTCTTTAGGAATACCTCTTAAAGAGGACTTTCCGGATTGGGTTTTTACGGTCCAGGCAGGAAACGAATTAATGCAAATCATGAATGCCGAGAATCATGATGAGGCCTCTGCTCCACATTCCTACTTCCCATATCAGTCTGATTTTGGGTTGGTTACCAAAACAGCTTATTCAAGTGTAGCAAATCCTAACCTTTTCTTTATGTTTAATTTAGCAGGCACTCTATTTTGGTTCTGTGAGATCTCGTCAAGCAAGACACAATACCGAGATGAATCTAGAGAACAACACTAGTAATCAAAGCCATCATTCTTGCCAATACCTTTAAAGTAAATGCCATGCTTGTCAAAGCATTCACTGTTGATGGTTAACCTGCAGAGTCCTTTTGATCTCTTTGCTTATTTTCTCTGTTAAAGTAAATGATATTTCAGTTTCTGCTGCTTGTAATCACTGAGTGCTACGTCATCACCATCGCTGTCGTCAACTGAAGTCGAGCTCTGTGCAAAAGCACTTTAAAAATTTTCTCTTCTAAATTTTCTCTATGATGAATCTACATAGTAATTGTGTCATTAGATGGATTTTTGAAGATATAACATGAATTGTCACGATTGCGAATACCTTTTTTCACAACGTTAACACAACGTTAAGGGGGATGCGCTAAGGTAGCCGAAATTCAAATTTTCTTTCGTCTTCTGCAATTTGCAGCTCAGTGTCAGGTTGTATGTTGATTAAAATATGATTCGCGACCGTAACAAATATGGTTTTACAGAATTATAATCATTAGAATTAGCAATACAGCTCCTTAAGTTAGCAAAAGTGTCAAATGTCATGATTTCATGAATTAGTCATTCAATACAGTTACATGAACTTAGAGAGTTGTATTGATGACTTTTAAGATTATAAATCTATAAATAAACATTTGATACGGCCGCGAATCATATTTAGAACAACATACAACCTGATACTGACCTGCAAATTGCAAAAAACGTAAGAAAATTTGAATATCGCGGGATACCTTGGCGCATCCCCCTTAAATTTTATATTATCAAAAGGAAAATGGAACAAAACTAACTATCCGTATTATCCGTTTTATCCGGATAGTAAAACAAATATTATTCGGATAATATTTTCGACGGATATCCGGATAATTCGGATATCCGGATATCCGAATAGCATGCCCTAGTCACGTCACTTGGTATTTTGTTTGATTGTCGAGGTTAGATCGCTGTAAAACACCACATTCCCAAAACATTACATTCTCTTGTCCCTAAACGGCCCTGGCACTTCGCCGGCCGCTACCGCGGCACCGCTCGCTACGCTCGCTCGGCTCGTGCGTTGTGTGGTCACAGTTCTAACCTAACCTAACCTAAATAACAAGTGACAGTGACAATGTAACGCTCACGGCACCCTAGCCGGGCCGAGGCAGTGACACTAGAGTGCCACAAGAAACTCGCGGCACTCTATACACTTCGTGTAAATAAATTGTTTATTTTTGTTAGAATCAATCAATCTGCCTAGCCTTTTTCCCAACTTCTGCTTCCAACTTTTTTTTTGTTAGACTATATTTTGAAAATAAATAAATATACCACCACTACTACTAATGAATATTGTATCACATAAATGATAGTACTTTTATACTGATAAATAAAGCAGTCTTTTTCCATTTGTTATAATCAGTGGCCTGGTGGAGTGCGGTTCTGATAGGTATCGTCAAATGCTCGGATATTTGATCCGACCACCTTTTTGGGCTTCGGCCTCTAGGTCTTTGGCCCTCTATTTTTTAAGTCACCATAAGACGTTCCATGTTGTTGGTATATCTGCGAGCAATGTGGCCGAAGTATCTTACGACACGTTGCGGGCCTTGCGGGAAGGTTGAAGACAGATGTTGTGCTTTCTCTAATTTTAGTTGTTTTAGGATCGAGGCATATGTGCGGTGGGCTGTCCATGGTATCCTTAATAAGCGGCGTCATCACCACATTTCGAAGGCGTCAATTCTTCGCCTGTCGGTAGACTTGATCGTCCACGTCTCTGCCCCATAGAGAAAGATAGAGAAGACAACAAAAAACGTTACCTACCTCTAAAACAATAAAGTCTGATGTTAAAATAAACATTATAAATCTAGTTTTAAAACAAATGTGTCGATTTAAAATTAGACTCGTTGTATCAAGGCAACATCAGCGAATTCATCAAGTGAAAATGGTCGCACACTACATTATACGAATAACATCCCAATGTTTGGTGACATTATCATTAGTTTGTATTGTTTATCGTATCCAGCGATAATTTGTCTTTGACGAGACCCAAAACTGTGTTTCTTATAAAGGCGTCCAGCAAAAACGGTTAAATTAACCCAACCCGTAAAAGGGTGAACCGCGGGTGACGCCGCGAAGCGGAAAACTAGTCGTTAGCATAATGTAGGTATTTACCGAGCTGCCAACAAGTTTTGTTTTTGTTTCAAATCTCTCTTCATAAAGTTGTATTTCGCTTTTTCAACAGTTCCTTTTGCAAGATAGCATAATAGAAGTTTGCAAGCGTAGGACGGATACTTGTCTTATTGGCTTGGAAAACTTTTAAGAAAATCATGAAGCAAGCTGAATGGTGCTTTTGAAAATGCCTAATTATGGAATAGTAAAGCCTTGCTATTTGATTGCAAGCAAGAAGTAGAAGCAAGCCAACATGATTTATAGCAGAAAAATTCGGTTTCCATTGCTATAAAATAACATTTACCTACTGTCACTACTGTCTGTTCATTGATAAAATGTCGAACTGCATCAGCTAGAAAGCAACATAACTACTTGTCCAAGGTTTTGTATAACAGCACAAACAAAGAGCTTAATATAAATCCACTCACAGTGAAGGAAGCTAGAAGTAAGATTAAATCATGGCTACTTACTCATGACTATGAACAAACCGAACTCCTTCTAAAATAGGTACGAATAAAACACATCCCACACAAGCACACGCTTCTATTACATCTCATACCACACACACCTGCATTACACACTCACACACCAAAAACACTATACACCATAAACACTATACACCAAATACTCATAGAAATGACTCCCAAGTAATGTTTTTCATGTTTATATTTTTCTTTTTTTTTCTTTTTAATTTTTCTTTTTTGTATGTGTTTTAGATTAATTCTTTTTGCATAAAAATCGACACATGTAATTGGGAGAAGACACTGGCTCCTGTAACACAGGTGCTATACCTAGCGCAGGAGTCAGGGCCTCACTATCTTTGTTAAAAAAATTATTTATGCCAATAAAGAAATTTATTATTATAAAGAAATTTATTACCTACTAGCTACTAGTGTTTTTCCATTGCGTAGCAAAGGGTAACTAGTAATTACTGCTACAAATCACTCTGCGCCTGGCATCGGACGCGGACGGTCACGCTGCTCGCTGTCCCAGCTGCTGCGCTCGAGTTTCCTGATTGGCGTTCAAGTGTTCCTGAGACACCGTGCCTGCTATAGTCTTTGACTATCGTCGACTGTTAATTGTCTGTCTTTTTCAAGACACAATTAACATCTATTTCTTCAACGATTCTGTCGTTCAAACGTCTCCCGTCGCGTTTTTTCATCCCCCTTCAGGGAAAATCCACAGTTTCGTGGTCCTCGGTTGAAACCTTACGGTGCCAACGAAGCCGAGTGGGGTGTTGACCCAACACACCCGCCGAAGCCCCTTCAGGGTTGAGGCAATTAATTGGACGGGTCCCAGTGTTACTTGTAGGACCCCGTTGCACAATAAGACAGGCAACGGGCAAAAGCAAGCTTAGGGCTCACCCGAGGTACACAACCTCCTTGTCTCACCCGGCAGGGAGGGTTTTACACATCCCCGGTTTTCCCCCGGGGAGATAGGACTAGGGAATATTGTAGGAGTTTTATCCCACTTTTAATTTTGTTTTGCCTCCTTATGAGGTGGAAATAGTTAGTCAGGCTATTTTCAACATGGACAACAAGGCCTTCTTGGTGGAGTTCAGGAAGTTGCAATGCGACTTCCAAACTCTGTCAAGACTCCTTGATGGCATGATGAAGGTAGAACCCTCCCTCGTCAACAAGTTCGGCGACGAACTTGCCGCGTTATCTGCTCGTCAGCAGGCCCGTTTAGCCATCACTAAATTCAGTGATGTCTTAGATTCTCCCGCTAGTCCAACTCCGGAGTTGGACAGCCCTCTTAGCCCGACCGAGTCTATGGACACGGATGACGTAGTTGCCGCTTCTTCATAGCGCGCTCCCACCCCCCACCCTTATCGCTCTGACTCAGAGGCTCAGGCTAATTCTCCTTCCTCTGGTTCCCATTCGGACGACGATGGCTATACGCCAGTCGCCGGAAAACGGAACAAGAGGAAGAAGAAGCAAAAGTCTTCTCAGGCAAGTAAAGTCGTCGCGGTCGAGGAAGTAATTCCTTCGACATACGTTGATAGGGATAGCCCCGCGTCCCCCGATAGCCCCGCGTCACCCGCTAGTTGCACCCCGGTAGATACCCCCTCCACCACCCCCCGTCCGAATGAGTCACCCTCCGCGCAGGGTGCCTCAAACAGCCCGAATACTGGCCCTAAAAAGGTCGCGCCTCCACCTCCCGTGTTCATTCAGGACAAGGAGAAGTGGACGGCAATCTCGAAATGGTGTGTAGACCAAAAGATTGGCTACACAAACGCCCGCTCTACCCAGCAGGGCATTAAAGTTCAGGTTCCGACATCGTCTGATTATAGGAAGCTAACAAATCTTCTGAAAGACAGAAAAGTGTCATACCACTCTTTCTGTCTCCCAGAAGACAAGCAGGCTAGAGTAGTTATCAAACGAATCCCGAAAGAGATTGCGTCCGCCGAAATCTTAGCCGATCTTAGGGCTCAGAACATCCCCGTGGATGAAGTGCATCGGATGCACCACTCGCGCGGAAGGGAAACATATGACATGGTTCTTGTCATATGCTCCCCTTACGAGGGGCATCACCCCATCTTTAATGTTAAGGCAATCTGTAATCTAGTAGGTTTCTCTATTGAGAAACCCTGGAAAAACAGTACAATAGGGCAATGTCACCGTTGCCAATTATACGGGCACTCTCAGAAGAATTGCCATGCGAAACCCAGGTGCGTAAAGTGCCTGGGCGACCATGGCACTTCTGAGTGCACCCGCCCTAAGGACCGTAACCTATGCCTGAGTCCACCTAGCTGCGTGCTTTGTGGACAAGAAGGCCATACAGCTAACTACCGTGGTTGCTCAAAGGCCCCTAAGGCCACATCATTAAAAACAGCCAAGCGTCTCGACGAACGCCAGGCTAAACAAAGGGACTTCATCCCATTTCCGTCTAACCAATTGCCAGAGCGACTAAGTCCTCAGAGACCTAGTCCCTGGCATCAACTCAATCACCACAAGGCCTTCCCTACGCTGGCCTCTCCAGCTCCCCCCCCCTAACACCCCCCTTTACGGCCTTATGGACCCCCGAAATCGCGTTCCCCCCCTCCCCCTACCGCACCACCCGCGAAACCCGCTCCTGCTCCTCAAGCACCGCGTTCCGTACCTACTACTGCTCCTCAAGCACCGCGTAACGTCCCTGTTGCTCCTCAAGCGCCGCGATCCGCTCCCAGGCCAGTGAACATGCCTCCCATGCCACTGCTCAACCCTGAGGATAATTTCGATTACCTTGCAGAAACCTTTCAGGTTTTCTACACTCCCCGTGCCACTCAGTTGGTACAAAACATAATAGCGTGTAGGAGAGTCGGCGACATAGCCGGCATCCAACGCCTTTACCGCGAAAATCGAGAGATTACGCAAGCCCTCTACTCTTTTATGACCCCCCAAAATGTCTAACGCCGTAATCGCTAGATTTAAACCCCGATCCCTCAACTTAGGCATCTTCAATGCAGATGGTATTAGAGGTCAAAAAGACGAGATCGCGGAATTCCTTCGCGAACACGAAATTGATGCACTCCTCATCCAGGAGTCATTCTTAAAACCTAGCCACCGAAACCCCTCTATTGCTAACTACCGTATTATCAGAAATGATAGGACGCGTTGCCATAAAGGCGGAACCCTTATTTATTACAAAAAGGAACTGTACTGCATTCCTATGGATCCTCCCCCCCTTTCCAGACTCGAAGTCACTATTTGTCGCTTAGGCATGACAGGCCATCAGCCGATCACCTTAATTTCGGTTTATCTCCCCCCCCGTTCGGCAGCAGAGAACTTTCAGCTCATCTCTGACGATATTCAAATCCTTATGGGCTTGAGTGACTCCGTTTTCATAGCGGGCGATCTCAATGCCAAACACCCCGCGTGGAATAGCTCGGTTACAAATATCAGAGGTCGACACTTGTTTGACCTCTCCTCCTCTTTAAACTTTGACATCATCGGTCCGATGTCACCCACTCACTTCCCTCACGATCATAACTGGACTCCCGATGTCCTAGACGTGGCGCTCCTTAAGAACGTCCAACTCAGATTAGTCTCTATCGAAATGGCGTCAGAGCTTAACTCGGACCACCGTCCTGTAGTTATAAAAATGGCATCCCGCACAGGTCAACCGGACGACCCCAATCAACCCCTACCTACTAGAAGGGTCACGGACTGGAGGAAAGTAGGCGAACAGCTGAAACCCATGTCCCCCCTATTAGAATCAATCCCAGACCAGTTTGACTCAGTCGCAGACACGACGGCCGCGATCGACTCACTCACGGAGCACGTACAAACCGTCTTGAACAACTGTTCAAGGGAGGTTCCAGCGACGGATACCCTTCGCTTTAAACTCCCTGACGATGTGCGTGCCCTGATGACTGAGAAGAACGCGGCCATCCGTGCCTACGATAACTTTCCCTGCGCCTCTAACAAAGCCCACATGCGCTATTTACAGAGATCTGTAAAGAAACGCGTGGAGGAGCTGCGTAATGCGAACTGGGACAAGACTCTGAGTGAACTCACTCCCAATCACTTAGCCTTCTGGGAACTCCAGAGGAAACTTAGGTCCAAACAAGAGGCTACCATGCCCCCATTAGTTCGCTCCGATAAATCGATCGCTTTCGACGACATCGACAAAGCTGAATGCCTAGCCGACAGTCTCGAAGCGCAATGCTCCCCTAGCCTCCTACCCGTAGACCAAACTCAACTCAATAAGGTCGACGCGGAAGTAGAACGTAGAACCTCTCTACCACCCGTAGAAGACCCTGATAATCCTCTGGCTCCCGTCACACCTGATGAAGTCCAAGATATCATAAAGGGTTTTAAAACTCGTAAAGCCCCCGGTTTAGATGGCATCACCAATAGGGTGGTCCAACTCTTCCCCACTCATCTCATACTTCTAATGTGCACCATCTTCAATGCTGCTCTTAGTAAAAATATCTTTCCACAATCGTGGAAAGAAGCCGTAGTTATAGGTATCCCTAAACCCGGTAAACCCAAGTCAGATCCCTCCAGCTATCGCCCCATTAGTTTGCTCAAGGTAATGGCAAAAATCTATGAGAGACTTATTTATAAGCGACTCAGAGACTATGCTGAGACCAAGGGCCTCATTCCCAACGAGCAGTTCGGCTTTCGAACTCAGCACTCTAGCGTGCATCAGGTCCACCGAATCATTGAACACGTTAGCGCTGGTTTCTATCGTGGTTACATGACCGGTGCTATCTTCTTCGACATAGCAAAGGCGTTTGACAAAGTCTGGCACAATGGCTTAATATATAAGCTATACCAGCTCGGTGTGCCAGATCGTCTCGTACTCATCTTACGGGACTATTTGACAAATCGTACCTTTCGCTATCGTATCGAAGGAGCGTTATCCTCCCCCCGTCTCATTCGCGCAGGAGTCCCTCAGGGCTCTGTTCTTGCCCCCCTCATTTTCACACTGTTCACCAGTGACATCCCAAAGAGTATAAAGTGTCAGTTGGCTCTGTTCGCAGACGATACGGCCATATACTGCAGCGGGTATAATTCCAACCAGTTGATCCTTAACTAACAAAAGGCCGTCGACAAGCTCGGCGCCTGGTTTAAGTTATGGAGAATCGAGGTTAATCCCGACAAAAGTCAGGCGGTCTTTTTCTCTAAGCCGCGTCGTATCCCCATCCTTCCCCGTCCAGTCACCATGTTTGACAAGCCGATCCCTTGGGAGAAGCGAGCCAAATATTTAGGTGTAATCCTGGATGAACATCTCACTTTTTCGGAACACGTAAAGGCGGTACGCGCGCGAGCCGCCTTCGCGCTTAGTAGACTCTTTTATGTTATGAATGCACGCAGCAAATTGTCACTCAAGTGCAAGTTGCGCATTTATACGTCGTGCATTCGTCCAATCATGACCTATGCGGGAGCCGTCTTTGCTCACGCGAATCCCAGTACGATCCATAGGATGCAAGTATAACAGAACCGTGTCCTTCGAAGGGCCACGGGAGCCCCATGGTTTGTTAGAAACGAGATCCTCCATCTCGACCTCAAAATCCCCACCATCCGTCAGTTCCTTAAACGTATGTCCAAGCGGTACTTTGACTCCGCAGTCAAACATAGGAATCCCCTAATAGTCAAAGCAGCTTGCTATGTCCCGTCTAATAATCAAGTTAGTAAGGCCCGTCGCCCTAGGCATGTCCTCTCAGATCCAGATGACCCCATAACTCTCCTCCAGGAGAGCAATAGGGCCACAAGTACAGTTCACAAAACACGCCGACACAATTTCGGACCTCGCCGTAGAGGTCCGCGACCCTTGCTCGATAACGATGCGCCAGCCCGCGTTTTTGCTGAGCCTGTAACTTTAAATTCCCCTGATAATAATAATGATCCATCCTTGATCCAGCCTGTCCCTCTTGCTGTCCTCCCGTCAGCGAACGCCCTAAGCCGAGGTTCGTACCCCACAGGGGGTGCCCTTAGCGAGCGTTCGCCTAGTTTTAATTTAGCTTAGTTTGTATGCCCCTGGCTGGAGGCTTTGAGTTTCTTTTAGGAGCTTAAGGCAGCCACAGGAAAGTCCGGTTAAGCAGCGAATACCTCAGTGGTAACCTGCGAGATGCCCTAGTCAAAAAAAAAAAAAAGAGAAATTATCATTAGTAAAGACGTCCAACGTTAGGTACTTACTCAAATAAATACATAGGTCGTTGATTTTTATTAAACATAATTATTATAAAATACCGGATTTTAACATATAAAATACCGGATTTATTACACACTAGCTTACGCTCGCGGCTTCACCCGCGTCGATGTCGGAAATTATACCATGGCAACGTACTGCCGGAATAAAAAATCCAACCCGTATTTGTTAATCCAGATTATATATTATAAACTATTTGTGTGCAAAATTTCATCCAAATCTGTTTAGCCGTTATTGCGTGATTGAGTAACAAACACACTAACATTCACATTTATAATATTAGTGTAGTATGTAGTATACTAGGATAAAACACGTCACAACCGTGTACAGAGTTTAGCTTTTGTCGAAGTATGGACAGGACGTCGGAAATGTCACGACTCACGGGGGATCCCGTGCGTTATTCGAACGTCGCGCGTCGGCATCGCTGTGACGCTACGGACTCAAACCGACGGAATCTCCATACTAGTCTGACATATTTTGTAGTTGTTTTGTTTTCATACGAGAGCAAGTCGCATATTCTACATTATTGAAGACTAAAGGTACTATTCTGTACCCGACCGCAGGCGGCAACTGCAGATGACGTGTCGCGGCGTCATTTCGGGGCGACACGTCGCGGTGTTATGTCACTGCAGTCATGATTCCGAACCCGACCGCAGGCGGCAGCAGTCCGTTTTCCAGTCGGTAGGTAGATAGAAGATAGAAAAACGTGTTATCGCTCGAGCGTTGGCGGCACTACAGGGGGCCAAGTCTACTAATTTACAAACGTCATAATGGTGTCACAATGGTGAGTTTTTGACAGATTTTGTATCGTGGTTTTCCATCGTGACACCATTATGACGTTTGTAAATTAGTAGACTTGGCCCCCTGGTCTGCGGTCGGGCTACACATGTCGCCTGTAGCTCGCCCGTAGCTGCCAACGACGTGTTGCTAGCTACGGAAGGTATTTCATAGAAATTCATAGAAACCAGTCGTAATCCGGCGACACGTCGCGTGCGATCGGGTACGGAATGGTACCTTTATGCTCAAACAATCACGATTTAAAACTTTTCTTCTTTCGTAACGGCATGAATTAGGAAGATGAGAATAGCAGATGTCGTGCTTAAAATATTGCCACTGGTTAAGTGGCTAACTTGGGCTACACTGGACTGGAGGTACCTACATTTAGAGTAAAACTCGTGAAGGCTATTTTGATGCATCGCCATTATTTAAAGCAGAAACTTCATCATTCTATTACAGAATTAAGAAACCTACTTAGTTTAAAATGAGTTCATGATTGAATATCGTTTTAGAATACAGGAATGAGAGTGTCCGCATATTTAGTGCCTACTCTTGACGTTTTCGTGATCATATCACGTTCACGATCTCAATCTTCTGGTAATGTATGGAAGTGGGTATTTCTATTTGCGGTATGCTGTTAACTCCTCTGACGTCATCGTTGTGTTACATATGATCAGCTCATAATACTCCCACTGCTGGGACACAGGCCTCCTCTATTTGAGAGGGAGTGGGCTGTAAGCCTGTAATCTACCACGCGGGCCCCGTGCGGGTTGGTAGATGTCACATGTCTTAGAATTTTTGGTTCTAGGACATACCGATTTCCTCACGATGCTTTCCTTCACCGTTTTGAGAACAGTGGTGATGAAATTATTTACACAAAGTAAAGCGCCTGCATGGGTTCGAACCCACGACCTACAACTCGTAAGTAGGAGTTGTGTTACTTAAGTGTAAATTATCCCTTTCGATAAATACATATTTCGATAAGAAATAAAATTGCACAAATTGACAACGTAGAGGACCTTTTCACTTTCCCAATTTTTTTTTTGTACATACCTATGATATCATTGATTAACAACACTCTAAAAATATATAATATATTATTGTTAGGTAGGTAGTAATGTAGATAGAAATTCAAGTCATAAATAAAGGTAACGTTAACATCGGTTCACGATCTAGTGACGCCTGAAATGAATATGCTCACTTTACAAAAGACGTATGATACGTAGTTAACTATACAGGGTGTTAGTTTAAGTACCTATAGTTTGCAGATACATCATTACTATAATAAATAAGACTTTGGTTTGTATAATTTTCTTATACCTAAGTGTCAGATAGGTATGGTCTCTTCGCTTGCTCAAGACGGGTTGGCGATTTCAGACATATTATCCTAACCTAACTAATATTTGCGAAAGTGTATATGTTTGTTTGTTTCGCTTACACGCTAAAACCGCTGAACGGATTTGGATGAAATTTGGCACAAGGGTAAACCATGACCTGGATTAGGACATAGGATACTTTTTATTCCGATATTCCCACGGGATCGAGACTTATTCGGGTGAAATCGCGGGTCGCAGCTTGTTGACTCAAGGTGTCCTCACCGCGCCTTCTCTGAATGAGAAGAGGCCCTTGCCCTGAAGTGGGAGAATAATAGGCTGGTATTATTATTAGGTGTAACATTAGTTTCTACCTTCCTACACTCGAATTTGCATTTATTTTTGACCAACTATGCGAAAATTGTTAAGACCGCGGCGACCGTTGAATTGTCCATACAAACGTAATACCTAAATCATTTGCAATTTGAGCATATTTCCATCTTATTATGTTAATATTCGGATTTAGACAGTATTTATCTAGGCTTGTACATCTTTTTTTTTCAAAAAACTTACCGAAAATAAAGTTTAAGCAAATTGAAATTCGCACATTTTTACAGCCAAATGACATGTTTTCATACTGTTTCTTCTGTATTATAAACAACGATATTTGGAATATTGTTTCGATAGAAGCATAGCTTATATTATCAAGTTACAAAGTATAGAAAAAATTATGAAAGTTAAGATTATTATGTTTTTATTCATAATTTTTGGTATTACGGAACACATCCAAAATCATAAATTCCGATAGCTAGTAACAACGCTAACAACACACAACATACATAACACACAACAGACACAGACAACAACAACAACACAAAAACACAACAGAACAGAGATAACAATATTCCAAACGAATTTTCCTCCCATCTCGACCTGCAGTTGCCGAGCCGTGTTCGCCGGACCCTTAACATTCAAAATATGACTCAGGAAAAAACACCAGTTTTCTGAAACAGCCTGTATATTCTTATTTGTGAAGTGAAGTGATCCTTTCTTGATCATTTGTATCCCGAAATAGTAAAGAAACATGGCGTCCTATATATCAATGTGGTTCGAGCGAATGAATATGCGGGATCCATTTTCACTCTCGTCACTGATAACATGTCGGGTACCGTTGCCTTTTAATAGAAAATGTGATACCATTTGAGAAGTCTTTTTATTTATTTGTGTGTGATGCTTATGATTTTGTTTTTCTCACGGAGAAAGTATCGGAGTAAAAAAAGTACCTACTAACCTATTAATTTTAACTCTAATTCAATATTTTTTTATTGAGAACAATATACATACTTATTTAATGATCATTTTTATTTCAGAATGTTTGCCACTAACTCATTTATTAGGTATCTACATAGCTTCCATGTAATGTAGCTTTAATGTAATTTGTGTTTTTTTCGCTGTATTATGTTTACAGAAGTATTACTTAAAAAAAAAGAGTTTATTTTTATTACATAATAAAACGAGCAAGTAATAGTTAAGTATGTCTTTATTTTCACCTTGTAATGAGTCTTGTTCTTAGTTGAGAAATTAATTATTTGGCATTTACCGACAGGGCGTTACACAATTTTAATGATCATTTTAAAAAATATGTCTTTATGACGTCAGACCAACGTTAAGGAAGGGCATGGGCCCTTACCGTAACTTAAAATAACTACTGTTTGAAGCTTAGTTTACACTAGTTTCTTCATCAATAACTAACCTTCCTTAAGAATTGGGCTATCCAATGCAAAAAGAATTTTTCAAATTCGACTGTTTTAAGTAGTATATTGGCGTGTAGTAGCTGTCATTATGACAAATATATTTAATGTTTTATGTTGAGTAATGTAAACTATTTGCATACTATTGTATAGAACCAAGTTTTTTCTAACTGAACAGACAGCTGTGCTGCTGGGGAGTTTGTTGGGCCACTTCTTCTTCCCAGCAAACTCTTACTTCTTAACAGCACTAGGATGTGGTGAAGGGCGGGCATTTTAGGGGGACTGTCATATGTAATTTTGACGTTCGAAAAGTGCTGATTCTCAGCCTAGTTTGAATAAATGACTTTTGAATTTGACTGGAGTTCCGGAGATTACCCCAATTACAATTACAATACAATTACAATAACAATACAACAATTACAAACAAACAAAATTAACAAAAAAAAATTACCCATTTATAATATTGGTATAGATGGGTAAACTAAGCTTAAAACAGTAGTTACGGTATCTAAGTAACACACATTTTTATACTTACTGTGGAATCATGTGACAAGGGTCGCTTTGTCGCCGCACTCCTATTGGACATGTCTTGAATCAGAGTAGGTCTGCCCATTGAAATAACTTACCGTATCTGCTGTTTGATATGCCAGCTATTCTGTTACCTATTAATAATGATATTTCGTAACTTAGCTACAGTGACTGTGAAAACATGATAGGTACGCACCGAATTTCAAAATAATTTTCTTCTAATCTTCATTAAAACTTTTATATGTCTGTTAAAAAGATCGTCTACGTGCACTTAAGAGGGTTTACGTCGTACGGCATTTCATAAAAACTTTCAAACCCTTATTTTTCGAAATGACTTAACCGATTTTAATGAAACTTCATACGCTTATGCAGGATACAAAGGTTTAAAAACTTAGTTAAGAACATTTTCGAAATGTCTTATTTAAAAGCAGATAACGGGAAATCTCTGTTTCTATGGAAAATTAAAAATCGGTCTAATATGGCTGTAACACTATTTTTCGTAAAATAAGGGCTTCAAAGTTTGTATGAAAAGCCGTACGACGTAAACCCTCTTAAGTAATGTTGACCACATTGTTTCAACCATTTTCTATACAATTTTGCCCAGTGTTCTTTCTTTAAAGTTAAAGTATTCCTTCTTAGAAAATTCGCTTGATTTTTGTTAGTCCATAATAGGGCAAAGGACCGAGAAGTATGAGAGAAAAAACCGACAAACACAAGAAGTTTCAGTTTTCAGCCTGAGATGTCTTATGTTCTTACATTATTGAAAACACTGAAGTAAGTTGTAACGGTACCCACACATTCAGTAGGCCTGGGACTCGTCTTCAAATCCTCGAAGGTCCGAAACCTTGAACTGAAACAACTGTACAACGCATGTACTTGTTGAATAAGGTTCAATTTTCTATTTACATATTTATAGTTTGCTATTTTTGGGGGTCTAAATTCGTGGCCGAGAGTGAACCGAGGAGAATCACTTTGTTGACTGTAGACTGTATTTTGTCAGTTTCAGGGCGCCATTCAATAGTGTTCTCGATAAAACTGTTTTTGTTTACTGAAAAATACACATTTTGGAGTCAGTTTTTTCGTATTTTACTCTTTTTACATTTCAAATGATGTCAGTGGTAATTTGTTGAAACATTTTACTCTTGAAAATTTTATGAAAGCGGGACCAGATAAATAATAAATACAGCTTTTAAATTCATTTTGCAGTGCAGTGGTGGCCCAGTGGTATCCCGACTTACGAGTTGTACGTCGTGCGTTCGAACCCAAGCAGGCATTTTACTTTCAGAATTTAATGTCATCACCAATGCTCTCAAAACGGTTAGTTTTCCTTAACCGTTTTGAGAGCATTGGTGATGAAATCGTGAGGAAACCGGTATGTCCTAGAACCAAAAATTCGAAGACATGCGACATCCGCCAATCCGCACGGGGCCCGCGTGGTAAATTACAGCCCACTCCCTCTCACAGGAGGACTGAGTCCCAGCAGTGGGAACATTATAGTCTGATTATGCTAAATTCATTTTGAGTGTTAATTTTTTTATGCATAAAATTTGGTTCTATGTAGGCTTCAGGCATAACATGCCATGTTTCAAATATGTAGGTACTTACTTGAACTATGAGAGTGTCCAGTTTTATCAGAGCTAGGTAATGTACCTATAATGTCCCTGCCCAATTTGTGTCTCCAGTCTCCACATACTGCATACGTTCCATTCTTCATACAACCAACGATGCGTATACAATACAACATTTTTGATAAAACAAAGACTGCATTCAGTTCGAAGTCAGTACAAGACACAGTTTCATACAACTCCGGGTAGCGATGCGACGTGAATGTGTTTCTCAACTAACTTACACTGGGAAGAAATTGTCGTGTTATTCCCTCCCATTTTAGCGATATTTGTTGGTGTTCATATTGGGACTTTGACAACAGAATTTGGGAACTAAAATGAGACTGTACTTTATCTTAGACACAAAAGTTTCAAAAGAATGATTGTGTCTGCCGACGTGCCCGGTTTTTCACCGTACTCTTTTCTAAGTGATTTTTCAGTCAAATTAGAATTTATCGAATACTTGGTATACAACGTTGCACCTAATAACGTCATCCTCTTAACTCGATAATCATAATTATTACTTCACAAATATGAACATTATGTTCAGTGATAAATACATTGTACCTGACCGCGTCTAAAATATACAAGACGAAGTATGAAAGGCTCACAAACCCCGAGTTTTAAATACACATCCCGAGAGGATAATTGTGGGTCTCGCAAAGGAATCAAAATACTCCTTTAAATATGCGGTGTACCGACATTACCTTACACCTGCTAGGTTTGGTTAACATTGTTTTCCGAGTCTTGTTCATTAATTTAAATTATTTGCTTTGTAAATAGAGTAAGCACATAGGGCAGGAAACGGTAATGAACATCCGACTTCGTTGGCATACCTAACCGTCCGCCATTTTGAAAAAAACTAGATTTGGCGGCCAGTGATGAAACAAGTGTCAATCGATAGAGTAAGTAATTACAAACAAAAAATATTTAGTGATGAATATCGTAAGTGATATACTTTCTGAGATATTTGAGTTCAAAAAGGAGACCATTCATATTGGGCCCAAAACCCAAAGTGCCGGCCAGAGAAAAAATTTGTGTTGCCCTGGTCGGTAACGTCTTCCTTATCATTTTTTACTATGGCACCGAATCTCTACAAACATTCCTTTAGCTGTTTTTTAAAGTTGAAAAATCTAGTTACCTTGCAATATTATCTCGTCTAAGTATAACCTAAGTCGTGGCAGTCCACCTAAGCATTTTTCACTACGGCGGCATCAAATCTCTACGAAGTTAAAAACAATTAATGTCTTGAAACATTTAAAAAAAAAACACATTTATGAAGTTAATAACTCTTCCTTTTGGCTTTGCCGTAGTCGGGTAAAAATAATTAATGTCTTGAAAGACTAACCGAAAAAATGTATTACCTCGAAGCTAACACTAGAATGTCAATGCACTAGAACCATAGATATAAGAATGACTAGAACAAATAACGGTATCTAGCCGCAACATGGTGACACTACAATGGATAAAAAGACACAGCAGTTCGCTAGGTAACGACGCAGCTGACGAACTTGCTATACGAGGATCCAGCACGGCAGTCTGAGGACTCGAGCCTATCGTACACATCCCCCCTTCAACCAAAGACAGGTGGCTACAGGAATAAACCCACACACAAGCGGAAAACTGGTGGACCTCGACACTGGGCTGCAGACAGTCCAAGAAAGCTATGCCATCCTTGGATAGAAGGCTGACCAGGCGTTAGGTCTGGACAGGAACGGCTTGCCTCCTAGTCACGGGGCCATCACGGGACACTGCTCGCTAAACAAACACTTCCACACATAGGTATAAAGGACAGTCCTCTGTGCAGGGCGTACATGGAGGACGAGGAAACCATCGCGCTCGTGCTCTTTGAATGCACGGACGTCACCCAGATTCAAACAGAAGCCCACGGGTCACCCAGATCCTACACAGATGTTCCAAACAGACAGGAGATTTAATTATATTCTGTAGAGAGGTGGGCTGGTTGGAATAACACTCAAACGGCCGCCATGGCCCACGCACAATGGTCTACTTGACTAAGTGCGGAAACCAATCCCCATAAAACATAGAACATAGACTAACCGGCACGGCGGGCGGGGCGGGGTGGGATGGTGCAGGTATGAAGGGAATCCAATCCTCTGGAATTTACTTCTGGACCCTTTGCTAAAGGGGCCGGAAGAACGGGGAGATCACTACCAGGCTTCCGCCGACGTTGTGGTCATGATCTTCGACGATGACCTAGCACTGGAGGTTCAAAGACACAAGGCCGCCCTCGAGTACCTTTATTCGGAATTGGGGCATCCAAAATAAGGTGAAGTTTGCACTGCATTTAGTCTAAAGTACGATGTCTCACTCATGAGCAGGGGCGGGGTCGACATAGGCATGTCTAAGGAAATAAAAAACTACCATCAGCTCACATTCAACATGCACGCCGCCGTGTGTAGAATGTGGAAGAGAGGTCTGCATCTGGAGGTCATACGGAGCATTTACACGGCAGCGCTAGAGCTGGACGCAGAATGGTGATGAGCGACAAGCGTCTGGGTGCCGGCAACTAAGAAGATTGGAGTGTAGAAAATGCACTCCAATAATCTTCTTGGTTCACGGTCATACGGTCCAAAGAGTGCCCGTATTCGCCCAAAAGTTTTGCAAATCCTACAGAACTGTTTCGCTGAATGCATTCCTGATGCTGGCTGCCATACTCCCACAAGACCTCCGAATACAAGAAGCAGCCGTTCTGTATGAGGCAAAGAGTACCCCTGCCAGCCTTTGCGGGCAGAGAGATTGAGCGTGTTCGTTTGCAAAAACTCCACGTCCGGCGAACCAAGGTGGGATCCACTTCCTGGCGGCGGAAGAGAGAGCTTACATGGGCGCAGCTTTACCCCGGAGCAAAGATGTTTCCTTGTAAAAGCTCACGCAGGCCTGGAGGACAACGAACGCGCAGACCACCTTGTGAAAGAGGCTACATCAAGTTGAAAAAAAAATCTGGACTATAACCGCTGCCTGGTCTCATTCGCCAAAATATGTCAGATCCGTATGGGGTCGCTCGAAGATTGGTACCGAAGACAGAAGAACGGCAAAACAGGCTCCGTCCCTAAAATGTTCCTTCCAGACGCGATAGGAACCTTAAAGGTAACTTGATATTTCAACTTTAAAAAACAGCTGACGGAATGGTCGTAGAGATTCGGCGCCATAGTAAAAAATGATGAGGAGGACTTCCCCGACCAGGGTAACACATTTTTTTTCGCTGGCCGGCACTTTGGGTTTTGGGCCCAACTTTGTATGAAACATGAATGGTCTCCTTTAAAAATAAAACATGAAAATAATAGTTTTATGCATTTTGTGGAGTTATTATGAGAAATAATATTATGCTATATATGCTGCATAGTCGGTTTAATAATAAAAGTATTTGAAATTAAAATGTAATAATAAAATATGATATATAGGTATGATATATTATATATTTTAGGTATATATGATATCCTTTATTTCAATTAAACTTACCTGTGCATTACATTTTTAAACATAAAAAAAACATTTAAGTAGAAAAGTAGAAATACAAACCACCGGTATCGGGAACAGAGTCTAAGCTACAGGTCAGAGCTCCTGCGAAAGGAATCTCCTAACGATACGCGCCGTGTACAGAAGTACCGCTTTCTGGATCAAGCCCTTGATCCAGCTGCCTAACGAAAGCCTCCTCAGATATTGGTTGAGACTATTTTTAAATGTTTTTGTTTTTATATTTAAAAATGTAAATTATATGTATCTACATTAAATAAAGGAAATAATAATAACATAATATAATGTACTAAAAATAATAATGTAAGATAAACCCGCAGGGCAGCATGTGGCGAGCTGTTGGGCAGTAGCGACCCCACGGACCCTATCTCCCGTGAGAAATCTTGTTCCTCACCTCTGGCTTGCCTTTTTTGGCCGGCCTGGAGTGAACACTGACGAGGAACAGAGCTCCCACCTCATTCTTGCCTTAATTGGCCGGCTTGAGTGGAGATTCGCAAGAGCAAACGTGCTCGGAGGAAGAAAGTATTCCAGTAAGATGCTGGTAGGGATCTTGACCGTACTTCCGGGACAGTCCTGATAGCCGTGGAATACCGCTCCACTCCTCATAACCACCTCAGGACATGCTGCCCCCTTGTCGCTACGACACTTTGTGCAAACGACCGTTTTCGGGGGCCCATTATTGAGTGTGCAAGTCACCCCCTGCCATTTGATCCGTGTATATATAAAACATTGATCAGGCAGGGTCCATAGTTCCAGGTCACCAGTCAACTTAAGCCACCCGAACCCATAGTCCATTACCTTTGTATCCATATCCTGCAATAGTCCTACGCCAGCCGGGGGTTGTCCTTGGGTGCACTTGCATAGTGCATACAGGGATAATCGTCGGTTGGTGCCTCATTTCATTACAAACGTCTAACGGGCCTCTGCGAGTTGGCTCCGGCCCCTCGTACGCCTTCCAAAGGTCCGGGACCCCAGGGTCCCGAGAAATGTCTAAGACCCTAAATGTAGGATAATAATTTCTCGCTGTTCTCGTCTGGCTAACGGAGACTACTTGCATAGACACAATTAACCTTGTAGCCAGGATACACCAGCAACTTGCTCTGAAATACAGTCTTGTGGAATCGGAAGTACCGTACTATAGGTATGTGCCCGACCCAGTACTCGAAAATGGCAATGTATTGTATTGGGTTTGATCTATCATCACTGACAGGACTATTGTTGCCAATAAGTCAGACACAGTGGTGATAGATCGACTAGAGCGTCGTACAATGACTATTGATATAGCGGTCCCGCATGACGAGACCTCGTGAAAGCTGAAAAAGATAAGCATATTAACGAGGTTGTCGACATGTGGGATGTGGACTCAGCGATCATTGTATCGATAGTCGTGACAGCCAATGGCTGTAGCCACGAGCCTCGACCAACACCTGAGCAGGCTCTCGTTCGGCAGCTGGAACAAGGGCTTGATACAGAAAGCGGTACTTCTGCACACGGCGCTTACTGTTAGGAGGTTCCTGTCCCAGGAGCCATGACCACCGGTAGCTAGAACCCTGCTCCTGATACCGGTGTGGTGTACTACGTTTCTATAAAAAGATTTAAAAATGTAAATTATTATGTTTGTACTTAAATGAAATCAAGGAATTTTTTTTACCGGTTGCTACAGCAAGGACGACCTTCACTGACTCATTTGTGATCCAATAAATTGAAAAAAATAAAAAATATTACTTCTTAATTTTTTCACATGTTTTAACTCAAATATCTCAGGAAGTATATCACTTACGATATTCATCACTAAATATTTTTTGTTTGCAATCACTTACTCTATCGATTGATACTTGTTTCATCACTGGCCGCCAAAACTAGTTTTTTTCAAAATGGCGGACGGTTAGGTATGCCAGGTCCCATACTAAAATGTCGGAACCCCTTTGTATGCTCGGAGCAATGGTACGGTTTCCTCTCGATTCACCAACTGAACGATGTCTCAAGCTACGGTTTCGTAGAAGAGCGGTGGCCGCTACATAACGGACGCAGTGACGTCGGTCATGAAAATGATGCTATGATTCAGATTCAGATTCATTTATTCATTGTAAAACATAGGTACGTTATAAGTTCTTATTTGGTAACACATTGAGGGGGCTATGTGTTGTCTCTAGGGCGTACAAAAGTAGTGATGCATGCAATATAATAATAATAAAAAAATTAATATAGATATATGAACCACAAATATTTTTCAATCACACTGAACAATGTCGATTAAAAATAAAATAAAATAAAAACTGTTCCCTGTTATTGTATTAAAATTAAAATTGACAGCATTTCATTATTTTAATAATGTTAAAGAAATTGAATGATGCCGTAAATTAAAATTAAATGTCAATAAGGAAGATCAATAATTGTTACATAAGAAATGTCAGAAATTTTATAACAGCTTGTCATTTAAATATTCGGTGATCGAATAATAGCATTTTCCTATTAATACATTCTTTAATTTTCTTTTCGTAAATTAGAACGCTGTTAAAATATTCCCTGGTAATATTATTACAGCTTTTTAACACATCACTCTCACGAATACGGCGTATTACAGATATTTCTGCGGCTAAGAGAAGTATAAGGATGTATAGTTCCGAAGTGTGCACGTCCCTATAATCGACTATTCGGATAAGCGCATCATTAACCACGTACAAATAGTTTGTTTACCCTCCGAATAGGTAGTCGACTCGCGAGCGTTCCTCAAAATATCGAAACTAGAATAATGGCATGCCGACACTCGTAAAATTGCATGATTCCTGTTCTAGTAAACACATCGAGATGTATTGATTTCTTACCGATGTAAACATTTACTCTAACCCAAAATATAGCGTAAGTAATTATGATAGATGTTGTTGATTTAGAGCTTGCATTCGGTCAATATCAAGTGTGATGGTTAGGAAATGTTTCAGTGTGTTCCCATTAACATCTGTATTTTCCTACTTGTCTATAATATTAAACCATTTTTATTGCTCTTTGTCTTAAATAAGAACGCTTTCTCAGCGATAACTCAAAACAAAAAAGTATAATATAATTCCCATTGCAATTAAAATTCCCCAATTTTTTATCTCATCCAATTTCCTTATTCAAAAGTTATTTTAAAAAACACGTACTTACTTTTTGTCAAAGCATACGGTATACGACGCGCCGTGCATAAATATGAAGTGGGAAATTCCTTACAGTGCAAATCGTGCCGAGTTCATAATTTGTTACATCAGCACCAATGAAAAAGTATAACATGAAAAAGAATCGGATGAAAAGAAAACGAAAAAAAAGAATAATTTACAATTCATCAGGTGAAATACAATTTTTGAAGTCAAAACTTCTTTAGAGGCGTTGTGCACTGTTTTTTGGGGTGAGTAAAAAATGTTAAACTCGCGTCAGGACACGTGACCTGGTCGAAAATTCGTAAGACTCAGCGCACTTTGAATTATTTTTATGGAATTTTTTGATGGAGCAGCAGAGCTACAGCTCGCGTTCTTGTACTGACAGCAAGCCACATAAATTCCAGACATTTTCGTTAGATGGCGTTACGTTGTATCAAAAAGTTACTTAGTTTTTACTTCTATCGACAGTCTCCAAAGACTGCCCGATGTTTTTTTTCTTCACCTAATGTTAATAATAGTCCTCCAGACCGAATTTCGGACATGGCGACCTTCTTTAAAAGTACCTAGAAGGGAGGTAGTTACAAGATTAGGCAAACTTTCTTGCCTTGTTTCAGAAGTGACTACCCCAACAGATTTCAGATTTACTAAGATACTTTTATAGAAAATACCTTGATTTAATAATGTATTAGGTACCGTATACAGGTTCAAATTAAATTAGGTAGTGAAACTCCGCAGACGTGATGGGTATCGATATCTAATGATGATAAAATAAAATAAAACTAATTTGGTGGTTTCTTTCTAGGGGACATCGACCGGATAGTGTAACTCACTTGAAATATCTGTTTAAAAAATCTGTTTTTTTTTGTTTAATCTTCACAGACTTTTATTCACACACATATAAGATATATGTCAAAACAAAATAAAACTAATTTTCTCAACGCCAATTTCAAGTAACAAAATTATCAGTGGTCGTTGACCCCCAAACAAAACATTATATTATTATCATGTTTTTATCGTGTTTAGATATCGATACCCATGTCCTCTAAAGTTTCGCTAGCTAATTTAATTTGACCCTGTAGAGAAAGAAAACAATAGACAAAGTACCGTTAAGATATGTCTGTATTTAGTTCTTCATAATGCATATATAGATATCACCCTTAACCCAACTGTTGCACATGCTACAAAGCGTGTCGATGTCAATTGACACATTTCTAACCCTCTCTAGGGCTAAAAGTAACAGTAGATTATGTTAGGTATAAATAAACCGTTCACGGAGAATGATCAACAAGTGCCACATTATGGGGCCATTTCGCTCGGTCGGCATTGTATTGTGCTCGCGACAATGTATGTAGATTGTAGAACTCGTGACGGCGGTAAACGTTTAGTTATTATCTGATAGTTACGGTTCAGGAACTTCGATTACAGTACCTGACCGTAAAAATGGAATCTCAGAAAAGTTCGGCTTTGCCACTCGATCTGTCACTCAGACCTGTGTCAGTCAATTTCAATAACTCGATATGCCATTTTTAGTGTTCCGTACCCAAAGGGTGACAAACGGAACCCTGTTACTAAGCCTCCGCTGTTCATCCGTCCGTCCGTCTGTCTGTCAGCGGGCTGCTCTCATGAACCGTAATAGGTAGACTGTTGAAATTTTCCGATTTTGTATTTCTATTGCCGCTATAACAGAAAATAATAAAAATAAAAGAAAGTTCAAAACTCTTTGTGTGCGAGTTCGATTCGCAATTGGCCTGTTTTTACGTCCAGGTACTCCATCCTCTACTTAGTTTCAGTCAGGCAAATGAACTGTTAAGTAAATTGACACCCTACGTTGACTTGCCCTGTTATATTTCATTTCATACAACTGTCAAATAATGACAGCTGAGAACAATTTAAGTTGTCAAGTTGTTTTAAGTTGTCAATTTCCTTAGCAATTAATTTGTCTGACTTTGCGTCAGTGTTTTTAAAAAGTGTAATCTATAGGCTAAGTAGTTTTGGTGTCACTTGTATGACTTAATGTGACATAGAATATACTAGCATGTAGGTTTGATTAATGTATGTCTGACTTTAACGCACAGGTATTCATCCAACGATATTTTATAGGTTTCCGTCAAAACGTAAATAGTCCGCGACGGCACAAACAAGGTACAAGTTAGGAGCGGTAAGATCTCCATTACCAAATAGAAATACTAGGTAAGTATATTTGTTTTTTTGGTTTCTAGGCATTTTAAACACTACGTTTAATTATCTCGTTTGTCTTCTGCACAGTGGGCTTACCGAATCTTTAATTCTTCTTATACTATTTATTCCCAAAAACTCAAACCTTCGTTCGAAGCTAAAACCACAGTATCAATAAGTAACAGTATTATATCTTTATAGAAAACGACTGAAACGACGCGCTTCGAAATCTCAGTGTATATTTATTAGTACGCAACAGTATTGAGAGCGCGGCAGTTACCCCCGGATGTGGAAGTTTTATCTACCGAGCGGCCGTAGGTAATTATTTCTAGGTCACTGCCGAGATATAATACTGTTACTTTATTATACTGTGCTAAAACCAAAAGCTAATTAACTAAATTCATTCTAATTCCAGGGGTTTTCAGCAGTAAAATTCAATCCTTATGACAGCAAAGGCAAACAAAGTTCTAGGAAAATCAATTTTATACGAATTTAGCAGTAATATACAAATATTGCTTATTTAATAGTATCTAGGATTAAGCCAGAGAATCTAACTAAACAATGCATAATCCCAGACAGGAATGTTGTCTGAACGAGCCTCAATGTTCACGAACTTGTTGAAAGGGCTTATTGTAATGAAAAGATAAAATTACAAACAGTATTATTTAGTTACTTTGAAATTTCTTCATCCTTGTGTGAGTGAAAGTAATTAATTAAGTGAGTTAAGAAGCTACGTTTCTTACTATATACATGTTTAATTGGTATCAGGAGATTATTAATTATAATAACACATGTCTTTTCCTAATTTTGACTCCATAATGTAAACCAATTTCTGTTACAGCGGCATTTTTCGATTTGTTCGATCCTGAATATGTGGACTGGCTCGTTGGTCTAGTGGTCGCAAGCGCTACTGGATCATCTTGGATTCGATTCCCGGGTCGGGCAAAGTGTTATTGGACTTTTCCATCTAGAATTTCTCAGTAGCAGCCCGGAGTCCGCATTAGTGCCCGATTGATGGCAATAAGCTCGCCCCCTATTACGTTGGACTTAAACACAACTGGCGAAATGTAGGTGTACAATAGGTGCACCTCTGCCTAACCCTCCAGGGAAAACAGGCGCGATGTTATGTTGGTATTTTTTCAAGGATACTCAGCTCCAGGTACCAACACGTAACGTACTCCCGCAACCATTAAATATTGTGTATTATGCCAAAATTGATAAATAGTTCTACATTTATCAGCTAAAAATAGTTCCATCTGTATTGTGTGGTATAAATATTTTGTTAGCTAGTAGCGCTGCCGCTGTGAAAATGTTTAACGTTGGGCAATTTTTCAGGAGAACGCGTATTTTCAGGTTGCATCCCGCTTACGCTACAAAATTTTGCCGGGAACATTCCCAATACAGGTGTCCCTTGAGAGGATGTCGCAAATATACCCGTCACGCAGGCTCACGACGTGAAATATTCCTTCACTGTTTTATATCACCCTCCTTTTTATGCACAGCACCGTCGGTCACGAATATTAGGAGAGGTTCGCCTTTCTATCGCTTTGCCGACCCGCAATATTGCTTGTGTCTTAATGAAAAAGGCCCCGTCTAAGATAAAGATAAAATTTTAAAAGGAATTCTTTTTTCTCAGCCTTTGAATTTTCAACGTTGCGCGGTTCTTATTTCTTAATTTATATCTCATTAATTATGTAAATCGTTGATGTTAATACACTGACTGACGTAATTAATGTAAGTGAGATTCCCAAGTCGGGCATCATGGGGTTTTTCTATTAGTAATTTTCTTAGTAACAGCCTGGAGTTTGAAAGTTGGCAGCGAAACCCCCGTGCCTTGGAAAGCACGTTAAGCCGTTGGTCCTGCGCCTGATCTCTCTCCGGTCGTTTTGGATTGCCGTCTTATCGGACTATGAGAGTGAGTGAGGGTAGAGAGAGCGCACCTGTGTCTGTGCACACACTTGTGCACTTGTACCGAAGGTATTATATTATCTGTGACCGAAGGCTAGTCTCCGCTGAGATTGGTCGCCTTATCCGAAATTCGGTTTGGAGGACTATTATTAACATTAGGTGAAGAAAAAATTGTATTTCACCAGATTGTAAATAACGGTATAACTTATTCTTTTTTTCGTTTTCCTTTCATCAGATTCTTTTTCATACTTTTTCATTGGCGCTGATATAAAAAATTATGAACACGGCATGATTCGCACTGTAAGGAATTTCTCACTTCATATTTATGCACGGCGCGTCGTATACCGTATGCTTTGACAAAAAGTACGTGTTGTCTAAAATAACTTTTGTGTATGGAAATTGAGTAAAAGGAAAAATAGGGGAATTTTAATTGCAATGGGAATTATTTTTTACTTTTTTGTCCTGATTTTGCTGAGAAAGCGTTCAAGAGCAATAAAAACGGTTTAATATTATAGACAAGTAGGTCAATAGAGATGTTAATGGGAACACACTGAAACATTTCATAACCTACCCATCACACTTGATATTGACCGAATGCAAGCTCTAAATCAACAACACCTATCATACTTACACTATATTTTGAGTAAAAGTAAATGTTTACATCGGGAAGAAATCAATACATCTCGATGTGTTTACTTGAACAGGAATCATGCAATTTTACGAGTGTCGGCATGCCATTATCCTAGTTTCGGTATTTCGGCGAACGCTCCCGAGTCGGATACCTATTCGGAGGATAAACAAACTATTTGTACGTGGTTAATGATGCGATTATCCGAATAGTCGATTATAGGGACGTGCACACTTCGGAACTATACATCCTTATACTTCTCTTCACATTCGTGAGAGTGATGTACTTATTAAAAAGCTGTAATAATATTACCTGGGAATATTTTAATAGTGTTCTAAGCTTCGATCAATAATGCACGTTCTAAGTTATGTACGTTTGCCTTACTGAACCATAAATAAATACATTATATTACACTTAATGTTATATCGCGTTGAACCGTTTTTAATCAGTAGATACTTTGGTACAACCTACAAGGTAAATATGAGAAGCGGCTTCTTAATACGAAGATAGGAGTTCTTTGACGTCAAGAGAAGCTCTAGTCTATGGTACCTACAAAATCTGTGCGTAAAAGGAAATTTTTAACTTTCGAAACAATTATTAATTTTATAATCCTACGTTACTTTATAATAACTGATTATTCAAAAGCACAATGACTTTCATTTTGATATTGGCTAACTTATATGAGAAATTCTTTGCTTAAAGTCGTATGAACGAAAACAAATTGGTTTATATTAAAGGCAGGGGATCGTGTATCAAAGCGGCACCCACCTCTACGAGAATCGTTCTCGTGCGAGAGTTTCACCAAATTGACAATATGAGAACCTTCGTATACGGATTTCGGTAACTTTATCAATCTTAATTCTAAGTACCTACTTTATATTACGAACGACATACTCAATGTTATTAATATATTGCGTATATTATGTATTGCTTTAATATTTAGGTATCAAGTGGAAAGTATAGTCAGAGTACAGATTTTTGAGTATTTGTACGAAATGGCTACAGTGCGAAATGAATCTGCGTTTATCCTAAAAGTTGGCAACGTCGCAAATAGCTGTCAAATATTTACTAACTAGCGAACTAGAATATTAAGAATGGATTGCAATTATAACAGTGAATGTAATGTTGTAACCGTTTTAAGTGTAAAAAAGGCATTTAGAAAGTTTAAATACTTTTTTACATCTAAAACTAAATATTCGGTGTTAAGATATTAGTTATTGCATTTCATAAATAATATTCAAGTTCGCTAGTTAGCCACATGTCTTATTGATTGTCAAATTAATCGAAACAGGAAAATATTTGACATCTATTTGCGCCGTTGCCCACTTTCAGAATAATCGCTCTTAAATATGCGTGATAAATATTCTGTAATACTTACCTTATTATGAAAAATATACGCTCTTGTAATAAACAATGAAAAAGATACGTCTATTTATAATCAGCCTATATAATGTTACCACTGCCTGCACTGGGACTCAGGCCTCCTCTTTGTGAGAGGGAGAGTGGGCCGTAATCCAACACGCGGGCCCAGTGCGTCTCCGTCCTTAGCCGTCCATACATATATAGACCAAGTATATAATAGATATGTTGTAACTCCAAACACTCAAAGTGCATTTGTACATTATATCCGATTTCCCATGAGTTTACTCGTGCAACTTCTGCGAGAGGAGACAGCAGCTAGACATACAGGGAGGCAGGGACATCGGTGCGAAAACTTTTACTTCTACTACTTTTACTATAGTATTTGTTATGTAAAATTCATTTATATATACTTTATTTTACACCAGAAAATACATAGCAAAAAAAAATTAACACTACAAAACTACTAACTGTGGTATAATAGAAATAAGCAATATACTATAATAGAAAAAAGACGTATATAAAAAAATTATATGATATAGGTATTTATGATTATGATAGTATGTTAATAATCTGTAACTCAGATTTTACTTGACAGTTGTTGACGATAAAGAACTATTACTTAGTTTGAACGCTCAAAATCACCGGTAAATGAAACCGTAGTCAAGTAAACTACGGTAAAATTGCCATGTCTAACCCGTCGATCTAATCCGTCAGGGGTTCGCGACGGGGGTTTGTTACGCGTGTTAATTATTCCTATCAACAACCTCTACTAATCAGGATTATTTAATTAATTTCCACGTATTCGGATCCTTCGTATTCGCCGAATTAGGGTTTCGTTTATCTGGTCTGCTTCAGGGGTGGTTGACAATGGGTGCAGGCCCCGGCGTGTGGCATTTGTTTATTTTTACTTTTATTGTGGCAAAGCTTTCAGAGCGTACAGTAGTGTTAGTTCTATTGTTCTTAAGAGCTACATCCATTCATTATATAATCAGTTCTTAGAGCTATATCTATTCATTCATGTAAGAATGTGTGAGTCTCTCTATCCTTTTTAAAGGCCCGTGCAGACTAGTGCGACTTGTCGCGACACCGGTAATTGTTATACCGTGCAGTTTTCTTAGAAATTGTTTTATAAGAGTCACGTCGCGCCGCCGGTCTGCACGACGCTTGATTCCACCAACCTTGTACGTTTCGTTGGTGTATTATAGGCAGCGGATTACGTTCATTACACGCAGATGCTTTCCGTGTCAAAATAAATTGACCAATTGATGATGTCGATACATTTGCAAGACTGGTGGTTATTGCAAGCTGATTTGATGTGACGTTCAATTCATCATCGTCAAAAGAAGCTGAATGAAGTCCACTGGACATAGGTCTCCTTCAATCCTCCTGCTTTGACTCAGTCTGCATACATGCGCCTAAAACACCTATTCACTACATAAGATCTCAGAGAATTCGATCACAAAAAGAAACATAAAAGGAACGTCAAATTTTATCATTGTTATCGGTTAGTAGAACAGATTCTGTGGAAGAGAAAATGTCGAATAACTGGCATTTTTCACCGAATATAAGCTGAAACTTTTCCATCGGTACGACTAAGTCGCGACATTCCACAAATTGTGACCGTTTTCGTTATGTACATTGCAAAAATGTTTCAACTTTAAAAATCCTTCGTCAAACGGGCCCAGTATGCCGCGTGGTCGGCTCCAGCGCGATCTTGCAATAATGTGTCTAATGTGCCATCACTAATTGATGCGATTAGCGTCTTTACGACTAGTTTGATAGGGGCTATAACGGCGTTCCATTTTCCAGCGCTTCCCTGTTGTCGGTAAACCATGCTATGTTAGGCATTATTTCGGAATTGCAATGTGCATAATGTCTTGACTCGGATTACCTGGTATATATACTCGAAGGAAATCGACGTCGTCATTAGTTGACATATTTTAAACAACAAACAAACCACCATTAAAAAATTCAGAACAGTACCCTAATTGCGTAATACGCGATCAATCAGGATCTGGATCGTTTTAAAACAGATTGCTAATCCAATGCTTCAAAAGTTCGAAAAAATCATCTGCTCAACAACGTAAATAACGCCATGAATGTTGTCGAACTGTCACAATGAAACAGATTAGTCGGAATCTTTTACGAAAATATATGTTACGTAATTAGATAGCAGGATATTATGATAATTTGATTACCTATATACGATTCGTGTATCTAAGTTTCAGAAAATAATTCCTTCGTGATTATGGTGATGACGTCCACAACATTGGTTGCTACGATGCTTGTTCTAGAAAATATTGCCGTAATAATCGCACATGGCAGACTACTATTTGGCAATATATTATTAGAAGACAGAAAGATGCTCCTGCCTATCCTTCTGAGAGTTAGTCACCTACTTGATCAAAGTAGCTAGTATATTGAAGTATTACAGTTCAGTCTCGCTTGTGCTGCGTTCCGATGCGGACGCGTTTGCCTATTCTTTATTTTGATTAGCGCGGCGCAAGCTGTCGCTCGTAATTTGCCATGAGTAGTGAACTAGTGGCGAATGAGCTGATGGCGTTCCTGCAGCAAAAGCTGGATGTGATGGACGAGGTGTCCGCTGTCCAGATCTGCGCAACGAACTTCAGCGAGGAAGACATAGCTGCTGCCAAGCTGATGTTGTACAGTGTGCTGAACAAGCGCGACCAGATGGTGTCCCGCCGGCGTGACGGGACGAAGAAGAGCCTGCAGGATATTATCACGCTGTTCAAGGAGACCGACCCTGACGACGTGCCAACGTTTGTGGCGAAGGAGCTACACAAGCTTCCTCCCGTCATCTTCGACCACGTCGATGTAACAAGCCTTCTGAAGGATATTGTTTCTCTGAAGGCCCGCCTCGCGGATGTGTTAACGAAGTTAGATGCATCCCAAAACACCATCGTGGATTTGCGTAAAGAAGTGAGCGATTTGCGCAACAGTGTGGCGGTAATTAGGTCACCTGTCGATGCGTCTAACGTAAACACTTGTCGCGGAGCCGGCCTCGATATATCGTCGTCGAATTCCGCGTCAGCAGTTTCGTCGCCAGCGCATCCATTGATTGCTGAGCTTGCAAAGCGCCCCGCCGGCGCGCCCCGCAGCCCCGCGCTCGTCATAGCGGCTCCTCCACGCAGCGCCGCCCGAACCCCGCGCCCCATCCCGCTGCCAGTGTCTGCAGCCTTGGCGAAACCCCTACAAAGGAATTTCGCTAGCGTCACCGCGAGTGCCCCTGGCGCTCCTAGTATCAAGCCCATGCCAGAAAAGGCGCCGAAAAGGGCTGACAATGATGACGGTTTCGTGACGGTGCAAAGGAGGAAGCGCCGATCGCGAACGAACAAGAACCGCTGTGGCAAAGCTCCTACGGATCCCGAAGTGAGTCTGCGTGCCGCAAAGCCGAACACACCGGTGTACATCTCCCGCCTGCACTACACCACTAAGGCGGAGGACATCGTTGAGTACGTGCGCCAAAAGACGAAGTACACGCCGAGGGTGCAGTTACTGGAATCGCACCGGAACGTCAACTTTAAGGCGTTCGTCGTGCGTGTACCGAACTGTTATCTGCCTCTCGTCTTGGATGAAGACTTTTGGCCGCAAGACGTGGTGTTCCGTCGCTTCCGCGGACTTATACCACAGGACAGCACAAAGCGCTAGTGCAAAGTGAAGTGCTACTAACATAGTCATAAGCCTTATTTTATTAACACAAGTTTTTGTTTATATTAAAATATATATGTTTAGATTAAGGTATTTTTCTATGGGCCTGTGTTGCCTGCAATAAATGGTATTATTATTATTATTTTTACGTCTCTTGAGATTGCTCGGGACCCTGGGGTCCCGGACCTTTGGAAGGCGTACGAGGGGCCGAAGCCAACTCGCAGAGGCCCGTTAGACGTGTTAAATGAAATGAGGCACCAACCGACGATTATCCCTGTATGCACTATGCTAGTGCACCCAAGGACAACCCCCGGTTGGTGCAGAACTATTGCAGGATGTTGAAACAAATATATTGGACTATGGGTTTGGGTGGTTAAAGTTGACCGGAAACCTGGAACTATGGAAGGACTATGGCCCCTATGGCCCCTGCCTGATCAATGTTTTATATTTACACGGATAAAATGGCAGGGGGTGACTTGCACACTCAATAATGGGCCCCCGAAAACTGTCGCTAGCACAAAGTGACATAGCGACAAGGAAGCAACATGTCCTGAGGTGCTTGAGGAGGAGTGGTATTCCACGGCTTTCAGAACAATCCCAGAGCCCGGAAGATGGTCAAGATCCCTACGAGCACTTACTGGAATACTTCCTTCCTCCGAGCACGTTTGCTCTTGCGAATCTCCACTCAAGCCGGCCAATTAAGGCAAGAATGAGGTGGGAGGTCTGTTCCTCGTCAGTGTTCACTCCAGCCGGCCAATAAAGGCAAGCCAGAGATGAGGAACAAGATTTCTCCCGGGAGATAGGGTCCGTGGGGTCGCTACTGCCCAACAGCTCGCCACATGCTGCCCTGCGGTTTTCTGTATCTCTCTTGGTCTGGCTCCTTATCCTAGACCCGTTCCGGCAAAGTAAACTCTACCGGCACAGACCTAGAGTTTGGAGCGCGCAAGCCCCACCACGACGTCAACGTAGAGATACGGCGGTGGGGTTATTATTATTATTCCTTTATTTCATTTATATACATATAATTTACATTTTTAAATATTTTTATAAAAACAAAATAATACAAAAACATTTAAAAATATAAAAAATAGTAGCCCACCGGTATCGGGAACAGGGTCCAAGCTACCGGCGGTCAGGGCTCCAGAGAGAGGAACCTCCTGACAATGCGAGCCGACAATTATTATTATTATTATTAACATCACGTTAATTCGGTCGGTTTCGTAAATTGTCGTAGGTCGTGGCACATTCGCCTACTCTAGTGTAATACCTACAACTTGACGCATTGACATCGAAATGAATAAACGGATTCAAGTTTCCTGTACAAACGGAAAAGTTATTAGTTTTATGAATTTGACCTGTCTCTCCATTTTTGCTAATAGACGTGTACCTATTTACTGGTAATAAAATGTTTTCTGAACATTTTTTTTCTTTAAAGCGTTTATTCTGAAAGTGGGCAACGTAGAAAATAGATCTCAAATAAATATATTTCGTTGTTTTGATTAATTTGGCAATATTACTGTATGGAAATAAGAAATGTGGCTAATTAGCGAACTAGTATATTAATAATAAATTGTATGCAATTGTAACATTGAATTTGTTGTTGTACCCGTTTTAGGTGTAAAAAAGGCATTTGGAAAGTTTCCAAATACTTTTTTACATTTAAAACAAAATATTCAGTGTTAATTAATGCATTTCATAATCAATATTTTAGTTCATTAGATAGCCACATTTCATATTTCCATACATTAATATTGCCATATCCAATCAGGTAAATATTTGGCTTGACAGCTATTTGCGACGTTGCCAAGTTTTACTTTTATTCTATAGAAGTCTAGCAATTTTATATTTTATCTTTTACTGGACAATTTATCGTAACGTCGTCGTCTGTATTACCCAAGGGGTAAGGCAGAGATGTACCCACATTTCACGGTTCGCCAGTTCTGTTGTAATAAGGTACGAGTGTAATATAGTGTCCAAAAAGTAAACAAACATTATTCTCATCCTCAGAATATTCCAAGCAATGCATATTTGGTTGCAACGAACTCAATCGTGGAAAAAAAATGGCAGTCGTAGTAAAAGCAATTTCCAACCTCCTTGCAAGCGGAAGACAGAAAGATTAAACGAGAATTGGAACTAACTACTGAGAACAGATGGTAATATTAGCAAGTCTGGCTGCAAAACACTTCGTAATATGAATTTGCAGAAGCTAATTAAGTATTACGAGAACGGTAATGTTTATTTTGGACAAATGGGATAAGGTACGGGTAGATACCCAACAATAGTCTGAAATAAATCTGAATAGTCTGAGATGAATCTGAAATAAATGATTATTTATTTTATTGTGGTATGGTTTCAGTTCAGTAGAGCAAAATCGCTCAAATCTGTGCCTATTTATCGAATTTATGACTAAAAATTAAAACTTAACTATTATCATTGCTAGTGTCTGTCGTCTTTTTAGTTTATCTAAATAAGTAGTTTCTTTATTGAATTTCGATCCCTCGTTGATTGTAACTACGTCGGATTGAGGATGAAAGTGACAAATGCAAGATTTTCCGTTTCAATGAGTTATATCTAAGTAACTCATTGACACAGAAAACAGAAAACTTTGTTTTGAAAATGTTCTAAATTCTGTATAAAGTTTTTGACGTTTACATAGCCCTGTATAAACAGATCCAAATAAGGAAATTGTATTTTGGGTGTATAAATCTGATTAGTGAACGCTGGGCGTTAGATCAACGGCGTTGTCACAATTTACTATCACTTCTGGACACTAGGTAAACCTTTGTCACCTCTGGGCCCTGTCACATTGCGATAGTGCTTAGCAGAGACCGCCAGAGTGACATTGTTAGTGTTTCGTTTTCTAATAGTTCGCTATCACAGTTCACCGCAAACCTGCCAAAAATTACGCGACGAAAATTCCACGCATTTATGTTTTCTTTGAAAATTTCGCGTAATTTCGGCCTAATGTGTTGTAGGTAATTTGATTTCCGTCGCGTAATTTCTTCTCTCTTCGTTAGGTACTACACTATTTCACTATAAGGAGTTAGTGTCTATAATCAGTATGGTTACGTTACAGGATTTATCATTGCTTGTGAATGGGTGACAGTTTATCCCGTTACCGGCTTGAAGTATTCGGTGTGACAAGTAGGATAGTTATCCCACCATCCGTCAGTCGTCAAACCGTCGTCAGAAATGCTGAGCATCACATTTAAAGAACTGGCACATTTTGTGTTTTTTTGTTCTTACATTTTCTCAAGCAGGTATATACCTACATAACCTATGTAAAGCAGTCCCTAGACGATCATGCGGCATGACATGAAAGTCTTTGAATTAGACTACGTGAATTATCATGCTACATAAGGACCTGTGGGTCCATCATGCGGCATGGCATTCAATTGCCGTACTGCACTAATTTTGTGCTTGGTAACATTATTCAGTCAAAATATAGTACAGTGAAGAGGTCTTCTGCGCTGGTATGGAATTGTCTTTGTCAAAGGCAGATTTATTTTATAAAAAGTCTGTAATTGCCTGTAAATACTATTATCGTCAATTATTATGTACTACTAATTTCAATACAAACACAGAATCTGTATCTTTTGCATGACATGCCGTGCGTCATGCATTTTTCATTGCATGATGAAAAATTGTCAATCAACTGCCAGCACGTAGTTAGCATGTCATTCAAATCATGCAATACAGCTAAACGGTCATGCATGCATGACAGCACGTAACGCATGTCATGCCGCATGATCGTCTAGGGGTCTGCATACAACCTGGTAGGTATGTATGTGGGTAATATTACAATGTTACGGTTAATATTCATTGGATGCTCTGGGATTATGTTAATCCTTATTGTATGATCAGGTATTAAACGAGTTTGAAATTGCGGAGAAACTGCGGGAAGCGCTCGTGATAATAAATTTTACTTACTTTTGACGTGACTTGATCAGTGATCACGTCTCGTGGCCAATTAACTGTGCCCGTGAGGTGGAAAATCATTTGGATAAGATAATATTAAATGTCTGGCTGTTTATACCAAATAAATTAATAATTATTGTCATCATCATTTTTACATTCTTCCTTGACATAATCATCATATTATTTGACATTATATACCTACAATTTAATTTCGACTCTTTATGCTTGCTTGCTTGTGGCTTTGTGGACATGATAATTATTCAAATTTGTATCAGTTGAAATAGCAATCATGTCATTTGGTTTAAAATAGGTTTTTATTTTTATTAATTTATTTCCCTTAAACAGATTCTTTTCTATTTTGTGAAGGTTTGTGTGAAATAAAATATTTTGTATTTGTTTGTATGTATTGTGTTGTGATTTATATTATGAGAATAAAGAAGTGTTGTTTTAAAATCACATAATTTTATATCATAGATATTTGTATTATTGTGTATACCTACATGGATCTATAGTCATTTGTTTTTGAGTTAAAAGATGTCCCACACTTGGATTTCTTCAGTGGTGGTCTTATACTTACTACTACAATCTTAAACACTGGTGCAAACACGCGGACTCTGAACAAATATCTGAAGGACGACAAATATTTGTTTTGTGCGGAGATCGAACCCTTGACCCTTAGCGGAGAGAGCCACTGCTTATTCACTGTGTCAATCGGATCAGTGAAGTTTAAATGCTAGAGAGATTTTATTTACCAGTATAATTTATAAGATATTAAACTGCCTGTGAATATCTGATCTGAAAATAAATCTCTCGGTTTAAAAAAAAATAGAAAAACTTTATTGTACATCTACACTTTTTACCCTTTGGTTTTTGTTTATATTATACATCTACACTTTTTACCAATTTTGGGATCGAATACAGACTCAAATTCGTAGCTCAGCGTTCTAAAGAAAGACCAGAGTCCAATTTCAATCTAAAAGTAAATTGTTTCTTTTTACTAAATATTTTTCCTTTTCACTTACCGGCTTTGTCAGAATGTCAGCACATTCAGTTTTCCCTGATTCTTTGAAATTGAATATTTTGTATTTTATGCTTTTATTGTACCTATTTCCGAGCTGATATGACAATTTTATATTTTTTTTTATATTTGTTGTTTTTTTTTCAGATATGCGACACGCGTGTAATTTGATACGAATAGAGATAGGTAACTAGAGATAAGTTTTCTAGTTGCTTTTATCATATTTTGTCTAGATAGGTATATAAAATATGCTATACAACGTGCCGCTACAATGGTGACATTAATTTAACACACGGGTAGGGCTAGTGGCCAGTAATCATAAAAATATAATAAGAAAAAATAATTATTTAAATTTAAAAATTAAAATTTTCAATCGCTCGCCAACATAGCTTAGAGTTCTCCCTTTCCTTCAATTCGCCTTCTCTTTGCACGTTATTCGTTTTATTTTCATTGATGCGATGTTATGATCTGTGACCCCGGTAAATGACGTCTGCGCTATAATTGTTATGTACAGGTTGCTCCAAGATGCTATTTTAGAAAATTGAAAATAAATCAAAATATAATAACGTTTAATGAAATTAAAATATCTTCATAAAAAGAAAACGCTAATCCGTATACGTGTTAAATTAATGTTACCATTAAAGCGCCATGCTGTATATTGAACATCAGATAAATCTTCGAAAGAAGAAATGTTTCTTATTCTTATTATTAAACATAGGCAAGTAAATTAAATTAATAGGCACAACCTCTGATCTACTCTAATATAACTAGCCTATAAATATTGTCCCACTGCACGACAAAGGCGTTCCTCTCCCTTTTCCACAACTTATACAAAGATGTTTTGTAACTCCATACATACTTAAGTCCGGTTTTGTCTCTGAAGTTGTCTCAACGATTAACGAGAGTCCTCCACATTGTACCAGAGTACCTACACCCGACAATGATGATCGGTCGCCGCTTAACGTCATCTCCGGCGGAGATACATACATCCCTTTGTGGGATCCGCATAGTAAACAGAACAGCGTACCGCTCCCTTTATTAAACTAGGATTACTCTACAAGTTCAGATATTCTACAACAAAGTAGAAAGCGGGAATAAAGTTCTATTTTTATGCATAACGCTTTTGTGCTCGTGGGAGCTTAGTTCTAGCTGTGTCTGGTTTGTAATAGAGTTATATTACTCAGGACGTTTTACGTCAACTGTATGTGTACAAGCTGTATTGCAATTGTAAAAAATCTCACGTATATATTGAGAAAATAATATCAAAGAAAGCTTTTATAATTTGTAACATGACGATATTATCGTGGCCTGTAATACTTCTTACTGTAATGCCGTGAACGTGTACACGTTTACAGGGTAGTAATATTGAAACATATTATGAAGAAGCTTTGAAATTGCCGTCCACGATAAAAAGGATACGTTACAACGTTCACGTACTTATTTCCATACATTTTATGGCCGTGGTCGTACACGATAATATCGTTACGTACGTTACGTTAGATATTATAAAAGCGCATATTATTTGTTATACGCACTACACAAATTACACTACAAAAAAAATCTGGGCAGTCTTTGGGGACTGCCGATAGAAGTGAAAACGTAGCGTGCGGTGACGAGGACGCGAGTTGCACACTTTTTGTTCACCCAAAAAGTACACATATATACACAGTAGGATACATATAGCTCATGGAAAGAGTTCGGTGACGATGACGCCAGTTCCATGATTTTTGTTCGCCCAAAAAGTGCTGAACGCGCCTAAACAAGTTTCACTTAAAAAAATTCACCTGGAAAAACACCTAAGTACACAAAGAATAAAGAAATATTGTATCAATAGAGTAGTAGCTTTATGGATTTTTTTCAGGAAATCCATGTAACGTAAGCTTTTTAACAGCTACTCGTAATCCTTTTTACGAACTAAACGTTTTCTTAGAGGAACCTACGTGGTGCTTGTAAAAAGCAATCGGAAAAGCGAGTACCGTCTTATCTTTCACACGGTAAGCGTTCCGGAAGAAATTGGGAAGAGGAAATCAGGTTTCCGTATCACGATGCTATCCTTTTGTTGCCGATAGGCATCTTCCTTCCTAATATTATCCTTTAGTCGCCTTTACGATAGTTGTGAGAACGTTTGACTTTATTTTTATACTTCTATATTCCGTTGGTACTTCAGTTATAGCATGTTCAGACAACAAAATAGTAGGTATGCAGACATCTTTGTACAATGGTGGCAGTAGTGACTCTTATTGAGTGCTTAAAACATGGCTTTTTCAATTCAAGATGACAAAAAAACAAACAAACGATGACAAAGTTTATTTTGACCGTTTCTATAAGTAGGACCTCGTTGGCAAAGTCAAATAATTTATTTGAATTAGGGCCTGTTTCACCACCTACGATTAAGTTCCTATTAACTTACTTGGCAGATAATTTCAAACCAATTCTGTTCCATTTTTGAATTTATTCAGTAAAATATCTAAGGTCTAAGGGCCTATTTCACCGGTGTCCGAATGGCCGTATTCGGACACTTGTTCCTCAGCAAAAGCCTTACATATTAAAAATAAAATAAAATCTTCTGGAAATAAAATTAAAACAACTTGGAATATTATTAATTCAGAAACGGGAAGAACGACAGTACGGAATCGTGACTTCCATCTAAAAATCAATGATGTAGATATTAAGACAGACGTGGAGGTGGCAACTGAGTTTGAAAATTTCTTCACTAATATTCCCATTTTAACAACCAAAACTCTGTCATCGTCGTCCTCCACTTCTGCTTACTCAATACTTAAAGAATGTGTACCAGAATGTGACAAGCCTTTTGAATTCACAAGTATTACTACTAAAGACATAATAGAATCTTTTAAAAATCTTGATGTAAAAAAAACTGCTGACCTTTGGGGATTATCAGTACATACCATGTCTTCAATAATTGATGTTATTTCACCCTTTTTAGCAATCGTTTTTAACTCTTGTATTGCATCTGGTGTATTTCCTGATCTGATGAAACTTAGCAAAGTGATTCCACTGTTCAAATCTGGCAGCACAACTGATCCCACAAATTTTCGGCCTATTTCGATATTACCTACTTTGAGCAAAATTTTTGAAAAATTAATTTTAAAACAAATGTTAGGACATTTCAATGCACATAATTTACTTCATCAGAAACAGTTTGGCTTTACAAAGGGTCGTTCCACTACAGACGCGGGCGTGGAATTACTGAAGAGCATATTCGAGGCCTGGGAGGAGTCGCAAGATGCTCTTGGCATTTTCTGTGATTTGTCTAAGGCCTTCGATTGCGTACATCATGATACACTCATCAGGAAACTGCACCACTATGGTATGAGGGACAAGGCTCTTGACCTTCTGACTTCTTATCTGAACAACAGAATTCAGAGGGTCGATGTTAATGGCAAGAGATCTGCAGGATCTGCGGTCACCATGGGCGTTCCGCAGGGTTCAATTCTAGGTCCTTTCTTATTTCTAATTTATATTAATGACTTACCTTACCACATAAGGGATAATCACAAGATCGTATTATTCGCAGATGACACATCCCTCATTTTTAAAATCAAACGTCAGTTAGTCAACTTTGAACAAGTTAACGATGCACTCTCTAAAGTTGTGCATTGGTTTAATGTAAATAATCTTCTCCTGAACGAAAAAAAGACTAAACTCATTAAATTTTCAACGCCAAATGTCAGGCAACTAACTACCAATGTTCAAGTTAATGGAATAGAGTTGGACCCTGTTGAGTCAACAGTTTTTCTTGGAATAACTATTGACGGTAGATTACAATGGGGCGCACACATAGAAAAATTGTCAGGAAGGCTTAGTTCAGCCGCATATGCTGTTAAAAAAATTAGGCAGATAACTGACGTAGATACAGCCAGAATTGTTTATTTTAGTTATTTTCATAGTCTGATGTCTTATGGGATTCTTCTCTGGGGAACCTGTGCGGACATTAATTCTATCTTTGTTCTACAGAAAAGGGCTGTTCGAGCCATTTACAACCTAGGTCCAAGAGATTCACTTCGAGAGAAATTCAGAGAAATAAATATTCTGACTGTAGCCTCACAATATATTTTTGAAAACCTATTGTATGTACACAAAAATATATAAAATTTTAAGAAAATGTCCGATGTTCATAGTTTAAATACCAGGAATAAACACAACCTTGCTGTACATCGCACACGTCTTCACAGAGTAGGCAACTCGTTCATGGGTCAATGTATACGCTTTTACAACAAACTTCCCATTGACATTCGAAACTTACCCATTAAACGATTTAAAAACTGTATTAAAACCAAACTTTGTAAAAAAGGGTACTATAAAATTTCAGATTATTTAGAAGATAAAAAAGCTTGGGATTGAGCTGCTCGCTCTGCTATACCTTGTGATAAAACCATAAAACTTGATATTTTAATTGTTACTTATAATCATCAATTAAACCAGATTTAAAAATATTTACATAAAAGAATAAAACATATACCTACTTAAAATAATAACATAATAAAATTATATACAAAATGACATGATTACTTTGTAAAGTATAATATTATTTTAATTATTGTGAATATGAGGACTATGTGGGTATTTTTAATTTTTTTTCTCTTTAATGTTTTAATTTTTTTTTTTTTTTCACATTTAGTTTTAATGATGGTCTGGCAGTTTGAGTAGTTGATGCGGCCTACCCAAATGTCCTTTCTTTGGTATTGTTCGTCGAGTTGAGCTCCTTAAGCTCTGAGTGAGCTCCACGATTACTGACAAATGCTTGCACTGACTGGACAGGTCCACTCAAATCTGTGTGGTTCTTTCCTCAAAAGACCATTTCAGACACTAATCTACATGGTTCTCATATGGCTTGACCAAGATTATGTCTGGACTTTAAAAGAGACCGTGACCTCTGAGTTTGTTTCGGCCTTTCTTCTCAGAGTAGTCAGTTAGGAAACGCCGACCTCATCTAGCTTATTTTAAACATTTTTTTAAATATGACGTGTAAAAGTGATTCCGATATCCTATTTACAGAATAAACAATTTCATTTCATTTCATTTCATTTCATTTCATTTCATTTCATTTCATTTCATTTCACCGGTGAAATAGGCCCTTAGGCACAAAAAAGGCACTTTAAGGCTGCCTGTCCACTGAAGCGGAGAGGAGAGGAGCGGAGCGGAGATGTGCCAATATTAACCAATAGAATCGCACCTCTGGTGCGGAGTTTAGATTCAATTGGTTAATATTGGCACATCTCCGCTCCGCTCCTCTCCTCTCCGCTTCAGTGGACAGGCAGCCTAAGGGTCCGGCGAACACGGCTCGCAACTGCAAGTCGAAATGGAAGGAAAATGCGTTTGGAATATTCTTATCTCTGTTCTGTTGTGTTGTTGGGTTGCTGTTGTTGTCTGTGTCTGTTGTGTGTTATGTGTGTTGTGTGTTGTTAGCGTTGTTACTAGCTATCGGAATTTATGATAAATTTGGATGGGTTCCGTAATACCAAAAATGATGAATGAAAACTTAATATTCTTTCATAATTTTTTCTATACTTTGTTACTTGATAACATAAGCTATGCTTCTGAAGAAACAATATTCCAAATATTGTTGTTTATAATACAGAAAAAACAGTATGAAAACATGTAATTTAGCTGTAAAAATGTGCGAAATTCAATTCGCTTAAACTTTATTTTAGGTAAGTTTTTTTGGAAAAAAAAAGATACAAGCCTAGATAAATACTGTCTAAATCCGAATATTAACATAATATGATGGAAATATGCTCAAATTGCAAATGATTTAGGTATTACGTTAGTATGGATAATTCAACGGTCGCCGCAGTCTAACGTCAATATTTACAAAAAACTGATTCTAGTCGCCCCTTCCAAACGGTAGTATCTTATGGAGAACAATGGGCAAGAAACTCCACCTACTTACTCTTACTTACTTACCTACTTAAAATGTACTTACTGTTACTTTTTTAAAATGTTTTCACAATATTTTGTATACATTAATTAGTATAATTATGTGAGGACGATGCACCTGGAGTCAACAGTTTTTCTTGGAATAACTATTGACGGTAGATTACAATGGGGCCCACACATAGAAAAATTGTCAGGAAGGCTAAGTTCGGCCGCCTATGCTGTTAAAAAAATTAGACAGATAACTGACGTAGATACAGCCAGAATTGTTTATTTTAGTTATTTTCATAGTCTGATGTCTTATGGGATTCTTCTCTGGGGAACCTGTGCGGACATTAATTCTATCTTTGTTCTACAGAAAAGGGCTGTCCGAGCCATTTACAACCTAGGTCCAAGAGAGTCCCTTCGAGAGAAATTCAGAGAAATAAATATTCTGACTGTAGCCTCACAATATATTTTTGAAAACCTATTGTATGTACACAAAAATATATCAAATTTTAAGAAAATGTCCGATATTCATAGTTTAAATACCAGGAACAAACACAACCTTGCTGTACATCGCACACGTCTCCACAGAGTAGGCAACTCGTTCATGGGTCAATGTATACGCTTTTACAACAAACTTCCCATTGACATTCGAAACTTACCTATTAAACGATTTAAAAGCTGTATTAAAACCAATCTTTGTAAAAAAGGGTACTATAAAATTTCAGATTATTTAGAAGATAAAAAAGCTTGGGATTGAGCTGCTCGCTCTGCTAAGCCTTGTGATAAAACCATAATACTTGAAATTTAAATTATTACTTATAAACATCAAAATAAACCAGATTAATATTCACATTGACATTATTTAAAATTATATACAAAATGACATGATTACTTTGTAAAGTATTAAATTATTTTTAATTATTGTGAATGTGAGGACTATGTGGGTTTTTTTTCCTCTTTAAATTTTATTTCTCAGGTAGTTTTAATGATGGTCTGGCAGTTTGAGTAGTTGATGCGGCCTACCCAAATGTCCTTTCTTTGGTATTGTTCGTCGATTTGAGCTCCTTAAGTTCTGAGTTGAGCTCCACGATTACTGACAAATGCTTGCACTGACTGGACAGGTCCACTCAAATCTGTGTGGTTCTTTCCTCAAAAGACCATTTCAGACACTAATCTACATGGTTCTCATATGGCTTGACCAAGATTATGTCTGGACTTTAAAAGAGACTGTGACCTCTGAGTTTGTTTCGGCCTTTCTTCTCAGAGTAGTCAGTTAGGAAACGCCGACCTCATCTAGCTTATTTTAAACATTTTTTTTAATATGACGTGTAAAAGTGATTCCGATATCCTATTTACAGAATAAACAATTTCATTTCATTTCATTTCATAAGATACCACAATAGGTAGGATTGGTTGACTGCATGAACTGTATGGGTATACCTAACTATGTATGTCCACACACTATCCATTTATTGAATGAATGAATGATATTTATTTGCAAGAATATAGGTAGCTAAGCCGCTTGACCGTTACAGTGGTCACCAGGTGGGCATAACAATTAAAATAGTTTGGAAATTCCAAAAGTGCACGCCTCATAACACACATTCATAAACGAAAAATAAATTCAAAACATAGTTTCTAACAAAAATTACCAATTTATCACTTTTCATGAAGTATGTTTTGACTGCTGTTTTACCCATAAATATGGGTAAATTTCTAACCTCGCAACCCTTACCTAATGTCAAAGACTATTTATTTAGATATTTACGTTGTGGGTTGCTAGGCAACACGTTTAGTCAAGGTTGGAAATATTTAGATAAACATATTATATTTTAGTTAGTATTTTATTAATTATAATTAAACTACTATGAATAAAAGAGCCATTTTCAATAGGGTTCCTTCTATGGCCGAAACAAATGTATAAAAAAAAAATTGCCTCAATTAATTGATTTTATCGCAAGCTACAATGTTTTCAAGGTTCATAAATTGACGGACAGGAATTTTTTTTCAACTATTTTGATGTTTTTTTCATTTCTGCTGCATTAAATCAATTGGTAAAAAGTACAGTATTAATCTCCATTTAATCATCTATACAATAGTATATAAATTAAGTAGGTTCTGTGTACTAGCAGGAGTGTAACAATAAAAACAGTTGCAGAAATGGGGCAAAAAATATTTCGATCGTAGAGCACACTCTAATGCTTCGCATTACGAGTCGTGCAATTCTATTGTGTCTCGTTAATGACAGCTGAAGGTATAAGTTCTTAGTCTATTCTAAGTTCAAACCTCCCGCTGCTAGGTAAAGGCCTCAATTTGATTTCCAAACGTATTATTAATAAACCTTCCCAATTGCGCCCGCCATCATCGCTTTTGTGGTCAGCCGCTACGCCGCTTTGCTGTTCCAGGACCCCACTGTGTGGTCGTTTTAGACCACTAGTTAGCCGGTACTCCACGTCATATTATTAACGGTAATAATTGACAAATATTAATTTGGTACGTATGTGGTTTGCTTGTTATATCAGGTGAAGTCCTTTGATGTGGTCAGCCGATTATGTGTGGTAATGTAATTGTTATTATGGTCTTATTAATTAATTAATTAATTTCCCATGGCAGCTATACAAATATACAGGCTATACTTGCCATGTTTAATTTGGATTTTCAAATAACTTTTTATTCACTCCTAAAATAGCACATTCCGCTAGTTCGCTAACTATGTTTTTAATTTCCAAGTATTAGAGGACGAGTCTATTTTGCCTTGTGGAAAATCCAATAAAACTTTGGCTGACCTGGGAATTGAACCCAATAATCGCATTTGCGGGGCAGTTCTTATACACAACAGCATACCTGCTTTCCCTTAGTAATATTAGGAGGGTTACCTAGCTACGCAAAAATTGCGCAAGTAATATTTTAACATAATAACATAACATAACGCCTTGTTTCCCCCGCAGGGTTAGGCAGAGATGTATCTATAGTAAGTACATTTACATTTCACCAGTTATGTTTAAATTCCATTTAATAGGGAGTGAGCCTATTGCCTATTGCCATTCAAACCACAAATCCAGACTCCGGGCTGCTGCTGATGAACAGGCCCATTTCCACCTGGCAATCGAACCCCCTCAAAGTAATATTCAAGTTCCATCGTAATAGCAAACCTATTCTCAAAATAAACGAATCTCATAAATAGAATGCAAATAACATTTTAATCGTCATTTCTTTCGTATATTTGTCAGACGGCTATATACAAACAGCTGAACTATCAACACGTGCAATCATATGATTAGTCTCAAAGACTACGTGACTGCTCCGACCAATATCAATAGTTCGTCCTAATTCGTCATCTCGGAAAATTCCCGGGAGATTCGATCTTACGTGGATAATCTCAGCTTACGACCAAATGTAATCTGAAAGGATTAGAAGCTTTGGGATATAATGAAGTTTCTTTTTATATGATTTCTAGTTGATTCTATGGATTCATAAGGTTTATTGAGATCCTTTTCTGCTCGTTTATTTATAAATAGATACGAGTTTTGAAGTACGGTTGTGTTTAAAAAAAATGGTAATCAAATACTTACGCACCTACCTTTTTATCCTTTGATCATGATGAAGAAGACCGCTCTAGTTTGAACGTTGGTGAAAAAACTATGTATTCATTCCTGTAGTCGAAGCAAGCAGAAGGAAAATCTTTAGGCAGTAAATGGATTCTGCCTAAAGCTTTTTCTTCTGCTTGACCCTGGATAGCATAATATGTAATATGCTTCAATTCTTAATGAATACCAAAAAAAGGCTGGTACTTAGTAACCATGAGTTCTTAAGCTTCATTAAGTTACACTACAGAACATAGAAACAAGACAAGTGTTGCCTAATTCATATTCAAATCCTTGTTTTCAATTGATGTTGTTTCATTTTCCTGTTGTTTAAGTTTATTTTTGAAGTTGTAGCGCAAACTGAACTTTAGGGGTATTAAAGTTGTTTACATATTTTTACTAATCGCGAACGCAGTATACAGATTTTAGTTTTTACCTTCAGCAGTTAGAAGATATTTAGTAGGTACTTATTTACTTAACATACTTACTTAATAGCAGTCGTTAGTAGCCCGTAGTCTGCCCGGTCAACCTAAGAATGTCGATACCCCTAGTAATTTATTTGCGGGGTCTTTATTTATAGCAGTCGCACCTGGTGCGAAGTGTGACGTTTTAAGTGTATCTAATTATTTATTTATTTATTGACTATTACCGCATCCATTTGTTTTTACAGGCGGGAAACCAATACAACAATGTAGTCACAATTTCTACACTAAGAGATGTCACTCAAAAACCAATTAGACGCCACCATCAATACTTAAAAATGTTTTTTTTTTAAACTGTGTATTTTTACTGACAAGGTCATTTTTAAACATTTTGAAAGTGAGCAACGCAAATAGATTTCAAATATTAAGTTTTTTGATTTTGGCAATATTACTGTATGAAAATAAGAAATGGGCTAACTAGCGAACTAGAATATTAATAATAAATTGCAATTATAACATTGAACTTGATGTTGTAAAAGTTTTAGGTGTAAAAAAGGCATTTAGAAAGTTTTCAAATACTTTTTATACATCTAAAACTAAATATTCGGTGTTACGATATTAATGAAGTATTGCATTTCATAATCAATATTCTAGTTCGCTAGTTAGCCACATTTCTTATTTCCATAAAAAAATAATCAAAACAGGTAAATATTTGACAGCTATTTGCGACGTTGCCAACTTTTTGGATAAACGCTCTTAACGTGGATGATTAATTAACAAGTTCTAAGTAATGACTCTAAGAACCGGCACAAGTCATACAGAGGACAATATGTTAACTGTGCAGGTAAAGATATCCAATCGCAGAGAGACGTTGTTGATTATTTTTTTAATTAGACTGGTAGTTGTCCCTAACGACGTAGTTAACAAGCTAAGAGTAGAAAAAAATCTGGACTGTAGATAGTACCTAAGAGTAGTTTCTAGTATTCGTGATATCTGTGTTATTTTAGAGCTCCTTGTGAAAGGGTTTGTCTGGAGAAGTGGTATTGTTACTATATATTATAAAGAAATATACATCTACTTTACCTATTTCTGTCTTCTAGAAGTATTTTTTTTAATCTGGTTTGAATGGTATTGGTACCAGTGAAATTACACAGACCTATCAGACATTTCAAGTACACACTTGAAATGTCTGATAGGCCTGTGTAATTTCCAGGAGATTCTAAAACCTCTTGGCGAGTTTGAGGCGTTCATAGGCGGCAGAAAACACTCTCACAAAGTCGCTTATCAAAATGCTGTTGATAAGCGACTTTTTTGCAAAAGAAACACCGCAAAATGGCAAGTAGTGATGCAAATTATGTCTGGAAGCCATAAACTTGGGGGCGAGCCTATTAGACTCATATGGCCTGAGCCATTGACATGAGTCCAATAGGCTCGCCCCCTAGTTTGAACTTAAACATAACTGCCTAACCCTTCGGAGAATTACAGGCGTGATGTTAGTATCCCCCCCTATCCTTTTCCCAACTATCTTGGGGTCGGCTTCCAGTCTAACCGGATGCAGCTGAATACCAGTATTTTACATGGAGCGACTGCCTATCTGACCTCCACAACCCAGTAACTGGGTAACACGATACCCCTTGGTAAGACTGGTGTCAGACTTTCGGGCTTCTGACGACTCGTAACGGCTGTCAAAGATCCACAAATGACAGCCGGAACCAACGGCTTAACGTGCTTTCCGAGGCACGGAGGAGTCTCGGTTTGTAAAGATGGTCACCCATCCACTGACCAACCCCGGCAAGCGTAGCTTAACCTGATGGATCGACCCGTGCGGCTCGTTATTACTTAGCCACGAGCTCCTCCGCGTGATTTTAGTATGTAACATAAAAAATATAGTCTACTTTTTAAGTATTTAGTAGTAGTAGTAGTTTAGTAGTATTTTGTAGTGTCAAATTTATATTTTTTTTCTGTTATGTATTTTTGTGGTGTACAATAAAGAATATATAAATAAATAAATAAATAAGTACTTAGGTATCGTTAAACATTAAGGACTAATTAAATAATTTGGGCTGATGATTAATGATATAATAAAGTGGCTTATGGTCCCCGATTAGACTCATTAACGACGTACAATGGATGGTCGGCGGAGCGGAACTTATGTACCAGTCGAGTGTGAACTACCCTCGTATCAACCTCGATCCGAACCTACGTAAGGGCTGATTGTTGCTCCATTGTTTGCATTTCGAAAATCTAACTTACGAAGGTAATGATAGTATTTGGATTTCATATTTGCACGAAATCAAACTGATTGGGTGTTATTTGTTATCGAAATTTCGTGAGGGAGAGAAATTGTCTTGAAACCAGGATCAGCACACCTACCTATAAATACATACATAATCAGCCTATTAATGTTCCCACAGCTGGGACACAGGCCTCCTCTCTGTGAGAGGGAGTGGGCCGTAATCTACCACGCGGGTTGGTAGATGTCGCATGTCTTCGAATAATTGGTTCTAAGACATGCCGGTTTCCTCACGATGTTTTCCTTCACCGTTTTGAGAGCAGTGGTGATGAAATTATTTAGGTACACAAAGTAAAGCGCCTGCTTTGGTTCGAACCCACGACCTATAACTCTTAAGTCGGGGCTGTTACCATTGGGCCACCACTGCTCTACCCTACCTCTACCTACCATTAGCATCGGAAAATTATACATGCCAATAGTTGTTTTATGGTTAAAGAAATTTATTTCTCAATAAGAAATTACAAAGAATTCATTTACTTGAGAACATGTTTAAAACTTAAATATAGTAGATAATAAAAGAACTTTGACACACAAAATAAGCAGCTATTGTTTTTTCTTTATATTATAACAAATCACTTACGTAACCACATACATGCATTTCCTACGCAAATAACATTACACAATACTTAAAACTTTTCGATCCACCCGCAAAAGAAATAATTACCGTGGTCGCAAATATTTATAAGAGATAAGGAATGTGAACCCAGTGCAACGCAGCTGTAGGTCAAGTCTGTTTTATGGTGTTTGATCATTTAGAATGTTTTAATTTTAATATTCCTCCAATTGTTAAAATTGAACATAAACATTATTTAATCTTTTGTTTTCAGATTGGTAAAAAATCCAACAAATCACCACTGACAAATCTGAAGCTATATAATAGCAATGAATTACAAGAACAGAGAGTAGAGAGAGTAGTACATTCTATTAGGTATTTATATAAAGTAAAACTGTTCCCCGTGGGTGCAGAAAATGCTGCGAACAGATATGTGTAGGAGTTGTGCAGTATAAATTCGTTTTCAAAGCGTGGAAATCATAACAATGCTCTCTTGAGACCACACATTGTAACAGACTATGAGAGAGAGGTCAATGTACACGCGTGGGTGTCGTGAGAAAACTGATATATCATGAGAGCATTTAATTGTTCATACCATATGGTGAACCTAAGAAAACCTAAGGCTACGGTTTCGTCGAAGAGCGGTTACCGCAACATAACGGCCGCAGAGACGGTTGTCATGGAAATGATGGCAGCGGAGTTTGGCTTTAAGGTGTCAAAAAACACTCTCTAGGAAAACACACCAACTTACCCAGGTTTCATTGACGTCATTCAACGGTAAATTGCGGACGCTATCTGGCGGCCACGGCAGTCTTAGGAAACCGTGGCTTTAACTATACTTAGGCCTATCTACAAACGTTACTTAGCACTTGTTGTGGCTTAGATAATATGTTCCTGTATCTATCTTGCCCTTGTAGTTTGACAGTAGTGCTACATTGTCAGGAATAACGCTTAACCTTAGACCCTTGTCATATATGATGCAAATTGCGACGGCCAGCAATTGGCATTTAACAATGTATGGGCATGTGAAGAATGAGGAAAATATTGTGAGGAAAGTTTTGAGTATGAATGTCGATGGCTATAAGAGTAGGGGAAGACCAAAGAAACGATGGATGGACTGTGTGAAAGATGATATGGCTAGAAAGGGGATGACTACCGAGATGACGACTAATAGAGAATGGAAGAAAGGGATATGTTGAGCCGACCACAAACAAATTGGGATAAGGGCAGGGGGATGATGATGGCATATAACAATGTTAATATGACAAAGCTCAAAAGTGAGCACATTCCATACATTATTATATTCTACACTTTTTCATACTTCACGGAATATTTGGATTAAACTAAAGAACCCGCTAAATGTGCCCGAGGCTTATTTCAATATCCGCAAAGGGGTTACGGTAATTGGGCCCCTTTCTAATCGACCGCTTATTGTAGTCGCCCAACTCCGGCACAAATACACCCACTCACCTATATAATAAACATTATAAGTATGTACTGAGAAGATAAGAGAACAAGAAGATTTATCCGCAAAATCAAAATATACCTACGTATTTGCTATAATAAGATATGCGACGGTACCGCAAGTACTTAGCAATAAAATAAAATCATTTGAAGATATAGTCAAGAACATATTCAGATTTATGATTCTACGAGAGAGCACTTATATTTAGATATCCATTAAGGTAATTGAGTACTTCGTGACGTACGTACTTATTTACTGGTTGAATATCATAGCTTGCAGCGCTGGTATTACCATATACACACATCAAAAGTGTCTAGGGATCAAGCATTTTTATGCGGATTTCTTGAGATTGAGATGTGGCTTTGTAATAAATTTATGATTTTATAAATTTATATGGATCCTTTTTGGTGCATTTCATAATTTGAATCAGGAACTGTGAATCAAATTCGAGTAAAAGATGAAAATCAGCTGTCAATATTTTCCCTATAAAAACATACAACGCATTGAAGACATTATTAGTGCTACTGTTTCCCTACTACTGATTAAAACCAACGTTATTATGGAGCAGCGACGTCATTTAAGCAGGGAAGAAATGCTCAGAGCCGTGGGAATGATAGAAGCTGGTTCCCGGCAACGTACTGTGGCTTTAGCTCTGAATACAAGTCAGAGTGTTATCAGTCGACTTTGGACACGTTACCGAAGCACTGGTACCGTGGCTGAGCGCCATGGAGGACGGTATCGCTGCACCACACGGAGACAAGACCGATACATTCAAATCTTAGCTCGAAGAGCTCCAACAATAACCGCCATGATGTTAGCCGTGAGGCTTCATCACTCTTCAGGGAACTTAATTAGCGACCAAACAGTCAGAAACCGCTTGCATGAAGTGAACCTTCATTCCCGAAGACCGCTACGGGTACCACCTATAGCAATGCACAATCGTAGGATTCGATATCAATGGGCTCTTGAACACAGAAATTGGGCAGAAGAACAATGGCGTTTCGTGTGCTTTTCTGATGAGTCTCGTTTTGGTATGAGACCGGATACAAGACGTATACGACACTGGAGAACCCCTGGACGCCAACAGCGATTAAAATCCTGCCAGGAAGTCCATCCTTATAGTGGTGGAACCATCATGGTATGGGCGGGTATTTGGATCGGCGGAAGAACTGAGTTGATTTGGATCAGAGGCAACCTCAACGCTCAAATTTATGCTGAGACGATTGTATCAGACGTCATCGTTCCTCTACAAGTGCAAATCGGTCCCTTATTTCAGTTAATGCATGATAATGCACGACCGCACACCGCAAGAGTTGTAAGACAGACTCTCGCCGCAGCTAACATCAATGTCCTGCCCTGGCCTGCTCAGTCGCCAGACTTGAACCCGATTGAGCATGCATGGGATATGCTACAGAGAAGAGCTCTGCCGAATATGGAGGGTATCCAGTCGCAAGAAGACCTTTTTTTGTTGTTGCAACGAACATGGGCGGCCATTCCACAGCGTGATTTGGATGAACTCATTTTGAGTATGCCAAACCGATGTTCTTGTGTTGTTAGTGTTCGCGGTAGAAACACGGATTATTAATTGTTTAAGTTACCAAATAAAATTTTAAAGAAAACTGTTATTTCAGTCTTTTTTTCGAACTTTAATGTTAGTGGTTCAAATGTCAAAAATCCCTTTATTAGGAAAATGGCAAATTTCTTTATTAATGCAAAGGTGACTTGGTTTATCGTTACTGTGACAAACGAAAACACTTTATTTGATGAATCCTTAAAGAAAATTTTAATTAATATCAATCAGGAGAAAAGTTATTGCAAAAATATATGTTGATCCCTAGACACTTTTGATGTGTGTAGTTATAGGTATTTATTTTTTTAGTTTTCAGAGCTGTGGTGGCCCAGTAGTAACGGCCTCGACTTACGAATTGTAGGTCGTGGGTTCGAACCCAAGCAGGCGCTTTACTTTGTGTAATTCACCCCAGTGACATGTAAATATATCAATTTCGACTTGAATATAATTGATGGTGCGAATTGCTGGAGTCAGAGGAGTTTCGGCCAGCAAGTTGGTCCTGGCTGATGGTACGACCAGCAGTGGCGGGAGCCGTCGTCACCTCCACATATATCGGTCCGGTACGTACAAGTGCAGAGTTTGCGTAGAGCAGTGGTGGCTCAGTGGTAACGGCCCCGACTTACGAGTTGTAAGTCGTGGGTTCGAACCCAAGCAGGCGCTTTACTTTGCGTAAATAATTTTATCATGCTTCATGCTCTCAAAACGGTGAAGGAAAACGCCTTGTACTAGAACCAAAAATTCGAAGACATGTGACATCTACCAACCCGCACTGGGCCCGCGTAGTAGATTACGGCCCACTCCCTCTGACAGAGAGGAGGCTTGTGTCCCAGCAGTGGGAACATTAAGAGGCTGCTTATGTATGTATGTATTTATTTAAGTTTTCATACACAACATTACAGAATATTATAATTATGTAAAATACTTTTTTTAAACAAGCTTATAATGAACTAAAAAGGAATAAATAAAACTTACGTAAACATAGAACTATAATATTTTCTTTCACTTTGAGATATAAGCCTCGCTAAGCGGTTAATTATTTTTATTCTTAAAAAATTTCAAACATTAAAACATTTTGTGTCTGACAGTACATTTGATCAAAAATTGCTTTGAATGAAATAAATCGAATCGGGGGAGTCGGCCACAGGTGCCTCGACCACTGGGGGCGTAAGCCACGGACCCTATCCCAAGGCGTTGTAAAAAACAATATACAAACTGAAAAGTGACACACGGTATTAGGTAAAAGGTAAAATCAAATAAATTATTTGTTAAGGAATTTGACACCCTACGTAAATTTTCGTAGTTATAACCATTTCATACAGCTGTCAAAGAATGATGGTTGAGATTTGAATATACAGACCTACGAATAATTTATTCGTAGTACAGACACTATAAGTTGGTAGTTGGTAGGTAGTCAATTTTTAAACACACATAACATCATACCTTGTTTCCCCGAAGGGTTGGGCAGAGGTTTACCCATCGTCCCAATAGGGGGCGAGCCTATTGCCATCAACCGGCCACGTAATCCAGACTCCAGGCTGCTACTGAAAAATTCCAGATGAAAAAAACCCAATGACACGTTGCCCGACCTGGGAACCGAACCCAGGACCTCATGTTCAGCAGTAGCGCTTGCGACTACTAGATCAACAAAGCAGTCAATTTTCTTAACAATTAATTTCCTTAACCGTACCTACATCCATATTAATACAGCGCTGTGGTATTTTAATTCGGATGTGTCGACTCGTTTGTATTTAAAGTATTTAACTTGTCACGTCATGTATTTTTAATAGGACAAACATTTCGTCGTGAAAACAAAAACATTGAGCTCTCGTTGATGAAACGGAGAGCACTTTATTACTTTTCTTTTAGATTAATACGAGAAACAATGTATTATTGCGAAACCTATGGAGGTGGGTTACTATTCAAACTGCTTCAACAATCATGATTACTAGGTAATTAAAGTTTTGATTACATTTCAGTAAGTCTTCTGGTCTATTGAAACCTATCGTCAGTATAAAATATAGATACTAAGGTCCCAAATATCGTACAATTCTATTGGTATCTCATTTTAAAACCACTGACTAGATTTTAGTTTTGAATTCGAGATGCATGCCTGATTTAGATTTTAGTTTTGAATTCGAGATGCATGCCTGATTTACCTTCGAACCTAGAATTTTTCTAGCGACGTATAATTATCTATTGTAATAATATAAATTATCACTTGCTTCAAAAACGGCGAAGGAAAACATGAGGAAACCGGCATGAGAGATATTTTTCGAAGGCATATAAGCTAAGTCAGAGGCTCATGGGCGGATTTAAAACTCTGATACCAGGTCAGTCACTAACCACACGAAAAGAAAAATAATGAATAGGTACTTAATAGACGTACTTATTAAGTAGACCTCCGACTTTTCGAATTCATGTGCGTATTGTATAATTATCACTTGCTTCAAAAACGGTGAAGGAAAACATCGTGAGGAAACTGGCCAAAAACACCTGGCTGGAAATTTCTAAACCTATGTCTGTAATTTTTATGGTTTACATAATAAAGAGTATTCTATCTATCTATCTATTTGGCATGCCTGAGAGATATTTCTCGACGGCATGTGAACCCAAGTTAGAGGTCCATGAAAACTTTGACCCCAGGTTAGTCACTAACTACACGAAAAAGAAAGAAGACTTACACTAACATTCCCTTTACTTCTATTTCAGGTGGAACTGCTAAGTAGAGCGCTACTTCCTAAGTGTCTACGAGGTGTGAGAGCGTCTATATGGATTGAAAGTTTTCCAACTTAAGAACATATTCGCACCGGGGTGGCTACAACTTGGAAGTTTTCAACAACTTTCTTAGACAATGTGTAGACAGCCTTCGGAAAATCTACACTGTGGGAACGTTATTTTTAGTTCTAATTGAACTTGAAGAGGAAACGTGATTTGTTTGACACCTACATAAAGTAACAGAAGTATAAAGTAGGGACTAACGTAATTAAAGATTGTCCTAACTTAAGTTTGGAATAAAGGAAATAATGACCGGACTCTTTTTCGATGTTATTTTTCGTTTCCAGAAAGGGGAAATGATGGACCGACTCTTTTTCTATATAAACGTTATTTCTTAATTTCCGGAATGTCGTCCTGGTTATAGGTATGCCCAGAAACCCAATATTCCTGAAGGAAGCCAGTCACAAATACTCTCAGTTGTGTATCCGATGTCAATAAGTTTCATGGACGTTCATACCTGACTGTCCTACTACATGAAAGTACCCACATCAAAGCTTTGCTACGAGGAATTGCTAGTACCTACTGTACAACGAACACAATCAGCTAATTTAATAACCCATAGGCTAATTGCCCATCAAATAAATTCAAACTTACCATAAAAGCGAAGAACCATTAACTTGAAAGCATACGTAGGTTTCCAACATTACTGTAATAGAAAAAGTTTACAGCCAGCATGTAATTTTCTTTCGCGAAATGTAAATACAGAAGTACGTACGAAACTCCAGGCTTCGCAGTAAAATAGTTCTAAAAACAATGAGATGTAACTGACGTTCATTTCACGTTTAATCCACTTTGTGCTTTATGAAATTTTAGTTTTGACACTGTCAGACTTTGTTTAACATGTTTCACATTAATGGCCTCCAGACAGTTTATACAGTTCAAATTGATAATTGAACTAAATTAAACATTTTAATTCGTTAAATGAAAGTTCTAAGTGAATTAGCTTTAATTAGTGAAGCGCTACGTCATTTCCTCTTCTATTTTTCGATAAAATTTTGCTCGTCCGGTAATGAGTAATATATTAATATCTAGTGGAAGATAGCTAAAATTACTTATGATATTTTTAACAAAAGTGTTTTATTGAACCTGTAACAAATACAAAAATACAAAATTGTACGTGAAGCTATGTAATATTCAGAAACTATTCTAGTATCTAACGAATCTACTGATGTGGTTGAATTATTCCTACGTTCTTTTTCTGGGTACTCTTACACAACAGGGAAATTAAATGAAATTGTTTATTCTGTAAATAGGATATCGGAATCACCTTTACATGACATTTAAAAAAATATTAAAAATATTTTCCTATCTGACTACTCTAAGAAGATAGACCGAAACAAACTCAGAGGTCACAGTGTCTTTTAAAGTCCAGACATAATCTTGGTCAGGTTATATGAGTACCATGTAGATTAGTGTCTGAAATCTGTGTCAGTCCTGTGTGAATCTCCTGAAAGCCTAGTTTCACGGGGCTTTTAGTACAATTTTATTTATCTCTTTGTTTTCTCCAAAAAATATTATCTCTGCTATGCTTTTTTATGGAACGTACAATTCTTTATTTAATCTAGATACTGGTCCATTCTTAGTATTTTTTTATAATGATCCTTTTCATTATCATAACAGCCTTAATTAATTTAATCTATTTTGCATGATGGCTAAAATGCCGTAGCATCGTGTATACCGGGTAGAGCGGTACAAAGGAAGTTTTTGTTATATGAAGCAACACACAAACGCCATTATGTACGTAGAAATACATATAATTGTACCCCACAGTTACTCGCGGTTTAATCATAACCCCACCATGCTACATGTATTATTTCGAGAAGAATGTCTGTACTTTATTACATGAAATAAATGTTCCTGTTGACTTATTCCTCGTTGAACGTTGAAGTTGTATTCCTTCGTACGTAAAACTGAGATTTCGTGGCAGTTTAGAACCCTTTATCCATATATATATATATATTTATTTATATCGTTTGATCTAACAGATAATATAAGATCGTAGCAGGTGGCGTTCTGTAGTATCTGCCTACCACATGGGAAGACGGCGTGAGTATGTATGTGTATGTAATATAAAAAAAAAAACAACGGTTTCGATAATTTTCAAAGTTCTCGTACCTGGAAAGAACCCAATAGATGACATCACTTCAACGATAAATGTATTTCTCTTTAGCACTTTACTGTAGCTAACTACAGTAAGTATGAGCTAATCTTATAAATTCAACAAGCTTTATGACTATCGACGAAGATAAAAGCTTGTTAACTTCATTTACTTACCGACTTCCTACAATATTTAATTCAGAGTCAGTTATAAGCGCTGCTTAAAGTTTTCTTTCATTAAACGACGTGAACTGTCAGAGGGTTATTAAAATATCATTTAAATATGAGGTGTGAAGGTAATAACAAATGTTTTGTGCTGTCAAACTTGCGTGCGAACAGTTTAATTTTGAGCCGAGTGTAGCAAGTTTAGAGTACAAATTGTTTGGGAGGCTGCATGGTGGCAACACGACCGCATAGTTCCGAGGGCGGCCCGGGAGGAATGCCACTCTCTCTCTCTCTACCCCACCTCAGCAAACCCTACCTTTTCTCTACACAACTTGTAGGTATACATTGCACGCTTTTGTGCACACACCAACTTAACATATTAACCCTTCGACGCCTCGCAGAAGACCCCAACGCTCCATAAATATAATACGCACCCGCCGAGCAAATGATACAACCGCTTATTTTATAAAGATATTTTATTAAACATTTTGTTCTGTAAAATAGATTAATTAAAACTGACATTTACAACAAACAACTATAAAATTCTTTGTATCTCCCTCTAACACTAATTACGTTAATAGGTCTTGTTTAATATTTGGAATTGATCTCTAGTATAGCCGAATGAATGCATTGACAGTTCTCGCTCAGTGGCGATATCTTAGAGATAATCAAACGATAACATTTGAACACGTAGCATGTCGTATCACACGAGGATGGGAGGGGATGCGGATCGCAATTAAACTAGTACATACATTTAATTGTCGATACACATAATCGTAACTAGTTGCACAGCGTTAGCCTTGCTCCAACACAGGGCGGATTTGCAGCCTCTCGCAGTCTCGGGATTCTCTTTGTTGATGCACCGGTGGTATGCTCGACTACCTCGTCTGTTGCCTATTGGCCAAATATTTGAAACTGCGATCTAATTTGTAAAAATATATTTACGATGCAAGCCGAACGTTCGTGACAGGCTGTAAATGAGCACTATGTAGGGCACACACACACGCTTAGCTCACATTAAACATTATATTCGTAACATGGAACAGTAATGTTCACTCAGTGTTTTCTTGCTACCAGCATTGTGGTTTGTTATCTAACGTCCACGTTTTATCAAGACTCATTTTCACAAAATAACTTGTTATGTAAAGATCGTACAATTTAGATGTACAGAGTGAAGTTTAATTATTATTGGATATTAAATTAGATTCGACCCGAGTCGATTAGTTTTAGATTAAAATCATTTTCAATATCGCAGATAGTTGTTGTATAAATCCGGATTATGTTCGCTAGCGACCCGCCCCGGCTTCGCATGAAGGATGGTATAAAATGACGGTATCCTGACCTACATTTCTTTTTCTTTTTATTATTCACATGTCTAGAATGTTGCATCTGCAATATGAAATAGATACCGTCATTTGTAATTTTTGCGATTAGCATTTGCAAAAGCTACAACCAGTTTTAGGTGTTTCTGAAGATAGTTTTTCTTATGTCAGGGTATGCATATATGGAGGATAAAGTAGTCTGTAGTAGTTCTGGGTCAGTAAGAATTGTTTTTTATACAAATTCAGACTAGATATTGTGCAGGAGCAGAAAAACTACTGGACGGATCTCAGTGGGACTTTTACATTGATCCATAGGGCTGTGTAATCAATATAAATGCGAGAAAATGATCATACAAGTATATTTTTGAATAATATAAATATTAGCGAAGCTGGGGATAGGAGCCGTGAATGAGATACCTATATTTATTGTTAATTTACATCATGTGAACAGAAAACTGTTCCAAACTAGTTAGTATTTACAAAATCCCTTGAGGATCTTAATAGTATATAGAAATATAGATAAATATGAGAGCCTTTTAGTCTAGAGATTATTTTATGCCAAGATATTTTTAGTTGGGTAAATATTCTAATTTAAACCTTTTCGTTGGTAGAAGGAAAACACTCAGTATGGCGGCTACGGCTAGCTTCGTACTTCAGCCTGTAAAACTGGGATCGGAAAATGCAACAAGCAATTTTTTGGAACCAGTAGAATAGAAACCACCATGGATGCTTGTCAAAATTTTCACGCCATTAAGGTAAACACAGAACCTCGCAAATAATAAACCAAGTTATTTACAATCTGTATTATTACGGAAAATTTAATTTAATTGCTTTCCGTAGATTAATTAAATTACATTTACGTCTTACGTCATTACTTTGAGAGACACCCAGCCATAATGTAATAATGGCGATGGTGTGACGTCATATTATGTTGTGAGTTCCACACGTATATACAGGCTGTTAACACTTGTTTCAAGTGCCGTTAATCGCTGTTATACAGGCTGAAATATGAAGCAGTGTTCGCTGTGTTCAAGCGAACATGGCCGTGCCGAAGAACGCTAACATATTTTATATAATTATATTCTACCTAACCGCTCGCGTATCACTGCATTGAAGTCAATTCATCGGAGCAAACGACACTGATTTTTGCAGCTCTATTTTACATACAAGAATGTTCTTCTCGTAAGAATAATTCTACAACAACTACTATACAAAAAGCTCTTATTTTATAACAGTTTTTTTTTTTTTTAAGCGCAGTTTCGAAAGCTCTTGTTTAGAGTTGAACAAGGGGTTCAATATTAACAGTAGTAACTCAAAATTATTGTGCTCAAGCTCAGTTAAGACTCACTTAGTGAAATACAAACTTGTATGGTAACAGTAAGAATATTAGATACATTAGTGTGTTGTACTGTGATTAATAAAATAATATTATAGTGTGCTCATTGATAAAATTATAGGCTTTATAAGTAATATACATGGTGTAAAAAGACCCATTACATAACCGTCAACTACGAGTATACGTACGCTGTACGTAAAACCTGGTAAAACTAAGTAAAATTGCAAAAAAATTATTGCTAGGAATCAACTTAAATTTTTGACGTAAATAATTGATTATTACAGTAGCGCTCAATGTAACGCACGCAAAACATTGTGCTTATGGGTACAGGCAACGTTACGGAGGTCGTGGGGGTACCTAAAGTTAAGTAATAACATTTAAAACGCCTTGTTTTCTTAAAACAACTTCAGAAAAGTTGGAACTTTGACCTTCAATATTTCCCAGCAGCCAGAAGGTTCCCAGGTGTGGTCCAGTACAACAAAATGATCACAATGACGGGAAGAAAAAGTGACTCTCGACTTCGTTAAGCGTCTATTTACACCCGGTATACGTCAATAATTTCAGCCTATAAAATTCATCACCAGGTTTGATAGGTAGAGGAGTTATCTATACATGCGGGCTTTAAATTACTTCATTGTGCATATAATGGCACTATTTCCACACCACCAAATATTAACATTAATTATACTTATATTCAAATAAAGAAAGAAATCTAACTTGTCCTTATTGTATTGATGATTGTTCCCGTTTGACGTTGGTACTTTTATCATTATGTTATGTGTTGCATTACACAGTTATCCTATCAAATCTACAAACATTCAACATTCTAACCGCAGCCTCTTTTACAGTTCAGAGGCACATATTCATTCATGATCTTAGATTTATAATTCATTCTTTCGTATTTTATTGGGTGTTCGAAATACAGTTGAAGTTGAATTGCAAATTATATTTCTTCCTTTAATTCCACATAATGTAGTCTTAACATAGACAATTGCATATTTAATAACTATCGTGGATTATTGACTTCCTGTCTTTTACATCCTATCCGATACGTTTCAACAATAACATTTTCATTCTTTACTATTGGTTCACAATTTCACATTGGCTACCTACACGTCCATTTCGTCACTCTCAATTTCTCAATTCGCGAACGAGTAACTTATCTATGACTATTCTCTCAGTTCACATACCGGTGCGTCACAGCCGTGGTGCGCCTAGCAGTCAGTGCGTCACACGTGCGAAGAAGGCGCGGGCGCCGGGCGTGACCGGAGCAGGCCGTTAGGGATGGCTCACGTGGGGCCCGCCGGGGCGGCGCTCACCGACTGGTAGAGCGCGGCCGGTTCCGGTGGCTCGCTTGTGCTTGATGGCTCCGGATCCGGTTCGGCCGGCTCCTCCGGCGGCGCGGCGGCCGGCCGCACGTTGTCGAGGCGCGGCCGCGGCGAGTAGCGCGGCGTCAGCGCAACGCCGACGACTGGGTGCGATTTAAGACTCCCGCCTGGAGGACGTCGTGCATCATGCGCTCGTTCTCCTGGCGAACTGCGGACAATAACACGCACGGCTTAATCATGGTCACGTTACAAACGAATCGGGGACGGAACTTGCAGGGGCACATCCCTACGTAGTCGGTATCTTCGCTAGAGCAGCGCATTCACGATCAAATTTGATTGACGTAAAACCATTAGTAAGTCATTGCAATGTAACTCTTATCTCATTGTCATAAAGTATAAATTAGAATGATTGCCGTGAGTTTGATAAAACTCTCGGCAATTATTCTAATTTATACCTTACCTTACGGGATAAGAGGTACATTGCAATGATTTACTAATGGTTTTATGTCGATCTTGAATGTCCTACCTACGAGCTACGTTGGAGGGTACATACTCGGGTAGTTCGGGAGCATATCACCAAGGACCAGTGCTGTGGTTGACCTACCAGTCAAGTCACATAGGAATAACTCGATCTAATAAGGAAAGTACACATAGGGTGGAATTGTGATTTTAATTTACTAGTTGTTTGAGGTTCAATGCTCTAGGGGTGATATGTTTACAACAATGGCGTCTCATGTTACTGATTAGAACGCAATATTAGATTTGTTAGTAACATAGGCTGGCGTAGGAAGTTAATAATGTTAGGGGAATAGTTTAGTTGGTTGAATACACATGGGTTAATCAGACACAACAAAAACCTTAACATGTAGATGAAAAACCTGTTCTCCCGTACATTCCAACTGCAAATGTAAGTTTGTACCAGGGATGTTACGGAAGTCGTTTCACCGGAACTAGAATATGAAGTTTTAAATTTGATTGATCGGAATTGGAACCGAAACCGGAACCACAACTGGAATCGGTGGACGAAGTAGAAAAAATATATGTTAAGTGAAGGCTTCATGAAACAATAGAAATATAATTCAGTCTCTTTAATCAGTTAAATATTAGCAGTAACATCCACAGACAAAACAATAAACCGAGACTTCGAGCACGACGGTGTATATAAAATAAACAAACATTACCCTGGCGATGAGTTAAAACTTGTTTGTGCGCGTTCTAGTCACGTGCACGCTGGGTTTTGAACTTCAGTATAACTCCGATTCAAAATTATCGGAACCGAAATCGGAATCAAAGGTGTAAATTAATCGAAAGTTCTGACCTTTCGGAATCGGAACCGAAGCTACGTAACATCCCTGGGAGAATATTGGGAGATTTACCATAGGTTCTTCTTACAGATTTTTCTGTAAACTATAAATAAAGAACTATTATACTGTATTTTTTCAAAATTTGAGGCTCTAGTTTCGGAGATAAGGAATGGTAAATTCTCATTTATTATTAATGATAAATTTAAAAATATTTATTTTAAAATTATAAATAATAAAATTGCGACCCTCACAGTAAGCCCTTTCATTTGACATTTCACACGGTACAGTGTGGAAAACAATTTTTATTTTGTCTTACTTGTCTCCCAAAAGTGACCCCCATATTCAAATTTAAATGAATTATGTAAAACGTCCGTGTTTGGGTCACAGAAATTATTAATGTGTACCAAATTTCAATTTAATCGGTTCATTAGATTCCAAGCAAATTGACCGTGACAGATGGACAGACACACGAGTGATGCTATAAGGGTTCCGTTTTATTATTCGGACGTCCGGAACCCTAAAAAGTACATAAATATAAGAAATTTTCAAATAATTTTATTCTATAAGCAGTTTACTGTATAATAGATATGTAAGCCAGTACGTACATAATACATAAGACGTATAAGTTCATATTATGTACAGTACGCAGCCTGCCTGCGGAAATATACTGTCACAATAGTGTTTATTAGTATATGCCTGGAACCACATACTGTATTTGAGCTGTTAGATACCTACGATGTAATACCTAGATACCAGTATCAATTTTCCATTTGTATGGCTAGTAATGTAATAGGGTAGGGTTACCTATAATGTTCAAAGACTTTATTAATCTGTTCAGTTTAAATATCAAAGGCCTTAAACAATGTCCGTAATAATAAAGTTCTGCTGAAATAACTCCCCAAAGAGTATAGCGTTGTTTAACACGCATTAGCAGTTTAACACTCAATGATTCCATTCCGAAGCTGTACTCAAAGTTCCGAACTAGTTAAATGGTCGTCCTAAACAAATAAGTAACGAGTGTCACCCTAATCCTAACGCGGCAGCTAATTTTGACAAGGGATAACACTGTTAAAACTCCCGCTTCGAGAACGCTTAAAAATATTAGACATTCATATTTAATAAACTTTATTACGTTTTTATTTTCACTCAAAGGAATATTCCATTTAACATTAATAAAGGATTCGGAGGAAATTCGAGATTCATTAGAGGAGGTTGTTGAAAAAAAGTTTAACGTACTAAAATCTTTCAATTAAGTAGCCTTACTTTTGGACCAATTAATCCCCCCTCCCCCCCTTTTTTGTTTTGCATCGTAGTTGTGAATATAAGTATATAAGTGGGCTGTAGCTCGTCTTGTTATAAAATACAAAAGTTTTCCTCATGCAAATGACAAATCTTACATTTAAGAAAGTTTACCCAGTTTGCGTAATACTTCTTCGAAGCGAACGCTTTTTCTGTTTAGATTGTTTTTCTCGTATTCAATTTGAATTTGTTCACTTATTTTAATTATTAGAATCCATTATGAACGATCTATACGTAGATAGTGAAAAACTCTTCAATGCCTCGATAGAACGTGAATTATGCTCGATAAAAGGCAAAGAAAAACAAAACTGTACTTGCCTTCACAGCAAGCTGAAAATTTTACAATCGAAAAAGTTCCGAAGCAAACTAGTCTTTAAAAAATAACTCGACAGAGGCTTGCTCCTCCCTACAATTCCTCAGAGTAAGCAACTATTTATTTATTTGATGCAGTTTCGGTATATTTTGTTTGTGTATGTCTTTATAAATAGGTAGGTAGGTACTTGTGATATTTAATTAATGTAATCTTTTTATAAATGTGTGATATTTTATCTAACAAGCAAAAAGAGGAGAGAAGAGAGAGGTAAGGATCGTGGCGTTCTGTTTTGTCTACCTACTCCCTTGGGAATAAGACGTGAGTTTATGTATGAAGGTATACGTATGTATATTTATCTATAGATACTCCATTTGAAATAAGATTAGACATTTAAATAAACCTTTTTTACAGTCCGTTCAACTGATTTTGACTTCTATACCGTAGGTATGAGGATGGCATTAAACTCAAAAAAGTGGTTACATTATCAACTGTTTACTGCAGCTACCATTTTTCATGCCACCAATGCAATAATAGAAGTCAAAATTTGGTTGAACGGTCTTTAAAAAAAGGAGATCATTCATTTTGTTAGGCGATTTGGGATAAAAAAAAAAGTCTGCGGCCAAGAATGAATTACATATTATTTAAATGGCGGCAGTAGTAGAAACATTTCTTTGTATGGCGACAACGCTGTAAAGTATTTGTGAGTAAAGATATACAACGATCTTTAAATTAAATAAATTATGTACATCCAGCCATACCGCGAATATACCATATAATTATTATTCCGATATTTTGAGCTGGGTGATACCACCTAACACATACAACACTAATAACTAGCTAGCCTATCTATATTCGGCGTAGTATGGATGGATTACAATAAAATAAAACAAAGGTATGAAGTTATTTATTAAGTATTCTTATTACAGTACCCTAATTACGTAATGCACAATCAATCAGAATCTGAATCGCTTTGAAACAGATTGCTAATCCATTGATTCAAAAGATTATTTACGTTGCTGAACAGAAAATAATTTCTGTTCAGCAACGTAAATAACGCAATGAATGTTGTTGAACTGTCAAAATGAAACAAATTAATCGGAATCGTTTACGAAAATGTGTTGCGTAATTAGATAGCTGGTCTACATATTATGTTCGTCATCTTGTAATGATGTCGAACTCAGGTACATAGGATCGTGACCAGACATACTCTTAGTGACATACACAGTGTCAGATTTACAGTCGTGGGCGCAGAAATGTGATACGGGTAAACGAGAGAAATAGCTCCTTTAACGTCTACTTGGTTTATTGTACAATGAACTGAACCTAGTCGCAGTCCACTACTGGACATAGGCCTGTCCTAAGCTACGACGCAACATCCCGTCCTCCGCCTTCCGAATGCAGTCAGACAACTTTTTAAGGTCGTCGGTTCATCTAGCTGGGGGCTTCTCACACTACGCTTGTCGATACGCGGTCTCCACTCTAGAACTCGTCTGCTCCACCGGCTGTCAGTTCTTCGACAAACATGGCCAGCCCACTGCCACTTCAGCTTGCTCACTCTGCAGGGTATGTCGATAACTCCGGATAACTTCATTTCTGATCTTATCCTTCAAAGAAACACTGAGCATAGTCCGCTCCATAGTGCGCTGAAGGACCTTGAATTTGTGGACTAGCCCGACTGTCAGTGTACACGTTTCGGCACCGCATGTCATAACGGGCAGGATGCACTGGTTACAGACTTTTAGTCTTCATACCCTACGGGAGTTTATTGTTACAGAGTCAATTACTAACACTAGTGTAGTAATTAATACTCTGAACTTAAAATGACTTAAAATGAGATTGTTGGCTGCTTAATCGGACTTTCCTGTGGGTGCCTCAATAAATTAAGGCCTCCAGCCAGGGCATAAAACTTATAAGTGTTGGGTTCGGAAACCAAACTGCTCATTGGGTATGAGGCTCTTTGCCTCGACATAGTCTTTTAGACGCTTATAATTAAGTAGATTTGCCGTACTACATTGACGAGACTTATGGGACGGTAACTTAGGACTCAGACTTGGGTTTGCTTGGCTTAGGGATACTGATAACGGTGGCTTCTTTCCACGGTTGCGGAAAGATCTTATTGCTCAAGGCGCCGCGCCATTGAAGATCGCGATCATAAGTATAATGAGAAGAGCGGGGAGGAGTTTGTACACCTTACTGGTGATACCGTCTGAATCGGAAGCTTTCCGAGGGTGGAGTCCTTTTATGATGTCGTGCACTTCGTCTGGAGTGACCAGAGGCAGAGGACCATCAGGGTCTTCAACGGGTGGGAAGCTTTGCATTCAAATTCAGCATCAACCTTGTAAAGGTGCGTTTGGTCTACTGGTTGGGAGCTGGGAGAACATTAGGACTCTAAGCTATTGACTAGGCAGTCGGCTTTGTCAGGGTTGTCGAAAGCGATGCTCTTGTCGGGATGGATGAGAGTGAATGAACTGAGTCACGACACGCGTATCTATTGTGTAGTGTGGGGTGAAGCCCATGGGAAGGGGCGCGGGAGGAAATGCTAGGTTAGGACAGGTTTTTACCGTAACATGCAGCGCCCAGGGCTTGGAACCGGTTAAGAAATACCGGTTAATATAGTTCATAAAACCGGTAAAATACCGTTCAGCGATTAACCGGTTAATTACGAAAACAGTTTCGCCTAAACCTAAATAATTTTGGTTACCGGTTATTACAGAGAATAGAATTTTAAAACTCGCGCTAACCTGAATAAACCGGTTTTACTCAGACGCACGCCTGCCGCCGCCGTTTTTTACATTCTTACGCGCTTGTTTGTGTTTTGATTTCTTTCGTAGTTCGCCGCAAAGAGAATTTGGTTCGCATCTTTTATACAAGAAGTGTCGTGCGGCCGCTACTTAATTCGTGTTTTATAATAGCATAGACAGTATTATAATAACATGTATCATGAGAAAAAAGGAGGAGAGTAAAATGTATTCCATGTTCGATTATTTATAAGAGACAAAAAATATGTAAAAAAATTACGAAGTAATGAAAAAAAAAGTCGGGAGGTGTCGTGGGACACCCGGTGGGAACGAAGTTCTTTTAGCTGCATATTATATATTAATAAAGAGCCATCTAATATAATTTTTAACAAGGCTAAAATCTTTCTGTACTACATGGCTCTGAATTAAAAACAATGACATCTGACATATTGGCTGACGTATATAAATGATATGACTTTGACTTCGACGCCTTCAACTTTGACTTTGACTTCGACTTTGCCTTCGACTTTGACTTCGACTTCGACTTCGACCTTGACCTCGACTTCGACTTCGACATCGACCTCGACTTCGACTTCGACATCGACCTCGAATTTGACTTTGATTTCGACTTCGACGTCGACTTCAACTTTAATTTGTAAAACTTTTCTCAAATACATAAAAAAGTGTCGTTACAACTTTTGGTCTTAAACAAAAGTGTCGTTACAACTTTTGGTCTTAAACAAAAGTGTCGTTACAACTTTTGGTACTAATTTTTTCCGTCTAGCCCCCTTTCGCAACGCGCGAAAGGGAACTTCGTTCCAAAAACCTTGACCTTGACCTCGATCTCGCCTGACGAAATGCGATGGATGAGAACTATGATAAAACGAGCAAACCCAGAAAATGCCTGTTCACTCTTGCTTTGAACGCAGAAACTCTCCGAAGTACAGTCTGTAGAAAACTGACAGGCAGGTAACATTACGCTGATGAGCTAGGCTGTGAAGCCTAGCCTCCAGCGCCTCGTCGTATATGAGCCTTTTTGCTCTGTATTCCACCAAATCCGCCAAGCTGGTATATTGCTGAGCCTTCCCATAAGTGGCTGCAATATTCCATACAGGAACGGACCTGAGCTTTGTACAAACCCAGAATCTGTTCAGATGTGAAGTACCGGTCACCTCGGCGGTGACCTCTCGCGTCCAGCCCTGGTCTAGGCCATGGTACGGAGCGAGAGGGCATGGCAAGCCGTCACCTTCTCCTGCAAAGCAGAAATGATCGCGAGGGAGGAGGCGGAGCGCGTGAGGGAGAGGTAAATTTCGCGCCCTCACGGTCCTAGCCGCCGCAGGAGACGACCTGGGCGTCGGGAATCGGTAGCCGATTTCCGGCCACCGTAGACGCGGACTTGCGGACGGAGAGCAATGGGTAGCTCTCCGATAAGGATCAGGCCCGGGTCGACGGCACGTTGTATTCCACGAGCGCCTCAAAGAGATGTCAGCAGAACTGACGGGGTTTGCTAGGGCCGATGCCTGCCGGGGTTGCGGGAAACTCCTAAGGGGAGACCGGGGCCCCTGGCAACGTACAGGCAACTGAAGGAACACGGGTGAGTTTCAGTCAGAAAGAGTCTGACACGCCCTTCCACTCCGCCCGCTCGAGCGGGAGAAGTTATTTGATGACTTCCCAACCAAACAAAAAAAAAATACTGCCTCACCTTATTTAGGATACCCGGCTATCCTAAATAAGGTGAGGCAGTATTTTTTTTTTTGGCTGCAGTCTGTGCTTTTGACTCGGTGGTTGAGCCAAGTTGAGATCTGACGTCAATTCTATGCCCAAAAGCTCCAGGCGGTCGGTAACACCTCGGAAACTTGGAACTGGATCCTTTTGCCAGTGAAAAGACAGGGCTGTGTTTTCTGAGCGTTGAAGTTGACCAGATCATCGTCGCTCCACTGTGAAACATTTAAGATCGATTTCATTCACCCCACCATGGCTTCTCTAAGAGTAGCTGTTTCCTCTCTGCTGGCTCTTGCACTAGATAGGTGTTTTTCTAAGACTGTGCTGTCATCTGCGAACCCAATAGCACCCAGCTGTAGCGACTCTATTTCTGTATAGAGCAGAAATAGAGTCGCAGAAAGAAAACACCCCTGAGAAACACCAGCATCAGTAGCCATAATATGATCCGATGAGTAGCCATCAATGACCACTCTGATCGACCGCTCACTTAAGAAGTTTGAAATACAGTTGCAAAAACTTACAAAACAGACTAGCATGCCAGACCCTGTCAAAAGCGTTTGATATATCAAGGGACACAGCAAAGGCTTCGCCATGTCTCTCAGTGGCCTCGCCCCAGCGATGTGTAATATACACAAGAAGATCTTGAGTTGACCGACCACGGTGGAAGCCATACTGATGGTCACTGAGGAGCTCATTGTCTTCCAGGCATACTAGCAGCTTATTATTAAGAGCCCTACATAGTATGGAGGTTATGGCGATTGGTCTGTAGTTGACAGGGTCGGCACGCTTACCCTATTTGGGTACTGGCTCCACATTGGCAAGCTTCCAGGTCTTCGGCACCTCTCCAGTTTTTAGAGAGGTGATACAAGCGCGTCAAGACAGGAGACAACTCTGGAGCACAGCTTTTCGGGACTCTTCCACCCTATTCCGTCAGGTTTGCTAGCTTTATTCATGTCCAGGCCACAGTGAGGTTCTATGTTATGGAGGGTTTGGTTTCCGCACTTAGTCCTTCGATCTCGACCATTATGCGTGGGCCATGGCGGCCGTTGGTGGTTATTCCAACCAGCTCACCGCCCTCGAGAAGTTGAGTAAGTCTCCTGGTCTATTCAAAAGATCTGGTTGACCCGAGGGTTTCTGTGCTAATCTGGGTGATGCCCGTGCATTCAAACACCACATGCGCAACGGTTTCCTCTGCTTTCATGCACGCCCTGCACAGAGGACTGTCCGTTATGTTTATTATATGTATAACAAGCACTTGCTTGTTTAGCGAGCAGTGTCCCGTGATGGTCCTCATCATCAGGCGCAAGCCGTTCCTGTACAGTTGTAATAAACGCCTGGTTAGTCTGTTATCCAAGACTGGCTTAGCTTCCCTGGACTACCTGCAGCACAGTGTCGAGGTCCACCAGTTCTCCGCTTGTGTGTGGGTGAACTCTTGTACCTGCGTAGTTGGTTGAACGGAATGGGTACGATAGGTTCGGGTCCACAAACTGACGTGCTGGATGCTCACCTTGCTAGCTCGTTACCTAGCGATCCACAAGAAATTGTCCGTCTAGTCGAAAAACATGAGAACGAAATGAGCAAACCAGATGACCATAAACCAAATATCTCGTAAGCGGTGCGACCTAATATATAGGTAAAAAATAATCCAAATTTTACCCCCCGGGATAAATTTTGGGATGCTGCACAGAGAGTAAGACAGTGGGGGGGCCACTGTCTTACTCTCTGTGCAGCATCCCAATATGAGTTTAAGGAATAAATACTGTATTTTTTTGTCAAACATGAAAAACTTAAAAAAATCCTTAGCTTTTTCACATCATCTCATGGTTTTCGATTAGAGCAACAATTTTTTTCCAGAAAAGATTCTCATTCGAGCTACCATTTTGGAAATCTAGAGCATTTTATAAAAAAAATTAAATATGTTTTACGCCAAGGTTACTGCATTAAAATTGGGGAACACAAATTTTTAATTTTTCTGTCCTCGCCCATAAAGCTACACTCCACCCAGTAAGTATTTCATTTGATAATAAGGTTTCATTTATTTACGCAAGTCAACCACAAATCCACCTTATAAAATAATAAAATGTTGCACACACGTCGAACGAAACTACTCAGCTAGCAACGCGGTCGAATACAATCTGCTTGTGAGTGCGGAATTGCGCATTCGTTGGCGTAGAGCGAGAGCTTTATTATTGTAGGTGTAAGCGAGATGGCGTATTATGTAGAACTAGTTTTTACCGTCGAAACTCAAATTAACCGGTTAATTTCGCTCAACAGAATCACAATTTGTAAAAAACCGGTTTGTCCCATTAACCGGTTAAAATACCGGTAACCGAAACCTAAACCGCAATCGATTCTGGTTCGAGGTCAATAACCAAAACCGGTTTGGAAAATTAACCGGTTTCCGAGCCCTGGCAGCGCCTTTGTAGGTACTACCTATTAAAAAATAATGCGTTATAAATGTACTTTCAAAATATGTAATTATTATTGATGGTCGCCAAAAACAATGTTTTATCTCATAATGGGTATATCTCTGAACCCAAATCGTTCTCGACATTGACGCCATAGTAAAAAATAGTGCGTTATAAGTGTTCTTTCAAAATATGTAATTATTATTGATGGCCGCCTAAAACAATGTTTTATCTTAAAATGGGTATATCTCCGAACCCAAATTGTTCTCGACATTGACGCCATAGTAAAAAATAATGCGTTATAATTGTTCTTTCAAAATATGTAATTATTATTGATGGCCGCCTAAAACAATGTTTTATCTTAAAATGGGTATATCTCCGAACCCAAATTGTTTTCGACATTGACGCCATAGTAAAAAATAATGCGTTATAAGTGTTCTTTCAAAATATGTAATTATTATTGATGGCCGCCAAAAACAATGTTTTTTCTTAAAATGGGTATATCTCCGAACCCAAATTGTTCTCGACATTGACGCCATAGTAAAAAATAATACGTTTTATGTGTTCTTTCAAAATATGTAATTATTATTGAGGGCCGCCAAAAAAATTTTTTTATCCCAAAATGAATGATCTCCTTTATTTAAATGTCTAATCTTATTTCAAATGGCTACGAGTATATAGGGCTAGTGAGTTACATAAGAAGAAGTAAAAAGAGGTAAAAACAAACTCAGACGAACTGAAAATCTGACAACGAACTCACGGCAATATCAGATAAAGTGCAGACAAACAAAGAAATAAATTATGTCCAACATTTGAGGTTATTATTTTTTATATCGGAGAACTGAATTGTTTTCGAACAATCATTTGTTATCTTTGTTTATGGAGAACTGTACAGTTATACGGATCTTTATTACAACAGTTTTTTAATCCATTTGCGCACCCCAGTCGGAACCGATGATTTTTTTCGGGATTATGGCTCAGCGTGGAAAGCATAGGTATCCGCTAGTTTTTTCGTACATATTATGGTCGGATTTTCCTACTATCTACATGGAGATGAGCAGAAGATATATTCAGAGGGAAATGTTGTTGTCATAACATCACTTAGAAGCCTGATTTAATCCCTTACCTGACACTATAGTACCGACGAGAAATAGAGCGCACCGCTCTCGCTCGGGAAAATGCTTCGGAAAATGTTTGAACACTTTGGATAGACAGGAAAACTGAAGTAAATCAGTTAGTGATAAAAGTGAAATACCTATATCTACAAGCTACCTACAGTGATTATGATCCTCAGTGTAACGGCTAGTGTAGAGGCTTATGGGATGAGAACATACAAACTGTAAATTATCATCTATTTTACCAATTAACTTTAATTGGGTAGGTATAAGTATACGTTGAAGAAGGTGGTATTCTGTTCATCGGCTGATATTGATAGATAATACTTATTTCTAAAAGTATGTTTACACAAACGCTTTTACACGGCAATGATATTTTAAAAACTAGTTGGAGTCGGTGAAACCTACTTGATAACTTTTGAGTTGTCAAGGAAACGGTCAGTCAGAAATATGAAGCTAGTTGCTCATTCCAAAGCGTAGTAGTAGGTACCTATGGAGAAGAACGGACAACGAACTCCACGAACACTCTTTTAAATAAAAAAATTGTTACGAAATATTGTTTATATCGTTCATGTTGAAATTACACACGTGAGAACAATGTAGAAAGACGTCACGTTAAAAGCGTCCGTAATAAAAAGACAAAACAAAAAATAATTCAAAGATTAAAATAAACCATGGCAGCTAAGAGATGACCGGTCACAGTCCGGTATTTCCTATTTATGTGATGAAGACCGAGAACTTCTTTGATAACGCTTTATCTGTCCGCGAACCAGACTCAATAGTTGTAGTTGTGTGATTGTGGAATGTAGGGCACAGGGCAGCATTAACGTGAAAATGATTTTGAGATAAGGTCACTCAAACCTATGCCATAATCACCATGAATTCTTCACAAAATAATTGCACCTTACAACTTCTTTACCTGCTAGGGTTGACCCACATTGCAAAACCCACTATGAAGCTAACCAGCCCGCTAAAGATACAATAAGTACCCCCATTTATATTATTAGGCATGTAAACAATTTGGAATATTTCCGTCTGAACGCACTGGCGAATCTCCAACCTTCCATTATTATGTCTTTCATGACGTAGATTGATACTTGTTCTAATGGATCAACGAGGCTTAATTACTTAATGTCCCCTTGTGATCTTACAAACGTAAATGATTGTCGTATATCTTTTTTGTCCCTGATTAAGCTTTAACGTTAAGGCAGTAGGATTGACGGTGTTACCCCCGGCCCCGGTTTCAGAAAGGCTAATCAATTTTAAATGTTGTCAAAATCCGTGTCAGAGCAGTGTGCAGTGGTGGGCCAGTGGTAGCGGCCTCGACGTACGAGTTGAGGTTCAAACCCTGGTAGGCCCTTTACTTTGCGTACATAATTTCATCACTACTGCTCTCAAATCGGTGAAGGAAAACATCGTGAGGGAACCGGCATGTCCTAGAACCAAAATTTTCGAAGACATGTAACATCTACCAACCCGCACTGGACCCGCGTAGTGGATTACAGGACACTCCCTCTCGAGGTGAGGAGGCCTGTGTCCCAGCAGTGGGAACATTGTATACTGATTATGCTATGCGAAAAATCCGTGTCAAGTGACATGTTTCTTCACAATTGCCATTAAGCTCAGCTACGTGTAGACTTTCAGCAACCGAGTTTAAAGCCGGCCACATATATACAGAAAAATTCCAAACGGAATGTGATAGATCCTAGATTTTGTATAGATTTGCTGCCTTCGAAATTCCGAATCGATATTACGAAACGGAATTCCGAAAGGAAATTCCGTATGTATGTGGCCGGCCTTCGTGTGACAGTTGATACTAAACAAAAGTTTCATTTTCGTTCGACAGCACTCTGCCCTTACAGGTCATGATCTATTCGCCATTAATTTAAAGACAGTATTTGCGTAAAGCCTTTACTGCTGCGAACTTCCTCACAATGTTTTCGTTGGCCGTTTGAAGCTGGTAATAAATTTGAATTGTATTTCAAACATTATTGGTACACGCCCCTCTACAACTCCGAGGAGCTATTACTTCGTTGTATCAATAAACTTTACTAAGAATATTTATAGAAGTGCGGTTAAAGGGAAATTACATAAATTATTGAACAGTACCTATGAATGCTTCTTTCTATAACAAACCATCGTAAATAAGTGTAACCTTTTAACACGTGATTGAATGAAAAATTATTAACAATTAATTCAGAACGATGCTACGAGTATAATAGAGTTTTTCTTAATATGGTCAAGTACGACAGAAGAATGAAGCCTTAAAATAATTTCTAATTCACCCAATACCGAAAAATTGAAGATTGCAACAGAAACACGAAAGCAAGACACGTGTGAGAGATTATGCGCGTGAGAACACAAATGAAGACGTTCACTACATCCGCATCCACAAGATTAATAAACCTAAACATGTGGCACGAACAACACGTAAATCCGATTGTACTAAAACCTCGCAAGTGTAATAGACAGATCCATGTATTATTGGGACAGCAGTGAGGCTCAGTTTCCACCTGAGTGCACTGGCGGTCCTCCAAACTCTTTCGAATGTATCCGCCGCATGCGTCGAACATTACTACCTACGACTCACAAGCTCTGAGACACAGATTTATGAATACGGATTGAAAATGTATTACCTATCGTGTCTATGTGAGAATTATGGATCGAGCTTATTCACTACACTGCTTATTTATAGATACAACTATTCAAATAACTCCAGTTTCATTCCAATTCCCCATTTATTCGTTTCTACGAAGGTATTAACCTAAACTATGTTGTACAGCAAAATTCTGATCAAAGTCGACAGAATTTAATACAAAACTGAAATACTAAAAACTTTATGAATAGAGAAACAGTTCTTTGTTTTTAGTTTTTAAATTGTTATTCTCTTTTTGTTCAACTTGAAAATGTTGAGCGAAGTAATATTATAATTTGTTTACAGTGAGTTTTATGCCTCATTATACTCCCACACCAGCGCCTGAATGAATAGTCAGCAGTGGCGTCCACAAAATTATAACTTAGCAATATTATTTTACAACACAATTCCAGAACTCATTGTTGGTAGCTATTTATTAAGTACAGTGTATTTAAACTTTATCAACCGAATAGCACTCGTGACGACAGGTCCTTATATAAAAAACCTGGAGAAGAATTTCCAAAAAAAAAACACCTTGACCGACTGTTTTCATGGTTCTGCTGCGTGCTACAAAATAATTAGAAAAAAAAAGTTAATTATCCAGGAAATACAGTAAACAGGATATCAAGTTAAAAACAGGATTAGATAACATGAGTAGCTTAAGATATTACTTCAATATCAATAAAAAATCGAAACACAGATCGAATGGAACATTTAACCCCATGAACCTTTTAAATCGAACCGCTGACGACACCTAAACCCTATAAGAATAAACGACATCCAATTGGTTAAAAAAGGAGGTGATGGCCCATCCAATAAATGTATACGATCTGTAACATTTTTTTCATGCCTATTGAATGTTCGGCACGCGACCCCTGCAATAAGTATTCCGGGCCCGGAAATGGCGAAAATTTGTACAAAATAAAATGTTACAGAATCTGTCATACCATTTTTATAAGAATGATTTTTATTAACATTATTTGTAGTTGAACAAGTGAGTTTGCTACTGAAAATAAGACCATTATGGTTATCAAAGGCAGAGAGATAGCTTCTTAGATAATATTTTGTTATTCTGTTAATCTCTGGTTGTTAGTTTATTAGATTGGTGGTTGGTTCGTGACAAAAATTACGACAGGTTTAAAAAAAAAACAATGATTTGCACTCCGGGAGTGCCGGCAGAAGTGAAAACTTGAACATTAACGTTGTGCATTTTTTAATATTGTGGAATGGTTAGGGAATAATTTCGCACGAAATGCTTTATTTATCAGTATAAAAGTACTATAATTTATGTGGTTAAATACAATATTCATTAGTTAGTAGTAGTATATTTATTTATTTTCAAAATTATAGTCTAACAAAAACAAACAGTTTATCTAAACACTTTTCATGAAGTATGGTTTTGACTACTTTTTTTTACTCAATATGGGTAAAATTTCTTACCTCGCAATCTTTACGTAATGTCAAAGACTATTTATTTTGATATTTACTTTGTCGGTTGCTAGGCAACGGATCTTACGATCACGTCCTGACGTGACTTTAACATTTTTTACCCATCCCAAAAAAAGTGCACAAGCCGCTAAAGAAGTTTTCACTTCAAAAAAGAAAATAAAAAGCTCCAAGACTGCTGAAATCAGAAGGACTTTACCAAAAGAGGGTTAAGATTCGCCCCTGGCAACAATTTATTTTGAAAATGTTTTTGGCACCCTAAAGAAAATGTTCCGTTGGAAAACCCTATAGTAGGTAGTAGGTACCTACACTACCTTATTTCAAAGTTGAAAATTAGCTGAGTCTGTCGGGAGTGGAAAGTGAACACAATCACAGAAAACGTGATTGTCCTGGCGCCATGCCAGGCTCTCCAGCAGAAACTATCGGGCTATGCAAAGATCTGGCAATTCAATTCAATTAAAACTGTAACTAACCTCAAAAATTGTCACTACACTCTCATAATCCTCCTAAAGGCCGTTTTATACAGAGGATTTAGTTTAAATATAAGTAAGTATCTAAATGAAATTGAATTTATCTAATTTGCATTTTTATTTTGTTCGACAGTCCCGTGCTGCTAGTAGATTTAAATAAACGTATTGCAAGAAAAGGTCACGGCTCTGTCAACATTGTCTTTCACTGGTCTGGTACACACAAAATAAAAAAGTCCCACGAGAGAGTGTTCCCATACACATACCACACAGGTGGTTTCAAATATATAAACGTAATAGGCACGAGTAAGTAAAACAAAACAATAAAAAAATCTCCAACAAAATTACAGAGTTTGTTCTTGATAAAAGTTATAACTCAATGATATCGATTCACCCAAATTCTTGGGTGTATAAAGCTTCATAATATCACAAACAAATAATCTGAAGTATAAAAGGGGAGGATAACCGTGTCGGAGACACTTTACCTAAATCAGAGGGGATGCGGAATTGTGACGTGGAAGGAAGTCCAAAAATTGGTAAATGACAGAAAGGGGTGAAAATCAATATACAAAAGTGTGAAGAAGTAAGTAAAACTGTTTACTTTTGACAAGATACAAGTTATTCTGTAGGGGCTTGTGGCTAAGTAAGTAACAGCCGCACGGGTCGATCGATTAGGTTAAGCTACCTTTGCCGTGGTTGGTCCGTAGATGGGTGAAGGACGGGCGTTTTTGGGGGAAAAATCTTATGCAATTTCGACTTTCCAAAAGTGCTGATTCTCAGCCTAGTTTGAATAAATGACTTTTGAATTTTGAATTTTAATTTTGGTGACCATCTTTATATACCAAGACCCCTTTCGTGCCTCGGGAAGCACGCTAAGCCGCTGGTCCCGGCTGTCTTTAATAGATCTTTGACAGTTGTTACGGGTCGTCAGAAGCCCGAAAGTCTGACAAGCAGTCTACCAAGGGGTATCTATAACTGGGTAACATCCCAGTAACTGGGTTGTGGAGGTTAGACAGGCAGTCGCTCCATGTAAAATGCTGGTATTCAGCTGCATCCAGTTAGTTATGGAATCCGACCCCAACGTAGTTGGGACAACGCTGGGCCAATGATGACAAGTAATTCTGTATGGAAATTACTTTCGTTGGAATGCGAAGTTAATAATTATTACGTATATAATATTTATAGTATAATAATAATTATGTAATATAATAATTATTACGTAGAAGTAAAGGTAAATAATTATAGGTTTACTATCACTATTCAAGTGAAGCGGAAAAGCATACATTATGCCAAGTAAAGATTGTTACATTAAATCTAAAGAACGGTCATATGAAATCCAACATGTTAGGTACATCACATCACTTCGATGTGCTTCGAACCTAAAATAACAAATTTACGAACGGCATATAGGTACCTACTTTAAAATCATAGATCACTTTTATAGAGATATAGATACTGGTTAACTGGTAGACGCTAATTTTGCCAACGACCTTCCGAAAAGACATGAATAACAAATCCATAAATTAGTATCCCGTCTGCAATTGCTATCGTAGGTCGGGTTCACAAAACAATAATAGAAACTAATATTCATCCCAATCTGAGTTTAGATAACAAGCCCGCAGGTTTACCAACTATTATACATAGGTATTGGTGCTACATCATTTTATCGTACGAATATTATCTGCCCCCATTATGTCCGATAACGACGGCCATATATGAGTAATTATGAATCTGCTAATTAGTACGCACCTGAAGTCCGGAAATGTTAAAGAAAATTTTCCAGAGTTCATGAGATAATGTACCTAAAGGGATATTTCACAAATATGACGTCATAATAAAGACCTTTATTTTTTAACCACAATGTCTGCTTTCTTTATTTAGAAAGTACAGATTTTAAGTGCGTTTATTCTGAAAGTGGGCAACGTTGCAAATAGATGTCAAATATTTCGCTGTTTTGATTAATTTGGCAATATTACTGTATGGAAATATGAATGGCTAACTAGCCAACTAGAATATTTACAATGAATTACAATTATAGCACTGAATTTGATGTTGTAACCGATATAGGTGTAAAAAAAGCATTTGGAAAGTTTCCAAATACTCTTTTTACACTAAATATTCGATGTTACGATATTAATTATTGCATTTCAAAATAAATGTTTTAGCCACATTTCATATTTCCATACAGTAATATTGCCAAATTAATCAAAACAGGTAAATATTTGACAGCTATTTGCGACGTTGCCAACTTTTAGGATAAACGGTCTTAAAGAAGAAAAGTGTTTATTGGGATACCAATACCTATTTAATTTTACCTATCAACCACATCCATCAAACAGTTGCCCGCTTGACTGTCACTAATGAGACACAATAAATTTTTTATTGTTATCGAACTGCATCAGTCTTTCGGACGGTTGAGCTCTCGTATTTATAATCTTAACCTCAAATTCCAATACTGATTCTGCTTATAGATTATTTCCAAAAATTATAGGTACAAATTAAGTCATCATTTACATAAACGCTGAAGTTTAACATTGCCGAAATATGCCATGTGTCTGTTTAAAAACATCAATTAGGTATGTCATAATTATGGAAGGTCTTTATACGCGGTTGAACTTTATGCTTTTAAGAATAACACTAACAAAGAGGACAAGAAAAAATAATTATTTATTTATTATATTTATTTAATACTTCAAGCACAGGAATGTACAGAGGCGGACTTAATGCCATAGGCATTTTCTACCAGTCAACCTTAGGGTGATGCAGAGACAAACAGTGGTAGGTGCAATTTACGAAAAATTGAGGATGTTTTATTTTATTTAAGTTAATATAAAGAAACACATATACCTATTACAAACTATAAATATAATATATATGCCTAATGTGTGCCTAATGTTTTTTCACTACTCTCTGTATAACGCTAAAAATTACCGGTATTTTAGATCCTCTGAATTTTTTCTAGGAGTTTCATAAAAAAGGTTCTGTCCGGAAGTCTTAGCGGTAGTGATATTAAGTTCTTTGAGGCATTTTTTTCACATGGCAAATTGGACTGTTATTGCGTAGTCGTGGTGAGATGTATGTCGGTAAGATTAGAGTATAAGCCAATAGAACGATAATGGCATTTGTTACAATAAACTTTGGTCACGGAAAATAAGTAAAAGCGGTTGTAATAAATAAGGTCGAGTCAACTCGCTGAAAGAAATAAATTACGTTTGATCGTCGACGTTTAGCATTGGGTTACCGACGCAGGTCAGACTCCGTTTTAAGTGATAAAGTTAGAATTATCAACCGCCATTATTTCATAGCCCACAGAATACACCAGACAAATATTTTCAGTGATTAAGAATCGACTCACCTCGAAATCAATCTGATGACTTCAAAAACTAATTCCAAAGAATAATTAAAACTTTGTCATCTTTGGATTTTGTTTCAGGGAGTTATCAAACGTTGGTTAAAGTTACCGACGTAAACTAGGCTTTGTTTGGTGCTAATGAGTCATTGAAGATGTTTTGCAAATCACGATCCGAGCGCCCCGGCGGCGGCGAGCGAGTGTTTGGTTACAAACCAAATCCTCTTGTTCTTGTAAGGGCTTAATCTTCAAAGGGCAAGTCCTCGGGAATATTTGTAGGTATTTTATAAACAACGAACTTTTGTGCTACTTCTTTTGTATGAAACTTTAGACTCTCTTAGTAAAATATTGAAAAACATTTTTCAAATAACGGTCAAATGAAACTACAGGTATGTTCTTTACACCTGCCAATTTGGCCAGTTTACAGTAAGTATTCCGTATTGGAGATTTTGCAAATGATGGAATATTCAGATTATAGTGCGCGCGGCACTAGTTGTCCGCTCATCTCATCACAAATCATCTCGCTATTGCAATCTCATGTGCGTTTTGTCTAAACTAGCCGGTACTTTCAATACGTGTTGCCATCGCGAAGTGCAAGTTCCGGCTAGTTTACTAGTTCCGCGCGCACTATAGTGAAAAACATCACGTCAAATTCTCCTTCAATGTACACCGTTATTACTTAACAATATTGGTATTTATTCAATTAAGCTCCCACATAGATATTGATCAACTTGAACATTTCACAAGACTGAACTACTCCACAACTAATTAAGACAAAAACGGTTTGCTCTATGAATTTCCAATCTCGCTTGTGGGTTTGGGTAAATGCCTAACGTATAATGAAGGTAGAATTAGCTCCTCAAAGGTACAAAGAAAAATTTCAAGGGTGCACTTTTAATATGGTGACATTTTAGCGGTCTTGCATACAACGTGCACTTTACGAACCGGTACAGCGTACGTGTATCAATACGTTTAGTGAATTTAATAAATGACTAGCTTTTGCTCGTGGCTTCGCCTACGTGGAGGTAGGAAATTATCCTACGGGAACGTACCTACTACTGGAATAAAAAGTATTCTATGTTATCCTATGTAAAGTGTCCTATGTATAGTATACCCATGCATGTGCCAATCCGAAACTTTCACGATGAGACAAAAATGCAATATTTACCCGAAGAAAATGTATGAAACAGATGTATTTAAATTTTTTGCAATTTCGTTGTTCGTCCTATTGTAAAAGTTGTTTATATTCATGAGTACTTTCAATTCCTGAAAGGTTAACAGTGAATTAAAAATCACGGTGCTCAACAAGTAATTTTTGTTCCGTGATTTAAAGACCAATGTACGACTAGCTCGTACCTTTTAATTATAACATCATCTTTTATATATATAATTCTTCTGCAAATGTGTTTGTTACCTAACTAACACAAAATTTAATCCAAAACAGTCCAGCCGTTTAGGAGGTAAACGGTTGGACCGATTTGGATGAAATTTTGTGTGTATATTTGAGTGGGGCCCTGGATGGTTTCAAAATACAATTGGACCCGGTAGATGGCGCTGTTCGGGCAGAACAACGTCTGCCAGCACGCGTAGCATGCGCTTTCTATGTCTACGAAGAGAAGACACAGCTGTTTCTATACAAAGTGACATTTCCTTTCTTCATTTTTGACATTGCACCGTAGAAATCTTTCTTCAATCTGTCACTTTGTCTTTCGTTTCTAACTATCTTTGTCTAGGTCATTTTCTAAGTAGACTATTTCAGAAGAAAGTTTTCTATACCAAATTGTCAAAATCACTCTGACGACTGACAGTTGTCTATGGTAGTGAAATATTCTACTCGACGGTCACAAAGTATACAGGGTTATCTGCAAAATCATAATTTACAGAACAGCGTTTTAAATGCAAAACTGTGATAACTAATAGAAGAAGAAAGCTATCTTCTCCTATTTTACATCATTTAGTTAATATTACCAAGGAAATGGTTAAGGCCAATATTACTGTAATGTTATTTGTTCCAAAACACGGTACTTCGACACACTGAAAAAAAAAAGCTGTACGTAGTTGTGTTTAACGTGACTTAATATCAGTAAAAATTGTCAATCAAACAGTAAAAACATCCTATGACAAAACGAAAGAATTCTGAGTCGAATTATATTAAAGAGTGAATTTCGTAAAAAGTGCAGTTGCCTCTTTCTACTTTGCTGCCGTCGTACTGTCTACACGGAACGTCATTTTTGTCTTCTCTTCCGTCGACAAAGCGGTGCTCATGCTACGCCTGCAGGTCCGCTAGTCTATATCTATATTATGTATATAAAAATGAATCCCTATTTCCTTGGTCACGGCATCACGCGTGAACGGCTGGACCAATTGCGCTAATTCTTTTTTTGTTGTGTTTGTTATAGTAAGGAGAAGGTTCTTAGAATGGATAGGTGAAGGTAGAGTGTAGGTAGGTATGTAGGTATGCAAGTAGGTAGGATAGGTAGATCGACACAGATAGGTAAGTATGTAGAGGGTAGGTAGGTAGGTAGGAAAGTAGGGTAGGTATGAGGGTGTAGGTAGGTAGGTATGTAGGTAGGTAGGGTAGGTAAGTAAGTAGGTGCACCTGCATATTTCAGTACTTGTCTACAAGTACTGAAATAAACTTATTTTTCTTTCTTCTTTCTTTCTTACTTAGTGCTACCCGTGCGAAGCCGGGGCGGGCAGCTAGTCACGTATAAATCTCAACGTAATAGAGAGGAGAGGTGACATTGTTAATTACAACCACCCTCTACAACTAGAGTTTTGACTATCCAATTCATTTATTTATGAATAAAACCCCTTTTCTCACATTCATACGTTTGCAGAAAATTCTTCATTAGATAAATATTTCTGCTATGTAAATGTTCAAGCATAGTAATGAGCGTTAATGCCCTATTGCTCCTTTTGTTTGAACATTCTACAAGTTCCGAAAGCATTGGAGGAAATTGCAGTTTGAACAAAATAAAAAACTGGACTTCAGAAGGCTTTTATCCGCTTGCAATATGGGGTAATTGAAATGAAGACCGTAAAAGGGTTATTAATAATAACTGTACCTAGTAAAATTTGAATACTCTTTTATTGCAGTCGTTAGGTAGGTAGGTACTAGAACTCTTTGCGATTTTTGTAGTAGATATCTATCTTATAAAACTCCTTGTACAGGCTTTTGTTCATTATAATTAGCATTGCTTTCTTCAGATTTAGCGTTTACGAGATGTGTGCCATGAAATTGAAAATGAGCATAATTTTTAATTTTATTTCTGAGTGACGAATAGAATATTAAATAAATGCATACCTAATAATAAAAAAAAAAACCATACATAATTAAAAAGGCCGTATATAATAATTATCTTCGTCTGGATCTGAACCAATGTTCGTCTGTCTTTCAGCCCGGTTTTAATAAAATGGTTAATTTATGAAAACAGTTAATTAAGTTCATTAACATGTCCAAGTAAATAACAGAACTCTCTTCACTTCGTACTCGCTTTACGTAGAATGTAACATAAAGTGGGTTACAAAAGGGAGCCGTGCCGCGCAAACTTTGTCATACGCTTTGTTTCTGCTAGGTTGGCACTTTTGGACATGCTTTTACTATTAATAACAATTTGAAGTGCGGTTAAACTATGCTGTATGATCGACCAATGGAACACCATTGAGAAAAGTCGTAAAGGATAGTTTTTAATGTTGTTTGTTTTATATTTCTATACGCATACCTGGGCTATATCTAGAGGTCATTCATCAGATGATAATAATAACTCTAAGCTGCTACCATAAAAGGATTTCCCACTTGCTTTGTCCAATTAATGCTCCCGCACACAGGAGCTTCGTGACGGTGCGACGTGATTTTGGTAGAACAATTTCCTTGAAGTTTTCTGAAGAAATTGTTCTACTTGCGTCGCATCATGCTGTCTCAAACTCAAACTCAAAGATTTATTTCAATTAAACCATATACAGGCACTTATGAATTTTCAAGGAGTCAGTCAGTCAGAAAAATTTAAGCTAGTTGCCCATTCCAAAACGTAGTAGGTACCTATGGAGAAGAACGGGCAAGAAACTCCACGGACACTCTTTTAAATAATTTTTTTTTACATAAAATTGGTTACATCATTCATGTTGAAATTATACATGTGAGAACAATGTAAAAAGACGTGCTCGTTAAAAGCGTCCGTAATAAAAAGATAAAACAAAAACAATTCAAAGATTAAAATAAATTAAAATAAGCCATGGCAGCTAAGAGATGACCAGTCCCAACTGACGGCACCCGTTCACGAACATGACGCATGTATTAGCATCATTCACCTCAACCATTTTGAAGGGAGCTAAATGATCCAACACACACACCACCATCAGTGAGACATCTGAGTGAGCATGACATACTCTCAGCCGCCAGGGCACATTCAAGGCAATGAAAGACATATTACCCGGTAAATGGTAGTTCTGTAGTACATAGTACTCACACCTGTGCTATGCAATTATACAATACAAAGGAGATTGAGTTTATACAATGCAAAGATGATGTCTTACAATCTTCAGCAGCTCCAACAGTAATTTCAAATGTTAATCAATTTGTTGTGGTTGTGGAGCAGGACCAGCATTGAGCCAAGCATTTTTACCAGCGATGTAATCGGCTAACTTATAATATGCCTGCCTGCATAGTGTGCGTTGTATACAAGATTTAAATTTCGTCTCATTCAGTTGAAGTATGTGGAGAGGAATTTTATTGTACATTTTAAACACTGTCGCGTTGCGCTTGCCTGCAGGAGCCTAGATTCTACAAGACAAAAAGTGTAAATAATTTAGTTTTATAAGTAAAACTCATGTGACTTTATAGGTTTGTACTACTTATATATTCATGTTTAGGTAGGTTACCTACATCTTTCGGTCTTTATATAAATAAACAAACCATAAATAATGTTCGGAGGAGCGTACCCCGACAAATTTTAATTTCCAAGCGGATAAATAATTTTATCTGAACTTTTCATGGCCGGCTTTTATAACCAACTTTAGCAACTTTTAAACAGTAATCATTTTAAGTGAATAACGCTATAGTCTCTAAGATAAAGGGCCAAGTAAAAACATAAATCATTACGTCCCTGTATAAGCAGAATTGAAAGGTTTCAATACAAACAAAAGGATGGTATTGAGAAAATTCACAGAATTCGCGATGGATTCAAAGTTTATAGAATTATTATAGGTAATACTAGCTTTCGTCTCCGGATTCGCCCTCGTGGAAGTCCTCTGTTTATCGTAAAAAGTAAGTTAAGAGTCTCTTTTCCTACAAAATGTATGTGAACAGTTTTTTGCGATTTCTGACGTTTCTAGTACTCAAACCTCAGTTGATCCAAAAGAGTTTTTTGATCCTTATAAAAAATTGGATCGATTGGCATCAAAAAATTTTTGTGTAAACTGACATTTTTCTTGGTGACTGTAGGTATGTTTTTTTTCAAAATCTGTAATTGCTGATCATAATATGTCAAAAAGTTAAGGACAGTCCTAAGACTATTTTCTTGTAGCAAAAACGGTTATGGTACCTGTGTAAGGACAGGTACCCAGGCCCCATCTCAAAAATCTACCGTGTGTAATAAATAATAAGAAGTCGCCTCATTAAAAACCGCTTGTTCCCAATGAATTCAAGTAAAGTGCCATGAATGAATCAAGTGTCAGCGTATAGCTGTGTGTGACGTTCGATACAAAGTGAATATATTAAATATCGAGACGAGAGTCATGTAAGTGCTTTGAAGTGCGCTGGCGTTGCATACAATGTATTAGGTAGGTATATACTTCCTTGAAAGTTACGCAGTTATGAAGCCCAACATAGACGTTGCTATAATACATATTATAGCAAGACATAACATAAACATAATCAGCCTATTAATGTTCCCACTGCTGGGACACAGGCCTCCTCTCTGTGAGAGGGAGTGGGCCGTACCTACCACGCGGGCCCAATGCGGGTTGGTAGATGTCACATTTCTTCGAATTTTTGATTCTAAGACATGTCGGTTTCCTCACGATGTTTTCCTTCACCGTTTTGAGAGCAGTGGTGATGAAATTATTTACACAAAGTAAAGCGCCTGCTTGGGTTCGAACCCACGACCTACAACTCGTAAGTCGGAGCCGTTACCACTGGGCCACCACTGCTCTCTATTATAGCAAGACATATTACGATATATTTTCCATTGTAATCTTCGAGTGACCTCAGATGGAGCTATATGTATATTTCTAGTACGCAAAAACTAAGGGAAAAAAAGCAAAAGCAATATTATGGCTACGTCTGTGTCTGTGACGAGCGGTAAGCTTGGACGCTTGACGGTGAGACGCCGAACCACCGCACCGAACGGGCGTCCAAACTAGCGTTCATGGATTCCGACGCTGATATGAAACGGAGGACGTACGGTTCGGACATAAGCACATATCTGGCCGCAGCTTAAAACCTGAATAATGACATTTGAATGTGACAACTCGTTATATTTTTTGGGATTTTCGTGACCTAATGGGCAATTCCCGTATTTTTAAGAATTTTTGCATTCTAATCTGTCTGTCAAAAATACCGCAAAATTATCTTAACTTTTTACCCACAGAACGACGAGATTTTGAACGTTTTTAATAACAGTCCTTCTGGCCAATTCTCGTAAGTACCTACATAAAATCCTCTACAAACGACAATTAATGTCAAAAACCTGTAAAAAATGCAGGTAAATTAGAGATTATTTGACAGATAGAGACTGAGATCAAAAATTCTTAAACATACGAGAATTGCCCCTCCGTTTCTGAAGTACTTATTCTTAACCGGAATTTATCTACTTGATAGTTATATTGGCTCGATAGTTTGACTCATTGCGTTTCTGAACAGTCAGTTAAGAGTACAACTGTCACTAACGAGACACAATAGAATTTTTATTGTTATCGCCTTCTAAAGGCAAATCGACAGTTGAGCGGGGAAGAACTTCGCTTAAATAGAAAGCTATTGAGTCATAGATTGATTGATTATATTCTCCAGATCTCAGAAACCGGGAATCAGTCAAGGATGTGATTTCGATATGTAATGAAAGTTCTACATTCGAATTTCCCGATAATAATAATTACATAAGAGGTTTAAATAATGATTATGTATTTTTGGCAACAACTTTTGAAACAAAAGATTATTTCTAACTTTCTTTTTTTGAAGCTTGATTAGTTTAAAAGTAAATATAGTATGTATCGATGAAGTTTTAAAAGTTTAGGAATCTCTAATAAGTTAGACAGTTAACTAAACATAATTTAATTACTTAGAGGATTTTTCTGTCTTTTAAAACGTATTTATTTAACATATTTCATTCAGTCCAGGTCAAATACCGAAATGTGTTCTGGTTTGAGACAATTTGTGGTAGTTGCAATAGGTTGCTACCCGCCCCAGTCCCCATGTTACAACTAACCTCTATCCGGAAATCAGAGCCGCTCTCAATTCGGTCATTCAACATTGGGGTTAAAGGAAAAAAGATCAATCGCGACGTCAGCGCATTATTTCGGGTAGACCTATGCGTAATGGTGCCATTAATTACGAATAGACGCTATAAATTATATAATGATTTATGATGACAAGACTTAAGTGTTGCCACTGATATAAAATGGAAATAAAATAGATTGTAAAACATTTTGAGTGGAGAGTTGTGTTTAAATCAACAAAAGTCTAAAACTTTAGAAAATATAGCGATAGTTTTTTATCGCTGTTTCAATATTTATGGGCACAGTGTGTTGCTAAATGGTTTTCAAACTAAAGGTAACTTGGCACTTATATAGATAATTTGTTTAAAGATTGTTCGCCGTTCTGTGGAGTCACTTTCCAACAATATTGTACAAAAGTTGGTAAACAAGTGACTGTTACGGACGTGTCCCCTTTAATTACATGAAACTGGAGTCGGGCTTTGTTACCGTGGACCGTGTTTAGAACGCACTTTCATAATTACTTAATAGATCGATTAAATCATCTGTTATCTGCTCCAATATACCTAGTTGAAGCTATAGGGTTGATGACCACACAATGAATTTCAGGATTAAAATCACTATTGCAAAATAAAACGTTTTCATTCAAATGATATCTATAATGTTATCAAATGATATCTATATGGAATCTTTGACAGTCGTGGCGGGTCGTGAGAAGCCCGAAAGTCTGTCACTAGTCTTACGTAAAGGGATATCGCATTACCCAGTTACTGGGTTGTGAAGGTCAGATAGGTAGTGGCTCCATGTGAAATACTGGTATTCAGCTGCATCCGGTTAGACTGGAAGCCGACTCTAACATAGTTGGGAAAAGGCTAGGAAGATTGATTGACTTAAAACGTCTCGCGCACTTTCGTGCAACATTTTTGAATACGCTCCTCAATTTTTGTCCAGTGAACACACTGCTTTAACTCAGACTAGATACTTCTATTTTTATGTATTCGTGGAGACTTATGTCACTTGTCTTTAGACTCGGTATTGTTGAATTACTGGTATTCAGTTGCATCCGGTTAGACAGGAAGCCGACTTCAACAAAGTTGGAAAAATGCTAGGCAGATTGAAATTGAATAAGTCATCATCGTATTAGTAGTAGATACGTCTATTGCACCCTGGATAGTCAGCTCCACTATAACAGCATGGTACTGATAAGCTAATCCTTTTACACTGACATCGTCTATTCGTACAAATCGCGTCGACAGGCCAGTACAAATATTATTTACTTTCGAATCGACGTATCTGATAAATGACCCATGTCAATGTTAATTGGACGTTATGTTAATAGACCCCCGATTTATTCAGGTCTATTAACATGTCAGTTGTCTAGGGAATCTGTAAGAGTCAACTAAACCTTGCTATCTAGTGGCACAGCACTCACGCGATGACATACAAGTAGTTTGGTCTATTCTTGAATAGAAACCACTCGGTTTAACGGTTCCTAGTGTTGCTACAACCTACTCGGTGTTTTAAAATACTTTCATACTAGTATATACCTAGCACTTCACCTTGAGTGCGAGTTATAGTATAAAGTTTGTGGAGCAGTGGTCGGCCACGACTTACGAGTTGTAGGTCGAACCCTGACAGGCGTTTTATCTTGTGTAAATAATTTCATCACCACAGCTCTCAAAACGGTGAAGGAAAACATCGTGAAGAAACCAGCATGTCCTAGAACCAAAAATTCGAAGACATGTGATATCTACCAACCCGGACTGGGCCCGCGTTGTAGATTACGGTGGACTCCCTCTCACAGAGAGGAGGCCTGTGGCCCAGCAGTGGGAACATTATAGGCTGATTATGTGAAGTTTGCTAGGAATGCATAACTATTAACATAAAAAGGGTACATAGTAGGTATGGCTTGGAGTTTCCCTACATGATCGAATCAGAAATGAAGAGATCCGTAGGAGGACCAAGGTAACCGACATAGCCCTAAGAATGGCCAAACTTAAGTAGCAGTGGGCAGGGCACATTGCTCGTAGAAAAGATGGCCAATGGGGCCGAAAGGTTCTGGAGTGGCGACCGCGTCCCGGAAGACGTAGCGTTGGAAGGCCTCAAGATGGACCGATGACCTTGTGACGGCCGCAGGAATCTGCTGGATGCAGGAAGCACAGAATCGGTCGAAGTGGCGGTGTCGGTGAGCTTTCTGCTAAAATGATGATGAGTACTTATAATGACGGGGGTGGTGGGTAAATACAAAAAAAAAACAGTTCTAAGAAAAATACTTGTGCTAAGAAGATACATGCCCGTCCCGGCCTATGCTAATTGAACATTTACACCGTGTCTACATAAAACACGCAGACGTAGAAATTAAAGCACGCCCTACGTATAAAGGCGTGTATACCATTTAGTTGATACGATACCAAAGTATAGTTAAACTAAACTAAACTTTTAATTTCGTCTCAGAAGCTAAACAATTACAAGCTATACGAAACTGCGAAAAATCCGAGTAAATTAATAGAGATACCAAGAGTGAAGTTAGCTGAAGTTAGTTCAATCCCATTTATCAAGACCCTCGACGATCCTTTAATAGTTCATAACATTCTCAAACAGGCTAAAATAAAAGGCTTTCAGCTAGTCTTTAGCTGCTCTACAGTTTTGTTTTTACAAAAGGCGGAATCTGACTAGCCCCTGAGCAATGAGTTCTGTGAAGAGTTCAGGTTGAATAATGAAGCAAGGAAAATTTAGTGAAAGTAATAAATAATGTTCATCGCTTTGCGGGAGCCGTAGATTTGTTAGTCCCTTAGAGCCTTCTGCTTTAGTATTACTGATCATTATCCATTTATAGATTAATCTTTGTATTTATGGAGAAGTTTTTTTGACGTTTAACTTTTAGGACGTTTTGTTTGGTTCAGTTCTCTGTGCTTGAAAAATAATTCCTAGTTTTTTATTAAATAATACCAGCCTGTTATAATACTGTCCCACTGCAGAGCAAAGGCCTCTTCTCATACAGAGAAGGCACGAGCATTGATCACCACGCTTGCTCAAGACGAGTTGGCGATTACAGACTTAAATTAACTATAAGTCCAGGTTTCCTCACTATGTTTTTCCTTCATCGATGTCAGTAAAGTCCAAGATAAACTCTGAAAGTACATATAAATTGAAAAAGTCACATTGGTACTTGCCCGGATTTTAACCCATTGGATGAGAGGCGAGGCCTTAACCACTGGGCCATCACGACATAATACCAGTACGAGTTCTAGTTTTTTATTACCTTCTGAAAACTGTTATCAATATCTACTAAGTAACTAAGTATTTCATAATACTTAATTTACTTATAAATATTACAAATAGGTATAAACATCAATAATTTTGTAGATAAGTTAGACAATCCTTGTCTACCGATTCCACGTACAGATAATGATCCAATTCACGGAAAAATATCATAAAAGGGGTTTCCTAATACATTTTCCTTCATTTCATATAGTATAAAGCAATTACGTTCCCAGCGTGTAGGTTATCAAAACTACACTATATAAAGCTACTATCTGACTCCACTAAGTGCTAAATGGATTGTAAGTGTACAGTGTAAAGTGATTTCCCCATAAAGCTATAGTATTAAATCTTGAGAGCTCAATAAACTGACATAAAATTAATAGCGAGTCGCTTATAGAAAATTATCGTATAATGGCTGAATCATATTTTACGGGCAGTTTTTGGTTGATATTAAGATGAGTTCATTTGTTACTATTATAGCGTATATTAAGTCTGAAAAAACTACGATTGAAAATATACAAAAACTGTTCGTTTAGGGGATATTGGAACCCAAAATATATTACGCTTTACCTACATATGTATGCGGTCACGTGTGGTTACCCAAGTGCCAGTAAAGCGGAATTAACTGCGTTTGCTAAACTATTAGGCTCCACTCAGACGGACCACAGCTTTTAGTCTGTTTTATACCCTGCCTAGAGCAGCGATTATGGCAATATACGCCCACGATGCTTCGTTGTAATGGCTGCTCCGATGTTTTGCAACATTTTTTACGGTTTGTTTTTTAGCTCAAAACATAATAGCTAGCATGCATTTTGCAAACGTTTATTTTATCGTAAAATAACGTTTCAGCACCCGCTACCTACTTGCAATAAGATTTTAAGAACTAGGTAGGTAAATATAAAAACTTTAATTTAAAAATATTTATGTTGAAACAGCTATGATAGGTAGGTATTCAGTATCAATTCACAGCCAATGTTTTTTTTTAAAACACGTGCATCGAAATACAAGTACCCAAAATGCTTTCCCGTGTTCCCCCACGTTCAATTTTGATTTACATACTCTTCGCAGAAGGTGTAAAACCAATAAAATTTGACAAGCATGCAATCAGAAACATGAAACATGAATTTTATGAAAATATTATTATTCAAAATTGTATTGAAAATGCGAAACGGGCTTAGCGAACATACACTGAATTTCAAATTCTTGAAAATACTTGTTTGAAAATACACCTCACCTGTGGGATACAGGCAAAATTTATTTTCCACAAAGGGTAGTGAATATCGTTTCAGGTAATACGTGTAAAACTGCAGATTACCGGTTCTGAGAAGTTTTACGTGAAACTGAAAATCTACGTCAGCCATTTATAGTGAAAAAATGCAGATGCAACGTTCAATAAATCAATATGAAAAACATGATTTCCCACTCACTACATCATCATCATCATTTCAGACAAAAGACGTCCACTGCTGAACATAGGCCTCCCCCAAGCACCGCCACTGACCGATTCTGTGCTTCTCGCATCCAGCGGATTACTGCGGCCTTCACAAGGTCATCGGTTCATCTTGTGGGACGCCTTCCAATGCTTCGTTTTCCGGTACGCGCTCGCCACTCCAGAACCTTTCGGCCCCATCGGTCATCTGTTCTACGAGCAATGTGCCCTGCCCATTGCCACTTAAGTTTGGTAATTCTTCGAGCTATGTCGGTTACCTTAGTTCTCCTACGGATCTCTTCATTTCTGATTCGATCACGTAGGGAAACTCCAAGCATAGCCCTCTCCATTGCCCTTTGGGTGACTTTTAGTCTTCTGATAAAGCCCATTGTGAGCGACCACGTTTCAGTGCCATAAGTCATCACTGGCAACACGCACTGGTCAAAGACTTTCATCTTGACACACTGCGGTATGTGGGACGAGAAGATATTGCGTACATAGCTTCACAAACGCTGCCCAGCCGAGTCGGATTCGACGATTGACCTCTTTCTCGAAGTTGGACCTACCTAGCTGGACAGTTTGTCCTAGGTAAACATACTCGTCCACAACTTCGAGCGTAGCGTCTCCGATCTTCATGAGAGTGGGTGTTACATGACTCCGTATCAAAGTTGCGACAAACAAAGGCGCGACAAATGCTAGGGCGACAGTACGAAAGGTCGACCATCAGCGGTGCGACAGAACATCAGCTCGACGAACGTTAGCGCGACAGATTGTTTTCACGACAAACGATGGCACGACGAAACTTTTGATCGACGAACGTTATTGCGACTGATTGTTTTCACGACCATCGAAGGGACGACGAAACTTTTGATCGACGAACGATAGCGCGACATAATTTTCGCTCGGCAAACCAAAGCACGACAAACATTTCTATAATATTTTGTTGCTGATAGCAGATAACAAAAAAAATGTGAAGTACTAAGTACTTTCGTTTTTAATGTTTTTATTGGCAATATTCTTTATTGTCAATGTTAAATGAATGCAGTGAGCGAGTGCAGTTACGAGTAAGGTAGGCGAAAACCATGTATTAAAGAACCTAAAACTTTAAATGTTTTTTCTTATCAGCTATTAGCAACAAAATATTATAGAAATGTTTGTCGTGCTTCAGTTTGTCGAGCAAAAATTGTGTCGCGCTATCGTTCGTCGATCAAAAGTTTCGTCGTCCCATCGATGGTCGTGAAAACAATCAGTCGCAATAACGTTCGTCGATCAAAAGTTTCGTCGTGCCATCGTTTGTCGTGAAAACAATCTGTCGCGCTAACGTTCGTCGAGCTGATGTTCTGTCGCACCGCTGATGGTCGACCTTTCGTACTGTCGCCCTAGCATTTGTCGCGCCTTTGTTTGTCGCAACTTTGATACGGAGTCGTGTTACATGGACATTTGACATGACCTTTGTCTTGTCCATGTTCATATTAAGACCCACTCTTTCGGATGCTCTACTAAGGTCATCGAGCATTGTACTGAGGTCCTCCATGGTCTCAGCCATTACAGCTATGTCATCGGCAAACCGAAGGTTAATGATATACTCGCCATTAACGTTGATGCCTAGCCCTTTCCAGTCCAGAACATTGAACACATCCTCCAGTGCACCGGTAAACAGTTTCGGAGAGATAACGTCTCCCTGTCTCACACCTCGCTGCAGAAGGATAGGTTTCGAGGTTTGGTCCTGGAGTCGGACAGACATAGTGGCGTTTTTGTACAGTCACTTTAGCACCTCGATGTACCGATAGTCGATCTGGCACCTTTGAAGACACTGCAGTACACTATGACTATGTCATAGTCTATGTCAAATTCAAAATAATATGTTTTCTTCTAAAGTTTTGACATGAAGTAGGTCCTATTCTTTGTTCCATTGTAAATGGTAAATTGAAAATCGTGAAGCTGGAATATCAAACTACAATTTATAAATCTACCATTTGATTGAGGGCACTGAATGACAAACCAAAGCACTTAATTAATTTAATTGGATATTATGGCTATAACGTGTCAAAATCAGTAACCCTAAGGTACTGCGTTTCAATTAATATCACTTGCGAATTAATTATAATATTGACTGGTAAACCTGTGGTACTGTAACACCTGTGTGTATAAAGTCTGTGGTTTGGATTGAAATATTAATAATATTATTATAAATGATCAAGAACTATTAATTATTATTAGCAAAAACTTGTTATCATTCTGGATTAATTGACACAAAACCACAAAGAAAGATCACTTGTTCAGAGAAGTGGACAAAATATTATAAATATCAAATGATAAAGGTTGAGTCTATGTATAGAGCCGATTCTAGCCCTAGGCCGACATTGCCAACATTGCACTGATATTGCACGATTACTGGCAAATGCTTGCACCGACTGGACAGGTCCACTCAAACCTATATGTGGTTCTCTCCTCAAAAGACCATTTCAGAAACTAATGACCGCCTGACCAAGATTATGACCTTTAGGCTGCCTGTCCACTGGAGCGGAAAGGAGAAAAGAGGAGTGGAGATGTGCCAATATTAACCAATAGAATCTTGACTCAGGATCACTGATCTAAACTCAGGGGTGGAGTCAAGATTCTATTGGTTAATATTGGTACATCTCCGCTCCTCTTTTCTCCTCTCCGCTCCAGTGGACAGGCAGCCTTAAAAGAGACTGCGAGCTCTGAGTTTGTTTTGGCCTTTCTTCTCAGAGAAGTCAGATAGGAGACGCCGAAATAATGGAGCTTAATTTTTTTTTTATGTGACATGTAAAAGTGATTCCGTTAAGGCTCGTGCAGACTAGTGCAACTTGTCGCGGTAATAAATTGTTCTTCCGTGAAGTTTTCTTAGAAATGGTTTTGTTAGTATCACGTCGCGCTGTCGCGTCGCGCCGTTCTGCACGACGCTTTATCCTATTTGCAGAATAAACAATTTCAATTCATCAAAATCAATCAATCTGTCTAGATTTTTCCCAACTATGTTAGGGTCGGCTTCCAGTCTAAACATATGCAGCTGAATACCAGTATTTTACATGGAGCGACTCCATATCTGACGTCCACAACCCAGTAACTGGGTAATACGATATCCTTTGGTAAAACTGGTTGTCAGACTTTCGGGCTTCTGACGACCCACCGTTGGTTGACAGTCTTTAGTCAACCAACGGCTTGACGTGCTCTCCGAGGCTTGGAGGAGTCTCGGTATGTAAAGATGGCCACCCATCCACGCAGCCCCGGCAAGCATAGTTTAACCTGATGTACCGACCCGTGTGGCTGTTATTACTTAGACACGAGCTCCTCACCTCGAGCAACATTGCACTAGTATCATGACTGGATAAACATTAAAAGTCCGACTCGGATCGCACTGAAGTTAAAAATATTTTCGTTTAAAAAACTGATAAAATACAATCCCCTAATCAATTTCAAAACCAATAAAATTGGGATTCTACTGGGTATATAAAACAATTTATCTACTCGAAAAGATCTTTTCATTTTATTCATGTTTACAAAGATAATAAAACGCGAGAGCGAGATTAAACTGCAAAAGGAAAACGATTTAACAATCGATATCGTACTCTACGAGTACCTAATTAATATCGTACCGTTATTAATATCTGAATGTATATATCTACAAGTATATAATTATACAGTAATATTGCGCAGTAGAACCACACATTTACCGACTTGAAAGCCGTTCGACATTGTTACAGCATTCAGAAAGCTTTCATGTCATTTCGTTACGAAAAGAAACGGTTATATTAGACGATGTTTCGGGGATGTTTTGTTTTATTTTAATAAATGTGTTAAGGTTTATAAAAATAACTATACTTTAAATAAGTGGTCATAAATGAATCGATAAAAATTGCTCTATCTCTTAATCTTATATACTTTTCAGAATGTCAGAAGACTAATATAAGTCACTCATCTCAAAATAAAGAATGTTTACAAGAGTCTTCAATATTATTTGACCAACGGATATTGATGATCACGATACCTAAAATATCCATCCCATCTCAAATACCTAGATGTGATCGAGTATCCAACTCTCGTTTTCCGGACATTCATAAAACTTTATTTTACAAATTTATAGCAGGCTCCAGCGATAAACATGGACGTCGATACTCATACTACTTTACTACCGTGTCATGTCTACGCAAATGCTAGTATAAATAATTTCTCGCGTTATTACTCTACAGTACTGAATATTAAACTTTATGATCTGGATAATACTGGCTGATAATAATCTTATGTTTAAAATCTATCGCTCTATCCCGAAGCTGTAATCCAGATGTATTCCAGCTTCATTAAGCTTGGTAGCTGGTGTTATATCACCCGCCACCGACCGCTTCAAGCGTCATCACTAATTCTAACATACGACATTGTAAAACCACAAATTGCGTAACATTTATTTTTCCAGACACTGCTGTAATTAAAAATAGTCTTCTTTTGTTACTGATTGATATAAAATGTTTCAAACTTACCTACCTCTCAAGAATTTGTACGAAACGGGTTGCATAATTACCCTCTTAGTTTGTTCGTACCTAATTGAAATTTAATATGGGCAGCCTTTAGTTGTAACGAGAGGTCGGCGAAGTTAGAGGTATTTAGTTAAGGCCCTGTTTTTGTAGTAAAATTATTATTACAACATTCTGCTACAGATCACCAGCGAAATTTGTAGGAAATATATTATATTGAAATTGGAAGGGATAATATAGAATCCGTCTCGGCAAAAATATTCATATAAATGTGTTACGCAATCCACAACGACAAGGTCCGACATTGTAGCAGTATCTACATAAAATCCGGAAAATTGCGACCTTAACCCAAAGAATTGCATTGTCTCAGCTTTAATTGTAGGCCAAGCAAAAGCCCTGAGACATACTCGTTTGGGAATGTTCTCCGTCTAACCGCGCGCAGGAAGGAACGGATTAATTAAGTATGTCGTGTAAAGCTACGGTATACTCTCGAACACAGATAATATAATACTACGTACAGATACCCAATCCCATACAAAGAAATGAGACCTCCCTAGTCGGGCTATTGACTGGCTAAATGTACTACAGTTATGACAAATTGAGTAAAACGCTATCTATTGCAAAGAGCCCTAAACAAAAAGGTTTTATCTTTTTTTGTTGAAAATACGAGATTTATGAGTTACAATAGATAAATCAGCATTAAACAAGGAAGTTTTGATTTTTACTAATCTTACTTCACCCAAAATCTTCCGTTTATCGCTTTTTAGTGACTATTAATTTCATAATTGTTACCTATGCTGCCATCTATGATCTTTTTTCAAGACTAATTATAATTTGTTCGAATTGGTACCCCATGCTCTCGAACTACCTGTACCAAGATGCCCCTGATCCGAACATGTGACTTTACTTAACGGACCAAAGTTCCTAAGTACTCAACTCTTCAACTAAGGAAGTTGTTTGATGTACACCCGCCAACAAGGAGACAAAACTAGGCGCCTAGGAGTTCCACATTCTCACGAAAGATAAGTTTAATTCTGAATTTCAGGAACTGGTAAACGAAATATATGCAAATTCGTCGTGACGTCTTAATCTGTATGACAATGCATTAACTTTAACGTTTATTACAAAGCTTGAATGTAGTAAAGTATTCAAGATAATTAAAAATACGACTGGTACTGGTATAGGTATCTGTTCCGGTAACTATACTTTATTATTTACGTCGCAAGTTTCAATCAAGTAAAGTAAATTTTCTCTTTTCTTTTTCTTTTTGGTATATCTTTATTTCCAAGGTTTAAACATTGTAGTATCAGAACGCTTTCAAGTTTTGTGCAATGAATATTCCGCCTGAATCAATGGGAGTAGGTCGACTTTGTTTATATAATAGTATACAAGAGTCTATTGAATAAAGACTAAAAGGCGTACGAAGCAAGCGTAATGTTTTACATAAAAAATAATCTAACAGATGTTCATTACACTGTCGAAGACAGAATTAGCACGCTTCTCTCTGATATGCTGCGAGTTAATTACTCGTAGTATAAATATTATAGTGAATAATTATAATAACAAACTAGCTGCTGTTGTATGGAGAGAAATTCCTACGGTTTTCAGCATGTACCAATATAGAACACTCTTTAAAGTTTTAAAGACTGGAATTATCGCTGGATATTAATCAAAGTCGAATTGAATGAGAGTTGGATTGGAAATCCACTTGTTGCCGAGCGTACTACGAACTATATCTATAATTGCGACGAACTATTTCTATTTCCTAGAATACGGTGCGGTGACGTTTGTAAGTAAAACATTGCAAGTGCATCGAGTGTTTGGCACGACGCGCTCCCCTCCAGTAAATACATTATAAGTGACCACACCTACGTTTCCGTACGAGCGAGAACCCTTTGAAGTCGCCTTTGTCGTGTGTACACGCGGCCATAAATGTATGTGTTGTGGACGCCACACCAGCGTGATAATTAGATTGAATTTAGTCTAACGCGAGGGTCACTCGGCCCTCACTAAATTCTTCATCAGATTTGCTTTAACGAAATCCTAAGTGCTCTTAAGGGGGTAATGAGTGCTATTAGATTTTTCGCTGAATAGCGCAGCTTATCTGTAAACTCTTAGCGCTTAACTTTTTCGTTTTCGTAAGCATTATTTATTTGTGTACTTTCTCTGTAATCTTTATTTATGTTTTATATCATCCTGTGTATTTATTTTTAACTTTATCAACGTTCGAGACATGAATTATCTTGATACAATAGGACTTTATAGCATCGTCATCGCAGATAATAAGCTTTTATTTATTTTCCAATATTGCTCGTTCCGCTCGTATCAATCTCTTATTTTGGATGGCATCTAATATCTTGTTTGAGAAAAAATAATAAGGACATGCCCGTAATTATTTTTTTCTAGGGCTTGTACTTTTAATGATATGCACCAAAATTGGCAAGAAAATACTTATGGAATAACTAAACGGTCAGTCTTGTAATATTTCGACTTTGGCATTTGAAAGTTAATAAAGATTCAGAATTTTGATTCTGGGATTTATCTATAGTGGAAAATAGACTTAAGAATTTGAGAAGATACAAAAGAAAGGTCATCGTGGGAGGATCAAATGGAAGCTCTGCAAAGTACAAAAATAAAGAACATTATCACGTTACTTTGAAGCGTTCAGATCATAAATCTAAAAAAATAGTTTTCATCACATGAAAATGAAAGCTCTTTGTTTTGAGGTTGGTAGTGTTAGCTTAAAAGCTGCACCATAACTGATACGGTTCACACATAAAGGAGATATAAATAAATCTTATTGCATTGTCTGAGGTTTTAAGTATTTACCCCAAGATAAAAATGAACAATAGGGCTATTTGCAAGTGCTGTATTTTATAGCCGAACTAGCTTCTACCCGCGACTTCGTACGCGAGCCTATATCCTTTCTCAAGAATTGAGATATCCAATGCAAAAAGATTTATCACATCCGACTGGTAGTTCCGGAGATTACCCCGTACATAAAAACTTACAAACAAACAAATTTTACCTCTTTATAATATTTAATATAGATTAAAGCCTGGCAGGCAGTAATAGCGTTAACTGTAGCAATCAGAATCCCTTTTATTGACTGTATTAAAGCATTTATTGAACAGTACTTAAAAGACTCCATGCCCTCAATAATTTCTTCGGCATCGGGTTTTCAAAGGAAGGTAAATCAGTAACAAACACATAAACTGTCAGACAAGAAGTGACGGACAGCGAGTCCCTGACCTACAAGTAGAAACAACATAACAATACCGAGTCTGAAGACAAGTGACACAAAGTCATAACATGACTCGTTCCACGAATACATAAAAATAGACGTATCTAGTCTGAGTTAAAGCTGTGTGTTCACTGGACAAAAATTGAGGAGGAATGGTTGAGCTAAATGGTGCTGATCCATGCGTCATGTTCGTGAACGGGCGCCGTCAGTAGGGACTGGTCATCTCTTAGCTGCTATGGCTTATTTTAATTTTTAATCTTTGAATTGTTTTAATCTTTTTATTACGGACGCTTTTAACTTGCACGTCTTTCTAAATTTTTCTCACATGGTTAATTTCAACATGAATTATGTAACCAATATTTAGTAACAATATTTTGATTTAAAAGAGTGTCCGTGGAGTTTCTTGCCCGTTCTTCTCCTTAGGAACCTACTACGCTTTGGAATGGGCAACTAGCTTCATCATTCTGACTGACCGACCCCTTGACAATTCAAAAGTGCCTGTAATTGGTTTATTTGAAATAAATGCTTTGAGTTTGAGGAGCGGACTCAAAAACGTTGCACGAAAGTGCGCGAGACGTTTTAAGTCAATCAATCTTCCTAGCCTTTTCCCAACTCTGTTGGAGTCAGCTTCCAGTCTAACCGGATGCAGCTGAATACGAGTATCTTACATGGACCGACTGCCTATCTGACCTCCACAAACCAGTTACTGGGTAACACGATACCTTTTGGTAAGACTGGTTGTCAGACTTTTGGGTTTCTGACTACCCGTAACGACTGTCAAATATTTACGAATGACAGCCGGGACTCATGGCATAACGTGCTTTCCGAGGCACGGAGGGGATGCAGGGCGAAATATTTGCTTGAGGTTACTCGACGTTGAGCAATATCTTCCTCCTTTGGTCCCGGGGAATATCTACACGGCTTTATTTTCCACATCACATTTTCTCATTGTACCCATTATCTGTGCAAGGTTCAATTTAAGCGGAGTTTACAAAAGACGGCTCGTAACTAAAGCCTGTATTAGCATGTATTAGGGCAGAGACACAATATTCGTTGGCCCAAAGCCGGCTTAAATGTCGTATCAACAAGTGCCTCATAAAATTTGTTCCGTGCGCCTGCTATTGTTAACTTCAGCGGAATTGAATCACGGAACTTTTGACTTCTCGCTGATATGATTAACTTCCTGAAAGTTCGGTGTTCTTGTATTATTAGTGTGAAAGGGGAGAATTTGAATGCGTGCTCTCAATTTCAACTGAAAGGGTGGAGTCGGGAATAAATATTATTTCGAATTGCAGTGACACCTTCGAGTTGGATAATCGGTTTGTATTGAAGAATACATTATATATTTGTTTTAATTTTAATGAAAAAAAAAAATTGTTATACAAAAAGTTTTTTTTTTCTTGATAAATCTATGGTTCCTTGTTTATGCTAACATTGGCTTGAAGTTCCGACGCTAGAGTGTTCGATATAAACAGCCACCACGAGTCAGTTTTGTGTATCCTAAGTTTATTGGTTGATCGGTAACAACCTTTTAAATTGTATAAACGTTTATTTAAATTAATATGAGAATATGTGTGTGAAAGGAAAAGTTACAAATCGCATGATAATTTAAAAATTAATAGTTGTCTTTAACACCTTGGTTATTTAATAAATAATTATGTGGTTATTCATCCTATTTTATCTCAAACAACATAGGTCGATTATTTACAAGATAGATAAAGGTAAACGTGCACAGTGATACACGTGTTTATAAAAGATTTTGAAAAATATCGACTCCACCACATCGATTATTCTTCGCGCGACAGGGATTTTATTTCCACATGGTTGACGTGAACGACACGACACTGATAGATGAGCACCGCGCTCGATCACATGTATGAAATAAACTGTAAGCCGAACACACCTATAATTGACTTTACTTGCACGGTGTTGCCAGCCTTGCCTTTGTATGTATCCCCCATTAGTGCCATGATACACGGGCGGGATCGCGCCCGTGTGGGGAACCGAGGGAAGTATGCCGCGCGTCGCTCGCGGCGATTATCTGTACAACTTGTTCAGTTGTTCTACATACATTGAAAAGCATTCTGACGAAACATGGGAAGCTTGATTGTGCGATTATTTATTTATTAATCGTTTCTTTGGGACTTGCGCCTTTTGAAATTGGTTGCACGTCTCATTGAGTTTGCTTTTCGTAAAATTTCGCATCTATAGGTAACAACGCTAGGCTGGACGGGTGTATAATCTTGATAAATTCAAGATCAGCAGAACTAAATACATCGGAACTTGATATTCAGTATTCTCGTTATCTATGTTAATAAGTAGGCGTAATGAGTGATTTTATTCAGGCCCCACCAGCAATTTAGCATTACTTATATTAAATTATGTTCTATAGATAAAATGTGTGGAATTACAACATTAAAATGTTACGTTTAAACGCGTCGTAATCAATTTGCGCTCGCGCGCGGTTAGAACGAAGCATGCTAGTGGGCTGTGGGCCTAATCGAATCGAATATGAAATGGGACTACGGATTTGCACCCCTCTACATAAACTAAAAGCGGTGTTCTACGAATCTCAGTGTGCATTTACATAGTGCTTGCGCTGCAAACATAGCTTAGTTCTAATTAGGTTACATTTATCAATTAGTTCAGGAACGTTCACAACATTAACCTAAGTGACTTAATTGCCTATTTATTCACATCTCTTTGAATATTGTTTTTGTTTTGATAATCGTACGTTTTATAAATAGATATCGTTAATTATTCTTTTGAATGATTATAATCAGCATATATAATGTTTCCACTGGGAAACAGGCCTCCTTTTTCTGTGAGAGGGAGTGGACCATAAAGCTGTTTTCAGACCAGCGCGATTTGTCGGCTTATTGGTGACTCGCCCGAAAAAACTGGTACGAATCCGGACGAATCGACCATTTTAGTAAATATTAGTTTTTCTTGAGGCGATTCGTACGAATTTAATTTATTGCGGAGGAATCTATAACTCTAACAAAACGTAGTAGTAAAGTACACTGGTGCACAGAAGTGGTCAGGGTAACATATATAATTATATTGAAATAAACAAGATGAAAAATGAATAAATTATTATTCGGATTAAAGGTAGCATAATTAACTTGAAACTGTGAAAATAAAACAGGGTGGCGATTTATTCACCTGCATCCGTCAAGGGGGCCATTCTACCTGTCATAATGAACCACAATCTTTCGCTATGAAATTCATAGCCGACTAGTAAAAAAAAAAATTGCTTCGAAATAATCCTGTTGTTTATGACTATTAGGAATTTGTAATTATTTTCCCCGAGTCGGATAGTTTCATAATTATAGCGAAAGTTGTTTAGTATGACGTGTAGAATCACCCAGGGTTGATATGATTTTAATCACCAAACACCAACTGATTTTTAAAATCGTTGATTTAAATTAGTAGGTACCTTTTTTAATGCAACAAAATCAACCAATTTTAAGTTGTTGATTTTATAATTTTTTGATTGTTGATTTTCTGTTTGAATGCTATGTGATAAATACTACTACTATAACTTTTAACCCTCCCGCCCTATTCGCACGCACGCGCACATTCCCTTAAGTACCGGAGACCGCCCGCGGCGCGTCGGAGATAAGAGCGCGCTAACATAAACAAAAACTGAGAGCTTTTTGTTACGTAAATAGTCTTATCGTTAATGGTTTTGGGTACCTGATTAGACAAAGGATTTTTTATAATACTTAGAATCTTTGTAAGCGAACGCTAGTATTGATAAATAAACATTATTATCAGATTCTTATCAGAAATTCCTTTGTTCATTGTTTTGATGATTTATAATAAAACTACTGGTTCGATTCACATGAAATTTCGCAGGATACATTATGAATACATATACAAACAAAAAAACCATTGTCAAAACCACATTATAATTAAAAAAGTTCAATAAATAGGTATCCATATCATTACGTAACATTATTTAGTTGAATAAAAATATTGAACTCTTTTTTTTTCTGTAATATGCATTTTTATTATACAATAACTAATAAATAATATAAAATAAATTATTTACCAGCGATTACATACACTAAACACACACAAAACTCAAAATTTCACAACAATACGTTTTTTCATTACCGAGTTTGTTTACATTTTTTATGGGTCCGTAATAGGTAATTACGATGTTATTTAGTGCAAATATTAACTATGTACGATGACGACACTACTTAATTATTTAAAAAACAAAATTTTTATCCTAGTAGTACGTTTTCGTGGGATAGTATCCGACTTCCACGCGAGCGAAGCCGTGGGAAAAAGCTGGTACTAAATAACTTTCGTTATGAAACTTATATCCGACTCGGGGAAAATAATTACAAATTCCTATTCAACAGGACTATTTCGATGCATTTTTTTGTTTTGACGTGTCCGTTATGAATTTCATAGCGAAAGTAGTTCAGTATGACAGGTAGAATGGCCCGCTTAACGGATGCAGGTGTATAAACCGCCACCCTGTATTATTTTCACAGTTTCAAGTTAATTATGCTACCTTTAATATGAATAATAATTTAATTTTTCATCTTGTTTATTTCAATATATTATATTTCACCCTAACCACTTCTGTGCACCAGTGTACTTTACTACTACGTATTGCTGGAGTTGTCGATTCGTCCACACGATCAAAATTCGTACGAATCGCCTCAAGAAAAATTCATATTTATTAAAATGGTCGATTCGTCCGAAATCGTACGAGTTTATTCGGGCGAGTCACCAATAAGCCGATTTGTCGCGCGACGCGACACCTGCTATTGTTATACCGTGAAGTTTTGTATTGTTCGTGTCGCGTCGCGCGACAAATCGCGCTGGTCTGTCCACCACGCAGGCTCAGTGCAGGTTGATGGATGTCACATGTCTTCGAATTTTTTATTTTTTTATTTAATCTTTTCGCACACAATGAGGTACAAAGGCGGACTTAATGCCTTAGGCATTCTCTACCAGTCAACCAAGGGTAAATTTTTCACAGACATGCCAGTTTCCTCACGATGTTTTCCTTCACCGTTGAAGACAAGAGAGATAGTTATCAAAGGTTGATCTAAGATCACTTTAGCAGACAGCTAACGGAGAAATAAATGTAGCATTTATGTACACAGACCGTCGTTTATGAAATATTATTGTGCCGACTTCATTGTATATTTAAGTATTATTAGGCAGTCGACGCAAGTAGGTAGGTACTGTTAAACTTTTGACCCAGTTAATTGGTAAACCTATTTGTTCCAGCTTAGTGGGCAGAGTTGAACCCTTTTTCCGCACATCCAATTTCAATTGTGCATTTGAAACAAAAAGAAGCAACATAAATAAAATTAATGTATTTCAAATGACGCAAATCATTGGTTCTGAAACGTGTATGTTGAATGACACTACGTCGAGTTCTTGGCATCCGCTGCTCCGCAGTCGCGTGGAAGTTTTCGAATCAAGCGTGAAATTAAAAAAGTTCCATATTCTCTATGTGTATAGGCACATAGGCACCTATGAATCTATGAGTGCCGTGGCTCTCTCACTAGTGTCTACTTTCCTCGCCTCACTGGTTGCTTGTTAGTGCTTTTGAGTAAAAAGTTTCGTATGAATCCGCTAGACGGGCCATCAGCTCGCTCTACTAAACGAGTATATCATATTTTCTATATTCTATACTAATATTATAAAGAGGTAAAATTTGTTTGTTTGTTTGTAAGTTTGTATGTAACGGGAAATCTCCGGATCTACCAGTCGGATCTGAAAAATTATTTTTGCATTGTATAGCCCAATTCTTGAGGAAAGTTATAGGCTCGCGGATAACGTCACGGGCAGAAGCTGGTATGGAAATAAAATGTGGAATTAATAATATTAACATCGTCGACTAAGGAACAGACGAATTAGATGTTTGAGTCCAAAAGTCTTTAATTTATAAGGAAGATATTTACTACGATCTCGAAAGTTTTTCCTGGAAGCTGTAACTATTTCGCGATTGTGGGAGAAAATTAGCATTGGCACAATATTCGAATCCAGATCGCGTATTGTGCCTTGCGGCGTATTGTTGTTTTCGTTTTCACTCAGTATTTCCAAAAAATGCAAACCATTATACGATAATTGCGCTAAAAGTTTTATAAGCTACGATTTTCAATGCCACGGTTTCTATGCAAAATACAACCCAATTAAACATTCACAAACAACTTGAAATAAGTTATAATTAACGTTAGATGCCTCCGTGATGCCTCCGGCCATCACACAGGATGGATGTTTAAACCTAAATTTTCTGTACGTCCTTTCCCTTTATGATTTATAAAAAGGGAAACCACCTCTTATGAAGTTGTTATGTGCGGTAAGTAAAATTTCGAGATGATATTCATTGAAACCTTTTCTTTTGTTATATTTTGAGGGTTTTTGTACTGCTACCTTTCGGGTGTGAGACTTCTCGATTCTGAGCTGTATACAAATTGTTATTCGTCGATGATATGCATTTTTATACAATAGGTCGGCACCTACCTACATAACGTGCTAAGTATCGGGTTAGGTCTACTAAAAAATGATTATGGCACTCTCTCAAAAAACCCTTATAGCATCTCTTCCGCTCAGTGCACAATAATAGAGGGTGATATTTTATGTAGCAAAAAAAGATTGGAAGTAATTCCTGGATGAAGCAGGAGCATTTGCTTAAACAATGAAGTCGTATACGAGTAAGTTTACCTAAATACACAAATTATACACGTCGCGTCGCTGTTGTTTTATTTTACAAAAAAAGAAGAGGGTTTAACAGTATGTTTATTAACGAAAGGCTATCCCACTAACCCGCAATGGTATAGCGTCCATAGATGCAAAAGAAAAAAAGCACCATTCAAAAACACAATGTTTTTTTTTATTATAAAATATTCACAAAAAATATTAAATTGATACTTAAAAGAAACACTGTATACGCGCACTTATCGCACTTGGCTTTTCACGTTGAAAGACAAGTGCGCTTGTACAGAGTGTTTCTGTTTATCTATCAATTTAATCATTTTTTAGCATATTATTTAAATGGACGCTATACTGTTGCGAGTTTACGGGAACGCCTTTCGTTAATTATCATACTGTATGTTCGTATGTATGTATTTTTTTAATATATGTTTGTCAATTGTACACCGATTTTTTAAATTCTTTTTTCATTTGGTAGAGCAAGCTTAGGCGGTGGTTCCATAAACATTTTAGTAACTTTGTTTGTTATTTAATTTGGTCCGACCTGCTACCGCAGGTCTTGATTAGGTCCTATAGACTCGAGACTCGAGATTTCGAAGTTCCATCTAAAAAACTCCGTAAAGCCTTTCATTCAATTTTAGGTACCTAAACTGAATTAATTATCTACATGTTATGAATAAATTATTTAACTTGGCAGTATAATTAACATTCTGCATATCCAGCTAATGAAGGCAGTCGTAATGTCAATGTATGTTTTATTTCTCTTTGTTTCAAAAGAATAATGTACATTTCCATCACCTTCATCCTATCCGACTATATGTTAAAACTTTAGAGGTATGAGGAACAGGGTGTAAAGTTCACTCATCCTCTATATAAAAGTGTTATCCTCTATACCAGACGGGTGTCGTGTCTGGTGAGCAACTGCTCGATGATTAATTTCCGGGAAAAACTGCTTGTGCGATTCAGGATTTGTGTGACGAGTCTTTGATGCGTAGTTCATATGTGGCGTTATAGATGCCATGCCGCTACAAACTGATATGGATGAAATTTGGCACATTTGGGACCATAACCTGGGTTAGGACACAGGATACTTTTTATCCTGGTAGTACGTTTCCGTGGGATAATTTCCAACATCCACGCGGGCGAAGCCGCAGGGCATATTAGCTAGGAGCAAATTAGTTTTTTGAAGTGAAAACTTCTTTAGCGGCGTTGTGCACTTTTTTTGGGATGGGTAAAAAATGTTAAACTCGCGTCAGGACGTGACCGTAAGATCCGTTGCCTAGCAACCGACAAAGTAAATATCAAAATAAATAGTCTTTGACATTACGTAAAGGTTGCGAGGTAAGAAATTTTACCCATATTGATGGGTAAAAAAAGCAGTCAAAACATATTTCATTAAAAGTGTTTATTCAAAAATGTTCAAGTTTTCACTTCTGCCGGCACTCCCGGAGTGCAACCCGTTGTTTTTTTTTAATTTATGACACTTTTAATTTAGAGTAGGTAATTTACACGTAATAAGAAATGTGTATCTGCCATATTTTAATTTGCTTTTGTTCTAATGTTTTCAAACAACAAAAGAAGAATTTTCTTTACGCAGAGCAAAAATGTCGAACTCTCCAGAAACATTCCAACAACTTGGTAAGAATTTGAGATTTTGTAATGTAAAATAAACGTAGGTACCTGTAAGGCCCAGTTCAACAGCCTGAACTGGGAAACATTGGTTTGATATTATGAATTAAGTACGTTCTTAAATGATAAAAGCATGGTAATTAATTACTTAACTTTTTGTTATATCAAACCATTTGACAAAGCGTTCGAAAAATCATGAATACCTATATTTCATTGTTTGTAGATGCTCAACTGTCCGAAAGACTGATGCAGCTCGATAACAATTAAAATTTTATAGTGTCTCATTAGTGACAGTCAAGCGGGCAACTGTTTGTCCTCATACCTTGCATTATAGAAATTCGTTGTTTAATGGCATAAAAGTGAAACTGAAACAGTATTTCTATTAAAGTTTGAAAAAAAATCTTTATAATTTCAGCCAACATTTTCGACAAAAAACTTTGTTATCTTTACAAGTGTACTTGTAAAGATAACGTAGTGTATTAAGTAAGTGTATTTATTGCATCCAATCACGGTTACTTTCCACTAAAAATAAACCGCAAAAAAAATATTTTACATTTTACACCAATAGCACTCACAATTCTATACAAAACGTAAATCTGTATATATAGTCATCACAACGTGTAAACAGAACTGCATCAAACTGAACTCGATTGAGTTCAATGTTTGAACTTTGAAGACAGATACTCGAAGCCGATAGATAGATACTCGTAGAATATTATTGTGCACCATAGTTGTAATAGCCCATTCATTTACACATCGACGAATGTTATTTATTTAATACAAAACATTTTAAATCTTACGTTTTAAATCGTACGTAAATACGAACACAAATGTTTCACGACGACCAGTCCCGTCGCCATGTGAAATTGCATTCGTTTTCTGACGAAACTTTTACCTGCGATTCGATTTTTAAAACATCAGTGACAATTCACGGATTCGGTTTTTAAAATATGAACGTCTATTCGTCTTTAACGAATCGTCAATGACAGACGTTTGTGTGAAGAGGTCGTAACACTGCTCTTAAGCCAGATTTACATGGCATGCAATAAGTTTAAACAATAATATGCATTATGGAAATGGGGCTTTAGTAATAATGCTGTGAATATTTAGCTTGCACCGCACTATCAGGGTTACATAGCAGAGTCCACAAACCACGCTGAATACTTCAGTTATTATTGGAAACTCTCAATACTCGTAGTCTGGACGTCATGCAATAACCTGGTCTTATTTTGGTTTAGCTGATTCAGACATTTTCTTATATTGCACTGTGCACTAGAATTCAAAATATGGAAACGTTTAAGCCGCTTTGAAGTTTGGACTGCAGCGGAATGTCTATTATTTCAGTTGAATTCGTTGTTTTTTGTACATTAATTTGTATGTAAAGTGAAACATAATAAGGTTTTCGAAAAAGGCGTTATTTTTTTTAAGGTAAAAGTAAAACGGTTAGCTGGAAGCGTATGCTAATGAGCACGAAGAAAACAAAACGTCTTAAATTTACCTCTCATTAAATCTCAATAGGTAAAGAAGAATAAATTGCCTGACATTTGCATCATTGCATGAATTGCCATTTCCTCTCAAAATTTTACGGAAGGAAGCCGTCTGTAAAATCACATTTTCATAAATCAAACCATTCATTCAGCAAATAAATGTTCAAACGCTCTCTTACACGTCAGTAACTGATTTATGAGCTTAGCGACGATTTCGAATTATGACTGTTGACGGGAAACGGTGGAAATCAAATGCAGTTGAAACGTGGCCTCGAAAGTTGTATCTAATATTACCTTTATATATTTGTTGTTTTAAAAACGTTGCCCCATACTAGGAATTCTGGCGAAAGTTTACAAAACTGACGTCACAAACAGACAAACATTCCACCACCATTTTTACCATTCCACTACACATAAATTGGTTTTGGATATTACCATAATCAACATCGGCCTTTATAAACGGCCACTGCTGAACATGTGCCTCTAATAGATCGTTTTAATGAACGATCCTGGGGGAAAATTGGTATAATCACCCCGCTTGGTGATAGCTGTTCCTATTGAATATTATGGACTCAATATATGTTGAAAAAACGGTGTTACTACAAACACTGTGCCAAAAATATCGTGTTAAACTGTATTGTCGTGTTAAACAATGTTCTAGGAGATACGGGTAATAAAAATGACCACAGTTTCCGCGAACAAGACAATGTTAATGCATCACATGTTTTTAATATAAACAGATATTTTAACGTGGGATACATCTGTGATGGCATGAAACGGAAACCATTTCTTCGATATACGTAATTGAAATGGATCTAAGAATTGTGATCAAAGATTGAAAATGATATTCATGGAATTATGTAGTTAATGAAGATGTATTTAGATTTTTATGATTAAGGGGGATGCGCCAAGGTAGCCAGCGAAATTCAAATTATCTTACGTTTTTTGCAATTTGCAAGTCAGTATCAGGTTGTATCTTAATTAAAATATGATTCGCGACCCTAACAAATATGACTTTACAGAATTATAATTATTAGAATCAGCAATACAACTCCTTAAGTTAGAATAATCCTAAAATCTTATGATTTCATGAAATTGTTATTCAATAGGATTATATGAACTTAGAGAGTTGTATTGATGATTTTTATGATCATAATTCTATAAATAAATACATATTAGATACGGGCGCGAATCATATTTAGATCAACATACAACCTGACTGACCTGCTAATTGCAAAAAAAAAAAAAAAGAATTACGCGGGTTTCGCTGACGCTTCGGTGTAAAGGAGAAGAAATTTTTCTGAAATGTAAAAGTACATGGTCTTACGAAAAAAGTTTGAAAGCCAGCCGTCTCAATTGATGACCTATTTACCTAATAATAAGTTTTGACATGAGTGATGTGTTCCCCGAAAACTTTCGCGGTCGATGAAGAATCATGATCGAGTTCATAATATTGACACGGCCGAAACATTATAACCTAACGTTGTTCCAAACATTATATTATTAGGTCTCCAGGGTGGAACTTTTCGATTTTGCAATTTGGGGACCTTGAAACTATAGTGTTATTGTTATGATCTCTTCATCCGTTGATGTACGATGGTTCTGATTGGTACACGGAATTACTACAATTAAGGCTTTTTTTTATATTATAAAATTATTCCCGTAAAACATTTTTCTTTTTTAAATGCAGCAACATTTTCAGAACATCAACATAAAACTTTAATATTGCCAGTAACTTGTTATAAAGAATACGATTTTGTCACATAATTTTCTTCAAAAACCAATACTTCTTTACCCTCATTAAAACTGCTACTAAAGGAAACAGTATTCTATGACTCCCACTTTGTTTAATAGGACGTTTTATTCTTTTTGCGAAAGGAAATCTAAACGCTGTGACGAGAAAAGGAAGTAAGCTTTTAAGAAGGCATTATTATTACCGTTGATGTTTTAAAGCCAACTCCCACGGTGCGCCATATCGCGGACGCGCACCAGCCCGCACGAGGACGCACCGCCACGCACGCGTTCAACGCGCGTCTGCGCTACCACGCACGCTAGATTTCCCACGGTGCGTCGTGCGCGTGCGTCCGCGATATGGCGCACCGTGGGAGGGCGGCTTTAAAAGGACTGATTATGGTTGGCGTGTAAATAATTTTTTTTTTGTTTTTTTTTATTTGCATGTCACAAATTGTTCGAATTTCAACGTGTTTCATGTAACAATCGACGAGTCACGTGTGGCATGTGAATGTGCAAAACATTTTATTTCAGACTTGGTCTTGTTTATTTTGTGTATTTTTTTTTGTACCTATTGTTTGTAACGTTGAGAGAGGGATTGAATTTAAATTGTATTCTGATAGATCAATTTACGTAAGTCAAAATACATATATCATTTTGTTCTTACTTCAGGTGATAAAAGATTACCTGTAACGTTTAAAGAACATAAAAATGCGTTTAGTGCAAACGTTTCAAGTAACAACATGTTCAAAATTATAAAAATTCTGACGTTGTTTGGTTTCAGATATTTAAGATAATAAGAATAGAAACATAAAATGAAGTGTGGTGATTTATGGTTTCTGAGGATTTTTGGATAGAACTGCAATGGACTACCCTCGCCTGATTACGTGCAGCACATTTGCCTAGAAGTTGACAGTTCGGCTTACAGGGTCAAATTTTGGTGAGCTTTTTGGAAAGCCAGATCATTAAATATATTAATGAACAGCACTAAACCAAGTACTTAGTTACGCTATTTCAAAACATATCACAAGTACAGTAAAAGGTATGATTTATAGTCGTTGGAATTTACGTACGTGTAGTCATAAAGACGTAGGTACAAATATGCTATAATTATTTCAACACTATATCATAGTGTACGCCGTATGCTTTCGACAGTTCATAATAATTATAGCAAGTCATAATTTATGAACTTGATTCAAGATACGCTGTAATTAAAAGTAATATAACAGTAACATTTACCATCACAAACACGTGACATCTATATTATACAGTAACTAATCATGCAGAAAGGGGGTTGCGAACGTGCGTAGCATGTGTGGCCTGAATGAACTGAGGCCAGATTGACAAGAACCAGGCGATCCGTTCAACATCATCAACTCATATCGATGATCAAGATATTAGTATAGAAACTAATAATGACAGAATTGCCTGTCACTATTACCTTCAGTGCTCATATATAGTTTCATCAGCTTTTCGGGTCTTGTACATGAGACGTTCATTAAGAAAGTGATGGTGATGAACGAGATCACTCGGCAGTTTGTCGTCAAGGACCACAAATAGTTTGTTCATGTGTGTATTGACAATATTATATACCGCATATGGTGGCGGTGATGTGCAGTCGAGCCGCCTCGGCGACGTTCGCAGCCCCTGGCACTCAGGGTCGGAGACAGTCGCATGCGAAGCGGGATGGGCGACGGTGGGGCAACATGAACGGGGCTCACTGAGAGGATGGTGCGGCGGCACGGAGAACGTGTAGTACTTGGCCGTTTGGTTGTATGCGCGGACTACAGAGCTGTGGGTCAGCGTCACCACCACCACCAGCACCGACGCCAGCGCCAGCGCGAAGAAGGAAGCCGCAACCGCTGCCACGACGCGCCGTCTTCGAGCTTCCTTCCCCGCGTCTTCTGGCGGGATTTCGGGCTCGGGCGGCGGCGGTGGTGGCTCGGGGGAGCGGCTGCGGACGCTGGGGCCGCGGCTGTTGGGCAGCTCCAGCGTGTGCCGGCGGGAGCGGCGCGCGCGCTCGCATTCTGCTGCCGACGAGTGGTGGCGGCGGAGACGATGCGGCGCACCGGGAGCCACGCGACACGATGCCGATCGCAGCGTGCGCACGGGCACCATCAAGTCATCGCTAGCAGCTCGCGGCACGCGGGCCGAATGCACCGAGCGGAACGAGTGGTCGCGTGTTGAGCTACTTGGAAAAGCAAGATCCACGGAAGCGCGGGAAGAGTGCCTCGAGAACCTGTCCCGGTCGCGGTGGTCTACGCGCACCGACATGGTACGGGCGGAGCGCGCGGCGGCGGCCGCCCGAGTGCCGCGACCCTCCCCGCCTGACGCCGCGCGCCGCGCACCCGTGTTTACACTCGTTCCCGATCATACAAAGAACGCTTACAAATATTCCTCCACATCACAAGGTAACGTCAACGTAACGTCTCACTCGAATGTCGTACATTCAGTATTTGCACGATTAAGGGTGTTTGGACTTCCTTTTTAACGTTAAACTCCGAATAAATGTTTATTCGGGTGTTGAACTGGCAAATCTTATTCAGAGCAGAGGACTAGTTAGGATAAAGTGTAAATACATTTATCTACCTAAAGGGTTGCTTACTTACCTTTAGCAACTTCTGAAGTCTTTGTAGATATTTAATTATGAATCAGAATCTTATGATTTGTTTCCCAAACTTGATATTCAATCAAGTACCAAGCAAAATACTACTTTGAATTAGTTTCAACCAAAACTATGTTAAGTTTTGTGCGAGAAAAGCGTTTAATATCAACGACTCTCCCATTGGCGGAGGCTGAGCGCTAAATAGAGCGAGCAGCCTTTGTTGTAGAGTCCACGTTGTCAAGTTAAATTGTCTCGCAGGCGGGAAACGAAACAGATAGTAGAGAAGTTGTCGCGAGGCCGCTACATCGACACTATTCAATAGCTACGGAATACTATACACGTCGCGCAAGCCGCATCTTTATGAATACTGTTCGTAACTACTGTAGCTACCGCATTCTACCTTTTTGACTAAATCTATTTTTTTATTTGTCTAGAACGAATCAATCACATTCTGAAGCTGACAATGTCTCTTTTATTTAATCATTTAATTATTACAATTTAGTTAAATATAAAAGAAAATCACATTTCTGTTAAAAATAACAATGTATTATAACGGGTTGATCTAACACAAGATGTGAGTCAGCTATACATAATTCTTCATTAAAATAATAAAGAAAATGATCAAGTCGCAAGTTTTCGCTGTCCCTTGTTGTCTCAGTTCGCGATTGAAACGCAACTGACATACAATGCCTCCAACACAATGATGACGCCACTCTATTGGACATCCCTTAGATAAGATACGGATGCTTCACTCCGAACCTTTGACGTGTAGATGTACTGTATTTTCCGCAAAATTATAAGGGACATTTTTTTTATGAGGTATACATTTTGTGACCCCGACTCAAATAATTATCCTGCTACTTGTTACCGAGATTGCATACTTAAATGTTCCACGAGGTTTTTCGTTAATGTTTAATAATGATGATGATAAGTAAAAAGTTTGTTCAACTGGGTCAATTTTGTTTGATTCTCGAAGCCTTTGAGTTTTTCAACAACAGTTGTTTACTGAATGACACTTATTGGGTTCTTGGACATGAATAATGTATAACTAACTTGTTCGCACCTGTAAAACCCAGCATCCACTCCAGCAGGTAAATCGGGATGGCTAAATGAGGCGCAGCAAGTACCAATTAGCTAAATATAGCCACGATCCTACACAGGCATTATATTTATGAACGTCTTAGATTAGTTCAAAACTGCTGTTTAAAAGTTTGTATAAATAAAAGCCCACATTGTTTACGTTACAATATAATAATAGAATGTGGCGGAAATCTGGACAGAATCATTGAGTTGCGTAGATATTCAAATTTAATGAACGCTGTTTATTACGAGCATTGTTCTAAATACGTTTTGAATAATTCATTGAACATCGACATGGGGGTTTTAATAAAGATTGAAAATCGGCATGGATGATTTCGATTGACTTTATTGTCTGTGGAAGAAAATTCCTAGGAACGAAGTTGCTTGTTATTACATGTCTCGAGGAGATGATACTATCCATTCAGACCGCTTGCATTAGTGTAAGATTTCGACGCATAAATCTGCCTTTCACCACACATGCTGTAATTAGCGACTCCGTATCAAAGTTGCGACAAACAAATGCGCGACAAATGCTAGAACGACAGTACGATAGGTCGACCATCAGCGGTGCGACAGCACATCGGCTCGACGAACGTTAGTGCGACAGATTGTTTTCACGACAAACGATGGCACGACGAAACTTTTGATCGACGAACGTTATTGCGACTGATTGTTTTCACAACCATCGATGGGACGATGAAACTTTTGATCGACGAACGATAGCGCGACACAATTTTCGCTCGACAAACTAAAGCACGACAAACATTTCTGGGTCATTGTCATAACCCTAAAAAAAACTGTTCATACGAATTATTTATGACACTTTTAATAACTGCGTCTTAATTTTACATCATAATAGTAAAGTAAACGAAACGTACTAGACCATACTGTAACAGATATGTATAAATTTATTTATTTTTTACTATTTACCACCACCATTTAACCGAATTGTCCACTTCGGTGGACTGTTCGCATTCTACCTTTCAATAGAATGTAGCTTATAATAAATACGTGCTTTTTATTATTTTACAAAAATTATATATTTTCCTAATCTACGTATGTTTTCCATTTAACGTTAAAAGTATTAAAAAAAATGATAGAAATAAAACACACTTTTTGCATAATTTAATCTTGTCACAACATTTTTTGTCTTTCCGGTGGACATTACTTTCGATACTGTCTAAAATGAAGTAAATGTCAAATGATGGAACGGAAAGTAAAATTGAACGCAGCCAATATCGTACTATCCCTATCAGAGACCATTTTGCCGTGACTCGTACGCAGAAAATGTTGTTGTTCCGCTAAGAAAAATATTTAGTGATGTCAAAGTTGAGTTGTCTTTCCGGTTACTGCTGTAGTTTGGTAAATAAATCACTATAAATTCATCAAACATTCTTAACAACTAGTTAAACAATGAAACTTTATGAATATACCTTGGCTTTTGACATAACCTATAAACGGCGCAAGGTGTGAATGATTTTGCGAAAAATTTCCATTCGGTGGACATCTTTTTGGTGGAACTTTTGTCCACCGAAATGACAGATGTCCACCGAGTGGTTATTGGTGGGTTATTTAGTTATTATAACTTATAAAACTGCTTCTAATTACTGGTGTTTTTATCAGTTAAGGACTAATGACCTATTTTTGTTTCATTTTCGCTTTATTTTTATGAGTAAATATGATTTAAACCACCACTTCCCTCACACCTTTCTACGCCATGTCGACTTATAGTTAATGTAGTTATCCATTGCTATATACTCTAAGTTAACAATGATTGGTACCTGTAAAGTATTTCTAAGGGCATGGGAAATAATATTTTTTCATAAGCACGGTTTTTTCCCCTATGCATAATTTTTTACTAACAAAATCTCCTGCTCTACCTTGCACAGGTTTACTTTCTTTTCATTTGTGTGCATTGCTTGTTATGCTTTTGAAAAAAAAAACGAAGCCGTAAGCAAAAAACATTGAGTATGAGGAAGGCGCGTGAAAAACTTATCCAGAAGCCTTGGAAGAAAACTGAAGAAAGGACAGAGAATATTACTATCGGAAGAAAGCTGAAGAAATGATGCTTGAGTTTTGTAGGTTGTGTTGTATGAAATGTACCTAGTTCAGAAAATACTTGTATACATAACGGTTTAGACAGCAAAAAACTTGACATAGCACTATGTCCCAGACTTCTCCAAAATAATGTCCCAAATCTATAAAGTCCAGTCCTGAGTTCCTGACGACTCCTCTGCAAAGTCCTACTCGGAATGACACACCAGCTCCCGCGGAACGGATGAATTCACGGAATCCAACCTTGACTCCTTTGCACAGTCCAGTAGCCGACGGTCCAGGCCAATTGCGAGTGGCTCGATGCAGCAACCATTGAAAATTGACGAGCGCAGTCCATCACTGGTGATTGGAGGTAATGTCCATAAGCGCATACAATTTTCGGACGTATATTCTGACAGCTCAGATACGTCAACGGCAAAACCAGAGAATTCACTAATTCACCTTTCTCTGGCTGAACGGATTGAACGCTTCTGGTCTTTTGACGACGAAGACATATTTTGACCACCGAAATGAATTGTCTTTTCGGTAGACAGACACAAAACATTTTTTATTTACTTTTTGAATGCTTTTAAGCGACTGATTTGTTTGTGATTATGTGAAGATAGCATTAACGTTATGTTTGTTCAAGATATTAATCACTTTTTGTTTTGTTTTTTTTCAATAATTTACATTTTAGTCCACTCGGTGGACATACTAGTCTTTTCGGTGGAACCGAAATATTGTTATTTCCTTATAAATCGCCTTTTTCGTATTATTGATCTCAGACTGATACTCACTTTTGTTGTAACGTTAAGTAAGAGTCATAATATACCTTTGATTTTTATAAATCACGTGTTTCTTTTTTTCGCAAAAAAAAACCCTAAGCTTGACAATGACCCTTCTATAATATTTTGTTGTTGTGGGTACCTACTTTAATAAATTTATCCAAAAAGGGCATTTACTCACCGAAACAGTCTGCTATGTACTTCACTGTCATCTGGTAACCTGCCGATAATACTGGTAGCATTGCCAATTTTTCAAACAAACAACGAACACTGCTTCGCCCTCAACAACGTGGTCACACTGGTCATGTGAAACTACTCCGACCAATATCTATGAACAGACGATCCGCATTCGGACCCCATGACGAACAAAATGATACGAATATATTGCACCCATAGGTACTACCGATCATGATACGTTGGAATGGTGACAAGCAACGGAAGTTTTGATATACCAGAATGATACAAATATGGACCCAACTCACGAAACGCCAATCGTAAGCGCGTGGCAAGTCAAAATAACTAAATGAATAGAGAAAAATATTTATTCTGTAGTATGAGAAAATGGTACTGGTACAAAATTATTTTAATGATGCGAGTACAGCTAGAGATAAGAAAAGCCTTTTAAATTGCCTATTATAATGCGTCGATACTTCGATTAATTCCCTAAGGCAGATATCTAACCTAAGATACAAAAACAGACTTTTGGCGAGTTAACGTCGGGGCTCAATTATGTAAATTGTAACCTCTGAAGATATACACCTGCTTGCCGGCTGAGAGAATAAAAGCCCAACTAATTATGGTGACATAAAAAATGGAAGACACTATTCTAGTAATTAAAAATTGTAATAAGATAAATCCTATTTAAAAAGTCTTTTTCTTTTTAGTAAAGTGTTTCTAAATGAGTTAATTAATATGGAATTTGAGCTGGATAATTGTAAAATGTTGGTTGGTATTAAGGAAAGTTCTAGAGCAGATGATAAGGAAGGAATATACTTGAGTAGGAGAAGATTTTTTGTTTCATATAAGTAGGTAAGGGTGAGTGAAAAAAGGAAACGTGTTGCGTCGACCTCAAGTTACATGAGACAAGGGCAGGAAAATAATGATGATGATACAAGTAGGTATGTCATCTTTTGACTTCTTTGTTGATCTTTTGAATTCAAGGCGTTAATAAGTACCATGACCTACCATGGTACTTATTAATGCCTTGAATATGATATACGCAAATATTTACGATTTTAAGGGACCGATTTAGTTGAAATTTGGTACACACATGTATTTTTGTGACCCAAAAACGGAAGTGTAACGTAAATAAACGATTTTTTTAATGTCACTTTTAGGGAGAAAATTTAAAAAAAAGTTTTCTAAACTGTATCGCGTGACATATCAAATGAAAGGGCTTGTTACGAGGATCTCAAACACATTTTTTTTTGTAATTTTAAATATTTGTTTTTTAAGATATTTAAGAAAATTGATGAAAATTTACGGCCTTCTCTCCGAAACTACTGAGCCTAAACTTTTGAAAAAAAATCAGAGAATTGTTCTTTCAGGGAAACCTATAAGAAGTCTATGGTCTTACAATAACATGGTAAATCTGTCAATATTAACATACACAGTTGGAATGTATGGGAGAACATGTTTTTCAACAACAATGTTAAGTTTGTTCTTGGGCTAAATTCATCCCAACTACGGAACCCTTCATTGTGCGTGGTCCGAAACGCACTTGGCTGGTTTTTATTAATCCAACAACTCTATGAAAAACAACGTGCTTCAGTTTGTGTACTGATAATAAAATAATATAGTCTCTTTGTTGGGATCTATTCTTAGGCGGGGAGCAAAGGACCTATACCATTAAAATAATTAAGTTAATTATTCTGAAAAAAGAATAAGGAAAGATCACAACTCCAAACGAAGTGAATCTGCATAGTAAAGAGAAAGTATATATATATGCTAACGACGTACCATTGCTTTTATAATGATACTCTTCTAGTAAAGGTCGATTTCTAAAGCTTTACAATATGCATGTTCAGGGATTACAAAATTTGAAAAGAAGATATGAATTTCACATCACATTCGCCTTTACTTGCAATATTATGAAGTTAAGACATATATTATTATGTATTTATCAACTCACAATTTAACCCTCGAAGTGTCGAAAGAAAAACTGTAGGTACATATTTAACGCGCATTTTTCCGGTCAATGGCATCATTACTTAAACATTTGAAGAGCGTCGTCGTGAACGGCTTGCGGCCGCCTCCAACACATTTGTAAAACTTTTTCTGCACTTGGATAAGGAAAACTCAACACGGTGTAAAACTTCGCCGCACCTCAGGAAATGATAAAGAATTCAGAAGCCGTGTCTCGAAACAATTTGGTGTTTCTGTTAGATAAAGTTTAAGCGAGAAATAGTCGACACTATGATATTCAAACAAACTTGGTCGAACTTGATGCTAAGCCAAGAAAGGACGCTGATAAGGTGGTCAAAGATTAACTCAGGGTTTACTCTATTCGAGACTGCAATGCATTTAAGGCTGTGCGCAGACTACGACAATTATGTACTTTATTAAAAGACTATCGTTCTATGAAAACAGTCGCAGTGAAAGGAATTGTCAAAATTATCTGAAAACCTTTTTCGTCCTAGCAGTCAGTAATTTAAATATAAGACTAGCTAATGCTTTGCAATGCCTTTTAATTATTTTTTGTTAGGAACCTTTTCCGACGCGCGCACAACAACTTACCAATGTTTCATCACAATCGGTCGAGCCATTTTCGAGTTTTTTTGAGACTAACGCACGGCAATCGATTTTTATATAGATAGAAGTTATAAGATAAACAGCATAAAAATATGCTGGTATGATAAACAAGATGGTTTACAAAATGGATGGGAAACTTTTATTACTTATTCAATTACCTCAGTATCATATAGAGTGCATTTTAAAGTGCCCGAGGGAATCCGTTTAGGACCCAGTTTAATAAACTATATGCATTAATATTATCTTACACGATAGACAACGAAAGAGAGTCTGATAATGCATCCTAATCCTAACTATATATATAGGTACATATTTATATATCCTAACTGTAATATTATAAATGCGAAAGTGAGCCTGTTTGTTTTTTATTTGTTTGTTACGCTTTCACGCTAAAATAGCTGAACGGATTTAGATGAGATTTGGCACATGGGTAGACCATAATCTGAAGAAGGACATAGGATATTCAGATATTCGCATGGGATCGAGACTTATACAGGAGAATCCGCGGGGCGCATCTAGTTTTAAACTAAATGAATTGGACGTGAGTCTTCAAACTATGTGGTCTGTTCCTAACTCAGATATCGCCAAAAAAATATACCATCATTATCAGTACTATTATTGCCAATCAGCGATGGCACCCTAAGATTTTCTTCCGAAGCTTCTGCGTTGCGAATTCGCATCGCACCGATTTGCACTTTTGTGTACAAGCCCTTAGATTGGGATCCATCATTGGCTCTTATCTATGCATATTTTTTTGTTTGTTATTTATATCATGTGTTGCCTCTTATCTATGCATCTTATTTTTGTTATTTTAACATCAAGAGTTGCAATTTAAACATCATAAGTTGCAATGTGGTTATCAAAAAAGACGGTTGTATTTTTTAGTAAATTGGGTTAGCCTAATTGACAAGTAAATATTCAACGGCCAAAAGATCAGCCAATTTATTTACCTAGCCCGTATTCAAGGAAAAAGCTTTTGCAAAGCTATTAGTTTACAAGTCTAATATTTACCTAATCGATAAAATAATGCCGCTATAACACTGATTGATTCGTAGCGAATGGAAGAACGATATTTAATCTGTGCACATGGAGTAAGCCAATACGCATAGATTAACTTCTCGATTCGTGCTTGACTATTGAATGAGATTGAATGTATGAGCTGTTAATATAGGGCGTTGTTTATTCTTCGTGATTAGATCCTTAACACAAACAGTCTGCTATTTCTTTTAGCTTGACCTTGTACCTACTCAGGATATTACTTTTATTAGGTTTAGGTACATTACTGAAGATTAAATCAATTTAATAAAGATTTATTAAGAAATAGATTGTTTGTTGTTTTCGTCTTTGAATGGACTAATGAAAAATTATGCAAATCATGTTCTATTAAAAACACAGATTACATTATTAATAGTACACGCTTTTATAATAAAACGTTGTTCCTTACTGATATATTTTTGAGAAAACAGTCTCTTATCTCATACTGTTATAAAAACAAAGTATTTATAAGTATAGCAGCTACGTATTTTTATATCGGCTATCCAATTAATAAACACAAAAAGCGACTGAAATCCGCGCAACACTAAACTTTCTTTACGACGAACTTTTACTAAAACTAATAAAATAAATTACGTCAACATCAACTCTGTCCGGTCAACGGGACCTTAAAAAGCTTTTAAGGGTTCCTCAGGAAAATAAAAAGGGTAAGAAAATCTTACATGTACGTACTAACACGACAATATAACCGAACATTGAAAGGAAACGCGAAGTTTTGTTTAGAACAAAACAAGATCACCCTACTTTGCCCGAAATTAAAATATATGGACCTAATGTTGCTTCCATCAATCAATAATTTGTTTTCAATAACATTAAATTGCCTGTATTTTCATTTAGTACATAAAAACGTTATGTACGGTTATCCATCTAATTAAACAATTTTGGGGAAACTTGACTGTGAAGAGCATAAAGCAGAAACTCAAAGAACTTACTCCTAAAACTATGTACATTAAATACCAGTGTCATAAAGGGTAGGAGATCAAAAGAAAATAATGGAAATTCCATTTTGTTTGGTGCTCGCCTGCGAGTCGAGATGTAAAGACAGCGGTTGTATGGAGCCGAATAAGACATAATCTCATGAACCTCAGTCTATGTTTGGCAAACTAACAGGAGTATGTTTTTACGATTAAAATGAATGAGTTTACTGGGAAAAAGTCTATTTTAATAAATCAGTAGAGATATTATTAATAACAACTAAGTATTTCACGGACAAGTTGTATAACACATTCATATTTTTTGTTTCAACGTTTAAAACGGCTGAATGTTATTGTAAAATTAAAGTTCCATACATGAAAAAATATTCTACAGTATTAACAGTTTTATAAAAAGAATAAAGTGTACCTTTTTCGTTTCGATTACAAAAGAGCAGAACCCAAACTGCTAGGTCGGTAGGCAACTTTGCCCAGTAAGTTCGATTAGGATAAATGTCACTTTCTTTTAACATAAACCGGTCACTTTGGAGGTGCTAAAAGAGCTCATTTAGTTTCATTTGACCTTACTGGCTCACGGGGCTTGTTGGCGACAAATTAAGATTTATAGACATGAAGGTGCCATGTATGGGCGACCCTAACTGACTTGGCTTCCTTCTTCTTGTTACTGTATTTAGAAATACTGCTTATATAACTAGTCAGTATTTCTAACTACAGTTGTTCTCAATCAAAGTTTATTTCTTTGATGGTATTTTATCTTCTGTACTACAATATTGCATCACTAGGGAAATTTATTTATATACCCACATAAAGTATCACACATAACATTGCGCCTGTATCTCCTAAGGCATTGGTTCCGAACCTGGGGGTAATTACCCCCGCGGGGGTAAATCAGCTATTCTGTGGGGGTATTTAAAAACGCTTATACCCTTTACCACAACTAAAAACAAAGGCCAACAACCGTCTCAATATGGAACATGACTTAAGATGCACTAGCGAAAGTAAACCTTTAAAACAAAACTTGTGAATGCAAAACAATACCATGATAACGACACGTAACGGAATATAAGTTTTTTGTTTTTCAATGACTAAAATTATTCTAAGTTACAAAATCTTCTTGACTGTACGAGTCATTGATCAGGAGCGAGAGGTCATTGAGATTGTCAAACAGGAGAGTAGGTAATAAGTTCTATGTCAGCTCTGACATAGAACTGATTACCTACCCTTACGAATACAAGATCTAGTAAATAAGTGACTTAAGTATCTATACTAACTAGACAGCTATACTTTATAACGTTACACTCATATTAAAACAATACCTTTTTAATCAACACACTGTTCGAGAATTCAGCACGGAGAATCGGTAAAATATTTTATTCATCCGATAAACAATTACGTATATTTAAGCCGTTTGGGATGAAACTTGAAACAATATAAACATTTTGTATAGAGATTAACACCACAATTTACCATTTTAAAGGGTAATATTTAGGATTCGCGATTAACATGGCCGAATACCGAACCCTGTTAATTAGATGTTGGTACCTAAGTACCTACAATCAAAAGGAAATTTCGAGAATCATAACATAACATCACACCTGTATGCCCCGAAGGGTTAGGCAGAGGTGTACCTCTATTACACCAACATTTCGCCAGTTATGTTTTATAAGTCCCATGTAATAGCGAGCCTATTGCCATCAATCGGGCACATATCCATCAGGCTCAGGGCTGCTATTGAGAAATTCCAGATGGAAAAACCCAATTACACTTTGCTTGACCAGGGAATCTAACCCAGTCTTGCTCGCTTGCTACCTCTAGCTAGAACAACGAGGCAGTCAGTTCAATTTCGAGAACCGTGTTGAGAATTTTCAGAAAAAACAGAACGTTAACAGTTACGCAAGACCGTAATAAATCAAATAAACAACGCAACACCCAACGGTTTAATTATATTCACATAATTGATTTGTGAATTTGATCCGTACACACAATCAAAACTCGCTCAAGTCTCTAGTCATAAAAATGGCCGACCACAACTTACATTTTCTTTTCTACTTTCCTTTCACTACATTAATTTTTAATCAACTGAATTTGGTTCAGCCATTCCGCTCGTTTCAAATGTTAGGTTGCAAGAGTTTTATCAGCGTTACACAACAAACCACAAAACCGACTAAACAAGCTATATTTACATTCGAAGTCTTATTTAAACAAGAAAAGTATGTTCATCAAAGACTCCAAAGGGATTCTTAGGAGTCGCTCATGACTGGAGAATCTTGGTCCGATTACAAAGAGGCGCGGTATGCATAATAAATGGGGGAAGTCCACAAGAGAACTTTATTGGTGTCTTTCTTTAAATAGCCATGGGGTGAACTTTTAATTTGTTGAATATCTGCGAGTAAGTAATAATTAACTGCTGGGTAGATATATCTTTTATCTTTTGGCTGGCACAACAGCGTGGGGATTGGCACAAGAAAAGAGAGGCCTATGCAAGCACAGAAATGGGTTTTCTACGGGTTTTGTCGACGGAAGAATAGACAAAATAACAGATTGTGATGGTTTATCTGTCATTTATCTATTCTTCCGTCGACAAAACCCATTTTTATTGTGATCATGTGCTGTAGGTGTAGTCGGGTTGCGTATGCTTTAATACTCACTTGAAAATAGCTATCATGGCCTTTTCTGTGAGTTTTCATGACTAATACAAATTGATTTTGATGATAGGTGTTGTTCAGGCTTAGTTTCGCATGTCATTTCGGTTAAAATAAGTTTTAATTTTTATTAATTTATTTATCCTTTATATATAGATTATTTTATATTTTGTGAATGAGAGACCATTGTAGACTTAGTGGACTGTAGATTTGTTGACCATTTTCTGTTTTGTTAAGTATCAGGTACTTGTTGAAAGGCCTACACTGTCCTCTCAAACCTATTAAAACTTTTATTTTAAAATATTGTAAAACCAGTTATTTTTAAAAGAGTAACCGTGGAGTTTCTTGCCGGCTCTTCTATATAGGAAATGACCAATTGGAACCGTGCGCCTGCATGTATTATGCATCTCTGAAAATTGAAAACTTTTCACATGCCGCCGAGGAATATCTCTCAGGCATGCATGTTTCCTCACAATGTTTTCCTTCCCCGCTTTTGAAGTAAGTGATAATTATACAATACGCACATGAATCGGAAAAGTCAGAGGTGCGTGTCTTGGATTCGAACTCGAGCCCTATGACTTGGCAGTCTGATTTATAATATTAGTTAAGATAATAATAATGTTGTGTGTCTTTGAGTCTGTGTAAAATAAATGTATTTTCTTTCTTTCTTTTAATACCAACAGCATCGTCTTAATTTTAGAGAAGCCCTCGCAGAGATTCTATCTAAAAATACTGTGGTATACAAACATACATAGTTGTAAGCCGTCGATTTATCGATTACGAGCTTTATTTGTCTCCCGACTGACAAGTTGTAAACTATGGAGGGACGATACACTGTTATTCTTTTACTCCAACATCGGCTGAATGATAGACATCAACCTTTATTTTGACATTTTAAAAGCTGCAGTACGTTTATGTTTAATTTCGTTTTATTCACCAAAGACCAAAGACGTACTGATGACATGACGTAGGTGCGTGGAAATGATGTCAGCCGTAAAGATTACTCGTATGTTTATGACGTAATTGTTTCCGTGTACTGGCAGCTAAAAGTGCAACTCCTCAGTTTTATTATGCGTTACGTTTGTATGTTGAATTAATTTTACTGAATGCGCTTGTTTAAATCATTGTTACATTATAATTGTGGAACTTTTTGGAAGCCGACCCCAACATATTTGGGAATAAGAAATATTTGCAAAAAAAATTAACCTCCTTCTGTTTGAAGTCGGTTAAAAACCAAAGGCACCGAATTCCGAAAATAAAGTTATTTTTCGCTTTGAAGTGTTTTTTTTTGGAACTCAGTTGTTCTTCTTTGGTAAAAAACTTTTATTTTTCTCTCTCTAGGGTTCAGTACCCAAAGGGTGCCAATGGGACCCTATTACTAAGGCTCCGCTGTCCATACCGCGTCCGTCAGTCCGTCAGTCTGTCACAAGGCTGTATATTTTGAACCGTAATAGGTACGCACTTGTGTGTTCTACTGTGGCCGCTAACAACAAATACACAATAAAAATAAAATATAATAATAAATTAGAGATGATATTCAAGAAACGTGTTGTTTGGATTTGTGCCCTGTTGATGGCAATAATAGGCTCGCCCCCTATTACATGGGACTCAAACATAACTGGCGAAATGTGGGTGTTCTAGAGCTACACCTCTGCCTAACCCTTCGGGGAATACAGGCGTGATCTTATGTATGTATGTGTGTGTGTGTGTTTTTATGTTTTCTCTACCAAATGAATCACGTAAATCGGTCCAGTACTCACGGAGAAATCGACGAACAAACGAACATATCCTCCTCCTTTTTTGAAGTCGCTTAAAAAGGCTAGGTAGATAGATGATGATATTATTATGTGAAACAAAAAGATTTCGAAGAGAAAGAATTCGGTAATTTGAAGAGTTGTAGAGCAAATCGAAAAAAATATTACAGCATTTAGCATGTACCGTAGCGTTAACGAAACAAACTAGTGCACCGGGCAATAAAACAGGATCGCCCGTACTGAAGGTATGCCAACAATTGAGAGGTATTTCATTAGATCAATGTTCACCTAAGGGCCGCACAGCACACATCGTTTTGAACGTTGTGGTGTACGATTAAAATTACAACGTAAAGGATTTTTTTTTTTTTTTTTTTTTTTTTTTTTTTTTTTTTTTTTTTTTTTTTTTTTTTTTTTTTAAACTCCTTCTTTTTAATGCAATCTGTCCTGGGACATTCAGCAATAGGTAGATGATGGTTCCTGATCTTGCACGGTATGAAGCCACTGCCTCATCCGTATCCATACTACAGCTCATTCATGCTGGTTGTGAGTAAGTCTTGGGGTGCCTTCCTTTTCAGTCTTGTAAAGGTAACTGGGTTTGACATCAGTTTCATTGCCAATTGATTTGGGTGAACTTTTATTCTGGTTGAGTATGTGGTAATATTTGCTTTGATCTCCTCTTTGACAGTTTTTATTTTTAAATCCTTGTGAATCCTCTCGTTTGTGACATACCAGGGAGCATTTACTATCTGTCGCAGTGTTTTTGATTGAAACCTTTGAAGGAGTAAGGTAAGGTAAAGGATTTAATTTTTATTCAGTTGTCTGTTGGCGACTGTGAATTTTATTTCGAAGTTCAATCGATTTTAGTCTTAACATCAACTCTTTTTTTAACCAAATATTACGGGGATTGCTGAAATTCCGGCCAATTTGCTGTCATCCATTCAATAGGCCCATTTTCTTTGAACTGAATCATCGGAGAGGCAAAAATTTAAATGAAACCAGCCAAATGGGAAAAGAAAAAGGATCAAATCAATGAATCAAATAAACTCAGATGAAGAACATTTAACTCTTTTTTATGCTGGCTAATTAAATAATATTAATTAATTAAATCAGTGTAATTTATTACCAACCAGCTTTTTTCCGCGGCTTCGACAACCCAGAGGTCGGAAATTATCCCTCGGGAACGTACTACCGGGATAAAAAGATATAGAGAGAAAGCATAATCGGCCTATACCTAATGTTCCCACTGCTGGGACACAGGTCTCCTCCTCCTTGGATTTGTATATCACGAACTGTGTCCAAATAAACGTTTTCTTTCTTTCTTTCTGTCTTTCTTTCTTTCTTTCTTTCTTTCTTTCTTTCTTTCTTTCTTTCTTTCTCTTTTCTGTGAGTAGGTGTGCGCCATAAGCCGGGTTGGTAGATAGTTAGGATACTAATGGAAAACCTAAAAAGAAATTGTTATAAAGCAATAACACGGTTAACTTAGACTGATATGATGTTGATGATTATATTTAGTTTAGTTTGTGATCTTCCTGTGCAAGTCCCAATAAGCACATTTTCTTTGTTTCTTTCCTTATATGGCCGTAATTAGATGATCAGAGTCACCCCACAAAACGCAGAACAGATACCAAACGTACAAAGGTTGCTTTGTGTTAAAGAAAAATACGTATAGAGGTATCTCTCCAATTAAATGGAGTGCCAGAAACACCCGCTACGTGAAAAACTGTGGAGCTCAAAAACTGTTTGTTATAAAACCATCTGCGAATGTCATTCACTTAACTGCTGCATTTAAATGGACAAATGCCTTTAGGAAATGCTGTTACGGCGTTAGAAGAACTCGGGAAATAGAATTTTAGATGGTAATTTAGTGAAATGCATGAGGTCGGAAATAATACCTACGTACAGCTTGAACATAAAACAAGGGGATATATATTGTAGGAAAGTTAAAACTTTGCCATAAAAGACTATCTTTAAAGTACGTTAAAGGGTAAAGAAAAATAAATTAACGTTGATTTAAACTTTTTCTATTATAAGTATCTTGAGTTTTATAAACACAAAAAGAGGTAAACGTTGTTAGGTATTTTGTAAGAATTCCCAGCGATTCAGAAAAAGCAATTGTTCCCAAAATAGATGGAACGAGAATTAGCTATAAATACGGTTAACTCCGTAACCAATAATAACCCAAAAGCGCCAGCTATTTTCGTAAACAGCATAATGTAAAGGAAATAGGGGTTCCTGACCGCAAATCCCGTGAGCCATTATATCGCCACTCGTAAACATGATCTGAATTTATAATAATATCTTTCAGCGTCTCCATTCAAGATTACTTTACAATTCAAAGCAGGACGGTACATAAGAAAGATTTCTTCAAAACTACAGAGTCAAAGAGTAAAATAGAAAGGCGTTGTCCACACTGCACGACTGTGCGAAGGCGGGGGCTACAACGATTGTGACTGTGACCCGCCATGCTCCGCGTGCCCCAAGTGCCGCGAGCTCCATTAAAATGTGCTGACAACGTACAGAACCTTCCACGGGACTAACTGGGGATAAGCACGCTTTTGAATATATTTACATATATGCAAAACGACCGAATCAAATGAGAAGTCTATTAAAAGTTTAATTGCGTCAATATTTTGAGGGTACATGTGCTCTAAAGTGTTTATAGAGCTGTTTTTATAAGAAGTCAAGGTCTGAGAAAACATAGTCATTTATTTTTATGAGTAAGTTTCGTTGTTTTATGGTATAAAAGGGGATCAAAACAAACATAGCTAATGTAGAACTTTTCTATTGTTCACATTTTAACAAAAGGAGCTCAGTAATAATCACTTACAAGGGAAATCACTATGGTCCGAAGTATTTCAGAGAGGCTCGTCGAATGTTAAGTGAGAAGAAATGGCAGAAATCTTCGCCTCTATATTTTCTCCGTAACGTATTTCAGTCTTAACTGTGCTGGCGTGTTAATCCGTAGAACGTAAATACGGGATACAATTTCGGGCTCTGACCTGGCTCGAACTAAGAAATTAGGAAAAGCCAAAACCAAAGTACGATAATCAACATAGCAACAGCCTCCGATCAATGAAAATAGTCTCCCCATATTCTAGTTTCCGAATTGAAAAAAATCGAACTTCATTCCAAAGGAATTCGCAACTCCCATGTAAAGTAGATATGCTATGTCAGAATAATAAAGATCCAATATTGGGACATCGGCTCCTTTAAGCGAGTCGAACTTGCATGAACCGAATCACTTAACTTGTGCACAAAAGCGTCCCCCTACAATAAAGGAAGTCGGCCTTTCCCTACTAAAGTTGTCATGTATAAATTACGAGCTAGACTGAAATTCCGGATTGATTACTGGAAAGGATGCTGTGAGGCTGTGAGCAGGTTTTCGCGACACGTTAGTGTTTTATTCATGAAGGCGTAGCGAGCTCTAACGCGATTGTAGACACCACTTAAGGCTCTATAGGTACCTTCGTCACATATAGTTTACACGAGCTTAATAGCGGATGCTTAGTACTTGTCACTTACATGCGTGAAAACATGCTGAATCGGTGCTTAGTAGTTTAGTGAATGTTAATAGAAGCTGATTCTATTTTTTACGACAAGTTTAGCTACTATAATGTCAAGTAGCTACTAAAGTCGTGTAAACTATGCATAAATCACACTACATGGCAATGTCAGCTGCAAACGCCAACCGAGCAATAATTACAACAATTGTAAAACATGATGTGGCCAAATTACTATTAATTGAAATAAAACTCAGTCCAAGCATCATTTTGCTCCAATTCTTTTTACATTCATTTACTTTCCCTAAGTTCTACCAAACTGGAAGTCTCCCGAGAACATTATAACTTTAATGATGAACGAAATAATTTGTAAAGTTTCGCGTCTATTTGATAGATGAGTGACCGTATAAACAACGCTACAAGGTTTTTTAGACGCGTGGCCAAAATCTGAACTACCACCGCCATCTTGTTTTTTCAATAAAATTTCAGTGACAGTTACACAAATGTTTACCAACAACGCCCTCCTGTCAATGTCATTCACGCGCCAAATGATCCTTGTAGCAGTCTTTGTAAGTAGAACCTTATAGCTAGTTAGGCTATTAACTTTTGGCAGTGTATAGAGTGCCGCTAGTGGCACTCTATCCCTATCGGATAAAGTACAGTTAGAGGCATACTAGTGGCGCTGCCTCGGCCCGACTAGAGTGCCGTAAGCATTACATTGTCATTGTCACTGTCACATGTTATTTTGTTTGATTGTTGACGTTAGTTCGCTGTAAAACACCACATTCCCAAAACATTACATTTTCTTGTGCCACTCGTCGGCACTCGCCGACCGCTGCCGTGGCACCGCTCGCTACGCTCGCTCGGCTCGTGCGTTGTGTGGTCACAGTTCTAACCTAACCTAAAACCTACATTTCTGCCAATTTCATTTGCTAAGCCAAGGGATTATGGCACTTAAGTTTAGCCGGCTATAGATAAAAGACACTAACCTCAACAATCAAACAAAATAACAAATGACAGTGACAATGCCGCAAGAATTCTTGCGGCACTATGGACGTCCTACAATATCAGTGACAGTTACACAAATATTTACTATTTACCAACAAAACGTCAATGTCATTCATGCGCCAAATGATCCTTGTAGCACTCTTTATAACTAGAATCTTAATTACAGCTGGTTAGGCTATTAAAGTTTTTATATGACATGACGTGCATCGAGTCGACATGTTTTGAATGAGTAATTTTCCTCGTAAATCATGTGTAGTTTAACCCGTAGGATGCAGCATCTCGTCTGGCGTCACTATGTCGGGTTGGTAATGGTGTACGCGACCCGACTGAACCCGGCGCTAATGAGAGAAGAATGACAGCCAGCGCCCGGCGGTGGCGCCGACGATCCCTGTGCGTTAGCCGATAGAACACTGTTTTTATAACCACTTGATGTTTGATAGTAAATTCAGTAGCTACTACGAAAGTTTCAGTGTCTTTCTAAAGTTATATAGTGCGATTGTTCTTGGTACCTGCTCTACTTAAATTAACAGTTCCATGACTTCAGTGGCAGACGAACATTGCATAGCCATTATAGCTAATCTTTTTTAATAACTCTATCCCTAAAGGAAGGGTTTAGCAAGAAGTTGATCAGGGTATGCGAACTAACTCATGTCAACAGATAGTAATAATTATAATTAATATTTATAGGCACTATTAGTAAAACGATTTCAAATATTTTCACTAGGTATTAAAATCACAGCTTCAAAGATTTCTGAAAGCTCAGGTTTAATTAAACGGCCAGCGCACAACTATGTCATTATAAATCCAACGGTGAATAATTAGAGTAATTACGATTACAAAGTATGTAGGTACCGTACTGTATAATATTTATTTAGGCCGAACACAAAAGAGTCTGCGGGCGATTTTTTTTAAGTTATTTAATACTTAATTATGACCCAAGTAAAGAGTTGTTCCAAAATTAGAATGCCTACTACTTATCTACGTAACTGAATTTTTTCCTGTTTATTTTTAGACTGTTTTTATATTTTGCGGCGTCAGTTACGACTTTTTGTATTTTGACAAAGTCATTGACCCAGTTATCCGTGATTGAATAACAAAGAAAAGTAATATTTCATTTTATATTCCAGAGTTGCCTCTCCGGTCGAGATAAAAGTGTTTTGTTTTCTCTTTTTCTTTCGTATTTCCTCTACGCATAGTTTTAAAGTTCTCCATTATGAAAGCACTGATGAGATATGATATGTATGGCAGATAGAGGATTCTACGTTAAACTTCTATTTTGTAAAATTAAAATAGGGTTGTAACTGCTGTTTACGATTTCAAATTCGAATTTCAAAATGAACCGAAGAGCGAATGCCAACTCAAAAAAAAAGCTTGGCAAAGGTAACACAACAATGCAACCGTTCCATTCAGCCTTTTTGACATGTAGTATGGTAAACAAGTTGTGGTTAATTAATTATGTGTCCAATTCAACGTGCCATTATTCATTCCGGAGAACGCAGTCTCGTCCGGCGACGGCGGCGTAGCTCGCACGTCGTTTGCATAATTCGGATTTAGCTATCCAAGAATTACTGACGTATGAAATTGAGATGTGATAATCGTAGCTCAATATTCCTTGCCGCAGTAAATATGTAAATAGCTTTTTACGGATAAGATTATTTATTTATCATGTAATATTGTGAGTCTTGAGTAAGGTTTGGAGGTAGATTAATATTTGCTTACTCATATTATATTTGAGAAAAACAAAATCTGAAATTATAGGAATAAAATGAAAGTTTTTTTTTATACATGTGCGGTGGCGGGTTCGTTCCTTACGCGATACTCGTACGCACTCATACACTCGTATATTATAGAAATAGACAGAGAGAGAGAGAAAGTCGCAGAGGGGGTATAACGCTTTTCCTTACGTGACGATTTCTACCAGTCAATGCCTGCCGCAAGCTGCGTTAAGGAAGTTCATTCATAAACCAATTATTCCAAAAACTTCGCCCAGACTGTCGTTTAAAATGTTATTTTGAATTTGCTACTCAACGCATAAGCGTCACCGAATCCGATCACCTAATTAACAAAACATTAAACTAAAACTGATAACTAAACAAAGAGATGCAGTGTCTTCATCATTTTTACCATAAGTACTTGACAAGTAGTCCTAAAGAGGCTAAGAATATAGAGATAACAAAACCGTTGACGTTATTGTAAGCTCGGCGAACGTGTCTCCGCAAAAATACGGGCTGAAATTCCACTGAAGGATCGCTTCAATTCCTTTATCTACTGTACCTCAAAAACGAAAGAGCCATACTTAGTTATAGAGCTTCATACTTAATCTCGTTCTTAGTAAAAACGAGTGGTAAGCCGAGGTAGCGTCAAGTGTGAGTGACGTTATCAGTGCGGCGACTCGCAGCCGCGGACGTGGGCGACAACGTGCCCCAAATAAATTTATCTACCTTACCAACCAACGTCTGCTCACAGACCTTTTAATTACCCCAATTTGCCCTCTTTCCTTTCTCAATCACATCTTGCCAACCCTAACGTGGAATCCTTGTGAATAAGATAAAATAGCTTAGAAAGAACATCCGACTTCGTTGGCATACCTATACCGACCGCCATTATGAAAAAAACTGGTTTTGGCGGCCAGTGATGAAACAAGTGTCAATCGATAGAGTAAGTGATTGCAAACAAAAAATATTTAGTGATGAATATCGTAAGTGATATACTTCCTGAGATATTTGAGTTAAAACATGAGAAAAAAAATAAAACAGTAATTTTTTTTTTAAATATCTCAGGAAGTATATCACTTACGATATTCATCACTAAATATTTTTTGTTTGCAATCACTTACTCTATCGATTGACACTTGTTTCATCACTGGCCGCCAAAACCAGTTTTTTTCCAAATGGCGGACGGTTAGGTATGCCAGGTCCCATACAAAAATGTTGGAACCCCTTTCCAATTTCAGCTGACGTTTTATCGACGGCTTATGATAAGCCTCTTTATGAAAATCATTGAGACGTGTTTTGCGTCTCGTATATGATTTATGATTACGGTTTAGTATTTATGTATTTTAAACCTTATCGTTTATTTATGAAACGGATACTGAAGTAAAAGGTAGAAATTGTTACGTACGACTTATTAGCAACATATTGAAGCTCTGTAGGTAAATACCAGTATCTGTCATTTTGATATGGTAACAAAAGTGTGACTGTGATGCCATCTACTATCATCTGGATAACATAACATAACATCACGCCTGTATTCCCCGAAGGCTAGGCAGAGGTGTACCTTTTTTTTTTTTTTTTTTGGCTGGGAAATCATCCAATGACTTCTCCCGCTCTGGGCGGAGCGGAAGGGCGTGTCAGACTTTTACTGACTAAAACCCACCCGTGTTCCTTCCCTTGCCATGCCAGGGGCCACGGTTTCCCCTTGGGACTACCCGCAACCCCGGCAGAGGCAGAGGTGTACCTACAGTACACCCACATTTCGCCAGTTATGTTTGTGTCCCATGTAATAGGGGGCGAGCCTATTGCCATCATCTGGATATTTGTACCAATTTATTGCAATAGAAAACTAAATTCAGCTCGTTCCTGTCAACCGTGTTTTTATGAATAGTATCGAGGTTAATAATATAAATACTGTGTTTCAATGATATTATTCAATAGTTCATAATACTGTATCACTAATGGCTAGTTAGAATACTCCCACAACTGACCTGAAAATGGCAATCCCTGACCTAATAAATAATCTGCCTTGGACTAACAACTCGTATTTTTCATGCCATGCTATTTCTCATTTTTTCTAGCATAATAAAATGACTCAAATGCAAGCAGAGAGCTAAACAATGCAACTTGATACAAGCTTTCGGTATGTAGGTTTTCAAGTTAAATCGGCTAATTGGACAGTATGAGAATTGCACGTGATTTTTCATCCTCATGTGGGATTAAGAATTTTCGGATAAAAATCCTCTTTTCAGTGAGAATTTTTCAGTGAATTTTAGTCCGTAATGGCATGTAGAGGTGTAGGTTATTTTTGTTATTTTAAGTTAAAAAAGGAGAGGAGAACCAGGAGGAGGATGAGGGAGGATGAAGGATGAGGAGCTCGTGGCTAAGTAATAACAAGCCACACGGGTCGATCCATCAGGTTAAGCTACGCTTGCCGGGGTTGGTCAGTGGATGGGTGACCATCTTTACATAACGAGACTCTTCCGTGCCTCGGAAAGCACGTTAAGCCGTTGGTCCCGGCTGTCATTTGTGGATCTTTGACAGTCGTTACGAGTCGTCAGAAGCCCGAAAGTCTGACACCAGTCTTACCAAAGGGTATCGTATTACCCAGTTACTGGGTTGTGGAGGTCAGATAGGCAGTCGCTCCATGTAAAATACTGATATTCAGCTGCATCGGTTAGACTGGAAGCCGACCCCAAGATAGTTGGGAAAAAGGCTAGGAAGATTGATTGAAGTTAAAAAAAGACCAAAGTCTTTAGTCGAAATCATAAAAAGAATGCTTTATTTTCTGATTTTGGCAAAGCCTCAATGATAACAACAACAATCTTCCTAGCCTTTTTCCCAACTATCTTGGGGTCGGCTTCCAGTCTAACCGGATGCAGCTGAATACCAGTATACCAAAGCCTCAATGATAATGATAATAATTTAAATGTATATGGGATGTTTTCCTTTTGACATCGTGGTGGAAACCCATATCAACCTGAGTCGCTATGACCGTTTTACCAGGTGGATCGGACCACATTGATAAACCTGTACAGACCTGGCCTCACCACGTCCAGGTGATTATCTATCTTATATTCTAATTCATTAAGTAAACGACCCGTTGGCATAGCAACGTGCCTCACAGAACCGTGTTAATTTCATGGATGGGTCTGAAATCGATACGTTTGACGAGCCCCTATGGATCCACAAAAGAGTATTGATTTTGAAACAGGGTCGAAATTAATTCAATTTGGATAATACACGCTTCATGTTAAAACGTGAAGATGATGTTCCAAATGTTCTTATTAAATCTCGATATTTTTAGTCATATCACTTCTTAAAATAACACAAACGAATGATCTTGAATGAAATTTCGTAAATCATAAACCTAGAATACAGGGTGTCAGGGACATCGACGCGAAGCCTGGTACCATGGATTTAGTACATGATTCTGACCCCCCAGCATTGAAATTTTTCGTCGGTTATTAAAAAAAAATCTGCTGTTTCATAGAAAAGTGCAATACCTACGCGGTCAAAATGTATGGAACAGCTGTTTTTTTTTAAATAACCGACGAAAAATTTCAACGCACGGGGGTTCAGAATCATGTACTGAATCCATGGTAACAGGCTTCGCGTCGATGTCCCTGCCACCCTGTATAATTAAAATTGGTATTTATTCATCAATGCCTTTATTACCATCAGATACAGGCTTTGCTTTGCATTAAAATTAATATGGCGGATACCCCTTCAATTACCCAAGATTGATCGATAATTCAGAAATTAGTATTATAACTCGACAGCCGATGTACTCTATAATTATTTGTCAGGGCTCAATTAACGAGAGAAATTCACGAGATTCGTGAAATTCATGATCTGATATGAATGGTGGAACCACTGGCGTCTGCTTGAGACAAGCGACGTGCCCTCTTGTCAGAGACCCTGTTTATTATAACTATCTACTTAAGAAAACGAATATTTATATTGATAGCAAGACAGATCATATTTTAACTGCTATGGTGAGTCTACCTACTTAATAAAAATCTTAAATTCACTGACATCACAGAAAATCCTGCAGAAGAGTTGCTTTTATAACGAAAGTGAGCACTTAGGAAGGATTTTTGAAAATTCATCCCGTAAAGGGCTGAAATAGGGGGTGATGGAATTTTATACACCGCTGATCAGAGAATAATAAACATAGACTAATTAAAAAAGAGTCGTATTTAAAAAGGAAAAGTATACGATGATCTTAAGCTTTTTTTACATTAAGAGGCAAGTCGAACAAAATAGTATAGTATAATAGTACACGAGAAGCACACTGGCGATTTTCGATTTATATTCGAGCATTGATTTTACACAGGAAGATAAGTCATGTACTGAAAAACTCAATGCAATGGGCGATGACAACACTAATATGCACTAATCTTAAGAAGATAAATATATAATATAATGCACTAATCCTTCGTTTGTATAAAACATGCGCTTTACACATGAGGTCACATTATGTCTAATATACGTCACAGAGTCACCACACGGACATTCCAAACTGTGTTTCAGGGAATTGTGCTCTCAGCTTTAAATGACGTTAGATGGAGGACTTAAGAATAGCACTATGCCGAGAAAAGACTCATACCATATTCTCTGTGCCAGTTAAGCTCGTTGCAGTCCAGCGTCCTTTAATGCACTGGTTCGTGGTATACGAGAATCAGGTTCGTAGAAACCTTGTGAGAATTACAAAGCTCGTAGCGAGTACAAAAATTCTTTAAAAAACTGTAGGCCTAGCACGAACCTTGTAGGTTTCTTCGAACTTACATTACATTTAGGCGTTTACATCGAGCGTTCGTGCTAAGGTCTCTGTTCTTTTTAATCACTATAGTAATTTGTAAACGAATAATTGGCTCGCAACAGATTTTGACTACCACTTAAAAAGTCGGTTTTGCAGACGAATGCTCACAGTCTGAACGCGCCCTTTTAAAAGATATAAATCTGTGAAGATTTTTCTGTCATAGAAATTAATTAAGACGTTATACCTCAATTACAGTAGATATGCGATAGCAAATTAGTATTCGATATCATTCTCATTAATATTAATGAAATCGATAACGTTATTAGATAATGTCTGAACTGTGGTCTGAACTTTGACTGTTTTAAGAATTTCACGTCGTCTTACGTGTCTCATATAAATTCAATAATTTGTTATCCATATTATACGCACGACTCATAATACGAAGCATTAGAGTGTAATTTACGATCGAAAAACTTTTTTGCCCCATTTCTGCAACTGTTTTTATTGTTACACTCCTGCTAGTACACAGAACCTACTTAATTTATATACCATTGAATAGATTATTAAATGGAAATTAATACTGTACTTTTTAACAATTGATTTAATGCAGCAGAAATGAAAAAAGCATCAAAATTGTTGAAAAAAAGTCTTGTCCGTCAATGTATGAAACCTGAAAACATTGTAGCTTGCGATAAAATCAATTAATTGATTAATTTTTTTTTAATACATTCGTTTTAGCCTTAGAAGGAACCCTATTGAAAATGGCTGTTTTATTCAAAGTATTTTAATTATAATTAATAAAATACTAACTTAAATATAATATCTTTATCTACAATGATATTATAAGTAAAAAGACGTACCTAGATAGGTTATCTACTGAACATTCGATCATCAAAAACGGAACAATGTCACACTAATTTAGATAACACGTGGAAGTAAGATGGCATGTCGTAATTATCGGGAGCGAAAAAGAGACAAGACGAAGAAAATGTGGCTAATTAGCCAAATTTTGACGAGTCACTTGCGGAGCGGGTATAACCTATCTACCTCTTTTTACTTATAATATCAATGTTTATCTAAATATTTTCAACCTTGACTTGACGTGTTGCCTAGCAACCCACAACGTAAATATCGAAATAAATAGTCTTTGACATTACGTAAGGATTGCGAGGTTAGAAATTTTACCCATATTGATGGGTAAAACAGCAATCAAAACATACTTCATGAAAGGTGATAAATTGTTAATTTTTGTTAGAAACTATGTTTTGAGTTTCTTTTTCGTTTATGAATGACTGTTATGAGGCGTGCACTTTTGGATTTTCCAAACTATTTTTCATTTTTTTATAGCCAGCAGTAACGATGTCAAAATTTCGCCATTTTATCGCTGTTTCATAGACGTCGAAACTGTCTCAGTCGCAGTCACTCCATAACAATGCATCTTTTGCTACAGTCAGAAGAAAAAGCGGGAGAAAAAGTTCTGTATAAATAAATATGTAAGTATGGACTATAAAAGAACTTCGACCTCAAAGAGGAAAAAAGTTATAGATTACGTTAATAAATTGTTGTTATGCTACATGCTCTGTCAACTATGATTTATGTCATTTTGCCACAGGCGCAAACGGTAGAATACAATTGTATTCAGAGTATTTTTATTACAAAACAGAAATGTATGCCGTTCCAATACAGTTGAATAACAATAGGAAACAATATCCAAAAGGAAGGAAGAGTACCTACTATCGCAAAGTCTACGTGTTATTTCACGTACATAAAGACACGGAGCGGCCATGTCACGCTTCACGTTCTGCATCCACGATATAATATATCTATTTCAACCGAGAAAATCATCTGTCCAAGAATAAAAGCTTCTACGCTCGCATGGTCTTTTATTTCGTTCGACCAAGACGGTGGGCTTATACACTGACCAAACATCGACATATTTGTTCAACTATCGCAAACAAACTTGTGTAATTTCATTACTAACATGTCGGTAAACGTCAAATTTTCCAGTAGCCACTTTTATTGCTGATCGTACCGTGTTATAAGGACGCTAGTGAAATCCCCCAGAGTACTGTGTACGGTGAATGGAGCATGATTACTCGGCGCGACCAACCAACTGAAGTTTTCAACTATACTGCACAATATCTTGGCTATATTAAAGATATTACGTCATAAACGTCATCATAATTTTGTTGAGCATTCATTTTGTACTCTCACTCTCGTAAAACTAGGTACACTAAATTAAATTGAGCTCGTTTGTGTAAATAAAGTGAACGATCGCGTTCTTTTATTTTTGCGAAGAAATCTTCGCGAGTGTAAATACGCTACGTTGATTTTTCTATTAAGAATACAGTATCTTTTATTTTGTTTATACATTTCTACGTTATACGAGTTCATAATATATCTCGGTTTTTAAACAAACTCATTTCAAACATCATGAATTAATTCCTTTCTACTCTCACCACAAGAATTTGTTCGTCTAGGAATTATTGTAAGTGTAATAAGGTGTGTAAGGTGTAATTAAATAAAACAGGTAAAACGTGTGAGAAACTAAATACAGCTTTAAGTGCCCGTTAATGCTCTTCGCAGAATAGTTAAACATAAAACTTATGAGAAAGTGAACTTGAGACGACAAGTGTAATAGTCAGTTTTGATTCTCTTAAAACTTTAGTAATAAGTAGGTAGACATTAAAACACTCTCCAAGTGTCCTGAGTTTTTAAGAGATAAGAATTAGTTACGTTTAAGTTCCTGTAATAGGAGGCGAGCCTATTGTCATCAACCGGGCACAAATCCTAACTCCGGGGACTGAGAAATTCTAGATGGAAAAACACAATAACACTTTGACAGACCCGGGAATCGAACCCAGGACCTCAGCGCTTGCGATCACTAGACCGGCAGTCAAGAAGATGAATTCAAATGTAACATATTTTTCTTACTGTTAATAAATCCTAAAAACGTTTGGCTTTCAAAGGACATAATAATATAGACAATTTTTCACATTGCGATACCACTACGTAGATTGTATGGGCATACAATTCATATCGTACATTTATTTGTTAGTAATTGTATCGGAGCTAAAGTATCAAAACGGTGGCGGTTATCTTCCGTAGACTTGTCTCTATATTCCTGCTGACAATACATATCTTCGGATTTATGATATTTCGATTCTGCCAATATGAAGTATAATTGCTTTATTAAAGGTTAGATTGACACGTCTGTCAACTGCGGTATCTACGAGTATTGTGTGTTATCTCATATAAAATATTATTGTTTATACTATAGAGATTTATATTTTCATGTAAATAAACTCAAACTCAAATCATTTATTTCAATTAAACCATTTCCGCTTTTGAATTGTCATGGAGTTGGTCAGTCAGAAATATGAAGCTAGTTGCCCATTCTAAAGCGTATTAGGTACCTATGGAGAAGAACGGACAAGAAACGCCACGGAGTGTCCGTGGCGTTTCTTGTCCGTCCGCTTTTAAATACAAAAATTGTTACAAAATATTGGTAACGTCATTCACGTTGAAATTATACATGTGAGAACAAACTAGAAAGACGTGCACGTTAAAAGCGTCCGTAACGGCTACTACACACAGTGCCGGCGGCATGGCCGCCGGCCTGGCCGCCGGGCGCGCCCGGCACTGCCGCACAAAGCCGCACAAACAAACGCAAAGGAAATGAAGGGGCAAAAGCCGGAGGCACGTTCCGCGCGGCAAAAGCCAGTAGCCATAATAAAATAGATAAAAACAAAGAACAATTCAAAAATAAAAATAAAACCATTGCAATAACTTTTAAAACCAGTTATATTGATTTATGAATCATCGTTCATAAATCATATAGTCTACCTCGTAATTCCTATACCACTTTCTAACTAACTGCCACAAAGACAAATAGACTTTTATGAGGATTGTCGTTTTATGAGGTTCTAGTGACATTCAACCTTAAGGATTGAAACATACATAACATTAACATAATAAGCCTATTAATGTTCCCACTGCTGGGACATAGGCCTCCTCTCTGTGAGAGGAAGTGGGCTGTAATCTACCACGCGGGCCCAGTGCGGGTTGGTATTTTTTGTTCTAAGACATGCCGGTTTCCTCACGATGTTTTCCTTCACCGTTTTTGAGAGCAGTGGTGATGAAATTATTTACACAAAGTAAAGCGCCTGCTTGGGTTCGAACCCACGACCTACAACTCGAAAGTCGGCGCCGTTACCACTGGGCCACCACTGCTCTGAGGTTATAAACATTTTTTATTTATTATGAGGTCAAACCATATACCTGCTGATTAGAAAGAGGTTGTGGTTGTGTACCGATCCGCAAAGCAAAGCTGCCCTTGTCACCGTCATTGCATGGAGATAATTTTCGAATGAAGTCTGGTTTGACCATAAAATATCAATATTGCACAGGTAATTGACATGTAGAGGCGAGATGCCAGACGCTGCATGTAAAATATTGATATTCCGTCGTATCTGGTTAGCCTAGAAGGCCACATTCACCTAGTTGGGAGACGAGAGACTCATACCATCAATTTCAAATATTTGCTGGTAAGTTTCTAATATACATATGTACAGTAGCTACAACCTGAGATTCCCACAGCTCAGGAAGCGTGCAATTTTTCGCGTTAACAAGTAGCAAGCTAGCAAGTATTTATAAATATCTTTGTAAGTATCTTTGGCCCATAAACACCTGGCACAAAATACGTGAATCCATTGCTCCGTAGCTACATAAAAGGGACAAACCAACAAACACATTTTCGAATTTGTGATATTAGTAGTATACGTCTTGTAAAGCTTGTTATAAAAGACATTATTAATCCAATTAAAGGCGTAAACTCAAGTACGGAATACATGTAATAATACGTTATCTTGCTTTCACAAACGCATAGACGGAGCCATGTGAGGCATATGTCGCGCCGCTGAGCCACGATGAATAGACTGTAATTACTAACGCCACACCCTAACTTGAATACTGGGTTCCAATAACTGAGCGTAGTGTAACGAGAAGAGAAACTTATGTAGTAGTCTTCAGTAAGGCAGCTATAGAATTTGCTAGCTTGCTTGAAACAAATGCAAACAAATAAGGGAAGGTCAAAAACGACAAGGTTCTTACTTTAACCTGTACACAGGGTACGGGTCGGTACACCTCTGCCCAACCCTACGGGGAAAACAGGCGTGGTGCTGTTTTATTATATATAGTCTCTAATAAAAAACTGTGCAATATACAATTTATTTAAGGAAAATTCGCAAAGGTATCCCGCAAAATGCAAACTTTCTTAAATTTTTTGCAATTTGCAGGTCAGTGTCAGGTTGTATCTTGATCAAAATATGATTCGCGACCATAACAAATATGTGTTTACAGAATTTATATAGTCTTTGGAATCATTAATACATCTCTCTTAGTTATATATAGTTAGATTTTTTCCATTGAATTACTTTTTCATGAAATTATAGCATTTGAGAAAAACGCAAATTGCAAAAATACGTAAGAAAATTTGAATTTCGCAGGGATACTAAAATAGTATGTATCACGTGTTAGAGTTTCGTTATAAACTTTAAACAACATGCCTACTTCATATTCTGGGGCTCTATCTCATCGCGCAGCATTATGCTGAGCGATGGCCGTCTTGCGTGGATGTGACGCATATTTTCCCTCAACTTGTTTTTTTTTTTTTTTTGTGTTTATTTTCTTTGCGTCATGCTTACCGCTAATAAACGTATACTTTTATTTCTTTCTTTCTTTCTTATATTTCTTTTTATGACTCAGATTAATAACTGTGAAATCCGATGGCATATAATACTATACTAAATAAGAACTTAATTACCTACTTAATCTACAAAAAAAAAACGGAATAAACGTATTGGGTATATTTATTCGCGTAAGACTTTAAATGAAAATGCTATTAAAGCCGAAACAATTATGCTAAGTTCCAGACTACTGAGATCTCAGAGAGATGTGGTGGCATCAACTTTAGAATTGTTTGCATAAAAGGCCCCACAGAATCATTCTTTACTTTCTGTTAAATATCTGTCGTACGCTCGGTCAAGCTCGGTTGGATCCGCATAAACCCTTCATGAATATAATATTCGCAACACGTACAGCATCTAAACAAAGGCTTTTCTTTCTCTCACGTAACTTAACACCGTAATTGAAAATTTAATAAAGTGTTCCTCACACCGTCCCGCAATGTAAAGTATCTAACAACCGCGAATATTATTACATACTAAGTTATACACGACAAATGAGAACCACTATATAGTATACAAACCAACGCGAAACACAGTATTAATTAGGATGCTCCCCGTAATACCACGAGTCTTTAAATAATTATAAAGGCACATCTAAAAATTCTTTTACTTCATTATCTCCAAGTTGTCAAGATCATATCTCACATTGTTCTTGTCTCCACAAAGAAAGATTAACAAAAGGTTTCGAAAGAGATTTTAATTTAATCATCCATTTCAATCTACGTAGATAGATGAATGTCCACGAAAGCCTTTGGCTAAGTTAATTGAAAAGTTTTACAACGAAATTAGACACTAAGAAGAGAGTAAAAGTAATCTTTGCTAAGTCTTTAGGAACTTGTAGTTCTCACATCTATTTGGCGCCATTTACTCCACGAAAGTGTTCACGTTAAGAGCGTTCATTCAAAAAGTTGGCAACGTCGCAAATAGCTGTCAAATATTTACCTGTTTTGATTAATTTAGCAATATTTCTGTATAGAAATATGAAATATCACAAACTAGTGAACGAATATTAATAAAGAATTACAATTATAACACTGAATTTGATGCTGTAACCGGTTTAGGTGTAAAAAAGGCATATCAAATACTTTTTTTACATCTAAAACTAAATATTCGGTGTTACGATATTTAATGATTACATTTCATAATCAATATTTTAGTTCACTAGTTAGGCATATTTCATATTTCCATACATTAATATTGCCTAACTAATCAAAACAGGGACATATTTGCCCACTTTCAGAATAAACGATCTTAATGCTACGCCGAGGTCGCGCTAAGCGCTACGACTTACGAGCTACGCGCTACAAGCTACGCGCTACGAGCTACGCGCTACAAGCTACGTGCTACGTGCTACGAGCTACGCGCTACGAGCTATACGGTGCGTAATCGTACTGACCACTTTTAGCGCTGAGAGCTAATTTAACTTTCGAACTACATTTTATTTTGTTAATGTAATGTCATTCGCCTTTTTGTTCTATTTCATAGTTTAGAAACTCATTAAATTATCATGTGTTGATCCGAAATCCCGGGTTCTACGCTTTCGTAGCAAGTTACGTAATTTCAAAACCTACACGACACCTGTCAAATTAAGTTATTATTAGAAGTTCATACTCATGTTTAGTGAAAATAGTGGAAACACGTTGGTAACGCTGATCATACACTATGAAAGTGCACTTTTCGTGTAACGGTATCTATTTTGCATGCATAACGTAGGGCACGCGAGCTTTCCCCACATCGTACCGTCAGTATTCTAACCAAAATATGCGAGTTAAGTGCATTTTCTCCGCACTACCGTGGATGTGTGCAGACCTTAAATTGAAAATGTTACACAAATATATTCACATTCTTTGTAGAAGCCAGTATGTTGTTTTTGGGATGATGGTGTACCGTAGTGTTTCTCTGGATCGAATCTAGTGAGGAAAATTGTTGTCACGCACGGCACATATTTTTAACCGACTTCAAAAAGGAGGAGGTTTTCAATTCGACTGTATGCTTTTTTTTGTGTTTGTTACGCCAAACTATAAGTAAGGTAAGTCATATTTCAGAGGTGGTCCCATATAAATTTTATTAACTTTGCTTGGGTAGTTTTTGAGTTAGCTTCAATAATACATATTTTTCCCACTTAGCCTATATGGATGATATGATAAGTTCCTGTCACTGTTATTGACATAGCAGGCTAAAAAGTGCAAAATAAAAGTCTGTGGCAAAAAACTAAACTTAAAAACAAAGACACCGACTTTTTAAATTAAAGTTATTTTTGACTTTGTAGTGTCTTTTTTGGAAGTCGATTGTTTTTTTTTGTAAAAAGTAGTTTTTTTTATGATTTTTATAATTACATGACAGTTTTATACTGTATTTGTTTTTAAACGTAAAAACAAAGGGATGTTTACGTGTGATCCCAACTTTTTAACGTAAAATATTATACTGATCGTTGCCTTGTAAACCGGGGTTGAACTATTTCTAGTCAACGTAAAGTCAAAATAATATCAAAAAGCCTTCACCACCTTACCGAGAAGTCATCCGTTTATCCTATAGGCTGTACAAATAATCAAAGATTTGGTTATACCAAATATAACGTTGACATTTCTATTCGTACAACCAAGACATTTTGCTTATTCTTAATTAATTGTCGAGCTTAATGCATAAACAGGTTTATTTGTAAGGCAGTTAAAATTAAACGTCGGCAAAAAATTCTTAACAAGAGTTTATGGTATTTATCAAATATTCCAAGAACTTGGTTAATTCCCTAGCACGTGTATCTACGATAAGGCGTGGTTATGTCAAGGTGACAGCTCAAGGCGTTGACGCGCAGTCCCACGACCCGACTTTGCCCCTAGGTGTCTGTCATCTTCATGAGCTTTCTCAAGGACAAACTGTCATATCTATAATTAATATCGTTTAGGATGTTCTGATAGATAGTGCGTGTGTATCAACGTTTTGAACGAAAATTACAGAATAAATTATTATGATTATTATTTATTTTTAGCCTGTGTTGTCCCACTGCAGGGCAAAGGCCTCCCTTTCTTCTTTCCACTCCTCTCTGTTTTGAGCCAGTGTGGACCAGTCCTGTCTGTAGGCGTCAAGCTCGTCTCGCCATCTTCTTCTGGGTCTGCCTCGATGTCGACGGACGTTTTCTGGGACCCACATGGTGGTAGATTTGGCCCATGATTCATTTGACATGCGGCAGACGTGTCCGGCCCAGTCCCACTTAAGCTTGATCGCCTTTTGGGTGACGTCGGCGATTTGTGTTTTGGAGCGTAACATTGTGTTTCTAACACGGTCCGTTAATCTGATTCCAAGAATGCTGCGCTCCATTGCTCGCTGGCAAACCTCAAGCTTGGACCTCTGCTGAACCGTCAAAGACCAGGTTTGAGCGCCGTATGTGAGGATAGGGAGAATGCACATGATAACATTACTTATTTATTGAGGGCCTCATTCAAGTGGTCGCAAACGCTACTGCTGAGCATGAGGTCCTGGGTTCAATTCCCAGGTCAGACAAAGTGTCATTGGGTTTTTCGATTAAGAATTTCTCAGTAGCAGCCCGGAGTCTGGATTTGTGCCCGGTTGATGGCAATAAGCTCGCCCCCTATTAGATTTAAACATAACTGGCGAAATGTGGGTGTACTATAGGTACACCTCTGCCTAACCCTTCGGGGAATAAAGGCGTGATTTCATTATTTACTAAGCCGAGAAAAAAATAGTTTGGAAATTCCAAAAGTGCACGCCTCATAACACACATTCATAAACGAAAAAGAAATTCAAAACATAGTTTCTAACAAAAATTAACAATTTATCACTTTTCATGAAGTATGTTTTGACTGCTGTTTTACCCATCAATATGGGTAAATTTCTAACCTCGCAATCCTTACGTAATGTCAAAGACTATTTATTTAGATATTTACGTTGTGGGTTGCTAGGCAACACGATACGTCAAGGTTGGAAATATTTAGATAAAGATATTATATTTTAGTTAGTATTTTATTAATTATAATTAAACTACTTTGAATAAAAGAGCCATTTTCAATAGGGTTCCTTTTATGGCCGAAACCAATGTATTAAAAAAAATTGACTCAATTAATTGATTTTATCGCAAGCTAGAATGTTTTCAAGCTTCATAAATTGACGGACAGATTTTTTTTTTCAACTATTTTGATGTTTTTTTCATTTCTCTTGCATTAAATCAATTGGTAAAAAGTACAGTATTAATCTCCATTTAATCATCTATACAATGGTATATAAATTAAGTAGGCTCTGTGTACTAGCAGGAGTGTAACAATAATAACAGTTACTGAAATGGGGCAAAAAATATTTTTCGATCGTAGAGCACACTCTAATGCTTCGCATTACGAGTCGTGCAATTACGTCGTTGGAAACCATAAATTAATGTTGCTAGGCTGATCAAAAAGTAATGGTACTCGGTTCATATTTTCTATACTAATAATAAAGCTGAAAAGTTTTTGGAGTGAAAACTTCTTTAGTGGCGTTTTGCACTTTTTTGGGATGGGTAAAAAAAGGTTAAACTCGCGTCAGGACACGTGACCTGATCGAAAATTCGTAAGACGGAGAGTTTTTGTTGACAGCGCACTCTGTTTTATTTATTTGGATTTTTTTTAAGGGACAGCTTTCGTTCTTGTACTGACAGCAAGCCACATAAACTCCTAACATTTTCGTTAGATGGCGTTACTTAGTTTTCACTTCCGTCGGCAGTCTCCAAAGACTGCCCCGAATGTTGTTTTTTTTTGTATGTCTCTTTGTATCTCTGGAAGTACCAGTCGGATTTGAAAAAATCTTTTTGTATTTGATAGCCCAATTCTTGAGAAAGGTACAGGTAATTTAACATCACGCTAAGACCCCTAGGCGCCGAGCAACAAGAAAAATAACCGATTATTATCATTACTTTTTGCTCAGCCTAGCCTAGAGTTATCAGTGGCCGTTCAAGTATTACGTAAGCACTATAGGGGGGCGGGGGGGGGGGGGCGGAAACAGAATACATTAAAAGAAAAAAATGGAAAAGATTTTTTTTATAAATGCATACCTCTTAAAATGAACCATATATCTTTATGGTACATTATAATATTTCGATTACTGAATGTGATAAAGGACCATGGGCAACTTTGTATGGAGTCTGGTACCAACGCTCAACAGTGATGAGACTCATGCCATGTGAAAGCTTTTGGGGTATTATTTAATTCATTCTATGGCAGCTAAGTCGAAATCGAGCGCGAACATGGTGTTTTTGAACATTATAAAAAAGTTAGGTTAGGTTAGGTTAGGGATCAAACTTATGCCATGTGAAGGCTTTTGAGGTATCATTTAATTTATAATCGAAATCGAGAGCGAACATGGTGATTTTGAACATTCAAAAAAAGTTAGGTTAGGTTAGGTTAGGTATGAAACTCATGCCATGTGAAAGCTTTTGGGGTGTCATTTAATTTATAATACGGCAGCTAAGTCGAAATCGAGCGCGAACATGGTGATTTTGAACATTCAAAAAAAGTTAGGTTAGGTTAGTGATGAAACTCATGCCATGTGAAAGCTTTTAGGGTATCATTTAATTTATAATACGGCAGCTAAGTCAAAATCGAGCGCGAACATGGTGATTTTGAACATTAAAAAAAAAGTTAGGTTAGGTTAGGTATGAAACTCATGCCATGTAAAAGCTTTTGGGGTATCATTTAATTTATACTCTGGCAGCTAAGTCGAAATCGAGCGCGAACATGGTGATTTTGAACATTAAAAAAAAGTTAGGTTAGGTTAGGTTAGGGATGAAACTCATGCCATGTGAAAGCTTCTGGGGTATCATTTAATTTATACTTATGGCAACTAAGTCGAAATCGAGCGCGAACAAGGTGATTATGAACATAAAAAAAAGTTAGGTTAGGTTAGGTTAGGGATGAAACTCATGCCATGTGAAAGCTTTTGGGGTATCATTTAATTTATACTATGGCAGCTGAGTGTTTTTGAACATTCAAAAAAGGTTAGGTTAGGTTAGAGATAAAACTCATGCCATGTGAAAGCTTTTGATTTTACTACTACTATGAATACTATTTACTATGAATTTTATTTTCTAGTTTGTCAGTATTGAAAATGTTCCAAAACACCATGTTCGCGCTCGATTTCAACTTAGCTGTCATAGTATGAATGAAATGATACCCCAAAAGTGTTCACTTGGCATAAGTATCATCACTGTTGAAAGTCGCGTCCAAAATGTCGCATGGGTATCGAATGCATTGGAGATGTCCAACGACATCGCTGACATCATCCTGCCCCGGGATTCCGCTTCCTCCGCATGGCACGGTGAACCTAACCTAACCTAACCAAAAAGGTTACCTTCCTACCTACACTACCTACCTACTTACATACCTACCTACCCTATCTACCTACATACCGTAACCTAACCTAAGTTTTTTTTTTCTCGGTTGGAAAATCCTCATGGAAGTCCTCCGCCCTGGGGCGGGCGAAGGGATCTGTCAGAATCCTACTGACTAAAAACCACCCCATTGTTCCCTTCCCACACTTAGACCGGGAATCATGAGATCAACCTAACCTAACCTATCCTAACCAAACATAACCTAACCTTTTTTCATGTTCCAAAACACCATGTTCGCGCTTGATTTCGACTTAGCTGCCATAGAATGAATTAAATAATACCCCAAAAGCTTTCACATGGCATGAGTTCATCACTGTTGAGGGTTGGTACCAAAATGACGCATGGTCCTTTCACGTACGATTCATTACATACCGAGACCCCTCCGTACCTCGGAAAGCACGAGCACGTTAAGCAGTTGGTCCCCGCTGTCATTCGTATATCTTTGACAGTGGTTACGGGTATCAGATCGAAACTCTTTTGCCGAAGGGGTATCGTGTTACCCAGTATCTGGGTTGTAGAGATCAGATAGGCAGTTCATGTAAATTACTGGTATTTAACTGCATCGATCTAGTTAGACTAGAAGCCGACCCTACCATGGGTGGGAAAAGGTTAGGCAGATGATGATAATAAAGTAAGAATTTAACCTTGTGCCAAAATGGCGCCAAATGTGCCGTCACTATGTTACTACAAAGTTACTACACAAAGAGTTATTCAAGTGTACTGAAACGGACACCTATGATCTAGGCTATTTATAGCGCACCCTATCTCTTCCCCTAGTCATAAGGGTTTCATTTAGAAGGTAGTGCGACACTTGGTTTGGGTCAGAAGATCGACCTTGAACACCCTGTAGTTTGCATCTCTCGTTATGATAATAAACAAAGTCAATAGAGTTCAAAATAAATGTATTGCTGTCTTTCACTACCAGAGAACTCGAAACCTATCTCGCTACTCAAATATGCAGTTCAGTTAGTGCCTGGTGGTACTTAAACTGGTATAGAAGTTTAAATTGAACCTAATTTAACAATCCTGTTTAGTTAATTGACTCAAGCAGGCGTAACTTTGCGGAAATCCATTATAAACTACAATAGACGACGTATATTTAGTAACCTAATCCCCTTAACTGTTCTTAAAGAGTCCTGAAGAACCCTGTAAGAAATCGACACGTGTTTCACCTCTCAACGAGGCATCATCAGGATATCTATTGTAGTTTAGTCCTTGTTTACTTCTGTATCTTAGGTTTCTCATCAGAATATCTATCAGCTTAGGTTTATTTCAGAAATAGAGGTTTTGGTAGCACACTCTCCTGTTCAAATAGCTTTTAGTTATTAACTAGGTACTGCTGAACAAGAACTTCCTAAAAACTGTTTCAATGAACAATCATCACGTCATCAGCATGCTTGACCGAGACGTATTTTTCACTTCAAGTCGAAGGAGGTATTTCTCCGTTATGCATTCTATTTCATTATTATTTCTGTAACCGCGCTCAGCAATCAAAACGTACATCTATGAAACTGTTCAATAAAGCACAATTGAACTTGATTTTGATACATCTACAAAAAGAACCAGCTATTTGGTATATAGGCTAGATATATAGGATTAGATGGAAAGCTTCAGATGCTAGCACAAAAAGATCGTGAAACAAAATCCTGAACTTTTTGTGTTACCATCAGAAGCTTTGAATCGTACTGAGAGATGAAAGTCGTATCTGTGTTCACAAAACGAATACTGCCTTAACGTAGGTATATGAGTATTTTGCATATGGCACCAGTAGCTTATAGGGGGTTTACACGGGTCGATTTTCGCGGCACGGCTAGGCCACACGGCGAAAATCGATCGTCTAAATGACAATTCGACTCTAGGCAGCAAGTGACTAAAATCGCAAGGCCCAAAGTTGGGTACCATCCGACTTTTACCGTGCAGAGACAAGCCGCATGCGGCGGGTGACGAAAATCGGTGTTATAATGGGCGATGAATTTTAAGGTCATCGCCCGTTATAACAGCATCGCTCCAGCACGGTAGCGCCCCGGCACCGCCTCAAAAAATCTAGTCGTCAACGCGCCGTAAGCCAGGCAACTGATAGTCGTCAACGCGCCGGAAGCAAGGCGACGACGGCTAGTCGCCAACGCGCCGTCAGCAAGGCGCCCGCTCGCTGCCGGCACGCCACCGGCGAGCTAACAGTTTATTATTTATTCACAAGCAAGGCGTCACCGTGCGGCCGGCGAGGTGTCACCGCGCTTACGGCAAAGCGTCACCCCACGGACGGTGAGGCGCCGGCGAGCGGGCTCCTCGCTTGAAGCGCGCTGTCGGCCCGACGGGTGACGGCTCGGGGGCCGCTCGCTGCCGGCGAGCCGTCCACTATTTTGTTTAGCCATCGTAAAATAGACAACATTGAATCCATTTAGAATACATTTGACTTAAAGTCCTAACTTGATTGACAAGTTATTTGCCGTGTCGGAGCCGTGCTGCTATAATGAGCGATGACCTTAAATGGTTAGTTGCAGGTGATCACCCGCCGCGTGAGATGTGTTTTACGCAGTGTTGTTTCGCTACGTTTTCGGTACAGATCGCGATTTTTGTCGACCGATGTAAACGGGGTGGCGATTCGATTTTTACAAGCGATGCGACTAGTGACTTGCCGCACCGCTAAAATCGACCCGACCCGTTATAATGAGGAATTTTCCCCATTATAATAAATTGCCAAAGGCAGGTAATTTGCAACTATGTAGTACATGCTCTAAACAACTTTGTAAGTGTGCTGAGTATTCTATTATTTTAATATCTCTTAAGTATGCCATAGACTTAAAAGTAACGGACACAATTTAAAAAAATTGCAATGTAGTGGAAATATTTATATTTTTTGCGTGTGTAGCGGTTAGACCGCCACATACAAAAACTACGAAACAAAAAGACATGACGTCACACAATTCCTACATCTCGCAGTTAGAGTTTACTGAGCGAATAACATAGATAAGACTATCCGAAATCAACATAATATGGGCAGTTGCCCGCCAGACATAACAACCCGTCTGGTTGGAGGATCCTCCCTTTTCTATGGTGGATGAGTGAACTTTACACCCTGTTCCTCATACCCCTAAATTGGTGACCCCGACGTGATCTGAACACGCAACCTTCTGATATCTATATATCAAATATATAGCTTGTTCTAATGTACCCTCTATCAGCATGTATTTTGAGATAATTTTATTAGCCTTCAATTCTTGATCCTTATGTTAGGTACTTACCCATATCGTCGATAAGAGGCGCCATTCGCAGCGTGACTCCAACCAGCAGTAGACAGAGGAAGAGCAGCAAGCACGCTGTCACCATGATCGTGTAGCGAGCGCGACGGGGTAGTTCGTCAGGGTCCAGAACCTGTGTCAGAAAAGTGACCGCATATTAGGTACAAACGATCTTTGATGCCTAGCAGGGGCTGAACTAGGCTATAATCAGAAACTGGTAGGGCAAAGTAGAATGTTATAAATGTTATGTGAAGAGCGAAATATGTTTAGGTCCTAGGTACAAAACTGAAAATAAAAAGTTGTTAAATAAATATCAAATCCATCTAGTAAAGTAACGCCACCTGTGCTCAAAACTTTTAACCTCCTTCATCTTATTTAATTTAACGCCATCTAGCGGGCGGTGGCTTCAACAAATTTAGGGGTTGCTGTTGTATAGTAACGGCATTATAGCAATTTGATATTCGCCAACTAGATGGCGCTACAATGCAAGTAGAAAACAAAACTGGAAGTTACCTTGTCTGAGAACTTGAACAAAACTTTTGTTGTGTGAATGGCGGGAAAGCAATTTGTAGACGAAAACAATAGCAACGAATATTGTTGTAAGTTGATATGAGTTCCCCTTTTGTTTTCATTGTGTATGGCATAAGAGGCTTTGTTACGCTTAACAGACAGATTAGTCATTACAGCGGCCTGTCATAAGTTTTCTACAAGTTTTGTATGCAACTAGTCTTGCCAACTTGCTTTATGTGTGAACGTTATTTGAAAACTGTATACAATATGTAGAATACATGTTTTATTTACATTTAAATCATCAAATTATACCAGTTTTATATAAACATTGACATTGTTGAATATTACATACAAAATGACATGATTACTTTGTAAAGTATTATATTATTTTAATTATTGTGAATGTGAGGACTATGTGGATATTTTTTTTCTCTTCTCTATTTTCTTTTCTTTCTCAGTTAGTTTTAATGATGGTCTGGCAGTTTGAGTAGTTTATGCGGCCTACCCAAATGTCCTTTCTTTGGTACTGTTCGTCGAGTTGAGCTCCATAAGTTCAAAGTTGAGCTCCGCGATTACTGACAAATGCTTGCACTGACTGGACAGGTCCACTCAAAGCTGTATGGTTCTTTCCTCAAAAGACCATTTCAGACACTAGTCTACATGGTCCTCATATGGCCTGACCAAGATTATGTCTGGACTTTAAAAGAGACTGTGACCTCTGAGTTTGTTTCGGCCTTTCTTCTCAGAGTAGTCAGATAGGAAACGCCGAACTCATCTAGCTAATTTTTTACATAAATTTTAATATGACGTGTAAAAGTGATTCCAATATCCTATTTACAGAATAAACAATTTCATTTCATTTCGTACCTTAGTGTAAAAAGATGGAGTTAAAAGACTTCTTTCAAGAAAGATTGTGCAGCCTAACTCCTAGCATTTACCTACAAGACGCCAGTCCATGGGCTCTTTTTAAATCGTTGGCAATATGACCATCTGGCCAAGATTGAACCGACGTGAACTTACATGAATAACTTTAGCCTGTTCGTCAATAGCCGAGACGAGTAGAGTGCGATGTTTCTTGGGCTTCTGTCCTTGAACCTGTTGGTGGCGTCTGCGTCGACGACGACGCCGCTCCAATTCCAGCTGTTCGGGGATTTCCATTTCTCTGTTGAATAAATATGAAACGGAGTTATAAATCCTTAGATTACTTCAAAATGTTTCGACATTTTCTGCCATTCTAGAACTGGCAAGCAGAGGTCGGATTCGTTGTTAGCTTGAGAGTGAATAAATTAAATGTAATAGGACTCACGTGCCTGTTATTTCACTCTAAACGTCGCTGTACTGCTTATGATAAAAATACACAGGAAAATAACTAGAACTAACCCCAGATAAACTAAGTTACAAGGAACTTTACTACTTACTTCTAATTAAAAAAATTTCAACGTCATTTGAATTTTTACACAGATTTAAATTAAATTAGCTAGCAAAACTCCGCATACGATATCTAAACGTAATGAAACCAAAAACACAACAACAATTTGATGATTTTTGTGGGGTCTTCGACCGTAGTTATTGTAGTCACTTGAAATATTAGTTTAAAAATCAATTTTTTCTGTTGTGTACACAGACGCGATGGGTACCTATCGATATCTAAACATGATAAAAAATAAGAAAACAGTTTTTCTCAAAGTAACAGCCCCAGCAGCTGTCGTTGACCTCCCAAAGCATGCGGGGCAGTCTTTGGGGACTGCCGATAGAAGTGAAAACTAAGTAAATCAATCTGCCTAGCCTTTTCCTAACTATGTTAGGGTCGGCTTCCAGTCTAACCGGATGCAGCTGAATACCAGTATTTTACATGGAGCGACTGCCTATCTGACCCCCACAACCCAGTAACTGGGTAATACGATATCCTTTGGTAAGACTGGTGTCAGACTTTTGACGACTCGTTACGACTGCCAAAGATCCACAAATGACAGCCGGAACCGGGGCCGCGGCCAACGGCATAACGTGCTTTCCGAGGCACGGAGGAGTCTCGGAGTAAAGATGGTCACCCATCCACTGACCAACCCCGGTAAGCGAAGCTTAACCTGATGGATCGTGCTGCTGTTATTACTTAGCCACGAGCTCCTCCTGAAAACTAAGTAAATAATGTATAAATATATACTTTGTTACCACAGCTACAATATTTGTTATGCCTCTAAATACGTATCGGCCATCGTTCATACAAGAAAAAAACAGAGTGCGCTGTTATCATGGGAAGCGGGCGTAGACGAAAACGTTCGGTGACAACGACGTTCGATGACGCGAGTTCCATGATTTTTGTTCACCCAAAAAGTGCTTAACGCGCCTAAAGAAATTTTCACTTCAAAAACATGAAATCTTTTTATTTAGGCAGTGTATACAGTGCCACCAGTGGCACTCTATCCCTATCGGATAAAGTGCCACTACAGGCACCCTAGTAACACCGCCTCGGCCCGGCCAAAGTGCCGCAAGCATTGGATTGTCATTGTCACTGTCACTAAGTCACGTCACTTGGTATTTTGTTTGATTGTCGAGGTTAAATCGCTGTAAAACACCACATTCCCAAATGATTACATTCTCTTGTGCCTAAACGGACCCTGGCACTTCGCCGGCCGCTACCACGGCACCGCTCGCTACGCTCGCTCGGCTCGTGCGTTGTGTGGTCACAGTTCTAACCTAACCTAACCTAAATAACAAGTGACAGTGACAATGCAACGCTCACGGCACCCTAGCCGGGCCGAGGCAGTGACACTAGAGTGCCACAAGAAACTCGCGGCACTCTATACACTTCGTTTTATTTTTTTATTTTATCGTGTTTAGCCAATATGACCCATCTCGTCTGCGGAGTTTAGTTAGTCAATCTAAAATAATTCTGTATTCTGGATCTTCTTACCTACGTCGGGTTTGAAGTTTAAGTTTCTTACGCTTATGCCTAGCGATCTCATGCTCGCACCAATGCGATGGTAGCTCTTCGCCCGGACTGCCGATGATTGAAGCCTCCTCTGCAAAGAAAACGAAGAACGTTATTGTAGACTTCCATGTCCAAATCAATTTACAATTGACACGATAAGAAGAAGACCGAATATTACGTTCATCTGTGGACGGCAAATGGCTTAGTTGATGGATTGAACTGTGCTACAAGATGGATTCGGTACGCGGATGACAGATTCAGTGGCGTTTATTTGTTAGAGGCGTAGGTATGTCCACTATGTCCAGGACTGGAAAATGTTATCACTATTAAACCAAACAAAGTAAATTGACGATTAAGAGATGTGAAACTGAAGGGGTGGAAGAGAGTGGGTGTACTTTTGTGGTTAAAGAATCGAAAGAACACAAAAAAGAAACATACACAACAACAATTGGTTACTTCAGGTACTTTCAGTAAAATTATAATATTAGCGAGCAGAGGTTAACAGTATTAGGTTACAGTAAACATCCACACTCAGTACAATTAAACATTTTAGAGTAATATGAAACATGCTCAAATTGTTCTACAATAAAAAAGACAATATTAAACTTGAGTAAATAACAAGATATTGAAGGTAGCAGTAAAAGATTCTTGCAATTCTTCTTCTTCTTGTTCTTTCTTGCGCGGCACAACAACGACTTATAGGTTTTGTCGATAATAATTATAAAGAATTCATTTATATTTAACTAGCTTTTACCCGCGGCTTCGCCCGCGTGGATGTTGCAAAATATCCCACGGGAACGTACTACCGGGATTACATACCGAATAGCCAAGGAAAAGGTCATTGACTCCTACCGCCGCTGCGCCCGCCCGCGTCGACGCCAACGATAAATATTTTGTTACGCGTAATTTTGAATCTGTGATATCTTTTAAACTATTCATATAATATGATATGATTTCAAGACATGTTTTGATCGAAATTAAATGCCCAATTTAATTATCATATTTTATTGGATAAGGATTAATATAATACCGATCATAATAACTTCGGAAATAACAATGAAAATTTATCAAATTCTGAAAGATAAAAATGGTTACTGTGGGTCATCCTTAGAAGATAGACGTATGCCATTGCGGACTTTCTTGTAGAACTTTTTAAGATGAACCATATGATTTTTTTCCGACATCATCAACAATAATCGTCATATTTCAGCTAATTAACACAACACCTTAATGGATTATATACTAAAACCTTTCACATGAATCACTACGTCTATTGGTGAAAACCGTTTGAAAATCCGTTAGGTAGTTTTTGAGTTTATCGAGTTCAGACAGACAGACAGACAGGCAGACGCGGCAGGGGACTTTGTTTTATAATATGGAAGGATAAGAAAGATCTGACAACTTTTAGAGGTTTTTATTTCTCGCGGTAATTTATTATACATCTTTGCTTCTTCGTAGATATGTAAAACTATTCATACCGTAGTTCGTACGTGTTTTTGCGAGACAGATATCATTAGCGCCACACTGGCTACGCTGATATAAGTACCCCTCTTCTGCATGAGATTTAAAAATTAGTTCCGAGAGTATATTAAATTATAATCCTTAACACTTTGAAGGACAGTAAATGCCCATAGGCGTTATAACAATAAAACTTTTATTGTGTCTCGTTTACACCCCTTCAAAGTGTTAATGACACACGGCCCCGTGCAACTCTATAATGAAATTGTAAAGTTATTTTTTAACACATTTTTTAACAAAATAATGCTCTAACTAACTTTTTATCTTAAACTACAGTTCGACCAACGAGCTCTTTTTCATTCATAGGTTTTAGTTGCCGTCGGAGAATAAATGTATTAAATAACGCAACTTATTTAGTGATATTATACTTAGAGCGACTTTAGTCGCAAGCGGGTCGCTGGCAATTTTAAAATCTCAAATCTGGGTCCACGCAGATTTTGAAATCGCTTACAACAAATCTGGTGTCAATATCTGTGTGGTTGTGATGTTTTGAAGTCTTTAGGCGCTGGCATTAGACTCAGCTAAAATCCAAAAGGCACGGCAATCCAGTGGCGCACGCGGCGACAGTAGACTGATTCAATAGTACATTATGATACGAGTGTGCTGTATTGGTCATTACCCATGAGGCGGTATTATTCGCGCGAGCCAAAGGCGAGCGCGATAATTTAGGCGAGTGGGTAATGAACAATGCGCACGCGTTTCATACGACGTTTTTCAACACATTTGCGAGGAAAGAAACCGTCTTGTTGTAAGAACTTATGCTACAATAACGTAACTTTAGAGAAATGATACATTTAGATTTATAAAGTTCAACTGACCTTTGTTGCCAGGTACTGACTATCCACTTCCTGTAAAAACGTTTCTACGTCGGTTCATACACACATCAAAAGTGTCTAGGGATCAAGCATTTTTATGCGGATTTCTTGAGATTGAGATGTGGCTTTGTAATAAATTTATGATTTTATAAATTTATATGGATCCTTTTTGGTGCATTTCATAATTTGAATCAGGAACTGTGAATCAAATTCGAGTAAAAGATGAAAATCAGCTGTCAATATTTTCCCTATAAAAACATACAACGCATTGAAGACATTATTAGTGCTACTGTTTCCCTACTACTGATTAAAACCAACGTTATTATGGAGCAGCGACGTCATTTAAGCAGGGAAGAAATGCTCAGAGCCGTGGGAATGATAGAAGCTGGTTCCCGGCAACGTACTGTGGCTTTAGCTCTGAATACAAGTCAGAGTGTTATCAGTCGACTTTGGACACGTTACCGAAGCACTGGTACCGTGGCTGAGCGCCATGGAGGACGGTATCGCTGCACCACACGGAGACAAGACCGATACATTCAAATCTTAGCTCGAAGAGCTCCAACAATAACCGCCATGATGTTAGCCGTGAGGCTTCATCACTCTTCAGGGAACTTAATTAGCGACCAAACAGTCAGAAACCGCTTGCATGAAGTGAACCTTCATTCCCGAAGACCGCTACGGGTACCACCTATAGCAATGCACAATCGTAGGATTCGATATCAATGGGCTCTTGAACACAGAAATTGGGCAGAAGAACAATGGCGTTTCGTGTGCTTTTCTGATGAGTCTCGTTTTGGTATGATACCGGATACAAGACGTATACGACACTGGAGAACCCCTGGACGCCAACAGCGATTAAAATCCTGCCAGGAAGTCCATCCTTATAGTGGTGGAACCATCATGGTATGGGCGGGTATTTGGATCGGCGGAAGAACTGAGTTGATTTGGATCAGAGGCAACCTCAACGCTCAAATTTATGCTGAGACGATTGTATCAGACGTCATCGTTCCTCTACAAGTGCAAATCGGTCCCTTATTTCAGTTAATGCATGATAATGCACGACCGCACACCGCAAGAGTTGTAAGACAGACTCTCGCCGCAGCTAACATCAATGTCCTGCCCTGGCCTGCTCAGTCGCCAGACTTGAACCCGATTGAGCATGCATGGGATATGCTACAGAGAAGAGCTCTGCCGAATATGGAGGGTATCCAGTCGCAAGAAGACCTTTTTTTGTTGTTGCAACGAACATGGGCGGCCATTCCACAGCGTGATTTGGATGAACTCATTTTGAGTATGCCAAACCGATGTTCTTGTGTTGTTAGTGTTCGCGGTAGAAACACGGATTATTAATTGTTTAAGTTACCCAATAAAATTTTAAAGAAAACTGTTATTTCAGTCTTTTTTTCGAACTTTAATGTTAGTGGTTCAAATGTCAAAAATCCCTTTATTAGGAAAATGGCAAATTTCTTTATTAATGCAAAGGTGACTTGGTTTATCGTTACTGTGACAAACGAAAACACTTTATTTGATGAATCCTTAAAGAAAATTTTAATTAATATCAATCAGGAGAAAAGTTATTGCAAAAATATATGTTGATCCCTAGACACTTTTGATGTGTGTATTTTCTTAATATGTAACCTGCAGTAACCACACAACATATACGATAACAAATATTTATGAAAAATGGCGCGCTGGATTTTTTTTCGGGTAGCGATGCGCGCGCAAGGCACTGACAAAACCGCTGAACAGCCTACCATCACGTTCGGTCGGAGGTGGAGACAAAATTTGAAACTTGAAAAAATTAGATTTCGCTGCTAATTATTACTAATTATTCTCTATCGAGAGAGTGAGAGAGAAAGTGCGAATTTGGTCAAATGGAAAATACAGTATGGCGATTGTGAAAATTTTCTCATTTTTCGACATGGTACGACACGTTTTCGTAATTTTCGATCATGCTAAAACCGATAGTGAGGTCAAAATGTTAATCCAAGATGGCGGTTGTGAAAATTTTCGTTATTGGTCTCGTTTTCGTAGTTTTTGATGGTTCTAAAGCCAACAGTGAGGTCAAAATGTAAATCCAAGATGGCGGCTGTAAAAATTTCTCATTTCGCATTTTGCTCACCCATGACGAAAAATGAGAAAAAATTTTGCAGCCACCATCTTGGATTTACATTTGACCCCACTATCGGCTTTAAAACCATCGAAAACTACGAAAACGACACCCATGACGAGAAATGAAAAAAAAAATTACAGCCGCCATCTTGGATTTACATTTTGACATCACTATCGGCTTTAGAACCATCGAAACCTACGAAAACGACACCCATGACGAAATATGAGAAAATTTTCACAGCTGCCATCTTTGATTTACATTTTGACATCACTATCGGCTTTAGAACCATCGAAAACTACGAAAACGACACCCATGACGAAAATGAGAAAAATTTTGCAGCCGCCATCTTGGATTTCCATTTTGACCTCACTATCAGCCTTAGAACCATTGAAAGCTACGAAAACGATACCCATGACGAAAAATGAGAAAATTTTCGGATCCGCCATCTTGGATTTCCATTTTGACCTCACTATCGGCTTTAGAACCATCAAAACTTACGAAAACGACACCCATGACGAAAAATTTCAGAGCAGCCATCTTGGATTTCCATTTTGAGCTCACTATCGGCTTTAGAACCATCGACAACACGAAAACGATACCCATGACGAAAAATGAGAAAATTTTCGCAGCCGCCATCTTAGATTTCCATTTTGACGAAATTCACACTTTCTCTTTCTCTCTCTATCGAATTAGAAAAAGACAGACGCAAGAATGAAGCCGCGTTAAAGAACTTCGTTCCAAAAACCTGTTTACTTTGTCACACTATATTAAGTCGCAATAAGAAAGACATGTCGTGCCTTGATAGTACTTACTAATTCCATACTGCCAGACTGCCATGTCATTACTCCGACTAGTAAATAGTTATCTATGGCGCACATTACCGCACTAGTGCGATTATGTAAAGAAAAAAGCACGTGTCTATAATACACTGCATTATGAACCTAAAAGCGGTTAAATAAGAGCCACTTTACGAGCAACTGTGTTGAAAAATCTATTTCGACATTATCTGTAGCGTAAAATGTCGATGCTTCATCGTAACAGCTGATCGGTTGGCGGTTGCTGTTGTGGTGTTTATAATTAATAACAATAATTGATAATTAATGTGTTTTTGATGAAACTGCATGAGTTTAGATAAAATAGTGTATGGTAATGCACATAACTAGGTATTAAAACACTCGTGTTTTAATAACCCCTGCCAACTATGTTACAGTTTCTTAAAGTACTATAAAAGCATTGATATGGACACTATCTTGCTAGTTTCTACATTGCAATTTAGATAACATCTAAAGGGCTATAACCATTACTTACTCCGGGATTTCAAACTAAAACCATTAAGATAGTAACAGCCTAGCTTTCTATCGCCATCCTAAAATGGGTTTATAGAGGAAATGGGTAAGTACTCCGTGTGATAAAACTGTGGATTATATGTCGTAAGTTTCTTGAAGTAATTTAATATCACTTTCTAATAATGTTCTGACCGAAAAATGACCCTGTTCCCGATACCGGTGGGCTACTTTTTTTTATATTTTTTTATGTTTTTTTGAATGAATTTTGTAAATATATTTAAAAATGTAAACAATATGTATAGTAAAAATGAATAAACGACATAATAATAATAACCAGCTCTGTAATCACTCAAAAATCGTCATACCTACATATTTTTAAATGTTACCTACCTACTTAATTTAAAATGTGTTTTTTGACATTATTTAGTTTGCTAAAACCAAAAGTCGATCATAACTTTAATATTACTACATATGACATACCGATACCAATGAGTCATTTATGTGTAAGTATACAGGGTGTCAGGGAGATTGACGCGAAGCCTGTTATATACCATGGATTCAGTACATGATTCTGAACCTCCCTGAGTTGAAATATTTCGTCGGTTATTAAAAAAAATATCAACTGCTTCCTACAAAAGTGCAATACCTTTGCGGTCAAAATTTATGGAACAGCTGTTTTTTTTTAAATAACTGACGAAAAATTTCAACTCAGGGGGGTTCAGAATCATGTACTGAATCCATGGTAACAGGCTTCGCGTCGATGTACTCATGTACCTGACATCCTGTATAGTGGCATATTTGGGAGGCCTTTGCGCAAGAAAGTATCAAATAATTAATATACAATAATTAATATATATTGTGGTATAAAGGCTATTATTATACCTAGTAGCATATATGCAATAAAATAGACTTTGACAGCTACACATTAACCGTTATCTCGTATGTAATAATGATTAATAATAATGTTAATAATGAATAAATAAAGATAAATAATAGATAATAATGATAAGATAATGTTTTATATCGATGCAGGCTGCCAGAAGGGTACCTTAATTTTAGAGCCACGCTTTCTATGGCTACTCGTAAACTAATTTCTTATGTCGCTTTTATAATAAACACTATTTTATAGTTTTGAGAGTTTTTTAATTGCAGACCAGAGTTTAGATTTGTACCCGTTGACTGGCAAAAGACTTCCAATGCATTGTGACGTGTGTCCTGTTATACAATGTGGATACTACAATACAACAATAGATGAAAACATTGGAAATACTAATGCATAAGGGTATTTTAGAACTATCAAATAAATCCTAGCATACAAATCGGAAAAATGCATTTTTAAAACCAATTAAACAGTAGTTTATGCTGATACACCCTAAGCCTATAAATCCTGTCTATCCAACGAGGCCTAGGGTGGATTCTTGGACATACGTTTCCGAGTATCCACCTTAGGGTGGATTTTTTGGGGTGGATAAACGGAATAACCCGAGCCAACTATGGATTTTGCCGATTTTCTACTAGCTATATTGACTAAACTATTGAATATATTCGATTGAATTTTTTGTATGCAGAAAGGGAACGTTATTAGAGACACGCCGTTTAATTTATTGTAAAGTTGTTTTTTTTATTGTATTGTTGTATTCGTTGTATTTGTTGTTGTTTGTGTTTATTGTTGTTGTGTTGTTTGTTGCATTTATTATTAAATGTCGCAGCATCGTGCTGAGATAGGAGCCTTTTGGCCTCGCACAGGACTCTGCTTCTTTTTTACTTTGTTTTATTTTTATTGTTTTTGAATTTTTTTTTTATTGATGTTTCAATGTGTCTTAGTTTAGTTTGTGATCTCTTGTGCTTGTCTCAATAAATAGTTTTTCTTTCTTTCTTTCTTTCTTACTTTCTTTCTTTATTATTATAATGTCGTCTCCACCTTGTATGAAACTTAATCATAAACGAAATAGGTATGCGTATACTAAACCTACATAATACAGGCGCGATATTATATAACTACTGACCATCGGGCACGGGGTCTCGCAGTAGCAGCAATAGTGGATGACGCGCGCGCCGCCGCGACTGCTCGGCGTGCAGAGCGCGTGCCTTGCGCTCCACCAGCGCGACCAGCACCGCTTCTAACCGCGCCGCGCCGCTCTCCTCCGTCCATACTGCTTTGTCGACCGTCTGGAAGCGTAAAGTTGCAATATTAGAACGGATAATATTCTTACTGAATTCACAAAATGGGCTAAGTACCGGAGATGGAAACCGTGCAGCTGCCGTGTATCAGCTTATTAAGTTTTTAGGGTTCCGTACCTCAAAAGGAAAGAACGGAACCCTTATAAGATCACTTCGGTGTCCGTATGTCCGTCTATCTGTCTGACAGTCTGTTATGACCCTTTTTCTAAGGAACGCCTAGAGGTTTCCAGTTAAAAAAACAAAATCTTACAGGTTCCTTCCCGTGGACCTAGAATCATGAAATTTGGCAGGAAGCAAGGTATCACAGCACATATGTATATGTGAAGGAAAAAGTCCGAAAATCAAATTAAATTGAAGTTTTACCTCACAATTTTTATTTTTTTGCTCTTAGGTACTAACTTACATTTGCAGTTGGAGAATTGATCATGACTGTATCATGACATCGATGTATGGGAGAACTTATTTCTCTTTGGGATAGTCTGACATGCACTTGTTCGGTTTCTTAATGTTTAATTTTCCTGTTCAAATGGTTCAAACCATTAATAATTGGTTGGTTTTGAAATGGTCAAAGTGACTAGCTTTATAGGTTTTTATTACGAAGTAAAGATTGTTTTTGATTTAATTTGTCCTTTACTGAGTTTTGATATGGAGCCAGCCGCATGTTTCACAACTATTGTTTACCATCAATACGAAGCTTTATCTTGTTGCCAGGCAAACTAAAACGTTCCATGTTGCCAGCAACATGTCACGCAACACAAAAACGTGTTGCAGGAACAATACTGTGCAATTTTGTTTCCCATGAACACTGGCTTAACAAAACCGTTTACACCTATTCGACCTTTATAACCAAATTCTTAACCAATGCTGAATAAAACAAAGAAACAAAACGTTGTTTGAACGTATTTGAATGCTATGTATTCAAGGTTTTAAATGTTACAAAACATGCTAGGGCAAGTACTGAAATATTTATACCTGCTCGATTCCAGAGGAAATCGACTTTTCCGTTTCTTTTTTTCGAGAGAAAGAACCGTAAGAATTGTGTGTAATACAGCCTCTCTAAATATATAATAGCTCCTTTGAAATAAAGATTTTCATTTCGATAGGAGTCTTTGAATGAAGAAGTTAAAGGTTTAGGAAGATTACTTCAATTAGATACCTACACGTGGAGTAGTACTCACGTTATGTAGGTACTACCCGTTGAGTAGTTTCCAATATTTCAACATTTGGATAGGTGCCACTGCTACCAGTTACATTAGTAGAGTATAATGATTGATTACCAAATATCACGATACATTTCCATTTATCAAAGCTTTGATACACGTGTCTTATGAGCTGTTTACAACTTAATCAAAATTACATTTTATAGTGGCCGGTAAGGGCATTTTTATGACATTTTAGAACTATGATAATTATGTCATTTTTCATGCCAATTATGAGATACTAACATCGGTCGACGGCTGTCGCATGGTGAGCGCGCGGCCGACCCGTGTGGCCGATCATCGCCTCGCACGCGACGCTACCGAGCGCCTCTCCGCACCTGCAACCAATCACAATCGATTTGAACTACCTACCAATTAAATGACAATATATAGGGCGAGTGTGGGCATGAAGCTGTTTTCAGACCAGCGCGATATGTCGCGCGACGCGACACGAACAATGCAAAACTTCACGGTATAACAATAACCGGTGTCGCGTCGCGCGACAAATCGCGCTGGTCTGAAAACAGATTGAAGCGTAATAGCCAAGCGCACATTACAGCCGCATCGGGCCGCAGCGCAATGCATTTTCATTCAAAAAAGTGCGGTGCGTGGAGTGTCCGTGGTTCATACAAAATGCATCAAAGTGATGCAGGAGAATTTTTGCAATCTGCGCTAGCCTTAATAAGATAGTTGAGGAGGGAAAAGGAAGGAATGAATATTTAAAAAATTAACTTGAAGACATCCTTCTAGATGCATTATAGAAATATATTTTTATAGACTCGTCATTGACCACTATCTCTCCTGATGGTCAGTGATTAATAATGATATTAGCGAGCAGAGTTTAGCAGTATTAGGTTACAGCAAAGTTATAAACTCGGTGCAAAAAAATATAATTTTGAAATAATATAAAACTCAACACGCTATACAATAAAAAACTTTTTTGCAAAAAATTAAACCGACGAAAAAAAACTGAAAAGCCAAAAATAAAAACTTTTTGTTTTAAAATTTTGAGGCGGCGGGCGCCTAAAACACATTCAACGAAGATCTATCAAGCTAACATTTTACGCTTTATGTAATTATAATATGTTTGTTTGGCGCCGCCTCAAAATTTGTTATTTGAAGGTCATCAATTTGTCACTAAATACATAGTTATTTTTTATTTTTCGCTTTTTTTGCAAAAAAGTTTTTATTTTTCGCTTTTCAGTTTTTTTTCGTCGGTTTAATTTTTTGCAAAAAAGTTTTTTATTTTTTAGCTTTTGAGTTACCATTAACCGCCTGGCCACGGGACATTCGCTACAGCGAAAATTCGCGCGGTGCGAACGGCGAAGCGTCTTGCGACTAAAACAAATGTATAGAATTTCGCCCCGCAAGACGCACCGCCACGCCGCGCGCCGTTCGCGCCGCCCGTTCCGTGGCCAGGCGGTTTTAATGTTTGCCTCAACCTCTGACCGTCGATGACAGTCATACTCCAGCTAGGTGTAAAGTTCTCATCAGGGGGAATGAAATAAGCCCAAACACGATGTAGCTGCTGTAAACTGGTGAGGAGCTCTCGCGACTGTCTTCTGACTCCATCATCAGATCAACTCCAGGTCTTTATTGTATAGTTGTGTCATCAGAACTACATTATGTGTGCGAAATTACAACAGAATTGGTTCACAGTTGAAAATTCAGTACGTGAAACATCAATCAACCCCAATTTTATACACTTAGGGGTGGGTTTCAATTTTTATTTTTTTATGTGACCAACTTCGAGGTATACCCTTCCCAATAAAAAAAGAATCGTTCAAATCGGACCACTCAGTAAAAAGTTATGAGTGGTCATACATTAAAAAAAAATAAAAAAATATACGTGTCGAATTGAAAACCTCCTCCTTTTTTTTTCGTCCGTTAAAAATAAATAAAAAGGCATTGGAGGTAGTAAAGGATTCTTGCGAAACAAAAATCAATTAACGCGGGTAGAATAACAGGGCCGGACTTTGATTTTATCGATTATATAAGATTTTAATTTAGTTTTAAAGAGTTGTAAACTTTAAGAGGTTTTTATTTCTCGCGGTAATTTATTAAACATCTGTGCTCTGTAATACTATTCTTACCGTAGCCTAGTTCGTACGTGTTCTCGCGAGACAGATATCATTAGCGCTATGTAGACGTCTTAGCTCCATTTCTGCATTAGTTTTAAAAATGAATTCCGACAGTGTTTTAATTATCAATTTTAACAATTGGTAGGTAAATTTAAAATACTTCCTTGGGTTTTTATCGACGATTCCTATTAGATTAGATATTGCTTGCGTACCTACATTGAAATATGTTTTAGGCTAGAAGTCGTCGGTGGTATCCATATAAAAAGGCTGTGGCTAAATTTAACTAAACTATATCCTCTAAATGTACAGGAGAGAATTTAATTAAATTCTACTGTAGAGTTATGCAAATAACGGTAATTTATTCAGTTGCATCTGTCTAATGAAATGCCAATTCGCAGAAATGTACTGTATTGTGAAATAAAACAAACTTACCTATCTAAATAGTAAATTATAAGGAATACAGCGTGTTTTCATCCCTAGGCAAAATCTATTTTTTTGGGTTCCTTAATCAAGAAAGAATCCTTATAGTTTCGCTATGTCCGTCTGTCTGTCTGTCCGCGGCTTAGCTCAGAGACTGTTAGTACTAGAAAGCTGTAATTTGGTATGGGTATATTAATCACGGGATGCACGGGACGTATACATTTTTTTAGGGTACCTCCTACCATATACTTTTTTTTTTCTCGTCTATCCAATGGTGTGGGTATTGTTGAAAAGGTCGTTTAAAAATATTGTGGGGGTGTGAGAACCATGTTTCGATTGAGGTATCCGTTTGCGAAATATTAAGCTATAAATTTTTAATTTTTGTTAGAGTCCAGTGTCCGCTAAATGCTCCCTTGTCAGCTAAATAGTGGTTTTTGGATATGTGAAAAAATTCACGGCAGTAGCATATACAATGTCGCCCATGCGCATGTGACCGCCCGTAATTTTCTGAATATTCATGAAAAAATATCGAAAATAAACTTCAAAAGGGGGGGTCTATCTATAACATTTTTCATGTTATTCAATTTTTATTTTTTTAAAGATTTGCTTTCTGTTTTTTGACACATCTCCGAAGTTTATGGGTCGATTTGGATTCTGTTTATTATTTCCAAAAACTTATGAGTTATTTTAACAGGTTAATTAAAATTTTTACAAAAAATTATCGACTACGAAAAAAAACGGAATCGAAGTCATTTTTTCGGTAAAAAATTGTGTATTTATTTTAAAAAACTATGTGTGTAAATACTGTGAAAAATGTTATAGATAGACCCCCCCTTTTGAAGTTTATTTTCGATATTTTTTCATGAATATTCAGAAAATGACGGGCGGTCACATGCGCATGGGCGACATTGTATAAGGATACGAAGTTTAAAAGGAAAACTTTCACAGCTAAGTAGGCTTTACAGGTTAACGAGTAATAATCGGCCAATTTACTTTTGCAGTTGGAATGAATTGGAGACCACATGTTTTTCAACTAGATACATACGATGTTAATTTTGTTCTTGGGATAAATTCATCCCAACTACGGAATCCTATTAAAAATATTCCTGTTATTTTATGTTACAATGACGTTTGACTAATCAAAAAAGGAAAACATTTGAAATACTGATTTAGTTCGTTCAATTTTATTGCAAGTCCCATAAAATATTCTCAAATGTTTTGGTGTTAATGTGTACTGGTATTGAAGAAATGCGCAATTCTAGTTCTGATACCATTATTTACATGACGTGGAGGCATTCCATTACTTTTAATGAGAGAAGGAAACGCCTAAATTCTTACGACAAGATTAAAATGAAATGCTTTGTAAAATAAATGGCTGCCGTGACTCCGTGAGGGATTTGGAAAAGTAAAAACAAAATGCCATGGCAATTTTGTAAATAGATTTTTTTATTTGGTATGCGGTATATTGTGTAGGCCTGTACAGTTAAGTATTTTATTCTTCGTCAGTTTTCAAATTCTTGCCTCTATCAAGTCAGGACACATAGTGAAGGCTACTACGGCATTGAGCAGAGACAGCATAGAAAACTATATTGAATTACTTGATAACAAAGATAATAAAAATAGTACCTATACACCTTTGACCAATGTCGAGTTAAAATCAACGTAAATCCATGACCAGGCAATTTTTATAAAATATAAAACTTAGTTTTTTTTAATTTTCATGTCTGTTAATCTGTCAGTTTCACATTTTTTGTCCGGTCTGACAGTATAGAAAATGGCAGAATTACATTCTGCGGTATTGACATTACAACGCAATAAATAATGCTGAGTCAGTAAAACATATTCTATCGTGCAATGAGCAGAGAAAAATATTTTAAAAGAAAATATTTTGAATTTGACTGAACTAGAAGGTATCTAAGGTATATGAAGCTTTCAGGTTACATTAAAGAGCAGTAAGTTCCAGTTTCGAGTTCATACTCGAAGTAGGGCCCCGAATTTTCGTAGAGGTAATTAGGTAGGTATGATTGTACTTAATCCTTGGCTGTTTAAGTACTGAATTTCAAAGGTATCTTGACCAAATATCCGCGGGTACATATATTTTGATCCTAGTTTCAGTTCCGTGAAGAGTTTATACTAAACAGCCATACCCAAGTATGTTAAACCTTGTACCATATTTCCGTCCTCCATTTTTTTTATAGAAACAGGATATAATGCTGCCTTTTGTCCGGCACTGTACGTGACGGCTTTTATCCGGCTCGTATTCATACAAAAAGCTAACATATGTAGTACATTCTGTTCGATCGCTAGTACGGATATCGAGTAAAGGCCACTGCACGCGCTGCGATAACCTTTTTATATGGCCCAGAGGTTTCGAAACGGAACTATTTCATTGAGTATTTATTGCTACGCGTATCGTTGATACGGTATCGTGTTGTACGTATATCTTGAAAATAATGGGGTGTTTACGAGTTTAGATTTGAAGGCTCAGGGAAGTTTACGGATACACACAAAGTGAATCTTAAGTTGAGCTCAAATTAAACTTTACTTAATTGTAACTTAACCGAGATTGCTTGAATCCAACAACTCGCTTTAAAGGCTTTAAGTTCTCCTCTTAATTTATTACTTCAGCATATTTGGATTCAAATAAAATTTTATTTGATGTGAAAACAGTAAGTTCATATAGTGATTATTTACTGTTTCGAGTAGGACTTAGGAATAACTTTATCGTAGTTATCATATTGTAAGCACTAATCAAAAGAATGCAAATTCAAAAGCGCATGACGAGGCAGGCTAAGCATATAATTTTAAGAGCACCGAGGACAAACTACTACGGTAGAAAGACTGTCGTATATGAGGGGGCTGAACTCTATATAAAGTAATTAAGGAATCGATATCACTTCCAACATTTAAAAGACTATTAAAGCACCACCTGAATAATGTATGAATTATAAGTTTTTACCGCTTTTATAACTTAGGTATTACCAAGCGAAACCGTCGCTTGTTTTAATTATTGTGTTTTTTCTTATAGGAGTGAATAATTGTATTCTTTTTGAGTGAATTAATTCTTCTTAAACCTTAAAGGCTTTTGCAGACCAGCGCGGCTTGTTGCGTGACGCGACACGAATGATACAAAACTTCACGGTATAACAATAACCCATGTCGCGTCGCGCGACAAGACGCGCTGGTCTGCACAAAGCTTAATTTCGAAAGCAATTGCGTTTGGCGTGGAATCAGGCACTATATTCAGCCTTTGTAAGGTTAGTAGCAATCCGGAGTCTGGATTTGTACCTGGTTGATTGCAATAGGCCCCCTACTACATGGGACTTAAGAGGGTGCATCCTAAAAGTTGGCAACGTCGTAAATAGCTGTCAAATATTTACCTGTTTCGATTCATTTGGAAATAATACTGTATGGAAATAAGAAATGTGGCTAACCAATTGACTAGAATATTAATAATGAATTGCAATTATAACATTGAATTTGATGTTGTACCCGTTTTAGGTGAAAAAAAGGCATTTGGAAAGTTTCCAAATACTTTTTTTACATCTAAAACTAACTATTCGGTGTTACGTTATTATTTATTGCATTTCATAATCAATATTCTAGTTCGCTAGTTAGCCACATTTTTTATTTCCATACAGAAATATTATCAAATTAATCAAAACAGCGAAATATTTGACATCTATTTGCGACGTTGCCAACTTTCAGAATAAACACTCTTAAACATAACTGGCGAAATGTGGGTGAACTACAGGTACACCTCTGCCTAACCTTCGGGGCAACAAGGCGTGATGTTATGTTATGTATGGCTTGATGGAAATCAGACGATGCCAGTTAACGTACACAAGGATACCGTACACGATGCTTTGTTTTAATATTATTACAAGATAATTGATTGCCGCACTCATTAGAAACAATGAATACCATTTTGTAACCCAAACTTTGTATATTTTGACCTTTTATAATTGAAAATTTAATTTCCCTTTTCAATTATATAAACCTTTAGAGATTTTAGTATTCTACTACTAAAACATTGTTCGAAAATGTGATGGCACCTTTTCGCGAAATACATTATTTAGAAAGTGTGAAAAGGAGATATATCTATATGGTAATGTTATCAAGACACTGTTATACAGCAGTGATAGCCTAGCCTGACCATAGAAGATATATCTATATGGTAATGTTATCAAGACACTGTTATACAGCAGTGATAGCCTAGCCTGACCATAGAAGATATATCTATATGGTAATGTTATCAAGACACTGTTATACAGCAGTGATAGCCTAGCCTGACCATAGAAGATATATCTATATGGTAATGTTATCAAGACACTGTTATACAGCAGTGATAGCCTAGCCTGACCATAGAAGATATATCTATATGGTAATGTTATCAAGACACTGTTATACAGCAGTGATAGCCTAGCCTGACCATAGATGGGTGTGACCATCAGACTGCCAAGTCATGGTCTCGAGTTCGAACCCAAAGCACAGATCTCTGACTTTTCGGATTCAAGTGCGTTTTATTTAATCAACACTTGCTTCAAAAATGGTGAAGGAAAACATCGTGAGGAAACAGGCATGCTTGAGAGATATTTCTCGCCGGCATGTGAAGCCTTATCAGAGGCCCGTGGGCGACTTTTAAACCCTGAGACCAGGTTAGTCATAAACCACACGAAAAGAAGATCAAGACACTAATTATTTATTAATTAGTAGTGAAATCCTAACTAATATTATAAATACGAAAGTGAGTTTCGTCAGTGAAGTTCTAACAGTACGGAAGTCAAAATGGCGACTTTACGGGAGAGTGAAAAAAAACTGTATGAATGTAACTTACGCTTCAGAAACGCAATGTAACTATTTTTCAAATAACGCGTTCTTATTGGTCAGTTTATCGTGTTTTGATTGGTCGATACGATGCGCCCCATTAAGCTTTATCCAATGATATTCAAAATCTCAAAACACTCATAAAATGACTTACGCACTGTTAGAATTTCACTGACGCACGTAGGAGTATTTCACTTAAAAAACCGGTCAAAATTGAAAATACTGATGTTAATCCAACCGCACCCAAAATACATGTTTCTTTACCTACGATAACCGGTTTATCGAAAGGCAGACCCCCAACCCTCAACTCCCACGCATGTGCCACAACGTCTCAGTCGGAACTCAGTCATCGTACTGTACGCGTGTCTTTGTTCTCGGCGCTCTCGTTTGTGTTTATCAGTTTTCTGTGCTAAAATGGCTTCGTGTAGCAAACAACAGGAGATTAACTATTCGGATATGGATATAGAAGGTTAGTACTATATACTGAAGTATATTTTATTACGTTTCTTCCAAATTTTCTATTTGTATAGCCATCATAAACAGCAGCACTTTTTTGACTTGTTTTTTAAAGAAATTTGAAATACATTAGTGTTTTTGTTTATGTGTCGCGCCTTGTCGCCACAAAATTTTTATGTGGGCATAAAATCTAGACTCTAAGGAAGTAGAAACACGAATAAAAAGTCCCCCCAACGTACCCCATATTTTTTTATAGTAGTTCAAACTATATGGGGAACATTATAATTATATTGACAAAACAATTTTTTTTTGCTTTCTTTTGTCATAGATCCTTCGGAAAGAGTGAAAAAAATCACGATGAGATGCTATATTTGTGGACAGACATCTAAGGACTTCAACAAGCTTGAAAGAAGTAATGTTTGTGAAGAGTCTCTGAAATTCGGACTCTCCATTCTGCACGCGAGAATTCGTTTCTTCGAGCTATTGTTGCACCTGGCGTATAAAGCGCCCTTACAGAAGTGGCAAGCCCGAACGGCAGAAGACAAAAATGTTTTGAAGGAAACAAAACAGAAGATACAAAAAAGCTTCAAAGAAGAGATGGGCCTTCTTGTTGACATACCCAAAGTCGGTTACGGCAATAGTAACGACGGAAATACGTCAAGAAGATTTTTTGACAATCCTGAATGCTCATCTCGGATTACTGGAATAAATATAGATTTAATAAAAAGGTTCCAAATCATTCTTGAAGTGATATCAAGCGGATATGATATTGATCCTGCGAAATTCGATGACTCTGCTCACACAACTGCCAAACTGTACGTGGAACTGTATGGTTGGCATCCCATGTCACCTACAGTTCACAAGATTCTGATGCATGGCGCACAAGTTATATCAAGTCACATTGTATCTATCGGACAGCTATCAGAGGAGGCTGCTGAAGCCCGGAACGAACATTTCCGTAAATATCGCGTAGACTTTGCAAGAAAATTTTCAAGAGTGGACTGCAACACAGATATTTTAAATAGGTTGTTGCTGACATCTGATCCCTTCATCAGCTGCAACAGAATAAAACGGAAGAAGAAAAGCAAGTCCTTTTCCCAGGAAGCTATTAGTATGCTTCTCACGAAAACACTGAATTGTGACAGTTCCGACGACGAAGATGGTGAGGATCAAATCACCTGTGAACTCGGAGACAGTGATTCTGATTGATTCGGTCCCCTCATGATTATCCTCTTGAAAACAAATCCTGTTTTAAGAGTAAATCTCTCTTAGATTAGTAACTTTTTTTTTAATTGTTTTTCTTTTTAAATAAATGCCTAATTATGATGAATTATTGACTTTTATTTCATAAAATACTAAAATAAAATATAAAATAATTTTGTCTGGTTTTTTATGTCAAATACTCCTATGTGTGACGGTTTGTTTGTTACGGTTTCACGTTAAAACGGCTGTTCGCATTTGGATGAAATTTGGCACATGGGTAGAGCAAGAACTGAGTTCAGACATAGGATACTTTTTATCCGGATATTCCCACGGGATCGAGATTTATGCGGGTGAACCGCGGGGTGCTAGTACTGTATAATGAACATTTGAGTTCTTTCTAAATGTATAACAATAATGAACAATACCTGGTCAACCGAGCTCTGCTTGGGGTGAAACTATAAACACATCGTCCAGGTACACCAACGTTTTATCAGATTTCAGAGGCTGTGAAAATAAAGAAAACGATTCTTCCCAGATATGAGACCTAGGTAGATCGATTTTTCACCCCCGTAAACCTCTAAATTGCAACTTTCATCGAAATCGTTGGAGCCGTTTCCGAGATTCAGATTATATATACATAATAATATGTATGTATAGGTATATACAGGCGGACCAAAAATACACGTCATAAAAAAAAATTGATTTCTCTCCAATATAATAAAATAATCAAATTTTTTTTTACATGTATAACGCGCATTTTCGGGTTGAAACATGTACGGTGCGCTGCCGCAGGGTTAAGCCAACATCAGCCGAGCGCCGCGCATGCGCGCTCCCCGCGCGCCTCCAGCGGCGCCCCTCCTCCTGGCTCGCCACTACTCGCCAGAGAGACGTACGACGCCCGCTCCGACGCGCGCACGTAATAATATCGTTCTGTCCGCGGCTCTCGCTCGCTCCCGCCAAAACTTGTAAAAAGCTAAACTGTAAAGACTGTGTCGCTACAAGCTGTGACGTATTAATAAACTGTTGTTCATGATTCAAGTATCGTATTTCTGTTCACTGATTCACCCACGCCATCACCGTGCTTACAGTGACGCCCAACTCGCGGCCATGTTTTAGATAACAGTGGCAAAACGAACCCAGTGAAGTGCAGTGAACACAGAGACATCTAACATCTTCAGTGACGACAGAGACATTACAATGCCACGAACGACACGGGCAACCCGAGCAGCGATGGTCGACAAGGCGGAGGAACAAGGAAGCGACGGTTACTCCGACGCGGACTGCGACTCAGTGGAGGAGCCGCGCGCCGGTACTGATGCACGCGTCTCAACCGACGCGGCCGAGGAGATGCGCGCCCAGGCAGGCGCCGCCCTCACGCACACGCTCGGCGGGGCCCACACCGGCGCGCCCGCCGCAGCACTCAACACCGAGCGGCTGCTGTCCACCATGATGGAGTCCTTCGCGAGGATGCAGACGGAGACCAACCGCACACTAGCGGAAACGTTACGATCTCTACATCATGGCAACCAGTGGAATCCAGTCGCGTCGACACCGGCGGCATCGCCCACGGCGAACGCGCCCGCGACCTCCGGCGGTAACTTTTCAAAGTGCACCGCGAGGTTCGACGGGCAGTCACGCGACACCGAGGTACTGGAGGCGTTCATCGATGCAGTGGAGGTTTACAAGGAGTGCGCCGACGTGACCGACGACCACGCGCTACGCGGCCTCTCCATGTTGCTGAGCGGCGACGCGGCGGTGTGGTGGCGCGGCGCCCGGGCCTGCGTCGGCTCGTGGCCAGACGCGCTCGCGCGCCTGCGCGCTGCCTACGGCGTGCAAAAGCCCGCGTACAGGGTACTGCGCGAGGTATTTACGCGGGAACAAAGTGGGTGTGAACGCGCCGAAGTTTTTATATCAAAGGTACAATCTTTATTAGTTCAGTTACCCTATGTTGTACCAAGCGTGATGATAGTGGATATTGTGTACGGCTTATTACATCGTCGAATACGTAAACGTTTGTCACGAGACACTATTAGCGATATTGATAATTTGTTAGAGAGAGCGAGACTCGTGGAAGATTCGATAACGGAATTAAAAAACTCGATCGTTTCCGCGAATAACCCGAATGTACCTACCGCTCCCGACCGCGGTACTACGAGTCCGAGCGCAACCTCAGGTTCCAAACTCGCCACTAACTCGAACGAAACCTCGAAACGAAATCGCAATAGATGTTCGTTTTGCAAAGCGTTCGGTCACACGGCTAACGAATGTCGTAAGGCCAATAAAGTCGATAGCAATAGTGACAATAAAACTAATAAAGTAGGTACTAGCGATGGTAAATGTATTAACCCGATACGTTGTTATGGATGCGGCCAGCCAGGGGTGGTCAAGTCGAAGTGTGAAACTTGTTCGATTAAACCCGCGCCCACCAAACCGTCCGATTTTAATGTCGTAAAAGGTGACTTATATGCGACATCGACGCCACATCCTTTGATACCAATAAGTATAGTAGGTAAGGAAGGGGTAGCGATAGTCGATACTAGGGCTACGCACAGTGTTGCTAGCCCATTATTGTATTCGTTGTTAGTGAATAACGGCGTTCAATTCCAAGAAACGGAGCGTTATATCGGGCTCGCCGATGGCTCGTGTCATAGGAAAATGGTGAAGACCGCTACCGTACCTGTCACTCTGGATAGTCGAAGAGTCGACACCGAGTTTATGGTACTTCCTGGTGATGACACCAGAACACTTTTAGGTCGTGATTTTATTGCTAACGCGGCTATTGTTTTAGACATAGCCCAGGAGTCATGGCATTTTGCAGATAGTCCAGGAGACCGGTTCCCGTTTTTGCAATCTTATGTATTGAACAGCGCGGCCGTGATGCGAGCAGAGATCTGCGACGTATCACTGCGCCAAGATGAAGGTACGAGCTTGTCACCGGAGCACAGGGCCGCACTCAACGAGTTCTTGCAAAGCAGAGTCGCTCAGTTCGCTTCGTCTGGACCTCCTATTGACTTCGCTGTCCATAAGATTAAGGTAAGCGAAACACAGGAACCTTTGGCTTCTCCTTTCCTGGTCGATCCAGGGAAGACCGCAGCTATCGTGGACATGCCGACGCCTCGGAACGTAAAACATCTGAAATGTTTCCTGCAGACGTCCAGCTGGTTCAGGCGCTTCATCCCTGACTACGCAGAGGTCGCCAAACCGTTGACAACGCTGCTGAAAAAGGTAAGTATTTGGAAATGGGGCCCGAACCAGCAGGCAGCTTTCGAGACGATCAAGCAACTGCTAGTATCGGCGCCGATCCTGCGTCAGGCTGATGCGACGTTGCCTTTCGTCCTCAGAACCGATAGCAGTGGGTATGCTCTCGGGGCGGTTCTTCTCCAGGGGGAGTGGACCGACGAGCGCCCAATAGAATACGCCAGTCGACTATTAACCCCGGCTGAAAGAAACTACAGCACGACGGAGAGGGAGGCTCTAGCCGTTGTCTGGGCAGTTTCCAAGTTTAGGGGATACATAGATGGCGCTGAAGTCGTGATCAAGTCAGACCATCAGCCGCTTAGATGGCTGATGAGTATAAAGTCTCCGAGCGGCCGCCTAGCAAGGTGGGCCCTGAGCCTTCAGGAGTATAACCTGAAAATAGAGTACACACCAGGTAAGACCAATGTTATAGCCGACACTCTGTCACGTCCGGCATGCGCCGATGTCGCCGAAGACGCCGATTGTGACCTGTGCTGCACTGCGGTCGACGTGCCCTCTCGCAGTCTGAAGGACCTGCGCGAGAACCAAATAAAGGACCCGGAGGTAAGTAAGATCGTCGAAGCTCTTGAATCTGACGATCCCTCTAGGGGGAGGGTATGGGCAAACAAAGGGTATGTACTTGCCGAAGGTGTGTTGTATAGATATTGTCCTGAGAACGAGGAGCATGACGACGCTAGTCTGGTGGTCCCAGAACAGGAGCGCGCCAAAGTATTGGCCGAATACCATGATGCACCCACTGCTGGTCACATGGGCGCGGAACGTACGCTGCAACGCTTAGTCGGTAAGTACTACTGGCCGGGAATGCGTTCCTACGTTACGCAGTACGTTAAAAATTGTGTACCTTGCCAGCGTTATAAGGCAGACACTAGGAAACCGGCTGGGTTGTTGCAGACGCCCGCTTCTACACGTCGTTTTGAGGTGTTAGCCGTGGACCTGTTCGGTCCTCTACCTGAAACAGCGAAGGGACACAAATGGATCCTGATAGTCGAGGACACCTGCACGCGCTGGGTGGAGCTGTTCGCCCTTTCTTCAGCTACCAGTGAGGAATGCGCGAAGGTACTTGTATCAGAAGTATACTAATTACGGTTCGGAGTCCCCAGGCGCCTTGTTAGTGACAACGGTGTCCAATTTATAAGTGAGGTAATGCAGCAGACCTGCCACGCGATGGGAATTACACAATCACTTACCTCATTTTACCACCCCGAGGCGAACCCGGTGGAACGTAAGAACCGGGACCTCAAACCGCAGCTGGCGATTCTGGTAGGTAAAGACCATGATACGTGGGATATCCACTTACCTGCAGTCCGCTTCGCCATGAACTCGGCAGTCACATCTGGAACGGGCTACTCGCCTGCCTATTTGAACTTCGCGCGAGATATGCGCGCGCCCGCAGACGTCATGTCAGAGATGCGCACCATTATCGAGAACGATAACTATGTAGGTGACATTACTAATTTTCTTAAGAAGATTTCGTCAGTACTCGTAGACGCTCGTGACGTCTATGAGAATGCCCAGGCGGCGCATAAGAAGTACACCGATGAACATCGTCGACCAGCTCCGGATTATAAGGTTGGTGACCTAGTGCTATTGAAAACCCAGGGGGCTAATGACACCGCCAGAGGGCAGACGTCAAAGTTTATCCCTCGCCGTGACGGACCATACAAGATTCAGGCTGTGGTCAGTCCCACTACATACATCGTAGAGCGCCTCAGCGACGGTACGGTGCTAGGTAAATACCATGCCTCTGTTCTGACTCCTTTCGTTGGTCGTATTCAAGCTCCAGTACAGGAGAAACGTAAGAGGGGAAGGCCTCGTAAACGCTAACCCAAACACGAGGGCGTTCGTTCGGGTTAGAGGGGGAGACTATAACGCGCATTTTCGGGTTGAAACATGTACGGTGCGCTGCCGCAGGGTTAAGCCAACATCAGCCGAGCGCCGCGCATGCGCGCTCCCCGCGCGCCTCCAGCGGCGCCCCTCCTGGCTCGCCAGAGAGACGTACGACGCCCGCTCCGACGCGCGCACGTAATAATATCGTTCTGTCCGCGGCTCTCGCTCGCTCCCGCCAAAACTTGTAAAAAGCTAAACTGTAAAGACTGTGTCGCTACAAGCTGTGACGTATTAATAAAACTGTTGTTCATGATTCAAGTATCGTATTTCTGTTCACTGATTCACCCACGCCATCACCGTGCTTACACATGTTTTTTTTATATGTTTTTTTTTATATGAATTTTTTGTTTTATGAACTTTTGAAACTCCACCGGCAGAAAACTCAAAAAAAAAATACAAAAAAAAATATAACTCGAAAACTACAAAAAATCGCGGAACATACCTGGGGTATTTTCGGATATCCCTGGACATGAGGAATCTATTTATTTTTTATGACGTGTATATTTGGTCCACCCTGTATATATACTTATACAAGAATTGCTCGTTTAAAGGTATTAGATTCAACTAGGCAACTAACTAACTAACATAATTATAAAGCCCATCCTATCTGCGAACCGTTTCTACTTTCTACATTAGTGCGGTATTTAACTTTTTATCGTGAACAAAGTAGGCACAAACTACCAGTTTTCTGTTTCACTTTCGCACTCCGTGCAGCGAATTTTACCGCATTATGTCCCAAACAGGAGCACAGTGATACTGCGGTTATATTCAATATGCAAACACTAGGCCATCCCACGGTTCAGCCCTCACGTGACTTTCATTTGCATGAAAATTAGCCAGCGCCAATATTGTGGTAGGTAAAACGGGATTTTTATTGTTAATATTCATAAAATTTAGAAAATAAGTAACAAAATGCTTTGAGGTGGCAATGAAAGGCGTTCTTTTGTTCCCGTGGGAGCTGTGAAAGGCGACTAAAATTGATGTCATAAGGACATGGACAGTGCCGTAAGGCGTCCTTCTATGCACTATTTTGTGTCATATTATATTTCCTCTCTAATCTACAGGCTCACTCACACGCTAATTGGAGCTTTGAAGCTGTAGCTGTTAGTGATCATTTCCCGTAAGCCAGCAAGCGAAACCGAGAACTAACTACCTATGTGATGCCAGTTTTGATACTGCAATATCTATCTATTTCCAAAATAACCTTGAACTTAACGGTTGAAGGACACTAAACGAGACACAAAAGAAGTTTTATTGTTCACATTTTTATTGTGATACTAAACGCCCACTGGCGTAATTAATCTCAACACTAAAGACAAGTCTTCAAAGAAGACATTGTAAGAGATGAGTCCTGCGTTCAAGTGTTACTGGCGTGAAGTACAATGTCACTTCAAGAACGAAATTTATAACAGTATTATACGACGCGCTTCCTCTAGTGTACTTAAAAGAACTTCAAATTTATTTCTTCTATTTTGGTATTTTTATACCTACGTATCCTATAATATTAAACAAGTAATATTTATATACAGGGTGGCAGGGACATCGACGCGAAGCCTGTTACCATGGATTCAGTAGATGATTCTGAACGCCCCAGAGTTGAAATTATTCGCCGGTTATTAAAAAAAAAATCTGCTGTTTCTTAGAAAAGTGCAATACCTACGCGGTCAAAATGTCTGGAACTGATGTTTTTTTTTAAATAACCGACGAAAAATTTCAACGCCGGTTCAGAATCATATCAGAAGAATCATTCAGAATCGTAACAGGCTTCGCGTCGATGTCCCTGACACCCTGTATACCTTAGAATAATTATATGGCAGCATGGAATTTGTATTTAATATACATGGAATTACTATGACCTATCCTATACAATTAAATGAGCATTCTCTATTTTCACCCGAGCTGTGCTGGGTCGACCAGATACTGATTGTAAACGAAGCAAAAGGAGTTTAGAAGGGTCGGGCCACACCTGCCGAACGTTCCGCGGCGAAACGTTCGGCAGTTTGTTCCTAATGTTTTTCAAGTTACCTATGATACATCAGCCGAACGTTACGTCCATAGAAATATGACGCGACGGAGCGTTCCGCCGCGGAACGTTCGGCAGGTGTGGCCCGACCCTAAGGATCGTCCCAGGTGGTATTCTATAGTTTCTGCCCACCCCCATGAGGAGAAGACGTGAGTTTATGGACGTGTTTAGAAGTAGTTATTTACGTATGTACTATTAAAAAATACTAGCAGAGCAACACAGAGAACAAAGTTCTAACAAGGACACAATTACAGATAAAGGAACTCCCAGCATAAAGCGCCACATTCTGTATAAAGCACTTAATGCAACTGCCTAACAAGAACCCTTCAGTTGCTGTCGAGGCTCTTGGCCATTAGTCCATTAGCCGTAACAACTCGGAAGGTACAATTACCGTATTGTCCACTTCTCAAATATCAACCTTGTATGCCATAATATAAGGCCACTTGATATATGTATCCTTCTTGACTTTCACGAGAATCTCATCATCTCATTGTAAAGTAATAGTGAAGAATCATTGTTGAAGAGCCTAATCCTAAATGAAATAATGTAATATTATAAATGCGAAAGTGAGTTTGTTTGTTTATTTGTTACGCTTTCACGCTAAAACGGCTGAACAGATTTGGATGAAGTTCTGCACAGGGGTACCTATATCATGGATTAGGACATAAGATACTTTTCATCCCGATAGTCCAACGGGATCGAGACTTGTGCGGGTGAAACCGCGGGGCGCAGATAAATAAATAAAATATGATAAAAAATAATCTCATCATCATCTTTCTGCTCTTCTCCCATGTTACTTGGGTTAAGCGAAACACGATTAAAAAAAACGAGGCAGTCGGGGACTGCCGATTGAAGTGAAAACTAAGTAACGCCATCTATCGAAAATGTCAGGAATTTATGTGGCTTGCTGTCAGTACAAGAATGAAAGCTGTAGACCCATTAAAAAAATCCAAAAAAATAAAACAGAGTGCGCTGTCAACAAAAACTTGAACGTCTTACGAATTTTCGATCAGGTCACGTGTCCTGACGCGAGTTTAACATTTTTTACCCATCCCAAAAAAAGTGCACAACGCCGCTAAAGAAGTTTTCACTTCAAAAATTAAAAAAAAATAAAACAGTGCGCTGTCAACAAAAACATGAACGTCCAACGAATTTTCGATAATGTCACGTGTCCTGACGCGAGTGTAATGGCTACTACACACAATGCCGGCGGCCACACCGCCGGCACTGCCGCACAAAGCCGCACAAAGTAACGCAAAGGAAATGAAGGCGCAAAAGCCGGAGGCACATGCCGCGCTGCCGGCGGCATGTGTGTAGTAGCCATTATATTTTTTACCCATCCCAAAAAAAGTGCACAACGCCGCTAAAGAAATTTCACTCCAAAAAATACATCTGATATTCTTGAAAAAACTCGCGAGAATCTTCTTATTAATATATAATGTCACACGTAGCTTCAGTCCAATGCCACTACAAGCCGCAGGTTTTGTAATGAATGCGGTTGCGTTTATGCTGAAAGGGGAAAAACATGGCTACAGTAACATTATGTATAAAGTATTAGACACCCTAAACCCTCTTTACTTCGGCCACGTGAATGTTAAAGTGCGTACACACCAGAAAATGAGAAAATGCGTGTTATATGAATATGTCACAGCAATTAAGTATGTGCTGGTATAGGTTTGTTTCATATATCTTATATGTCCCGATCTGTAAACACTTTTATACAAAAATTGAATTTTAATTTGAACAAAAAACACAACACGTATGATCATCTATAATAAAATTGCATTGTGTTGGTGAAACTCTTATTTATTGTGAAAATCTGTTTTTCATCCGGAACACAGTTCTCTACTGCTATTTCCTACCATTGTGTAGTTCTGAAACTCGACAAATATCAACTTTTAATAAAGGCAATTAAAGAAGGTCTTGAAGACATCTTGTAAAAGAAAAATTTGGAAAAGAAATTGCCAACGCTGAACATCTCTAATATCTTTCGCTTGGCATAGTAGAGTATTTCTTTCACAAGGCTTCGAGCCTCTTTAAGTTGAGTTACATCAAATGAAGAAGACCCTGTATCAATAGAACAGTTATCCTTCCAACAAAACATAAAACAGTACAAAATATCGATCGTCAGTGACGTAGGAAGGTTGATTTCACTAAATAAATTACCGTGTGTCTCTTTACGGTTCCATTCCGCCCACAAAGGCCCTATAATTATAAGCAAATGTTAGCATACGAAGATATTTGTATCGGATTTACTGTATAAACCACCTGGCAAATAAATAATCTGATTGCCAATTATTTTGAATGCAATAGTTGTTTTAATAATATAAGTAATCTTTGACAGTCGTTATAGGTAGTCAGTAACCCAAAAAGTCTGTCAAACCGTCTTACCAAGGGATATCGTGTTACCCAGCAACTGGGTTGGGAAGGTCAGATAGGCAGTGCTTCCATGTAAAATACTGGTATTTAGCTGTATCCGGTTAGACTGGTAAGCCGACTCCGACATAGGTGGAAAAAAGCTAGGCAGATTGATGAGTCGTTATAATAATAGTGAAAATGGAGATCAGAGATGCCATCGCTGCTTTTGAAAAAAGGAATAGGTTGAAGTAGTAAAGGACTCGTTTTTAACGACAATTAAATGATGAAACGAACAAAATCAAAACATTTTCGTTTTCTTTTCAATTAGGTGGAAAGAAATTAATTCGTTGTCTCTACGACTTTTCATATTCCGTTGGTAACCAAAAAGTAATTGTTTCAGAAGTGAACTTGAGATTTTAGCTGAATTATTAAAATGGGATAAAGTTATCTGAGAAGAGGAGATTTTGTGCAACTTTGTAATTTTGTAACAAATAACTTTTAAATGGTATTCCTGATGGTGCTTGGAAATTCTGTAAATATTTGTATAATTTAAATTATAATTTGTTTGTTTACATAAAGAACTTTTATATTATTAGTTTTGTTAATTGCTCACCATTTATTTTTATGACATTCGTGTGTGGAAATAGAGATCCACTCCTACTTAGTCTGATTTGGTACATTATTATGTGCTAGCCGCCATTAGAGACGCTTTGATTGATATTTACAGTCCGATAAAATCACCCCTCACGCGTATAAAATAAGGATTCTATAAATAAATGGGTAATTTCTGTCCTTCCTTCCTTTATCTCTCTTTCTGGTATAATAACAGCAATTGATTTTTTGGAAACTGTATGAACTAAGGGCCTGTACCATAAGGTATACTTTGAGAAGTTTTGATCGGTGGTTTATGGCTACATGTACCCAATACCTATGCTGCTCAAATTCTGAATTTAGGGTGCCATAAGTGGATAATTTTTTTATAACTACAAGTGAAATTATATTAAATTTAAAAAATCCCCGACCCAAACATTTCCTCATTTCTCTTTCCTGCTCCATCACCAGACCCTGTTCATCATCTATCTATCTATAACCTATTCATTGAAAACCATTCCAATGAACCCAAACACGATACCTGTACTATAAGTTGGTAAGGGAGTTGGGTATCCTGCAAATTCCAAGTGCTGCTGCAGCATCAGTTCAAGGTTTCTAAACCTAATTTCAAATTGACCAAACCTGTGGAAGACGTTCACATTCATTCATCAACCAGAAAAAAGCTGACAAAAAACAACCGACTTCTAAAAAAGACACTACAAAGTCAAAAATTACTTTAATTTCGGAAGTCGGGGTCTTTGGTTTTAATTTTTTGTGTTTTTTGGAAATGGGTTGTTTTTTATTTAATTTTTTGTTGTTGTACCTTCCCCACACAAATTCAAATACCACTACCTGCTATGTAAATCGGACCACCTCTGAGGTATGACCTACCAAACAAAAAAAATATTATGAAAATTCATAATTGGCGGAGTAATTGCGTAAGAAAAAACATACAGACGAATTGAGAACCGCCTCCTTTTTGAAGTCGGTAAAAAAATAGATTGTATAATTTTAGCCACTAAAACGCTGTTCACTTATTGCCAATTCTATTGTGTCCCATGTAGGTAAAGCCTTGCAAAAGTCAAGTAGAACATTCCCATGTAACGCCCATATACTTATACATAACTTAATAGCTGTAGTTCAGTCCGTCCGGCTAATACATGGCCACCTTTGTTGCCGACTTAGTTATTTGAACACGAACTATTGTTTATTTGGGTCAATTCCAGCGGACGGCTGAGGCACGACTTCGAAGGGAAATTATAGCCGTGACGTGAAGGAGAACAGAAGGGTATTGTGGGTAAAGAATAACAAAAAAGCCTTTACAGAAGATCCATTTTTCTGGTTTGTGGTTTGTCTGGGATAAAAACTACAGAATCTGCATAAACCAAGGTTAACAGAACTAAATATTTGAGAAAGATGTATTTTCTCAATTTGGTACGGCATCTTGCAACGACTCTAATAAGTAGGTACCCATCTGTCTCGTGGATGAGTTGTAATCTATACCAATACGTACATTTTACGTGACTAACTGAATGATTGACTGAATGTGAAAAACAAGACAAAACCCAAAACCTAAACCACTGAATGAAAGTTTTCGTAACATTCATCTCTGAGCGGATCATACAGGGTTAGCCTGTATGGCAACGATAAAAAGGACGACTAAGTTAGTTTAGTAGCTATTTATTATTCCGTCAAATAATCCTTTTGCAACCCTTTCCTCTTCTATGTTAACCCGATGTCTGATTTCTGTAGTTCATTCACGAAAGAAACAATCGAGTCATCACGGCCTGTACTCCCCAGGCGTGATGACTCGCTTGTTTCCTTTCTACGGCACAGGAAAATTGTGCGCCAACTTCTCGACGTGTTTTGATGACATCAGCACAGTTTCAGGTTTAAATATAACTTCATTTTGTGGGGTTCATTCGTCAAAGTAACAAATGTATGTGTCTTTTCTGTTAAAGCGGGAATTGTACCGTGAAAATTGTTAACGTTATTTCATTTCTAAGAAAAGAACAGAAGTATGTTGTTACTTTTTCGCTTAGGACTTAACTATATAAATCGGGGATGGCAAAAAAACTTATTGAAGATTTATGCAAAAAATTACTTGGTTGGGACGGCAAACATTATAAATAAAATAAAAAAGTAACCATTTAAAATCTATAATATTGATTCCGTGTAAGGTATTGTCAACTTATTTAAAACTTTACTTAAGATCGCTTTTAGCAATATGACCGCCCGTTGTGTCACCTTATGTAAAATTTCTACATTTATATTTGTAATTTTTGACTGCCTCTTTGGTCTAGTATTCGAAAACGCTACTGCAGAGCATGAGGTCCTGGGTTCAATGTCCGGGTTGAACAAAGCAGTGTTGGGGTTTTCCTTCAGGTATTTCTCAGTAGCAGCTCGGAATCCGGATTTGTGCCCGGTTGATGGCAATAGGCTCACCCCCTATTACATGGGACTTAAACATAACTGGCGAAATGTGGGTGTACTATTGGGACACCTTTGCCTAACTGTTCATATCGCCAAACGTTGAGTATTCAATGATCTGGCCAGAACACATCATGATGTGGCCAGCAGTCTATGTTCTATTTCAAAATATACACAATCGTTTCATGAAATGGTGGAACACTACATGAAATGATCAATTCTAAGATCTAGCCACGACAGACATACTAAAGAGTATTCTATTCTTTCAATAAAGTTCAGGAAGTTATCTAATTCATGTGGATTATGGTTGTTGAACATTATAAGAATAAATTCTTAAAGTATTTTTTCATCCCACCATCTCGGAAAAAGTATTTTTAATCTTCAATATCTGAGTGGAAAAGCCGTTTTTATTCTCTAGAGGATAAAGTAAATTGAATTTAGAACATCGTGTGCACTAAGTTTGTGAATTAAAAAAAACATTAAACCTATTTACTGCTACCTCTATGGTGCCGAATATATCATACAACTTTTTTTTAATTTTTTTAAAAACTCAGACTCGGAACCTTCTTGGTGTTCTTTTTTCAATTTGCTTTGTACGCGGTTCTTTACGCGGCATTTTTTCACGTCATTGTTAAACCTTTTATTAAAAACAAGAAACTTGAAAACAAGTGAAAAAACTAAAATGAGTGATTCTAGCGACGAGGAAGTTTGCTTGACGCCAACAGAATTGACTGAAACTGTTAATAATGCGCAAATGAGCTTTCTCCCTCAACAATCACGCGAGAAGTATTTAAAACAGTACGATATGTTCAACACGTGGCGACTAGCAAAAGGAGCCAAAACTTTCTCAGAAAACGTTTTGCTGGCATATTTTATAGAATTATCCGAGAACAAGAAAGCAAGCACTCTATGGAGTACGTATTCGATGCTAAAAGCAACAATAAAGATGAAAAAAGACAAACATATCGATACCTATCCTAAATTAGTGGCATTTTTAAAAAGAGCCTCATCTGGTCATCAACCAAAAAAATCGAAGGTTTTCACAGTATCTGATATTGAAAAGTTTCTTAACGAAGCACCCGATTCCGTATATTTGGCGGCAAAAGTAAGTCAGTTGCACATTCAGTATCTACTTAAGTATATTAATCTCAATTAAATAGTATACTTAGTAGATGTTGATAGGCATAATTATGCGTTCATATCAATTTTATTCATTTATCTACTACAATACTCTTTACGTTACAGGTTGTTCTTATTATTGGAATAAACGGAGCATGTCGAACTAATGAACTAACACAACTTAATGTCAAAAACATTGAGAAACATTCAGATGACTTACTATTAATTAATTTACCTAATACAAAGACAAAAAGAGACCGCAACTTCGTCATTCGCAAGGAATACGTAACGATTGTTGAGAAATATCAAGCCTTACGCCCGCCTAACACTCCAATCAATCGATTTTTTCTACAGTATCGCAATGGAAAGTGTGTTAGACAGCCTATGGGTACTAATAAAATTGGCAGTATCCCACGAGAAATAGCAACATTTCTTGAACTTCCAGAACCCCTGTTGTACACGGGTCATTGTTTCCGACGAACTTCAGCCACACTTTTGGCTGATTCCGGAGCTGATCTCCTGTCCCTTAAGCGCCACGGAGGCTGGAAGTCCAATGCAGTTGTAGAGGGATACATAGAGGATTCCATCCAAAATAAGTCTAAAATATGTGAAGGCATCGTAGGAGCCATTACACTGAAAGAGCCTCAATCGGATCCTTGGACTGGCCCTTCTACATCAAAAATAAGCCGTTATGAAACACCTAACCATCTCCCTCTCTCTCCAACATTCACGCCAAGGGAATCCGATGAATCGGTACAACTATTAAGTATGACAGATAGTTTACCGAAAAACAGTACACAAGTGACTAACACCAATATTACAGTACCAAACAAAAATATTACACTCAATTTAAATAACTGTAGCAACGTTACTTTAAAATTTTCTTAATTATACCTTAGTATTATTTTGTTATAATTTAAAGATTATTCTGTAATACTTACCTGTCATAATGTAGTAATTAATACCTAAACTGAAATAAAAGTGTACCTATCTTGTGATTGTAAACGTTTTTTTTTTTGCATTTAGTCATTTCCTCGCTGAGGTGGAATGAAAAGTTACGTGTTGCACTCGAGTGCAAAGATTTTTCACCTCGTGCTCTTTTGATTCCCTCGCTAACGCTCAGGCTTCTAATTTTGAATCACTCGCTGCGCTCGTGATTCAATTTTAGAATCCTTCGCTTGCTCGGTCATCAAAATTGAACACGCGGTTAAAAAGCAACTTGGCACTCTTGTATAACAAATAACTATTACACACCCGGTTGATGGCAATAGGCTCGCCCCCTATTACATAATAACCAATATTACCGCTAATAATATTATAATATTTATATATATATTTTATTTTTATTTTTTATGTTTATTTAATAACCGCATATAGGTAATATTTAACCGCCTCTGTGGTGTAATGGTGGTGGTTAAACCACCTGTCTCAGTCTGACACAGGTGGTTTAACCACCACTTGTCTCAGTCAGAGACAGGTGGCTTAACCACCACCATTACACCACACTGGGAATCGAACCCGGGACCTCTGAGAGTCTCAGACCCAGAGGTCCCGGGTTCGATTCCCAGTGGGAGCAAAATATTCTGCTCGGTTTGGTTGGTGGTAGGGCTTGTTCTAAGTCCGCCTGGCTAGCTACGACCATCTTATTTAAGTTGTCGCCATAACAATAATGTTAACTGCATTGTTGTGTTTCGGTAGTTAGAGATAAGATAGCCCGGAATCCTCAACCGGTTGAGGATTTCGGGTGAAGCTCACTTCCACCTTCGGCCTGATCATCACTTACCATCAGGTGAGATGCAGGCTAAGAGCTTCCCCATTGAGGATTGAAAAATAAATATATTGGGACTTAAACATAACTGGCGAAATTTAGGAGCACTATTATAGGTACACCTCTGCCCAACCCTTCGAGGTAACGAGGTAATAGTATGATATGTTTTTACACACCTAATATTGTTTTTAATTCTCAACTTCGAATCCCTATCGGGTACTATAGTTTTATGTTGATTAAAAAGAAACCATTATTGTAAACAGTCTCGTACTGCATTATAATTTATTCACTTATTTACTCGAAGCAGTCGCATGAAAATTTGCAACTATTATGACCTCAACGCTCCAGCGATTTCAATAACAGGAGCGTGTAATAAACAAACTGAGGTATCTAATGTCATACAGCATATTATCAGAAAGGTGTGTACAAAATTAAGAGTCATCATAATCATCATTCTCCTGCCTTTATCCCAATTAATTTGGGTTCGGCACAACATGTCCCTTCTTCCATACTGCTCTATTAGTCATCATCGCGGTATTCACCCCCTGTCTAGCCATATCATCTTTCACACAGTCCATCCATCGTTTCTTTGGTGTTTTCAAAATTAAGAGTGTGGTATCTCGCGACAAAATTATCAGTCGTCCCATACATTTGGGTCGAGTTGGTATTAAAGTTATGCATGGGACGTTTGACTATTTTTGTACCACACTCTTAATTTTGAAAATTGTAAAAACACAAATTACATAACTGTTTTACATCATTGGTAGTTATTGGATGGTAGCTCCTGTAGGATAAAACTCGGTTTACACACTTTTACATAATATTTAGTCAATCAATCAATCTGCCTAGCCTTTCCCCAACTATGTTGGGGTCGGCTTCCAGTCTAATCGGGTGCAGCTGAATACCAGTATTTAACATGTAGTGACTGCTTATCTGACCTCCACAACTCAGTAACTAGGTAATACGATACCCCTTGGTAAGACTGGTTAACAGACTTTCGGGCTTCTGATGAAAGAACTGTCAAAGATCCACGAATAACAGCAGAAACCAACGGCTTAACGTGCTTTCCGAGGCACGGAGGTGTCTCGGTTTAAAAAGATGTTCACCCATCCATGGAACAACCCCGGCAAGCGTAGCTTTATCTGTTGGATCGACCCATGCGTCTGTTATATTACTTAGCCCCGAGGTCCTCATACATACAATCCAGTGCATGTGAGAATACAAGAAAGGTGTTAACTTTCACAATTATCTTGCCGCAAGTTAAATAAATAATTGCAGCTAATTGTTCATGTTTTATCACCTGTAGGTACTTATTTAAACCAGAAAAACGTATGCATAAATCTATTTATTAAAGTTTTCATTTAACAGACCGTAGTTCTACTACTAAACTGAAAGTAAACATAAAATTTAATTTCAACCGGAATGCGAACTTTCTCCATTACACGTAAAATTAACAGCTTGTTAATATTCAGTGGCCCGTTAAGGACTTTCCGTTCTATTATCTAAATACGACGGAAGGGAGTTCGCACTCTGACGCAATAGGAAGGGCCCGTCTCAATAGTTTGGGTTTTGGGACACCCTTTAGGCCTTTTCACCGTATTCATGAACAAATCTACTGTGTTTTGTAAAAACATTAAAATTTGTGTTTCGTACTAGTCGTTTTCGGCAGTTATCTCACGGATTAGATATGTTTATCCATCCTACAAAATTCCGCATTGGCAAATATTAGGGTCTCGATCAGCTGACAACTCTAAAATCGCAGTTTTCCAAGTGCAAGTCTAAAAGAGTTAAAGGGTAACATATTATAATAATATATGATCTCCACATTGGATACGATATTACATGCATTCGTATTCGTAGGCAATAGTAATAAAGCTGAGTCTTTCAAAACATAAACATGAAAAATCTTGATGGATTTCCTAGGCAGTCTTTGGTACTCGTTACTCGATTTTTGCATAGCTAACAAGGCTCTAGTGCTTCATTGAAAAAGATTACAAGAACTTTAGAAGTTGTAAAGAAGACTCGTACTTCTTTTATAGAAAAAAATAAATAAGATGGAAACCTGATTTTCAAAGTGCAATTTTATAGCAACTTAATTTGCTTGCTACTCTTCTTAGACACTGCTTGAGTACTACGTTCTATTAAAAAAAAAACTTATTCCTGTTAATCGTATTTTGATAATAAAATAATTAGTGTGAATCCTCATTCGTTGCCTACTGCCCATTTACTAACTGCTATATGTAATTATTGAATTGATATAGTGCCAGCTTTCAATTACTCGGTTCATTTGTACTTCAAGCATGCTTCACCTATTACGTAGTTCCTAACTACGGACATATGTAGGTATGTCTTGTTCTAGTATGTGTTAATACCTCGTGAACCCTCGTTTCGTATTAATGTATTGGGTTCAAACGCAATTTCGTACAAGTACGTGAAAGTAGTTATCGTGTCCAGAACACTAAATGGGCGAAAATCCTGCTTAAATTATTTAAACTGTGTACTTCTTTGAGTTATTTTGTTGAAGGAGTAAACAGTAACTATCTGACACTGAAGGTTTCACTTTAATCCATTGAGCCATTCCGGAGATACGGGCCTCTTTACCCATCCCGTGGGAACCCTTTGTTTTCCGGGATACAAAGTATCCTAAATGCTGTAACGATTTCTTAAATAAGTACCCACTCCTCCTCTTAATAGAAAATACGTACAAACAAAAATACGATGACATAGATTTCCACCTAACCCGTTTGTGACTTTGTGTTTCTTTCAGAACAATCTCAAATATCAGAGTTCGCTCTAAATATCACTCAAGATATAAAGTAAAACTGAGTTAATTAGCCGAGTGGAACTTTATTAAAGATTTCGTGTTCAGTGTTGCCACTGCCGGCAAGTTCCGGACTTATTCCGGTAAATTAACCATTAAACTGATGAGAACAAAGGTCTACTTTGTGCTTGTTACATGCCTAGTTAAGATGCTTATATTATTATTTGTGTAATGCTTGGTTCTGCACTATACTAATTTAAATTCAATCATTTTGGAAAATAGTGTGGAAAGAGATTAAATGAATATGACAAGTACGTTTAATAAAAAGGGTAGGTACACATTAGCATCTTCCATTGATTACTAGTTTTTTATTTATCAATGACATCTGCACATGTTTTCGGCACATGAAAATAGAGAAGCCAGAAAAAACACTGATACCAACTGTAGTGCGGTTTGTAGTGGTTTTGAGCCTGAGACCTGGTGCTCAAGAATCGAACCGTAAACCAGCGAGTCCTTATTCCTCATACCAAGGGCGGATCCAAGATTTGTTTCTGGAAGGGACACATGGGCCAGACTCCAGACAGATAAGAAGTGTTTCCCATATCTCGTAGTATAGTGCATATATAGCCTACGTCTTCAGCGTTCATCATTGAAGCAATGTCTTGATAGGCTAGGATAGATATGCGTTCAAGCCAGTCTATTCAGACGATTCGATTTTATTTAACTTAAACCGTTTGGGTTTTGGTATAGGGGCACGTACCCACCTGGATCCTCCCTTGATCATCTTAATATATATAAATTACGCGTCACGTTGTTTGTCCGCTATGGACTCCTAAACTACTTAACCAATTTAAATCAAATTTGCACACCGTGTGCAGTTTGATCTAACTTAAAATATAGGATAGCCTTCATCTCAATTTATAGCCGCAATATTACTTTATTGCAAATTAGGGCTACCCATGTGAAGTTGGGGCGGGCAGCTAGTAATATATAAAACTTTCACTAAGCAGCCAGGTATGCTTTTGGCGTATTCAGCATTCAACTTTTGTATAGCTCAGAATACGGAGTTTGGCGAACTATCCCGACGTGCAGCGAACAGATAGGTCGGCTACTAATTACGAACATGCGACAGCTTATTACTCGTATAATTATGGCCAGTATAGTAAGCATATTATAATAGCTACATATGATAAACAAGCCAAGGAAATGGGATTGTCGAGTATAATATGACTTACATACTGGGTTTCTACGAACTAGGGACGTATATTTTTTCTCTTTTAATTACATTTGTAAAGAGTGTCTTTTATTAAGAATTTTAGACAAGGGATTTCTTTTTATTTCATGGCGTACTTTTATTTAATTTTTTTAACATAATATCCAAAAAATTGGTACATATAATTTTTTCATTGATCATCCATCATACAATATATGTTGTGTTCTTTCTTTTATATAAAAGAAAGAACATATAAAAAATACCCTGTCCGATCCGTGAAGGTGTTGTTAGATTTCGTACTGAGAGTCTATTTATGTCGTAATTTTCAGGAAAATCGAAAAAAATTAAGTTGTAATTTTTTTTTTCAATGGGATATTTTACCGGGTTATTAAGAGTACTTGGGGCGCGGGCGGCCGTCATTTAGCGGGTGTCCAAATCATCAAAAGCATCGTCGAAGCTTTTAAGCAGTTTATAAGCCTTGGCAAAAAAAATTGTTTAGATAGTTATTAACTACGATTATTTTGAAAATGTGATTTTTATTAATGGAAATGTGATTTTCCTTCTTTCTTACAAGAAATTGTTTTTACTGACTGTACTTTGGATAAATCCCCTTGACCCGTTGGGAATTCATTTAGAAACATTTAAAACATTAAAATAAATTTTTCATAGACCCGGTGGGAAAAGAAGAACAAAAGTGAAAACAAGTGTGACCTCGGCAAAAAAGTGTTTAGCAATGAATTTCTTCAAGGCTTGAATTCTTTAGACTTTATTTTCTTTTTTTTTTTTTACTTGTATCTTAACATCTTGGTTCTCAAGGTAATTAACCTGCTGCCATTACATTAGTTTTAACTTATTTTAGGGGATGATCCTACCTGCAAATTTTATTTTTTGTAATTATTTTTTTGGCAAATATGGCAGTGTGTATATTTTGTTCCACAGTACTTTTATATCAGACAAGCTCTAGACGTGAAGACCTGTAATTGGCTGTCAGATTATCATACTGTTATTTATCACCATTGTATTTAGCTGTAAGTCTTCCAAAGTCCTTAAATACATAAATAAATAAAAGAACCTCTGGGAAAAACCCAAGTCATAACTTATTATCCCTGTTGAAAATTTCATCATTTTTAATGAATTTGGGGTAATTTTGGTACTAAAAATGTGATTTTTAAATAGCAATAATCTTTTTATTTTTAAAATATAAATTTTATTTTAAAAGAACAAGGGTAAAGGGGTTGCACTTCCCGCAGCGCCGGAGACGATGCAGAATCAACAACAGTTTTGAGGTTAGGTTACAACCAAACATTACACACCCTTATCAGATTGCCCAAAGACCACACGGCAATATTTACAATGACAAGGCAATGTGATAAATAAGGAAGTTCAAATTATAATTAATTATTTCGCCCTAAGTAGCTTGTCATTATTCATAATGCGCGGGCATTATGAAAAATTCCCCTATTTATTACTCTGTTCATAACATACATAACACGTCCGTATTTGGGTCACATAAGTCCATGAGAGTGGGAGCAAATTGACTGTGACAGACGGTCAGACAAACACACGAAGGATCCTATAAGGGTTCCGTTTTTCATTCAGTCATACGGAACCCTAAAAATGTCTAGATTTGGACACTCTGATGACAGTAATATTAACCAATCACAACAGTCATTACAAAGGTACGTCTGAACTTTACGCCCGTAGATACAACCAAAGGCGAGGTCCATTGAATAAGCCCTAAGCTATTGTGCATTATCCATGTATGTCCGTTCGCACAATACTAAGGTTTGATTGATGGCTTCCTGGTGCCGCAGTCCGTTTATTATTATTCTATGCTCAATGCAGAGTTTCGAGTCGTTAATCACAGCAATATTATTGATACAAAGCAGAATATTGCGTATCATAATACTATAAGTAACTCTTTATCGTAGCTTTAAGTGTCTTGAGTAACTTTGAGGGCTTGCTACCTAAAGTGTATTCAAATCCTTGTTTCTAATTAATGTTATTGCTACTTAAACGAATATCAACTTTATGTTAGTGCAAATTAAGTTGCCTTCGGAATACCTAGTAGATTCTATTAAAAAACTCATAAATATATTTGAAGTTGTACTGCAAGCTAAACTTTATGTGTGGGTAATAAAGTTGTTCTTCCTAAAACACATTTTTTTACATATTCGGAAACTAAATCGCAAACGCAGTATATAATATACATGTTAAACTTTAAAAATAATTACAAAGAGTTTAGTTTAGTTTAGTCTAATCAGAAACCTTATTTTCTTACCGTAATGATTATGGCAACAGACCACTGGCTATAATGATAGCCGCTACTCTATACACCAACAAACAAAAGTATAGGCTGATATTGATATATTTTGACAGCCAGCTAACGATAGCCTCGTGTTACAAACTCGCTGTACAACAACAAAGTTTAATTTGATATACGAGGTACTCGTACCAGCATGAAACTATTTTGCTTTTCTTTTTATTTATTATCGGCGTAGGTGTAGAAAATATTAGGAACAAGCCATCAAAATCAGCCAAAATAGAAACAAACGAACGAGTACCAAAGTTTAAAACCAAATCCGGGAAAACGCTAACAAAGCAGTATCAAACTACCCACCAACAAAAGTTTCGGACCACGCGATTCGAAAAGTTACAAACTTCGACGAATTCGTACGTGTAAATAAATCTATTAGTTCCATTCTCCTAAACGTGGGCACTAAAGTCTGTTCATTATACGTAATCTTGTCATAACTAAGTAAATATAGTTAATTACCGGAGGCCCAGTTGGGCGCCACTATTCCAGTCTTGCCTTTTACCCCACTTTATCTCTTATTACACACGGACCATTATACCCATGAGCCTGGATGATAACATTTATTTTAATACCAGTTTGTAATTAACATTAGAGCGTATTTCTAGAATCATACGTGGCTACGCAATTCTACCTTCGTGTGCATAACGGAATAGGTAAACCTAATTGAAAATGTATCGTCAAAGTGATGTTATAATATTTTATTCAGTAATAAAGCCCGATGTCGACACTCGTTGTATCTTTGTGACGTCATGATTACTTTTAAGTATTCGAGTAAGGTTTGACCAATTAGTTATAGGTTTAGTATACTTTCTTCAACTGTGAACCAATTTTAGGTCAGGTATGAAACCAATAGAGAACACATTTAATTGATTCAGGCGTGACTTTGCGAAAATCCATAATAAAATACAATAGACGACGTATATTTAGTAACCTAGTCCGCTAAACTGTTCTTAAAGAATTATAAAAAACCCTGTGTAGGAGAAAACTCTCTCTGCGTTGGGCGCTTGACGTGGCAACACGTTCGTGTCCTGGTTTGCAACAAGTCAATCGTCATCCTGAGGATGCCTCGTTGAGAAGTGAAACAAGTGTCGATTTCTTATATGATTCTTTGAAAACAGTTGCCAAATGTATTTTAAAACACGTCATATCATCGTTGTAACCTCCTTGTTAATTCAGATAGTAACCGTCAACAAAACATAATCAAAAATGTTTCGTGAACCTGCCATACAACAAAAGCACTCAAGCGATCCAGTTTTCAAAACTAATTAATATCACACAGCTTCGAATATCGGCGACCGGGCAGGAAACTGATCGGAGCAGAATACAGGAGCTTATGTTTCCATTATAGGCACTTTCAGCAGCTCAGCTTCCAATTTAAAGGATTTGCAATACTTGTGAGGCTGGGAGACTGGGCCAGGTAGATAACGAGGCAATCAATCGCCTCTAGTTTCTCCATAGTTCGATTGAAGCTGAACTTTGAGGTCAGTATACGCGACCTATTTAAAGAGAATGGAGACTTTACTTGTACAGTGGCTAAGCAACCTATTTCCCCTAAGGGCACGAATACATATACCACGTTATTTTTTGTTTATACTAAACCTCTTATGGGGTCATTGTACTCATCATTATGAACAACTGTCACTATGGGACAAAGGCAGAAATCGCGAAAAAAAATCTGCTGTTCCACACATTTTATGTTCGCATATCTCGTCAAAATGTAAGAAACAGCTGATTTTTTTTCGCGATTTTAGCTTTGGTTCCATAGTGAAAGTTGTTCATAATAATGAGTACAAGGACCCCTTAAGAGGTTAAGTATTTACAAAAATAACGTTGTATAAAATATTGTAAAACATTTAAAACATTAACTATGTAGTAGGTAATTCTATTTTCTTTTACATTTTAACTTTTGAAATAAATTATTTGTCTTTGAAATATTGGTTCTAGCCTAGGTCTTTGTGAAACAAATAAGAGAACTATATGCAGCTTCTATGCATTTCAAAAACTCAAGGTCCTGCATAAGTAAACTTATAATCAAGTTTGTATATATACCGAAATTTGGTATACTGTTTACATTTCACCACCTTTTTTTTTTTTTTTTTGGGTGGGAAATCATCCAATGACTTCTCCCGCTCTGGGCGGAGCGGAAGGGCGTGTCAGACTTTTACTGACTAAAACCCACCCGTGTTCCTTCCCTTTACATGCCAGGGGCCACGGTTTCCCCTTGGGACTACCCGCAACCCCGGCAGGCATCGGCCCTAACGGACCCCGTCAGTTTTGCTGACATCTCTTTGAGGCGCGCGTGGAACATGACGCGCCGTCGACCCGGGCCTGGTCCTTATCGGACGGCGAGCTGCCCTCTGCTCTCCGTCCGCAGGCCCGCGCCTACGGTGGCCGGAAATCGGCTATCAATTCCCGACGCCCGGGAAGTCTCCTACGGCGGCGGCGGCTAGGGCTGGTAGGGCGCGGCCTCTGCCACTCCCTCGCGCGCTCCGCCTCCTCCTTCGCGAGCATTACTGCTTCGCAGAAGGAGGTGACGGCTTGCCATGCCCTCTCGCTCCGCACCATGGCCTGGACCAGGGCCGGACGCGAGAGGTCACTGCCGCCGATCGCCTCCACGAGGACACGGCGGTGGTCCACCCAAGCCGGGCAAACCTCCACCGTATGCTCCACCGTGTCCTCCGGACATTTCACCACCTAGCCTTGTATGAAAACTCACGTAATATTTTTCTCACATTTTTTTGTTTACTGTTTTTCGATATGATGTTTGAATATTTTATTTAAAATCTAAATATATAATTGCATAACGGCTGAACTGGTTTCAATTTCTGCGTGAAGCTTTTTGTACCATTGGCTACAAAGTAATAAAATCAAACATCAAAAATAACGTTATGATGTTTTTAATAAAATATAATTATATTTGTGATGATAACATAGCTTTATGTATTCAAAACATCAAATAGTTAAATACGCAGTGTGTTCTGTTTCATAAAATTTGACCACGAGAAGTTTCATAAAACATTGATGCTGTTTTCTAAAAGTTGGTGCACAAGGCGTAACATGGTGGATATATTTTACATTCCACGGCACTTTTCCATTAGCTGTGACGTCACAAACAAAAGTGGGAATACCTAGCTTCATTCTTGTCTATTTTTAAGTCCAATTTTCACTACTTTCGATGAAAAAGATTCTGGTGCCATATTTTGACAAAGGTAAAAATGAAAACTTATAGAAAGAGCAGTTATTATGAAATGTTGTGCTTCAGAAGCTTGACTGGACGCTGAATATAGATAATACAGACTGTACCAACCTAGGGCACAAAATAACAGACGCCGATAAAAATATTCTAGGTTAGTGCGTACCTGATAACTCTCAACAATAAAAACACAGATAACAATATTGTTTCAGCCAAGGAAAACAAACTGAAGATATGCTCCATAAAAGGAGAAATGTCCCAGATATTCTTTTCGAGATCATACTTGAAGTGCCCTACCAATGAAGATACTATTACAATTTTCCTTACAAAACTTTATTGCCTTCCATAAATTCCCTGATTTTGGCACGCTCTGTTCGTGATTTTACAACTCAAGCCGTTCCATAAAATCTTATCACTTGTCACATTTTTTTCAATCTTTGTACGTAAGTAATTTTACTGAAGAATTTATTCGTGTTTCTTAAAGGTAGTCTAATTGAAATTATTTCTAAACAAAATATTTAGTAAGGGCTGCTTTTTATTCTTAAGGTGCCGCGTCATGTATTTTATATATTTTCTCTGAAAAGTAACTGAGTAAGTAAGTCTTTGTACTAATTAGATAACATAAATCTAGGAATCCGTAAAACGTCGTAAGACAGCAAGAAGCTAAGGAATTCTAATAATTATATTTGAATGACAAGCAGAAAGTTACAACCGTATAAATAAATGCTTTTACTCAAAATGTTAGCCAGATGAATGTTACCTAATTATGTAATGAAGCCAAGTTTAGCATCATTAATCATTAAGAACACCCACGATAATTTATCTAATTAAAATTCCATACATTTCGCGGTAATGGCAATATTGCTGGTTAAGTTAGAAAACAAAGATTGAAACATCAACTGGAAACATGAAAGCTTCTGGTCTTTTGTCACGTAACGACCTACAAAGAAATACACATAATATTTCTTTTATACTTAACTGGTTCAAAAGAAAAACTATTCTCGAAAATTCTTGAGCAAAAATATAATCGATAAGGGTACAATCGTAAAGGCAAATCGAGTCCCTGTACAAAGCTTTCATCTGCCTATGTAAGTTAATCGGTATCGGACTCGCATCATTTAATTTTGTTGCAGTCATATCGAGCTTTGAACCCGAATCTACTCCCACCTCGTTTAATCTTGTTCCCATTGGAGGGCGAACCCAATAAGATACTTGTTACGAATATCGTTTTACAAAATAATTGAATTTCTGAGAATCTAGCTTCGAAGTAAGAGCTTTACCAACATTAATTATTTGGGATTCGCAGTACTTTGGAAAGTTGGTAGCACATTTTATGTACCGTATTCAATTACGATAAAAATGGATAGGTTCGCTTAATTTACACCTGGTGTGTGTTTTTAAGGTAAAAAATTTTTACTATCGTTCTTTTCAATGTTAGTTAGTAAAAAGATATCACTAAACTACTCTAGATATATCAGATTTTTTTTTATAAAAGAAAAATGCGCAAAGAAAAATAAGTTTTCATAACAACACGAAAATAAAAATCTATTATTAATAATGGTTGCTAACTTAAGCAACTAAGCCAATTTATACGTCAAAGTTCCAAGCTTCAAAGTTGCACATAGAGGCTCCCATGAATGTTGAATTAACTTACAGAGACTTCTTTACAAATTCTTTATTAACTTTCTAACAAAAAACTTTGTAAGAGGTTATTACAGTTTGTGTGGGTAACTTCTCCCTTACGCGGTCGTGAACTCGTTACAAACATGTCAGATTTATTAAATTGTGTACGTAGTAACGTCATTATAAATATAAGTCAATTAATAGAAAAACAACAAAAGGCATGCCACAAAGACAAACAAGACAAGACATATTTCGATTTTTTCGATTTCGGAAACGTCGGTACAGACATATAGTGTCCTATTGGTGGTGTTCTCCAGAAAGGTCAGGTGCGTAGTACTCGCAACTGGCGTGCGTGTATGACCAGAGGGGCAGTTCCTGTCATTTTTAAGAACGTTCGCATTCGCATCTCAATCGCAATCTGTCAACATTTCGAGAACCTTCAAAAGGCCATTTCTCGTACTTATAAGACGTTCACATTCAAGTAGCAATCTGTCAAACTTGTCAAAAATGTTGGTTAATAGTCAATCAATCTTCCTAGCCTTTTTCCCAACTATCTTGGGGTCGGCTTCCAGTCTAACCGGATGCAGCTGAATACCAGTATTTTACATGGAGCGACTGCCTATCTGACCTCCACAACCCAGTAACAGGGTAATACGATACCCCTTGGTGAGACTGGTGTCAGACTTTCGGGCTTCTGACGACTCGTAACGACTGTCAAAGATCCATGAATGACAGCCGGGACCAACGGCTTAACGTGCTTTCCGAGGCACGGAGGAGTCTCGGTATGTAAAGGTGGTCACTAGTGGTTAATAGTAAATAGTGTAAATACATTGTATTTTTGACAGATTGCGTTTGAGATGTGAATGCGAACGTTTTTAAATTTACGGGAATTACCCCTCAGATGTATATTCTAAACGAATTAAAAGGAGTATGTAAAAATCGTAGCCGGTAGCGTTCTGTAGTTTCTGCCATGTGAACAAGGCGTGAGTTTTAAATAACAAAGAGCAGAAAAATATTGTCTTTAAAGTACCAAGGAACCTCTGTTTTCATAAGGCACATCAATTTAATTTGATTGGCTGTGATTTCTGCCACCCAATCATAACAGGTAACCGGAGATTGAGCATCAAAGGAACAAATTGAGTTGATTACACTTCCCAAAACCGGGTGTAGGTAAGTCTCTACTTATTACGATTTTTATGATACAAAAAGGTTTTTACCACGCATGTTGTGCTATTTGTACCAAAAATACGTGATACTAAACTCATGTTTTGGTGCTCGTAATATAAAAGTGCTATAAACAGAGCCTTATCATTGAAATAAACCGGAGTTATGTATGCTGGAATTTATATCCAGCGGGTAAAAGTGTGAGCTCGTGGAGGAGCTCGTGACTAAGTTATAACAGCCGCACGGGTCGACCTATCAGGTTAAGCTATGCTTGCCGGGGTTGGTCCGTGGATGGGTGACCACATTTACATACCGACACTCCTCCGTGCCTCGGAAAGCACGTTAAGCCGTTGGTCCCGGCTGTCATTCATGGATCTTTGACAGTCGTTACGAGTCGTCAGAAGCCCGAAAGTCTGACACCAGTCTCACCAAGGGGTATCGTATTACCCTGTTTCTGGGTTGTGGAGGTCAGATAGGCAGTCGCTCCATGTAAAATACTGATATTCAGCTGCATCCGGTTAGACTGGAAGCCGACCGCAACATAGTTGGGAAAAGGCTAGACAGTTGATTGGGTAAAAGTGTTAGCACCGCATGTAAACTTTCTGTTATACGTTTATTAATTAGAACAAGAAAACGAGAAGCTAAATATTACGTTGTTCTTTTTTCCCATTAAGCGGGACGCGGACGTGTGCGCCGTTTGTTGTGAATAAACGGTTTTCCTTTCTTTCTATATTGTACCTACAATTGCAAAAACTTACTTTCGTCAGACGTTTTGTACCTATAAAAAATTCCAATAAAGCAATTATATCTCTAAACTACTGGTTTTTTTTTACGTAGGCACATGGTTACAAGGCACATGGTTGCAAAGCATACACTCACAACGCCGAAAGTGTGAAAAAAAAAATCGTCGTAACGCCTTATCAAACCTCTGTCCCCAAATAGTCTGCGACATGAAACGTCACAAGCGTGGCAGATGACGCGTCTCTAAATATCATAAACTGTCCCAACATTTTCATACTAAACCGACTCAAACTTGAGTGTTGACTTTTGCCTCACCCGGGAATACTCTGCGGGGCTACGTGACCCGAAATGAACCAAACAAATTAGTGGAGATTTTAGGCCGAACTGTTAAAGTTACAAATATATCCTGTAGCCGTGCCTTGCTCGCTAAACAAGCTGAGCAAGGTAGATTATTTTTGTCCTGTTTACTATTATTTCTGTTTGACAACTCAGATATGATCTACTTTAAAAAAATCTTAAATTAGAGAACTCACAACCTAACCCTCTGGTTCTAGAACTTCCTTTTACAACGAAGGTGAGCTAAGGAAGGATATTGTATTAATTCATTCCAGTCAGGATGCTCCATGGTATAGTGTGATGACTTCTGAATCGTCAGGATTAACCCATAGATGCATTTTCATAGGTATGCTATAAAAAGTCTCCATCAAGTTAAGCTACGCTTGCCGGGTTTGGTCCGTGGATGGGAGACCATCTTTACATACCGAGACTCCTCCGTGCCTCGGAAAGTCTTGCCTGTCTTACCAAGGGGTATCGTGTTACCCAGTAACTGGGTTGTGGAGGTTAGATAGGCAGTCGCTCCATGTAAAATACTGGTATTCAGTTGCATGCGGTTAGACTGGAAGCCGATAAAAACATAATTTGGGAAAAGGCTAGGCAGATTGATATTTTTGATTGCTATAACAAGTGAACCGATCGTGAATCACTATACAGGGTGTCCCTCGCAACCTGTACCAGCGAAGGTCTGTGATCAGGGGACACCAATACCCATCGATTGAACCCCCATGTATGTTCCGCGATATTTTGTAGTTTCCGAGAAATGATTTTTTTTGTAATATTTTCAGATTTTTTTACATTGTAGGTGGTTTTGGCTCTAACTTTTTCTGGGTGGTGTTTCTTTGATATTTTTTTTGTCAGTATTATGGCTAGAATGTGTGTTCACCTGTTACAAAACAAAAACCCAAATTCTAACTATTACAAACTCAGAATTTGTTCACAAGATTAAAGTTTATGTTTGAGACAAATTTTTACTTGACTTGAACTTGAAAAAAAAAATACTTACACCTGACTGAATGACATGTAAATAACTTTAAAAACTTTATGGGTTCCTTAGCTCTCAAAATAACATAAAAAACTTGGTACTTCATAGGACATTATTACGCGAAAACGGAGTTCAAAGTTGATACAGTCAAAAATAATGAAATTTATTTCAAGCATTTGAAATGACTTTTCTCACAAGTTTGCGAATGATACAAAGAATCATTATGAATATTAGTTAAAATAGCGTATTGACTTAAAATTTTACTCGCAAGTACCATTTTTTTTTACCAAAGACTGACAAAATACAATTTATGTGAATGAAATAGGGTTTCGGGGGCAGGCAGGTAGATAGGGTGCAGGGAACTGGTAGTGTAGAAAAGAGACAACAAAAAATATGATGAAACCACAGCCTACTCTTCTCTCAGTCCGATTTTGCCTTTTCGTCATCGTCAGTCTTTTGTCGCTGCTTGCTGCACCCCTCAGAGTAATAACTAAAGCACTGCACCCTATCCACTTAGGTACTAATGGGGAAGGCAACTGTCAAAATGGCACTGTCGTAGCAAGTCCCCAAAACAGGCTAATAATACAGGGCGTGAGGTGGTTTTATTTTATTTTTGTAAAAATTGCGCTTTCTTGTGTTCCCAAATACTTCGGAATTGGAGTCCAACATTTGCCGAAAGACTCTAAAATTAAAAGATTGTTCCATAAAGCTATCCGTGAAGATTTTTTTTAATTACACAGATTTATAGGTTATGTCGGAAACATTTTGAAGAAAGTAATTAAGAGGAAATATCTAAAGTGTTAAATTCTGACACTTTCCATGTCAAATAATTTATTTAAAATATTGAAATCATCGAAAACAACGACATAATTAAATAAAAGCAAACTCATGAATGAACATAAAATTCTATGAATGAACTCAATGTCAAAATGTCAATTTTATTATCTATGTAGGGACCTAGCTATGATCACGCCATCTACAAATAGCTTTGCCGGACCTTCCCCATTACGCACTGATTACGCAATGCAAATTGTCTTTGGTCCCTGGCCCTGACATCAAGCAATAGGTGAAATTAATTGTCAACGACGAGGCTTTTGGGCACTTTGTATTTTACACCATTTTGTTGTAATGTGCGTTTTGTTTCTTTCTTTTTCTTTCTTTTTTACCTGCTCCCGAAAGTCTATCTCATTCACCTAAATTGTGTTTTGTTAGACTAAAGTAAAAAAAAAACTACTTGCGAATAAAATTATCTAACATTCATTCATTCAGCATTTAAAACGACTATTATCACATTTTTGCGATTGATATAGAGAAAAATTATGGAAAGCGTTCGGTGACGATGACGCGAGTTCCATGATTTTTGTTCACCCAAAAAATGCTCAACGCGCCTAAAGCAGTTTTCACTTCAAAACTTGTACTTGCGAGTAAAATTTTAAGTGAATACGCTATTTTAACTAATATTCCTAATTATTCTTCATATCAATCGCAAAAATGTAAGAAAAGTAATTTCAAATGCTTGAAATAAATTTCATTATTTTTGACTGTATCAACTTTGAACTCCGTTTTCGCGTAATAATGTCCTATGAAGTACCAAGTTTTTTATGTTATTTGGAGAAATAAGGAACCCATAAAGTTTTTAAAATTATTTAGATGTCATTCAGTCAGGTGTAAGGATTTTTTTTTCAAGTTGAAGTCAAGTGAAAATTTGTCTCAAACATAAACTTTAATCTTGTGAACAAATTGTGAGCTTCTAGTAGTTAGAATTTGGGTTTTTGTTTTGTAACAGGTGAACACACATTCTAGCCATAATACTGACAAAAAAAATATCAATGAAACACCACCCAGAAAAAGTTACAGCCAAAACCGCCTACAATGTAAAAAAATCTGAAAATATTACAAAAAAAAACATTTCTCGGAAACTACAAAATATCGCGGAACATACATGGGGGTTCAATCGATGGGTATTGGTGTCCCCTGATCACAGACCTTCGCTGGTACAGGTTGCGAAGGACACCCTGTATAGGTATAAATTACACTATCACACAAGGCGTTGATGATCGTAAAGTGAGTTATCTGATACTTTTCCTCTCGAAACGATCTATTCACTGCTCTTCTATTGCTAACGCAGACACGTAGCGGACCGCACAAGATATAAAAAAACCTTAGTTTTAGTGTTATTATTGAAACAGCAAGTATCGTACATAAAATACATTTTATCAATCAACACAGTTGGAATAACAATAGATGACAAATAAAACTGTTTTTTTTCTTTATACATTTGTTTTCATCCTTCTGCGCCCAGACGTACTTACGTGTTTTCATTACCATTAATTTTCTGGTTACCACTCAAGCAATAAACAAATAGCAGGTAAAGTAATAAGGTATTGACTTTACTGTTATTATGCCACAGCATAAAATATTCGTTTGTTGACGTAAACAAGTTTACTGAGCCATACCAAAAATTACTTTAAAACTACACTTGCTATAAAACTTTTCTTAAGTACAGGGAAAACATCCCAATTTCAGAAGATACAACACCCTTATACAAAAATAATGTTTTTGGTATAATAGTTTATTTCGGTTTGCGGTTCTTGGAAAAAAACTGGGCCACAACACTCTTCCCATGGGGGTCATAAAAGTGACAAAGTGATTATGAGTATGTCAAAAAGATGAGCATTCTAAAAGCACATAATATATTGTTTGTTCTTATTACAATTTGTAGAGAAGTTTAGAAGTTTTTAATAGTAATACGAAATGTCGAATCCCTCTCAAACTTAATTTGTAAATTCTGTTATACACTCAAACTATTCTAGTTTAGTAACTAACTATTGCCTTTATCACATTCCTAGAATATTCAACAAGATAGAGACATTTCAAACTAACCTATCACAGTTGTAACTCAGTTATCCTACGCTAGATACAAACGGAACAAGATAACATCACTTGTTGCTGTGACCTGTATTAATCACTAGCGTACAAAAAAACACAAAACGTTGACCCATTTAAGTATTGACCGTGCAAAATTGTGTTTACCTGCTAATTAATAACGTTGCATTTTCAGTGCACTATCGATAGGTGAAATATATGTATGAATAGACGAAATTGATAGGCGAAGAGGCTGTGTATGACAATGCACGCGGATCCCCGGAGATCTCGCTCGGCTCGAAACTCGGCCACGCTCGCCGGAAACACGGGCGGCCGAACACTGCTCGTGATATACGCCGCGAAGCCGTGCAATAAATATTGCCAACACTTCCCTGCAACGGTACATACACCTGTCGCAATATAAGTTCATATTGTTACGGAAAAATACGAGCAAAATTTGTAACGTACGCATCAGGAAAGTTATTTACCAACACACGCTTTGTGTAAACGGGAACAATTTTTTAAACTATTTTTTTACGAGGAAATTCCAGTTGCCATTAAAAGTGTTTATCCTGAAAGGGGGCAAAGTCGCAAATAGATATCAAATATTTCGCTGTTTTGATTAATTTGGCAATATTTCCATATTCATTCATCATATTCATTGTTAATACCTGAATAGGTGCCATGAATGAATAGCCATTACAACACTGAATTTGATCTTGTAACCGTTTTAGGTGTAAAAAAGGCATAGGCGTAGGTTTTAGGTGGAAAGTTTCCGAATACTTTTTATACATCTTAAACTAAATATTCTGTTACGATATTAATTATTGCAATCAATTTGTTAGTTCGCTAGTTAGCCACATTTCATATTTCCATACAGTAATATTACCAAATTAATCAAAACATGTTAATATTTGGCAGCTATTTTGCCAACTTTTACGATAAACGCTCTTAAGATGCATGCTTTCATGCACATAATACTTTCAAGAATATTAGTATTGTAAAATATCTGTGTTCCACTTAGCTGCAGCTTCACAAAATGCCTCATCGATTTCATGCGGGTCTCCGGATCAGATGTTACAGCGGGTATCCGTTATCGTCGTACTCCGCGGACAATTTGTTATCTACTGACTATAAAATTGTCATGATTTACCGTGGAGATTGGATATCAAGAAAAAATATTGCAAAAATCCAACGAGTTTTTTTTTTATGAAGCACATAACCAAATATACAATTTCCTCGATCCCCTTATTCTGTAACCAAAAAGTTGAGAATGGAAATCAAGTTCCGCGTTGCTTTTCAAAAACTCTTCCATTTAATTTCAGAAGGGAAGAATCTAAACGCTAATGTGGCGAAGAATGTGGCACAAAGAAGCCTCTTTTCATGCTCGTATGGCATGTAAAAGAGACCTGCGCATAATACTTGGCTCGAGAGTGTATTACGGAGGAAACTGTCTCTTAACTGCCACCGCCATGACTAGCTATTGTTTCATAGTACATTAGGTTTTTATCATCTTGCGTGGTGTATGGGTGTATGTGTTTGTTCCTTGGTTAGAATGATGTAAGAAAATATTATCTTTTTCGCACAGCCGTTTCTGGCTGTTTCGTATTTCAGTCAACAAAATGTGTATAAAGTAACGAAGAATCGAACACAATTAAGTGATTTCTTTCGGGAAGACACAAATGAAAATTTAAAAAAAATTCATCAGCCTGCTACTAATAAACAGTTACTAAATGTAAGTAGGTATATTGGATTAATATCTTTCATTACAGAAAGCTGCAGCAACGATGCTGCCATCGTGGTACATGCAAGAAGCAAGTATCCTTGTATAGAAAATATGAACGCAAGATTATTTACTACGTCTTACGGGAATGAACAGAGCAGCAGGCTTTACTAGTATAACATTAAACGCGTAGAATAAAAATCTTGCTGAAAATTTAATGGAATGTAAACAAGTTATGAAAATACATAGTTATAAAGTTAGGTATTTTAAACCTCCAGGCTTTTATGTAGCTACCCATTTGTTTTATGATCTTTGCCAGCAGTTACCTGAATTTTATGTTTGAAATATGTTAGTGGTGACACTTTTAATGGACTACAAGCTAGTGTAGAATATTTTGAGCCACATTACGACTTAGTAGAACTGTCGCATCCAGATTTAAATAAGACTTGCATGATCTATGTAAGCAGTGGTGGCCCAGTGGTAACGGCCCCGACTTACGAGTTGTAGGTCGTGGGTTCGAACCCAAGCAGGCGCTTTACTTTGTGTAAATAATTTCATCACCACTGCTCTCAAAACGGTGAAGGAAAACATCGTGAGGAAACCGGCATGTCCTAGAACCAAAAATTCTAAGACGTGACAGCTACCAACCCGCACTGGGTCCGCGTGGTAGACTACGGCCCACTCCCTCTCACAGAGAAGAGGCCTGTGTCCTAGCAGTGGGAACATTAATAGGCTGATTATGTATGTATGTATGATCTATGTAAGCAACAGCATTGATTAACTGTTGCTAGACCATCGGAGCGGAATAAGCTAGTACATTATGTCAGGTAGTACATAGTTACAAGAAGTAGAGAAATTTTCTAAGAAGGCAAGTTATACAGACCAAACTAGGGCCACAGAGGAGGTCGATTTGCACCTTGCGATTTGTACCTTTGAGCAGATAAACATTATCAGGGATTAAATTTTTTATTTATCTGCTCAAAAGTACCTATTGCTAAATCACAAGTTTCTTTTTTTCTGGTTAGATATAACATTTCTGGTTTGAACAGACGCCGTTAAACCGCCATGACCTGTTAGGTAACTAAATAGCCGTGCAGATGACCCGATAACCATCTCATTTGTCAGCTTAAATACTCAACCAATGACAGAGAGCGACGTCGTCTGATAAGAAAAGAGATAGGGTTTAACCCCAGGCTCTAACTTAAGCTACTTTAGTCAAATGACTTTTTAGACACCAATCTACATGGTCTTTACATAATGTGACCTCTGAGTTTGTTCCGGCCTTTCTTCACAGAATAGCCAGATAGGAAACGCCAACCTCATCCAGTTAAAAAAAATATGATTGACGTGTAAAATTGTTTGTACAAACCTACTTACAGAAATAAAATCATTTATCATTTAAACTGCTTCATTTATCCAATCATAACAAAATGCAAAGCTTGAAATGACTCCGACATCAGTTCGAAATGTTAATCTTAACCTTACTACAAATTCATGCTCATATGTCAGCTGTAAAAAATCACATGCAAGGATAAAACAGTAAATCATTTTGAATACAAAATTAGGCAAGGAAGGTTCACTCCGGGGAGGTCCGCTGCTCCGGAATTTATACAAAAATTATGTAACACGAGATGTTTCAAATAATTTATTTCACACTAAGAATGCTAATGTAACTGAGTGGTTTATTTATATTGCACTGCGTTAAATTGGAAGAAATAATTGAACCTTTGGATTTAGGCCGAATTTTATAGTGGAACATAATAAGCACCAGAAATGTGTCAAATATTCACGAATAATAACAAAAACACAAAATCTTTTAGTCAATATTGGCATTAACGCTGCTTTGAATTCGCAAATTAGGTACGAAAATCCCTGGATTTATCCAACGTGAAACTGACAATACATAAATGAATACGGAACACGGGCATTTGTATGTACATTATAATCCAGTGTTCCACAATAAATAGGATTCCGGAAACCTGTTTAATAATTCTGTTGATGAATTTTGATTGTTTGCTGTTTAAATCTACCTGCACATTATGGAGGTATTGAATATTATGCTTGAATTACCCGTGGCGCAATCATCATCATTATTCTCCTGCCCTTATCACAACTTATGTAGGCAGTATCCAAAGGAAAATCTGTAAAGAATTTATTTAAAAAAACTGTAACCAGATTACAGAAAAATAAAAGTGATCTCAAAAGTACGAAACAAGTAAATATTTCAGACAGAAATCAACATAGGTACAAAAACGGTCTAGGTTATGCCGTGGTCACTTGCCTGTATACCATGTGGGTGCCAGGAACAACGAACACAATTATTATTATTTTGCTTTGCCGTAGTCGGGTAAAACTACATGTATGATTGCTCATGATAGGTACTTATTTAGGTAGACTCATAAGCTGACTACCTGACGCATCGCGTGTCATACAAGCATTTATATATTACTATCCACTATCAAAAAACTATGATTAAATTGTTTTCAACGCTTTACGAGACATTACTTTATTTTAATCAAGTCAAGTTTTATTAAACTTTTTGATGCAACGTGCCGACATCGTTACTGTTCTACAAACGATAAAGGTTTGTAAATATATTAAGAACATGTATGTGGATTTGCCATAACGCACCAAATAGCAATAAAATCAATGTAAACTCAACGGAAAGGAAACACAAGGACGAGAGACGTAAAACTGAGCGTAAGGAGTGTTTTGATAAAGACATACACTGAAAGATAAGCTAAATTAATACTGTCGATATAATTTACAACAGATAAAAGTATGTTTATTTATGATGTTGTTGTTGTAAGTTGTTATCTATGATTCATATTATCTATGGATAATAACCAACTCAGATTGTCTGTAACTCTCCTTTAATTTATGTTTCTATTACAAGGAATGACCTAATAAAAATCAGGGATTCAGTATGCATCACTCCCTAATTCTGTAAACGAAAACAACACGATAAAAACATTCCTTTATTTCAAAATGCGAATGAAAATTGCGAGCGAATGATCCATTGGCACGAATCTACATACATTAACCTGCTATTCCGAGGGATTGAACCTGCTATCAACCTTGTTATGCAGTGAACGTTGACAGGGAATGTACGCAATTTTGTTCACGGGTTTACGCAAAATTATATTTTTAAATTAAATAATTTTGATGAGCACATAATATATTCATAAATTGCGTGGAATTTGTACCGACATTCTACTGAATAAAAACTTATTTGAACTTAGTGACCCGCCTTTGCTTCGTAAGTTTAATATATCATACACATAAACCTTCAAATAAAAAATTCAATTCAATCAGTCAATTCAATTCTTCAATTAATAAATTCACTCAAACCACGTCAAAATCAGTTGCGTAGTTGAGAAGAACAACTCGGTCACACAAACAGACACGAAAAGTGACTTTAATATACATATTTATAATACGTATACACACAGATATCGTCTACTCAATCTATCCAGCGTTACGCTACACGCTGGGTAGATAAAGAAAAATAACATAGGCAAAGACTGGATGGTCAAAGCCAAAAACAGGGAAACTTGGAGAATATTGGAGGAGGGCTGTAGTCGAAAAGGGTCCATAACCTATATCAAAAAGCACAAAAATATACTTAGAAAACAATGTACTTATATTGTTTTTAAAGTTTTTTTTTTTTTAATTTTTTTATTATACTTGTATAAATTATTGTTTTTTGGTTATGGAAATAAAGGCAATATTATTATACATATATAAAGATGCAATGTTTAAAAATTTAAAGTCCAGTGAACACGAGTTTATAAAAGAACAAAATCTTTATCACACTTTGAAGGAAATTGCTCTGCCATAGGAACATAACGTTTGCTCCCGTTCCCAGCTTTTAATTCCCACCTAGTCTCCAGAGAAATGTGAGAACCAATGCGTAGAATTAGAATACAGAAGATTTTAATTTCTTTAGTTGAAGATTTCCCAGAACACCGTCTCTATAAATAGATACATAACATCACGCCTGTATTTCCCGACGAGTTAGGCAGAGGTGTACACCAGTTATGTTTAAATCCCTTCACCCATGTAATAGGAGGCGAGCCTATAGCCATCAACCGGGCACATATCTAGTCTCCAGGCTGCTACTGAGAAATTCCAGATAGAAAAACCCAATAACATTTTGCACGACCCGGGAAAAGAACCCAGAACCTCACGCTCAACAGTAGCACTTGCGAACACTAGACCAATAAGGCCTAGAGGAAATAGATACCTATTGGTAAATATTACCTTGTCAAAGTCAAATAATTTATTTCAATTAGGCATCTTAATAGGGATTTTTTTACGTCAAAATTTACAAAAAAAATTATTGGTTCTAGTCGCCCCTTCCAAAATGTAGTTTTCGTATGGAGAAGAATAGGCAAGAAACTCCACTGTTACTCTTTTAAAATGTTTTGTTGTTTCTTGTTCAACAAAGTAGCTGTTCCTCCTCTTCATTGGTTCCGATCAGACGTCAAGTAGCCACTTAATCTTTCCAGAGTAAACCAAATCCTGAATCCATCGAAACAATATTAGAGTGAAACTTAATCCATAAACGATCCATCAAAGCCAAAAAAAATCAGAGACGTTTGCCATCGACTTCGAACGGTGAAAGTTTCGTACAATCTTTTTTATTATATTCTGTTCGAGCATGAAATTGAAACAAAAGAGAACATTTCTTTTTTATATTGTTCTTGAACGAATTGTATCGGGCCCTTATCAAGTCAAGATTTTTGTATCCCTTTAAATCGTAGCAGTCTGTCACTCTGTGAGCTTTCAGGCATTAACATAATTATTGTAACATAACGTCACGCCTATATTCCCCGATGGGTTCAGCAGAGGTGTACCTATGTAACTACCCTATATTTCGCCAGTTATGTTTCTGCCATGTTTGTGCTATAATTCTTGAGAAATTACTTTGTTTCAACTTTAAAGTGTCAACTGACCTTTTAAATACGGTTTCTGATTTTATTTTTCTCATATCAGAGATCGGAGACCAAAAATAATCTTTTACGCCTAAGCACTAATTTATATGCTGGTGCAAAGATTCATTTAGATAAACAAAGTTAATACATTTTTTATCCCAACACGTGACGACGATCGAAGATAACGCAGGCTCCATTCCAGCCTCCTTGCTCGCTTCTTCGCAAAAATAACGAACCTGAGTATCTATAGCTACAAATAATCTTGTCGCGACGTTTGCGAAGACCGCGCCAAGATAAACATTTTGGTAGACCACATGACAAGACCATTGCTTGTGGTGAGACCACACGATATCATTAGGTACCACTTTACATCATATACTTTGTATTAAAAAACAAATAAAAGGTCCTGTACCTTAAAGGTTCTGTAAGTGAATTAGTGAGAGAATCATAATTATCTCACTTATTCACTTAATATTCAAGTAAGTTCTTGAAACTTATTTATAAACTCCAGTCTTGAGTAGATAGCAAATCTGCTTTTAATATAACTCAACCAAGATGGGTAATAAAACTGAAGAGAAAGCTCAAAGTAAGTTTATATCGACCAATCTTTAGTTCCTAACATTTATTTAGTGACTCCAATAAAAATTATCAAAATGTTACTACATATATAGACAAGCACTCTAAAGATCAAAGATCGTGAAAACAGGAGTTTATCACTAAACAAATATTTTACGAAATTGAGTTTGAGTTTGAGTTGAGTTTGACACACAAAATACAAATAACAAAATAAAATGTGAAAATCCATGCACCCATCTAATGTTCCGTTTCCGGACCATTGAGCATATTTGATGTCAATGGATGAAAATCAGACAAACAGAAAATTAGGTGAAAGTACGTTAGCAACGTTGAAACGGTTTGAAAGAATGATGAAGCCGATATTATGGAGGGAGCGTGATACTTCGTCAGGCGGCGCGACAGCTATCCAAGTTATTCAATGACGAAAAGATAAATTCAGCGTGGATTTATGAATCGTTTGGTAACATACAAACAACATACTCACAATATCTATAAATACACCGGTTTTTTAAACTAGAACATTAACGTTGTGCATTTTTGAATATTTTGGAATGGTTAGGGAATAATTTCGCACGAATTGCTTTATTTATCAGTATAATAAAAGCTTTTAAAAATACTATAATTTATGTGGTTTAATACAATATTCATTAGTAGTAGTAGTTTTTTTTTGTTTTTTTTTTCAAATATAATTTAACAAAAATAAACAATTTATTTAAACATTTTTAATGAAGTATGTTTTGACTGCTTTTTTTACCCATCATATGGGTAAAATTTCTTACCTCGCATTATTTACGTAATGTCAAAGACTATTTGTTTTGATATTTACCTTGTCGGTTGCTAGGCAACGCCTCTTACGGTCACGTCCTGACGCGAGTTTAATATTTTTTACCCATCCCAAAGAAAGTGCACAACGCCGCTAAAGAAGTTTTCACTTCAAAAATCATGTGTAATGTATATAGGCGTTTATTTTATTTGATAAATAATAAACAAAACGTAAAATGAAACTTCGACCTATCGATCGATACAATTCTCGTTCGGGTAAAGCGGCCTATCTTGCAAAGTGTCCCCTTGTCCATATAACGTAGTGCAAATGTTATTACTCCTCGTAGTCGCAGTATGGTATAGGTCCGTGGAATCCACAAGGACTCCATTCAGGGAGCTTTGCTTTGAGCAAAGTGTACAAACAGGAACAAAAGAATATGGGCACTCGATCTTATTGGTTTGCAATTCTTGGAACGGAATTCCATTGCACACGTTTTTTTATTTATTTGCAACAGATATTTTAGTTACGAAGACTTTTACTTTATTAAAATAGATGATACACTAATATAAAGTACAAAGTATGAATTATTTTTATTTAATTTTATTATTATTGTAGTTATTATATATTTACATACCTCGGAACCATGGGGTCCCGGTCCTTTGGAAGGCGTACGAGGGACCGAAGCCAATATTATTATTATTTATTATTTGTGCCCGGTTGATGGCATTAGGCTCGCTCCCTGTTACATGGGACTTAAACATAACAGGCGAAATGTGCGGGTATCTACGGGTACTCCTCTGCCTAACACTTCGGGGTAACAAGGCGTGATGTTATGTGTTGTATCAATTATACTTCTATCTATTTTAACGCTTTTAAAGAAAGATCACTCACCATATAACCAAGTTTTTATTTCCATCGAAATATTGTAGTATTTATAATAGTAATGTAACATTTCCCGCAATATCAAAATTCCTACTGTCTCTAATGTTAATTTATGGGTCATAAAGTCCACCAAAATTACGGTATGCGCCGAACCGAATGAACGACTTTTCCTGACCTTTTTTATTGACTATTAACTGGGTACCTATTGAATACTTTTCAATTATTCGGACTCGACTTTCATTTATTGGTACTTTGTGATAACGTAAAAGAAATAGGTAATATTCCGCATACTTAGATGTTATTAACGTTTGGCAGTATAATATACAATGACTTTTAGTAGCAGTACAAAAGTTTTAGTAGGAATAATTAAGATGGTCAAATACTCATACCTAAATAGGTAACCCCACAAACGCTGTATATTCTGTAAACATGCACAATAAACTTCCAAACCTTTAAATTGCGTTAAAAAAAGTAATATTATGTTTTTAAACAGACCTCGTTTCTGTCCTTCAATCGTGAATTAGATAAACAAAACAAAACATTTGTTACCCAACGCGGAGGACAACTCGAGTGAAGAACGAGCGAATTGGAATGACGCGGTCACTCTCTCCGGACACTTGAAAGGGATTTATTTCACTCCAAACCTCGTTAAATGTTTCAAAAAAACATATTTTGTTACAGTAAATATGTCTGAAATTACATTGCTGGACTAATAAAGATATTATCCAGTCATATTTTAGACAAATAATTATCTTTTTCGTACCTATTCTTAGTAACTATCTTGCGGCCGAAATACATGTATTTGCTAAGTTTGTGGGCGTAAGGCGTTTGTTTGCCCGTCACCGACAAGGCTATAAAACTAATGAAATATTGTGAAGGTGTAGGCACTAGATACCAGAATATATAATTTGTTTGTTTAGTGTAAGTATGGTGACCGAGTACTTATGTGAAGCATGTTCAAACAAAAATAGTGAACGTTCTCGACCCAAGATCGTAGGGTGTAAGAGAAAATTCTTCATAAGGGACGCACTCATCTGACTCATCAATATTTCTTTTAATTCTGTGCATTGTGTGTTATACATTGATTGTATCCTTTTTATCCGACTGCAAAGAAACGTTACGTTTTTAATACTCTTTTTTGCTGTGCTAAACAAACCGTTTTAAACACTTTAAATATTTACAGAGATTCGGTTGTAAAAGTAAAAAGCTTCCTTGTAAACCGTTGTTTTACTGCAGCGAGAATTTTACTCACCTGTGGATGAAACAACTTTTAAATCACTTGGGACGCTACTATCGCGATACTTGGCTCCAAGATACGAGTGTTCTTCGTAGAAAGAATTTTATTTTAAACTTTATCTTTTACTCAGAAAATCTTGGCAAAGAATGGTAAAAGTTATTTATTGCCGGAATATGATAAATGAATCGGACTTTTATCCGAGTAAGATATTACAAGCTAAACAAACAAAATAATATTGAAAATAATTACTTGGCCATGGATTGCATTTATTTAATAGTATTTTATTCATTTAGTAAAAAAGGAGACCACTTTTTAAACGATAAACATTTGAATGGGTTTCTTGTTTTTTGTAAATAAAGAAAGGAATATTTTAATAGGTAATAATAGATATATTAGATAAGCTTGCCTCCAAATGTATAAAAACTTACCTATTAATTAATGACTTTAAAAATAAAATTGAATTTCCAATTCGTTCTTTTAATTGAATGAAAAAAAAACAAATTGGTCCCATTTCAACTCGTTAGGTACTGAAAGTAAAGTTCTTTGTAATGCTTTCAAGAGTTGAACAAACTAAACACGTTTATAATCAAGTTTCATCACTGAAGGAGGCAAGTAAATGAATCTGTCTTAATTATAAGCCAAGGTTTCCGCTGTGGGACCTTTGGGCTAATTAGCGCTTTTAGCGGCAATTTGCCTGTTGATAATAGGCTTATAAATAATCCTTGCAAGCCATTTAATTCGGACAGAAAAACATCTGATTATTGCTATAAATGTTGGTGATAATTTGAGATGTAGGAGATGGGTTATACGATTATTGGTATAGTAACGACGTCGGCGTCGATTTGGTCATAAGGGATGAACGTAATATCGAAACCTTTCGTTCATATCATAATAACAGCCTATAATCATCTGTTCCTCAAAATAGATAGCTTGTAATAAGATTGAGGCTCATCTTTGACTGTAAAAACTGATAATAGAAAAATATGTTAGAAACGAAATCTTCATTCGTTTTTAATTAATATAGATAGGCATGATTTATTATTCACGGAATGAATAATTTATCAATCGTACTGAAACGACTCTCCCCATAGAATCGTATTATGAACATAAACCCTTATTTATTACCATGGAATAGCCAATAAAACACTGGTATGACCACGCTCAACGAGGCGGATTGGTGATTATTATGAGATAATATTATCATACAAATGTATGCTTACGAGCATCCATTGTGATTGTTTATTAGTTAAATTATGATCACAATTGTCAATTTAGAGAAACAAATGACAGCAAAGGTAAAAAAGTGAAACACGTTTTACCCATGTTTTACCATTACCAAGCCAAAAAGCAAAAGCCAATGTCACAAAGGTTGAAAAATATGTGACACAAGATTAAAGAAGTCACAAAGAACTTATTATACTAATTTAAGTAGTTATCACGTCATCAAAATTAATAGCTTCACAGTTAGTTTACACCTAATAATAATAAAAGTATTATTCGTAGTTCATACAGAGCAGTGTTTCATGTAACAACATAGCTTAGGTACCTACGAATAATAAATATTCGTAGTTAGGTACCATTACTTTTACAGTAAAAAAAATAACACAAAAACACTCAATTCTATTCTGTGTTCAATTTCAACGTTACTTTTATACGAAGCTGAGTTAAGACCAAGCTTTAGATAAAGCGTAACGGCGTCATTCACAGTGATCCCTTGTTAATCCAGGAATCCGATACTCAGGCTTATCCGACACCCCCCTTACTCCACCCCCTGCCTACAATCGGTCAATCACTTCTCAAGCTGAACCTCCTCATGCCAAGTTTACACAATGCGAGCTGCCACGCAGACAGTAGACAATTGCTAGCGTTTACACTCCTATGACAAAACTGATGTAGTCTCACAATTCAAGTTGACGTACTGCAGTAACTGACGCCCAATTCACATGTATGGTAACTCGCACTGTGTAAACCAGGCATTGGGGTAAAGGCAGACTACCGTAGTCAAGATTGTCTTAAGAAAAACTATGGCTCTATGAAAACTATGATGAACACAAAGTCTCGACAAAACGTCTCTCAGTCAAAGTTATAAATAATCGACAAAAAATAACTGTTTTTACAAAGACGAAACTGTTCTGCCGTATAACCTACTTCCAAGGTCTTGTCTGCGACTGAAAAAACAATTTTGACTCTGTTGTGAGTTCTGTCTAAGACGTTTCTACAAATACCACAAAAGACGCCACCGTTGTTGCCCAGAACTTCGCGTCAGCTAAAAAGTTTAATTGGAGTTTCCTATTACACACATTCAGAACTTGAACTGTCCCCTAAAGATTTGTCCTTATGCCTATTACCGTGGCGCCGGTAATAGGTCTCTGAGCGAGTTTCAATATTCGAAATCGCCACGTTGGCTGTCTGAGGATAACAATTTTATTTAAAATCTAGAGCCTCAGACAGAGAACCTCTCTTTCTGTAGGTGCCATTTTTATTATGCTAATGGCAGCAGTAAACCTTTGTGTTAATAAAAAGGTGTTTTATATAAATATCAATAATTTAATTAATTTAATAATTAGATTTCCATTATGATAATATATTCTTTACAAACCCTCAATTTAGTAACTTGTATAGCTGTAATTTTTAAGGGTTGATTCACGTCTCAATTGAAAAAACTTAAATTTTTTCAATTGGTTCTCTTTTTACATTAATTTACGAACCTTTTTGGGTAACTACTTCTACACCCTTTGGCGCTTGTTACATCTGCCAGACGAAACTTGTTTTATTAATTAATTCTCTTTCTCTTGCGAAGTTTTGACATTTCATTTTATTTCTGAGCCGCCGACAAATGAATATTAATGATTGTTTTAAATTCAAGATGAATCCAAACATCTTATTTAGACTTTCCATATATCATAAAAATTACATTTTTGATAACTAGTACGCCGTAGCGTCGCGCGTCGTAGCCATGTCGTAGCATACTGCACATGTCTACGGCGTAGATCTAGCTACGAATTTGTAGCACAGCAAGATTGTGGTTGTCAAATTGTTGATTGATTTCTGCCGTCTACAGATTTCCTATTGGACTAGGCCTAGTAAATATCTGTGATAGATTAGCCCCTTAAAGTAAAAGAAGGTTGTGGATAGACTTACATAGTATCTTACTCTCTAAGTCTCTTAATACATACGCAAATTTATGCACCGCGATATCAAATGTATATGATAAACGAGGTACGCAGAGCGAAAGTTACATTGAACCCAACAAGAAATCGAAGAAACGACATTGCACTGTATGCGTTCTGCATGACGTTAGCAAAACCGTTGAACATTTATCACCGTATGAGATATGATGCCTTAGTATGTGAAAATTTTATATTAATCTTTCGTGTACACAGAAGAGAGACTTATATTGTAGGTTTGTTTTCCTTTCGGTCAAAAGGGAACATCAATGTTTCTTAAATGATTCGAGGTATGAGAAGTCGTTAGCACTGGACTACCAATTACATTTATATTCAAATGTGAAGTGACTCTGAAATGGCATCGTGAAATATAGACAGTCCATCTCGCAATATGTAGTAGGGCGTTTGATTGCTGCAGTCTGGTTGCGTAAGTGCACTGACAAAACCGATACTGGAGAGCACTCAATACCTTACCTATGCAATGATTTGCGATACATCGAATAGAGAAAAACGAATACTTTAACATAACATCACACCTGCATTTCCCGATGGGTTTAAGCTTTGGTATAAATTGATGAATAATAATAATAATTAATAATATTACGTAACACAGTCGTACACGTCTTGAAGAAAGTTTTGAGTACGAATGTCGATGGTTATAAGAGTAGGGAAAAACCAAAAAAACGATGGATTGACTGTGTGAAAGATGATATGGCTAGAAAGGGGGTGACTACCGAGATGACGACTAATAGAGAAACATAGAAGAACGGGAAAATTTGCGCCGACCCCAAATAAATTGGGATAAGGGCAGAAGAATGATGAACACCGTAAATACATCATTAAAGTTTTGTAATCGATTGTGGATGAGTAAATCGATTAACAACAAAGGTGATCCTAATCTTCCAAAAGCTAGACAAGAATTTGAAAATTCCATCCACAGAACCGAGTTTAAAACTAAGTTATTTTGGCTTGCCAGTATTAGGGTAAGGCTTGACTTGTTCTTTCTAATTAGCTCAGTTCTTAGTCGCCGTTCCATAATATTGTACCAATGTACCTCTAGCAGTAGTAGTAGTAGTCCTAAACCATAAGACATGGGGTACTTCATGGTATCATCTATGGTATCTATACATTGATACAGTATTATTGAACCCAAATTGTAGACAATCATATGATTGTTTTCTCATTTTTTTTAGACTTTATATGGTCTTCTACTGATTAATGATGAACATAACGATTTTGTTTTTTTTTTCGTGCCATTTCATAGACTAGAACAATGTATTATCGCCTTTTCACCCAATAGTCATCAATCGGAAATACCCAATTCTCGTTGAAATCACTCGTAACGTGATTTCTTCTGGTGACTTTTAGGCGAGCAGGTCGAAAACTGCGCCATTCGCAATTCATGGTCTGTTGGTCACTGAAGTGAGGGCAGTGCATTTTTATACTGGCGAGGTAAAAATTGTAAAATGCACATTTCATTACGACAGTATAAGATTTTAAATTATGGATTTTTTATGCTAACTAATTCATATAATCTCTGCGTCTTTGTTCAATTTTGTATTATCAAGCACGTTTCTCATAAACAAATATTATATTAATGGACATATTAATCTAACTCAAGATTATTATTCGATGAATGAGCCAACAAAGATTTACCTCCTTGGTGACTGCAAATCTTATGACTAGCCAATAGCTATATCCATACTTTCATACTATCTATATACGTGTATCTGTTTGTTACCCTTTCACACCTTTACGACGGGAACCAATCACTTTTCCGATTTTTTTTTGTTTGTATTTCATTTTACCAAAACTGACGACTGACGTCTTTTTTGATATATTCATTATTTGACATATTTTTAGCTCATCGAAGTATCATGTATTACTTTACCGTACTATATTTCGCCGATTTACAAAATAACTTTTCACTATTGGCGGAAGCCTCTTTTGAACTTTTTTCATTTGCCATATTTTCACCACACCAAAACAAAATTTTGCGGAATATTATTGTTAGCATTTTCAATATTAAATTAAAATAATGTCATAAAAAGCTTAATATGTCGTGCTACAAAACTTAGTGACAGAAACAAAGTCTTGTCTGCCCTACCCCTAGAGTGTAATTTAAGCCCGCGTAGGCGCGGAGGGGCGAAGCCGAAGCTGCGGTGGTGAGCGTTAAAACCATCTGCGACGGGGTTTGCCGGAGCCGTGACAGAAACAATGCTCTCTGCATGTTGCATGCCTGCTTGCATGTTGCATGCTTGTTTGTATTCTGCATGCCTGCTTGCACGCTGCATGCCTGCTTGCATGCTGCATGCCTGCTGCATGCTTGAAGCAAGCATCCTTGTTGGCATGCTTCTTACTGGGACCACTTTTGTTCATATCAACTTTTTTATTAAGTGCCAAAAAATAAGTTTCAACGCGATTTAAACAATTATTTAAACAAAATAGTAGGTTAAACTAATCTAAAACTAGTTCCTGTTGCCTTAATCTATAACGCCAGTGTAATAAAGTTTTTGAATTTTTGTTACTTCGAACAAATGTGATTTCGGCTAAGTGTAACTTCGGTAAAAAAAAATTCGACCAAATGAAACGTCGGAGAAACGAAAAAAATCGAAATGATGATAGGTCAACTGATACAGTGGCAGACGTGACTTCGATGAAGTAAAAAAAATGAAACGATAATATTTGAAAAGTTAGTGAAATTCGGTCAAATATTTTTCGAACTTATGATGGGTACCCCTTTACGACTGATCGGATTTCGATGAAATTTGGCACACAGGTAGACCACGACTTGGGTTAGTACATTGGATACTTTTTATCTCCATGGGATAATTTCCGACTTCCACGCGGGCGAAGCCGCGGGGAAAAGCTAGTTGACAAATATGTAAATCAAACCCCCCGCATAACATAACGTTTACTGGCCACAAATGTCTAGAACAAAGATGCAGATGGTGCAACGTATTATTTTGAGCAAAATTTTAAAATATATTTTATTTTGAGCACCACTGTAACAGATGGTAACGCTGAAGTCTTCGGCAATTATGTAAATGCTTTTGGATAAAACTACGTTTCGAGGCACACGACTAACGCACACTACCGTAATGGCCACTAGAATATTCGTATTACTTCTTGAATATTTACTTGGTAACGACTTGGATGTTTGCGTAACGTAATGAATTCGATACTGTCACGATGATGTCAGTACATAGAAATCGACTGATCATTAGTAGCCATTAGGTACCACTTTAAGTTTACCATGGGACTAAATGTATCCACTACATTAGCCACTTCAACTAAGTGAATGTTCAAACATGGGACATATACAGTCTGGTATCACATAAAATTGGGTTGAATTTAATTAGTATTTTTAAAAACATAAAAATGTTTGGCTTTAATTTGTTTAAAAAAGTACGGTTGAAGCAAATTGTATCCGTTATTTTAAAATCTCAATGCTGTAATGTAAATAATGATGAATTTTAAGTCGTCACTTGTAAAATCGTGAAATCATAAAATAACAGTAAAATTTTAATATTTATAAATGTGGCTCGTGGTGTGAATATACGAGTAGTATATATCCGCAAGAAATAAAAAATATAGAACATTGCATCACATTTAAGTTATAGTAAGATATATAGGCTCAGGCAATATTTTAAGATGGTGGGCGTCACACTTCAGAAGTCTAAGATCGTCATCTTATAAATTATTTATTATAGAAAAGAAAGAAAATATTATTATTCTCCTCAAACAAGACGTCCTTCACTACTTAATATAAAACAAAGCTCCACACCGCGTCTGTCTGTCTGAAACTGAATGCGATAAAATCAAAAACTACCGAACGGATTTTCATACGGTTTTCACCAATGGACGGAGTGATTCATGAGGAAGGTTTAGGTCTACGCATAATAAAAGGATTGGGTGTATAATTCATTAAGGTTTTGTTTAAATTAGCTGAAATATCTATAAAAGATGTCGGAAAAAATCATGCCGACTGGGAGGCGCGCGCCTCGTAAACCAATAGAGTTATATGAAAACAATGTATTACGGAATTTATACATTGTTAACCTGGACTAACACATAAGGTACTTTTAATCCCCGTAGTACGTTCCCGTGGGATATTTACCAACATCCAGGCGGGCAAAGCTGCGGCCAAAAGCTAATATAAAATTATTCATTATTTGTTTTCTTTACCCATACTTAGGCCTTGTTCACACGAAGCTTTTATAGCTTACGAGGAGACGGATAGCTGGCCCAAGATTATAGGTACGGCATGCAATTTGCAGTAACACGATTTACTATGTTACCTGCTCGTATGCTACAGAGTTGTCGCGTGATTGGGTCTTTGTAAGTAGGTAATAATATAGGGACGACGTGCTAACAAAGATCTAAACCTTAGACATCTAGAATGACACGAAAAAATTGGCTTTGTTGACTGATTCGACAACGACTATATGAATAATATACACAGTATAAGGTACTGAAAAATACCTGACGTGCGTCCAACTTAAATAGGACTGGGCAGGACATTTCTGCCGCATGTCGGACAAACTGTGGGCCCAAATAGCACAGAACTGGTGCCCTGAAAGAGTGAGGAGGGGTCGCGGCAGACCACGTAGGAGATAGCGGGACGAGCTAAAGATGGAAGGAGTGGAGGCAAGCCTTTGCCCAGGAGTGGGACAGCATAGGCTAGTAATAAAATAAATAAAAACTGATACGTTTTTATTCTACCTATAAATATATTTCTTATTACCTACCAGAACGGGTATTTCAATGGAGGGCTATAGCCAGCACTGAATAATTATATGTATAACTAGCTTCTGCCCGCGACTCCGTCCGTGAGCCTATAATCTTCTTCAAGAATAGGGCTATCCAATGAAAAAAGAATTTTTCAATTCCGCCTGATAGTTCCGCAGATTACCCCCTACATTCAAACTTACAAACTTTACCTCTTTATAGTATTAGTATTGATTATATAGTTCTATATAAGTCGTAGACAGAGTAATTTTCTAGAATAGGCCATTGTTATTAGCAGACCTAAGTAATAACGATGGTGGTCATACTCATAACACGATCCTTTACAAAGCGGTCTACTTTGTCGAAACCCACATGTTGCCGCCTTCGGCTCGGTAAGCTTATTTGATCGCGTAATGTAATATGCGGTTAGAATCCAATTGCAAACTTTTGAACCCACACCAAACAATAAGGGTGTTGTTCCTGACACTCTGTAGGTACTTTATTCGCTCAGCATCCATGATTACATGGTCAATTTCTATTCTTTTTCTTCTTCTCACGAGCTTTTGGTTACTTTTGTATGTGTGTATTTTATGTCTTATTCAGTCTTATTATGTAAAAGTGCGTTTTGTTTGTGCAGAATAAACAATTTTTCTTTCTTTCTTTCTTTCTTTCTTTCTTTCTTTCTTTCTTTCTTTCTTTCTTTCTTCTTTCTTTCTTTCTTCTTTCTTTCTTCTTTCTTTCTTTCTTTCTTCTTCTTTTCGTGTGGTTAGTGATTAACCTGGTGTCAGAGTTTTGAAGCCCTTGGCTTCACATGCCGTCGAGAAATATCTCTCAGGCATGCCGGTTTCCTCACGATGTTTTCCTTCACCGTTTTTGAAGCAAGTGATAATTATACAATACGCACATGAATCTGAGAATTCAGAGGTGCGTGCTTTGGGTTCGAACTCGAGACCTAAAAATTATATTTGAATACTGGGTACCGTATTAATACTCATGTACTTGGACTAACCTCACTCAATAAACGAAAAATAAGTTATAATGTGTACCGAATAGTTACTTTTTACCAACGTCTATATACATCAGCAATACAAACAGAATTACCGAGTTTGTTACCTTCACTCAGAGAGAACTCTCAAAAACTTTTCATTTTCAATTGATATTACATACTCATTATTAAAAAGTTTTGCAAGACGATTAAAAATTCTCGTAGAAACCCACGGAGAACGAGGTTTTTGATGATATTGAAGTAATAGTTAATATTTCTTCTAACATATATGTCTATAGAAGGAATTGGAACTAGTGGGCCCTTTCTGATTGATACGGCTAAACTGTATAAACACGATATTAACCACTGATTCCTTAAAAATTAAATTATCAAATAATTACTTCCCCACTTCGAGTTTGACCATAGCAAAACAACTTTATATGAATAGGCTTTTATAACCCAGAGGTTGATATGCGATTCAGTACGCAGTAACTGCACATATTGCAGTCAGAAACTTTTATGTGCTAGCAAACATTGAATTCAAAACTAGAGCAGCAGTCATACAGATTAATGAAGTACTTTATGACATTAAACATAGAAAAAAAAACTTTATTGTTCTAGAAAACAGTATAAATTAAAATAGCACTAGCCTCCACACTAGGATTCCCTGTGTCGTGAAGATTAGTCTCCTTCGTCGTCGAAAGGTGTTGTGTTTTTAAAAGATTTGTAATATGTATTTAAATATTACTAATCTTTTAAAAACGCAACACCTATGTATGAAATATTTAAATAACACAAAGTTGTGTTTAATTCAATTAATTTGCTCAGGTATAAAACAGCTATTATGTGTTGGAAAGTATCAAAATTGTTGTCGGTAGTGATGTAATTTCGTTTCATGTCATTTTACTAATTAGTTACTACAAGTACTCACCGAACGTTCCCAGCAAACTTACTTCTCAAATCACTTTTCTTGTGAAAGTTTCCACGATGCTTTCTTCTTTCATTTATAACACAAATAATTTAACACACCGTTAATACAGCCGATAAAAATATCTAAATTACAACAATAAGCCTTTTATGCTTTCAATTCTATTGTTGCTAATGGACGCAGGTGCTCTCGGCTCATTCATTCCGACGAAATAAAGTGACATTAAAATTTCCCTAATACCACCACGTTTTCACATAAAAGAGACTATTACAGCATACGGCGATTTCTTTTTTATAATTCATTAATTTGAAATTTGCCCATTCCGTACGGAAACAGCGTAAATAAATAATAAAAACATGAGTGGGAATCATGGAATGATGACTGAAAAGTGTGACAGTTGGTAAAGTTCTGACAGTATAGTGAGGGGCGAGGGGTATCAAGACTTCAAGAGTGGCGGGTAGTGAGTCGGGGTCGTGGTGATGGTGAGTGCTTACCATGGGGCATGATACCGCGACGTGGTCTGGCCGAGTCGCGAGCCGCGGCTCACGCGAGCAGACTGTTGCTCACGGCCGGGCCGAGGCTGCGTGCGCACTCAGGGCTCTGCCCCCGGCCCCCGCAAGCCCCCCACCCCCTCTACTCCCCCGCAGATGATGCCGCCGGCCCGCCAAGCCGCCACGCGCCTTACACTGACATGCTCTCCTTTGTCTCCAACTTAATTGTAACATTATCTTCGAATAAAGTCGTCTGCGCCTGACTGACGGAGGAAAGTAACAAGAACTTATTGTTACGATGATCGCTGGAGATATTACGTCACATTTTGTATTGTGCAGCTTTTATTTTCTGCTATAAGACGCACGTATATGTGTTAATGGTTTTAGCTGATGTTAAGAGGTGTAGTATAGTGTGCATAAATATCAAACATGGCTATGAGCTTTGCACTTTAATTTGTAACCTAATAATATACTCACTATTTGGAATAGTCGACTATGCGAACAAAGAAAAATGTAATTATAATCTTAGTTGGTCTAAAAGCACAGGTACCTAAAGACAAACATAAAAATATTTTGCAAAACCAAAAATGTTGCTAGACGCGTGCACTCATTCGAACAGCATATTATTATCAGGCAAGGTTTCTTATTTACATTACTTTCGAATTAAATACACCAGAATTTTTACAGTAAACTGTACAGTAGCCGCGTAGTCTGCTGCCTACGCGTTGGCTACGCTGCTACGAGCTACGTCAGAAGTTCGTAGCACTCAACCGATCCGCTACGACCGCTACGCGACTTGTATCAGTAGCTTATAACTATACTTTAAAATATTGTATTGCTTTCGGTTATTGTCCCTGTAACAGTCAGGCTATACCGTATAACTAGATTGAGCTACCGATTAAGTGTGCGTTTACAAGAGTAGAGGCCATTACGTAGAGTTGAAATCTTGAACGAGCAGTAAAGCTCATAAAATACCTTGTCTAGACCATTATGAACGCTTTGAACCAGCCGTCATTATTTTCTCATATCGATAGCTAGCGGTCATACGTGCCCAGATAGCCAGTATAGTATAGAGTAAATTATTAGAGTAAACCAGGGTTATTTATACTGTGTAACGGAGCAATGATTATTTATTATTATTATTGACTTAAGAAGTCATTAGGATCACTAAAAACTGTGTTTCATGATCCTACGGTCAGCAATAAAAGTCCGTGAACAGTTTGTACTTTCAGATTATATCCAAATTGACACAAATTGTTTCGATAATCTGGTTTTCAGTATTTTATGCTGTCAAGAATGTTTTCTTTTTTAAATATTAAGTTTCTCTTTTTCCTTTTCAATAATATTATTATGAAAGCAAAGAACAGAAAAATGAGGAGAAAAGTGGAAATTTTAATAAAAAAATAAATAAATGAACATGCGCCGTGTAATTAAAGAATAATAAAGGCTATTCCTATTTCATTTAGTTTATACTAGCTGCCCCGGTTTTACGTAGGTAGACAGTTTGTTAGAATCACTAGAAGATTTTTGGTAAGTACAGTCACGAGCACCAATATGTATACACTTAGCAACTTTTAAAAGTGATTTGCTTCTACTGTGTTGATTGTTATTTTATGTTTTGAATGACGAATGTAGTATTTTGGAACCCATATTAATATTAAATAGGCCTTATCTCAAAATTGCAGTAAATATTTGACGAGAAAATCGCTTTTGAATTTTGCTAAGTGGATACATATTGGTGCTCGTGACTATACATGTTCCTCTCTCGTAGCTTATATAAGCTACAGGCACCTGTTCCACAGCCGACGAGGAAACAACAAAAAAAAACATGCGGGGCAGTCATTGGTGACTGCCGATAGAAGTGAAAACTAAGTAAATAATGTATACCTATATATACTTTGTTACCACAGCTACAATATTTATGTTGCCTCTAACAACGTAACGCCATCTATCGAAAATGTCAGGAATGTATGTGGCTTGCTGTCAGTTTAAGAACGAAAGCTGCAGCTTCATTAAAAAAAATCCAAAAATAAATAAAACAGAGTGCATCATCATCAGCCTATTAATGTTCCCACTGCTGGGACACAGGCCTCCTCTCGGTGAGAGGGAGTGGGCCGTAATCCACCACGCCGGCCCAGTGCAGGTTGGTAGATGTCACATGTCTTCGAATTTTTGGTTCTAAGACATGCCGGTTTCCTCACGAAATTTTCCTTTCACCGTTTTTGAGAGCAGTGGTGATCAAATTATTTACACAAAGTAAAGCGCCTGCTTGGGTTCGAACCCACGACCTACAACTCGTAAATTGGGGCCGATACCACTGGGCCACCACTGCTCTCTAAACAGTGTGCGCTGTCAAGAAAAAAGTGCTCAACGTGCCTTCGGTGACGATGACGCGAGTTCCATGATTTTTGTTTGCCTAAAAGTGCTCAACGCACCTAAAGATATTTTCACTTCAAAAATCCGTAAGTATAAAAGATTGTATGTAGGTCCAAAAAAGATAGTTGATCGCTGACTGTTCACACACGTTTGTCGCAGCGATAAGAGCTGTTAAAGAGAGTACTCGCTCAGCAACACTCACTTCTTGGTACAACACATACAGTATTTTTATCTCACGAAAAAACGCCCGCTTCACTTGTGGTAACCAAGTGAACAAACACGCTTTGAATGTGTGTATGAAGACGAGTTGCGCCAGCATATAACACACACACACACACACACACTTCCGACTTCGCCAGTGTCTCGGACGATACCGAGAGCTTCTGTGCCTGCGCACACATTCACAACGTGTTTGTATACTTGGTAACCACATTACAAGTAAAGCGCGCGTCGGTTCGTGAGGTAAAAATTCTGTACCAGCGAGTAATCGTCCATCGCCGTCGCGCACTCGGTGCACGGTGCTCGCCAACTTGTTTTTTGTTGCTAGCTCAACTCGGCAAGTGCCATATCAGTATGTCTTGGGGTCGGCTTCCAGTCTAACCGGATGCAGCTGAATACTAGTATTTTACATGGAGCGACAGCCTATCTGATTTCCACAACCCAGTAACTGGGTAATACGATACCCCTTGGTAAGACTGGTGTCAGACTTTCGGGCTTCTGACGAATGTAACGACTGTCAAAGATCCACAAATGACAGCCGGGACCGGGGCCGTGGCCAACGGCATAACGTGCTTTCCGAGGCACAGAGGAGTCTCGGTATGTAAAGATGGTCACCTATCCACTGACCAACCCCGGCAAGCGCAGCTTAACCTGATGGATCCACCCATGCGGCTTGTTATTACTTGGGCATGAGCTCTTCAGCATGGCTCATACCATAGTAAAAAAAAGACAAAAGAGCCACTTACATGAGAACTTATGATAACATAATATAATAAACATATTCTAGGTAACGGTCACCGATACAATACGAATTCATTTACTCATTGTTGACTACCCCGTAGGTCTCGTAATTGCAAGTGCGACTGCGGGGTACGGTCTTGGGTTCGATTCCCGGGTCGGACAAAGTGATATCGATTTTTTCCATTAGAAAACTACAAATACAGGATGAAATTGAATTCATGCGACAACTCTTAAGGGGTCATTTTACTCATCATTATGAACAACTTTCACTATGGGACCAACCCTGAAATAGCGAACAAAAAACAGCTGTTCCCTACATTTATGTTTGCATAGCTCGTCAAAATGTAGGGAACAGCTGTTTTTTATTTCGCGATTTCAGGGTTGGTCCCATGACTTTTTATACAAACCGTAATTTCCCTTTTAAAGGGGTTCATTTTTGATAATTCGTTTGGTACATTTGCATTATTTGACCCCTTAGATTATTATACCAATTTTCGAGTAAATTGAAGCAATCAGTAAAATCCTCACCTAAAAACTTGATTACCCGTTTTCGCCCACGTATTTCTTATTTTTTTGCCAAGATCATTACCAAAAAAATTTTATATTCTTCCTCTACACGAGCGAAGGAAAATCGCAGATCTTTCTTTCTTGTTTAGCGTTATGAACGGATCTACTGATGTCCCTGAGTTGGTGGGCAAAATTGGGCTTCGTGTACCAAGTGTGTTTCTTCGGAGACCACGTCTTCTTCACGTGCCTCAAGTCAGAACTATTTACAGACAGAACTCGTACGTGATAAGAGCTTGTCGTACTTTCAATATGGTGTGTCAGAATGTCGACATTGATTTGGATTTGTTTTGTAGTAGCGTTAAGAAAGTAAAGAAAAGTTTGAACAATTGTTTTTTTGATGTATAACCATGTATTTTTTTTTTTTTTCTCTCTTCTCTTTATTATTGTACTTTTTTGAGAGTGAGTAGTCATTTGCGTATCTCTTACGTCGCTGTTTACGCGTATTTGTCAATGTTACTCACATTAATCAGTTGTGGAAACTTGTAATTGGCCATCTTTTACACATTGTACTAGTTTTATAGAAATGTATTAGCTGTAAGTTTTCCTAAAAGCAATAAAATAAAATAAAATAAAATAAGTTTCAAATTCCGATTAATTTGAAACTTGGTACCACGCGTTAAGATTCTTCCATGCAAACTTTAGATAAGGGGGCTTATCTACATTTAGTTTTGAGAAACTAATAATGCCACATCTTATTATTTAAGTGCGTATCAGACCACGCACAATAAAGGGTTCCGTAGTTGGGATGAATTATTTATCATGTGATAAAACTACAACGACAATTACGACGATTTTTAGTCAAGAGGTTTTGATTTATCTGAGAGTATAAAAATATATCGCATAAATGGCCGTATTTTTTTATTGCGTTGGCTTGAAGGTTGATTTTTTTAGAGCTCCAAGGGACCGTAGACTTATGTATTTGATATTAATTTCAACTTGATACCTCCACGCGTTCTTGAGAAAAAGGGTCTTGAAAGATAGACAGGCGGACGGACGGACAACGTGATCCTTGAAGGGTTCCGTTTTTCACTTTTCCTGAGGTACGGAACCTTAAAAAATGCCGGGAAATCATGGAGGTTCTTAGAATGTTCTGTGAAATGATTTCCCAGTAAGTTTTTTTTGTGTTTTTTTATATGTCGTGGTAAGGAACGGTTTACATTATAAACTCACGCCTTTTTCCCTTGCGGGTAGGCAGAAAGTACAGACTCCTTTTGCCTCGTTTACGCACGCCGGTTGCGAGTAGCTGCGCACCTGACCTTACTGAAGAACAAAAGTAAACGGACAAGAACAAGGAACGGTAAGGAACGGTTTATTGATGATTATTCCATATTTGAGATCGGTTTCCACTTACCGTTTCCTGATAGTATCTCGAGATATATCAGGAACCCTTTTTCATCTATAGTTCCTGGCCATAACGTATAAATAACCGTGGTAACTTTATTAAAGTTGTATGTTGCTTTTTCTTCGGCGGGACGCATCCTACTCAATTTACCGCGGTCTGGTCGGATATCAACATGTTTAGTTTGAATATATCATTTTATCTATTTCGTCATGAACTGATTTACATCCGTCACCTCACACGGCAGGTCCAGTTGAAAACCAGTGTCAGGCACTAGTTGTCTGGCATTTTTGCTGAACTGGGCCTATTTGGCGCAGCCGTATGGCACACTTTCCTGTTAAATTATTATTTTACACTTTTTTCTTTTCCTTTTTTTTTATAATTATGTTTTTGTGTTATAATTATGTTGTGTTGTGTGTGTTTTGTCTGTGCTAAATAAATGTATTTTCTTTCTTTCTTTTCTTTCATGATTTTTGTTTACTTCTTTAATTACTTTGCAGCCTGCTCACGTGATATTTTAGGTCCGATACGGGTACAGGAGCATCTGCTCGTGGCGCATCGTGTACGCGACACTCGCAAGTGCTTTTTCTGAAAACGTACATGTAAAAACGGACTATACTGTCACAATGCATTCTGGGTATAGAGTGCGTCTAAGTACTTGCTACAATAATTTATTTTTAAATATAATAGTCGAAAGTTAACATTATTACGGGCACGCTCTTGTCGTACACACTTCCAACATGTTAGTCAATTTATTTTATGACTTTTAATTGTTATAAATTTTAAACGATACAGATATACAGACAGAGTGACTTTGTATTTTAAATATATTTTTTTAAGTATGGAAGTATGAATTCGCACACAGTTTCTAGTATACATATAAACCCAAAGAATAAGATTTTTCATACGAACGAAAACTCCCTTTTCACCCCCTTTGGATATAATTTCCAAAAATCCATCTTAGTGCTCACCTTCGTTACAAAAGGAACTCTTGTACTTGTAGACCTAGTGGTTTAGGCTGCGCTTTGTCTGTCATTGAACGAATTAAGTAGAAGATAAATATAGATTCGCAAAAGCAAATATTTAAAGCTAAAAAAATTGTGTATGGGCAATATACAAAATTATAGTGATCGAGTGATGATTGTCGCCAACAGACATGAAATGGCACTAAATGTCGCTAGTCAGCTCACTTAAATTTACAATTTCCTGGAGTGTGAATAGGGTTTCTCATTTCCCGACTTTTTTTTGTTCCCGGATACCGAGACTTCTCGAGCACCATTTCCCGGGAATTCCCGAGAAGTCGGGAATTTGATTAACCTCAATAAAAATGTATGAAAAAGGTTTTAAAATAAAATACACATTTTCGTAATCAACAATTATGTTCATTATAAAAAGTCTTCGTCAATTAACTAAAAAATATGCCTTCTTAATTTCCTTTATAATCACAAAATATAAAAGTAAAATCTTTAAAATTAACAAAATATCAATCACAGATTTTTTTTTTATAATAAGCTGTTACTGAGAAATATGATCAATTTGATTTATAATCACAAAGTTTTAAAACTAGAATAAAATTTAAGTAAAATCTTTAAAATTAACAAAATAACAATCACAGATATTTTTTAATTTTTTTTTAATTAGGTATTACTGACAAATATGTTCACTTTGATACCTAATGTAAAAGTCAAAATGTTTCATTAAAATAAATAATTATGTTTATGAAACATACCTATATAAAACTTTTGTAATAATATTCTAACGACATTACAGTCTTTTGATAATCATCTCCGTTACATACATGTTTACGAGTGACTGACTGAACCAAACAAACAGAGATCACGGGGTGGGGCGGGCGGGAGGTGGGTGCCTTATTGGGTAGTAAAAGGATGTAAAAGAGGAGAGGAGATAGAGGATAAAATTTAATTAAACAATTTAGTAACACAGGAATTAACATCAAATTGCTATTTTTATTTGTTTTTTTTAATTTCTCGACTTCCCGGGTACTCAACCCTTTTTTCCCGTCTCGACTAAGGTCAAATTTCCCGGGAATTCCCGCTTCGACACTTCTCGATGAAAAACCCTAAGTGTGAAGCAATAAATTGATAAACAATAGTGTATTTTTTTTACTTAGGTATATTAAAATACAATACAACCAACTTACAAAAACAAACAAAACATGTAAAACCCATAGGTACCTAACAAATAAAAAAATATGTTATTTTATAAACTGCCTTTCTGGATTAATAATCGAATTTCTTAAATCGTATCAACTTGTATTGATGGAGTTCGTGAGCCATATCCATTATTACTCTCTTTATCTTACTCGTAGTTATATTAAAACACATATTTTTATCCCGTGGATCGCTCCATCCACCACTGTCCACATAATCGAAAATTACATATTCATCGTCATCTAATTCAATATTAAGGAAAACTTCGAGATGTGAGGGATATAAATTAACGTTCAGTTGTTCTTGAATGTGCAAAATTTGGGTAATTGTATGCATCAAGTCGTAATCCACATATTGCTCATAAAAAGCTGAAGAGCTTGTTTTGAAGGCTCTTGGCAATATACTAGACATGACTTTGAATCTACCTCCATCTTTTCTGTTTAGAGACAAATAGTATAGGGATCGAGCCCACGAATCTTCGTCGATGCTGCAAAAAAGAGAATAATGTGCAGCAATAGAACTCCAGACCGATGAATCGAACGAATACACAGAAGAATGGTCTTTGGGATCCCAAGTTGTTAATTCAACCCCGAACGGACTGAACGTACTATTATTAAAATATGGAAATTCAAACAAAGGTGTCAGCAAAGATGTAAATTCGCAAGCAGTTATGAACTGGCTTACTTTCTTTATTTTAATAGTCATATAAATGAAATCTTCCATTAAAAATACATCATCGTCTAAAAATGTAAAAATTCCTGTGTGATCCTGAATGACGAGCAAATTTTCAAAAACTTTATTCATTGTCCACCACCAGTAATGTTTCATATTGGCCCGTAAAGGATCTCTATATAGTCCATGTAGGTCTGGTGTATCTGCCCCCGTGCAATTTAGCGCTTTAGCTGTATCCATATCAATATTTCGCGGACAGTCACCCTTTTGGTATCCTGGGAACTCATTAGGGTATATCTGCATGGAGTAAGGATAGAAGATTTGTAAAACACGAGCAAAATCTATAATTTTTATTAAATTATTGACGTTCTCATCAAATCTAGAGTGTGAAAAAATTATTAGGGCATCGTCTATTCCTGCTACGTTTGACAAAGATACCAGGAGATATTTTAGGTTTACTTTGAACTTATCAACGAATATTACAAAAACGGGGGCGCTGGACTGTAAGGGTCCAAACACGTCCAAGTTTAAGACTCGTTCTTCAGAATTATACTCTGTTATGTAACTTTTGATTGTGTTTATTTGGAGGGGTTTAAAATCATCACGTTGTTCGAATTCGACATATTTTATTGCATTTTGAGGAATCTTTGTTACCACTTCATTTTCCTGGATTCTGATCATACGGTAAACGAGCAAAAACAAGATAAGTAAAAGAACGCATAGAAAATTTCTAATTTTAACCAAGACTTTACACAGTTTTCTCCGTAACATAATTTATAAAATCTAAATCAAAAATGATAAAATCTTCAAACTAAATCAATGATATTTGAATAAACTATTTCTGTCAAAATAACTGACAGGATCTGACAGAAAGTAAAAAAAATGAAAATTATAAAGGTTTCTTAATAAATAGTATTTAAGTACCTTAGTTGCTTGACTATGAAAGAATCCTTCGTCATGTCTCAGTACGTCTGTACGGTCGAACAAAGTCGAACCAACACATTCGATTGGAACGATATTGTTTATTATCATTATTTATGATTAACGCAGTTATTAGGCTACCTGTCCACTGAAGCGGACCTCTCCGCTTCAGTGGACAATCAATCAATGGCACATCTCCGCTCCTCTCCTCTCCTCAGAGAGGAGCGGAGATGTGCCATTATTAACCAATCAAATCTAAACTCAGGGGCGGAGTCAAGATTCTATTGGTTAATATTGACACATTTCCGCTCCTCTCCTCTGAGGAGAGGAGAGGAGCGGAGATGTGCAAACGTGGACTAACCTCAAAAATCAAACAAAATAACAAATGACAGCGACAATGACATTGAAAATACAATGCTTACGGCACTTTAGCCGGGCCGAGGCAGCGCTACAAGTATGCCGCATTAAAGGCACTTTATCCGCGGCGGAAAAAGGGCCGTTAACTAATTTACTAAGGGACCAACTCTGAAATTTAAAAAAACCGCTGTTACATATAATAGTACAACTCTTATAAGGCTAACGTTGTTCTGTGTTGATCAGCAACGAGCAGTGAGTACTCGTTTCTCGTTAATCACCGGCGATGGAACAGGTGCCTTTATCATCATCTGCCTAGCATTTTCCCAACTAAGTTGGGGTCGTCGTTCGGGAAAAAATCCAATATCGCCATTGGATTTTTTCCCCTCACGAATTTCTCAAAAGCATCCCGGAGTCTGGATTGTGCCCGGTTGATGTTAATAGTATTTCGTCCCTTACTAATAAGGCAGCCTAAGCTGCCTGTCCCCTGGAGCGGAGATGTGCCAATATTAACCAATAGAATCTTGACTCAGGATCACTGATCTAAACTCAGGGGCGGAGTCAAGATTCTATTGGTTAATATTGGCACATCTGCGCTCCTCTTTTCACCTCTCCGGTCCAGTGGACAGGCAGCCTTAGGCAGGTGCATGGAACTTAAACGTAACTAGCGAAATATGGGTGTACCTGCTATACACCTCTGCTCAAACCCTTGGGGAATGCAGACGTGATGTTATTTTATGTTATTTTAGAGTTGGTGGTTTAGTGCGTCTGAGTCATAATGAAATTGAAAAGGGTCCAAGCTGTCGGTAGTCAGGGCAACAAAGAAGAGATAATAGTTGCTAGCTAGCGGCTCTTGACCTGTTTAGTGCTTCATATAGTGGTTAGGTTTATTATTTACTAACTGCGCCCCGGGGTTCACCCGTATAAGGCTGCCTGTCCACTGGAGCGGAGAGGAGAGGAGAGGAGTAGAGATATGCCAAAATTAACCAATAGAATAGCACCTCTGGAGCGGAGTTTTGATTCTATTGGTTAGTATTGACACATCTCCGCTCCTCTCCTCTCCGCTCCGCTCCGGTGGACAGGCAGCATAAGTCTCGATCCAATGGGAATAACGGAAAAGAAAGTATCACCCCTGGATACTTTCTCTTCCTAGAAGTTCCCGGAAGAACTGAAATTTGGCACATGGCTAGACTATGACCTGCATGGTCTACCTATGTGCCAAATTTCATCCAAATCCGTTCAGCCGTTTTAGCGTGAAAGCGCAACAAACAAACTTACTTTCGCATTTATAATATTAGTTAGGATATTAGATATATTTCCTTTATTTCATTTTCAATGCATATAATTTACATGTGTTAATCACTACCATCATCACTACATCATCATCACTATCACTACATAGTATAAAACAAAGTCGCTGTCGCTGTCTGTCCGTCCTTATGTATGCTTAAATCTTTAAAACTACACAACGAATTTTGAAATGTTTTTTTTTTAATAGATAGAGTGATTCAAGAGGAAGGTTTATATGTATAATACATGCATAATATTGTAGAGAAACACTGATAAATTTAGAGGTTTCTAATCATCACTACATAGTATAAAACAAAGTCGCTGTCGCTGTCTGTCCGTCCTTATGTATGCTTAAATCTTTAAAACTACACGGTTTCTAATGTGATGTCGTAAATAAACACATTTTTTTGCACTTGCATTGCAAACGCTGGCTGAACCCCACGAGATAGATCAGAATAATGTACTACAGTATTGTACACCTTAAAAACTTCAACAAAAAAGTACGCGATAGCATATGTCTATCTTCTAAGGATGACCTACAGTAACCATTTTTATCTTTCAGAATTTAATAAAAATTTCATTGTTATTTCCGAAGCTATTATGACTGGTATTATATTAATCCTTATTCAATAAAATATGTTATTTAAATCCAAAATAATTATGTTTGACGACAACGCGGGCGCAGCGGTAGGAGTCAATGACGTTTTCCTCGGCTACTATGTATGTAATACCGGTAGTAGATACGTTCCCGTGGGATATTTTCCGAAATCTACGCGGGCGAAGCCGCGGGCAAAAGCTAGTTATTTTTATAAAACCCATTTTTAACAGACTTTCAAAAAGGAGGAGGTTATAATGTTCGTCGCGTATGTTTGTTTTTTTTTTTTTATGTATGTCAACCGGTATCTCCGCCAATTATGGACCAATTTTGAAACTTATTTTTTTATTCGAAAGGGTATGCTTCCAAATTGGTCCCATATAAATTTTATTAACTTTGCTTGGATAGTTTTTGAGTTAGCTTCAAGAATACGTATTTTTTACCACTTAGTTTATTTGGATGATATGATGATAACTTCGTGTCACTGTTATTTGCATATCAGGTATTCGAATTTGTGTGGGGTAGGTACCACAACTAAAAAGTTAAAAATAATACTTTTTACAAAAAAAAACAACCGACTTCCAAAAAAACACTACAAAGTGGAATATAACTTTAATTTCGGAAGTCGGTGGCAAAAAACGAAAATTAAAAACCAAAGACTTCCGAAATTAAAGTTATTTTCCACTTTGTAGTGTTTTTTTGGAAGTCGGTTGTTTTTTTTTTGTAAAAATTTTTATTTTTTATATAAAAAGATAGTAGTCCACCGGTACCAGGAAAAGGTTTCGAGCAGGGCTCCAAAAAAATTGGACAGGCAAACTGTTCTGCATAAGCTGAAAAAGAATCACAAAATTTTAGCCCTTCTCCTCTCCGAGAGAACTGTATAGGTCCGCCTCAAAAATCTCCCCCGGGGCGCCCGGTTGTGCTAAAACTGGCACTGGTTACATAGGTGGTAAGGGTAGAATAGATAAGACCCTTAATACCTTTGTAACCAATGCCAGTTATTCGATACTAAGAATCATTATTTGTGTTAATGTGAATTGACCTTGACGTCGTAGGTAGATGATTTCCATTCCCTTTTATTACTTTTATGTTTCTTCACAAATGACTGGGAATACTACTAGTATAGCTTGTCCAGTCTGAAACTACGCGTCCCGCTACCGCGTTTCTTGCCCATATAAATTCGTATTCAAGTTAACTACCTATATTTTAGTTTGACAGCACTAAGATTGCACTGAGTTAGAGTAAATGGCAATTTTACTATTCAGAATTTGACGTTTTCACCTAAAATATTGGTTTAAAAAAAAAACCTGTCTAAGGCTGCCTGTCCACTGGAGCGGAGAGGAGAAAAGAGGAGCGGAGATGTGTCAATATTAACCAATAGAATCTTGACTCCGCCCCTGAGTTTAGATCAGTGATCCTGAGTCAAGATTCTATTGGTTAATATTGGCACATCTCCGCTCCTCTTTTCTCCTCTCCGCTCCAGTGGACAGGCAGCCTAAACCTGACTATTTTTAATCGCGATTAAAAAGATGTGGGATAAAATTAGTTGTCATGAACTAAAATTCACACCAAGACCTCGACTTCGGATCCAAAAACATTTTTTTCTTTTCTTTTGCTTTAAATAACTCGAAAATGGTATGTCCTATTTATCGCTAAAATAATGAAAACGGGTTTGAAGATTTTGGCCCTAAAATCAGCCACCATTTAGTTTTTTTTTTTTATCGAGGTGCACAATAAATGTCATATATTTGGATAGGGGGACACTTAGGCTGCCTGTCCACTGGAACGGAGCGGAGAAAAGAGGAGCGGAGATGTGCCAATATTAACCAATAGAATCTTGACTTAGGATCACTGATCTAAACTCAGGGGCGGAGTCAAGATTCTATTGGTTAATATTGGCACATCTCCGCTCCTCTTTTCTCCTCTCCGCTCCAGTGGACAGGCAGCCTAATACCTACAAACATAAAACTTGATATAACATAACACCATAAAGCGTCACGTTTCTGAGATATTCAAAGATAAAAAAACAATTGTTATAACGTTACGAATTTATTTATTTATGTTGTAGTTACTTCATGTTGATTAAGTTATTTACTGTTAATCTGAATTAGATAGAGTACGAAAACATATATCTAATACTAATAATTTATTTCGTTCCTTAAAATACGACGGACGACGGCACGGTTGGCGCAGTGGTTAAGCGATTGACTACTGCGTGCGCTGCGTGTCGCGGGTTCGATTCCCGCACGGAACAAATATTTGTATGACCTACAGGTACTTGTTCCGGGTCTGGCTGTTTGTGTATGTGAGACATGTTAGTTTAAATGATTGTAAACGCGCCCGCAATACAGGAGAAATTCCTAGTGTGGGGCAACGTTCTTAAAAAAATAAAAATATATAAAATAAATATTTTTGAATACAATCGGAACATAAGAATATGAAATAAGTGTGTTGCAGGGCCGTAGGCAGGGGGTTGGTTTTGGGGGTTCAAACCCCCGCGAAATGTGAGAAACCTGAATCCAGAAATCGATCCTAGGGATACCTCCGTACTGTAATACTGATAATTGTAGTCTATTTCGCATAGGAGTACTTTATAATCTACAAAAAAAGCGTAATACATCTGTATTTTTATCGAGTCTGACTTTGTATTGAATGATTTCCTACAACTTCAGAATTCTGTGAGAGAGTCTAACCTATCCAAGGCGGGATGCAAAAATTTTCGAGCTCGCTTCGCTCGCTCTTGCATCCCAAATTTTCTTCATTCTCAAACTTTTCTGCTAACGTCGATAAACTTACTGTTATTTCTGTACAAAGATAAAGAAAAGCTAACTTATTCGAGTGCAATGTCATGCTAAAAATTTCGAGCTCGCTACGCTCGCTCTTGCATCCTATATTCTCCATAGCGAAATAAGGGGGGGCGTGGAGGCCGGCATCATCAGCGGATAAAACATAAGATTTTTTGATCATTTTCGGCCAAAGAATATCATTCAAGAAGGCAACGGGAGGCGGAATAGGATTTTCTTGGTATAGCGACCATGCCATGCACCATATACGTATACATATACGATATAACACACGTCCTCATTCGGCGGGGGTTATACTTACATATATTTTGTCTCTTTCGCTCTTAACTAAAATATGATTTAGACATGATGCAATTGAGCAGTGATGGCCCAGTGGTAACGGCCCCGACTTACGAGTTGTAGGTCGTGGGTTCGAACCCAAGCAGGATCTTTACTTTGTGTAAATAATTTCATCACCACTGCTCTCAAAACGGTGAAGGAAAACATCGTGAGAAAACCGGCATGTCTTAAAACCAAAAATTCGAAGACGTGTGACATCTACCAACCTGCACTGGGCCCGCGGTAGATTACAGCCCACCCCCTCTCACAGAGAGGAGGCCTGTGTCCCAGCAGTGGGAACATTTATAGGCTGTATGATGCAATTATGTGTTCATAGTTCAATAAACTTAGCTGAAAGAAAAAAAAGAAAAAAATCCTTGTTTCAGGGTTCACTTTCGATTTATATTTCGGGGAATAACTCCGAAACCTGATGGTTTACAATAATAAGTTATATGACATTTTTCAATGAGGTTATACAATACTAGAGGAGCAGCGTCCTACAAACAATTTCTGAAAAATGTCACCACTTACGAGTTTAAAGACGTAGCTTTGAAACGGATACATAAAATGTCAATCTGTCAAAATAATCTATGTTTGTCTCATTTCTTCTACCGTCAAACTAATGACGTTGGAATGAGACAAGACATTGCTATCGGAAAAACGACCAGAGTTGCCAATTATCAACATAATTTGCCCAGAATGAATGAAGTTTTTATTGAATCAATTAGTTATGTACTATGAAAGGTTGTGTCATGGAACTTTCACTAGATAATAGTTACTTATGCAACTGGGGGTATAACAAGTGGTATTAAAACACGAATGTGGGTTTGTAAAAAATAGTATCACATGAGTGTTTTAATACCTAATTATAACAGTTGCATTCAAGACTTTATCTACACCCATGATATGAATCCTCTATAAACAACAAAGTAATAAATTTTTGCAATACTAATATCTAACAAAAATGGCGGGATACGACGTGAATTCGAAGAACCTACTCAACCTTTTCTAATTGTGAAACGCGCGTGCATGACAATGTTCTTTTTTTGAAATTCATAAACATACCACGAGAATGTGGCTGTTCGATGAGTAAAAAACGAGTTGCATTATGAAATTTAGTACAACATTATAACACCCGTTTGGATGTCATTAGGGTTACTATGACATTGGCTGTTTTAATTTTGGCAATAAGCTAACTGTTTCAGAAACTTTTATAGAGGACTTATAGTATACTTACAAAACATAGGCAAAAAAAAAATGTTTTAAGATTTGTGACAAATAATAATGTTCATAATGGAATATATAATTTATATATTCATGACAATCGATTAAATTAATTAAAGTGATGTAACGCACTAACCAGCGACATTCACTTTTTTTTGAATAATCTAAATCAATCTGCCTAGCCTTTTCCCAACTATGTTGGGATCGGCTTCCAGTCTAACCGGATGCAGCTGAATACCAGTATTTTACTTGGAGCAACTGCTTATCAGACCTATACCTGTAAAACTGGTTGTCAGACTTTCGAGCTTCTGACGACCCGTAGGTAACGACTGTCACAAGATCTACGAATGACAGCTGGGACCAACAGCTGTCACCCATCCACAGACCAATCCCGGCAAGCGTAGCTTAATCTGATGGATCGACCCGTGCGGCTGTTATTACTTAGCCACGAGCTCCTCCTCCAGTTCAAATTTCTTAGATCAATAACATCAATAAAAAAATAGTTAGTAGTAGTTTATGAAACTGTTGGAGGGGTATTAAAATACGAGCGTTTTAATACCTAGTTATGTGCAGTTTTATACACACTACTCCATCTATCCCTACTAAATAAAAGTTAAAAGAGTACGAAATATTTTTACATGTCGTCATTCACTAAACTCCCAACAGTCTGGCAAAATCAACATCGTTTATCCTGGTAACATTGATCGCAAAAACAATGTTTGCTAAATTTATTTCGTTTTGTAATGTTTTTTGGATAATCTGAAGAAAATTTAGCAAACTTGATTGTGAAATGTAACACCACATGCTTTATTAATCCTTTCAGACCGTGACATACTAATTTTAACCGCAAATTCCACCATTTTTTATTTTTTATCGCTAAGCAATTGCTCACTTGACGTCAAGCTGACAACTGAATTCAGATATGCCTGCGGACACCTAAGTAGTGGTGACGCTTTTGTGCCGTCCACTTCTCCTCTAGTATTGTATAACCTCATTGACATTTTTAGTTTGTTTAGGTGTCTTCAATCTATAACTTTCGTTTTGTACCGCGATTCTGAAAAAAATCTAAATGGCGGCCTCACGTTAGGGTAGGGCCACCCTCCATACAAAAATCTTCAAACCCTTTTCGACCCCGTTTAAGGCTGCCTGTCCACTGGAACGGAGAGGAGAAAAGAGGAGCGGAGATGTGCCAATATTAACCAATAGAATCTTGACTTAGGATCACTTATCTAAACTCAGGGGCGGAGTCAAGATTCTATTGGTTAATATTGGCACATCTCCGCTCCTCACTTCTCTCCGCTCCAGTGGACAGGCAGCCTAAAAACCTATAAACCCTTAAAACTCAACATGTACCTATGTAATAATTTTACATGATTTCCATACAAAAAGTGAAAAATTTCATATAAAACACGTCAACTCAGTGCCATCTTAGTGCTGTCAAATTAAAATATAGTTAAGATTTAAGTATCATTTTAGTCTATTTCAGAATTGGAGATCGTCATGTGACATGAATAAACAAAATGTTTGTAGTAGGTATAGAGGCATTTTGTGACTAGAGAATCGACACCCTTGTAATAGTTAATTTTACAGTAAAGATCAACATTTATTTATTTATTTGCAGTCTACGATTGTAAGGAATTCAATGCACCTTCAGAGAACCCTCTGCCTTAATTCTTATCTCGGGGTTCTTATTCTTATCAATGAAAAGTACCTACACCTTTTTTTTTATTGCGGTTATAATAAGCGCATTAACTAGTCTCTGCCACCTTAAATGTGGAACTGCAAGCATGAAAAGCCTGCATCAACAATCATTTGGTGCAAGTGTGCTTGGACGTTTGTATACCTATATCTAATGTTTTTGTGCAAGCATCTTGCTTGTGCAAGCGGCATGATTACTGATAGAATTTTTATTTTGCGGTTTGAACAAGTTACGCTTGTGTAAGCATCATTGAACGGTATTATACAGATTAAGCTTGCGGAATCATACGCACGCCAGTTGCACGCAATTAATGCAGCTAAAGCAAGCATGTCGTCCTTGTCCATCGCTCAAGTAAAAATTGATGCTCCAGCTTGCTTGTACAGTGTGTAGCCAGGGTTGGGCAGTATTTGAATTACTTGTAATTGAAATACGTAATTGAAATACAAATACGTAATTGGTATTTGTATTTCAATTACTTCTTATAAATGTAATTTGTAATTAGTATTTCAAATACCTGACGCTGAGGTATTTTGTAGTTAGTATTTCAAATACTTATGGCTCCAAAATACATTTGAACATAAATACATTTAGCGATCTTATGAATGGGTGCGATCTGCAGAAAATAGCGCTCGATAGCTTTCGTAAGCAAAATGGCGACCGCTAAATATGTAATATCTTTAAAGTTGGCAACACTGCACTTAAACTGTACTGTAGTCTGTACTGCAGGTACATACGTCAAATTGTCAATTACTTATCTTGTCAATTGTAATTTTCATTCGGCGATGGAGTGAATCCTGTGAATGCTGTGACATATTTAGCGGTCGCCATTTTGTAAAATATGATGGTAAGAATATATTCCCTTTGCCTTAGGCTGGGCTGGATTAGTTCTATTCTATTTATATACCTAACCTAACACCAGACTGTATTTTGTAATTTGTATTTTAAATAAAACTAGTCAAAATACTGTATTTTGTATTTTATATTTCAAATACACGACTTAAAAATATTTTGTAATTTGTATTTTAAATAAGTGCGAGATAGTATTTTGTAATTTGTATTTTAATTAAAGCAAAGCATGTATTTTGCCCAGCTCTGTGTGTAGCGTACCTTTAAGGAAGTTGAGCACGCTTGCACAAAATGATTGTTCATGCAGGCTTGTCATCCTTGCAGTTAGGTACGTGTGTGGCTACCATTATGAATTTGTGCTTGAACAAGCAATTAAGTTATGCACAAAATGCGTGCGAGAATGCTTGAGCGTTTGCATGAATGATGATTTTGTGCAAGCACATTAGTGCATTAGTGCAACAATCATTTTATGCGAGTGACAGTAGGTACCTATAATGTGTGTAGGTATTAACATTATAGGTAGGTACTGTCGCTCGCATAAAATGACTGTTTTTAAGCATGCTTGTCAAGCTTGCAGTTACGTGTATACGCAGCCTTACTGCCGATCCTGTGATACTTATTGGCAATAAAATGATAAAAGGTACTATAAATACCTACATACCTTGCTTAAAATCTGGCTAATATGCAGTAAATGTGTGTGTATGCTGTAACTTGTGTAACCACGCAGTGGAAAAGATCGGTAGGTAGACCACCTACCTATTTTTTTTATCTGGTATCAGTGTAACTATTTATCAGTGTGTACCTAAGCTCGGCGACCACTTAGACCACATATGGTACCTACATAATTATGTTTTTATCATTATAGTAACTGAATGGGTTCCCATTACTTCCCATACATTTTAGGCCAAAATTATTCCCATTTGAAAATGTATTGCAACGAGAACTGGATCGCGGCACATCGCATAACCACAGGCATCACTAAGCTTACCCGATAGAATATTATTTTTTAACCCTTCTGATAGAAACTTGTAAGTAAAATCGTAGCCTCTTTAAAAAATACCATAATCTCAAAATCTGATTTCTCTACCCATACCATAACGGACATAATATCGTGAACATAATATTATATCTCCTACTGTTTTAGCCTGTCCAGTAAAAACTGAATATTGATGGTTACTTTTCTAGTGCAATGTATTAAAACCACAAATAATTGCAGACAAATATATTGAGGTTCTATTAGATTAAAATTATTACAATACCCAGTAAAACATAATATCAAAATACACCAACATGCTTTACCGGCTATTCATACCACAACACATTTTGTAAATGCCGCCTTTTGACCGTCAACCTCGCAACTACACACTACCAACGTAAGCCAGAACGACCTTACTCAATATCGGGCTTAAGAATTCAAACAAGTGCTTTCTAGAGTTTTCAGTAATTTAAAACATTTTTTTTATTATTTTAGTTATCAGATAAAGTTATTTTGTAATGTATTTGTTGAGAAGCGTCATTACAAAACCCTAATCAATTGCTCAACTGTACTGTATCCGGCTGCTTTATTTCGCCACCAGACGGCGCCTCTAGTACGACGTCACTCGTGTATCTATAGTTTCCTTCTGTTTTGAAACCCAAGCTTAGTGATTTAGTTCCTTGAGAAATATTAAATACGCGAAAAGTGTTAAAAACTGGAATTCAACACACTCTTAACGATGGAAAAGAGGGTCGCCTTGGAATTGAGAGGAAGAAATCCTTCACAGGTAAACGTAATCTATTTTTCGATATATTGGAATGTTTTGTCGATACGTATTTCATCAGGTACCTAATGTAATACTTAAAAATTGAGATTATTGTCAGTAAATCAGCATAATCTTCGGCTTGTGTCATTTAGATAAACAGTAGCAAGTAAATCCACTTCCTAATTAAAGATGTGGCATTATTATGTATAGAAATTAGCCATTGCCGATTGTTACGTTTCATTCATGTGCACATAATTATTATACATTCTAATGAAGTATTTGACTAGGCAATAATTTTCTATGCCTCAATAGATTTCCACGTGAATGATTAACTTGCTTAATCAGATTTTACAAGCAGATGAAACATTCCTATTGTAAATATTCGTTTATTGAGGTTAAGTGTCGAAACTTATGGATGTCGGACGTGTTATGGTACCCTTATTGAAGGCTAATTACGCGACTAAAAGTCAAATTTCTATCTAATCGGTTATAATACACTACTTTCCTTTATTTGTTAGGTAATATTTATCTCAAAAACTTGTGCTATGAAAAGAAGGCTCATTGATTAATGTGTTGTCAATGTCAATGGTATTTTACTAGATGTACAAGTTTTTAACGAATGTTGCTTAAGAAATAGATTATTAAATATTTGTTGTTGTCATTTACAACAATTGGGAAAACTTCTTATCTCTAAATAAGTCTGTTACATTCTGCTCGAAGTGTAAACTTGACTGTAGCTACTTCATGATATAATTTCGCGCCCTTTCACCTAAGTAGACTAAACTCCCAGTAAAAACTTGAAATGATGTAAGCTATTATAAAATAAGTTAAAATATGTCACTGAACATGTTTTTGTTACGAATTTGGTATAATTACACTTCCAACTGCAGTCATATTATTGACGCACGCCTTACCAATATAGCGGCCATTTTTATTGCGTCGCGATGATTCGTGTCATCCGCCATTGCAAAGTAAAAACGATCTCAATTCTATTCGCAACTACAACACCGCAAATACATATCGTTATACAAACTATAATACGAACACATCCCTTTCATGTTTCAATGAATATTTCCCCGAAATAATCACTCATTTCATGGATTTTACAAACTACGCCTGTGTCTTTGACAACTAACACCATTTTGACGTTTTGGTTGACTTGACTTTGCTTTCAATAAATACTTAGCAAGCCAGTAACATTACCCATTAAATCTATTCCTCATTGATTGTTCTTCTGTTACGTTTGTTAAAAGTTTTTAAAAAATCAATGATTTTTCAACACGACGAGGTTTTCATGCCGACTCTGCTACTGCACACGCCGAAAGTATAATAACATGTACTGAATAACCTTGTTATTCATGTAGGTAGGTAGATGCTTCTACACGTATTAAGTTTACGTGTACGGTACGTACTGTACGGAGATAGTAAGTTGCCAAGCTAGAATGGATGCATGATTTACTTATGAGTAATTTATGTTAACTAAACAGTAATTAGCTACCTATTGCAGGTCTTTAGATTTTTAGAGAACAAAGTCAAACAAAAAAAGAAAACCAGTTCCCACAAGTCCTACAACTTAATATGTAATATCATATTTGATTGACTTGCTTTACCTCTGTATCCTTGATAAAAACATGAGAATGTAGATGGAGTACCTAAAGTTAGTTTATCACTGGAGATCTAATTCTTTTGTTGTTTTAATTACAGGTAAAAGAATTAAACCTGGATAATTGCAGGAGTACCAATATAGTTGGTTTAACAGATGAATATATTAATCTTGAAAACCTCAGCCTCAATAATGTTGGTCTTACTACACTCAAAGGTTTTCCAAAACTGCCGAAGCTGAGGAAACTAGAGCTGTCTGACAACAGAATATCCAATGGATTGAACTTCCTCAATGGCTGCAAAAAGCTAACACATCTTAACTTATCAGGAAACAAAATTAAAGATTTAGATACACTGAAGCCTTTGGAGGACTTTGAGTACTTAAAGAATCTTGATTTGTTCAACAATGAAGTCACTAGCATTGAGGAATATAGGAGTAAGGTGTTTGCACTACACCCCTCCTTAAAATATTTAGATGGGTAAGATTTGTACATGTTATTTTTTTCCAAAATTATCTCAGGACAAACCTAGAAAAATATCACTTTAGTACCCCAAAGAGCTTAAATGTGTCTTGCACAACACGACTGGGGACCTCTACACACTTCATACTTACCATAATTATTTCCTTACTATTCCCTCCCTTGAGATCCGGTCAGGCACACTGAATCTCTCTAGAGGATGTCACATAAATTTATCTATTACGAAATACCTACTTATACTAATATTATAAAGAGGTGAGGTTGTAGGGGGTAATCTCTGGAGCTGTTGAACCGATTTGAAAATTCTTTTACCAATAGAAAGCCACGTTATTTGTGAGTGTCATAGGCTATATAATTATGTTTACCGCCCAACTAAGTGGGCAGGGGTCAGCTAGTTAGTTAAACAGCAGTCCAGACACTTTATTGTTTGATTTCTATCTATTAAGTAGTATGCCTATTACTTATAACATAATTGGTGCTTTCAGATTTGACAAACAAGATAGAGAAGCTGAGGATAGTGACGCAGAGGAAGAAGATGAAATGAATGGAAACAATGATACTGATGACGATGGTTAGTGTACCTTGTTTTTAGGCTTCTAGTTATGCAGGTTGCACATCACATCCCTACGAATATTCTTATCAGTAACACTAACAAAAAAAAATACATAAAATCATATCAGCCAGTAACTTTCCCACTGCAGAACTCTTCCAGTAAAACTAAATAAGAATGTAAAAAAAATGTGCTGGAAAGAAAGAAGAAAATGAATTTATTTAACCGAGATTAATGCACTGGACAGCTGTTGAACTATTTTCTTGGAAACCAGGTTAGACCCAAACTCCAGCACCAGTGAGACTGGTCCTATTGTTTAAATATCACTCATTTTCTTACCTGCAGGTTTTTTATTATTTGAAGTTTTAGTAAACTCTGTAAAATTCCCTAAGTCTTACAACAATTATTATTAATCATCGAATGCGCCTGTTAACCCACCCCCACATCTAAACAAGCCATTGACCAGTTCTAAGACAACATGGCCCATCATTCATAAATATATTGTTATATCACTGTTAATTTAAACTTGATGTTTGTCTACCAGACAAGGGACAGAAAAACAACATATTTAAAGGGTAAAATAAATACTGCATTACAGATCTGGACATAGATTTGGGTCAGTTGGTGATAAATGACGATGATAGCGTATCAGAAAGGCCAGAAGAGGAGAGAACCTCTCTACCATTGATATTATACACTGTTTATGGTCTGCTAATCCACATGGGTTTCCTTTTAAAGAGTAAGCATCATTATTTTATGTCAGTGATGCTTGTGTAACATTTGTCTGTCTATGTAAGACTCAGCAGCTTCTTCTCAAAGAATTGGTTTGGATTTTACCTGTGCTGGCTGCAACATATTTTGTAAAGTAATTATTATTGTTTTAATGTTGGTGATATTTTCATGTGGTCTCATTTGTTTCAGGTTCAGAGGAAGAAGAAGAAGAGGACGATGATGAGGATGTTTCACTCAGTGTAGTCTACAATGATAACCTTGGTAAGTGGTGGCACTATTAAAAATTAACTATGTATACTTACAAAAATTTAATTCCTGCGCCGCAGTTCCAATACAGCAAACTCACATTGCCCTGCAAATTTTCTGCCCTTTAAAGATTGCACTGCAGTACAGAGTGTACTGCACTGAAATCTTTAAAGCCACCACTGGGCGGGCACTGGCTCACCGCTAAAAACTTCAAGAGTTCTGCTGTGCGGCGACAGAACTAACCATAATATACAGGGTGTTCGGCAGACTGTTGAACGAAAATACCGTGGGGCCGTCTGCTACGTGTATTGGCCCAATAATAAGATCCAGGCCACAATTATTTATTTCAATGATTAAAAAAAAACTTAATTCGTCGTTGCTCAAACTGCAAATGTCGATTAACTAAAATCTTATAAAATTCGTTTTAGACGCAGATGATTGCTAGAAGATCAAAATTGAGCCCTTAAAACTACAAACAAATTAAAACTAAATACCGAAAGCCCGACATTGAACTGCGTTAAAAAAAAAAACAGGTCAAGTGCGAGTCGGACTTGCGCAACGAGGGTTCGGTAAGGAGCTTCATTCGTATAGGTACCTAAATAGTTCTGTGCCCAGAAACTATCCTCTAAATAGTATGAGCGCCCATACAACTCAGAGGATAATATTGGCGTCAACTATGATGGGGCCACACTTTAATTTTCAACTTTTTTTTTTTTTGCAATTTTTCCTTTATTTGTGCTGTAAGACCTTGCTTTTTGCCAAATTTCGTGATTCTAGGTCAACGGGAACTACCATATAGGTTTTCGACCCAAAACCTATAGGGTACTTCCGGTTGACCTAGAATGTCAATTTTGGTTAAAAGCAAGGTCTTACAGCACAAGTAAAGGGAAAATTCCGTAAAATAAAAAAGTTGAAAATAAAGGTAAATTTTTAGTACTTACAAGTTTTCGCGAAAATCTAATTTGCCCATATCTTTTTATCGTGTTGACTCAGGTCTGATTTTTTTGTTATTTTTGAAAACATATTTGGTTAACGGCAACGGTATGCTATATGAGTGTTTCTCAAAACAAATGTACGTAACGAAAAAGTTGTTACGAAATATTGTTACGAAATAGTCCTAGATGTAACTAAATAGTAAACATAAGGCTTGTTACACATACATTGGAGAATTATAATTTATTTAATATGTATATTCGTAATTTTTATGCATTGTTCTCTTAATTATTTTTTGTAATAAGTACCTACTTGTATTTGATAGGACCATTTTATGGGATTTATAATAAATCAAGGGAATATTCTTTTACATAATTATTATTAAAGAAAAAGTCAAAAATTATTAAAATAAAAAAAAACAAGAAAAATAATAATGAAAGTGTGCGTATGTGTGTGTATTTGGGTGTGTGTGTGTGTGTGTGTGTATTTGGGTGTGTATGTGTGTGTGTATTTGGGTGTGTATGTGTGTGTGTTAATGATATTAAAAAAGTAAAGCAAATTTAAAAAACACAAATAACATAATAAAATAAAATTTTAACTTAATCACTATCCAGTAACGATTTATAAATTTCTTCATTATTTTTACACAAATTTAAATTAATTTTTGGCAAATAGGTTAAAAGAACTGTATACACTCAGCTTTACACTGTACTTTTTCGTAAAGTAACGAAATTCATAAGAAACGTTACGAAAAAGTAATAAAAATTTTACAAAATTGGGTCTTAAGAAATCAATGGTTTGATAAAACCTGAAACTGCAAATAATATAATACGCTTAAATGTTCTTACGACACGTATTACAGTAATTTAAGTAAATCAAGACTTACCTTAATGTGAAAAAATGCTATAGTATTTCTTGTAACGAAAAAGTAATCTCACATAAACAACACGTTCAAAACTGATTTTCACATTAAAAATTAATGCGGAGACGTCAGACCAACAGCCAATCAGAATGAAGCTAGTGTTGCCCGTGTTAAAAGGTAACGGATGCGTTCAGAAATTACGTGGAAGTAGGAATAAAACGTAACTAAAGAGTAAGTTACTAAAAAGTAAATGAACAAGACTCATTTTGTTTTTCGCATTTTTTTTATCTTTTTATTATGAAACCCCATAGAAAATCACTATTATACAGAAACTCAATTTAATCAAGATCCGTAATACACAAAAATGCATAATATTAACGCGACCTAACGTATTTTATGAAGTGTTACAGGTATGAGGTCGTAGGGTGGCAATTTGATTTTTGTATGAAACGCAAAAAACATCGTTTTGAAAAAGCTTTCTAAAATTAGGTAGATATTATGATTATAATATTTATTCTTCACAACTTTAAAGTTTAATAGTTTTTATTCACAATTACGTAATTTTTTGTACGTATGGTTAAATAAAAACATCGTAATTTTGTTACTATTTCGAGGCACACTTTTTTTTCAACGGATGTACATTTATTTTGAGAAATACTCATATGCACAATGAAATTATTGATGTTTGAAGAACAACGAATATCGAATAAAACTTTAACGAGTCATTAAAAAAAAAATACACTTTAAGTATTACCATACAAAATTTTAAATACCTACTGCTATAATAGCCTACACCTTCAAGTCGCTAGACGCTGCGAACGAAAATGTACCTAACCTTAAAAGCGTAAAGCGAGTTTTGCTTTGTAGCTGCGCGTCGCCGCGTAGTTATTGTGAATTGCCAGGGCTGCCTCTTTCGATAAAGATGTCAGTAGGTATTTGTTACACTTTATGAAATAAAATAAAATGCTTTTTAATATTTTAGCATGCAAATTTTTTACTATATCTTAATTTCCAAATGTCAGTTGACAAATGGAGGTCATTGACTATTCTATTCTTATCTCAGACGCATAGTAGAAGCACAGATTACGTGGTAGAAGTAATAACGTACCTACTAATAAAATAAAAAACACGAAACATGCAACTTTAAACAATTTACCTATTTAAAAAACGAAGATAAGTTTTTATCTCTTCTTTTGCTGGATCTACATCCATCAACTGCATATAATACACCAGAACCAGCCATATCTTAAGAATTTGAAACTAAGTACTACGTCAGTTGACCGAAATATATGCGTACGTACGCGGCTCGCGGCTGTCGGCAACCCACTGAGAAATGGGTCGCGAGAGGGACCCGGCGGCCGGTAGGTACTTAGCGCGCGTAAGTACGTGGAGTGCGCCATAGGGTAATATGTGGCCTGGGTCTTATTATTGGGGTCTATGATAAACACGTAGCAGACGTCCTCACGGATCCGTGATTTTCGTATGTTCAACCGTCTGCCTAACACCCTGAATACCTGATCTTTTGACATGACTCCACTTTTCGATGGTTCATACCACTTGTTCTCCATTGAATACGATTTATTTAACTATTACTGCGCGTCTGTATAAGGTTATCGTAAAAACTTGAATCTTGGAATTCGCTTGAAATTTAACAGTATAGATATTAATTTTAATGAAATGACTATAGATACGAATTCTATTTCGACAGAAGAGGAAAGCTCGGCCAGTTCTTTATATGACGGCTCAGATGTTGAGGAAGAAGACGAAGATGTGGATGACGAAGAGGTTGAAAACGACCGCGAAGGAAATCAAAATTCTAAAGTACAAGGTATTTACTCCAACATATTTTAGAATATAATATAGTGCTTCCTTGCAATGAATGGCAACGTTTATGCTGTGTACACATGGCCGCTGCTTACTTTATACCAATTTTTAAACATAACTATGATTGCATTTATACAGTCTAAATAATTCATTTTTCTTCCATCCAGATGGTGAGGAGAACGCAGACGGAGAGCCCGAAGAAAGCACTCGGGGTAAAAAGCGGAAACACGAGGATGACGAAGAAAATTGAGTGTTGCCTTAAGCGGAATTATCTTACTAGTTTGTAAGTGTACAGCGCTCCGATGCATCGGACAATAAACCTGTTCACAATCACGAAACCCGCAGTCATCCCCGTAGACTAGTTGTCATTCGTGAGATCGATACCCGACACCCAATGAGGCTAGACTCAACCGCTTTCACTCTAGTATCTAACGCGTCCGCGTCTACCGAACGTCGTCGTACAATTTGATGAAGTTTTTCTATCATTGATTAATGTTGATGTCTCAATAGACATTGTGTGAAATCTGTAGTTTGTTGTCCGACAGTTAATGTTTCAATTAAATTGTTTATGTAATAATCATTTTTTATTCTATTGATATGCTTAATTTTAGTCTAATCATTGAAATGGAAGTGCGTGATTATAGGTTAAAATTGCTCTCATTTGATCTACAGTTATGATGAATTGTATTAATTAGCTGTAAGTGAGAAGAACATGAGTAAAATGTTAGACAAAACTGTTCCAAAACTGCCCTTGGAAACTATTACAACTTCAATTCTGATATGGGCGCCGCCTGTTTTTTGATGACCAAGTTAGACTGATAAAGACATACTAAAATTTTTAAATACTATGACATTGATGTCAATTTTCATGTAGAGAATTATTTACTATAATGACAAATTATAATAATGTGGAATATCCATCAACATCCATGATTTCGAGTTAATAAGGTATAAGAGGGTGATTTAAATATTTTTACAAGAACAAAAGCTAATGTTATGCCCTCATAACTATTTATTTATCTTTAATTTCCTCAAATTGATTTACTGCTATAGCTGTTGTACTGTATTAACCTTTACAACACCATGGACAATGCTCCAATGCCATTTTATCGTGGAAAGAAAGTGTGTTTTGAGTTGATCATTTATTTTGACATGCTATTTTCACCTAGGAATTAGCTACATACACACATAAAGTTGACTGGACCATATCCTATAACAATTAATGACAAAATAATTTAAAAAATAACTTATCTAGATTTAGTACACATTTTTTGGCTGGATAACTGGTGGTCAAAGGTTCATATGACATTATTTGATCTATACACTGTAACTGTGCAGATTGTATTATAGGAATGTGTATGCTCCCCCGCACTGGGGGTAAATAGAATGCAATATCAAATTATTCGTAATCTCACTAATGATAACTGAACATGTTCAGTAAAACAAATTTAATTTTCAATGGGCGTAGTAAAATATCGTAATCTGATTAATTAGATCAAATCTTTGACGTCTGATGAGTTCAGAGAGTATTTTTCTACAATCTTTTTAAATTTTAAAATAACAATTAATGCACTTATGAATATCAATTAAATGTTTGGTTGATGCATCATGGTGTACGTGCCAGATATGTTGAAGAGAATTTTAGTTAATAATTTTATTATATTGTGTAAGTCATTAAGTTTAAGTAATTTACAACTTTGGCCTGTTGATATATATTATATATAATCCTATTAAGACTTTATTTCTGGGATTGTAAAATAAAAGCTAAATACAACATCTTTGTTTCTTTTTTTAATCCCGTTAACAGAACTTATCAAAGATTAAAAAAAACGCGTAGGTAAATCCAATATAAATTTTAATAAAGACCAACAAACATTTTTTGATATACAATATTGATCTGTATCAACTAGTTTGTTGGTCTAAAAACTGTTGCATTAATACATTATCAATGGGTATTACCAGATTTTCACTTCCGTCGTAAGTTCGTTTCATTTTCACGAGTTTGTGATCCAAAAACTCTGTGAGTTGAGCTCTTAGTGCAAGGTCTGAGCTCACTAAAAACTGCTCCCGGCACTTGGAATATAAGTCTTTAAACGGCAACCCTGAAAATCAAAGAGATCAGTCATTGGAGTATATTATAAATAACTAGTTTTTGCCAACAGCTTCGCCCGTCTCAATGTCGAAAAGTGTTAAAAAAAAATCACATTCATTTACACTTTCACATTTATAATGTTACTAGCTGCGTCCCGCGGTTTCACCCACATAAGTCCTTCCCAGCCCTACCCTATGTCCTAATCCAGTTCATGGTCTACCCATGTGCCAAATTTCATCCAAATCTCTACAGCCGTTTTAGCGTGAATGGTAGCAAACAAAGTAAATTAGGATTAAAAGTAGGATAACATTATGTCTAGGTACAGACGCCAGCACCTCAACCTACTCCAATCTGTCGAATTTTCTCAATCAACATTGAACCATATTCTTTAGCGATAAAGTTGAAAATTTATTAAAGAAATTTGCCAGATTGTAGTAACTTGATGTGCTGGCGTCTGTACATACTACGTACACAGGTGTAGCACAAGGTTATTTTACTGGGAAACATTGTGTTTTCCAGACAGAATGTATGCCCGTCATGATGGCCCTGCACAGGTACCTACTAACTTGCTTCTGTTGAGGCTCTTAGTAGTACCACAATCTAAACATCATACAGTTGTCCGACGAAGACGTCTAAACAGAGCAATCGTGCGGGGAGACGGGGGAAGCGCGCTCCCGAACTGCTAGCTGTCGCGACAATGCCTACACGTTGTCGGCATTTACAACGAGATCAAAGGCGTCGTCCTACTGTAGGTTTTTATACCGTGGTAGTACTAAGAGCCTCGATAGAAAATTGCCCAATAATTTATCAGGTTTTGTCAACAATAGGGATGATGACAAAAAAACAATTGTCCGTCTTGGAGATAATTCAAGAATATTGAACACGTATTTTTTTATTTTTTTACGTAATTAAAAGATTACGGCAATACATTGAGTTAAAATGTACCATGATGTCACGAGTATGTAGATTTTATACTTACTTGTGGCGTAGCGACCCCCACTCCCCCATTTTAATGCGTTTTATCTAAGTATGATAAAGCAAAAAATATGTGTCTAATATTTTTTATTATCTGACTGACGGACTAAATAGAATATATTACCCTATTCCAAAGGACACGCAGTCACGCATGCTTCATGCAAAATTATCGTTAGACCAAAACTGGGCAGAAAATAATTATATGGTTCGACCAAGCATGGCCGTAGCCGTTGGCAATGCTCTGCGGTTTCCATGTCCCACACAACTATGTGCAACAACGTAGGATAATTATTATTTGCGACTGTTTTGGAGTATTAGATACACTTATTGGATTACTAAAAATCTGTTATAAATAGTCGGTTTTTCTACTCTTATATTTCTTTGATATTAAATGGCGGCAACAGATTTTTAGTAATAGAGAGATATTTAAGTCCAGTACTCATGGAAAGTAAAGATGCCACAGTGGACCGTACTTGATTAGATGTCTCAATGAAGAATATCTACTTATACTTAAAGGCTTTATCAATAACGAGGGTTATAAAACCCTGTATTTACCTTGATAATGTTGTTTTTGATTTTCCAACTGGTACTCGATGATAATTTTGAAGATTCCTTTAGCATTTGTAGTGAGAGATTGATAGACACTCTTGAGTGAAGACAGTTGTAATGCACCACTGCGATGCGTCATCAACGAGTTCTCGTACGAAGTCTCTTCGGAGTAAGGCACAAATGTTGTCACATCCCACCATGTGAATTTAAATTTACTTAGCTTTGTGTGATCCCATACTGAAATAATTTAGATTCTAATAAGATACAATACGGCTAACAACAGCTACACCTATGAATGGTTGAGTGCCGATAGGTCGCCATGACGATAACATAGAAACTTGAAACTAAAGGTAAATTGATTTCCTTTACATTTTACGCACATGTAATGTAACACAAACTAATAGTAAGTTTATTTGGCTTCCCAGATAATGATGCTTGGATCAGTGAATGAGTTAATATGATTTTCAATTGCATACTTACATAATGGTGCATTAATATGATCAATGGTTGCAATCGTGTGGACATTCTTGATTTGAGATATACTTGCCAATGTAGACTGAGCTTTAGCATTCCTCAACATAGTGCCATCTATATTATGTACTATAAGGAACAAGTCCATTCCATTCTCCGTTAACTGAGTATCAATTAAATTAACAACATCTCCCACATTTGAAGGAACATGACTATTCTCCAGCAGATCAATAACAATTGTTTCGAGAATACTCTTAATTGTTAAACTTGGAAAGAAACCATTTATAACAATACATGGAAAGTCTTTCAATTTCTGCTTTTGGAACTGTTGGAGTACTGAGCGTTTTGAACCAACTCCATAAAGCATAATGTTGAAGTTTTCACTCAAAATGTAAAGCCATTTGTTGAACAGTTGGGTGTATGTTTTATTGAGTTCATAGATACTCTTTTTGTGTTCTACTGATATTTGAATGTCATCAAGATCATTTTCATTTACATTTAAGTTTTTAAGTCTTGCTAGAGTATGGTCTGAAGTTGCGATCTGTAATTAAATAAATATTTGTAAATAAGCCATATACCTGTATAACCATACATGCACCTTTTAGAAGTTATAAATCAAAAACGAAATGAAGTTAATTTCGAAGTTTGGGGCAAAAAATAAAGATCAAAAACATAATGTCTACGATCAAAAATCAATGCCCCAAAAAATCAGTATGGGGCAATTTTTCCCAACCTAGCGCGATCTTAGGTCCACGGTCCACGGTAAACGGCCTAATACTAAATTTAGATGTAATTAAGACATTTGTGTTAATTTTACCTTTTTACTAGAATGCATCATGAAGTAATTGTCAGGGGTGACAAAATATTCTGAATCCTTCACTTTTGTCTTAGATTCTTTGTTCTTACCAGCTTTACCAACTAATTTCTTTGGTTGTTGTTCTCCTTCCTCTTCTTCAGAAGAAGCTGCAGGTGATGAATGTGAATCAGTCTGAGAATTTAATAACACTTTTTTAAATTCTGTATAATGCTTAAGGCAACCCATGGGAGTAGTTTATGTCCGGCAGTAGATATATTTTGACTGCAATTCTGATGATACACTCACGACTTTTTTCCTAACAGCAAATACAGAATGCCCCATGCTACAATCTTTACATACTCTTATAGCTTCAGTTGACATTTTTTATAATTATAATTTGAAACACAGTAGAAATACCAAAACCTACTGTAACTCCCCAAGTTCTAGTCAACATAGCATAGGCTAGTTTTAATAAAATAAAATTTACATTGAAATAATAAATGAATGTATATTTAATTACCTCTTCATGGTCACTTCCTTCAGGTACAAAGTCACTGCTGCTGCCAGAAAAATCACTCTCACCACTATCAGATTCAACTTCATGAATGATTCCTGAAATATGCATAAACTTGTTTCAATAATCACCATCTTGGAAGAAAATGAGATGGCTTTTTCTTTTGAAATCCTTATTTATATATTTTATTATTTATGTACACACAGTAAAATACATAGAGATAATATGCATGACATAATTATAATTTGAGTACAAAGGTATTTCGTACTCAAATTATAATAATGAAGGCTAAAGGAAATAGCACACATATCAACTTGGAAAGGGATAGTCACCATATCAACTTGAGCCATTCAGTATTCTTTGTATGAACTCCCTACTGCAAACTACACTAATCGGAAATATAACGTAATCGCCTCGCCTCGGAACAAGCTCACGAACCGCGGCGATACGGTGACAATCCCTATCCGAGTTGATATGTGTGCCTTTATTTCTTATGATCCTTTTTTAATTATTGGTAAGTTCGTGTTGTTGTAGTAAATTGAAGAAAGTTTGTATAAGGCGAGGCTTATTCGAGTCCTCTTGAAATACAAACCCAGATATGGTAATGTTCCTGTTTGCTAATAGAATAATAATGGAAATTATGCAGAATACTTACTTTTCTTAATAATATCCTTAACTTGTTTAGGTGTAGCCTGAGATACCTTGGTCAGTGGACTATTGAAGGCAGCTAATTTCCTTGGCGTTTTCATTGGTGAATCGGTGGGTTTGGGAGAATTACTGATAGCTGCTTTCACTTTGTTTTGTAGATCCAGCTTAGTGTGACGGGATTTGAACTTGAACATGTCCTGGCCCTCCACGTCATCTTCACTGAATAAAGCTGTAATTAAATTATACATTCATGAAACACTTGCATAAATTAATGTTCAGTTGATTTTAATCCTTGTTTGTTTTGGATAACTATTTTCAACATAGATTATCTTGTACCTACTTCCTTTTCCACTAAATCTATGTATACTTATTCCTATCCTATCGTACATGTTATATGTTTACATACATTGTACATTGTTTGTTCAAGTAAGAATATTCTAATACTAATAACGGCAGCCCCCACCTTTGCCCGCATGGACCCTAATTCTTTTTCTAAAATAAAAGTAGCCCAAGTTACTCCTTCTACCATCAGCTATCTGCCAGTGAAACTCCCCTCAAAATCGGTCCAGCCGTTTTGGAGATTAGCCAGGACAAAGTGGCAGACAAAATTTTTTAAATTGTTTTTTTTTGTTTTAAGTACCATAAATACTTTCTTAGGCATTTAATAAAAAGCTGCTATTTTGACATTACAAACAGACACTTCCATTTAATTTATTTGTATATATTATTGTTAAAGTTAATCTATACATTTATTTATACAAATACCTCTAGGATGAACAAACATCCATGCATGTTTTAGAGGTTTTAAATTTTTACCAACTTTATTTGTTCACCTACAGCAACAATAAATAATATGCCATCCTCTAACTTTTTTTAAAAGGACACAGCAAAACTTCTATTGTATCTTCAACGCTGTGGTAGACAAAGAGTGAGTAAAGCAATAATAAACAAGAGTATAATATACCAGTAGGTTTTTGTAAAGCAGTTTCATCATTAACTTCATCTTCCTCAGAACTGCTAATGTCTCTGTAAGATCTGCGCTTTGTTGGGGTTTGATCTAAGAAATCGCCATACTTCTTTGGTTTGGTTCTTAATCTAGTAGTCCGTCTTGATGGTGAGTCTAATATTTTATTAGTATCTGTAATATATATTGGAGAATACAATTAAATTAACGCAAGAAAAAGGTTTATTTACAGCCAAATTAAACATGTTTGTGTTTATAATCACATTGTACCTAGTTTAAAAACCGGAGAACCACACTAGATGTAACCTCAGCTATGAAACACGAGTATTCAAAGATCAAGATACTGAAACATAAAGGATAAATAATTCTAAAAGCTAACTTACCGACGGCGGCGTTGTTTTGGCTTTCACCAAAACGAAGCCGAAAGCCACCACTGGCCATAATGCTAAAAAAAATTGAGATAGAACAAACGGAATGGGATAAAACCACACACAATTGTTACATGTATGATTGTATCTCGAACAAGAAATCAAAAATCCTTTCATTCAATAGCAATCCGCATTTTTCTAATTTAATTTCTCAAGTCAAAAACAACCGGTAGTTGAGATTCGAGAAACACCTGTCGTTGACATCTGTCACGTCACGACTGCTGACACTGCTGTCACTGCAATGACTTATAAAAATCAATCAATGTGTCACTGTCAGTGCGAAACGAGTAAAAACAGCAGCGGCTCTGCGGCTGCCATTGGTGGCCGTTGCCGCCATCTGTGGCCGCCATGTGCAACTCACTCAATAGAGGTGAGATTTTACACGGGATTCTTATGGCGCGTTTACATTACTCAACAAGATAATACAAAATGACTGGGACTGACGGTTAAAAAATGCCTACCTATATGGTTTGGCATCATTTTTCCAGTTCTTAACTAGTTTGTGGAAAACCGATGTTTTTTATCAATGATATTAGACGTCATGATAATTGTAAAGATAAACTAATGCCACCCCCTCGTTACGCCCCGGTTTGAGCAACGTTCTAGCTATGAAAATTCGAATGAAAATCCCCCCCAAGCCTTACTGGCTCATTTTCATTGGACAATAGGGCTCATATGCGGGTGCGGAAGATTTCTGTAAAGCATGCCATAGGGCCCGTATTCGGGGAACCATTTTCCTATGTCGAGGGAACGATTGCGGTAAACGGAGAACCTGCACTGCACGCTTTCCAGTTGATTTGAAGCACTTTGAAGGCTCATTTTCATGAGGTCAATTTCATTGGTCGTTAACTCGTTACCGTCCATTGGTTTACGGTTACCGACCGCGTTTTCGAGTTATGACTTTAATTAGTCATTATCCCGCATGATATAGACAGAGCTATCGACTAATGAAAATGAACCAAATCGAAGATCTATCAGTCTAGGGTTCCTAAAACGGCACCCTATTCCTATGATCTACGGTGTGTGTTTTCCGGTTTGCATAACTTTTGGGTTTCAGTTATTTCATTCGAATTTTATTTCAGGGTCTAAGGATCGCGCCACATCTGCCGAACGTTCCGCGACGGAAGGTTCGGTTGAATACGTTCCTAATGTTTTTCAAGTTACTTAAGACACATCAGCCGAACGTTACGTCGGATCATGAGCAAGCGTCACATGACGCTACGGAACGTTCCGCAGGTGTGCCGCTACACTAAACGCCGCCGACCGTTCGGCGCGTTTGGTGTCTTATGCCAACCGAATACTACGACCGATAATTCCGTCGCTGAAGTGTCGGCGCCGAACGTTCCGCCTGGTGTGCCGCTACACTTAGGGTAAATAAAAACAAATTGAAGTGGTAATTAAAAATATTTTAATAATAAAACCAAAGTAATTAAATTTCAATTTTTAACAAATAAAATATAATAATAATAAAGATCAAATTAATGTCGTGATTAAAACCGAAATAATAGCGTTTACAATAATTTTAGGTGCATTGAAGGCACGGCCGGGCAAACTGCACAACTTAATGGAGCTTATACCGGCTGCTTCTAGTACAAACTCCATTTAGCTGTAGACCTAAACATAGATCTACTAAAGAATAATTTCTCGAGCATGCTTTGAACACGCCTATTACCAGCCATACTTACAGCAATTCATTCGGGAACGATATTAAACATACACTCCTGGCAGTCGCGGTCTTAAAACGTGCTACTAGAACTTTGAATATTTACGAGATTTCTAGAAACACGAGTCTCGTGACACCTCGCTCCCGCGTTTTATGACCGCGGCTACATCACTTGCCAGCATGATTATGTAATTAGTGAAAATATAAATGCGATGCCATCAAGTTCGTTTAGTCCACTAATTGATTACAGCAACATATCGAATAAAATGAGCTTTAGCTATTTTCTTTTAAGCTAACAATTATAGCATCTAACAACCACAACATCGTAATAACTAATATTTAAAGTGTATATTGAAATCCAGCTAGACTTGAATAATCACAGACAGAATAATAACTCCAATAAAGTCTGTTTGGATTCAAATATACATCACACATATTCTAACTACAACATAAAAATTATATACTATCCTTAAAAAAACATCTAAATACATACAAGATTTGTTTTAAATAATTACTTTATAGTCCTAAGTGAACGTATTGATTTATAATGCAGAAACTAATGTTAGGCGCAAATGAGCCACCGGTCGCAGTCACCGTTAGCCCAGCAACAAGCAGTTCACGTGGTTTTCTTACGTTTTGCATGGATTCGTCGCGCACGTGGTCGCTGGCGCCCGCCCGCTACAGCAGTACTCAACACCGCAGCAACAGGCGACAGCCCTCGCTGGCTGTGGCCGGTGCCTCTTTTGTGCTTACCCTTAGGTGCTATTTACGATTACGACGATTATGCGGTGTAAATATTCATTGACACTCTCGGTTCACACATAATGTATAATTTTTATACGAAAAAACTTCAAATCCATGCATTTCTATTAAAATTCAACACAATCAAATTCTATAATTAGATTTTGTTAGGTCCTAGTAAAGTTAACTAGAATTTGATTTTGTTAGGTCCTAGTAACACAAATATTCGGACAAATTCTTTCTCGAGTCATAAGTGTTATGTGGCTGTTCGAACCCATTGTCTATTTGATTTTTACTTTATGCCTAATCTGTCAAATGTACTCTAGTACTGCTGCTCTAAGTTTTAGCTATAAAATAAAGATCAGACTATCAGGATAACCTATAACTAATATAGCACATTTCATAAAATATATTTGCTTCTTATGTCAAGTCAAATTAAAAATTAAAGTAGAAAAGTTAACCCTAAAATAAATGAGCAGAGCATTCTTGCTTCGTGGAATGGAGATCAATACTCATTTAACGATTGATACCCTCACGATAGTTTCTTTTGTATTTTTTTTTTTGTAAATAGTAGCAACTCAGACCAAATAAAAAACCAATACATAATATCGTTGTCAACAGTGTCGTGAGGCCGGTTTCGTAAACATGTGTGCACTTAGTGATGTGTAGTTTGGTTTTGTAAGCTTTTGTAAACTTTTATTTGATCTGAGACTGGCAACACTACATTCTATACTTTTGGCGTCCGAAACCCTCGTAACAGACGATCGTGAAGAAAAGAAACCAATAAAACATAAAAACATTATCTATCCCACAATATTAAAAATATTTATAATTAACAATTAAAACTTACAATTAAAAATACTTTAACTAACACCTCCGTCGCTCTGAAGTAAAATGTACTTTCTTATGTAAAAAAGCTCATTTTCAATAACACACACGCCTATAAAAATAACCATTACGTTCCGTCAAGACACTTTGGTGACATTAAGGTTACGGGCACGAAACCAGCGGCGAGGAGCGATGGCCGAGCGAGGCGGTGAAGACGGTACAAAATGTTTCATCGCCACCGCCCCGCTCGGCCACAGCTCCTCGGCGCTGGTTTCGTGCCCGCAGCCTGAAAGGAAGAAAGAAAAGGTTATTCTGTTGCAAAAAAGGGATGGTATTATTTGTCTTGTATAGCTCCATCTCTCTCTCTCTCTGTCCTGCATTGGAAGAATAATAGCTAATACGGCCCCTACACTGATTGATAGCCGGTAACTTCATTTTTGTATAAGAATCGAGTATACAGCTGCTTACTCCCATAATCTTGAGCAATGTAATTAAATAATAGAATGATAGCTTAAATTTATTTGCCATACTCATATGATTTAAAGTATATTTTTTTTTTTTCGAAAGAATAAAACATCTACATGGCCATGCAGTATTATAATTATTTACTGGTTTAAAATAGAGCTGAATGTTTTTCTTTAATTCCCAGATAACTATGTCTTTTAATAATGTACTTAATTTTAAGAGGAAGAAAGTATTATTAATTAATTAATTAGGAATTAACGTAGATAATATCCACCTTTTAGCAATTACAACATTAAAGCTTTTAATGTCTACTAGGTTCTAGATACTGGGTAAGTTTTCGAAGAATCTTATTTGAAAAAAAAAAATTGCAGATTAAAATGATAACTGTATCTATATAAAATGTTGTTATACTCGTACGTTTTTACTTTGGTGTAACATCTAAGCGGAGATTTTAAACGTATGTTGGCATAATTATTTTTTATCGTCATAATTTTTTATATTCTAACAAATTATTTTAAGTATAAAAATATTATCTTTAGTCAAACTATCACTAGTCCACGTTGATTATTCTCTTAATTCTTACTTCTATTGTAGTAACGCACTAGCTTACTATACAATCTTCTCCTTCTTCTTTTGGGTTAATTTTCTGTCAGTCGATGCACCTCCTAATAACGTTAGCGGCTTCGGTTTGGCCAATGTCATCCAAAATCATCGCAAGGGACTTTGAAGAAATGTCATCTCGGGAATCCTGTAAATAGATTTTGCATTAATATTATAGGTTGTATATTTTATTTTCTAATTGAAAAAAGTGTAAGAGTAATTTGAATTGACCAAATTATTTGCTGGGGTACTTTATTTTAAGATCTATCTTCTGAATATATTCCCATGCAACATATCTGTCTGTATGATTTTAGAAACTTTTGATTTCATTTAGTCAATTAATTTATTTCGCCACATATCTGCTAGCACACGCCAGTATAAGAACATTGAAATCTTAATTTAAGTATAGAAACCTTGAAATAAATAGGGCAAAGCGGTTTTTTTTTATTTGATCTAGCCTATCCCTTGCTACCCTCCCCCAGCGATGCCTTAAGCCAAGGTCCGTACGGGTGCCCTTAGCGAGTAGTCACTTAGTTTATAAGTTTCTCTACCCTGGCTGGAGGCGTTTTTATAAGGCATTCACAGGGTTAAGCAGCCGAAAACCTTCTAGAATGACCAGTCCGATGCCCTAAATAAAAAAAAGCAGGTCGTCTCTTGTACCCCTCGCTTGCATCAGGTGGAATGACAAGTTAACGAAATAGACGGTTAGTTACCTTGAGGTGGTTGAGCAGGGTGAGCGTGGGGCTGGGCTGCGCCGCGTACCAGTCCAGCAGCGCGTCGAGGCGCAGGAACAGACCGGCAGTTAGTTACCTTGAGGTGGTTGAGCAGGGTGAGCGTGGGGCTGGGCTGCGCCGCGTACCAGTCCAGCAGCGCGTCGAGGCGCAGGAACAGACCGGCAGTTAGTTACCTTAAGGTGGTTGAGCAGGGTGAGCGTGGGGCTGGGCTGCGCCGCGTACCAGTCCAGCAGCGCGTCGAGGCGCAGGAACAGACCGGCAGTTAGTTACCTTGAGGTGGTTGAGCAGGGTGAGCGTGGGGCTGGGCTGCGCCGCGTACCAGTCCAGCAGCGCGTCGAGGCGCAGGAACAGACCGGCAGTTAGTTACCTTGAGGTGGTTGAGCAGGGTGAGCGTGGGGCTGGGCTGCGCCGCGTACCAGTCCAGCAGCGCGTCGAGGCGCAGGAACAGACCGGCAGTTAGTTACCTTGAGGTGGTTGAGCAGGGTGAGCGTGGGGCTGGGCTGCGCCGCGTACCAGTCCAGCAGCGCGTCGAGGCGCAGGAACAGACCGGCAGTTAGTTACCTTGAGGTGGTTGAGCAGGGTGAGCGTGGGGCTGGGCTGCGCCGCGTACCAGTCCAGCAGCGCGTCGAGGCGCAGGAACAGACCGGCAGTTAGTTACCTTGAGGTGGTTGAGCAGGGTGAGCGTGGGGCTGGGCTGCGCCGCGTACCAGTCCAGCAGCGCGTCGAGGCGCAGGAACAGACCGGCAGTTAGTTACCTTGAGGTGGTTGAGCAGGGTGAGCGTGGGGCTGGGCTGCGCCGCGTACCAGTCCAGCAGCGCGTCGAGGCGCAGGAACAGACCGGCAGTTAGTTACCTTGAGGTGGTTGAGCAGGGTGAGCGTGGGGCTGGGCTGCGCCGCGTACCAGTCCAGCAGCGCGTCGAGGCGCAGGAACAGACCGGCAGTTAGTTACCTTGAGGTGGTTGAGCAGGGTGAGCGTGGGGCTGGGCTGCGCCGCGTACCAGTCCAGCAGCGCGTCGAGGCGCAGGAACAGACCGGCAGTTAGTTACCTTGAGGTGGTTGAGCAGGGTGAGCGTGGGGCTGGGCTGCGCCGCGTACCAGTCCAGCAGCGCGTCGAGGCGCAGGAACAGACCGGCAGTTAGTTACCTTGAGGTGGTTGAGCAGGGTGAGCGTGGGGCTGGGCTGCGCCGCGTACCAGTCCAGCAGCGCGTCGAGGCGCAGGAACAGACCGGCAGTTAGTTACCTTGAGGTGGTTGAGCAGGGTGAGCGTGGGGCTGGGCTGCGCCGCGTACCAGTCCAGCAGCGCGTCGAGGCGCAGGAACAGACCGGCAGTTAGTTACCTTGAGGTGGTTGAGCAGGGTGAGCGTGGGGCTGGGCTGCGCCGCGTACCAGTCCAGCAGCGCGTCGAGGCGCAGGAACAGACCGGCAGTTAGTTACCTTGAGGTGGTTGAGCAGGGTGAGCGTGGGGCTGGGCTGCGCCGCGTACCAGTCCAGCAGCGCGTCGAGGCGCAGGAACAGACCGGCAGTTAGTTACCTTGAGGTGGTTGAGCAGGGTGAGCGTGGGGCTGGGCTGCGCCGCGTACCAGTCCAGCAGCGCGTCGAGGCGCAGGAACAGACCGGCAGTTAGTTACCTTGAGGTGGTTGAGCAGGGTGAGCGTGGGGCTAGGCTGCGCCGCGTACCAGTCCAGCAGCGCGTCGAGGCGCAGGAACAGACCGGCAGTTAGTTACCTTGAGGTGGTTGAGCAGGGTGAGCGTGGGGCTGGGCTGCGCCGCGTACCAGTCCAGCAGCGCGTCGAGGCGCAGGAACAGACCGGCAGTTAGTTACCTTGAGGTGGTTGAGCAGGGTGAGCGTGGGGCTGGGCTGCGCCGCGTACCAGTCCAGCAGCGCGTCGAGGCGCAGGAACAGACCGGCAGTTAGTTACCTTGAGGTGGTTGAGCAGGATGAGCGTGGGGCTGGGCTGCGCCGCGTACCAGTCCAGCAGCGCGTCGAGGCGCAGGAACAGACCGGCAGTTAGTTACCTTGAGGTGGTTGAGCAGGGTGAGCGTGGGGCTGGGCTGCGCCGCGTACCAGTCCAGCAGCGCGTCGAGGCGCAGGAACAGACCGGCAGTTAGTTACCTTGAGGTGGTTGAGCAGGGTGAGCGTGGGGCTGGGCTGCGCCGCGTACCAGTCCAGCAGCGCGTCGAGGCGCAGGAACAGACCGGCAGTTAGTTACCTTGAGGTGGTTGAGCAGGGTGAGCGTGGGGCTGGGCTGCGCCGCGTACCAGTCCAGCAGCGCGTCGAGGCGCAGGAACAGACCGGCAGTTAGTTACCTTGAGGTGGTTGAGCAGGGTGAGCGTGGGGCTGGGCTGCGCCGCGTACCAGTCCAGCAGCGCGTCGAGGCGCAGGAACAGACCGGCAGTTAGTTACCTTGAGGTGGTTGAGCAGGGTGAGCGTGGGGCTGGGCTGCGCCGCGTACCAGTCCAGCAGCGCGTCGAGGCGCAGGAACAGACCGGCAGTTAGTTACCTTGAGGTGGTTGAGCAGGGTGAGCGTGGGGCTGGGCTGCGCCGCGTACCAGTCCAGCAGCGCGTCGAGGCGCAGGAACAGACCGGCAGTTAGTTACCTTGAGGTGGTTGAGTAGGGTGAGCGTGGGGCTGGGCTGCGCCGCGTACCAGTCCAGCAGCGCGTCGAGGCGCAGGAACAGACCGGCAGTTAGTTACCTTGAGGTGGTTGAGCAGGGTGAGCGTGGGGCTGGGCTGCGCCGCGTACCAGTCCAGCAGCGCGTCGAGGCGCAGGAACAGACCGGCAGTTAGTTACCTTGAGGTGGTTGAGCAGGGTGAGCGTGGGGCTGGGCTGCGCCGCGTACCAGTCCAGCAGCGCGTCGAGGCGCAGGAACAGACCGGCAGTTAGTTACCTTGAGGTGGTTGAGCAGGGTGAGCGTGGGGCTGGGCTGCGCCGCGTACCAGTCCAGCAGCGCGTCGAGGCGCAGGAACAGACCGGCAGTTAGTTACCTTGAGGTGGTTGAGCAGGGTGAGCGTGGGGCTGGGCTGCGCCGCGTACCAGTCCAGCAGCGCGTCGAGGCGCAGGAACAGACCGGCAGTTAGTTACCTTGAGGTGGTTGAGCAGGGTGAGCGTGGGGCTGGGCTGCGCCGCGTACCAGTCCAGCAGCGCGTCGAGGCGCAGGAACAGACCGGCAGTTAGTTACCTTGAGGTGGTTGAGCAGGATGAGCGTGGGGCTGGGCTGCGCCGCGTACCAGTCCAGCAGCGCGTCGAGGCGCAGGAACAGACCGGCAGTTAGTTACCTTGAGGTGGTTGAGCAGGGTGAGCGTGGGGCTGGGCTGCGCCGCGTACCAGTCCAGCAGCGCGTCGAGGCGCAGGAACAGACCGGCAGTTAGTTACCTTGAGGTGGTTGAGCAGGGTGAGCGTGGGGCTGGGCTGCGCCGCGTACCAGTCCAGCAGCGCGTCGAGGCGCAGGAACAGACCGGCAGTTAGTTACCTTGAGGTGGTTGAGCAGGGTGAGCGTGGGGCTGGGCTGCGCCGCGTACCAGTCCAGCAGCGCGTCGAGGCGCAGGAACAGACCGGCAGTTAGTTACCTTGAGGTGGTTGAGCAGGGTGAGCGTGGGGCTGGGCTGCGCCGCGTACCAGTCCAGCAGCGCGTCGAGGCGCAGGAACAGACCGGCAGTTAGTTACCTTGAGGTGGTTGAGCAGGGTGAGCGTGGGGCTGGGCTGCGCCGCGTACCAGTCCAGCAGCGCGTCGAGGCGCAGGAACAGACCGGCAGTTAGTTACCTTGAGGTGGTTGAGCAGGGTGAGCGTGGGGCTGGGCTGCGCCGCGTACCAGTCCAGCAGCGCGTCGAGGCGCAGGAACAGACCGGCAGTTAGTTACCTTGAGGTGGTTGAGCAGGGTGAGCGTGGGGCTGGGCTGCGCCGCGTACCAGTCCAGCAGCGCGTCGAGGCGCAGGAACAGACCGGCAGTTAGTTACCTTGAGGTGGTTGAGCAGGGTGAGCGTGGGGCTGGGCTGCGCCGCGTACCAGTCCAGCAGCGCGTCGAGGCGCAGGAACAGACCGGCAGTTAGTTACCTTGAGGTGGTTGAGCAGGGTGAGCGTGGGGCTGGGCTGCGCCGCGTACCAGTCCAGCAGCGCGTCGAGGCGCAGGAACAGACCGGCAGTTAGTTACCTTGAGGTGGTTGAGCAGGGTGAGCGTGGGGCTGGGCTGCGCCGCGTACCAGTCCAGCAGCGCGTCGAGGCGCAGGAACAGACCGGCAGTTAGTTACCTTGAGGTGGTTGAGCAGGGTGAGCGTGGGGCTGGGCTGCGCCGCGTACCAGTCCAGCAGCGCGTCGAGGCGCAGGAACAGACCGGCAGTTAGTTACCTTGAGGTGGTTGAGCAGGGTGAGCGTGGGGCTGGGCTGCGCCGCGTACCAGTCCAGCAGCGCGTCGAGGCGCAGGAACAGACCGGCAGTTAGTTACCTTGAGGTGGTTGAGCAGGGTGAGCGTGGGGCTGGGCTGCGCCGCGTACCAGTCCAGCAGCGCGTCGAGGCGCAGGAACAGACCGGCAGTTAGTTACCTTGAGGTGGTTGAGCAGGGTGAGCGTGGGGCTGGGCTGCGCCGCGTACCAGTCCAGCAGCGCGTCGAGGCGCAGGAACAGACCGGCAGTTAGTTACCTTGAGGTGGTTGAGCAGGGTGAGCGTGGGGCTGGGCTGCGCCGCGTACCAGTCCAGCAGCGCGTCGAGGCGCAGGAACAGACCGGCAGTTAGTTACCTTGAGGTGGTTGAGCAGGGTGAGCGTGGGGCTGGGCTGCGCCGCGTACCAGTCCAGCAGCGCGTCGAGGCGCAGGAACAGACCGGCAGTTAGTTACCTTGAGGTGGTTGAGCAGGGTGAGCGTGGGGCTGGGCTGCGCCGCGTACCAGTCCAGCAGCGCGTCGAGGCGCAGGAACAGACCGGCAGTTAGTTACCTTGAGGTGGTTGAGCAGGGTGAGCGTGGGGCTGGGCTGCGCCGCGTACCAGTCCAGCAGCGCGTCGAGGCGCAGGAACAGACCGGCAGTTAGTTACCTTGAGGTGGTTGAGCAGGGTGAGCGTGGGGCTGGGCTGCGCCGCGTACCAGTCCAGCAGCGCGTCGAGGCGCAGGAACAGACCGGCAGTTAGTTACCTTGAGGTGGTTGAGCAGGGTGAGCGTGGGGCTGGGCTGCGCCGCGTACCAGTCCAGCAGCGCGTCGAGGCGCAGGCGCTGCGCCAGCGCGCGCCACGCGCCCGCCACGTCCACCAGCACCGACACTTCGCGCGCGTACAGATTTAACTCGTGCAGGCCGGGCTCCGGGTAGTCCTGTCGATCAATGCAACCCATTAGCTGGTATCCCACGTCCATATAACAAACGAATTGAAACCGTGTTGATATTACATCATAAAGATCAAAATCAAAAGTCTGTGCGCGTCTATATTTTAGAGACATTCGTCCTGCTATTTTGGGAGCAATCAAGTCTATTTAGAATTGATAGCCACCAAAATAACACGATGAATTTGGTAAATTGTAATGTGTTCTAAAATTTAATATTATTTTGTTAAATTGTAAAATATATATTTGTTACAGTCGCGAATCATATTTTGACCAACATACAACCTAATACCTGCAAATTGATAAAAACGTAAGAATATTTGAATTTCGCGGGCTACCCAGACGCATTCGCCTAATTGTCATTTCTACAACTTATATTTATAATAAAGAATAAATACTTACGCCTTCGTCAGCGGATTCGTATTCGTCTTCTGGTTCAGACTTGATGTCGTCTTCGTCCATGCACTCCAGGGTGACGTAGGCTTTCATCAATTCTTTAAGCTCAGGCTTCTTATTTACAAGCCGCCACGCTGATTCATTGCAATCCTCGTGTTTTAGGGGGTAAGCCTACAAAGAAGAGAAAATTTCTTATTGAATATACATAAGTACCTAACCTATATATTGTTTTTTTTTTTTTAATGCACGTAGGTCCTGTCTGTTCTTCCGCATAGAAATGTACTACGCTTTGGAATGGATAACTAGCTTCATTTTTCTGGCTGACCGACTCCTTGATTGAAAATCTCATTCAAAAGTGACTGTTATTGGGTTAGTTGAAATAAATGGTTTGATATCTCCGGAATTTTATTAAAACCTTTTTAGTGTAAATTTTTTTTCGCTTGTATTTTTATTTACAGTATATACCTTTTTCTCCAGTAAAAGCCGTGCGATTTCGACTGAGTTTTCCATGATGGTCGTGCCGCCGCAGACGATTTGCAAGGCTGTGTTGCCAGCATCGTCCATCACGTCAATTTCGCTCTGAAAAGAAGAAAAAAGATGGACTCTACAACAAATGCATGATCAAGTCTCAACACCACAGTGTTTTTAGGGACAACACAGCCTGGGCTCGAAGAACACGTACAAAAAAGCATCAAAAATAAATATCACTTGAGAAGACGTCACAATGCATTAAATCAATGGGAAGTTTATTGCTGTTATTCTATCCAGCGAAAACACATATAAAGTGGTACACCACTTTATAAGTGTTTTCGCTGGATAGAATAACAGCATTAACACCAGCAGCATTCGCTGCATTTAATACGCTGTCCTTACAAGGACAGCGTATAAAATATACTGGACTTTCATAACAAACATGACGTCCACATTTCGCCAGTTATATTAAAGTCCCATGTTATAGGGGTGAGCCTATTGCCATCAACCGGGCACAAATCCAGGTTCCAGATAGCTACTAAGAAAAAAATCCTTTCCTTACATTTTCTGCAGAGGTCCACATTCAAATAGTACTAGGCACATATATTTTTTTTTTTAAACTCTACTTCTACTCACGGTTGGTATAAACTCGAGGAGTATCTTCATGACGGCCAGTCGGTCGTCGTACGCGGCGAGGTGCAATGGTGTGCGTCCTTCCGCATCACGCACACTATAACTGGCGCCATTTTGTAACAGCAAGCGAGCTCCCTGCTCCCAACCCGATACTACCGCCATGTGAAGTGCTGATTGCTTCTCTGTTACCAAAATGGCACGACATCAGCATCATTCATTTATTTAATAAGTACTTACACCAATAGCTTACACATTTAACATCAGCTTAAAACAGTATTTAGGTATTACTTCTAATGAATACACAAATTATAGGCATACATAACATTGGAGAGCAGTGGTGGTCCACTGGTAACGACCGCGTTTTATAAGCTGTAGGTCGTGGGTTCGAACCCAACCAGGCACTTAGTGTAAATTATTTCATCGCCACTGCTCTCAAAACGGTGAAAGGAAAACATCGTTAGGAAACCGGCATGTCACAGAATCAAAAATTCGAAGACATGTGACATCTACCAACCCGTACTGGGCCGTGGTGGATTACGGTCCACGCCCTCTCACAGAAAGATGAGGCCTGTGTCCCAGCAGTGGGAACATTACATACTGATTTGATTATGCTTTCATAACATTCAAAGAAAAAAAGACATTGGATAAAAGCTGCTTACTAAACTATTTTGTAGTAAAAAAAGTTACTAAACTAAAGTAATCTAGTCTTCTTGAACTATAAAATTAGAGTCTCTAAGATAATAACAAAATATAGATTTGTGAAGGGCACTGTGAACAAAAAGGGCATGGAGCATCTAAAATGAACTGTTTAGAAAGACAAAAACTCATGGGAGAGAAAAAACTTATCAAGATTTTTTTTCCAACTACCACCCGGAGTAGCGACATCATCATCATTATTTTAGCTGAAAGACGTCCACTGCTCAACATAGACCTTCCCCAAGCGAACCAGTATTGCGCTTCTTGCATTCAGCGGATTCTCGCGACCTTCACCAGGTCAGATCATGTCACATGTAGGTAGTTTAGATAAAAAGCGATCTTTCATATTCGAACGAATTCGTGAATCCATAAAAGTTTAGGGCGACATACCATCAAAGAAGTTCATAACTAACCACCGTAAGGCCTATTCTTGCTTGCAGCGCTCGGCGGCTATAGAACTGGGCCGCTAACAGATGTGTTCATCTTGTTCACGGGATTTTGTGTTCAAATTGGTTAGGTATGAACTTTTTTGATCGTACATACATAAACTCATGCCTTCTTCCCATGGGGGTAGGCAGAAATTACAGAACGCCACCTGCTACGATCCTTACTACATACTCCTTTTGCTTCGTTTACGACATTCGTACTTAATAAATTATAGATGGATTTGAATGAACGCGAACGAATATTTGCTGGAGGGAATAACCGAAGAACAATGCCTGTAACTCTATAGAACCTTGACCCATCCAATAATAATTAATTACAAGCATGCCTTAAACAATATTTTACGGCTGTTTTATTACTGAATACTAAACACAATGTGTTAATCCTATATAACTTGCGGTTTCCGCTTATATCTAATTACAATAATTAACAATGCGAATGGTGTCGTCAAAAATGTCAAACGAGGTGAGTAGGCGAGATTAGTTCGTATGTTTATGTAACTTACGTCATTGGTAAGGAAAATCAGTAAAAAAAGCTAGGTAAACCGAATGAGTAGTAATGCAAGATATAATTAATAAAAAATAATAATAATAAAAAGTTTATTTTGGAACAATAACACAAGACACAAGGGTACAATAAATAAAACGATGATAGCTGCAAAAGTATAAACTGTAGCGCAGAAAAGTATAAGCGACAACATGTATGGAACAATAGATTTTTTTATACGCCATCTCAGTTTTGGTTCCATAGTAAAAGTTTTTCATAAAAAAGGGATCATTGAAGTCATCATTATGAACAGTTGTTCACAATGATCCCTTTTTTATGAAAAACTTACATAAAAAAGGGAAGCAACACATCTGTTACCGGCCCAGTTCTATAGCCGCCGAGCGCTGCAAGCAAGAATAGGCCTTACGGTAGTTAGTTATGAACTTCTTTGATGGTATGTCGCCCTAAACTTTTATGGATTCACGAATTCGTTCGAATATGAAAGATCGCTTTTTATCTAAACTACCTACATGTGACATGATCTGACCTGGTGAAGGTCGCGAGAATCCGCTGAATGCAAGAAACGCAATACTGGTTCGCTTGGGGAAGGTCTATGTTGAGCAGTGGACGTCTTTCAGCTAAAATAATGATGATGATGTCGCTACTCCGGGTGGTAGTTAGAAAAAAAATCTTGATAAGTTTTTTCTCTCCCATGAGTTTTTGTCTTTCTAAACTGTTAATTTAGATGCCCCATGCCCTTTTTGTTCACAGTGCCCTTCACAAATCTATGTTTTGTTATTATCTTAGAGACTCTAATTTTATAGTTCAAGAAGACTAGATTACTTTAGTTTAGTAACTTTTTTTACTACAAAATAGTTTACCTTTTCGGGTTTTTGTTAGCTATTGACCTTGTTCATGTTTTGAGAGTTTTTTTTAAATCTAAGGAATTACTAGAAAAACTAAGGAATTACTTACCACCATTGTAGTCGTTCAAATCGCAAGGCACATCGTTCTTCTTGATCGAGTCTAGAAGGATCTCTAGACATGAGCGGTACTTAACGGCGTAGTGGATCACGTTGAGGTCTTTATCGTCCTTCAACATTGGGTTTGAACCTAAAATATAACATCTCATGATGAAGATATTCAAAAAAATTGCAGAAAATACTAGTTTGAAAAACATAAGGCCACGCCCTATGTAAAAACGATCGTTCGCGTGCATAATTATGTAATTTTTTGTTCGGAAAACCGAACAGCGTCCGCCGTTCGGCGATTTCAAAAGTGTTTTGAGATAGTTTGGATACACACAGAAAGGATTAGCTCTCATAAGAAATGTTAGTCGTTATAGTATTGATATTTCGCTCTATTGACTAAGACACTACTGAACTAAAGTATACAATAGAAGTAACTGTACACTATGGTGTACAGCTATTGCTATAGTATACTTTAGTTCAGTAAACTGACTATATTAGGGTGGTATATGTACCACCCTAATGTAGTCGTAGCCAGTAGGCCGTTTGTAATGTCGCGAGTCTGCTTCTTTCAAACTTTCAAAAATACAAAAGTTGTCTGGTTTGCGTGCTGCTAACTTTTGAACATTTGATTCATACTTAAAATTCAATCAATCTGCCTAGCGTTTTCCCAACTATGTTTGGGACTGCTTCCATTCTAACCGGATGCACCTGAATACCAGTATTTTATATGCAGCGATAGCCTATCTGACATCCACAACCCAGTAACTGGGTAAAACGATACCCCTTGGTAAGACTGGTTGTCAGACTTTTGGGCTTCTGTCGACACGTAACGACTGTCAAAGATTCACGAATGACAGTGGGATCGACGGCATAACGTGCTTTCCAAGACACGGAGGGCTCTCAGTATTTAAAGATGGACACCCATCCACGGACCAACCCCGGCAAGCGTAGCTTAACCTGATGGATCGACCCGTGCGGCTATTATTACTTAGCCACGAGCTCCTGATACTTAAAATTACAAGTCTTTTATTAAATAACTAGCGACCCACCCCTGCTTCGCACGGGTGCAATGTACTGATGTAGCGATATGTCAAAACATCGAGATTTCGTGTATGTACACAGAAACCTTCGAGAATAAATTCTCTAAATGATGTTGATGAGGTTTTCCTCATCAAAATCCGTTGCGTAATTTAGAAGAACAACGCGGACATACATACAAACGCGAAAAGCGACTTTGTTTTATAATATTTAGAGATTAAAACAAAAACTTTTTTTTTAAAATCTCTATTTGTTATTTCTCTACCCGTTCTCTCTTACCTTTAGCAACAAACAGCGACACCATTTTCGGCATGTCATTGAGGACAGCAAGATGTAGAGTAGTTTGTTGTCTGTCATTGGCGCAGTCAAGCAAATGTGTTGCCTTTACGCTGTGAATTATCTTCACGATGTACTCAAGGCTGGGCTGGTTACTGCATAGAGTCATGTGGAGGAATCTGAAATATTAATTGTTATGTGAATTTGAAAATTAGGAAAAGCCTTTACCCATCAGCGAACGCAAAAGGCTGAGTTGATTGATTTATATTTGTATAAAGTTTATGTTAGTGCGTACGCAATTGAAGATGCTCATTAAAAAAAAACGAATGGCCTTGACGGCAAGGGAGAGGGTTTTAAATTAATCAATTAAATTTAATACTTATCCAATCCAAATAAGGTATATATTTCAATGCTTGGTGATCGAGCTTGGAGCATCGCAGCAGTTTTCTCTGGAGCAACGAGTATTGCAATATATACCTTATTTCCATTGGATAAGTATTAAACTCAATTGATGAATTTCAAATCCTCTGCCGTCCCGTCCGCCAATTTGCGCAGGCAAACCATCGACATTATTTTTACTTAATGGATTTTCAAAAGAAGAGAAGAGACAAGTCGTTGCATAACGAGACAATCTTGTGACTTTTATATATCTTTGATATAAGGGTAAAATTGCAATGAACGGCGTACTTATGCTTATAGAAATAAATGGCTCTCCTCAAGACCTGTCCTATTTCTGTTAAATTCGAAAGAAAAGTTGCATACAACATAACATCAAGCCTGTATTCCCTGAAGGGTAAGGCAGAGGTGTACCTATAGTACACCCACATCTCAACAGTTATGTTTAAGTCCCATGTAATAGGGGGCGAGCCTATTGCCATCGACCGGGCACACATCTAGACTCCGGGCTGCTACTGAGAAGTGATTCCAGATGAAAAAAATCCAATAACATAATAGATATAGAAAAGTTATTTAAAAAAAAACACTTACGTATCTCCATTCGAAAGTCTTATTTCAAACAATCTTTCCAAGCGGTTTCTGACTTCTTGCTTTTTGAAGCCCTTTTTGTTTCTTATCATTTCGCACAAATCTTTTACAAGCTGCGGAAGATAAATTAAGTGTTGTTGTTACTATGACTTGAATGGTTTTGATACCAGTTATGAGGAAACGCGGTCACTTTGTGCAAACTTCACCAATAAAACTGAACGCGATCAGCACAAATCTGAACTGCGTTTAAGAGCTGTCAGTGTCATCATTGTTGGGGAATATTGACACTGATAGATCTAGAACGCAGTTTAGAAGTGCTGATCGCGTTCAGTTTGTTTGGTCAAATCTGCACTTGGTGGGTGGCTTTCATTCCATTTCATTCCATGCTAACGTATTCCTTTTGTTTTATTTAACATAAGAAAAAAAAAAATCGCCAGAAAATAAATCTTTTTTGAAACCACGTGAACAATGTGTTTCGTATTAAAGGACAATAGGAGGGGATAGGTGGAGGGTGCCCTAAGGCAACCCGGAAAATTCAAATTTTCTTACGTTTTTTGCAATTTGCAGGTCAGTGGCAGGTTGTATAATTATATTGATTAAAATATGATTCGCGACCGTAACAAATATGGCTTTACAGAATTAAAATCATTAGAATGAGCAACATAACTCTCTAAGTTCATATAATCCTATAGAGGATGAGTGAACTTTACACTGTGATCCTTATACCTCTTTAATCCGGCTCTCTTAAGTTGGCGGGGGCAAATCGTTTTTTTTTTATTTTTTTCGGCTATTTCGTTTGTTCGTCGTTTGTTCGTGATTGTTCGCTCTTTTTTATTTTTTGTTCGTTCTTAGTTTTTTTTTTTTAATAAAATAAAAAATTACCCTTAAGTTGGCGGGGAGTAGTCAATTTTTTTAATATTTTTTTGGCTATTTCGCTTGATCGTCGTTTGTTCGTTATTGTTCGATCATTTTTTTTTTTTGTTCGTTCTTAGTTTTTTTATAAAAAATAAAAATAAAAATAAATTCTTAAGTTGGCGGGGAGTAGTCAACTTTTAATTTATTTTTTTTGCTATATCGTTTGTTCGTCGTTTGTTCTTTATTGTTCGCTCATTTTTTTTGTTTGTTCGTTCTTAGTTTTTTTTTTTTTTAATAAAATAAAAAATTACCCTTAAGTTGGCGGGGAGTAGTCAATTTTTTTAATATTTTTTTGACTATTTCGCTTGATCTTCGTTTGTTCGTTATTGTTCGATCATTTTTTTTTTGTTCGTTCTTAGTTTTTTTATAAAAAATAAAATAAAAAATTGACCCTTAAGTTGGCGGGGAGTAGTCGACTTTTTTAAATTTTTTTTGGCTATTTCGCTTGTTCGTCGTTTGTTCTTTATTGTTCGCTCATTTTTTTTGTTTGTTCGTTCTTAGTTTTCTTATAAAAAATAAAATAAAAAATTACCCTTAAGTTGGCGGAGAGTAGTCAACTTTTTAATATTTTTTTTGGCCATTTCGTTTGTTCGTCGTTTGTTCTTTATTGTTAGATCATTTTTTTTGTTTGTTCGTTCTTAGTTTACTTATAAAAAATAAAATAAAAAATTACCCTTAAGTTGGCGGGGAGTAGTCAATTTTTAAAAATATTTTTTGGCTATTTCGCTTGTTCGTCGTTTGTTTGTTATTGTCCGATCATTTTGTTTTTTTGTTCGTTCTTAGTTTTTTTATAAAAAATAAAATAAAAAAGTTGGCGGGGAGAAGTCAACTTTTTTATTGTTTTTTTGGCTATTTCGCTTACGAAGCTCGACCCTACTATTTATTATACAGCTTGGCAAAAAAGGCGTGAACGTGGTGACATTTGGAGATAAATATTTTATTTAATACAGACCTTTATTGATGGCACTACTTTGCCGACAAGTGCTTGAAGATTTTGATGTGAGTCATCCACAAGCAGCGTAAATGTTGCACATTTATTTTTAACAATTTATTTCCGAACCAAAGCGGGCTACGACCATAATTTCAAACCTGTTGGATCGACGGCGATCTTACTCGGCGGTTTTAAAGTGCGCGTACTTAGGGTGACACACGGTCGAGTAAGGTCGCCGAGCCTTAAGACCACGTACTTGCTCGCACGTCTTTCACCCCTTTAATGTACGTATAGTTTGGTTCAGGAAATTCGAAAACATCGCATTACAGTGTGAGAAATCTTCACGCGTGTCACCCACGGTGAGCCGAGTAAGGCTAAGAACTCACGGCGCGGTTTTCACCCGCGCCCGCCGCGGTCGTGGATCTGCGGTTTTATTTCAAAACTCACGAGACCGGTGATTTGCGCGGGCAGGCTAAGGTTAATTTTCATCCGCGCCCGCCGCGGTCATAAACCGCGTCGTGAAAATCAATATCTAAATTTCCATGTACTACGTGTTCGTACGAGTATTTGTGGTGCCGCAACCGCGGCGGGCGCGGGTGAAAATCGCTCCGTGAGTTCTTAGCCTAAGTCGGCGAGCTTAAAAATCGCGGTCTTTAAGTATTTGTTTTGAAACATACCTATTATATTCTTTCGCCGTCTACTATATTTTTACAGGCCATGGCTTCGAAAATACTATATTTGTAATAAGAAAGTTGGTAGCCCTAGTCTGTACAGCTAGATCAACTCGGTAACAATTTCTACCACCTTTTTGCACGTAACACGTGTGCTTCGCGCGACGATTGACTGCGAGCGACTGACGTACTCGCGATTGGCAACCGCCAACTACATGGACTACGCCAACCGACGGAACCTCCTCTATTCGTCCTTGGTCGCTAGCACAGCTCTTTAAACCAAGAAGGTCAAACGAAATTGGGTCGTTTAACGCTTTCTACACGGTCGCCAACCGCGTCCCGACAGAGGTAACCTTCGTGGTTTACAACCGTGTAGATGATGGTTGATGACCAAACGTTGAACAACCTTGCCGGTCGCCAACCACCTCTTTGAGGACGCGGTTGGCGGCCGTGTAGCAGGCGTTTAAGCCATCACCTACACGGTTGTAAACCACCAAGGTGACCTCTGTCGGGACGCGGTTGGTGAACCGTTTCAAATTCAGTGCTAAAATTGCAATTCAATATTAATATTCTAGTTCGCTATTTTGCCGGTCGCCAACCAAGGTGACCTCTGTCGGGGACGCGGTTGGCAGCCGTGTAGCAGGTACGAAGTTTTGATTAATTTCATATCTCTTTTGTTATCTCGGGATAGACTATACATTATAACTCCTAATGTGAAACTGAAGAAAAGGAAATAGTCAATTAGCAAAAGCAAGTAAGGAAAACTACCTAGTGCAGTGTTGCCAACTTTATTTTTACGAACCCACCAAACCAAATGTAGCCTGCGCCATGTTTTCGTGTTTTATTAACATGAAACATCAAACTTGAACCGATTTGAAGGCGTGGGTTGGTTAAAGTTTGATGTTTCATGTTAATAAAACACGAAAACATACGTCAGTCGCTCGAAGTCAATCGTCGCGCGAAGCACAGGTGTTACGTGCAAAAAGGTGGTAGAAATTGTTACAGAGTTGATCTAGCTGTACAGACTAGGGCTACCAACTTTTTTATTACAAATATAGTATTTTCGAAGCCATGGCCTGTAAAAATATAGTAGACGGCGAAAGAATATAATAGGTATGTTTCAAAACAAATACTTAAAGACCGCGGTTTTTAAGCTCGCCGACTTAGGCTAAGAACTCACGGAGCGATTTTCACCCGCGCCCGCCGCGGTTGCGGCACCACAAATACTCGTACGAACACGTAGTACATGGAAATTTAGATATTGATTTTCACGACGCGGTTTATGACCGCGGCGGGCGCGGATGAAAATTACCCTTAGCCTGCCCGCGCAAATCACCGGTCTCGTGAATTTTGAAATAAAACCGCAGATCCACGACCGCGGCGGGCGCGGGTGAAAACCGCGCCGTGAGTTCTTAGCCTTACTCGGCTCACCGTGGGTGACACGCGTGAAGATTTCTCACACTGTAATGCGATGTTTTCGAATTTCCTGAACCAAACTATACGTACATTAAAGGGGTGAAAGACGTGCGAGCAAGTACGTGGTCTTAAGGCTCGGCGACCTTACTCGACCGTGTGTCACCCTAAGTACGCGCACTTTAAAACCGCCGAGTAAGATCGCCGTCGATCCAACAGGTTTGAAATTATGGTCGTAGCCCGCTTTGGTTCGGAAATAAATTGTTAAAAATAAATGTGCAACATTTACGCTGCTTGTGGATGACTCACATCAAAATCTTCAAGCACTTGTCGGCAAAGTAGTGCCATCAATAAAGGTCTGTATTAAATAAAATATTTATCTCCAAATGTCACCACGTTCACGCCTTTTTTGCCAAGCTGTATAATAAATAGTAGGGTCGAGCTTCGTAAGCGAAATAGCCAAAAAAACAATAAAAAAGTTGACTTCTCCCCGCCAACTTTTTTATTTTATTTTTTATAAAAAAACTAAGAACGAACAAAAAAACAAAATGATCGGACAATAACAAACAAACGACGAACAAGCGAAATAGCCAAAAAAATATTTTTAAAAATTGACTACTCCCCGGCAACTTAAGGCTAATTTTTTGTTTTATTTTTTATACAAAAACTGAGAACGAACAAAAAAAAAATGAGCGAACAATAACGAACAAACGAAATAGCCGAAAAATAATAAAAAAAAACGATTTACCCTCGCCAACTTTAGGGTAAATCTTTATTTTAATTTTTTATAAAAAAACTAAGAACGAACAAAAAAAAAATGATCGAACAACAACGAACAAACAACGAACAAGCGAAATAGCCAAAAAAATATTAAAAAAATCGACTACTCCCCGCCAACTGAAGGGAAATTTTTTATTTTATTTTTTATAAAAAAACCAAGAACGAACAAAAAAAAAATAATGATCGAACAATAACGAACAAACGACGAACAAGCTAAATAGCCAAAAAAATATTTAAAAAATTGACTACTCCCCGCCAACTTAAGGGTAATTTTTTATTTTATTTTTTATAAGAAAACTAAGAACGAACAAACAAAAAAAATGATCTAACAATAAAGAACAAACGACGAACAAACGAAATGGCCAAAAAAAATATTTAAAAAATTTACTACTCCCCGCCAACTTAAGGGTAATTTTTTATTTTATTAAAAAAAAAAAAACTAAGAACGAACAAAAAAATAAAAAGAGCGAACAATCACGAACAAACGACGAACAAACGAAATAGCCGAAAAAAATTTAAAAAAAACGATTTGCCCCCGCCAACTTAAGACAGCCCTTTAATCCTATTAAATGACTATTTCGTGAAATCATGACATTCATTTGGATTATTCTAAGATTCTAACATAAGGAAACTTGTACTGATTGTAATGATTACAATTCTGTAAAATCATATTTGTTACGGTCGCGAATCATATTTTAATCAAGATACAAATTGACATTGACCTGCAAATTGCAAAAAATGTAATATTTTTTTTAATTTCGCGGGATACCTTAGTTAGCGCATTCCCCTAAGATATGAGAATGATGTAGAAATAGTTTTAGCCTTTACAATAGTGGGAAGTGGGTCATTCAACAATGTGGAATGTTACAGGCTAATGATTGTGATGAGGATGAATTATAAATAAATAAATGAATAAATAAGACAAACACGATATATAGGGTGACTGGTAATTAGTGACCGATACTTAAACACGTGACTTTACTCATCATTATGAACAACTTTTATAATGTGACCAAACCTGAAAACGCGAAAAAAAACCAGCTGTTCCCTACTATTTCGCATAACTCGTCAAAATGTAGGGAACAGCAGATTTTTTTTCGCGATTTGGTTTGGCCCCATTGTAAAAGATGTTCATAATGATGAGTAGAGTCACGTGTTTAAGTATTAGTCACTAATTACCAGACATAGTACCTATAAATGTATTTTTTTTAAATGGATATGCTGGTTATGGTTACCTACCAAATGAATGAGGAACAAAATGCAAAGCTAATTGCAGAGGTCGCCACCAGCAACTGTACTTATGTCAAATAATTTTCGCATTGTTTATATTAGTGGTTTTTGCAATTTTTTGTGTTGAAACCGATCCACCAAGGTTATTGCTAACATGTATTGTTCCTGGAAGCCTATAGAATTGAAAGACGACCTAAACAAACCAGGAGCAAGGATTACTGGAAAGAAATGAGATATTATTGCAAGGTAGACTTCTATCTAATAAAATATTTTTAATCAGTGCTAGGGTCCAGATTTGGATCATTTTTTTGTTGTAAGATGTTAATTATTACTTGGTTCATGGTAGGAAAATTTACGAAAGTTGAGAGAACCGTACTTTAATAATAAATGGTATTCTTTATTGTTTAGGTTAGGTTTATTTTTCATTAGTGCTAGACTCTAGATTTGGGTATTTTTTTAGTTGTAACGTGTTAATTCTTACTTGACTCATGGTAGGAAAATTTACGAAAAATGAGAGATCATTTACTTTAATAATAAATGGTATTCTTTATTTTTTAGGTTATCTATGACCGAAATTTTTATTTCAGCAATCAAAGCCCTCAAGCTTCTGAAAGCCAAGCAATTGATGTTCCTGCTGTAGAACTTTACCAAGACGTTAATAGCTCCACCAGAGCTCCACCATATTGCCGAAAATTACCAATCAACATACTCAAAGTTACTTTTAGTTTTACTCTTTTAGTTTCCCACTTTCTATTTGCGTAGTATCTTTGGGAAATAAATGAACACCGGAGTAAGTATTTTAGTACATCGTGGCACAGCACAATTATGCATATTTCGAGAAAACTTGAATTTACTGAATGATAGGTTATAAAATGTATGGAATTGACAGTTTTCAATGGCCATGTCGACGATGCGCCACCTATCGTGATAAAATGGCAGTAATCATCCCCATTGCAACAGGATATGGAGGTATAGGAGTGAAGGAGGAATAGTTTTTAAGAAGGTGAAAGTTTTTTACTTACAAGCGACGAAGGAGTAGTGAAGTAGTGGGATAGTTAGAATAATTGAGATATTCAGAAAAACAATTTTCATGTCACAGATGAGACTAAAATAATAACATTCAAGCACCTGACATGTTTGCATGTATGCATATCGCTTTTTAGAAAAAAAAATACTACTAAGACCTTAAAATGTTTATAATAGGAACTTTTGTAAAGAAATCTCAACAACTTTATTTGTTATTTTTTTTAACAGAAAATAACAAAACGATCAAATATTATTTTTATTAGCTCCGTACTAGATAAATCAAAAGAGTACACTTGCATTGAGTTCGACTTCTCTATTTTTAATTTTTTTTAAATTTCTGTTTGCGGTTCTATTTGCAGACAGCAAGTAGATCTTCTGTCTGTCTGCATAATCGATTACATGACACGATAAAGGAATATTTGATCAATCAATCTGTCTAGCCTTTTCAATTAAGCTGGGGTCAGCTTCCAATCTAACCGGAGTATTTTATATGGAGCGACTGGTTATCTGACCTCCACAACTTGCAACTCCAAACTGACTACCAAGGAGTATCGTGTTACCCAGCAACAACCCAGTTAGGGTTGTTGCTGGGTAAGACGATACTCCTTAGTAAGATTGGTTGTCTTTTGGGCTTCTGACTACTATAAAGAATTTTGATCGATCTGTTATTTTTACCCGACTGCCCCAGAAGGAGGGTAATGTTTTTTGTTAAAGAAAATAACAAAAATGCAGTTGTTGAGATTATTTTACAAAACTTCCCATTATAAACATTTTAATGTCTTCGTAGTATTTTTTTTTCTAAAAAGCGATCTGGTGGTATACCAGGTGCTTGGATGTCATTATTTTAGTGTTATCTGTGACTTGAAAATAGTTTTTCTCAAAATCTTAATTGAGATTATTCTAACCATTACAATACTTCTTTACTGCTTCGTGGCAGGGAAGTAAAAACGCTTTACCTTCTTCACTTCGATGCCGTCTTCCGTTTTGTAGAATGCGGGATACTCGGCCTTTGGCTTTTTAAGGTCGCTTTCTTTCTTTATATTGGTCACACGATCGCCTTGGATACGGGTCCTCTCTGGTTGCTGTAACATAAATGAACATAAATAATCTAATAAAACCCCATTTTAAAATAGATAACAGAATAATTTATTAGGTTAAATTCAGTGACTGGTTTTCATAAATTGTATAATTCGTCAAAATAACTTCTCTCATTTGGTTTGGTTTGGAGTGAACAATTGGAAAAGCTCGACTAATACAAAAGGCATTTGTGTAAAAATACCCTTAACGAAGCCGAGAACCATAACTGTTCTTCCCGTTTTTTTTATTGGACCATACCTTTTAAATGTTATATTGTACAATGTTTTGCGTGCTTTACGTTGCATACTTAACAACGAATATTTACATAAAAAATAAAAGTAGTTTCCCAGAAATTATATTCACACAAAGTTACTTAGTTACAGCCCTTTCACACGGCAGTCCAGTTTTGCAGGATCGGCTTTTTACGGTATCCTGCTAAACTGGACGCTGTGTTCACATGGCAGTTCAGTTTTGCAGGATTCAGTAAAAAGTCCAGCAGCAACAGTGTCCAGCAAAAAACCGCACGCAGGAAGCCGTGTGAACACTGCTATTGAAATATATGTGTGATTAAACGGGATCCCGCTTTTTACTGGACTTCGGATCCAGTTTCTAGTGACAAAACCGAACGGCACAATTCGACCGGATCGGTTTTTTGCTGGATCCCGCATGCGGGATGCTCGTGTGAACGCTAGCATATAAACACATTCGCCATCAAACGGGAGCCTGCAGAAAACGGGATCCTGTTAAAAACTGGACTGCCGTGTGAAAGGGCTGTTACTGTCGCTGAAAACCAGCGCTGGGGCTCTGTCTCTAATCTAGGGTCGCAGCATTATGCTGAGTGATAGCCATTTTGCGTGGATGTGACGCATCCATTATCATCATCTCCCAACTTGTTTTTTTTTTTTGTGTTTGTGTTCTTTCGTTGCGTCACGTTTACAGCAAATAAATAACAAAAAAAAAAAATGATTTTGATGACAGCTTCGTGAAGGGTCTTGTGACACGTTGCATAAAAAAACTTGAATACTATAAAATTCGCACAAACCTTTGCACGTCCCGAGTCAGCAACCAGCAATGAACGAATGAAATCCATGCTATTTTTCTGTAGAAATCAAAAGAAAACATTAAAACATCAGATCAGATAAAAATAGGTAATATTTTTTTTTAATGAAAGTCCCAACTTACTTCATCGGGAAGACTTTCGCCATAACTTTTCAAGTATTCTGAAAAAGAAAAACAAATAGTTTGGAAAATCCAAAAGTGCACGCCTCATACTTATCACTCATTCATAAACGAAAAAGAAATTCAAAACATAGTTTCTAACAAAAATGAACAATTTATCACTTTTCATTAAGTCGTAATGTCAACGACTGACAAAGATATTTACTTGGCGGTTGCTAGGCAACTTCAAGTCTAAGGTTGGAAATATTTAGTTAAAGATATTATATTTTAGTTAGTATTTTATTAATCATAATTAAACTAGTTTGAATAAAAGAGCCATTTTCAATAGGGTTCCTTCTACGGCTGAAACGAATCTATAAAAAAAAATTGACTCAATTAATTGATTTTATCGCAAGCTACAATGTTTTCAGGGTTCATAAATTGACGGACAGGAATTTTTTTTCAACTATTTTTATGCTTTTTCCATTTCTGCTGCATTAAATCAATTGTTAAAAAGTACAGTATTAATCTCCATTTAATCATCTATACAATGGTATATAAATTAAGAAGGTTCTGTGTACTAGCAGGAGTGTAACAATAAAAACAGTTACAGAAATGGGGCCAAAAAAATTGTTCGATCGTAGAGCACACTCTAATGCTTCGCATTACGAGTCGTGCAATATTATTGTACAATAAAACATAAGTCATCAGTTTTATAAATGGTTAAATAAATATAAATAAGTTTTTTGTTTCTTATCGAAATATTAGTTCTTTTTGGCTTATAAAGTTACATTTCTGGTAGTAATAACACAGATTAGTACAGATGGGTCACTTCGCAAAATCATTTAAATAAAAATCGACTCTTGCTACGACACAATAAAGTGCAATTCACCTAGAACTTACCTCTCTTTCTATCGCGCAACTCTTATAACTTCTGACTACGTTACGCCCACTGAATTCGAGGCAAGTTGAGCCCGCCGCGTACCCACTTGTAGCTACATACCTAAAGTGCGGAGTGACCCATCTGTATTCATGTGTGGTAATAATTAACCGCGTCGCTTTTTTGGTACATTTGCATAATTATTTCCCTTACTCATCTATAATGGAGCAAAATAGCATTTTTGGGGCATAATAAACCAGTCAGATACCCAATGAAAGTGCAGTGCCCCTGTCAGGAACATGACCCGCTTGCTGGAATGTCACAAGAGTCCACACACCTCCACTTTGGGAAACCGTGGCCCCGGTCTAGGTAAGGGAAGGAACACGGGTGGGTTTTAGTCAGTAAAAGTCTGACACGCCCTTCCGCTCCGCCCAGAGCGGAAGAAGTCATTTGATGATTTCCCACCCAAAAAAAAAAAAAAACACCTCCACTTTGGCCACTTACTAAGGCCAAATAATATTCAAAGTACCATCGACTTCAAAAGAATTCATCAATTATATCAAATACCTGATCATTATAGCCTTAGGGCGTTTGCCCACTTATCCGTATCCGGTTCGTATTCGATTCGTGTTCGTTTCTTTTCTGATTCGGTTTGGCCATCCTAGTAATTGTACAGATGCCAGCACATCAACCTACTCCAACGCACCGTATATAATGCATGAGTGCACAAACGTCCTACTAGGCTGGCCAAATCGGATCAGAAACGAACACGAATCGAATACGAACCGGATACGGATAAGTGGGCAAACGACCTTAGGAAGTCTCACACGATTACATTTCAAATTAATAAAACAATAGAATTACCATTTAAAAAGGATTTCATTTCTTCTGGGATCGGATTCCCTTGTACGTTGTTCGGTATGGTTATCTGCTCCATCTCCGTAGAGTCAAGCTGCAAGTCTGCGATAGGTGGTTCTGGGATCATCACGCTATGAGGACTACTCCACATGGGGCTCGAAACCGGTGACTGGCTTATATCAGACCCGGGGGCAGAGTACAAGGCGCTCGCCAAATCGCATTGGTTGGGTGAAATTGGGCCGTGCATCTGTGTAAAGGAAAATTAGACTGTGAACCTGTATCATCTATTTTTTTGTTAATTTCTACTTTTATATCTGTAATTCATATGGTGTACATCAATGATTTTATATAAGTAAAAAGACGTAGAAAGGTTACTAGAAAGCGCGCAAGATAAAAGTCGCGCGGTTGAAATCGGAACTACTCGTATACCGCCACGAGCCGTCTTGTCGTTTAGGTAAAGTCATATTAATTAGAGAATTATTTAATATTAATATAAGATTAAATTATTAATACCGATTATATATTTTAAATATTACAGTATCGAATTAAGCATGCCAGTGTCACCAGTCGCGCGCAGACTTATCTTGCGTACACTCTTCAAAAACGACCACACGTTCTTCAAAACACACCCAACATTCGTTCTTCAAAAACGGCACAATGTCACACTATTAGACATGTGGAAGTAGGACGGCATGTCGTAATTATCGGGAGCGAAAAAGAGACGAAGAAAATGTGGCTAATTACATGCTAATTACCCAAATTTTGACGTGCCACTTGCGGAACGTGAATAACCTAACTACCTCTTTTTAACAGGCTTCAAAAAAAGGAGGAGGTTCTCAGTTCGTCAGTTTTTTTTTTTTAACTTATTTTATCATTGGTGTACATAATAAAGAGTATTCTATTCTATTCTTTAACACCACAAATTGTGAAGCGCGCGTAAACTGCTGCGATTGGCTGTTGATAAATCATTCAACTAATCACAGTAGTTTACACGCTTTTAAGGCTCCTACTCATTGGTGATTTAAGTTTGTAACACGTTACCTTTGGGTAACGTCGTGGATAATGGGCCTTATGTAATACACAGTCCCAAATTAATTAATAATATATTGTGTAAGAGTACGCAAAGCTGTAGGACCACAGATATAAATCTAACTTTATATCTGTGTGTAGGATACTCAAGTCAAATGTTTTTGTAAGAAATTATGTTTGATATCATACATAATGGTGAACGGTATTACAAAAAGAAATGAAAAAGCTCTATTAAAAAGTATACAAACAGTTACCTAAAGTTTTGTCTTTGATAAAACATCTGGCAAACATCTTCCCACGCACCTACCCTTTCCTAATGTTTTTGGACATTATGTTTATTGTATTTTTGTTAAATGTCTCATTGTTTTAAAAGGTCGCTTTTACTTACGCCATAAAAAGCTTGGAAAGTGTTTTGCACATTTTTACCAATGCAATTAACGGGAAGAAGTTTATTGTCTACTTTTTACGTAATAAAAATACAACGTGTTTACTTAAAATCTTTTGCGTATGGATTGCCTTTTTAGAATTTTCATCGAAACATAATATTAAATATTTTGCTGTAAAATTTAATATCATATCATCACTGCAGTTAGATTTAAGTACGTATACAACAATAAAAAAATATAGAGAGATCAATCTATCTGCCTAGCCTTTTTCCAACTATTTTGGGATCAAATTCCAGTCTAACCGGACATAATATAGCGAGATAAATAACTAACAAATTAATACAATAATGATCCTTATGATAATACTAACCTGAGGTAAGATATACGATTGATCGGGGACGTGTTCCATTGCCTCTTCTGCTTGCTAAAATAAATATAATTAACATTTTAATATTATAATATAATTAAAATTTTAATATTTGATGAGACTATTATTATAAGTTAAATCTTACACTGCATAAAATATGTGAACATTATGGGTTATGATTTTTTTTTACATTTAGGAATGGTTTAATATCTGGAGTGGAATGGGAGAGTACCGCAGCTTGAGTAAATGTCGTCGTTTAAAAACTGAAGTGCCAAACTTCAGAATGGAGACCACTTGATACTTTCCAAGAATGTGCTGTAGGGATTTTGTCAGATGAACAAATGGTTTGGCACTAAATTAAGTTTCATTTGTGTAGCAAAAAATGTCCACTTGATAAAAAAATAAACTTACATGGTTGACAACTGATATGGGAATGTCACAGCCACTTTTCAATGATCCACCTAGAAAAAAATTAGATCGTTAATTCATACAAAAAAATATACAGGGTGTCAGGGACATCGACGAGACGCCTGTTACCATGGATTCAGTACATGATTTCAGAATCATGTACTGAATAAATAAAAATAAAAACAGCTGTTCCATACATTTTGACCGCTTAGGTATTGCACTTTTCTATGAAACATCTGTTTTTATTTTTTAATAACCGACCAAAAATTTCAACGCAGCGAGGTTCAGATTCAGAATCATGTAGGTACTGATTCCATGGTAACAGGCTTCGCGTCGATGTCCCTGACACCCTGACCTATAGCTAGGTGTAGGCTCAAGATATGTATTTCGACCAGATTTTAGCAGATCCAATTTAAACTAAATTGTTGGCGTAGCAAGTTTTAGTTTTAACCACAGGTGCACTGCTGAAAAGATCCTTTCGCCAATGGAACCTACATCTGATCACGACGAATTTCTATGGGAACAAAGAGGTATGAAAAAAAACTTTGCAAACAATAAGACGGCCTACCTTTCTATACATTAAAAAAAAATACTATCAGAAAAATCATTAATTTTAAAGTCAGGAGGTTAATAATCACGGAGAAATGGGTGTAAGTATAAGAAAAAAAAAAACTCTTTCGGCTAGCTTTTCTTCCTCTTACTCTTTTTGAAGTCGGTTTAAATTACTAAGTACTTACTAGACGAACTGCCGATGGAGCAAAACGACGATCCCGTTTTCCTTTTCTTGATCTGTTTGTACGCTTGGTTCGCTTTGTACTTGAACTCCTTGGGTTCACTGGTGCGGCCATCTGAGGGTCGCACCAGTTCTATGAAGACGTGCACATCGACAGGCGTCTCCGGATTCTTGTATGGAGGTGTCCTGTTAGGAAAGATGTAATATTTATCGCATGTTCTTTTGTAGGAAAGTAGAGATAGTGTAAAACTACTCACAAACTAAATGTTTTTTTTTTCGCTGAACATGTTCACAAAGCATTTTTCAGAAAATGGTGTTCGCTTTTGTCACTAGTATCAAGCAATATTTGTGGGAACTGGGAATAACTCCTGGGGAGTATGTGATGTCATAAACAGACCTTGGCCAGATGGTCAAACATGGTTTTTGCATCACAGACAGGTATCCCTATCCGCTAACCACCGCTCTTTTTAATTTGTTAAACATTATGAAGTAACCATTTATAGTGTTCCCGGTAATATTTAGGTCCAGTTGGGCTGGTACTCACCGAAATACGATGGCGTATTGGTGATGAACGTCGCTTTGCATGAACTGGCCCACACAAGTCCAGCCCCTTTCACCATTGTCGTCCAACTCGAAGAAGCGAATCATTATGTTCTCTGAGAAAAAAAAAACTGTCAATTTTTGTTTGGGCACAGAATACTTAATAGTACAGTTTCGGTAACAATTTGTATGATTATAGAAAAATAACTTTAAATGCCTACAAATAAAGTTTAGTTTTCGCTACAACATTATAATATACATTGTGATATTTTCAATATTCATTCTGAAATCAATTTAATTTACATAACAGTAAAGTCGATTTTGTTTCTAGAAATAACGTGACCTGGGAACGGATTTGAATAGGCTTCTGTAGGTCATCGGTGACAGTCTCAAGTGGTATTTGGCAGAGCCCTTCTACAAATGGATGCGTTACAAGGCAGTCAGGTGAACAGCGTCAACAGTTGGAATTAATCCCTAGCGGCAGAGGACGATTCACTGAACTGGTATTGTTTACGATTCAATTATTTGTAAAGCTTCCGGCGTGCTCGATAGATGGCGTTGACCGCAAATTAGAAGTCGCTATGGTTTCGTTACCGCGCATAGTATAAGGAATCAGTTTTTTTTTAAATAAACAGCTATCATATCAGATCAGTACACAGTAGTTTTATTTATCTATTGCTAGTGTACCTTCAGGTCAAACTTCCCCAAATACGTTACGGTATTTAACATTGGTCCTACGAGCCGGGTAATTTGGACAGTTTTTGTTATACAAGTGGAGCCACCGTAGGCCGCTTCTCCGGCCCGTGTACTTGTAGTGGATCGCTGCAGCAAGGTACACGGTTCTCCGCAATAGCGGAAACAGCGTCACCCAGCATTGGCGGTGAGCTGAGTCAGCATTGGCGGACTAGTTCAAGAAGTGGCCACAGAGGGCGCCACTCGAAGATCAACACTTCACTGGATGACGGCAAGGTGACGCAGGCGCAGCCAACACGCAACGTCACAGGTGACATCACGCGCAGTTCAGACAGCGACCGCAGAGGGCGCCACTTGCAGGTTAAACCGGGGTTTGTGAAGTGAAGTTTTGTGAGTACATTTTATTATTTATCTTGTCCACGAATTGGACAAACAAGTCGAGTCAAACGATTTTGAACTCTATTCCAAGGAGAAATTAAACTTGAAGAAATAGTGAAGAAGTTTCGACTTAGAAAATTATTTCGTAATCTTGGACTTGTAAAATTTTAACAACATTTTTAGACTTAGAAAACTTTCGTTAGTATATTAGTAATTTGTGTGCATGTTAAAATTAGGACTTAGAATATTTTAAAGAAAACGGGGGAACGGGGAACCTATACCCGATTTCCAACAGATTTTGTGTCCCCAAAACACTTGTAAAATTTTAAGTAGTTATTTGGGATTTATTTTATTTTTGTTTGTTAAAATTGTACAACTTAGAAAATTTTGTCGGTTGTAATGAACTTATAAGTTTACTGCTTAGTTTGCAACACTCAGAAATTGTCCATATTTTATCTCTTTTGAGACTGGTTTTCCATTTTGTATACTTACATTGATTTTATAAACTTATACATTTGTTGTGTTTATAAAAATTTGATCTAGTTCAAATCAATTTAAACGCTTGTTATTTATTTATTAAGTATCTAAAGTATTTATAAAAATGGATGGTATAATTAACGTTTTAAAAGATCAACAGAATGTTATTACAAAGGGATTGACAAATTTTAAGAAATGTAGTAAAGATAGATTAACGCCAGAATACATAGAAACAAGGCAAGAATTATTAGAAAGAGATTGGGCATTGTTTAAAGAAAATAACACTAAATTATATGAACGTTATAAAGCAGAAGATATAGTACAGAAAGTGGTTGAGATTTATGACGCTACAGAGGACACTTATATTATTTATAAAAGTTTGATGAAAACAGCTCTTAATAAAATTCAGTTAACTAAGGATTCTGTACACCAAACCGATAATGCCTCAACAAGTAATAAGTCAAGTAGTTCTTTTGTTAAGTTGCCCAAAATATCCATACCAACATTCTCAGGAAAATATGATGAATGGACCACCTTTCATGATCTTTTTACATCATTAATACACAAAAATGTCACTTTAGATAATGTGCAAAGGCTCCATTATTTAAAAGGTCACCTTTCTGGCGAAGCAGAGCAATTAATACGTCATACTCCTGTAACTGATGCCAACTATATTCAGTGTTGGACTCAGTTAGAGAAGCGTTATAGCAATAAAAAATACTTAACGAATTGTATTCTTAGGAGGTTGTTCGGTCAAAAACGTATGCAGGTGGAATCAGCTACAGCTTTGAAGGAGTTGCTTGATACCACGTGCGATTGTCTTAATGCGTTGAGTAATTTGGCGATAAACGTGACTACATGGGATGTCATTATAATACACATTGTTACCTTTAAACTAGACAACGAAACGCGTAAACAATGGGAGCTTAGTATTTGCAACAATGACTCCAACAATGACTTACCAACTTTCGAGCAATTTAAAAAGTTTATAGAAAATCGGTTTCGTGCGTTAGAGTGTTTAGAGCCAAAAAGGGCACCAGTTCATCAGGGCAACAACAATAACAAAGGTTCATTTAATCATACTCCAAAGGCAATGTTGGCTACGAGTTCATCAATACAATGTGAATTCTGCTCAGAAGGACACAAACTTTGTTTTTGCAAGAAATTCTCTAAGCAGACAGTTGAAGTTAGACGTGAATTTGTTGCAAAAAATAAGATTTGCTTCAACTGTTTAGGCGGCAATCACATTGTTTCTGAATGTAGAAAACCTACCACCTGTAAGGTTTGTAAAAGGCGCCATCATTCGCTGTTGCATTTAGGTCAGGAGTCGGACAAAGGGGATCAACCTTCAACATCATCAGCTATCGACAGTGTTAGTTCATCTAATACTAGTCCGATTGTTTCATGCCTGTCGACAGGCAATATTCCCAAGCCCAGACAGGTTTTATTAGCCACAGCGCTAATAAAAGCCGAGTCACGTTCTGGTGAATTTCAAACTGTCCGAGCCTTGCTTGATCAGGGTTCGCAGGCATGTTTTGTAACAGAAGCCGTAGTTCAGCTACTCAACCTGAAAAAAATCCCTATTCAAGGAACAATTTCAGGCCTTGGTGGTACTAGTTCAACCATGGCAACGTACATGGTTCATTTGAATATCCAATCTCGGATAGATCCAAATTTTAATCTTAAAGTTAATGCTTACGTACTAAGTAAAATAACATCGTACTTACCTGAGAGTAGAGTCGACACTACCTTAGATTGGATAAGAGTTAACAATCTGCAGCTTGCAGATCCAGAGTTCAATACTCCCAATAAAATAGATGTTTTACTGGGCGCTGATGCTTACAGCTGCATTATAAAGGCAAGCATATTTAAGAGTCCGTCTGGCACTCTGATTGCTCAGAGCACTACATTAGGGTGGGTCCTGTCTGGTGCAATTAGTAGGGAAAAATCTAAAGATTCACCTAAAATTAATGTGTTGCATGCACAAGTTAATGAAGACGAAATGTTAAAGAAATTCTGGGAAATAGAAGAGCAAAATAGTTCAAGAAAAATACTAACACCTGAAGAAAAGAAGTGTGAAGAGTTTTATACTAAAACTACAGCAAGGGATAGCAGTGGAAGGTACGTGGTGAGACTACCTTTCCGCGATGAAAATCCTTCTTGTAAAGGTGGAAGCTCTCGTGCTATCGCTGAAAAACGATTAAAGTCATTAGAAAAAAGGCTAGAAAGAAACACAGATCTAAAGGAAAAGTACAAGCAGGTAATAGAAGAATATTTGCAACTAGGACACATGACTCAGATAGACGAGAATGATAAGAATAAGGAAGTGGCGGTATACTTACCTCACCATGCTGTAATACGGGAAGACAAAACTACCTCGAAGGTACGTGTTGTCTTCAACGCCTCCGAGAAGAACAACAATGGAGTCTCACTCAATGACACGTTGATGGTGGGACCTACATTGCAGTCTGATTTAAGACACACGGTGTTAAGATGGAGACTTCATCCCATAGCATTGGTAGCGGACATCGTCAAAATGTACCGCCAGGTCAGGATTTTGAAAGAAGACGCAATGTTTCAGCGCATATTATGGCGAGACAGTCCTGAAACCGAAATCAAGGACTACGAGCTGGTGACGGTTACCTTTGGTACGGCATCAGCGCCATACCAAGCAGTTAGAACCCTACATCAAGTGGCCTACGATGAAGGTAAAAATTACAATCTCGCTGCCGATATGGTTTTGAACTGCTTCTACATGGACGACTTGATGACCGGTTGTAATAACGTAGAAGCAGGCCTGGAAATTTACAGGCAAATGACAGCGTTATTAGGAAAGGGTGGATTCACGCTCCAAAAATGGAACAGTAACAACCAAGAAATAGTAGACAGGATACAGGAAATAGAAAGTAATGCATTGAAAGGACAAATAGATCAAATTAGGACAAAGGACAACACGAATAAGGACAACACAAATAAACAAAAAATCATACAGGACATAAAACAAGCAATAGAGTACAACCAAGCAAAGAAACCAGACCACAAAGAGAAGGAAGTAGAAATAAAATTAGATAGTACCATCAAAATTCTAGGACTTACCTGGAACCGCACCGCAGACACCTTCCAGTACACTGTGAATCTCCCGTTGCCGACGACCGCACCGGTCACTAAAAGATCCATTATTTCTGTGATAGCGCGACTTTTTGATCCATTAGGCTGGTTAGCCCCTAGTGTAGTTTTGGCGAAAGTATTTATCCAGAAATTGTGGCTTGCAGGTGTGGGTTGGGATGAGGAGCTAACCAACGATTTAAAAAATGAATGGAGATCATATCGTGAGGAATTGTTACTACTCACCAAGGTTCGGATTCCTCGTTGGCTTGGCACCAAGTCGAACGACTATCTGGAACTTCACGGTTTTAGTGACGCCTCCAAAACAGCGTACTCAGCTGTGATTTACTTGCGGATTGTAGACGCAGACGGCAAAGTTCAAGTGTCGTTGCTGGTTGCTAAGACCAGGGTTGCACCCGTAAAGCAGATAAGTATTCCGCGGTTAGAGCTCTGCGGAGCAGTGTTGCTGTCACAGATACTGTCTCAAACATCTGGAGTCTTGAGTATCTCCCAAGACAAGGTCAAGGCGTGGACGGATTCCACTGTGGTGTTGGCCTGGATAAATAGCCACCCAAGTAAATGGAAGACGTTTGTAGCCAATAGGACGTCCGAAATATTGACCTCGATGAAAGCGTCGCAATGGTTTCACGTTCCCACTAAAGAAAATCCAGCCGACTGTGCCTCTAGAGGGATACTTCCTAGTTCACTGCTTGAAAATGATTTATGGTTTTCTGGACCATCGTTTCTTAAATTACAAAACATAATTTACAATAGGCCAAATAATTATTGCAGTACAGATGTAGAAGAGTCAGCAAAGGCATTTGTAGCGATCATTCCGAACTGTCCCTTCTTCGATCAATTTTCTAAGTTACGAAGATTGGTTAGGATTGTTGCATACTGCCGACGATTCTTAAAGGAAAATAAAACGTACAGGAAAGAATATTTACAAAAAACAGAATTAGACGCGGCACTTGAATGTTGTATTAGGAAAACACAGGAAGAACTATTTACAACAGAATATAAGGAACTAAAGGACAAAGGCTGTATACAGTCAAAAACAAGTCCATTAAGGTCACTCTGCCCCTATCTTGATGATAAGGACATTATGAGAGTTAGAGGTAGACTGGAGAAATCAGAACTAAGCGAACAAATGAAACATCCGATAATCTTGCCTCACTCCAGTCATCTAACTCGGCTAATCATAGCTGACGCACACCATAAAACCCTTCACGGGGGTCCTCAGCTCATGATAAATTATTTAAGGACAGCCTACTGGATTATAGGGGTCAGAAATGTGGTAAAACACCATGTCATCAAGTGTGTGACATGTGCCAAGCAAAGAGCCAGTACTAAAAACCAATTCATGGGTTCCCTTCCAGCTGTTCGGTGCACCCCAGCTCGACCCTTTTTGCATAGCGGGGTTGATTATGCGGGTCCAATTAATGTGAGGACAACAAAGGGTCGTGGCCACCGTTCATACAAAGGCTATATATGCCTGTTTGTATGCATGGTCACTCGTGCACTGCATTTAGAAGCAGTGAGCGATATGAGCACTCAAACCTTTTTAGCAGCGTTTAGACGTTTTGTCTCAAGACGAGGTCATTGTGCCAAACTGTGGAGTGACAATGGCACTACGTTTGTAGGAGCCTCCAGGGAGTTACAGCAGTTGACAACTATCCAATCTGCCATAGCCGAACACCTCGAAGCGAATGGTACGGAGTGGCACTTCATTCCTCCTCACAGTCCCAACTTTGGCGGACTTTGGGAGGCAGGAGTGAAGTCCACAAAGTTCCATTTGAAACGAGTGATCGGTGAAGCAACTCTCACATTTGAAGAACTGACGACACTCCTCAGTCAGGTCGAAGCGTGCTTGAACTCGCGACCTATGAGCACAATTAAGGTTGATGATCCTGGTGAACCGTTACCATTGACACCTGGACATTTCCTAATTGGAGAGCCATTAGTGAATGTACCAGATAACAACTACGAAGCTTCAAATATTAATTATTTATCGCGCTGGCAATTCGTACAACGAATGCTTCAGTCGTTTTGGAGACGTTGGTCTCACGAATATCTCGTTACTTTGACGAATCGTTACAAATGGTCTTCCCAAGTTGCTGAGCCAAAAATTGGAGACATTGTGCTAATCAAAGAAGACGACCTGCCACCAAGTCGTTGGTTGATGGGTAGGATAGTACAAAAACATCCTGGGGACGATAACATCACCCGTGTCGTCACGTTACGCACCAAATCCTCAACAATCAAAAGGCCAACATCCAAAATATGCATTTTACCCGTAGTCGAATAAGAAACTTGTATTGTATTTTTGTTTACATATTTGATTTAAACCCGTAATTGTAACAACAAATTTACACTTTGTCTTGTTAGAATCAATTTATACAACCATTTTTACGCTTGTAAACTTTAGATCAACTGTGAAAAATGAAATTATACACCTATTTTAAGTTTTTTTTTACACTAATTACAACTTTTATATATATTTGTTATAAAGTACATTTATTTACAACTCTGAAAAATTCATGTTTAGATCTAAGTTATTGTAACATTCTTGTTAGCCACAACGAATTGATTGTTATAGTTATATATACGAACCATAGCTTGTCGATTTTAGTTCAAATTATTTTCTCATGTAATACAAAGCTTTAGTTCAACTTGCTTTTGCGATGTGTCATCTAAGTTCAGTTTAGAAGGACATTCCGTCAATAACGTCCTTGGTGGGCGGTATGTTTACGATTCAATTATTTGTAAAGCTTCCGGCGTGCTCGATAGATGGCGTTGACCGCAAATTAGAAGTCGCTATGGTTTCGTTACCGCGCATAGTATAAGGAATCAGTTTTTTTTTAAATAAACAGCTATCATATCAGATCAGTACACAGTAGTTTTATTTATCTATTGCTAGTGTACCTTCAGGTCAAACTTCCCCAAATACGTTACGGTATTTAACAGGTATGTACTTCAGCTTAGTGAAGAAAATACCTAATTATTATAAAAGTCTTAAAATGACGCCTATCCTACGCAATACATTACAAAGCAAACACAAAAAATATTTCAATCATTCCTAAAAATAAAGTCGTAATAAAATCCTAGAAGCGTTATCTGGCTAAACAGGAACTCAATAATCTTAATGTCACAGTAGAGTATTTACAGAATGCAGTAATACATCTATGAGTAATCCAACCTACCAACAGTAATACATACTTATCTACATAATTTTTTTGTCTGTTAAACTGTTTCATACAAAAGTGTAATACCTCCACGGTCAAAATGTATGGAACAGCTGATTTTGTTTTTATTCAATCATGGTACCAGTTTGCTCCACCTCCTATCCTGCCTTCTGTTTCCAAAAACATGTACCTGCTAAAGTGACCTATGCGCTGCCACCGATAACGCCGTGAAAATGGTGAAGTTTTGGGACTAATAAAAGGAATATAATACCTTTTTTATACGTCCATGAATATAATAATTAAAATAATATATTGTCGCTGTCGTGCTAGAGTACAGTATGATAAATGCCTCAAAAAACGGTCATCACTTTTATATTCTATTAATCGACGTATGAACTATTTTGAATGCAAGAGTAGAAGTCCTATGCCCGTTTTCACCTTCACTAAGTGACAATTAATTCCTAAATAAAATTGCTTTGTTGGATTTTCAACGCTAGGCTAAGCGCTGAGAGTGGAAAATTAAATAGTGCACTTTTGTTTTAGTGATTCATATAAGTGTAGGATCAATATACTTTAAAAAAGACTTATAATTTTTATTATATTTTTTAGGATTTTCAGTAAAACACAAAAATAAATGATGTGTTGCAAATATTTGAACCTTTGTTTTTGAAGTTTATTGACATTATTTACAAAGGTGAAACAGAACAGAGGGGCAATTCCCGTAATTTATAAGAACATTCGCATCTCATTCGCAATCTGTCAAAAATACCATCAATTTACCAACGTTTTTGATCAGTTTGACAGATTGCGACTAGAATGTGAACGTTTTTTTAGTACGAGAATTGGCCTTCAGATATCACTATGATAGAAAAATAAATATGCATGATTTTATGTTTATTCCTTTTTAAATTATTTCCCTCTGACATCTTTTGTAAGTAGCACCTAATATTTATCTTAAAATATTCTTCAGAACTGAACTAGCCAATAAACTATTAAAAAAATCAGATTCAAATCTATCAGGTCATGGCAGATATGCTGATTCTATGGTCTTCAAATTCTTCTCTGATAATAGTGTAATAATGAAACTAATAATGTAATAATGTTTGTTGATAAAATTAATTTTCTATTGGTAAATATTAAAATGTGTTGGTTTCAGATTTTTGATTAGTGAAAACTTTAAAAATCTGAATTCCTTTTCGTGTTAAACTTCTGGTATTTTACAGGTAGGACCACATAACACTAAACAATAATGTGTGTGAAAATAAAATACTACAGCCTAATAAACCTGCACGAAAAAAAAATATCAGAAAAAATACATAACTTGCTTTAAAATTACATCCAAAAAGTATTAGTTTCTTTCTAAAATTGGCAGGTGTCATGAGGAAAGTGTGAGTGAAAGAACATGCGCGAAAGGTCGCAGAGCCTAGGTTCAGACCAGCCCAGTTATATCGGCCGTATCATTATTAGAGCGCCTGTTCAATATCGTCGCATCGCCTGCTCGTGAATGTCTTGCATAGACCGATAAGCCTTAATAGATGGTGTTATTGGACATTCGTGATCGTGACAAACAGAAATATTGTCATTGATGATTACGGAAAAGGCACAGCACAGGACGATATAAAATTGGGATTCAGGAATTTACATATGCAATGAATCATAACTATTTTTAGATTCAATTCATCAAATTAAATCATTCAATTAGCTAATTGATCTGTAACATATACATACCTACATAATTCTAGTGTTTTTACTTCATAAATCAGAAGCTTACTACCTATATTAGATAACCCTAGTTGGCTTCCGTTACTTCGCGATATTATTATGATTACCGCGTTGACCATTTGGGTTTTCCAAAGCAGCTGATAGCAATTATATATGACAAAATCACGTAATATTTCAAGTTATTAACAACAGTATATGTATTTTAAACATATTAAAGTAACTACATTTCAAAGTTTTTAAGTCTTGACAGTAAACTGGGTCAGTGGGTCGCCTTAGGGGTGGAGCTGCAAACTGTTCTAGGCAATATGATTTTTTTCGATTCAGAAAAATATTTTAACTTAAATAGTGTTACTTTTAAAATTATAGTAGGTAGGTACACAGTCATTAAAGTCCGTGACTGTACCTAGCCTACTATAATTTTAGTTCAAGTGTTAAACTTACACTATTTTACGTTTTTTTCTCGGCACCTAAATACGATACGAAAACGTCGACTTAAAAACTTTAACTACTTACTTTTGTTGACTTTTTCCACTAATATGAAAACATCTTCCCCCCCAGAAGCACTTCCAGAGGACCGACTTATACGGCATATCTTCAAGTCGTTAGTTGCTGCACTCTCTAGACAAAAAAAAAACAGTTTAATTTATTACCTACCTAAAAAAAAAATGTTAAGAAAGAAATGTTGTTAGGAAATGACCTAAAATCAACAAAAAGTGTTTGGAGGGTGCGTATTTTTTTTCATGTGTGTGCCTAAATAATGTGCAAACGGACATTGGATGAGTATAACAAAATAACTTACTCATATTGTGAATAGGTTCGGAAAAAGCAGGCTCACAGATTTCTTTGCCGGTAACAGTATCATGCGCACTGAACTTCAACCGAACGATGTTTAGATTTATTGTTTTAGCCATGTTCTCACATTGCAGTTGAAGCTAAAACATAAACAAAACAAAATATACATACCACATTCCTGACAGAAGTACATTGTAACAACTAAGTAAACACAAGCTCGTAAATATTATTTTTTTAACTTTTTTTGTTAACTTTCTCTTAAAAAAACACGAATTTAGAAAAGGCGCTTAAATATTCGCGCGCATGCGCTTTTCTACAAAAGCTTAAACTTATCGCGGCCACTTCACAAACACAACTGACTGTTCACTGTTGGGCTCGAATCGAAAGCATTATTATCGCCTCGGCCGGAACCTAATGATCTAGTACACTAATATTATTCAAGCACAGCATTTAGAGTCTTGTTATCGGAATGTTAAAATACATTTGACATTGTTACAAGTTTAGACACTTTTGGGACATCTATAATCTGTCCTATACCTACATAGGACAACTTTATAATTTTATTCTTTCAAAATCAGAACTAACTTTGTGTTTGCCTATACTTCTTAGTCCGGTCAATTTAGATAAAAATAGTGGGCAAATAACAATAATTCCCGGAGAGCCAAATTTTTGTGGAGAGCTAGGGTAGGCCATTACAAATAAAGTTTTAAAAATCCCCATCGATCCTATGTGTGCGTCAAAAGTTATTTGGGGTCAAATGTAAAAATTTGACGTTTTTTTAATTTTTCTCGAAAACGGTAAGTTTTATCAAAAAATAACGTTAAACCAAAGTTGTAATCTTAAAATTCTCTACAAAAATGGTCTTTATGATTTTTTCCTAAGAGTTACCAGTAAACAGCCAAAATAGCATTTTAATCCCTAGGGACTAAAAGTGATTTGAATTTGGAATGTGGATATTGTTAGCAAAAGTGCTATTCACCTGGCTGGCAAGAGAGAGAGAAAGTGTGAATTTTATCAAAATTAAAATCCAAGATGGCGGATGCGAAAATTTTCAAATTTTTCGTCATGTGTATCGTTTTCATAGTTTTCGACGGTGGTAAAGTCGATAGTGAGGTCAAAATGTAAATCCAAGATGGCAGACGCAATTTTTTTTTAATTTTTCGTCATGGGTATCGTTTTCATAGTTTTCGAGGGTGGTAAAGCCGGTAGTGAGGTCAAAATCTGAATCCAACATGGCGGCTGCTATTTTTTAAATTATTTTTTTATTTTGTGTTTAAAATCATACGTGAGTAGGAAATTCGTTCCTGATGATGGGGGTCGGACCGCACACGTTTGTTTTTTCATAGAGGGTGATAAAAAGTAGAGTGTTCACCTCGGGAGCAATACTATTTACCCGACTGCCCCAGAAGGAGGGTAATGTTTTTCGAGAGTATGTATGTATGTATGTATGTCTATTTCTTTGGCACGCTCTGTAGCCTAAATGGCTTGATGGATTTTAACATATGAGGTGTCGTTAGATTCGTCTTAATCGTAGAAGTGACATAGGCTATATAATATTTATGTATTGCATCTGCAAATACAAAAAAAAGGGAGGGGAAAGTTTTTTTTTTAAATAAATTACAACAATATTGGTATCAAATAAAAGCTGCTAATGAGTCAATTCCAAATTAAGATATATTAATAAAACTAAAAAACTTTAAATAAAGAAAATTATTCAAAAAACAAAAAACCCGACTGCAAAAACACGTAACTGAAAAGAGAAAAACAAGCATTATAATCTATAGAATTTTGGTATCGCAGGCGGGGACAATAATAATTATAACAATAATAACCGGGAATATGGTGTAACTTTTGTTTGTCCCCGCCTGCGATACCAAAATTCTATAGATTATAATGCTTGTTTTTCTCTTTTCAGTTACGTGTTTTTGCAGTCGGGTTTTTTGTTTTTTGAATAATTTTCTTTATTTAAGCTAGAGTATGTACTTGTGTATGTACTTTGTACTTTAAATCCCTCGCTGCGCTCAGGATTCTACTTTAGAATCCTTCGCTCCGCTTTGGATTCAAAGAAACAGTCTCGCCTTAAAAATAGTTGTTTGCTCCCTTGGCAAAAAATCTACTATTTTTTCAATACCCAACGATTTCAACGCATGCGGGTTCAGAATCAAAGTACTGAATCCATGGTAACAGCCTTACGAGGCATTATTATTTTATTACATAATGTATATTATTTATTGAAGCTGATGTGACATAAATTTAGGCCCATTTGTATCCATTGTCATAAGAAGTCTAGTAGGCCCTAAACAGTCTAAACACAAAAATTGAATAGCTTTATTACAGCAAATTAAATTTTTATTAGCCTTATACAATACTGCCTAGCAAACAATGGATTTATTACAGTAACACCGAGCTTTGAAAACAATGCGTTATTATAACCAAACATACACACACACATCCGTTATAGATTGACTTCCCAAAATATTTGCAAGCATGCATACTAAAGATATTAACACTTCACTATAAATACATTTGCGTATAGGTACTGCGAGGGGCCAGAGTATTTTCGTATTTAAAACTCAAAATACACTTGCTTGACTAAACTTATTAATTTATTATAAAGAGAAAAGGTTTGAATTTTGTATGTTTGTTTGTTACGCTTTCACGGCTTAACTGATTTGGATGAAACTTGGCACATGGGTAGACCATGACCTGGGTTATGAGATAGGATACCGATTTTCTCACGGGATCGAGACTTATGCGGGTGAAACCGCGTGGGGCAGCTAGTAAATGATATAATTATGTATAGGACTTTGCCCGTAACTACATAATTATGATTTTCTCATGTAAACTTCAAAACCGTATGCAAAATACGCGATTCGATGGACATAATTTAGTTGCGGACAGCAGCCCGGTAAAACCTCACTTCACCCCAAGGGTTATCGCATGCCTTAGTCTTTCCTCAGAGTTTAAGCTATTCCTAATCGGTTCAGCGATTTAGCTGTGAAAACGTAACAAACGTCTGTTTGTTATGCATAGCATGTCTATGCTTACATAATTATTATCGCATTTATTTTATTAGTAAACTAATAATAGGAGCTCGTGGCTAAGTAATAACAAGCCGCACGGATCGATCCATCAGATTAAGCTACGCTTGCCAGGGTTGGTCAGTGGATGGGTGACCATCTTTACATACCGAGACTCCTCCGTGCCTCGGAAAGCACGTTAAGCCGTTGGTCCCGGCTGTCATTTGTGGATCTTTGACAGTCGTTACGAGTCGTCAGAAGCCCGAAAGTCTGACACCAGTCTTACCAAGGGGTATCGTATTACCCAGTAACTGGGTTGTGGAGGTCAGATAGGCAGTCGCTCCATGTAAAATACTGGTATTCCGCTGCAACCGGTAAGACTGGAAGCCGACCTCTAGATAGTTGGGAAAAAGGCTAGGAAGATTGATTAGTAAACTAATAATAAATAAATACTTACGTCTTTCAAGTTCATGTTGGTATTTTTACATCGTTCAGAGAACTTCTTGAACAGAAGTGCGGCGACGTCTTTTTTTGCTGTATGTATAATACCGATACCGCCGAACCTAGTGAAAAATACAATGATTACATAGGTACTACATAGCATCACGGGGCCTGTTATCCCCGAGGGGCTAGGCACAAGTGTAAGTACCTATAGCAAACGACGTGTCCCTGTAGTAAACCGCTGTACACCCACCCACATTTCACAAGTAATGTTTAGGTTCCATGTAAGAGAGGGCGGAGCCTATTGCCGTCAACCGGACACAAATCCAGTTTTTTTCCTATCCGAAAAGTCCTGACAAATAGCCAGACATTTGCAAAAGAACTTTTTAATCTTTATTTTTTCAGTACCTACTCATAAAGCGTTATTTGACTATTTGGATGGGGGGCTAAAAAGCCGGGCATATTCGAAAAAAATCGGACCGATGGTAACCCTTCCTATGGGTCACAATAATAAGACTGCCGATCGATAATCGTAAAGCACTTACCCGACTTTGTAGATTCCTTGATCAGGAACTAGGTAACTCATGTCTCGGTCCTGTTCATCTTCAAGCAATTTGTGAGGGTGTTCGTCCGGGTTGTTATGTTGGGCCAAACGACATCTTATAAGAGCCTTCCCACTGTAGTGTAGCAGCTGTAAGATTTATATTAGATATACAAAACTATAAACCATTCAGAGAAGTAGAGTCGACCATTGCAGTAGGTACCTATCCAAGTAATTATGAATACAAGCGCCAATACCTAGAAATTGGGAACACAATACAATGAGGAAACTCCAATGAATAAAAATCATGATAAAAAGTATGTAAACATTGGTATCTCTTTTGATTTGAAATTAGGATAGGTAAGTAGTTATTTTAATGTTGAATCTAATAATACCATGGAGTTAAATGTACTATGAATAATACTAGTACTTTTTTTAATAAAAAAATAGCTGCTGCAAGCGGATTCGCCCGCGTGACTCCTAATTCTTCTAAAATAAAAGTAGCCTAAGTTACTCCTTATAACATCAGCTATCTGCCAGTGAAAGTCTCGTCAAAATCTGTCCAGCCGTTTCAGAAATTAGCCAGAACAAAATAAATAATAATTCAGTTGTACACTTCGAATAATGTGTATGAACAAGGTCATTCTGAGTCAATATAGATACATAACATTAAAACTCTGAATCATCAGGTCTGAATTAATTCAAAGCTAATATTATTCCCTCAAATGAAATTGGATTGCATTAACAAAACTTCCTGATATGAATCAATGAGAAGTACCAATGAGGAAAAAAAGGTTAGAAATAAAACTTACCTCTACAGTCGGATGGGTCTTTTGTTTGTTGGGACCTACGGTCTTGCCCAGTAGACATCCGTGAGTGCCAACCATCTCGCTGACATATCGGAACCTGAAGTGGTTCTGGGGTTGTTCCGTGATACGTAGGCATGGTTTGTTGGCTGTGTGCAAAATAGTTTTTGATATACATATTTCAAGCATTTTAGGGTTAATATACATATTATGTCAGGGGAGAAGAGAAGTGGAACAAGAAAGTGACCCTATGGTACCCTAGGGATGGGAAGAGAAAGAAAGGGAAACCCTTCAAAAGGTGGCAGGATGACTTGGTGAGGACGGCGGGGAAAACATGGACTAGACAGGCAAGGAACAGGGAGAATTGGAAGGGGATGGAGGAGGCCTTTGCCAAAGGGCACACAGAGACTTAGAACTAATTAAGACATAATGTTATTAAAATACACTGTAACTCTGAATAAAGGCTATAAATAAATAAATAAAAAAAAATACATATTATGTATTCACTCATTTATTCTCATTACTGCTAATCAAAGATAAATTGTAAACTTCGTATAAATTGATCTGTGTATGCATGTATCTTTTCTTTACTTTGACATAATTGAGAGAGAGCACTTAGTATTCAAATAAATAAAGATGCCCTGGTAAGGTCATTGAACTAAGTTATTGCATTTAGACAATAGTCTATATAAAATAATATAACAGGCATAGTTTGTACCATATATCAAGTATATTTCTATGAACGCAGTTTATTTTGATGTAGTATAGTTGTCACAACATAAGATAAGGCTGAGTTGTGTTAAACCCATCAATGTGCAGGAAACAATAATTTCCTTTATGTGTTCATAATAAACAGAATAAATTGTTATCTTTGTGACTTGCCTTTATTTTTTTAGGTCAACACCTTATAAGATTATCATTTTTATTTGAGAAGGTAAATAAGGAAAAAATTTGTTTTTCAAATTAGAATTATGTGTAAAATAAATGTTTCTATGTTTTGCAACCTTTATGTAGGTATACATACAAAGTCCATTCCTATTTCCGAATGCAAGTCAAAATGGATTAGAATGCAGTCTGAATGCACTGACACAAAACTTTTAAAACAGTAGCAAGCTGCAGTTGCAGTGTAGTTACAATACAGTCAACAACCTTTTTCAATTTGATAAACAGATACTTAACACAATTTACTGATAACTTCAAAAGTTGTGTCATAATAAAATTATTTAATTGATTGACTTATTTGGATGTGATAAAAAAATTTCATTATTATATCGGTCAGGAAATTCCCCTACTTATTGTTTAAATAGGTACTTATGTGCTGTAACTGTAAAAATAGATTCTCTTTCAAAACATACCTACTCTGGGTGTTTGTGACATAATAAAGCACATCAATGCTATATAAAATGTCATGTTGCAATTCACATTACATTAGCAATAGTTTACTTTACAATTAGACCATTTCTAGCATTGTAACATAACATCATGCCTTGTTTCTCCGAAGGCAGCCATAGTAGGTTCACAAGCCGGTAGACCGGTAGGCTCTAGAATTGTATTGTCTCATGATAAAATTGTTCAATGATAAGTTTATAATCAGTAGGTACTTTCCCTACAGTGAACATCTGTAAAGGTTCTTGGAATTGAAGAAATTCTCATAAATCAGAAATAAAAATATTTTTTTGTCTTTGTACTAGTGTGCTTTCAAATTTGATACAACGAAATCTCTACATCATGAATATTCTGAGACTTTTATTTTATAACGCCATTTGTTCATAATGTTGTTACATCGCAGTTACATTATGAAGTGCCTATTTAATCAAAGCTAAGTTCTAGGAAAACCTATCTTTATCAATGCACTTGAGGTACTCTCCATACTTCATATTCAGACATGGTACGAAGAAATTGCACTTACCATGCTTAAGAAACTGTCGCTTGTTGTCAGCACAAGTTAGCTCAGTGAGATCAGTAGCGAGCTGAGGAACTTGCTGAGACGGCGAACTATGCGGTGAATATCTGATGTAAGACATCGGGGAGCTAGAAGAATCGCTCATATCATGGTCACTTGTACTCGTACTCGTCGACATTTTCGCTGCTCGAGTTCACTCAACCACAGTTATTAATTCCACAAACAATAACGTTTTACATTAAAACACTATGTTATCCGTGATCTGCACTAAAATGTTATGCGTTTATTTTCTGATTGATAGAATAATCTTTCTCAAACAGCTCATGTAACAAGACGGCGCACAAAATTATGCACTGCACGACAGAATGTTTATCTGCGTTCTCTCTCTGCGTTTGACAGACTTGAAATGTTACCAAATGCTATTCTGAATTTTCCCCAAGGAGTACTTTACTTTTTGGAAAACAACTTTTACCTTACTATGGAAAGTTACGTTTTTTAAGTATTTATATATCAAACTATTTATACATTAACGACCTTTCTCCCTCCTATAGTTGATAAGGTTCGATAGAATTTTGTAAATGAGGTGTCATTAGTAGAATCGTGTAATTTTTTTACGCCACAAACTTAAAAAACAGCGATCAAAAGGCATGACTTGTACAATGGAATGTAATGCTCATGCGTATAGAAAAGACATGCCTTTCTACCACTACATTAAGTTTATCAGTTCTTTAGGCTAAACAACTGTAAAACAGGACAATGAGTCCGGCCGTCGAGCGAATGCGTTCCTGACACCTGTCAGTTGGACAATTTCTAGTTGTAATAGGGATCAAATTCGCAAAATACATATTCGTTAGTAGGAAACTGGCAGATTCAACTGCAGGGAGTGTCACTCGTCGGCCGGACTGTAGGTATGGAGTTTGACGTCACAGAAGCGTTTTTCATTACATTTCTAAGTTTTTGTGAACTCAAGGTGTTCAGGACATTAATTATTTCTAGAGCCATATTAAAATAAAATGGGCAAAAGGCAAGACGCAGACTCATTTGTCACTTTTGATGCTGGGGCTACATGACATGACTACTACTGTTGCTCAGCCAGACGTCGAGCGAGCGGTGTGCGAGAGAGAGCGCGCGAAGTTTAGTTCGCGATAACGCGACAATGTAGCCCCAGCATAACAAACAGCATCCACAGACACGGAAGGGAATAGCTTATAGTAATTATATTACATAGATTTCCAGGACAAAGACAGAAAAAAAAAATTAAAACGAATACTATAAATTAATGATTAATTAGAACATAATTATTAATTAGCAGGTTATACTTTATAAAATTACTATACTGTAATCAAAATAGTAGTGATTAAAAGGTTTTCTTCGTATCGAAGAATGCATTCTCTATATTTTTGGCATGATGACGAATTGAATAAAAAAATTGAGCTAGCGTGCCACTTTTATTAAGTATGCGCATACACGTTATACTATTGACTAACACTTTTTCGAAGCCTCTACCTAGTTGTTTGTTAAGAACGCTTGTTGTAGCATCATTATATTAAAGTCACCTTGCATAGGACAGTGTTAAAGGTTCATCCCTACAGTTGTGGACACCAGCTCAATATACGATGCAAGGCCATACTTCCACTGACTGTAAAACTCCACCACTTAAATTCAGAGACTAATCCTCTTTGAAAATATTTCTGTCAAAACTTAATAAAGACGATATTAATTGTATCAGTTCACTATTTTTTAATAATAATTTATATATGTAGTGATTTAGGCTTCAGTTTTTCGAACTTGTTGGGAAATATTCTTTTAATCTATTATAATAATAAACCTGGCCAAGTGCAACTCGGACTCGCACACGAAGGGTTTCGTACCACCTTATAATATATAAAAAAAGCGCCGAAATAACGTTTCTCGTATTGGACTCCTTTAATTTATTTTATTTTTATTATTTGTTGTGTGTTTCTATTTGGCAATAGAAATAAAATAATCCGTGAAAATACATAGGTAATCTGTGAAAATTTCAACTGTCTACCTTTTACGGTTCATGAAATACGGCCCGCTGACCGACACCACACGCACAGCAGTGGCTTAGTAATAGGCTCCCGTTTGACACCCTTCGGATACGGAACCCTAAAAACAACACCAACCACTATCAAGTCTCATTTTAATACAAAATTATCCGTTTTTATCGTTAGAACTGATTTGCTGATATGTTTACGTTCTTTTTAAATTTTATTTGTACATCATTAGGCGAAATTAATGCAATTAGTACTAGGTATTAGAAATAATTAATTAGAAATGAATAAATCAGTAATTCAAGTTGATTAGTAATTACATTAACGTTTATATAATTACTAATCAACTAGTTTTTTATATTGTTTACTTAAAATTTTGATTTCCCACTATTCTGGGTAATTGTGATTAACTGGTATTGATGTAATGAAACTCTGACGTTATCATTCCGGGGAAGAACCAGTTTGAGTGAGTCACAAAAATCCCCGATCACACGATCACACTATGTATGTATGTATTGTATATGTCATACACGCATAGCACGTAGCTGTTTGTCGTTTATCTATAAAATACTCAGAGTAATAACTAAAGCATAGAGGGAGGGTGAAATTTCTCAGTCTAGTCATACTCTTTATACATATGACACATTCCGTGTGAAAAAAAAGGACAGGTATATTGTTATAAGGACCACCACTGTCCACTTTTTTGGTCTCGGTAGTGATGTGCAGAGAGGTGCAGAGGTATCGATATTAATTTATTTTTGACAGATAATTTATATAATTTATTGGATGTACATGTCGTATATTCCATGGATGATGTAACGTTGTAACGTGCCGTTTTGTAAGGTATATAGTGGAATGCATTAAATATTTGTTAGAGCTTTAATTCTAGGCTTCTTTTAAGCATTGGCAATTTGGTTTTATTAAACAAACGTTACTTTAATAATAAAAGCAAATTGCCAATGCTCCTACTCAACGCAATGCGTGACCTTGGGTCGCAAAAGAACCCATTTGGGTTAGCGATTATCTGTTCCCTCTCCCCCGTCACCGTCCTGGCAAGCCCGGCCGTCAATCTGTGCGCGCCGGCTCGACACACCGTCACATGCTGGCTAGGGAGGTTTACGCTCCCGTCGTCGCTCATTCTCAGCTCCACTACACTTGCCCGTGACTAGTGAGACCTCCCCTACAGCCGCGGTTGTCTCAGTTTGCAACGGTTTCCTTATTTTATAATTGACTACTTAAATAGTCATGAATCCTACTCCTTAACTCAGTGTTAAATCCCCATATTGGGGTTCAAAGTTCCAGCTTACCAATATCTCCAAATTTGCGGCTAACCACCCAGGTTACTCACATCGAGAACCATCACTGGCATCCGTACTTTATGTTACGGCAAACCAACGGCAAACTAACTTCCGGTGTATCCGATTGCCGATATAGTTACGATCCATTACAACAAAAACACGTTTTTTTTGTCTATCTGTCTGTCTGTTTGTTCCGGACAAACAGACAGACAGACAGATAGACAAAAAAAAAGTGTTTTTTTTTGTAATGGATCGTAACTATATACTTTCTTAAGCATTTAGTAAAAAGCTGTTATTTTGACATTATAAACAGACACTTCAATTTTATTTATTTGTATGTATGTATAAATGTATTTTTGTTGTATGGATCATATACTTTCATATGCATTTAGTAAAAAGCTGTTATTTAGACACTACAATTTTATTTATTTGTATTAAGATTGTGGATAAAAAATAAAATAAATTGAAAATCGCACAACACTCCCTGCTATATAATTTATAATATCTCTGGCGTATTCTGAAAGAGCACATGGATCATAAATGTACTCATGTTCATTTGTTTCCAACAGCGATTCTTCATTCTTCATGAATGACATCGAAATTGGCATTTAATTTTCATCTATTTCCATAGCATCTGAAGAATTCTGAAAAAGTATATACTTTTGATTTTTTCTCCGATAGTGCAATACAAATAATATATTTTAGAACCTACTGTCTGATTTTCAGCTACAGTTTGAAGTTGACACAATGTTAAATGGACAGCTTGTAAAGATACCGTACTTGACTTTCAGCATGATTTGTTGTAGGAGAATTGTGATCAATTCGTATAATTTGCAATGGCTCGAAAAGAAAACGATATCTTCTCCAATTTATTAGCATGTAATTATCGTATCGATAAAAAGTATCTACATTACCTACATTACTAGCTCATAACCTCACAATTTAACGAATTTATTTTTTGAAAATAAATTCGCGATCACAACATAATTTGTAATAAGGATAGTTTGAAGGTATCATTATCAATCTAATATGTATGTTATCAGTGATCACATCCAAATATTTTGGGTGATTTTATACGAAAAATGTAAAAAAACACTTACCGATGAAAGCTTACAAATTCATTGTTTTTTTTCCGTGACGAATGTGATTTACACGTTATCACAAAACAAGCCATGTTAACAGACTATTGATAAGTCCTTTGCACCTTTCGTTTTTACAAAAATATTCAAAAATCTATTGGTTTTTAATAAAAAATGACCAGCACCTCAACCAGCACACGTACTGACATTCACGACGTAATATACGGCTAGATCAAATACTTGTACGGTTAACCGTTTACTAAGCAACTATTGTGCTTTTTAAATTGGTCGTGTAAAAAAGAACAACTGTGACTGGTTTGACAATTTCGGTGCGTCCATTTCTCTAATCTTTACACTCCCTCTATGCTTTAGTTATTACTCTGAGATAAAATACGAGATGGCGGTTGCGTGCTCTCTCATTTCTTGGAATTACAAGAATTACAATACCTACTGGTTTTGATACGATTCTGAAAAGTGAAATACGAATAGAATCGTCTTAATAGACCTTGGCTCATAATCAACCGTGTATGCAGTGTGCTTCCAAGGTGCAAGAAATAATAAGCTTTGTAGTAGACCTATATTTCCTCCGACGAATACTACTACCTAAAGGTGTACTGTAGGTACATTGTTGGTGTGCAATATGTGCATTGTACAAACATTACCCACGTGGTCGGATAGACGCGCCCACAGATTAAAGACGCGCCCCCCGCGGGCTAAACGGTCTAATCTTAGATATTCTAAAGCGCAGGCCACACCGCCAGCTAGCGGGCGGGCGGGCGTAGCGAACGAACATCGTTTCACCTCTTTACATACTTCGGTTCACACCGCGAGCTACCGATATTTCGCGTAGTTTGTACCTATAGTTTCCTTCGTTCGCTTCGCCCGCCCGCCCGCTAGCTGGCGGTGTGGCCTGCGCTTTAGGGTCTAATCTTTATCTTGCTATGTCGTCCTACTAGGGCTGCTGGGGATTCTTTTTATAAGTGCTATTCCCTATTGGAATGTTAAAATACTTTTGAAAAAGTCCCTAGTTTTTTAATTACTCATATTAACGTTCTTGGTTATTATTAAACCTAATCTATCTATGTAACTTTAGTTTAGGCACAACATCCGGTTTTATCGTCAACATATTATTTTAAGGGCAAAAAGGTCTCATTATTTGTTGTTGTTATCTTAGTATGCCGCGAACCCGATATGGTTGTCATCAGATGGAGTGGAGAGATGATGGCTGTGTAAATTATTATCAAAACATTGTTCCAGCTCGGGCTTAGATTATCCAGGCTGTGTGAGTGGTATAGCCTCCCAATATTAGAATGTACTCTGTGTGAGCACTCTCACAGCAACTCCCGGCAACTCCCGGCAGGATTTCTCAAAGTGGGGTACGCGAACACCTAGGAGTTCGCCATTCGACGGTAGGGGGTTCGCGACAAGATTTACCATTGTTGAAACTCTTTGAGCAGATTAAAAAATGATGTCTTAGATTTTTGGGCAGCTAGACAGGAAGAATATCCCGAACTCTCACGCAAAGCGGTGAATTTCCTTTTACCCTTTGCTACAACATACTTAAGGGAGTCGGTTTTCACATCTAATCATGATAAAAACGAAATACAGAAATCGACTTGATGCTGAGTCAGAATAAAAGCTAAAATTGTCCAAAATTATTCCAAAAGTTAATTAGCGACAAGGCCCTTTCGTTCGATCTTTTTGGCTCTTTATTTGTATAACTTTTGTTGAAATAAAAAACCTTATTTCCTTCAACATATATGTACTATTTTATTATTTTGGGGTTAGGGGTTAGCTGTCATCTGGAAACTTTAATAGGGGTTCGTGGACGTGGAGCCATAAGTTTGAGAAACCCTGATCTATGATATAACCTGCTTTGTCTATGGAACTTATGAAAACTTTGATAAAATCCATTAAAACACTTGCTATTAGTTGTTTTCTCGTTGCCGACTGGTATTTTGCCCGATATGGATGACTTTTCAGCCAAGTCTTTGAATATTTTGCCGTTTCTCCAGTTATATTTTGTACCTAATCTTGTTGTGCGTATACAATATGTAACAAAAACCCTGTTGTTCCTTCTACCTACGTTTTAAGAATCGGTATACATACGTAATAAAGCAAGTCATTTATAAAAAACTGTTCAACAAAAATAATTAAAATAAATATTTAATTATTAATATTTGAAATGTTTAACTGATTTCTTACCTCTGCAATTCTGCATGAAAGCGATGACGCGAAATCAGAAAATAGGTAAAACATTCCCGCCACTCTCTTTGATCGGTGCCGCTGCGCCTGTGCACCCGCGCCGCTCTACCTATTTTTCTGCACAAGTTCGCGACCTTGTCAGCTGTTGTTTATCACTGAACACGAATGAATCTTTGAAAATGTTGGTTTACACGGTATTTGCACAAGCACAATAATTGATAATTATTAAAACTACATTATTTTAACACTTTTACATAAAAAGAAAAATAAAATCACCGCGTCTGTCACATAAAACCTTATGTAGGTACCTACTTAATTTATTATGATGTCTACTTGACGGCCACGGAGATGCTGTTCAATATGACCACCTTGTACCTCGACACATTTGTTGCAACGCCTAATCATATTTTCACGTACACTTCGCAGAACGGACGTATCCGACTTGATGTGGTCAAATGCTGCTAGGTACTATGCGTGAACGCATTTCGACCTCCGTATCACACGATTTTTTTAACACCTGTTGCGAAAAAATCTAATGGCGTCAGATCAGGTGATCTTGCGGGCCAATTGATGTTGGTCTCGTCTGTGCACACTGCCGGTATTGTACGTACGTATGTGCAAACGTTGGAATGCCATCGCCGACGGTAATGGTAGACTCGCAAAACGTTCTTGATAGAGTCTGCGTGCTTCTGCATAATTGCAGTCACATTTCCCAAGACACATCAACATGTTAAAATATTCTACGGTAGAATAAGACATGGTTAACGTTAACGTAAAAAAACACAAGTCACTCACTCACTACGTAGGTCAAACTCAACAATAACATCCGTTCGGAAGTAAGCTGCGCGGGAGACTAAGGAAGTAAGGAAGTGATTCGCAGGGCGACGGGTGGCGGGGTAAAGGGGTAGGTAGGCACGTGGGGTAGTACTGACCCGCGGGGCACGTGCGCCGGCCGCGGTAAGTTTTGGCGGCATCTTCTGTCGCATCAAAGAAAGCCGCCGAGCTCGTAGGCTATTTAGCGAAATAAAGATATACTTGTAAAATCAGATACTCCAAACATTTTTTTGAATGTGTCGTTTTTAATAGTTATTTGATTTTGACCTCTCCACTAGCCAATGTTGATTTTTTTTAAATTATAATTTCATCAATGTTGTGCTCGTAGGTAAATGTATACGTTCCTAAAAGGAACAACAGGGTTTTTGTTACATATTGTATAATTTCCGGTCAAACATAAACGTCACAGAAAAGATAATTTGAGGAATGATCAAGAGGTAGGTACAAATAATAAAAATAGTCCCCTCGTTATAAAACATATTTTTATTTAACGACCAACACTTTTATTACTAAAAATACATGATTTCAAATACATTTTATGCTACAAGAAATAGGAATTTTTGTGCTTAATTGTATCATGGAATGAATGTAGATCACTGATTGTTTGGGCTTCTACAATGTGATCAAGGCATATAATTGTATTTGTCAAATATCTACTAAGGGATCTCAAGCACTAGACGGCCACAACCACTAACAGTGGTCGCACAGGGTCGCACCGATCAAGTAAACTTAACCGCAACGGCCAACTAGCCGACCAAGTGTGCGATTTGTATCGGTTTCTATAGTTTACCGGAGGGCCTAGACAAATTACATTCCACCGCATACATTTTACGACTTTTCTACTGGCGTTATCGCTATTCGAATGTTACTCTGTCTAGGCCCTCTGTGGCCGTACTGTGACGTGTTATTGTTTCGCTGTGAAAATGGGATAGTGCTATTTATGCTGTATAGCTCCGTCTCTCTCTCACACTGGAAGTATGATGGCTTTAAGCCGAGATAGTACAGCCTCTGGTCGCCGCGACTGCGACCACTGGCCGGAGTCATGGCCGTCTAGTGTGCGAGATCCCTAATAATCTTAAACTTACAGCAACCTCAATATCCTTATTTCTAGTATGTAAAAATATAAGAAACTAACATATTATCAACATCCAACACTGGTGAAGTATAATTTAAAAAAAAATACACAATCTAATAAAATATTCGATAAAACTTGTAACAAATGCTTTCAAATGCTTTTTATATTTATATATTTTTCAGTTTATTTAGCATTACTAAATGTTATTCATCAAACTAATGGATGGAGATTTCTTCCCCTTACACGAAGTTATTGTGTCTCCACAATTCTAAGACCTATTAATGATGGAAGAGCCTAAGATTGGTGTGTGCGAGTATAATCTTGTGTTCATTGCAAGCTTCAATCACCTCCTGGTCGTTGTTTGAGCCCGATGGACTGCCGATGTATTCGACGCCGCACTGTGGAAGAAAAATATCACTTGAGTCTTCATAAGTAGTAACCGGGTCGAAAGCAGTATAACAGACGATGTGTCGCCGCTACAAGACTGGTTTCTATGAAATATCTTCCGCCGAGCAGTCGAGAGCTCCGGGGAGCAGTGGTGGCCCAGTGGTAACGGCCCCGACTTACGAGTTGTAGGTCGTGGGTTCGAAGTTTCGAACCCAAGCAGGCGCTTTACTTTGAGTAAATAATTTCATCACCATTACTCTCAAAACGGTGAAGGAAAACATCGTGAGGAAACCGGCATGTCTTAGAACCAAAAATTCGAAGACATGTGACATCTACCAACCCGCACTGGGCCCGCGTGGTAGATTACAGCCTGTAGCGGTTAGACCGCCACATACAAACTACGAAGCAAAAAAGACATGACGTCACACAATTCCTACATCGCGCAGTTAGAGTTTACCGAGCGAAAAACATAGATAAGACTATCCGAAATCAACATATGGGCAGTTGCCCGCCAGACATACCACCCATCTGGTTGGAGGATCCTCCCTTTTCTAAGCCCACTCCCTCTCACAGAGAGTAGGCCTGTGTCGCAGCAGTAGGAACATTAATAGGTATGCATTGAGTGAGTTAAATGTACTATTTAACTCAATATTATTATTTTATGTTTATGTTATACCTTCCGTAGCTAGCGACACGTCCATTGCACCACACTAGGAATTTCTCCTGAATCGTGGGTGCGTTTACAAACATTTAAACTTACATACACAAACAGCCAGACCCGGAACAACTACTTGTAGGCCATACAAATATTTATTCCTTGCGGGATTCGAACCCGCGACACGCAGCGCAGGAGTCAATCGCTTAACCACTGCGCCAACCGTGCCGTCGTTATGGTGCAACTTCGTCTGTCTGTCTGTCACATTGCTTTTTTTCATCAAATTTTTTTATGATTCTTTTAAATTAGTCTATTTACAATTTTTATTACTAAGAACAAAGTTCAGAACTCGTTGCTATAGAAAGTCCTTTTCTAGTATTTTGACTAGACTACTGACCTGCACAGCCCTGTCGATGTTATCACGGAATGGGAAGAAAGCATCTGAGGCGAGAGCGACGCGGTCCATCTTGCTGACCCATTCAGTGCGTTCCTTTTCGCTCAGTAAGGCCGGGGCTTCGCCTTCGAATAGCGTGTTAAATTGTTCTAGTGGAAGATCCGAACCTGTGTAATGATAAATATTGGTATAATATAAACTGAAAGCTTGATACTGATAAGAAAACTAACTGGTAAATGTCAAATAAGCTGTTTTGACTTTGACTTTTATAGCAAGGCAAAAACCAATCATATACGAATACTGGAGACATTTTTGTAACGTGAACACTAATAGAAACCGAGTGTTTTCTTCCCGCATTTTACTTTCATAATCCCGTTTCAAGACGTTTATAAATAAATTGACAAAGAAATCAATCATGGGTATGATCGAGATCATACACTTAATCGACCCGGTTTATGGTGATATCGATTTTCCTAGACCACAATCTAGAGACAAAAAATCACGTTGTTTGCGTGTACTGGGCAGTGACTGAAACCGGTATGATCAATACGAGTATTTTTTGTAACCGGTATTAAAACGGTAACCTAAATAAAGGTAACAGTTTCTTCTTCTTGGTTACTCAGATAGCGGTAACTTTAGTCGTGGAAGTAACCAAAATTCTTCGATACCTGTACCGTAATTTTAAAAGGTTTTCGTTCCCTGCTACTAGGTACTTAAATTATTATTAACACATGGTCATACTAACCAACAGTGCCATTAACAAAGTTATCAATAGCGTTGGCCTGCACGGCGCGCGTGACGCCCGGCCGGAAGCGCATGGCCAGCACGCGCGGGTGGCGGCGCGCCCACCACAGCGCCGCCTTGCCGCCCGCCAGGCGCGTGCAGTGGATGCGCGACTGCTGGCCGGCGCCGATGCCGACCACCTGTAGGTACAATATCGTATTTTTATTAAAAAGTAAAACGTAACAATAAGCTAGATCAATGAATAGAGAAGGAGAGGTAGGTATAGACAGAAAAAGCTGGACCATGGCATGGTCTAAAAAAACTAGGTCTGGCATTCCGGGAGTGACACATGCTTACATCACTATCCAGTTGCCACTTTATTGCAATAAAACACAGTGATAATATATTCAGTCACCATTCTCTTAAAAAATACGAAGTGTATAGAGGACCGTTAACGGCCCTCTATCCGCCGCGGATAAAGTGCCTTTAATGCGGCATATTAGTAGCGCTGCCTCGGCCCGGCTAGAGTGCCGTAAGCATTGTATTGTCAATGTCATTGTCACTGTAATTTGTTATTTTGTTGAGGTTAGTCCACATTTGCTATAAACTTCAGTAACCTTAATGTTCGAAAATTCGAATTTTGTTTTAAGTACTTATTTATCTTTACTTCTAAAACTATTCTGTCGTAATATCGAATACTATAATAACTGAATCTCCTAATTTTGAATGAAATAAAGTCATTTATGTCTTAAGTATTGTTTTATATAATGTGTATTAGTCCGAATGTTCATTTATAATTAAATTGTTAGTCCTAAAATATTTGCAAAAAATTAGGTTTTAGTGACAGAAACGAATCGCTGTAAATCCGACTTCACGCAGTCTTGTCTGCCCTACCTCTAGAGTGTAATTTAGAATCGCGTATTTAGGGGCGAGGCGGCCCGCGAGTTGAGGAGCAGGTGGTTGTAACGCTCGCCGCCGCGGCTGAGGCTGGCTGGCGAGACGAAGCTGCGGCGGTGAGCTTTAAACCATCCGCGACGATAAGTTCGCGTGGGACCGCCGGAACCTCGCAGCGCCGGAGCCGTGACAGAAACCATGCCTGCTGCATGTTGCATCCTCGCTTGCATGCTGCATGCTTGCTTACATCCTACATGTTGCATGCTTGCTTGCATGCTGCATGCAAGTTGCATGCATGGTGGGGTTTTAAACATGTGTTTTGTGGTGGTTCCCTGTCGTACTGTACTATATTACCCGTTGCGTTTTTTTAAATAATACCTAATTTTTATAACCTTATTTTTTTAAACATTCAGTTCTTGTCACTAGTATGTCGCAAACTGACGGCACTTAATACACTGCTGAGATAGAGTGACGTTAACGGTACTTAATAAACTGCGGAGACTGAGTATCGTTAACGGCCTTCTATACACTACCTAAAAATATATATACAAAGCATTTAAATTGTCGTTTCGTTTGTCTAATCAAACAAAATAATTCAATTTAAACTTAAACAAACTTAAATGTTAATTAGAACCTCATTGTTTTATCGGATTCGCACAGGTATTTTGAGTTATTATTACACACTACTGGTAACACAGATGTGATGAAGTAGACTTGTGTCTCCCACGTGACCAGTCTCGGAATGCTATACCTGGCGAAGTATGTTATTATACCATGATACATGGTAACAATAAAATTAGCGGTAAAAATTGTTTTCGTGTACTACTTTCGTGCGGTGGACCACAAGTTACTCTACAAGTGATGAGTATATGGTTAGCACTGAGTCAAACTTTATCCGGCATGCCTAAGAGATATTTCTCGACCGCATGTAAAGCCAATTATGAGGCCCATGAGCGACATAAAAACTCTCACCTGGGACCGTATTATGAATGTATTGTATGTAAATACCATCATTATTCCACTGCGAAAAAAGGATGGTGCTATCGTCCTCGTATAGCTCCGTCTCTCACTCACACTGGAAAAGTGGTGGCATTAATACGTCATAATAATACGGCCCTAGGTTAGTCACTAACCACACGAAAAAAGAAAGAAAGTATACAGTTGTCTACTGCTGGACATAGGACTCTGCTATCGCACGCATTTAACAAACTATGCGCAAACGTAGGGTGCGCACTGGCGAGCTCTCCAAATTGTGATCATCATCATCATCCATCCAAAGCAAGAGCTAGTTATGTGTAGCAAAAGTCTAAATACAAACAGTATTCTAACCTGTCCATCTCTGGCGAAGCAGACGGAGTTACTTTGCGTGTACTTCAACGCAATGGTCGCCACGATAAGATCCCTCACAGCGTTGCTAGGCAACGCGTTCTTGCTTGTAACCACATTTTTGAACAGATCTCCTGTGATCTTCGCATCATTGCGTTTTTGTTCAAGAGTGAGACCGAAGATTGTCTTCTGTTCCATTAGGTCGGGTTCGTAGTTGGGGTCCATCTAGAATTAAAACGGTTATTTTTTTTAGTATATTGGTTTATATTTCCTTAAAATAATGTTATTGATAGTGGAGGGAAAGTATAGGATATTATTTTGTACATACATAAAGCACATCACTTTCAAGATATATGGACGCTTGCGTTTTGCTGTACCTAAGTAAATATGTGGTGTTAAAATGATTAAGTCAATGATAAAAATCTCTCTTCTAATGAAAGAAATAAAAAATAAGTACATGAATTATCTTGACTCCTTACTTCTAAATATATCTTCTACATATTTTAATCGTTAAAGACAAAGGAATTTATATCTGCATACTTTATAAAACAAAGCAAAAAAAAAAAAATTACCAGCAAAACACAGTAGTTGCCACCCTTCTTTTTTTTCAGAATTTCCAAAGCTTCGGCACTGTATCCAGGAGCCACGATTCCGTCGGAAACTTCCCTCGAGATGATGCGGGCAGTGATCGCGTCGCACTCGTCCGAAAGTGCCACGAAGTCGCCGAACGAACTCATGCGGTCGGCGCCGCGAGCGCGGGCGTATGCGCAGGCTAGCGGCGTCAGGTTCGGGAGCAGGTCGGCTACCATACATACGGATGCCTGGAGAATGATGTTTGGATAATTACACTTCTGTTTTTAATAAAATTCCACAACCCTAAAAAGCTTTCCTGATATATAATAAATATTTCACGAAAGTCTTTTACCTGATCTCTCGAATAAAGCGATCTCTTATCGTATTTAAACACTAGGTAGATGATAGTCCCGTGCATGAGAACCCAATGACCTTTTCAAAGAGATTGCATTGACATCAAAATTAAAATAATATCTCACGGATCCCGCAGTCAAGGCACTGCTGTCTAAAATAAGCTAGAATAAATAATAGAGAACATTTACCTCACGGTAATGCGGTAGTAGTGCGCGTCATTTCAGAATGGACAAGCTATGGATAGATCGAAGTTTTTACTTTTACTGGACATACCTCTTCCTTATCCAAAGGCAAGCCCACAGCGGCGCCTGCGGGCGACACATGCTTGAAGCTGGTGGCAGCAGGCAAGCCCAATGCTTCCTTCAGTTCCTTCACCAACTGCCACGCGTTTAGTGCGTCACAGAGGTTAATGAACCCCGGCGAACCGTTGAGGGTCGTCAGAGGAAGTTTATCGCGGGTCGTGAACACTTGAGCTGGTTTCTGATGAGGATTCATACCTGGATTGTGGATATTTTGTGTTAGTACTTTATTTATTCTTTAGTAGTACTAATTTTGTTTGTTTTGAAATCAACAATATTACAGTCTCACTGACGGACTAAAGGTCGGGCCGCAGGTGCGGTCCGCTCCGGGCCCCGGGTCTTGGGGGGTCACCAAATCTCGAGTGAAGGCCCAAACAAGGCCAAAATATGTTCAGTACGTAAAAGGCAGTTTGTAGTTGGCATGCGTAGGGGGGCTCTACGTAGCTTTAAAATATCGAGGTCGCTTTGCTTGCTCTTCTTAAAAAATCTGCATACCCAGGCCCCTATTTAGTTTTGCAGCCCTGGGCCCCGATCAGGTTTAGTCCGCCACTTAGTCTATTTGTGATCTCGGGTCGAGTCGGATTGCCGTCCCAACGTACTAAAGACTTGTATTCGCCGATATCGAAATTCGGTTAGCAGGATATTATTATTTGTGTAGGAATTACACTTCAATAAGTTTATTGAGGAGATCCCCGACCATTAAATCTAATCTACTTACACCTTTTAGCTAGTACTTAATCTTACCATATCTCAAGGTCAGTTGGGACTGCCCAGCAGAATACTGTCTACGGAAATAGTCGGAAATAGCGAGATCATACTCCGATGTTTGTGTGAATGCCTTCAGAGCAAGACGCTTCCTGCAAAGAAGTAAATTTTATTAAAAACAGTTTTATAATGACTTTCTAAGTTATCAGTCAAATGTTACTGAACTGCTTATTACCTGTGTATTCCACTGATTAAAAGATTATAGGCTAGACCTGTTAATAATACAAAATGAATAAACAAAAATGATTAATTTTACGGCGCCATATAAATCAAAGAGACTCCTTCCAACATAAGTAAAGGCATCGTTCTACGATTTGTTGGAACGTAACTTTATTAACTGAATTTTACCTAGTATCCAATGAGGTCTGATGGTCCTTGCTTTCTTTTAGTTCTTGTATAACTGTATCATAATCGTTGGGGTCGCAGATAATCGTGACTCTGTCGTGATTCTTAGCGGCCGCTCGGAGTAAAGTAACGCCGCCAATGTCAATGTTCTCAACCGCATCGGCAATCGTCACGCCGGGCTTCGAGACTGTTTGTACGAAGGGATACAAATTGCAGACGACAACGCTTATCATGTCGAACTTCTGACGTTTCATATCCTCCTGGTCTGAGGGGGTAAGTCTGAAAATAAAATAAATTTTCGTAGAGATTGCTTTCCCTTGCAACAATCAGAGAAGAGCAGACAACATAGAATTTTACCAGACATTGAATCAGACCGAATGATTCAATCAGTATATCGAATTATTGTAAGCACAACAAGATAACAGTCATAACGATAACCGATTTTTTTTTTACTTGGATAAGGCTCTGTAGACGCAGCAAACACCTACTTAGAAGTATTGCTTTGAAAGAAGAAGGAATTCATTCTAGAAATTTATTGTTCTATCTTCGGAATTTCCTAAACTTACCTAGACAAAATACCAGCATGAACAGCAGGATGCAAGGTCTTCACCCGTCCTCCGAGCATTTCAGGTGCCTTAGTGATGTCCGAAACTTCGGTGACCGCCAGGCCAGCATTGCGGATAGCTGTCGCGGTGCCACCGCTAGCCACCAGACCGAGACCTATGTCTGATAAGCTTTTGGCCAAAGACAGCAAGCCTGTCTTGTCAGACACGCTTAGAAGAGCTGTGGACAAAGTTACTTGTTGAACAGTCAAGTTTCGATCAATTGGATAATGATCTACCGACGTGATTTCGACCAAGAGCACGAACATCAACTCTAAAGTGGCGGTCATTATATCAGTCATGGTAAAAGACTGTGAGTCACATGCTTCATACAGTCAGGTTGATCTGACTTTGGACTCCCAATTGATATAGTTACCTTATTAGGTAACAATAACAATGTTGCAGTTAGAAAATTAGAAGTCTATTGACTTCTAATTTTCTAACTGCAACATTAGAAATACTACTACTCAATTACTATAAATCCTTAATTTTTCCTTTGTATATCATTGGGTCATGAACTCATGATGATCAATTTATTTTAAAACAAAATAAAGAGGGTCACTTACCGAGTTTTCCATTAGAAGCCATGTTGAATGTGTGTGTTTCTTATGAATTACTTTATTGTAATGACGGTTCACGGAGAGCTTATATCTGCTGCGTCCAGTTGACCTTACGCAGGGGTTCCTGATAACAACACAATCTTGTTTACCACAGCAGTAGGGTTGTACATTTTATTAATCTTATGGAATATATATTTTGAGTTTCTACATTAATAAGGTGGGCAGGCAGCCATTATTATTATTGAATATAGTAGTAAGTAACAGTAACAATAGTAGTAATATACGACTACTATGTTATGTTTATAATCGTTATGTTCTACCTACCATAAAATACGTATTTTATGTATAAATGTAATGTACTAATACACCCTCATATTGCCATTTCTGGATTAATCCCATGTGAAGGGGAGCTAATAGGCAGACTAGAGCCTGCGTATTGACCCTATTGAGAGATTAGTGCCCAGTTAGCCCTCGTTCGCACGGTCGGTTGATTTTTATCGCATCCTGGATTTTTAGGTGTTGAGCCCAGTATCAGCATTGAGAATGCAGCAGAGTGCATCCCAGCGCGTCAAAAGTGTGGTCCACTTGAATTTTCAAATCTTGGAGCAAAGCACTAAACAGTGCCTTGAAAAGCCAGAGCGCGATAACCCTGGGGCTACACTGTCGCGTTATCGCGAACTTTACTTCGCGCGCTCTCCCTCGCACACCACTCGACGTATCGCTGAGCAACAGAGTGCGGACGAAGTAAAGTTCGCGATAACGTACCAGTGTAGCCGTAGCATTAATGATCGTCGCGTTAAAAAGTCGCCCGTGTTTACGAGGTCTTGAAAGTGGGTAGTTTTCAGGTAGGTAGACGTCACGTAGATGACGTAGGTCTACGTCTATTACGACTACGCATAGTCTGTGGGACTTATTTTATTATACAGAGTTAAGAGTGACAGCCCTAACATACTTGAATACCGTGATGTAAATAACTAGAGTTATTGCTCCGTGGCGGTAACAACATCTGAAAATGAACAAACATCTGAATTTCGATGTCTCTATCTCTTGTAATAATGTTCTTACGTATGTATCTTAATATTTTCCAATGAAAACATTGTGATAATAAATTATTGTTTTCGGCCTAAATAAAATTAGGTAGGCAGTTTGGTTTATACCAATACCACCACCACCACCACCACCACCCACCACTACCACCACCACCACCCACCACTACCACCACAATACCTACCACTGCAATAGCAATAGGTAATAAACCCTTAAATTTTCAGGATTAATAATACCGAATCACACCGTTCGATTTTAATTGAACAACTTTTGTAGTTCAACTTAAAATACCTACTTTGAATTTGAAATTCAATTTGATTGAAAGTCTGTTCAGAAGTTTCCAAACGTTTTCTACTTCGCAGTTAACCAACTAAAATCGAACCGTGTGAACCCGGTTATTACACACAGACACGACATTGTAAAAAATCTATTATTTTGAAGAGTGATCGTAGAGTTTATTGCCGGCACTTCTCGATAGGAAATCCCTAGCTTCTGACGTTTCTTAAGTGCCCATGTATAAAAAATAAAATTTGAGAATATAAATAGAATTTGAGAATGTTGAATTGAAATCTCTCCCCCTCAAGTACGTTATTATCGTGAGATAATAACGCAAGCGTTATTGCGATATCTGTTTTTAGAACATTTTGTATTAGGACGGCCACGAAGTTACATTGCTGCGATAATAACGTCGCAATAAATAGGACGCTTGCGTCCCTCCGTCCTGCGATATTCCGGTGTCTTGTGTGTGTGTTCTTAGAACATTTTGTATTAGGACGCATGCGATCTTACACACACCTGCGTTAATAAAGTTAGTACCAAGTACGGTGTAGTGCGGGCGGCCTGTAGTCACAGATTAAGCTGTAGTTACACGTAAAGTTACATGCTCTGTGGTTACACGCAAACGTAAGAAATATCGGACGATAAAAATGCAGCTGTGTGCAAGGAATCGGCATGCATTATCGCAATAACGCTAGCGTAATTATCGACCGGTAAAAACGCACCTGTGGGGGAGAGGATTTTAGACATCTTAGATCTTCTTCTTAGCGTGTCGGTGGCAAAAATAAAAACGAAATAAAAAAATACATAATTGTTCTGAGTTTTTTTTAATTTGTTTGGCCCAAAACTCAGCAACGCGGATACCGTTCACTAACGCTGCCATTAGGTCCTCACGTGTGCAGGTGACAGGGTATGCGGGGCAAGATGGGAGGTGAGCCATTGTCTGTGGAGAGACGCCGCATACACACCGGAGGTCTGAGCCGTCCATGAACCCCCACTTGTGGAGGTTATCCTTGCTACAACCTACTTGGGCACGAAGTCTATTTAAGGTTTTCCAAGTAGGCCACGGTAACTTGTACCCGGATGGGAGGCTCTCTGATGGTTCAATGAAGAAATCAGGGGGCTTAAACAGTTCTTGCCAAAGATCACATCTTGCTGTGGAGGGGTTACCATCGGCTGGACTCACGCACCCAATAAATTTTTTGCGGCTTTGCCTCTGCGGCACTGGTTTAAAGTTGTGCATTGGATGGCGTGAGTCATCTTGTAACTTCGCTCTCTCGATGCGACTGGCTATAATCCTACGGATTTCTGGAGGCGCGATGCCAGCCAGTGGATACAGCATACGCAACGGGGTCGGTTTTAAGCAACCAGTCCTAATAATCCGGCATGTGTCATTTAGAGCTGTATCCACTAACTTAGCGTGAGCACTTCGGCTCCACACTGGACAGGCATATTCACCAGCGGAGAAACAAAGCGCCATTCCAGTTGTTCGCAGGACTTGAGGTGATGCCCCCCATTTGGTAGATGTTATGCGACGTGTGCACTTTCTGTTTGACATTTTCGCAGTTTTTCCGGAAGTTAAGAGATCTATCCAAAGTGATGCCGAGATACTTTGGGTGAGTACTATGGATGATTGGAACGCCTTGCCATGAGATGTCGAGTGTTCGACCGGCTTGTCTGTTACGAAGGTGGAAGGCGCATGACTTCTTCGACATCTTAGATAAAAATGTCTTAACATTACCCTCTTATATCGTACAGTGTTGTGTTACTTACCTTTTGGATTAGAATAGGCCGGCTGTGTCGGTCGAGAACCTAGTGCCGAGACCTAGGAGCGTATCTCTACACTTCGCCTTTTATTGAACAATTAATAAACAATGTTGAAACCAAACAACTAACGCGCACCGCCGAGACCTAGGCGCGTGTCTCTACACTTCGCCTTTTATTGAAAAATTAATAAACAACGTTAGAACAACCAACGCGCAATATGAGAGATTGACGCGAATAACATGTGTCCTTGAGCGGAAAGACATTCTTGAATGTGTCCATTCGCACCACGATCAGTACAAAAAATATTTTTCTATTATGTTCTTCACGCACTGCGACTATTAGGTTGTTGAAGTATCAATTTGGTGCTATTTTTTAACAACTTAAAAAAGAAATCTATATCCTTACATATTATAAAACAAAGTCGCCCGCCGCGTCTGTCTGTCTGTCTGTCTGTCTGTCTGTCTGTCTGTCTGTCTGTCTGAACGCGATAAACTCAAAAACTGCCGAACGGATTTTCAAACGGTTTTCACCATTGGACGGAGTGATTCATGTGGAAGGTTTTAGTGTATAATTCATTAAGGTTTTGTGTAAATTGGCTGAAATATGACGATTATTGTTGAAGATGTCGGAAAAAATCATGCCGACTGGGAGCTTTACTGGCGTGCGCTGCGTAAGTCGTGAGAGATAAATCAAATTTATGTTCTAGAGTATTGTATATCTTAAAAATTGCAACAAAAAAGTCCGCGATGGCATATGTCTATCTTTTAAGGGTGACCCACAATAACCATTTTTATCTTTCAATTTTGTATTAAATTTTCATTGTTATTTCCGAAGCTATTTTGACCGGTATCTTATTAATCCTTATCCAATTAAATAGATTATTTAAATTGGGCATTCAATTTCGATTAAAATATGCCTTTACATCACATCATTTAAATGAATAGTTTAAGAGATATCACAGTTTCAAAATTACGCGTAACAAAATAATTATGGTTGACCACGCGGGCGCTGTAGTAGCCTACCACTGCGTCCGCTGAAAGTTAGTCAATGATCTTTTCCTTGGCTATTAGGTATGTATTCCCGGTAGAACGTTCCCGTGGGATATTTTGCGGCATCCACGCGGGCGAAGCCGCGGGTAAAAGCTAGTCTATACTAATTATAAAGCTGAAGAGTTTGTTTGTTTGCTTGAACGCGCTAATCTCAGGAACTACTGGTACGATTTGAAAAATTCTTTCAGTGTTTGATAGTCCATTTATCGAGGAAGGCTATAGGCTATATATCATCACGCTAAGACTAATAGGAGCGGAGCACCAATGAAGAATGTTTCAAAATCGGGGTTCTCTTTTTCCTTTTGAGAGCTTCCGCTGCGTGCGCTGCATAGCCGGTTAAAGTTTCGCAAAAATCATGTATGACAGAATTGTTTCTCTTTTAAAGTTCTAAAAAAAAATCCGCGACAGCATATGTCTATCTTTTAAGGTTGGCTCACTATAAACATTAAGTAAAATGTCTCTACACAATAAATGATTGTAGTTTTAAAAGTGTGCTAATTTTACCACACCTTTAGAACATTTTTGTTATTTCTTACACAAATTATTAAACCTCATATGTAATTTTTGTTTCACTTTCAGGTTTTGACCTCTCTTTGCACCCATGTATTGACGTCTATTGTTTATGTAATGAATTGATAAGCCGAGAAAACAAGTGTTGTTATAAATAAGTTGTATGATTATACTTAATTGAGTTGCTTATCAATGTATTCGCTGGAAATATTTATAAGATTACTTATAAATACTATTGTTCTTTTATTTCCTAAGCATTAATTGGACGCTATATTACAAAATCTGTTTCAAATTGGTAATATGTATGTGGTAGGTTCCATAATGGTTGAAGTAGAAACATTTTTATTATGTTCATTCACCTGTATTCTAATTAGAAATATTTTGGTAGTATGATTGTTTTAAGGGTCGATTATGTATAAACTTTTGGGACAAGTACCCCCAAATAATGGTACTTATTAAAAAAAACATTACTTAGAGCAACTAATATTTTAATGAGAGCAAACCTTAGCAGCAAATGCAACAAATCTGGCACAGTTCGTCTGTAAAAGTTATTCAATTTAAAAAAATATTTAAGTACCTACCTATATAAATTTGAAAGTACTACTTGACTCAATATTTAATACGCAATTAATACCTTTGCTTAAGGACCTTCACAGTAGGTATTCATTTAATATTGTAATGTTGTTATAACGCAAAATATGCCGTCTAATTTTGCCACCGGTACGCGAAACAGGTTTTTAATGGAAACTGGGTCAGTGGGTTGCCTTAGGGGCGTTTGAAGTATCAATATGAGACCTTATTAGTACTGGGGCAGTATCCTTATGTCAACTATGCGCGAGTCAATATTATATCCAGTATATTTCTTGTTCCTAAGCCGAACGGCAAACAACGTCTCATTTTAAATCTAAAACAAGGAAGCTGCCTTTATAAGACAACTAGCTTTACCCGGCCCGGCTTCGCATGGATGGCACTAAGTACTTTTTTTCTCGACGTTTAAACCTTCCCTGGACTACGCCAAACATTTCAAAACAAAAATCAGCGAAATCGGTCCAGCCGTTCTCGAGTTTTAGCGAGACTAACGAACAGCAATTGATTTTTATATAATAGAAGATATAGATAAAACTACAATCCATAATAGCCAGGTCTTTATATATCTACATATCAAATATTGTGCAGGCCATCTGAATCTTAGACGCAGCCATGAAGCCCTCCTAGGCCTCCCCTACTCATTTCTTTTGCGTAGCCTATACGATTATACGAGGTTATGTTTGTTAACATTGTCGCATGTTATTAACATAATATTTAATTGTGATACTTCCTTTTTTGTTTTAATGTTTATGTTTAGGGACGATGTAAATAATGATAGGTAAGTACTTGCCTCTGAAATTTTTAAAGAAAAATAATTATTAACACACTAGGTACCACGCAACTCAAATCAAAACAAAACGATGACTTTTGTTGGTGGCAGTGCTGCCAGTACAAAATACCCATTCCGCGCTAAAAGCGACTCAAAAAGCGCTAGATTTGATAAAATCAGCCTATAAAAAAAGCGCTAGATTACGCGCTAAATTTAAACGTTAATTGTAAAAAAAATGTGATAAAGAAAGAATAATTATCGTGCACATTGATTTTTTCTTATTCCACACACATAAGTAAACGACGAAAAAAAAAAAAACTTTTAAATTTTTTTTCGTCGATTACTTAAGAACGAAGGGCCAGGTTGATCATTAATTTCTCTTTCAGGATTATTTCAGGATATTTTTCTGACTTTCCAATCATTCGTATGACATCACTTGGAAGCTGATAATCATAGCAGGTGCTATTGACAGCAGTTAATCCAGTTCTAATCATCAGAATGGCATTTATTGTTTTTAGTTGTAACGAATTTCGCAACTTAGTTTTGACGGCATTCATGCTGAATACACGTTCGATTTCAGCATTTGAATTAATTAATACATATTAATAAAACAATCTATATTTAAAAAGCGCTAGGTTATCCACTAGGCGCTAAAAAACTTATTTGCGCGCTAATGTCATCAAAAAAGCGCTAGATCTAGCGCCGAAAGCGCTAAACTGGCAGCACTGGTAGTTGCCATATGCCACATAACTTACCTAAAAAACATATTTTATTGCACATGATTAAAATCACTTGAGTTGAGTGAACTTGAGTGTCTCTCGGAGTCTCGTGTCGTGTCTTGTGTCGGCGGAAACAAATTAGGGCCCTCACCCACGGCGACTTTTTGTAGCGACGCTGTCGCGCGTTTTGTCAACGCGCTTCTGCATCGCTACTATCGCGCAGTATTCTTCATACATAATTACAGCATCGCGGCTGTATCGATACACATGCGCGACAGCATCGCTACAAAAAGAAAAGACTTTTTGGGGCAAGGGCCCTTGCCCTTAGATGTTATTCACTTCGATTTAGAGAACTATAAAATAATTTATCAACCCATAAAAATTATTTAGGTTTTAAAAACATATGGCAGCGAAAAAGGTCCCGTAATCATATTTCCATAATGGGCAAAGGTCAGTCAACATTTTGTTAAAATGATTACGGGATTATGGGACTTTTTGCTCTCTTAGTTGTAAAGTGGGTGATAGCCATGCGAACTTAAAGTCTGCGGTTTTTAAGTTCACCAGCTTACTCGGCTCGCCGCACGCGCTGTCGGCGTCGGTGACACACTTGAAGCTTGCTCATACTGCATAGCGAAGTTGGCGAATTTTCTGAATCAAACTAAACATACATTACACAAATCTCACAACAAAATGGATAAGCTCGAACCACCGCCCTAGGCAGATTCTATTAGATCCAGACGATCCCACAACTCTCCTCCAGGAGAGCAGTAGGGAGACCAGTACAGTAAAAACACGCACAAACCGACACACTTTCCGACCTCACCGCAGAGGTCCGCGATCGCGTCCCACCCGAGTAAATGATACTCCCCCCCGACCCTTGCTCGATAACGATGCGCCAGCCCGCGTTGTTGCTGAGCCTGTAGCTTTAAATTCCCCGATTATTAATAATAATATAAATTTGATCCAGCCTGTCCCTCTTGCTGTCCTCCCGTTAGCGAACGCCCTAAGCCGAGGTTCGTACCCCACAGGGGGTGCCCTTAGCGAGCGTTCGCCTAGTTTGTAATTAGAATAGTTTATGCCCCTGGCTGGAGGCTTTAAGTTTTTAGGAGCTTAAGGCAGCCGCAGGATTGACCGGTTAAAGCGACCTTACTCGCCCGTGTGTCATACTAAGTACGCGCACTAAACCGCCAAGTAAGCTCGTCAGTTATCCAACAGGTTTGAAATTTTGCTCGTATCCCGCCTTGGTTCGTAGTTTTGTCCAAACATTGAGCGGCAAGAGCGTGGCATCAACACGTGGCGTTTACAGGACACATTTCTGTGATTTCTGCCGCGTAAGTCTAAACCCATGGGGGGCAGGGGAGGCTGCCCCCCCTGGATTTGTATGCGGTATGTACTGTTATCGATAAAAGTTACAATTACAAATATATGCATTAATTTTAGAAAAAACCGCACTGCGCCGTCTTTCATGTCGTGCCTTTCATGCATAACAGACTTTTAATAAGTTCGAAAACTAAAACCCGAGTACTGAAAAATCATGCTCTAAAAAGTATAAAACAAGAAAACATAACGGACAGAAATCTAGACTTTGGTACAAAAATGGTCAAGGTAAAGCCGTCACATGCCATTATAATTTTGTAGCCAACAGGGAGCGGACGATCAGGACGCTTCCAACGATACCTCATTTTGTCAAATTATGATCAGTAGTTTAGAAGTTATGAGGTTACAGGTGAACATACATACATACCGGTCAAAATCATAACCCTCCTCTTTGCTTCGCCAAAGACGGGTAAAAAGGAGGAGATTCTATTCTATGTTCCTTTGTTTTTTTAATATGAAAATACGCGAACGCAGCTACAATATCAAACTATGTACTAAAGTAATACATCTGCGGGGGTAAATTTCTGATTTGCCCCCGGAAGGGCCTAAAGCTGGGTACGCCCATGTCTAAACCGACGAATGTTTGACGCATTCGCACGCGGCATGCCACCGCTCTATGTTTGGACATATTTACATCACTGGCGTGTAAATGGTACGGACAGACGTGCTCAAAAAAAAGTTTGCTCATAAGCTTGCTTAAAATGAGCAAGCTCTGCAACTGCTCACATTTGCCAGTAATAAGCATACTTGTTACAACTTATTCATAAATAAGCATGCTCAAAGCAAACGTACGGACAGACGTGCTTTTGGGCACCAAGCTCTCGGCCACAATGGATGTACAAAGATATACTGACAGTGCTATCCGTACAGAACTCAATAAAATAATCACATTGATTGCAACGGTGTACTTTGTGTAAGAACATTTTGGTGAAAAAGAAAAAAAGGAGTTAGGAGCCACTGAGGGAGCCACAGACATTCGTAACTTCGATAATATGACACAAAGAGCAAAGTTTTTTCTTCTCCACATATTGAGGGTTTATTTCGTTTTTATTGACGCAGCAACTGTCGCGGATCGAGATCGAATCGATACCTAATAGCATGCTCATAAGCAAACCTGTTCAGACGCGCTCGGAGCAGGCCCCCTTTTACCCACACCTCAGGTATATATAACGTGACCATACGTCCCGTTTTTAACGGGACCGTCCCTTTTTTCGGTTCTACGTCCCAGTGTCCCCGAAATACACCTGGGGACGCAAAATTGTCCCGTTCTCAGAGTCTTTCTTTAATAATAAATTGTGGACGTCTGAAAAAACCCAGTTACAGGCTTGGCGATGTTGATTACTAAGTTGAATATTAAAAAAACGTGCCAAGAACTTTATTCTTATTTAAAATCATCACCAGCTGTATTAAAAGAAAGTTGTTCTGCAGACAAATGTAAAAATGACCGAAAATTTATCCTGCTTAATTTTTAATTAAGTACAGACGCCAGCACATCAAGTTACTACAATCTGTCAAATTTCTTTAATAGATTTTCAACTTTATCGCTAAAGAATAAGGTTCAATGTTGATTGGGAAAATTTGACAGATTGGAGTAGGTTGATGTGCTGGCGTCTGTACATCATATTGATAAGATTTTTTTTATTAAAAAAGTTATTTTTTTTCATTGAGAAAATGAGAACATACGAGTATGCTGGTATTTTCAAAAATAAGTTTCCTTTATGAATCTGCCCTATTATAATTGAGATAAATAAACCTATGTCCCGTTTTGAGTAAAAAAATAAATGGTCACGTTAGGTATATAGCATGCTCGAAAATCAAACGTCGGTTGATTTTTGAGCACACTCAAAATAAGCATGCTCATTACCAGATGCATTTCATGCATTACCAGTAATGTTGTGACACACGTGCTACTAATGAGCACTTGCTTAATATAAGCATGCTTTCGTGCTAGATGCACGTTTGTCCGTAGTCCGTAAATGATCTCGGTTATAAGTAAAACCTATCTCAGGGTTGCCATATATTGCATAGATCTTTTTCTTCATAAAAGTTGTTTATGAAAAAAGCAAAAACAAAAAAGCGTAGCAAAAAAGTGTGATTTGACAAGTTGACATTCGTTCGAAAATTCAACAAGACATGAAGTGAAGACAGTCAGGAATGTCAGGAATCATCAGCAGCATGAGGGCTTGAATGATTTTGGTTATGTTGTGATACTTTTTATTATTTGTGCAGAAAATGTCGGAACAAACAATTACTAAACCCTCGGGTAAAAGTTGGCGTGAAATAAATCAAGAGAGGAAAGCCTTGAAGCGTCAAAGGAACGAAGAAAAAATTGTTAAACGTGAGAAGAGGGTCGCGCTGGAACGTGAAGCTGAAACTAAAGTACAGGAAGAGGTTGCACGGGAAAAGAAAAATGCAGAGATTTCTACTGTCAGTATAGCCATACCAGGTTCTATTCTGGAAAACGCACAGTCTGCAGAATTGCGCACATATTTAGCAGGTCAGATAGCTAGAGCTGCTTGTGTATTCTGTATAGACGAAGTCATAGTTTACGATGATATTGGAGACAAAATGAATACAAAAAAATCGAAGTTAGGTGATGGTGATGATGCTATAGTAGCACGCAAAAGTTGTGTACAGTTAGCACGCATTTTACAATATTTAGAGTGTCCACAATACTTGCGGAAACATTTCTTTCCTTTACACAAAGATTTGGAATTTGCTGGGCTGCTTAATCCTTTAGATGCCCCACATCATCTAAGGATGTCTAATGATTTTCAGTTCAGGTTAGTTTATCTCTGTTAGTTTGTGTATATTCTTTACCATTTCTACAGTAATATTCTATTCATAAAATTATTTTATTCTTTTCAGAGAAGGCATAACTATGAACAAAAAAACCAAGCCAGGTCGAGGTTCTCAGGTCAATGTTGGACTTCTCCAAGATATTTCTACAGATAAGCTTTTGAACCCAGGCATCAGAGTTACAGTAAGAATGCTACCTGCCCAGGAAGGAGGTAAGAAGATCAAGGGAAAGATTGTCAGCCTGACCACTCCAAGAGCTGAAACAGGAGTATATTGGGGGTACACTGTTAGGATTGCCAATAACCTGAGTCAAGTCTTCACACAGAGTCCTTACAAAGATGGGTATGTAAAATATTAATTTTTCTTTAATAAGTTAATTTGTGAGAATCACATAATAATAATATATACAACAAAAAATATCTTTTCAGCTATGATTTAACCATTGGAACTTCTGACAGAGGTACTCCCATTGATGACCTGCCAGAAAGAGAAGTCAAATACAACCATGCACTGATAGTTTTTGGAGGTTTACATGGTATTGAAACAGCCTTGGAGAGTGACGAGCAATTAAAAGAAGAGGAAGCTAGTTTACTTTTCAACCACTACATCAATGTGTTGCCTACTCAAGGCTCTAGAACAATCAGGACTGAAGAAGCTGTCCTCATTACTCTGTCTAGTCTTAGAAACAAACTGAAGGCCACAAATGAGCCAATGGCCTTCACTGGCTCTGGTATAGCTGTTAGTTCATCATTCCCCACCTCCAGAGTGGAATTATCAGATTCTGGTACTGAAAATAACCTAGATTTAAGCAGATTTGACTAATAATAAACAGCTATAAAAATTTTGACGATTTATTTCAACGACCTTGGTAGAAAAATATTTTAGTTTTAACCCTTAAAAATATTGGAAGACTCCCTTATAGATTAACATTAGGAATGTTTTATCGTTTATTGATTGCTTCTTGGACAGTATCTCGAAGTGATCTGATGGTTGCTGCTTGATCGGCTGCCCCTATGACAGCTGTTCCTGACACAATCATGTTAGCTCCAGCCTGTAAAAATGAATTAAATCTCATTACAAAACTCATTAAAATAAAACAGTTTTTCGGATTAATTTAAAACCTGCTTGCAGCTTCAAATATGAATATTGTATTTATACTCACATTAGCACAGCAGCTTATGGTGGCCGGTCCTACTCCTCCATCTACTTCAATATCCAACAATGGATACTGATCTCTCAAGTACTTTACTTTGATCATTTGATCTTCCATAAACTTCTGGCCACCAAAGCCTGGTTCCACTGTCATTATAAGTACCATGTCAGATACGGAAAAGTATTTTTCTACTTCAGAAACTGGTGTCCCTGGCTTGATAGCGAGCCCCACCTTAAGAAACAAAATACCTCATGTCAATTTTGCAGTAAAAAATAAAAAAGCTAATGATATCAATAGTAAATGTTCAAATACTTGTATTGTAACAAATTAAACATCTACTAACACTTGGCATTTTTGTGAAATAATAGGTACTTTATGCAATGATTACATCAGCTTGTTTTTGATAACAGATTTGTACACACTAGTATAGTAACCTAGTGTGTAAGTTCTACATATAAAACTTGGCATAAATCTTGCATATCAGAATTAAAAGAATAGGTTTAAAAGAAAAATTACAGTTTAAAACCGATTAAAAAAATCAAGACAGTTGTATAAACACATGCACCTAAAAGAGAATATATAAAATCATTAAGAGGGTGCATCCTAAAAGTTGGCAACGTCGTAAATAGCTGTCAAATATTTACTTGTTTCGATTAATTTGGAAATAATACTGAATGGAAATAAGAAATGTGGCTAACCAATTGACTAGAATATTAATAATGAATTGCAATTATAACATTGAATTTGATGTTGTACCCGTTTTAGGTGAAAAAAAGGCATTTGGAAAGTTTCCAAACACTTTTTTTACATCTAAAACTAACTATTCGGTGTTACGATACTAATTATTGCATTTCATAATCAATATTCTAGTTCGCTAGTTAGCCACATTATTTATTTCCATACAGAAATATTATCAAATTAATCAAAACAGCGAAATATTTGACATCTATTTGCGACGTTGCCAACTTTCAGAATAAACACTCTTAAGTTCAGGTAAAAGTTAACAACACTTTCATAAAAGGTACCTTCATGCCATATTCCCTTATTTTTCTGCATACTTCTGCAACATTATCAACTGGTTCAATATGGAATGTATATTGGTTGACTCCAGCATCTGCCATTGGTGCAATCCACTGAAACATTTGATAAATAATAATATATAATACCGTCTCATTGTTGATTTAATAACTTGCTGTTTTATTGCAGTATGAATGCTAGCATTAACATTTTATGAGTATTTCTAAATTGTATTTGAATAGTTTTAATAAAATAATAGAAACTCTTGGTAAAATTAAACTAACCTGTTCAGGCTTTGAAACCATCATGTGAGTTTCAAAAAATACATCTTTGATTTTGTTGCGTAAGCATTTCACGACAGGGTGACCCAAAGTTAAATTAGGAACGAAGTGACCATCCATAACATCTAAATGTAAGTAATCTGCACCATTATCCAGTAGTTTTTGTGATTCTTCGTAAAGTCTTGATAAATCAGAGTTCAATATTGAAGGTCCAATCATTGCTTTTAAGTTTCGACTCATTTTGATTGCTTTTAAATAATCACTGACTTAAAACTCGTAGAAACCTACTAACCTCAAACTTATCAAACTTGTAGACTACAATAAATAAATAAACCAACCAAGGTGACATGACATCTGACAGTCAGAACTTAGAGGTTACTGAGAACCAGTGTTGCAAAAGTGAACATGAAAAAATCGGGTTATTTTCCAGGTAATAAACGGCAAGCCCAGCATCGAAACCAGAACCAGCGTAGTTTTTCCCTTAAACGTGTTTTTACCCGATTGCTCCAGGAGGTGGGTAATGTTTTTACCCAATTAGAGCATTCTAGTCGTGCATCCCATTCCTCGATATAATTTTGCGAGTATTTTTTTCGCTTAAAGGCTTTTGCAGACCAGTGCGACTTGTCGCGCGACGCGTCACGAACAATACAATTTCTAAGAAAACTTCACGGTATAACAGTAACTGGTGTCGCGTCGCGCGACAAGTCGCGCTGGTCTGCACAAAGCTTAACTCTAGTACTTGTGCTATTAGGTATTAAAATCATCGGAGTCGGACATCTAACTTATAGCACACACAACAATTATTCACATAATATACAAAACTTTTAAATTCTTTTGTCACACAACTCACAAGTTCACAACAACAGTGCGGACGAACGAAACGATATTGTTAAACTAAACACGAAATAATTCCCCACCAAACAATAATAAACTCTATTGTAAGGCATTTCCGTGTAATATGTATTGAGAGTTTGAGGAGCTATGTAGGTAAGAATTTTTGGGGAATCTCCGTGCCAAAGAGAATATAATTTTTACCTTCCCATGCATTGGTTTAGTGTTAGTCACCTTCGGTGCTGTCGTCTTTAGAATGCTATATACATATACTATAATTACTATATTTTAATCGTTACTAAGTTGACAATGTAAAAAATCGGGAGATAGAGTCGCTAAATCGGGATATCGGGAGGGAAAAGCCAAAATCAGTAGATCTCCCGATTAATCGGTAACTTTTGCATCACTGCTGAGGACTAGAGGTTATCATAGATAGCCATAAACAATAATTCAGACAATGATCATAACCATAGACCTAAAGTCATTGATCATAACGTCCAGGAAAGATAAACAGGATGCAAAAATTCCCGTCATAGAAAAAAAGGATTCTTCATGTCCAGGGATATTCGAAAATACCCCATGTATGTACCGCGATTTTTTGTAGTTTTCGAGTTATTATTGTTTTTGAGTTTTCTTCCCGGTGGAGCCTAAAAAAATGATGTCTTATTTTGTAGTGAGTATTTTCCAGTTTTTTTTTATGGTGCCACTATTTGGACCACCTATTTTAAAGTTAAGTTATTTTAGGATTTTTAGCCTAACCTTCGAAGGCCGATTACAGTGAATTATTAAAAGGTTAAGTACTAACTTTTTAATATTTTTTGCGTAGCTTAGGAACCTGCATAGTTTTTAAAGTCAGCTAGAATATATGGAACCTCATTTTTGTATTTTTAAATTGAAGTTGAAAATTTCAGTCTTACCACTAAAAACTTAAATTCCTGCTATCCATACTTTTTTGAGTAACTTGCAGGAATGTTAGCAAGTTTATTATTTTATGTCTGAAAGTAACATAAAAGACGATACTGTCACAAATAAAAAACTGGAAAATACTCACTACAAAAAAATATATGAATTTTTGAATCACCACCGGCAAGAAAACTCGAAAAATTATAACTCGAAAACTACAAAAAATCGCGGAACATACATGGGGTATTTTCGGATACCCCTAGACATGAGGAATCTATATTTTTTTTTATGACGTGTATGTTTGGTCCACCCTGTATAACGGGTAATCATAACCAACTCAAACTCGGACTCAAGTTCTTAACCAGTGCTGTCAGCCCTACCAAACTAAAAACCAGCAAAGCAACCATTAAAAAAAACCTAGAAAACAGTATAGTAATTTTAGATTTTACACCAGAATTAAGCGAGAAGTAAATATCCAGAAACAAGCATTTTGTAAAGCACAAAAAACAGTACAAATGTGCAATAAAATAGAAAACGGGGATGCCAAAAAACAATAGATCTACTGTTAAAACAGTAGGGTTGTATAACCTCATTGAGGGAAGGCAACACTACTCATCACTACAGGTCATCGCCCATTATAACAGCACCGCTCCAGCACGGTAGCGCCCCGGCACCGCCTCAAAAAATCTAGTCGTCAACGCGCCGTAAGCCAGGCGACTGCTAGTCGTCAACGCGCCGGATGCAAGGCGACGGCTAGTCGCCAACGCGCCGTCAGCAAGGCGCTCGCTGCCGGCATGCCACCGGCGAGCTAACAGTTTATTCAGTGGCGTATTTTAAGATTCAGCGCCCTGGGCCTGTAAGGTTTGCCGCCCCATAAATTAACGAAAAAAAGCAAAAAGTTTTAATATTCTATTATAAAACCCCAGTTTGTGTCCATTGAATGACTTTTTCATGAAATCATGGAGAACAAATATAACTTAGAGAGATAAAATGATTTTAACGATTTTAATTCTGTAAATACATATTTGTTAGGAAGCGTATAGCTAGCTTTATTCTAGCAACATTCGCACAAGAGCAATGGCGCTACCTAGACCCGTTTATAGTGCCGTAACTTTGCGTTGTACGAGGTGGGCAAGCTCTTTGAAAGAGTCATTGCAGACCGCCTCGTCGGGTGGCTGGTGCGGGAGGAGCCGGATTTGGCGAAGAGACAGTATGTCAGCACAACTGACGGGGTACGCTAGGGCCGATGCCTGGGTGGCGGGAAAGTCCGAAAGGGATACCGTACGACGTGGACCCTGGCGACACACCGGCAACTGAATGAACACGGGTGGGTTTTAGTCAGTAATAGTCTGACACGCCCTCCCGCTCGGCCTAAAGCAGGAGAAGTTATTCTTTAATTTCCCACGCAAAAAAAAAAGCACTGCATTGTCATTTGGTGTTTTGGTTGAGTGTTGAGTTAACGCAATAAAACATTTTGTGTATAGACAAAAGGCAATGTTACTACGTTACTACTGTTACTGGGAACACTTTGGATGTAAGAGCGAGCGAATCGAGCTTGGGACTTGGGGCATCCTGACTTGGACAGGTCAGGCTGCTCCGCCCCTCGCAGCCTACCGCCCCGGGCCATGGCCCTTTTGGCCCTAGGGTAAATACGCCACTGAGTTTATTGTTTATTCACAAGCAAGGCGTCACCGTGCACCCGGCGAGGTGTCACCGCGCTTACGGCGAGGCGTCACCCCGCGGACGGTAAGGCGCCGGCGAGCGGGCTCCTCGCTTGAAGCGCGCTGTCGGCCCGACGGGTGACGGCTCGCGGGCCGCTTGCTGCCGTCGAGCCGTCCACTATTTTGTTTAGCCATCGTAAAATAGACTTTAACACACTTGACTTAAAGTCCTAACTTGATTGACAAGTTATTTGCCGTGTCGGAGCCGTGCTGCTATAATGAGCGATGACCTTTACGCTACTATTCTGTGGCTACCACACCCACAGAGCATGTAACTTTTTGAATTGTGGCATTGCATGGCGCCCGCGCCGCGGGCTGCATAGACCCAGACCCGATTGCGGCGAAGCCAAAGAGGAGAGTTATTAAGATAGATCGCCGCATGATTTGTCCTGGTGGAAGCTCTTCCGGAAGGATGGGTTTACGTCCTGCCGATGCCTGTAGACTTCCGTAAGTCCTGCTAGCAGTAGGTACCTACGTCTAGTGTGTTTGGCTCTGTTAAATTGCTTACGTCGCACATCTCTGAGTCTACCAAGTTCAGCGTTCCACCAGGGGTTTCTCTCGATCTTGGTTCGCGGCGCTCTTAGTTTGCAGGATCTATTCCCATCCAATACCAAGAGGTAATACCATTTGGTATTAGTTTATTTCCGAATTTATTTTCTATTCCCAACGATTACCACATTTTTTTAAATAAAAAATCTATTACTAACGAATACCAAAGCGTGACTTTTTTTGTACCTACACTCAGCTACACAAAGTTCAAGAAGTTTTTGCCAAAAACATTGTTACATTAAAAGTTGATTATTTGTGATATTTTATAATTTTGTTAGATTTTTAGTACTTTAACTATTCGATTTTTTGCCAAATTTTTAGGTGATTATTATTTCCTTTATTTCATATTTAGACATATTATTTACATTTTTAAATATTTTTATAAAAACTAAATAAAACAAAAACATTTAAAAATATAAAAAATAGTAGCCCACCGGTATCGGGAACAGGGTCCAAGCTACCGGTGGTCAGGGCTCCTGAGAGAGGAATCTCCTAACAATACGCGCCGTGTCCAGAAGTACCGCTTTCTGGATCAAGCCCTTGATCCAGCTGCCTAACGAGAGCCTCCTCAGGTGTTGGTCGAGGCTCTTGGCTATTATGCCATTGGCCGTCACGACTATCGGCACAATGACTGCTGTATCCACATCCCACATGTCGACAACCTCGCGAGCTAGATCAAGATACTTAATCTGTTTATCTTTTTCTGCTTTCACGAGGTTCTCGTCATGCGGGACCGCTATATCAATAATCATTGTGCGACGCTCTGATCGATCTATCACCACTATGTCTGGCTTATTGGCAACAATAGTCCTGTCAGTGATGATAGATCGATCCCAATACAACGTGATATTACCATTTTCGAGAACTGGGTCGGGCACATACCTATAGTATGGTACTTCCGATACCACAAGACTGTATTTCAGAGCAAGTTGCTGGTGGATAATCCTGGCTACAAGGTTGTGTCTATGCAAGTAGTCTCCGTTAGCCAGACGAGAACAGCCAGAAATAATGTGTCGGATTGATTCCCCCGGACGGTGGCATGCCCGACAGATGTCAACCGTGCCGTCCTTCTTAGGTGATTTATTATTAAGCTACGCAATTATACATATGTGATTTATATTCAAACCCTAATCTTGATTAAACATTACTTAAAATCACTCAAAGCATTTTAATTTTACTGAACCTGACTTTATCTGATTTCTTCAAACTTGTTTTGGTATTGGTTTTAAAATGTGGTACTCGTTGGGAATAGAAAATAAAAACGGAAATAAACTAATACCAAATGGTATTAGCTCTTGGTATTGGATGGGAATAGATCGTTTGCAGCATGCGTGGTACCTATGCTTCAGTTAGGTATTCTGTTAGTTTTGTGACGGTGTATTCTAATTGTTCCGTCAACTAAAAGACGGGCCCGTCCGAAAGCAGTCCGAAACGATGGCGTGTACCCTACTCCCTATTGATTTCGGATTCATAAGCTTCGAACGGAATCAAAGACAATCTTTGTGCGCGAATGATACATGACGGTAGAGTTGCGCTATTTTACCGGTCGATTACCGGTTTACTTATTTTGTGGCTATCATGCTTACTATTCCAAAAATAATATTGTTGTCGTTAGAAAATTACCACATTTTTAATAATTTAGTTTTTATTACGCCTTTAGTTGAGCAATTGAATTATTTTTGCCATTTTTGTCCCGATGGTGGCTTTATCGTGTTGATATCTTTGCCTTTTTTCTTTTTGACGATAGGTGTGTAGTATCTATGACGGCAAAGTATTTTGACGCGGCGCGTCTTTCAAGACTTTCAGTTTCAGATTTGTCAATGAATTTGATATTGAAGCGATGAAACTTTTGATAATTACCTACATGTACTAAATAAACAAATGGAATCAATACCGGAGACTAGTTCCAATTAAAGGCTAAGAAGTGCAACTTGGTTGGAGGAGGATAAGGTTTGTACTGTTACAGCTAGAATAAATGTTGTTTTGTAAACATTCTCAATTTCTCATCGTTACATGCTTGCTTTTGCTTCTGTTCCTTACATTGTTTTGAAAGAATTGGTCAGGAGAGGGTCTTCTTAAATGGAAAATCTAAATACGGACGTAAACACCAACGCGAAGAAGGTGGCGGCCCGGCATGATTTACGAATTAGACCTACCTATCCAATTTACTTTTACGTTACAAAGTTCATAAGAAGGCATGTCAAGAATTTTGTTTGCCTGTACAAAACTCATAATATTACTTAGTTATTCTTAAGGCCTACTGATTTAATTAATTTGGTATAACTATAATTTGCAAAAAAAATATTACATTAATTTTGTATTTCAGGTTAGTAGGACTAGTAAGGATGGCGCTACACTACAAATAGCAGAAACTGAAACAGCCTGCAGAAAAGAATTACATGAGGCACAGAGGGCAAACAAACTAGATATATGTTTGTTCTAAGAACAAGTTCTAAAAGTCAAATTAGAGTATTATAAAATAAATTAAACTGATAGAATAGACATGTTTCTTTTATTAATGAACTACTCGCTAAAATATCTTCTTAGAAAAGTTTGAAAAATAGCATTTGCATTTCCCTTGCAACTTCTTGAGTTGCTTCTCTTGTATGATATTCATTGATACTACTGGGTACCCTCTAACTGCATGTCTCCATGGTGAACTGCAATGTTGTGAAGCACTGCCACTATGGTTGTTTTCACATTTTCTAGTTTGCATGTAAATGTAATGGTCATAGGTTGTGCCATGTAAAAGGCATTGAAAGCTTTGTTTCCACACACCAAAGCACCGTTCCACAGTATATTATGTCGAAAGTAAAGTAAACAAAGCCAAAAGGGGTATTATATCCTCACACAAGTCCTCAAAAATGTTCTCGTGTGAGCCTATAGTTCCCAACGAACTCAACGTCGGAAATACCCGCCAACCGAAAGTTTCGGCGGAACTATAACCGGCGTCGCCGCCGCTCTTCCTTAGAGTTTTTTCGAGCAATTCCAGCATTAAAAAAGCAGCCATCGTAGGATTATTAAAAAAAAAAATACTTTCGTCGACAGCACGACAACTATTGTGATGTCGTATCAACTGACATATATCTCCGACAAAACAAGTGTCAAATTCAACTTTTCGGACGGGCAAAAACACATCGGGAGTAGGGACAACTGTCAAATCGTATCGTCATTCATTCTTAGGTCGGGCTTCCAACTAATCGTATGTCCGTAGGTGTTAGGGAGTAGGAAACGCCCGTAACTAAGCCCGAAATGACGGACTTCGTGCTTAGGGAGTAGACCCCTATAGTTACTTGTGTTAGGTGTCTAGTTAATAGAGAGGCCAGGAGGCGTTTTTACCCGGGAACATTAGTGCGCCACGGGTTTCGCTTCGGTACGGGTATCCTAGTGTTGGTAGTTAGTGTAAAGCGGATCCTTCTGTGATCTGAGCAGAAAGGCTCGTCCGATACGTGCCAGTTTGCGTAAGGTTTGTCGCGTTTTCTGTAGCAAGTGCTAGGTCTTTAATCGTTTGCCCTCGGACTGTGACCCAAGTGGGTTCTGAGCCGCGGTTTATAAAATTGGGGTTAGTAGAGAATAAAAAGGTGGATAGTAAACTCCAGAGGAGAGCTCTGGAGTTTGGTGCCTCGCTACCCCAGAGCGGGTGATTCGTTCGTTCGAGCCTGTGCCGATGATCAGGTCCAAATTGGCGCGCTCGTTGATCTTTCGTTAAGTACCTAACTTTTTGATTCTTTCGTTCGAGCGTTAGGTGACGATGGCGCGAGTTCATGATTTTTGTTCACTCAAAAAGTACGCAACGCGCCTAAAGAACTTTTCACTTCAAAAACTAGTTGATGTTCGTAATCCTGGACAGTAAAGTTTAATTACTGGACACGGGACGAAACGCAAAATTCCGGGACATTCCCGGAATTCCCGGCCATCTGGTAAGTCTAATACCTACGGAGTGTTGTACAAAAGACAAATTCATGCTTCAATCTAGTCTAGGCCATCTGGAGTAAAAGGACATGTTTATTTCCATTTTTTTATCTACATTATGTTGACGTTAACGAATATATTATTTATAACTGTTTCTATAATATTATTTGTACCAAAATGTATGACTAAAGATTACTGTAGCACTGACTATTGCAAAAATAGTAAACAGCATACGTTGTGTAAATATAGGGTAAGTTAAAGTGGACTTATTTTCTAAGGTCATTTCTGAATGATTTTAGAAATTCTCTGCCTCTCATTAGTCTAGTAGCGCTACTGCTGAACGTGAGGTCCTTCGTTCAATTCCCTGCTCGAACAAAATAATTGAAATTTTCCATTAGTAATATTATTTAATTTTATTTTATTTGCTCCCAATATCATTACCAATGCATACCTATAATATGGCGAAATGTGGGTGCTATAATAAGTAGTGATGACTAAAACCGATTGATTTGGTTAAAATATAACCGTGAAAACGTAGGTGAAGTGAGCAATCAATCAATCAAAAAATCAATCAAAAGTCATTTATTCAAGCTGGGTTGAGACTCAGCATTTTTCGAACGTCTAAATTACACAACACAGTCCTCTACAACGCCCGCCCTGCACCACTCCTAGTGCTTTATCTGGGAAGAAGAAGTGGTGAAACTCCCCAGTGGCACAGCTTTCTGTATCTATATACCTACAGCAAAATAATTTACACAAAAAATAAATTAAATTATTTGCTATATTTGATTTATTTATTATTTAAGTCAGGTAGCAGACGCCAATATACCAACAAAAAACATCGTAATCTATATTCAAACGAAAATAAAAAAATAAAATAAAACATTCCAGGATTGACACTCTTGACAGCTCACTCTGCTCACCTCACCGGAGCGATTGACACTATTGACAGCTCACTCTAAGCTCACTTCACCGGATCGATTGACACTATTGATAGCTCACTCTAAGCTCACATCACCGGATCGATTGACACTATTGACCGCTCACTCTAAGCTCACTTCACCGGATCGATTGACACTATTGACCGCTCACTCTAAGCTCACTTCACCGGATCGATTAACACTATTGACAGCTCAGTCTAAGCTCACTTCATCGGATCGATTGACACTATTGACCGCTCACTCTAAGCTCACTTCACCGGATCGATTGACACTATTGATAGCTCAGTCTAAGCTCACATCACCGGATCGATTGACACTATTGACCGCTCACTCTAAGCTCACTTCACCGGATCGATTGACACTATTGACCGCTCACTCTAAGCTCACTTCACCGGATCGATTAACACTATTGACAGCTCAGTCTAAGCTCACTTCATCGGATCGATTGACACTATTGACCGCTCACTCTAAGCTCACTTCACCGGATCGATTGACACTATTGATAGCTCAGTCTAAGCTCACATCACCGAATCGATTGACACTATTGACCGCTCACTCTAAGCTCACTTCACCGGATCGATTGACACTATTGACCGCTCACTCTAAGCTCACTTCACCGGATCGATTAACACTATTGACAGCTCAGGCTAAGCTCACTTCATCGGATCGATTGACACTATTGACCGCTCACTCTAAGCTCACTTCACCGGATCGATTGACACTATTGATAGCTCAGTCTAAGCTCACATCACCGGATCGATTGACACTATTGACCGCTCACTCTAAGCTCACTTCACCGGATCGATTGACACTATTGACCGCTCACTCTAAGCTCACTTCACCGGATCGATTAACACTATTGACAGCTCGGTCTAAGCTCACTTCATCGGATCGATTGACACTATTGATAGCTCAGTCTAAGCTCACTTCACCGGATCGATTGACACTATTGACCGCTCACTCTAAGCTCACTTCACCGGATCGATTAACACTATTGACAGCTCAGTCTAAGCTCACTTCATCGGATCGATTGACACTATTGACCGCTCACTCTAAGTTCACTTCACCGGATCGATTGACACTATTGATAGCTCACTCTAAGCCCACTTCACCGGATCGATTGACACTATTGACCGCTCACTCTAAGCTCACTTCACCGGATCGATTAACACTATTGACAGCTCAGTCTAAGCTCACTTCATCGGATCGATTGACACTATTGACCGCTCACTCTAAGCTCACTTCACCGGATCGATTAACACTATTGACAGCTCAGTCTAAGCTCACTTCACCGGATCGATTAACACTATTGACAGCTCAGTCTAAGCTCACTTCACCGGATCGATTAACACTATTGACCGCTCACTCTAAGCTCACTTCACCGGATCGATTAACACTATTGACAGCTCAGTCTAAGCTCACTTCACCGGATCGATTGACACTATTGACAGCTCACTCTAAGCTCACTTCACCGGATCGATTGACACTATTGACAGCTCAGTCTAAGCTCACTTCATCGGATCGATTGACACTATTGATAGCTCACTCAGAGCTCACTTCACCTGATTGATTCTGTAAAAATATCACCGTGAAAAGATACTACAGGTGTGGTGGGTACAATACGTCCACTATAACTTGGCAGTTCTGAACATAGGCAATACGAACTTTCGCGCATGTTCCCTCATTCACACTCGCTTCATGTAGCCATTTAGTTCGCTATTTAGTTCCTAAAAAATGTTATTGCGCAGCCTTCTGCGCGAAGTACGGAACTGCCAAGTAATATCGGCCGTATAATAGTGTTTGTTATGTGTTTAGCAATAGTACGTATTTGATATAGTCGCCAAAAAGATGACAAAGACTCAAAATTAAACAAATGCACAAAAAAAAAAAAAAGGTAGGTGCAAATTGTATTCTTAAAATTTTCAGTCACCGGAACCAGCCAGCCACTGTGTCGCTTTTGAAAAAACAATATTGAATGAAAATGAGAGACAAAGGATTTTGGATAAAATTAACAGTCGACGTAACAAAGTAGCTGCCGGCGAAATCCGATCATTGCCGTCAGCTGGAAGTATGCTCAAATTGGTAATGATTGTAACGGGTTTCAGCACCCTAATTACGAAACGCAAACTCAATTTTAAATTGAAACCAATTGAAAAATATTGTCAGTCCATTGCTTCATAAGTTCGACAAAAAGAATCTGCTTAATTTTTTTTGTCGAACTTATGAAGCAATGGACTGGCAATCTTTTTCAATTGGTTTCAATTTAAAATTGAGTTTGTGTTTCGTAATTAGGGTGCTGTTCTGTTTAAACTGTTTTCGTGTTTTTAAGTAGGTAGGTACTTATGTCGAATACTTGTTGCATCGAATTTCTATAAGTACGAATTTGCGGACCAAGCTTTAGACCTTAGATTATTCTAAGCTTTAGACATAACATAGTAGATGTTGTTAGAGTTCCTACGCATATTATTGAAGATATTTTTTTCACTCGTTAACTATTTATAATTTGATGATCGCATCAATTTACATAATATTAGGTAGGTATTCTAATAATATGTAAATACTGATATTATAGGAATGGAACAAAGAGTTGGAAATATCAGCACAAAGATGGGCGGACCAGTGTGTTAAACATCGCGTGCCGGACATTCAAGACGCTTGTCGTGATTTGGGTAAGCACATTATTATTACTGGATATTACAACAATGTCTAACGGAAAGGATATCTATGAAAAAGGGCTGAAGATTACATCAGGTAAGTATAGAATCTCTGTGCAAAGTTTCAGCTCAAAATAATTTACTCAAAGAATTCATACCTTTTTGGTTTCGTAAGTTTATTGAATATAAATCATAACAAACGTGTCACTGCACTACGAGGGTCATTCATTATCTTTTCACGTCACTTGGTAATAGGTCACTTATTGAGGGGGATGCGCCAAGGTTACCTTGGCGCATCCCCTTTAATAACTATAACCGCGAAATCTCTCTAAGTTCATGTTATCCTATTGAATGACTATTTCTTGAAATCATGACATTTGAGGATTATGCTAAAGTTCCGTTAGAGGTGGTTTTTGAAAACCCAAAGACTTGTAAGCTTTATTTTCGGTCTAACTAAAGTATAAATACCGAGTTTCGAGTTAGTCGGACGGCACGTTAAAGTTCTTCCATACAAACTTTAACACCCCCTTAAACCACTTTGAGGGAAAGTTTTGAAAAACTAAATATGACAAGCTTTATGATTTACTTATAAGTATTCGTGCGAAGTTTCAAATTTCAAGTCTCAAGGAATAAGATTTTTCATACAAACAAAATCTCCACTTTTCATAGCTTTGGTCGAATTTCCAAAAACCCGTTCTTATTTCACGTTCCTAGAGGTACCAGTAGTTTAGTTTAGTTGATATGTCAGTCAGTCAGTTATTGCACGACTCATACATAATGCAAAGCATTAGGCTGCCTGTCCACTGGAGCGGAGAGGAGAGGAGAGGACCGGAGATGTGCCAAAATTAGCCAGAATGGCAAGTAGTAGGTATCTAAACCAGTGAGACATAAGAATACGCGGAAATATCGTTATCAAGGCAAATCAGGTACTGCGAGAGATATTGAGTGCAATTTTAAAGCAGCGGAAAGAAAAATTCCTATGTTTATTACGAATGTCAACAAAGAAACGACGGCCTATGACATCACTTCATATATTCGCGCTAAAACACTTGAGTCTGTGTCCTTGCAGAAGATAAATTTCAAAAAGGACAAAGGTCACTGTGCTTATAAATTTTTCGTATCTGAAGCAAAGTTATCAGTTTATATGGATGAGAAACTGTGGCCTGAGGGTATTGTATTCAGGCGCTTTGTGAACTTTAAGCACCAAGCAGCGAATGGAATAACTTCTGTGAACGGCACAAATGAACCTAAATAATGAATGACTGTCTTTATAGTTTTGCAAGTTTTAACTGTAAGAATGTTAAACGCTCCCTGGATGCTATACGGGAACTATGCCATACCTGTGATTTAATCGCGTTGCAAGAAACTTGGCTGTTTCCGGACGATATACCTTATTTATGTAGTATTGACCGAGATTTTCGATACACGGGTACGTCAGCAGTGGACACATCGGCGGGAATACTACGTGGGCGGCCTCACGGCGGCGTAGCATTGCTGTGGAAGTGCGAGAAATTCCCACAGGTGTCAGTGTTACAGTGTAATAATGCGCGGGGGTATGTGCGATCAAAATTATAACTAGTGACCGTCCTATAATTGTCATGAGTGTGTACATGCCTACGAATGTGAATGCTAACCTGCCGGAATTTACGGACTGTCTTGGTACGGTGAGTGCAATCATAAACGAATATGGTGTAGAATCTGTTTTTATCTTGGGAGATTTTAACGCTGATCCATCCGAACTGTTTTTTAATGAACTTTCACATTTTTGTGAGGAGCAAACATGGTCATGCATATTTGTAGATCTGTAAGGCGTACAATCTGGTACTTACACCTTTTTAAGTGATGTGTATGGAACGTGTAGTTGGTTGGATCATTGCGTTGTGACCCAGGCGGCTAGGCGCACTGTTTGTAATGTGTGTGTCAAATATGACACTACTTGGTCTGATCACTTTCCCCTTATTGTTCAATGTAGATTAGATTTATTAATACCTCAGTCATATTGTGACGTGAATACGAACAAGGACATTATATGTGGCGAGAGGGATGAGGCGCAAGTAGTAGCCTACGTTAAAGAATGTCATTGGAGACTGAGCTGTATTGACTTTCCTGTGGAATTTTCTCAATGTGCAGATAGTTATTGTGGAGACCCCGGTCACAGGCATATTCTTGACAAGTTGTACTCTGATATTATAGCCGCCCTTCGTGATGCAGCAGTGGTCAGTGATAGGGGCACTCGTGCCAGGAGTGGTAGGGGGGGCTCGTGCATAGTAGGATGGAGTGAACACGTCCGCGGGGCTCATGGGGAGGCCCGGTCGAGGTTTCTGGAGTGGGTTATGTGCGGGAGGCCTAGAACTGGGTGCGTGTATGATGATATGTGTAAAAGTCGAAAAGTATTCAAGTCCAGGCTTAAATGGTGTCAGGACCATCAAAATCAGGTCAAAATGGATGCCATTGCTAAAAAACACAAGTCCGGAGACTTCCGGAGTTTCTGGAAATGCACCAACAGTGTCAATCCGAGACCTGGTCGTCCGGTGAGCGTCGGTGGGGTGAGTGACTCTAAAGGTATTGCTGACATATTTAGAAGCCATTTTCGTGTACAGACTCCACTAGGGCAAGAGGGTAGGGTGCCCACTGCTGAGATACCGGGTGGTCTTGTAGGGACTAGATTTAATGCTAAACATGTAGCTGCAGTCATAAAGGGTATGACTAAAGGTAAATCACCAGGCCACGATGGGCTCAGCATTGAGCACCTACAGCACGCAAGCCCGCATATAGCGAGAGTGTTGGCATTGTTTTATTCTCTATGTGTGAGTCATTCTTACCTGCCTGCCGATCTAATTCAAAAGTCATTTATTCAAATTAGGCTGAGAATCAGCACTTTTCGAACGTCAAAATTACATAAGACAGTCCCCCAAAAACGCCCGCCCTGCACCACACGTGTAATGAAAACTGTTGTAGTGCCTGTAATTAAGAACAAGACCGGGGATGTTGCCGACGTAAATAACTACAGGCCCATTTCACTTGCAACAATTGTAGCAAAAGTGTTTGACGGCTTGCTTAATACTCAGCTAGATAAATATCTGTCACTGCATGACAATCAGTTTGGGTTTCGGCCCAAACTGTCCACTGAAGCTGCGATTCTGAGTCTTAAGCACGTCGTCAGATATTATACGGATCGCAAAACTCCTGTGTACGCGTGTTTTCTGGATCTTTCCAAGGCCTTTGATCTGGTGTCATATAACATCCTGTGGGAGAAACTGGAGAGTATCGGGTTACCCCCAGAACTCTCGAATATATTCAAATATTGGTACAGACACCAGGTCAATAGCGTCAGATGGGCGGGTATAATGTCGGAACCTTATAGGTTGGAGTGTGGAGTGAGACAGGGGGGGTTGACCTCTCCTGCGCTCTTCAACCTCTATGTGAACGCCCTGATCGTTGGGCTCAGCAGCCAGCATGTTGGTTGCCATGTGGATGGGGTATGCGTCAATAACTTGAGCTACGCTGACGACATGGTGCTGCTGAGCGCATCGGTCTGCGGTCTTAGGAAATTGATGGGGACCTGTGAAGAGTATGCCTTGAGCCATGGGTTGAAATATAATGCAGGGAAGAGTAAATTCATGGTGTTTGGGGCTAAGAATCTAATAAGTGTGAATAGTATACCCCCTGTGTATATAAATAATGCACCGCTTGAGAAGGTCGAGCAGTTCAAATACTTAGGTCACATTGTTACAACTGACCTAAACGACGTTGCGGACATTGAGCGGGAGCGGAGGGCGTTGTCAGTTAGAGGTAATATGATAGCGCGTAGGTTTGTACGTTGTTCGAGGGAGGTAAAAATAACGCTCTTTAGAGCTTATTGTACATCCCTCTACACGTGCAGCCTGTGGGCAAAGTATACTCGTGCGGCATACAGCGCCCTCCGCGTCCAGTTCAATAACGCTTTCAGGGCGGTGGTGGGGCTGCCCCGCTACTGCAGCGCTTCGGGCATGTTCGCAGAGGCGCGCACCGACTGTTTTCACGCGACGATGCGCAAGCGGTGCGCGTCTCTGGTGCGCAGAGTGCGGGGCAGCGGCAACACCGTCCTGGCGATGATCGCTAACAGACTGGATTGCCCTTATATCCGGCAATGCTGCAGTCGACATATTGTTACCTTGTGAGTGTTCGTTTTTGTCTGTGCTGTTATCCTGTCTGCATCATTTTATAATTATTATTAATGTGTATTAATGGTCAAGCCACCTGCCATTAGACTATATAGTCTAATGGCAGGTGGCTCCTTTTTTTGTTGGTCTGAGTGTGTATACGAGTTGAGTTACTTGAATTTTATTTATTTATTTTATTGTAATTTGTACCTACCTATTTTGATTGCATTGACATTTAACTATTTTATAATTTGACATAGAGTCTGGCTAACGAAAGTAGGCCTTGGAATTATTTGCGAACTTTTTATATAGCAACTCTGTATGAACGTGAACGTCAATTTGACAAGGTTGTCGTTCGGTATCTCTGGTGTCAAATTGCATGCGTTTGTGTAAATTTAGTGTTGTCCAGCATGTATTTTTTAAAGGACGATGCGTTAAAACGTCCCCCCAAACCTTACACCGACCAACAGATTTAAAATGTATCTCAGTCCAACCATCTTGGTAAGGTGATCAATTTTTACTATGACGACATCTGTCAAAAATATGGGATATCCCAGAAAAATCATGTTTTAATGTTATTATTTTTGGCACAAAATAACATGTTGTAAACCATATCTTTGATTTTTAATCACTATTTTTACTGCTAAATAATGGCTAGTATCGTCTGTGAGCTGTTTCACTCTATGGCCTGACGGATGTTCTCGTCAATTGTTAGGTTAGGTTAGGTTAGCCTAACCTAACCTGCTGTTTTCTTTAATATTTTGTACAATTACGCAATCACAAGGATACGGTGATGCTGTTCATCTTTGAGTAGTTCCATGTAGCTACCTTGAAAATCCAAGATCAGTAAGTTGATCACTGTACTGTACTGTCACTAACCTAACCTAACCTAGGTTAGGTTAGCTTAGGTTAGGTTAGGTTTTGGCGAAAAGGCGTGTCACCTACAGGGGACGTGACGGCGGGTGTTGGCACGATATATTATGTCGTGCGGTATTCCACAGTGCTCGGTCCTGGGCCCACTTCTGTGGAACATCAATTGTCAAAACGTCCCCCCAAACCTTACACCGACCAACAGATTTAAAATGTATCTCAGTCCAACCATCTTGGTAAGGTGATCAATTTTTACTATGACGACATCTGTCAAAAATATGGGATATCCCAGAAAAATCATGTTTTAATGTTATTATTTTTGGCACAAAATAACATGTTGTAAACCATATCTTTGATTTTTAATCACTATTTTTACTGCTAAATAATGGCTAGTATCGTCTGTGAGCTGTTTCACTCTATGGCCTGACGGATATTCTCGTCAATTCTTAGGTTAGGTTAGGTTAGCCTAACCTAACTCACTTTTTTCTTTTAATCTTTTGTACAATTACCCAATCACAAGAATACACAAATGCTGTTCATTATTCAGGAGTGCCATGTGACCTTCAAAATTCAAGATCAGTTTATCACTGTTAGGTTAGGTTAGGTTATGTTCACTGCGTCCATTGTCGGGAGGACACGGCGCGGCATACATTGGCAGAGTGTGCCGCGTGGGAGGAGCCGCGCCGTGCCCTCGTTCCAGAAGTTGGAGCCGACTTGTCACTGCCGGCCGTCGTTCGTTCGATGGTCGGGAGTGCCGAGTCGTGGGACGCGGTGGTTTCCTTCTGCGAGACAGTCATCTCGCAGAAGGAGGCTGCGGAAAGGGAGAGGGAGATCTCGTCCACTCACCCGGCCCGCAGCAGGCGCACCGGGCGTCGGCGGAGGGCGGATAACGCCCTCTTCCAGCCCCCCTAAATGGGTCCAGGGGCGACGGATTCGGGGACATCCGTCGCCCCCCATCACACAGGACCCGAGATGGCGGCGCGTAGTGTTCCACGCGCGCCACTCTAAGACGTAACGGGGGGAGTTTGCACACCTCACTCCCCCTACGGGACGGGGCCCGCAGAGTGCGGGCCGTCACCAGTCCGGGGCAGCGGAAGTCGCAATTTGCTCCCGCAGCCCCCCGACGCAAGTGTGCGAGGGAACACCGGGGTGGTTTTAGTCAGTAAGAGTCTGACAGACCCCTTCGCTCACCCCAGGGCGGAGGACATCCATGAGGATTTCCACCCCGAGAAAAAAAAAAAAAAAAAAAAAGGTTAGGTTAGCCAACCAAAATGTTTTTTGTTATTACAAAAAAATCCCATTGATTTTGCAATTGAACAAGACAGTAAGTCTTTTTCTGGATCCTTATAAACATATTGGCATGTATCACATGGCTGTTGGAGGGGGGGGACGGGGTCCATACAAAATTGGTCATGGTCCTTTGCCGCCAATATTCTGGGGCCAACTTTCGTTAGCCAGACTCTATCATTTTAATTTCGATTCTATTATAATTATAATTTGTATTACTCATTCCTCTATCGTAATTGCATTAGACATTTTATTTTAATATTAATTCTGTGACCTTTATAATTTTTTCCTAGTGTGATTTATTCTGGATAATTATTTTGTTGCAGTATTGTGAAATTTTATTTTATGTAATATGGGTTTTGCCTGAATTAAATGAATTTTATTTATTTATTATAAATGAAAAAAGCATCAAAATTATTGTTGAAAAAAAAGTCCTGTCCATCAATGTATGAAACCTGAAAACATTGTAGCTTGCGATAAAATCAATTAATTGAGTCAGTTTTTTTTTTATACATTCGTTTCAGCCATAGAACCCTATTGAAAATGGCTCTTTTATTCAAAGTAGTTTAATTATAATTAATAAAATACTAACTAAAATATAATATCTCTAACTAAATATTTCCAACCTTGACTTGACGTCGTTGCCTAGCAACCCACAACGTAAATATCTAAATAAATAGTCTTTGACATTACGTAAGGATTGCGAGGTTAGAAATTTTACCCATATTGGTGGGTAAAACAGCAGTCAAAACATACTTCATGAAAAGTGATAAATTGATAATTTTTGTTAGAAACTATGTTTTAAATTTATTTTTCGTTTATGGCTGAGTGTTATGAGGCGTGCACTTTTGGATTTTCCAAACTATTCAGTTTCTCCTTATAAATAATAATATATCCCTAGATAGATATTATATAAGTATGGATGAGCGCATGGGCGTACCCAGCTTTTGGCCCAGGGGGGGGGGGGGGGGGGGGGCAAATCAGAAATTCCCTCCCCCCACATGTTTTACATAGTTTGATATTACTGCTGAGTTCGTGTATTTTTAAACGACTTCAAAAAAGAAGGACGTATTAATTTTTTTTATATGTAGTAAGTATGTTTATCAATATTTTTGACAATTGTGAACTGAATATAATTTTCTTTTTTTAGTTGATTCACGAATTTTCAAAATTGCTTGCACAATTGACGAGAACATCGTTAACCATACACAGAACTAATTATAACAGAAAGTCTCCCTTTTTTAAAGTCGGTTATGCATAATAGATACAACATGAAAAGCCGCGCAGCCTGGTTTTTTTCTAAAATTAATTCAAAATAATATATTGTAATTGTAAAGGAAGTAACTTAACTTTTATCAACAACAGCTCTTAGGCATAAAAAATCCAGGGGGGGGGCACCTGCCCTCCCCTGCCCCCCCTGGGTACGCCCATGGATGAGCGGGTTCGTTTAGTGCAGTAAATACCTACTAATATGGTGCGATTATATCATTGGGTAAATAGATTAAAATAGTCTAGAACGAGCGATGAGGTACCCTGGATAAAATATGTGGTAATGTGATCTGGGATTGGGGCAGAGGATAGATTCTGTAGGTAGGTATCATTGCAGTCCATTGTAAATTAGGGTTTAAACAATGTGGAGACTACCATAAAACAAAAAAATTAAATAATGGCACTACTAATGCTTAAGAGTATTTTGGAACTGTCAAATAAATCCTAGTTTCGAAATAAAAAATGAGTTTTTAAAACAAATTAAATGTAATGTATATAAATTCCGTATATCCAACTAGGCCTTGGGTGAATTCTCGGGCATACATTTCCGAATATCCTATACCTTAGGGTGGATTTTTGGGGTGGATAAACGGAATAGCCCGAGCCGACTATGGATTTTGCCGAGCTATAATGACTAAACTATTGAATATATTTAAATGAATAATTTTTGTATACAGAATGGGAACGTCATTATGGACACGCCGCGCGCCGCAAAATTTTTTGCTGTATTGTCGTCTCCACCTTGTATATTGGGTCTATTTATTGGTTCACAAATTTTTAAACCTACTGGTACACACGACTACATGTCAAGCTATACATTTCCAGTATAAGCTGATCTCGCATTGCTTAGGATTTCCGAACAATGAGAGGTTAGCTTATACTGGAAATGTAAAGGTTAATGGAAATGTATAGCTTGATGTGTAGGATTATGATAATTATCATTACATGCTATGATTGGTTTAGTTATTGTTAATAATGGTAATTATCGGAACAAATGAGCTTGATTAGATTTGCTCTATCAATATATTTGCTCTAGAAATTATTTAAGAAAAGCACGTTTTGTAGACACACCTCTTCGTTCACGTTACTTTAACTTTTACGACGTAACTTTACGTAGTCGTATAAAGTTGTAATTTTTTTTCGTTATTTTGAATATTGCTCTGTTGTAGGTAATATGTCCGTGGTCCAAAATATTGCTACAGTACACGGTGATGCTCCCGGTCTAACACCATTGGCCCTCGTCGATGTATGGTACATGGAATTACTGAATATTAATTCTACGACACTGTCACGATATGTGCCGTAAGTTTAAATAACGTTATTTAATATTTCGTCTGTGGAGTGTGGGTAAAGATACCCCGTACGAAGGTAATCTACTTCTTTATTTCGCCTGTTATACAGGGTGTTAGGCAGACGGTTGAACATACGAAAATGACGGATCCGTGAGGCCACCTACTATGTGTTTAGGCCCAATAACAAGAAAGTAATTTGTGGTCTACCACAAGGATTTTTTTAAATTACTTTTTTATTTTTTTTTGAAATTTGTAGTTACTCAAACTTCAATAAATACATTTAAAATTATCAACCATTAAAAAAAAATAATTTCATTTTCATTGTAGAACCTAAAATGTAAAATAAAATTTGGTTGTATGTAATTAATTTCAGTTTTCTCAAATGTAGAGTTCTGTGAAAAAAGGCCCAGGCAGTTAAAATTGGCGAATTGTTCTAGTTTTTTTTTTCTAGTAATCCTCTGCATCAAATATGAATTTAATAAGATTCTAAAGTTACTCTAGATGAAATTAAAATAAAAGTGCTGCCAGTTTTGTTATTTAAATTATTACATTTTTATATTTATTAAATTGTTGACGTTTGAAGTTTGAGCAACGATCAATGACGAATAAAATTTAAAAAAAATCTTCTTTGCCTGGGTTTTGTTATTGGGCCTAAACACGTAGCAGGCGGCCCTACGGATCCGCCATTTTCGTATGTTCAACCGTCTGCTTATCACCCTGTGTACTTCTAAATATACCAATGTAATGTGGTAGGGCGGCCCTATTGCTAAAACCGGGCATTACTCTAGATTCCGGGCTACTACGGAGAAATCTTTACAACAAATAGATCAAATTGAAGTGTCTGTTTATAATGTCAAAATAACAGCTTTTTACTAAATGCATATGAAAGTATAATTATACGATCCATACAACAAAAACATAATTTTATTTGTCTGTCTGTCTGTTTGTTCCGGCTAATCTCCGAAACAGCTGGACCGATTTGGACGGAATTTTCACTGGTAGATAGCTGAGGCCACTGGGCGTAAAATAGGCTAGTCTTTATTCCGATATTCCCACGGGAACATAGGGATTAAAAGAAAAAACTACTTTACGCGGGTGAAACCGCGGGACGCAGCTAGTTCCTAATACTTATAATAACAGGAATTGTACCCCAGGACCTCTCGTTATTCGCACTAGACCAACGAGGCAGTCTCGTTGATAACTCTTTATCATCAAGAAAATGAATACAGATGATTTTATCGTAAAATTAATTATTACAGATCTTCAGAGACTAGTAGTTCACATTACGATTATTTTACGCAACTAGTGTGGGAAGAGACAAATCAAGTCGGTTGCGGTGGAGTGAAATTTAAAGTATGACAACATTAAATGACAATTAACTTTTGGTTTACACAGCTTTGTAAACGTAAACTATACTCCATTTGAAATGAATAAGAATAATTTATTGTTCTCTCATAATCAAAAACACAGTACAAAGTCAAAGTAAACCTTAATAGAGACTGGTGTCTGTTGTAGGTAAAACCTGTATTACAGATCACCAGGCTTACCGTATTTAATTAACATACACTAAAACACTTACAAATTAATAAAACAAAATTAAAAACTAAAGTGAAACAAAACAAATTCTGGTGGCAAAAGTGGCTTACAATTGTTTTAAATAAGATATCTAAATAAGATTAGACATTAAAAAAAATTACTTACCGTGTTGGTGGCACGACAAGTGGCAGCTGCAGTAAACAGTTGGTATTGTAACCACTTTTTGCCAACCTTATGCCTACGGTTTAGAAGTCAGAATCGGTTGAACGGACAGTAAAAAAGGTTTGTTTAAATGTCTAATCTTATTTCAAATGGAGTATAGGTTCATACGCATAACTAATGTGGCTAGTCTAGAGCCTATCCAAGCTTTGCTATACAGGTAGTATCAGAAAGGTGTGGTCAAAGGGGTTTGAAGATTTTGGCCCTAAAATCAGCCACCCTTTTGCGTTTTTTTTCAAAATCGAGGTGCACAATAAATGTCATATATTTGGATATACACTTATACAAACATAAAACTTCATATAACATAACATCATAAAGCGTCACGTTTCTGAGATATTCAAAGATAAAAATAACAATTGTTATAACGAATTTATTTATTCATGTTGTAGTTACTTAAGGTTGATTAAGTTATTTACACATGAATTAATTGATTACACCTAGTGGATAAAACATAAGATAAAAAAAAAAAATTAAATGGTGGCATCGTGTTAGGGCCACCCTCCATACAAAAATCTGCAAACCCCTTTAAGGGTCAAATTTAACAGACCATCAAATCAAAAAGGGTGTGGTACAGACCATCAAATCAAACAACTTTCTCCATGGGACTAACACCGTAACCGCGAGAAATTATCAACTACCCCATACTAAACTTCAAAACTTAATCGACCCAAATGTATAGGACGGCTGACAATTTTTTCTCGCGATTACGATGTTGATCCAATGGAGAAACTTGTCAAATTTGATGGTCTGTACCACACCCTTGTATATGCGTAAATATATTATTTTATACTTTTGTGGAACAGGAACGCCTAGAGGATGTAAATGTTAAATACAGAACAATTTATAGACTGGTATGCAATTTTGCACCTGCCGGTAATCTTCGGAATAGATCTGTTTATTCAAGCGGTCTGCCATGCTCCAGATGTCCTCTTGACGCTACTTGTGATTCGAAACATAAAGCGCTATGCTGTGAGTATTTATTTAAATGCATGAATACATGATGTTTCCAAATATCATTAGCATAGTACCACCAGCTTTTACATTCATCATCAGCCTACAAAAATCCAATGCAGGAAATAGGCCTCTCCAATTGCTCGTCATTTGATTCGGTTCTCGGAAGCTTTCATCCAGCTGCTACTAGCCACCCTGCGAAGATCATTACTCCACCTTGGCTAAGAGCGTCCTACCTTATATTTGCCGATTCGCGTTCTCCACTCAGGAACACCTTTACCCCAACGGTCATCGGATCTACAGTTAATATGGCCACATTCATGTCGCTAAAAGGTCCCTAACCATTTTAACACAACAGATATCGTAATTGCAACATGACACACATACATTAATTTAAACTTTTCAATAATTTTGCAGTTCATAAATGTAAAGCGAAATATATTGAAACAGAAAAAGAAGATATTATCGCTCCCATCCGAAAAGAGGTGTTGTTTGAACATAAAACTCAAAATATGTTACCGGGGGTTATAGATGCGGTAACCGAAGAAAGCACTTATTTTACTGAAATTTTAGACAAGACTACGTCTGACTTTGTATTGGAAAATGAAACTTACACACAGTTTGATTACTTTTCTCATTTGTATGAATATACAAAGCAAACCATTACTCCACGGACTAAACCACATTCTTGTAAAGATATTATGGCAGTGGATGACTTTGTTGAATTACTAAAGAAAAAATTGAGCAACGATCCTTTGATCAAAGACTTAATATCGACTAATAAATCTATAAATGCTCATTCAGAAAGTTCGTTTCATGATGTTGGGGTGGCGGCATTTGTTGATAGAGTTTATAGTAAAAAAGAAGCTTCTACGACAAGAAAAACAGTATCAAGTGACTATGTAAATTCTACTTTCTTAGTTGATTTGATTGAAGCCGTAATCTTCAGAAATGATGGTACTGTATATCTTGATGTTATTAAGTAAATTAAGACATTGTATTTATTAATAACCATGTCATCTTTTTCAGATAAAATGCAAGTATCTGAGAGTTATAGTGCAAATGCTCAACCTTTATCTTCAGTTAAACCTATCATAGTCCAGGCTGAATTAGCAGAAGTCAGGCAAAATGACGATTTTACTGGCCATTACTTTTTCCCCGAAGAAAACGAGGAAAGTAACACTGAAAGAACAGAATCATATTATGATGATATAAATTTACCTGTATCAGACTTGGTTTTGGAAGACTTAAAAATGAGCACAGTTACAAAAGACTTTTTGGATGACATTATTGAATCCGATACCTCAATCGAAAGTACGACTGCACTTATTGTATTGTCACCGGATAACATGAATCTATACAAAACTGGACAAGGCGTTATGAAAAAGTTTTTACAAAATATCGTGGATAAGTCTCATATATCCCAAAGCAATGAATAGGCTCCCATGTAAGCTGGTCATATTTGTTAATAATACGGTTAAAGATATATGTTTTTGTGATATTTCAGAAAATGATAACGCCTTATTAAACATTAACATCTATACTAAAAATAACAATAGAGAATATTTTGAAAAACAATCAAAGCGGAATCGGAGGAGTCTAAATCTCAGTGGATGTGATTTCTATAAGAATATTGACCAACACAAGAAAAATACTAAAAAGAAATCTATTTCTCATATATCCAATAATAAGAGATTTGTAATAAGTTACAAGGGATTGGTGCGAAAGATAGCTGCTGATTTAAAAAAACTAAAACTGAATGATAGATTTAGTTGCTCGGCAAATCTATCAACATTTTTTTCTTTTCAACTTTACTTATTATTTACTTCACTTACTACAGTTATTTTTATTTAATTAAAATTGCGATGGGTTGGATGTTAGAATATACCTACTGAGATACATAAAAAATACGCATTATTATTTATAAATAAAATGTATTTAAAAATATTAATAAAAATAAAAACATAATTGGGCGTGAGCTTTTTGAATCGTTGCACGGACACTGTCTATTATAAAATTTGTTGGCTTGGTTTGACTTGAAAATTTTATTCAGTATCAAGTAGTAAAGATTGTTATATGAGAAGGAGGTCCTAGAGTTGTCACATTTGTCTTCATTAACTCTTGAGCAATCGCTTTCTTCTCTCTTTTGTCTTGGATATTTTTCATTACAAATACAATCATGAGTATTTAAAAGAGTCTCAGTCACGCTTTTTGTATTAAATGAGCTACCATCAGGATCACTATCAACCAAAGTAGTTAAAATAGGAACATTTGTATGATCTAGGTACCTAAGTAGAAGAGCAGTTGGTTTTTTGGTATCAGAATTTCGTCTTTGAACGTTAAGAGATCGACGCTCACAGTAATCTTCATCTTCTGGTGCAGATTCCTTGGAATCCTCATATGTAACGGCGGATACTGTGGTAAATATTTTGTTTCGATCCATATAGTCACGGGTACAAGTGGAAGTTCGTGTACATCCGTCCACATACCCGGGTGGTTTTCGGGGACCCATATCTTTGGGTCCATGTATTGGACCTTCTCCTTCTCCTCCTCCAACACCTTCTTCACCTTCACCGTGACCCATGTAAGCCGTCCATGTACACGTAATTTTTCGAGTACAATGTTTTTTTCTTTCACTCTGTTTGATTGCAGCTTTCGCTTTTTTTTCAAGTTCTTCTGCTTCCTTTTTTTTTTTAAGTTCTTCTTCCTTTTTTTTTTCTTCTGCTTCCTTTTTTTTTTTATTTTCCTCTTCCTTTTTTTTGTCTAGTTTTGCATTGGTCGAGTTCCCTTTCGTTCGTCTTAAGTTGTAATGTGCAAATCCATCGCTATTTTTTCTAAGGTGCATTAATTCATCAAAAGATAAGTATTTTTCTGTGATGTGTTCTGGTTGATAGACATCGTAATCTGCCAATCTTAGTGTTATTGGTTCTGTACTTGTCAACCATTTTGCGGAGTCCGTATTTTTTCTTGATTTCCTATTTTTTATATTTTGTAGTGTCGTAAATCTCATACTTTTTAGCTGAGGTAGTTTGTGATGGTTAAAATTTTCATTTTGCCAAAATGGCTTTATTTGATCTTCTAGTTGACGTTTTTTTCTAAGACCAGAGTTAAAGGAGCGGTACATATAGTCGCGTTCTTGTGATTTAAATTTTGGATAGTCGGTCATAGCCTTATGTATTTGATCAGAATCTTTTTCATCATACATTGCCTTGTAAGATTTATTTTTGTCCGTGTTAATTACGAACGACATTCCCCTCTGATATGAATTTTCCTGTGGTATTTTTAGATCTCCACTTCGAACTACAACATTAGGAATCATATCGTAATACTGAACCGTACCAGCTCTTCTATAATCATTGAATTCATTGTTTTGCCTACGTGGTCCTGGACATATTGATGTAAGACAACATGTATTTGTAGAACAAGGGACGCTACAGGGACAATTTGTGTTGTAGTTGCAGTTTGTACTTATTGGCGGACATGTTGGTTGCGTACATGCGCACGGGTCGGGAAGTGGGGGGATATAGGGGGTAAAGCATGTGTGTTCTTCCACCGGCTGAGTACATGCTATCTCGGTACATGTAAATGGACACATAGTTATTTGTGGACAACAATCTGGTGCTGTCGTCGTGCATTGATTTAGGGCGCAGTTATCTTGAATTGGTCTTATTCTGCGGGTGCATTGTGCATATTGATTAAATCTTCTAAAATTTGTGTTAGAATATGAGTTCACAGTTTCGGTTGTGTAATCATATCTTCTAAAATCTTGATTTGTATTGATTATTTTAGTCGTGTCGTAGTTATGTCGCGGCGGTTCGTGTCCATGATAAAGGTGTGAGTGTCCCCGATCATGTTGGTAATGGTATTCATTGTTATTTCCTGAAATATTCATGAAACTGTTTCCAATCATCTGCTTGCGTAATTGTGGAATTCGTTTAACTGCAGCTGAAATTTATGTATTAAAATTAGCGAAAAATTTCTTTTGTACGTACCTACCGACATACAGGCTTATATGAAGTGGAGGTAGTCAAAAGAAAGAGTTAACATTGACAGTGACATGCTATCTAATTACGCCACACATTTTCGTAAACGATTCCGACTAATCTGTTTCATTTTGACAGTTCAATAATATTCATTGCGTTATTTACGTTGTTGAGCAGATGTTTTTTTCGAACTTATGAACCACTGGATTAGCAATTTGTTTCAAAACGATTCAAATTTTGATTGGTTGTGTAATACGTAATTAGGGTACAGGAGCCAAACAACTATTACTGAGTGATATAGTTTAAAGAGAAAATAAGGTGCCTACCATAGGAAGTCTTGTTGGTAAATATATGCCTCGTTTTCTGATTTCGTTGTTCGTTGCTAGAATTGTTATTTATATAAGTTTGTTTTAAGTTATTGCGAAGAGGATCAATTTCGTGCTTCACCGAATCGTTTGATAAATTAAGGATCCTGAGTAAACTGTTCACTGGACGTCTTTGACTGGTTAATTTTGTATCTGTAATGAAGATACTAATCAAGATATTAATCTTTTGTTGTCATTGTTTAACATGATTCATGAAATAATGAGTAAGTATTTTTAAGAACTACCACTTTTTGAATAACAGTTTTGTTGATAATTTATTAAATAGGGTCAAACTAAATTAGCTAACGAAACGGCCGCAGGTAGTTTAGGTACTTACTTGAAGTTTGAGTTTTTGTTTGGACTGCCTCATTGATCTAGTGGTTGCAAGCGCGACTACTGAGCACGAGGTCCCGGATTCGATTCCCAGGTCGGGCAAAGTGTTATTACGTTTTCCATCTGGAATTTCTTAGCAGCAGCCCGGATTCAGGATTTGTGCCCAGTTGCTGGCAACAGGCTCCCTCCCTATTACATGGGACTTAAACATATCTGGCGAACTGTGGGTGTAATATCGGTACACCTCTGCCTAATCCTTCGGGGATTATAGGCGTGATGTTATGTTATGCTATTTTTTGTTTTATCGTGTTTAGATATTGGTATCCACCACGTATGTAAAGGTAACGCAAAAAAACTTCACAGTTCATGTAACTAGAATGATAGGGCTAGAAGACGCAAAAAAAAATCATCACATATTTTCTTTTTCATTTTATCGTGTTGAGAAAAACCCATCACGTCTGCGGGGTTTCACTAGCTAATTTAATTTGACTGTATAAATAAAGTAACTGCGCCCCGCGGTTTCACCTGCGTAAGTCTTGATCCCGGGGGAATATCGGGATAAAAGGTATCCTATATCCTTCTCCAGGTCATGGTCTACCCATGTGCCAAATTTCATCCAAATCCGTTCAGCCGTTTTAGCGTGAAAGCATAACAAACAAACAAACAAACTCACTTTCGCATTTATAATATTATGTTAGAATACTGAACTAGTTATCATGGCATCAAAAAAAAAATGTGGCAACTTGCAGTGCAGTACAAACTTAAACTGTTCAGGGGGCCTACCACCACCTCTGAAAGCAGTATTATTTTTATATTACTTTAGTGTGGCAAAGAGATGAAGCTCTACAGGACGTATAACTCCATCTCTTTCCCCCACTGAAGTAATATTAAAATAATACTGCTATAAGAGCTGGTGGTAGGCCCCCTGATGTCCGTAAGTAGGTACTGCTGAACATAACCCTCACTAGGCCCATTGCAAGAGGATTCCATCATAGCTAATCTTTTGGACTTATTTATCTCCTCGCCAACCTTAATCGCGGCATTTGCAATGCCAAGAACTACAAAGATAGTACACAATGCTATGAAAGAATTTGATACATTACAATGAGTGAATGTAGCTAATAATTTTATAAACAATAATATTACAGATTGCATCAACTTCATAACCGCACAGTCCTTTATATTGATGGTCTGGTTCCATTCCAGTTTCACATTGCGTTGCGGGGTATCCAATAGAATATACTGGATTTCCATGAGAATTACCTTTAGGCGCAAAGTTACATACCAGCCTTTCCAACATAACATTTCTTTCATCTACCTAAAACATTTTAGTTTGTAAGATTTCCCCTCTGTTCCAGATTCTATAAATTAATTAATTGGAACGATAAATATTTACGTAGAATTTCACTTTGCCACATCCGACAAATTCTGTATTAGCCCATATTAGCTGTGTTAAGTAACTATTCTTGTAATCCTGTGATCTGAAACAGTAATAAGGAACATTATACAATATGGAAAATATACTACACAGTACCTGACTAAAACTGGGGAAAAGAAACCATTAATCTATATTGCACTCATAGTTAATTACAGCTTACACAATGACATTCCTATCCAGAAATCGGTTCGATGAGGCTCCCGATATTGAAATTATAAAGCTTGTAATGGAACGCCATCGACGAAATCACGAGTACGATTATTATTACATTCATTAATTCACAGGAATCCGCAAACTGCACCGGTAGTATCGAGCCAAAGGCACTGTATGCAACTATGTGTCGTGTCATTTTACAATTGTGTAGCGCTACGCCGTAGAGCCTCTGGCTACGGCGTAGCGTAGGCTTGACATAGACCCGTCGTAAACATGTACTTCGTTTTAAGTAAAAGGTTTGGCCAAAAGGGCAGCGGCAGAGGCTATAAAAGTGACACATGTCACGTTGTACCGTTGTGCTCTACCATGCGCTCTTTGTGGCAAGTTGGGACATATAATATATTAAGTTAGACACAAAATTCCTTCTGTATCTCTCTGTACCTATTTGTCAATATAGCTGTACAAGTATCTTTAGGCAATTGGCCAAAATCGGATCTAACGTTATCATCTTGTATTTCAATACATTTCACAAATCAACACTTAGCACAAATTAATATCATGACATCAACGTCATTCGATACACACATTTGCGCTCGAATTACGGAATGTTGTGAGCATGATGTAGCCGTGTACAATACAGACCACATGGTCTGGACACGGCTACATCGTGCTTGTGTGGTTTTTAATCGATTTTAGGGCCCTAGCCAACAGCGACTTTTTGTAACGATGCTGTCGCGCGTTTTATAAACGCGCTTCTGCATCGCTACTATCGCGTAGGATTCTTCATACATAATTACAGTATCGCGGCTATATCGATACACATTCGCGACAGCATCGCTACTGCATCGCCATAAAAAGTCGCCGTGGGCGCGCGGCCTTATAATTATTCCTACTCTTAAAATGAATCGTTGTGATACTTTGAACTTCAACATTATGGATACCATACCATACATGGTCAGGCGTTGTAAGTTTAGGTGCTATTAGACGCCAATCGTTAAAAAACCGGCCAAGTGCGAGTTGGACTCGCACACGAAGAACCCTTTATCCGACTTGGAAGTACCACTGTACAATATTTAGCAAAAAACGCCGAAAAAAACACGTCTTGTGTGGGTAATTTTTGTCCGCGGGTTCGCCTGCGTAGATGTCAGAAATTATTCCACGGAAACGTACTACCCGAATAAAAAATCCTGTTCACCATGATCCAACCCACGTCATGGTCTAGGGCATGGCCTTTCATCGAAATCCGTTCAAGCGTTAAGGCGAGAATAGGTAGAAGACTTTACCAAGGCATGTTGCAAAAAAACCTGCCAAGTGCGTGTCGGACCACGCAAAATGAAAGGTTCCATAGTTGGGACGAATTTATCCCAAGAACAAAATTAACGTTGTAGTTGAAAAACATGTTCTCCCATACGGAATGTATGGGAGAAAATGTTTTTGCAACTGCAAATGTAAGTTGGTCGATTATTACTAGTTAACTTGAAGAGCCTACTTAGGTGTCATAGTTTTCCTTTTAATTTCGTTTCGTTATAAATACTCCTGCTGTGAATTTTTTCACACATCCAAAACCAATCATTTAGCTGGCAAGGGGGACACACTTGACTCTAACAAAAATACAATTTAAAGCTTAATATGTATTTCGCAAACGGATCACTAAATCTACCACTAGTTTATGCTTTATGTATGTATGTATTTATTTATTATATAATTATGTAAATGGTATACCACTGACTATCTGCAGTATTGTCTCTCCTTCTTACTTCAATCCATCCAAAGGTTGTCTGTAAAAGACCGCTTTTAGCGATAAGACCGCCCATTGTGTCACCCTATGTAAAACTAAATCTATGTCTGTAATTTTTATGGTGTACATAATAAAAGTTACCCATTAAACGATTTAAAAACTGTATTAAAACCAAACTTTGTAAAGGGTACTATAAAATTTCAGATTATTAGAAGATAAAAAAGCTTGGGATTGAGCTGCTCGCTCTGCTAAACCTTGTGATAAAACCATAAAACTTGATATATTACTTATAATCATCAATTAAACCAGATTTAAAAATATTTACATGGAAGAATAAAACATATACTTAAAATAAAAACATAATAAAATTATATACAAAATGACATGATTACTTTGTAAAGTATAATATCATTTTAATTATTGTGAATGTGAGGACTATGTGGGTATTTTTTTTTTTCTCTTTATGTTTTATTTAATTTTTATTTCTCAGTTAGTTTTAATGATGGTCTGGCAGTTTGAGTAGTTGATGCGGCCTACCCAAATGTCCTTTCTTTGGTATTGTTCGTCGAGTTGAGCTCCTTAAGCTCTGAGTGAGCTCCACGATTACTGACAAATGCTTGCACTGACTGGACAGGTCCACTCAATCTGTGTGGTTCTTTCCTCAAAAGACCATTTCAGACACTAATCTACATGGTTCTCATATGGCTTGACCAAGATTATGTCTGGACTTTAAAAGAGACCGTGACCTCTGAGTTTGTTTCGGCCTTTCTTCTAAGAGTAGTCAGTTAGGAAACGCCGACCTCATCCAGCTTATTAAAAAAATAAAAAATAATATGACGAGTAAAAGTGATTCCGATATCCTATTTATAGAATAAACATTTTCATTTCATTTCATTTCATTAAAGATTATTCTATCTATCTATCTAAATCCAAAAATGGTTTTCACAAACTCTCAATATTTTTGAACGACCTTTCCAACGATACCCCACACCGCGGGATAGACGAGAAAAATAACATTCCCAATTTTGTAAAAGGCAAAAATAAAAATAAATCTTTTATTTTACCACTTTGTCGGGGTGATTAATGTGTATTCCCATGCCAAATTACAGCTTTCTAGTACTAACAGTTTCTGATCTAAGCCGCAGACAGACGGACGGACATGGCTTAACTATAAGGAAGCTTGTTGACTACGGAACCCTAAATATGTTTATTCTGCAAAAATAAGATGCATATTATAAAATAAACTGCTTCACTACTTAAATCTGTGTATATTTAAGTACTTACTTATTGTAATAAGTGACGCTTCCAGTGTAATCGAGAACCTGTATGAACCACATCTCCACAAAACCGTTCACGCTGAGGCCGGGCGAGGGACCCATAACGCTGCCAATGTTCTGCCCCACTTTAACATTTTCTGAAAAATGGTTTATAACTTACGTAGGTACTGACTTTTTTTGTAGGCGTACCCAGGGGGAGGGGGGGGGGAGGGGGGGCAGGGCCAGTCAGCTGCTCCTCCTGGATGTTGTATGCCTGACTAACTATTGTTGTTTTTTGGATTGGTCAGATATATTTGATATTTTGGAAATACTCAGTAGCAACCCGTTGTCTAGGTTTGTGACCGGTTACTGTTCAATGAATTGGCCAGATTTTAGTCCATTGTAATAGAGATCAAGAGCCCATTACATCATCATCATCATCATCAGCCTATTAATGTTCCCACTGCTGGGACACAGGCCTCCTCTCTGTGAGAGGGAGTGGGCTGTAATCTACCACGCGGGCCCAGTGCGGGTTGGTAGATGTCACATGTCTTCGAATTTTTTGGTTCTAAGACATGCCGGTTTCCTCACGATGTTTCCCTTCACCGTTTTGAGAGCAGTGGTGATGAAATTATTTACACAAAGCAAAGCGCCTGCTTGGGTTTGAACCCACGACCTACAACTCGTAAGTCGGGACCGTTACCACTGGGCCACCACTGCTCTCTGCCATTACAAGGGAATTATAATTGGTGAACTGTTTGTATACCTACTATGCAGTGACTGTATTTACCTGACCGCAATGACTGTATTTTCCAAAGGTAGGTAATAACCTACCTTTGGAAAAGTCAGTCATTGCGGTCAGTTATGCTGTTTTAAATACGGATTTATTTCCATTATTTGTGGTCGAAGAGCTTACCTAAATCTCTGCATTGATCTTCTTTATCTGGGTGCATCGCTGGATCGCACTGGTCGGCCCATCGTTGGGCAAAAGAAGCCAATTGAGTTGACCAGTGCTGAAAACATAAATATTGATGATATCAGTTCATGTTTTGAGTTGAGTTGACGAGGAGCTTGTGGCTAAGTAATAATAAATCAAATCATTTATTTTTTGCCAATATGGGTAGAGGTATAGATGTTATACATGTTTTGGTGATGTTCTCCATGCTCTGCCGTCACTTGGGCATGCAATGTTTTACACATAAATTACAATCTACTATACAAAATCAAAATACCATGCTGAATAACAATAAATATAACAAAATTATTAAATTGGAAAATCATTATAACCATTTTATTTTTCAATGTCAAAAAGTATCTTTCAGTGTCAATAATTAAATAAATGTCATAGTAAATTGTGAATAAATAAATAAAAGCATACAGCCGCACGGGTCGATTCATCAGCTATACTTGCCAGCGTTGGTCTGTGGATGGGTGACCATCTTCACATACCGAGTCTCCTCCGTGCCTTTAGTTCCGGCTGTCATTCATGAATCTTTGACAGTCGTTACGGGTCGTCAGAAGCTCGAAAGTCTGACAACCAGTCTTACCAAGGGGTATCGTATTACCCAGTTACTGGGTTGTGGATGTGGAGGTTAGATAGGTTCACATGAAGTGACTAAGGTATTCAGTTGCATCCATTTTAAACTGGAAGCCGACTTCAATATAGTTGGGAAAAGGCTAGGCAGATTGATTAGTTCATGTTTTGTTGAATAATATGGCAAAAAGTCGTTTTTATGTAGAAATAACTTTGATTTTCAAAGCGAAGGTGAACTTTACTTACGATTTTTTTCATATTAGCGGCGTGTGGAAGAATTTTTGAGTAACCCATGGCAACAAAGTTTCTCCTTTCATTTATTCTGCTAACGAGCTTTTTGATATCGTGACTAGTCAGTTTTGCTGAACTGGCGTATGATGTGCAGGAAGCACTGGGCCCTTGTGCCTACCAACACAAATTACAAATAATTAGTTACAATAAAACATGGATATTTTGTCAAATGTCACAGCCGTAATACCTTGTATTTGCAAAGCGTGTGGTTGAGACATATTTCACAGTAATCATGTCGATTAGCATTAAAACCATTGACACAACAAAATAATACGATTAATTTAACAATTATCATAATAAATTAATAACAACAATACATAAATATATTTTTCAAACGTTTAATAATGACCATCGTGGCCATCTAGACAATGTGGAGCTTGTGAGACTTGAGAATACTCAGGTTGTGACATTTAAAATGTTCTCTTTTGTATTAACTGGTTATGTTTTTTGTGTTTCCATTTTTATTGCTCTCAATTTATTTTTACGAGACAAATAATTTCGTTTTGAATAAAAACAGTCAAGGCGATGGCCACCAAAATGACCAGGATCTTATTTTTCAAGGTAATGGTAAAGTTAAATTGTATTCTGAGAAAATGTCACTTTAACGAAGAAAAATATTGCTTGCCTATTAATTATGTAAATAAAATTTGTATTCCAGATGTACGAAATTATTCATTAGTTTTTCCAACACGCAAATCAGTTCTTCATATAATACACAATTTCACCAAAACGCAAAGTTCAAATCCGAAATTGAACAAGTTGAACAAAAAACTATCGGATGTAATTCCTATAAAGCGACATATTCAAGAAAATGACGAAGAAGATACTGCATCAATGTTCAAAAGTACTAAAAGTAGTATTACAACTTCAGCACTAAAATTTAAACGAAAATGGCCAGTAGTAGAACTTCTTTCTCATTCAGATGATTTTAAAGAGAATTCGCAATATTTCGACGAATTTGAAAAGAAAGAATTTCCTTTTATGCATGATATTGAAAATGAATCTAAAGTTACAGAAATTCCCCCCAAATTTATTAATAGTTATTTAGACCTGCAAAATAATCATTCAAAGGATAAACCTGTTGGCTTAAGAAGCTTACCTCAACAAAGATTTCCAGGCATAAGTTGCGATGACGGTGACTCATGCGTGTGCAGGCTTCCGAGTACGACGGGTAAGACAACCCCAAAATGTTCTTCTAATAAAATATGTACAAGAACTACAATAGTGTACTCATTGGTGAACTTCTACATGCCTTATGAAATAGTTAACATTCCAACAGGCACTCCGAAACCAACAACTACCACAAGGGCTACAACTACGCGACCGCCAAACTCTATGGGCATAGACTTTGAGAATTTTCCAATGGGTATTCCCGTTGGTGTTCCAATGGGTGTCCCAATGGGCGTTCCGATGGGTATACCAGCTGGTTATCCAGCGGGCTATCCAGTGGGCTATCCAGGGGGTTATCCAGCGGGCTATGCAGCCGGCTATCCAGCGAGTCCAGTGGCTTGCGCGCCAGGTTCTCCTTGTTACTACCCACCGAATATCCACGAGGAAGTTCCAAAGCATAAGAAACCGTGTAAAAGCGAAGATGATTACTTATACTATGATGATGAGGATGATGATGATGTTGAAAATATTTGTGTCGATGACAAAGATTCAAAGAAAAGAAAACATGAAAAGAAACATAAGGGTGACATCCTCATTGATGTAGAGTATGACATAGAGGATAGAAAACCAAATCGGCACTCAAGTCACAAGTGTCGCGATAGCCACGAAGACTTAGCAACCGATATTTTCAACGATTTAAGAAAATCATATAGCGACACAGTTATCAAAAACTGTTATTGTTGTTCGGCGTCTTGTAGTGGTATTCAGTTTCGAATAGTTTTTCTTTTGTTAATATTACACACTTTTTGTTAAACTTCTTCGATAAATGGGTATTAATCAGAATTGATTTCATTTCATTTAATTCTCTACAAACGTATCTTAAAGATTTTAGCTTTTATCGGGAAATACGTCATTTTAAATGTACGGAAGTACGTCAGAAATGACGTACGACGACTGATTTCATGACAAACTTAATTTTTTCAAAACCACGGCCCACTAAAGAGTTTCAACTCTCTATTCTGAACTGTTGGACATCACTACATATTATAAAGCAAAATCACCGCTGCGTCTGGCTGTCCGTCTGAACGCGATAAATTCAAAAACTACCGTACCGATTTTTATACGATTTTCACCAATGGACGGAGTAATCCATGAGAAAAGTTTAGGTACCTAAATAATTCATTAAGATTTTATGTACGATGTTTTCCCAAGTGCTACAAACTGTGCGAAGCAGGAGCGAGTCGCTAGTACTAATTATAAAATCGATTGGTAAAGTCAGTGACAAAAGTCGGTTGTCATTTCAGCTTATTGATCGCAGTTATTGACCTAAAAAATGTATTAAAATCGGATCAGAAGTTAATTTAAAAGAATATAACCTCTTTGCTATATGAAATAAGAAACAAAGTATCGAATAATGTTGTATCAAGATGGTGTGTAAACATATTGCTGGCCTTGTAAATTGGTGATAGGCAAATTGTATTAGTAATTAAATTAAAAACCTATGGATACTTACTATATTACTATTAGGGCCTGTTTCACCACCTACGAATAAGTTCCTATAAAGTTACTTGGCAGATAATTTCATACAAATTCTGTTCCTTTTTTGAATTTATTCAGTAAGTAGTGGCCATTCGGACATCGTGAAATAGGCCCTTACTATCCAATGAAACACCCGTAAAGAAATTGTGCTTCTGTTAAGCCGTCATCGAGCCGTCACTAACGTCTTATCAAAATTCGTGCGCATTTGATTACGTCTTAACTGCCATCATCCAATTATTTAGATTTACCTATTCAGACTTTTGTAACGTGGGATTTAATCAAATTTTGTTTGGCTGCTTATTCACATCAGACCTCTCTTCCAGCAGATGATATTATTGTGATAAGCGCTTAGTGAGACGAGTCACTGGCAAAAGCATCGTAGCGCAAAATGAAATGGGTTGCTTCTCAGTGCTGATGAAAAATATTTAAAAAATACTTTCTATCTGAACTACATTTTATACTTGACGATTCTTGTAAGTTTATTTTTGTTTAGATCTAGGAGTTTTCCTAAAATTGATAACTGATACATAAGTACATAAAATCACGCCTTCGTACCCTGGGGGTAGGCAGAAACTACATACTCCTTTTGCCTCGTTAACGTTCATACATCTGGTCACTCACGCTGCGCCGGTTGCGAGTACTACGCACCTGACCTTTCTGAAGAACATCACCAATAAAGTCACTATATGTCCTCCTAAGGCGACCCTCCTTACTTTTCCACTCACAACTGCCTTGTAAATACCTTTCGACCTAATAATTGCGTATAGTCCCAGTCGCCCCCACATGGATTGCCACCAGGTGGCAATTGGGAGAAAAAAATCCCAATTGCCACCGGGTGGCGACTGGGACCTTATTGCCCCCACTTCAAATCGCTGTACATTGCGGCGTGGATCGCCAAACCCCCTCATCGCTATCTGTCTTACGGCCGCGATGACGGGGTTGGCGGTCACATTTCCAATGTGACCGCCAACCCCGACACACAATTTTACAATGATCATAAACCATGATCATTGTAAATATTTTGATTATCTTTTGATTGATAAAACATAGTTATTGTAAATATGTAATTTGATTATCTGTGACTGATGACTAGCTTTTGTTCCTAGTATAGTTATTGTAAATACTAAGATTTTCTGTGATACGAATTTACACCAGGTTTTTATGATTAATAATAATAAGTGATTAAAAGCAACTACATTAAAGAAAATCTTGTTTGTATGTCCCTAAAAAATATCACTTATCTACTAATAATAATATACATTGGAAATGTGACCACCAACCCCGTCATCGCGGCCGTAAGACAGATAGCGATGAGGGGGTTTGGCGATCCACGCCGCAATGTACAGCGATTTGAAGTGGGGGCAATAAGGTCCCAGTCGCCACCCGGTGGCAACTGGGATTTTTTTCTCCCAATTGCCACTTGGTGGCAATCCATGTGGGGGCGAGTGGCGACTGGGACTATACGAATAATTGCCGTAAAACGCATTATACTAAATGAAGAACTGCGTAGGTAAGTATAAGGTGCTTTTCTATTCAACGAGCCTATTTTCATCAGTCGGGTATATCATGGATTGTAAGTATGAAGTAGGAAAAGCTTATCACTTTTCAAATTCAAATTCAAAATTCAAAATATTTTATTTCACATAAACCAACAAGGGCCCTTATGAATGTCAGAAGCTATGTGCAAAGAAAGCTCGTTTAGCTGGCAGTGATAGCCCAGTGGTCGTCAGACTGCCAAGTCATACGTCTCGAACCCAAAACACGCACATCTGACTTTTTGGATTCATGTGCGTATTGTATAATTATCACTTGCTTAAAAAACGGTGAAGGAAAATATCTTGAGGAAAACGGCATGCCTGAGAGATATTTCTCGACGGCATGAGAAGCCAAGTCAGAGGCCCATGGGTGGCTTTAAAACTCTGACACCAGGTTAGTCACTAACCACACGAAAATAAGAAGAAAGCTCGCTTTACTGCCCGTTCCAAATAACATGATGTTTAGTAGTACCTTATTGCTTCATAAAACGCAAATTGACGCCCTTATTATTTGGTCCCTCCAGAGGACTATAAAAACAATTTTACGTTCGGGATCTGTCTGTCCTTCGCCTATATAAGTTATCGTAAAGAGAGCGATTCAGATTGCCTGCATTACGATTTATAATACATATAAAGCAGAAATAAAATTATTATGATTGAATATTGTGTTTTATATTACGAGGATCTTACGCGGATATCTATTATTTATATTCTTACCTATATTTTAGGGTCTCATGGCTAAATAATAAAAGCCTCACGGGTTGATCAAAGGCATTGCTTGCCGAGGTCGGTCTGTGGATGGGTGACCATCCATAATATTTCGAGACCCTTCCGTGTCTCGGAAAGCACGTTAAGGGGACTACAAAAACGTGCCTAAACGCAAGTTTTAAAATGCCCAAAAGTACATGATCTACTGCAGTAAACAAAACTAGAATATTATGTGATATTTTTCAGGATATATGCTAGGAAGATAATGTGTTGAAAACATAATAGAACTGATTTGATACGATATACAAAAATCATGAAGATACCTCTAAAAAATTATTTTAAAGATTTAAAATCATATACATGCAATCATTCAGATTTTTATTAGATTATTCTACAAGCAAAATAATAGCGTAATAGAGTTTTAATTTTTTATTCCAATCAATTGATTTTTGTAAATTGATAATTTCTTCATATTTTGCAATAAATTACCTGCGTTGTGTCATCACGCTTCCAGACAATTGACCGCGCTTTAGCTGAACAAGTGTTGCAAGCCTCTAAAACAGTTGTAAATCTTTGACAGTTCTTACGGGTAGTCCACAAGACCAACAGTCTGACCACCAATCTTACTAAGGGTTATTGTATTACCCAGTTACTGGTATTCAGCTGCATCCGGTTAGACTGGAAGCCGACCCCAACATATTTGGGAAAAGGCAGGTGGTGACATACTATTTACAGGCTAAATAACGTTACAACGTTATACGACGACATATTTATGATCTAAAATTAGGTGATTGATTTAAGTATGCAGAATACTACGGAGAAGCTCGTGGCTAAGTAATAACAGCCGCACGGGTCGATCCATCAGGTTAAGCTACGCTTGCCGGGGTTGGTCAGTGCATGGGTGACCATCTTTACATACCGAGACTCCTTCGTGCCTCGGAAAGCACGTTAAGCCGTTGGTCCCGGCTGTCATTCGTGGATCTTTGACAGCCGTTACGAGTCGTCAGAAGCCCGAAAGTTTGACACCAGTCTTACCAAGGGGTATCGTATTACCCAGTTACTGGGTTGTGAAGGTCAGATAGGCAGTCGCTCCATGTAAAATACTGGTATTCAGCTGCATCCGGTTAGATTGGAAGCCGACCCCAACTTAGCTGGGAGAAGGCTAGGCAGATTGATGCAGAACACCTAAGACTAGACGTTATATTTTTTTTTTTTTTTTTTTTTTTTTTTTCTATTTTATTTAGGGTTTTTTACCGCAATGCGTATGACAGTCCCATCATACCCTAAACTAATAATAATATATACACACACTACTATGAATTACATTTGTGCCATAAAGCTGAACAGACTTTTTGCATCATCACCATTTGGTTGAGACAAAATTTTATGAAATATGCCCAAATCCATTCGGTTCAACTTCAAGACCCCAAACACATTATTTCTATCTGACTCATATCGAACACAGTCCAGCAATAAGTGATGTAAGTCTTCCACAACTCCACACTCCACACAATTAGGCGAGGTAGTTTTCCTCATCATGAAAGCAAACTTATTACATGGAATGTGTCCAGATCTAAGTCTATGAGCCGTAACAACCAATTTTCTACTTAAATTACTATTCACAAACCAGGGCACACGAAAAGGCTGACCCTGCATGGTTATTTTCTTGAAAGCTATTCTTGAGGTTTTAAAAAGATCTGTTTTGTCGAAAGTAGAAGACTTTACTAAGAAGTCTATTCTAAGTAAAGTAAAAAATAGAGCTCTTAATAATAAATATTTTAGGACAAATGCCGCTTTGATTTCATTTAGTCATTTAATTAAGTGCTCTCTTTATAAAAAGTTAGAAGCACATAATAGTGCCTTGAGCTTTTGCCTGTCTCTGATGTTTCTTAGTAAAAAAAAAATTAACCTACGTATGGTTCAAATTCAAACATTTGTCTGTGATTTTTAGGTGCCTTTGGTTTGTACTGAACATTCATTACGTTTACCAAAATAGAATCTTTGAAAAGGTATATTTTTAAGTCTGTATTTGTACAATTCTGAATGAGTATGCAGTTCTCTTATCCATACTAAAGTGCTACAAGCTTGCCAACCGCTTCCCCGACAGAGGTGACCTTGGTTGGCGACCGGCAAAGTTGTTTCAACGTTTGGTCCTAAACCAGCATCTACACGGTTGTAAACCACCAAGATCACCTCTGTCGGGCGGGACGCGGTTGGTAACCGTGTAGCAGGCGTGTAAAGCAAAATACAGGGTGGCAGGGCCATCGACGCGCAACCTGTAACAGTATAATAAAGTTACAGTATATCTCGGCAGTGACCTTGAAATAACTACCTACGGCCGCTCGGTAGTTAAACTTTCCGCGTCCGTGTGTAACTGCCGCGCACTCGGTACTGTTGCGTACTGATACTGATCATGGTATAAGAAAACAAGGTATGGCATTCTGTACCCTAATTACATACACGATCAATCAGAATTTGAATCGTTTTGAAACAGATTGCTAATCCATTGCTTCATAAGTTCGAAAAAAATAAAACTGCTTAACAACGTAAATAACGCAATGAATGTTGTTGAACTGTCAAAATGAAACAAATTACTTAGTCGGAATCGTTTAACAAAATGTGTTGCGTAATTAGATAGCCGGGAGTGACACTTTAGTACGTCACTATCCAGTTGCCACTTTATTGCAACAAAACACGAATTAGGGAAAGATTTTAAGTCTCCATTCTGTTAAAAAATATGTACAAAGCATTTAAACATAATACAAACGTAATTGTTAATTAAAACCTCATTGTTTTATCGGATACGCACAGGTAATAAAGGTGGTTGGGGAGTTATTACTACTCAATACTGGTAACACAGATGTGATGACGTAGGTAAGTGTTACCCACGTGACCACTGTGTCTCGGAATGCCATACCTTGTTTTCTTATACCATGATACTGATATACACTGAATGATTTCCGCCAAACGGCTCGCATCACATGAAATCACATCAGGGGGCCTACCACAACCACTAAAAGCAGTATTATTTTAAGGCAGTGTATAGAGTGCCACCATTGGCACTCTATCCCTATCGGATAAGGTGCCACTACAGGCACCCTAGTAACACCGCCTCGGCCCGGCTCAAGTGCCGCAAGCATTGGATTGTCATTGTCACTGTCACTAAGTCACGTCACTTGGTATTTTGTTTGATTGTCGAGCTTAGATCGCTGTAAAACACCACATTCCCAATACATTGGTGCATTCTCTTGTGCCTAAACGGACCCTGGCACTTCGCCGGCCGCTACCGCGGCACCGCTCGCTACGCTCGCTCGGCTCGTGCGTTGTGTGGTCACAGTTCTAACCTAACCTAACCTAAATAACAAGTGACAGTGACAATGCAACGCTCACGGCACCCTAGCCGGGCCGAGGCAGTGACACTAGAGTGCCACAAGAAACTCGCGGCACTCTATACACTTCGTTATTTTAATCTTACTTCAGAGGGGGAAAGAGATGGTGGTTTTCATCTCTTTCCCACACTAAAGTAATATTAAAATAATACTGCTTTTAGAGGTGGTGGTAGGCCCCTTGATCGGAAAGGATTTGAACGGATGCGGACGGAGGCGACAGCCGATCGCGTCCAGCAGGATGTCGAAGCATACGAACGGCTCCGTACCGTCGCTTGCATACCTACGTATCCGTTTCTGCGCCTAGTCAAATAGTTTCATTCCTACCGTGTTGACGTGTTCAAATTTTTGAAAATGTTTAAAGTTGACTTAAGCGCCCCCGAGACGGTCAAACACTTTGATTCAAACCTTACGTGTTTGATGAAACAGTTTGATGCCGGTTTGAAGGTTCATCAAACGGCACTGTGAAGTTTGGTTCTGTACGCCGCCGTAATCAGACTTGCTTGTGATGTGACGCATAAACTATGAAATGCCCTCGACCAAGAATCACGATTTCTTTGCGTTTATTATATTAATCTCCTGCTTTAAGTGTCAAAAGAAAAGAAAAAGAATTAGGTAGGTTCAAAGAATGGTACAAATTAAGATATCGTTTCACACACGAACATCTACAGAGAGTGTCAGAAACTACCTCACCAGATGATTATAAAAACTTTCTTGCACACAACATCACGGTGCAAAATCCAATGTAAACTGAGCCGTGTTTGTTCAAACGCGTCGGAAGACGATCAAACGATGCGTCAAATACAACCAAAATATGAAATTTCATCAAACAAGCTCCAAACCCGTGAATGTTTGACAAACCTTTCAAACTAGCTGTGTAAACGATCAAAATGGTTTCAGTCAAACCAAAATCTACGTGTTTGAATCAAAGGGTTTGACCGTCTCGGGGGCGTTTTAGTATTGTTGGCTATTACATTAGAAGAACAGAGACAGAACGACGACAGACGAACAGAGCCGATCGCGCGTCGCAGCATACTTTCGGCTACGATCGCGTCTCGCGGAAGACGCCCGCGGTCAAGCTGCTGTGCGCGGTTTGGTAATATAGATTTTAAATACTGTGTACACGATTTACCATCATGTAAACATTATAAAATCTGTTCCGATCCGATGCGATGCGAGCAATTTGGTGGAAATCATCCTTGAGAGTTCGAAGCGCGTCGTTTTGTTGTTTTCTATGAAGATAAAATACTGTTACTCATTTATACTGTGCTGTGAACGATTCAGTATATGATTCTAAAGGACGTGCGTTAAAATTTTTCGTCGAAAAAAAAAAACTACTTTATACATTCATGATATCTACGTATAGTAAATGAAGTTATTGCATGTCAAATCTTAACTTGTAAAGCTCAACACATCATTGTAATATACATAACATACATAATCAGCCTATTAATGTTCCCACTGCTGGGACACAGGCCTCCTCTCTGTGAGTGGGCTGTAATCTACCACGCGGGCCAAGTGCGGGTTGGTAAATGTCACATGTCTTCGAATTTAATCATTGTAATATACTTATATTAAAATTCATCAATTAACGCATATACGCATTCATTACCATTTGAAAGGCCATCGTGTCGAAAATAACATATTTTAATAACCTTTGGGGTTTCAGCCAGGTTTTTTTTTTTTAGGTTGGGAAATTATCAAATAACTTTTACCGCTCTGGGCGGAGCGCAAGGGCGTGTCGGACTCTTACTGACTAAAACCCATCAATCAATATGTATATCGTAACAACGAATATTTCGTTTTAGATGTAAAAATAGAATTTGGAAACTTTCCAAATGCCTTTGACCACTGGAAATACACTGAAATGGAATATTTACACTGAATTTGATGCTGTAACTGTTTTACACCTAAAACACAACAGCATCAAATTCAGTGTTAATATTCCATTATTTCGTATTTCCATATATTTTGCCAAATTAATCAAAACAGGTATAAATATTTGACAACTATTTGCGACGTTGCCAACTTTTTGGATGAACGCTCTTATGAGGACTCCTTCGATAACATTGATTGATGTTCGGTTCGGTACGGAAGCGTATCGAATGGTTGCTTATAGCTGTGCAGCAAGTAATTAACATCCTTACTAATCATCATGTTTACTTAGCTTAGTGCGGATTTCACCAATGAAATTGAACGCGTTCGGCACATCTAAACGCGTTCAAGAGCACAATATAACATAGTAACAACAGTAAGTAGTAGTATAACATAATATAGTGTACAATATTGCCTATCAATTTTGACACTGACAGTTCACGAACGCGTTTTAGAAATGCTGGGTTGGTGAATTCAGCCTTATGTAAGATCACCACAAATGGGTTAAGGCAAAGATTTAAATCGTAGATTTGCCCCCACCGTACTAAATCCCCCGAAAAAGTGTCCATACTGAGAAGAGTGACCTCGCACAATAATAATGGCGTTTCCATGACAATCAAGTCACTCAAGTCTCTGTGACATTGTTTGTGTCAGAGGTGTCAAAACGTAACAGAAACGCGACCATCTTTTGACGCGGCATGGGCCAATCTACGATTGAAATCTTTGGGTTAAGGATTAGGCTGCCTGTCCACTGGAGAGGAGAAAAGAGGAGCGGAGATGTGTCAATATTAACCAATAGAATCTTGACTCCGCCCTTGAGTTTAGATCAGTGATCCTGAATCAAGATTCTATTGGTTAATATTGGCACATCTCCGCTCCTCTTTTCTCCTCTCCGCTCCAGTGGACAGGCAGCCTAAAGCTCCGTCTTAACCAAATATTGCTTTTTTCCAGTAGGTAGGTAGGTATGTTTTTTCCATTGTAGATTATTCAGATAAGGGAGGAACCCGCCCAGAGTTCAATAAAATTAATGGACCATATAGATTATTTCCAGAAAAACTCAAAAATCATTTGCGCACTACCTACTTATCTAAAACTTTGAAAATTACTTATGCAAACAATATAGAGCCAAAACCAAACGTTTTCAAATTCTAAAAGTTATTTCCTCAGAGAAAGCGAGAGAGAGCGCTCGTCGGGAGACATCTGCATATTATTATGTTATATTTAAATATTTCCGCTTCCTTTGAACATAAATCAGGGCTTTTTAATTACTTTTACTTTTATTTTGGGTAAAAAAACTAATCAAATGCAAGTCGTTTGATGACTTTTTCCTGATTTTTAAACTTTCTGAACACAATGTAAAAACTTGTATCTTGCAGAGAGTCATTGGATGTACTTATTAAATATTGAAGAAAAGAAAGATAAAGTTGAAATAGGTATTTTAAAATTAGGCAGTGTATAGAGGACCGTTAGGGGCACTCTGTCTCCGCAGTTTATTAAGTGCCGTTTACGTCACTCTATCTCAGCAGTGTATTAAGTGCCGTCAGTTTGCGACATACTAGTGACGTGAACTGAATGTTTTTAAAAATAAGGTTATAAAAATGAGGTATTATTTAAAAAAAACGTAAAATATAGTACAGTATGCCAGGCAACCACCACAAAACACATGTTTAAAACCACACCATGCATGCAACTTGCATGCAGTATGCAGCATGCAACATGTAGGATGTAAGCAAAGCATACATATTATAGCATGTAAGCAAGCATGCAGCATGCAAGCGAGGATGCAACATAGAGCAGGCATGGTTTCTGTCACGGCTCCGGCGGTCCCACGCGAGCTTATCGTCGCAGATGGTTTAAAGCTCACCGCTGCAGCTTCGTCTTGTTGGCTGGCTTCGCCGGCCAGCCTCAGCCGCGGCGGCGAGCGTTACAACCACCTGCTCCTCAACTCGCGGGCCGCCTCGCCCCTCCACGCCTACGCGATTCTAAATTACACTCTAGGGGTAGGGCAAACAAGACTGCGTGGAGTCGGATTTACAGCGATTCGTTTCTGTCACTAAAACCTAATTTTTTGCAAATGTTTTAGGACTAACAATTTAATTATAAATGAACATTCGGACTAATACACATTATATAAAACAATACTTAGGACATATGACTTTATTTCATTCAAAATTAAGACATTCAATTATTATAGTACTCGATATTATGACATAATAGTTTTAGAAGTAAAGATAAATAAGTACAATAACAAAATTTCGATTTTTTTAACGTTATTTTTACTCAAGTTTATAGCAAACGTGGACTAACCTCAACAATCAAACAAAATAACAAATGACAGTGACAATGACATTGACAATACAATGCTTACGGCACTCTAGCTGGGCCGAGGCAGCGCTACTAGTCTGCCGCATTATAGGCACTTTATCCGCGGCGGATAGAGTGCCCCTAACGGTCCTCTATACACTTCGTTAAAATTATTATTCTCGTGTTCTAAAAAAACCTGTCAAAGTCAGAAGCAAGTACTTTTTGAAGTAAGACTTTTATTTTAATAGTTTTTAAAAACAGACAGTTTTTTTTTTTAACTTTGAACACTATGTCCGATTTTCTTAAAACTTTGAACATGATGTCCGTCCAAGATGAATAAAATATTGTAAGATTGTTTTTTCACAACTAAAGTCTGTCTTAAGCCAAGAAAACTTATTTGGTCAGCGACTTTTGTTGAACCTAACGCACAGCATTTAAAAGGATTTGTCTTACAAGTACAGTTGACATCCATGAGAAAATTCTTCAGGGTTTCATTCATTTTAAATGGCCGTCGGCCGCTCTGTTCTACAAGTTCATGAAACTTGCGTAGGTAACCACATTCAAAAAAGTTTTACAAAAAGCTTTTTATTTCTTATTCAGTTACAGCAATGAAACGGAATTTATTGGTACTTGATGCCACGTCATTCGCAGCATACAAATCCCAGAATATAAACTGTTTATTCAGTCGTAAAGCTTTGCTTTTGCGTAAAATTGCTTACGCGTACGTTCAGTGTACACGCTGAAATAGATATTGGTGAAACGGCAAATCTATGGCGGGATTAGCGATGTAGATAGATAGATAGATAGAATATTCTTTATTATGTACACCATAAAAAGTACAGGTATAAATGTAGAAATTTTACATAGGGTGACACAATGGGCGGTCTTATCGCTAAAAGCGATCTTTTACAGACAACCTTTGGATGGATTAAAGTAAAAAGGAGAGACAATACAGCTACATACTGCACTGTATGCTTTGAGCAAAGAAAGAGAGAGAGAAGTTGAGTGATGCATTCAGGTAGGGTTGCCGTCACTTAAATTACGGACCCCGGACAAAACCTTTAAACCGGATATTTGAGTGAAATGAAGATTTTTCTCCGGACCAAAATTTTTATGACATTAAAATAAAACCATCATTATGTATCATAAAAAAAAATTATTAATAGAAAATCTGCCTCAACAATACAAATAAAAGGCTTAATTTACTAATCGATTGTTCTTATACTTACACTATTCTCTGTCGGAGGTATTATGACAACAAAAATATTTTTTTTTAGATTTAAAAGTGTAGGCTGGAACCCTAGGGTCACAAGCGCATGGGTATAATTCCCGCGCGGCGCGATCGGCGCCGAATTTTTAACTATGATGATAATGCTTTAATTAATTGAAAATAATTCATTATATCGGATTTCCCCTGACCCAAATAGTCTTCGGGTTTTACCCGGACACTATTTAAAAACCCTGCCCGGACGCTCCCCAGACGCCCTCTAAACTAGGACAAATCCGGGGAAACCCGGACGTATGGCAACCCTACATTCAGGTCATGCTCGACAAGGTTCACGATTTTTCAGTGTAAAGCTGCTTTTCACTAAAAAGTCGGGGGACATCAGCTAGGTAGATTAGGTACCTATTAACCGGACATAGATGTTATTTGACTTAATAAAAAAAATTATTCTTAGTTTTCTTTGAAACTAGAATAGTTTTAATTTCTTTATTTTGCATTAAATATAGGTGACATATTTTTTTTTTGTAAAAATAGTAAACTTATTTCAACATGTTTTTTTTTCAATTTTATTATTTAAATTGAAAAAAAAAACACTTCAATTATTCTCTTCTTCTTCTAAGATCATGCAATAAAAAAATACTTCAAATTTAAATTACATTGCTATTGACGTCATGACGTATATTAGTATTAATTTAAATACCTTAGGTATGACAAGTTAATTATTTTAAAAGCTTATAATTTAAGAACTTACATAGTGTAGAACACGTTAGGTTGTAAGCCATTTCTAAAGATTCGTTTTTAAATAACTATATAGCAGTGGCCCAATAGTTGGCTAAGTGGTAAAAAAAACAGAATGAAAAGCACTTGGATTTCCCTCTCTACTCTAATAGGCTGTTACCAAAAGTATTCAACAAGACCGATAGAAACTCATAATCTTTATAGATTTATTTAGTTAGAAAATATTGTTAAGGAATTAGTGTTAGGCTCGACCAACAAAAACATTTTTTAAATTATCAACTTCGAAAATATAAACAATTGATTCGGGTCACTAAACATCTCTTATTACTCGTAACTTTTTAATTTCCAAAGAATGTAAACTGGACTTAAGCGTCTTATCATTCTTAAGAAATTGTGATAAAATCAATGACGGCAATTTGGGCGTTGCTAAGAGCTTAGTAAAATTGATATTTTGAGAATTCTTTATATTTTTAAACATCTAGGGGTTTATTTATAAACGTTGCTTAAAGTTAAGTAATGATTAGCGGCTGTTTAGCCATACATTTTTGACGTTTGAACGTCACTTAACTTTAAGCAACGTTTATAAATAAACCCCTATATTGTTGTAAGTTAATAGGTTTCGGTGACCCGGGAATTTGAAGGTTCAGATGACGGAAAAGCAATTATACTTTCGAACCTTTTGGCGTTGAAGCTTGGGTTGGTCGAGTGCTCATCTTATTTTCAGGGTCGTTGCGAGATTAAAATTTTCCTTTAGCTAAAACACTGGTTCTTAATGACAGTAAACCATTCAACTTGATGATAATCTATCTTTTGAAAGTTCCACTAATGCGATTGAGGCGAAAATGTTGACACTTTCTTTTAGTTTTTTTTTTTAATGAGAAACATCTAAAGGATACTGCGGAAAAGCGCGATGTCAATGCGTGACGCGACTCTGGTGGACCCGTTTTATGAAAAGTTCTCGAAAAATTTTCTATCAGTAATTGTAACGTTGGCATGGCAACGCATACTGGATCGAAAATCGCATTTCGAAGACTTCGAGATCTTCGAAGTTTTAGGCTGCCTGTCCACTGAAGCGGAGAGGAGAGGAGAGGAGCGGAGATGTGCCATTATAAACCAATCAAATCTAAACTCAGGGGCGGAGTTAAGATTCTATTGGTTACATCTCCACTCCTCTTTTCTCCTCTCCGCTCCAGTGGACAGGCAGCCTTAACTATCGTTTTTTGGCTTGAAATGGTTTTTAGTTTTGGTATTAAATGAATATGTATTATTTAAATAAAGAATTTATTTTTCTTAAAAAAAAGTCGGGATATGTATTTCTATTATGTTGTTGTTGTTTGTGAAAAAAATTGTTTCGATATTAAACCCAGCAGTGGCGGGGCGTGGGGAATCGAAGGGGGTAAGCCGAAAGCCGGACCCAAAAAAAAAAAGAAAAAAAAAAAAAAAAAAAAAAAGACCCGAACTCATACCCAAACAATCCATATACTAGGTACTACAATCTGAGAAAAGTAAACACGGGAAACAATACATTTTATTTGCTTTACTAGCTTTTGCCCGCACGTGACGAAACTGAACTGACTGTCAAAGATCCACGAATGACAGCCGGGACCAACGGCTTAACGTGCTTTCCGAGGCACGGAGGAGTCTCGGTATGTAAAAATGGTCACCCATCCACTGACCAACCCCGTCAAGTGTACCTTAACCTGATGAATCGACCCGTGCGGCTTGTTATTACTTAGCCACGAGCTCCGATATAACTGCCAGTCAATCATTGATATTTATCGTAAAGGGAAACATTAAAATGTTTGAAAAAACCATCACGTCGTTTGTAATTTATAGTCATAATTATCTGGGTTCTTATTTTCAAAAGTTAACCTTGAAAAGCATGTTTCCTCACAAAGTTAATAATCCGTCAAGCAACAATCTATCCTAATCCTACTGATCGTTTTAAATACTTTCAAATCTACTTTATACAAGTAATTTCAAAATAATAAATTATATTCTTACCCCACATATCTAATTACAACCACATTACAACGTACTTTATTTTCACTAAACTCAAAACACTTAAACACTGTCTTAATCACTGTTCTATACCTACAACAAATATCAGTAATGAGAAACATATATGAATTCAATGAAAAATGAGCGATCAAAATGTAAATAATTGTTTTTAAAATACGATTACGTCAAAAAACAAACAACCATATTTGTATCAATTCAATGTCAATATTATTATGTCCGAACCTCAGAGTAATAACGTCCGAACTCCGCGCCGAACGCATTACGAAATTCAACGGAAACAACCGAATAACTGCGTGTGCGTGAACGAGGTGGCAATAGCTGCTTCTCGTTCCCGCGCGTTTTCTACTTCTCTGTCCATAGCGTAACTCGGCGCATACCGGCTTACCAGTATACTATCTACTTACCCCAAATACGTACTTCTCTTTCACGAAACACAAACAGTAACCCAGGCGTCCCGAGATGGCAATTTTTTTAAAGATATGGTTTTAATTTGGTAATTATGTAGAGGTACATTTTATTATTTAAAAATAAATAAAGGTTACGTATTAGATATTTAGGTATTTGCTTTACGTATTTCTAACAGACGTGCTTTTAACTGCACAGTTTACGACACTCGAAAGTAGTGCTGACTGTAACAGATAGAGTCGATTAACTCGAGTTCTCTTGTGAGAAGTTACCTACTCGCTCAAGCCATTAACGCCGGGTGCGTTTCTTAAAGTTCGTATAATAATGCACATATTGCTATAAACCTTCTTGCGTTTATAATCACTATTCTAGCATGTCTCGTCGTAACTAAAACCTCTATAGCTGCTTATCCGGAATAGCTACAGTAAAGGAAAAAATACGTTTGATTTTTTTGAAAACTATAAATCAAGCTTATCAACGTGTGAGTAGAATATGTACCTAATTAATTCAGTAGTAATTGTATAGCAGCTTATAAAACGCGAATTTTCAGCTGAAAATCTTCTTTTCCCTAGATTCTGCCTGAAATTTTATACAAAGTGACATGACTCAGCGCATCGAACTGTTCGCCGTATCTTTGTAATTGTTATTGTGCCGTGTAGGTACCTAATTCTTTGTTTACGGCTATACTTTTTTTTACGACTGTTCTACTCTTTGATTCTATCTGAGCAATAGATATCAATATGGATTGTTTCAAACAAAAGGAGTTCCTGCACGATACCGTTTGATGAATTGTCTTTAATGTGGATTGAATTGAAAAGTTAAACCCGCTGTTTAAAGTCGTAAAGACTCAGTTGTAGTTGGTTTCTAGAAATTCTTTTCTAGAGACGTTATTGTGTCTTAAACTCTATTTGTTTCTTAAACTGCCTCGTTTGTCTAGTAGTCGCAAGCGATACTGATGAGCATGAGGTTCGATTCCCGGGCCGGGCAAATTGTTGTTGGGTTTTTCCATCCGGAATTACTCCGGAGCAGCACGGAGTCTGGATTTGTGTCCGGTTAATGGCAATAGGCTCGCCCGCTATTATATGGGACTTAACCTTAACTAGCGAAATGAGGTTGTACTATAGGTAGGTACATCTCTGCCTAACCCTTCGAGAAATTCAGGCATGATGTTATGTTAGATATTATTGTAACTTTCTACAATATTCTTACCTAAAGCACATATTACTAAAGTACTGATGTTTCGAGAGATCTTAATTTACTAAACTTTACGAACAAAAGGCAAATCGTAAATTATTTAGTGACGGTGAGAATATTGGATTTGTCACGGCGACTCGTCACGACGTCCTGTAGCTGCAGTCATGATTCTGAACCCGACCGCAGGCGGCAGCAGCCCGTATTCCAGTCGGTAGATAGAAGATAGAAAAACGTGTTATCGCTCGAACGTTGGCGGCACTACTTGTGTGCGGTCGGGCTACACGTGTCCTCTGTCGCTCGCTTGTAGCTGCCAAACGTCGTGTCGCTAGCTACAGAAGGTATTTCATAGAAACCAGTCCTGCAGTTCCCGCTTGCGGACGGAAAGGTACCTTTAATCTTCCTTTTGTTCTTCATGTGTATGGCCGGCCAAAATATTTCAACTTACTATCCTACTAATCCTACTCAATCAATCTTCCTAGCCTTATTTTCCCAACTATCTTGGGGTCGGCTTCCAGTCTAACCGGATGCAGCTGAATATCAGTATTTTACATGGAGCGACTGCCTATCTGACCTCCACAACCCAGTAACTGGGTAATACGATACCCCTTGGTAAGACTGGTGTCAGACTTTCGGGCTTCTGACGACTCGTAACGACTGTCAAAGATCCACAAATGACAGCCGGGACCAACGGCTTAACGTGCTTTCCGAGGCACGGAGGAGTCGCGGTATGTAAAGATGGTCACCCATCCACTGACCAACCCCGGCAAGCGTAGCTTAACCTGATGGATCGACCAGTGCGGCTTGTTATTACTTAGCCACGAGCTCCTCTCCTACTAATCCTACTATTTACATATATTATATAATAAATGTGAAAGTTTGTATGTTTGAATGTTTGTTACACAATCACTTAAAAATGGCTGAACGGATTTGGATGAAATTTGGCCCACAGATAGTCTAAAATCTGGATTAACAGAAAGGATACTTGGTTACCCAATAGTACTTTCCCGTGGTATAATTTCCCACATCCACGCGGGCGAAACCGCGGGCAAAAGCAACTAATTATAATACATTCAAACAATGCAAGTGCTATTAAAGGGAATTCCTAGCTCTGTATTATTCTACATAACATTATCTATGCTGCTATGCTGGTTCAGCAGACTAGATGCGGGATCGACGCGTCAGTTATGACGATAACGATAACATAGCCATGCAATTAAGATAATATCTCATCTAGAACTCATGGCAGATATCTTCGATATCTTAGGCTCAATTTACACCGCCGCGGAATGGAATGAAAGTGAATTTTGGAACGAAATTGTGTAAAGTATAAGGAACTGTTTATCAATTGTTTAAGGTTCAAACTAGATCCGAGCTGCTAGCTGCGAGAATTTCCAAAAAATGCGCGAGAATTCCCCGAGAGACGCGCAACCTGTGTTTCTGCTCATATTTAATTTGTACGTTACACTATTTACATAAAGTTCATTACTATTTGCTTTGTACATAAAAATTCGCTTCCATTCCGTTCTTCGGCAATGTAAACTGAGCCTTAGAGTCCATTCAAACCAATATCGATCTAACTGACCTTAGTTGAACTTATAAAAGTACCTAAATCAGTACAGAATATACTCGCCTATTGAAGCAGAAAATAAACAGGATTACAAAACAAACGAGACTAGAGTACAAGTGCAGCTAAAAATAGCGTAGTGTGAGTAATTTGCGCAATTGATAATGATTAATGAACAGTGAAGTAGCTTTTGACAAGTACATTTGGCGTTTTCTTTTTTAGCCTGAAAACATTAACGTACTCGTATAATTACATATAGGTACGTACAGCCCGATTCAAACGTAATGGTGGCTCGGAACATGGGCGAGTCGCTGCGCAGTAACGAATTCATGGGTCAGCGGGGGTGAGGAGTGGGTTACTGCGCAGCGAGTGGCTAACTTACCAGTTTGAATCGAACTATACCGAGCTGTTTGATTCCAACATACTCGAGGGTAAAACGTCACAGGCATAGAAAAGAAGTGTGGTGATACTGCCCTGCTTAAGAATTATATTCCTATCTCACTTCTGAGCCATGTCTATAAGCTGTTTTCAAGAGTCATCACGAACCGTCTGGCGTGCAGGTTTGCCGACTTCCAGTCTCCCGAACAAGCCGGATTCCGTAAAGGCTTTAGCACCGTAGACCACATACATACGCTTTTAGGTTTTACAGAAGACTGAAGAGAATAAACTGCCTCGTAATCAATCAATTAATCAATCAATCTAACAATCAAATGCTTTCTCGTAGTGCTTAGCGTTTGTGGATTACGAGAAAGCCTTTGTTTCGATCGATACTTGGACTGTACTGCAGTCAGTCAGTAACATGGACAAGACATGGTCAAGTTTAAAAAAAACTAAAAAACACGCTTTTTATACGAATGAAATTCAAAAGCGCTTTTTAGCTGTGTCTACTTATAATTAATTTAAACAAAGCGCTCCACGGTTTTTGATTTAATAATTGGATATTAAAGAAGTGACAAGGTACATCGGTACTTTTATCGTAACTAGAAGTCTGGCTAACGAAAGTTGGCCCCAGAATATTGGCGGCAAATTAAAAAAATACATGCATGGCAACACTAAAATTATACTATGAAAATTGGAATAACCTACTTTGATACTTGGTAATTCATTATTAAAAATATCATATATATAGTTTTTCAATAAGGACGCTCGAACTTTAGCAGCGCATAGCGGCCATTTCGGTAATGCGATTGCTACCAAATTTGGCATGAATATATATTTTGTCGTGACATTTCACCATGGAACGCTACACGCTTCAACAACGCGTAGAAATTGTGTAAAATTTATTATCAAAATCAGTTGTCTATTCGCCTACGTTCTGTGCGTTGTGTTAAATTTATGGCGTTCATCGTGTGAGTTAATTAACACCGCTCGATTACGTTCTGTGGGGTTACATGAAATCTTTAGTGTACGCAGATAAACCACAGTCAATTGTTGCCCTAAAGGCCAACATAACTAGCGTTCTTCGTGAAATTGACCATTTATGCGAAGACGTCCTCCAAGATTAGTCCACCAGATTACGCCATCTACAGCGGAGTCGCAGTGGCCATTTGGCTGATATTATTTTCCACACAATGTCATTGAATATTCTTTAAAATGTTATAAAAATTGTAGTAATATCACTTAAACAGGTTGTTTTATTTCATTTCAAAGTTCGAGCGCTCTTAATGAAAAACCCTATATATAGACAGTATAAGAACATTATGTTAGGGAAATAAAGTAACAGAATTTATCTACACATGTATTAATTTTTTATATGTATCAGGTTTGTAATGGGATTTTAAGAATTTATTGATCTGGTATAGGTATATGAGATAGGTATAGAGGATAGGTATATGAGGTAAATATGAGCGGAATCCGAAAATAAATAGACAAATAAAATACGATAATATTCCATACATAATAACTTAGTTTTATTCATCGTAATCAAAATCAGATTCTAACACTTCAATGCCAAAAGATTCATCACTGTCACTAGTATCGCTGTCTCCAACATTTATAATAAAACTTTCTAAATTTTCTTCTGTTATTTTATCACGTTCTTTATATTTATTTTCAACATGTATTACATGATCAGTCATTTTCTTCCAATTCTGTGAACTTACGTTTTCAAATGAATCTTTAATTATTTCTTCTAATGCAGCTGTAGTAACTGCAATAGTTGCCGAAGTTTCTTCCCCGGGGTTCTCCAGACACCTTTATTTACTGCACCTTCCCTTTTTACTCTCTTTAGTGTTCTGACACTCACTTCTGCAAAGAAGATATACAAAATATGTAATTAATTCTTGGTTTACGTAAATGCAAAGGTTTTTTTCGGCACAATTTCAAAACACCAGTGTATAGTAAAAACTTACCAGTCATTGAAGTTATTTCTTCTAAGTACTGATTCTGGGTTATTATCCTATCTTTCTGCTCTAATTCAGTGAGATTTTCAATAGTTCTTACTATTTCATCAACTCCTTCGACATCTTGCAGATTCTCTGTTAAAGAAAGTTAATCGTTTTAAAATTACCATTGTATGTATTTTAATTATTTTTTTTCCTCTGTTATATATCGTTTTGTATGTACAATAAAGCATATAATAAATAATAAATTACCAACAAAAATACAGCAAAAATTCATTATGAGTATATACGTAAAACATAGGTGATGTTATTAAAATGAATACGTTGACTGATGCGATGTACGAATGAATATAATTAGTTTTATTCAATACGAAGAAGCGTAAGTAACTTATTTGTAAGGATACGTAAATTATAAATCAAAATTTTATTAAGACGACTGGATAGGTAGGTGTTCAAAGTATCAAAATAATATTCTCTACTAACCTATGAAATTCAACACCACACGTAGACAATCTTGTTTTTGTTTAAACGCAGCATCACGCTGTTGTTGTTTTTCGTTGAACTTGCCAATCATGCAAAACAACATCTTTCGTACACCACTTTTGATAGATTTGTTCATTTTAAACCGTAATTAGAATCACAATTTACACAAACGCATACAATTTGACACCAGAGATACCGAACGACAACCTTGTCAAATTGACGTTGACGTTCATACAGAGTTGCTATATAAAAAGTTCGCAAATAATTCCAAGGCCTACTTTCGTTAGCCAGACTCTAGTACAATTCAATAGAATTATTTTATAATTTTTAGTTCGTATAAAAAGCGTGTTTTTTTGTTTTTTTTTAAACTAGGTACTATTTTATTTTGTACTTTTTAGTCTAGTAGGTATATTCTTCATTTAATTTAATTTTACTAAGTATTAATTTAATTACTAAGTTTTGACTTGCCCGGTTTACTTGTAGCAATCTGTGCTAGTAGCCACTAAAGAAATCAACTATCCACCTCCTGGCTCCACCATCAGACTCTCGACACCAAGTGCAATATATTGGACTCATCAAACCGAATTATATGACTTAAAACTCGAAGAGTTTACTAATAGCCACTTAATAGTTCCACTATACACCTCCAGGCTCCATCACCAGACCCTCGAGACCAAGTGCAATATATTCGTTCCACATACCGCAGCTCGCAGTGTATCAAGACAAATGTCTTTATCCAGTGCGTGTTGCCAGTGATGATCCTGCAACGTGGTCCTCAACATTTGTCCTCATTAGAAGATTAAAAGTCACCCATAGGGCAATAGAGAGGGCTATGCTTGGAGTTTCCCCGCGTGATCGTGTCAGAAATGAAGAGATTCGCAGGAGAAAAAAAAGTAACCGACGTTGCCCGAAGAATTGCCAAACTTAAGTGGCGGTGTACATTGCTCGCAGAAAAGGTGGTTGATGGTGCTGAAAAGTTCTGGAGTGGCAACCGCGTACCGGTAGACGTACCGTTGGAAGGCCTTCTACATGGTTCTTTGTAAAGGCCACAGGAATCCGCTGGATGCGAGAAGCACGGAACCGGTCGAAGTGGCGGTGCTTGTGGGAGGCCTGTGTCCAGCAGTGGAGGTTTTTCGTCTGAAATGATGATGATGACCTAGATTTCAATAGGTTGTTTTCAGTAGGTAATTACCGCTAATTGTCAGAATATATTGGCAGCATTGCCACGTTTAATCGTAGTGCTCAACTGTTTATCCTTTGACCCTAAAGGAGTAAGCCGGGTTACGGGAAGTGTTGACTAGCTAATCTCTGTCGAGACGCGCTTTGAGCTCGTCAGTGGGTTTCGCCAATCAAATAGCAAATAATTCATGTACCTCATAGTTTGCCTAATGAGGCACAATTTATTAATATTAATGAAAAAACTTTTTACAAAAAAAAAAATAAACCGACTTCCAAAAAAAACCACTACAAAGTGAAAAATAACTTTAATTTCGGAAGTCGGTGTCTTTGTTTTTTAATTTTCGTTTTTTGCCACCGACTTCCGAAATTAAAGTTATTTTTCACTTTGTAGTGGTTTTTTTTGGAAGTCGGTTTAATTTTTATTTGTAAAAAAGTTTTTATTTTTCACCTTTTAGTTGTGGTATCTACCCCACACAATATCCAATACCACTAACTGCAATAAATAACAGTGACAGGAAGTTGAAGTTATCATCATAGCGTCCATATAAACTAAGTGGGAAAAATTTGTATTATTGAAGCTAACTCAAAAACTATATAAGCAAAGTTAATAAAATTTATATGGGACCACCTCGGGAGCTTACCCTTTTAAACAAAAAAATAATTTTTAAAATCGGTCCACAATTGGCGGAGATATCGGTGAACATACATAAAAAAAAAAAAATACATACATAAAGTCGAACATAGAACCTCCTCCTTTTTGGAATTCGGTTAAAAAAAAATAAAGTAAGTACTTAACTACATTTTCCATGGAATTTGTGTATACTTTATAGTAGTAAACGTGTGTGTATATTTTTGGTATTACTTTTATTTTTGATTACTTACTCGGATCAATTACTCATTTGTATTGGATCTTACTACATTAATGATCATTGGTATTTGGAAGCTCGTCGAGATCATTGGTAGATTTTTACATAATTATACTCGTAAATCTATTTATTATGTAAAGTTCACTTTTCTGATATAGGTATCTTATCTATATCACATTCCGAAAAAAAAAAAAAATGAAAATCATCTAAAATGATTTTACTTCAGTTTTCTTGATATTCTAGTGCACCGTTATAAGTACAGAAAGTATCCCCAAAGAAGAAAGATGAAGTTTTAAGATATCGGAATTCTTAAAGTTGTGTATTTCCGTTCGTTCCTCTGATTTTGTTAGTGGGAACGGGAACAATTTTGTAATTTAATATGTTTTGGAATAAATTTAATATTATTTATTAAATTCGCGATCGTCCCACGAGTGGGACGAACGGGAATACACGCTCGAAGTAAGTACCCTACAAAGGTCTTGACAATTATTAGTTGACTACTGTTAAACTTACTTAAAACCAAACTGTATATTTTTAATGATTTTTATTTGTTTGTATGATTTCTTGGCCATGCTTCGTCATACAACGTGGCAATGCTGCCAGCCTTTTGGGCACTTTTCCTGTTGACAGCGATGCGGACGAGTTTTTTGGTGCCCTATGATTGTTTCCCCTCCTGTTTTATAGAAATACATGTACATTATTATTCATACAAATCTGTTATGTATACAGGGTGTCCCTCGTAACCTGAGAGCTAAGGAACCCATAAAGTTTATAAAATTATTTACATGTCATTCAGTCAGCTGTAAGTATTTTTTTTTTCAAGTCGATGTCAAGTGTAAATGTATCTCAAACATAGACTTTAATCTTGTGAACAAATTCTGAGCTTCTAGTGGTTAGAATTTGGGTTTTTGTTTTATAACAGTTGAACACACATTCTAGCCATAATACTGAAAAAAAAACAAAGAAACACCACTCAGAAAAAGTTAGATCCAAAAACGCCTACAATGTAAAAAAATCGGAAAATATTACAAAAAAATAATTTCTCGAAAACTACAAAATATCGCGGAACATGCATGGGTTCTCAATCGATGGGTATTGGTGTCCCCTGATCACAGACCTTCGCTGGTACAGGTTACGAGGGACACCCTGTATATTATTTAAAAATCATAAAATAAACATTCTATTTAATGTTTTCGGCGCTCTTCAGATTACTTCAATCTTAAATATAAATACCATGTCGAATAGAGCATCTCAGAATATTAAAATATGTATATTACAATGCTTTTGTAAAAAATGGTCTAGACTTAAATTCTTTTATTGAATTCTATTTCTCATTTTTTTACTAGATTTTTGTTTGTTTTGTAATGACAATAAAAGGTATAGGTACAAAAGACCTACGAAGTTTAAACTGGCAGCTTTATTTAGTTTAGGAGCCAAATAAACGAAAATCTCTTTAAAAAAATTGCCTACCGATTTCATAAATAAAATCTGTCAAGTGCGAGTCGGACTCGCACACGAAGGGTTCCATACCATGTCGTACAAGATTTAACACTATGAATTTTTGTATTACTTTCGTAAAGGTAACAACAGAGGCGCTATAAAAAACAAAGATTTGTAAAGAAATTGTCTAATTTTAATGAGAAAATGTTGTTGTGTTAAAATATAGGTGTAGGAGTATATTTCATTTATTTTAAGAGAAAAATATTAGGTTAACTTTATCCAGTAACATGCATTAACTAAAGTCAAAGTTATTTATTTGCTACTAACATAGTATTAGTAGGTATAAATAGGTATATATGGTAGGTAAGCAGGTAGATATGTAGTACCTACCTACCCTGGTAAGAAGGGTAGGGTAGGTAGGTAGGGTAGGTAATTAGGTAGAAATAGGTAATTAGGAAAGGTAGATGCGCCGTAGATAAGTACTTAGTGCTAACCGTGCGAAGCCAGGCCGGGTAAAGCTAGTTACTTATAAATAAAAGGATTTCTCTTGCTACATCAGACTATATTGTACAAAATAGAATGTAAGTAGTACGCCAAATTTTAATTATAACTGTGCGTTTGCACTGGCGAAACATTCACAACAAAACATGTTGGAATCTCTATTTTCTGTCAATTTTTCATACAATGTTTGACAGGAACTAGAGATTTCAACATGTTTTGTGAAATCTATTATTTCTTACTTATTATTTTTACACATCCCATCGGACTATGAGAGTGAGGGAAGAGAGAGTGCACTCGTGTCTGTGCACACACTTATGCACTATAATATCTCCCGCGCCGAAGGCCAGTCTCCGTTGAGATTGGCCGCCATGACCGAATATTTTTACACCAATAATTTTTCTCAATATGAAATTGTATCCACAACGGTTTAAGCTAGGTAACTGAATAGTACACTGTATGTGCCAGCATTCATTTCAATGTTACTGAATATATCGTCTATTGGAGTGTAGTTTTAACACGAGGTACACACAACAACACCGTCTAGGGATACTTTGAAAAAAGTCGATAAAGTTCTTAAACTCAAAAAATACTGGCCGGTTAAATCTTGTGAAGAAAGTTTATTTTGTAGACCTTTTTTGATGATCGAAATTTAAATGATCGAAATAGTATATGCTGCCATGATAGTAGGTACTTACTAATTCCATGTCATTACTCCGACTATTAAATAGTTATCTGTGGAATTTATATCGCATAATATTAGCATGAAATACAAAATTTTTACTTTAAGTTGCAGAAAATCGCCCATATTATATAAAATACGTTATGAATCGGCGTTTTTAGTATTTGTTGATTATAAACAGTATATGTTACATGATACACACAAGTTTCAAATTCCTAATTTGTTTAGTTGTTGAGATAGAGCTCGTACAAAAATGGTCTAAAACAGACAACTTCTACGGCCCCCTAATTCATCATTTTTGAAGATAAAAACAAATAAAAATTATATTTATTCTCTACTCGATGAGCTCTAGAAAATGATACCCCACATGCCAGGGTCAGATATTTTTTTTTTCAAAATTTAATTTTATTGTATGGCGACCCCCCTTTATTTTTTAATTTTATTATTTGTTGCTCTTGCGGCAATAGAAATGCTCAATCTGTGAAATTTTCAACTGCCTACCTATTACGGTTCATGAGATAGAGCTCGCTGACAGACAGACGGACAGCGGAGGCTTATGAATAGGGTTCCGTTTGTCACCCTTCGGGTACGGAACCCTAAAAAGAAACATTTTTCGAAAAACGACTTATGTAGGTAGGTGGGTATATAGACGTATATTACGGAATTCGTGATGAATTTTTTGGGAATACCTAAAGGGGACGATAAGTTACATTTAATGATTTTATACCGAAAATTACGTCTAAACGAGTAGTGTTAATGATTTGGAAAAAAATATATGTTAAATTAGAGCATTTTTTTAATAATTTAATATACGAATATTTCAGATTATGATTATGATTATGATCGTTACATAGTGAAATTAATTTGTAAAGTTGTGTCTAATGCAGATAAAAAACTGAGAATTACGCAAAAGCTATCAGGCGTATTTTTCTGAAACCTTCATCATTTTAAGGATAATTAAAATATTAATCTTTTGGTACGTGTTTTATTAAAATACCTTTTGTCATATGTATAATAAGTTAATAATGCGTCAAATTGGGGACAGCGCTCCTTGATGAGCGAGTCCTATTACTGGCTGAACGTACGACGCGTTGCGTGAGCTCAGTACAGAACACGCAAGCTAACCACTCAAGGTCACTGGCATGTATCTGCGTCTTAACCGCTTGGTCATCATCGACAGTTGCAGCCACCAATTACCTACCTACTTTTTTTCTAGCCTATTGCCATAAGATGGCAATAGGCTCGCCCCCATCACATGGGACCAAACATAACTGGCGAAATGTGGGTGTACTATTATTACCTCTGCTTAACCCTTTAGGAAATTCAGGCGTGGGTTAAGCAGAGGTGCACGAGCCCCTAATAGTACACCCACATTTCGCCAGTTATGTTTGGTCCCATGTGATAGGCTAGAAAAATAGTAGGTGGTCCGCTGCAACTGTCGATGATGACCAAGCGGTTGATGTTATGTGTGTTCATTTCTTCTAATAAGAAAAAAAACCTTCATTCCACTTTACACTTCTCTTTTAGAACTTTGTTTTAAGTCCTATACTTAACCGAACTTCACAACATCTTCAGACGCGCACAAAATCAATTGTGATTAAACTTTTGACATTGCTTACAAACTTAATAAAACATAAGACCGTTTTAAGTTTTTATCAAGTACTTACATTTTTACGATACCTATAATATCTTTGTCTTTGTAATATCGAGTCCTTTGAAAGAATAAACCTCTGGTATACCCAAACAGATTTACTGTAATAAATTCTTAGAATAATTGAAAACCATTTGGTAGAGACAGATTGTGTTCGCTTGGGACCTCTTAGATCTAAAAGTAATTATATTCCACTGTTAAGTATGAAAAATAATTTAAGCTTAAGTATAGAAATATTGTTATAATGATCTACGTTTTCATCCATTAATTGATGAAAACGTTTCTGTTATTATTGTGGAAGATGTAGAGAGAAAAGTTCATTTTAATTTTCCATAGTGCACACTGTATAACAAAAAAGGTATTTTGATGGAAAGGTATATTGAAATTGAACCTTATTAGAAACTGTATCTGTACTAATAACTCGCCAGAGAACATCTTTATATATATTATTATTTTATATACCTACTATCTTTTGCCCGCGGCTTCGCCCGCGTGTATGTCGGAAAATATCCCACGGGAACGTACTACCGGGATTACATACCTAATAGCCGAGGAAAAGGTCATTGACTCTTACCGCTCGCCCGCGTTGGCGTCAACCATGATAATTTTTTTACTCGTAATTTTGAATCTGTGATATTTTTTAAACTATTCATTTAAATGATATGCGTCAATGAATATTTTAATCTAAATTGAATGCCCAAATTAAATAACATATTTTATTGGATTAGTATTAGACTATTAGTATGTCGATACCGGTCAAAATAGCATCGAAAACAACAATGAAATTATCAAATTCTGAAACATAATAATGGTTACTGTGGGTCATCCTTAGAAGATAGACATATGCCGTGGCGGACGTTTTGGTGAACTTTTTAAGATCTTCAATTTTGTTGAACATTTTGATGCATGCCAGTAAAGCTCCTAGTCGGCATAATTTTTTCCGATATCTTCGAAAGTAAACGTAATATTTCAGTCAATTTACACAATACCTTAATGAATTATACACCAAAACCTTCCGCATGAAATACGCCGTCCATTGGTGAAAACCGTTCGAAAAGACCTACAATAACCATTTTTATCTTTCAGAATTAGTTAATGATTTCATTGTTATTTCCGAAGCAATTTAGATCGGTATTATATTTATCCTTATCAAATTGTTATTTAAGTTGGGTATTCAAAATATGCCTTCACATCATACCGTTACAATAAATTCTTTAAAAGATATCACAGATTCAAAATTACGCGTAACAAGCGGCGCAGCCTATCCTCGGCTATTAGGGATGCGATCATCGCTTCAGATCCTTTTAATCCCGGTAGTGCGTTCCCGTGTGATATTTTTCGACATCCACGCGGGCGAAATTGCGGGCAAATGCTAGTAATCAATAAATTCTGGTACAGGGTGTTTTTCGAGATACTAGGGTATATAGGTAAGCGCACTTCGGTTGTGTTGTATTATACTTATTTAGGTAAAGTGAAATGCAAGTGATATGCTCGGAGATAAGTGTACCTAGCTCTTTATTTATCGATTCAGCTAATTGCCGTCCACTGCTGCATAAATCCACTACTCAAATGTTGTGTTATTCATAGCTAGTTAATGTTCCATACTACCCGTGGGTCCTCTTCAACAAACTTAATTAAAACTTATTGTTATGTGCAAACATGGAGGTTGTTTGCGCTCGTGAATGAAATAGTTCTAGTGTAGTTTGGGTAACTCACATTCGTTATTAATGGACAGCTTAGCCTATTAAGGAGCTATGAATTTTAACGGGCTGCGAACAACCACGTCCTGTTATAATTCAAGGTTGGGCTGCGTGACGTGTTTACCGTTGAATTTATTGCAGGAGGCAACCTAAAAATGGAACTCTTAAACGAAAATACGGCGACCTTTGACCGGCGACAATTTGATTTACATTATTGCGGACGACTGGCTTCTAGGATTACGTAGAGGCCTCCAACTCGCCTATATTTACGTAAAATTTTTTCGACACAGCCTAAAATGCTGAAAATAGAATTATGAATAAATTTCCTCAGAAGCTCAGGTAAAAAAATGTTTTCGGGCGAGTCTGATGAGATTAAAGTTTATATACACGTGGATGAAGACGCGGGTAACAGATAGATGCTTGTGCATTGATGTATTCTTGTACCAAAATGAAAGTGATAATACTTACGAGTATTTTACTGAAATAGAGCGCTCCGGTTTCGTGAAAGCCTAAAATATTTCTATTATAAACCGATCTGATTTGTTAATGAATGGAAGCTTCATGCCAACCGAGCTGTCTTCTATGATGTAGATTAATGAGTTTGAAAGAGGGATGAAGACACAAATATATACATACGAGTACAGTCTGTGTAATGTGATTCCGAGATTGAACCAAGCGTCGAAATGTTCTGTAGAGCGTAAGTAAATATTTTGGCACGAGGACAATGTAAATGTGACGTAGGTATTCAATAGATCACATTATCTCAGTTTACATCACGGGTTACATAAGTATTTTTCGAATCCAATTAAGTACACTTTTCAGACTGAATCCATGGAACATTAACATAATGACCCGCAGTGTCCGTTGGTACACATGTACAAACAGACACTGTGTAAGCTAAAAGGAGAGTGTAAGCTTTAATTATTTTATTAAATTCCCTTTGTCCCCTTTAACGGGGCCGTAGCCTAGGGGGACAACGGGAATACACGTTCTAATTACGGTCGTACATCAGTGCTACATTGACCACACAATCTATCTTGATTGTGTGAGTACTCGTAATGCATCCCTGTTGTTATTGCTGGTACAACTCGAAGCATGCAACTGTAGCTAGTTGATGAAAAGTATAATTCATGCACAACAACTTCGTATTTCGTCAGACGTCGGATTTTTTATCAGTTGCCCTTTGCTCTTGGTGCAGACCGGACAAAGGGCAAAGGGCAACTGATAGAAATCCGACGACTGACGAAACACGAAGTTTGCCGAGAGACATTAAGAAAATAGTTGCACTGTACCAAGATGTGTGTAAAAAGTGAAGGAAAATGTTTACAGGATTGGAAATTAAAATGGGCGCCTTCAAATTTGCCGCAAAGTGCAGCGCGGAGGCAGCGCGGCTCACTCGCTGCGGCTGGGGCTGCTTTGTAAATTCATATAAATAAAATCAATGAACTGATGTGCGAACGCAGCGCGGGTGTAGCGCTGCAGTCGCGCGGCACTTTGCGGCGTAGGCGCACTAAATTCTCATACAGTCCTATGGTTAGGTGCATCTGGTAGATTCCTCTTTTGACGGTTTACATAATCATACTCAAATTACAAACCATTCCAAGTAGGTACTTAACATTGCAATTAGTTGCACGACAAGAGCCTCCCCTGTAAAAAACCTGAAACAAACGATAACCACCGCACGGTTAGGGTTTGTTTAGACGAGCCACATTCACAATCAAACCACAACGGTAAAAAGGTGGCCAGGTACACCCACTGTGAACAGACCCTTAGTGGTAGCAACACGATATTGTGAGTTTACGACGGCTCCTCATTTGTGTAATTAACAACGTCTGAGAAGGTTAATTTAATTAAATATAATATCTTTGTAATGAAAAGTCAACGTCACACATATTTCAGAACTTTCGCTAAGATAGGGTAGGGATTATGTTCAGAGTTATGTAGCGAACATATTTGTCCGACAAGCAACAGCTAATAAGGTATTTCAAAATATGCACCATATTGTGTAACGAGATATCTGGTGGAATTGTACACTGACACTCTGCATATTCTGCTAAGAATAGGTAGTAAGGTATTTGGTTTAATAATGCAGTCTAGCCTCTCAGAGCAAATAAAGAAACCAAGATAAAGCGTTCTCAACAGTGAAGTGAGGCCGGTTTCGTAAGCATGTGTGCACTTAGTGCGGTGTAGTTTGATTGTAAATGTGTGCGTGTGACCGTGTGTGCGTGTGACAGAGCGGAGGTGTAGTTTTGGCATGATTCACTGTATGGTTCGCTCTGTCTTGGTTTTTTATTTGATCTGAGAGAACCAAATAAGTCGGATTCAACGTTTGGACTTTTAAGTTTTAAGTTCCATGGACATAAATTAAAAATAATTATGCGGTAAACAGGACGCAATTATTTTTTTTACATTTATTTTATTTATTTATTTAAGATATCGAGCGGGCAAAGCCGGTGGCGGAGGCTAGTAACAAAAGTTACACATCGCATATACACTATTACCTTAATAATCGTGCTATTATGATTACATGTGCGAACGCTGCGCCTCAATGATAATAATAATAAGTATTAACATTTTGATAACATCACGTAGGAGATATTTCTGTCTTCTTAGAAAGATCTGTAAAGGAAATGGCGTCTTCATGAAGATTATAACAGACATAAGGATGGAAATTGCTGAATAATTACAATGGACAGAGAATAAGGTCAGAAATGTTATTGTATTTTCAGTGGCCATTTTTACGTCAAGTTTTCGGTCTGCAAAGTTTTAAATAAAATACCTGCAGTCTACCTACTGCAGGGAATGATATTATAAGTAAAAAGACGTAGATATGTTATCTACTCAACATTCGATCTTCAAAAACGGCACAATGTTACACTATTAGATGACACGTGGAAGTAGGACGGCATGTCGTAATTATCGGGAGCGAAAAAGAGACAAGACGAAGAAAATGTGGCTAATTAGCCAAATTTTGACGAGTTACTTGCGGAGCGGGTATAACCTATCTACCTCTTTTTACTTATAATATCAATCATCATCATCATCATCAGCCTATTAATGTTCCCACTGCTGGGACACAGGCCTCCTCTCTGTGAGAGGGGGTGGGCCGTAATCTACCACACGGGCCCAGTGCGGGTTGGTAGACGTCACATGTCTTCGAATTTTTTGGTTCTAAGACATGCCGGTTTCCTCACGATGTTTTCCTTCACCGTTTTGAGAGCAGTGGTGATGAAATTATTTACACAAAGTAAAGCGCCTGCTTGGGTTCGAACCCACGACCTACAACTCGTAAGTCGGGGCCGTTACCACTGGGCCACCACTGCTCTCCAATGGCTGCAAATAATATCAATGACTGCAGGTATTTTTTAACGTTACCTAGGTAGGAAGTAGGTATCTATAGTTAGCGTAAAGGCTTCCGCAGACGGGCGTTACGCGATAGTGCGACGCGACTCAGAACAATGTGCATGAAGTTTTAGTTGAACCAGAGTCGCGTCGCGCCTGTCTGAGGGAGCAAATTTCAACTCAAATTCAAAGCATTTATTTCAAATTAATAAATAAAGTACAGGCACTTTTGAATTGTCAAGGGGTCGGTTAGTCAGACAGATGGAGCTAGATGCCCATTCCAAAGCGTAGTAGGTACCTATGGAGAAGAACGGGCAAGAAACTCCACGAATACTATTTTAAATCAAAATATTGGTTATATCATTCATGTTGAAATTATACACGTGAGGACGATGCAGAACGTTAAAAGCGTACATGAAAAAAAATAAAAAAAAACGATAAAAAATAAAATATAAGCCGTGGCAGCTAAAAGATGTCCTTTACTGACGGCGGTGCCCTTCACGAACTTGATGTGTAAATTTGAATGAGCATTAAGTTTAAATTGTAACTATTCGTTTCATACATAATATTTTTATTCATTAATTCTCGATACGATGCACAGTGTGTATTTTGCATAAAAAAATAACAGTACCTCTATTTATTTTCAATTTAAAATTTTCCTACGGTAGGTTTATCTCATTCCTTCATTCCGCCATAATTATTCGTGTTAGGCCCGTTGTACACACATGTTTTTCTTAGTTTATTAGCTGTGTGTAGGCGCGGTCGTCAGAGTTGTATCACTATGGAAGTTTGTTGACAAACACATTTTATACCATTCCCCCTCTAAAAAGCTTATTTTATTCACTGAAAACAGTGAATAAAAAGGTCTTTTAATCACTATTTTGGTGTTTGAATTTAGAACACGTCAATATATTCGACCGCTATTTCAATGCTATACAACCATAGATATATGAAAGAAGGAGATATGCCCGGTAGTTGAAAATGTATCGGAACCTAATGTCTCCACTTGCTCCCACCACTTCTACCAGAGCGCCACACAACTACACATGCAGATCAGTGAACCCAATAGATACGAGGTCGTGCACACATTTGCATTTTATAAATCACAACGTACTACACAATCAATTATAAACCTTATCCCATCAAACACAGCGTGCATTTACCATGCACCGTATAATTCACACACACGAAAACATCGATCGCTACCGTTGTGCTGTGCAAAAGCCATTTATTTTACATATACGCTAGTGATTGACTAAATCGTAAAGTTATCGATTATCCCATTTACTATCGTATCAAATAAAATGGGAGTTCCTGAAAAACTAATACTTAAATAAAAAACGATATAAGTACATATAATAAGATGATATAAATAAACAATACGCAACTTAAAAAAAATATTAAGTAAATCAAAAAAAATTGAACATTATGAGAAAATCTAAATGAGTATAAAACAAGAATTCACATCGGTCTTCCAACCAGGCTATAGTTGTTGACAAATTGAAGAATAACCTTTAATAGTAATATAAATTCATACGTTAATCGACATTGTTGTCGATAGCCTACGTTAGTGGATCTGCACAACTACATCACTAACTCGTCGCACGACACAGCGGCCGTACTACGCGTGCAACCGCTAAAATGAAGTATCGTTTTGTGATTTTTACATTGCTTGTTCAGTACCGTAACCACATACTTAGGTAGTGGTTAAGCGGCAATGTATTTATTGCAAAAATAGTACAGTCGCTGTGATACATAAAAATCAAAATAACGTAATAAAGGCATGAATTATTTTAAGATGTGTTGTTTTTCATGATTTTCAACACAAATAGAGTAAAATACTTGTGCAAATATATTTTAAATGGTTCTATGATTTATAAAGTTTCTAGTTTGGCTTCGATTTTTACAAGAAACCACTGAACAACACGGTATTCTTAAATTTTATCACGATCGCGGTCGAAAGCGCACTACTTCGCGGAGACGGCCATTTGCCGAGAACAGGCGCAACGTGATCATGACGCGCGGACACTGACACGCCCCCATGCCACTTCTCCTGTTATTTATATTTCTATGTATACAACCTCCTTAACTATTTCGACTCCACCCATTTTCATAGAACTCATACGCCATGCCGCCATACATATTGGAAGTCTACGACTTTTATTATTCGTAGTTGGAAGTGAAACCTCCGGGAGGGTTGCATTACGTTTTTTTTAAACATAGGTACATCAGATTTTATTTTCACGGTTTATAATCTGTATTTGCTAAAAAAAACCTACATTTAAAATGAGCCCTCCGCGAGGGCTCCCGCCATCCCATACCCAAGTAGGTGAACCCTCCAGGAGGGCTCCCGACACTGAACGTCTACATTTAAAATGAGCCCTCCGCGAGGGCTCCCGGCATCCCATATAAAAGTAGGTGAACCCTCCAGGAGGGCTCCCGAAACTCAATGTCTACGTTTAAAATGAGCCCTCCGCGAGGGCTCCCGACATCCCATATCCAAGTAGGTGAGCCCTCCAGGAGAGCTAGTCCCGACACTGAATGTCTACATTTAAAATGAGCCCTCCGCGAGGGCTCCCGACATCCCATATCCAAGTAGGTGAACCCTCCAGGAGGGCTCCCGACACTGAATGTCTACATTTAAAATGAGCCCTCCGTGAGGGCTTCCGACATCCCATATCCAAGTAGGTGAACCCTCCAGGAGGGCTCCCGACACTGAACGTGTTAACCTTTTATTAAATGTCTATTTTCGCTTAAATCTTTCTTTTTCTCGTAGTCATGGTATAAAGTATAGTATGCAACTCTTGAATAAAACGGATTTATATCGAGGGCCATGAATCACTCGCGTCGCTCAGGATTCATCATGAATCACTCCCTACGGTCGTGATTCAGTCGTTAGAATCCTTCACTTGATCGTGATTCATCTATGGCCCTCGCTTTAAATCCGTCCTTTATTCATTAGTTGCATAATATACTATTATACCATTCCCCTTCTAAAAAGCTTATTTTATTCACTGAAAACAGTGAATAAAAAGCTCTTTTAATCACTATTTTGGTGTTTGAATTTAGAACACGTCAATATATTCGACCGCCATCGCCATCTCAATGCTATACAACCTCCTTAACACTTTTGACACCACCCATTTTCATAGAAATCATACGCCATGCCGCCATACATATTGGAAGTCTACGACTTTTATTATTCGTAGTTAGAAGTGAAACCTCCGGGAGGGTTGCCGGCATTACGTTTTGTTAAAATATACATCAGATTTTATTTTCACGGTTTATAATCTGTATTTGCTAAGAAAAACCTTCATTTAAAATGAGCCTTCGGCGAGGGCTCCCGGCATTCCATATGCGACTAGGTGAATCCTCCAGGAGGGCTCCCGACACTGAACGTGTTAACCTTTTATTAATGTCTATTTTCGCTTTTGTCGTAGTCATGGTATAAAGTATAGTATGCAACTCTTGAATAAAACGGATTTATATCGAGGGCCATGAATCACTCGCGTCGCTTAGGATTCTAACACTTGAACAATCATCATGAGTCACTCCCTACGGTCGTGATTCAATCGTTAGAATCCTTCACTTGCTCGTGATTCATTTAGGGCCCTCGCTTTAGATCCGTCCTTTATTCATTAATTGCATAATATACAATTTTTTTACAGCGCTGTTTGTACGTTGTGTGTAGGCACGGTCGTCCGTGTTGTATGGATCACTATGGAAGCTGACAGACACGTTTTGAAGAGATAACTTCTTATGGGAGGGTAAATCGATTCGTTACGCGTTACGTTATCTGTCAGTTTAACTTAGATTAGTTTAAGAGTATTATATTTTCATCCCACCATCTCGGAAAGAGTATTTTTAATCTTCAATATCTGAGTGGAAAAGCCGTTTTTATTGTCTAGAGGATAAAGTAAATTGAATTTAGAACATCGTGTGCACTAAGTTTGTGAATTAAAAAAAACATTAAACCTATTTACTGCTACCTCTATGGTGCCGAATATATCATACAACTTTTTTTTAATTTTTTTAAAAACTCAGACTCAGAACCTTCTTGGTGTTCTTTTTTCAATTTGCTTTGTACGCGGTTCTTTACGCGGCATTTTTTCACGTCATTGTTAAACCTTTTATTAAAAACAAGAAACTTGAAAACAAGTGAAAAAACTAAAATGAGTGATTCTAGCGACGAGGAAGTTTGCTTGACGCCAACAGAATTGACTGAAACTGTTAATAATGCGCAAATGAGCTTTCTCCCTCAACAATCACGCGAGAAGTATTTAAAACAGTACGATATGTTCAACACGTGGCGACTAGCAAAAGGAGCCAAAACTTTCTCAGAAAACGTTTTGCTGGCATATTTTATAGAATTATCCGAGAACAAGAAAGCAAGCACTCTATGGAGTACGTATTCGATGCTAAAAGCAACAATAAAGATGAAAAAAGACAAACATATCGATACCTATCCTAAATTAGTGGCATTTTTAAAAAGAGCCTCATCTGGTCATCAACCAAAAAAATCGAAGGTTTTCACAGTATCTGATATTGAAAAGTTTCTTAACGAAGCACCCGATTCCGTATATTTGGCGGCAAAAGTAAGTCAGTTGCACATTCAGTATCTACTTAAGTATATTAATCTCAATTAAATAGTATACTTAGTAGATGTTGATAGGCATAATTATGCGTTCATATCAATTTTATTCATTTATCTACTACAATACTCTTTACGTTACAGGTTGTTCTTATTATTGGAATAAACGGAGCATGTCGAACTAATGAACTAACACAACTTAATGTCAAAAACATTGAGAAACATTCAGATGACTTACTATTAATTAATTTACCTAATACAAAGACAAAAAGAGACCGCAACTTCGTCATTCGCAAGGAATACGTAACGATTGTTGAGAAATATCAAGCCTTACGCCCGCCTAACACTCCAATCAATCGATTTTTTCTACAGTATCGCAATGGAAAGTGTGTTAGACAGCCTATGGGTACTAATAAAATTGGCAGTATCCCACGAGAAATAGCAACATTTCTTGAACTTCCAGAACCCCTGTTGTACACGGGTCATTGTTTCCGACGAACTTCAGCCACACTTTTGGCTGATTCCGGAGCTGATCTCCTGTCCCTTAAGCGCCACGGAGGCTGGAAGTCCAATGCAGTTGTAGAGGGATACATAGAGGATTCCATCCAAAATAAGTCTAAAATATGTGAAGGCATCGTAGGAGCCATTACACTGAAAGAGCCTCAATCGGATCCTTGGACTGGCCCTTCTACATCAAAAATAAGCCGTTATGAAACACCTAACCATCTCCCTCTCTCTCCAACATTCACGCCAAGGGAATCCGATGAATCGGTACAACTATTAAGTATGACAGATAGTTTACCGAAAAACAGTACACAAGTGACTAACACCAATATTACAGTACCAAACAAAAATATTACACTCAATTTAAATAACTGTAGCAACGTTACTTTAAAATTTTCTTAATTATACCTTAGTATTATTTTGTTATAATTTAAAGATTATTCTGTAATACTTACCTGTTATAATGTAGTAATTAATACCTAAACTGAAATAAAAGTGTACCTATCTTGTGATTGTAAACGTTTTTTTTTTTGCATTTAGTCATTTCCTCGCTGAGGTGGAATGAAAAGTTACGTGTTGCACTCGAGTGCAAAGATTTTTCACCTCGTGCTCTTTTGATTCCCTCGCTAACGCTCAGGCTTCTAATTTTGAATCACTCGCTGCGCTCGTGATTCAATTTTAGAATCCTTCGCTTGCTCGGTCATCAAAATTGAACACGCGGTTAAAAAGCAACTTTGCACTCTTGTATAACAAATAACTATTATCTGTGGTTTAAGTTATCCCGTCCGTCGGGCGTCCCGAGATGCACACGTTATTTTTTCCACGGCTCGGTTTACTCCGTACTGTAAAGAAACCGTGCCGTGTACAAAGGGCCTTATAGATGGATATTTTTAAAGTAGGCAAAGAAGAGAGCATCGCAGTGTTGCTAAAAAGAGATATTCCAGTGTCAAGTTAATAGCCTGCGTACACTGGCGAAAGGCAGGGGAGGGCTTGCGCACACTGACAAGAAAAATCCTCTGCGATACCGCGAGCATTCGCCAGCTCACCGGAGCATCCGCCGGTATGCCGTGGCATGCGCCCGTATGCTCCAAGATGACCGATCACAGCAGGCAGCCTCCAGCGCATACCACCGCATACCGGCGCATACCGCATACCTAGCGTGTTCTTCGATGCTCCAGAGAAAACTGCGCCACGATGCTCCAAGGTCGATCATCTAGCATTGAAATATATACATTATTACGATTAAATAAGTTTAAATTGAATTTATAAAATTAAAATCCTTTGCCGTCCCGTCCGCCTTTGTGCACAGGCCCTAATTTACCACTAATGGGACAAACTTTTTTCTTTTTTCATCGTTGCATCACTTAAGGACTGAGTGACTTTGATGGCGTTCATAATCACAACCAATTTGCTAAGAAGGGCAACTTTTACATTGTGTTCAAAGAAATTCCAGCAAAGAGGATGTTTTTACCATTTTTGGGTAAATATTAATGAGCGGGTGAGATTGAAACGAATAAGGAAAAAATAAATGTATGTTTTTCTCTTTATCTTCAAATGTCTCGCGCTCTTATGAGAAAACTTTTTCAGGCGGAAATAAAATGTAGGTACGTGTATTACTTATCAAACAATAAGGCTGCCTGTCCACTGGAGCGGAGAGGAGAGGATAGGAGCGGAGATGTGCCAATATTAACCAATAGAATCTAAACTCCGCTCCAGGGGTGCGATTCTATTGGTTAATATTGGCACATCTCCGCTCCTCTCCTCTCCCCTCCGCTCCAGTGGACAGGCACCCTTTTTTTTTTTTTTTTGGTTTGGAAATCCAATGACTTCTTCCGTTCTGGGCGGAGCGGAAGGGCGTGTCAGACTTTTACTGACTAAAACCCACCCGTGTTCCTTCCCTTGCGTTGCCAGGGGCCACGGTTTCCCCTTGGGACTACTCGCAACCCCGGCAGTTTTGCTGACATCTCTTTGAGGCGCGCGTGGAACACAACGCGCCGTCGACCCGGGCCTGGTCCTTATCGGACGGCGAGCTGTGGACAGGCAGCCTAAGGGTGGTTGACTTCGGTAAACAAAGTATGCAAATAATTATCATTTCAAGAAAGGAAGAAAAGGAAATCAATAACATTGATATGGTCTTCTTCTTTTCGTGTAGTGGTGTCAGAGTTTGGTTTGTGTAAAGCCGCCCATGGGCCTCTAACTTTGCTTCACATGGCATCGAGAATCATCTCAGGCATGGCGGTTCTCTCACGGTGTTTTCCTTCACGGTGTTTGGGTTTTTGAAGCAAGTGATAATTATACAATACGCACATGAATCCGAAAATCAGAGGTGCGTGTCTTGGGTTCGAACTCGAGACCTATGACTTGGCAGTCTGACTGTCACACCACTAAGCTATCACTGCTACTAACATTCATATGAGTAAGTTTTATTTTCAGTCCAAATAACAAAGTGTAAAAGTGTCAAAGACTTACAAAAAAAAAAAAAACATCATTTCATTTCATCATGTGCTTACCTGACTTTTTACATTCAAATTACTATTTTTCCTTCGCAGTCTGTAGGTATGTATACTTCATTGTCTAGATTTCATTTCATGCATTCTTTATTTTCATTATTTTCTTCAAAAAAATAATACCTAAGGTACCCAGCACAGTAGATACTTATAAAAGAACTTCAATGACCCTTCAAAATTATTTCACACGAAGAAAAGTTCGAAGTTTCCAACAGTTCACATTAGAGGCAAAGTTGCAGTCAAATTAATTTTGATCTATAAACTATTCCGGTATATGTGACGAAAATATACTACTTATAGCTGATCTAAACACATTTGTTCAGAACTAGCTGGTTATACATTTGAAATATTTAAAAGCTAATCCTTGCGGAATTCAATCGGTACGACCCCATTTGTCTGAAAGGCTTTTGCACTGGTGTCTCAGGTCGTGACGTCAGAAGTTAAAATAGAGGTGGGCACGACTAGAAACAGCATTGTGACAATTTCAATATTTGAGATTTGATTAGTGTAGATTTGAACTGTGAGACTGCTATTTTATGATATTAGAAGAAAGGTAAAAATACATTTTTTACCATCATCATCTTTCTGCCCTTGCTCCATGTTACTTGGGGTCACGAACAGACAAAAGGCAGTTATCTCATCGGCAGCGACTGAAAACGAATCGGCGAGCAGCGAGTGCGCGACGGCGACGAGCGATTACTCGCTGGTATGCGTATGTACCAAGCGCTTGTCAGCGAGTGTTCTGCCCTCTCCCTCTTGTCACTCAGCGACAAACTAGTGGAGCGAGTCCTCGCCAGCGGTGTGAACTATATGCATCTGTTTTGTTTACACGGAATGTTCATCTATTGTACTTATCTTGAGCGAGAAAATAGCCGATAGTTAGTCCCTTCCTCGCCGCCTAATTGTATGAGTGAAAAAAAATCACACTCACATGGGAACTAAAACATAACTGGTGAAATGTGATGTAGGTACTATAGGTACACCTCTGCCTAACCCTTCAGGGAAACAGTTGTGAAGATGGTGAGTTAAAAAATATTTTCTTATCAATTCAAAGTAGGTTCCGAGAAAACTTAACAACGCATTTGAGAGAAAACATGAATAATAAAAAATCGAGTCGTTTCAGGTTAAGTTACTTGAATAACAGTCCTGAAGCCTGAAGGTAGATTATGTTGGCACGTGTCTCTTTAAATTCTCATCAGCTTTCCAATTTAAAAACATTGTTCTTCAAAAATTTCAACATTTTTAAACATATTTTCTTCCACGGGTAGAGTGGGATACCTAATGCTGCCTAAGGAAAATCAAAATGTGAGCCTCACAATGATAGCTAATATAGTCGTTGTCTCTGCCAAATTTGTGTGTCTGTCCGTCTGTCACAGCCAATTTGCTCCGAATCTAAGGGACCGATTAAGTAGAAATTTGGTACACATATAAATTTCTGTAACCCAAACCCGTGTTTGGGTTACAGAAATTGTGATATGAATAAGATATGTGTACCAATACTCAAAATTCATATAATTCCGTAACGCGTCCGTACGCGTTACGTAATTATAATATGAATTTAGAATATTGGGGTCACTTTTGGGAGACAAAGAGGAAAATAAAAAAAGCTTTGCATCCTGTACACTGTACAGTTTGACATATCAAATGAAAAAGCTTACTGATCTCAAGTATTGCACGACTCTTAATGCGAAGCATTAGAGTGTGCTCTACGATCGAAAAATTTTTTTTGCCCCATTTCTGGAACTGTTTTTATTGTTACACTCCTGCTAGTACACAGAACCTACTTAATTTATATACCATTGTATAGATGATTAAATGGAGATTAATACTGTACTTTTTAACTATTGATTTAATGCAGCAGAAATGGAAAAAGCATCAAAATAGTTGAAAAAAATTTCCTGTCCGTCAATTTATGAACCCTGAAAACATTGTAGCTTGCGATAAAATCAATTAATTGAGTCAATTTTTTTTTTATATACATTTCTTTCAGCCGTAGAAGGAACCCTATTGAAAATGGCTCTTTTATTCAAAGTAGTTTAATTATAATTAATAAAATACTAACTAAAATATAATATCTTTATCTAAATATTTCCTACCTTTGACTTCATGTTGCCTAGCAACCGCCAAGTAAATATCTTTGTCAGTCTTTGACATTACGACTTCATGAAAAGGTTATAAATTGTTCATTTTTGTTAGAAACTATGTTTTGAAATTCTTTTTCGTTTATGAATGAGTGTTATGTATGTATGAGGCGTGCACTTTTGGATTTTCCAAACTATATTTTATTTATAATTTCAAAATAAATAGCTATAAAGTTATTTAAGAAAATAGATGGAAATTCACCATTTCTCCCATATCTTCGAAAATACACAGGCTAAAATTTTGAAAAAAAAATACAGAAAATGGTTCTATAATTTTATTATAGATTACAGGAAAACCACAATGTTGATTAAGGATGCAACGATACGGCTAATATAGTTACCGGCACGTAAGTTGGCAACGATTTTCTGAGTGGGGGAAGTTCGCGCACGTTTTTTTGTTTTTTTTTTTTTTTGGACTAGGGCATCTCGCAGGTTACCATTAAGGTACTCGCTGCTTAACCGGACTTTCCTGTGGACCCGGACTGCCTTAAGCTCCTAAAAGAACTCAAAGCCTCCAGCCAGGGGTTCGCGCACGTACAATTTCATACATTTTAATTATTTTTTTTCATATGCGCGAACTTCCCCCACTACCCCAAAAACTTGCCAAGTTACGTGCCGGCGATTGTACGATACCAAAACGAATGACGAATACATCGTAATGACCAAATACGATAACGAATTACATTACGAATGCATTACGATTTTTGTTTAATAGCATTTTATTGAATTTATTTGAACCTTTCTTTGTTTTACTTTGTATTTTACTATATCAAAATTGGTTAAATTTTTAAATTCAATTTGATTAGTAATAAACCAATGACTGAATAAATATTATTGTTTTATTTGATGGACTTCAAAATAGAATGAGAGAGAAAACTATGGCCATCTGTCCTCGAATTACCCTATAAACGCGTTTTCGGTAAATTTTATTGTTTTGAACCAATTAAACGTATTCATGTGGTGAACCCTCTTTTATTTTGCTACAGTAAGTATAATGTTATTATATTAATATACAACTAAACCTTCCGGAATAAATTAGAAAATTTTTATGCGGTTTTCACTATCATTTCTCTAAATGGTAGTGAAAACCGCATAAAAATTCAACAAACAACGTCACACAGACAGACACGAAAACCGACTTTAATTTATCAAATGCGCGCGTATAGAAAACGTCACCTGTTGCCTCAATTTACCAGTTATAAGTTATGGATAAGCCTATTGAAAGCACGCCTAATCAAATTTTTCAACTCATCGATTTTCCAATCGAGCTCTTTAGAGTTTCTAGTCTCGAGAGAGCTATAATAGGTTAGCTTAACTTTAATAATTGTAAAAGTATTCAAACTAACTGAACCATTAGTCTGTTATTAAAACTTTATTTGATACCTTTTCAATCGTCTATTGCTGATTATTTTGTTATCCATTTTCCATTTTGTGAACTGAAATATAAAATAACTAATGCCACTTTTAGAAGAAAAGTTTCAATAGGTTATTACAATGTCAACAGGACTAACACAAATACATGATTATAAACATATATTTTTCTATTTTTTTATTTTTTTTTTATTTCTTTTTTAGATAATATTTGTATCGGTGTTATTGAACCAACAATTAATTTGTTGTTTTAAAACCTGTCACTCATGTACATATCTATAGGTAATAAACATTAAAAATGTTTTTATGTCTTCATGTTGTTTTAGTTTTTAATTAATACATTTCCATACAATGTAAAATTGTTAATGAAATAAACACAATTTCAATCAATTCAATAATTTGCAGCTTTTAGTGATCGGTGCACAAGGGAAAAAATAAGCGTGTACGAAGTGGGTACCTACGCGTCGAATTGAAGACTTTCAAGTTATTTGAAAGTCGATTAAAAAAATATATTTTTAATCCTAAAAATTTTCTAAAAATAAATGTTGAATCAAGAAAAAATATATTTGATTTGTTATCGCTCTAATAGTCATAAACAACGTGTTTCTGACATTTTAATTACCATAAAAAAATTATAGTTATATATTCTGTTGCGAAACATTGAAAATAAACATGTTAATAAAAATGATTTAAAAGTCGCAAACATGTTCGTAAAATTTTTATGTGTTTGGATGATTGAAATACTTCTTTCGGAAGTAATCTGAGTTTTTGATTCATGATACTTATTAATAATATAAATAGTATTGTGTTAGTGGGCACATTTGTAATTTCTAACGTGACGATAATACAACGTGAAATTTGAATCACAGTTTTGCTAGAACAAACGTTGTTCAGACCATGGTCTACTACCATTCTATAACAATCAATTTAAAAAAAAACGTCAATAGTATTAAAAAAAAACACAAAAAAGACTGATTTATTTATTAAAATTTCGGCCCGCATTGGCCGGACATCCTTGTAGTCCACGTGGACTCCTCATAACTCTTTTGAATGCCATATTGCTACCGCGATGAGTCCTTAGATGTTACGGTACATGTTTGAACACGTTTGAGCAACATAAGACTTATTTGAGAACGCCTAGTTTAGTTTGTTTTAATAACATATTGGATGCTATAGAATGATAGTAGACCATGGTCTGAACAACGTTTGTTCTAGCAAAACTGTGATTCTAATTTCACGTTGTATATTGTCGTCCATGAAATGTATGGAAATAATACGTGCACGTTATAAAACGTTAACGTGGACGGTAAAAGCGTCTTCATATATTTCCTTACATTTTACTTCTCTATAACGTGATGCCGTGACGTGTGGATGTGGACGTCCACGTTCTTAACGACACATACATTACATAGCTGAGTTAAAGTTTGGCATCTTCAACACAGCATTTAATAAAATTTTATACTTTTAATTATACTATGATAAATTTTATAAAAAACTAGGGTTAGATACCCAAATCAAAATCTATTGTGCATCTTACACTAAAATTTATAATTTGAATTCTCAAAAGAAATGTATTATTTTAGTTTTTTTATTTATTTAATTATAGTTGTTGTTTAGAAATTATTAAACAAATATTTTAATTACCTTAATAAACTACTAGCAGTTGCCCGAGAATTCGTCTACGTGTATTTTATATTTTTTTTAATTTACTGGGCTGAACAGGGAACGAAAATAGCAGATAATTACAGATTTAACCACGGATATCGAGGGATATGGCTTGGAGGCGTGGCACATGTCGCCTATACATGCGGTCAAACTGACCGCATCGTTTAGTAGGGACACGGTATCAAAAAGAAAGTATCGATACTGTACTCATGAGTAGTATCGAAAAAAAAGTATTGTACTCATAAAAGTATCGAAACAAAAGCATCGATACTTCAAGGTATCGAGTACTTTTCTTAGGGCCTAAATGCCTAATGCGCATAGAGCATAGGTCAATATGAGTCAGTAAATAACGCCATTTTAACTTCAGTAGGGCAGGACATGAAAAAACAAATGGTATTGGTACACAAATTTAATACAATAATAGAAAAAGACAACTGTAACTTCAAAAAAAAAAAAACATTGGAATAAAATTATTTAGTACTTTAGGCATATAAATTAAAGTTCCCAATCCTCCTCCGTACAATCACTTATGTAAGAGTGATTGATTAGTGTAGTAAATGAATGAAGGTTAGGAATTTAACTGTGAACGGAAGGAACGATTTCGAGCAAAGATCGATGTTTTAGAAGGTTCAGAACGAATGAACTAGATGGCGTTGCCATAAACATAAACGTAAACCGTAAAGTTGCAAGTTTTAAATGGGTAATTTCTAAGATTACCCATTTAAAACCAATTTTTTTATTCGATACGATACCTGTCAAAAATTACTCATTGAGTAAAAGTATCGAATGCAAAGTATCGAGTACAAAAGTATCGGTATCGAATAGAAATGTACTCGATACCACAAAGTATCGAACCTGAAGACAAGTGGTGTGTCCGCGATAGGAAATAGTTCATTATTACTACTAACATTTGCTTATTTATATAAAATGCTACAAATTATTGGGTAATCAAGAAATTAAGTATCGATTTTCATATAAGGCCCCCGGTATAGAAATTTTATGAGGAGCGAAATTTATAGAAGTGTAACACTTGTTTTATTCGTAAATAGCACGGTGGTTTTATGTTCGATAGTTGGATAGTTTTAATTTTATGTAAGAGAGAATCTGAATAAACTAACTGACTTATTAAATGTCATTTGCAAACAAATATATTAAGAGACAGATACATGCTAGTGACATTGAGTAGTTAGCTTGCGTGTTCTATACTGAGCTCACGCAACGCGTCGTACATCCAGCCAGTAATAGAACTCGCGTATCAAGGAGCGCTGTCACCAATTTGACGCATTTGTAGCGGTTAGGCTCTCCTAAACATTATTAATTTATTATACAAAAAACAAAAGGTATTTTAATAAAACTCGTAGATTAAAAGATTAATATTTTAATTATCCTTAAAATGGTGAAGGTTTCAGAATAATACGCTTGACAGCTTTTGAGTAATTATTATTTTTTTATCCGCGTTAGACACAACTTTACAAATTAATTTCACTATGTAATGTAAACATAATCTAAAATATTCGCAGATTAAATTATTAAGAAAATGCTCTAATTTAACATATACTTTTTCCAAATCATTAACACCACTCGTTTAGACGTAATTTCCGGTATAAAATCATTAAAAGTAGCTTGTTGTCGCCTTAAAGTAAAATCCAATCTTTGTTCAAAGGCAGTTCGATAAGTGCTGATTGCCAGCTTAGTTTAAAATGACTTTTGAATTATATTTTTATTTGATTTGATTTTAAATTACGTCAAAACACACCCAAAAAACACTTCTCTTTGTTGCAGTCAGTTTTCATCGATATTTTTATCGATCAAATATTTACATCAACCCCTCATCCCTAGTTGAGGCTAGAGTTGCATGTGTGCGTTCAATGACTGTATCTGTACTTTCTAGTGCCCGCCCCTTTTCAGCATGTTTGCTCAAAAGTGCCCGCCCCTTTTCAGTATGTGTGCTCAAAAGTGTTCTTGTGTGCGTACGAAAATGCATCATGTGTGCTGTATCTATTTCTTTTGTTTTTATGGGAGTGTCAGGAGTAGGGAAAAAGTGGCGACACTTGAACTAGAACAAATATAGCTTGAAGGCATATCTCCGGATATCTATGGATTTAACCTTTAATATGAGTATCATCCCTCTATACCTTTTTTGAGCTAAGCTTTCATGCATGACATACAATATGTAATAAAAACCCTATCCGATCCGAAAGGGGTATATAGGTACTGCAATAGCATTACCAAAGAGTTTCTTTTATTATTAAAGTACCTATTATTGAAAATAAAAACGTTAATGCTATTTAAAATTCATATTTTTAGTACCTAATTACTTCAAATCCATTAAAAATTTGCAAATAAACAGGGGTCATAAGTTATGACTCTTTAGGACATCCGCTAAATGATGACGGCCGCCCGCACTCAGTGTTACCTGTTAAAATTCCCCATTCAAAAAATGTGGCGAATTTTATTTTTCTTTTTTTCTGAAAATTTTCACATAAATATACTCTCAGTACGATACCTAGCAACACGCTCACGGATTGGACAGGTTTTTGTTTTTGCATGTTGTATACAAAAACGACTATTTTAATCAACTTAAAATAATGCAAAGCGGTTCCACAAACGGCAAGTTCGATTCACAACAATTGATATTATTTATACCATTCCCCCTCTAAAAAGCTTATTTTATTCACTGAAAACAGTGAATAAAAAGCTCTTTTAAAAAGCTCTTTTAAAAAGCTCTTTTAAAAAGCTCTTTTAATCACTATTTTGGTGTTTGAATTTAGAACACACCAATGTATTCGACCTCTATCTCAATGCTATACAACCTCCTTAACACTTTCGACTCCACCCATTTTCATAGAACTCATAACTCATCATTCCGCCATAAAAGTCTATGACTTTTATTATTCGTAGTTGGAAGTGAAACCTCCGGGAGGTTACACTTCCAACGTCCACGAGGGCTCCCGGCATCCCATACCCAAGTAGGTGAACCCTCCAGGAGGGCTCCCGACACTGAACGTCTACATTTAAAATGAGCCCTCCGCGAGGGTTCCCGGCATTCCATATCCAAGTAGGTGAACCCTCCAGGAGGGCTCCCGACACTGAATGTCTACATTTAAAATAAGCCCTACGCGAGGGCTCCCGACATCCCATATCCAAGTAGATGAACCCTCTAGGAGGGCTCCCGACCCTGAATGTCTACATTTAAAATGAGCCCTCCGCGAGGGCTCCCGACATCCTATATCCAAGTAGGTGAACCCTCCAGGAGGGCTCCCGACCCTGAATGTCTACATTTAAAATGAGCCCTCCGCGAGGGCTCCCGACATCCCATATCCAAGTAGGTGAACCCTCCAGGAGGGCTCCCGACACTGAACGTGTTAACCTTTTATTAAATGTCTATTTTCGCTTAAATCTTTCTTTTTCTCGTAGTCATGGTATAAAGTATAGTATGCAACTCTTGAATAAAACGGATTTATATCGAGGGCCATAGATGAATCACTCGCGTCGCTCAGGATTCTAACACTTGAATCACTCGCTGCGCTCGTGATTCAATCATCATGAATCACTCCCTACGGTCGTGATTCAGTCGTTAGAATCCATCACTTGATCGTGATTCATCTATGGCCCTCGCTTTAAATCCGTCCTTTATTCATTAGTTGCATAATATACTATTGTGCTTCTATACTTTTTTCATTTTGGTACACCTACTATTAAATGATAGTGCGTAGTGTACGCTACACAGAAAAATAAATACAGGCTCATATTAAATTAGCTAGCGAAACTCCGCAGATGTGATGGGTATGCATAATTATGCGAAATCTAAACATGACCAAATAAGAAAGAACTTAATTTGATGAGTTCTTTTTTTAGGGTCATCAACCTCAGGTAGAGTAGTCACATGAAATATTAGTTTTAAAAAATCTGTTTTTTTTTGTGTAAAGTTCACAGATGTGATAGCTATACACGATAATACAAAAAAAAACAGATTCTCTTAACTCATACTTCAGGTAACGAACTACAGGCGCACGTGGACTCAAAAAAAAAAAAGATTGAATCAAAAGCCGCCCTCCCACGGTGCGCCATATCGCGGATGCACGCGCACGACGCACCGTGGGAAACCTAGCGTGCGTGGTAGCGCAGACGCGCGTTGAACGCGTGCGTGGCGGTGCGTCCTCGTGCGGGCTGGTGCGCGTCCGCGATATGGCGCACCGTGGGAGTTGGCTATAATACCCATCACGTCAGCGTAGTTTCACTAGCTAATTTAATTTGACCCTGTAGGTCCGGCAGAGCATTAAGCTTCGTGCAAACGGGCACGACGACGCGACTAATAAAACAATTTCTAAGAAAACTTTACGGTAGAACAATTAGGTACCGGAATCGCGCGCGTCGCGCTGTCGCGTCGTGCCAGTCAGGACTTTTAAGGGCCTTAGTCGCGTTTAGTACCGTAAAACGGTCACTTTAAAAAGCTATCTTCTCCTTAACGGGTTAGTTAAATGATTTGAAAAAAATATATGTTTGCTATAGATTCATCTACAACATATCTGAAACCGGGTTTTTTCGTATGACTAATACTTTTGCCTTAAAAAAATATTTACCATAACGCTATTTTTGGTTAATATTCGTAACTACTTCTAAACGACTTTGACGATTGGAAAAAAAATGACACAGAAAAATTGCTGTTTAAAGGTACTACAAATTTGAAACTGCATTTGTAAATCAATCAATATTTGTTAAACAAAATGTCCCCATTTAGAGATAGAGGTTCAGAGGGGCTCTGCGCGGGACGCGGGCGGCAGTCGCCCGTGAGCATTGAGACGGGATGGCTGTGTCGCTCGCTGGTCCGCTCCGGCTATCGACCGAGTATGCGCATACGTTTGTGTTAGTGCGAATATTTATGAACTTATTGTATTAGTGTGCGTTTATAGACGAGCTTGCTGCAGAGAGTCCAAATCGATTGTGCGCGTAGGCGCTTTATTGTTGAGTTGTTCTTTGATGTACAATTATTAATACTTTTTTACATTGACAATTACATACAAATTAACAATTTACAATATAAACTAAAAAAATGTAAATGTAAAATATAACATAACATCACGACTGTATTCCCCGAAGGGTTAGGCAGAGGTGTACCTATATAAGGTGTTAAAAAATTTACTTTAGAAACTTTAAGAGGTGTTTTAGACCATCGAACTGAATAACTTTTACTTTGGGACATACATTGATATCGCGAAAAAAGAAATCTGTTGTTCCATAGTAAAGTTTAATACCTACTGTTCTAAACTGTATGGGACAGCTGTTTTTTTTTTTCGTGATTTCAAAGTTAAAGTAAAAGTTATTCAGTTTGATGGTCTAAAGCACCTCTTAAAGTTTCTAAAGTTAATTTTTTTTAAATCACTAAAATTTGTTTAGTCCTGCCTGTCAAACGAGCATTTCCCATTCTGAAATAGACTAAGGTGACACAACTTAACTATATTTTAGTTTGACAGCACTAAGATTGCACTGAGTTATTAGTTTAGTGAAAATGGCAATTTTGCTATTCTGAATTTGACGTTTTTCACCTAAAAATTTAGATTAACCAACTAAATCAGTCTATTTTTAAACGCGATTAAAAAGGAGTGGAATAAAATTAGTTGGCATGAACACACACTTCACACACTTCAGCTGCAAAAACTGTATCTTTTTTTTTATTTTGCTTATATCTCGAAAACGGTGCGTCCTAGCGCAAAAATAATGGAAATTTCGACCCCCTCTGCCACCCGTAAACCCACATGCCCCTACTCATAGGTAATATTTAATCATATTTTCTATACAAAAAGTTTAAAATTCCATACAAAACACGTCAAGGCTGCCACCCCCGCGCGCCTCTGTCTCTAAAAAAATTCACGGGGTAGAGCAAACAAGTACCACGTCGGTCGCGACGTGACTGTCAAATTCAATTTTAGATGTGTCAAAATTATTTTTTAATTTAGAGATATTTTTCCGCAGAATAGCTTTTAGATTCTCATAGCCAAAAGTAAAGAATTTTAGTCGTAGTTTAGTTAGTTTAGTTCGATGTACAAGAGAATCGGCACCAAATATTTTCTTAAGTTACGTAGGTAAGAAGGTTAAGAAATAAATCTTGATTGGTGCCGATTCTCTTGTGCACCAAACTAAACTATCACTAAAATTACTTGCTTTTGGCTATGAGAATCTGAGATTCTGCAAAAAAATATCTCTAAATTAAAAAATAACTTTGACACATCTAAAATCGAATTTGCGTCGCGAACTCGCGACTCCACGTGGTACTTGTTTGCTCTACTCTGTGAATTTTTTTAGGTCCAGAGGCGCGCAGGGGGGCAGCGTCGACGTGTTTTGTATAGAATTTTTAACTTTTTGTATGGAAAATACGAAAATTTGTTACCTTTGTGTTGGGGTAACGGGGTTTCAGGGTTTCCTAAAGGGGGTCGAAATTTTCATTATTTTTGTGATAGGACGCACCGTTTTCGAGTTATAAGCAAAAAAAAAAAAAAGATACAGTACTGTTTTTGCACCTGAAGTGTTGGTGTGAAGTTTAGTTCATGACAACTAATTTTTATATTCCATTCCTTTTAAATCGCGTAAAAAAAAAATTGTCAAATTTAGTTTGAATAATCAAAATTTTTAGGTGAAAATCGTCAAATTCAGAATAACAAAATTCCCTGTTTCACTAAACTACTAAGTTAATAACTCATTGCAATCTTAGTGCTGTCAAACTTCGGTGGCAGTGACCTCTCGCGTCCGGCCCTGGTCCAGGCCATGGTGCGGAGCGAGAGGGCATGGCAAGCCGTCACCTCCTTCTGCGAAGCAGTAATGCTCGCGAAAGAGGAGGCGGAGTGCGCGAGGGAGTGGCAAAGGCCGCGCCCTACCAGCCCTAGCCGCCGCCGCCGTAGGAGACGTCCCGGGCGTCGGGAATTGACTGCGACTGGAAAGGGCTAGGCATCAACATCAATGGCGAGTATATCACTAACCTTCGGTTTGCCGACGATATAGTTATCATGGCTGAGACCATGGAGGACCTTAGTATAATGCTCGATGACCGCAGTAGAGCCTCCAAAAGAGTGGGTCTTAAAATGAACATGGACAAGACAAAAGTCATGTCAAATGCCCATGTAACACCCGCCCTCATAAAGATCGGTGACGCTACGCTCGAAGTTGTAGACGAGTATGTTTACCTAGGACAAACTGTCCAGCTAGGTAGGTCCAACTTCGAGAAAGAGGTCAATCGTCGAATCCGACTCGGCTGGGAGCGTTCGGGAAACTATGCAATATCTTCTCGTCCCACATACCACAGTGTTTCAAGACGAAAGTCTTTGACCAGTGCGTGTTGCCAATGATGACTTATGGCACTGAAACGTGGTCGCTCACAATGGGTCTTATCAGAAGGCTAAAAGTCACCCAAAGAGCAATGGAGAGGGCTATGCTTGGAGTTTCCCTACGTGATCGAATCAGAAATGAAGAGATCCGCAGGAGAACCAAGGTAACCGACATAGCCCGAACATTGCCAAACTTAAGTGGCAATGGGCAGGACATATTGCTCGCAGAACAGATGGCCGATGGGGCCGAAAGGTTCTGGAGTGGCGACCACGAACCGGAAGACGTAGCGTTGGAAGGCCTCCCACAAGATGGACCGATGACCTAGTAAAGGCCGCAGGAATTCGCTGGATGCGGGAAGCACAGAATCGGTCGAAGTGGCGGTGCTTGAGGGAGGCCTATGTCCAGCAGTGGGCGTCTTTTGGCTGATATGATGATGATAATGATGATATGCTGAGTTATAGGGGTTTATGGATTTCATAAAGGGGGACGAAATTCACATTATTTTTGCGATAGGACGCACCATTTTGCGATAAGAAAAACCTTCTCCCATCACACATAAAGGCAATGCTTGTACAGTCCCTAATATTTCCCATAATTGACTATGATGATGTGTGTTACTATGACCTGAATGCAGATCTTCTCAATAACTAGACCGGCTTCTTAATAACTGCATTCTGCATGTTTCGTTTTCTCCTCTTCTGATCGTTATTTCTCCTCTACCGATCGTTATGTCTCCTGACAAAGTTTATTCTGTTTATTATGTATAATATGTATTTATTAATTATAATTTATTCTTGTATTTTTTTAGTTATTTTCGTGTTATCAATTGATTGATTGTGTATTACGTAATTAGGGTACGGGGCACGTGCCCCGGGCGACACCGTTAGGGGGCGCCAAATTCGAGCATGACAGACAAGTGCACCACCCAGCGCACCGCAACTTTGCAACAAATGAGACGCGCAACAATTATAATCTTTCTCTGAGGGTGGTGCACTGAGGAAATTACTGATTCGCGTAGGTTTAGGTCGTCAAACGGTCTGAGCGGGTTGTGAGTACTTGTGAGCGGGCGCAGTTGTATTCTACCAGGAGCTCGATGAGCGTTTCTGTGGTCTATTTTTTTAAGTTTTGCGGTGCCGGGCGTCTTGCTTCAACGCCGACGACGCCTGTGACACGACTTACTTTAACTTTTACCACAGTTTTGGCGCCTCTGTTGGATTGGCGCATTTTCGATCGATTTTTGATTAATATGTTTATTATGCCTAAATTTTCGAGCTCGCTTCGCTCGCTCTTGCAACCTAGTAAAGTAACTCCTAAAGCAAAAATCCAACTTATCTCAGGCAGAGTGAATAAGGCTAATCAAAATAAATGTCTGACACGTACTAGTATATTTAAAAAAAAAACGGTTTTTTTTTAAGAAAAAAAAAACGATTCGGGGTCAGGCGATAGGTTTTGCCCCGCCTCGAAAGATCCGTTCCGTTCTAGATCCGGGGCTGCCCCTACCAAATATCACTCAACGCGCTTAAAGAAGTTTTTCCTAAAAAAAAAACTATGATACCTACAAAAAATTTCTACAGTCAAAGGCCGATTCTCTTGTACACCGAACTAAACTAACTACAATCACTAAAATTCCTTACTTTTGGCTATGAGAATCTTAAAGCCATTCTGACAAAAAAAATCTCTAAATGAAAAAAATTTTTTGACACATCTAAAATCGAATTTGACAATCGCGTGACGACTCCACGTACTTGTTTGCTCTACCCCGTGAATTTTTTTAGAGCCGGAGGCGCGCAGGGGTTGGCAGCCTCGACGTGTTTTATATGGAATTTTTCACTTTTTGTATGGAAAATATGAAAAATTATTACCAACATGTTGGGATATAGGGGTTTAAGGGTTTCCTAAAGGGGGTCGAAAATTTCATTATTTTTGCGATAGGACACACCATTTTCGAGATATAAGCAAAAGAAAAAAAATACAATACTGTTTTTGGACTGAGGTCGAAGTGTTGGGGTTTTAGTTCATGCCAACTTACTTTATTCCACACGTTTTAAATCGTGTTTAAAAATAGTCAGATTTAGTTGGATACACCAAATTTTTAGGTGAAAAACGTCAAACTCAGAATAGCAAAATTGCCATTTTCACTAAACTAATAACTCAGTGCAATCTATTTTTAGTCTAGTTTAGAGGCATTTGTGACAAGAGAATCGGCACCAAAATATAACTAGCAGACCCGGTAGGCAGACGTTGTCATGCGACAACAGCTCCTCCCAACAGCGCGTCCAACTATAGCTAAGAACCATCCAAGTGACACAAAAAGAATTGAAAAAAAAACATCTAAATCAGTCAAGCCATTTAGCATAAGAAGAATTACAAACACACGCACACCGATATTTTATTTATTGCCAGGAATGTTCTTAAAAAACAAACAAAGTATTTAAAATAATATGCGGGTCAAAATATGGTAGGTAGTCGGCGTACAATTTCAGATTTGCCTACGATTCCTTCTCTTAGGACTAGGAATCTTAGGCAAAAAATGCGACATACGTGCGCATGTCTGCGCCTTTGTCTAGTCTTTGATCGTCGTTTTAGTGTAGTGCGCCACCGTTGCACGTTTTACGTATTGGAGAGTAGGGCGTTTAGCTCCGCCCACATGCACAAGGTCAGTGAGCCTACTATACACCTTAATATAGTGCTCACTAAGCAAAAACAAGCTTACTCACCTTTATTAAGAAGGTACGTAACTGGCACCAGGGATTACACAGCACTAAAAAAACAAGTCACCGTCATGTAGGTAAATGAAAAATACTAATAAAAACAGGCTCGCCCTAAGACAAGGTTTTTATGAAAAAGTTTACCTACTCTTTTATTAATAAGTTTTATTTTAATAAATAATACTATAAAGAGGTAAAAATTATTATATAGAGGTAATTTTTTTTTGTATGTAGGTAGTAATCTACGGTAACCCAAGCATTGGTAGGTACTACTACAGTGCTAATTCCCTCATATTAGTTTCCAATTCGAAATTAAACTTAATTAATGCACAATATGACTAATAAAATTTAGAATTCGCTTTTGAACTGTCAATTATATTACCTGCAGCTGGCTACAAAAACCTTGGTATTTTGGTTAAATTTCTAGCTTTATTAATAAACTGGCTTCTGTCCGCGTGACGAATTTTTTGTCAGGTTTTTAGGATCGTCGCGTGATGTTTATAACCTTCAAAAATTAGGCTATCCAATGCAAAAACAATTTTTTCAAATCCGACTGGTAGTTCTGGAGATTACCCCCTACATACAAACTTACAAACAAACAAATTTTACCTCTTTGTAATATATGTATAAGATATAGACAGCGTATAACTCAGTGATAATATAAAAATCTACTGGTGAAAGAATTTTTTAAATCGATCCAGTAATTTTTGAGTTAATTAATTACAAACAAAAATACAAATCTTTTCTCTGACAATTATTTAATCTTAAAAAATAACGTAATCTTTTTTACTGGCAAAAGGGTTACGAGCGTGCATCCTAACCTAAAACTTGGCAACGTCGTAAATAACTGTCAAATATTTTTACTTGTTTTGATGAATTTGGAAATAATACTGTATGAAAATAAGAAATGTGGCTAACTAACGAACTAGAATATTGATTATGAAATGCAATAATTAATATCGTAACACCGAATATTTAGTTTTAGATGTAAAAAAAGTATTTGGATACTTTCCAAATGCTTTTTTTACACCTAAAAAGGGTACAACATTAAATTCAAAGTTAAAATTGCAATTTATTATTAATATTCTAGTTCGCTCTCCACATTTCTTATACAGCCAATTTTATCAAAACCGCAAAATATTTGACATCTATTTGCGACGTTGCCCACTTTCTTGATACGGTTGCAAATCATATTTAACTCAACGTACAACCTGATACTGACCTGCAAATTGCGAAAAACTTAAGAAAATTTGAATTTCGCGGGCTACCCTGACGCTTTCGCCTTAAGCCCAAGCAGTATGTGAATACAAAGTTCTATTATATACGAGTACAACATTTGCGACTAAAACGCGTGATCCGAAATTGTACAACCTGTATATAATTTGTCAGCAAAACACCTTCCTTTGAGATGGAGAATTATTTTAGCTAAGGATCATTTTAATATCATTGAGAGCTGTCAACGATATTAAAATGATCCTTAGCAAAAATAATTTAACGTTTCTGCTCAGCATAAAATTTCACTTTATAATTAAACAAAATTTTTGGTGGTCATCTCTCCCACTTTCTCTCAACAGCGCTACCAGGCTAATACTTTGCCCCGCTACCTTGCTGAGTGGTCCATATTTTCCTGTTCATGTATCTGCCATGGTACCAATTGTAACGTAATGTTTAGCTCCTCGGAGCTAAACGTTAATAACAATTAAAATAAAAAGGTTAAAGGTTAAGAGTATAGTTAGAGTATAAAAGCTAAAGAGGGTTAAGGGGTCGGCTTCACTCGACGTGGGATGCTCAGGATAGAAGGACAGGTAAGCAGGCAGGCAGGCAAGTAGGCAGAGAGTGCAGAGGAGCCGGGCTACCGCGTAGCACGCCGAACAGGAGGTTCCTCTACTCTGTTGGATGGAGAGGTGAGAGGTGAGAGGTAGTTATATAGCGGAGGCACTTTGTAGAGCCTCACGCTAACAGGAGGGACGCGTCGGCGTCACTCGTGACGTCGTGTTGTGAGGTTGGAGGTCACTCTCGGAGGTGACTCTCGGAGGACAATGGCGCCTGGCGTCGCGTCACTTGACGTCGTATCGAGCTCTCTTACTCAGCTAGTGTGACGTTTGAGGCGTGGCGTCTTGCGCCACGCGGCCAGATGGCTAGTGTAGGGCCCTCTATGGGGCTAGGCGAGAGAGTCAGTAAAATGATAAGCCGGGTAGTCACTGATACACCAAAAGTTTATTAATTGAATAACACGGTTGCACAATAGTTTAGAAAACACACAGTAATATCACAGATAATATAATACTACGTACAGATACCCAATCCCATACAAAGAAATGAAACCTCCCTAGTCGGGCTATTGACTGGCTAAATGTACCACAATTATGACAAATTGAGTAAAACGCCATCTATTGCAAAGATCCCTAAACAAAAAGGTTTTATCTTTTTTTGTTGAAAATACGAGATTTATGAGTTACAATAGCTAAATCAGCATTAAACAAGGAAGTTTTGATTTTTACTAATCTTACTTCAGCCAAAATCTTCCGTTTATCGCTTTTTAGTGACTGCTAATTTCATAATTGTTACCTATGCTGCCATCTATGATATTTTTTCAAGACTAATTATAATTTGTTCGAATTGGTACCCCATGGTAATATGTTAGTTACACTGAACTAATCAGGCTAAGATTCGAGTAGAATGCCACAAAATCTATAGGTATATATTTATATACTTATCTATCCTCACTTGAGCAAGTGTCATCTCAGTGAAGGAACGTAAAGCTCGACACTTGATGTATTGGTATCGCTTTCGTGCAGTGCTACGACCGCTATTTGTTGCTGTTCTCACCGCTATTTGTGTGACAGTTTTCTTAGAAATTCCTACGTATTGGAACAAAGAATATTTTGTTTGTCAGGATATTTGAAAAATTGAATCCTTGCGAAAATCATAGGATCTTTGCGAAAGACCAGAGAATTGGATATAATAAAAGGACCGATGAAAAATAGGTACAAGGTTGTATCAGGATTTTTGCATTAGGAAATCCAGCTTAATATAACATAATCAGCCTACAATGTTCCCACTGGGATCAACCACGCGGACCCAGTGCGGGTATAGATGTAACATATCTTCGAATTTTTGTTTCTAGGACATGCTTGTTTCCGTTTTGAGAGCAGTGATGTCATTCAAAGTAAAGCGCTTGCTTGGGTTCGAAACTTCGAACTCACGACCTGCAAGTCGTAAGTTGGGGCTAGTACCACTGGGCCACCTCTGCTCTGCAAATACAGTTTATAAAATCTAGCTTATCGTAAAAAAATCTGCTGTTCCCGACATTTATATTCGCATATCTCGTCAAAATGTAGGGAACAGCTGATTTTTTTTTCGCGATTTCAGCTATGTTCACAGTAAAAGTTGTTCATAATAATGAGTACAATGACCCCTTAAGAGATTTCGTGTATGAATAGATACACCTTATATGTATATCGGCGGCGTAGGTGGAGAACTAAATAACTGCGATTTTTGGTCAAATTGACTTTTCACCATTTTCGTAGCACCCATGCAATCAGACCTCATATTTTCGCCTCATTTCTCCAAGCAAGAAAATTTTAGTTATTTAGTTCTCCACCTAAGCCAATGATATGTTATGAATTGGCCAGTTTCCAATCGTCCTAAACAGACTGGGATTTTTACAAAATCTTGAAATTGACGTACCTAACGCTTTATTATTACGAAAATCTCTCTTAGTTTCCAATAATCCGGTCTTTTTCAAAGATTCGATTCTTCCAATTATCCTGCGACGTATACGTATCTGTCACAGGTGTAATTGGAAAGTTTCAATGAACTAAACAGAATTGTGCACATGGGAAGATTTCCAAGAATCAATTTGAAGAGATTAAAAGAAATACATTTAGGTACCTAATTTAATTTAGAACGGGACAAACTGTCAGTATCAGTACAGACAACAGAAACAACAGAATAATAGAATAGGTCATGCTGAAGGGGACACTGCATTTGACGGCAATGAAATACCCGGCACTGATTTAAAAGCTATGTTCACATACAGCAGTTGTAACTACAATAATTTTCACAGAAAACCACTGCTTTTTGTTGGACTTGTACCTACAGTCCGGGACGTAACTTGGCAGGTTTTGGCGTATTGGGAATGAGTTTGCGCAAGTACTTACACTTCGTGCAACAAAAAAATTTACACTTTTATTGCATGTTTTTTGCCATAATTTATTTTTCAACATGGCTGTTAAGAAAAAAAAAGCTGAAACGAATTCTCCGCATCTACGTTTCTTGCCAAGATACGTGCCGGCAACTATACTAATGAAAACAAAAAAAACAGTATGTATGGTTAGTATATATTTTGCTATCGGTATTTAGCGATTTTCATATTAATTTTCATAGTGCAAATATGAAATGGATTTGACTGACTGTTGATTGCATAGGTACCTAGTGAACAAGTTGACATAGTTTGAGTAGTCAATACAAAGTGTCTACTTTTTGCTTTTACCAGAATTTTCTCATTCCAATAATCTTTGCATAATAAATATCTAAATTGTGCGAACATACCTAGCATTTAAAGTAGCTCCAGTATAATATTCTGAGTGGCGTTTGAAAGAATTTTGAAATATTATAATAATCCCTACTGACATGTCTACGTGTCTACTCACAAAAGATAATTAGGTACGCTTAACTAAATTAACCCGGGCGCCTACTCAAATCTCGTTTGCGAAAAATCTGGGAAAATGTAAATGTATGTTCTCCAAATTCCAAACGTCAAAATCAAAGAACCGATTATTTTAATTATGACGTATGTTCTAAAATCTAAAAATATCGTTATGTACATAATTATATAACTGTTGCTACCAGTCAGGTTTCTGTTTACTTATTTTTCTGTCTAAAAAGTACCTAGTTGTAATAAACTTTGATTTAATCAGACAAAAAATAGTTTTGATTGGACCAAACATTTTTACTTCTGCGGCGGCGGCATCTACATCGCCACATACGAACGCGCACCACACTGACGTCACGCGAAATCCTGCATCGCGCAAGCAGAGTTTACCGCGCGATCAGCATATATGTAACTTCCCGTCTCCTAAATGGCGAATGGCGATGTAGATGCTGCCACACTTCTACGAAAATCTGCTTAAGTCTGTCTACTTTAGATTTATAGCGCTACAAGGTAATTTTGGCGGGTGACCAAAAAATCAGAACCGTTTTACGAGTGGTAGTTAGCCTCACAAAAGTGACAGAGTCAAGGCGACTGTGTGGCCACTACCAGTCACTTTTCTACAAGCCTGAAAAAAAATTGCCTGCAAAAAAAGGTATTTTTGAAAATTTGTTCAATTTGAATTTGTCAAATTGAAGACTATTCAAAATCAGAATTCTAGAAAGAGACAACTACAGGCCGCACATTTGCTTTGGAAAAGACTTTGGCGCGATATATTTCTAATTTTCTCTCATCATCATCATCATCATCATCAGCCTATTAATGTTCCCACTGCTGGGACACAGGCCTCCTCTCTGTGAGAGGGAGTGGGCTGTAATCTACCACGCGGGCCCAGTGCGGGTTGGTAGATGTCACATGTCTTCGAATTTTTCTCTAATTATTATAAATTGCATTGTTGACCGTAATATAATTTACAACAGTGAAAATGTCATCATCTAGTGAGAATGGAGACCCTAATTTGCAGATGGAAGAGAAAGGAAAAGAAATAATTTTTAATAAATAATTATTATTCTATTTACTATTTTATTTTCTCGCAATCGTAGTGAAAAGTAGAGTGTAACACACGGCTATAAGAACCCATTATACCTCGGTTTCGGTTTCTGTAAAACTACCTCGTTATAATTGGTCATTTTAGCTCCTTGTATAACAATCTACTACTACAAAAAAAAAAAACAACCGACTTTTTTGTAAAATGTTTTTTAATGAATGAACTCAAAAACTACTGGACCGATTTAAACAATTCTTTCACCAGTAGAATGCTATCTGAGTAAAAAAGACTAATTTATATAGATATCGCGCGGGCAAAGCCGCTGGCGGAAGCTAGTATTTTATAATATGGCTGGTCCGGTTGACTTTATTTATCAAAGTAGATTATAATATAGTTTTCATCCCACCATCTCGGAAAGAGTATTTTTAATCTTCAATATCTGAGTGGAAAAGCCGTTTTTATTGTCTAGAGGATAAAGTAAATTGAATTTAGAACATCGTGTGCACTAAGTTTGTGAATTAAAAAAAACATTAAACCTATTTACTGCTACCTCTATGGTGCCGAATATATCATACAACTTTTTTTTAATTTTTTTAAAAACTCAGACTCAGAACCTTCTTGGTGTTCTTTTTTCAATTTGCTTTGTACGCGGTTCTTTACGCGGCATTTTTTCACGTCATTGTTAAACCTTTTATTAAAAACAAGAAACTTGAAAACAAGTGAAAAAACTAAAATGAGTGATTCTAGCGACGAGGAAGTTTGCTTGACGCCAACAGAATTGACTGAAACTGTTAATAATGCGCAAATGAGCTTTCTCCCTCAACAATCACGCGAGAAGTATTTAAAACAGTACGATATGTTCAACACGTGGCGACTAGCAAAAGGAGCCAAAACTTTCTCAGAAAACGTTTTGCTGGCATATTTTATAGAATTATCCGAGAACAAGAAAGCAAGCACTCTATGGAGTACGTATTCGATGCTAAAAGCAACAATAAAGATGAAAAAAGACAAACATATCGATACCTATCCTAAATTAGTGGCATTTTTAAAAAGAGCCTCATCTGGTCATCAACCAAAAAAATCGAAGGTTTTCACAGTATCTGATATTGAAAAGTTTCTTAACGAAGCACCCGATTCCGTATATTTGGCGGCAAAAGTAAGTCAGTTGCACATTCAGTATCTACTTAAGTATATTAATCTCAATTAAATAGTATACTTAGTAGATGTTGATAGGCATAATTATGCGTTCATATCAATTTTATTCATTTATCTACTACAATACTCTTTACGTTACAGGTTGTTCTTATTATTGGAATAAACGGAGCATGTCGAACTAATGAACTAACACAACTTAATGTCAAAAACATTGAGAAACATTCAGATGACTTACTATTAATTAATTTACCTAATACAAAGACAAAAAGAGACCGCAACTTCGTCATTCGCAAGGAATACGTAACGATTGTTGAGAAATATCAAGCCTTACGCCCGCCTAACACTCCAATCAATCGATTTTTTCTACAGTATCGCAATGGAAAGTGTGTTAGACAGCCTATGGGTACTAATAAAATTGGCAGTATCCCACGAGAAATAGCAACATTTCTTGAACTTCCAGAACCCCTGTTGTACACGGGTCATTGTTTCCGACGAACTTCAGCCACACTTTTGGCTGATTCCGGAGCTGATCTCCTGTCCCTTAAGCGCCACGGAGGCTGGAAGTCCAATGCAGTTGTAGAGGGATACATAGAGGATTCCATCCAAAATAAGTCTAAAATATGTGAAGGCATCGTAGGAGCCATTACACTGAAAGAGCCTCAATCGGATCCTTGGACTGGCCCTTCTACATCAAAAATAAGCCGTTATGAAACACCTAACCATCTCCCTCTCTCTCCAACATTCACGCCAAGGGAATCCGATGAATCGGTACAACTATTAAGTATGACAGATAGTTTACCGAAAAACAGTACACAAGTGACTAACACCAATATTACAGTACCAAACAAAAATATTACACTCAATTTAAATAACTGTAGCAACGTTACTTTAAAATTTTCTTAATTATACCTTAGTATTATTTTGTTATAATTTAAAGATTATTCTGTAATACTTACCTGTTATAATGTAGTAATTAATACCTAAACTGAAATAAAAGTGTACCTATCTTGTGATTGTAAACGTTTTTTTTTTTGCATTTAGTCATTTCCTCGCTGAGGTGGAATGAAAAGTTACGTGTTGCACTCGAGTGCAAAGATTTTTCACCTCGTGCTCTTTTGATTCCCTCGCTAACGCTCAGGCTTCTAATTTTGAATCACTCGCTGCGCTCGTGATTCAATTTTAGAATCCTTCGCTTGCTCGGTCATCAAAATTGAACACGCGGTTAAAAAGCAACTTTGCACTCTTGTATAACAAATAACTATTCCATCTCAATCCTAAAATGTAATCCAGTTTATGATTAAAGACTAGCTACAGGTATGTTTAAGAAGTAAATAAGGCAGACACCACTTTTATTTATAAAATAAGGGCAACAGTAACTCATTACTTAGTACAGTCACGTTTAATAAGATGTTTATACGGCAAGCCTACCTGTTACACACGTGACTGGCTACACTCGCGTGCAAATTATTTAGGAAGAAGGAGAAGCCCCAAATAACTTCCAAAATTATGAACCACCTTTATAAATCCAACTTGTTTATGGTACAAAATATGTGTATCCATAAAGCTCTATATTATTTTGATTATGACTGATACAATTTTATTCTCAAGGATTCTTTATTTAATTTTGCGGTCAATAGTGTTATCTATGTAGGTAAATCAAATCGACACCAGCAATTTTATTTACACTACGCTAACTTGAATTTTGGATAATTTCCTGTTCTAATGCCAAATTATTTAAGTATAGTACTTATGGACTTTAAATTAGTACCAACACAATTATATAGAAATTCCTGAAAATAACGAAAATCATATTTTACATTATTTATTACGCAAAGCGAATGTAATATACATTACGCCATCTCTTAGTTAGGCCTGTTGTAGTCCGTTCGTGAACGTTCGTAACAAAACTTGAAATCCCGAAAGAAATATCAGCTGTTCCCTACATTTTGACTAGTTATGCGAACATAAATATAAATAACAGCAGATTTTTTTCTCGCGGTTTCTTGTTTGGTCAAAGTAAAAGTTGCCATGATGATGAGTAACGGCATGTGTTTAAGTATCGGTCACTAATTACCAGTCTCTTGTATACACCCTAACATTTTAGTCCGACGGTGCGCCATATCGCGGATGCACGCGCACGACGCACCGTGGGAAACCTAGCGTGCGTGGTAGCGCAGACGCGCGTTGTACGCGTGCGTGGCGGTGCGTCCTCGTGCGGGCTGGTGCGCGTCCGCGATATGGCGCACCGTGGGAGTTGGCTTTTACAAAAGCATCGCCCTTCATGTATCCAATGACTACTAACAAACATAAAAAAAAAATATATACACCGTAACATTTTAGTCGTCTTACAAAGGGCCACTATTGTATCCGACATAAAATACGTCTAGCTAGGACCGATAATTAAAAAATTGTTACAATAGGTACCTATATCAATTTCTTTTTTAAGAATCTGTTGTAGCTTTTGGATACATGAAGTGGGCTGCTTTTATAAGACGACTTAAATGTCACGGTGTAAATAAGTACATATAAAAAAATAATAATATTAAAATTACTTAAAGTAAGTGAATATTTTTCTTCCCATGCAAGAGTAAAAGGGGTTTGTTTGTACTTATTCTGATACGATTGGCAATCTATTTATTCATTTACTACTCTAGTAGTAACTTGATCGAGAATACATTATTCTATTATTCGAGCTGCCGACGTAATTGAACTCACATATGCATACTAGTGGGGTATTGTTCGATACAGTGCACTCTGCGAAATTAATTTGTACCTAACATGTGGTGGTGAAAAGTGAAAGAACTTTTCTTCAGGGTAAAAGATGAATCCCGCATAATGGAAAGCGGTTGTTACCACTTATAGGATTACCGAACTGCTGCTGGTCGTGTATATTGACAAAAGTTTAAAAATAATACAGGGTGTCAGGGCCATCGACGTGAAGCCTGTTACCATGTATTCAGTACATGATTCTGAACCCCCTTGTGTTGAAATTTTTCGTCGGTTATTAAAAAAAAAATACATCTGTTCCATACATTTTGACTGCGTAGGTATTGCACTTTTCTATGAAACAGCCGATTTTTTTTTTAATAATTGACGATAAATTTCAACACAGGGGGGTTCAGAATCATGTAATTACCTACTGAATCCATGGTATCAGTTTTCGAATCGGTGTAGCTGCCACCCTGTATTATATTTTTATAATACTGATAATGATTCGGGCGAGGAAATTCGGGCGAATCACCAATAAGCCGTGCTAGTGACGCCTCTATATTACAGCCAATTATTACAATAATATTATTGTTCATCAATATCAAAATTCTGATAAATCCAATCACCGTGAAATGAGTACATAGTTATTATTCGTAGACCTAGGTACCTCTACCAATGAAGCATGTGATTGACATTGAACGGTGATGAAAGTGAAGAGCTTACCCCGCTGTTTCATAATTAATCATAATACATGATGCATTTCAGAAAGACTATGTTCGTAACATCATAAAATTCTTATCATAATTTCAGGAGAAAATTACTTTGGAATCTTGCCTAATTATTATTGTATGCTCGTGATCCAGCCACCTACAGCCAAATTGGTAATGAAAACTTTGCTAACGTGGGTTTAAAATGTAAATTAGCTGTTTCAGCAGCCCTGCACGCGTTTGGTTATGTATGTATCTCAAATTGACATTAGCTGTATACTACGAATAACTTTTATATTATTCGTAGGCTGTATAAAAGTTAGCTGAAAATAATACACATGTCATGAAAAATTTTGCTGCGTCGGTCGTTCTAAATTATTTCTTGCCACGTCATCACTAGTTAACTGCTGCATTGGTCTAGTGGTCGCAAGAGCTACTGCCAAGATTGAGGTCCTGGGTTCACTTCACTGGTCGAACAAGTGGTTATTGGGTTTTTCTATATCAGGGATTTCTCACTAGCAGCCCGGTGTCTGGATTTGTGCCTGGTTGATAAAAATAGGCTCACCCCTATTACATGGAACTTAAACATAACTGGTGAATTGTGGGTGTAGATACCTTCTATAGGTAGAGCTCTGTCCTACCCTTCGTGGATTATTATTAAGGCGTGAAATAAAGTGATTATAATTATGATCTTAATCCTAAAGTACTTATAGCTAAATTATGCTAATATGCCAATTGTAGCGTGACGACAATGACGACATTATAATTACTTACTCACTAGATTTAGACAAAGCTAATTGTAGTAGGGTTATCACACTTAACTCGTGCATCACTGCAAAATAAAATATCGGGTACCATTTTAGATTATGAATAACCACCAGAAATGTCAAGCAGGCCTACGTTACAAGCGACACACTCGCAACTCACGGAACATTTGTCCGTGAAGTGAATACAAGGCTTTATGAATGACGCGATGACGCAGCAGGATATGTGTATGGATCAACTACAAATCCCAGGTTTTTTGTTAACATAATCGCCACTCCTAATGTGACCGACATTTTGGAGCCGCCGAGATTATTACAAAGTAAGTAGCTCTGGCCCGCGGTTTCACCCGCCGCGCCATTACGAACTTTTTTCTTTAACCATTTTTTCAAATCCGGTAATTCTAGAAATCTAGATATTAGCGCGTTAAAACAAGCAAACTCTTAGGGCCTCTTTCACGATGTCCGAATAGCCACTACTTACCGAATAAATTGAAAAATGGAACTATGAAATTATCTGCCAAGTAAGTTAATAGGAACTTAATCGTAGGTGGTGAAACAGGCCCTAATTGTATTACTTGTTTTGCCCGCGACTTTAATCCGCGTGATCCGCGCTTGTTCCTCCGACCCACCGCGTCGCATTGCATCGCCCGCCCGCGATGTTACTTCGTTTTCGCTTAGCGTTTCAGACTTTTTACTATTTGCTCGGCTCCTAAAGTTCGTAGCGTGATGTTAAAGATAGTGAATGCAAAAAGAATTTTAAAATGCATTTTCTCGAAAAGGGCGTTTTTCAAGCAGTCAATTTGTGAGGAAAGTGTCACTTTTTTCACTAGTGCTTTTTACTTTTCTGTTTTTTTTTATTTTTGACTCCGTCGTCAGCCCGACGCAAAGACAAATTAGGTAGATGATGATGTTGATGACGACGATGACGATGACGATAATGATGGCGATGGCGATGACGATGGTCAAAGTCAGTCAAAGTCCAAGTCAGTCATAGTCGAAAAGTCAAAGTCAGTCAAAAACAAAAGTCAAAAAGTCAAAGTCAGTCAAAGTAAAAAAGTCAAAATCAAAGTCAAAAAGTTAAAGTCATGAATGTTGTTTATATTATTTATATACGTAAGCCAATATGTCATACAGTAGAATCCGTTTATTATGACATCGAAAGGAATTGACAAACACGTCATAATAAGCGGACGTCATACAAAGCGTTTTGTGAAAAAAAAACCTTTTTTCGAAGCCTCTTCGGTTTCAAAACATTTGAATTGAACGATTGCTTAATGCGGTTCTTGTTTTTAAAAATCATTGAGATCGAATGACCCACGCCAAATTCCTTTGCGAGAGATGAGTTTGATTCTCCATTTTCAAATCTGCATATTATTGCACCTTTCTCCTCAATCGTAAATGCTTTACGGCGTTTAGATGAAATTTTTTTCACAGTACATACAATGAAAAACACAAACGAATAACAATGCGTGACCTTTAAGTGTCAATTACTCACTGAGATTCAAAACAAAAACGAGCCACGTGCCGAACGTCGTCGGGAATCAACGAACATTACCGAAGGTGTAAATAATCATGTCTGTCATTATATCCGGCCATAATTTATTAAAAATGGGTCATAATAAGCGACATGTCCCTGTAAGGGAAGTTATTATATCCGACTTTTTTAATAAAGAATTTTATATGAAAACCAAACTTCGTAGTGTAATTACATCATAATAATCGGTTGGTCAATATAGGCGGAGTCATAATAAACGGATTCTACTGTATATTGTTAAACATCATAGGCGACTACTGAGAGGGTCGGTAATTTTTTTTCATTTCCTGGCACAATGCATAGTAAAACATTGTATGATACACGTGCGTAAGATGATTTCCGATCGGTCAAAAATCACCTACTTTCCGCACTTGTAGCATAAATAACTATTTAATTTCTCATACCTGGAAAGTAAGCTTGATCAGAGGGATAAAAACAGTACTTTTTATTCCGGGGAAACGATTTTACCTGCTGTCAAAAAATTGTAATCTATGCAAGTCGTCTCCCAACTTTATACACAGCCACTCTGTTAAATCGCGCCGTAAAATTTTAAACAATTTTGTAACATGATTTTATACTTGTAGTTTACGTTTTACTAAATTATTATTCAATTTACATAGATTTCAGCGAAATATTTACCATCATCAGTGATAAAAAATACTGGCTGGTAGAATGCCATAGAAAAAGAAACATAAATAAAATCTGTCAAGTGCGAGTCGGACTCGCACACGAAGGGTTCCATACCATGTCGTACAAGATTTAACACTATGAATTTTTGTAATACTTTCGTAAAGGTAACAACAGAGGCGCTATAAAAAAACAAAGATTTGTAAAGAAATTGTCTTTTTTTAATGAGAAAATGTTGTTGTGTTAAAATATAGGTGTAGGAGTATATTTCATTTATTTTAAGAGAAAAATATTAAGTTAACTTTATCCAGTAACATGCATTATCTAAAGTCAAAGTTATTTATTTGCTACTAACATAGTATTGGTAGGTATAAATAGGTATATATGGTAGGTAAGCAGGTAGATATGTAGGGTAGGTTAGGTACCTACCTACCCTGGTAAGAAGGGTAGGGTAGGTAATTAGGTAGAAATAGGTAATTAGGAAAGGTAGATGCGCCGTAGATAAGTACTTAGTGCTAACCGTGCGAAGCCAGGCCGGGTAAAGCTAGTTACTTATAAATAAAAGGATTTCTCTTGCTACATCATTAATTATAACTGTGCGTTTGTACTGGCGAAACATTCACAACAAAACATGTTGGAATCTCTATTTTCTGTCAATTTTTCATACAATGTTTGACAGGAACTAGAGATCAATACAGGTATTTATTTACGTTATTTTTGATAGTCATACAGAACTCTATTATTTCTTACTTATTATTTTTACACATCTCATCGGACTATGAGAGTGAGGGAAGAGAGAGTGCACTCGTGTCTGCGCACACACTTGTGCACTATAATATCTCCCGCGCCGAAGGCCAGTCTCCGTTGAGATTGGCCGCCATGACCGAATATTTTTACACCAATAATTTTTCTCAATATGAAATTGTATCCACAACGGTTTAAGCTAGGTAACTGAATAGTACACTGTATGTGCCAGCATTCATTTCAATGTTACTGAATATATGTCTATTGGAGTGTAGTTTTGCTTTATAGTTTTGACACGAGGTACACACATTAACACCGTCTAGGGATACTTTGAAAAAAGTCGATAAAGTTCTTAAACTCAAAAAATACTGGCCGGTTTTAAAGTCTTGTGAAGAAAGTTTATTTTGTAGACCTTTTTGGATGATCGAAATTTAAATGATCGAAATAGTATATGCTGCCATGATAGTAGGTACTTACTAATTCCATGTCATTACTCCGACTATTAAATAGTTATCTGTGGAATTTATATCGCATAATATTAGCATGAAATACAAAATTATTACTTTAAGTTGCAGAAAATCGCCCATATTATATAAAATACGTTATGAATCGGCGTTTTTAGTATTTGTTGATTATAAACAGTATATGTTACATGATACACACAAGTTTCAAATTCCTAATTTGTTTAGTTGTTGAGATAGAGCTCGTACAATAATGGTCTAAAACAGACAACTTCTACGGCCCCCTAATTCATCATTTTTGAAGATAAAAACAAATAAAAATTATATTTATTCTCTACTCGATGAGCTCTAGAAAATGATACCCCACATGCCAGGGTCAGATAATTTTTTTTTCAAAATTTAATTTTATTGTATGGCGACCCCCCTTTATTTTTTAATGTTATTATTTGTTGCTCTTACGGCAATAGAAATGCTCAATCTGTGAAATTTTCAACTGCCTACCTATTACGGTTCATGAGATAGAGCTCGCTGACAGACAGACGGACAGCGGAGGCTTATGAATAGGGTTCCGTTTGTCACCCTTCGGGTACGGAACCCTAAAAAGGTGGGAAAGCGGCTATTCGATCATCAGTTGTTGTGTTGACTGCTAATTATTTACAAACAGATATTTGTATAAAAATGAGTTCATCAGATTCAGATATGGATTTGTTAATTAAGTTTTTATTTACTTCCCTCATATTCGAAATGAAAAGCAGACTGTTTATCTCGGGTGAATCTCTTTCATCCCTTGTATAACAATCTACTATTTCAAATCCAACTAGTGGTTCCAGAGATCAGCGCGTTCAAACAAACAAACAAAAAAACAAACTTCTGGTTTGATAGTTATTAGTAATAGTATATAGATTATACCCTACTGGTTTATATTCAGGGTTTTTTCGTCTGAGTGACGTCGGTAAGAACGTGTTAAGAATTCCGTATCGCTCTTAGTGACGGAGTTTCTAACGGAAGGAAGTGATCAAATGATTATTGTATAAAATATAGGTAAGTAGGCCTTTCGCTGAATTTGGACGTTGAATACTAATGGACCTATGTACGATGTAGGGATGCCAAAATTTTTTGAAACGAAGTTCTTTTGACCGTTACAGTGGACATCAGGTGGGCATAACAATTAAAATTCTATTGTGTCTCGTTAATGACAGCTGAATGTTTAACGCGATTTGTAAACTTTCAGAAATCAACACGCTAAGAAATACGTGTTTTAATACTTGCGACTGTCTTCTTTTTTTTTTTTTACGAAACCGTAGTAAATGAGCAGGATTAACCCGACTGCGACGGCAAAGACAGGGTTATGTGTTTCATGCGTATGAAAGAATCCCTCTTTATACCTTCAAAGCATCGTAACGGCTGGATGGATTTGAAACAAGGTTTAGTTTAAAAAAAAAACATAATGGCGTTTTTTACACGACAATATAAGTAATGTTTTGAAAAATAAAAATTGTGCCATGACCATGTTTATCAAAATAAAAGGCTTGATTAAATGATTCCAAAAATATAACAAACACAGATGATGAAAAATAAAATTTAAGTAAAACCTTTTTAAAAACAAGCAAATAACAAACAAAGCAAAAAAAAAAGAAAGGAAATACGTTTATTTACATTAAACATGACGCAAAGCAAAAATAAACAAGTTGAGGGAAAATATGCGTCACATCCACGCAAATCGGCCATCGCTCAGCATAATGCTGCGACTCTATGCGAGAGCCCTAGCGCTAGTTTTCAGCGACAGCCGGCATTGACGTTATGACGTCGACAGGTGCAGCATATTACAATAAGATTTAAAAATAAAATATATACAATAATTCAGGCAGTTCAATGATCTTCTCAGTAATTTATAACACCATTATCAGACCGGAGCATTCTAAATGAGGTTCTATTAAACAATTTAAATGAAGGCAGATTCGTAAAATCGTTTTATAGGCAAACGAATTTATACAGAAGACTGAACAAAACTTATGTAGTCGTGATTGATCAGCTGGCGACGCCGGCGGTGGGCGGCGTCTTGTGATTCGTATTCCGTGGGCAGTGTGAGCTTACCTCGGTTATTACTTTAAATTCAAATATTATGCTGCAAACATTAATTTAAAATAACACGTTTTCTCAAAACCACTTTGTGTAACAAAGAGGATCATTTATAAAGAACTTAGAATAGATATCGTTACTTTGTAAGTATGTCAGAACTGCTGCAAATAAAAGTGTTTATTTTTATTACCTTGCGGATAATCGTTCTTCCAAGCTTTCCTTCCAACCTTTTCAAGATAGCTGTATCTGACAGAATGTTTTAATTACCATAATTCCCTGTTATGCTTAATAAGCGGATAGACTTCTGTTGTTATAAAAACTTACAAAAGCAATAAGAATAATAAAAATTTTGCCTTCATTCTAAGAACATTCAACACTGTTTCACTTTAATTCACTCATTGCTTACTAGGGTTGCCAACCATGATGATAAAAAAGACGGCGAATGCATAACCTCTTCCCTTTTTTTGAAGTCGTTTTAATTCAGTATAAATATTTTATTTTTCGCTTAAATATTGTTTACATACTGTTTTTAAATAACCGACGAGAAATTTCAACGCAGGGGTGTTCAGAATCATGTACTGAATCCATGGTAACAGGCTTCGCGTCGATGTCCCTGACATCCTGACACCCTGATATCATGAGAGTTGAGAGTTATTTTAGTTGACCACCAACTGCATCAGACTGTTTGAAAATTGAGTTTGTTTTGTACGTTTTAGTTGTAGTCGAACTTTAACTTGCCATGTAAGTTAGTTAGTATGTGGCAGTCAAATCTAGCAAGCTGAATTAAAACCACTTCCTCATAAGCTACGGAGTTGAAAGTTTACACGTTTTTTCAGTTTTGATGACAATTCATTTTTTTATTATGCATGACCTGATTCTACACCCAGGATTGGCTCCAGACGAAGGAACTCTACAACAGTCAACGGTACTAACACGAAATTGAATATACGTATTCAATTATGATAGACCGTTCTAAAGTTTACCATGATCTGGCTGCTGCACCCAGGGTTTGCTCCAGAAGAAGGAATTCGTCAACAGTCAACAGCATGGAGACATCATTTTACATACGCATTCAATTATGTCTGATAGCCCACTCTAAAGTTCACCATGATCTAGGTGCTGCACCCAGGGATTGCTCCAGACGGTCAACGGCCTAGAGACAAAATTTTATATACCTACGCCAATATACACCATGACCTGTCTGCTGACACACGATTGGCTCCATACAAGAGATCTCCTTAGCGGTTAACATCACAGGCACAAAATTTTGTATACGTATTCTATTATGGTGGCCCGTTCTAAGGTATAGCATGACTTGAATAGTGCAACTTGGCTGGCTTCACACCATGACTTGTGTTATTGCGTGTTTGGGTTTCTTGGACTTGTCTTTACTCTCAAGTGAGGGTGATAGAACAGATATTAAACAAATTGTAATGCTAAAAAACATCAAATAATATTTAAGTAAAAACCTTTTCAAAAACAAGGTTTTAATAAACTAAAAATATTAAAAGTTCTATGATTACGTAAGTTTTATATGTTACTTTTTGTAACATATAAAACTTACGTAATCATAGAACTTTTAATATTTTCTTATAGCTTGAGGCGTAAACGTCCTTCTTACTCCCAAGATAAGCCGGCGGCGTCGCCGTGATTGATCAGCTGGCGATTCGAGGCATGCGGGGCATTGATCGTTTGCCTATAAAGCGATTTTACGAATCTGCCTTCATTTAAATTGTTTATTAGAACCTCATTTAGAATGCTCCGGTCTGATAATGGTGTTATATTACTGAGAAGATCATTGAACTGCCTGTATATTTATTTAATTTTTATACCTTATTTAAATCTCATTGTAATATGCTGCACCTGTCGACGTCATAACGTCAACGCCGGCTGTCGCTGGAAACTAGCGCTGGGGCTCTACATCGCATAGGGTCGCAGCATTATGCTGAGCGATGGCCGTTTTGCGTGGATGTGACGCATATTTTCCCTCAACTTGTTTCTTTTTTCTTTGCGTCATGTTTACCGCAAATAAACGTATTTTCTTTCTTTCTTTGATGCAAAACTGCTCAATTTTGTTAATGTTTGAAAGTTCCTTTTATCCGAGTCATTAGGCAACTTATGTTTAGTTGGAGAAAGGTTGTGCCCAAATCTATTCTTATAGTCCATTGTTCCAAAGCTTTTACTAAATGTAAGAAGAATTCATGAAGCGAGTTTAAAATCATTTCTATTTTCTTCATTGTTCAGGGAAAACGATATTTTCTGTATCTGGTATTTCGTTATAAATTTTTTAACCAGGACAAGAATGAATAGACGTAATATTGTAAAAAAATCTGTGTCTACCTATCTAATAGGTCTTTGTGTAATACTAATAAATTGTTTTGCACGACTCGTAATGCGAAGGCGAAGCATTAGAGTGTGCTCTACGATCGAAAAAAAATTTTTGCCCCATTTCTGTAACTGTTTTTATTGTTACACTCCTGCTAGTACACAGAACCTACTTAATTTATATACCATTGTATAGATGATTAAATGGAGATTAATACTGTACTTTTTAACAATTGATTTAATGCAGCAGAAATGGAAAAAGCATAAAAATAGTTGAAAAAAAAATCCTGTCCGTCAATTTATGAACCCTGAAAACATTGTAGCTTGCGATAAAATCAATTAATTGAGTAAATTTTTTTTTTATACATTCGTTTCAGCCGTAGAAGGAACCCTATTGAAAATGGCTCTTTTATTCAATGTAGTTTAATTATAATTAATAAAATACTAACTAAAATATAATATCTTTAACTAAATATTTCCAACCTTTGACTTAAAGTTGCCTAGCAACCGCCAAGTAAATATCTTTGTCAGTCGTTGACATTACGACTTCATGAAAAGTGATAAATTGTTCATTTTTAAACTATGTTTTGAATTTCTTTTTCGTTTATGAATGAGTGATAAGTATGAGGCGTGCACTTTTGGATTTTCCAAACTATTTAACTCTATTGGTTTACGCGGCACACGCCAGTAAAAATCCCAGTCGGCATGATTATTTCCAACATCTTCTGCATTCATCATATTCAGCCAATTTACAAAAAACCTTACCGTCCATTGGTGAAAACTGTATCAAAATCCGTTCGGTAGTTTTTGAGATTTTGCGTTCAGACAGACAGACGCGCCGGGTGTCTTTGTTTTATAATATGTAGTGATAATAATGGTAAAGATATATTATCTTCTATAATTTGTTTACTATTAAATGGTTTTATGTTTCTTGCCTTTATGTTTTTACCCATCCATCACGAATTCGTTTAATGGAATAACTTATCAATATTAATTAGCAATATAATTACTGAAACGAAATCCATTACTTCGATGTTCAGGCTGAAAGAACATTCTTTGTTCGTCAGCTTATTTACGAAACTCCAGCTAGTTTATATTTTAATTAAAGAATCTAGTTACACAATACCTATTATAAAGATAGACAATAGTCAATTACCTCTGCAGATTATACAAAATATGAATTAGGCTCAAGAATTATGAATGTATCGTTGCGGTTTAAAAAAAGATCATCATCTACCTAGCCTTTGCCCAACTATGTTGGGGTCGGCGTCCAGTCTAACCGGGTGCGCCTTATACCAGTATTTTACGTGGACCGATTGCCTATCTGACCTCCACAACCCAATACTTAACTGGATAATACGATATCCCTTGGTAGACTGGTTGTCAGACTCTCGGGCTTCTGACGACCGGAACAATTGTCAAAGATGTACAAATGACAGCCGCGACCAACGGCTTAACGTGCTTTCCGAGGCACGGAGGGGTCTTGGTATGTAAAGATGGTCATCCATCCACGGACGAACCGCGGCAAGCATAGCTTATACACCTGATCGATCGACCCGTGCGGCTGTTATTACTTAGCCACAAGCAAGCAAGATGTAGTGACAAAAAATTAAAGGAGTGTGCTTAGATGGTTTATTACAAGGTCATTCAAATATGTCCTTCTAGGACAGGTCTTCTACCATCTTTACATACCAAGAGCCCTCCGTGCCTCGGAAAGCACGTAGCCGTTGGTCCTGGCTGTCAATCTTGGATCTTTGACAGTCAGAAGCCTGAAAGTCTGACCACCAGTCTAAACAAGGGGTATCGTATTACCCAGTAACTGGGTTGTGGAAGTCAGATAGGCAGTCACTCCATGTAAAATTACTGGTATTCAGCTGCTCCGGTTAGACTGGAAGTCGACCCCAAAATAATTGGGAAAAGGCTAGGTAGATGATGAATATGTCCGTCTAAGGACATATATTATTATTGGTGATGTTCTTCGGAAATGTTAGGCGTGTCGTACTCGCAACCGGGCGGCGTGGGTGTGTGACCAGAGGGCTTAGTGTGAGTTTCATTTTACCATCTCGATCAAACGCATCGACCGCGTTTGGCGCTCCGATTGGCAGCCGGCCGGCCTTCACCGGTGAAGGGCCAATTGGAACGCCGAACGCGCTATGCAAAAGTAGTATGTAAGGATCGTAGCAGGTGGCGTTCCGTAGTTTCTGCCTACCTCCATGGGAAGAAGGCGTGAGTTTATCTATTAACCAAAGGTAACAATACTTACATAACATAATAACATTATGGCGCCTGTTTTCCTCTAAGTTAGGTAGAGGTGTATCTATTTCACTCACATTTCACTAGTTATGTTTTAAGTCTCATGTAATAGGATCTATTGCTATCATAATACTACAAATATTTAGGTACCACACCTATGTATTATATGCACGTATATGTTATGAGGCGGAAACAGTCGCAGTTGCGAAAATGTTTTGTTTTTTTTCGATTTAGAAAATGGACGAGGGAACAGTTCAAAGCCAGCTGGAAAATTACAGGATTTCCGCACCGACTCGTCTCTGTGAAATATAAACAGATTTTTAGGCTTTTTCGAGATTAATTTTATGACATCTTGTACTAAAAGCTTTACTTACTTATTATTTTGTATTATAAATACCTTTTTCTTTCTTTTCTTTCTTTTCTTTCTTTTCTTTCTTTTCTTTCTTTTCTTTCTTTTCTTTCTTTTATTTCTTTTCTTTCTTCTTTTCTTTCTTTCTTTCTTTTCTTTCTTTCCTTTCTTTCTCTGTAGGTAGGATACAAAATCATTTTTGTGTTACTTGTTAATTTTAACTGAATAAATGGATAACAAAATAATCATCAAACAGTTACTTCCAAATTACTGAACAATTTGAATGTTGGAAGGCATCCCACAAGGTGGACCGATGGTTTGATGAAGGTCGCAGGAATCCGCTTTATGCGGGAAGCACAGAACCGGTCGAAGTGGCGGTGCTTGGGGGAGGCATATGTCTAGTAGTGGACGTGTTTCGGCCGAAATGATGATGATATTGAAAGTTTGAAAAGTTAGAATTGAAATTGAAATTGATGATGAAAGTTATGGATGGAAAGATGAAAGTGAAGTATGTAAATTAAAGTAACTGAGTCTGTTAAATAGACTAATGGTTGGTTCAGTTACTTTAATATTTTTACAATTAAAGTGTATTATCCTAGCGCTCTGAGACTGGAAAGTCTCAAGAGCTCGCTTGGAAAATCGATGACTCGAAAAATCTGATTAGGCGTTCATTCAATAGACTAATCCAAGGAATGGGTTTATTAACTTATAACTACAACGGTGATAAACAATATTGTTCAAACTAAATATTTGCATTAGGTACTAAATTAAATAACTTATAACTACATAACGAAAACAGAATATTTGTGACTTTGTTAGTGGGATACCTAACAAAATATGCGAAAATTTTATGAAAAGCGATCGCTATTTTAAGTATAAAAAAACAGGAGAAGATTATTATAGGCAGATTGTAGACCGCAGATTAGGCAGACCGTATAAAATTACCAAGCCTGAATAATATACTTATAGAAAAATATCCGATACTGTTTGTTCGTATATAGGTATAAAAATTATATATTTATATTTATATATACTTAATTATCTTCATTTAAAGTTGTATACTTCCTAATTGGCCACCCTGTATACTCGTGTGTATATACAAAATATATACAACTCAAACATAATATACAAAAACTATTACTTACAACTACTAAATCGAGGCAACAGACTACATAATATTGCAGAAGTCATCAAGCGTATTTAATCATTTTAAGTAACTCTATTCGATAAAGTTTATCATAATTATAATTTTTATACCATTCCCCCTCTAAAAAGCTTATTTTATTCACTGAAAACAGTGAATAAAAAGCTCTTTTAATCACTATTTTGGTGTTTGAATTTAGAACTGAATTTGAATTTAGAAATGTATTCGACCTCTATCTCAACGCAATACAACCTCTTTAACACTTTCGAATCCACCCATTTTCATAGAACTCATCATTCCGCCATAAAAGTCTATGACTTTTATTATTCGTAGTTGGAAGTGAAACCTCCGGGAGGTTTCACTTCCAACGTCCACGAGGGCTCCCGGCATCCCATACCCAAGTAGGTGAACCCTCCAGGAGGGCTCCCGACACTGAACGCCTACATTTAAAATGAGCCCTCCGCGAGGGTTCCCGGCATTCCATATCCAAGTAGGTGAACCCTCCAGGAGGGCTCCCGACACTGAACGTCTACATTTAAAATGAGCCCTCCGCGAGGGCTCCCGACATCCCATATCCAAGTAGGTGAACCCTCCAGGAGGGATCCCGACACTGAATGTCTACATTTAAAATGAGCCCTCCGCGCGGCCCCCGACATCCCATATCCAAGTAGGTGAACCCTCCAGGAGGGCTCCCGACCCTGAATGTCTACATTTAAAATAAGCCCTCCGCGAGGGCTCCCGACATCCCATATCCAAGTAGGTGAACCCTCCAGGAGGGCTCCCGACACTGAATGTCTACATTTAAAATGAGCCCTCCGCGAGGGCTCCCGACATCCCATATCCAAGTAGGTGAACCCTCCAGGAGGGCTCCCGACACGGAACGTGTTAACCTTTTATTAAATGTCTATTTCTTTTTCTCGTAGTCATGGTATAAAGTATAGTATGCAACTCTTGAATAAAACGGATTTATATCGAGGGCCATGAATCACTCGCGTCGCTCAGGATTCTAACACTTGAATCACTCGCTGCGCTCGTGATTCAATCATCATGAATCACTCCCTACGGTCGTGATTCAGTCTTTAGAATCCTTCACTTGATCGTGATTCATCTATGGCCCTCGCTTTAAATCCGTCCTTTATTCATTAGTTGCATAATATACTATATTACGTTTTGTTTCATCTGAGCTTACTTATAGTCCCTTACCTAATCCTACGAATTTAAAATCATCGGATATTTTGTCCAGATTTTTTTTTTGACTCCATTTTTGTCGCTGTGGTTAAGCGATTGCCTGCTGCGCTGCGTGTTGCGGGTTCGATTCGGGAATAAATATTTGTATGACTTACAAGTAGTTGTTCCGGGTCTGGCTGTTTGTGTATGTGATTTTAAATGTTTGTAAAAGCACCCACAATACAAGAGAAAATCCTAGTGTGGAGCAACGTTTTAAAAATATATACAAGGTGGAGACGACAATACAACAAAAAATTTAACGGCGTGTCCATAATGACGTTCCCATTCTGTATACAAAAATTCAATTGAATATATATTCAATAGTTTAGTCACTACGTCAGCACGACGAATGCTTTTATGTTTATCCCTTTTACTCCTGATCTACGCTCTCTTTGTTACAGCCTTTTAACTATCTATAGTAAAAGCCAATTTTGTAGTTATTATTTTACTGCCTAATTACCTACACCAATCACTGTTTTGCCTCAGGGAATTGCCTTTGCTTATACTGCTTTGCGTCAGGACTGGCCCCACGTTTATTATGAACCGATGTTTTTAAAAACTTTGAAAAAAAAATCTAGGGCATTGCAGCATGAAGATAAATGTACCAATTACCTACTGCCTGTCTTAATGATATACTTAGAAAGAAAATAAAGAAAAGAAGGAAAGAAAAGAAGGAAAGAAAAGAAATAAATAAAGAAAAGAAAGAAAAACCCACTACCTACCTATAATGTATCCATTATCTTCAAAAAATTATCATCATTATCGGTAAAATGTACGATGTAAAAAGCACGCGAATCCTTAATTATTCAGCATCTCATTACATTACATGAGGTTTGCTTATTCATATCCACGCGCTTCATAGTCACGTACTTAAGTATGTACCATAGTCACATTTACACATAAGTCTATACATGTAACATAATAAGTATATGCAATTATGCAGAAACTTTTTCCTTTATGGCACTCTAGAGACCAAACGCGTGGGTCGATTTTGATGATTTTTACGTCAATCGGTTTGTCGTATTCTTGTGAAGTGTCACTAAAGACATGACAGTTATCAAAAAAAGATATACACCTACACTAAACGCCATGATAATAGGGAAAAAAAAAGTCCAACTATGTCAAATCATTATCCTTATCCTTAAATATTATAAAACCAAGTCCCCCGCCGTCTGTCTGTCTGAATGCGATAAACTCAAAAACTACCGAACGGATTTTCAAATGGTTTTCACCACTGGACGGAGTGATATTTTTTTATTTGATATTGATTGATTCATGTAGAAGGCTTTAGTATATAATTCATTAGGGTTTTGTGTAAGTTGGCTGAAATATGACGATTATTGTTGAAGATGTCGAAAAAAATCATGCTGACTGGGAGCTTTACTGGCGTGCGCCGCGTAAACCGTAAAAGATAAATAAAGATTATGTTTTACAGAATGGTTCATCTTTGGCATACGTCTATCTTGTAAGAATGACCCACAGTAACCATAATTATCTTTCTCTTATTACCATATTTATCTTATTTCATTGTTATTTCCGAAGCTATTATGACCGGTATTATATTAATCCTTATTCAATAAACAAATGTTATTTAAATTGGGTATTTAACTTAGGTTAAAATATGCCTTGACATCATATCATTTAAATGAATAGTAAAAAAAATATCCCACATTCAAAATTACGCGTAGCAAAATAATTATGGTTGACGGCAACGCAGGCGCAGCGGTAGGACTCAATGACCTTTTCCTCGGCTATTGGGTATGTAATCCCGGTAGTACGTTCCCGTGGGATATTTTGCGATTACCACGCGGGCGAAGCTGCGGTAAAAGCTAGTCTATTATATTACAGTATCATTGAATAAGGTACCTGCAGTAAATAAGGGCCAGCGGCTATTAAGGACCATCAGAGAAATAACACACATTCAATAGTTTTATAGGTTAGATCTCTCGCATACATAAAAAGGACCAATATGATTGCTATTACACGCGCGCGCGTCGACGTAAGCGCCACTATTTTGTCACTTTTGTCCCCAGTAACTCACTGGGGACGGTCGACGACGCAGTAAAAAAAAATTTGCCGGTGCAAGAACATTCATTAGAAAGAAAATAGTGTATTTTACAAGAAGTGATCACCTATTTACTGTAAAGTGGATATTGGAGCTGTCGAATCAAGATAGTTTCTTTTATTTTGTTGATATTTTCCAACTTTCAAATTAAGTTTTGTAAAAAGTGACGCCATTGCTAATAAGGGCCACCTGGAAGGCAGTGAATAAGGGCCAGCCCTTATTCACTTCCTTCCTTCCTAACCTAACCTAACCGAGGTTAAAATTAAGGATCTAATTTGATTAACTATGTTAATAATTAATAATGATATTATTGCGAATCCACCGACCATTGATAATGTTGATCTCATAATTCTATTTAGATTTTTCGTGCTTGTTACTATTTCATTATTATAATAAAGGCCAAGGCAAAAAATAAGCATTTGTTTTTAAATTTTTGTTAAACCTATATTTTTGGTTAATAGGTTTTTATCTAAAAAATGTATAAATTTGTTGATTTTACATAAATAACATCTTTTTGTTACAACATAATTATTCCTTGAGTTTTATAAGGACCGATTTATGTTTTTTTTATATGATTAATGGTAAACTGTTAAATATTTTGTCTGAAAATATTAATTATGTTGAGTTATAGAGGAAAACAATTTATTTTATGTTATATTAGATTAGTTTCTTTTCATTTATTCTCGGACCTTAATAGACTACCTGAGTTTATTAAGGTTGTAGTAAAGGATTTTTTAAAGTTTATTTTTGTTCACAAAATGTTTAAAACCTAACCTTTAAGGCATTGTTTTGAGATCTCAAATAAATAATGTTCAATAATATTCCTGATTTCTATTTCAAAATCACTTATTTTTTTCAATATTTAAGTTTCAATTATGGTGGCTCTTATTTACCGCCGGTACCTTATTAGGTCTTTGAAAATCATCTCATGAAGGTTCTTTATTGTTAAATTTAGGAAGATGCCTCCAACTGCATGAGATTGTTTATAGTATTAAGTGGGATCGGATCGGAGACAAAAATATAGGTCATCTTGTTTTCATCTTTTTTGAAGTGAAAACTTCTTTAACGGCGTTGTGCACTTTTTTTGGGATGGGTAATAAAATAAATGTTAAACTCGTGTCAGGACGTGACCGAAGATCCGTTGCCTAGCAACCGACAAAGTTAATATCAAAATAAATAGTCTTTGTCGTTACGTAAAGATTGCGAAGTAAGAAATTTTACCCATATTGATGGGTAAAAAAAAGCAGTCAAAATATACTTAATGAAAAGTGTTTATTTTTGTTAGACTATATTTTGAAAATAAATAAATATACTGTATGTATGTACTGTACTGTACTTTTATACTGGTAAATAAAGCAATTCGTGCGAAATTATTCCCTAACCATTCCAAAATATTCAAAAATGCACAACGTATGCCCCACACACGCTCAAGCAAATTTGCGCAAACTCAAATTTGCACAAGCTTGGAATCGAAAATTGAAAATCACACAAGCCTAGAAATTTGCGCAAACCTCCCACACACGTAACGATTTGCTTGCGCAAGCCTAAGTTTGCGCAAGCAAATCGTTACGTGTGTGGTCACCATCACATGCCCCACACACGCTCAAGCAAATTTGCGCAAACTCAAATTTGCAGAAGCTTGGAATCGAAAATTTTAAATCACACAAGCCTAGAAATTTGCGCAAATTTCTTCCCACACACGTAACGATTTGCTTGCGCAAGCCTAAATTTGCGCAAGAAAATCGTAACGTGTGTGGCTACCATTATCAAGTTTTCAATTCTGCCGGCACCCCCGGAGTGCAACCCGTTGTTTTTTTTTTAAAGTTCACTTTGTACGCAGTCAGTTTTTAGATTTTTTAAATCAACTTTTTTTCCCGAGTTATTAATGAAATTTTTGGTGCAGACAGGCCCGACGCGACTCTGGTGGAGTAATTTTTATGAAAACTTCACGGAAAGTGTTCTACCGTAAGTTGTCTTTTGTTTTATTGTGTTTTATCGTGTCTTTTATTTTATTACCTTTAATTTAACAGGGTGATGGTGCGAGAGGAGCTCGTGGCTAAGTAAAAACAAGCCGCACGGGTCGATCTATCAGGTTAAGCTACGCTTGCCAGGGTTGGTCAGTGGATGGGTGACCATCTTCACATACCGAGACTCCTCCGTGCCTCGGAAAGCACGTTAAGCCGTTGGTCCTGGCTGTCATTTGTGGATCTTTGACAGTCGTTACGAGTCGTCAGAAGCCCGAAAGTCTGACACCAGTCTTACCAAGGGGTATCGTATTACCCAGTTACTGGGTTGTGGAGGTCAGATAGGCAGTCGCTCCATGTAATATACTGGTATTCAGCTGCAACCGGTAAGACTGGAAGCCGACCCCAAGATCCTCCATCCAGGATGAAAAGTAGCCTATGTCCTTCTCCAGGTCGTGATCTACCCATGTGCCAAATTTGGTCCAAATCCGTTCAGCCGTTTTAGCGTGAAAGCGTAACAAACCAACAAACTCACTTTCGCATGGCTTCAAATTATTATTACCTACTTTAGTGGTTCGGAACAAGATTGGATGCACTAAAAAAAAAATACAAATTCAAGTCCGCTAAGCCGAATAACACTAACTTGTTGGATTTATTAACTCGGTATTTATTAGAGCAGATTTACACTTTCATACCGTTACTCATCCGAAATAATGTTCCCAAAAACGGAACCAGAAAACCCACAACCAATTTAGTGCCAGTCCATCATGATGTGCCCACATCCCCTTTGATATTTTAATTCTAAATAAGCATTATTTTAATACTTACTCGTTTAACAAATGACCGTCACGTCTAAGGACTCATTTATATGAACAAGGAATGTTATACGAGCGGTAACGAGCGTCCTTTTTAGATTGGGGCGCCCGACACGCTTTGAAGCACATGTTTTGTACTGAATGTGCCCGTATTTTATCCAGATTTATATTCTGGAAGTTAGAGTTAGAGCAACCGCATCCGTTACTCAATAGACAAGTTGTGGTGCGACAACGTGCCGTGGTCGTTTTGCTTTTGTTTTGTTCCGAATACTGGGTTGCATACAAAATACTTAGAATACTTAGAACATTGCTCAGTGACTAGGTAGGCCCTTTGTACACTACACGGTTACTGTAGGCCCGTTGTACACACACGTTTTTCATGCCGTGAAAAGATACAAACTAAAACTCAAACTCAAAGCATTTATTTCAAATAAACCAATTACAGGCACTTTTAAATTGTCAAGGGGTCGGTCAGTCAGAAAAGATGAAGCTAGGTGCCCGGTTGTTTCGTCGTGACGGGACGGTCGTCAGTGTTGTATGGATCACTATGGAAGCTTGTTGACAGACAAGGTGGCACTACGGCAGTGGTTCTTAACCAATGGTCCGCGGATCACTGCACTGGTGGTCCCTGCAAGCACCCCAAGTGGTCCGCGAAGCCATCCTAAAAATATTAAATAGGTAAGTGACAACGAGTCGACATACCGACGCGTTTTGATGAAATACAAAAGTACATCATTCAATCGCTAATTTCCTGACTGCGAGGACAAAGGTATTCGGAAGAATATGCAGTCACAAAATAAAATACTGTTCGTCTTTTATTTATAGACACAACAACGCGTTTACATTTACTGTACCTACATTACCTCCAAACATTTGGTGGTCCATGGCAAGACCGAAATTTTGACAAATGGTCCCCCAACACTAAAAGGTTAAGAACCACTGCACTACGGCATGGCACCGTCGCCGTATGCGTCGTCCGGTGGTTTGCCGTGTCATATAAAGCTCACATGATTATTCTACGGTGCGGCTAGTGCGCCGTACCGAGAACCTAGTATAGGTACATTTTGATGCAATCGTGCAAAGTTCGTCATTTCACTCGAGGCGGGATTGCAGCCCGTGCCGAAAATCAGGGCTAAATGGAGCAGAGAGTGCAATGAGAAATGTTCACACTTATCGAACGACGTTTTTCAACACTGCATGGAAAAAATAAGCAAAACTTCATATTTTGTAGTAAACATTTTGTGAAACCGTCGCTGAAAACCAGCGCTGGGGCTCTGTCTCGTATAGGGTCGTAGCATTATGCTGAGCGATGGCCATTTAGCGTGGATGTGACGCATATTTTCCCCAAAATTGTTATTTTCGTGTTTTTTTTCTATCTTTGCGTCATGTTTACCGCAAATAAACGTATTTTCATTATTTGTTTCTTCTTATTCTTATGCCTCGAACAATGCTCGATGCCTGTGTCCTGAACTTATTAATACTAACCAACTTTGTACCTACCATAGCCGAGGAATTTTCTTTGTCTTTTATATTTGTCCGTTGTTACTAACTAACCCCAGAACCAAAATACAATTTGAGAACAAATAAACTGAAAGCGTAAAGCAACGACTGAAAAAGCTAACTGAAAGAGAATATTATATTACCTAGTTAATTGACTTAGGCGTGACTTTGCGGAAATCCATTGTAAAATACAATAGACGATATTTAGTAACTTAATCCTTTGCGTTCGGCTCTTGTCGGGGCAACACTTCGTGTCTGAGTTCGCAAAAAGTCAATCGTCATCCTGAAGATGCCTCATTGAGAGGCGAAACACGTGTCGATTTCTTATAGGGTACTCTAACTCTTTAAGAACAGTAAAGCGGATTACGTTACTAAATATACATCGTCTATTGTATATTATATTACCTTCATAGTTTACAGTACATTAGGGACAGTTGGCAGTATCACGCCAACAAGTGAAACAAGCGTACGTTAATAAGATTTAAATTAATCCTATTGACGTACGCTTGTTTCGCTCTGGTATGAATGCATCTTTGTTCTTCCTAATGACACTGGTTGTTTTGTTTGTGTAGCAACGATAATGAGGTGTTACAAATGTGTTGTCAAGTATGTAATTATTTAATTACATATGGAACTAAAGTTACGATCAATTGAATGTTACATTATTTATTTGTCCTTTGGAAGACCTACAGCTAAGTAAAACAATAAAAATTGTACTACGTGTAACTGGCAGCCAATTACAAGTCTTCACTTATAAAACAGAAATACAGCACTGCCCACAGCAACGAAAAAGAGAACATCAAAGCTAAAACTAAAACCATTGCAAATACCAGTGACAGGAAGTTATCATCATATCATTCATAATAAAAACAAAGTGGGAAACATACGTATTATTGAAGCTAACTCAAAATCTATCCAAGCTAAGTTAATAAAATTTATATGAGACCACCTCGGGAGCATACCCTTTAAAACAAAAAGCAACTTTCAAAATTGGCCCACAATTGACGGGGAAATCGGTGAACAAACATAAAAAAAAAATGCGGGGCAGTCTGGGACTGCTGATAGAAGTGAATACTGAGTAACGCTATCTAACGAAAATGTCAGGATTTTATGTGACTAGCTGTCAGTACAAGAACGAAAGCTGTAGCTCCATTAAAAAGAATCAAAGTTTTCACTTCAAAAAAACATACATAAAGTATAACCTCCTCCTTTTTGGAAGTCGGTTAAAAATACGTCGTAATATTACCAATATATTTGGAAACTAATACTAAAAAGCTAGGCACTCAGTCTATTGGACTTTACTAATTTACACAAATTGGGCTGAGGCTTCGACTGAAACTGCAATCATTGTGAGGCACTAATGCATACTGTTTACATTTACGTGCATTTACATAAAGCTGAGGCAACTTTCGTTTATTTTTATCATTTTGTCTATAATCCTCTCTGATTTCCGACTCGTTCTAGATTAGCTTTACCAAACATTTTTTATCCGTAAAAATAAAGTAAGATGTTATTATAATGCGTAAGTTGCAACTAAGTGTATTTGAGTAGGTAAATTTGTTTACGCGCTGTAGGCATTGCACGCGCTGTAGCTATTATGCAAACCCGCTTGCTTCAACTGTCTGAAGGTTTTAGTGCATTATTTTCTAAGGGAGGTAGGTATCCGTATCTTGTTTACATCCCACTCGACTCTACCCGTAGGAGAAAAATATGCTTAACAATATTACAACTTTTCAAGAAAAAGTTTTTTAATTCGGAAAGCTGAAGCGAGTTTAAAGAGACACGTGCTTTCATAATCTATCTTCAGGCTTCAGGACTGTAAGTTAATCTGAAACGACACGTTTTGAATTATTCAAGTTTTCTCTCAAATTCGTGGATAAGTTTTCCTGCAACCTAACCTACTTAAATTTTTTACCACACATAACAACATAAATCACGCTTGTTTTCCACGAAGGGTTAGGCAGATGTGTTACTGCCACGCTTGCGATAAGGGCAGTAAGTACGTTTTGCATTGTTAAATTGGCAGTCAGATCAAATTGTACAGCTCATTGCACTGATTCCGAATCTATGTTTAACTCAATTTGGAAAAAAAATATACTTACTGCCCTTATCGCAAGCACGGCAGTGTACCTCTACTGATGTCTACCTATATTATGTAAACCGGAACTCACATTTTGCCAGTTATATTTAAGTCCCATGTATAATATATACAATATGTAAAAGCCACAAGCCCCTCGCTTGTGGCTAAGTAATAACAGCCACACGGGTCGATCGTTCAGGTTAAGCTATGCTTGCCGCGGTTGGTCTTGGATGGGTGACCATCTTTACATACCAAGACTCTTCCGTGCCTCGGAAAGCACGTTAAGACGTTGGTCTCGGCTGTCAATCGTGGATCTTTGACAGTAGTTACGGGTAGTTAGAAACCCAAAAGTCTGACGTTTGACAACCAGTCTTACAAAGGGGTATCGTGTTACCTAGTAACTAGGTTGTGGAGGTCCGATAGGCAGTCGCTCCATGTAAAATACTGGTATTCAGCTGCATCCAGTTAGACTGGAAGCCGACCCCAACATAGTTGAGAAAATAAAAAAAATGCCCACTTTTTTTTTGAATGGGGAATTTTACCGGGTTTATTACGTTGGGCACGGGCGGCCGTCGTTTAACGGGTGTCTAAAATTCATAAACTGAACCCCTGTTAGAAATTTGCCAATTTTAATGAATTTGGGCTAATTTTGGTACTAAAAATGTGCCTTTAAACAGCAATACCTTTTTTATTTTCAATAATAATCATTTTATTTATTTATTTTTGGTAATGTTATTATATATATTTAAAAAAAAAAACATTTTTAGTACCAAAATTAGTCCAAGCCAGCCTAACCTCTATGCCCATTTCGGATCGGACAGGGTTTTTTATACATATTTTATATTCTGTATTTTCTAAACTCCTACAATACTGTCTTTTAAAATGGAACTCCAACAAAGTCAAAGTTATTTATTTGCTTTAAATGCTCATAAAGAATACTCATTTAACACCCTTGTATTACCAAGGGTGTTAAATGAGTATTCTTGAGCGATGACACATTTCGCCATATTTTGGCATGCAAATATTAATAGTAAGGCACATTTAACCAATCACGAGACCTTTCTTATATACCTTGATAAATACCTAATAAAATAGTGCAGCAAGGTCTCACAGTTCTTTAATAGCAAAATTGTCTCAATGCTGTTTCTATTCGCGTCCCCTCTAATGTAACTTCTGACGTCACGACTTGAGACACGAGTGCGAAACCTTTTCAGATAAATGAGGTCGTTTCGAGTGAATTCCACAAGGTTCACCTTTTAGATACCTATTTCTGATTTTATTACCAGCTAGTTCTGAGCAAATGTGTGTAGTTCTGTTATAGATTTTTTTTTCATAAATACCTGAATGGTTAATAGGTTAAAATTAATTTAATCTGAACTGTTGGAACATTCTAACTGTTTTACGTGTCAAGTAATTTTGATTCAAGATTATTTATTTATTGAAACATGAGACACATAAAGAGCATAATGCAAGTTATTAAATTACATTATAGTTTAAGATCAGTCATGTTTGGCCTTAGTGGCGTACAAATATTAAAATTTCAGTAAAAAAATTATTGGATAAGGTATTAGATTATTATGAACAAAATAGTAAATGTCAATTTTGAAAACAAATAATTTAAATATATGGTCTTTGAACTGGTTTTAAAAGTATCTACAGGTTGTGTGCATAATTATTATTTAAAATAATGCAGGAAATGCATGATACGAACTATAGAAAGTGGAACATTACAACATTACGCACACAGAGTGAACGTTACAAAAAAAATTGGTACAGTTTCTTTGAACTGAAAATAAAACTTGTTCCATACATTTCAATTTTATTGGTTTCCTCTTTTTCCTTCCTTGAAATTATAATTACTTGCAAGTGCATTCCAAAAGCAATTAACATTTGTATCGAAGTTATCGTTATCCACCCTTATAATATTCCTTATAATATTCCTTTACTGTATCTGCGAAGAAACACTTTTTAATTTTTTTTTTTTTTTTTTAGGTACGTCGCCGTTCGGTAGGTATACACACAGGTATTTTTTATTGCCCCTTGGGAAAGTTTTTTCATAAATGATGAGGGATACACGGGACATCTGGGGATAAAAGAAGAAACGTACATTTATTTTTCTTGTTCGTTATAAACCGCTTCATTAATATTTAATCAGAAAGAGTTCTGTTCAGAACCTCTTCTTTGCTGGAATTACTTTGTCCTTCGTAAAAGTTGTCCTTCTTAAAAAATTGGTTGTGATAATGAACGCCATTAAAGTCGCTCAGTCCTTAAGTGATTTATATAATTATTTTTTACTTTTAGCCGGTGTTGTCCCACTGCAGGGCAAAGGCCTCCCTTTCTCCTTTCCACTCTTCTCGGTTTTGAGCTAGTGTGGTCCAATCCTTTCTGCAGGCGTCAAGCTCGTCTCGCCATCTTCTCTTGGGTGATGCAACGTCTTCCTTAAGTGATGCAACGATGAAAAAGAAGAGCTAGAAGAGTAGACACGAGATGGAGAATATTTTTTTATACCTTGGTGTAATCGTGGGGTAACACGAATAATTTCTACCTATCGTAAAGTTACCGTAGCCGTACGTAGTACCGAATTTTGAACAGAAAATACAACAATAGGTACTTACTGTTATACTGTCTTTGTATTGCAACATTTGCAACATGCACTGTTTGTATCAAAACGTAATTATACAGATAGGTATAATAATAAATTCAAATTATTTTAATTATTTATTTCAGACATAATTCTAGTACCAGAAACTATGGGTTTGTGGTTGCATAAATACATACATTAAAATTCTAAACAGATACAATTGTGATCAATTAAGTTTAAATATTCAACGACTCGTTAAAAATAAAAATAAAAATTGACATAAATTATAAAAATGTCAGAATCATATAAAAAAAATTAAATGTCAATTTGTAGAATTTTATACTTAAAAATGTCAATAAAGTCTTCCATTTGAATAAGTATGAAATGAATATTTCTAATTCAAACGGATAATTACGCAAATGATGTGTAACCACAAAATTATTCGTGTTACTTGATATTTAATTAAACACTTTCCAGAGAACAAAATTGACCTGTATTAAATGTCCACTGAAAATGTTAAGACATTCCTGCCCTTATTCTCTATCCATTGTAATTATTCAGCAATTTCCATCCTAATGTCTGTTATAATCTTCATGAAGACGCCATTTCATTTACAGATCTTTTTAAGAGAGCGAAATGTCTCCAACGTGATGTTATCTTCCGTAATAAAGTCAACAATTTTCAAATGTTTTTTTATACTTAAATAATATTATCATTTACGAGCAGCGTTGGTACATGTGGCCATAATAGCACCATTATAACATTTATAATGCTATCTGTTCAGCATACTTACTTACATATACGTACATACACCGTGCCTACGCAATGTGTAACTTTTAATTAGTTAAGACTGGTGGTGATGTTCTTCAGAAAGGTCAGTTGCGTAGTACTCGCAACCGGCGTGCGTGTATGACCAGAGGGCCTAAAACGGCCACATTAAGGGGGATGCGCCAAGGTAGCCCGCGAAATTCAAAATTTCTTAGGTTTTTTGCAATTTGCAGGTCAGTTTCAGGTTGTATGTTGATCTTAATATGATTCGCGGTTGTATCAAATGTTTATTTATAGAATTATCATCATAAAATTCATCAACACAACTCTCTAAGTTCATGTAACTGTATTGAATGACTAATTCATGAAATCATGACATTTGACACCTTTGCGAACTTAAGAAGTTGTATTGCTAATTCTAATGATTATAATTCTGTAAAGCCATATTTGTTACGGTCGCGAATCATATTTTAATCATTATACAACCTGACACTAAGCTGCAAATTGGAAAAAACGTAAGAAAATTTGAATTTCGCGGGCTACCTTGGCGCATCCCCCTTAAGCAATTCTTCTAAAAGCAATTCATTTTATAAACTCCCAGCAATTCCTCTATGGTGACATTTATATCAGAATCATATTTGGTGTAAATAGTGCCGCATGAAAAAAAAAATTAGTAGATAAGTAGATATTTTTTTTTACAGTTTTATTAATCAAATGAGATTTTTATATTTTATTTCTACAGTTTAAATGTTATTTCATTATAATACAAGTCTTTTAATAGATGAATTGCGTACCTAATATGAATTGAACGCAATTTAAATAAAAATATCTGGTCAACAGAGGTCTGCTCGGGGTGAAAATGTAAACATATCGTCCAGGTACTTTTCCAGATATGAGACCTAGCTAGATCGATTTTTCACCCCCGTAGACCCCTAAATTGCAACTTTCATCGAAATCGTTGGAGCCGTTTTCAAGATTCAGGTTATATATATACATATATACAAGAATTACTCGTTTAAAGGTATTAGATTAGGTAACAATACATTTTTTTTTGAATTTTTTAAGTCGTCAGTTTGTGTGATTCAATATTAAGTATCATAATTATGATTCTGCCAAAGAGGCCGTTTTAAGTCCCCAGATGTATAAACGAAAACGAAGCAAGGGAGCATGTAAGGATCGTAGCAGGTGACGTTCTGTAGTTTCTGCCTACCGAACAGGGTAAGTTTATGTATAACACAGTAACAAAAACATAGGTAATTTGTTTTAACGTATTTCCATGAACTACAAACTGAAACTAAAGCTAACATTAACGAGATAAATTCAATTATAAATGTCTTTGAAACATATTTTGTTCTCTCAAAGCTAGACTGCATTTATTAATCCAAGTTGGTAGGTACTATTCTTGCAGAAAATTCACAGCGTCGGAGCTATGTAGATATTATTATATCTCATTGGCGGGAGCTGACAATTTCTACTATCTCGTTACACAATATGGCGCATATTTTGAAATACCTTGTTAGCTGTTGCTTGGCTGACAAACAGTTTCGCTACACATAATCCCTACACCATCTTCGCGAAAGTTCCAGAGCGTTGTGTGACGTTGACTTTTCATTACAAAGATACGTATTTAAATTAACCTTCTCAGACGTTGTTAATTACACAAACGAGGAGCCGACGTAAACTCACGATATCGTGTTGCAACCACTAAGGGTCTGTTCACAGTGGGTGTGCCTGTCCACCCTTTTACCGTTGTGGTGTGCTTGTGGCTCGTCTAAACAAACCCTAACCGCCACTTTAACGTGATCGTTTGTTTCAGCTATTTTACAGGAGAGGCTCTTGCCGACAAAGGTGCAGCTAATTGCAGAGTAAAATACCTACTTGGAATGCTTTGTAATTTTAGTATAAGTAATTATATAAACGGTCAAACGAGGACATAACCAGCTGCACCTTATTATGGGATGGTAACACGGTATTTATAGTTTCCAATCCTGTAAACATTTTTATTCACTTTTCATCTAGGTCCTGAATGTTATTTTACATAAATTATACTTCATTTGAAATAAGATTAGACATTTAAATAAAACTTTTTTACAGTCCGTTTTACAGTCCGTTCAAACGATTTTGACTTCTATTGCGTTCGTGGCATGCCAGATGGCGGCTGCAGTAAATAAGTAGTTGGTATTGCAACCACTTTTTTGCTTTTAATGCCATCCTTATGCCTACGGTATTCTTATTTCAAATGGAGTTAGTTGCAAGCTTAGAGTTATATCTCAATAACAACCGGATCAAGATGGATTGTGTGGTCAATGTAGCACTGATGTACGACCGTAATCAGAAGCCTACACTCTCCATTTAGCTTACAAATGTACCAACCGACACCGTGGGTCATTAAGTTTATGTTCCACGGATTCAGTCTGACACAGTGAACTTAATTAGATTCCAAAAATACTGATGTAACCCGTGATGTAAACAGAGATAATGTGATCCATTGTAGAATACGTCACATTTACATTGTTCGCAAATATTTACCTACTTCCCTTTACGGAACATTTCGACGCTTGGTTCAATCTCGGAATCCCTTCTCGTCTTTATCCCTCTTTCGCCAACTCATTAATCTACATCATAGAAGACAGCTCGGTTGGCATGAGGCTTCCATTCATTAACAAATCAGATCGGCTTATAACATAATTATTTTAGGTTTTCACGAAACCTGCGCCATTCATTTTGGTACAAGAATTAACACTGCTTCATTTGTGTTAAACATCTGCTTGAAAATTTCTACATCAATGCACAAGCATCTATCTGTTACCTGTGTCTTTATCCGTGGATCCTTTTAAATACACGCGTACTTAAATGGATAAAAAAAAAGATTTTCGGGTGACTCTGAGGAGATTAAACTCATCAGACTCGCCCGAAAATCTTTTCTTACCTGCGCTTCTGAGAAAAATTATTAATAACTAGCTGACTCGTCAGACGTTGCCATTTCCAAATTTCAATTTCGATTTTTCGACTGTTCATTTGAGTTGTTCCTAAACCACCCCAAAAGAACGAAACAAAAAAGAAAAATCTAATCGCTCGAGCCATTTTCGATGTTTCGCAAACATCGAAAATGGGTCTTCGCAATTGATTTTTATACATTTATATTCAATTTTCAGCATTTTAGGCTGCGTAGGAAAAAATATACGTAAGTATATAAGAATCGGAGGCCTCTATGTGATCCTAGAAGCCAGTCGTCCGGAATAATGTAAATCAAATTGTCGCCGGTCAAAGGTAGCCGTATTTTCGTTTAGAGATCCATTTTTAGGTTGCCTCCTACAATAAATTCAGCGGTAAACAAGTCATACAGCCCAACCATGAATTATAACAGGACGTGGTTGTTCGCAGCCAGTTAAAATTCATAGGAGCTAGGTAAATAATAGGTTAAGCTGTTTATAAATTCAAAATTCAAAAGTCATTTATTCAAACTAGGCTGAGTATCAGCACTTTTCGAACGTCAAAATTACATAAGACAGTCCCCCAAAAACGCGAAAATTATGAATGTGAGTTACTCAAACTACACTAGAACTACACACATCAAAAGTGTCTAGGGATCAACATATATTTTTGCAATAACTTTTCTCCTGATTGATATTAATTAAAATTTTCTTTAAGGATTCATCAAATAAAGTGTTTTCGTTTGTCACAGTAACGATAAACCAAGTCACCTTTGCATTAATAAAGAAATTTGCCATTTTCCTAATAAAGGGATTTTTGACATTTGAACCACTAACATTAAAGTTCGAAAAAAAGACTGAAATAACAGTTTTCTTTAAAATTTTATTGGGTAACTTAAACAATTAATAATCCGTGTTTCTACCGCGAACACTAACAACACAAGAACATCGGTTTGGCATACTCAAAATGAGTTCATCCAAATCACGCTGTGGAATGGCCGCCCATGTTCGTTGCAACAACAAAAAAAGGTCTTCTTGCGACTGGATACCCTCCATATTCGGCAGAGCTCTTCTCTGTAGCATATCCCATGCATGCTCAATCGGGTTCAAGTCTGGCGACTGAGCAGGCCAGGGCAGGACATTGATGTTAGCTGCGGCGAGAGTCTGTCTTACAACTCTTGCGGTGTGCGGTCGTGCATTATCATGCATTAACTGAAATAAGGGACCGATTTGCACTTGTAGAGGAACGATGACGTCTGATACAATCGTCTCAGCATAAATTTGAGCGTTGAGGTTGCCTCTGATCCAAATCAACTCAGTTCTTCCGCCGATCCAAATACCCGCCCATACCATGATGGTTCCACCACTATAAGGATGGACTTCCTGGCAGGATTTTAATCGCTGTTGGCGTCCAGGGGTTCTCCAGTGTCGTATACGTCTTGTATCCGGTCTCATACCAAAACGAGACTCATCAGAAAAGCACACGAAACGCCATTGTTCTTCTGCCCAATTTCTGTGTTCAAGAGCCCATTGATATCGAATCCTACGATTGTGCATTGCTATAGGTGGTACCCGTAGCGGTCTTCGGGAATGAAGGTTCACTTCATGCAAGCGGTTTCTGACTGTTTGGTCGCTAATTAAGTTCCCTGAAGAGTGATGAAGCCTCACGGCTAACATCATGGCGGTTATTGTTGGAGCTCTTCGAGCTAAGATTTGAATGTATCGGTCTTGTCTCCGTGTGGTGCAGCGATACCGTCCTCCATGGCGCTCAGCCACGGTACCAGTGCTTCGGTAACGTGTCCAAAGTCGACTGATAACACTCTGACTTGTATTCAGAGCTAAAGCCACAGTACGTTGCCGGGAACCAGCTTCTATCATTCCCACGGCTCTGAGCATTTCTTCCCTGCTTAAATGACGTCGCTGCTCCATAATAACGTTGGTTTTAATCAGTAGTAGGGAAACAGTAGCACTAATAATGTCTTCAATGCGTTGTATGTTTTTATAGGGAAAATATTGACAGCTGATTTTCATCTTTTACTCGAATTTGATTCACAGTTCCTGATTCAAATTATGAAATGCACCAAAAAGGATCCATATAAATTTATAAAATCATAAATTTATTACAAAGCCACATCTCAATCTCAAGAAATCCGCATAAAAATGCTTGATCCCTAGACACTTTTGATGTGTGTATTTAATACACAACCTCCATGTTTGCACATAACAATAAGTTTTGATTAAGTTTGTTGAGAGGACTCACGGGTATTATGGAACATTAACTAGCTATGAATAAGACACAATTTTTATTCTGGATTTGTGCAGCAGTGGACGGCAATTTACTGAATTGATAATGATAGAGTTCCACTTATCTATTTCCAAGCATTTCAGTTTACATAAGTAGGTATAATACAACGCAACAGAAGTGCGCTTACCTATACCAAAGTATCTATTCTAGGCATTTGTGATAAGAGAATAGGCACCATTGTCTGGTTTTGTTCGTTTTAAGGCCGCATTGTCAAGGAAAGCGTGACAAGCCTAATCTTTATAAATATGTATTGCAAGTGGCTGATTTGCTAACAACATTACAATTATAAGAAGAATAATAAGATAATTAAATCAGGAGCAGGAGCGCAGGAGAAAAGAAAGATGTATGGTTACTACTTGTACTTTCATAATTTTAAATCTATAATCATTTATCATTTTTAATGAAATCATTATCTATCTCTCATTTTGAGCGCTAATAACCTTGCTTGCTACCATCAGTATTTTATGCAAAAATGATGTACGTATAATGAAGACTTGTGACGAATACACTTTCAATGTATGGGGTGTACAAAAATGTGCCGAATTTACAATAACTCTCTAAAAACACCCTATATCTAATTTACAGATTATCTTCTCTGGCTATTAACTATTCGTACAGATACAGTCTCTAATAAGGGTTTTTCTTTTCTTTTAGTACTGTATGTTTAAGTATCTCACTTAGCGACGCGCGCTTTACTTGTGGTTAAATAAAAACACGTTGTTAAATTATAATTCTGGATTTGTGCGGCAGTGAACTGCTATTGGCTGACTTGAAGATGATAAACTGCTGACTTCGAGGCAGTCCACGATTGGTGCTTAAAAAACCGCATGTCCCTCAATGTGAACAAGTGCTACCACATTACATTTACCAAAAAACGGAAACCCTTACCTACGTCTTACTCAATAAAGGGGTAACATTACAAACAGTGGACACGATTCGTGACCTGGGATTCCAGCTCGACTCTAAGCTCACATTCGTCAAACACATTGACAATATCACTGCCAAAGTTGCAAAAATGTCTGGCTTTATAAAAAGAATATGTCAAGATTTCCAGTCTATCTCTACCCTGAAGGTGCTCTTTAATACTCTTGTGAGAAGTCTACTGGACTATGCATCTCCAGTTTGGAACCCTTTTTACCGTGTTCACGTAAATAGAATTGAACGTATCCAAAGAAGCTTCACCAGATATCTTCGTTTTAGAAGCCCTAGCTGCCCACGTGATTCTTGTTACGGTGATAGACTAAGTCATTTTAAAATGTGTTCACTTGAACACCGAAGAGACGTAACAGACCAAATCCTACTTTATAAGATCATTAACGGTTTGCTAAATGTTCCCGATCTTCTGGCGGAATTAAATATAGCTGTACCTAGACAGAAAACTATTAGATCTGGTCGCGAAACCATTACCTTTGCCACAACTGCAAGTCGTACTAACCTTTGTAGCAACGCACTCATGAACCGTCTAATGGGAAACTATAATATGTAAATTCGCTACACGAACAAATAGCATCGAAATCTACTCTAACCCTTTCCGTCAATTCCGTACGAGACTTTTTACCAGCTCAGAGTCTCAAGACCTCTGTGCGACACGATTGTATCCACTTCCATTTACTTCTTTTTAAGTCTTTTTGATATTTGTAAAAATAAATCGGTCAAGTGCGAGTCGGACTCGCACACGAATGGTTCCATACCATGTCGTACAAGATTTAACACTGTGAATTTTTATAATACTTTCGTAAAGGTAACAACAGAGGCGCTATAAAAAAAACATAAAGATTTGTAAAGAAATTGTCTAATTTTAATGAAAAAATGTTGTTGTGTTATATAGGTTTAGAAGTATATTATTTTCATTTAATAAGAGATATTAAGTTAACTTTATCCGGTAATATGCATTAACTAAAGTTAAAGTCAAAGTCAAAGTTATTTATTTGCTACTAACATAGTATTAGTAGGTATAAATAGGTATATAGGGGAAGCAGGTAGATATGTAGGGTAAGTAGGTAGGGTAGGTAGGTAGGGTAGGCAATTAGGTAGCAATAGGTAATTAGGAAAGGAAGCTGCGCCGTAGATAAGTACTTAGTGCTAACCGTGCGCAGCCGGGCCGGGTAAAGCTAAGTTACTTATAATTAAAAGGATTTCTCTTGCTTACATCAGACTATATTGTACAAAATAAAATGTAAGTAGTACACCAAATTTTAATTACAACATTCCGTCAATACAGGTATTTTATTTACGTTATTTTTGATAGTCATACATAAATCTATTATTTTTACACATCCCAGCGGCATATGAGAGTGAGGGAAGAGAGAGTGCATTTGTGTCTGCGCACACACTTGTGCACTATAAAATCTCCCGCGCCAAAGGCTAGTCTCCGTTGAGATTGGCCGCCGTGGCCGAATATTTTTACACAAATAGGTTTTCTCAATATGAAATTGTATCCATAACGGTTTAAGGTAACTGAATAGTGCACTGTATATGCCAGCATTCATTTCAAAGTTACTGAATATATTGTCTATTGGAGTGTAACCCGTTCTGGTTGTAACATGAGGTACACACATCAACACCGTCTAGGGATACTTTGGAAAAAGTCGATAAAGTTCTTAAACTCAAGAAATACTGGCCGGTTTTAAAATCTTTTGAAGAAAGCTTGTTTTGTAGACCTTTTTGGATGATTCAAATTTTGAAGAAATTAAAATTCCATGTATGAATGTGCTGCCATGATAGTACTTACTAATTCCATGTCATAACTCCGACTAGTAAATAGTTATCTGTGGAATTTGTATTGCATAATAATAGTATGAATTACAAAATTATTTTTTTATATTGCAGAAAATCACCCATTTTTAAATAAAATACCATATGAATCGGCGTTTTTAGTATTTGTTGATTATAAACAGTATATGGTACATGTTATAAAGGAGTTTTAAATTCCTAACTTGTTTAGTTGTTGAGATAGAGCTCGTACAAAAATGGTCTAAAACTGACAACTTCTACGGCCCCCTAATTCATCATTATTGAAGATAAAAATAGGTATATAAAAATTATATTTGTTATCTACTCGATGAGTTCTAGACAATGATACCCCACATTCTAGGGTCAGATATTATTTATTTCAAAAGGGGTTTGAAGATTTTGGCCCTAAAATCAGCCACCATTTTGTTTATTTTTCAAAATCGAGGTGCCCAATAAATGTCATATATTTGGACAAGGGACACTTATACAAACATAAAACTTCATATAACATAACATCATAAAGCGTCACGTTTCTGAGATATTCAAAGAAAAAAATAACAATTGTTATAACGAATTTATTTATTTATGTTGTAGTTATTTCATGTTGAGTTATTTACACATTAATTAATTGACTACACCTACTGGATAAAACATAAGATTTTTTAATCATATTCGGTATAAATAATATCATTCAGGAAGGCAGCGGTGGGAGGCTGAATAGGATTTTAGTGGTGTCGCGCCCATGCCATGTACCATATAATACATATACCATATAACACACGTCCTCATTCGGCGGAGGGTATACATATATTTTTGTCTCTTTCGCTCTTAACTAAAATATTATCTATACATGATGCAATCATGTTTTCATAGTTCAATATACTTACCTGAAGGGAAAAAAAACAAAAAAATCCTTGTTTCAGGATTCAGTTTTCGACTTATATTTCGGTGAATAACTCCGAAACCTGACGCTTTAGGATATTATGTTATAAGACATTTTTTGTTTGTATAAGTGTCCTCGATCTAAATATATTATAACTTTTGATTTTATTCGCGATTCTGAAAAAAAAACAAAATGGCGGCATCGTGTTAGGGCCACCCTCCATACAAAAATCTTCAAACCCCTTTAATTTTATTGTTTGTTGCTCTTGCGGCAATAGAAATGCATAATCTATGAAATTTTCAACTGCCTACCTATTACGGTTCATGAGATAGAGCTCGCTGACAGACAGACGGACAGCGGAGGCTTAGGAATAGGGTTCCGTTTGTCACCCTTTGGGTACGGAACCCTAAAAATTGTTAAATGCTTCCCATCGTTTGTATTTGTGAACATAGCTCGTTTTTGCTTTATTTTATTTTGTAATTTACTTTATTTTGTAACTTGTAACCAATTCAACTAACGGTATCATTTAAACGTCTTTTAATCATTACTTTCTATGCTAGTGCTGTGCACTTCTGTAAGTGACGAATTTACAATACCTTAAACTATAACGGCCTTATTACAAAACAAGGTTTATCTTTAGAACCAGGTTTAAACCAGTGAGCCATTTTTGAATTTCGAAATTTATTTTGACATCGTTAAAGTTTTAAATACAAAAACTGATTTTAAATCAGAGTCTAAGTTGTCAATTTTGAATTAAGAACTTTAAACCAGTGGGAATAAGGTTCGAAATAAAACAACTGACTGGAAGGATTAAGCTTGGACCAAATTAGACCGTGTTTTGTAATAAGACGGTAAGTGATTTATGTTTATGTATGTTTTAGTAAGTCGTTGAAGTGTCTTATCAATAAATAAATAAATAAAGCGTTACTTATCTATCTCCGAGAATTTCACTTGCATTTCGTTTTACGTAAGTACCTGTAATAAAACTCAACAGCAGTGCGCTTACTTATATCTCGGAAAACACTTTTTACATTTCAGTAGTTTTTTATATTTTTAACTCCGCCGTTATCCCGACGCAAAGAGTTTTTATTATTTGAGAAAAGTTTTACAAATTCGTTAAATACAGATATTTTTCATATAAAAGGTACAATAAAACGCGTTATTAATTACAAGATTTAGAGTTTGATCAATAAATTAACTTTCATTATTTTTTTCCTCGCACTTTAAAGGCCGTCGCAGACGTGGCTATAATACAAGGTGCCGTTTTGCATCCTCGTCAAATTCAAGGAGGTTACTATGCTAATGATTCTCGACACGAATCAATAATAAAATAAGTAGGTATTTTTTTTTTACTTTTTTCTTATTTTCGGAAATCGCCCCGTGCACAACAGGCATGTTAAAACGCGACCTGTGCAATACCATACTTATTCAACTCTCTTTTACACACTTATGCGTCTACCACACGTGCATGCTTGACCAAAGTTTTATTTGCGCATGCTTGTCGCATGAAAAGACTGAACACGGACGTGTCTACCACACGGCACAGTTAAGTACGCGCAAGCCACATTCTTGTCGACATCGTCGGCGTGGAAACAATGTTTCCCAATGAAGAGCTATTTCTTCTGCTATTATTTTTCAAGTGTTTGCTAGTGAAAAAAAAGAAAATACTAAAGTCAAAGTGTAAACGATCAAAGTGGACAAGTGGACAAGTTTTTATTCCTGTCAGAATAATCCTTGGATTTGATCTTCCACAGTGCGGGCAGAGATTTATATAACTCAATGAATTCAGTAGCGAACTGTCGATTGTATGTACGTAAATCCGCCATTTTTACGACCGTGCGCGCACATTTACTCCACTCGACTTAACTGAGAGCGGCTTGAACACTGAACTACCAACCACACGCGCAGACAAGTTTGTACAAGTATAGCTTGCGCATGCCAGAATTTCAAGCAAGTTTAAAAACCATCAAGCCAAGCTTTGGGGTTTGCGCATACTACCGTTTTACCAACTACACGCACAGTGTTCAGTGTACAAGCTGGCATGCGCAAGTAAAACTGTGGTCAAGCATGCACGTGTGGTAGGCGCATTAGAAACACGGCTGTGTAGTGTATAATACGCTACCATAAATTATGCCTACCCCCGCGCGCCCTATCCCTACACCGCACCCCGCTCGCTCGCTCACTCACACATCAACCAGTGTGATTGATATCGCCGTCGCGTGAGCGCGTGCGCCTGAGTCTCTTCCGCGATTTCCCGCCCCAATCCTTTAATTTCGTTTTAAATACGGCACATTGACTCCAATGTTGAGTTGCTGGAGATGGTTCGTTTATACGCGATATGTGGAGACAGCTTGCAGAGGTCTGCCTGTCGATCGAGACGAAATAACAAGTGTTAACTACAGAATTAAGTGAAAAAGTGGTCAGTGCTTTCGACAATGTAAAAACGAATGTGTTTGTGTTGCGAAAGCTGAAAGAAAACCAGCGACGTCGAGCTAGACTGTGTCTAGAACGTGAAGGTGGACACTTCCAACAATACCTCTAGCTGGCTTAGGTAATTTCTTTATTTTTGTACATAGACAATAATTTGTAAATACGTAATTGAGTGCCAATAGGCACGCTGGGACTTTGGCGGATTATTGGTGTAAATAAGTTGATTTCATATTTTTAACTACGCCAAAAATAACCAGAATACCTACCTGATAACCGCCTCTTATTTTTATTACGTATAGCAAAGACCGCGCATTCGTATTTGTGATTACAATTTCATTATTTACTGCCCGTTTATCAAAAATAAAATAAATTGTACGTAATGCAAAACCAACATTTTATTAATCAGCTGATAGCGGCGCGCCTATTTCGTACCTACACTGCCGGTCGTCGACACGCACGCAAACAGCGACATAGTCGTGCGACACAGGCAGTGTCGGACGACTATGTCGCTGTGTGCAACGGGGCGATTCTGTTCTTTGAAAGTGGTGTAAGTATTCTGAAATACTGTCAAACTTAAATGACTAAAAAAACAAGTATGTATTAATTATTGTGCAGGTATCGTAATTTTATTTGATTATTTATGTCTTTCATAACAGCATCCTGAAATTTGACGAGGATGCAAAACAGCACCTTGTATACAACGTTATTTTTTGTGTGTACTAAACCTCTTAAGGGGTCATTTTACTCATCATTATGAACAACTTTCACCATGGGGCAAAAACTGAAATCCCGAAAAAAAATCAGCTATTCCCTGGTTAAAAAAAAAAATACCTACTGAAAAACCTGACCTGCTGAAATATCTGGTGTATTCCCGTCTGCTGTTACATTTATGTTAGGATATCTCGTCAAAATGAAGGGAACAGCCGATTTATTTTCGCGATTTCGAGGTTTAGTATAGGTAAACAAAAAATTACGTTGTAATATACATAATTTTGCTTTTTTTTGCGTAGTTTTTGGTGCGTACTAAAAATATATATTATAGATAGATAGATACATAAATAGATAGAATATTCTTTATTATGTACACCATAAAAAGTACAGATAGGTATAGATGTAGAAATTTTACATAGGGTGACACAATGGGCGGTCTTATCGCTAAAAGCGATCTTTTACGGACAACCTTTGGATGGATTGAAGTAAGAAGGAGAGACAATACTGCAGGTAGTCAGTGGTGTACCATTTACGTACATATATAATAAATACATACATAAATAAAGCTTATACTTATCTATATATATATACATACAATAATAAACAAGAAACAAGAGCAAGGAACTACGTATATGTAATGATGATTTAAGGAGAGAGGAAGTGTTTTTTTACCAGAATTTTAAAAGTGGACAAAGTTTGAGCACGCCTTATCGATACGGGCAAGGCATTCCATAACCGTACTGCTTGAACTGTAAAAGACTTGTCATAAAAGCTGGTGGAATGCATCGGCATCTATAAGTCTCAAGTTTTCCGATGACCTCAAATATCTATTATGTGTGTCATGAAGGAACTTGAAACGTTCTTTAAGATAAGAGGGGGTTGTAGGATTGAACAGAATACTGTAGAGCTGAAATAAGATATGAGAATTCCGGCGAAGATGTATGGGAAGCCACTTGAGCTTTGTACAAAATTCAGAAATGTGATCATATTTGCGCAGTTGCTCAAGTTTATCAAGTTGTGCCTCAGTGAGATCAAGATAACTATAGCTCCGTCTGAAGTCACTCGAAGAATATTATGAAAAATATATCGTAAATATGTCTTGCTATAATTATATATTTTAGCTACGTCTGTGAGGGTCTTAGCACGTTGCACGTGCGTAAGATGATTTTCGACACGTATCGACTTATACACTCGCACGCTTCGCTCGCTCGTGAATTAAAATGCCTCGTCGGATATCACATAGGTACTTACCGCACTTGTAGTATAAATAACTATTATCATGTTTAGTTATCGATACCCATCACGTCTGCGGAGTTTCGCTTGTCAATTTAATTTGACCCTGTATAAAGCTGAAACCTTCCTAAGATGAATCTGTTACTAATTGACTTCAATGTGATTGCGAGAATTTAACCTACGGAGTAATTGCGTAACACACATAAAATGACAATTGATCGCAATGGGTTTCATTTTGACAGTTCACCCTCGTTCATTGTATTATTTACATTGTTGAGCAGACGATCTTTTCAAACATATGGAGCAATGGATTAGCAATAACCTCTAAAGCCCTCGGATTGTGATTGAAAGTGTGTTACGCAATTATACTGCTGAACAGAGCTTGTTTACATTATCTCATTCAAATTCAAAAGTAATTTATTCAAACTAGTCTGAGAATCAGCACTTTTCGAATGTCAAAATTACGTAAGACAGTCCCCCAAAAACGCCCGCCCTTCACCACTTCCTAGTGCTTTAGGTGGGAAGAAGAATTAGCGCAACAAACTCCCCAGCACTGCTGTCTATTCAGTTATACAATGTCGCCCATGCGCATGTAACCGCCCGTAATTTTCTGAATATTCATAAAAAAATATCGAAAATAAACTTCAAAAGGGGGGGTCTATCTATAACATTTTTCACTAGTTTTTTTAAAATAAATACACAATTTTTTACCGAAAAAATGACTTCGATTCCGTTTTTTCTTTCGTAGTCGATAATTTTTTGTAAAAAATTTAATTAACCTGTTAAAATAACTCATAAGCTTTTGGAAATAATAAACAAAATCCAAATCGACCCATAAACTTCGGAGATGTGTCAAAAAACAGAAAGCAAATCTTTAAAAAATTAAAAATTGAATAACATGAAAAATGTTATAGATAAACCCCTATGATAGATAACCCCTTTTGAAGTTTATTTTCGAAATTTTTTCATGAATATTCAGAAAATTACGGGCGGTCACATGCGCATGGGCGACATTGTATATACAATAGTATGCAAAGTAATTTACATTCCTCAACACAAAACGTTAAATAAAATATATTTGCCATATAGACAGCTAGCACACGCCAATATACTAACAAAACATCGAAATCTATGCTCAACCGAAAATAAAAACTAAAGTGTGATACTCATACTGATATCATTAGATAGTTTAGGCACATACAGGAGCTATCTGCATTTTTGAGCGTAGTTCCCTTGTGTCAACATGGTTTACCGAACCAATTTTTGAGAAACTGTCTTGAAGCACTATAACCGTCTACAAACACATTAGCCGCAGTGTCAACCACAGTACATACACTTACTGCGACGTCTAAGCAGCCTCTAGTATCACATTGAATTATGTAAATCTTATATTCGTAGCGACACGAATTTATTGTGTACCAAATAGCGTGTAAAGAAATGTCTTTGCAAAACCTGGCTGAAATCAGTTGACATATTTTCGCTGCGAGTTTTTATTCTGAATGGCGAACTGACACATGATAAATGCTCTTAAGCCTCACCCTATTTTGTACATTTGTAACAATATTTTAGGCTTTGTACGGGAGACACAAAAACGTATCGCTCAGACTAAGTTAGTTGATGTAAGAAGATAAAAGAAATTTACTTTAATGGGAGACTGTGGGAGCGTCCTTGCTAAGCTGTGTACGCACGAACAAACAATACATACGCGAACATTTGGACGTAAAGCGAACACAAACACCATACGAACCCAGATGGTTTTGTGTTCGCGCTGAACCGCCCCGCTTTCTTTAGTAGCCGTCATCTCATCAGTATCGTCACAAAAATATTTGAGAACAAAATGTTCGATGTTCGTGTGTTCGCCATGTTCTTGTTCGTTCGTGCGTACACGTCTTTAGATGCCTTTTTCAACACTAGACGTTTTTCACCCAAAGTAATGTCTCATTATTGTTTATTTAACATCATTTTAGAGAAATAAAAATTTGAAATTTGAAGATTATTAACTGAATAAAAAGATAGAGCTACTAAGTTATAAAATTGTTTCATATTTTTAATATAGTCAGTAATAGGCTTACGGCGGATTAAGCTTTATTCGATTAATTAATATCATTATAGTTTTATCCAATGACACTGAATAAGACTATGATTTATTGTTTTCTAAAATTTAATTAAAACTGTTGATTTATGAAATAAAGTTGTGAACAAATATAAGAGTAGAAACAAGATGGAAAGTTTTGCTTGGAGTTGAGTTTCAATATTAAATTATCTTCAAACACCGTAAAGAAATAATAAACAATTACTTACCTCCATAAAATTGAAATTCAATATTGACAATCTTTCCGTTGGTTTTACCAAATTAATTAAAAATTCAGTGCGCACCTACTTAAACGAAACAGTTTTTCCTGTAATAGACAAAACAGTTTGGTTTTTTGTCCGGGGTTTCAGTACATACATTTTGACTACTTTGTCTATGACACTATTCGGTTGTGAATGTGCACATCATCATTGCTTCCACAGACAATTGTGCATCTAATAGACAGTCTTGACTAAAGGTCATCGCCCATTATAACAGCACCGCTCCAGCACGGTAGCGCCCCGGCACCGCCTCGAAAAATCTAGTCGTCAACGCGCCGTAAGCAAGGCGACTGCTAGTCGCCAACGCGCCGGAAGCAAGACGCCAGCTAGTCGCCAACGCGCCGTCAGCAAGGCGACCGCTCGCTGCCGGCACGCCACCGGCGAGGTAACAGTTTATTGTTTATTCACAAGCAAGGCGTCACTGTGCGGCCGGCGAGGTGTCACCGCGCTTACGGCGAGGCGTCACCCCGCGGACGGTGAGGCGCCGGCGAGCGGACTCCTCGCTTGAAGCGTGCTGTCGGCCCAACGTGTGACGGTGACGGCTCGTGGCCACTCGTGGGCCGCTCACTGCCTGCGAGCCGTCCACTATTCTGTATAGCCATCGTAAAATAGACTTTAATGGATTTGACTTAGAATCCTAACTTGAATGACCAGATATTTGCCGTGACGGAGCCGTGCTGCTATAATGAGCGATGACCTTTATTCTGCGCAGAGCCTTAATTTCCGTAGGTACCTCTGCTTGATTAGACTTGCACAGCCAGTTGCAGAAACAAACGTTAACTTTTAAAGCTATCCCTAAATACCATCCATTAACTTGTTTTAACTTAATGCAGAAAGCAACTTTAAGACTCGATTTTGATGGTTCTTTGATCAAATTTATTAATTAAATCATTACCGTTAATGATCCATTACGTAATGGGGCATTAATGAGCATGTTTGCCTTTGTGCAACTGGGTGACAGTGAAATTAATTTGACAACATGACGAAAACTCGTCATTCCAACTGCAGTGAACACAGAACGCTAAATGGAATCTACCTAATTAATTGAAGTTTGCGGAGGAATGGTATGTGGTAGGTGCTTATCCTTCGTAGACTGCAGCTGCACATTTCAAGAGAATAATACAATGTGTCTCTTTTGATTACGTAGTCAGACAATCGTTTGTGAACAAAGTACTCATTAAGTATGTACTTTGTTTTATTCATGACTAGTTGCGCCCCGCGGGTTCACACGCGTAAGTCTCGACCCCGTGGGAATATCGGGATAAAAAGTACCCTATTTCCTAATCCAGTACCCTAATTGCGTAATACACAATCAATCAGAATCTGAATCGTTTTGAAACAGATTGCTAATCCATTGCTTCATAAGTTGGAAAAAAAAATCTGCCCAACAACGTAAATAACGCAATGAATGTTGTTGAACTGTCAAAATGAAACGGATTAGTTGTAATCGTTTACGAAAATATGTTACGTAATTAGATAGCAGGTCATGATCTACCCATGTGCCATTTATAATATTAGTTAGTATTTCGCTTTGGAATATTGATTAGTTTTGTTTAAAGCTGTCAATTAAGTAGTTGTGCAAATATGAATTGACATAAAACTAATAAAATCACTAAAAACACTTCCTCTCTCCTTAAAAATCATCATTACGTATATAGTTCCTTGATCTTGTTCCAAGTTTATTACTTTATATATATGTATTATCTATGTATATTTATATAGATAAGTTTATGCTTTATGTATTTATTGTATATGTAAATGGTACACCACTGACTACCTGCAGTATTGTCTTTCCTTCTTACTTTAATCCATCCAAAGGTTGTCTGTAAAAGATCGCTTTTAGCGATAAGACCGCCCATTGTGTCACCTTATGTAAAATTTCTAAACCTATGTCTGTAATTTTTATGGTGTACATAATAAAGAGTATTCTATTCTCTTCTAAAATCAAAATCAGAAATTACTTAGGTATTCAAAAAGGGCTCATTCAAAGAGTGCTCATTACAACACTAATGTCTTACTCAACTAATGACTATGTCTTGTAATGAGCATTTCAAAATGTACAAAAGATTGATCGAAGAAGTTGCACAACAAACTTCACAGCAACACGTCCGTGTCTGTATAGTTTTAATTGAAAATTGAACGGAAGCAACGCCGGTCTGCGCTGGCTTGGCAAACGGTGCCAACAAAAATAAAGAAACATACATACATTATAGTTTATAGTGTGCCCTGTTCCTACACTGGGCACACTATAATGTAATGTTTTATCGTTTATCTTTATCCTTGGTACCTACTTTTAGTAGCAATTTTATGCCAACAGTAAAAAGGGTCCACAATATTGATGAAAATATCAACGAACATTGTAAAAAAAAACAACGGCTTGTACTCCGGGAGTGCCGGCAGAAGTGAAAACTTGAACATTAACGTTATGCATTTTTGAATATTTTGGAATGGTTAGGGAATAATTTCGCACGTATTACTTTATTAATTTATCAGTATAAAAGTACTATAATTTATGTTTGAAGTGAGTGTTTGTTAAATACAATATTCATTAGTAGTAGTAGTATATTTATTTATTTAAAAAAATTATAGTCTAACAAAAATAAACAATTTATTTAAACACTTTTCATGAAGTATGTTTTGACTGCTTTTTTTTACTCAGCAATATGGGTAAAATTTCTTACCTCGCAATCTTTACGTAATGTCAAAAACTATTTTTTTATATATTTACTTTGTCGGTTGCTAGGCAACGGATCTTACGGTCACGTGTCTGACGCGAGTTTAACATTTTTTACCCATCCCAAAAAAAGTGCACAACGCCACTCAAGAAGTGTTCACTTCAAAAAAAAAAAACATAGAACGTCCTCGTTTTTTAAAGTCGGTTAAATGCATGACAGTTACAGTATGAAAGGACGCGTAGCGTGGTATTTTTCTAAATTTAATGCATGATGCATTAAATTTCATAATAATCATCATCATCAACCTATTAATGTTCCCACTGCTGGGACACAGGCCTCCTCTCTGTGAGAGGGAGTGAGCCGTAATCTACCACGCGGGCCCAGTGCGGGTTGGTAGATGTCACATGTCTTCGAATTTTTTGTTTCTAAGACATGCCGGTTTCCTCACGATGTTTTCCTTCACCGTTTTGAGAGCAGTGGTGATGAAATTATTTACACAAAGTAAAGCGCCTGCTTGGGTTCGAACCCACGACCTACAAATCGTAAGTCTAGGCCGTTACCAGTAGGCCACCACTGCTCTATTGAATTTAATGCATGATATATTGTAATTGTAAAGTAAGTCTTAACGTGACTGTAACATAACTTTTATCGACAACAGTACTCAGGCATACAAAATCCAGGGTGGGTGGGGGGGGGGGGGCAGCTACCCTCCCTTACCCCCTTTGGGTAGGTACGCCTATGTTTGTGTTCATTACATTAAAAAAACCCTATAAGATTTTTCTTTTACAATAATAATATGCCCTTATGATATTTTATCATCTAATTCTGCTGCTAACTGTCCTAAAATAAGAACATAACGGTTGTTACTAATTGCTTTTACGACCTTTATTACCCTTTTAATTACCGATGTGCGAAATAACCAGAATGTGTGCGAATTATACCTACTTAGGTACATATAATCGATGAGAACTATCTAGTTTATTAAATGGCTCGTTTGCCTGAATGGCTAGTTTAGTTAATTGAAATTGAAGGCCTTAATTTTTCAATAGAATAATTGTTATTGTACTTAATTAATATGAGTGAATGAACAAACGGTTAATGAGATAATGAGAAATGTACCTAGCATGAACACATTGAAGAGTTATTATTTCAATCAATAACAACGCTTTACTCAGTGATTTACGTCACAACTTTATATACTGGAATTTATGTGCAATTAAGAGCAACTTGTATAAGCAAATTCTTTATTAGTTGCACATAAATTCAAGAAAACTCGGAATTTTCTTTAAGGCAAATAACGTGGATATACACATAGGTACGGCCATGAAGATTAACTGTTTAAACGTACCCAAGAACAGAAAACCGTATAAACGATTGAAAAATAAAGCAATGTAAATGCATTGTTACTTGTATAAGTTTTCATAATCAAGAATTCAGTTGTAATGTCATAGATATTCGGCCATACTCAATACTCAATACTCAATTATTTATTGCATTCCATATGTATTACATAGATGGTATAACAAAGTAAAAGACCAATATGGACCCTGTCGGGCACAGCAAGATTAGGAGAGAGGAAGAGGGCTAAGTAACAATTCAAGCAATTCAATGTCAATATAAATTTGAGCTGTTTAATTGGGTGTATAACTAGGTATATATAAAAATATTGGGTTTGTGTATAAAAGTATAGTAAGTATATTAGTTATTTTTATTTTATGTATTGTTAAGAATATTGCAGGTACCTAATTATTATGAAATTATTTGAAGTATTTTCATTATTATTATTATGTTATTATTATTTATGTCCATTCTATAATGTTTGGTGTATAAGAAAGAATAATTTTATTTTGCAATCGATTTGTCATCTAAAAACTCCTTTACTGAGTAGTATGACTTTGATTCTAGGAATTGTTTCAATTTATTAACAAATATATTTGTTTTGCTTACTTCTCTTATTTCATTTGGCAATTTATTATAAATTTTTATAGACATAACTAAAGGGCTGGTTGAGTGCATTTTGAGTCGGGATTGAGGTATGTTTATTTTGTTTTTGTTGTGTCGAAAGGTGTATCTTGTTTGTGTTTCTTCGCAAGTAGTGTAAAAATCTGGGTGATTTCGGACAAATTTACATAATTCAAACATGTATAAACAGGGAAGTGTGAGTATTTTGTGTTTTAGGAAATGTGGTTTGCAGCTATCTGTTTGTTCTATGTTGGTTATTATTCGAATTAACTTCTTTTGTAAAATAAATATGGTTTGTGAATCTGTACTGTTACCCCACAGCATGACCCCATAGCTGAGCCATGCTTGGGCATATGCATAGTAAGTGACAAGTGCAGTTTGCAGGTTAGTTGTTTTTTTAATTTCACGTAGGGCATATGAAAATTTTGAAAGTTTAGCTCTTATTTTCTGTATATGGGATTTCCAATTTATGTGGGTATCTATAGACAAACCAAGAAGAGTGAATTCATTTACTTGTTCAAGTCTTGTATTATTAAAAATGAAATTTAGTTTTAATGGGGATTTTTGATGGGGATGAAAAGTGATTAATTTTGTTTTGGTAAAGTTAATTTCTAGATTATGGTTTTCCATCCAGTTTACAGCTGTAGAAAGAAGTGAGTTTAATTTGGCGTTTATATTGTCATCGTTCTGGCATGCGGTGAGCAGAGAGATATCGTCCGCGAATAGAACACATGGTTCATTTATCATTTTAGGGAGGTCATTTATGTAGATAAGAAACAAGAGGCAGCCCACTACACTCCCTTGGGGAATTGACGCGTTAACTGCTTTACTGTCGGATTTTATTTTAATTATTTCATTCGTGTTCTTATCGAAATGTTCAATTTCCACTAGTTGTACCCTATCCTTTAGGTATGATGCAAACCATTCATGAGCTTTTCCTCGTATCCATATCCCATGTAACTTGTCTAATAGTATTTTAAATTGCACCTTATCATATTTTGGCATTAATTGGTCTCTGTTTATTGCAGTCAAAACAATTGATAGTGTAAGAACAAAAAAGTGTACACACCATGTCTAGGATTTAATTATAAACCGGCTCCAAAACTTAGCTCAAGTGGGTTGAGAGCAACTCTCGTGAAAGCTTCAGTGGGCAATTTTCCCGCGTCGCGGTACCATAGCGTGTGGCTCGCGTTTGTTCTCCGCTTTAGTGTTTCGCGGTTCATGTTGCAGGGCAGATTGAAACTCGTGGCGTGTCGAACGCTCGTCTCGAGCGTGTCTTATCCACTCTAAGCTGGCGTATACATCGACGCAGATTTGTTTAAATGTACCAAGTTAAGAAGCAGTGATAGTGTTTTTATATTTAAGTAAAAATGTTTTTTTAATAACTCTTTGATATTTTTTGTCAGTTCGAACTTGGAGCTGAGTTTTTCGTTGTGGTGGACTGTTTTATGAGTGCTACAGAAAACTTTATAAAAGAAAATTACGACTGTTTAAAGGTTGTCAAGTTTTAGTTGAGACAACAAGTGCCGGGGAAATCTTCAAAACCAACAAATCATAGAAGGTATTTTATTTTCTTTATTTTATTTATAAGGGAAACAACTGTTCTGTATAAAGCTTTGATCGAATTAGTACAATACTATTTATATACAGTAATTTCAGTTCATAACGAGGTAACAAAGAACCATGTGAGACAAATTACCGCCATATTTGTGTTTTTAGTTACCTATTATGCCACCATCTGGCCATTATTAACAGGTGGCGGTGGCTTACCTTTATGGAACGTTTGAAGTTCCTCAAACTGTATCAAATATCAGTGAACTACGCAGTGAACAGATCATCTTTGACTAACTGAGACCCTTTGGCCTTTTGTCCATTAAGGTTTACAGTACAAGGGTACAATTTTCTTGGAGAACGTTTACAGTTATTGCCACAAAATTAGTTTTTTCGTGAACAAGGATGGGGCGTTACGCCTTCATCATTTAGTTATCCCCTTTTTACCCGACTGCCCCAGAAGGAGGGTAATGTTTTTCGAGAGTATATATGTATGTATGTATGTCTATTTCTTTGGCACGCTCTGTAGCCTAAACGGCTTGATGGATTTTTACATAGGAGGTGTCGTTAGATTCGTCTTAATTGTAGAAGTGACATAGGCTATATAATATTTATGTATTGCATCTGCAAGTACAAAAAAAAGGGAGGGGACGGTTTTTTATTTAAAAAATATATTTTAACAATATTGGTATCAAATAAAAGCTGGTAATGAGTCAATTCCAAATTAAGATATTATATATTAATAAAACTAAAAAACTTGACTGAAAAGAGAAAAACAAGCATTATAATCTATAGAATTTTGGTATCGCAGGCGGGGACAATAATAATATAACAATAATAACCGGAAATATGGTGTACCTAACTTTTGTTTGTCCCCGCCTGCGATACCAAAATTCTATAGATTATAATGCTTGTTTTTCTCTTTTCAGTTATGTGTTTTTGCAGTCGGGTTTTTTGTTTTTTGAATAATTTTTTTTTATTTGATATTTGAAAGCGTGAGAGTACCCAATTCATGCAGGCGTATGTGTAGGTATCCGTATTCTATTTAATAACTATGCGAAAGAAAACGATGGAATAAGGATGCATTTCATGAAAATAATATTCCATTTTTGGACATAAGTGTAAAATCAAAGAAAGAAGAATAGGGAAAACACGTTTATACAGGATGTAACAAGACACACCACAGTGTCTTTATTTGCGCCTTTTGTACGTCAAAGTAAGTAACATTGAGCAAAAATTGTTGCTGGGAAATGACTTATTTGATCTATTTTGGGAGTGAAACATGTTTGTTTACGGCAACAAGAAATGTAATGCTCGCAAAAAATTGTGCTTATGCATGCAACGGTACAGGAGTATTTTACGGATATTTTAAGTTTAAGTTAAGTGGGAGTTTTTAAGTTTTACCATTAAAAAAAAATCGTGAAAATTGTTAGAACTTTGACCGTCAATATTTCCGTAACCAGAAGGTTCCATGACATCCAGCACAAAAAAATGATCACAATGATGGGACAAAAAGTGACTCGGCTTCATTAAGCGTTTTTTTACACTCGTTATAGCCTTTGATTGAATATAGTTTTAAAAGATTTAACAAACGTTTTTGACGCGAAAATTCCTTTAGGAGCGTTGAGCGATTTTTGGTAGGGACAAACCTTATGGGTTCGCGTCACCGACATGCTAATATGTTGTGCTTGTTGCTTTGCTCGGAGTATCGATAGAAGTGAAACTAGAATATTATTAATAATTTTTCAAATTATGAAATATTTGTTTTTGATACTAAAGGAGGAGCTCGTGGCTAAGTAATAACAAGCCGAAAGGGTCGATCCATCAGGTTAAGCTACGCTTGCCGGGGTTGGTCAGTGGATGGGTGACCATCTTTACATACCGAGACTCCTCCGTGCCTCGAAAAGCACGTTAAGCCGTTGGTCCCGGCTGTCATTTGTGGATCTTTGACAGTCGTCAGAAGCCCGAAAGTTTGACACCAATCTTACCAAGGGGTATCGTATTACCCAGTTACTGGGTTGTGGAGGTCAGATAGGCAGTCGCTCCATGTAAATTACTGGTATTCAGCTGCATCCGGTTAGACTGGAAGCCGTCCCCAAGATAGTTGGGAAAAAGGCTAGGAAGATTGATTTGTTTTTGATACTAAAATTAATTTGAAAATAAAAAAAAACTGCGCTGCTTTTTCATAGTTTTCACTTCTGTCGGCTGTGCCCATGACTTCTTTTTTTTATTAACTTTAATGATGAGGTACTTCTCGTTACACTGTACATTTTAAACATGATGGGCACTTAACATACGAATCACAATGAAAATATTCAGTGTTATTCAGGTGACAAGTACTACCTATATTTTATTGGATCCGAATACTATCCATAACACGTGCCGGGTTCAATTTGCGTTATATTGCGCACTGCGCGTTTTCTTGTTTTAGGGTTCCGTAGCAAAAAGGTTCGTCGGATCTTCTACCATGATAAGAAGCTGTCAGTCTATATGTCACAGCTGTTCTCTCGGAATCTTCTAAGTAATGGAACGAGGAGAAACTTGAAAAGAAAAACATTAAAATAATCTCTGGTTTTAAAATGTGATCACGTTTTTATTTTTAGAATGAAGTTAAAAAAAGAAGATCGTTCGTACTTATTTTTCGAAATCTAATTTAAAAACTGTTTCGTGAATATGAATAATTATTTCTATGTAAATAATTATGTGCAGATATTTAGCTTATTAAGTGTAACAATGATAAAGTAAATTTAAATTAGAAAATAGTTATTAAAACAGTAATAGATACCTACATTATTATTTTATCATGGTTACGCAAAGTCAAATTAAGAGTCCTAAATGTAGGTACAGCTGAAAAAACTCGTTTTTTTGGGACGGTTCAAATTTTTCGTGGAATTTATCTTTTGTATTTACGAGTAAGTATGGGTACGTTCTTCTTTTTATGCTAACTAGCTTTTGCCTTTTTTTTTTTTTGGGTTGGAAATCATCCAATGACTTCTCCCGCTCTGGGCGGAGCGGAAGGGCGTGTTAGACTCTTACTGACTAAAACCCACCCGTGTTCCTTCCCTTGCCTTGCCAGGGGCCACGGTTTCCCCTTGGGACTACCCGCAACCCCGGCAGGCATCGGCCCTAGCGGACCCCGTTAGTTTTGCTGACATCTCTTTGAGGCGCGCGTGGAATGACGCGCCGTCGACCAGGGCCTGGTCCTTATCGGACGGCGAGCTGCCCGTTGCTCTCCGTCCGCTAGCTAGCTTTTGCCTGCGGTTTCACCCTTCGTGGAGGTCAGAAATTATCGCACGGGAACTTACTACCGAGATTGATTGAAGTCCTATCCCAGGTTATGGTTTATCCGTGTTCCAAAAGACAATGACCAAATCACTATGGGAAGTGACGCATTTCGTTTTATACCACGGCCATCGTTGAAACCTTAGTCGGTATTGGAAAAACCTATCACAAAAATGAATTGATAAATGATTTTTCTACATAAGTAATAAAAATAAAAAAAACCACAAATGCATGGAATGATATATTTGAACTTGAATTTGTTTGTAACTTGGTAACTGTTTTATATAACTCGGATCAGACTGATGTTAGATTATGTTACTGCATATTAACTTTTGTTCGTCATATTATACTGCATCTAATTATATTGATGCTTGAAAGACAGTCGCGAAAAAAAAGTTATTTTTTTGGAAATTGGCTTTTCATCCTAATCCCGAACGGATTAGGATGAACAAGCCAATGACCAAAAATAGAGCAATTTAAGCCCCCGTTGAGGCGTGTTAAGATTGGTAACAGTTAGACAGAGTTACTTTAGTACCTACTTTTAAGATTAGTATGAATATGGATTAATTTCATTTAAGTCTTTGACAATTATTTCGCGATGAATTATTACGCAACAATTAGTAGTATCATTATTTCTAAGTTTCTTCTGAAAATTAAGACTCTGTTTTACTTTGTAACAACTTTCTTAATCTCTTGAGTAAATGGTTAAGTGTTGTTTGGTTGTTTTGAGTGCTTCTGTAATTTAATTGGGTTTTAACGTCATTAGAAGAGTTTGTCGATCAACGGCAACTGCGCTGATTGGTCGATTAATAGGGTTAACATTTTTCAATGGGAGACTTTGCTCTCTGTTTAAAAAGAGGACTTGAGACCTTTTCAAAATATTTGCTTTACATCATTTTTAATGAGAATGGACAAAATTTTTGAAATAATATTTAAAATTTAGTACCTAGTGTAAATAGTTAGTTAGGGATTTAATTTTAATAATATAATAATAATGATTTTAAGTAATCAGATAGAGTTTTTCATTGTTTTTAAAGTAATTTTCTAATATTACGTTGCAAGTTTCGCTGTAAGAGAATTATAACAAACAAAATATTTATCCTTTGTTAATAATTCTTTTTTACTGAAGATAGCTTTAAAATTAGTTTCTAAGGCACAGAATTAATGAAAGTTATTTAATTAACGAAATACCAGAATTTAAATAACACTTAATTACTCACATTTAGAGCCCTGTAGCTCCTCACGTAAGGAGTCGTCGCAATAAGAAATGTTCTCCTTGAATAGATTTATCCATTGGTATACAAGATCTCATTAAAATAGATGGACCAATTTTAACACAGCGTTCAGTACGTCTAACCAAAGATATCCAAGCGAAAAAACACTGATTAAATTGATTTTATTTTGACCTACAATAATAAATGGCATTGGGTAACCAAAATTTTTCGTGTATTTTCGTTAGCTGATTTATTTTTCTTGGAAGTATCTAATGCGTTTTTCTTATTATTTCCTTTATTTCATATTTAGACATATTATTTACATTTTTAAATATTTTTATAAAAACTAAATAAAACAAAAACATTTAAAAATATAAAAAATAGTACCCCACCGGTATCGGGAACAGGGTCCAAGCTACCGGTGGTCAGGGCTCCTGAGAGAGGAATCTCCTAACAATACGCGCCGTGTCCAGAAGTACCGCTTTCTCGATCAAGCCCTTGATCCAGCTGCCTAACGAGAGCCTCCTCAGGTGTTGGTCGAGGCTCTTGCCTATTATGCCATTGGCCGTCACGACTATCGGCACAATGACTGCTGTATCCACATCCCACATGTCGACAACCTCGCGAGCCAGATCAAGATACTTAGTCTGTTTATCTTTTTCTGCTTTCACGAGGTTCTTGTCATGCCCTCTTTCTTATTATTATTTTTACCATTGTTCCTGGTGGTCTGAATGATTTCTAATAGTGTGTCCATCTATTTTAGTGGGACTTTATATATGTGAACGCTATTTCAGGGTCGGTCAGTCCAAACTGTTTTAGAAACCAATTCAGAATTTCAGAAACACTAGACACCAATGTGTCACCACAGACAATGGAGCGTCTAGTCCATTGTCTCAGGTGACATATTGGTGTCACTGGATTTATTCAGCCAATGGCGCTACTATTTTATAAAGCTTGGGAATACAATTTATTATCTACCCTCTTTACCGCTTCCGTACCGGAGCGGCACCTACGGCGGTTGTATATCCTGTTATTATATACAGGAGATACAACCGCTGTAATTTAATGCAAACGGATTCCCGGTGGAGAGTTAGTTAACTTGTCATCTCTTTTTACAAATAATGTTTATTTGAAAATAAACTAAATAAATATTTTACAAAGGAATGGTACTGCACGCTCCAGAAGTTTTTAAAGATAAAGTATATACATTCCTAATGAACATCATAAAATATAGTATAAGTATAACTAGTTATATCTATGTTTAGAAATAACAACCACCAACCTACTTACTACTTATGTATTTAATTAAAAGATAATAGATTTATATATGACGGAACTTTTTCATTATTATCAGCCATATTTTAACTACTGTGGGCGTACTGTGGGTAGTGTTGGTTATTGCGCAATAGAAAAACCGTTTGCAGTTTGGATCAAATTATAATTTACGATCAGTTTAATCACACTAGCATTGCTATTCACACACTGTAGGTACACAACACAACTATACGGAACGCGACAGTTTCTAATCGTCTTCACTGCTTGTCAAGCAGTGAAGACGATTAGAAACTGTCGCGTCGCGGCGGTCAAGCAGTGCTTGACCGCCACCCACGAACTCTGCTTAGCTCCTTCCGGTCCGAGCGTTATGTTGTAGACTCCGTTGAGCGCCTCTAGGCTGTGCTGGCGTCCCGATTAGTCAACTCAGTAACGTACCTATTTCATTTTTTTTTATATAGAGATCTTAAAAATATTAGATTTTTTGAGGGGCGGGATCGAGTCTAAGTAATAATAGCCGCACGGGTCGATCGCTCAGGATAAGCTACGCTTGCTGCGGTTGGTTCGTAGATCGGTGACCATCTTTACACATACCAAGACTCCTCCGTGCCTCGGAAAGCACGTTAAGCCGTTGGTCCCGGTTGTTAATCGTGGATCTTTGACAGTCGTTAGAAGCCTGAAAGTCTGACAACTAGTCTTACCAAGGATCTTGTATTACCTAGTAACTGGGTTTTAGAGGTCAGATAGGCAGTCGGTCCATATAAAATACTGGCTGAATACCAGTATTTTATATGGACCGACTGCCTATCTGACCTGCATCCGGTTAGAGTGGAAGTCGACCCCAGCATAGTTGGGAAAAGGCTAGGCAGATGATCAGATTGATTTATATTTCAGATCTACTATTTAAATGAATATTAATTTACATTTAATTTTGTAAATATTGCTGTGCCCTTAAAGGGTTCATGGCAGATGCTGGATTCTTAATACTGTAATAACTTATTTACCAATTTTTTTATTTAATCGGTGTAATTATGTAAACAAAATACGATCACCAGTTGAACGACCGTGAATTTCCACGTATTTGGCAGAGAATGTTTACGTACAGCTTAATTACCCCTAACGGTTTGGAGAACGATTCGAATCAAATTGAATTTATTTCAAATTAATGCCAATTACAAACTTATTAAGCGGCACTAATCAAACGTTTCAGGAACCAACTGGCGAGCGAGATGGCGTGAGTTTGATCACCGCCCGCTGCTCTTTTGACGTGAACTTCTCCAAGCTTATTTACCTATTAGGTAGCATACATAAACACTTACTAGTAGGTACTGTCAGCAAGGAAAGTCCATTAACACTGTCATAATTAAACATCATTCAAATTGACCCAAAATGAATGAATAAACTACTTTTCAGCATTTCATATTCAGTTTACAGCAGCTTATAGATGAAAATCGGAACTGAATTAGGTATAATTTAGTTAATATTATAAATATATAGTTAATATTATATGTATAAATTACAATGTTAATTAAATTATACTTTAGTTCCGATTTTAACTAAATATTTTGCTCAATAATTCAGTTGAAAAAATCTGTGGCTATAATCCACTTTTGTTGTTGACCGTACCTAGGTAATGTGCAATTCAAATTTTCTATAATAGTATGAAATCTTAAAAAGAAATCTAATTTGACATTAATTCGAATTAAGACTGACGTCGGAAACTAGCCTGCTTGTTAATGTCAAGTTCATAGTGGTTTATTAGGTAAATATGTGTTTTTATAGTATCTGCAATAAACAGATTGTGACTCGCCTCGGCTGTGACGTTGATTGATCGTTATGAGCGCCGCCACTGCCCGGTGGGCTACTTTACAACCCACACCGTGTACACAGTACATAGCTCTCTCGAAATTAATACTCACTAACGAACCTAGCCCTTAAAAACAACGGCCGTCATGAAGACGATGGCACCAGGGGTTGATGGTGTCAAAAAAAGCTCTCTAGGAAAACCAATGAGTTATAAACCTATGGACTTGCCACCTACAAAATTTACGTGCATACCTACAAAAAAATCATAAATCGGGCACATAAGATGGCCGCCTTTCATAGGGTTGTAACTGCAAGTGCAAGACAGCGAGAAAGCAACCGTTTGACACTCAACTTGGCGACCGGTCACGCATAGACATGACTTTGACGTCACACAAAATTTTTGCTAAATTAAGTCTCTGACAAACATCACACAACAAGAGTTTCATAAAAAAAGAAAGACATACATAATGTCTTTCTTTTTTTATGAAACTCTTGATTTGTTAAAAAGAAGCAAAATGCTTGATGAGATGACTGTGTGTGTCGATATGATAGATATTTGTATAACTATTCTACCTATAGAAGAATATGCCATCTCCGTAGCTTTTCCTACCTCAATGAGAAAAACAGCAACTTACTTTCATAAATAATGTTTTAGTGACGTCATTTGACGGTAAATTGCGGACGCTACTTAAGTGGCGGCCACTGCAGTCTTAGGAAACCCGATCTTTACATACTCCTCTTCCTCCTACTCCTCTTGCTTCGTTTACGCTCAGACATCTGAACTTATAATGGTCTGGAAACGCCAACCCGTACGAGGCCAGCGTGGTGGTGATCAATACATGTTATGTAAGAAGCGGCCTTTGCGTTCCAATGAGAGTATCGCAGGCTGTTAAAATAAAGTCTGCGGTCTGCCTCGTTGGTCTCGTAGTCGCAAACGCTACTTCTGAGCTGAAGGCTTGGGTTCAATTTCCAGGTGGCAAAGTGATATTGGGTTTCTCCGTTAGCAATTTCTCAGTAGCAGCCCGGAGTCTGGATTTGTCCCCGGTTGATGGCAATAGGCTCGCCCCCTATTACACGAGACTTAAGCATAACTGGCGAAATGTGGGTACACCTATATGGGTACACTTCTGTCTATTCCTTCGGGGAAACAAGGCGTGATGTTATGTAATATAATAAAATAACCAAAAAAATATTTTATTAAGTAATTCAAAGCTTTTAATGAATAAGAACAAGCATAGTTAGACGGCATTCTAAATACAATGATGAAATTTAAAATGTCTTTCTATTTTTGTTATGCGTTTGAATTTTCAAGAGACGAACTCATGTTTAATTAAATTCTATGTTAAGTTCGTATTTAATAAATTATTCTGTAAACGGACCTTAATGAGGTTTCGTAATAATTATTCGTAGGTACAAAGTTGTCACACAATTTCCATGGTAATTCTGCTTTGGAGGCATATTTTACGCAAAAATTTTATGGTTCCGCAGTAAAACTAGAAACCTTGACGAAGTACGTCTGTACCGAATGGGTTCTTATTTAGGTCCCTATATCTTATCTTATATTGTTAAAAAAGCCTTGATAAACTACGGAACCTGAACGTTTTCTTGCTGTGTAGGTATTTCTATTTCCACATAGGAGCTTTTCCGCTTGCTGAAGAATCTTATGCATTTAAATGTACAAAACCAAAACAGTTTCGTAGGCAGAAACCAATTTCGAGAAAATGGCTCCTTGCATATTCTTACTTTTCCGTGTTTGTTGTCTCATCATTGAGAACGCGGGGCCTCCGGGATTTCAAGTATTCTTTTGCGTATTTTCGCTGATGCATGCCATTTCCGTTGCCAAGGAAATATGTCAAAATGTATCAAAAATCGTTAAAATTCAAAATTCAAAAGTCATTTATTCAAACTAGGCTGAGAATCAGCACTTTTCGAACAACAAAATAACATAAAATGACAGTCCCCCAAAAACGCCCACCCTTCAACACTTCCTAGTGATTTCGCTGGGAAGAAGTGGCGCAACAAACTCCCCAGTAGTTCAATAAACCTTACAAATCTCGAGGGAACTATATTATAAACTCGAGGGTTCGTCCTAATGGTCACGATTTGTAAACATCTTTCAAGTTTCCTGAACTTTTATCGTTCAATTCCCGCAACCGAGATGATTTTAGATACATTGTACATGAATCTTCTGCGAATATATATTATAAAATATACGTTTTCGTTGTATTTGATCGTAATGGATGGGCTTTACCTTTTTCTGACCCGTTACTGTTACTCCATCATTGTGTATAAAGTATTTACTGACATATTCATTGACTTTGATTGAATTCCTTTATTTTGAGATAACATTTTACTTTTAGTGATATTGTTTTCCGATCACGGGTATAGGTAACTACATAGATACCTACTACAAACACAGTGTAATAAAATAAGTAAGTTCCACAAACTTGAGCAGCTCGTGGCTAAGTAATAACAGTCGAATGGGTCGATCGATCAGGTTAAGCTACGCTTGTCAGGATTGGTCCGTGGATGGGTGACCATCTTTACATGTCGAGATTACTCCGTGCTTCGGAAAGCACGTTAAGCCGTTGGTCCCGGCTGTCATTCTTGAATCTTCGGGTCGTTCGTCCGAAAGTCTGACAACCAGTCTTACCAAGGTATTATCCAGTTAGTTGATTGTGCAGGTCAGATAGGTAGTCGCTCCATGTAAAATACTGATATTCAGCTGCATCCGGTTGGACTGGAAGCCGACCCCAACATAGTTACGAAAAGGCTAGGCAGATTGATTGAAGTGCCACAAACTTGTCCGTTCAATAAAAAGATGTCATGTACACTCTACACATACACACGCTATACCATTGTATAGTTATCCCAGTGTATACAATTTAAGCTGTCTTATATAAAAAAAGTCGCTTGTGTAGCTTGTGTAGACTAACATGGGATTTAAAACATAAGTGTTTATAATACCAGCGCCAGTGCGCAGAATACCAGCGCTGCGGTATTTTTTTTATTTTTAATTTCGCAGCATTTTTTATTTTGGTTTAATCGAACTCTTTTTATCGTTAGTTTTAAATGATCCTTTTAGTTTTTTTTTGCTGTTTGTATTTCCTGTGCGTGTCCCAAATAAAATATTTTTCTTTTTTTCTTATTTTTGGCATAGAACCCTAAAACAAGCCTGTCGCTGTTGCTTTGTCGCCTACTTTTTCAACAAAAATATGTATTTTTGTTTAGAAAGTGACACTATACCTACTCCCGATTTATGTGTGTGAAATGTGAATGTGAAGATTAAGTTTTATTTGTTCCGTGATCGATTGCAATTTCTCAGTGGCAGCCCGGGGTCTGGATTTGTGCCCGGTTGATGGCAATAGGCTCGCCCCCTATTCCATAGAACTTAAACATAACCGGCGAAATGTGGGTGTACATAGTTAATTGACTCAGGCGTGACTTTGCGGAAATCCATTATAAAATACAATAGCTGATGTGTTGCCACGACAAGAGCCGAACACAAAGAGAGAGAGAGAGAGAGAGTCTTTGCATTCGGCTCTTGTCGTGGCAACACGTTGTGTCCAAGTTCGCAACAAGTCAATCGTCATCCTGAGGATGCCTCGTTGTGAGACGAAATACGTGTCGATTTCTTACAGGGTTCTCTAAGACTCTTTAAGAACAGTTAAACGGATTAAGTAACTAAATATGCATAGTCTATTGTATTATTTTTGTGGGTGTACATCTCATAACCAATAATTCTAGAAATATCAAATTAGTAAGATAATCCCGTATAATAAAACAATTCTCCGCAAACATGTTTTACTTGAATGTGGTATTAAATCGAGATTTATGAGCATCTTCCTAGAATCGGTTAAGAATGGATTTATGGAAACAATCTCTGATCGGGTCTAACACTGTATGCAAATGAACTCCGAGGCCAATGGTATTTTATGTATGGTTAGCGCATGTGATTCGTACAGTGGTTCAAGATGAAATAATTCGATTGCTGCACGTGGCTGTCGCAACAACGGTGACAGGGGATAATTTGAGAACAATGCGCAGTATTAGCCCTTGCCTGGCAGTGTTCCCCACTGAAACGATGTCACATGCCTCCTGTAAAACGTGATGCCCATTGTAAGAACTTCAGAATAATTTATTGGTTACGATTACGACACGTGTTACAGTAAACAATTCGTGTTGAGGTTAAATCAAGGGATTTTGTGCTAACTGAGCACTGTTTGCGTTAATCCCAACAAAGCGTTTACCTATGAATAAACTAGTAACTACGCAAGTATAAGAAGAGATTAGCGTATAATTAAGATTATCTATGGTAGTTATGCGATTTGGCACTTTACCGAATTATCAATGTGATGGTAGGTACCTACCTAATTCACAAACGTAAATGGAATGCTTAACACCTAATTAGGCCCAGACAACTAAAACAGAATAGCACAGGAAGTGCTCTAGTCATGCTGCTAGACCATTAATTAATAAATAGATGCCTAGCAGATGTGTTGGTAACCTCAGTATGTGAATCATACATAATACACATAAAAAGCATGTATTTTCTTTTTTCGGTCTAGCTCTCTTTCACTAATTAAACTGAACGCGATCAGCACATCTAAACCGCGTTCAAGAGCTGTCAGTGTCATTCCACAGAAAATAATGACACTGATAGCCCTTAAACGTAGTTTATGTACTAATCGCGTTCAGTTTCATTGGTGAAATTCGCCCTAAGTGTGCAAAGTATAATAAGGTGCTATAAGGAACTTCGTTCCAAAAAACATATTATATTAACAGTGTGGAAGATAACAAGCTTCTTTACAGTCATTTTAAGTATTCATGGTCTAGTAGTATCTATAACCTACAGGAATCTTGAAACGAAGCTCGAAGGTACGTACATAACGAACATTAAACCGAAGTTCAAAGGAATTTTTCGGTGTCCGATAAAGAATGCTCGTAAAGGAGGGTAGTTATTAAACTTATTAATACAACGACCAAACGGTCAGTTGCCGTCACGTTTTCCTTGCGAAACTGCCAATAAGAGACGCTATTAAAACAATTCTATCAAAAAGTATATTGGTCATAAAATTATATCGGTCGTAAACTGAACATCAGTAAGTCGTGTTTATTGACAAATTGTGTGTGTTTCGAGAGGTGTCTCGAGATCGAATATTTTCGGAATATACGCGGTGTGTCAGCTTTCACGATATTAGCTGCCTACTTGTCACTGAAGTCTAGACTGCCTTTCAAATACTAAAGATTTCTGAACCACTATATTGTGAACATCAAGATGACGGGACCAAGCCCCCAATTTAAAATGCATCACATTCAAGAGTTAGTACTACATATGTACTAATTGTACCCTAAACAAGACATTTGTACCTCTAAAGGTAAAGGAATTATGTCAAGATTTCACTGGTCCCGCCACTTTGATATCAAAGTGGCGGGACCTTTTGGATGCGCTATTCAGAGGCAGGTAATACACACCCGAAGACTTAGTACTACATATGTACTGGTATATACTCAGTTTTCAATACAATTGTAAGTGCCAAATTAAAGTTATGTGATTAAAACATTGGTCCCGCCATTTTGATGATTCATGTTATCGCTGAATTCATATGAAAAACGTTAAAACTCGTGCAAAATCAAATGTGGAAACTTAGTACGTCATACGTACTTGATCGTGTGTAATTTTCATATTCGTAACCTAAGTACATCAAAAATTATCTATCATTCGTAGTTTTCTTTGAAATGGACACATCTATGCAGAAATGAAAAAATGGTTTTGATAATGATATATTGTATGATATACATGTATATTGATCCAATATAAATGTTGCCTTTAGTGTTCTTATGATAAAAGTTCATCAAGTATCATATTTTACTATCGAAAATTATTTTTTATAGAATTGGAAAGATGTATGCAGAAATGAACCAAACGAGCTTTATGATTCTGATGTACAGGGAGGAATTTTTGAACCTCACCTCGAGGGAAAGTACTCTAAATACTGGAGATAGCAAATTTTACTCAAAGGAAACATAAACAAACAAACATTTTTTAAAAGAAACAAAACTGTATTTAAAGATTTTCAAAAATTTGCGTGCCACACTCGGGAATCAAACTTCCGGAAATCCGAAAAAATAACAACCTGTACTTTTGTGGCATAAATCGATAGGGTCAATCGTAAGGATGAAATCATCTCTCTAATAAACATGATAAATTCAATAAAAGGAAAATCATTAAATATTAACTTATTTTATATAGGTAAACGAAAAAAAAACAAAAATCCTATGCGTAAACGATTTAAGAACTGATATCACACTACGATTTTCAGTATTCATCACAACTCGCTGTTAAAAGATACTGGAAATTGAACAGTCCTTGGGTTGGAATTGGGAGCACTCTGGATACGGGAATAAAACACTTAGCAACGTACTGGCACAAGTATAATGACTGGCTTAAAATGTTAGAACAACGGAACTACCTTCAATACTTATAATAAACGATATACCTACAAATAACTTATTACTACATACATTACATAAATGAATTCCTTAAAAGAATAAGTTTGTGTATCCAACAAAATGGAACTCATTTCGAGCAACTAATCTTGATTATAACTAATTAATATTATGATTTTATGGTTTTCCTTTCATTTAATTTATCATGTTTGTTAGAGAGATTTGATTTTTATGATTGACCCTATGGATTTATGCCACAAAAGTACAGGTTGTTATTTTTTTGGATTTCCGGATGTTCGATTCCCGAGTGTGGCACGCGAATTTTCGAAAATCTTTAAATACGGTTTTGTTTCTTTTTAAAAATAAAGGAATGTTTCCTTTGAGTAAAATTTGCTATCTTCAGTATTTATTTAGAGTAGTTTCCCTCCAGGTGAGGTTAAAAAATTCCACCCAGTATATTTTGATCAGTGGAAACCCTTATTATTTTACGTAGGTTTATATTTTGACGAGGTAATTATATAATAACCTCAGAACACAGAACATAGACACAATAGCGGGCTGTCAGCTGTGAATATGCACCTGTGACCTTTGACATTTGCACGACATTTGACTTGCGTTCAAAATAGTGAATCTATTAATAAAAAATATTTTATAATATAGGAAATTCCCGAAATAAAATATACCAAATATTTGCTTGAGTATAGTTCTCGATGTTTTTGGTTGGTAAATTGGCGTGTGCTAGCTGACATATGGCTATTAATTTAAATTATGCCATTAGCTATACTTAGGTATAGCTAATGGCATAATGGGTTATTTGTATGCGGGTAGCATTAGTGCTACCCGCATACAAATAAACTAGCGAATATCTACTACAAGTACTGTAGAAACTCAATAAAGTCCAATTATGTTGTTTTTTTGAGACCGCATAACTAAGTTTGTTCTTAAATGTAGTATGCTAATAACTATAAACTACTACAAATTAATACTAATAACCAAAACATACAACAAACACAAACAACAAAACAAACAACACAAATCCATCTACAAATCAAACTACAAATACACAACACACAAACAAAAACAAAACAATTACCGTATACAAACAAACAAACAAATTAATACAAACACAAACAAATAAACAAACACAAATCCAAATTCTACAAATTAATCATTACTATTAATTAATGACTACAAATTTATGTGTTCAAAATTATTACCTATATTCACAGTCATCGTTTTATTTTTGCTGTAATATTTAGTCACACTCTATCAACCCTGATTACTTAAAAATTTAAACACAATAATTAATATAATAATATGATAACTAGGCAAGTGTAAATTTTAAATTTACAACTGCCGATTTTCTTGCTGACTGTACATTTTTTTTTTCAATATCTGTCTATGCAGATCAACGGAAAAGTTAAAGACCGTCTCCCAAGACCGTTTTCCTGTAGCTACAACGGTTAAGGTGTGGCCTTTGTTAAGGTTGTTAACGGTTAGGTTCTGGCTGACCCATCTCAAAAATCCATCCTGTATAGTTAAATTGGATCAATTTATATATTATACATTTTTCAAAACAATTTTGGGTTGTTTCATTTCTGCATAGATGTGTCCATTTCAAAGAAAACTACGAATGATAGATAATTTTTGATGTACTTAGGTTACGAATATGAAAATTACACACGATCAAGTACGTATGACGTACTAAGTTTCCACATTTGATTTTGCACGAGTTTTAACGTTTTTCATATGAATTCAGCGATAACATGAATCATCAAAATGGCGGGACCAATGTTTTAATCACATAACTTTAATTTGGCACTTACAATTGTATTGAAAACTGAGTATATACCAGTACATATGTAGTACTAAGTCTTCGGGTGTGTATTACCTGCCTCTGAATAGCGCATCCAAAAGGTCCCGCCACTTTGATATCAAAGTGGCGGGACCAGTGAAATCTTGACATAATTCCTTTACCTTTAGAGGTACAAATGTCTTGTTTAGGGTACAATTAGTACATATGTAGTACTAACTCTTGAATGTGATGCATTTTAAATTGGGGGCTTGGTCCCGTCATCTTGATGCTCACACTATATTAGAAACAGACATAAATAGCGAGTTTTGTACATATCTCAAATTATGTTGTTTTTCTGTTTGTTTTTGGGTAAACTTTTTAGAATGTTTTTATGTTTTTTATTTGATTGTTATTCTTTTTTCTTGTATTTTTCAATAGCTTTGGTTTGTGTTTCCAATGTATGTTAAATTTTTTCATAATTTTCCCATTATAATTTCTTATATTGCATGCAAATTGTTATTGAAACTGTAAGTCGAATAAGCAAGAACTAAAAAGCTTTATTATTTTTATTTTATTTATTTATATCACACTGGAGCTTTCATTTTATTTCACTCCAGCAACCACTAATACATACAGTCCATATTAAATCGCCTACATTTTTGTATGCAACAGCTGGAAAGTTCAATTTGAAATTAATATCAAATAGGTCTCTCCCTATTCGATATGAATTTCAAAGTCAAAGTCAAATAATTTATTTCAATTAAGCACATGAAACGCACATTTGAACGTCAATATTAACAAAATAAATAAAATTGATTCTAGTCGACCCTTCCAAAAGGTAGTTTCCGTATGAAATGGCCAAGAAACTTCACCGTTACTCTTTTAAAATATATGTATTTAAAATATGTGTGTGTTTTTTGTGTACATTAATTATATAATTATATGTGAAGACGATGAACCTAGAATAAAATTACTATACCACAATTGGTAAAAAGAATTTAAAATGAAGCAATGACAGATAAACTAATTAATTTTCAAATTAAATTCTCCACCCGAACCTATGCTCACATGGGTCAACAGAGTGACGAACTGCATTATACAAGCACTCTAGCACTGTTAACCGAACTTAGCTGACAAACACATTACAGATTCAAGATAGGATAATATCCAGCTCTGCCTCGCAAGACAGTACCTGCACTAACTACCAACATACAATATTAATTACTTAGACTAAGTATAACAATTGTACATAAGTAGGTCGAGTTTTTTGCTTCATTCTTGGTAGTTACTCACAGGATTAAAGGCTTGGAGATGAGGTACAACGAGAAGAATGTTACGCTTGAAACGTTATTATTATTACGTATGAAAAAATGTCAGCAGTAAAGTATGCTCAAATAAGATAAAATAACCCTTTCTATGGATAAACACGACGCTTTAAGACTGCTTTATTTAAAGTCGATATAATCACAAGACATTGACTAAAAAATAAAAGTTATAATAATATATCCTACCTCATTTGTCAAATTGTGATGAGTAGTTTAGAAGTTATGAGGGAACAGATGAACATACATACCGGTCAAAATCATAACCCTCTTTTTTGTTTCACCGTAGTCGGGTAAAAATTATTTTCATTTCTGCTCAAAGGCAATTCAATCATTGTTTGAATCACGTTTCACAAAGGTATACAATTTAAAATGGCGTATTTTGTATCATGCAAACAAATAGAACCTTTGTTATAGGACGCCGCACTTTATTCGCAACTGCCACTCACTCACTACCGTCATCTATCTTTGCAAGGTCCTTTTGTGAAACCCTTTTAGGGAATCACAAAGACGCTCACATGTTTTTCATTGTGAATGCGTAATTGGAAAAATTCTTCCAGTCATGCTATTAAAAATATTAGTCAGATATGGCCTCGAAATTTTAGAGAAAGACGCTGGAAGTCGTATTTTTAACCAACTTAAAAAAAAAAAGATTCAATTGTTTTTTTTCCGATGTGTGCACCATTTTCTACGTGATTTTTGGACCGATTTGCGTGATTCTTTTTTAATTTGGTACTTCTGATATCTAAGTTATTTTTATTTTTTTTGTGTTTTTTTGGATGCCGGTTGTTTTGTTTTTGTAACAAAGTTTATTTTGTGGTCATATTATATACACGAGCTCATTGTATTTGAGCACGTACTCAAACTCGAGCGGCACGTTATCGACGGCTGCATTTGCCTCTGTCAACAGCAGTCGCCGCCGCCCCGTCGGCGTCGCTGCTACGGCTGACGCCGCCTAGAGTCGACGGCTACAGTTGTCCGCGACCTTGAGTGGTTAGCTTGCGTATTCTATTCTGAGCTTACGCAACGCGTCGTACGTCCAGCCAGTAATAGTACTCGCCCATCAAGGAGCACTGTCCCAAATAAGACGCATTATTAATTTATTATACAAAAAACAAACGATGTTTCAATAAAACATGTAAACAAAAAGATCATTAATTAAATTATCTTTAAAATGATGAAGGTTTCAGAAAAATAAGCTTGATAGATTTTACGTGATTCTCAGTTTTTATCCGCGTTACTCATAACTTTACAAATTAATTCACTATGTATTGCAGCATTGCGCTGCCGTTCAAGCCTCTTTTGTAGTTGTAAAAGTTTCATAAACTATTATTTCTTTTAAAAATTTCGAATTGAGTACATTTTCAAATTTTGAATTCTATATCGTTCAAAGTAAAACAATTTTTTTGACTTGCGTCATTCTATTGTGAGCCGCTCTGGACGATACGTCATGGTATTAAATAATTTTTCTCTGCTTCAAGTGTCGTGTTTTCAGTTTGAGACGCGAATGTAAAAAGATCACGATAATATCTTTGTGCTAGCTGGCCGCAGTTTTGATGAAGCATATCGTGTTCATTGTGGTGTCTAGTCCTCAAATTATACGTATAGTTCGTGCCAGCCAAGCGAGAATCTAGAACCACTATTTTTTGGTGAAGTATTTACTGTACAAACATGTGAGTATTCAACCAATTTCCCGTTTATCAAATCATACACTCTCGCGTCCCACTAATCGCGTAATCTAGCCTATGCCGTTTCTAAAACTCTCTCGTTTTCGGACCTTGGCAGATAACCAAGGCCGCAAGGCCTTTCCCGGACCCCCGTCCGTCGCCTGGACAGGATCCTGGCGTTCTCTACTCCCAGCCTGCGTCAACACAGACCCACGTCTTCTAGCCACGTCGGGTTTCTCCGCCAACCAAGGCGAGATCGTTCCGGGCAGCAGCAGGACGGCGCCCCGTACTCCAGGACTTCAGGATTCGTTGGCTATTAATCTCCATCGCATTAGTTTTAACTTTATTTTTGAATCTTAAGCTAGGCAATCCATCTACCGCGCTGAACCCAGATTTATTGCCGGTTTAATTGCTCTGTTCTACCTCGCGTCTCCGGGATTAAATTAGTAAAGGCCTATACGTATTTAACCCGCGTGCGATCGTACACTCAACCCTAAACCGCATAATTCTCCGTTCGGAAAATAAAAATCTACCGTAGTTATAAGCGGCTCGCAATCATACTTAAATTTATTTATCACGTTTTATACAACTGTTTCTGTTTTTTTCTTACTTTAAAAAATATAATATAAATCATATTTAAAATCTCCTATTACTTTTTCTTTGTATCTAGTTATCCTATGCTAGAGTGGGTTCGATTCTCGCCAAGCATTCTTTTTAACAAGTGGCAGAAGCTGATCTTCTAATGTTACAATGGCGCCCGAATTAAAGGTAAATAAAACATATTATTATTCACTATAATCATATTGTTGTGTAATAATACCCATAAGCAATTTAATAATTTTTTTTTCATAGCACCGGTGTGGTGTGCCCTTTTAAGAGCACAATTTCTAATTCCTAGAGCAATTTTGTTTGTTTCAGGTGCGTTCGTTTTAAATAAAATCTCGGCAAGCCTAACTACAGAACAGTTCGCGCTGGTGCCTTGCTGCTGTTGGTGCTCCTATTACGTCTATCTAACCTTGTGCCTTTCATTTAATGACCAATTAATTAATGTGATGAAATACGATTGTATGATAATATATAATTTAATGTAATGTACTATGATGCAATTCAAAACTCTGTAACCAGATCGAATACCTTTTATCTCAGACTTTTTTTCATTTCCCCCCAACAAATATATTATTATTCCCCGAGTTTTATTCATCTCTCGTAATTAGTGTAGCTAGTTCCCCGTAGGTAACGTGTGTTTGAAGTATGAATGCGTAGGGACCACATCTAAGGTAAGCTTTTTTTGATTGGTGATTTTGCTGAATGTCTAGTTTTTTCTTTTTCTCTTTAGCATTCAGCCCCATCCGTCTCTTGTGCTCGCCTTATTGTCGTTTTCTGTTTGTTCGCACGTCTATTACTCGTCGCCAAGGGTATGAATTAGGTACACACATATATTCCTATAGAAATACCCCATTCAAACATTTTTTTCAATAACTCACGTATCACATATCTATCTTGCTAAAATTCTATTTAAACATTAGTTTTGCGCTTAATTCTAGACCCCGCCGTCGAAACAAACCAAATATTCGCTCAGGAATAAATTTGCATTTTCAAACCGCGTAAATATTTATTTTTCCAAACTCAGTCCAAAAATAAAGGAGATCGCCCATTCACGTTAACCCGATTTTTTTTAAAAGGACAACGACCATTTTTCTACCAATACTATTTCTCTCAAACGTTTTATCATTTAATATTTTTTTTGCCTCCGTGGGTTACCAACTCTAAATATGTCGGACGAAGAGCGATCCATTACCGAGACACCGATCTGTAGAAGCCCGATAATTTCGAGACCTCGCTCGATCCCGCCTAGAACGCCCAGGCCTTCAGCGTCGTCGGGCGTTCCTTCGCCTATCAAGACCGATGAATGTCCGCTCCACTATCGCAGGCAGGTTTCACTCTCGAAGTGGAAGCTCGACTTCTCCGGCGACTCTTGTGTCCGAGATTTCTTCGTCTCGATTGACGAACGTAAGGAGGCAGACGACATATCGGACGCTCAATTACTGAAACATTTCCACGAGGTATTATCAGGGGCCCCGCTTAAGTACTTCCGATCCATTCGCCATCCCGACCTCTCCTATCCCGACCTCAAAGAGTCCTTTCTAAGGACATTCGGCCCGATAAATTACGAATTTAGGACCGAACAGGATGTCAGGAATCTGAAGCAGAGATCTAACCAGTCAGTCAGAGATTTCGTCATCCAGGTTTCGTACCTGAACGACCAATTGTCTTTCCCCATTACTGAACCGAACTTATTACAGATTATAGTACATAACCTGCATCCCAGATATTACCCTTGCTTATCCGTTCACAAATTCGACACGTTGAATTCGCTCATCGAGATGGCTTCGCATTTCGAAAGTTTTCTTCCCGTTGCACATAAACCGGTATCGTCCGTTACACGTGAGACCCAGTTGTGTCCCAAGTGTGGCAAGGACGGTCATTCCTACCGTAACTGCCCTCATTTTCCGGGCATGCTTTGCTTCAGGTGTCGGACTCCAGGTGTCATAACTCGGGATTGTCCGAAATGTAACCCAAAAAATGCGTAAGCCACCGGCGTCACGCTTTCCGTACAGTGTCACCGGTGATAGCGAACGGTTCGTCGGATAACCGACCTTTTATCGAAATTTTGTTAGGTGATCGTCTGATCAAAGCCTTATTGGACTCAGGCGCGCAGATGTCGCTCATCAGCGATGCCTTGATCCAGGAATTATCTGTTCCATTAAATTTATACGACGCCTGTCCCCGCGTTATTTCTGCCAATAACTCGCCCATCGATATTTTAGGTACGGTTCACCTTCCAGTTAAATTCAATAATACGATTTTTTCTCATGAGTTTCTAGTAGCGCGCTCTATGTCTTCCTCAGTCATCTTGGGTATTGAATTTTGGAATAAGTTTGGTTTGACATCTGTCTTTAGTCAAGCATTCGATAAAAATATTAAAGGTAACATGTATCTCTCATCCGCTAGTCGTTCCCTTCCATCCGCTTCTTGCGTTAGCGAGCCACGATATATACATCCTCGTAACGTCTTATCACCCGATCAAGAGCGAAGTCTACAAAGAGTCATAGACGAGTTTGAAATAATCTCGTCTGACAAAATCGGACTCGGAAGAACCACATGGCTGTCGCATAAAATCAACACCACCGGACAGCCAATTAGGCAAAGGTTTTATCCGCTCTCACCCGTCAAATTAAAAATCCTCAACGACGAAGTTGACAAGATGCTAGAGTTAGGCGTTATTCGTCCATCCCGTTCTCCCTGGGCTAGTCCCGTTGTTATGGTCACGAAGAAGGACGGTTCGGTTCGTTTCTGCGTCGACAGTAGAAAGCTAAATAGCGTTACCATCAGAGACTCATATCCCCTCCCGCGCATTCAAGATATCCTTGATAATCTCCGTGGGGCGAGATACATAAGCTCTCTCGATTTTAGGAGTGCTTTTTGGCAGATACCTCTCGCCGACAACGATAGTTGTCAGAAGACTGCTTTCATAATCCCTCAACGCGGTTTATTTGAGTTCGTTAGAATGCCGTTTGGACTCACAAACGCAGCTTCCGAGATGCAACGTCTCACTGATATGATCGTAAATTTCGAATTTACCTCCACTAGCGACGATTGTGTTTTCGGTTACGTCGACGATTTGATCCTAATATCTAAGGATTTCCACAGCCATCTCGCCCTCCTCAAGAAGGTGTTGAACCGCCTTCAGGAAGCCGGTTTATCAATTAACCTAAAAAAATGCGAGTTCTGCAAGAGCGAACTCAAATATTTGGGGTATATTGTTAACGAAAAGGGCCTGCAAACTGACCCTGGCAAACTTGACGCTATTAGGGATTATCCTACTCCTACCTGTGCCAAGTCTCTGCGCGGCTTCATTGGAATGTGTTCCTATTACAGGCGTTTCGTAGACGGTTTTTCGTCCATAATCGCGCCACTCACCGCCTTGATCGGAAAAAGCAAAGGTCGAGATCCCATAATTTGGAATCAAGCTGCCGATCAAGCTTTTTCCAAGCTGAAAGAGGCGCTAATCAACACTCCTGTAATGGCTTGTCCGGATTTTTCCAAGCCGTTCTTTTTGCAGTGTGATGCCTCAGCGGTTGGTCTCGGTTCGGTTCTCTCACAAAAAATCGATGGTGTGGAGCATCCTATCGCTTATTATTCCCGCCTATTCTCCAAGGCGGAGCGAAATTATAGCACTACCGAACGCGAGCTTTTATCCGTTCTTGATTCTATAAAACATTTCCGGTGTTATTTAGATGGTATGAAGTTCTCGGTTATAACGGATCATATGGCTTTGAAATGGTTACTCACTTTAAATAACCCTTCTGGGCGCCTGGCCCGGTGGGCCACCGTCATATCCCAATACACTTTTGACATCGTTCATCGCAAGGGGTCGCAACACGTCGTCCCAGACGCACTTTCCAGGGTTTATGCCAGCCCTGTCTCGTTCGATCAGGGTCCCGAACATACTACGGACCGTTGGTATAAGAGGATTTATTTGGGCGCTCGAGATACGCCTCAGATGTTCCCCGATTACGCGATTCAGAACGGTGTCCTCTTGAGACGTATGCCTATCACCAGCCCTCTCTCATCTGACCCATGGCGCGTCGTATTGCCTTCAGAGAAAGTTCCACTCGCCATATGGGAAGTCCACAATGATTTCCCTTCAATACACCCTGGTGTCTTGAAATCTTACCTTAAGATCAAGGAACTTTTCTACTGGCCAAATATGTTTCGTGACGTCACGGAAACATTGAGTCAATGTGAGGTGTGCAAGGCCTATAAGATTTCTAACACTCAACCGCGCGGACAGATGCTGTACCCGAAGGCCGTCTCCACACCCTTACAGCTTATTTCTATTGACATCGTTGGCCCCCTTCCTATCGCCTTTTATGGCTATCGCTATATTTTATCCATGGTTGACGTATTTTCCAAGTATGTTTGGCTCGTTCCTTTAAAAAAGGTCGACGCTAATTCTGTTGTTAAGGCGCTGGAATCTGAGATATTTCTTAATTTCGGAGTCCCACGCGCCATTCTTTGCGATAATGCCACCGTTTTCCGTAGTAACCGATTGCTGAATTTCCTCAGGTCTTACCACATTGAATCTCCAATTTTTACTCCGTATTATACCCCACAGGCTAATACAGTTGAACGTTACAATCAAAGCGTTATTACATGTTTAAGCATCTTAGTCGGCGAAAATCAAAGAAATTGGTCAAAATTATTACCCAAGGTCAAATTATACCTCAACTCATGTATCAACTTAGCTACCGGTTTTACCCCAAACTTTCTTATGTTTGGTAGGGAAGTTATTATAGATCCGACTCGTGCACACGGACAGACTCAAGGCACCGATTTAGCCGAAAGTCGGTCTCAACACGCGTCAAACCTATCTTCCCTCGCACAAGTTTATTCTAGGGTCGCCGATAATCTTTCTCTTGCTTTCCTCCGAAATTCGAAAACATATAACGCCAACCGTTCCGCTATCACCCTCAACGTCGGTGACACGGTCTGGAGGAGGAATTTCTCCAGGTCTTCGGGATCTGATTATTTTTCCGGGAAGCTTGCTCCTCGCTTTGTGAAGTGTCGTGTGAGTAGAGTACTCTCCAGAACAACTTACCTCCTTCAAGATTGTGACTCCGTTCATTCCGGGTCATATCACATCAAAGATATTTTGAAATAACACCCCCATAATCTACATCAATCATCCTATTAGATTTCCTCTTTTCCAAAATTCGCTGTTTCTTTCTTTTCATCTCACCTATTTCCTTTCTCGGGCCCCTATCTAGCCAAGGGCCGAGGAAGTTCCCCTATTTTTCCCCCATGCGGGGACTCATTCATTCCATTCGCGGGAGGATTTTTTTGTCCCCCGTCCGTCAGTAGGTCTGAGGGCCGGGAGATTTCTCTTTCTTCCTCTCGCGATGCGAAACCTTTTTCTGTCCCCCCGTCATGGAGGAGTTCCCCCATTCCTTTCGGGAAGGAATTTCCACGGAAGGGCTTTTTTCTTCTTCGCTTTTCGGAGGGTTTTTCTCTTTCCTGTTCTCACATTGGGCCCGTGAGTCAGGAAACCTTTTTTCCACGTGTTTTAAAGGGATTTCTCCTCAGTCCCCTGTTGGGCTGAGGGCCCAAGTTTTTTTCCTGTGCTCACACTGAGCCGTGAGCCAGGAAATTTTCTTTTTTCACGTGTTTTTAAAGATATTTCCACCCCAGTCCCCTGTTGGACTGAGGGCCGAGGGATTCCCCTCTTTGTGTGTCCTCGCATACATCGTAGTCGTATGACCATGATCGACTGCAATGGCACATCAACCCCCCTTTTTTACCCCCCCGTTTGCTGAGTGTGGGGATGTTTCTATCTTTCCTTTCGTTTGGGAGAGTCGTTCGCTTCTTTTACTATTTTATAGTCGTCGCGACGCCTTCCCCTTAACAAAAGGATGACTTTTACGATACGCAACCCTAACGTTCAAGTTTACTACAAAATGTGTTACAAACTCATTTTGAACCGCCGTTCTTATATGGCCTCATTTTCATTTCACTAACCTTTTTCTTCTTTCTGCATTGTGTCACCTCATCACACTGACATTGTCATTAAAAAAAAAAAACCAAAATAAAATAATGTTAATATAAGTTGTTTTGTGGTTTATTCTCCGATTTCTCGGTAAGTTTAACAATAATATAACATTTCCCAAAATTCTCTGTTTCTATACAATTCCGTTATCTGATGTAAATAACGTACATAACACACTAAGCATATTGTATCTACTTATATATTGTTTTTCAGTTTAATTTTACTCCGTAATTTTTCTTCTCTTCGCTGACCAATACGCTATGAGCGACCTTTTTGTTATGTTCCCTCTCTCCCTCTTGTAACCTCTGGGTTTGTTCGGAGAGGTAACTCATCGCTCAACTTTATTGTTGACTCTCAACAACTTTGTTAGTGAGTTTTGCTGTTAGGGACGAATAGGTTTGTGTTCGACCTCTAGGAGTTTCTTTGAGGTGCGCCAACCCTCCCACCTTACTATCACTCCTCTGATCAGACTCTAAGCACTCTCTTAGCTGAAAGTCGGATCAGGAGGGATACCCTACAATTAGGGACATTAAAATACTGGTTTATAGCCCTTATTTTTGTAGGCTGGGGTATTATTTTTTCGGGACTTAGGTTTTTTCCTCTCGTAGCCTGGTCCTCCTCAGCTTATATTCGTTGATTACAACCTCTAGCCTCTTCTTTTATCAACATTGCCCTCTGAGCATGTGTCAATAATTAATTTTAACCTATGCTTACATTCGCTTTTTACTTTAGTTTAGCTTCTTTATTTCGTCTAGAGTCTATTTCGCCATGGTATATTATCCCGTGAGTTATTTTAATTCTGTTAGGCTGTATTTTTCTTTAGTCGCGCACTTAGATTATTTTTTAGGTTTAGGTGGACGCTGCCTGAGCTCGCGTCGAGAAGGTTTAGATCTGGAACGTTCCGTATTTACTCTTTGTCGAATGCACTTAGTAGGCGCTCCTTAGGTTAGGTATTTTAATTCTGGTTTAGTCTTGTTAGTTGTTAGTTGTCTTGTAAGTATTTCATTTTTACTCTGTTACTCAGGACTTCCCCTAGCCTGGTCTCGTCTCCTCTTCAACTGTCACCCCTATAGGGGAGACATAATTTTTTCGGTTTTCCCTATAGGGATGTCAAGTGTCTTTAGTGACGACATCGTCTAGGGTTGTCAAAAATTTGTCGATAGGGTCGTGATTTTTATCGATGATGCCTTCCGTCTTTAGTGACGACATCGTTTAGGGTTGTCAAATTTTTTTATCGATAGTATCGATAATTTTTTTTTTTTGCTGGAAAGGGTGTATTGCAGCATTGCGCTGCCGTTCAAGCCTCTTTTGTAGTTGTAAAAGTTTCATAAACTATTATTTCTTTTAAAAATTTCGAATTGAGTACATTTTCAAATTTTGAATTCTATATCGTTCAAAGTAAAACAATTTTTTTGACTTGCGTCATTCTATTGTGAGCCGCTCTGGACGATACGTCATGGTATTAAATAATTTTTCTCTGCTTCAAGTGTCGTGTTTTCAGTTTGAGACGCGAATGTAAAAAGATCACGATAATATCTTTGTGCTAGCTGGCCGCAGTTTTGATGAAGCATATCGTGTTCATTGTGGTGTCTAGTCCTCAAATTATACGTATAGTTCGTGCCAGCCAAGCGAGAATCTAGAACCACTATTTTTTGGTGAAGTATTTACTGTACAAACATGTGAGTATTCAACCAATTTCCCGTTTATCAAATCATACACTCTCGCGTCCCACTAATCGCGTAATCTAGCCTATGCCGTTTCTAAAACTCTCTCGTTTTCGGACCTTGGCAGATAACCAAGGCCGCAAGGCCTTTCCCGGACCCCCGTCCGTCGCCTGGACAGGATCCTGGCGTTCTCTACTCCCAGCCTGCGTCAACACAGACCCACGTCTTCTAGCCACGTCGGGTTTCTCCGCCAACCAAGGCGAGATCGTTCCGGGCAGCAGCAGGACGGCGCCCCGTACTCCAGGACTTCAGGATTCGTTGGCTATTAATCTCCATCGCATTAGTTTTAACTTTATTTTTGAATCTTAAGCTAGGCAATCCATCTACCGCGCTGAACCCAGATTTATTGCCGGTTTAATTGCTCTGTTCTACCTCGCGTCTCCGGGATTAAATTAGTAAAGGCCTATACGTATTTAACCCGCGTGCGATCGTACACTCAACCCTAAACCGCATAATTCTCCGTTCGGAAAATAAAAATCTACCGTAGTTATAAGCGGCTCGCAATCATACTTAAATTTATTTATCACGTTTTATACAACTGTTTCTGTTTTTTTCTTACTTTAAAAAATATAATATAAATCATATTTAAAATCTCCTATTACTTTTTCTTTGTATCTAGTTATCCTATGCTAGAGTGGGTTCGATTCTCGCCAAGCATTCTTTTTAACAAGTGGCAGAAGCTGATCTTCTAATGTTACAGTATGTAGTATAAACATAATCTAAAATATTCCTATATTAAGATATAAAGAAAATGCTCTCATTTAACATATATTTTTTCCAAATCATTAACACTGCTCGTTTAGACGTGATCTTCAGTATAAAATCATTAAAAGTCGGTTATCGTCGCCTTAACAGAACGCAAACCACATGACAACGCACGGGCGAATCCCGATTAGGTAGGCTTATTGATATTTCATTTTGTGTGACGGCCTGCCGTGTCCAAGCAAGACAAACCTACATGATTATATTTGAATAGCCAAATTTTATAGTCGACGAATTTGATTAGATAAAGCATCTTAATGAAATTGATCTCAGATTAAATTTGGAATTAACTGAAAACATCTCGAATAATGGTTTAGTCATAATGGATATTTTCGTTTATTTTAAAACGTTTATTAGATTTTAAGAACTTTAACAATACCGACGACCTACGCGTTTTCCGCAAATATCAGTTTTACATAATATACAGTATTGAAAAACTTCGTCTGGGTAGTAATAATGGAAGATGAAGTTGTGAAAACAAAGTTGTGACGAGAACTTACGGAGAGAAAACTCACTGTAAGTACATTATCGTCCAATAAGGACCAGGCCCGGGTCGACGGACGGCGCGTTGTGTTCCACGCGCGCCTCAAAGAGATGTCAGCACAACTGATGGGGTCCGCTAGGGCTGATGTCTGCCGGGGTTGCGGGAAAGTCATAAAGGGATACCGTGGCCCCTGGCACCGTTCAAGCAACTGAACGAACACGGGTGGGTTTTAGTCAGTAAGAGTCTGACACGCCTTTTCGCCTACGCCCAGAGCGGGAGAAATTGTTACTTAGATGATTTCCCACAAAAAAAAAAAAAAAAAGGACATTATGCAATTCTATAAACCCACTAAGACAATAGTATTGTGAATATCACAAACATATTTTAAACGTTTATAACGTCTCATCATATAGGATTTTGAGATATGTAGAGCAGCCAAGTATTTATGGAAAACGTAAACATTCTTGACGGATGTTCTACATTCATAATGGCGATGAAAGTGTTCTTATTGCAAATGTTGATTTATTATTAGATATGTATTTAGTTGATGCTTATTTATTAACAGTAATGTATTATGCTACTATGATTGATAACTAGTGTAGATTCGTGACGTAACAGGTAGATATAAATAGGGTTATAGAGGTAGGCATTTCGCTATTGACTTACCGTTTAATATTTGATTTAAAGAACTTTACACATACAATATACATGTGGAAATGATAAGGCAAATAAAATTCAGCATTCAACAAAATAATAAGTACTATACTTATTATTTAAAAAATTGTAACTGTTAACTAAAAAAAACACGTTTTTTTACTTGACTCTAACCTCATCATCATCGTCCTGCCAAAAAAAAAAACAATGAACTATTCCAAAATAAAATAAAAAATAAAGCCTTCCCCACGTACTTCTGTTTAAATATACAATAAAAAAACCTCCTACTCAACTATTCCCCACATACATACTGAATTATATTATGATACTACTCACTTTTTCTTTTTTTCTATTGCCGCATGCCGCGGCAAACGAGGGCTACGCAACATGTCCCAACTTTCCAAGGCTTTAATTTGTACAAACACGGAAAATGGCGCTATTCCCTCAGTTCACTATGATTTACTTTTGTGGAACAAACTAGTATATACAACTAGCCTCTCTTATTTCAAATACTGCTCTACTTTATGTTTAAACTCGTTTCGTGAATAGCTATTTCTATTTTTTTATTTCTAAAATGGTGGTTAATTGAATTCAAGATCTTTTCGTGAATGCAGGCCATTTGTTTTTAAAGCTAGGCTAAAGGGCTTATTGATTGATTTGCACGAATTTACTCACCCGAAACGGGCGAATCGACACATTTTAATAAAATAAAAAACTGAGGCGATTCAACTAATAACAAGCGTCTAAAATTATAACTTTTTTTTTCTTTTTAATAAACTGATATTAAAAAAAAACATGCAACGGCGACGGCGTCTAAACATTGTGATTAAATCTAGACAAGACAGATGGTTTTAAATCGCCACCTCACAGTAGGGAAGCGTGGTTATGAACGTTCATTCCTTGTCTGTGGGAGTAATTGAGTAACTCTTAAGTGTCTGAAGAAAAAAACGTCAATTTTTAAAATATATTTTTACTTTAGCTTGGTCCTACCAAGCCTCGTTACTGTCAGCTGCTTAAAAACTTGTCCCTTTTTTTATTCAGATGAAAAGTAAGCTCCCTTACACTTGAACAGGTGTTCGTTTTTTGGCACGCGAAGTGTGTCTAAAGCTTTTTATGAGAAGTATGTACTTAGATACTCATTTTATTTTTTTACATTTACGCCAACGAACATAAACTTGGGTATTCTGACAAAATTATGTGATTTAAATTATTCTTTTTCCTTTAGACCTCAGTAAATAACATTCAAAAGAAAATTCAGTCCATTGTTTTGTTACGAAAATGAAAAATAGGAAAATATTAATTGTTTCCGGTTGCGGTTTGTTTCAAATAAATGCGTGTTTCGTCGGGTCAGATATTTGAACACCTAAAGCCGCTCAGCCATGTTTTCGTGTTTTTAACCGACTTCCAAAAAGGAGGAGGTTATAGGTTCGTCGCGTATGTTTGTTTTTTTTTATGTATTTCCGCCGATTTTTTCGTTACTATAAGAAATTCACCAGTTTCCTTTTCTGTTTCGGGGTGTTTTTAAAATTAATTTTTAAAGTAATACGTCATAAATCAATGTACGGTATTGTGCCCACGTAATCGTCGTTTTAAACCGTTTTAAATTAATTTAAAACGGGTTTTAAACCATTGATTTTGTTTTTAAATGGTTTATTTACAACTATACGCGCGTGGATTACTACGATACTCCATCTCGGATCCTGTGTGATGGGGGACGCCGGATGTCCCCGAGTCCGTCGCCCCTGGACCCATTAAGGGGGGCTGGAAGAGGGCGTTATCTGCCTTTTTTTAGGTTAAACCTACGCCAACCTTTATTTCCTAAAGTCCCAAATTGAAGTACTTACCTTCTTACAAAAACCACGAGTAACTCTTCCTTTTGGAAGACACGTCGAAACCCGATAATGAAATAACGCCCGTCTACACAGACGTCCCTGTCGCCTTTAAACACGTAAGGTCGAAGAATCGAAGTCCTTAAATTAAGTTTGTAGTCCTAAATGCATCTCGCCCCCTCAATACCTGAGGGGTATGTTAGAATCGAGACCCAATCTGATAAATTAGTATTGGGCTTGCGCCTTTATAGCACTGTTATCTTAAGCTTCTTATTGGAGCGTTAATATGTCCTAAATAAGTAAGTGGGGCATTAGGTCTGTAAAGATAGCGTCACACAACGGACTACGATTATGGTTGTCGTCCTTGTTTAGGCAGAGCACACCTACATATCGTCTGTTATGTTTTTAGTTTTATGTAATAGGAATGCGAGCTGAGCCAACTGAGTAAAACATCGCTCCTTTTACCGGAATAAAATGGTATTAACATTAATTTATAATAATGACTGGCATTATATTTATAACTAAATTTCAGGTTTGATGGTGTATATAAGCTTTAACAATAAATGGTGGGAAAGTTATATGAAAACCTCACTACTAAATTACCAATATAATGATGATGACTAAAAATATTTTTTTTGTCCGTCAGGTTGACTATAAAAAAATATTAGACGCATATTTTTAATTTTTTTACGTTAACACAAGATTACGGCGATGTATTGAGTTGAAATGTGCCATGACGTCACAAGTATGTACATTTTATACTTACTTGTGACGTAGCGACCCCCACTACCCAACTTTAAAGTATTTTTTTATGAATAAGATAAAGCAAAAAATACGTGTCTAATATTTTTTTATTATCTGATTGACAGACTAAATCGAATTTCTTTTTTTTTGAATCGGTCATCATCCCTATTGGGAATGTAACACCAGACAATTGGAAATGTGGCGACATCTATAGGTATATCATATGAACCACAACTGACGTATCCCATCGAGTTATAAGGCCGCATTCATGTAGAACGCAGGCAACGTGCGCTAAGATATATATCAAATCAGCGCGAACCCGTCGCCGATAAGCGGCAACAAGTTCCTACTCAATTACTTAGTCGGCGCCGGTTTCCACTGAATCGGTAAGAAGTATGAAAACTGCCTGCGCTGACAGCGTTGACAACCAGCGCTTGTCGGCGCCGACAAGCACTGTATCTCTCAAACTCAACTCAAACCATTTATATCAAATAAACCAATTGCAGGTACTTTTGAATTGTCAAGGGGTCAGTCAGTCAGAAAGATGAAGCAGTTGCCCATTCCAAAGCGTAGTAGGTTCCTATGGAGAAAAACGGGCAAGAAACTCCACGGACACTCTTTTGAATAAGAATATTGTTACAAAATATTCGATGTTGAAATTATACATGTGAGAACAATGTAGAAAGACATGAACGTTAAAAGCGTCCGTAATAAAAAAATATAAAAACAATTCTAAAATTAAAATAAGCCGTGGCAGCTAAGAGATGTTCAGTCCCCTCTGACGGCATCCGTTCTACATAACATAAATTGCTTACATTCTGAACCAAGATATACCATTAGGGTCCCGACCTTAAACATTTCGAGGCACAACAGCCCCAATACCAACCATCGCCCAGTAGCCCACCAGACACAACCCGTCTCATCAGAAGATCCCGCCTTTTCGATAGAGTATGAGGAAGTTTCCACCATGTTCCTCATACCTCTAAAGAAATATCGTCAAAAACTGCTGTTCAATTAATCTTAAGAGTGGAGGAACTCAAACGCTCCATCTAAGTCAACGGAAAGTTAAATTGGTTGGCAGTTCAACTTGACCACTCACTATAGCCTTGATAACAACCGTTGTGGACTGGCTGAGTGGCTCATTCACAGGCTCAGTCCAGTAATTTGGATAGATAGGTATTGTTATCGTCGAAATATTGCCTATTATTACTAACACTAGGCGACACCTCAATGAATGCTTACATAAAAGCGCACTGTTAGATTTTCAAGTTTTGATGTTAAGCCGAGCGTTTTAAAACCGACAATGCGCTTTATACATAATCTCCATATTAATTATCCACATAATAGAAAGCTGATTAACGTTTTGTTTATTTAATTTTATTCTCCTGTGCCAACCCTACCAAAACAGGTATTTTTGTACGCTCTTTAGAAGCTTCGCCTCTGTCCGTTTCTGTACTCTATGGATTAGCGCCCAGAGTTGAAAATCCAAAAGTGTATTTTTTTGACGCGCTGGGATGTATCTTTTTGATTCTCAATACTCAGCTTAACAGCAGCTTGAGAGCAGTGACCCGACTTACGAGTTGTAGGTAGTGGGTTTGAACCCAAGTAAGCGCCTTACTTTGTGTAAATAATTTCATCACCACTGTTATCAAAACGGCGAAGGAAAACATCATCATGAGGAAAACGGCAAGTCCTAGATACAAAAATTCGAAGACATGTGTGTGACATCTACCAACCCACACTGGGCCTGCATGGTAGATTACAGTTCACTCCCTCTCTCAGAGAGGAGGCCTGTGCCCCAGCAGTGGGAACATTAATAGGCTGATTATGACTCAGATTAACACCGCGATTTGAAAATCCAGTGTGCGATAAAAATCGTCGCGTTAAAAAACGCCCGTGCAAACCTATAATAAAACACGGGAGCAAGAGAAACGCAGTAGGATTATAGTCTGTAAGAATCCGCCTCGCCATCATGAATAAAAAAAGGTCCCGCTATTCAAGCATACTCCTTTATGAATAATTTTCCTCGTAGGAAAACTAAATTAATATCTATAACTAAATTGCATACTAAGTACACATCGCAAAGCCCATAGTCGCCCAGGTATGCCGGATATGTTTTCCAAAGTAATTAATTTAATTTCCTGGCTTTACCCGACAAAATGTAGGTAGTAAGGTACATATTGACCTTTGTGATGTTGTACTTCGCTTATGCGTAGAGAGTGATAAACTTTGTTGTATAGAGTTCAGGTACAAGAAAACTTACGAAGGTAAGGCTTTACATTAATGGGTTTTCCCTTTTAGTTACTTACACCTTTATCAGGAAGGATGTTTACGTGAGTGTACACTAAGCAGTTTATCGAGCATTTCCGTGTAATGTACCGTTCTTACGAATGGTACAATACAAGCCAAAGCTCAATTTAAAAAGCATTTCCATGTAATTTTACGTTCCTGTGAATGCTCGACGCTGCGTTCGACGTAATGCTCACGGCGGCGATCAGTAAGCATTTACCTGAAACATTCTTTCTACGCTGCGTTCATTGTAATGACCTGCCCTGCAGTTTGCTCGATAAAATGTTACACTAATACGCGCGTTTGTTTTTAAAATCAGGTTTTAACAAAACATCGATATCGTGTTCGAAGTGCGGTTCGATAAAATTTAAAAATGGCTATGGTCGATGTTCTGTTACAAGTAAATGCTCTTTTCATGCTTTCTAGTCTCTACTCACCTTTACGTAACTTCCGTACTGCGAATGGGATTTTCTTCAAAATTCAAGATTCAAAAGTCAATTTATTCAAACTAGGTTGAGAGTCAGCACTTTTCGAACGTCAAAATTACATAAGACAGTCCCCCACAAATGCCAGCCCTTCACTTCTTCGATGATCTACTCTGCTTACTATGCTTTTACTGGTAAGCAGGCAAGCCAAGCCCAAGCCCCATTTAAAGAGATTTTATTCCTATGTCCATAATGAAATGGCATTATGAAACAGGACTTTTCTCAAGAATCCTTAAAAAATTGCGTACTTTTATTTTTGTATCGCATTCCTTTCAAATGATTAACAATAGAAACCTAGTTTTTGAAAAGCTTTCATCAAAATATGATTAATGCTAGCCGAGTGAATGATTGTAATAGTGCGAACTTGTGAAGTATTGTGTAGATCTTCTAAACCACGTCATATTGCGCAGCAAAATATTTCAATAGAACGCCAATGTAAAAGAAATAAAACTACAATATATCAAAGTGAAAACAATTGTGGCCATCGTATTGTTCTAGTTTTGTAAAACAAATTAGTTATGACGTTTATCTTAAACTTATCTTAATTTTTTGGATAAGCGTACGGAAAACTCTGCCTGTAGAAGTATCTACCTGTTGCCTTTGGAAGCGAGTAACCCGTAGAAACCTAATTTAATAGTTAATGGCGCCACTTTGACAAGATGTCTTTCATTTCGACAGTGAATATTAAATATAATTATGATGACGTTCATCATTCGTTTCATTCATTCGTTCATCATTCAGTTACGACAAAAGAAAATATAGGGGGCTTTAAAACTTTTGACAGGTGCCCGGACCTGATGTCTCAGTGCTGCCACCTAGTGAAAGTCATTTCAGAAAACACTCATTGGTGCGTAAAGTATAAGTGTCAATCACTAATAATAGACCAGTATTATACTGGTTGGAAAATCATATTTCAGAAATTTTAACATCATACCGACAACCACACGACGTCAGCGGGAACACTTTGACCTTGTGCTGTGCTACCGAGTACGGAGTTTCCACAAAATTAAGCGAGCTCTGCTTACACTGGTCTTATTACCACTGACGTGCGGCCTGCAGTACATAGGTAATCGTATAGTAATCAATGGCCACCCAAAACTGTTAATAAAGCATAAAATAAACCTAATGATTAATATAAGTAGGTACCTTGCTTACTGAATCAATTAGTGGAATTGTTTGAAAAGTCTTAAGATATGTTATAAATTATAATAACAACGTCGACTCAAGTGCTTTTGCTATGCTATTTGTTATGCCATATTACCCATAAAATAAAATTTCACAATACTGCAACAGAATAAATCACAATAGAAGAAAATGTCCATGTAATTAAAATAGGTACAAATTATAAAGGTCCAGAAATTAAATGAAAAGAAAATGTCAAATGCAATTAAAATAAACGAATGAGTAATTTAATACAAATTATAAGGTTCACAGAATCGAAATTAAATGATATGTCAAATTATAAGGGTCACAGAATTAAAATGCTAAGCGGCAAATATAGGAACCACAATAATAAGCTAATTGATGAAATATTTATATAGGTTCGACTTTTCTTATTTTAGATAAGACAAGAATTACTTTGTAAGAACACATAATCCTAAAAAATTGCGTTGTAGTCACTCTGTTCGTCCGAGAGTGGAAAATTCGTAGAGTCACTGATCTCGACCGTCAGTCAGGAGTCACGTTAAGCTTCAGTTCCATTTAACACCATTAAAAAAGCGTTGATAAATTTACCCACGCACAGAACTAAGCTTTATTGTTCTAGTGACGAAATTGATATTTCGACCGGAATGAAATCGTGCCGTTCAAAAAAACACACGCATGTATTTTTAGACTGAGTGGATTTATGTTGTGGCGAGTCTATAAATACATCTATCGAATACAAACTAAAATAGATGTAACACAAATAGCTTCATTTATTTAAGGATTACAATTAGTAAATTCATTTGCCTTAAGGTTGAAACATAAATTGAGGCTTCAATATTCAGTAAGGGATTACTCGTGTTTTCGACTCTTCGCAAGAGTAAAACATGATTCCAGTTAATTAACCCGTGATGATTTGGGTCCTTTACAAGCTTATTTGAATTTCGGTGTATGTTGCTATAGTGAAATGAATACGTAGTATGTTTACGTAGCAACTGGAAACTATACTACCTTTATATCCTCTCTCCATTACCGTCTATTTAATAATATATTACAGAACTTGTCTAACATGTCGACTGGAAAAAAATCAGTCAGTCAGATAAACAAAAATATTAGACACGTATTTTTTGCTATATCTATCTAATATATAAAATTCTCGTGTCACGGTGTTTGTTGCCAAACTCCTCCGAAACGGCTCGACCGATTTTTATGATTTTTTTTGTGTATATTAGGTAGGTATGAGAATAGGATGGAAACTATTTTTCGTACCCCTAAGTGATAAGGGTGGTCCACCCCAAGTTTTTTTTTTTTTTTGGACAATCTTTTTTATTGTAATTATTTTATGATTTGGCATTAAAAAATACATACAACCCTAAATTTTTACCCTTCTACCATCAACCCCTATTTTTTAATAGCGATATTAGTACTTTAATAATTTTCTACTCTTGGCGGTCGATAATTGATCAGTTATTCCCGCGTCTACCAGTGTCACTTCTCATCCCGTAAACAGCACAGAGTAAGGATGAGAACGAAGCCGGTCTCCTGTCGTTCTCTCACAATAAGCTTTCTCTCTCTCACTCATTATAGTTTAGGGCCTAAAATGAATCCCTATTTGAACACGCGTGAACGGCTGGACCGATTTCACTAGGTAATTCTTTTTTCGTTATTGTAAGGAGAAGGATCTTAGGATAGGTAGGTGAAGGTAGGGTGTAAGGTAGGTAGTTAGGGTAGGTAGGTAGGGCAGGGTAAGTAGATATTAAGATAGGGGTAGGTAGGGTAAATAGGTAGGTCGGGCAGTGTAGGGTAGATAGGTAGGTAGGGTAGGTAGGTCGGGCAGTGTAGGTTAGGTAGGGCAGGGTAGGTAGGTAGGTAGGGTAGATAGGTAGGTAGGTTAGGTAAGTAGTTCAGGCAGGGTAGGCTAGGGAGGTAGTTCAGGCAGCGTAGGGTAGGTGGTTAGTTAGGGCAGGGTAGGTAGGTAGATCGGGCAGTGTAGGGTAGGTAGGTAGGTAGGGCAAGGTAGGTAGGTAGGTAGGTAGGTCGGGCCGGGTAGGGTAGGTAGGTAGGTAGGTAGGGTAGATAGGTAGATTGGTAGGTAGGGTAGGTAGGTTGTTCGGGCAGGGTAGGGTAGGGAGGTAGGGCAGGGTAGGTAGGTAGGTCAGGCAGTGTAGGGTAGGTAGTTAGGGCAGAGTAGGTAGGTGCACCGTAGATAAGTACTTACTGCTACCCGTGCGAAGCCGGGGTGGGCAGCTAGTTTTATTACTAGTAGTTCTGCGAACAGTAGACCTCGCGAGCACAAACTTTTTGGGAAAAATTAACCGCTTAGCTTGAGGCTTAAGTGCCTGCTACACGGTCGCAAACCGCGTCCCGACAGAGGTGACCTTAGGTTTACGACGAAACGTTGAAACAACTTTGCCGGTCGCCAACCAAGGCCATCTCGGTCGAGGACGCGGTTGGCAACCGTGTAGCAGGCACTTTATTTTAAAGTGAAAGAACGACGTTCACATTTCAAGCTTTTAAGAAAATATTAAAGTTCTATGTTTACCTGTGTTTACGTAGGTTTTATTTAGTACTTTTTAGTTCAATAAAAGCTTGTTTAAAAAATTATTTTACTTTATTTTATTCTAACATTAGAATTTGATAAAATATGTGTTCTATCCATTGAGGTATTATTGTACTAAGTTCTATCATCTTATCACCTTATATGAGCCACTGTGTAAAGTTTAAGTATTCCTGTGGCCACCTGCCGGCACTTTTATCAGACCCTAGACGACGCCTTGGGCTAACGTACCTACTGGTCAAAACAAATCGAAATGGTCTAAACACAACGGTGCTATCTTGTTTAATTAAGGAGTTCAGTATAGTGACCTTCCAGATCCATTAAGAGGCCCTACACCTTGGGCTACCTGGCCTGACAAAACCGACGACCGTAAAAACAACAGTTTTTATGGACCTGGACAGTACCTAGTGTAAGAACACTTGTCAAGTGAGTCCAAAAACGATGGCGATGGTTCTACCTTGTTAAGTTGAGGAGTTCCTATGGCCACCTTCTGGCTCCATTATAAGAAACCTGAACACTAGCATTCATTCTTAGATAGGGCCCCAAACTAATCTTATCTCTCTAGCTGATAAGAAGTAGAAATCACACGTAACTTCGGCCGAATCTTCGTATTTAGGGTTTTGACCTGCAGGAAACAAACCATGAACGACAGCTTGTAGTTTTAGCGTTCGAAAATATTACCAACGCACTTTGAATTGACCGAGATGACATAATTTTTTCCTATCAAAAAAATATGACATCAATACGTCAAATAAATTGAAAAACTGACCAAGTGCGTGGACCACGCACAAATAAGGGGTCCGTAGTTGGCATGAATAATTATCCCAAGTACAAACTTTAACATTGTAGTTAAAAAACATGTTCTCTCATACATTCCAACCGCAAATGTAAATTAGTCGATTATTACTCGTTAACTTGTAAAGCATACTTAGCTTTGCTAGTTTTCTTTTTAATTTAGCAAATGTATCCATGAATCGAAAAAAACGTTTTCACACACACACGCTACCCCATAACACAGGACAAACGAGAAAAAAAATTACGTGTAGGGTGAGGAGGTACCCTAAAAAACAATCATGATTTTATTTTACGACTTTGTCGGCGTGATTGATAGTATAGACCTATACCTACCAAATTACAGCTTTCTAGTACTAAGATTCTCTGAGCTAAGCCGCTGACAGACAGAAAGACAGGCAGACGGACATGGCAAAACTAAATCAGTTTATTGTGTAATAGAACCCTAAAAACCAGACAAATTATGAGTAAAAAATTTGTAGGCCAGCTAGAAAAATTAACAAATAGGTTTGAATAAATTGCGAGCAATTTACTGCATTTGAGGAGGTATTCTGCTCATCATGCCGAAGATCCTGATCAGATCTTTACCAATTTTTTTTGAGACTATCTTAAAGTTACTTTCTTTCAAATGAAAAAAGAACCATCGAAAACGGATTTCATAAGGCGGAGATATCCAGTAGCCCCCTTTTTGCCCCATTTTGGAGGAAGTACCCCTCCAATCAAAAATCCCCGACGACAAAAAATTACAAAAAATTCATAATACCTGTATGCCAAGTTTCATCCAGATCGGTTGTAAAATACGACCTGTACACGATGCAGCATTGCGCTGCCGTTCAAGCCTCTTTTGTAGTTGTAAAAGTTTCATAAACTATTATTTCTTTTAAAAATTTCGAATTGAGTACATTTTCAAATTTTGAATTCTATATCGTTCAAAGTAAAACAATTTTTTTGACTTGCGTCATTCTATTGTGAGCCGCTCTGGACGATACGTCATGGTATTAAATAATTTTTCTCTGCTTCAAGTGTCGTGTTTTCAGTTTGAGACGCGAATGTAAAAAGATCACGATAATATCTTTGTGCTAGCTGGCCGCAGTTTTGATGAAGCATATCGTGTTCATTGTGGTGTCTAGTCCTCAAATTATACGTATAGTTCGTGCCAGCCAAGCGAGAATCTAGAACCACTATTTTTTGGTGAAGTATTTACTGTACAAACATATAACCAAGGCCACAAGGCCTTTCCCGGACCCCCGTCCGTCGCCTGGACAGGATCCTGGCGTTCTCTACTCCCAGCCTGCGTCAACACAGACCCACGTCTTCTAGCCACGTCGGGTTCCTCCGCCAACCAAGGCGAGGTCGTTCCGGGCAGCAGCAGGACGGCGCCCCGTACTTCAGGACTTCAGGACTCATTGGCTATTAATCTCCATCGCATTAGTTTTAACTTTATTTTTGAATCTTAAGCTAGGCAATCCATCTACCGCGCTGAACCCAGATTTATTGCTGGTTTAATTGCTCTGTTCTACCTCGCGTCTCCGGGATTAAATTAGTAAAGGCCTATACGTATTTAACCCGCGTGCGATCGTACACTCAACCCTAAACCGCATAATTCTCCGTTCGGAAAATAAAAATCAACCGTAGTTATAAGCGGCTCGCAATCATACTTAAATTTATTTATCACGTTTTATACAACTGTTTCTGTTTTTTTTCTTACTTTAAAAAATATAATACAAATCATATTTAAAATCTCCTATTATTTTTTCTTTGTATTTAGTTACCCTATGCTAGAGTGGGTTCGATTCTCACCAAGCATTCTTTTTAACAAGTGGCAGAAGCTGATCTTTTAATGCTACAAGATGGCGCCCGAATTAAAGGTAAATAAAACATATTATTATTCACTATAATCATATTGTTGTGTATTAAACACCTAATAATACCCATAAGCAATTTAATTATTTTTTTTTTCATAGCACCGGTGTGGTGTGCCCTTTTAAGAGCACAATTTCTAATTCCTAGAGCAATTTTGTTTGTTTCAGGTGCGGTCGTTTTAAATAAAATCTCGGCAAGCCTAACTACAGAACAGGTCGCGCTGGTGCCTTGCTGCTGTTGGTGCTCCTATTACGTCTATCTAACCTTGTGCCTTTCATTTAATGACCAATTAATGTGATGAAATACGATTGTATGATAATATATGATTTAATATAGTGTACTATTATGCAATTCAGAACTCTGTAACCAGATCGAACATTTTTTTCTCTCTGCCTCTTTCATTTCCTTCCCACAAATATATAATTGTCCCCTGGTTTTACTCGTCTCTCGTAATTAGCGTAGCTAGTACCCCGTAGCGTGTGTCTGAAGTATGTATGCATAGGGATCACATCTAAGGTAAGCGTTTTTTTGATTGGTGATTTTGCTGAATGTCTAGTTTTTTCTTTTTTCTATAGCATTCAGCCCCATCCGTCTCTTTTGCTCGCCTGATTGTCGTTTTCTGTTTGTTCGCACGTCTATTACTCGTCGCCAAGGGTATGAATTAGGTACACACATATATTCCTATAGAAATACCCCATTCAAACATTTTTTTCAATAACTCACGTATCACATATCTATCTTGCTAAAATTCTATTTAAACATTAGTTTTGCGCTTAATTCTAGACCCCGCCGCCGCGCCGTCAAAACAAACCAAATATTCGCTCAGGAATAAATTTGCATTTTCAAACCGCGTAAATATTTATTTTTCCAAACTCAGTTCAAAAATAAAGGAGACCGCCCATTCGCGTTAACCCGAAATTTTTTAAAAGGACAACGACCATTTTTCTAACAATACTTTTTCTCTCAAACATTTTATCATTTAATATTTTTTTGCCTCCGTGGGTTACCAACTCTAAATATGTCGGACGAAGAGCGATCCATTACCGAGACACCGATCTGTAGAAGCCCGATAATTTCGAGACCTCGCTCGATCCCGCCTAGAACGCCCAGGCCTTCAGCGTCGTCGGACGTTCCGTCGCCTATCAAGACCGATGAATGTCCGCTCCACTATCGCAGGCAGGTTTCACTCTCGAAGTGGAAGCTCGACTTCTCTGGCGACTCTTGTGTCCGTGATTTCTTCGTCTCGATTGACGAACGTAAGGAGGCAGACGACATATCGGACGCCCAATTACTGAAACATTTCCACGAGGTATTATCAGGGTCTCCGCTTAAATACTTCCGATCCATTCGCCATCCCGACCTCTCCTATCCAGACCTCAAAGAGTCCTTTCTAAGGACATTCGGCCCGATAGATTACGAATTTAGGACCGAACAGGAAGTCAGGAATCTGAAGCAGAGATCTAACCAGTCAGTCAGAGATTTCGTCATCCAGGTTTCGTACCTGAACGACCAATTGTCCTTCCCCATAACTGAACCGAACTTATTACAGATTATTTTGCACAATATGCACCCTAAATACTACCCTTGTTTATCCGTCCACAAATTCGACAAATTAAGTTCGCTCATCGATATGGCTTCCCATTTTGAAAGTTTTATACCAGTTTCTCCTAAGGCTGTATCAACCGTTGCATGCGAGACCCAGATATGTCCCAAATGTAGTAAAAACGGTCACTCCTATCGTAATTGTCCTCATTTTCCAGGCATCCTTTGTTTTAAATGTCGGACTCCTGGTGTCATAACTCCGGATTGCCCGAAGTGCAATCCAAAAAATGTTTAAGCCACCGGCGACACGCTTCTCGTACAGTGTCACCGGTGATTACGAATGGTTCGTCGGATAACCGACCTTTTATCGAAATTTTGTTAGGCGGTCGTCTGATCAAAGCCTTATTGGACTCAGGCGCGCAGATGTCGCTCATCAGCGATGCCTTGATCCAGGAATTATCTGTTCCATTAAATTTATACGACGCCTGTCCCCGCGTTATTTCTGCCAATAACTCGCCCATCGATATTTTAGGTACGGTTCACCTTCCAGTTAAATTTAATAATACGATCTTTTCTCATGAGTTTCTTGTAGCGCGCTCTATGTCTTCTTCAGTCATCTTGGGTATTGAATTTTGGAATAAGTTTGGTTTGACATCTGTCTTTAGTCAAGCATTCGATAAAAATATTAAAGGTAACATGTATCTCTCATCCGCTAGTCGTTCCCTTCCATCCGCTTCTTGCGTTAGCGAGCCACGATATATACATCCTCGTAACGTCTTATCACCCGATCAAGAGCGAAGTCTACAAAGAGTCATAGACGAATTTGAAATAATCTCGTCTGACAAAATCGGACTCGGAAAAACCACATGGCTGTCACATAAAATCAACACCACCGGACAGCCAATTAGGCAAAGGTTTTATCCGCTCTCACCCGTCAAATTAAAAATCCTCAACGACGAAGTTGACAAGATGCTAGAGTTAGGCGTTATTCGTCCATCCCGTTCTCCCTGGGCTAGTCCCGTTGTTATGGTCACGAAGAAGGACGGTTCGGTTCGTTTCTGCGTCGACAGTAGAAAGCTAAATAGCGTTACCATCAGAGACTCATATCCCCTCCCGCGCATTCAAGATATCCTTGATAATCTCCGTGGGGCGAGATACATAAGCTCTCTCGATTTTAGGAGTGCTTTTTGGCAGATACCTCTCGCCGACAACGATAGTTGTCAGAAGACTGCTTTCATAATCCCTCAACGCGGTTTATTTGAGTTCGTTAGAATGCCGTTTGGACTCACAAACGCAGCTTCCGAGATGCAACGTCTCACTGATATGATCGTAAATTTCGAATTTACCTCCACTAGCGACGATTGTGTTTTCGGTTACGTCGATGATTTGATCCTAATATCTAAGGATTTCCACAGCCATCTCGCCCTCCTCAAGAAGGTGTTGAACCGCCTCCAGGAAGCCGGTTTATCAATTAACCTAAAAAAATGCGAGTTCTGCAAGAGCGAACTCAAATATTTGGGGTACATTGTTAACGAAAAGGGTCTGCAAACTGACCCTGGCAAACTTGACGCTATTAGGGATTATCCTACTCCTACCTGTGCCAAGTCTCTGCGCGGCTTCATAGGAATGTGTTCCTATTACAGGCGTTTCGTAGACGGTTTTTCGTCCATAATCGCGCCACTCACCGCCTTGATCGGAAAAAGCAAAGGTCGAGATCCCATAATTTGGAATCAAGCTGCTGATCAAGCTTTTTCCAAGCTGAAAGAGGCGCTAATCAACACTCCTGTAATGGCTTGTCCGGATTTTTCCAAGCCGTTCTTTTTGCAGTGTGATGCCTCAGCGGTTGGTCTCGGTTCGGTTCTCTCACAAAAAATCGATGGTGTGGAGCATCCTATCGCTTATTATTCCCGCCTATTCTCCAAGGCGGAGCGAAATTATAGCACTACCGAACGCGAGCTTTTATCCGTTCTTGATTCTATAAAACATTTCCGGTGTTATTTAGATGGTATGAAGTTCTCGGTTATAACGGATCATATGGCTTTGAAATGGTTACTCACTTTAAATAACCCTTCTGGGCGCCTGGCCCGGTGGGCCACCGTCATATCCCAATACACTTTTGACATCGTTCATCGCAAGGGGTCGCAACACGTCGTCCCAGACGCACTTTCCAGGGTTTATGCCAGCCCTGTCTCGTTCGATCAGGGTCCCGAACATACTACGGACCGTTGGTATAAGAGGATTTATTTGGGCGCTCGAGATACGCCTCAGATGTTCCCCGATTACGCGATTCAGAACGGTGTCCTCTTGAGACGTATGCCTATCACCAGCCCTCTCTCATCTGACCCATGGCGCGTCGTATTGCCTTCAGAGAAAGTTCCACTCGCCATATGGGAAGTCCACAATGATTTCCCTTCAATACACCCTGGTGTCTTGAAATCTTACCTTAAGATCAAGGAACTTTTCTACTGGCCAAATATGTTTCGTGACGTCACGGAAACATTGAGTCAATGTGAGGTGTGCAAGGCCTATAAGATTTCTAACACTCAACCGCGCGGACAGATGCTGTACCCGAAGGCCGTCTCCACACCCTTACAGCTTATTTCTATTGACATCGTTGGCCCCCTTCCTATCGCCTTTTATGGCTATCGCTATATTTTATCCATGGTTGACGTATTTTCCAAGTATGTTTGGCTCGTTCCTTTTAAAAAGGTCGACGCTAATTCTGTTGTTAAGGCGCTGGAATCTGAGATATTTTTTAATTTCGGAGTCCCACGCGCCATTCTTTGCGATAATGCCACCGTTTTCCGTAGTAACCGATTGCTGAATTTCCTCAGGTCTTACCACATTGAATCTCCAATTTTTACTCCGTATTATACCCCACAGGCTAATACAGTTGAACGTTACAATCAAAGCGTTATTACATGTTTAAGCATCTTAGTCGGCGAAAATCAAAGAAATTGGTCAAAATTATTACCCAAGGTCAAATTATACCTCAACTCATGTATCAACTTAGCTACCGGTTTTACCCCAAACTTTCTTATGTTTGGTAGGGAAGTTATTATAGATCCGACTCGTGCACACGGACAGACTCAAGGCACCGATTTAGCCGAAAGTCGGTCTCAACACGCGTCAAACCTATCTTCCCTCGCACAAGTTTATTCTAGGGTCGCCGATAATCTTTCTCTTGCTTTCCTCCGAAATTCGAAAACATATAACGCCAACCGTTCCGCTATCACCCTCAACGTCGGTGACACGGTCTGGAGGAGGAATTTCTCCAGGTCTTCGGGATCTGATTATTTTTCCGGGAAGCTTGCTCCTCGCTTTGTGAAGTGTCGGGTGAGTAGAGTACTCTCCAGAACAACTTACCTCCTTCAAGATTGTGACTCCGTTCATTCCGGGTCATATCACATCAAAGATATTTTGAAATAGCACCCCCATAATCTACATCAATCATCCTATTAGATTTCCTCAGTTCCAAAATTCGCTGTTTCTTTCTTCTCATCTCACCACCTAATCCAAATTTACTCATCATAAATATTGTTTTTATTCATAACCCCTCATTTTCAGGCCATAATCATCGCGATACCCCCCTTAACAAAAAAGCTAAGTTTCAAAGTACGTAATTATATAATTTAAATTTATCGCGAAATCTGTTACAAACTCTTTTCGAACTTTCTCTATTATACAGCCTTATTTTCACTCTCTGACTTTTTACTTCTTTTTACACTGTCACGTCATCACGCTGACATTTTCATAAGAAACCAAAATAATAATATTATTATAATTATGGTATTTGGCTATTTTGTGGTTTATTCTCCGATTTCTCGGTAAGTTTAATAATAATACATTCCCAAAATTCTCTGTTTCTATACAATTCCGTTATCTGATGTAAATAACGTACATAACACACTAAGCATACGGTATCTATTTATATATTGTTTTCTGTTTAATTTTACTCCGTAATTTTTCTTCTCTTCGCTGACCAATACGCTATGAGCGACCTTTTTGTTATGTTCCCTCTCTCCCTCTTGTAACCTCTGGGTTTGTTCGGAGAGGTAACTCATCGCTCAACTTTATTGTTGACTCTCAACAACTTTGTTAGTGAGTTTTGCTGTTAGGGACGAATAGGTTTGTGTTCGACCTCTAGGAGTTTCTTTGAGGTGCGCCAACCCTCCCACCTTACTATCACTCCTCTGATCAGACTCTAAGCACTCTCTTAGCTGAAAGTCGGATCAGGAGGGATACCCTACAATTAGGGACATTAAAATACTGGTTTATAGCCCTTATTTTTGTAGGCTGGGGTATTATTTTTTCGGGACTTAGGTTTTTTCCTCTCGTAGCCTGGTCCTCCTCAGCTTATATTCGTTGATTACAACCTCTAGCCTCTTCTTTTATCAACATTGCCCTCTGAGCATGTGTCAATAATTAATTTTAACTTATACTTAGATTCGCTTTTTACTTTAGTTTAGCTTCTTTATTTCGTCTAGAGTCTATTTCGCCATGGTATATTATCCCGTGAGTTATTTTAATTCTGTTAGGCTGTATTTTTCTTTAGTCGCGCACTTAGATTATTTTTTAGGTTTAGGTGGACGCTGCCTGAGCTCGCGTCGAGAAGGTTTAGATCTGGAACGTTCCGTATTTACTCTTTGTCGAATGCACTTAGTAGGCGCTCCTTAGGTTAGGTATTTTAATTCTGGTTTAGTCTTATTAGTTGTTAGTTGTCTTGTAAGTATTTCATTTTTACTCTGTTACTCAGGACTTCCCCTAGCCTGGTCTCGTCTCCTCTTCAACTGTCACCCCTATAGGGGAGACATAATTTTTTTCGGTTTTCCCTATAGGGATGTCAAGTGTCTTTAGTGACGACATCGTCTAGGGTTGTCAAAAATTTGTCGATAGGGTCGTGATTTTTATCGATGATGCCTTCCGTCTTTAGTGACGACATCGTTTAGGGTTGTCAAATTTTTTTTATCGATAGTATCGATAATTTTTTTTTTTGCTGGAAAGGGTGTATTGCAGCATTGCGCTGCCGTTCAAGCCTCTTTTGTAGTTGTAAAAGTTTCATAAACTATTATTTCTTTTAAAAATTTCGAATTGAGTACATTTTCAAATTTTGAATTCTATATCGTTCAAAGTAAAACAATTTTTTTGACTTGCGTCATTCTATTGTGAGCCGCTCTGGACGATACGTCATGGTATTAAATAATTTTTCTCTGCTTCAAGTGTCGTGTTTTCAGTTTGAGACGCGAATGTAAAAAGATCACGATAATATCTTTGTGCTAGCTGGCCGCAGTTTTGATGAAGCATATCGTGTTCATTGTGGTGTCTAGTCCTCAAATTATACGTATAGTTCGTGCCAGCCAAGCGAGAATCTAGAACCACTATTTTTTGGTGAAGTATTTACTGTACAAACATATAACCAAGGCCACAAGGCCTTTCCCGGACCCCCGTCCGTCGCCTGGACAGGATCCTGGCGTTCTCTACTCCCAGCCTGCGTCAACACAGACCCACGTCTTCTAGCCACGTCGGGTTCCTCCGCCAACCAAGGCGAGGTCGTTCCGGGCAGCAGCAGGACGGCGCCCCGTACTTCAGGACTTCAGGACTCATTGGCTATTAATCTCCATCGCATTAGTTTTAACTTTATTTTTGAATCTTAAGCTAGGCAATCCATCTACCGCGCTGAACCCAGATTTATTGCTGGTTTAATTGCTCTGTTCTACCTCGCGTCTCCGGGATTAAATTAGTAAAGGCCTATACGTATTTAACCCGCGTGCGATCGTACACTCAACCCTAAACCGCATAATTCTCCGTTCGGAAAATAAAAATCAACCGTAGTTATAAGCGGCTCGCAATCATACTTAAATTTATTTATCACGTTTTATACAACTGTTTCTGTTTTTTTTCTTACTTTAAAAAATATAATACAAATCATATTTAAAATCTCCTATTATTTTTTCTTTGTATTTAGTTACCCTATGCTAGAGTGGGTTCGATTCTCACCAAGCATTCTTTTTAACAAGTGGCAGAAGCTGATCTTTTAATGCTACAACGAGTACGTACAAACTGACACACGAAAGAAAATTTTGCCAGTTGATGCAGAGACGCTTCGCTCGCTACGCTCGCTCGGTCAAATAAAAATGGTTTAGATAAAACACATTAAAGTTGGGGAGTGGGGGCTCGCTACGTCAGAAGTCAGTAAAAAAATCTACCGCGGAGTGACGTCATGCTACATTTTAACTCAATGTTTTGGCGTAATTTTTTGATTACGTAAAAAAAGAAAAAAAATGTCCAATACTTTTTAATGATCTACCTGACGGACAAAAACAATTTTTTTGTACATCCCTATTGTAAATCAAAGCCCACTTCTTAAACGATTACGCTTACTCTCTGTGTCACTGAAGTTGAGGTAAATATAATCTCAGTCTCGTTTCAAAATGAAAAGGTCACTTTTGTTTTTGTTAGGTTTTGACTCTAAAAGCTTTATTTTAATAAGCAGGTCGTATGCCTCGGGGCTATATTGACACTTGTAAGATGAAAGGGAGAGACATATATTATAGGATTTTGTAAAGCCTCTGGTCTTTTTTAGACTTATAAAAACCAAAAAGAAGGGATCGACCGAGACCATATTTATATTTTATCAACTAAAAATATGATTTATTCATCCACGAAAGACGATGAAACTTTGCTAACAATTTTTTCCAATAAACAGCTCAAAAATTTGATTTAAGGTTGCGCTAGTCGACGGCTCGAACTCGTTGGTGGACGTGGCTAATATGCATGATATTTCACCTAACATCGTATGAGAATGTGAAATAGACGATGATTTATACCGAAAACGAGCGTGTAAAATTTCGTGAATAGACCTTTGGGCGTATCGATATTTTGAAAAAACTACTACATAATATATTTATACAAAATGAAATGATTTGAATTTTGAATTAATTACCTATCCTTGTACTGTAATTATTTTACCATTTTCAGACACCGAGAGTTATTTATTTACGCCCAAAGATACGTTAAAATGAGTGTTGAAATATGGTAGTTTTGACGCTCATAACTTTCAGACTATTTTTTTTTCTGTTTCCCTACAGGGAAACAGAAAAAAAAATAGTCTGATCCTAGATAATGAGCCTAGATAATGACGAGACAAGTAGATATAATTTTTAATGTACACTGTCAAACAGTGGAGTAAACTCCATACGTAGTTTGTATGGAAGATTGACTGACTAGCGTAACCTTAAGAGACGAGTCAACAATTTTCTTCAATGTAAAAACCTCATAAATTTTATTGTCACCTCAGCTACGTTGCTTTTTGTAATATTTTTGTTATTGGGTTTTCTAGCAGATACGATTTCCATTTAAATTGTATCATATCCCCGAAAATAAGCCTGATTTTTATTAAAATCCTTTTGTACCATAGATATACAGATAATAAATCGAAATATATAAAAGAAAAATGCACAAGTTAACAATGATTCCGAGCACAAAAGCAATTACAGATTTTCACTCGTATTGCCATGACGAAGCAACATTTTTGGGTCACTGAAGACCAGAAAATGTTACCTGGTCATGGCAATGAACGTATCTATTGGTAAGGGGACATAAGATAACCCCTATTTTTCCTCTAAATGGTTTTTCGCCCTCTGTTGGACATGTGAAAACTGCCTATTCATTCAGGTGATGTGGGATTTAGGTACGTTAGTCCACATTACCTCTTTGGTCTAGTAGTCGCAGGCGCTACTGCTGAGCATGAGTTCCTGCGTTCGATTCCCGAGTTGGGTAAAGTGTTAATGGGGTTTCCTTCCAGGAATTTCTTAGTAGCAGCCCGGAGTCTGGATTTGTGCCCGGGTGATGGCAATAAGCTCGCCCTCTATTACATGGGACTTAAACATAGCGGGCAATATGCGGGTGTACTATACGTACACCTCTGCCTAACTCTTCGGGGAATACAGGCGTGATGATATGTAAATTGAAGAGTACAACTGTGACATAGCATGACAACGGAAGTGACAAGTATTTTCGTTTGGTCGGTTACTTGACAGCTGTCTCGTCACGTGATTTTTTTTGTTTACCTTAATTTAACTACCTAAACCTATGGATTATATCTATGTACCGACATAAATTATATCTTGTCGACACTCGAAACTCAAAAGCTAGATTTGCGTATTCATATCAGAGAACTTTAGTCGAATGGAAGAAACTTGTAATAAAACAATATTAAGAGTTGAGTACTTACCTAAATATACTTTCGTCTGAAAGAGCATTTCGGAAAATGTCTGCAATGCAAGCAGCCCATCGTTTAACTATTTAAAACTTTACCATGTTAGCTGGTCATAAATTTTCTGTTATTAATAAAGTAATAATTCAACGATTAACACGGCGCGCCGCAGACTAATTCATAAGCAATGCGATCCAATTTCCTTCTGCTAATATTATGTAGCTATTTTTGTTCTGCGCGTCCCCACACTCCCCACCCTAGGTTTGCCTTCATTTTCGCAAAATAAGCTGATTGAGTACTCTTCATAACTTTCGTTTTTTGCTGTTACTCGCTGGATGTCATGGGAATTCCCGGTTTATTACTTTAAATTTTCTTACTAGAGGTTTTGTTTCAATAAAGAAGCCGTCACACATTAAGTTTTCTGTTGAAAATAAGCTGATTCATCTCTTTCCATCATTATTTTGCAACAAGATTTATGATACTTTAGGGATATGTGGAACAGGGTGTAAAGTTCACTCATCCACCATAGAAAAGGGAGGATCCTCCAACCAGACGGGTTGTTATGTCTGGCGGGCAACTGTCCATATGTTGATTTCGAATAGTCTTATCTATGTTTTTCCCTCGGTAAACTCTAACTGCGCGATGTAGGAATTGTGTGACGTCATGTTTTTTTGCTTCGTAGTTTGTATGTGGTGATCTAACCGCTACAATACTATTAAATATCTTTTTTACTTGTTGGTTCAAGATGATGGATCTTTTGAACACGTGTGTCAATCTATCAGCAAGATTTAAGGTTGCCTAAAACTATCTCTCCATTCTAAAGTTCACGTAGTTTAAAGCAGAACTCAGGATTCGCCAACCCTCACAGTTTCTTAGTAGGTAGGTATTTTTGCTGCAAAAAGAACTGGCAAAACGAACTCTTCAACAATAAAGAAAAGCCTTCGCTGACATCGTACTTATTGCCGATTTCTATGAAAAGGTTCAATAAGAATCACTACATATGTAGCACTACGAGCTTATTTGCAATGCATTTTACATTTTTATCAGAATTTCAAACACCCGTTTCTCGTAAACTTACATAAGACTTTTCAATAAGAAGCTCGTACGATATAACCCTGACAAAGTCTTTTCAAAGTCACTTTTGTGTATAAGTAAAGGATTTTCCAATTTCTTGGTAAATGATTGTAAAATTATAGCACGCACAGACCGTTCACTATAATTTGCCACTTGCCGTCATGTTGGCACCATTGCTTGTCAAGCTTAATTTCACTATTATTAAAGTCCAAAATGGCGACTGACATACCAGTGCTACCAATCGCGTCACAGGACAAGTTATAATTAACGCACTATAGTTGGGTTTCTAGAAATACTTGATCAGTAGCGTGAGCAGCTTATTGCAACGTTGAATAAGTAATTCAATATTGGTCGATCACTAAACCTACAAAGGGTTATAGTGCAATATCCTTCAATATAGCAACTAGAATATCGAGTCCATGTGCTACCTATATTATTACCTATATACATAACATCATGCCAGTTATACCCGAAGGGTTAGGCAGAGGTACTACTACTACTTTGCTTCTATTGAACGACTCATAATGCGAAGCATTAGAGTGTGCTCTACGATCAAAAAAATTTTTTGACCCATTTCTGTAGCTATTTTTATTGTTACACTCCTGCTAGTACACATAACCTACTTAATTTATATACCATTGTATAGATGACTAAATGGAGATTAATACTGTACTTTTTAACAATTGATTTAATGCATAAATGGAAAAAGCAGCAAAATAGTTGAAAAAAAAATCCTGTCCGTCTATTTATGAATCCTGAAAACATTGTAGCTTGCGATAAAATCAATTAATTGAGTCAATTTTTTTTTATACATTCGTTTCAGCCATAGAATGAACCCTATGAAAAATGGCTCTTTTATTCAAAGTAGTTTAATTATAATTAATAAAATACTAACTAAAATATAATATCTATAACTAAATATTTCCAACCTTTGACTTGACGTCCGTAAGTTGCCTAGCAACCGCCAAGTAAATATCTTTGTAAATAGTCTTTGACATTACGACTTCATGAAAAGTGATAAATTGTTCATTTTTGTTAGAAACTATGTTTTGAATTTCTTTTTCGTTTATTAATGAGTGTTATGTATAGGCGTGCATTTTTAGATTTTCCAAACTATTTTAATTTTACTTTGTTTTAGTTTTACTGTTTTTTAATTTTCTTTTTTTATTGATGTCTCAATGTGTTTTAGTTTAGTTTGTGATCTCCTGTGCTTGTCTCAATAAATACTTTTTCTTTCTAACTAGGTATCTAGTACACCCACAGTTCGCCAGTTATGATAAAGTCCCGTGTAATCCGGGGCGATTCTATTGCCATCAACCGGACACAAATCCAGACTCCGACCTGCTACTGAGAAATTACTGATGAAAAAACCTAATAACACTTTGCCCGACGTGGGAATCGAACCCAGGACCTCATACTCAGCAGTAGCGCTTGCGACCACTAGACCAACGAAGCAGTACAGTATAGTATCTACTAATAACATAAATAGCCTCTTCGTAGAACAACCTTTCTCCGACGTAAGGCGAAAATGAATATTCAGTAACAAGCAAGAATTACCTAAGTTTAAAAAACTTGCTGAAATAAACTGTTACTTTCATGCAGTTTGCTTTTAACGCCTGTCTTCTTGGCTCGTTCATTTTGAAAGCAAATAATAATAAATATTCATTAATTTTTTAGGGTTCTGTACTCAAAAGGGTGTCAACAAGATCCTATTACTTAGGCTTTGCTGTCCGTCCGACCGTTTATATGTCTCAGGGCTGTATATTTTGAACCGTAGAGGTCCTATAGGTAGGCACTTGAAATGTTCACAAAGTATGTACCGCTATGGCCGCGCTAATAAAAATAAAATAAAGTTAAAAATTAGAGGGACCTTCCCCATAAAAGAAACGTGTTTTGTTTGGTGTTTTTTGCTAATTACTAAAGTATTTAAAAAAATATGTTAGGTACCTATATGTTAAATATTATAAGATGGTACGGAACCCTTTGTGTGCAAGTCGGAGTCGCAGCTGGCCGCTTTTTTCTTTCCATTCTTTAATATATGAGGCATTTGTTTTTTGTTAGTTCGTACATAATATGAAATAGCTAAGAAATAAATTCCACATTGACCGTACATTTTCTGCACATGTTCTGGTATTTTTCCATCTCGTGATTACTTTTGTAGACAAAAATATCAAAAATTTTGTTATAAATAGACGAATTTGGGACGAGGGTCACGCCAGAATGCTTAAATTTACATGAGATAAATTCGAAATTGCACACTTTTATGGACTTCATTGCTTTTGGATTAATTTAACGAAGTGTATAGAGTGCCGCGAGTTTCTTGTGGCACTCTGCCTCGGCCCGGCTAGGGTGCCGTGAGCGTTGCATTGTCACTGTCACTTGTTATTTAGGTTAGAACTGTGACCACACAACGCACGAGCCGAGCGAGCGCAGCGAGCGGTGCCGCGGTAGCGGCCGGCGAAGTGCCAGGGTCCGTTTAGGCACAAGAGAATGTAATGTTTTGGGAATGTGGTGTTTTACAGCGATCTAACCTCGACAATCAAACAAAATACCAAGTGACGTGACTTAGTGACAGTGACAATGACAATCCAATGCTTGCGGCACTTTAGCCGGGCCGAGGCGGTGTTACTAGGGTGCCTGTAGTGGCACTTTATCCGATAGGGATAGAGTGCCAATGGTGGCACTCTATACACTGCTTTAATTTAATCCTAACATGTAGAGATTGTAAGTACACACATTTGTCCAATTTTCATTCGAATGTATTTAATACAAATGATTATTGTAAAACATTTCATTTGTAGTACATGCCTAAATCCCACGCTATTCGTAAAACTGTTGTTGTATTAACACTTAGCTTATTCATTGAACAGATAAATTATATTTTAGAGAAAAGTATTATTGTTGGTACCTAAAACTTGATCATTTATTTGTTCGCTCAGTCGTACCATAACGCTAACGAGTATTACGCTATTTGTAAATTGGATCGAGGTGGGTACGTAGTAAGCATTGATAGGTAGGTACCTAATGCGAATATTATACAGAAAAGCGACAAGCGTGCCAAAAGTACGGACCTAATGAAAATGTATTACAAAATAACGCATTTTCCCAAGAAAATTAAATTGAAAAGTTTTGAAATGTCCTGTATTTTTACTGTGTTTTTACAAATGTGTCTTTCCTTCGGTATAGAATACACGTAACTTGTCAGGGATGGCAGATGGCGATATGAACGTTCATTTTATACAACATCCTGTAGCGGTTAGACCGCCACATACAAAAATTACGAAACAAAAAGACATGTCGTCACACAATTCCTACATCTCGCAGTTAGAGTTTACTGAGCGAATAACATAGATAAGACTATCCGAAATCAACATATGGGCAGTTGCCCGCCAGACATAATACCCGTCTGGTTGGAGGATCCTCCCTTTTCTATGGTGGATGAGTGAACTTTACACCCTGTTCCTCATACCCCTAAATTGGTGACCCCGAGTATGAACGTCAACGCAGCCTTCGTGCAACTACTTCAGCGTGACGTCATCATCATCACTCCCGCAAGCTTTCCTGAGGCAAGTCACACAGCCAGCCAGCACCCACGGCTTTAACGGGTATCCTGACCACCAGCATGCAGCGAACGCGCATTCCTGGTCATCACCCTCAACCACAACCCGGCGCTGTACCACATCCGACTCACTGGATGACGACGCACCGCCACCCCGACTCACTGGGGAATCACCGCAGACAGTTCCGACTCACCGTGAACTATGCGGCACCCGGTTCCGACTCACTGGAACCACAGCTGGCACTGTGAAGCATCGCAAGATCCAAGACTCAGCCCAGCAGCAGCGCAGCCAGCGTCAGCTCAGCTCAGCTCAGCGTTGCTGCATGCAAACATGGTTTGTCCCAGGCTACTTTGCTTTCACACCCAAACCCCAACGCTGAGCTCGCATTATTCACAGATGCATCGGACACCTCAATAGGCGCAGTGCTACAGCAGAAGGCTGGAGATTCGTGGCGTCCACTAGCATTTTTCTCCAGGCGTTTGTCCGGGTCGCAGAAGAAGTACAGCCCGTATGACAGGGAGCTCTTAGCCATCTACGACGCAGTTCGACACTTCCGGCACATGGTTGAAGGTAGGCACTTCGCTATCTACACGGATCACAAACCCCTGTCATACGCGTATGCGCGCAGCAGGGAGAATTGCTCCCCGAGGCAGTTCCGCTACCTGGACTACATAGCCCAGTTCACCACGGACATCCAGTTTGTGGCCGGCAAAGACAATGTCGTGGCAGACGCACTGTCGCGTGTGGAGGAAATGACGTTGCCAACCCTCGACTACACAGCCCTTGCACATTCCCAGGAGAGCGACCCTGAGCTGCAAGGCCTCCTCACAAGCAACGGCACGTCACTTAAAATAGAGAGAGTGCGCTTCTCAAACTCGGACGTGGAACTATTATGCGATGTCTCCACCGGTAACACCCGCCCTTATGTTACAGAATCCTTCAGAAGGCAGGTGTTCCAAAAGCTTCACCAACTGAGCCACCCTGGCAGGCAGGCCACGGTCAAATTGATTTCTGCACGCTTCGTTTGGCCTGGCCTGAAGAAAGACTGCAGGGCCTGGACCAGAGAGTGCATAGAGTGCCAGAAGAACAAAGTCTCACGGCACACATCCTCTCCCACCTCCCCATTCCCAGTTCCTTCACAACGCTTTTCCCATGTCCACATGGACATAGTAGGGCCACTTAACATTTCAAATGATTACAGATATTGCCTCACCGTCATCGACCGCTTTACACGCTGGCCTGAGGCATATCCCATCGCTGACATCACGGCTGAGACATGCGCCCGCACCTTCATCGCTGGCTGGGTGTCCCGCTTCGGTTGCCCCCACCGTATCACTACTGACAGGGGCAAGCAGTTCGAGAGCAAGCTCTTCCATTCCATCGCAGCGCTCCTTGGTAGCCAGCATCGGCCAACCACGGCGTACCACCCAGCCTGCAACGGCATGGTCGAACGCCTGCACCGCCAGCTGAAGGCGGCCATCCGATGCCACACGGACACCAACTGGTCCGAGGCTCTTCCTCTGGTGCTGCTGGGCATCCGCAGCGCCTGGAAGGAGGACATAAAGGGGTCAGCAGCCGAGTTAGTTTACGGGGAGCCCCTAAGACTCCCAGGGGAGTTCATAAGCCCTTCACTCACCAGCACCGTAGACTACACCGACTTCGCGGCGAGACTCCGTCATCAAATGGCGAAGCTGTCACCAGAACCGGCGAGTCGACATGGCGAGAAGCCATTTTATGTCCCCAGCAGCTTGGCGTCGGCAACGCACGTCTTCCTGCGTCATGACGCCGTGCGCCGACCACTTGACCCACCATACACCGGGCCATTCAAGGTGCTACAAAGAGGTGGAAAGACTTTCAAGATCGAGGTAAACGGTAGAGAAACCACAGTAACCATAGATAGGTTGAAACCCGCTTACCTCAACAACGAACACGACAACACATCCACCTCAAACTCGACGGCAACATCTTCAGCACCAACGGCTGCAACGGGTACACACGCCACCACACCGCCAAACGTCACCGTCGAGAGAAAAACCCGTTCCGGGCGCACAGTACACTTCCCGGACTACTATCGCCCGTAATTTACCAACCACGGTCTCAGGGGGGGAGTAGTGTAGCGGTCAGCACCGTTAGTTAGTTTAAATACCATTTTTATTTAACAACTAACTGTAGACACTATACACGCACATTTTCATAACCTCTTACATAATTATTTCTCGTTTGACATTTCATTCTGTCACATTCGCATTCCAATCACCATAGACATCAAACTAGAGTATATCCTTATCTATTGCTCATGACTAACAAAATATATTTATAACTATTACGTATTCACTATATTTACAACACACACAATATTTATATACATATTTAAACTAACCTAACAATTATATTGACACTCCACATCTAAGTAAACATGTAAGAGAAACGGAACGTATGTCCAACCGTGTAACGAGACGCACACATGATCGGCAGATTTTGATTCTGAGGCGATCGCCCTCAGTGTGCCCTCAGTGTACTATCTTGCCTCCAGCTGGACATACGCTACTTTTCTGTTCCAAAATCTAGTCTTCATCCAAGCACTAGATCTCGCCAAGTTAGCTGCGAACCATTGCTGTATTATCTGTTTTGTCTGTACAACTTGTGTTAGTCCTTACATTGTTTTCGTAACCTTATATGTTATAAGGGAGTGCCGAGGTAGGCAGTAATAGAAGTGCTACTGAAATTAAATCTTTTATTGAGTTTTACCCAGTAACCTCTTCAATCCGTTCTGACATAACGTATAGATTCCATTTATCTGCCGTAAAGGTGTAGTATTCTTTTCTATATTATAGGTACCGGACTTGTGGACTCGCACGTGTTACAGTTATAGTTACATATTGTTTTATGACACTAGTAAATGTGTAGCTTACATCTTGTGGAAAAACTTTTCCACAAGCTGCAACTCTTAAATACAATTGAAAAGTTTATCCATAGCCAGTCTCTAAAAGTCAGCTCAGTTTATAAAATCGTTGGAGATTGGAGGGTAGGATAATTCCGTTCAATTAGAGATGTTGACTAAAAATTAAGTTTTTGTCGGTCAGGTAGATTATTATAAAATATTGGACACGACGTATTTTTTCTTATTTTTGCCAAATGAACACGGCAATATATTGAGTTAAAATGTGGCATGACGTCACTCCCCGGTAGATTTTATACTGATTTGTGAGAGCCTCTACTCCCCAACTTTATCTAAACATTTATTTATTAATATGATAAAGTAAAAAATACGTGTCTATAATTTTTTTATTATGTGACTGACGGACTAAATAGTTTTTTTCCCTAGTTAACATCCCTATTATTTGAGCAATTTTGCTGGCGAAGCGAAATGAGTTCTCTCCTCCTTTGTAAATCTGGAAATAGGTAAGGTCTAAGGCATTAGACCTAATGCAGATGGCAGCAGAGAGGCATCTCTGCTGCCATCTGCAATAGAAGAATGAAGCGACGGAAATTTGTGATCTTACGGCTTTTTTCCGTCTACGTGTTTATAAACCTTTTGTAGTATTCCCCGGTTTTTATGACATGATTGTTTTTATACCTACTACTAAAATAAAATGATTATGTGATTATCGCCTTTTCATAAATTGGAAGCTAAAAGTAAAATTGCTATCAATATTTTTGCTGTTGTGATTACTCGACCTAAAAGCCAATCAATTCACTGGAAATCTGATTTGGCATTAAGGCTTTCAGAAAACGGGGCCATTGAAACGCAATTAAAAAAATCAAGCGTGTATAAAAACCGGCCAAGTGCGTATCGGACCACCTACAATGAAGGGTTCCGTAGTTGAAATGAATTTATCCCAAAAACAAACTTAACATTGTAGTTGAAAAAGATGTTCTCACCTATATCGATATATAAGTCACGGTCAATTCTCTAACTGCAAATAATGTAACTTGTAATCGCAAAAACATTAAAATATTTGATAAAACTACAAATTAAAGATTTTTGGAAGACCTTGCCAAATTTCATGATTCTAGGTAAACGGGAAGTACCTTGTTTGATTTATTTGCGAGAATCAAAATAGGTATGTCGCATGGTCGTATTTTTTAATATTCTTGAACTCCAAGGGACCGTAGACAATAATATATGGAATAATGTTATTTGATATTAATTTCAACTCGATACCTCCAGGCGTACCGGAGAAAAGGGTCTTGACAGACTGACAGACAACGAAGTGATCCTTTATGGGTTCCGTGTTTTCCTTTTGAGGTGCGGAACCCTAAAAAACAAACATGTCATTTTACTTAATTAATTTCGGTTGAAAGATACTTTAATGGAAATCCAGGGAAGCCTTATGTGCAGAAATAATTATTGTCTAACTCTTCCATCGTTATTTGCAGCTAATCACAGTGAAAAGGATCATATCGGATCATGTACTCTTAGGGCCTATGCACACCACATTTGTAACGGCGCGTTTGTAGCGATACAGACGCGATACGCACGCAAGTCAGACGTAGCCTGTAGACCTTCAAACTGCTCTGTAGGATAAAAGCGCGCCGTCAACGCGCGTTTCTAAAACGCGCGTCGACGGCGCGTTTAAAAAACGTGGAGTGCACAGGCCCTTAGGTTTTATCCAAGTCAAAGCCTGTAACTGTGTATGTACATAGTGCAAATAAATAAAGCTTTTTAATAAGCACAAAAAATATTAACTTACCTTTGAGTAAGTTAGTATATTCGAAATAATACAATCATTAATGCTGTGAAACTAAATATGTTTCAGGGTCGAATAAATACGACGGTGATATTCGATAAGGGGTTTGGTTAAACACACCCAAATATAAAATTGAAAAGTACAAAGGACTTTACGCTTCATTCTACGCAATCCGTTCAAATGTTCACGAAATTCACGAAATTATTGGTATATAATTACGACCCACAGCGGTCAAATGCACCAGACTGGTTTCCAAGCCATTGAGCACTCGTATTGTATGAAAGAGAGAAATCGAATTTAGAAATAGAAATACAGTTTTACGTTTCATTTAACTTTAGTTTTCTAGAGTGCTATAAAAAGAACTATGAGCAGTTTAGACGAGCTTTATTGAGTTCGAGATACGTTCAATCTCCAAGGTAGAGTAAACAAACTTCATCTTATATTTTATATCACGGTTGCAGCGTTGATGAAGTCTTGATTGTGACAATTTGCCTTTAAAATTAAAGACAAACTCAATCACTTAGGTACTCGCTGTTCAGATAATTTCTTAACTCCTGTAGCAATCTCAAGTTATAGGTACCGTAAACGAGATACGACACTACTATTTACAGCATGCAAAAGGGGAGTAAGTCCATGTAATAAGTTTTACGCATTTTTACAATATGTAGGTGACGTACGTTTGGTGGAGTATGTTACTCCAGAATACGGTTTTTTTTCAAGAGTGCATACACTTATACTTAACTTATTTTTGAAATAGTTGCTACAACCAACCTGTGACGTAAATATTTTTAGGTACTGAAACAACCCGGTGCAGAACTTTTGAAAAATAGACTAATATTATTAGTGGTTGGCAATCACATAAAAGACGATATACATTTTTATTTACCAGCAACTCTATCACTAAAAGTTTATTTTGACAGTGGCAGTGAACGCGATTAAATGTGCATAGCATTCTTGAATGCGAAGAAAATGAAAATTTAATCGAGTCTGTATACTTATGAGAGACACACAGAGGCCTTATTTCTTACCCTACGTATTTGTGCTAAAGGCCCTTCTCGGGTTGCTCTGAGAATCAGATTTATCCTTGATATGTTCAGACTAACATGAATGTTTGCGGTTATCGAAGTTGGGAAGACGTACATAATATTCAATATTGACCTATTTGTGTACATAATGGACGTTAGTTTCGAACTATTGTTTCCCAAATAACCCGTTAACCTCTCGTGGATATCATGAAAGATGATACAATATATCTATCATATTACTTTGATGGGTTGCCGTTGTCTTCCTCGTGATAGCTAAACGAGAACTCTAATCAATAAGCTTGCTAGGCACGATTGCTTCTTGCACCGTATCATTAGGGTGGTTTCACAGCTGTTCGGGAAACCCGTACGGGCCGTACACGGGAGACCCGTACGGGTAGCGTCCGCAGAACTCAAATGGAGACTCAGCTAAACGAGGGAGTAGTACGATACGTTGTACGGGCTCTACCCGGAGCGGGTCGCGTATGGGCCAATCCGAGTTCCGGGAACCCATACGGGTCTCCCGGACAAATGTGAAAGTAGCCTTACAAATCGATTGTGCGGGTTTGTGGAAGTCTAAGGTATTAAACTTTCACAAACAGTCAGACTAATAATCTCGCGGGAACAGTCACGCGACCTACAGTCACGCAGTGACAGCTTCAATTAAGCTGCCAAATATAATTAAGCAAATATTTGGGCCGACATAGATTTATTTCATTCATGACCCATTTTTGTGAAGATTTCATTATGGTACCATTCCGTACCCGACCGCAGAAGGCAACTGCAGGCGACGTGTCGCCGCAACACAACTGGTTTCTATGAATTTCTATGAAAACTTTCCGTAGCTAGCGACACGGCGTTGGCAGCTACGGGCGAGCGACAGGCGACACGTGTAGCCCGACCGCAGACCAGTAGTGCCGCCAACGCTCGAGCGATAACACGTTTTTCTATCTTCTATCTACCGACTGGAACCCGTACACGGGCTGCTGCCGCCTGCGGTCGGGTTCGGAGTCATGACTGCAGTGACATGACGCCGCGACACGTCACCTGCAGTCGGGTACGGAATGGTACACACGGCTACACATCAAGCTATACATTTCCAGTTTAAGCTGACCTCGCATTGTACGGAAATCGTTTACAATGCGAGATCACCATAAACTGGAAATGTATATCTTGATGTGTAGCCGTGCGTACCTTTACACTTAAGCCCAGTTTCTAAATTGAATTCGAGAACTTGTCAAACACCACTTTAGACGATTCTTCCAAAGTAGCCCGCGAAAAACAAAATTTCCTACGTTATTGCAAAGAAAAATTTATTTTCGAGAGCTTTCATCTTAAGTAATGCTAAAGTATGTATCAGTTTTCAACTTCAGATTCTCAATTCAGAACCCGGGTGTTACTATTAACCGATGACGACCGAACTTGTTACGGGGCAGACAGCGGATATGATTCGCTCCGTAAAAAGTTTGTTCGATAAAGAGAGAACAACCTACGGAGCGACTGTCTGCTGTCGCCGGCATCAGCTACAGGGCAGACCAAGTTCAAGCGTCCGATTAAGATAAAAGAGGTTCAGAACGGAAGTTCTTCCAGAGTTTCTGTCTGTTAGCAAGATGTTGTTGCTAGTTTGTATACGTTCGCAAAGTTAAAAATATTTAACAACATTTGCAAATTGTGGTTACGGGATCTGAGTGTTGTGACGCCTAATAGCGTGTTACGTATTTTTTATTGCAAATGCCATCAAACGGTGACGACCACGTATAGCGTAGTTTACAACATGTGACGTAGAAAAGATTGTAATAATGTACGTATAATACATATAGCTAAAAAAAAAAAAATACTGAAACCTACCTTCTTACATGAAAGCGGGATAAAAATATCACACAAAAAATAAAAACTCCCATTTAATTTGGAAGTAGGTGACGAAATATAAACCATTTCAGAAATATTAATGGCTGTAAACATAGACATTTATCTCGAAAACTTATAAAATATATAATTAATAAAATATATAGTTTGTAGAGTATGAAAATCAGCACGCGTAGCTTGACAACCATATAAACAGTTTTTCTAAAATTCAATAAATAATTGGTTATCACGATAAATTACACGCTTTGTTGCACGGAAGAATTGACTAAATGACAGATAAACAGTAAAAATCTGCCATTTTATCAATTCCTATTCATGTTAAGCGTGCAGTTTATAAATACTAAATCGTGATAATCTGTTATTGAATTATTATCGACTATACATAAAACATACATAAACTTACGCTTTCTTTCCATGGTGGTAGGCAGGAAATTGAAGTTTTAATGGCTAAACAAAAGTATATTTGTAGTTCACAGACTACAAATATATTTTTGATCATAATACATTTATACCAATTTTATCACATTCGCCTACGATTTACGAATAAACATATTACATTCTACCAATACATTCTATTTTAATTTCCTTATTATAACTCAAGGCCATAACTATAATTCATAACTGTAAGCAAAAATAAATCGGGCAACATAAAAATAAATCAGTCTGGGAAGGGGTACTTACTCACAGAAACCGTTGTTTGTACAGTAATCGTAGATAATATGCTAATACATCAATATTGTTATGTATATTAGCGTATTCAGGTATCTACATATTGGGTACCTATTTGAATTAATGTATTCACTAGAGAGCTGACGTGTATCAGACATGGTGTGGTCATATTTGAGGTTGTGGTACAGACCAGACAGACAACGTAATCGCGAAAAAATATCAGCTGTCCCATACAAAATTTCAATACACGCTGTAGATATTTTAGTTTTAGCGTAGGGGTAGACCTTGGTCGCACTGCAGTTTGTGGCTAACTGTGCCTATAAATAAGAGGATTTGGTCAAAAGGATGTGCGGCAGCGTCATTCAACCTATTTATTTACAGCTTTGCTGCGATCAGTATTAAGCTTAACGGAAGAGGTTACGACTGAGTCTGCCGAGGTTGCGGGAAAGTCCTAAAGGGATTTTGACTTTATGAATGTTTTTTTATGTATGTTCACCGATTTCTCCGTCAATTGTGGACGGATTTTGAAAATTACTTTTTTACTTGAAAGGGTATGCTTCCGAGGTGGTTTCTTATAATTTTATTAACTTAGCTTGGATAGTTTTTGAGTTAGCTTATATTACGTATTTTTGCGAATTAGTTTATATCGATGATATGATGATAACTTTCCGTCACTGTTATTTGCATAGCAGGTAGTGGTATTCGAATTTGTGTGGGGTAGGTACCACAACAAAAAAGTAGACAATAAAAAGTTTTTACAATAAACTTCCAAAAAAAAAAACACTACCAAGTGAAAAATAACTTTATACCATTCCCCCTCTAAAAAGCTTATTTTATTCACTGAAAACAGTGAATAAAAAGCTCTTTTAATCACTATTTTGGTGTTTGAATTTAGAACACACCAATGTATTCGACCTCGTATCTCAATGCTATACAACCTCCTTAACACTTTCGACTCCACCCATTTTCATAGAACTCATAACTCATCATTCCGCCATAAAAGTCTATGACTATTATTCGTAGTTGGAAGTGAAACCTCCGGGAGGTTTCACTTCCAACGTCCACGAGGGCTTCCGGCATCCCATACCCAAGTAGGTGAACCCTCCAGGAGGGCTCCCGACACTGCACATCTACATTTAAAATGAGCCCTCCGCGAGGGCTCTCGACATACCATATCCAAGTAGGTGAAACCCTCCAGGAGGGCTCCCGACCCTGAATGTCTACATTTAAAATGAGCCCTCCGCGAGGGCTCCCGACATCCCATATCCATGTAGGTGAACCCTCCAGGAGGGCTCCCGACACTGAATGTCTACATTTTAAATGAGCCCTCCGTGAGGGCTCCCGACATCCCATATCCAAGTAGGTGAACCCTCCAGGAGGGTCCCGACACTGAACGTGTTAACCTTTTATTAAATGTCTATTTTCGCTTAAATCTTTGTTTTTCTCGTAGTCATGGTATAAAGTATAGTATGCAACTCTTGAATAAAACGGATTTATATCGAGGGCCATGAATCACTCGCGTCGCTCAGGATTCTAACGCTTGAATCACTCGCTGCGCTCGTGATTCAATCATCATGAATCACTCCCTACGGTCGTGATTCAGTCGTTAGAATCCTTCACTTGATCGTGATTCATCTATGGCCCTCGCTTTAAATCCGTCCTTTATTCATTAGTTGCATAATATACTATTAATTTCGGAATTCGGTGGCAAAAAACTAAAATTCATAACCAAAGACACCGACTTCACGTTATGTTGTAGACTTTGTCGAGCGCCACTAGGCAGCGCTGGCGTCCCGATTACTCGAATCAGTGACGTATTTCCGACATGCTGTTAAACGACGAGTAGTGTTTATGGCGTATAAGTAAGCTTCGATTTGAAGGCCGGTTTTCAACCATGGACTGCTGCCGCTGAGAGCTGAGAGAACCTGAAAACAAATATAGTACAATACTGTCGAGGCCCGCAATTAGGGCATTAATAATTTGGCATTGATGGACGATCGTGAAAATGTGGGCCGAGGCGAAGCCGAGGCACACACACGTGAGTCCATCGTTGCGGCCAAGGCTTGTATAGTACTTTTCTCAAACAATGAGCGGAAATTAAAGCCAAAAATTCCAGAATCAATGACGAACAAAGAAAATTTTTCATGCGCCATATGTTCATTTGTTTCTACAGCTCTATTTGATAAGCTAGTTCGAAATTTAAATAAAATCTTTGATAAGTTACCTCTTGGTTGCCATGTGTTGAAGTAAAAAGTTAGTTCCATTTTTAAATAACACGAAAGATATGAGTTTTCATAGTAATTTATTTGGCCACTAAATACGACAGATATGGATTTTCATACTAAGATTGCCGGCCGGGCGCTCGCCTGCTTTGACCTGTACAGCAATTTCGATTTATCTCGAAGAAGATTGTCAAAATATTGTTCGAATTTCCAAGCATGTCTGAGAAAAAGCTATTTGTTTTTTTTCAAATGAGCGTGTATTTAGTCTCGGCGGAAACTGCGCGATGTTTTCTTATTTACATGAGCATCTTCATATTGGTTGTAACTTTGTCGCGCGGTTTCCGCCAATTAACCTACAGAAATCGCACGGTTACAAACCGCCCGAGTCGTCTGCGCATCTGAGAGCTAAGGTTCGTTGCGTACAATTCTTTTTCCTGTGACAATAATAAACGTAACTTTATATGACGTGTGAGATTCAATTGTGTTTGCCAATTTCTGGTGTAACAGAATCGCTCTACGAGTTTTGTTCTCTTTCATTAATGAGAATAAACACATGGTTTGGCACTGTTATTGTCTAGGTATACGCTAACAGTCTGAGAAATAGAATTTTATTAAAATGTGAATATGAGCATCGATAGAATAAATGAAAGCATTCTTACGTTCTATGTCAGCGTCTATTATTATTTTCCTGAAAACTATCTCAAGCAGACTGAGACCGGATTTTCAATCAATGGTGTAAGTTACATAATATAACATCTCGCCGTGGTTCCCCAAAAGGTTGGGCAGAGGTATACTTATGTTTAAGTCCCATGTAATAGGGGGCGAACCTATTGCCATCAACCGGGAAAAAATCCGGACTCCGAACTGCTAGTCTGTTACTGAAAAATTTTAGACAAGAAAACCCAAAAAGGGAATCGAACCCAGGATCTCATGTTCAGCAGTAGCGCTTGCGACAAATGTTATTTATGTTAATCTTGCGAAAAATGTTACGTGTGATGAATGTTACTTGTGACATAAAGTAAAAAAGAGGTCGAAAAGTTACACAACTGCACATGGTGTAAACATTATTATCAAATATTTTGAAGACTGGCATACAGAAAATGTTAAAAGTAGAACAAACCCTGCATCTTATTTATAATCTGGTATGTAATTAAAATAAAACTGAATCAAGCGCAACAGGAAGAGAGGGCAAGAGGTAAGTTACATGCTTCATCGAAAAGGTCGACATACGAGTACCATTTTAAAATGGCCGAGTTACCGAGAAAAGCATTCCTTTCTTCTACTACTTAGCTAATCCCGACTCAATAATTTATTCGCTTGACCTTTCCCTTACAAACACGATATATTATTGCAATACTTAGAACAGAAACTTATTCCCAAGTTCGACATATTGTCAGGTTCAACATTCAATTCTGTGGACCAGTTTCCAATAAGTTATCTAGTGTTTTGACAAATAACCAAACATTAAGTTAAATTAGGGCCGGATCGCGAATTTCAATTTTATCTTTTGCAACTCTCATCAGCAAATCCATCAATATCTTCTTCTTTACTTATGTTAGTAGATATTTTATCTGTCAACAAATTTGTTAAATTAAATAAATTAGTTTTTGCCGATCAAAGTTCTGTATTTATTGTTGCTATTCTTTAGGTCTTAAGAGCGCTTATCGTCACAAATAGCTGTCAAATATTTACCTGTTTTGATTAATTTGTCATTATTACTGTATGGAATTAAGAAATGTAGCTAACTATGACATAAATATTAATTATGGAATGTAATAACTAATATCGTAACACCGAATATTTAGTTTTAGATGTAAAAAAAGTATTTGGAAACTTTCCAAAATACCGTTTATACACCTAAAATGGTTACAACATCAAATTCAGTGAAGAGCTCAAATGTCCGAAAGACTGATGCAGCTCGATAACAATTACAATTTTATTGTGTCTCATTAGTGACAGTCAAGCGGTTAAAATTGCAATTCATCTATATCAGGGGTCGGCAACCTTTTAGCAGGCAAGGGCTACATGGTGGCAAAATGAGGTAGAGGCGGGCTGCACTTGTAAATATTTTTTTTTAAATTATTTATCTCTATTGTTGCTTTCTATTTGTTTGTAGTTGAAATTCTTAGAATGGTTCTCAAAAGCTCATCTGTGAGCCGCGACGCATATAATTTTTTTCTGTAACTGAGAATTTAAAAGTTTGATCGCATAAATAAGTAGGTACTGCCAATAATTGTAAATAACTGCTGAGCAAACCCTTTTGATTCGTCAAAATCAGATGGCAACCTGCCATAAAACTTAACAAGATCATTGATTTACAGAAAGAGTTTTTGAGGTTGTCATTGGATTGGAGAGCAATCACGTTCGTTTGTAAATGACTCGGTACATCCTTAATATCTCATGAAAAAGGGTTTGCAAAATCTTCAGTTTACTTCAACTCACCAAATCTGTCGTTAACGGATTTTGTAGCTGTACGTCTTTCATTTTATCAATTCTCATAGCATAGTGTTATTCGCATAGTGTTATTATTTACTAAGGTAAAGACTTTCATTTACAAAACTGTCGCGGGCCGCAAGGAGGAGAGTCGCGGGCAGCTTGCGGCCCGCGGCCGCGTGTTGCCGACCCCTGATCTATATTATACTAATATTATAAAGAGGTAGTTTTTTTTGTTTTTATTTTAATAATCCGCTACCCTTATTATAATTTGAAGGACAGTCGCGTTTACTGTTCTTCATAGGCGTAATAACAATAAAACTTCTATTGTGTCTCGTTTACAGCCCTTCAAAGTGTTAATTAAGTATTCTGTCTATTTTCCACATACTGTAATTAAATTTAAGCTAACGTAAACATGTCTCAAATTTAAATTTAAGAGAACGCAACTCAGGCTCCCAAGATACAGGGGCTGCCTAGTTTGGGGACCACTGTTTTAATAACTATGTTAATTATTCTAGTTACAGTAAGCATACAATATTATTATTATTGAAATTTATTTTGTCTCAGTGGACTATTATATTATTCTTATTCGTATTTAATTTGTTTATTTTTTTAAGTTACCGTAAATTGACGGTGTTTTTTTATAATATAACGAAATATTCACAGTTGGTTATTATATAAAAACCGTTATAACATTTTTTGTCCGTGCCACTAAAGTTTGTAACTGACAAAGAAGTTCGAGTTACGAAGCGTTTATCCTAAAAGTTGGCAACGTCGTAGATAGCTACAAATATTTACCTGTTTTGATTAATTTTGGCAATATTACTGTATGGAAATAAGAAATGTGGCTAACTAGCGAACTAGAATATTAATAATGAATTGCAGTTTGTAACGTAACGTTTAGCTCCGAGGAGCTAAACGTTAATAAAATTAAGATAAAGAGGTTAAGGTTAAGGTCTAGAATATAGTTAGGGTATAAAAGGTAAAGAGGGTTAAGAGGTCGGCTTCACACGACGTGGGATGCTCAGGATAGGCGGGGTCAAGTCCAGGCTGAGGTGTTGGTAGGCAGACAGGTAAGCAGGCAGGCAGGCAGGTAGGCAGAGAGTGCAGAGGAGCCGGGCTACCGCGTAGCACGCCGAGCAGGAGGTTCCTCTACTCTGTTGGATGGAGAGGTGAGAGGTGAGAGGTAGTTAGATAGCGGAGGCACTTCGTAGAGCCTCACGCTAACGGGAGGGACGTGTCAGCGTCACTCGTGACGTCGTGTTGTGAGGTTGGAGGTCACTCTCGGAGGTGACTCTCGGGGGACAATGGCGCCTGGCGTCGCGTCACTTGACGTCGTATCGAGCTCTCTTACTCAGCTAGTGTGACGTTTGAGGCGTGGCGTCTTGCGCCACGCGGCCAGATGGCTAATGTAGGGCCCTCTATGGGGCTAGGCGAGAGAGTCGGTAAAATGATAAGCCGGGTAGACACTGATACACCAGAAGTATATTGATTGAATAACACGGTTACACAATAGTTTAGATTACACACAGTATTATGCTAGTTACACTGAACTAATCAGGCTAGGATTCAAGTAGAAAATTAGATTCAAGGTAAAATAACACGTCTGACGGCTAGAGCCAAACTTCAACTCGTCAAAAGAAAGGAAACCCGTTTTTATCGTTCTCTGTCATATTTTAAACGTTTTTAAACATTTATCAAGTTAATTCTTAATTGAATGATATGATAGCCAGAACGGATTAAAACGGTTTACAGAGTGATATGCTATAACTGCCCTTATTGCAAACATTACAGTGTATTCACCTGCTTTATAATAGGTTTAGAAGAAGATAAAGTGTCCATAGCACATTAAGTCTATGGTTAAGAAAAGTAAATTAGACAGATGACAGATTTCAATTAAAATGTTAGAATATATAATATTCTTAGTAATAACGCATAGAAACCTAGTACGAGTGCAAAAAGTGAGGCAACTAAAACTTAGCCATAGTGGCTAACTTCTCTCGGCGAGCCGTCAGTACTCAAGGTCACGTTCCGTCTAACACAGCTCGCGAATAAATAATTTAAAATAATTGAAAATGACAGTTTGTAGCGTGAAGAGATGTCATAGCACTAAGAAAACAAGACAAAATGTGATCAAATTACATTTCTTAAGTAAATACTTACATTTTATACATTCTTTTTACGTAAATCGATCATCAAACAAAAATTCTAATAACCTACTTTATCACAATACAGTGTTGCTATTTGTGAGGAAAAAAAATACCCACATTGCTTTCAATTTTGTTCTTATTTAGGTTTAGCAAAAAAAATATGTTTTTAATGTAGGTACCTTACTACCTACCTTATGGAATACGATAAAACATTTTGCCAGTTTCGAGAAACTAACTTGTCATTAGGTATTTTATATTAGTCTTTGTAAATAGGATACTGGTGGCGTCAATTTAAACTATTTACAGCCTCTAAATTTTGATTGTTATCGACACTGCTACTTAGTGTTTTTAAACTTTTTAATTTTTTGTAATTTTCTCAGTCAATACTTATTTATATTTAAATAGGAGGACCTATTTAAATATAAATAAGTATTTGGAAACTTACAACACTTACTATTATTTGATATCATATCCGATTTTTTACATGTCAGCAATTAATACATGTTAATATTAAAAACCCATCACACATTCTAAACGCATTGAACTAATCATTTTCTTCATGCGATTAACGGTTCATTTATTTCCTTTTATTTTAAACTAGCTTTTACCCGAGGCTTGTTACGCGTAATTTTCAAACTGTGATATCTCTTAAACTATTCATTTAAATGATGTGATGTGAAGGCATATTTTAATCGAAATTGAATGCCCAATTTAAATAACATATTTTATTGGATAAGGATTAACATGATACCGGTCAAAATAGCTTCGGAAATAACAATGAAAATATTATAAAATTTTAAGGGATAAAATGGTTACTGTGGGTTATCCTTAGAAGATAGATATATGCCATCGCGGACTTTTTTGTTGATGTTTTTAAGGTATACAATACTCTAGAACATAAATTTGATTTATCTCTCACGGCTTACGCGGCGCACGCCAGTAAAGCTCCCAGTCGACATGATTTTTTCCGACATCTTCAATAATAATTGTTATATTTCAGCTGATTTACACAAAACCTTAATGAATTATATACTAAAACCTTCCGCATGATCCCTCCGTCCAATGGTGAAAACCGTTTGAAAATCTGTTCAGTAGTTTTTGAGGTTATCGCGTTCAGACTGACAGACGCGGCGGGGGACTTTGTTTTATAATATGTAAGGATAAGTCGAATTTTACCTTCCGGAAAAATAATGAAGTTCCAGTTCCTGATAACATAAAATACTTGTCTTGGTTTGGTCCTTTTCCCATATTTTTGTGGGTAAAGGCCTGGTAATGGTATCACTGAAAGCTATATTTGTGTGCGTTTGCGGAACGTAGACACATTCGGCTCACGCACACAAACAAAATGAACTGGACACACGATATCGCTCGTGTTTTGTACTAGACGCGGCTTCTATAATATTCTAACATTTTTACAAAAAGGAACTTAATAAATAGTATAAAATGGGGTTTAGATGCTAAAACAATCAAAGAATATAAAAGTATGCTATTACAGGTATAGTGTGATTAGGAATAAATACAAGGAAAGTTACATGAAATATATTGGATTTCAATAGGTAAGGTATTAAAAGGTGGTTTGTCCCTTCAACCGTCAAGCCCCGATCAGCGCCATCACGCGCATCCGTAAAGCGCATCCGTTAGCCCCTCAGAGGACATGCGGCTGTTATACAGTAGCTTAAAAACATAGAAGTAGACTAAAAATTGTGGTTCTGCATAGCAGAATGCCACAAGTTATGACACTGAATTTGATGTTGTAACAATTTTAGGTGTAAAAAAGGGCATATGGAAAGTTTCCAAATACTTTTTACACCTAAAACAAAATATTTGATGTTAAGATATTAGTTATTGCATTTTATAATCAATATTCTCGTTCGTTAGTTACCCTCATTTCTTATTTCTATACAGTAATATTGCCAAATAAATAAAAACAGCGAAATACTTGACATCTACTTGCGACGTTGCCCACTTTCAGAATAAACACTCTTAAAATAAAAACGCTAGAAATACGTTGTTCAGTGCTCAGAATTGCGAGACGTAGTGTAATGTTCACTATGCCACAGAGGCTAATATTTGGTAAGAGTAAGTAACACTAGGTTTCACTAATATCGGCTCGCAGCTCGCGTCCGCGTCTTCTCCTCACGGCGGTCGGTTGGGTAGTCCCCCCCGCCCCGCAACACCGCGCGTACGCTGCTCGAGACGACAGAGTATAAATGTCTATACACTACATCCCTCCCTTATTATTGATTTTCTTTTATAAATATACCTAATAAAATATTCAGTTAAGGATCTGTGACCAGGTTAACGTACAAATGAAATACATTCATAATAATCAAATATATAGTAATTTATTAACATTTTTGTTTTTAAGTATCTCAGTACAATCAGCAAGTCCTTATTCAATTTATGTTTAATCCCTAATCATCAATTATTTTGTCATTATTGTCCATCATTTTATTCACTTGAGTTGTGATTGATTTAAATCAATATTATCGTTTGTTTGAGCACCACTAGCATTATTCTCATCATCTAGCACCTTCCATTGTCCTTCCACTCGTTTTAGGTGTACGACGTTCCGTCTGATTTGCTGACCAGTTTCATCGTTCCGAAGACTTACGTCCCCTCCTTTGTTCGCTTCGACAGTATGTGTTTCGGGTTCATAGTTTAAGCTCAGCTTGTTTTGTTTAGTCATGTTCTTGACGTATACTTTATCTCCAACTTCCAATTCACAACTAGTAGCCCTTCTCTTCCTATCCGCATATTCCTTCCCTTTTTCCTTTAGTTCCTTATCTCTATCCCTCATTTCAAGATCTTCTGAGAGATGCGTCATGTCCTGAATCATAGGCAGCTTGTCTCGAAATTGTCGTCTAAAGAATAGTTCTGCAGGTGTTTTTCCTGTAACTGTGTGAGGTGTACTATTGTACATTACCATGTACTCACGAAGGGCCTCCTTCCAGTTGTTTTTCTCTACTTGAGAAATCTTGAGGCGTTTAAGGATGTCCCTATTCTGGCGCTCCACTTCTCCGTTTTGTTGCGGCCAGTAGGGAATGGTATTATAGAGTCGTATGTTCCTTTCTGCACAGAAACTCTTAAAGTCTTCGCTGGAAAATTGTCTCCCGTTGTCTGATGTAAGCGAGACCGGGTTGCCAAGTCTGCTAAAAATGTCTTGAAGCATTCCGATTATTTCGGAGCTTGTTATAGTTCTGCATATTTTCACCTCTTTATATCTGGTGTAATAATCCACAACTACCAGAATATAATCTCCACTAGGTAAGGGGCCCATGAGGTCAATAGCTATGTCAACCCATGGTTCGGAAGGTAAATCTCTTCTTTTTAATGGGTTTGGGGCGGTAGGAGCAGAGACCAGGATGCATCCTTTACAGGCTTTGCATATGTTTTCAGCATCTTTGTCGCACTTAGGCCACCATACCTTGGTCCTCAATCTGCCCTTCATCGCGACTATCCCTGGGTGGCCTTCGTGCGCAGCTTCCAGAACTCTTCTGCGTAATTTGGTTGGGATTACAATTTTCGTCCCCCTGAGGAGAATATCGCCATGAAAGCATAATTCATTCTGGAATAGTTTATAGGCTTTAACCGTTTCGTCCCAGTTTTCGTTGTAAAGGCCCTCTCTAACTTTCTGTATCTCTGCATCTCCAAGGGAACTCTCAGTGATCTCTTGTAATGGGATGGCTACTGGTCGTGCAGATTCGGTAACCGCTTGAACATGGTCTTCAAATAAAGCCGTCGGGTTTGTTGACACTTCACAGAGTCTTGATAGTGGATCAGCTATGTTGGTCTTCCCCGGGCTATATTTCACCTTGAAATTATAGGATTGCAGTCTTAACACCCACCTTTCAATGCGAGCGCATGGTTTTGCTTTCGGGCCAAATATCACCTCCAAGGGCTTATGATCCGTTACTAGATCGAACACTTTACCATACAGGAACATGTTGAAATGTTCGACTGCCCAAACCAGGGCTAAGGCCTCTTTTTCTGTTTGGCAGTAACGACGCTCACAGCTGCTGAGGGTTTTATTTCCAAATGCAATTATTCTCGGCCCATTCTTGTTGATTTGCACCAGCACTGCACCCAGACCCACTGGGCTTGCATCTGCAATCACCACAGTCTTATCATGAGGATTGTAGTAACCTAAATTTGGTACTTTCATGAGTGCTGACTTGAGATCATTAAATGCGTTCTTTTGGGCATCTCCCCAGTCACCTTGAATGTCCGTGTTTCTTCCTGTTCTTTTCCGTAGCAGTTGCTTGAGGGGTTCTGTTACCGTTGCTAAGTGTGGGATCCATTTTCCCACGTAATTCACTAGGCCCATAAAACTCTGCAGTTCGGAGATATTTGTCGGGGCTCTGAAACCTTTTATAGCCAAGATATACTTGTCTAGTGGTTTAACTCCCTGTTCTGACAGTTCATGTCCTAGGAAGTGGACTCTCTTCATTCCAAAAATGCATTTGTCTTCCCTCAACATCACGTTATTTTCCTCTAACACTGCCATAACTTTTTTAAGCCTTAAGTCGTGTTCTGCTACGTCTTTCCCAAACGTCAAGATGTCATCTATGAAGTTGATGACTCCATCACAACCTAAAAGCATTCGTTCCAGTGTTTTTTGGAAAATCTCTGGCGCACACGAGATACCAAACATCATCCTTTTGTATTGATACAATCCTTTGTTGGTAATGAAGGTTGTGATATGCCTTGAGTCTGGGTGAAGTTCAATATGATGGAATGCATCTCGTATGTCTAGCTTACTAAAGATTTTGGCTTCTCGAACTTTTGGCAACAGTTCTTCCATCGTTGGCAGTGGGTGGTTTTCACGTTGTATAGCCGCATTTGCTCGGCGCATATCGACACATAATCGGATGTCCCCTCCGTCTTTTAGCACAGGGACTATAGGCGAGATCCAGTTAGAAGGACCTTTCACGACTTCTATAATGTCCTTTTTGAGTAATTCTTTCAGTTTCCTCTCTACTTTTTCTTCGAGCGGGATGGGAATCCTCCGATACGGCTGAGCAACGGGCTTCACTGAATCGTCAATCGGAATGGTAACTAAAACGTCTTTAAATTTTGGAAACGCCTCAGTTTCAACTTGGTTGATATCCGAATTGATCCGAAGTACTCCCAATGAGGTTGCCGTCACTCGTCCAAGTAGGTCACGTGTACCGTTTTCGATCACGTAGAATGTTGTTATGTCCTGTGATGTTCCGGTAAGTTTTATCGTAGCTTTGAATGATCCTAACAGCTTCAGCGGTTTTGCACTCCCGTAAGCTACGAATGTTTTGTCAGGATTCGGATCTTGATTGGTAACTTGAGCGTTGTCTTTCTTCATTCTTTCCCAGGTTTGGTCCGTTATAAGATTGTGCTTGCAGCCCGAATCTATCAACATCTCCACGTTGGTTCCACCTATGTTACATGTGATTTTTGCGTCGTTCTCGATATTGAAAATGTAGTCGACTTTTTTTCCATCCGTGCTTATGTTTGCAGTTTCTTCGATATTATTTGTTGACCTGTTTTTCTTCTTTATTACCTGACTGTTCGATGATTCTTCTCCTTCAAATTTCCTCTTCTGAGTTTGTCTTGTCCGACATTGATCTCTGAAGTGTCCTAAGATGCCACATTTAAGGCAAGCCTTCCCTTTTGCAGGGCAGTTGTTGTCACGGGCCAAATGTCTGGTACTTCCACATCTACCACATTCCAATCTTTTCTTTTTTTGCTTCTCCTTCTCTGTACCTACTCTATTGATTGACTGACTTTCCACAGGTTTCGTACCAAAGTTTCCTAATTGACGATCTATGGCTTCCAGTGCATTCGCTTCTGCGATTATTTCATCCAAAGTGATATTGTCCCCTGTTTTCAGTATCTTCTTTCGAAGTTCTTCTGTCTTACCCTTTTCAGTTATTTGGTCTATGATATGGTCGTCTTCTTTTCCACCAAACTGACATTTCTTGGCCTGCAGTCGAAGTCTGATAAGAAATTTTTCGAACTTCTCATCCTGTTCCTGTTTTAGGAGACGAAACAGGTGTCGCTCATACACTTTGCTCTGTTTAGGTGCAAAGTAGTTGTCTAATTTTTCGATCGCGATGTTAAAAAGTTCGCCTTCAGTTGCGTTAGCTCCCGGGATGTTGTAGAAGATTTCTTGTAGCTCGGGACCACCGAAATGTAAAAGACTAGCTCTTTTCTTTGCCTCGGTGTCTATGCCTGCCGCCTCAAGGTAAATGTTTAGACTCCTTTTCCATCTTTCCCAACGGACGGAGACTGAACCCACCTCACCTTCACATTCGAACTTCTCTAAGGTGTACTGTGCCATTTGGGGTTACCTGTTGACAAGGTAAGTGACTATGTTGCATATTTATAGATTTTTAACACGCTATCGCAATCTAATGCTAGAAATAAAGCGTTTACTGTACGTGACTGTACCTATGCTATAATATTAGTAGGTAATGCTATACCAGTAAATCTCCGCAATTTAATGCAAGTTGTACACTTATACATAAGCATTCATTAATATCCGCAATTTAATGCCATAACAGTAAATCTCCGCAATTTAATGCAAGTTGTACACTTATACATAAGCATTCATTGATATCCGCAATTTAATGCCATAACAGTAAATCTCCGCAATTTAATGCAAGTTGTACACTTATACATAAGTATTCATCGATATCCGCAATTTAATGCTATACCAGTAAATATCCGCAATTTAATGCAAGCTGTACACTAAGTATTCATCGATATCCGCAATTTAATGCTTTCTCATATCGTACCGCAATTTAATGCCCAGCCGCAATTTAATGCCCAGTAGTTAAAACCGCTCACTGTACAATACTTTAGGTGATTCTCGAAGAACATTTCATAGGTAGGTTGGATGGTTGACAAATATGTAGGTCCTCCCCTGATATACACCCATGGAATAAATCTATGATTTAAAAAGTTAAATCTATGACCATACCTAGATACCTAAAAAGTGAACAAAAGAATCTACTTACGCAACTCACAGCCAAGTAGGTACTTTACATTTCATTCTATTTTTCTTTAGTCAAAAATGTTATATACAGTCAACAACAGTTAATAATAATGATAACAGCAATTACGCCTTTTATTTTATATTTATGTAAGGTCAATTAAATACTGTGGAACAATTCATTAACTTTAGAATAGTAATTTTTTGATGAATTATAACGTTACTAAATTGAAGAGTATGACTGTGACGTACATGACAACTGAATCAAGTGGTATTACATTTAGTCGGTTAACTAATAAATACTGAGGCTCGAACTCAAGTAGGTAGGTAACATTTGTAGGTTATTCAGCCATCCCGGGCATAACCGAATGAAACAACATTTATGAAGAAACCAGCGGGTAGTCACCTAGTTACCTACATAACAATCACTTTGAAAGCCTGGTAGTTTGTCATGCATGAATTTACAGCCAGTGCCTCGTGATATTTTGACGTGTATTTCTCCCTTTTCTTTTGTTATTAATAGTAAAATCCTTAAGATACTCACAGTTTATCTCGTCGCCACATGTAATGTTCACTATGCCACAGAGGCTAATATTTGGTAAGAGTAAGTAACACTAGGTTTCACTAATATCGGCTCGCAGCTCGCGTCCGCGTCTTCTCCTCACGGCGGTCGGTTGGGTAGTCCCCCCCGCCCCGCAACACCGCGCGTACGCTGCTCGAGACGACAGAGTATAAATGTCTATACACTACACGTAGAAAGAAATAAAGTAAAATCAACGGAAGAAAAACTTGCTTGTTATGCATTTTTTGCGCCAGATCGAGAGAGGGTAATTTTTATTTTTAAATGCGTTTCACTGCTTGTTTTCCTTTAGTAGTATCGACTGCTAGAAATTCATGTTATCATTAATGAATCTCTGACACAATTTCTCGTTGTACTTATTATGTTTACAATGCACCGAGTTGTTTTCATTTTACTTTGTTTTCTTTCAAAAGAGCAGGTCATGCTTTATTGTAGGTAAAGTCAGGGAAAATAACTGTTTATCAAATTGACTACCAACTTAAATTGCCCGTAATTTCAAATCACAACTGTCATCTGAAAATCCGCGCATGTGCTGTGGGTCCCCTATAACACAGCATTATGCAAACCTATTTTTCTTTCTTTCATGAGACTAAGATCGCAATCTCGAAAGAATAATCAACCGTCCCATACAAAATTTCAATATCTACTCGATTCAAATGTATGGGACAGCTGATTATATTTCCGCCATTACGACGTTGTTGGTCCCATGGAGAAAGTTGTACAGTTTGATGGTCTGTATCAATATCAATCTGCTTAGCCTTTTCCCAACTATGTTGGGGTCGGCTTCCACTTTAACCGGATGCAGCTGAATACCAGTATATTACATAGACCGACTGCCTATTTGATCTCCACAGCCCAGTAACTGGGTAATACGATACCCCTTGGTAAGACTGTTTGTCAGGCTTTCAGGCTTCTGACGACCCGTAACGACTGTCAAAGATTCACGAATTACAGCCGGGACCAACGGCTTAACGTGTTTACCGAGGTACGGAGGAGTGTCGGTATGTAAAGATGCTCACCCCTCCACGGAACAACCCCGGCAAGCATAGCTTAACCTGTTGGATCAACCCGTGCGGCTGTTATTTCTTAGCCACGAGCTGCCACGATGGTCTGTACCCACCCTTTAATATTACCACACATTTCTGGTACACGTTGTATAGCACCGCAAATTGAAGTTATAATGTCAATTTGATAAACAAATAATTTCCTTGACTGATCTACAACAAAAGAAAGCACACAAACGATCATGTTTCGAATCAATTTCGGTTTGTAGGCAATCGAATCAATTTGCCACGGTGTTGTTGAGAGTTCAAACGCGAATGAACCTGAATTTCCGACAAATCGACTAAGTATCAAGTAGGTATTCACAAGGGCACCGGGTTAGCGATAGGCCACGTGATTTGGAGTTGAATTTTTTATTACATTCAAGGTTCTCTAGAGTCGTTACGTTTAAGCGTTTTTAGTGAAGCATTTCATGTAGATATACTCGTATGATACTGTTGTATGTGTACATTGTACCCACTCACATACCTTTACCTAGTGCCTAAAGTAAACAAAATGTTTGCTTAGTGTACCTACCCACTTTCAGTATTTTATTCTGTTCCATTGAATCCTATCAACAAAAAGTCTGGTTAAATGTTAACTAAGGTGTAGAAGGTCACTGCTCCTCATCCACGTATGTATTTTTATTTTTATGAATGGGATTATTCCATTGGACCATCCTTTTATGTAGGGACAGAGCGATAATCCTATTTTGAGCTCGATTTTCCATTGTGGCGGGACCACAATGGAAAATCACATGCATGGAAATAGCATTTCAATATCCGAACAGTATAAAATGTCTAGTTATTATATAAACTCAAGAGCAAAATTACGAAGCCTTGCGAAGTTATTTTTCTTAAGTCCTTCTTTACTTCATTAAAAATTGTTTGTGTAGGATTTGCAAGCCTTTTTGTTCATTATGATGTTATTCAGACTGTTTTGTTGAGACTCACTGTTTTATCCGATCTCAAAACAATATTCTTGATAAGAAATGTCGCAGAAATAATGATCATTTATAGTGAGTGTTGCTCTACACCCACTGAAGACGATCATTATTTCCCACGCAATATAGAAAATATCTTAATAATACGACTTAAAACCTAAAGAAGACTGCCATATATGATAATGAGGTTCTCCACCAACGAGGAACTTAAAAAGCCTTACATACCTTTCATCTGTTTCAGTTATGAAATTGGAATATAAGATGTTAAATGCATAGTTCAATACAGAATTCCCCTTGACTTTAAGGTGACTATACACTAAAGCATTTTGTTGAGCATTTCCATGTAATGTAACGTTCTTATGAATGGTACAATACAAGCAAAAGCTCAATTTAAAAAAAGCACTTCGTTGTTATGTAACGTTCCTGCGAATGCTCGACGTTGCGTTCGACGTAATGCTGACGGCGAGTGAGCATTTACCTGTAACATTTATTTCTACTTTGCGTTCATTGTAACGACCTGCCCTCGGCCCGCGCACCTCATTCCGCGTCGCCCGTGCTTCTGCCTTTGCCTTAAAAAATGTTACAACAATAGGCTCATTTGTTTTTAAAATCAACTTGTAACCATACATTGAGCATAGTGTTCGAAGTGCGGTTCATATAAATTTTAAAACGGCGAATGCTCAATGTTCTGTTACAAGTGCTCTTGTCTATACTCACCTTTAGAAATATAAATATTAAAATGGCTACTCGACTTTCGTTCGGTTCTGTCAGCGTAAATATTCCATTTCTGCGAAGACCCTATAAATATTCTGCTGCCGGGTTACCAAACTCCCCGCAGAATTGGTTTGACAGTTAAGGCATGAATAGAAAAAAGAAGGGGTTGCATTTATAATGCGACAGCCCATCCACCTGACGTGAGGTGCTGGGACTACTTCGTGTAGCAATTTCCATCCTACTTTAGCAGCTTATGTTATAAAAATTATGTTTTTAAAACTTGTTCCTTCTTTCTTACTCCTTTTCTTTTTGCATTTTATTAATTTAGTTATTAAAAAATCTGTATTATCAATAACATACATACATAATGTTTATTATAGCTGAAAAAAAACGTTTCGTTTCTGTACATCCCATGTGACTGTACATCTAATAATTTTGTAGAAACCATTAGCAAGAAAAAACCGTTATAACATTTTTTGTGCGTGCCACTAAAGTTTGTAACTGACAAAGAAGTTCGAGTAACGAAGCGTTTATCCTAAAAGTTGGCAACGTCGTAGATAGTTACAAATATTTACCTGTTTTGATTAATTTTGGCAATATTACTGTATGGAAATAAGAAATGTGGCTAACTAGAATATTAATAATGAATTGCAGTTTGTAACGTAACGTAGCTCCGAAGAGCTAACCGTTAATAAAATTAAGATAAAGAGGTTAAGGTTAAGGTCTAGAATATAGTTAGGGTATAAAAGGTAAAGAGGGTTAAGAGGTCGGCTTCACACGACGTGGGATGCTCAGGATAGGCGGGGTCAAGTCCTGGCTGAGGTGTTGGTAAGTAGATAGGTAAGCAGGCAGGCAGGCAGGTAGGCAGAGAGTGCAGAGGAGCCGGGCTACCGCGTAGCACGCCGAGCAGGAGGTTCCTCTACTCTGTTGGATGGAGAGGTGAGAGGTGAGAGGTGAGAGGTAGTTAGATAGCGGAGGCACTTCGTAGAGCCTCACGCTAACGGGAGGGACGCATCGGCGTCACTCGTGACGTCGTGTTGTGAGGTTGGAGGTCACTCTCGGAGGTGACTCTCGGAGGACAATGGCGCCTGGCGTCGCGTCACTTGACGTCGTATCGAGCTCTCTTACTCAGCTAGTGTGACGATTGAGGCGTGGCGTCTTGCGCCACGCGGCCAGATGGCTAGTGTAGGGCCCTCTATGGGGCTAGGCGAGAGAGTCGGTAAAATGATAAGCCGGGTAGACACTGATACACCAGAAGTTTATTGATTGAATAACACGGTTACACAATAGTTTAGATTACACACAGTATTATGCTAGTTACACTGAACTAATCAGACTAGGATTCAAGTAGAAAATTAGATTCAAGGTAAAATAACACGTCTGACGGCTAGAGCCAAACTTCAACTCGTCAAAAGAAAGGAAACCCGTTTTTATCGTTCTCTGTCATATTTTAAACGTTTTTAAACATCTATCAAGTTAATTCTTAATTGAATGATAGCCAGAACGAATAAAAACGGTTTACAGAGTGATATGCTATAACTGCCCTTATTGCAAACATTACAGTGTATTCACCTGCTTTATAATAGGTTTAGAAGAAGATAAAGTGTCCATAGCACATTATGTCTATGGTTAAGAAAACTAAATTAGACAGATGACAGCTTTCAGAATGTTAGAATATATATTCTAACATTTTTACAAAAAGGAACTTAATAAATAGTATAAAATGGGGTTTAGATGCTAAAACAATCAAAGAATATAAAAGTATGCTATTACAGGTATAGTGTGATTAGGAATAAATACAAGGAAAGTTACATGAATTATATTGGATTTCAATAGGTAAGGTATTAAAAGGTGGTTTGTCCCTTCAACCGTCAAGCCCCGATCAGCGCCATTGTAGCGGTTAGACCGCCACATACAAAAAAAAAAAAAAAAAATACGAAACAAAAAGACATGACGTCACACAATTCCTACATCTCGCAGTTAGAGTTTACTGAGCGAATAACATAGATAAGACTATCCGAAATCAACATATGGGCAGTTGCCCGCCAGACACAACAACCCGTTTGGTTGGAGGATCCTCCCTTTTCTATGGTGGATGAGTGAACTTTACACCCTGTTCCTCATACCCCTAAATTGGTGACCCCGAGTATGAACGTCAACGCAGCCTTCGTGCAACTACTTCAGCGTGACGTCATCATCATCACTCCCGCAAGCTTTCGTGAGGCGAGTCACACAGCCAGCCAGCACCCACGGCTTCAACGGGTGACCTTGACCACCAGCATGCAGCGAACGCGCATTCCTGATCATCACCCTCAGCCTCATCAGCAACCTTGGCACAGCACCTGCACTTCCGGCCGGTCTCACAAGCAGAGCCTATTCTACCCTCTCCTGGTCGACGCAAGCAGTCAGCCAAAAACCCGGCGCTGTACCACATCCGACTCACTGGATGACGACGCAGCGCCTCCCCGACTCACCGCAGACAGTTCCGACTCACCGTGAACTATGCGGCACCCGGTTCCGACTCACTGGAACCACAGCTGGCACTGTGAAGCATCGCAAGATCCAAGACTCAGCCCACTATCGACCTCCGGTCTCCGGAGGGGAGTGATGTAGCGGTTAGACCGCCACATACAAAAACTACGAAACAAAAAGACATGACGTCACACAATTCCTACATCTCGCAGTTAGAGTTTACTGAGCGAATAACATAGATAAGACTATCCGAAATCAACATATGGGCAGTTGCCCGCCAGACATAACAACCCGTCTGGTTGGAGGATCCTCCCTTTTCTATGGTGGATGAGTGAACTTTACACCCTGTTCCTCATACTCCTAAACCATCACGCGCATCCGTAAAGCGCATCCGTTAGCCCCTCAGAGGACATGCGGCTGTTATACAGTAGCTTAAAAACATAGAAGTAGACAAAAAATTGTGGTTCTGCACAGCAGAATGCCACAAGTTATGACACTGAATTTGATGTTGTAACAAGTTTAGGTGTAAAAAAGGGCATTTGGAAAGTTTCCAAATACTTTTTACACCTAAAGCAAAATATTTGATGTTAAGATATTAGTTATTGCATTTTATAATCAATATTCTCGTTCGTTAGTTACCCACAGTTCTTATTTCCATACAGTAATATTGCCAAATAAATAAAAACAACGAAATACTTGACATCTACTTGCGACGTTGCCCACTTTCAGAATAAACGCTGTTAAAATAAAAACGCTAGAAATACGTTGTTCAGTGCTCAGAATTGCGAGACGTAGAAAGAAATAAAGTAAAATCAACGGAAGAAAAACTTGCTTGTTATGCATTTTTTGCGCCAGATCGAGAGAGGGTAATTTTTATTTTTAAATGCGTTTCACTGCTTGTTTTCCTTTAGTAGTATCGACTGCTAGAAATTCATGTTATCATTAATGAATCTCTGACACAATTTCTCGTTGTACTTATTATGTTTACAATGCACCGAGTTGTTTTCATTTTACTTTGTTTTCTTTCAAAAGAGCAGGTCATGCTTTATTGTAGGTAAAGTCAGGGAAAATAACTGTTTATCAAATTGACTACCAACTTAAATTGCCCGTAATTTCAAATCACAACTGTCATCTGAAAATCCGCGCTGTGCTGTGGGTCCCCCATAACACAGCATTATGCAAACCTATTTTTCTTTCTTTCATGAGACTAACATCGCAATCTCGAAAGAATAATCAACTGTCCCATACAAAATTTCAATATCTACTCGATTCAAATGTATGGGACAGCTGATTATATTTCCGCCATTACGACGTTGTTGGTCCCATGGAGAAAGTTGTACAATTTGATGGTAGTTGTATCAATATCAATCTGCTTAGCCTTTTCCCAACTATGTTGGGGTCGGCTTCCACTTTAACCGGATGCAGCTGAATACCAGTATATTACATAGAGCGACTGCCCAGTAACTGGGTAATACGATACCCCTTGGTAAGACTGTTTGTCAGGCTTTCAGGCTTCTGACGACCCGTAACGACTGTCAAAGATTCACGAATTACAGCCGGGACCAACGGCACGGGGGCAACGTGTTTACCGAGGTACGGAGGAGTCTCGGTATGTAAAGATGCTCACCCCTCCACGGAACAACCCCGGCAAGCATAGCTTAACCTGTTGGATCAACCCGTGCGGCTGTTATTTCTTAGCCACGAGCTGCCACAATGGTTTGTACCCACCCTTAAATATTACCACACATTTCTGGTACACGTTGTATAGTACGGCAAATTGAAGTTATATGTCAATTTGATAAACAATTAATTTCCTTAACTGATCTACAACAAAATAAAGCACACAAACGATCATGTTTCGAATCAATTTCGGTTTGTAGGCAATCGAATCAATTTGCCACGGTGTTGTTGAGAGTTCAAACGCGAATGAACCTGAATTTCCGACAAATCGACTAAGTATCAAGTAGGTATTCACAAGGGCACCGGGTTAGCGATAGGCCACGTGATTTGGAGTTGAATTTTTTATTACATTCAAGGTTCTCTAGAGTCGTTACGTTTTAGCGTTTTTAGTGAAGCATTTCATGTAGATATACTCGTATGATACTGTTGTATGTGTACATTGTACCCACTCACATACCTTTACCTAGTGCCTAAAGTAAACAAAATGTTTGCTTAGTGTACCTACCCACTTTCAGTATTTTATTCTGTTCCATTGAATCCTATCAACAAAAAGTCTGGTTAAATGTTAACTAAGGTGTAGAAGGTCACTGCTCCTCATCCACGTATGTATTTTTATTTTTATGAATGGGATTATTCCATTGGACCATCCTTTTATGTAGGGACAGAGCGATAATCCTATTTTGAGCTCGATTTTCCATTGTGGCGGGACCACAATGGAAAATCACATGCATGGAAATAGCATTTCAATATCCGAACAGTATAAAATGTCTAGTTATTATATAAATTCAAGAGCAAAATTACGAAGCCTTGCGAAGTTATTTTTCTTAAGTCCTTCTTTACTTCATTAAAAATTGTTTGTGTAGGATTTGCGAGCCTTTTTGTTCATTATGATGTTATTCAGACTGTTTTGTTGAGACTCACTGTTTTATCCGATCTCAAAACAATATTCTTGATAAGAAATGTCGCAGAAATAATGATCATTTATAGTGAGTGTTGCTCTACACCCACTGAAGACGATCATTATTTCCCACGCAATATAGAAAATATCTTAATAATACGACTTAAAACCTAAAGAAGACTGCCATATATGATAATGAGGTTCTCCACCAACGAGGAACTTAAAAAGCCTTACATACCTTTCATCTGTTTCAGTTATGAAATTGGAATATAAGATGTTAAATGCATAGTTCAATACAGAATTCCCCTTGACTTTAAGGTGACTATACACTAAAGCATTTTGTTGAGCATTTCCATGTAATGTAACGTTCTTATGAATGGTACAATACAAGCAAAAGCTCAATTTAAAAAAAGCACTTCGTTGTTATGTAACGTTCCTGCGAATGCTCGACGTTGCGTTCGACGTAATGCTGACGGCGAGTGAGCATTTACCTGTAACATTTATTTCTACTTTGCGTTCATTGTAACGACCTGCCCTCGGCCCGCGCACCTCATTCCGCGTCGCCCGTGCTTCTGCCTTTGCCTTAAAAAATGTTACAACAATAGGCTCATTTGTTTTTAAAATCAACTTGTAACCATACATTGAGCATAGTGTTCGAAGTGCGGTTCATATAAATTTTAAAACGGCGAATGCTCAATGTTCTGTTACAAGTGCTCTTGTCTATACTCACCTTTAGAAATATAAATATTAAAATGGCTACTCGACTTTCGTTCGGTTCTGTCAGCGTAAATATTCCATTTCTGCGAAGACCCTATAAATATTCTGCTGCCGGGTTACCAAACTCCCCGCAGAATTGGTTTGACAGTTAAGGCATGAATAGAAAAAAGAAGGGGTTGCATTTATAATGCGACAGCCCATCCACCTGACGTGAGGTGCTGGGACTACTTCGTGTAGCAATTTCCATCCTACTTTAGCAGCTTATGTTATAAAAATTATGTTTTTAAAACTTGTTCCTTCTTTCTTACTCCTTTTCTTTTTGCATTTTATTAATTTAGTTATTAAAAAATCTGTATTATCAATAACATACATACATAATGTTTATTATAGCTGAAAAAAAACGTTTCGTTTCTGTACATCCCATGTGACTGTACATCTAATAATTTTGTAGAAACCATTAGCAAGATGATTAAACCGTAACCAAAACAGTCTTATGTAAAAACAACAATTTTCGAATATTCTTAAATTAATCAAACTAATTAGTTCCATAAAAGCTTTTATCTGTAAATATATTAAAAAACGTAAAACTTGATTAGGTATATTTAGGTTCAAATATAGTACCTATTATTAAACTTACAGAAATAATAAAAGTGCACTAATGAAATCTGACCACCGGGTTTTCGTATAAAGGGTGTATTTTATTTGTACTTGTACGCTGTATAATAGCAGCCATTAAACGTTTACTTAGTATAATTACCGACGTACAAAGTTTTAAACTGTATCTGCGCTTTGTTGAAACTTTTGCTCAAAAATCCCACATGAGGGCGTTAAAACGAGTGCTATATTTTAAGATGTGCATTAACGATAAAGCGTACTTACTAACACAAGGTTACTTTAAATATCATCACTATTCTCCTATCCTTTGGTATTCAAGTTCATTTGGAATCGGCGCATTATGTGTTTTATTGAGTGATAAAATTATAGTCATATTTCATATCACACATAATTCATGCGTCTTTTATTTGGTCTGGCTCATTTCTTATTGCTATCTACATTCAAAATAACACTTTTCTTGTCACATCATCATCATAATCATTAGCCTATTAATGTTCCCACTGCTGGGACACAGGCCTCCTCTCTGTGAGAAGGAGTGGACCGTAATCCACCACGCGGGCCCAGTGCGGGTTGGTAGATGTCACAAGTCTTCAAATTTTTTGTTCTAAGACATGCCGGTTTCCTCACGATGTTTTTCTTCATCCTTTTGAGAGCAGTGGTGATGAAATTATACACAACGTAAAGCGCCTGCTTGGGTTCAGACCCACGACCTAGAACTCGTAAATCGAGGCCGTTACCACTGGGCCACCACTGCTCTTAACTCAACTCTCAGCTCTCTGTCACTTGACACTTCTATCTCCTCTTGTCACATGCTCTGATGCTACTTCGTCCTTTACATCACATACCTACCGCAATAATCGATTGCATCTCGACGTCTTAACAACGATTGTTTATCGAAGACACACGAAGGAGCGGCGCTTAAAACTATTTGTATACTATATTATTAATACGAAAGCTTACAACAGTGAGCAGTACTGTAAACTATATTGCAGCCAGTAAATTCCTTTAATATTACACCCGGTTGTATACCCTTCCGTTTCGTATATTAAACTTGGCCCCGAAAGTTTATTGTGTGGGTATAAAAACAAACTGCTCTTAATCTTTCTTTAATCTAAAATGGCTACTACGACTCCTTGACTATAAAAAAGTTACCGGTTTTTTCGGTAGGTACAGTTCTTATCACGACAATTATTCTCAATTACTTGTAAAAAATGTGTAGGTGGACTTAGTACTGATAACACAGAATCAATAATACTACTAACGTACAGAAGATCCTTAGAACTTGTCGAGCCGTCTTTACTATACAAACAAAACCACTTTCCCCTCGCGCAATCTAAATTGCACTTAAGGTTCCCCCCCAAGGCAATCATTCTTCCATAGTAACATAGTCAATATGTCATATGGAGTTTACTCCACTGTTTGACAGTACGCATTATAAACATAATATATCGTCCAGGTACACCAACGTTTTATCAGATTTCCGAGGCTGTGAAAATAAAGGAAACGATTTTCCTAGATATGAGACCTAGCTAGATCGATTTTTCATTTTTTTTTTTATTTAGGGGTTTATCCCCTAAATTGCAACTTTCATCGAAATCGTAGGAGGCCTTTCCGAGATTCAGATTATGTATATACATATATTGTATATACAAGAATTGCTCGTTTAAAGGTATTGTCTCGTCATTATCTGCGGAAACAGAATTTAAAAAAAATCGTTTGATAATTATGAGCGTCGAAACTTCTATATTTTAAAACTCATCTTTGGGCGTAAATAAATAACTCCGTCACGTGATCGCCTCGTACGTGTCTCGCTGGGTGCGTATCTAATAGACCCTGACTGACTAACAACGGGCAGTTGTCGCGAGCTGTAGGTATTACCTCGAGCGGTATGTACCAGTGCAAGAGGACTGCTGATATGCAAATTGTGTGCATTCCAAGAAGAACACCAGCCGATCAATTCTTTTAAAATTATCATCATCATATCCAGTCCAGTCTAACCGGATGCAGCTGAATAAATAAAAATATAGGTGACGTGAGCTTGAGGTGAGCTGTCTTCTACGATGCTAGGGATTGAAACTATTGAGACTTCATGTTCACTTGACCTAAGTTTTCACCGTGACCCAAACCATTCGTTCCACCTGCTGAAAGTCTCCCGCCTGGACATGAGTTGCCTTGGGTAGCCTGGAAGTCTTTAAACAGACTCCGGACCCAGGTTGGCCAAAGCAAGGAAAATTTGTTCAGGTGGCGATTCATAAACGACTCCGCATTGGAGTGTAAATGTGGTGCTGTTCCACAAACGATGGGACACTTAATGTCATGCCCTGCGTGTCCTGTCACCTGCACGTTACATGAACTGATGGACGCTAGTGATGGCGCCCAACACGTAGCCGAATTCTGGAATTCCTCGTTTATACGTGCTCTTCAGTATAAAAGTGGGTTATCGTCGCCTTAACATTTCACTTCAAAAAGTTGATATATATTACAGCACAAGAGAATCCATACAATACACAATTTCACCTATTTCACAATGTCAAGGTAAACGCTACCACAGTACATTGGTGCTTCTGGATATCTATTTTTGTGTGATAAATATTTAGCAAGTTCGGAATTGATCTCTCTATTATTACCATATATCCTGTATTACTTACAGTATCGTGGCAAACGATTTCTCCTAGACAAATATGTTTGCTAGTCTTTGTTCAGCTGGCCCTCATATATCTTCATTGTTTGCTTCCTATTCTATTAACGCCACTGATTGTATATGTGCTTATCCACTCTAGGAATTTATTGCAGTTCAAGGTATGCATTTATCATTCTATCACTTTTAAATGTATTACAATGTGTTATTTCTCCTGCCGTTGTTTAAAAGAGACTTTAAATCAAGTGCTTTACACACTCACTCTTTTATAGCTGATGTATTGGTAACCTGGCTGTTTTCAGGTAAAAATTTGGTCTTTAGCTGGTTTTACCTTTATAAATTGATCTGCCACAAAAATGTGTTCGTTCTTTTCACGTTGGTAAGATTTTTTTAGGAGCAGTGGTGGCCCAGTGGTAGCGGCCGCGACTTACGAGTTGAGGTCGTAGGTTCGAACCCTGTCAGGCGCTTTAAAGTAAAGCGCCTGTCAGGGTTCGAAATGTAAATTATTTCATCTCCACTCCTCTCAAAACGGTGAAGGAAAACATCGTGAGGAAACCGGCATGTCCTAGAACCAAAAATTCGAAGACATGTTCCACACATTCATCTACGAATGGTTCCCTCTATGTCGAGTCCCTTTACGTCGAGTCTGAGAATCTGAGAGTTGTTCTTGCAAAATATTGCTATTTTACGCTTTCTATTACCGCTACGTCGAGTTTGGTTAATAAGTACAGTCAGGATATAAATTAAAAGCCAGTACCAACCCTCACTGGGTTCGCGTGGTAGATTATGGCCCACTCCCTCTCACAGAGAGGAGGCTTGTGTCCCAGCAGTGGGCACATTATAGGCTGATTACGTTATGTAAGATTTATTTTTGTAGCAAGTAGAGAATGCATCGGTGTGCAACACCCGATGGCGATTTGTGGTATCCTTTTGCTCTGTGTCTGTTCATTAATGTGCAGACTCCTCACGTAGCTATATCGTAAAACTGGACTGCGGGAACTGGTATTTCTGTATTTTCAGGAGTAGTAATGGGTCGTAAGTCAGATTTTATGTATGTTTACTTTCAGACAAACGTGTTATTTAAACAAATTTTCGTTACTGCACTTTGGCTCCTACTATGTATAAATTAAATACCTATCTATTCTATAAGTTTATCACTGACTGTCGGTGAAGGATGAAATCGTCAGGAAACTTGGACAGTGATCTCTAATCTCTTCATCATCTTAGCGTCCAAGAGAGCCTTGAGCACAGAAAGTGTGCGAGGGACAGGAGACTGGCCACGAGCGACGACGCGACGGTTCGACTCCGAGGCACGGCGAACAATCGGTGCCTCCTACTACGATTATAGCATATCGGAGCAAAAAGATGGGACAGACAATATATCTCGTTTCTTCTGTATGAGACCTTCTGTATAGATCTCTTCTATAGCCTGCAGTAACATACCGCAGTGTTTCAAGACGAAAGTCTATTACCAGTGTGTGTTGCCTGTGTGTGATGGCACTGAAACGTGGTCGCTCACAATAGGCCCTACTAGAAGGCTAAAAGTCAGTCTGTCCGATCGAGCCGAAAGGTTCTGGAGTGGCGACCGTACCGGAAGACGTAGCGTTGAAAGGCCTCCCACAAGGAGGACCGATAACCTTGTGAAGGTCGCAGGAATCCACTGGATGCGGGAAGCACAGAACCGGTCGAAGTGGCGATGCTTGGGGGAGGATAGACCTCCCCCAAGCATCGCCACTTCGACCGGTCCAGCAAGGACGTCCAGCAAGGACGTCCAGCAAGGACGTTCTTCTTCTGGAATGATGATGATGAAGTTAACTAACAAGGTTCATTTTTATTGAAGATTTATCCTGTGACGGTAGATTATTAATTAATTTGTTTTAATTAGTTAGTGACAATAGAAAACAAAACAATTTGAATATGAAAGAAAACTTTTCTGTTAACTAGATCGAAGTTTTGGTACAAGTTTAATTGTATTATGAAGTTGTCGTGATTTATTATGTAAACAACGTAATTTTAATGTTTGTTTAGAAAAGGCAAGACAACCGCGACGCTGCTGATTTTAAGGACTTAAAAATATAATAAAAACAGTAATTAAAAAAAAGAAATGAATGAGCCACTATAAAAAACCGGTAAAATAATTGAAAATGTGAATTAAATTATAAGTTTCTGAAGTCAGCTTTCAATTGGAGTTTTCTTTCGAATTCTCTCGAAGCCCTTTTCGAGTTTTTTGGTGCCTAACTTAAAAATTTTCAAGCCTATCCCTCAGACCAAATAAAAAACCAAGCAGAGCGCTGTCAACAGTGAAGTGAAGCCGTTTCGTAAACATGTGCACTTTGTGTGGTGTAGTTTGATTGTAATGTAATTGTAAAAGGTTGTAAATGTGTGCGTGTGAGCGTGTACATGTCGTGGCCAGATCTTAGAATTGATAATTTCATGAAATGTTCGACCATTTCATGAAATGGTTGTCTTTCATGAAATGGCCAGCTAAAATTGGCTATGTCGTTTAAACGTCAACGTTTAATGATATGTCAGTGTAGGGTATCCATGGTTTATGGTGTAGTAAAAATTGCTAACTGCGACCAAATTGGAAGTAGCGCTCGCCAGCCGCTGCCACGGCACCGCTCGCTTCACTCACTCGGCCCGCGCGCGATTGGTCACAGTTCTAACCTAACTTAACATTTTCGATGGGGACTCGGGATGCCGTATGTGGCGTGAATTTTAAATTTTAAGTGCTATGTTGCTCACCACACCGGCTGTGGTACCCCGACATCGATTAGGTTAGTAATTTCCAAGTTGGTCACTTTCCATAATATCACATTCGGAAAACCAATACAAAAAGTCCATCGAGTTTTCTTGCTTGGTCACCCCTACTTTTTTTGATTTGTTGTATGCCGCCGCCATGATGCCCAACAAAAACAAAGCGACATCAACGCCTCTACCGGTGGATAATCTAACGATTTTACGATATGATCACTAATGTTTGGCCACATCATGAAGTAGTCGTGCGTTTAACTGTTCATATCGTCAAACGTTGAGTATTCAATGATCTGGCCCGACCACATCATGATGTGATCAGCGGTCGATGTTCTATTTCATGAAATGCAACCATTTCATGAAATGGCCGAACACTTCATGAAATGATCAACTTTAAGATCTGGCCACGACATATACACAGTGCGGCGGTGTACTTTTGGCATGCTTCACTGTATTGCTCGCAGCGCTCTGTCTTGGTTTTTTATTTGGTCTAAGGCCTATCCTATCTAATATGTCTACAATAAAGAATTGTTCCATTTGATCCAAAGATATAAAAACCCCTTTGACATTACCCTTTGGAAATGGATGATAAAAATATGTAACTGAAAGTATTTGTTTGTCAAAAGACACAATTTGGTTTTCTTCGAATTGGTAGTATAACTATACATGCGGGAATATTCGCTCGCTTTCTAAGTAAACTACTACGTAACATCACGCCTTTTTTCCTCAAAGAGTTAGGCAGAGGTGTACCCTTAGTAGGTACATCCATATTTCACCAGTTATGTTTAAGTCCCATGTAGTAGGGGGCGAGCAAAAACTACTACATGTTCATAAACAATAAAAAAAAACTATAAGTTAACCCAGGTCATATTTCATCCAAAAAGTTGGCAACGTCGAAAATAGCTGTCAAATATTTACCTGTTTTGATTAATTTGGTAATAGTACTGTATGGAAATAAGAAATATGGCTAACTAGTGAACTAGAATATTAATATAATGAATTGCAATTAAAAACACTGAATTTGATGTTGTAACCGTTTTAGGTGTAATAAAAGCATTTGAAAAGTATCTAAGTGCTTTTTTTACATCTAAAATTAAATATTCGGTATTACTCATCGAGATATAAGTACTAACGTACTAGAGAAGACACCGTAAATTCCTACTTTGTCTCGTTCAACTGCGGCGATCGCGCCGCAGTTAAGACCTTTTTGCCGAGAATAAATACACTTCCGCAGCAAATCTAGCGCTGTGGTAAATTAGTTATCAAGTAGGCAGAAGAAGCAGACTGTGTCTCATCTGCGGGTACGGATATCTATGAGAATCTCCTTGCACCGCGCATGCACCGCAGTTGTCAAACTTGACATCCGAGGGACACATTTTTTGTTCACGGTGTCTTCTCTGGTTTACATTGATCTCAATGGTATTACTATATTATTTATTGCATTTCATCATCAATATTTTTGTTAACTAGTTAGCCATATTTCGTATTTCCATACAGTAATATTGCCAAGTTAATCAAAACAGCAAATTATTTGACAGCTATTTGCGACGCTGCCCACGGAGCGGAAGGGCGTGTCAGACTCTTACTGACTAAAACCCACCCGTGCTCCTTCCCTTTGCCTGTGCCAGGGGTCACGGTTTCCCCTTCGGACTTCCCGCAACCCCAGCAGGCATCGGCCCTAGCGGACTCCTTCAGTTTTACTGACATCTCTGATTTTGCCTACTTGCTCTATAAACGCTCTTAAAGCGCGATTGAGTAACAAATAAACAAACTTTCAAATACCATTGAAGCAGCATCCTTGTTCGTACGACTTGTACTTAGATGTTCAAGGAATAAGATCATTTGAACTGATATTAGCTATTCTTCTCCGAGACAAGTTTCCTCGACAGTTTTCGTAGTTTATAGCGTAATTAATCACCGTTGTTGTACCTCTGAAATCTGAACTCCTAAACTTAGTGAGAGTTAGAACATAAGAAAATGGCGAACTGACACTGTCTTGGATTAAAGTGCTTCGGATATGAAATCCAATAAGTAACGGTGTTTAGGTAAAGTTTGTACAGCAATTTGCTATGATCTCTTGGATAGCTCTTTCAAAGTTTGGTATTGAAAAATAATTGATTTTAGAGCTTAGGTTGTGTTTTATATTTTTCACTTCACACACGATTTACTTCCTGCTTATCTTTTAATTGATCAACAACAACAATCTTCTCAATAATATCTACTGATATTATAACCTTGTAAATTCGACCCATTCCCGATCAGACTTGATAGAATCAATGAATATTGTTGAATTAATTAATGTCAAAAGCCACTGGACCGCGGGTTGACTATGCGGGGATTTCAATATTGGTTTAACCATGCCATGTATTGGGTTAAGCCGAACTTCAGCGCGGTTTTATTAAGAGAAGTACTTTTATTGAAGGCACTAGCAAAATACGGAATTGTGTGGAAAAGGGAGAGGAAGGCCTTTGCCCTGCAGTGGGACAAACAGGGTAATTGGATAGATTAGATAGACATTGAAGGTGCGACTAAAAAGTGAAGTCTGTGAAGTTTAAACTGGGCATCAAATTGTACATGCATGTCCACTTTTTTAAAGTTGGTTTTTATTATTTAAGAACATAATTTAATTTTGCTAACTGTCCCAACGACAAATGGCTGCTCCATAAGGGGTCGTTAATTATATAATTACGTGACGCCCTGGGCGTCGGGAATCGCAAACTCAAACTCACTTTGAGTTTGAGTTTGAGTTTGAGGGCCGATGCCTGCCGGGGTTGCGGGAAAGTCCAAAAGGGATACCGTGGACCCTGCAACGTAGGGGCCACCCGCCCGCTCCATCCAGAGCGGAAGAAGGTATTTGATGATTTCCCAGCCTAAAAAAAAGGCGTTTAGTGGGGGGAGGAGGGGGTCGAGCCAAATCTCACCCATTCTCATGTGGGGGAGAGAGGGGTCTCTGCAAATATCTAGTAATTTTTATTTCCGCAAGTAATAGTGTAATATTTCTTGAAAACTGGGCAAAATCAATAAAATGAGTTAAAGCCTCTAATATAAATCAAATTATGTTTTTTTTAATAAATCCATAATTATACAAAAAATTCGCACTTTTGAAATCTCACGTGAGATTACGGGGCAGGAGTTGAGTCAAATCTCACATCTCACCAAGGAGGGCGGGAGGTCGAAAAGTCGCTTAAATCGCCTCACGTAATTAATGAACGCCCCCTTAGTAAGCACATTAAAAAAAACAAAAAGAGTGTGACGTGGATTTTTTTTTAGATTACCTGTCCTGATCTGTGACAATGAAAATGTTTTGTTAGGGCGGTTAATGTAGGTCCTTACCTACCTTTTATTACGTCATGAATCTTGATCAGTCCGCTAACGGACACATCTCTGAACATGGACCACGCAATGGGCCCAAAATTAGTACAAGTTACATGTGATTTTTTTTTTCTTAAACCATTTTTAGAGAAACAAAATGTGTAGCAACTCACGACAAAATATTAAAAAAAATTGTGCCTATAAGCATCCTCAATAGCACAGTTTTACAATCCATGTAATATTGTGTTCATAGTATGTTTTTGACAAATAACAAGAATTTAATCATCTACATTCCACGTACCCATTACCCATACATCATTTAAGTTTGGGTATGCAAACAAATAAACAAAAAATAGGGTTGTGTTACACGTGTATTTTTCTATTGTTTGTATTTATTATTGCTATTTCTCATTTAGTTGTGAAAACTTTGCTCATAAAAACGTTTGAATGAATAAATGTAATTTTAATAGACGAACTATTTATTCTAATTTTAAAGTGTTTGATTTTATGTAGGATATTTTATGATATTTTTGTATTTGAATTAATGTGTGTATCAAGCCTATTGTGAGTCTATGTCACCTGAATTAAATGATTTGAATTAGAATTTAGGTTTTTCAGTAGCAATTTAGCCGATGTAACTTTCAGATTTCCTCTCATCACTATGCACACACATAAATACATTATAATGATATCATTTACCCGATGGAAAGGGAAACTGAACTTTGTTTATTTTTGATAAATATGAAGTATCTATTACATTCACTTCACCGAAAAGCGTAATACTAAAGATCATCTTCAATAAAAATTAATGAGGTTACCTCGTACTCGTTAATGTTCTAAGGAAAACTCAGTCTGATAAATAAAAAAGTGTAGTCACTCCTCATTTCCATACCTTTATCAAAATCGATTCTTAAGGAGTAATTTCCAAAAAATAAATACATTTTCGCTTTTTGTAATTCTCACTTATAACGTTTCACTTCAGTAATTATTGATCTTGTCCATAATCCTCAAAAAACACTACCGTTTCTTATACGAACATATTCAAACAAATGTTTTTCTCAGGTACCTAGGTACCTTATGAGAAAAACACTCGTATAAGTTTACCTACTATGGTTTAAGAATCAACTAACTACCAGTAATTAATTGGGAAGCTACTTAGCTTTTACGTACCTATCTACTCGTTGTTTTGTAGAACGTAACGAATGAGCAAAGTAGGAAGTTAAGGGCTTTTATTGTTGTTAAGATATTGAGTTGGTATCTTACTACTTATGTACCCTATACCAATTTGCCGTGTTATAGATAATTCGTACAACTTTTAAAGAACCAGAGTTGTTACTTGAATATACGGACAACTAATGTTGTTAGTCTAGTTACTTAACAATTAATTCCCGAATGTAGATTAGATTATGTGCAAAAGTTTGGCAGATGCTCGACTAAACATAATTATGTCGATAGTTGCTATTTTTAAACGACTTGAACAAAGATGTTCGTCTGTGATATGTTTTTTTAAACGAAGTGTATAGAGTGCCGCGAGTTTCTTGTGGCACTCTAGTGTCACTGCCTCGGCCCGGCTAGGGTGCCGTGAGCGTTGCATTGTCACTGTCACTTATTATTTAGGTTAGGTTAGGTTAGAACTGTGACCACACAACGCACGAGCCGAGCGAGCGTAGCGAGCGGTGCCGCGGTAGCGGCCGGCGAAGTGCCAGGGTCCGTTTAGGCACAAGAGAATGTAATGTTTTGGGAATGTGGTGTTTTACAGCGATCTAACCTCGACAATCAAACAAAATACCAAGTGACGTGACTTAGTGACAGTGACAATGACAATCCAATGCTTGCGGCACTTGAGCCGGGCCGAGGCGGTGTTACTAGGGTGCCTGTAGTGGCACTTTATCCGATAGGGATAGAGTGCCACTGGTGGCACTCTATACACTGCCTTTTTTAAATATGTTTATCGATATTTTCGTCAATTGTGGACTGATTTTGTTTTTTTTTCATTTGTTAAAGGAAGCTTATTAGGCGGTGGTCCCTTATAAATTCACTTGGCTGGGGTAGTTTTTAATCCACTTTGTGTATCTTTATGAAGTCATTTCACTTCGTGTCACTATTGTTTACATAGCAAGTAGTGGTATACGAATTGGCGTAGGATAAGTAGCATAAAAAACTGAAAAATAAAAACGGTTTTACAAAAAAAAATTGGGATTTCCAAAAAAAAACAGCGACTTCCATTAAAAACAGTAGTGAAATATAACTTTAATTTCGGAAGTCGATGGCAAAAAAAAAAATACAGATCCAAAGACACCGACTTCCGAAAATAAAGTTATTAGTGTTTTTTCTCCTTGTTGTGTTTATCTTTAAAAATAAAAAAAGTTAAATACCTACATCATTTTATTTAAATTACTTGGCAGCTTTATCGACTTTGTTTACTTTTAATTTTACGACTGGATAAGGGTATGTGCAGGACGACCATAGGTTGTATTATTCGTTGTGTAGGTAGGTACACACGGCTACACATCAAGCTATACATTTCCAGTTTCTGCTGATCTCGCATCGTATAGGATTTTCGTACAATGCGAGCTCAGCTTATACTGGAAATGTATAGCTTGATGTGTACCCGTGCGTACTGTTGTAAATAACATGTTTATGATTTAATTTAAGAAAACCGTAAAACATACATAGACTGGTAAAATCATAACCCTTCCTTTTGGCTTGGCCGTAGTCGGGTAAAAAACGGATAGCAGCTGGCATTTCAAAAATAAATTAAAGTTTATAGTTTTCCTATATTCAATTGTTTATCGTCTCGTGGCCTGATTACCATGAATGAATGAATGCAATCGAAGCGTGAAACTTAAACCTCTCGATCCCTTTATTTGACGTAAACGTTGAATCTGCTAGCCGGAGTGAAATATTATTTAATTCCTATTTATTATTTGTGGTGGAGCAAAACCCCCGATTATTGAATGAAACAAATGGATCAAAAAGTTTAAAAAGAACCGTCCTTTGCTGTTTTCGTTGAAGTCCAACATGTCTACTTTTAGATTTCCTTATAAAATAATTTATGTAAATATAGGTGTAGGGACCTCACAAAATGTTTCATGCAATTTACCTGTTAAATTCAACAAAACGTTATCTATATTATTTAAAATCCGTTCTACGTCGCAATTTTGCGTTACGGTTTGATTAACCCAAAAAGGAAATGGCGGGAACAAAGACAAACTTTAGATTAATTAGAAAGCTAAAGAAATGTTCCAGCAAAATATAGCCTTGATAATATTAAATAAGATAAATGATAAATCTAATTTGTTAATTACTTAACTCAGGGTGTTACGTTATAAGTAAGTTTACTTAATATTAATAAATGCTAAGCTGAAGGAGTCAGCGGCGAACGAAATGAGATTTCCAAGTGAATCATTTCTATAATTTCAGTGAAAATTTAATATTGAAATCAAACTCAGCCAGTAAATAGTTTTGCGACTTAAACGATTTAAGTTTCGAAACTGTGAGAAAGCTTTGGTTAAAATTAAAACTGAAATTCTGCACCAAAATGAACGCATTCTATGGGTCTGTGCAATTGATCCCTCCATGCGTTACTGACGTTTAAAGCCTCCAGCTTGTAAAGCTCCAGTCTGTAAAGCTGCCAGCTGTCGAATGCCATATTAAACAGCTGTCGTCTTCACCAATCTACACTATATTATAAAGAGAAAAGATTTGTATTACTGGATCGATTTAAAAAATTCTTTTACCAGTACAATGCTATATTATCACTGAGTAAAATAGGCTGATTTTCTAACAAGTTTCCCGTACACACAAAAGTGAACCTAAACAACATCAACAAAACTCATTATCTAATGCTACAATGCACAGAGAGCAGTGGTGGCCCAGTGGTAACGGCCCCGACTTACGAGTTGTGGGTCGTGGGTTCGAACCCAAGCAGGCGCTTTACTTTGTGTAAATAATTTCATCACCACTGCTCTCAAAACGGTGAAGGAAAACATCGTGAGGAAACCGGCATGTCTTAGAACCAAAAATTCGAAGACATGTGACATCCACCAACCTGCACTGGGCCCGCGTGGTGGTTTACGACCCACTCCCTCTCCCAGAGAGGAGGCCTGTGTCCCAGCAGTGGGAACATTAATAGGCTGATGATGAAAATAGGCTATAATTTATAAAGATATCACGCGGGCGAACACACTGGCGGAAGCTAGTGTAAAATAAAACAAATGACCGCAAAGTTGAAAACATAAGTATCAAACTCTGGCCTAGTAAATTTAGTACAGTTCCTAATGCATATTTCATGTTGTATATATTTGCTATACATAATTATACCTAGTAGTTAAATTAAACTCAAACCGCATAAGAGCTCTTTATGTTTAGAAATTAATTATATGCTTCGTTTATAGCGCTTCATTATGCTATACTATCTATAGGTATACTATAATTTACTCGTGTACACTCGTCGAGCGAGTTGAGTGAATCTACTGAAAGATTCTTGTTTTCAGTCATTAGCGATGCTAGAGCTATTTATTTAAGCTTGGCAACCTTTAACGTAGATATCTTCTCGTATACAAATTTTGAGTTAAATCGTTGTAAAAGTTTCTCAAAAAGCGATAAGATAAGAGAGAGCACGGAAAAATCACGTGCTTGTTGAGCAATTTTGACCGTCTCCGTTTCGTAATTCGGTTGCAAAACCCTAATGGGTTAGGATTTTAATGGGTTAGGAATTCGGTCATACACCAATCGCTATCTATGTCGGGATTGAAGCCCCAGGCCTTTTCCTTCGATATCGATATTATTAAATCTCGGTGTAAAACTTCAATTTACTACATTCTTTTGTATTGACATGCATGTTTTAATGGCTATGAAAAATAAATCGAGAAAGAGCAGTTTAGAACGCAATATAAAAGATCATTTTGACAAGTACGGGCTGCAACTATTTGCTCCGGAGTATTTACTTTTATTTGCACAGGCGTACAAATGCGGCCTTTGTATTTGATTTTAGTGCAACGTCATAGTTATTTGTTCGATATTTTCACAGTCCAGTTGCGGGTAGAAGCAAATTATGTTGAATGAACCACAGAGGGAATTTGTGAGCACTGGTAATTAAATTTTCAGCGTTGACGTGGGATCTATATCTACCTCTTTTTTGTCGGATATAGAATCTACACAGAGGTTCAGTAAAATTGAAAGTTCGGTAAATGTTGAAAATTTTTGGAGTTTTTATGTATAAGGAGAGTTTTTATGTATAAGGAGAGTTTTTATAAAGATTTTCTTCGTTGCTGCTTGACCTAGGTATTCTAGGAATATAGCATACTTAGAATAACTAGGTATCACATAATTATGTCAAACATTCAATAGTAATTAATAGAAAATGTATAAAGTAAAATCGGAAACTCTTTTTCCCATTACATTATGACGCGTGTCGCTAAATAATTATCATACATTTAAGACTCAAAGGTAAAATAGAACCTTGACAAAAATGATGATTCAAAAGTCTTTTACAAAACATAAATAGCTTTTACTTTTTGAGAAAAATCGGTGAAAGGAAAAGATAGGATTTAATGAGAGTACAAAAGTAAACTCAAACTGTGGGCGTCGTTTTTATCGCTGGCTTTTGAATGTCTTTGAAAAGCTTCAAGTCTATTTTGAATATAAGAGTTTTTGTGTTGAATTAAAAAACAAATATGTAGAAAGTATTCTAAAAAGGGGTGTCTTGAGTATCCGGGCGATTAAACAATAAATTACCTGCTTTTAAAGTAACTCTGTATGTTGGTCTGTCTGTTATCTTCTCAGGCCTTTTTTTTTCTGGTTGGGAAATCTTCCAATGACTTCTCCCGCTCTGGGCGGAGCGGAAAGGCGTGTCAGACTCTTACTGACTAAAACCCACCCGTGATCTCCGTGGTACACGGGTAGACCATGACCTGAGTTAGGATATATGATAATTTTTTATCCCGGTAGAACGTCCGATTGGTATAATTTCCGACATCCACGCGGGCGAAGCCGCGAGCAAAAACTAGTTAATATAATCAGCCTGTGTTATCCCACTACAGGGCAGAGGCCACACCAGCTTTTTTATACTCAACTTGATCCTGAGTCACAATGTACCAAACCAACCCCCGTCTATAGCGTTGCCATCTCTAAAAATCAGAAAACCGAACCTACCAGCTAAATAAGCCGGCCTTTTGGGTCGCACGGCCGGATGGACACAAAAAAAAAAAAGGATTGTTGACTAAAAGTTAAAATAAAACACATTGTTCCTATAAGAAAGTTTTAATCGTTATTATCATTTTCATTTGCATCTTTGATAGAAATCTGCTTTAAAAGCTCAACCTCCTGAATAATTTTATCATAAAACATTTTGCAAGTTACATGTCATTTATCAAAATCCACAATTAACATTTTTGCAATAGTTTCCGATTTGAACCTGTTTCTTTGTTTCGTCCATTGCTGTCGTATTAAAGAGTACTCTTTCAACGTTGGCATTGTGCCCCGGTATCGCAGATACTCGCAAAGAGCGAGAAATACTTTGCGATACTGGTCTGAGTAACAATCTATGTTACTCAGCGATTTAATAGTAGATTGTAAGTATCATAAGGGAGCAAAATAATATTTTTACGGCGAGGGCGCTTTTTTAATCCAGAGCGAAGTGAGGGATTCTTTAGTAGAATCCTGAACGTAGCGAGGGATTCAAAGTACGTCGCCCGAGCCAAAAATATATTTTGCGCCCGAGAGATACACTCTACTTTTCATCACCCACTAATTATGAGAAAATAAAAGGCGCCTCATATTTTATTGTAATATTATTATTTAATAAGACATACATACAGAGTAACAACTAAATTGAAATTAAATAGTATCTAATAATAAAACAACTAAAACACAGATCCTGAAAAATTCTTGGCGCCTCTTGCATTTCTCCATTCAATAAAATTACCATAGGCTTTCATATATTTCTCCCGGGGTTTTGCAGGTAATAGATTTATCCATCACATTTCTTGCGTCAGTTCTAATATTTTCAGGAGTTAATTCTATACTTTCACTGTCACTTGAAGGACTAATTTTTCAAAACAAAACCATGAATTTCTAACAATCCGTGAAAATTGACGAAAACGCGGGCTGTAGTTCGCGCGTTTTTAAGTTGATTCCTTTTTTTATTCAGTGTCGGCGCGACTATGGGCCATCGTGCCAGTCAGTCTTTATTCAAACAATATTTGCGGTCGATTTCTTTGACGCTGAACACTAAGATGTTCCAAATTCAAAAAGTGCGCGGCAAAGATAATTGCGGCGCACGTACTTAAAAACAAAGCTCCTCTAAAAACCTGCGATGCGGCGTCGCATCGCAGTTTTGTGTGAGAGCCCTTATAAAGAGGACTATGTCCAATGGAGCGGAGAGGAGAGGAGCGAAGCGGAGCTGTGCCAATATTAACTAATGGAATTGCATAAAATCAATCACCTTTCCGCTTCAGAGGACAGGGATTTGCAAACTAGTTTAAAATTTCATACAAAACCGGGAAGCGGAGCGGGGTATAGGAAAAACCGGCCGAGGTATTGCAGCCGGTAATTAGGCCTAGCTCCGCACAGTCCGCAACTCCGCTCCGCTACCTCACTCCGCACAGTCCGTAAGGCTGCCTGTCCACTGGAGCGGAGACGAGAAAAGAGGAGCGGAAATGTGCCAATATTAACCAATAGAATCTTGACTCCGCCCCTGAGTTTAGATTTGATTGGTTAATAATAACTCCGCTCCTCTCTTCTCCTCTCTGCTTCAATGGACAGGCAGCCTAACTCCATTCCGCGCCTCGCTCCGCTTCAATGGACAGACACTGTCCGCAACCCCACTCCACTCCGCTGCATCACTCCGCTCCGCTGCATCACTCCGCTCCGCTGCATCACTCCGCTCCGCTGCCTCGCTCCGCTTCAATGGACAGGCAGCCTAAAAACTCATTACTGCCCGCTAAAAGTTTCTTATAGAAAACACCACCTTTGGGTGCACTTAAAGGCGAACCAAGTCGTCCTTTTCGAATAAATGGGATGAAAAATAAGTTGCGTCAAAAGAAAGAACGACGAAGTAAGAAAATAAAAAGCCTAACAAAAGCCGGATGCTTCGGACACAGTCAAATTGGCCCGGAAAAGAGGTCAAAAAGCCTAACACTGTCCGGCTTTATCCGGACGGATGGCAACTCTACCCGCTATAGACGTCAAGTTCGCCGCCTTCAACACCTGGGTCTTTCGCGATGCAATCCGGACAGTTAATACTTAGGTACATAAAAAAGTAAACATTGCAAGGTTTCTTTTACTGTAAGTCATAATACTCGTAACAGCTATCAAAGTGGATGGAGGTAAGTTATGGCACGTTTTACGTTCGTGTTTAGGCAGGAAAAGTACAACTGTAATAAAAAGATAAATAAGTACCTACTTCTGTAAATGCGGGAAGACCGTGACCGACTAAGGCCCTTTTCACACGTTCCTGTGTACCCGGGTAAATAGTTCCAGTATCCATTTGTGAAAGTACATAGTCTTCGCCACCGCTAAAACGGCGCAGGCTAACCGGCATGGGCAACCCGTTAGTTATGAATAAAAACAACACTTGCTACAATTACAAAAGGAAAACAGGCTCTAAACTAACCCTGGGACTACACGCAATTGACTTACACAAACACAACACAGACAGGCATATGATACACAACAACGATACATACCTATATACACACATCAAAAGTGTCTAGGGATCAAGCATTTTTATGCGGATTTCTTGAGATTGAGATGTGGCTTTGTAATAAATTTATGATTTTATAAATTTATATGGATCCTTTTTGGTGCATTTCATAATTTGAATCAGGAACTGTGAATCAAATTCGAGTAAAAGATGAAAATCTGCTGTCAATATTTTCCCTATAAAAACATACAACGCATTGAAGACATTATTAGTGCTACTGTTTCCCTACTACTGATTAAAACCAACGTTATTATGGAGCAGCGACGTCATTTAAGCAGGGAAGAAATGCTCAGAGCCGTGGGAATGATAGAAGCTGGTTCCCGGCAACGTACTGTGGCTTTAGCTCTGAATACAAGTCAGAGTGTTATCAGTCGACTTTGGACACGTTACCGAAGCACTGGTACCGTGGCTGAGCGCCATGGAGGACGGTATCGCTGCACCACACGGAGACAAGACCGATACATTCAAATCTTAGCTCGAAGAGCTCCAACAATAACCGCCATGATGTTAGCCGTGAGGCTTCATCACTCTTCAGGGAACTTAATTAGCGACCAAACAGTCAGAAACCGCTTGCATAAGTGAACCTTCATTCCCGAAGACCGCTACGGGTACCACCTATAGCAATGCACAATCGTAGGATTCGATATCAATGGGCTCTTGAACACAGAAATTGGGCAGAAGAACAATGGCGTTTCGTGTGCTTTTCTGATGAGTCTCGTTTTGGTATGAGACCGGATACAAGACGTATACGACACTGGAGAACCCCTGGACGCCAACAGCGATTAAAATCCTGCCAGGAAGTCCATCCTTATAGTGGTGGAACCATCATGGTATGGGCGGGTATTTGGATCGGCGGAAGAACTGAGTTGATTTGGATTAGAGGCAACCTCAACGCTCAAATTTATGCTGAGACGATTGTATCAGACGTCATCGTTCCTCTACAAGTGCAAATCGGTCCCTTATTTCAGTTAATGCATGATAATGCACGACCGCACACCGCAAGAGTTGTAAGACAGACTCTCGCCGCAGCTAACATCAATGTCCTGCCCTGGCCTGCTCAGTCGCCAGACTTGAACCCGATTGAGCATGCATGGGATATGCTACAGAGAAGAGCTCTGCCGAATATGGAGGGTATCCAGTCGCAAGAAGACCTTTTTTTGTTGTTGCAACGAACATGGGCGGCCATTCCACAGCGTGATTTGGATGAACTCATTTTGAGTATGCCAAACCGATGTTCTTGTGTTGTTAGTGTTCGCGGTAGAAACACGGATTATTAATTGTTTAAGTTACCCAATAAAATTTTAAAGAAACCTGTTATTTCAGTCTTTTTTTCGAACTTTAATGTTAGTGGTTCAAATGTCAAAAATCCCTTTATTAGGAAAATGGCAAATTTCTTTATTAATGCAAAGGTGACTTGGTTTATCGTTACTGTGACAAACGAAAACACTTTATTTGATGAATCCTTAAAGAAAATTTTAATTAATATCAATCAGGAGAAAAGTTATTGCAAAAATATATGTTGATCCCTAGAGATGTGTGTACTTAAATCCACTACTATCTACAAATGCCATCAGTAAATTCTGAAATCGAGCGGTATAAAAAAAACAACAAGGCACGCCTAACCTTGCATCCAAACCCACTAGTTACAAAGCGTTAAACCCGACAGTCGGGCGGTGGTAAAAAGGCTGAAGATGCTCCACATAACCAAAGAAATAATATTTGCACCACTTTCTTATTTTTATTATTCATTCAACTCTGAAGTATTATTAATTATTCAGTTGTTATTTGTCGTACGTTCATTGTTGCATTTACTTAGATTTTTAACTCTATTTTTCTAAATACTTTGACAGCCCGCGTCCCTTCGTTTGTGTGTATAAAGATTACAAGCTTTTGACCGCGGCTTTTTAAAAGTTTCCTAGTGATTCGTATAATATGTCCGTAGGTGTGTCTGTTGGCATCACAGCGAGTGCCATCAGAATACCGCTACCGGTGCGGTATTTTTTTTTTAATAGGACAGCATTATGCTGTGATAGGCGACTCTTTTTGGCCTCGCACAGATCTTTTTTTTTGTTTTCATGACTTTGTTAGCTTTAAATGTTTTATTGTTTGTATTTCCTGTGCGTATCTCATATAAAATATTTTTCTGTTTCTTTCTTTCTTTATTTCAAACCAAACGTGTGAAAAGGAACTTAGGTCTTGTGACGTTTGGCAGCATAGATATTAAAACCTGAAGGGATTCCCCCAGTGCGAGTTCGTACTTATTCATATAAGCGCAAATATAGCACCGGGGACGTTAACAGATACAAACAAATTTTTATAAGTGTCCGTCTGTGAATGTCAAAATATTACAGTGTTTTAGGTTTAAATAATATCAATAAAACTTAACGAAAAATATGTCAGAAATGTGCAGACGACACGAGTTGTGTAGACCGTACTAAGAGGCGTCGGGGCACTACGTAACCGGGTGGCTGAATTCAATTATAACAAGCTATGACTTTGACAGCTCCAAGCGCACAGTAGTAGTAGTATAAATCGAGTTATAGCTGCATCTACCATAACTACGATAATTATTTACTAGACATTAGTAGATTCTGACGCTTCGTGCGTGGGTTTGTGCAGCGTTTCGAACATAAAGATTATTCAGTCAGCTAGGGTCATAGCATAGCACACCTGATAGCCCAAGATGCGATTGACGTAGCCTTTACCTAAGAATTTCCGTGGAGGCTTTGGTAAAGCACGTCATGTTGTTAAGGTAAAAATAGAAGTCTGTTTAAAGCAGTTATTTATTTTGAACCCCTGACTCTGTGTTCCGGTAAAAAGGTACTTCAAAATTGGGCCAGGTGTTCCTAATGAGGTTCATCCTTACATATTATAAAACAAAGTCGCCCGCCGCGTCTGTCTGTCTGTCTGTCTGTCTGTCTGTCTGTCTGTCTGAACGCGATAAACTCAAAAACTGCCGAACGGATTTTCAAACGGTTTTCACCATTGGACGGAGTGATTCATGTGGAAGGTTTTAGTGTATAATTCATTAAGGTTTTGTGTAAATTGGCTGAAATATGACGATTATTGTTGAAGATGTCGGAAAAAATCATGCCGACTGGGAGCTTTACTGGCGTGCGCTGCGTAATTCGTGAGAGATAAATCAAATTTATGTTCTAGAGTATTTGTATATCTTAAAAATTGCAACAAAAAAGTCCGCGATGGCATATGTCTATCTTTTAAGGGTGACCCACAATAACCATTTTTATCTTTCAAAAATGTATAAAATTTTCATTGTTATTTCCGAAGCTATTTTGACCGGTATCTTATTAATCCTTATCCAATTAAATAGGTTATTTAAATTGGGCATTCAATTTCGATTAAAATATGCCTTTACATCACATCATTTAAATGAATAGTTTAAGAGATATCACAGTTTCAAAATTACGCGTAACAAAATAATTATGGTTGACCACGCGGGCGCTGTAGTAGCCTACCACTGCGTCCGCTGAAAGTTAGTCAATGATCTTTTCCTTGGCTATTAGGTATGTATTCCCGGTAGAACGTTCCCGTGGGATATTTTGCGACATCCACGCGGGCGAAGCCGCGGGTAAAAGCTAGTTAGTTATAATTATTTTTCTCATAAGATTCTTCAGGTAAACAAGCTACCCAAAGCCTTTCTTTAATTGCTTGGCTTCAAATAAACAGCTTTGTTGATAACTCTTTGATAACTTTCGAGTCGAAAAATAGTTGACGTTACGCTACGGTATAGCGGTATACAAAACTCAAAATAAACTACTTATCTTGAGTGACTTTGAAAGTAACTTACAACGGATATCAGAAATGATAAACACATCATCAAAACTTTTAAATATCATAGACGCATTTGAACTGTGTACATATACCAATCCGCTGTAGTGACCTAACATTTTTCACTATTTGCGCTGGTGGTAAAATAAAATATCTCTGTTTGTTTATTTTATACAAATCATATGTAACATATTTTATAGGATTTTTTTATTGTTCGGTACCGAGTCTTGTGCTGAATATAGTCCTCAGAATAGACTGCACTACAAAATATAAAATAAACAAAGCAGAGGCTGTTACTAATCGAATGAAGCCAATGTAGCTGTTACTGATCTTCTAAATTACCGACATTTACGACGTAACATATAGAGCTTTCTTGGAAAGTTCTCGATAAAGGAGACCATTCATTTTAACCAAAGCAAAAAGAAGTTATATTCCGTTAGAACATGTTATTCATTTCCTTTTTAACCGACTTCCAAAAAGGAGGAGGTTCTATGTTCGACTTTATGTATGTTTTTTTTTTTTTTTTTTTTTTATGTATGTTCACCGATATCTCCGCCAATTGTGGACCGATTTTAAAAATTATTTTTTGTTTGAAAGGGTAAGCTCCCGACGTGGTCCCATATAAATTTTATTAACTTTGCTTAGATAGTTTTTGAGTTAGCTTCAATAATACATATTTTTCCCACTTAGTTTATATGGACGATATGATGATAACTTCCTGTCACTGTTATTTATTGCAGTTAGTGATATTGGATATTGTGTGGGGTAGGTACCACAACTAAAAAGTGAAAAATAAAAACATTTAAAAAAAAAAATTTAACCGACTTCCTAAAAAAACCACTACAAAGTGAAAAATAACTTTAATTTCGGAAGTCGCTGGCAAAAAACGAAAATTAAAAAACAAAGACACCACCTTCCGAAATTAAAGTTATTTTTCACTTTGTAGTGGTTTTTTAGGAAGTCGGTTTAAATTTTTTACTATGGGACCAAATCTGTAACGCCATTCCCTGCGGTGTTATATGAGTTTGTAAAATACTGTTTTCAGTATCTTTTAGTTAGGTATAGTTAAAGGAATAACCGTAATCTAATAAGAGTAATAGCTTTGTATGCCAGCAACCATTACAGTTATCATCTTTTACTGTGGAACTAAGTCTCTGGAGTTATTCTCCACATATCTACAGTATGAGAAATAAAGTTTTTTTTTTATCGACAGTACTAGTATTAGCTGATTGAAGTAGGTATCACTAGTATTAACTGGTTTTTTTAGAACATGTTATTTTCTTCACTTTGCACTATGGGACCAAATCTGTAGAGCCATTCCCTGCGCTACGCTGTTATATTATTTGTAAAATACTGTTTTCAGTATGTTTTAGTTAAAGTTAGTTAAAAATTGGGTTATTTCGTTTCACTGTTTTTTATTTATTTATTGATTTATTTATTGATAAGACACTTCAACGACTTACTCACTAATACATACGTAAACATAAATCACTTAAAGTTTTAGGCATTGTGAATTCGTCACTTACAGAAGTGCACAGCACTAGCATACAACGTAATGTGTGAAGGACGTATAATTATGATACCGTTAGTTGAATTTACAAGTTTCATGTTACAAAATAAAATAAAATAAAGCAAGATAAAGCAAAAATGGGCTATGTTCTCAAATACAAACAATGGGAAGCATTTAACAGTTTTTTTTTACAAATACAAAAAAGACTGAAAAAGAAGTAAATGGAAGTGGATACAATTTTAATACTAATAGGCGGCTTGTGTCGCACAGAGGTCTTGAGACTCTGAGCTGGTAAAAAGTCTCGTACGGAATTGACGGAAAGGGTCAGAGTAGATGTCGATGCTATTTGTTCGTGTAGCGAATTTGCTATGCTATTATATTTTCGCATTAGACGGTTCATGGGTGCGTTGCTACCGAGGTTAGTACGACTTGCAGTTGTGGCAAAGGTAATGGTTTCGCGACCAGATCTAATAGTTTTCTGTCGAGGTACAGCTATATTTAATTCCGCCAGAAGATCGGGAACATTTAGCAAACCGTTAATGATCTTATAAAGTAGGATTTGGTCTGTTACGTCTCTTCGGTGTTCAAGTGAACACATTTTAAAATGACTAACGGTCTTATTCATAAAAAAACCTTATCGAAGGTTTTAGACATTACTTAGTTAAAATGCTTGATAAGCCTATAAAACCATCGATAAAATTTTGTATTCATAAACGTTTCATATACCTTCTATTACTAATATGTCGTTATAAATCAAAATGTTGCCATTTTAATGAAGTCGTCCAACAAATTGACCAACACATCGAGTCGTCAAACGAGAATGTCTGTCTGCGCACCAAATAATTGTGACCATAGACATTATTACGTACTGTAAACTATTTTATTGTCTACAGTTTCGACTCTTTTGACACGGCGCGTCTTTCAAAACACGTATTTGTCAATGAATTTGGTATTGAAGCGACGAAAATTTTTGAATAATTACATGCATGTACTAAATAAACAAATGGAATCAATACCGTAGACTAGTTCCAATAAAAGGCAAAGAAGTGAAACTTGGTTGGAGGAGGATAAGGTTTGTACCATTACAGCTAGAACAAATTCAAAGTAAGTTTGTTTTGTAAACATTCTCATACTTACATGCTTGCTTTTGCTTCTGTTCCTTAGATTGTTTTGAAAGAATTAGTCAAGAGAGGGTCTCCTTATTGGAAAATCAAAATACAGACGCAAACACCAACGCGAAAAAAGTGGCGGCCTGGCATGGTTTACGAATTAGGTACCTATCTTTTACGTTACATACTTCCTAACTAAGCATATCAAGAATTTTGTTACAAAACTCATAGTAACAAAAACCCGCGGCCCTAAGAATTATATATTAAGGACTCGTAATATTAGTTATTCTTATGCCCCTACTGATTTAATTAATTTGGTAATAACTATAATTTACAAACAAACTATTACATTAATTTTGTATTTCAGGTTAGAATGGTAAGGATGGCGCTGCTACAAATAGCAGAAACTGAAACAGCCTGCAGAAAAGAATTACATGAGGCACAGAGGGCAAACGAAAAAGAAAAATTTTTGTTCTAAGAAAAAATCGAAAAGTCAAATTAGAGTATTACAAAATAAATTAAACTGATATATTAAACAAGTTTTTTTTATTAATTAACTACTCGCTAAAATGTCTTCATATAAAAGTTTGTAAAATAGCATTAGCATTTGCGTTTCCCCTTGCAACTTCTTGAATTACTTCACTTGTATGATATTCATTGATATTACTACCCTCTAACTGCATGTCTCCATGGTGAACTGCAATGTTGTGAAGTATACTGCCACTATGGTTGTTTTCACATTTCCTAGTGTTCATGTAAAAGGCATTGAAAGCGTTTTTTCACACACCAAAGCAGCGTTCCACAGTATTATATTGTTGCAGTGCTTCGTGATATGTTTTCTCGCTTCTATTTTGAGGCGTTAAAATAGGAGTGAAGAGATATGCCTCTAACATAAGGTCCTCTCACGAACAAGGTTGCTGTAGATTTAATAAGGACAATGCTTCCAATCGTCGTCGTCCAAAGAAAATGGATCACTTCTATTTCTGTAAACCTTTCTTCGAAGCGGACGGTTCTCAAGACGTACAATTCTTTCAATAGTATCCAAGCTTTGCAAAGCTTGCATTTTATATAATAATAAACTAAATTAGTTAAACAGAAATGCAAAATAAATTAAACATGTACGATTGTTTACAAAACTGACATTTTGTAGACAGTAGACACACAGGTTAGATTTGTACGTCAAAATGTCGTTTTCTAGTAATCAGCTGCTGTTGAGTCTGCCATTTTTTCCTTATAGTACTGTTAAAGTAGGGTTCTGGCTTCTATAACTTTATAGTAGGTTTATAGAACGTTTTGGTGCTAAAATGCGTTTATGAATACCATTTTTTGTAAAGCAGACTTTAGCAAGTGTTTAGATGTTCGATAACTTGTTATGAATAAGACCGTTAGTCTATCACCGTAAGAGGAATCACGTGGGCAGCTAGGGCTTCTAAAACGCGTCTTTTTGCGTGAATAGAAACCACTAAATAGACCTAAAACCAGTCAATTCTAGTGATACCTACGAGTGATACCTACCTATTTCTATCAGCTTAGACTAGTACAATAAAATAAAAAAAATCCTGAGAATAACCTAAGCCTAAGACCCTAACCCTAGCCACATTCAAAGATGATGACTGTAATGTTTACTGGCATATAAAGCTATTATTATAATTAGATTACTGTTATTCTTTTAACTAAAACATACTGAAAACAGTATTTTACAAAAAAGTATAACAGCGTAGCGCAGAGAATGGCTCTACAGATTTGGTCCCATAGTGAAAAGTGAAGAAAATAACATGTTCTAACGGAATATAACTTTTTTTTTGTTTGGCTTTCGCATTTAGCCCAAAAATTATGGACCGTGAATATTCTCCTTTCTAGGTACTTACTCTCCTAAATATTTGTCGAGAACTTTCCAAGAAAGCTCAACTCGTAAAGAGTAATAAACGGCTGATGTAGGTAACGATTCTTTTTTTTATTTCAGAATCTGAATTCACTGTAGAAGCAACATTATCGGCAGTAAATATCTACGTGTACCAGCTATAGTTTATAGCGGAGGGTCGGCTGTTTTAACGCTCGGGTTTATTTCCGAATATAAATCTTCATTAGTAAGCAAGAAAAAATAGACTAAATCAAAATACATCTAGTCGTTATTGAGATCGACGGAATTTTCACGTGATTTGTAAACAAGACATACGCGTACATTAAGCGAAGATCATTTTCACCGTAAACACTTCTATTTGTAATTACACCAAACGTTCAAACGTAAATTCCAAGTTCTTTTTTCAAATACTTATTTTTACTGACCGACGGACATGTCCGGTCATCATCTGGATATTTTCGACTATCTCTTATTTGCAGGCCAATAATACTAGATCTTAACCAATTTGTCTATTTATGTTCCAGTCTAAACATTCTTATTACGTCTTTTATTGCATCACTTAGAAATGAAAGAAGCTGAAAGATATTTATTTGCTTCAAGGAAATAATTATGATATATCGGGAAACGCTACGTCAAAGTTTTCTACAGAGTTTTATCGACTTGAAGTCTAGGTTACTACCACAGATTAGTACAGAAGGTTCAGTTCACAAAATCATTTAAATAAAAAGCGACTCTTGCTACGACACAATAAAGTGTAATTCAGGTCGCACATCGTTAATTACCTACAGTTATATTCACCTAGAACTTACCTCTCTTTCTATAGCGTAACTCTTATATCTTCTGACTAAGTACGTTACGCACACTGAATTCGACAAGTCGAGCCCGCCGCATACCTATTTGTAGCTACATACCTAAAATGTGAATCATCTGTATTCATCTGTGTTTCTACTGGCACAATACTTAGCCGACGTTCGCACGGACGTAATAAAATCGCGGCGTTTTTTTTCGCGTATTGAATTTTCAATGCTCTGCTTAGCGCCGAGAGTTGAATATCCAACAAAGCGCATTCAGCGCGTATCCCAGGGCGTCAAGAAAGTACACTGTTGGATACTCAACTCCGGCGCTAAGCAGAGCGTCGAAGATTCAATACGCGACAAAAAATCGCCGCTATTTTATTACGTCCGTGCGAACGTCGGCTTAAGATAACTTTAACAAGGATGATCACAGAGTGAGTCTGAGGTGTCTCGAACAAGCCACAAAACAAATATGCTCGCTCTTACTCTCTTGATGTTACTACAAAGATGCCTTTGTAGTAACATCAAGAGCGTTGGTTCGTTACTGCTGCAAAACTGTTTTTGTTTTTGCAAGACTGAATTTAAATTTTAAGACTGACTGTGAATCTATAATAAATACCTTTCGTATTTAATTAATTATTTCCAATCATTGCACTTATATGTTTTCTTTTATAATGTTTTCCAAACCAGGCAATCAAGGTTACTAAATACCTAATTAAACCAATCAAATTGTTGTTATTAATTATGTTATTCGATTTTGCTTCGAATTCAGTTACAACTATGTAAATAAATCCAAAGATCGGTAGGTACTGAGTCAACTTACGAACTTAAGTAATTTATTTATTAATTACAACATTTAATTATACCTATTGTAGGTATCAGTACTTTGTCGAGTTCCATGGCAGTTAAATATAAGTACGAAAAATTATCAAGTCAATATTTCAATCTTTTTTGCCAACTAAGTTTAAACTACCATTGTAAGAAATGAATACTCCGCAGATAGTGAATAACAACCCACGAAACGAAAAAAAAATGTTTAAATTTTGCATCCACCTGGTTCTCGAACTGAAAATAATTATAATGGTTTCATTGTATTTTATATTCCTGGTTCCAATAGTTACATTCCGTACAGTGAATAAACACTGGACTAATAGGTCAAAGCCTTTTGCTGTTCAAAACATTTGCAATAAGGTAAAGTTGTGACAAAAAGCTTCACAAGTGTGAGCAGTGTCAGGTCAAATCACACAGTTTTTTCTATATCCCGATATGCTATAATTGTATATTTCGGTTCGTCCTACTGCCGTCGTTCCACTCACTGGTGGGACGAACGAATAAATAAATTTAAATTTATTCTATTAGGTAGGTATAGGATTAATTTATTCATTTTAATTTTAAGTCCCATTGGTCCTCCTAAATAATTTGAATCTGGTTGTTTACGAACGTAACGAATAATATTATAAATGCGAAAGTGAGTTTATTTGTTTATTTGATATGCTTTCACGCTAAAACGGCTGAACGGATGTAGATGGTATTTGGCACATGGGTAAACCATGACCATGAAAATATATTCACTGGATAAACTTGTTAAATACAGAATTAACTAATAAACTATTAATGACATAGAATATTTTTTATCTCGGTAGTACGTTGCATGCATACAAAATGGTATTTATTCTGTTCACGCCACATTGTGCGCAATTACTGAGCAGTAACCTAACAAAAAGTACTAGGTTTGCATGAATTCACGGTAGTATTTCAATCAGTTGATATTGATATTATAAGATAAGATAGATAGATAGATAATAATAAAATAATAAAAATGTTTATTTTTCTTCCACAAATAACACTTACTAAGTAAAACTTAAAAATGGAAAATATAATGATTATGATGCAGGACAATGTTCATTTGTGGGAGACTGGTGCCTAAACTAAGCCGTGACTTGTATTTCAGGACACCAGGAACCTACAGGTAAAAATAGATAAATAGTTTATTTGGTGCACACAAAAGAAATAGCACAACATACAAAAACACGAGTAAATAATAACTAAATACGCATGAATATTCATATTTGTTGATATCGGGTTGAGTTGATATCACATTTTCTCCATTCATCTCAGAACAATACTTTTATATCTGCCTAAAACATACCCACGCCACGCACTATATCGAACGTCGGTCTTAAAATAAACTTATTTCATAAAGCTGCACTTCTTTTTACAAGTAAACAAATCACAAGGCGCATAAAATTGTTTATTGAAATATGCATTAGCATGCCAAATATTTATTTTCAATCATAAAATTACATGACGTCAACTACCTACTGTAAGTTGTTTTGAATAAAGTAATCAAGTAACGTGGCAAGAAGACCTATCGGTCGATGACCTACCAATTTGCCGTAAAAGCAAACTATTGGACATGTGCATATACACTATCCTCACCTACGGCGCTCAAAACTAGACTTTGACGGTTCAACAGAGGTGCAAGCTTGAAATTTGCCAGCGAGCAATAGAGCGCAGCATTCTTGGAGTCAGATTCCCTGACCGTGTTAGGAACACAGTGCTGTGCTCCAAAATCGCTTCACTCAAAAAGCAGCCAAGCTTAAGTAGGACTGAGCCGGATACGTCTGACGCATGTCGAATGAGTCATGGGTCAGATCTACTACCATGTGGGTCCCAGAAAACGTCCGTAGACATCGAGGCAGACCCAGGCGAAGATGGCGAGACGAGCTTGTCTCCTACAGACAGGATTGGTACATTGGTGCACGCCAGCTCAAGACAGAGAGGAGTGGAAAAGAGGAAGGGAGGTCTTTTGCCCTGCACTGCGACAACACAGGCTAAAAATAAAATAAAATAATAAATAACGTAGTCATCTGAGAACTTTCTCCAACACTCATAGTTCTTACCGTGTGTTCTTTCTGTGAGCGGTGTCAGGTCAAATTATATTATACAGTCTTCAATTTCCTGAAATGTTTTAATTAATAGGCTACAACTTTTTCTTAAGATAAATACACTTCTCATCAGAGAAATCGAAACACTTCCGTTTTTTTGGTTTCTGTCCTAATTTAACACAAAAGAGATCATTCCATGAAAAAAAATCACATGATTGTATTGACAGTTTGGCCATTACAGTGATAAGCGAAAATTCTAAATTCTAACTTAGAATTTCATTTGTTTATCCTATAAATGAAATGATTCACTGTTTTGAGACAAATGTGTGTTTAGAGTTGGAGTACATTTCACCTGTGAAAACTAAAAATTTGCGTTTATCTTAAAACTTTTTGTTCTGTGTTCTGTATACTGTGTGTGTACTGTGACTTTGGGACGTCTGAAAAAGTTTTTTTTTCTAAAACATATGGATACTTCGCCCGCAGAAGCCGGCCAAGTGGTGGCATTGCTGGATTCTGGCCTTAGTCAGCGTGTTGTGGCTGAAAGTTGCATCCAAGCCTGTCGTCTGTTCATAGAGTTTACAAACGCTATCATGAGACTGGTTTGTTCACGCGCCGTTGAGGATCTGGCAGGAATTGGGTCTAGTAGGTAAGTGACTCTACAATTAGAAGAAGGTTGAAGCAACGTGGACTGGTACTGCACAAGCCAGAAAACGGGCCGAAATTAACTGCAGACCATCGAAGAGCGCGCCTTAACTTTGCACGTGAGCACCTTAATTGGTCATACCTCCAGTGGAACAAAGTCCTCTTTTCTGATGAGTGTAAAATTATGCTGTATGGTAACGACGGAAGGAATAAGGTCTACAGAAGAGATGGAAAACGCTTCGCACAATGCTGCATTCAAGAAAAGGTCAGCTATGGTGGCGGTTCGTGGACGGTTTGGGGAGGAATCAGCGCTGACGGTAAGACAGAGCTGGTCTTTGTGTCTGGGCCACGTCTGCCTGCACTAAACAGTCATTGGTACATCAAACAGAGTCTTGAGTCTCACGTGATGCCATATGCACATTTTATTGGCAACGGTTCATATTCATTCAAGACAATGCTAGGGCTCACACCGCGAGAGTCGTACGAGATTATGTTACCGAAGTCGGTATCTCCATTATGTAATGGCCAGCAAGAAGCCTGGACATGAATCCGATTGAACATCTATGGGATGAATTAAAGAGACGAATTCGTGCAAGAGATCCTGCCCCAGAAACACTTAGCCAGCTGCGAAATGCTATTCAAGAGCAATGGAATGGGATGCCACAACATTTGATCGATGAATAACCATATGGAAGCAGTAATAAGAGCTCGGGGAGGGAATACAAATTATTAAATAAACATTTCCTAGCTTTTTTTTTCATTTACGTGTGTTGTTTTATCAATTTCCTTCATACTCCATACAGGTTAAAAATGTCTTGTTAAACAAAATACGAAACCTATGAAAATTTAATTTGTGTTTAGAACATTAACATTAGGATTTGAAAACCTCATATTATTCACTATTAAACGACATTTGACATATATTCCTAAATATACACATTTTTCTGATAATCCTTACAAAACAAAAACTTGCAAGGTGTTTCGATTTTTCTGATGAGAAGTGTATTTTTGTGCGTAAATTATTTATAGCGTATTTATAGCGCCTAAGGTTCCAATTGATAATCACCGCCGACGCTTCTCACCTCTGACTATCTATCAAATCAAAAACTTATTTATACTTTCAATTTATTATTAAATGTGGGAACCGCTAGCACAAGGATGAAAACAAATGACTTATGAAAATGTTTACGTTTATGTAAACTTTTCCAGTGGACGATTTCCCTATTTTCAACCATAAAACTGCAATATTTAATTTAAAATCTTTTCTCGCCACAATGGAAAACCAGTTTAAATCCAATATGAAAAGAAGATGGTGACATTCCATAACTGCAATGCAAATTATTTCCGCTCGTGTAAACTTGGTAACTTTTCCCTCGTTTGTTGCCCTGAAAACATCTAGACTGACAGATAGTGGAAGAGCCTGCCAACTTGTTAGTACTCGTTTATGGAGACCCGGGGCGTTGCGCGTCGCGTTGGGTAGCGCGGGCCGCACTAAATTCAAACTTAGGGCGTTTTATGAGTGCGTTTACGGAGAAGCGATTTTACACGCGTTTGACTGACATGCAGGCGGAGCCCGCGGATGGCATCGTCGCGTCACACGCGAATTTAATCCATATTGCTATCGTTGTTAAAATGTCACTTTGTCTAGGCCCTGTTTTCGGTTGCAATACTTTATTATAGTGAAGATTGGCATTAAAGTCAAAGTTAAAATATTTGCTTTAATGACACCAATTTTGAAAGGCTTAAATAACAAAGAAAAGAGAATTGAATTAAATTGTCTAGTCGGAAAGATTCCTTCCTTACGTTTTTTGCAATTTGCAGGTCAGTGTCTAGTTGCATGTTGATCAAAATACGATTCGTGACCTTAACAAATGTATATTTATAGAATTAAATCATTAAACTCATCGATACAACTCTACTTCAGCGCATCTCCCTTAAATAAATCAAGCGGAATAACGGAAGCGGGCGTACTTCTAGATATAATTATTATAATGTGTCTATGACAAGGCAATGCCTTGAGGAAACTTATAGAATAGTCCCATCTGCTTCGATGCCGGATCGATCACAGCTTTTGCATAATAAATGAAGAAAGTTTCTAAACAAACTAGATCTAACAGAATGGGTTTCACAATGACATGAAAGAACTACCAGTGTTTTAATAAAATATTACACACGAGATTTAGATGAAAGAGTTAAGTCCATTTCCACTTAACAAAATATGTATACAACCCGTCCCGGAATTAATGCACACCACCAAACACCAAAATTAGAATATTATGTTATACCGATTAAATTTTATTAAATTACCTAGTTAAACTGATTGTGGGAGAAAATCGTAGTCCCATAACCCATTACGCTACGCTCGCACTCAGTGGCACACGTAGGTTAATAAGTTAGGGTTATTATAAACGCTCTTCAATTAAGCGCTCTTCCTCCTCTCCTTCTATGCTGTGTCCGACATGCTCCATATTTGTTTTATTTTTATTTTAAGCCTATCGACTGTTTTATCAACATTATGGAATGCAATAAAGAATTGAGAATAGGTTCTTCGTCCATTTTGGTTTGTTTTGACTGAACAGCGGAAGTGTGACTGTAGTTTACGTAGTTTTAATTATTTTTGAGATAATATAAAATTAAGTTAAAAAAACCTGTAACCCACCTACGGAACTAAGTATGTGATCTAAAAAAGACGAAACAAGAAAATATTTCAGACAGAAATCAAGACATAGGTACGAAAATGGTCGAGGTAAAGCCGTGGTCGCATGCCATTATAATAAGTTTGTAGGTGTTGTTGGCACCACACATGGTATACCACGACCACAGCTTATGTCACCTCACCAGTATTACGTTCATATACCTAGTCAATCAAAATCGGTTTTGTGGTTTTAGGGCTACGGTGGACCACACGTAAATACAAACATATCGGGTTAAAAATTACCAATGACACAAATCGATTCAGTAAACGGTTCTGAATAAACTACTTTCTTTCAGTTACACATAGCTGAAGCACTTTGCTCTTATAAAAAATTTGGATGCATACAATCTGGAAGATCAAAATATGAAACATAGAATAACAAACGTCCATAATGTATATGTTTCATATTTATTATTGTGGGTGCGGTATTGTATAGTAATGTACGAGAATGATGAGAAGTGATATTTTCCTGGAAAAATACGTGAGTCGCTCCAATTTAAATATTTTTGAAAATTATTTTTGTTCTAGGTTATTTACGCTGTACTCAACACTTCCTTGATACTTTTAAGGTTCCGTACGTCCGTCTGTTTGTCCGTCTGTCACCAATTTGCTCCGAATCTAATGGACCGATTAAATTGGAATTTCGTACACATATTATCATCATCATCATCATCATAGCACCGCCACTTCGACCGATTCTGTGCTTCCCGCATCCAGCGAATTCCTGCGGCCTTTACTAGGTCATCGGTCCATCTTGTGGGAGGCCTTCCAACGCTACGTCTTCCGGTACGTGGTTGCCACTCCAGAACCTTTCGGCCCCATCGGCCATCTGTTCTGCGAGCAATATGTCCTGCCCATTGCCACTTAAGTTTGGCAATTCTTCGGGCTATGTCGGTTACCTTGGTTCTCCTGTGGATCTCTTCATTTCTGATTCGATCACGTAGGGAAACTCCAAGCATAGCCCTCTCCATTGCTCTTTGGGTGACTTTTAGCCTTCTGATAAGGCCCATTGTGAGCGACCACGTTTCAGTGCCATAAATCATCACTGGCAACACGCACTGGTCAAAGACTTTCGTCTTGAGACACTGTGGTATGTGGGACGAGAAGATATTGCGTAGCTTCCCGAACGCTGCCCAGCTGAGTCGGATTCGACGATTGACCTCTTTCTCGAAGTTGGACCTACCTAGCTGGACAGTTTGTCCTAGGTAAACATACTCGTCTACAACTTCGAGCGTAGCGTCTCCGATCTTTATGAGGGCGGGTGTTACATGGGCATTTGACATGACCTTTTTCTTGTCCATGTTCATTTTAAGACCCACTCTTTTGGAGGCTCTACTGAGGTCATCGAGCATTATACTGAGGTCCTCCATGGTCTCAGCCATGATAACTATATCGTCGGCAAACCGAAGGTTAGTGATATACTCGCCATTGATGTTGATGCCTAGCCCTTTCCAGTCCAGAACCTTGAAGACGTCCTCCAGTGCAGCGGTGAACAGTTTCGGAGAGATAACGTCTCCTTGTCTCACACCTCGCTGCAGAAGGATAGGTTTCGAGGTCTGGTTGTGGAGTCGGACTGACATAGTGGCATCTTTGTATAGGCACTTTAACACCTCGATGTACCGATAGTCGATCTGGCACCGTTGAAGAGACTGCAGTACAGCCCATGTCTCGATCGAATCGACGCTTTCTCGTAATCCACAAACGCTAAGCAGAGAGGCAGGTAAGCTCTTCGGTCTTCTGTATAACCTGCCGCAGCGTATGTATGTGGTCCACGGTGCTAAAGCCTTTACGGAATCCGGCTTGTTCGGGAGGCTGGAAGTCGTCAAACCACATATTATGAATTTCTGTAATCCACGGATACACGGGCGTGTTACGTAAATAAATGAATTTAGAATAAGGGGGTCGCTTTTGGGGGGCAAAAACAAAATAAAAATAAACAGTTTTGCAGACTGTATCGTGTGATATGCCAAATGAAAGGACTTCTGTGATGTCAATCATATTTTTTATAATTTTTAAAATAAATGGTGTTAAAGTTATTTAAGACAATAGATGAAAATTGACCATTCCACTTTTATCTCCGAAACTTCTTAGTCTAAAATATGGAAAAAAAAACTGAAAATAGTTCTTTCTATACTTACATTACATTACAGGAAAGTTTTTAAGAAGTAAATGGTTTAAAAATATCATGGCAAATACTGTGCCACAATATTGTGTGTACGAACTTACATTTGCAGTTGGAATGTGTGAGAGAACATGTTAAGTTTGTTCTTGGAATAAATTCATCCCAATTACGGAACTTTACATTGTGCGCGGTCCGACACGCACTTGGCAGGTTTTTATACGAGTATATTAGGTATTTTCTCTTTTATTGCTATGCGTTACATATTCCTTCGTACGCACCATTTCAATTTGATTGATAAGCGTAGTTAGGTACTTATTACTACTATTCTTGATAAACCTTTATATCTAACTTATTTGTTTCTGTTTCAATGTATCAATAGAATGTGCTTAAAAACTTAAAACGTCTACTAATTTACTTCAAAGCTCAGAGATTGATTCCTCTTAAAGCCTAGAAGTCACGGCTTGATTGATTGCAAAGCGGTTCCTGGCATTTTGCCATACAATCTCGTTGCCTTGTAAACGGAACCACATTAATTAATAATTGCTTAGTTTAATTTAAACCCTATATATTAATATTATTACTTGACTAGTCGATTAGAATCACGAATCGTGACTTAAATTATTTCTTAGCACGAATTTCCTCAAATAAAAGATTGCACAATTCATCTAGTTCTATTTTTTTCTTAATTTAATCTGTGTAAATGTTAATAGGACGTATGATTTCTACCTAGTCCACTTGAAGTGGTTCGTTAAGCCTTAAGCTTCGTGCAGACTAGCGCGACGCGACACCGGTTATTGTTAAACGGTGAAGTTTTCTGAGAAATTATATTCACGCCTCGTCGTGGTTGCTCTACCGAAACACGGAACTCCGTGTTTCGGTAAAGCAACCATTGTTGATTAAAGGCTCATGGGACCGAAAGATTCGGTTGCAAATGCGGTTACCCGCAGCTAGATCTCAGGAACTGCAGTCTCGACATAGATAGCAATCGCTTTACGACCGAATTCAGCCGCAAAGTTCTAATGTTGTCCATAGACGGTCAAAAATGCTTGACAAGCATGAAAAAATCACGTGTTTATCAAACACGTCGCGCGCGTCTTGGGACGTAATTAGGACTTTGCGACCGAATGCGGTCGTAAAGCGATTGCTATCTATGTCGAGACTGCAGCCCCTGGTCGCGTTCACGGCTTCGAGAGATGCGATTTGCAACGCGACTTGCCTCAAGCGTTTCCGTCCGTTGCGTCGTCGCTACGCAAGTCGCGTCGCGACTCGTGGCATGCTATAAACAACTTCGTGTCGCTCGTGCGTGGCCAATTATGACCAATTACGTGGCCAATTACGCCTGGTTGTATCACAGGTAGTAGCGTAACATTTATTTGCATAGATTATAGGTACAGTAAATAAAATGTGATAGATAAACTATACATGATCCTTGTTCAATCAACGTTATATTTGGCATGCAACAAGCATGCAACATTATTATAAAAAAAAGAGAATGAATTAATATAGAATGAAATGCAGTGATGACAAAGTTAAATTATTTATGAGGTATTACAGTTAGACAATAGTCGGCATGGTACATTAATATATCAAAACATTAATTTAAATATCTACATTACAATAGGAATAAAAATTATCAAGTCGAAACAATTTCTAGGTATGTCAAAATTAAATAACATTAAATTATTCAGTACAGTCATTTAGAAAGTCATTCACAATATTAGCATTTTACAATTAACTTGTAGACAATAATGCTGTCGTAATAATGCTGTCAGTTTCTTTTGAAAGTTTTGAATTAGGTATTTTATTTATTGTTAGGCCCATACTAATAACACGTTTTTTTTTATAGAACGTTTATTACAAATCTCAATTAGATATTATACTGACTTCCTATAGGTCTCTTTCTATTTTTTGACACTGCAGTGATAAGGTTTAAGTTACATTTAACTAAAATTGCGACTTCTAAAATGTACATAGCCAGGAAAATTCATAGTTTGAGGGACTTAAACACAGGAACGGACGGAAAAGATTATTCCGCGGCTAGACCTTGGTACTCAACTACTGTTGTAGCGATGCTGACCTATTTCGCAAGATTGTAGGACATACGCGGGAACGCTAAATTTTTTACAAACCTCTTCTGCTTGAGGTTTTCAAATCAACTGATTGTCTATCAGTTTACAAAATTATGCACCTGCTTGGTCTATATTACAGTTATAACATTCTATTATTACATTTGGTACTGATGTGTGTTGGTAAAAATGTATTACGTTCATTTTTTGCAGGTTAATTACTAAATTATTTTCGTCAAGCGAATTTATAATGTCTTTAAGAGTATTATTTATATCCTGTTCGTATTATTTATGTCTGTACATTTAATATGATAATTGGGCTATCAATGTCGTGTGGTAAGTCATGTACGTATATCAAGAATAAAAGCGAACTAAGAACTCTACCCTGAGATACGCCATGTCTGATTATTCTTGCTTTGGATATGTATTTCTTCTCATGCCTAGAGTTTGTGCAAATTTTATATATTTCCGTATATTATTTACGAACACTTTAATATTATTTAATATGATAAGTATCTACATTTCCAATTATCAAATACATGTTAAGTTTATCAATCAGGGTTGCGTGATGAACACAATCGAAAGCTTTTGATATATTTGTAACGATTACGCAAATTGACAAATTTTTATCAACACTTCCCATTATTATACGTAAACAGCAATATTTATATCTTTGTTCTTCCTAAATGCTTTTGTTCATCACATAAAATATTATATTTACATAGCGCGTAGTGCGCATATTAGCTTAATTATCAGAATATTGGGTACAAATCGACTAGTTTACCCAACTCCTTTTGTTGTTAGCTACCAAATCACAGCATTTACAGTTGATAATACAATTTAATGTAATCCGTTTACCAGGAACTTAAAATAAACTATCGAATACCTAATTAATTGAATAACCTAATGACCCAAACGTTACCAGCACTATATCAGGTGTTGTACCTAATGTATTAATCAATTTTAGTCCCCATTAATTAGGCATGACTGCCTCGTTGGTCTTGTGGTCGCAAGCGCTACTACTGAGAATGAGGTCCTGGGTTCGATTAGAAATCGGGCATAGTGTTATTGAGTTTTTCCATCTGAAATTTATCAGTAGCAGCCCGGAGCCTGGATTTGTGCCCGGTTGATGGCAATAGGCTCGCCCCCTATTACATGGGACTTAAAAATAACTGGCGAAATGTGGGTGTACTATAGATACACCTCTGCCTAACCCTTCGGGGAATACAGGCGTGATGTTATGATCATGATATTACACATTCAATAAATATTAAGGAAATTAATTAGGTTGGTAAACGGTAATTATCACTGCTTTTTGTTAAGGCTCCGTGCACGAAAAAAACCCATTTTCGTCAATAACTTATCTAATTGTAAGAAAGCTTAAAATAATTGAAACATTAAGTCTGTGTAAGTATAAAAGTACAGTTTACGTAGTGCTAAACCATTCGTGTCAGCCCCAGCACCTTTTAATAGTTGCATCACTTCTGCGCTCTCGAAAATACGGTTTATTTCGCCTTTGATTTACATAATGAAGATATTGTATAATCGTAAAATAAACTTTTGATTTCATTTCAAGGATAGCTGAAGACTAATGTTTGTTTTTTTTTAATTCTTGATATGGTTTGCTAAATAATAGGAAAAAAAAAATTACTGAAAGGGTTTTTCAAAAAATATCTTTTTTTTCAACATTATTTTTCTGCTATATTTTGTATCGAGGTTGAAAAAACTGGTTCCGCCACATGCAAGTAGACCATATAACGATGTTGATGATATTTTTAAATGTTCAAAATCAAAAGTAGTTTCTTGTAAAAAAGTGATCAAACGTCAGTCTCGCGTCAAGTTTCGAAAAACTTGTTGCGAATATTTGTGATTTTCCATGAACACTTAATTTATTTGAAAAATCCCTTTCCACCACATGCAAAACAAAGGACTCAACTTTTCAAATCACAAATAGTTTTGTTTAAATTATTTTTCCTTTTCTCAGAACTAATGAACAAAATTGATCCAAATCAGTCGATTTCGTGCATGGCCCCTTAATAGATGCCAAAAATATTGTGAATGTCAACGACAGTCTTCCGCGTACCTATAATAATATGTCAAATTATCCCTATGGCCCGAAAAAGTTATAAATTCGGCGTCCTGTATAAAATTCTTATCCTTTAGCAAGCGTTTCAGTTCCATTTACGAATGTCTTGTACTGAAGAAAACCTATCCAGCATGCAGTCTTCATCCATCATTTTTCCTTGACACATGTTAAATCTACCTGAGTCTTCAGTATTTTTTTTTTTCTAGGAATCTTGATTGAAAAATCAATCATAAGATTCGTGTGGTTTAATGTTTTAAATTTAAAAACGTTCAACAATAATAGCATACTTTCTTTCGGACAACATTCAAATACATTACACAACACATTCAGATATAATAAATACATAAAGATAGCATAAACTAACGATAAATACACGTACAACAAGTGCTTATTGAATTGCAGATTTAATACACGAACAAGATTAAAGGAGGTATGCTGCCAATACTAATGGAAACAAACAAGTTTTTATACGTTATTTTCTAAGAATAATATACTTTAATACATATTTTGACTAATGCAGCTATTAAGAGGAAACGTGGTCACGTGGTCATTGGCGTTCAGTCATAGAATTTTTTACAAAACAATCTTTATCTTTGGTTTCTTGTTTCTAAAATTAATTTATGAACGTCAAAGCTAGCAACTACAAAACGAATTAGCGAGCAACGAGCAGAGAGTGCGCGATCCAAGAAGATATATGCGATGAAGAGAACCAATGAGGTTATACAATAACCTCATTGAAGAGAACCAAGCACCAAGCGTGAATCTCTCAGCGAGTGTTATGCCCGCCAAGTGAGCGTTGCTGAGTGACTATTCTCTTCGATAGCTCTAGCCGCTGCGACAAACGAGAACTCGTCATCGATGCGACCAGTCAGCGGTCAACTATTTATACTGGGTTATTTTATATATGACGGCAGTCCATTATGGGGAAATTACCCCTTTTACTCCTACGCAAATGTCAAAAAATTTCGAGTCCTTTCGAGGCCTTTTTTATTTTTATTTATGACATTTTAAATTATAAAATGTCAAATTACTCGAAAATGGTTGACATTGGCATAGGGGTTGCAAATAACCTACATCTGACATATAATCAATAACCCTGTTCTATCTCTTTTGCTTACAAGGGACCTACAATCTTTTGTACGTTTCTTGAGCGAGAAAATCGCTGATTGCTAGTCGCTTCCTCGTCGGTGGTGGAACAAGTACCTACCTAAATTCGTAACCACGGAATGGGATTGCGATACCCAGGCCGTTTATGATACCTATGTCAGTTGCTGTACAATCGCAGTTCGTGGTGTTGATGATAGGTACTGCATACATGCAGATCTACATCTCTTCTACTTCTGTATGGTTTTATTTATATTTTTTAAACCCTGGTTTAAAATATTATGCGGCAATCAAACGTACCTCGCACTAACTTTTGATATTACTATAGAAATAGTAATATTTTTTTATTTATACAAAGGTGATGTTTGTTTCTAAAGAAATCTTTTTCAGCATACCTGCGATAGGAAAGTAGATAAAGAGCTATTCACAAATTTAAATATAAACATACAATATCAGAATATACTTACATACATACATCATTTCTTCTCTTTCTCTAGTTTAAATTTTCATATTTTCCTTTGTATTCGTGGTGTGAATGTAATATAAGGTGCAAGGTCATACACGATGCGTAGATACTGTTTTCTGATCGTAAACTACACCGAGTTACGACTGCTTTGACTCGGCTATTTTTCGTTCAAGGCAATATTCACGCCACGAAAAACGTTTTATGACTTTTTTGCGTTCATAATATTTTGTTTGGATATGTTTTGTTTTTTATTATTCTGTCTACATAGTAACCCATACCTGTGTATGATGTAATTTTATGAATAGGAAATTCTTCTACATGGGAATGCTTGTAAAATTTCCTAGCATTTTGTTTCATGTAACCAACACATATACATTTTGTTACGTATTTAAATGACCATAATTCTGAAGTTTCGTAGACTTCATACGGTTATACCTACTTGTAAAGATATTTGGAAATTATGTAGAAAAATACAACACAGATTTTCCTTTTCAGGTAAAATGCACCGGAGAAGCTAAGGGCGCACAAACAATGTGGAGATAAAATACAAAGCTGGCGCATTATGTTAGATAACAATAACTTCGACTATGAAACGACTACTTTATACGACGCGCTCGAAGCATACACCAGCAGAACTGAAAAACAAAATGATAATGTAACGAACTCCACAAATACAACATGGCCAGGATACGACGTCTGCGATCCCTCGTCTTATCCAGAAGACTTCCTTACATCATCGCTGTTCCAAAGCTGTATCTACCTGATGTATTCAATAGTATTTCTAGTAGCACTTATAGGCAACGGATTAGTCTGCTTCGTGGTGCAAACTTCACCACGTATGAAGACAGTAACGAACTACTTTATAGTGAACCTAGCAGTGGGAGACATTCTAATGACGCTGTTCTGTGTGCCGTTTTCTTTCGTGCCTATGTTGATACTGCGGTACTGGCCGTTCGGGTTTGTGATGTGCAAAGTAGTGAACTATACGCAGGCTGTGTCGGTGCTAGTGAGTGCGTATACGTTGTTAGCGATATCCATCGATAGGTACATGGCCATTATGCGGCCACTAAGACCCAGGCTGGGCAAGGCAGCGGCCAAAATGGTGGTAGCTGCGGTGTGGCTTGGCGCGTTCACAACTGCGGCTCCCATCGTAGTTGTATCAAAGCTGCAGCGACCAACTCCCTGGCATCAGCTGTGTAAAGCGTAAGTCAAGCGATCTTGTTACTTAGGTTAGTTGCTAATTCTTTTACTTCGTAAAATTAAAAAAATCGCTTTGAGTTCTTTACATTTTCTTCCAAGATCTTGTTCCCTTTACCACACCTTTCATTCACAGTAAAGTAATTATTATTCTTTGTAACATTAATTAGTACGAGACCAAACAAGTCGTACTTAATTAAAAGGAATAATTAAATTGTAATGAACACAGTTGTGTAAACTTCTAAGATCAAAAAAGCGTGTTAATACACGCGTGAACAAAGAGAGAAGGCACACGATGCATTGTGGCCGCGGTGACGCTCCGTCGTTCTACAATTTTATATATCACTGTGAGTTGTTATCCGGTGCTATGCGACGTCGTGCGGCATTGTAACCCAGCATCGTTGGAGCAATATCACAGACTGTCAGACTCTAGATATAAGCTAGTGCGAAGCAACTTATCGTATGACCTGGCTCTTATTCATCTTTGTTGCATCGTGTTCACAGAGATATTTGTCTGGAGGAGTGGGAGCACGTGGGTCAGAGTGGTCAGTACACGTGCGCGCTACTGATTCTGCAGTTTGCTCTGCCGCTGGGCGCGCTCGTGTGCACGTATGCACGCATTGCGCACGCCGTGTGGGGAGGCCGGCCCCCAGGAGAGGCGCAAGATGCACGGGACTCCCGGCTACAACATTCTAAACGTAAGGTTAGTATTACTAACATAATATACCATCACGTTTAATACATGCTGCAGCATTACGCTGCCGGTCTAGCCTCTTTTGTAGTCGAAAAGTTTCGTAAGCTATTCTTTTTAAAATAAATTTGACTCGAGAACATTTTCTTTTCAAATTTTGAATTCTATATGTTCGAAGAAAAACAATTTTTTGACTAGATTCATTCAATTGTCAGTCGCTCCTGAAATGGCAAGAAACTCATTATCTAATGCTACAAAATGGCGCCCGAACGGTTTCTTCCTCTTCACTTTTCGGAGGGTTTTTTTTCTTTTTTCTGCGCTCACACTGGGCCGTGAGCCAGGAAACTTTCCTTTTCCACCTATGGTAAAGGGATTTCTCCTCGGTCCTTCGCTGGTCTGAGGCCCGAGGGATTCTCCTTCGAGCGTGTGTCGTGACACACATCATAGCCGATGACCATTATCGATTGGAGCGGCACTCCCGCCCTCTCTTTTTTACCCCTCGTTTGCTGGGTGTGGAGATTATTTGATCTCTCCTTTCGTTTAGGAGAGTGTTTCGCTTCTTTTCCACTTTATAGTCGTCTCGACGTTCCCCTTAACAAAAAAGCTAACTGTCCAGGTACGTAATCGTATCATTTAAGTTTATCGCAAAATGTGTTATAAACTCATTTCGAACGGCCATTACTAGACGGCCTCATTCTCACTCACTAACATTTTACTTCTTTTTACATTATGTCACCTCATCCCACTGACATTGTCATAGAATAAATATAAAATAATAATATTATTAAAGTTAAGTTATTTATTCGCCGATACTCGGTAAGTTTAGTAATAATAAAACAAACCCCAAAATTCTCTGTTTCTATACATTTCCGTAATCTGATGTAAATAGCGAATATAACATAAATACACTAGGCATTCGGTATCTATTTAGGTATTGTTTTTCAGTTACTTTTATCACGAAATTCGCTGTCCAATACGCATTAAGCAACGTTTTTATTAAGTCACCTCTTCCCTCTTGGAACCTCTGCGTTTGTTCGGAGAGGTAACTTCCCTCTTCCAACATTATTCAAGACTCTCAACACTTTGTTTGTTAGTGAGTTTTCCTACAACGGACAAATAGGTTTGAGTCTTCGACCTCTAGGTCCGCCTCTGAGGTACTCCGACTCTCTCAAGTCACTATTACTCCTCTCGTCAGACTCTAAGCACTCTTTTAGCTGAAAGTCGGACCAGAAGAGATACTCTACGAATAGGGTCATAGAACGTAGGTTTGAGGCTCCTATTTTAGTAGACTGAGGTATGTTGTCCATTCACTATTCTATTATTGACATTTCCCTCTGGGCATTTGTCACTATTTATTTTTAACCTATACTTATATTCCTCTTTTGCTTTAGCTTAGTTTCTTTATTTTTTTTTCGCTTTGCCTCTCTTTTGCCTTGGTGTCTTATTCTGTAAATAATTTTAATTCTGTTAGGCTATAGTTTTTTAGTTGTGCACTTAAATTATTTTTAGGTTTAGTGGACGCTTTCTGAGCTCGCGTCGATAAGGTTTAGGTCTGGAACGTTTCGAATTTAGTCTTTGTCGAATGCACTTATTAGGCGCTCTTTAGATTAGTTATTTTATTTCAGGTTTAGACTTGTTAATTGTTAGGTGTCTTTTATTTTATTTTACTCCGTTACTCAGGTCTTCGCCTAGCCTTGTCTCGTCCCTTCTTCAACTGTCACCCCTATAGGGATGCCAATTTTTTTTTTCTTTTTCTCTATAGGGATGTCATGTGTCTTTAGTGATGTGACATCGCATAGGGTTGTGATTTTTTTCTATCGATGATGCCATCTGTCTTTAGTGATGTGATATCGTTTAGGGTTGTCAATTTTTTTATCGATAGTATCGATAATTTTTTTTTGCTGGAAAGGGTGTATTGCAGCATTACGCTGCCGGTCTAGCCTCTTTTGTAGTCGAAAAGTTTCGTAAGCTATTCTTTTTAAAATTTTGACTCGAGAATATTTTCTTTTCAAATTTTGAATTCTATATTGTTCGAAGAAAAACAATTTTTTGACTAGATTCATTCAATTGTCAGTCGCTCCTGAAATGGAAAGAAACTCATTATCTAATGCTACAATGCACAGAGAGCAGTGGTGGCTCAGTGGTAACGGCCCCGACTTACGAGTTGTAGGTCGTGGGTTCGAACCCAAGTAGGCGCTTTTATATTATTAATTCATTTATTTCAGATTCATAATCCATACAATACATTAAATTAAATTAAAAACAATTGGTACATAAAATATACACTAACATTACATTAAATTAAATTTGAATTTTACACAATACCAACATTACATTAAATTCAATAATTTACAATAAAATCAAAATCAAAAATTGCGTTAGTATATGACGTAAAACAATGTGTTAGTGAGCGCCCAAAACAATGCGCATCCATTTGTTTTGGATAGGGCAGTCCGCACGAGATACAATCATCTGCAGGATGCCGTTGCTACTGCCTTGCACACGCTGGGACAAGGAAGCTACCCTTTTGCGCACAATCGCATGGAAGCGGTCCGTTCGTGCCTCTGCAAACATACCAGACGCACTACAATAGCGAGGCAGCCGCATCAGCATCCTGAAAATGTTGTTATATTGGACACGCAGAGTATTAACAGCCCTATGACCGCAGTTTATCCACAAGCTGCTCGAGTAAAAGGACTGGCAATACGCCTTAAAAAGAGTTATCTTTACTTCCCTCGAGCAGCGAGCAAACCTACGCGCAACCATGTTCCCCCTGACTGCTAATACTCTGCGCTCCCTCTCAATGTCAGCGTCATCCTGCAAATCGTCTGTCACAATGTGCCCCAGATACCTGAAACTGCTCACCACTGCTAGCGCTGCACCATTAAGCTTAATAGGCGGAACATGAAGTGGAACATGTTTACCACTCTTAAAAACCAGAACTTCACTCTTTTTACAGTTATATTTCAGTCCATGCTCCGCCGCATACGCCTCACAAATCGCCACAAGTTTACGAACTGCGCCCACCGATGGGCCCAGCAGTACCATGTCGTCGGCATAGCTGATGTTATTGACGCTAACTCCATCCACAAAACAACCCACATGAGTACTGCTGAGCTCACAGATGAAGTCATTCACGTACAGGTTGAACAACAGAGGAGAGGTAATGCCCCCCTGCCTCACGCCACACTCCATGCCATATTCCTGGGAGAGAGCCCCAGCCCATCGTACTTGGTTTCGCTGGTACCGATACCAATGCCTTAACACTGAGACAACCTCAGCCGGCACACCAGCGCTCTCCAGCTTCATCCACAGTCTATCATACAAAACAGTATCGAAGAAACAGTTGCTCCTATCTGACAGATCCCCGGTCTTGTTCTTTACAACCGGAATAACGATCGTTCTACCATGACACAAACAGAGATTGTAAAACATGGAGAGTACGCGCGGCAGATGAACTCCTGCATCTCTTAGATGCTCAATGCTGAGACTGTCATAGCCAGGAGACTTACCTCGCTGCATGCTGTTAATAACTTTTTGCACATGTTTTGCTGTAAATCTTACAACTCGCTTTGCTTTGTGTAAATAATTTCATCACCACTGCTCTCAAAATGGTGAAGGAAAACATCGTGAGGAAACCGGTATGTCCTAGAACCAAAAATTCGAAGCCATGTGACATCTACCAACCCGCACTGGGCCCGCGTGGTAGATTACAGCCCACTCCCTCTCACAGAGAGGAGGCCTGTGTCCCAGCAGTGGGAACATTAATAGGCCGATTGATTGATTGATTGATTGACAATGCACATTACACCAGTAATGGGAGGCGAGGCTATTGCTATAAATACCATTAACTGGGCACAAATTCAGACTCTAGGCTGACACTGCGAAACTTCTAATCGAAAAAGCCCATAACACTGATGGTTGAACCCATGAACTTACACTCAGCAGTTCGTAGTACTAAGAATCGTTAGACCAATACAGCAGTCATTGTAAATGTAATAATTTACAACTTTATGAGCTTAGCTGATAAATTTTCAAAGTCCTTCAGTTTCAGCATCCAACACGCACTGGGCCCGAGTGGTGGATTATGGCCCTGTTTCTCTCATGAAGAAGAGGTCTGTGCAGTGGGAACATTATAGGCATATTATGCAGTTTCAGCAAGAGTTTTAAAGCTGTATTAGTTATTTGCAAAGCGGTTATCTACTAAATAAACATCGTTCAATATTACAACGAGTCGAGTTCGAGTTCTGTCGAGTTCAATATTACAACGGAAGTTAGCACAAAGGAAGGATTATTGAAAATTCATCCCGTAAAGGGGTAAAATAGAGGATGAAAGATTGTCTGGAAATTCGTCATTATTGCCGCTGGGACATACCATCGGGTATACCTACGGCTTGTCACGTATAGAACCAATCAAAAGCGAAATCAATTCCTGACACGAAAGAAGCTCGGCTCTGACCCAACGGCTCCCTCAGAGCACATGACTAAATTAGGAGCAGACTTATAACTTTATAAGCTTCATACTAACGCCGTGCGCGGGGATACTATTACACGCACAGCTATGTGTGCGTGACCTGTCACCGACAACGAGCATATGACGCGGACGTTTAAGTCTTATTTGTTGGTGCCTAACAATAAAAGATGTTTTTTGGTTTAATTACCTACAAAAAATAATTTTACCTAAAAAGTCCCGATGGTGTCTAAGTAAAATATAGCAACCCTACTATGAAACTAGGTAAGTATTTGTTAGGAAGCTTTCCTTCTGCTCTGTTTTGTCTTCATGTGCGCAGACTGCGTGCTTATGGTTACTTAAATGCTGTTTCCAACGATGTTACCAGGCAATTACATGGTCCGATGATGTTATTAAGATTCTGAAATCTTTAAACCCAAGAGGGCGAGTCTCTTTTTACTTAAATATGTGAAGACAGTCCTACGTACGGTTTGATCATGAGGTTATTTCATAAATAAACGGTCAAATAAACAAATATGCTTTGCCTTGTAAAGTTAGGGAATCTAATTGTTAAGCAAAATGACTACCAACTTAAATTGTCACTATATTCAAATCACAACTATCATTCTTTGGCATGGAATGTCTATAACATGGCAAATTCACGTAGGGTGTCAATGTGTTTAAGAGCGTTCATTCCAAAAGTTGGCAACGTCACAAATTGTTGGCAAATATTTACCTGTTTAATTTGGCAATATTACTATAGGGAAATATGAAATATCGCTAACTAGTGGACTAGAATATTATAAATAGTGAATTGCAATTAAAACACTGAATTTGCTGTAACCGTTTTAGATGTAAAATAGGCTTTTAAAAAGTTTCCAAATACTTTTTTTACATCTAAAACTAAAACTTGGTGTTAAGATATTCATAATTGCATTTCATAATCAATATTTTTTGTTCACTAGTTAGCCATATTTCATATTTCCATACAGTAATATTGCCAAATTAATCAAAACAGCAAAATATTTGACATCTATTTCCGACGTTGCCCACCTTCAGAATGCACGCAGTAAATACTGACTGAAAGGTGTTTTAAGCAGGTGCTGCAGTCTCGACATAGATAACGATCGCTTTACGACCCTATTCCGTCGCAAAGTGTGGTCAAAATTGCTTGACAAGTACGAAAAAATCACGTGCTTGACGAGCACGTCGCGCGCTCTAGGGACGCCTTTAGAACTTTTTGATACCAAATTCGGTCGTAAAGCGATGGCTATCTATGTCGAGTCTGCAGACCCTGGTGTCGTGAGTATGTACTAGTAATTTAATTATGTAGGTACCTACGAATTAAAATCAGCTTAGCCTATTACGCTCCATTATGTCGACCAAATGTAAATTACGTTACCAACAGTTAATTAGCTCATGTTGATCACTAATTATTAATTATAGGTAATTCATATTCAATTACACGCTTTTAGTTTACACAATTTAGGTTTGGTAAATATAATTATGCAGGTACACAATAAACAAATCTATAACAAACTCCCGACCCTGGTTGAAAGTTTTCAAACATGTATGAGCTAGAATTTTCCCAACTATTTTGGGGTCGGCTTCCAGTCTAACTGAATAGCTGATTAGGTACCAGTATTACATGACAGACTGGAACTGGGTTAACTGGAGTAACTGGGTTGTTGAGGTCAGATAGGCATCTGAACTCAACAACCCAGTTACTCGGTAACTGGCTGTTTTGGGCTTCTGACTTCCTGTAACGACTACCAACGCTACGCTTGCCGCGGTCAGTCCGTAGATGGGTGACCATCTTAACATACTGTGCCTCGGAAAGTGTTCCCGGCTGTCATTCTTACAACTCACAAATTATTTAGGATAAACGGGAAATTCACATCAAAATATACAGGGTGGCAGGGACATCGACGCGAAGCCGGTTACCATGGATTCAGTACATGATTCTGAACCCTCCTGCGTTGAAATTTTTCGTCGGTTATTAAAAAAAAAAAGCTGTTCCATGCATTGAATGAAGCAGCAGTTTTCTGTTTCGTAAAGGTTACTTTATTTTCTGAGGAAAATAATAATAATTTAGTTTTGAAGGGACATCTTTTGGAGTATCAAATTTTATTAAATCATTACATAAATCTGTCTTAAAAAATAATAAACCCTACTTCAATCAGCCTAGTCTTTTCCCAACTATGTTGACTTCGGATTCCAGTCTAACCGGATTCAGCTGAATACCAGTACATGGAGCGCCTGCCAATCTTACCTCCACAACCCAGTTACTGGGTAACACGATAGCCCTTGGTAAGACTGGTTCTCAGACTTTTTGGGCTTCGACCCGTACCAACTGTCAAAGATCTACGAATGACAGCCAGCATCAACGGCTTAACGTGCTTTCTGAGACACAGAGGGTTCTCGATATATAATGAATTGTCACCCATCCACAAACTGACCTCAGCAAGCATAGCTTAACCTTCAATCGACCCGTGCGGCTGTTTCCATGTAGCCACGACCTCATCTATAATAAAACCTACTTATTAGTTGAAAACATATTTATTTACTCTATCCAATTATTTTATGCGAAAAGTTTTTGATAATAAAATAGACTCATTACCTAACAGCCTGCAGCGAAACTTCGCTGAGCCCACTACCTACTAATTAGACGAATGTAAACTAATGGTACTCGTAAAAAGAGGTAAACTTGTTCGTTTGTTTGTAAGAGCTATCTCTGGATGTACAGATTAGATAAAAAAAAAAATTCACTCATATAAAGCTACCGCCAGGTATCCCGCTGCCGCCGCATAGTTAAAATAGTTAAAGCAATGAAACGTAAAATTTTATCGGAGAGGCTACCGGATGGCGAGTGGTGATCTGGGTCTTGAAGTGATACCGAACCCCCCCGTTCCGTCCGAATGGACCCCAAATGGGCGGGGGCGGAGATATGGGGGGGGGGGGCAAAGCATACAAATTTTTGGAGAGGCTACCGGATGGCAATGCGGTAGCATTGAAGTTTATACCCTATTTACCTATATAGTAAAATTTTTTTGCCATCCGAAACACACGGGCCGTTTTCGCACCCACGAAAATTTGAAAAAAAAAAAAAAGTTATGAGGCTACCGCTTCAAAATTGGTGAGCTTATGGAAACAACCCTTTAAACTCGCTAAAAACACTTTATTCCCACTTTTTAAACAAAAATTTAAATAAAATAGTAGAAATAGTTTAAATAAATTTAATAGGTAAAATCAATTAACTTATCACCGAAAATAAAATTTACTCCATTTTCGGTGATAAGTCATTGGTAAGGAGTTTCATGAAAATACATTATTTCAATTATAACGATGTTTGAGGTGGCGAAAATGGGGGTGAACCTTATCAAAACCGGATGGCATTGATACACACAATTCCTTGTACTTATTAGAGCTTAACTTTCGAATGCCATCCGATTTAAACTATTTCTATTTTTTTTTTTTTATTTTGTTTATAAAGTGAGAAAGTGTTTTTAGCGAGTTTAAAGGGTTGTTTCTCAGAAACTGCCCAGCAGGATCGAATGGCATCTTTTTTACAACATAAAGTCGTACCAATAAATAAGCTCACCAATTTTGAAGCGGTAGCCTCATAACCTTTTTTTTTTTTTCAAAATTCGTTGGTGCGCAAACGGCCCGCGTGTTTCGGATGGCAAAAAAAAATTACTAAATAAATAGGGTAGGTATAAAGTTCAATGCTACCGCATTGCCATTCGGTAGCCTCTCCAAAAAAAATTATATTTTGCCCCCCCCCCATATCTCCGCCCCCGCCCATTTGGGGTCCATTCGGACGGTACGGGGGGTTCGGTATCACTTCAAGATCCAGATTACCACTCGCCATCCGGTAGCCTCTCCGATAAAATTTTACGTGCCATTGCCTTGAATAGCAGCTGCCGTTAGCTATTGCCGAATGTCATAAATGTTTTATGGTATAGTTGGCTTCCGCAGACGGAAATCGCTGGCATTAATGATAGAAATATGTAGTAGGTATAGAGAACAGTACGTCTCTTTTGAATACCTACATTTTGTATATATATAATTATATATATAGCATAATCAGCCTATATCATTCCCACTGCTGGGACACAGGCCTCCTCTCTGTGAGAGGGAGTGGGCTGTAATCTACCACGCGGGCCCAGTGCGGGTTGGTAGATGTCACAGGTCTTCGAATTTTTGGTTCTAGGACATGACGGTTTCCTCACGAAGTTTTCTTTCAACGTTTTGAGAGCAGTGGTGATGAAATTATTTACACAAAGTGACGCCTAGTACAACTCGTAAGTGGAGCCGTTACCACTGGGCCACCACTACTCACAATGTATAAATAGCTTCTATCATTATTGGTATGACTATGTAGCCATTTATTATATGGAACTAGAACCTGATATCAGGCGTATTGGTAAATGATTAATGATCTGGCACAAATTAAAGTCCGTCCAAGCGGTCCGTACACGATGCAACCAATCACAGACCAGTTAATTAATAACGCGTGAGATACGTATCGTGTACAAACCATCATTGAAATATCTGGTGATTTGAGTTTGTATCTGGTTACTTTTAAGTAGTGTCGCAGGTGATGGGCCTTAGGGTGGCTTCTCATTCAACCCAGACAAGGCGTTCACCGAGTGTGCACGTGTGTGGCGTGTGCTGTGACGTTTTTTCGATACATCCACGACTAGCGCAGCGTTTGGCGACAAAGTCTACGAAGGACATGCTTAGTGCAAAGATAGTCTTATAATAATAATAATAATGGCCTAATAGCGGAGAGCCTCGACTAACACCTCAGGAGGCTCTCATTGCGTGGCTTGATTCAGAAAGCAGTACTCCTCGACACGGTTCGCATAGTGAGGAGGTTCCTCTCTCTAGAGCCCTGACCACCGGCAGCTTGGACCCTGTTCCTGATGCCGATAGGACACAATTTTTTATATTTTTAAATGTTTTGGTTTTATGTCTTTTTATTATAAAAATATTTAAAAATGTAAGAAATATGTTAAAAAATGAAATAATGAATATAATAATACCATAGAAAAATAGCTTATGTAGTATCAGTTCGTAGTGCAGCACCTGCACGCCGCATGTCAGTGGTATCAATAGAGATGTTGACTGGGAAAAAAAAACTATTTAGTCGGTCAGTTAGATAATCAAAAAATATGGACATGTATTTTTTGCTTTATCATATTAATAAAAAATAGCTTAGATAAAACGCATTAAATTTGGGGAGTGGGGGCTTGCTACAGTGTCAGTATAAAATCTACCGGTACCCTAATTACGTAATACACAATCAATTCGTATTGAAACAGATTACTAATCCATTGTTTCATAAGTTCGAAATTTAATTCTGCTCTGCAACGTAATTATCGCATTGAATGTTGTTGAACTGTCAAAATGAAACAAATGATCGCTATCGCATTGCTTCTGCAAGATAGGTAATAGCCCTGCGGGGTGTGTCATCATGCCACATTTTAACCTTTTGATAACATAAAAAAGAAAAAAATACGTGTGCAATATTTTTTAATAAACAACCTGACGGACATTTTTTTTTGGCAACATCCCTATTCCAGTATAATCTGGCCTTTTATTCTTTTGAAACTCCGTCCTATGCTAGACCAGCTCAAGGTTAAACTGTTATTACTGGCGTTCAGTCGCTTTTAAAACCCTGCACGTTAGTTACAGATGTGCTTTAATCCTCATTTCTAAGTAAATGTTATTATTTCAGATGATCAAGATGATGGTGATCGTGGTGACAGTGTTCACGATGTGCTGGCTGCCCCTCAACATGTTTATTGCAAGTAGTCGCTCTCATTTAAACTACGGTTTATTAGAAGAGTGGTGGCCGTCACATAACGGCCGCAATGACGGCTGTCATGAAAATGATGGCACCGGGGTTTGACTTTACGGTATCAAAAAACGCTCTCTAGGAGAATACACCAACCTACTTTCATATATAACGTTTCAATCACCGGTAACCGGCGGTTACCGTTCTTCTAGAAAACCGTAACTTTACACTAATTAAGCTGGCCATATACGCTAGATTGTGCATGGCGGTTATATAACTGCGCAAACAAACAGGTCATTTTTCACCGAAATTCATAGTTTAGAGTAACTATCCAGTTTGATTATACATGCGAAACTGTGCAAGCATATTCTAGCGGGTAATGCCGCTTTTATATTCAGACAGTTACAAACCAATGTGGTCAGCGGAAATTCTTGGAACTAAAGCCATTCTGTCGAATTCATCTTACTCCGCATAGTAGGTACATTATATAATATCCTTGCGTCGTTGATTCCTGAACAAATAAGTTGTTAAAATTGATGATTTATGAATTATTTACTAGGTTACTGTTTTAATGAGTAGTTTGATCATTAGCAAACCTTTAGTAAAGGCCCCATCTAATTATAACAAGCATATCCACAAAGAACCGTCCATATATTCAACAATAATGGAAAATTAATTTGATGAATTAGTTTTATCTAGTGGTTGTTAATGATATCATGTAAACAAAAAATCTTTAGTAAAGGTCCCATCTAAATATAACGGGCATATCCACACACAACACTCCATACATTCAACAATAATGGAAAATTTATTTTACGAATTAGTTTTATCTGCTATTGAATCTACATTTACGTCGGTTTAAAGAACTTTATTTCTCATAAGAACTAAACTAGTTCGCTTATAATGAGATACATTTATGTGGTTTTTAACCAATCTGCGTTCACAATTCATTTGCAAAACATGTAAACAAACACGAGCCTTAGGAAAAACAACTGCAATGCCTACACATAACGTTCAGTTTGCGCTACGTACCGATACCATAACAATTTGGAATACACTTTGTAGGCTTGGATACAATGACCAGTTTAATTAAATTGGTTTACAAAATTCCAATAAACGGTGTAAATGAGGTTCCGCATCGGAAAACATTCATACAAGACCGCTGAAACAGATCAAACAGTTCTGCGTGGGAAATGGTTCTGATTGAGTCGGTATTGATGATTTCCCAATTATGATGAAATGGAATGAAATGAAATTGTTTATTCTGTAAATAGGATATCGGAATCACTTTTACGCAATATATTTAAAAAAAAAAGTTTAAAATAAGCTAGATGAGGTCGGCGTTTCCCACCGGATATCTAAGGCGTTTCCTATCTGACTACTCTGAGAAGAAAGGCCGAAACAAACTCAGAGATCACAGTTTCTTTTAAAGTCCAGACATAATCTTGGTCAAGCCATATGAGAACCATGTAGATTAGTGTCTGAAATGGTCTTTTGAGGAAAGAACCACAGAGATTTGAGTGGACCTGTCCAGTCAATGCAAGCATTTGTCAGTAATCGTGGAGCTCAACTCAGAACTTAAGGAGCTCAATTCGACGAACAATACCAAAGAAAGGACATTTGGGTAGGCCGCATCAACTACTCAAACTGCCAGTCACTGCCATCATTCAAACTAACTGAGAAATAAAATTTATAAAATTTTAAAGAGGCAAAAAAAACCCACATAATCCTCACATTCACAATAATTAAAATAATTTAATACTTTACAAAGTAATCATCTCATTTTGTATATAATTTTAAACAATGTGAATGTGAATATAAATCTGGTTTATTTTGATGATTATAAGTAATAATTAAAATGTCAAGTTTTATGGTTTTATCACAAGGCTTAGAAGAGCGAGCAGCTCAATCCCAAGCTTTTTATCTTCTAAATAATCTGAATGTCGATGACATTCAGCAGCGGAAAACTTGTAAGATCGAAAGCTTTAAGTTGAAAATGGATCGGACATAATTATGTACTCGTATTTACGTTTACAGTTAGTAAAAAAATAATTGAAAGAGAACTAAATAAAATGTTTGTTACAAATTCTTGAGAGTAGAAAAAAATGGATGACTTGTATTATAAACCATAATTGAAATATATTTATTCTAAACAATAGTTAAGTTTTATTAAATTAAATAATCGAAATACTTTTGCCACTGACTGTACCGTCATATGACAGACATCTGTAGAAACAAGAAGACCCACATTAATTAAATGCTTTAGAGAAATTCCAAGCAAAAATAGCTGTTAAAAAGATCAAAAGGATTGTATAAGTTCATCTGCCCGCACATACAAAGCGATAACAAAAAACTTTGTTTTATTCAAAGAGAATATAAACGGTTTTAGAATCTCTTTTTTGTTTTAAAAAACTTTTATAACTGACTACAGTTCTAAGAATTTGCCGGGCGAAGAGAAGGCCATCATTTTTTGTAGTGGTTGTAGTAAACGAAGAAATGTATAAAAGGACATTCACGCTTCAAGTTATTAAGAAAATATTAAAGTTCTATGTTTACGTTTTTCAGTTTTAAGTTTTATTTAGTTCATTAAAGGCTTGTTTTAAAAAGATTTTTACCTATATTTTGTTTTGTGCTTTTTAGCATTAGAATTAGTTTAAATATTTTATCACGTTCACTTGTAAGATACTTGTCAAAATCAATTCAACGAGCTCAACAGAAAAAGGGTATCTTGTAAAGTTGAAGAGTTCCTCTGGCCACCTTCCGGCTCTATAATCAGACCCTGGACACCACCCAGTGTAATAGCACTTGTCAATTCATATAAAAAAAAAATACAACAATAAAAAATACCCAATGAGTTCAGACGCGGTGGTGCTATCGTGTTTGGTTGAGGAGTTCCCATAGTCTCCTTTCAGCTCCATCATCAGACCCTGGACACCACCTAGTATAGTAGCACCTGTCAATACCTAACCAATGATTCCAAACACGATAATGCTATCTTGTTTGGTTGAGCAGTTCATATGACCACCTTCTGGCTCCATCATTAGACCCTGGACACCACCTAATGTCAAAGCACTTGTCAAGACATAAGAGTCCAAACACGATGGTGCTATCTTGATTGAGGAGTTACTATGGCCACTTTCCAGCTCATCAGACCCTGGATACCCTTTTGGACTACAGTTCTTGTCAAAACAAAACCAACGAGTTCAAACTCAAAGACGCTAATTACCTAATTTCAAATAGATAAATTACAAGTAAAATGAAAGTTTAAATCAAAAATACAATCTGAAATACACGATGAATGAATAAAATTAAAAACTCATGTTCTTTGCCCTCTACGCGGCCTACGCCGTAGAACTTTTTTGTAGCATAAATGGTTCGCGCTACGGAAGTGCTACGAACTTTAACAAATTGTTTGTATGCAGGTTTTATGGACGATACATGAAGAGGACGAAAGGTGGGCCACGTGGCCCGGTATGCCGTACATGTGGTTCGCATGCCATTGGCTGGCGATGTCACACTGCTGCTACAACCCCATCATATACTGCTATATGAACAATCGATACAGGAGAGGATTTAAACAGGTAATATCTAACACTGATTAAATTTGTTATATTGTAATGTTTGTTTTTAAAGTAGCCCTCGATGCAAAAAAATATTCAATACATTTTGATTAATTGTCAGTTAATTGTTTAGTCGTAACTATTGTAACTGCTCTGTGTTGAAAAATAATAATGACCTGATTTACCATGATGTAATTGATTCGATTATTTATTTCTGAACTGGATCCGTGCCTGGGTTTCCACTCTGATGGCTTTAATTTCTGGTTCAATTGTCGGTAATTTTTCTCAAGTGTTGAACTCGTGGCTCGTGGCATTGAAAGTCATCTGCAAACCACTTCAGTAAATAATGTAATCAACAAGGTACTTAGGTACTCGGATTCGAAATATCAGGACGTAGAAGTAATGAACCTATTACAATTCTCAGAATGTAGATAGCTAATATCTTAAGTAAAAAGATGCGATCAATTACCTTGATAGAGATCAGGTAATTTTAGATTATAGGCTGCTTTACCTACAAAGCCTTTTGTATAATAAATAATATGGTACTTCAATTCAAGATTTTTTTCGTTCTGATATGCCCTGAAGTAGATCAGCCGATCACAACGAAAATATCTTGAATTGAACGTCTTAGAAGACGTTCCAAATTTTCCGATACTCGGGTTAAATATTGCTCTCGAGAAATATTACTTTTGTACTTATTATATTCCTTAAAATTAAATTAAAAACTATTCTCAACCGAGTTTCGAGAATACAATAAGTATTCCTGAAAAATACTTACCGAAAAAAAAGCTTTGCTATTACAATCTTTATTTTATTACTATTCGTTTAACTTGTGGTTTAAATAATTGTTTTCCCATAAAATGGCCACCTCGATAAAGAGACAGTTAAATCCTAGGTGACGCAACAAATAAAATTTCTTTGCAGTTTCCTGGGAATGTTACATTGTTTCGTCAGTTAAATTGAGTGACATTGCCCGGGGCAATATGGTTAGGAGGTCAGGAGCGCATAGCTTGATGCCGAACAAACAAGCTGCAAGGTTAAGTAATGCTAGCCTTGGGTCGATTTTAGAAAGATGTTCATCTCTTTGCTTATAACCGCGCGAAAGCAATTGTCGCGCAGGCACGCAATCGTTGCGCTCATTTATACGAATGTGATGTAATCGCGCGATCAATCACGTCGCTTTTGTACGCTATACCTCCTGATAGAAAGCGAACGTCGCGCGAATAATTATGTCATTTTTTGTTTCGAGAACCAGAAGGCGCCGCTTTTTAGGTGCGACCAAGCGTTCCGGTTCATCGAACAAAAGAGACATATCGCTTTCTATTAGGACGCGGTCTTATTCATGTTAACGATCGCGTAATTGCTTATTGGCGCGATAGTTGCTTTCGGTTAGGAAAGAGTGTTACAGTACGACACAAGTTAGATGTAGCATCGGCAAAATTCGTAAAACCGATCACCATCCGAACTGAGTGCGCCTTCAAAATCACCAATCTTTATTACTGCTTTAGGTGAAAATGATCTTTCGAAAACACAATAACTTGTAAAGTCTTATAGCCAAATACATTCGTGAAATTGAAATGAATGAATGAAAATTTTCAAATCTATGCAACATCTAAGTTGTGTCGTACTGTACAGGTTTTATGAGAGTAGAAGTCGAAAATGTTACGTATATTTCGCTTGTTCGAAAAGGTGCGTTTCAAGGACGAGCCAACCTACATACATTTAATTGATTGAAAATCGTAGGTCTGTGAATGTCTGCGGTTTAGAGACCCTCGTCGATCTAATTCGAACTTTTAAATGTTAGCAATCCGTCCGGATTAAATTCGCTTGTAAAATAAGCGCGGGTATTCGTGAAATCACGCACTTTGAGTACCCTGGCTTAACGCAAACGCCGCAAAGTACCTTTTATAAATAATGATAGGTTAAACGAGAGACACTTTAAAAGGTAAAGTCATTCATTTTCAAATATCTTTATTCAACATCGGAATGAACAAAATGCACTTAATCACTTAATCTTACTAGGTACTTACTTAATCACTAAGTGAGAGTAGTGTTCATGAAAATGAACAACTTTTATAATTGGACCAACTATGAAATATGAAAAAGGAATCTGCTGTTCCCCATATTTTGATCGCGTAGAAATAGCACTCCGTAGGGTTTTTTTTTTCATTATGTCTCTCGTTTTACCTGACACGCTGTATAGCTGTACATACATACAAAATGTAGCCCGTACGTGCGTCATACGTACCATATGGCTTACTTACCATAATTACCCACTGAGTTTGTTGCCGAGGTCATAAATGCGATCCCTCCGCCTAAAATTCTGTTAAATGGTGCTTCCATTTAACAGAATTCACTTCTAATGTTAGTGATTTGAAAATGGATAAAAAAATGAATTAGAAGGAAACAAAAATACTTTTCTCAAACATGCATGGAAAGTCGAACATTATTTTGACAACCTTCTTCGAGATAAATGTTCAAAAACTAAAACCCGACTACTCAAAAATCACGCTCTTAAAAGTATGAAACAAGAAAATATTTCGGACAGAAATCTAGACATAGGTACAAAAGTCAAGGTAAAGCCGTAGTCGCATGCTTGTCGGCTACAAAATAATGGCATGTGACGACGGCTTTACCTTGACCATTTTTGTACCTATGTCTAGATTTCTGTCCGAAATATTTTCTTGTTTCATACTTTTAAGAGCGTGATTTTTGAGTAGTCGGGTTTTAGTTTTTAAACTTACTTTTTATTTAAATTATTTTGGGGTTATAATTTCGTGATAAAGTATTTGCAGAGCTGCTTTAATTTTTTTTGTTAAGTTTAATTGTATAATATGTATTAATTTTACAGCCGCGCCGTACGTTGCAGACTCATTTTTGCATGTTTTTAACAATTTAAACATATTTATTTACTTAGACAATATGATATATATACATATTTGTAATGTGCTTGTCAAGCCCTTTCATTTGATACCCTACATGGGATAATAAAAGATAAAAAAATATTTCGTTCGTCATTTTATGTACTCTAGAGGGCGCCATATTGAATTTAATGTAACTTCGCATAGCCTATAACCAGCGGACAATCAGGACGCTTCTAACGATACCTCATTTGTCAAATTATGATCAGTGGTTTAGAAGTTATGAGGTTACAGATGAACATACATACATACATACATACATACATACATACATACTTACATACATACATACCGGTCAAAATCATAACCCACCTTTTTGCTTCGCCGAAGTCGGGTAAAAATAAGCGAGCCGGCCGGCAATGTGCTACTATCAAAATCCATATCTGTCGTGTTTAGTGGCCAAATAAATGACTATGAACCTTTTTACCCGACTTCGGCGAAGCAAAAAGAAGGGTTATGATTTTGACCGGTATGTATGTATGTATGTATGTATGTATGTATGTAAGTATGTATGTATGTATGTATGTATGTATGTTCATCTGTAACCTCATAACTTCTAAACTACTGATCATAATTTGACAAATGAGGTATCGTTAGAAGTGTCCTGATTGTCCGCTGGTTATAGGCTGTGTGACGTTACATTTAATTCAATATGGCGCCCTCTAGAGGACATAAAGTGACGAACGAAAAAAAAATATATTTTTAATCATACCATGTTTGGTATCAAATGAAAGGGCTTGACGAGCACATTACAAATATATATTTATATTATATTTTCAATGTAAATAAATATGTTTAAATTGTTAAAAACATGCAAAAGTGGGACTGTGCTACGTACGGCGCGGCTGTAAAATTAATACCTATTATATTATAATTAAACCTATACAAAAAAAAATAAAGCGGTTCTGCAAATACTCTAAGAAATTATAACCCCAAAACAAATTAAATAAAAAGCAAGTTTAAAAACTAAAACCCGACTACTGAAAAATCACGCTCTAAAATGTATGAAACCAGAAAATATTTCGGACAGAAATCAAGACTTATGTACAAAAATGTTAAAAGTAAAGCCGTAGTCGCATGCCATTATAATTTTGTAGCTGACAGGCATGCGACTACGGCTTTACTTTGACCATTTTTGTACCTATGTCTTGATTTCTGTCCGAAATATTTTCTTGTTTCATACATTTTAGAGCGTGATTTTTCAGTAGTCGGGTTTTAGTTTTTAAACTTGCTTTTTTTTACTTCAATACATGGCAACCAAGGAGGTAACTTATCTTTTATTTAAATTTCGAACTGGCTTAGCAAATAGAGCTGTTTGAAGTAAAGAAGAAACAAATGACCATATAGGCGCGTGAAAAATTTTCTTTGTTCGTCATTTATTCTCGAATTTCTAATTAATTCACTTGGTTTGAATTTCCGCACATTGATCAATGCCCTAATTGCTAGCCGCGACAGTAATGTTATTTCACGTCACATGCCTATTACGATAAATCATAAAATTATATCTAATGTTAATTGTCAGAGAGGTTGGGTTGAGGTGGGCTGTACCCTTATAATTAATGGTTTTGTTGTTGAGCTGTATTATAATTTCACAATTTTCAGCAAAATTAAATATTTGAGGATTAGTACTTCCCGGATTTTCATAAATTGTGTAGGGTTATTAGTTTAATTATTTCCTCGAATGAATTTTCAGCTTTAGAACGAAAACGTTAATTTTGATAATCAGTTTTACTCTGTTATTTGTATTCATTTGAACATTCAAATGACTGACTGACTGAATGATTTTGACTGATTATCAGAGATATAAATAACATTATTTTTATCTCTTTTTAGGCCTTTGGATGTATATATCGAATACGCCTGGACATGTCGTCGCGAAATCGCACTAGCATGTGCGAAGGAGTACAAATGTCGGGTAAGTAATCATTATAAACGTCTAATATTATAAGGCACAAATTCAGGTTCTTTTATGGTGTCATTATATAGGAACGGAAAAATAATTATTGATTGCAGTACGAGTATCTGTCGAGGTGGAGGAGCTCGTGGCTAAGTAATAACAGCCGCACGGGTCGATCTATCAGGTTATGCTACGCTTGCCGGGGTTGGTCCGTGGATGGGTGATCATCCTTATATACCGAGACTCCTCCGTGCCTCGAAAAGCACACTAAGCCGTGGGTCCCGGCTGTCATTCGTGGATCTATGACGGTCGGTACGGGTCGTCAGAAGCCCGAAAGTCTGACAACCAGCACCCTAATTACGTAATGCACGATCAATTTAAAATTGAAACCAATTGAAAAAGATTGCCAGTCCATTGCTTCATAGGTTCGACAAAAAAAATTGAGCAGATTTTTTTTGTCGAACTTATGAAGCAATGGACTGGCAATCTTTTTCAATTAGTTTCAATTTAAAATTGCGTGGCAGTTATCAAAGGGTATCCGTATTACTTAGTTACTGGGTTGTTGTGGACAGATAGGCAGTCACTCCATGGAGTAAAGACGCCATGTCGAATTTTAGCCCGATGCCTCATTGGCGTTGGGATCAAATATTTTCCATTTAGAAACTAAAACCTCCCAAGCTAGGCGTTTTTGATTGTTGTTTTTGTACTGTTCGAAGCTGATATCTCACAGACAGGGTAGGTCTGTACAGCTCGATCAACTCAGTAAGAATTTATTTCCCTTCCGCCATTTTGCACTTTTTAATACATAGGTAAACTTGTAAAACTTGCGCTCGTAGCACGTGTGCGTCGCGCAACGGTTGACAGCGCACGACTGACGTACTCGCCGCAGGCGACCGCCGCCGTCTACATGGTCGGCCACCTACTCAACCTTAGATTAGGTTGAGTAGGTGGCCGACCATCGCGTCCTTGGTCGCTAGCGCAGCTCTTTAAATCAAGGTCGTTGGAAGGTCAAACGAAATTTGGTCGTAAACCATCATCTACACGGTTGTAAACCACCAAGGCCACCTCTATCGGGGCGCGGGTGGCGACCGTGTAGCAGTCGCATACCGGAACTTTACGAAGATGAATGGGACTTTTCCAAGTTTCCTCCCCGACTGAAATCAATTTGAGAAAAATCTATCTATTTGTCTTCTCAGTCTATGATTCATCTTCCTGACATATTTATTATCAATCTGACCTGCCAGTAGGACTCCGTTAATAATAAAGAAGGTAGTATGGTATTAAATCAGAGAATAATGATGTTGTCAAGTTGTCAAGTACAAACTAGAGTTTGATAAAGGGATGAATAAATTGTTGTGATGAATAAAACAATTACAACCATGGAAAAAGATTTTTCTTTGGAAGGTACAGCAGTGTTTCTCCAGAGTCAGCTATAAAAAAACTTGTTAAACCCAAGAGATAATTATCAAAATATTTTTTTTATATTGATTCATTAAATTTTTTTTAGATCTGTGCTATTATTTAGGAGAAAAAGCATGTCTCGTGATTGACTCACGATTATAAAAGTACCACTTTGGACTGGTAACAAAAACAATGTCAGAGTAGGTATCATTAGAAGGCACAAACTGCTTACAAGTGTATCTGCATAGAAATCGTAGGTAAAGTTTTGTTTTCGTGAAATATTTAAACAGCTATTTTTCAAAGTAATATTATGTTTCACTAAGTTTCCGACTACACTTCTTGTAAATGAAACACATTTTGAGCTTTGAAGAATTATGAAGCGTACTTATTTAGCGAAAGGACGTACTCTATCAAGAAACTGCTTCATCATCATCATCAGCCTATTAATGTTCCCACTGCAGGGACTCAGGCCTCCTCTGTGTGAGAGGGAGTGGGCTGTAATCTACCACGCGGGCTCAATGGGTTGGTAGATGTCAGATGTCTTCGAATTTTTGGTTCTAAGACATGCCGGTTTCCTCACGATGTTTTCCTTCACCGTTTTGAGAGCAGTGGTGATGAAATTATTTTCACAAAGTAAAGCGCCTGCTTGGGTTCGAATCCACGACCTACAACTCGTAAGTCGGGGCCGTTACCACTGGGCCACCACTGCTCAGAAACTGCTTAGTAGAAGGTATTTGCGTACTTAGTTGTTTAAATAGTTTAAATTAAAGTAGTTATTAGAACAGCGAGCACGGTCTGTTGTCGAAACTAATATTATGAAGAGAAAAGATTTGATTTCGTGTATGTTTGTTAGTTTGTTTGTAATGACTAAACTCAAAAACTACTGGAACGATAAAAAAAAAAAAACTCTTTCACCTGTAGAATGCTATATTATCAATGAGTAACATAGGCTATAATTTATAAAGATATCTCGCGGGCGAGAAGCTAGTGAGTTATATTTTGCTAAGAAAATACAGCGCATCCAAAGTACCTACCTAAATGTTTAAATGAGAAACTTCTTAGCTAATGTTTTTTTCAATGAGTTTTTTTTTTGTGAGTTGCACACGAATTAAATTTTTATTTCAATATGTACCTACATACTTCTATTATTTTTTAGAAATTGTAGAGTACCTACTTAGATGAAATTCGCGACTTTTCAACTGTTTTTGAAGTTGTTGTCCTTTCTTATCTTGATTTATCTCTTTGTGTATGATAGAAAACAAATTACACACGATAATAATAACTATTTATTTTACATTATACGACTAAACAAATTCTAATTCAAGTACAATGTAGAACATGATCCATTGATCAGCTAGGAACGAGCGTTCCCACGCATCGAACGTCAAATTATGATGCGACGCCATATTAATTATTATTATTAATGAATGCGACGAGTGCTCATCACGTTCTGATGACGTCACCCTGTCATGAGTGAGCAATAAATTAATTAATTATTATGAAAATAAATGGGGGTGATGAACATACAATGAAGAGCACGGCTAGAATATTTTTAGGCAATTAGGTTTTAGAACTATTATTATTATTTTAGTAGTTTCACTCATTAGAAGTGACTAGTGAGTGTGCCTGAATACTAAGTACATAATTTTACTCGATTGTTTTCTTGAAATAATAAAATATAATTTGCAAACCTGTCCTGACCTGATTTATGACCGGCTATCTAATTACGCAACACATTTTCGTAAACGATTCCGATTAATCTGTTTCATTTTGACAGTTCAACAACATTCATTGCGTTAGTTACGTTGCTGAGCAGAATCTATTTTCGAACTTTTGAAGCAATGGATCAGCAATCTGATTCAAAGCGATTCAGATTCTGATTGATCGTGTATTACGTAATTAGGGTACTGTTGTGTGTTGTGACTACCTCGTTGGTCTAGTGGTCGCAAGTGCTACTGCTGAGCATGAGGTCCTGGGTTCAATTCCCAGGTTGGGCAAAATTAAATTGGGTTTTTCCATCAGGAATTTCTCAGTAGCAGCCCGGAGTCTGGATTTGCGCCCGGTTGATGGCAATAGGCTCGCCCCCTATTACATGGGACTTGAACATAACTGACGAAATGTGGGTGTACTACAGGTACACCTCTGCCTAACCCTTCAGGGATTACAGGCTTGATGTTATGTGTTATGTTGCAAACCTGTCAGAAGTGTGATTACAATTTTATGTTACATTTCTAAGTAATAACTAAAACGGTATAGGGTCATGAAAAGCATTAACACTAAAACTTTTTATTGCCATACTGTTTCGAAGTTGTTCGTTCGTAGCAAAACAAAAAGTAATGGGCTAGTTAACAAAGTCTAATTTTAGAATCTTAAAATCCTTTAGAAATAATAATAAAAATTTACAATCCTTAAAGAGGCACTTAATTACGGGCCTTCAGAAAATTATTTCACATCATTTGCTAAAAGCTTTTACTTTGAGAAATTCTTTTGCAAATAATAATCTCGACCCTTTTAGATAAAAATGATTTAAAGTTGACAACTTTTTGTAGCAATAATTGATGCTGACTACCCTTATAAATCAATATCACACGACAACGAACTTTAATCAATATTGTTTGATAAATCAAATATTTATGAATTCTATTAATACTGAAGTTCGTCTGTAAAGTGTTTTACTCAGTTTACTAGGCTGATTAATATCTAATAAGCAAATAATTAAGTCTTTAAATTGATTACTGGTCTTAAAATTGAGTTTTTCTAATTATTACTTAACAAAAATAGTACATTAAAGATAAGTAATATATTTTTTTTTAGATATTGAAATTGTTAAAATTGTATACCTAAGTATCACAAATATGAATTCAAAAAGTTTTAGTAATAATATTTAGCAAAATTTTCCTTCACTAATCAACCGTGGGCAATAGGCTCGCCCCTATTACATGGGACTTAAACATAACTGGCGTTATAATGTAAATGTACTATAGGTGCACCTCTGCCTAACCCTTCGGGGAATACAGGCGCGATGTTATGTTATGTAATAAACCTTAGAAATTTAATATAACACAGCATACAAAAAACTAGGTAACCAGGAAATAAACCCTTTTTTTCTCAGAAATGCACTAATAAAACTTTTCACTGTCGAAATAAAAAACTGTAGTTCATTGTTCTTAAAAAGTAAATCAATGCATACGTGAACAATGGGCTTTATTGGATCGCTTTTCACAAAACTTTCCGGGAATCTACTCAGAGAATGAAAACTGAAGAATTATTAAAGTGCTCTCAATATCGTTATTTTGAGTGGTACGAGAATCACTCAATTTTTTTTTGGGAAATTATAAGTGCAGCAACAAAAGTTTTCTTTAGCACCTGCAATCTAGCATCTTTTTTTTATATGTAGGCTACAAGTTATTAGAACAGCTTCAATTATATTAATTCATCATCTTTACTATTCCAACAGAATATCAAAAAACCAGCGTCAATTTACGAACGTAAATTAATATGACTCAGAGCTACCGATAAATATATTTACTTCTGAACTCTAACTCAGCGACTAATGTCGTAAGTGAGCTACTTTATATATTTTAGAGATTCAACATCTGTCTGCTAATAAAATCAAATTCCAGTCTCAAAATTAGCAATCAAAGTTTTTTATTCAACAACTAAATTAATAAATCATATTCTTTTTTCGTGAAAATTAGCAGCACAAGCGAAAGAATATTAATATGCTGTGCACACGCTAAAATATAAAAATGTAAAAAAAAACTACGTAAGGCGACAACCTAATTATACACCGGCTTGTAGTTAATAGGTTGAATCTGTTCCAAAACCGAATCGGGGCACCCCGACTTTACGTAGTTTTTTGGCTCCTACCCTAGAGTGTATATAAAAACCGGAGGCGCGGAGGGAGAGCAACCCCCGCCCGCTGTAACAAAGCATCGGCACCCGTGCGAGCCGTAGCGGCTGAGGCTAAGCTCCAAGGGGTTGCACTTCCCGCAGCGGCGGAGACGATGCAGAAGCAACTTATTGTTTTGAGGTTAGGTTAGGTAGGTAAACCTATGCTACTGCCATTAAAATTATCTGATTTATAAATAAAATGGTTGTTTGGTTTTAATTTTCCCTAAGGTGTGTCCAAACACAAACAAACACAGAGTTACAGATGTTTGTTTTTGATGACAATATTTTTTTATTCTTGAATCGGGTAGGTATAATAAATACCTACCCGATTGAACATACAAAAAATATTGTATGACTTGACTATTGTCAAGTCATCAATTACTTAAGGTAACATTATAAATAGATAGGCGAATACATGAAATTAGAGCTTTCATTGACCATTATTTGATAACAATAATACGGTAATTGTATGTTCAAATATAGTAGATTCAGTCAACAATTACTTTACTAACGTATAAAAATAAAGGTATAGAAAATTAAGAAAAATAAGAGAATAGAGTACGTTGATATTATTTTATAGATGCAGTTAAATTGATACACTTATTAGAAGCTGGCAATGCGTAGACATATCACAAATTTAGTTGCTTAAGAATTATAACCATGCTGCGTCATATTAACAGTAGCTTGTTTTACAATATATGGTCGCTTGTAAACCATTTATTAGACGCTAAATGTTCGTGGCTGGCCTATTAATTCATTAGACAACGACATATTTGAAGACGACAATGACATTTTAAAGAAGCTGCCTTAATTAGCACCCATTTTTTTTCAGATAGTTTTCAACTGCTCTGTGCGATTTGATGCACGACTTTTTAAGATTTATTTTGTTTTATGTGTCCTGCCTACATACATAAATGTTTGCAAGAATCGAATTTAAGACATTTATTTTCTTTTGTCGGGCATACTTTGACTGTATCATGACTTGATTTAGGTACAATTCGGCAGCATTGTATTTCTCGGAGGGACCACGGATAAAAAAAAAACCGTGATCCCTTCCAGTGACTACGGGAGGGAATACGGGTAAGAAACGCAATTATGTAGGTAGGTACTAAACAGCTTTAAGCGTTTATCCTAAAAGTTGGCAGCGTCGCAAATAGCTGTCAAATATTTACCTGTTTTTATTCATTTGTTAATATTATGTATGGAAATATGAAATTTGGCTAACTAGCGAACTAAAATTTTGATTATAAAATGCAATAATTAATACCGTAACACCGAATATTTAGTTTTAGATGTAAAAAAACCGGCAAAGAGCATGTCGGACTATGCACAATGAAGGGAGGGAAGTTTGTCCTTGGGATTAATTCATCCCAACTGCGGAGTTGGGATGAATTAATCCCAAGGACAAACTTAACATTGTAGTTGAACAACATGTTCTCCCATACATTTCAACTGCAAATTTTACTTTGTGCGCACAAAATGGTTGCACAGTATTTGCCATGCTATTAAAACTTTATAAGTAGTACTCAATACGTTTTCCTGTAATCTATAAGTATAGAACTATTTTCTGTATTTTTTTTTCAAAATATTAGGCTCTGCAGTTTCCGAGATAAGGGGAATTGTCAATTTTTGTCTATTTTCTGAAACATCTTGAAAGTATTTATTTTAAAATTATAAAAAAATATATTTGAATTCTTCAAAACAAGCCCTTTCATTTGATATGTCACACGGTACAGTTAGCAAAACTTTATTATTTTATTTTTTAATTTGACCCCTATATTCAAAATTCATTTATTTTCATTACACGTCGGTCGCAATCACATAAATAGATATGTGTACCTTTCAACTTAATCGGTTTATTAGATTCAGAGAAAATTGGCTGTGACAGACGGACAGACAATTCAGACTCATTTCGCAATAAGCGAACCAACAAAACCATGTCAGTCTTCACAAACTTCACACTGCAGAAGACGGTACAAAAAAAGGATTTTTTATTTCATCATGTTTCAAAGATTTTAGTGGAAAACTGAATGTAGAGCATGGATATCGGTATTCGATATTACTGAAAAACCGGGGTACCGGTAATTTTTTACCATTTTTTAATACCGGTATTGAAAATAATGTAAAACCAATATTTCGGCATTTTGACTCGTGATGAAATTTTTTGACTTTTCATAAAATGCCATACATGTAGGTATTTCAAAAATATTTTTTTGTCTTTGCGATGCACTATGTCGTAAATATTTTGTAACACGAAGATTATCATTACTTTATTATACAGCATGGCAAATACCTATGTACTTACTTTTCATCTTTGATGTCTATGGTGGTGGTCGGTGGTCTATGCTAAAATTTGGTGCTATTAGTGTTCGCATTGCATGAAACATGAGTACCCAAGTTTTAAGATAGATATCAACATTTGTTGTTATTTGTGTTCGCACTGTCTAGAAACATATTCTGTATAGATCTAGTAGACATGTTTTGTATACAGATTTGTCACGTTTGCGTTCGCATTAATCGCACTCGAACATGTCAAGATTCATACAGAAACATTTTGTCATGCAATTTGTCTGTAAAATACGACCGAGAGTCGATATATTGACGGAAAACACAATAACAATAACCCAGAGTTTAGTAACAAGATATATTTAGTAATAAGGGCCTATTTCACGATGTCCGAATAGCCACTACTTACCGAATAAATTTAAAAATGGAACAGAATTTGTATGAAATTATGTGCCAAGTAAGTTAATAGGAACTTAATCGAAGGTGGTGAAACAGGCCCTAAATATTTTGAATTTTGGTAAACTTGGTAGCGCAAGATAAATTGTTTGATTAACCCTTTATTAGCTGTTAACTCTAACTTAATTAAGATAACCCATGAACGTGCAAGTGGGCCTTAATAAACTAAAATCTATGGAAATGGCGGATGGTATGATGACATACCAATAATTACCTTATTTTTAAACTTTTTTTTATTTTTCGGAATTTTCCCTTTACTTGTGCTGTAAGACCTTGCTTTTAACCAAAAATGACAATTCTAGGTCAACCAGAAGTACCCTATAGGTTTTGGGTCGAAAATCTATATATGGTGGTTCCCGTTATCCTTGAACTGTGGTTCCTAACCTTTTCATTAAGGCTACCCCAGTTAGCTATTAGAAAAACTGATTTTACCCCGATCTTGAAATGTTATCAATGCAACCAATACAAGCGAATACAAATACCTTTATTAATTGCGCATTAGTTGCGCTTGCGCATTAGTCTTACAATTTTAACGTATTTAATATATGTTATTTATGAATTAAGCAAAAATTGTTAGTGTGATGGTTGGTATTGTTTTGCATTCACAAGTTTTTTTTTATGTTAGGTTTAGTTTCACTTAAAGCGCATCTTAAGCCATGTTCCACATTGAGACAGTTTCTGGCCTTTGTTTTCAGTGTAACTAAAGAAAAACCACTGTCACATCTATCTATAGGTGGTGGCAAAGGGTATAAGCATTTTTAAAGCTCTGTTAGCTATAAGATATTCGGCACCAGCTTTTCGCCAACATATGTTGAGGTCATAATTTTGAAATTCTACTCTGCAAGTAGTATTATTTTTTAGATTAGATTTTAATTATTAGGTTCTTTGTTACCCCCACAGAATGGCTGATTGACCCCCGCGGGGATAATTACCCCCAGGTTCGGAACCCGTCCTAGAATCATGAAATTTGGCAAAAAGCAAGGTCTTACAGGACAAAAAAAGGAAAAATTCCAAAAAAATTAAAAAAGTTGAGAATTAAAGGGACACCCTTTAATTTTCAACTTTTTTTATTTTTTTACCCATACATACATAGTTGACGCCAATTAAGATAGTCCTCCGAGTTGTATGGGCGGGCGCTCATACAAATTAGATTTACATACAATGACTCGCTCTTGACCGGTTTAACAAATTGTAGTAATTTTATGAACTAGATTTGGTTGTGACCCGCCAATCCCTGCAAGTAGTTACGACCCAATGGCATTCTCCTTTATACAATGTACCTACGCCAAAAAAGAAAAATGTAATTCTTCGGAAACCTGCATATTCTCCAGTTGCTTAATAAAGGCTTTTGCAGACAAGCGCGACTATCCGCGCGACGCGACACGAACAATACAATTTCTAAGAAAACTTCACGGTATAACAATACCGGTACCCTAATTACGTAATACACAATCAATTCGTTTTGAAACAGATTACTAATCCATTGCTTGATAAGTTCGAAATTTAATTCTGCTCTGCAACGTAATTATCGCATTGAATATTGTTGAACTGTCAAAATGAAACAAATGATCGCTATCGCATTGCTTCTGCAAGATAGGTAATAGCCCTGCCGGTGTCGCGTCGCGCGATAAGTCGCGCTAGTCTGCATAAAGCTTAATTCCTTGATTTCTAGAATCAAAGGGCAGTTTTCCAGTCTCTATAAAAAGATCATTCGAATTATTTGTACTGAACTATGTACATGTTTTTTGTTTATCTTGTTTGCAATCATTCAGACAGAGTCTCTATTATTTGATGTAATCCCATCAATACAATATTTTTAATGATGCCATAAATAATCTTAATGAATACAAATTGTCCTCGACGCGACTGATGTGTACTAACTAAGCGTATAACTACAGCCACTGAAATATTATCTGAGCTTTTATTTTATGAACGTAATATTTATAGAGATACCAAAATTCGAATTAAGTAATAATTGATATGATAATTGTTTTTTTGCCGAATAAGTAATAGTCTGTACTTAAATAATTAACTTATTTCTCTATTCAAATATGTTTTATCATTTCTCTTTTTAATTATCCATTTTGTATCCTAAAATGTCGCATGTATTACGAGAACATTAATTTTAAAAGCTCCGCTGTACCTAATAAAATTACGAGTAGCGACTTAAGTGTTTTTTCAGTGAAGTACTTAAATAGTTAGAGCATTTCTATGAAAATTCTAGATTATTTAAAATTTTATCCAGCTTTTTAGAAACGTTTTTATGGTAAAGAATTCAGAAATTTTAAAACATTTAGTACGAAGTCGATCTTTTGCGTATTACCTTAATTATTTAAATAAAAGAGTACCAACGTATGATTTTAAAAACAAAACATAATATTAGAACTGTATTACCCAGTTTTAACCAAAGAATCCAAATCAAAATATTTTATTTCACATAAACCACTTATGAAACGTCAGAAGTGCACGGTTCCAATTGGTAGTTTTCTATGGAGAAGTGCCGGCAAAAAACTACACAGTTACTCTTTTAAAAATAAAGAGATAATCTTAGGATAATGCCGCAATAAAAACATAAAATCTGAAGATTAAACGCAAACGTATAAAATGTAAGGTATTGAGATAAAAAGAAAGACAAAGTTGATTGTATGTCAGTACAAAAAGTCGCAATACGAAACAACTTTGTTTGGAGTTGTTCGTAATACACACAAAAACGTCTAACGAAGTTGTTTGGGCTAGACTTGCTGTGGTTGTAAACCGAGACCGTAAAACATGTTGCAAACAATTTTGTTACGGACGACCTAGCTTTTATTAAACTCGTTCGTACCTTTTTGTGACAAAAAAGGCACGACTGGAGCTCATTTATTTATCAAATAAATTATGTGCTAAGGCACCTGTCCCACCGGCGACGAGGAAGTGACTAGCTATCAACGATTTTCTCGCTCAAAACCTGTACAAAAGTTTGTAGTTCCCGTGTAAGTAAAAGAGATACAAATATTAAGAGTTGTTCACTATCTGTTCACACTGCTGCCGAAGCAAATACTCGTTTCTCGCAGCGACAAGAGTTATTAAAGAGAGGAGTCGCTCCGCGATGCTCGCTTGGCGAGCAGAACAATCGCTGAGAGACTCACACTTGGTACATACGGATACCAGCGAGTAGTCGCTCGTCGTAGTCGTTGCTCGTTGATCGCTAACTCGTTTCTAGTTGCTATGAGTAGACAGACTCGCTTCTCGTTAATCCCTGGCAATGGGTGCCTAACAATAATTTTCTGGATGACAGTTTAATTTTTTTATTTTTTATAAAAGGTTAGTTAGAGTATTTAATTTATGTAACATAAAATATAAGCACTTAAATGTCTTCATCCAGATAAATTATTCGGTGTGAAACGAAATAAAGTTTTCAAGTTGTGAGTAGAAGGAAAGGTACAAAATAGACAAAAATAAAATACGAAACTAGCCACAAGCATACATTTAACGAAAATCTATTTCTATTGCTTTGCTAAGCCGTTTATAGAAAATGATATATCTTTTTCTTTCGATGCTTCATTCTGCGAAGTATTGCTTCCTTAATTGAAATTGATTTTCATGCGGATGTGAACCTGAATGAAGATAAAGGGTGTATGATTAGGCTTTTTGAGAGTTGTATCAGTGGCGAAGGGTGTACGTATAACGATTCATATCGGCTTCCATTTCTAAAAGTAGTAAAAATGTACCCACATAGCTCACTACCTACTAGAAGTATAAAATTATTGCACACATATTTGTTTCGGGTAATATTTTTGACGCGCTGGGATGCTCTCTGTTGGATTCTCAATGCTCGAACACGGAGAGTTGAAAATCCAGTGAGAGATAAAAATTGCCGCGTAAAAAAGTTCGCCCGTGCGTACACGGACTTATGCGACGCAACATAGCTCGTTCATTTTCCATTAACTCGTGCACGACTCTCGACATGAGGTATCCTAGAGCCGCAGCGCGTAATTGCACCTGTGCGGAAGAACCTTTATACGACATTCTGAAAGCAAATTAAGTCAAGGGTATAACATTACAAAGGCAGCCAATCAAACTGCGAAATGAACCTGAATATTGGAGATATTAACCCTTTGTTAAAAATTTATAGCTCCTTTGTGAACACTACCGTCTTTGGCATTTATACTTTCATGAAAAGCTGAAATGTTATTTACGAGTATTGTTGAATAAGTAATAGGTATTTCGCAAAAATTCCATTTATTGCAACGTAAATCGGGCTTCGGTGCGAATCGACTCACTCGCTCTATCAAGTGTGAATTGTATGTACCTCGAGATCATATCTCATAAAATGGATACGCTTCACATACGTACATAAACTCACACCTTTTGCCATGGGGGTAGGCAGAAACTACAGAACGCCACCTACAACGATCCTCTTCAAATAAAGAATCTTGAATAAATGTTAATTTTTTTTTCTATCACAGAGATCGTCGGCGTGAACGGCATGACGCGTCGTGGTACGACGAGCAGCTGCCTCAGTCGTCTGCATCGGGCACCTACGTGTTCGTCATGCACGTCAGTCAGACGTGGTCTGACGACAGCGCCGCGGTCGTGTACTCCCGCCGCGCCCGTCCGCGCCTTGTCAGTGCGAACCCACCTTAATTAACGGACAAAAGTGACATCTAAGACTTTGTGTAAACAATTAATTAAATTATATATTTAATGGGTTCTTTTTTATTTATTTATAGGATCCTGTACCCTTTGAGTATTGGGAATCTGGGCGTATATTAGGGGTTAAATTTATATTCAAGCGCATTTATTATTGTGTCAGTTTTAACTGACGTACATAATGGAATGAACATAAATCAGTCCAAATATATTTTTAATTATGAATATCGTCTATTTGTGCTGGTGATATTCAGAAACTGAAAAGTCATTGACTTTTAAAAAGGACTCTGAAACATACATTTTCATTCATTTTGAAACTGCTGGTTCTGTTGTGCTCGTTAATTTTGTTTACCTAATGGAAGGTTTTGGTGATGTTTTTGTTCATGCTAATGGTTCAAACCCATTAAAAAAACAACACATAACAACATAGGTTGGTACAGTACCCGCGTTAATAGGGCATTTCGAATTTTAAAAAGAGAATGATTTGTGTTAAACATGTATTACACTACACTAAATCAGGACCCTGAATAAAGGGAGCACCTTGGTGCGCCCTTAGTAGCACAACCAAATTAGGAACCCTTACTCTTATTACACCTCTCTTATTAAGGGTTTAGGGACCCTGATTGTGTGTGTAATACCCGCATTAGAGACGACGCTCTTTAAAGTAGTATTTTTCTAAAACTTGATAACATAGCATCACGCCTATTGTCCCCAAAGGGTTAGCAAGAGGTTTACCTATAGGACACCCACATTACCCCCGTTATTTTCAAGATTGTACCTAATTGTTAATACATACAATTATATGTACCTAGGTACCATATAAAAGCCAGGGTGTACTGATTTTGAAGTGAAAACTTCTTTACATCGTGCACGTGCGGCGTTGTGCAATTTCTTTGGGATGGGTAAAAAATTTTAAACTCGTGACCTGATCGAAAATTCGTAAGACTTTCAAATTTTTGTTGACAGCGCACTCTGTTTTATTTTTTTGTTTTTTTTTTAAATGGAGCTACAGCTTTCGTTCTTGTACTGACAGCAAGCCACATAAATTCCTGACATTTTCGTTAGATGGCGTTACTTAGTTTTCACTTCAAATGGCAGTCCCAGACGGCCTCGTTTTTTTTTTTAATCCTTATGCTGGGGCTACATTGTCACGTTATCGCGAACTTTACTTCGTGCGCACTCTGTTGCTCAGCGAGACGTCGAGCGGTGTGCGAGGGAGAGCGGGCGAAGTAAAGTTCGCGATAACGCGACAGTGTAGCCCCAGGGTTAGAGTTTCCAACTCTCGATAGAAGCTCGTTTAATTAGCTATAAACCTTCAAAATCTAATCAAGGCTAATTAGGAATTAATTAAAGCTACTAAAGAAATACAAATTTCTAGATAATTCACTAAGACCCTTATTTTGTTTTTATAAAACCTAATTAAACCTAAAGAAATTTCTCATAAACCTACTCAATAGAAAAAATGGATAACAAAAAACCAAAGTCAATTTACGACTAAGTGTCCAGTAGATGATCCAAACGCCAAAATGTTTACTTTAGGGGCAAATTTCACCAATTCACGAATTTCACCAATACACGAATTTCACTAAACGCGATCTACTCATCGCGTTCGCTACAGCTCGTTCAAGAGCTTTCAGTGTCATCATTGCTGTGGAATATTGATAGTGATAATTCATGAACGCGATCTCATTGGTGAAATTCGTCCCAAATCTTTTTGGATACAAAAGAACCGCCCCTAAAATACATCAGCTGTGATTTCCCACCATTGTTGAGGAAAATAGACCGCTCCTAAATAAGTGGGTAAGCGGTAAGCTTACAAATCTGCGCGCTCGTAATTGATTTACAGTTTAAACCCGTCTTCATTTGTCTTCGGTGAGGATTGATGACAATATTTAAATAGAATAAGAGTTTATAATTATATACAATAGGTACATGAAAACAATTAAGCATTAGGTCTGAATTCTGATGATTAAGTGCTCTTATAGACGAGCGGCACGTTGCCAACGGCAGAAGTAACTGCAGCCGACACGACACTCGTTGAGTTGAGTTGCAGCAGCCGCAGACGCGTCGACAGCTGCAGTTTCCTCTGCCGTTGTCAACGTGCTGCTCTTGTATTTGAGCACGTACTCTAAGGCCCGTATTACAGAACCTCACTCAAGACTCAATCATTACTTAAAACTAGTTTTGAGCGTGGTTCTGTAAAACGAGCCTAAGACTCAATTTACATTGCCGCGGAATGCAGTTAGAAGCAAGTTTCTGTAACGATATTGTATATAGCAAAATGAACTTAAATGATGGCACCATCACCATTCGGTATTCGCGTTTTTTACCTACTGTTTTATTCGGCTATAGTAACGAAACTATGAACTGAAACAACTTTTAGAATACTTATAAAAATACTTATATTAAATTCAACAACAAAGGAAGTAGCAAACGACTACCACTTGTTTGTTCTGAGACCTTTGCACGAGGTAGTCGTTTATACACATTTCGATCTATACACATATTATAAAGTTTACAAGTAGTGTAAGTCCGAATAACTTGAACACCGTCCACATATTTTTTATGTAACTTTTGTTTTAGGATAAGTTATTCAATTTTTATTTTATGGGTGCTAATGCCTGAAATAAACGATTAATAATAAATAATATTATGAAGAAGTGCAAAATGTTGACGAGATCAGCAGCTCAACGTGCACGCCTACCACCCCCGGTCTCGCCGCTCAGCTCCGCCTCGCCGCCGCCGGTACCCAGCCCCATCGTGAGTGCTGTGTCGACACCGGCCGCGGTAGTTGCGTCGAGCTCGAGCGACGAGTATTTCTCCCCGCCGCCGCGCCGACGTCACCAACACCTGCACGTCGGCAGGGGAGAGGCCGGCCACCGAGAAGCTTGGGACTTAGGGGCCATCCGGCCCCGAGCCGGGTCCCCGCTGCCGGTGGTTGTGTGCAGCGCATGAGATGGACTCAGTCCATGAATGAGAACGTCATGCGCGCATATTACGGGTCTACAGAGGGAGGAACTAACCTCACTGCGTACCGTGTTAGGATGCTGTCTCTGTTTCAGGAACTAGAGCCAACCACCAACGTCTCGGCCCAACGACTGTCGGATCAGGTGCGTGTCATCCAACGCAATCATAGGTTGGACGATGCCGCACTTGATAGGCTGCGCTCAGAGGTACTGAGCAACCTTAGCGTTTCAACTTCAACACCGACCGCGGCACAAGCGTCAAACATTGATGCAATACCGCCGCGGTTCAACCAAGATGTGCAAGAGGAAGATGATAGGGTTGCCACAGTAAGTAGCCAGTGTAACGTTCGATTGAGGAGCGCACTGGAGGATGCGTTTCTCGAGTATAGGTACACTCCGACCGAACTTAGACCCCGATTACCACGCCTACCCATGCACAAAAAAAATAGGGCGCTGGTGTGTGCCCTGGACTCGCAGCTTAAGAATTTTTTCGAGAGCAGCGAGGATCTCATTGATACACACTCATGATTACATTGATCATGTACTGCGCGGCTGTTGCGGCATGTCGGTTAGCTAATGTCAAGTTCCCAAATTGTGACGGAGCTAATCGACCAAAACCAGCCGTACCAGCCTGGCAGTGCAGGATCGAGCGACGTATCGATGGGGCTAGGGTACTCATCGGCAAACTATACTGCTTCAGGGAGGGCAATACTCGACCACGAGTGATGCGCTTTGTGAGGCGGGCATTCTCGGGGACTGGAATCAGCCCTCGAGAATACATGCCCCGCGTCACAGAGCGCATCGACTTCCTGAAGCAGAAAGTTTGTGCGTGGGCGAGCCGTATTCGGCGGTATAAGCGGCGAGTGGATCGATTCACGCAGAATCACATGTTCCAGAGCGATGAGAGGTGGGTATACAGAGCTTGGGAGCGACCTGAACAAAATGTGACAGACGTGTGCCGCCCGGATGATGCCGCCACGAGTGCATTCTGGCGCAACATATGGTCGGTGCCCGTCTGTCACGCTGAGGCTGGCTGGATGCAGGATGTCGAGCGAGTGTGTGAAACTATACCAGAAATGGAAAAAGTTGAAATAACGCCATTAGATGTAGTCAGAGCAGTTCGTCCGTTACCGAATTGGAAATCACCGGGACCGGACGGACTGCACAACTTTTGGCTAAAATGGCTACATAGTTCACACACTCGCCTGGCATCTCAGTTCCAGTCATCCTTAGAGTCTGGGTCGCTACCACAGTTTCTAACAACAGGCGTTACCCACCTGCTCCATAAGTCAGGTAGTCCCGCGGAACCCAAGAATTATAGACCAATCACATGTTTGGCGACGGTTTATAAACTTCTTACATCCATTTTGAGAGCGAAAATTAACACACATATTGACAAAAACTCGATCATGTCTGCCTCTCAAAATGGATGTGGGAATGGGTCCCGCGGTACTAAGGAGCTACTCCTCATCGACATGGCCATAAGCCAACAGGTTCGTCGAACCCGCAAAGATCTATCGACATGTTGGATAGACTATAAGAAGGCCTATGACTCAGTGCCACATACATGGCTCATGAGGGTGCTGGAGTTGTACAAGATAGATGCAACTCTGCGCGCCTTCCTGATGTCATGTATGGGGCAATGGAGGACCGTCCTTCGCTATCCAGGATGTCGACAGATTCAGGGGAACGATGAGCCTGTATGGATTAAACGGGGAATATTCCAGGGCGACAGTTTGAGTCCACTTTGGTTCTGCTTAGCTCTGAATCCTCTAAGCACACTGCTGGAGGATTCAGGTCTAGGCTATCGGTTGAGGAGAGGTGGTCAGGTCATATCTCACCTCCTCTACATGGATGACTTGAAACTCTTTGCCCCCAACAAATTGCGGCTGATGGAGCTACTGAAGGTAACGGAAACATTCAGTAGCGCCATCAGGATGGAATTTGGTGTGGACAAATGTGCAGTCATGCATGTAAAGCGAGGGGAGATTATGGAATCCGAGGGAACTCAACTCTCGGATTCCATACACCTTAGATCCCTCTCCTCATCCGAAAGCTATAAGTATTTGGGTATGTCGGAAGCGTTAGGCATCAACGTTGCTGACATGAAGCAATCGTTGAAGGAGCGCTTCTTTGGGCGCCTGAAGAAGGTGTTAACTAGTCTTCTTTCAGGCGGAAACAAGGTGCGCGCCTTCAACGGTTGGGTCATGCCGGTGCTGATGTACTCTTTCGGCATACTCAAATGGACTCAGACCGAACTCGACGCCCTAGACAGGAGGGTCCGTACACTTCTGACCGCAAACCGGATGCATCACCCACGTTCTTCGGTGATGAGACTGTACATCCCGCGGAAGTGCGGGGGTCGAGGGTTTTTAAATGCGAAGACCCTCCACAATCGCGAGGTGTGCAGCCTCAGGGAATATTTCCTAAAAGCCGAAGTGGGTATGCACCGTGATGTGGTCGCAGTGGACAAGGGACTCACCCCGCTCTCCATGGCTAAAGAGAACTGGCGCAAACCTGTGGTACTTACTACAGATGACCGCAAGGAGGTATGGCAAAGCAAGGAGCTTCACGGGCGCTTCTATCGGGCTCTCCATGAGCCCGGTGTAGATTTCTTAGCGTCCGTATCCTGGCTACGTTTCGGTGACCTTTTCGGGGAAACTGAAGGTTTCGTCTGTGCAATTATGGACGAAGTTATCTTGACGAATAACTACCGGAGACATATAATGAAGGACGGTACGGTTGACGTGTGTCGGGCATGCCACCGTCCGGGTGAGTCCATCAGACATATTATCTCTGGCTGTTCACGTCTGGCTAACGGCGAGTACTTGCACAGGCATAACCAAGTGGCTAGGATTATTCACCAGCAACTTGCTTTGAAATATAAACTTGTGGATTCTGAGGTACCGTACTACAGGTATGTGCCCGACCCAGTTCTCGAAAATGACCATGTCACGTTATACTGGGATCGGTCTATCATTACTGACAGGACTATTGTTGCCAATAAGCCTGATATAGTGGTGATAGACCGATTAGCGCGCCGCGCAATGATAATCGATGTTACCATTCCCCATGACGGGAACCTCGTGAAAGCTGAGAAAGAGAAACAAATAAAATATCTCGACTTAGCGCACGAGGTTGTCGACATGTGGAATGTGAGCTCGGCTATCATTGTGCCGATAGTCGTAACGGCCAACGGCCTGATGGCCGAAAGCCTCGACCAACATCTCTCGAGGCTCTCGTTAGGCGGTTGGATCAAAGGCCTGATTCAGAAGGCAGTACTCCTCGACACGGCTCGCATTGTGAGGAGGTTCCTGTCTCTGCAGCCCTAACCACCGGTAGCTTGGACCCTGCTCCCGACACCGGCGGAACACTATTTTTTATATTTTTAAATGTTTTTTATATCTTTTTTTTAAGAAATATTTAAAAATGCAAATTAATATGTATATAAATGAATAAACGAAATAATATTAATAATATCGTCATGAATAGCGAATATATAACAGAACTATCAAGAATATTTTTGCCATCTTGTTGCTAATCTGAACGCAATAACGGACGTGTGTCAACACGTCCATTATTTCGTTCAGATTAGCTACAGCGGCTTATTATTTCCTCAGGCAGCAGCGACTTATTATTTCCTCTGTGTTAATCACCAATACTTCATGTTATGTGTACATAAAACACCGCACTCCACTGAGCAAGCCATGTGTAGGGACGGTAAACGAACTTATTCGGTATATTCGCAATCCTTTGATATGTGACCAAAAACCGATAACCGGAGGATACGAGTGTTCGTGTATTTGCGTATTCGTCTTATTCGTGAAAAATAGGCAAATATAGGCGAATAGAGTAACTTCATATCGTCGTATTTGGGCAAATAAGACGAATACGTAAACACAAATAGCGATGTCAAGTCCCACTATTATGTCAATTGTCTAACGTACAAACTAGATATTATGAGCTTGTTACTGCGCAAATTCCCGATAATGATCGAGAATTCTCCAGAAGACGCACGACCTATTATTTGGCTCGTATCTAGTTTGTGCGTTACACTATTGACATAAAGTTCATTATGCTTTGTCCCAAAAAGACGTTTTCACGTCAAAAAATCGCTTCCAATCCGTTCCGCAGCAATGTAAATTGAGCCATAAGTATACACGAGCGGCACGTTGTCGATCTTAAGAAACAAAGATGCGAAGACAACACTAGATGGCGACAGAAATCATGCTTGTTTCTCAAAGACTCAAGATTCAAGATTACTTATTTATGGAAGTCAAAGTGTAGCGTAGTCACAGATTTTCATCGTATTAGTCGACTGGTCCACGGGGTCCACCCGATGGCTGTTTTACCTCGTGTCCTTACCTCGCCGCATGCAGGACTTGAAGAAGCATTTGGGACTGGTTAAAAAAAAAAGTATGTAGGTCTTAGTATAGATATAGTAGTCACATGGGAGTGATATGAAAATTCAAATGACGTTGTACCGACGCACGCTTTTTTGAAAAATAAATTGCGTGTTGCACGCCAGTTCGAAAACACATTGAATCGAAAACCGCCATATCAAATGACGTTATCATCGCGAACACGTTGATGCGAAAAACTTTTTGAATAGTACGCTAGTATTGAAATCCACTGTTGCGTTAATTTGTCTAGGAATCGTACTTACGAGACCGATGAGACACAGTAACCCTCGTCTTTGGATTGGGCTTAACAAGAGCAGAGAGTAGTATTATTTTGAGTTATTTATTTAGAGTTAATTATTTTTGAGTGTCGAAACAACGTCATTTGAATTTTCATATCACCCCCATATCACATTATATTATGTGTAGAACTTTTTGGTCGCCGCAGACTTGAGCACGGAAAAGATGATGTTTTGATTGTGTAATCAAATATATTAAGTATACAATCAAAACATCGAACAATAACTTTTCCTCATGCAGAACTTTACTGTAGAATACATTATTTACATTGCGAGTAATAATCATAATCAGCCTATTAATGTTCCCACTGCTGGGACACAGGCCTCCTCTCTGTGAGAGGGAGTGGGCTGTAATCTACCACGCGGGCCCAGTGCGGGTTGGTAGATGTCACATGTCTTCGAATTTTTGGTTCTAAGACATGCCAGTTTCCTCACGATGTTTTCCTTCACCATTTCGAGAGCAGTGGTGATGAAATTATTTACACAAAGTAAAGCCCCTGCTTGGGTTATAAAGAATGTTCTTTATAACCCAAGCAGGCGCTTTACTTACACTCCAAATGGCGGTCCAGTTCAGCATGTGTCAGCCAGATATACCTGACACTGATATTCTGCTTAATCCCTGCAGTGACATACGGACGTTGAGCTGACGAGATAAAACGTGCTGTGGAGAAGTGTTATTTGCGGAGTGTAATTATGGAAGTGGGTAGGTATACTCGCAATTTGAGAGCAGTGGTGGCCCAGTGGTAAGGGCCACGAGTTGTAGATCGTGGGTTCGAACCCAAGCAGGCGCACGCCAGTGCAGAGCAAAGGTCTCAATTTCTCCTTTCCAATCCTCTCTGTATTGAGCTGGTGTGTACCAATGTACCAATTGTACGACGGACGTGTTCTGGGACCCACATGGTGGTAGATTTGGCCCATGACTCATTCGACATGCGGCAGACGTGTCCAGGTATTTAATAAGTGTGAATAAAATGTTATAATATGAATCACGAACGGCAAATTGGATCGATGGAAAAATACCGGATTTAATATTTATCACGTCACAGAAATACAAGTAAGAAATGTAATAACAGAAATCCAATCAGTTTTCGAGAAAAACACGAAGTCCAACAAAATAATATGCAATAAATCCATGGATGGTTTTCAACAAAATTCGTTGTTCAATCCGCGGCAATTATACCGTTTCTCGCAACGGCATTTTCATACATTTAAAATAATGTTACTATCACGAAAAAAAAAACTACGTTCATGCTGTTTTACAATCAACAAGAGTCGACTTAACACACGATTAAATAAACATGAATCTGGACAGAATCAGACTTAGCTTTGATTTAAATTCCCCTACGGAGTGATGGATGATTTAAAACAGATATTTTCTGTTAGGTTAGGTTACTGTTTCCGTGAATTGCACCATTTGCTGCCTTGTTTCTGTTTCTTACAAACATTTTGAACTCGTGAACGTTACGAAAGTAAGTATTTAACACCAATAAGATTAAGAATTAGGTACAAGGGTACAAGTCTAACATACATAATTATGGTCAGTAATAATGATATCTAATTAATTACTTGTAGGAAAGAAAGAAAGAAGGAAAGAAAGAAAATATGTTTATTTGCGGTAAACATGACGCAAAGAAAGAAGAAAAAAACACGAATAAAACATGCTAATGGAATGGTTTATCAGTTTTTTATCCGAAACCACATCCCTAATGCATTTATAATCTAAAATCACTAACTATTTTGATGCTGTGAAACCACTGCCGGATTATCTAATACTAGCATTCGCCCGCGGCTTCCCCCGCGTGGAAGTCGGAAATTGTCCTACGGGAATGTACTACCGAGATAAAAAGTATCCAGTTTATAAAATCTGTGTCTCCAGTAAAATAGGGCACAACTCAAATTCGTCACTTTTCAGGAGAGGCAAAAAACAACACTTTTAATGTTTTTTTGTATTTCGCAATTAAAATCATAACTTCTTTCGAATTTGTATTATGGATAAAAAATTGCCCTTTCATTTAATATTAATCACTTCCACATTCAGTCACTCCTACTATATTTTTTTTTAGTTTTTCTCGAGTTGTTCCCTTGTTAACGAAGTGTTAAGGGAATAACGTTATTTATACTAGTCAGGTTGGTCGTATTTAAAGTAATATTGCGAGTTATTCCCTTATTTTATAAATGCCTAAGGGCCTATTAGCCACTACTTACCGGATAAATTCAAAAATGGAACAGAATTTGTATGAAATTATCTGCCAAGTAAGACAAATATAGTAACGACTTATTGCACGACTCGTAATGCGAAGCATTAGAGTGTGCTCTGCGATCGAAAAATTTTTTTTGCCCCATTTCTGTAACTGTTTTTTATTGTTACACTCCTGCTAGTACACAGAACCTACTTAATTTATATACCATTGTATAGATGATTACTGTACTTTTTAACAATTGATTTAATGCAGCAGAAATGGAAAAAGCATAAAAATAGTTGAAAAAAAAATCCTGTCCGTCAATTTATGAACCCTGAAAACATTGTAGCTTGCGATAAAATCAATTAATTGAGTCAATTTTTTTTTATACATTCATTTCAGCCGTAGAAGGAACCCTATTGAAAATGGCTCTTTTATTCAAAGTAGTTTAATTATAATTAATAAAATACTAACTAACATATAATATCTTTAACTAAATATTTCCAACCTTTGACTTGAAGTTGCCTAGCAACCGCCAAGTAAATATCTTTGTCAGTCGTTGACATTACGACTTCATAAAAAGTGATAAATTGTTCATTTTTAAACTATGTTTTGAATTTCTTTTTCGTTTATGAATGAGTGATAAATAAGAGGCGTGCACTTTTGGATTTTCCAAACTATTTCCTTCTGCTATCGATCGAACAAAAAATCTATACTTAAAACAATAGTCTAGAAAATCTTTTATTTATTTATTAAATCTACACTTTAAATAAAACATCTAACAGTAAAAGAGATTGTTAAAATGAAAAAGGATGAAAAGGAAAAAAGTGCCTATAACAGGAAGTTCTCTGATAACTACAGGGCCAATGTGTTAAGCTGTTCTGGAAACAGATAAGATTGGCTCACGGAGTGACAGGACCGTCGAGAAGGATTATTATAAGAGCAGAAGATGGATGTTTACTAAACGAAGAATAAAAGGTCTTGGAACACTAGAAGGGATACTTGGAAGTTTATTCAGTTGTCAGGATAGTGTGCAAGGAGTGGGTAACTGGACAGAAGCAAGTTTTGAAGACTCTAGCTCAGATGCACGTGTTGGAAATGAAATAGAAATAGATGAGATTGTAAGAGTGTTGGAAAGGAATGAAAATTGAGAAGCTCAGGGAATGGCAGAGTGTCTGCTGAAATACTGAAGGCAGGTGACGGGGTGGGAGCAAGCCTGTTGTGACGGATCTTTAATATGTGTTGGAGAAATGGCCGTGCGCCGGATGCAAGGTGGTTTTTTTGGTGCAAGGCTGTAATCGTACCACTTTATAAGGGAAAAGACTCTCAGCAGCAGTCCAAAAACTGTCACGGCATCAGTTTTTTTAGTGTTGTCCGCAGACTCTATGCGAAGGTTTTAATAAATAGAATGATAAGAGCGATAGATGAGAAAATATTGGATGTGCAGGCGGGATTTAGATAGAAAATGGGCTGTATGGATCAGATCTCTTTAAGGTGCATAGGCGAAAAACATCTGACAAAGAACAAGAAAGTCTAGTGTGTTTTCTTTGGCTTGGAGAAAGCCTATTACATGGTGTGGGGGGAAAAACTGTGGTCAACACTATCCGTGTACGGTGTGGACTGGCGCTTGGTACGGGTACTTTAATATTTCCACAAGGATACCAATGCTTGTATTATGATAAATGGGGTATGCACAGACTGGTTTTGCATCTCAAGGGGTTTTAGGCAGGGCTGTCACGTCACCGTGGATGTTCAACATGCACACGGATAGTTTTTTGCTAAATTTGAAAGGGAGTGAGTGCGGATTGAACATGAATGAGTTGCCTGTCAAATACTTTCTCTACGCAGATGATCAAGTTCTACTTGCATCGTGAGCTGAACAGTTGCAGGACATGGTGACTGTGATGGATGAAGCATATAATTTGAAAGGGATGAATATAAATGTGAATAAGACGAAGCTTATGGTATTTGAAAGAGAAGAAGATGTATCGGTGTGTGATGTAAACATAAATGATAAGAGTATGGAGAAAGTAAGTGTAATAATGTATTTGGAGAGTCAGTTTACAAGGGATGGAAAGATTGATGAAGATGTGGAAAGGAAAGTAAATGCGGGAAATAAAGTGAATAGTAGTAGTGGTAGTAATAGTGTATACATGCGATTGTGATCAACCAGTCGATGCCCAAAAGGGCTCGACTAGCTGTTCACAATGGGGTGCTGGACTGCTGGTGCCTACGTTTATGTATGAAGTGAATGTTGGGTGTGGCAGAAGAAGCATGAAAATAGAATAAATGCTGTGGAAATGCGTTCCTCGCAAAGCATGTGTGGCGTGACTATGAATGATAGGCTGTAAAATGGTGTGATAAGGCAACGGTGCGGTTTAAAAGAAGATGTAGTGACAAAAATTGAAAAGAGTATGCTTAGATGGTTTGGTCATGTTGAGAGGATGAATGAAAGGCGAGTAACAAAATGTATTTACAAAGCAGATGTGAGTGGAAATACCGGGAGGGGACGCTCTAGAAGGACACATAGTGACCTAATTGGTGATGTTCTTCAGAATGCTCAGGTACTCGTAACTCGTGCGTGTATGACCAGATGTATGAACGTAAACGAAACAAAAGGAGTATGAAAAGCTAAGTGAGTTTATATATGTATATACATATGTTTAAATAAAACATTTCAATTGTCCTCGCTGTCCTCTTCATTGCCCGGTACAAAACTTAAGTCAGGATCGTCTTCTGCTCTTTGCGGTTCTGAAGTCAGCAAATTCTTATAGAAATCGAAATATTCTGTGTTTAAAGATGGTAGAAGTGTCATTATATATTTGAATACTAGCTTAATGATGTTATATCTTTTTTAAAAGCTTGAAAATTAATACGCGTAACACCAATTTAATTATTACAAAATAAATTAGCAAATTACAAATTAAGGAATAAAACGACTTATTTCTAAAAACAGTACACCACACGCTAATCCACCAATAGCGATAAAGTGTTTAGTGGGGATATACCGCTTGAGACTTCCTGAAGCAAACGCAACAAATGCAGTTGTTCCCTTTCAAACATGCTTACCAAATGGATTATCTACATTTATTTCTTACTATATTTAAAAAACTTTGGAACTACATGAGTTGTGTCTTTTTGTAATTAAGTTAACTGTATTTATTATTTTATGCCTTTTCGTTCGATTGTGTTTTGGGGTTTCTTGTAGTTATGTCTATTAAGCAGTGAAATTTACTTGATATCTATAGATGTGCCTTTAGACGCAGTCGAGTTATGCCTTTGATATATTACAAAAAAGTAGGTTAGGATGCAGCTAGAGTTATATCCTTTTGATATGTTATGTAACAGAACACGTAGATTACTATGTTCCTATAAAAACAAAAGGGCATAACTCGACTTATGCCGTTTTTGACTGGAGGCACTGAAATATCAGTGTGCCAAATTTCATTCAAATCTGTTCAGCCATTTTTGCGTGATTGAGTAACAAACATACAAACTTTTAATAATATAATATAATTTAATAAATAATATACATATATCTAATATATAAAATTCTCGTGTTACGGTGTTTGTTGCCAAACTCCTCCGAAACGGCTTAACCGATCGGCTTAACCGATCCTCCGAAATTTTTTGTGTATAATTTGTAGATTTGAGAATAGGACGTAAACTATTTTTCGTACCCCTAAGTGATAAGGGTGGTCCAACCCAAATTTTCTTTTTTCTTTTTTTGGTCAATTTTTTTTATTGTAATTTTTTTTATGATTTGGCATTAAAAAATACATACAACCCTAAATTTTCATTCTTCTACCACCAACCCCTATTTTTTAATAGCGATATTAGTACTTTAATAATTTTCTACTCTTGGCGGTCGATAAATTGATCAGTTACCACTCGATCAGTTATTCCCGTCGGGCGTCTACCGGTATAGATAGGGTAGATAGGTAGGTAGGGTAGGTAGGTAGGGTAGGGTAGGTAGGTAGGGCAGGGTAGGTAGGTAGGTCGGGCAGGGTAGGGTAATTAGGTAGGGTTGGTAGATAGGAAGATATAGGTGAAGGTAGGTAGATAGGGTAGGTAGGTAGGTCGGTCAGGGTAGGGTAGGGAGGTAGGGCAGGGTAGGTAGGTAGGTCGGGTAGTGTAGGTAGGTAGGTCGGGCAGGGTAGGATAATTAGGTAGGGCAGGGTGGGTAGATAGGAGGATAGGTGAAGGTAGGTAGGTAGGGTAGATAGGTAGGTAGGGTAGGTAGGTAGGTCAGGCAGGGTAGGGTAGGTAGGTAGGGCAGGGTAGGGCAGGGTAGGTAGACAGAAAGATAGGTGAAGGTAGGTAGGTAGGGTAGGTATATAGGTAGGTCGGTCAGGGTAGGGTAGGGAGGTAGAGTAGGGTATGTAGGTAGGTCGGGCAGTGTAGGGTAGGTAGCAGGGCAAGGTATGTAGATAGGTAGGTGCGCCGTAGATAAGTACTTACTGCTACCCGTGCGAAGCCGGGGAGGGCAGCTAGTATAAATATGGGTCGATCTCCAGAGGCATTTTTTTTCGTGTCGGGCTGGATAAACCCATTTTAAAATCGAAAAACGTTTTCAAAATATTTTTTTATATACAGTTCGGTGCCTAATCTACGTGAAACAAGGCTAGTATTATGGATAAGTTTATTTTAAATATTTAAAAAAAATTCTTAAACCCTTCTATCCTGATCGCTCTGGGTTGACCCAACTCCCGATTGAATGAAAAAAATATTTTTTAACTTTTTAATGAGAAGGTTCTTAAGAAACAATTTATTTAGATTACATAATAAATAGTTAATCTTCATAGTAATAAAATATTTTTTGTTATATTAACAATACTTTTGCCACAAATTGAATTTAAAATCGTGACCGGGCATTTTATCTCATCGCTCTGCGCTGAGGTAAAACATCGCGCTCATCCCTAGTTACTCGTTATAGACACTCTATTCTCCTCTCGCGGGGCAACCCCAGTAGTGGTCTAACCGCCGAGGAGGATACCTGTGTGCCAAGTACCCACGGTCCAACATTACGAAGGTAAGTTTATGATTGCTCTGGATTTGGTTCTCGAATTTTATGATTGCTATGGCACGTTATTTAAATTAAATAGTAAGCTTGTGAATGTGTTTGTTATGTGAATTAAGTGATCGTTATGATGTTTTTTATGAGACTTAATCACAACTTTCTACTACTATTAAACTCGGCTATATTTATGATTTTGTGACTTTTTCTGATCGCTATGGCTGTGATTGCTCTGTCCAAAAAGACCAGAGCGATGATATTTTGCATTAATTGTACGTTATAAATCTATTTTAAGTAGTAGTACCGGACTGTAACAATGACAAACGATGAACTATGCATATAACCTTTAATGTATAACCTTTCCTGGGTTTCTTTGGATAACCTAAACCCATAAACAGATTTTAACGTATTTTACCTTGATGATATTATTATATTGGCATTTAGCTAACCACAACTGTAAACCTTTCTTCTCTAAAATTTTATGGCAACTATTGTTTCAGATTGAAATCATGCTTCGAAATAAATTATCTATTGAAGAAAAACGTCTTAGGAAGAAATTGGCTGAGCGTCGTAGAATGGCCAAAATAAAAAATGATCCAGTACCCTAATTACGTAACGCACGATCAATTTTAAATTAATAAGTTCGATAAAAAAAATTGAGCAGATTCTTTTTGTTGAACTTATGAAGCAATGGACTGGCAATCTTTTTCAATTGGTTACAATTTAAAATTGATCGTGCATTGCGTAATTGGGGGCAGATCTATACGCACAATGGCTTGTAAAGTCAAGAGAGAGTTACCAAAGGAAAAAAGCTCGGCCAATGAGTGATTTGATGTGATCATGTTACACATACACTGAATATGACTGAAAATGGCAAAATAAATAATATTTTATCAATATTATTATTTTTGTTTCACTGATTTCACCATTTATGATCGCTCTGGCACCAATTATGATTGCTCTGGTCGCGAAATTTTTTGAACTTAAATATTTCCATAACTGTTTGTGTAAATTGAAGGCCAATAGTAAAAATGTACTATTTGAATATCCTTCTTTTTAATGAGATACATAATTACCATTAAATATCAATATCTGAAAAGCACCAGAGCGATCACACGAATACGCCCGTTTTGGAGATTGACCCATATATAAGTAGTAGGATAGGATATAAAACGGTTTTGTACCATTTGGCATGGCACTTAGCATATTGTATCACTACAACAGGTACTTTACAACTCGGAACCGTCATTTATTATGAGATGAGATATTCAGCCGTTCTAGCACTCTAAATGTCACTTGATACACGTTTTCTTCTCCGTACCAGAGTAAATAAAATCACATAACAAGCAATTGAGCGTAAGACTACACTACATTTTTATTGTTTTCTATTTATGTCTTATCATTTTACTGCGATGTTTGTTCAGTGAAAAACAATATTCAGTAGATTTAACAATAAGGTGGATCATTCCCTACCGACGTGTAAAGAGCTCGTATGAGAAATGGGTGGATAAAAAAATTGGGTCGTGCTGAAAAAAGAGGCCAATCGGAACGCCGAACGCGCTCGATGCGTTTGATCGAGAAGGTTAAATGAAACTCATGGTAGCCACACTGGTCACGCTTCGATCAAGGCAAAACTACGCTTGCTTTAGGGTTCCGTACCCGAAGGGTGACAAACGGAACCCTATTCATAAGCCTCCGCTGTCCGTCTGTCTGTCAGCGAGCTCTATCTCATGAACCGTAATAGGTAGGCAGTTGAAAATTTCACATATTGTGCATTTCTATTGCCGCAAGAGCAACAAATAATAAAATTAAAAATTAAAGGGGGGTCGCCATACAATAAAATTCAATTTTGAAAAAAAAATAATCTGACCCTGGCATGTGGGGTATCATTGTCTAGAGCTCATCGAGTAGAGAATAAATATAATTTTTATTTGTTTTTATCTTCAAAAATTATGAATTAGGGGGCCGTAGAAGTTGTCTGTTTTAGACCATTTTTGTACGAGCTCTATCTCAACAACTAAACAAATTAGGAATTTGAAACTTGTGTGTATCATGTACCATATACTGTTTATAATCATCAAATACAAAAAACGCCGATTCATAACGTATTTTATATAATAATGGGCTATTTACTGCAACTTAAAAAAAATCTTTTGTATTTCATGCTAATATTATGCGACAATGAGGTTATACAATACTAGAGAAGCAGCGTCCTACAAACAATTTCTGAAAAACGTCACCACTTACGAGTACGAGACGTAGCTTTGAAACGGATACATAAAATGTCAATCTGTCAAAATAATCTATGTTTGTCTCATTTCTTCTACCGTCAAACTAATGACGTTGGAATGAGACAAGACATTGCTATCGAAAAAACGACCAGAATTGCCAATTATCAACATAATTTGCCCAGAATGAATGAAGGTTTTATTGAATAAATTAGGTAGGTACTATGAAAGGTTGTGTTATGGAACTTTCAATAGATAATAGTTACTTATGCAACTGTTGTATAATAAGGGGTATTAAAACACGAATGTGGGTTTGTAAAAAATAGTATCACATGAGTGTTTTAATACCTAATTATAACAGTTGCATTCAAGACTTTATCTACACCCATGATATGAATCCTCTATAAACAACAAAGTAATAAATTTTTTCAATACTAATATCTAACAAAAATGGCAGGATACGACGTGAATTCGAAGAACCTACCCAACCTTTTCTAATTGTGAAACGCGCGTGCATGACAATGTTCTTTTTTTGAAATTCATAAACATACCACGAGAATGTGGCTGTTCGATGAGTAAAAAACGAGTTGCATTATGAAATTTAGTACAACATTATAACACCCGTTTGGATGTCATTAGGGTTACTATGACACTGGCTGTTTTAATTTTGGCAATAAGCTAACTGTTTCAGGAACTTTTATAGAGGATTTATAGCATGGGTGTAGATAAAAGATTTTAAAAAATTTACAAGGATTACGGTATACTTACAAAACATAGGCAAAAAAAAAATGTTTCAAAAGTTTTAAGATTTGTGACAAATAATATTGTTCATAATGGAATATATAATTTCTATATTCATGACAATCGATTAAATTAATTAAAGTGATGTAACGCACTAACCAGCGACATTCACTTTTTTTAGAATAATCTAAATTAATCTGTCTAGCCTTTTCCCAACTATGTGGATCGGCTTCCAGTCTAACCGGATGCAGCTGAATACCAGTATTTTACATGGAGCAACTGCTTATCAGACCTATACCTGTAAAACTGGTTATCAGACTTTCGAGCTTCTGACGACCCGTAGGTAACGACTGTCACAAGATCCACGAATGACAGCTGGGACCAACAGCTTAACGTGCTTTCGAGGCACGGATTAGTCTCGGTATTTAAAGATGGTCACCCATCCACAGACCAATCCCGGCAAGCATAGCTTAACCTGATGGATCGACCCGTGCGGCTGTTATTACTTAGCCACGAGCTCCTCCTCCAGTTCAAATTTCTTAGAACAATAACATCAATTAAAAAATAGTTAGTAGTAGTTTATGAAACTGTTGGAGGGGTATTAAAACACGAGCGTTTTAATACCTAGTTATGTGCAGTTTTATACACACTACTACATCTATCCCTACTAAATAAATGATAAAAGTTAAAAGAGTACGAAATATTTTTACATGTCGTCATTCACTAAACTCCCAACAGTCTGGCAAAATCAACATCGTTTTTCCTGGTAACATTGATCGCAAAAACAATGTTTGCTAAATTGATTTCGTATTGTTTCGAATAAACGCCGGGCAGCGAGGTGACTTCCCCTGTGTTCGTACAGGTATCCGACGGGTCCTGCACAAACACAAGGAAAGGCGGTTTAAAAATTGCGGTCCGCGCGGAAAATAAAACTGTCGCGTGGGATATGACCAGTCTAAGCGACCACTAGCCAATCCTCGGCGCACCTAGCTTTCCTAATTACCTACCCTACCTACCTACCTACCCTACCCTACCTACCTACCCTACCCTACCTACCTACCCTACCCTACCCTACCTACCTACCCTAACTGCTACCTAACCTAACCTACCTACCCTACATATCTACCTGCTTACCTACCATATATACCTATTTATACCTACTAATACTATGTTAGTAGCAAATAAATAACTTTGACTTTAGTTAATGCATGTTACTGGATAAAATTAACTTAATATTTTTCTCTTAAAATAAGTGAAATAAACTTCTACACCAATATTTTAACACAACATTTTTTCATTAAAATTAGACAATTTCTTTACAAATATTTATGTTTTTTCATAGCGCCTCTGTGTTACCTTTACTAAAGTATTACAAAAATTCATAGTGTTAAATCTTGTACGACATGGTATGGAACCCTTCGTGTGCGAGTCAGACTCGCACTTGACCGATTTATTCTTTATTAGTGAGAACTACAGTTCTTAGTAATGGATTAAAATAAGTAATTTAACTCTCACTAAATATTTTACGAGATGGATTATGTTATATCTGAGAATAGTGTCAATTTATACTTTTACACAATTTCGTAGCATTTTCATAGGGTCTGATAAAATTGATGACAACACTTTGTTCATGTGTTTGATGATGATTCTTTTTTGGTTTGTTTAACTAATCAGGTGTTTATATACTTTCCCCAAATTTGAAATGAAAAGCGAGTGTTGACCTCGGGTGAAAGACCTATTTCGCCACCTTTCATCCCTTGTATAACAATCTATGACTATAATATTGTTACCACGTAGCAAGGATTACACAATTTTGTCACAAAAATGTGTTACGGTATTATACAATGTCTATGTTCAAGAACTACATACCTACATTTCCATGTTTAAGATGTAAAAAATTGTAAAAACCCAAAATGTCTTCACTAATTAGGTCAAGGGACGAAAAATTATGTACTTAGGTATTTTTCTGCCCGTATCCCATCTCATTTGTGTTTTGAAATTAGGTATCTACATATAAACTGTATTTTATACTAGAGTACATTTCAGTTTATGAAATTGTTAGTATATGTGACTAAATAAAGCAATCAGGGATAAAAGCCTTCCATGTATTGAAATACTGAATTACTCGACTAATAATATCAAATTATTTCTCATTAGGTCAAATCATTGCTGATATCGGTACCACAATTGCAAATAGAGCCTACTGCAAATTGGCTAAAACCAAAAAGGTTCCTTTAAAATGCATAAATAGGTTATGCATAAAATAACGGGATGCAACATTCTGCTTCGTTAATAAAAGCATGTTTTTACTCCCGTTTTATCGCTCTTTTTTAGTTGGCGCCTAATACAGAACTAAGCCAAATAGTATATGTGAGACCCGCAGGGGTTGTAGAACTAACATCGTCCGGATAGACTCTGAACACAGCCGGTGTTCTAAATTCAATGAGATTATATATAAACAAAAGTCAACACTGGTTAACTAATGGTTATAACGACTGTAATGTAATTGGAACGAGGTATTTTGCTTCGGTACGAGGTGACACAACGTGTAGCTGTTAAAATTTTTAAACCTATTTTGACTGTACCATTAAGCAGAGGTGAAAAAAAAAGTATTACTTTGGCCGACTTGGGGATCAAACCAAACTCCTCACATTCAGCAGTCAGTCACTCACAACGAGGCTTACATACCGGGTTTTTATTCGTGATTTCAGTGGGCATAATTTCCCGGACTTTTAATCCTGTACTTAACTGGAAGTCATCATAGCGGAATAACCGTCGACGTCGAAATCAATCGTTAATTTTGCCTAACAAGCGTAAATGACTCGGCTCCGCTTTTGTTGATTTATTTTCCCGAAATAGGCGAAATATGTCCCAAGGACACTACTAACTTGGAACTTGTATTGATAAAAAAGTAAAAAGCGTAACAATAATCGGGTAAAATGGCCTAGGCTCTTTTTTGCTTACTAAATTATTTTTTTATTTCTGAATGTGCCTACTCTTGACCTCAATCGAAACCGATGGATGGGCTCTATGATGGAACGAGCGTGCCCAGAAGACGCCTGTTCACACTTGCTTTGAAGGCAGATAAGTTATATGTGGAAGGGAACACAGACGTTGCTAGAGAGCTCCACACTTTGGCCACGCGCATATTAGATGTGAAGGAGAAGCGGTGAGTAAGAGTGGTCGGGATAACAACCAAATGCGGATGGCACCCTATAGTACAGATGTCCAGACCACCAGATGGTGGTCTGGTTGTAAAAGGGCAATAGTGGGATCAGTCGTGGAGCTCCTACGCATATTCTCCGAAGTGCAGTCTGTAAAAGACCGGCAGGCAAGCTACATAACGCCGATGAGCTAGGCTGTTAAGCCTAGCCACTAACGTCTCGTCGCCTAAAAGCCTTTTTGCTGTGCGTTCCACCGAGTCAATAGCAGCAAGCTGGTATTTTGCTGAACCATCCCATTACTCCATACAGAAATGGACCTGTGCTTTGCATAGACTTAAAAGCTGTCCAGATGTGAAGAATCGCCTCAGTTTCTTGGTTGCAGTCTGAGCTTTTGACTCGGTGGTTAAGCTGAAGTTAAGAGCAGACATCAACTCCATGCCGGAAAGATGTAGGCGGTAAGTAACTGGTACAGATGCACTTCGGAAAGTAGGAGGTAACTGAAACTGGCTCTTTTTGGCACTGAAGTGACATGCCTGTGTTTTCAGAGCATTGAATTTGACCAGATTGTCGTCGCCAAACTGGGAAACGAGATTTAAGGTCAAATTCATTCGCTCCACCATGGCCAGGTCGTTGATGTGCAGCAGAAATAGAGTCGCAGAAAGAACATGAGATATCTAGCTACACAGCAAGGGCTTTGCCATGTTTCTCAATGGCCTCGCTCCAGCAATGCGTAACATACACAAGAAGATCCCCAGTTGACCGATCACGACGGAAGCCATACTGGTGGTCACTGAGGAGCTCATTGTCTTCCAAGTATGCTAGCAGCTTGTTGTTAAATACCCTTTCCATCACTTTACACAGTATGGAGGTTATGGCGATTGGTCTACAGTTAACAGGATCGGCACGGTTACCCATTTTGGACACTGGCTGCACATACGCAAGATTCCAGGACTTCGGCACCACTCCAGTTTTTAGAGAGCGGCGATACACAAATTTTCAGGATTTTTGCGAGTATTCCGTCAGGTCCCCTGGCTTTATTCACGTCTAGACTGCACAGGGCTTTACGGACCTCTTTCACGTGAATTGAGATCTCTGGCATTGCGGAACCACAGTGAGAGTGAGGTGGTATGTTGGAGGCCGTATCAAGGCGTAAATTTTCGGTAAAGATGAAGGCAAATAGGTTTGCCTTCTCTTGCGGGGTATGAGCCAACAGTGGACCATCAGACTTCCCAGACCATAGGAGGCAGCGAAGGGTGGCAGAAGTTCGTCTTGACCGATTTTGTAGGGACCAGAAGACCAGAACTCCTTGCCTCCTCCGTAGGGTAGGACGCCAAATTAGCCGCAATTCGTGCAACATGGTCAAAACGCGAATTCCGTGACACCCGTTTGCAACACTTGGCGGCAGATTTGTACACTCTTATCAATGCGCGAGCACCTTGATTGTTACACTTGTCTCTGCGGGCCGAAGCACAGGCTTGGTATGCCTGCTCTTTGCTTAAATCGGTTTGCGAACAAGACGCGTTATATGCCTTTTATGTGCCTATTTTGAAGATATGACTTTGACTTTGATAAAATATTCCATTCCCTGACTTATCACGTCAAAAATTGCGTCAGCGCAGTCGGAAGGTCACTCTTGCATCTCTCGCGAAGAAAAACAAGTTGCTGCCATTGGACAGATGTAAAGAAATGCCTCATCCCAACCCAGTCTGCTGATCCGTACTTTCTGGGGCCTCTAGGGCTTAAATCTAGAGGAGCCCAGAAAGACACGATTTATCCAGACAGTGGTCAGACAGTCTTATGTGCAGCCAGACCGATACAGAGTGCCTGTCCGGATCTGTTGTTAGCAGTTGTGTGTGTGGCCATCAACATCCGGAACGCGGGTAGCTTGGTCAAACAGTTGGTGAAGATCTAGCGATATCGTAAACTTGCGCGTTTCTTTTCCAGCACGGTCAGTTTTTTGGTTCAGGAACAATCATTCCTTATGATGGGCATTAAAATCCGCCAGAAAAACAAGCTCCGATGTCCGATATTTGTGTTGGGCCAATTTGGATGCCCTTATAAGTTGGTCAAAGAGTTTTTATCCTGATCATCACTGTGCGATCTATAAACACCAACACTAAAGTTCTATGAGAGCCGGTGTCCACCAGCAGCCACAGAATGGAAAAACCCACAACCTCATAGCAGCGGAGCCGATGACAGCATGTATCATCGCGGACGTATTCACAGACCCCAGCGTTTCCGGGACAGACCGCCTCTTGACGTTATCTCGGTATATCGTTACGATACAGTACGGCTAACGGCGATGAACTTTATTTCATGATAGCCGTTGCTTGCCCATAGTTTTCCTAAGAAGCACATGATCTAGTGTAAAACGGCAAACTCTTTTCGAGTCATTTTTCAACACACACATACGCAGTGCCTTTGCAGCACATTCACACTGCCGACAGGCGTAAACTGAGCCATACAAGTACAACGATGTTGATATTTAGTGTCACGGCATGTGGGCCGCCACCGCGCCGGTACGTACGGTGGTCGGCAGTACGGCTGTAGAGGGTATGACAATGGAATTTTGAAGTGTCATATCATCATGACATTTGAAAATAAGTGTCCCGGAACGTGTTAAAATGCTCAAGTGAGTATCTTGGGTAGTTGAGGTACGTCACGTCTAACGGGGTCACTATTTTCGACTACGTCAAAAAAAAAACAAGTATGGCTTTTTGATGAACCGGATTGATATTTGAGTGCAATTAACGGATGTAAGGGAATTGCACTTTATTAACTGAGTCCGATAATGGCTGAAACAAAGTTGCAGTTAGTTTTTCTAAAAGGATCTTTAATCAAACTCTGCCTCCCATACCGATCTGTTTGTTCTGAAACCATTAGAAGTTGAGTTTGTTCTAAAGAACCACGACGTTGATTTAACGGTTAGACCTGTAGGTACCCAAATATAATATAGGTGGGTGCCGTGACCGCCCTTATTGCTACGAATAGCTATGCATAGTGCCTTTATATCGTAGCAATAAGGGCGGTTTTCCTAGTGCAAGTGATGTGTGGATGACTAGAATAGTATCGAACAGACATTAAAAATACCATTTAGACTTAGGACCGTATTACAGAAAAATTACTCAAAACTCAAGCATTACTTACAACTCGTTTAAAGCCTTTTGATTGGTTGAAACTAGTTTTAAGTAATGCTTGAGTCTTGAGTGACGTACTGTGATAAGGGCCTTAGTCGCAGGTTGCCGTGCCTACGGACTTTTCTGTCTCAAATAAATGATTTTTATTTTATTTTATTTATAAAAGCTGTTAGCAAATAAAATCGATAAACGTTTTACTTAATTTGTATTCTTGCAGACAAGACGACGCATCAGAACCGAGTGTTTTATGAACCGAAACTAGGTATTTAACATTGTTATACTTTCATTAAATCTAATATAGGGTTACTTGTAATCGCGAAAAAAAAATCTGCTGTTCCCCAAATTTTGTCGAGTTATGCGAACATAAATGTAGGGAACAGCAGATTTTTTTTTCGCGGTTTCAGGTTTGGTCCCATAGTAAAAGTGGTTTATAATGATAAGTAAAGTCACGTGTTTAAGTATCGGTCACTAATTACCAGTCACCCTATATATCCAGAATGCCAAGGGTAGGCACTTTTTATTTTGTTTGTTTTATGCAGACAATGAATATTGCAAAAACATTTTTTCGTTTGCAACATCAATTTCATTTTGTAAATAGATATCTATATAAAACGTTATACACCAACACTCCAACAGATTTTTTCTAAAGATAAACAGAAACTGGACCAGTGTGAGTTGAACTCGCTTGGAGAGGGTTCCGTACGATATGTTATCTACTATCCCAAGAACAAAGTTAACATTATAGTTGAAAAACATGTTACATATATTCCAACTGCAAATGTAAGTTTGTACGCATAGCATTGAAAGGTTCAGGGGGCCTATTTCACGAAGTCCGAATAGCCACTACTTAGAGAATAAATTAAAAAATGGATCAGAATTTATATGAAATTATCTGCCAACTAAGTTAATAGGAATTTAATCGTAGGTGGTGAAACAGGCCCTTACAATGCTATTTTAAGACTATAGTCTTCGTATAGGGTTTTCTGCAGTCTAAATTTTATGTAAAGAAGTAAGAAGTAGTGTGGAAGTAGTGTACTTATTTTTTTTTTATTGCTCAGTTTTTTGGAGATAAAGCCTTTAATCTATTTTTTTAATAACTTTAAATCACTTTATATTTAATTTTGAGACCGTCACAACAAGCCCATGCATTTGATACGTCACACGGTACAGTTTATAAAACTTTTTTTTTTATGTTCTGAATAATCCCACATATGTGAACCCCATATTTAAAATTCAATTATTTACTTTACACGTTCGTATATTTGGGTTAGAGAAATTCATTATGTCTGCCTAATTTCAACTTAATCGGTAAAAATTTGAGAAAATTGGATGGGACAGATGGACAGACAGACAGACAGATGAGTGATCATATAAGGGTTCCGTTTTTTCATTCGGACGTACGGAACCCAAAAAACCGAACGATTTTTTAAGTATTTGTACGGGATGTTAAGTAAACATCGACCCCTACCTAGACCAAGGTAAACTCAAATATTGTGTGGGCATTGATGAGAGAGGACTGTGTTCTTTTGATCTCATTTTTTGTTGTATGTATGTTGTCTGGTCAAATACACTGAGTATTTACCTCATTATTTCTCTGGACAACACAACCAATAGACGTTTAAAATCTGAAGGGATACACATAGAAATGCAGGTTACTCTTGCACAATTATTTCAATATGAACAAGTCCCGTATATTATTGATGTGTTACATCTTTCTCTCGGTTTCCTGCAAATCTTTCCTCTCGAGCAAGAGGTGGGGTACTGTAAGTGTAGAGTAAAGTCCTGTAGTCTGTGGGATTTTGTGAAAAGGGACGGAAGTGTGTAACAGGAAGCCGGGGAAGTGCGCGCTGTTTGGTTTAACCAATGAGCGCGCGCGGTGTGCCCTTGACGAGGCCCCGCCCCTTTAATGTTGCTTATTACCTTTGTTGCTTAATACCAAGGTGAGATTTCAGATATTACATCATGCGACAACTGTAAGGCTTCCTCGTTTTTTTTATATATCATTAACAGTATTACCTACTTCCTTCTCCCAGAGAGGGGGCAGTGTATTTGGAACATTATTGGCTGATTATATGCTTATGCAATTACAACTCATCATGCCGTATCGCTACCCTGACATATCCACGTTCGCTACATCCATTGTCGCTCCGGGGCCGTTGATACGTTCCAGCGCGTAGCTTTGGCGTTCTAAAGCTCTTATGAGACTGAGTAGCTTGTACCTACATAACTTCTCAAACAAACTTGGCAGTTGCACACAAATGTACATATATCAGAATTTAATATCATAGCATAGTTTCTAAAAGTCATATGCGATGGTAGATCATTCATTTCCGTATCAGCGACTGCAGTCAAGATTAGTTAGATCAGCGGGGTAATTGCGCAATGGCTTTCAATTTGACAGATCAACGTCATTCATTGGGTTAGTTACCTACGTAGTTGAGCTCACCATTTTTTGAACATTATAAGGCAATGGATTAAAAAGAAAAATCATTCAGATTGTGATTGAATGTGTGTTATGCATTTAGGGTGCTGACTTACGGAAGTTAACCTACATAATACTTGCGATCCTGAACGAAAACTGACGTAAGAGGTTTAACAATATTTAGTACTGTTGCCCGCGACTTTGTCTGCGGATCAAAAGGAATGTAGCCTATGTCTTTCTCCAGGTGATGGTCCACCCATGTGCCAAATTGTATCTAAATCTGTTCAGCCGTTTTAGCGTGAAAGCGTAACAAACAAACAAACTCACTTTCGCATTTATAAAGCTTGTCTTATTATGTTACCCATAATTATGTGTAGGTAACCTACCTATTGTAGTTTGTACACACTGTTTTAAATTAATGCTAGCTTCATCAAATATCTTCCGAAAACCAGAACTGCAAAGCAATCTGCGCAAAAAAAGATTTAAGGATATGTTGTTTACACGACAAACATATTTTCATGTAATTAAAAGGGAAATAATAATGGTTCCGAAAAACAAATTAATCTCCAGCGATCTGTGGCTGACTATTATTCTAATTAACCAGCGTTATAATGAATTACCGACAAAAAACCCAAAACATAAACGAATAAAAATATCCAATTTAACAACAAATAAGAGCATGTTCAAATTACATTTTCTCCTAAAAAAAAATGGATCTTCGAATAACAAAACTAAACTTCCAAATAGAATACTGAACCTCCGACAAAATTACTAAGTTACCGACAACAGAGGTTTTGTCAAAATAATCATATTTTTACAACTTGCATGAACTGTTTTAATTTCTATTGTTGGTTATCAAATTTATTTTTTAACTCTCAATAATGATGAAAATACCCAAACCGAATCGGGGCACCCCGACTTTACGTAGTCTTTTGGCTCCTACACCTAGAGTGTATATAAAAACCGGAGGCGCGGAGGGAGAGCAACCCCCGCCCGCTGTAACAAAGCATGGGTGCCTATCCTTTGTTACGTAAGGGCGAAGGGGTTGCACTTCCCGCAGCGCCTGAGACGATGCAGAAGCAACTTAGGCGCCGAGAAAAAAATCGCCAATGAAGCTTTTGGCGATTTTAGCAATTTTTTTCTCGGCGCCTATAGTTTTGCGCACTTTGAACTCAAACTCAAACTCAAAGCATTTATTTCAATTAAACCATATACAGGCACTTTTGAATTGTCAAGGAGTCAGTCAGTCAGAAATATGAAGCTAGTTGCCCATTCCAAAGCGTAGTAAGGTACCTATGGAGAAGAACGGGCAAGAAACTCCACGGACACTCTTTTAAATAAATAATTGTTACAAAATAGTGGTTACATAATTCATGTTTAAATTATACATGTGAGAACAATGTAAAAAAGATGCGCATGTTAAAGGTGTCCGTAATAAAAAGATAAAAAATTAAAAATAAAACAATTCAAGGATTAAAATAAATTAAAATAAGCCACGGCAGCTAAGAGATGACCAGTCTCAACTGACGGCGCCCGTTCATGAACATGACGCATGTATTAGCACCATTCAGCTCGACCATTTTGAAGGGAGCTAAATGATCCAACACACACGCCACCATCAGCGAGACATCTGAGTGAGCATGACATTCTCTCAGCCGCCAGGGCACATTCAAGTCAATGAAAGGCATAGTACCCGGTAAATGGTAGCTCTGTCATAGTACTCACATATGTGCTATGCAATTATACAATACAAAGGAGATGGAGTTTATACAATGCAAAGATGGTTTTACAATCTTCAGCAGCGCCAACAGTATTTTCAAATGTTAAGTTGTGGTTGTGGAGCAGGACCAGCATTGTGCCAAGCATTTTTATCAGCGATGTAATCAGCCAACTTATAATATGCCTGCCTGCCTGCATAGTGTGCGTTTTATACAAGATTTGAATTTCGTCTCATTCAGTTGAAGTATGTGGAGAGGAATTTTATTGTAACATTTTAAACAGTACCCCATGAAAGATGAGTCTACTTTAGCCAGCCTGAAACCTGGTTGAACTAATAGGTCCCTATTTCTTGTACTATAATTATGTCTATCACCTCTTTTGCTGAAAAGATGTAAATTTTTTCTTACGTACATGATATTTTCATAGATATATTGACAAGGTACCGTCATGATGTTAATATCCTTAAACCGTTCCCTTAGAGAATCACGCCTGCGCAGATGATATATGGCTCTGATCGCTCTTTTCTGCAGAATATAAATAGACTCGATGTCTGCAGCCCGTCCCCACAGTAAAATACCGTAAGACATGATACTATGAAAATAGCTAAAATAGACTAGCCTCGCGGTATCTACATCAGTAAATTGACGGATTTTTCTGACAGCATATGCTGCCGAACTTAGCCGTCCTGCAAGAGATGTTAAATGAGGTCCCCATTGTAGCCTTGAGTCGAGCGTGATCCCCAGGAAAACAGTTTTATCGACGAATTCTAGTTTCTCTTGATTCAATACTATCTCACAATCTCTACTTTTGACATTTGGTAAATAAAATTTAATGCACTTTGCGATTATAATCCGAAATGGTTCCGAAGAATCGTCGTATTAAATAAAGGTACCGATATCGAAGCATACCCGTGGTAAGTAAAATTCATAAAAGTTTTTGTTACAAGTACATTTTTATATTTTTTATAAGTTTCTGTATAACCACTCAGAATAATATTTTCAGTATAATGGTACAGTTAAAATAGCACCACAGTCTATGAAATATGAAAGGTAATTTATGAATTAATAGTAGGCAAGTAAAGATAAAAATTACAAAGCATAGTTTTCAGTAGAACGTAATTTATGCTGGTAGAAAAGTATTATCGCAATAAACAGTCATGTTTATTTTTCGAAGATTTCAGTATCTCATTCGGTCGGTTCGTCATTTTTATTCGGACAAAAGTAGTCGGAAAGTTGGTATTTTAGGCAGTAGATTTAATATTTTGAGTAAGGACAATTCTTCTTTTTTTGTCGGAGCTTTTATTACTACCCTAATTAAAAAAATTAATATTCAACATTTGTGGACGTTGCTTAAGTCGGGCCAAGATACTGTCGAGTCAATTTGAATATTTAAACTTACGAGTGACCGCTTCCAAAATATTTCCGTTATAATGAAATGCAAAAGACATGTCTATGAAAATCTCTGTTATTTTGGCAGCGTTTCGGCGCTCTGTAATTTTTTTTTGTGATAAAAAAAATCTCTGGCCACAAATCGTAAGACACCTAAAAGTATGAACCACTAGGCACTTACTTAAAATATGCGTTATTAAATAAGCTAATTTATTTTGAATGGATTAGTCCAGTTTTGTTTTCTAATACGTCACCAATTCTAGTTTGAAATTCAAGGTAAGGGGGTTTTAAACAAATTGACTTTTCTATTTTTTTATTATTTATAAACTTGTTTGTCGAATATTGTTTTCAAGGGTTTTTGCGGCTTTCAAGTAAATCTATAAATCTTCCTAGACGATAGATATCAATTAACAAAATAAAATAAAATAATGTTATGAGATGAGATTGAAATATGAATAACTATACTCCATTTATTATAAGTTTAGAAAAATTACGGTTACCACTTTTCGTTATTTCAATATAAACGTATAATCTTCGTTATTTCACGATAATATCACAAAGCGATCTAATCTATTTATATCATCACTACTACAAAAAAATAACTCTCAAGTTTAGTAATTTCAACAATATTACACAATAACTCTCGTTATTTTTCTCAATTCAATTCTCAGTTCTTTATTGCATTCCATAATATTGGTGAAAACAGTTGGTAGGCTTAAAATTAATGAAACAATTTTATTTATGGACTCTGTCGGACAGAGCATAGTAGGACAGAGGAGGAAGAGCGCTTATTTGCGTTTATTATCATTTATTATAGGTCTGGTAATTGTATTTACCTAATGATATAATCCATATCTATAGGTAATATTAAGCCTAGTATATTTCCAATTATTGACGTAAGTATGTATTTTTATTATTTTAATACGCATTACAAAAGAGTACTAAAAATGGTAACGATACAACATTCAGTCAGCCCTCTAGCTTACATTATTTAAATATTTTGTTTATCATGAATATTATTCATAACATTCAAATGATACTTGTTACTATTCATGCTATTATCAAAATAAACAAATGCAATAAAAGGTAAGTGATCAATGTCAATACATAGGTACTCGTATATAGGAGTAGATGCCTTTCACATTTTCAAAGCAGCACCTGATGCTTATATGGAACTTTTGTATACGATAAATATTTCATGAACAAGAACTATAACTCCATTGGTTTAGGTAATTAAATAAAGGAAAAAAAGAATCGTAAAAAGGATTTTGAAATATGACCAATTTTTGTTTAAAAATACGTTATAATCAAATTATATTTATTTTCGATTTTTACGATATTTTCATATGTATGTTAAAGTTTATCATTTATTTTTAAAGTACTCTTCGTAGATGTAACTGCATAAGCACAATTTTTTATTTAGATATATAATAATAATATATTATTTTGTAATCTGTCTATTGTAAAGAGCCCAAAAAGACAGGTTCTCTAAACATCAACGAAATATAACGTTGCTAAATTGAAGAGTACAACTGTGACGTAGCATGACAACTGAGGTGACAGGTATTACGTTTAGTAGTTTGCTTTACAGATTTCTCGTCACGTGGTTGTTTTTGTTTACCTTGGAAACACGATGCGGGCAATAAATCTGCTAGACTGAAGTGGGCCATAATATTTACATACATCGGGACGGGTGGGCCAGAGTTTTCATACAGTGGGTGGCGGAAGACGGGCGTCGTCGCGCGTCGTCGGAGGTGGCCTTAGAAATGCTCGCAGGATGACCTAGATGCATTTACGGGAGATTGTCCGGAAGGGACAAGGCATCGCACAAAAAACAATGGAAAGCTATAGGGGGAGACCTTAGGACAATATAATATGTAGTATTGTTTTTGTAAATGGTTTTATTTTCGCCATGTTGAACCCCAAACAATTAGTTGTCTTAGCAGATTTTTCACTGAACAAATAGGTTAACTACTTACCTATATACACACATCAAAAGTGTCTAGGGATCAACATATATTTTTGCAATAACTTTTCTCCTGATTGATATTAATTAAAATTTTCTTTAAGGATTCATCAAATAAAGTGTTTTCGTTTGTCACAGTAACGATAAACCAAGTCACCTTTGCATTAATAAAGAAATTTGCCATTTTCCTAATAAAGGGATTTTTGACATTTGAACCACTAACATTAAAGTTCGAAAAAAAGACTGAAATAACAGTTTTCTTTAAAATTTTATTGGGTAACTTAAACAATTAATAATCCGTGTTTCTACCGCGAACACTAACAACACAAGAACATCGGTTTGGCATACTCAAAATGAGTTCATCCAAATCACGCTGTGGAATGGCCGCCCATGTTCGTTGCAACAACAAAAAAAGGTCTTCTTGCGACTGGATACCCTCCATATTCGGCAGAGCTCTTCTCTGTAGCATATCCCATGCATGCTCAATCGGGTTCAAGTCTGGCGACTGAGCAGGCCAGGGCAGGACATTGATGTTAGCTGCGGCGAGAGTCTGTCTTACAACTCTTGCGGTGTGCGGTCGTGCATTATCATGCATTAACTGAAATAAGGGACCGATTTGCACTTGTAGAGGAACGATGACGTCTGATACAATCGTCTCAGCATAAATTTGAGCGTTGAGGTTGCCTCTGATCCAAATCAACTCAGTTCTTCCGCCGATCCAAATACCCGCCCATACCATGATGGTTCCACCACTATAAGGATGGACTTCCTGGCAGGATTTTAATCGCTGTTGGCGTCCAGGGGTTCTCCAGTGTCGTATACGTCTTGTATCCGGTCTCATACCAAAACGAGACTCATCAGAAAAGCACACGAAACGCCATTGTTCTTCTGCCCAATTTCTGTGTTCAAGAGCCCATTGATATCGAATCCTACGATTGTGCATTGCTATAGGTGGTACCCGTAGCGGTCTTCGGGAATGAAGGTTCACTTCATGCAAGCGGTTTCTGACTGTTTGGTCGCTAATTAAGTTCCCTGAAGAGTGATGAAGCCTCACGGCTAACATCATGGCGGTTATTGTTGGAGCTCTTCGAGCTAAGATTTGAATGTATCGGTCTTGTCTCCGTGTGGTGCAGCGATACCGTCCTCCATGGCGCTCAGCCACGGTACCAGTGCTTCGGTAACGTGTCCAAAGTCGACTGATAACACTCTGACTTGTATTCAGAGCTAAAGCCACAGTACGTTGCCGGGAACCAGCTTCTATCATTCCCACGGCTCTGAGCATTTCTTCCCTGCTTAAATGACGTCGCTGCTCCATAATAACGTTGGTTTTAATCAGTAGTAGGGAAACAGTAGCACTAATAATGTCTTCAATGCGTTGTATGTTTTTATAGGGAAAATATTGACAGCTGATTTTCATCTTTTACTCGAATTTGATTCACAGTTCCTGATTCAAATTATGAAATGCACCAAAAAGGATCCATATAAATTTATAAAATCATAAATTTATTACAAAGCCACATCTCAATCTCAAGAAATCCGCATAAAAATGCTTGATCCCTAGACACTTTTGATGTGTGTATTTATAATGTTATCCTTTACAAGATAACCTTAGAACTAATAGAAAGAAAGAAAATACGTTTATTACGGAACTTAATGAACGTAGTGAAAGGAACTTTTAGTTTATTTGCGCTATTGGTGAGGAAAGCGAAAACACGAGTTAAGTTAGGTAGCACACATGTTACCTCGTGTCTTATATTAAAAAAACTAAAGCAATAAGCGAGAGGAATATGTATGTGCATAGTTAGTACCAACTCGGTTCGCGTGCATTTCTGAAATCAATAAATCCGGAAGCTATAAATGGTTTCAATCAATTTGAATGAGCGCAATGCGCTTAGCCAAAACACCGGATAAAAATAAGTCAGTAGGTTAAATTGAGGTTCAATGATTGAAATCATGTGAGTTAAGTAATTAAAGTTTAGTTTCGCGAAAAAAGGTTTCTCCAGGAGATGCAATTTCTTCCCTTTTGCTTTTACTGGATAAAAAGGCTGAATGTAGCTCCGGACGGTGAGCTTTCACGTTCTCTAGTTCTATTCAAATGCATGCAGTAGTTTTTGCTCCCCACGGTAAAAGACATGCAGACAGACTGGCTTTTCCAATAGTCCATTTCATTTATAAAATGAGGGGTTTGAAACTTATCCGTATCCGGATCGTATTCGTATCGTGTTCGTTTTTGATCCGGTTTGGCCAACCTAGTAATTGTATGGACGTTTGTGCACTCATGCGTTTATGGTTCGTATAATTACTAGGATGGATTTATGGGAAACTGAACAAGGTTGTGTTTATACACAACCTTGTTCATTTTCCTATTATGTTACGTAAATAACGAACTTAATCAATATAATTAAACTGTAAATTTTGCGCTTACGAGCTTACACGATGTTGTTGATGTTCATTATTAAATTAATTTTGTAAAGATAATTATGCCAAACCACAAGTTGTAATCTCTTCTAATTCAATTAAACTGATCGTGGCAATTAATTATCTATACGAAAAGGTTGAGTACATAATTATGCTATTAATTATGTTTACTTAAATGACTTCTTAAGTTATAAACTCTTGTCTACTTTGTTGTTGTGTTTTCGTATTATCCATAATGAATTTGTACATTAAATTAATGTATAATTTATTATAAAATAATTTTCGGCTGTCACTCGTATTTCACTAAACTAATACACACTCTCGGACATCTGAATCGAGCCACCCTGCATATTCTAGTTCTTAAATAATGGTATTACAAAGAATAAAGGCAGTGTATAGAGTGCCACCAGTGGCACTCTATCCCTATCGTATAAAGTGCCACTACAGGCACCCTAGTAACACCGCCTCGGCCCGGCCAAAGTGCCGCAAGCATTGGATTGTCATTTTCACTGTCACTAAGTCACGTCACTTGGTATTTTGTTTGATTGTCGAGGTTAAATCGCTGTAAAACACCATATTCCCAAAATATTACATTCTCTTGTGCCTAAACGGACCCTGGCACTGCGCCGGCCGCTACCGCGGCACCGCTCGCTACGCTCGCTCGGCTCGTGCGTTGTGTGGTCACAGTTCTAACCTAACCTAACCTAAATAACAAGTGACAGTGACAATGCAACGCTCACGGCACCCTAGCCGGGCCGAGGCAGTGACACTAGAGTGCCACAAGAAACTCGCGGCACTCTATACACTTCGAAGAATAAATGTGGTTTTGAAGCCACTCACTATCATTTCCGCTTAGCATTGTTCCAAATTTGAAATCGGAATACGGGACAATGTTATTGCCCGGCTAGAGCCTGGAGGCTTTAATGACTTGCTTTATTTAACAAATAATTTGTATGAGAAATAATTTGACATTAGCGAGCCGGTAGTGTGAAACTATTTATATTGATGCATGTTGACTTATATTCAACACTATTGACATAGCTCTTTATTTATTTCTCAAAAGAGGTGAACTGACAGACACGGAACTGATGGCAAGCCATGTCTATCATACAAACCAATGTTTACGTGGTTATAGAGATACAATTTAGAAATAAACATCGACGTGGTATTTTGGGAGCTGCCGATATAAATTGCTGATTGAGGGAGATGAATGAAACAGTTGTGGTATAAAATGTTACTGGCAATGTGGGTGGCATATTTTTCACACATATTATTGTTAACTCGAGGGGTTTGAACTCATGACCGACAGACTATCGGTCAAATATTGCTCTACAATATGTAGAAAAAAACCTTGTTCCAAAAAAACCTTCCGAAAGGGGCATATAGGTACTGTTATAACATTACCAAAAAGCTCTTTTTATTTTTATTGTTATTGAAAATCAAAATCAAAAGTTTTGCTATTTAAAATTCACATTTTTAGTACTAAAATTACCCCAAATTTATAAAAAAATTAGAATTTTTTTTAAGTCTTAAGTTACGACTTTTAAACACCCGCTAAACCACGAACGCCCGCGCCCTTTGTAATAACCCGGTAAAATTCCCCTGAAAACAAATGTGGCGAATTTTTTTTTCTTTTTTCCTGAATATTTCCACATAAATATACTCTCAGTACGATACCTAACAACATCTTCACGGATCGGACAGGGTTTTTTTTTAAATGCTGTTTTTTTAAACATATAGAACACTCGTAAAGTAGAACCGAGCGGGTGGGCAGGTTGCGGATAGCCCAACTCCGGCTGCGGGACCGACCACTAGCGGTCACACTGACTGTTAGTGGGCGATGCCGCACTCGGAGCATCTTCATCTAATGAGATCCCGGACAAGAGAAGTTCCCGAAAGCCAAATCCCAGGCGTAGGGTAACCTATACACCCCTTCCTATGAATCCATCACCTAACCAAACTACCCCACCCTCCCCGTATCCTGACATATCCCGTCGATCCTAAATCCCTAGGCCAACTCCCAGGCCTAGGGTGTCCCCCAAATAACCCACACCCTGTATCCACCAAATGCCTTCCCTCCTATCCTTTTACTCCCATCGGTCCCAGAGGAAGGGTAACCTCGATTCCAAAAAAGCCCACCCCCACAACCATGAACATGCAGGAAGATAATAAATCTACCCAGGTGGGTCCCGGCCAAGCCGGGGAATCCCACACCGCTCCGGCGGTTAGCCCCCATCGTAATATGGGGGGGGCATCCAACTGCAGTATGGATTCTTTGATGCCGCGCTTCTTAGCACGGCCGGCAGCTGATTCAGCGCCCACTACCCAGGTAGCGACTTACGCGCCTACAAACCCGACCTCGGCAGCGACTCACGCGCCGATACCCACTTCACGGAGTATGCTTCCCACGAACCTCTGGCAACAGAGTGTTGTGCGGAGCAGCACGACTTACCCAGACAATGACCAAGACGAGCACAGACAGACCGATACGGGGAAGGATGTCGTACCTGGCAGCTCTGCCACTCTCCCGGTTGAAGTTGAAGTACGCCCGCTGGAACAGCGCGGAAAAATCTCAGGCCGGGAGAAGAGGGAAGTAGGCGACCGAGAGCGTTCGCACCGCGAAGGCAACTGCCAACGCGAAGCGCGATCGGACGCCGAAGAGATGGTACGCGACCGGTCACGAGTACGCGCAGGGGCAACCCAGCGCGCAAAGTTACCGGACGCGGAGCCACGCGACCAGCCGCCAGTACGCGAAGGGGCAACCCAGCGCGGAAAGCGGCCGGACGCGGAACCTAGCGGGCGGGGGCAGGTACACGAAGGGGCAACCCAGAGCGTAGCGCCTCCACTCGCGGCAGAGTCTTCCGGGGCCGCCAGCCGACCCCAACACACCGACAGTACCCACGACCGACCTCGACCTAGACGCACAAGGGGCAAGCGTTCTGGAGCCTCACGCCGGGCGTCGCTGGCAACGACCATCCTGCCAAGCACCTCTGAGCCGCAGCCTGGACCGAGCGGTACAGGGCCGGCGAAGAGGGTGCGCCCTGACGACACGGCTTCACCGAGTACGCTTCAGGGGGACGCCAAGCGTGTGAGGGTCCACTCCGCTCAGGGGGGACAGAGAACCTACGCGCGGGCCACGAAGGATATTCCTGCGCGGCTAGCCGTAGCAATCTGCTTCCCTCACCCTGGCAGGGAGCTGTCTAGGGTAGAGGCTGAGCACATAAAGACCGACCTCGAGGACCTACTGATGGACACGGACTCGTCGTTACCACTCCCGGCCTTCCGCGGATACCCACGGGTAGCGGAAGGCACAGTGCAGATGTGGTGCGAAGACGACAACGCCCTGACCTGGCTGACCGAGAATGTGCCCAAGATTAAACTCCCAGACACCGACCAGACTCTGACAGTCGTTAAACAGACCGACGTGCCCACCCGTGTCCGAGCTTCGCTCTTCGTCCCTCGTTATAGAGGCGACGTGGCCAAGCTCCAGAATGTTCTGTCCCGGCAGAACACTTGGTATGACGTAACGAGGTGGTCACTGTACAGGGCAACTACCGTCGGTGGCGACCATTTTGGGACTTACCTGACCCTAGGGCTGCCACCGGAGGAAGCTGAAAAGGTCCTGGGACGGGAGCGGCGGATATCGTACCTGCTAGGGTCGATATACGTACGTTTCTGGCCCACGACCCGGCCCTCTGACACCCAGACCGACTGCACAGACGGGAAGGAAATACCACCGACGACGACACAGACGACTGACACGGACATTGCCCAACTGGAGGAGGACATGGCGCGAGCGGCAATAGCCGACGACATTGACACCATACCGCCCGCATCACCCGGCTGGAGCGAGCAACTTCTTGCCTCTTCGCCGGGCGACCGACACGACGACCATTACAGAGGGGAGGAGACGGAGAATCTCTCTGATGGATCCATCTCCAACTAACTCCACTCACCCACCATCACCGCCCCTTTACATCATCCAAACCAACCTCCAACATAGCCAGACTGCTACGGCTAGCTTACGCAGGGCACTGGAGGTGAAGCCCCGAACTATCGCACTGATCCAAGAGCCGTGGATCAGGAACAACAGAATATGTGGCCTCGGTAACATCGGAGGTAAGATAATTCTCAACACCCAGACACCAGACAAACCAAGAACCTGTGTCTACATACCCAAAGAAATCCCTATCACACCACTCACCCAATTTTGTTCCAGAGACCTGACAGCCGTCAGGCTCCAGACTGAGGGTAGCGTTCCAGATATTGTACTGGCTTCGGTATACATGCCTGGCGAGGGCGCAGACTGCCCGCCAAAAGAGATGGCCGACCTGGTACAGCACTGCGAGCGCGCCAACCTGGACCTGATTATCTGCACCGACTCGAACGCCCATCACCCGCTCTGGGGCAGCGACGCACCGAACTCCAGAGGAGAGGTACTATCCACCTATTTATTCTCCACTAACCTTAACATCATTAACCGCGGCTCGGAACCCACTTGGGTCACGGTCCGAGGACAAACGATAATAGACCTAACACTTGCTACAGAAAATGCGACAAATCTTATTACAAACTGGCACGTATCGGACGAGCCCTCTTGCTCAGACCACAGAAGGATCCGCTTTACACTAATTACCAATACTAGAAAACCCGAACCGAGGCGAAACCCGAGACGCACCTATGTCCCCGGGTACAAACGCCTTCTGGCCTCCCTATTAACCAGACACCTAACACAGGTAAATATAAAAGACCAGGCACAACTAGAATACACCGTGACAAAACTATCCGAATACCTAACTGAAGCATACCACGCATGCTGCAAACTAAGAGCGCCACGAACCAAGAACGAAAGGAACCCTTGGTGGAATGCTGAACTTGGTAAACTCAGAGATGCGCTGCGTAAGCAATTTAACAGAGCTAAAAACACTAGACTCCCTGACGACTGGGAGGCGTACAAAGAGACCCAATATACATACAAAAAGCAGATCAGAACCGCCAGGAGGACAGCATGGCGTAAATTCTGCGAATCCATCGAGACAAACAATGAAGCCGCAAGGGTAAGGAAGATCCTATCAACCGACCAGGACCGAACTCTTGGCGCGCTAAAGAAACCCGATAACTCATACACATTAACTGACCATGAAACCAGTAAGGTCCTTCTCGAAACTCACTTCCCAGACTGTAGAGTCCTAGAGGACAGAACCTGGGATGCTGTACCAGAATGGACCCCAACGGATCAAGACTGGTCTAGAGCCCGCACCATAGTAACAGAAGACCGAGTAAGGTGGGCTATCAACACCTTTCAGCCATACAAGTCGGCAGGGCTGGATGGCATCTTCCCAGCCCTACTGCAGTGGGGGGTAGATTATCTAACACCATGGCTGGTGGAGATCTACCGATCCTGCATAGCACTTAGACACATACCTCTCGCATGGCGCGAGGTGAAAGTCATCTTCATACCCAAACCCGGCAAGACCGATTATACGCAACCAAAGGCCTATAGGCCCATCAGCCTTACATCTTTCCTTCTGAAAACCCTCGAGAGACTCTGTGATAGGCACATCCGAGACGGACCTCTCCGGGCAAAACCACTTCACAAACAACAGCATGCGTACTCCACAGGCAAGTCAACAGAATCAGCGCTGCACAGCGTGGTTTCTAAGATTGAATGCGCAGTGGACCACAAATGCTCAGCACTGGCCGTCTTCATTGACATTGAGGGCGCCTTTGACAAAACTACGTTCAGTAGCATAAACACGGCCCTAGACAGACACAACATAGACTCGACCCTGAGTGGCTGGATCACCAACATGCTCAAACTTAGAGCTGTACGAGTTACAGTCAATGAAACTACAAGGGCCATCGTTGCTAAGGGCTGCCCGCAAGGGGGCGTCCTCTCACCGCTTCTATGGAACCTAGTAGTGGACAGCCTCATCAAAACACTAAATGATAAAGGTTATTTCACTGTAGGCTACGCCGATGACATAACCATAATAATAAACGGGACCCACGAAAACACCCTATGCAACCTCATGCGTCAAGCCCTGAAAATAGTAGAGGAATGGTGCAACAACCACCAGCTTTCAGTGAACCCCACAAAAACCGAATTGATTCTCTTCACAAAAAAGAGAAAACTGACGACGCTACAACTACCACGATTCTTTGGAACAACCCTAAGCCTCTCAACTGAAACCAAATACCTGGGCGTCTTTTTGGATAAACAATTGAACTGGGCTAAACACACGAACTATATCACCACAAAAGCCAGCATATCCCTGTGGCAGTGCAAGCGACTGCTTGGCAGGAACTGGGGGATTAGCCCCAAGGTCACCCACTGGTTATACACCACAGTTATCCGACCAATCATTACATACGGCTCACTGGTCTGGTGGCCCAGGACAGACCTGAGTACAGCTCAAAGAGAACTCGAGAAACTGCAGCGATTCGCTTGTGTGGCAATCACTAGCAGTATGAGAACTGCACCCACTGCCGCCCTACAGGCAATGCTGGGACTGCCGCCTCTGCACCTCATCGTGCGGGAGGAGGCGAGCCTGGCTGCCTTTAGGCTCCACTTATCAGGAACCCTAAGCAAAGACTCCAGAGTTAAGCACACACGCATAAGGGAAGAAGCGATCAAACGACGACCAATGATGGCATCACCCTGTGATAAAGCCCCGAAAACGCACCACTTTCAAAGGCACTACAACATAATACTCACGGAAGAACAGTGTGACTACTCAGGCCCGAAAGAGATGAGAGTATACACCGATGGATCGAAGACCAACTCCGGCACAGGAGCAGGAGTCTTCTCACACGACTTCAACATAAATATATCCAGCCCGCTGGGAATGTTCAACACCGTCTATCAGGCAGAGTGTGTGGGCATCATACAAGCGGTCCACGCCCTAAAAGCCAGGAGAGTTGCGGACACGCATATACGTATACTCTCCGATAGTGCCTCAGTTCTCCAATCCCTACAGAAAAAATGTATTACCTCAACGCTAACACTAGAATGTCACAATGAACTAGAACAATTAACGGTATCTAGCCGCAACACGGTGACACTACAATGGATAAAAGGACACAGTGGATCGCTAGGCAACGACGCAGCTGACGAACTGGCTAGACGAGGATCCAGCACGGCAGTCTGTGGACCCGAACCTATCGTTCCCATCCCCTTCAACCAAATACGCAGGTGGCTACAGGAGCTCACCCACACACAAGCGGAGACCTGGTGGAATTCGACACCAGGCTGCAGGCAGTCCAAGGAAGCTATGCCATTCTTGGATAGCAAGCTGACCAGGCGTTTATTACACCTGGACAGAAATGGCCTGCGCCTGGTGACGGGGACCATCACAGGACACTGCTCGCTAAACAAACATTTCCACACGATAGGCATAACGGACAGTCCTCTGTGCAGGGCTTGCATGGAGGCCGAGGAGACCGTCGCGCACGTGCTCTTTGAATGCACAGGCGTCACCCAGATTAGAACAGAAACCCTCGGGTCACCCAGATCTTACACTGATGTTCTAAACAAACCAGGAGCTTTAATTAACTTCTGGAGGGAGGTGGGCTGGATGGAATAACCCCCCCAAACGGCCGCCATGGCCCACGTACAATGGTCCATTTGACGGACTAAGTGCGGAAACCAAACCCTATAACATAGAACATAGAACATAGAAGTAGACTCGCAACAAATCTCATAGGACAAAGTCGTCAAAATGACTCAGTCAATCTTTTTTGGCACAAGTAAAAAATACGAAGTGTATAGAGGGCCGTTAACGGCACTTTATCCGCCGCGGATAAAGTGCCTTTAATGCGGCATACAGTAGCGCTGCCTCGGCCCGGCTAGAGTGCCGTAAGCATTGTATTGTCAATCGCATTGTCACTGTCAATAAACGAAGTATACCTAAAATTTTATTACAAGTACTCGTAGATCCTATATACGTCGTGTGCGCATGCCGTGCGTGTCGAGTTCAGCTAATTAGTGTCATATACCTACTTCGGAGTAGTTGGAAACCATTCAATTATCTCGACTGATTTGGATAGACCGAATCACACGGCGCTGTGGCGGTCGAGATAATTGGTCAACCGCTAGCCAGCGGGGCTAACACAGGCGTACCCAAGACGTTTGTGACAAGACATGATAAATTTTATCATGTCTTATAATTTGTCTTAAATGCTAGCACGGTTCAACCATGTGATAAAATCTGAGGCGCAACATGCCTTTCTTGTTGCTAACTTCATAGTGTGACACAGTAAATTTAAAAAATTAAAATGTCTATGGTCAGTGAATATGCGACCAAATAAAATAATACGTTTTTATAGTGCAGGTTCATACAGTTTTACAACTTTTTAATTTTGTTGTGAACTAATTCACTTTTGACGTACGGACGACATTCATTAAATGGCATTCGTGACAAAATTGGTGCGCCCATAGTAGCAAATAAGACATAGAATCCCAAATAAACGTCAAGAAGTTATGTCACAAGTCAAGAGATTATCTCACGCCGCCGTGCTAGCATTTGTGACATGACTGTTTTATCGTTCAAATTGTGATATAATGTGTGATTTAAGCTATCTCACAGTAGGCCATGCTCGGTGCGCTGTAGTGTTAAAAGTGTTTGTGATCTGGGCGAGTTTTCCGTAATTAACGTAACGATGTTCGAATCGATAGACAACTGCTTAATTCTGGTCCGCGGCAATGTTTGAATTTATGGTACACTGCAGTTTGGAACTGTGAAGGTACAGGCTACAATAAATGGCATTCATAATCAGCCTATAATGTTCCCACTGCTGGGACACAGGCCTCCTCTTTGTGAGAGGAAGACGGCTGTAATCTACCACGAGGGCCCATTGCGTGCTGGTCAATGTCACATGTCTTAAAATTTTTGGTTTTAGGACATACCGGTTTCCTTACGATATTTTCATCGTTTTGAGAGCAATGCTGATGAAATAATTAACACAAAATAAAGCGCCTGTCTGGGTTCAAACCCACGACCTACAATTTGTAAGTCGCGGCCGTCAACACTGGACCACCACGGCAAAATTAAGGTTTTTTCATTTCACGACTGAGTTTCAATGTGTTTTCTATAGTACCGTACCCAAACATATATCACGTTAACAAGATTCAAGGCTCAACATATTATGTAACAGTAAATACGAGTATATCAATATAACGGTAAAAGTTAAAGCTCTCTCGGGATGTATATGAGACAGTACAAAAGTTATAAAGATAGAAAGCTAACATTGGCGGAATATTTTAGAAGATGAGATAAATAACATATTATTAGACATCTGTGATATCTGAAGGATAAAACTCTTATAATATAAGTCGGAGGTCTCAATGCTGTAACACAAATAAAGTTTGTTAAAATATGTATTATTAGGTGATGACAGCTCTTATTGGAGGAGCCCGTAGCTAAGTAATAACAGCCGCACGGGTCGATTTGCCGAGGTTGGTTAGTGGATGGGTAACCATCTTTACATACCGAGACTCCTCCGTGCCTCGTAAGCACGTTAAGCCGTTGGTCCCGGCTGTCATTCGTGGATCTTTGATAGTCGTTGCGGGTCGTCAGAATCCCGAAAGTCTGACACCAGTCTTACCAAGGGGTATCGTGTTACCCAGTATACGGGTTGTAGAGGCTAGATAGGCAGTCGCTCCATGTAAAATACTGGTAATCAGCTGCATCCGGTTAGACTGGAAGCCGACCCCAATCTCCAACCTGAACCTTTGTTCTATGTTCTTCTAATATCATTGAAGGAACAGAGTATCAAATTTCAAATAGATCAGACCTGTGGAAGACGCTCACATCCATTCAACAACTAGAAAAGAGCTGATGATCTTCAAACGGCTGAAACGATTTTGATAAAAACATGTCTTAGAATCATTGCTAGAAAACCTGCTTTCAAATAAAAAAACCGCATTCAAATCGGTTCACCCGTTTAAGAGCTACGGTGCCACAGTCAGACACACACATAGCGGTCAAACTTATAACACTCCTCTTTTTGCTTCGGGGGTTAAAAATAAATACTCAAGATATTATGTTTGTTCTATCTAGGTACCGTATGACTACAATCATGTTCGATTCCACAGTTCGTATATTACAGCAATACTTTAGTAGTACTCTTTATAAAAGGCGGGATGGGATAGCCGGTCGATCCCCAAAGTAAGTAGGTTTGTTGATATTCACAATTGAAATCCAATATATTGTATATTGGATTTCAATTGTGAAATACTTTGGAGCGGGAAAAAACACCTTGAACTGTTTGAAGTGTACCAGTTGACTGGTAAACAAGTGGCTGTAATAAAATGCAGCAATTTTTGCCCTTTTCAATCCACCTCGATATTAAAACGCGTCTGTTTTACTATCAAGATGAATTGGAAATGTGTTTTCCGGCAGTGCACAGCTGTCAATCATACCTCATATATCTCATACATTATCAAGATTAAATTACCATAACGTATAGATCGGTAATAATAGACTAGGAGTGACGTGTGGTATATACGAAGTTACGAACTTGAGACAGACATCGATCAGCATTCTCGAGAAAGCTCATTGATATCTGCCTTATCAATGTGTCATGCTATCCGATCACATGACGAAGATAATAAGAAATACGAGCTTTTATCCGAGAAGATTTTTTTTTCATTAAGTAGGGTACTAGGTACTTTCAGAAGTAAATTTTTTATGATTTTACGAACTATTATTATAGATCAGAGAAACGCTGAACCAATGAAACGCTTTTTTTAATATACATAAAGTTCAGCCAACGTACACTTCGCCACTGAAAGCGAATTTTAATGAAAAGTAAACAGACTTATATTATATCTCATTATGAAGTCGGTTGGAATACACTAGTGTTTCCTGGAAACCGTTCTATGCAGTTAATTCGCAAATAGTTGAGAGAATACAAAGAGCATTCACTAAACATCTAACCTTTATATCCAGGCAAATTTGCCATCGTTGTCCGCATGAGCAGCGCTTAAATTTATTCAATATAAAGACTGCGAGACCGTCACCGTTCGCGAGATCTAATTGTCCTCTACGACGTTGCAAACGGATTTGTAAAATGTTGCGATCTTGTTGAGCCGTGAGCGTATCCAATATTCAGTCCCTTCTAAACGTCCCAGACATAGTTAGGTACCTACTTGATTCAAGCATGACCTTGCGGAAATCCATTATAAAACACAATAGACGTAGATATATTCAGTAACCTATTCCGCTTAACTATTTCTAAAAAATATCCACTTATTTTGAGTTTTGTTTTCTAAAAGTATTTTATTTTATCATGTATTTTTTTATTACGATGTTGTTGTGTGGTGAATGCTGTGTGAATGTACCAATAATAGGCAAATATAGGTACCAGTACTTTTATAATGTTATATTGTTCTGTTATAATTTTTGGTATGTACAGACGCCAGCACATCAAGTTACTACAATCTGGCAAATTTCTTGAATAGATTTTCAACGTTATCTCTACAGAATAAGATTCAATTTTGACTGGGAAAATTTGACAGATTGGAGTAGGTTGATGTGCTGGCGTCTGTACTAATGTTGGTGTGCCAAATAAATAAATAAATGATGACTGTATTTACAGGGTGTTAAAGTAGTTGCGTGCCATAGCTTCAGGGTAGTTTCAGTATCGATAAAGGAACTGAGGAAAAATAAAAATATAATAAAAAAATAAAAAAATATTGCAAGATCAACTTTTTCAATTTGTAGGTTTTAATTTTGAAGGAGATAAGCACGCTAAAGTAGGAAGAAGAAACACTTCGAATTGTAATATTTACGTACCTAGTTACCTATCCTTCACTCGGCGTTATCGAAGTGTTCAGGCGTAGGTATTTCATTGCGTTTGATAGTAGGTAGGTAGGTAACTCTAGGAAATTATGAATTTTTTTAAAGCATTTAAACAAAATAAAACATATTTTAAGCAATTCTTTAAACGATCGCTATTTAATAAGTAGGTACTACATTAGGTTCATCATCATCATTTTTAAAGGTATTTTATTTTTATTTTTTACGGGTTTCTTTATCGATACTGAACTCACCCTGAAGCTATGGCACGCACTTACTTAACACCCTGTATAAGAGAAACTGCTCGAATGAGGTGGCGTCAATAGAAAAATTGTATTATTTTACCCTAATTGTTAGAAAATAGATTAAATCTCCAGGGTTCAGTTATTTTTAGCATTTTCATAAAGGTCTACCTCAAGCTCCAGGTCTATTATTAGCAAATCTACAAGTATTTAGATAAGTATGAATCCTGAAATCAGACGATAAATCAAGACAAAGCAATAAAGCCAGCCATTCCCGGGAGTCTCTTTACGGGTCATCGTAATGTAGATAAGGGTCACGGAGTAAACATTTAAATGGCTACTTTTAGAACCAATATGTAGGAAATCTCATTGTTTTAATAGGTACTGTAGGGAATGTATGTGGAGCGTCGTAGCGCTCTTATTTTGTGTGTAGTATTTGTATTGCACGTGTGCGTGTAAATAGAGGATTCTCATCAATGATATACCGGATTACTATATTTATAGCGTGTATTTGATTAATTATTTAAAGTTAAACATATTATAACATAAATGCGCGCCTATCCTATACTTGACGGCTAGCCTGCCATTATTTTTTCATGAAATGGCCAACTAACATTAGCCATATTGTTTATTTATTGTATGCCGCCGCCCGCCACCATGATGGACCACAAAAAAAAAGCGACATCAACGCCTCTACCGGTGCAGCGGTGGATATTCTAACTATTTTACGATATGATCACTAATGTTTGGCCACATCATGAAGTAGTCGTGCGTTTAACTGTTCCCGTTGAGTCTTCAATGATCTGGCCAGGCCACATCATGACGTGACCAGTGGTCGATGTCTTTTTCGGAACTGAAAATCAGCGCTGTGCTGTGGGTCCCCATAGCACAGCATCATGCTGTAGCCTTCTTGTCACAGTCATGACGTGCCAGCAGCTGCCGACTATTTCTGTTTTGAGTTCGTGAATTTAAATCTACCTATTGTTTTTATTTTCTTGTTCTGCTCGAACTTATTATCTTTTTTTTTATGCACGTGTTTCTGTGACAAATAAACTTATTTTTCTTTCTTTCTTTCTTTCATTTCATGAAATGATCAATTTTAAGATTTGGCCACGACATACGGGGTAGCAGGGACATCGACGCGAAAACTGATACCATGGATTCAGTACATGATTCTGAACCCCCCTGCGTTGAAATTTTTCCTCGGTTACTAAAAAAAAATCTGTTGTTTCATAGAAAAGTGCAATACCTACGCGGTCAAAATGTATGGAACAGCAGATTTTTTTTAAAATAACCGACATAAAATTTCAACTCAGGGGGGTTCATAATCATGTGTACTGGATCCATGGTAACAGGCTTCGCGTCGCTGTCCCTGCCACCCTGTATACACTAAGCAACTTTTAAAAGTGATTTTCTCCTACTGTGGTGATTATAATATTATATATTGTTACGAACATAGTATTTGCAACCAATACTAATATGAAATAGGTGTGTTCACGAGAAAATCGCTTTTGAATTTTCCTAAGTGGATACATCGCTCGTGACTGTAGATAACGGGATCTGTTCGATTTTCTATTGTTATCAAGAAATGATCACAGGATACTTATTGCTTTGATTACTTTACTCATTATGAAAAATATAATCCATACCTCCGATTTTTGAAAGGGATTTTTAATGAAACGCCCGTTCTTATTAATATCGTTATCAAATGTTGCCATGGGAGACTTTTAATCGAATAAATAAATATAACATGAATATACAACGTGTTTTTTTATATCCCTCTAGGGTATTAATGAGACCATGTCAAAGAATCAACTAGCATATATATATATTTTTTTTTTTATGGTAATTTACCACTAGACTCTCGATTTGTGTGTATCTAAGTTTCATTGATAAGTACGAGTAAATCATTTTCATTCAACCAATTTTTCATATTTAAAGCAAAGAAAATGCGACGTTGACATATTTCCTTCTTATGAACAAAAATAATGTGAAGTAATATTTCATATAAATAATAATAGTTTTTTACATAAATAATCGTAAATTGTCGAATTAATTATTAAATTATTTCGACAATTCAAAAAAAAAAAAAAAAAAATACGCCAGTTGATTCTTTGATATATGGTCTCATTCACATCCTAGAGTTATGGGATATAAAAAAAAACACGTTGTATACATAACTTTTTATCGTTTTAATTAAATGCTTTCCATTAGTATCAATGTATTTGTGGTTATATTATTGTGTACCGGTATCGACTTGTCGTCGTTGAAGATCAAAGTCCTAAAAAAAGCCACCTTTTTTATTATTTTAAACATACACATACATTATTTGTTGCTTTTACAGTTTTACTCACCCAACTTTCGAGTTTGATGGCAAGAAGCGCTGTTAATAGGTATTTAGGGGTATGAGGAACAGGGTGTAAAGTTCACTCATCCACCATAGAAAAGGGAGGATCCTCCAACCAGACGGGTGTTATATCTGGCGGGCAACTGCCCATATGTTGATTTCGGATAGTCTTATCTATGTTTTTCGCTTGGTAAACTCTAACTGCGAGATGTAGGAATTGTGTGACGTCATGTCTTTTTGCTTCGTACTTTCGTAGTTTGTATGTGGCGGTCTAACCGCTACTGGTATACCTACACAGTTAATTTAATAAAATTAACACTAAAACTACCACTTTATTTCTATCTGTCTTAGTAGGCTCCACCGCTCCACGGTAAGCATACTATTTTTGTACAGGTTTTGAGCAAACTACAGCACTGATACTTTGTAGTTTGTTTAGCAGACAGCTAAATCAATGTATCACAGAACTGTATCGATAGGTATATCAGTATTAGTTCCACCTATTGGCTATTGGAGATTGTATCTTGTTCAGACTGGATGCTTGAGTAATTTATATTATTGAAATTGGAAATATTTTATTTCACATAAACCTACAAGGGCACTTATGAAACGTTAGAAGCTAGGTGCTGCCGGGTTTTTGCCGTATCATGCCGACTGTCTAGGGCTAGACCTTATGCTTGGTGTATCAGGTAAGTGTGCGGAGCTGAAAATAAACTCTGGATGCCAAAATACTATTTGATAATTACTTTTTAAGTTTTACAATAATGGGTTGTTCCTTTTAATGCGGAATGAATATAAAACTAAAGGTTTGGTCGCTCTCAAATGATCCAGCGCACTCGTATAATAGGCTCTGGGTCGCGGAGTAGGTGCCGTGCCGACCCCCCGCGCATCGCAGGGCTAGGTGTCAACACCGACCAAAAGTCAGAACATGTGTGTAGCAACCTGTGTCATAATGAATTAATATAATATTTCAAGATATATTGTGGTATCAATATCAAGACGAGATACCATTCTAAAGTGAACCAAGAAACTCATTAAACGCCCGCAAAAAGGTGGCTGTAAAAAGAAACTGAACGAGTAGGTATTGGAAAATATATAAGATATTATCGCCTCTTTTAAAAATGGCTATTTTATTAGAGTGTAAGGATTTATGAGCAAATCACATTTGGGTTTATCACTCCGTCATAACTATGGTAGGTTAAGGCGCACCTTCGTGGCTATTAAGGTCACAAAAGAGCCTTACATTGAACTCCGATTTTACGAGCATTATTTACACTTTCCGCGGTCAACACCGGTAGGTATAAATATTTATCTAGGATAATTTGGAACTGATCAATGAACTGATTTGTTACTAGCGAAACAGGCCTCCTCTCTGTAAGAGGGAGCATATCTGCCGAAATGTGGGTCTTTCTTTCTTTTTCATGTACTTTTCATGCCACCCATGGCCCCTGACTTGGCTTCACATGAAGTCGAGTAAAAATGAAATAAATCTTCAATCTTCCTAGCCTTTTCCCAACTATCTTAGGGTCGGCTTCCAGTCTAACCGGATTTAGCTAAATACCAGTATTTTACATGGAGCGACTGCCTATCTGACCTCAACAGCCCAGTAACTGGGTAATACGATACCCCTTGGTAAGACTGGTGTCAGACTTTCCGGCTTCTGACGACTCGTAACGACTGTCAAAGATCCACGAATGACAGCCGGGACCAACGGCTTAACGTGCTTTCCGAGGCACGGAGGAGTCTCGGCATGTGAAGATGGTCACCCATCCACTAACCAACCCCGGCAAGCGTAGCTTAACCTGATGGATGGACCCGTGCGGCTTGTTATTACTCAGCCCCGAGCTTATCGAGTCGAGTAAAAATGAAAATGAAAATTAAAAACATTAATAATTTTAAATGATTGAATGAATGCTGATGTGAAAATGTGGGTTTACTTTATGTACACCTCTGCCGAAATTCTGTGTTTTAAACAGCTTCAAGCCTAAAATAACAGACTTTTAAAATAAATTTGATCTAATTTAATGTCTCTAAAGGAAGCAGGAAGTCCTCTATTGCAGTCGAGTTCTGACTATAATGATACCCCCATCACTCACCTCGAGTATCTAGTAACATCGACTAAGGGATTACGTCCCTGTTAGAGATAAATGGATTTTCCTGTGTAGGTACTAAATTACACCATGAGTTCTAAATCACGTGGTGTGAACTGTTATCCTTGATATACCTTCAATGCTGTGATTCTTCACTAATTTGCATATAATGATGCAATAAATACCATTCAGGTCGAAGAAATCTGACAGTACATACCTACAGTAGATTTGCATTGACCGGTTGTTTTAAAGATTCTTACATGACACACGTTCGGCTAAATGTTGATAACAATGTGATTGTCAAAATCCTACTAATATTATAAATGTGAAAGTTTGTATATTTGGAAGTTTGTTACTCAATCACGCAAAAACGGCTGAATGGATTTGGATGAAATTTGACACACAGATAGTTTATAAACTGAATTAACATATAGGATTTTTTTTATTCCGGTAGTACGTTCCTGCGGGATAATTTCTGACCTCCACACGGGTGAAGCTGCGAGCGAAAGCTAGTATGTAATATAATTCGTAATTAATAATCACCGCCTACCTTTTATTTTCAGTCACTTAGCCTTACATTACATAATCCCGATGATCCTTGCTTTGTGTTCATTATGAGCTTAAATTAATTCAGTTAATCCAAATTACTATCACTGCTTATTATAATTAAAAGGTGTGCGGGCTGTGCTAGATGTTTCGCTTCTATAATCATAACTATCCTAACTAAATATACAGGGTAGAATTTTTAACCTCACCTGGAGGGAAAGTACCTCCTCTAAATACTGGAGATAGAAAATTTTACTCAAAGGAACATTCCTTTATTTTTTTAAAGAAACATATTGTCTGCATTCAAAGTTTTTCGAAAATTCGCTTCCCACACTCGGGAATCGAACTGGATAAAATCCGAATAAATAAGACCCTGTATTTTTATGGGATCAATCGATAGAGGCAATGAATAGATCAAATCTCTCTAATAAACATGATAAATTAAAAGTAAAACCATAAAATCTAAACTTGTAAATTCAATGGAACAAGATTATAAAGCACTTTTACTCAAAAGTCCATCAGATTACGTTAGTTAGTACCTAATTAACAATTATCTTTAGTTTTTTTTTTTATGGTGATACGTCTAGAATCTTTACCAAAAATCCTATACAACTGTAAACGAGTTAAGAACTGAGGTTCACACTACAATTTTCAATACTCATCACAACTCGCTATTAAACGTTACTGCAAATTTTCATAAGAATTGTGTATCCAACAAAATGGAGCTCATTTCGAGCAACTAATTATATAGTTTACCCTTTTTTAATTCAAATAAGATAAGGTTTTATGGTTTTCCTTTAATTTATTTTATCATGTTTGTTAGAGAGATGATCCTTATGATTAACTCACCCTATCGATTGATGCCATAAAAGTACAGGGTGTTATTTTTCGGATTTTAGCCGGTTCGATTCCCGTGAACGGCAAGCGAAATTGACTGTTTTTAATTTTTGCCTCTTTATTAAAAACTAGCTGCGCCCGGTGGTTTCACCCGCATGAGTCTCAATCCCGTGGCAATATCGGGTAGAAAGTACCTTATGTGCTAATCCAAGTCATGGTCTAACCAGCTATCTCCAGTATTTAGAGTAGTTTCCCTCCAGATGAGGTTCAAAAATTCCACCCTGTATGTAATATAATAAAATTCGCACATGGTTAGACCATGACCGGCTAGCGCGTCAAGAGAGAGACAACGCGATGTTGAATCCGTGGGATGGACTTTGTAACAACTCCCCTCTGTCACAACTGTCCTCGGTTTCCCCTACTCTATCAACACCATTACAAGTATGTATTAATGCGCCACCTATATGGAAGATAACACTGTTTAAGTATCGCAGTAGCCATGATCTAATAGAAATATAAAACCTATAAAATCGGCCGACAGGTTTCGAACAACGAGCAAATATCCGGCATGGTGAGCAAACAGTGTAAGCTGACTATTGGAAATTCACAGTGTTTTGTGAATTCCCAATAGTCAGCTTACACTGTTTAAAAAATTTTTGGTTTTCGATACTTACACGCATATTGAAATCGAATGACATAGGTATTATTTTCAATGAGTAATTACGTATTATTCATTTTAATTCTAAAGATTCCTTTGCGACAGCAACATAATACTTCTTTTTTATGTTATGATTCAATTTTCCCCGAAATTTTAATTTTAAAATTTCCTCCATTCCCTTTGGATTATGTAAAGTTTTCAACAACTGAGTGTCAATCTGTAGGTATTATTAATAAGCAAGTAGAAAAATAGTCATTTTATGATTTCAATAATTAATTTGTTAAAATAGACTTGTGTCGTTTTGTATCGGCACGACAAGATAGGAAAGTTAAGGCCTGGCCCATTCATAAAAGAGCCTTTTATGTTGAGTTTTTATAGGTGTATCGTCATCCAAATGGATAGGCTATTACTTCCATTCAAATAAGATTATTTTGTTTCCTTTGTCGATAGAGGAAATCAAATAATGTGTCACGACTATGATATCGGTAACTCGGGCAATATTTTGATCTTATTTATTTTTATACCGTTTCTTAGAAAACTTTTATGTTAGATATAATACAGGGTGGACAATTTTTGTAATTTGTCCGTGTTGAAAATATCCGAACAGATTTATTTTATTTTATAAAATGTTTTTTTTTATCTAACGTTATAACTACACAACAAAATGCATTTCTTTTTCCAAAATTTGCTTTATCCTTTTTTTTATCTAGATTCGTGAGCACATGTATGAGCACTATGTACCTACTTTAAAGCTACCATTTACTGGGTGTCTTTAATTGACTTGAATGTGCCCTGGCAGCTGAGAGTATGTCATGCTCACTCAAATGTCTCGCTGGTGGTAGCGTGTGTGTTGGATCATTAAGTTCCCTTCAAAATGGTTGAGCTGAATGGTGCTGATCCATATGACATGTTAGTGAACGGGTCCCATCAGTAGGGACTGGTCATCTCTTAGCTGCTTATTTTAATTTATTTACATTTTTAAATTGTTTTTGGTTTTATCTTTTTATTATAATAATTTAATAAAAAGATAAAAGCAAAAACAATTCAAAAATGTAAATAAATGTGACTTGCACGTCTAAACGTGCAAGTTAAAAGTATAATTTCAACATGAATGATGTAACCAATATTTTGATTTAAATCTCAAGATGTAAAAAGTATTTGGAAACCTTCCAAATGCCTTTCTAACACTTAAAGTCAAAGTCAAATCATTTATTTCAATTAGGCCCTTGTAAGGCACTTTTGAACGGAAAAAGGAGATAGTTTTTTTTTGGGCCCACTGTTTTGTAACTTATATTAAAAGCATTTTGCCTAAAAAAATGTAACCGATTAATCATTTAAAATGGTTGATTTTTTTGATAAAGTCTAACCGGTTTTACGAAATCGTAATAAAAAGATAATGTTTTGATAATGCACTCAATTGATTCAATTCCAGCTATGGTCATCAATGTCAAAAATGCATGTATTGAAGCGTTTTTAGCGATACTATGAAAAAAAATATTATTTAAATAATTAAAGCTCGATGTGGTAACCAAATCTAAAAAACAGATTTGGTTACTAATAAGTAAAAAAATAAACCATACAGCAGGTTCCCACCTGTGTCTAACATTATTTATTCTGCGTAAAGTATTTTAAAAATTAACGTGAAATGGAATGCAGTTTTGGTTGCTTGTCAGTTTGACTCTAGTGATGTTACTCATACGATCAGGAAACGTTATTTAAAATAACGTTTTTAAATCGTTTCTCACAGCACTCGTTCTTCTTAGCACAACACTTTGTTCGGAATAAAAACGAAATGAGAACGCTTTGAAAAACAGGTTAATTCCACAGGACGCAGCTGCGCACGGTTCGTGCCCCGACAAGCATTAACTTGTTTAGTTAAATTGTAGGTACTTATCTTCATTTCATAACATAATTGATTACAATGCGCTTGCCGCTTACGTATTGATTGAGGTTGTGTTGCGAGTTTCTTATCGATCAACCCAAACATGTTTAAAAACGGTTAATAACGTTTTTATTAACCGAAAACTATTTAAATTTTGTTCTTTTTCAAAAACGTTTACATTCCGTTCGAACGTAAACGAAACAAATCGTTCTTTAGGTTTTTAAGACGAATCCTTTTCGAAAAATATATCGATAACCGAGCCCTGATGACGATTTAATGACAAATTACACGTTATCAACTGACAGTACTAACCCATAGAACATTATATTTTCACTCTTAATAAAACTCTGTGACTACAGAGTCTTAGAATACGCTTATTTTCTAACACAAATCTTCGATTTCTAACACAAGAGCTACTCTTGCTGAATACTGTTGCAACTGTTTGGTAGGCAGACGTTGGTGTTGTTGGTAGTGTACTAATGTGTACCCCAACGGTGAGCGTGCGGTATATAAGTATTTTCATCTTAGACACGGCATCAAGATGGGAGGTGGAGCAACTTGCATCTTTTTAGATGAAATAGTATCTACTTCAAGTCATCTGACGTTTAAATTGATATACTAACAGTAATAAAAATGCTTTGTTATCTACTTATGTGATTTTTGATTTCATGAACCGTTCAAAACACCTATATTCCTACTATTTACTACTGAACAGTGCATAATTTTACTAAATTATAATACCCGTGAAGCCAATCTATTCACTAAATAACAATAGCTCTTTTAATGAATTTTTGGGTTATGATCCTATTTCTCAGTATTCCCGCTAGACAAACTACAAGTACTACCACTATAATCTAGAGATCATAAGGAACAAATCAACCATGCGTTTCATTGATATACGCCACAATCTTTGGAGGGCCTAATCGCCGAACAAAAAAAATTATCTCCTTTACAAAAAAAATTGTATTGATTTTAGTCGCCCCTTTCAAAAGGTGTAGCAGCCATTAGGTAGTTATAATCACTTTAAACACTGTAACAGTGTGGCGAACATTCTGCCACACTGTTACAGTGTTTAAAGTGATTATTCAGAAGATTAATCGTGAGAGAATAATCGTTCCTGTTGAAAGCTCCCAAAGTAACGAGTTGCTTATTTATTCAAATTAACTGGGAACTCGAACTATGAAATTAATTAATGTAATTATAACCTTATTCCATTGACAGATACGATGACTCTCCATTAATAATCAAATTGACGTTAATAAAGATTAAAGGACCTGTGTTCAATACTTTCCCAATTTGCTGCCGAAATTATAATGCTCTCCAAAACCACAATAATTTCGGACAATCAACGATTCTGTTAATAATTGGGAAAGTATTAAAGTTAATTATGGAGTGCTTTTCACGTTTTTGAAACTGTAACTTTACTTTCAAATTCATAGATATTTTCCTTGTAATGAAAAACCAAGTAACTACGGAACTTACTACTATCTCAACTTACTATCAGGAACGAGAGCCCTTCTTTTATTAAAGAAGTATGGCCGGATATTACGGAATCTCGGCGGATATTTCAGCCCTTTGTCCTCGGCAGATGACCAACTTAGATACCTTATTTTCTTGTCTAACTGTAGCGTAGCAATATTAAAAAGGTAGGCACTTTTAAGGCTCGTGGTGACCAGTGCGACTTGGCGCGCGACGCGACACAAAAAATACAATTTCTAAGATAACTTTATGGTATAACAATAATCGTTGTCGGTCGCGCTGGTCTGCACGAGCCTTTACATAGGTTAATGTCCTTTAGAAATACTTATGCATTTAATAATAAAGAATTTGAAAAAGTCTCTGTTTGTCCATGAAAAGGCCTATGTCTACTGTATTGCTGCTGCTGTTTGCCCTATTACATGGGATTTAAACATAGCTGAATTGTGTTGTACTATTAGGTAGGTACACTGTATTAGGGTATGCCTAACCCTTTGGGGATTACAGGTGTGATGTTATGTTGGCCTGTAAGTTTCAACTTTGTACACCTTTAATAACTTTAGCAATTATCAAAACTAATTTCTAAACATGAGGTAAGTCATTCATTATTTGTCCAACTTATATGTGTATTAATATCTTCCTGGCTCAGCGTGCTGTGCTGGCGCTGCCGCTGCGGCTGCAGAAAACCTCAAGCGGCGAAAGTATAATAACCTCATAGGTAATTATATTTTTTTGTTTGGTGTTTTGGTTTTGGGTTGAAACCCTAGGGCCGTGGGGTCCCAGTGCCCATGGTCTGTTCAATGATATTTCCAAACGACTGGTTGCCACTCCCCGTGACCCAAGGGCTGGTTTTTACCTGGGCCAGAGGCTAAGCATTGCCATACAACGTGGCAATGCCGCCAGTCTCTTGGGTACATTACCAGTCGACAGCGATGCGGAGGAATTTTTCAATGCCATATTGTTTGTACAAATTAAAGGTCACTGCACACAGCGGGCGTGGCGTGGCGGGATGGGACAGCGACGTGAAGCTGAGCAGTTGTAATGTACTAGATACTACGGACGACTCCACACAGACCCGTCCCGGTCGGCGCGACGGTAACCGTCACGCCACGCCGCCGCCCCGCCGGGCGTGAATACAAGTCAGAAGCGGCGGGGCGGGCGTGACGGTTACATTCAGAATTGAGAGATTGTATTAAAGCTTAAAACTTTAACTTATAGTTTGTAACTAATAAATTATAAGTTACTTTAACTAACTTAGTTACTTTGAACTTATAACTCTTTACTTTATTTATATTCTTTCTCTCTCGGGACGGGACGTGACCGCTCCCGTCATGCCAGCGCACCGTCGCCGTCACGCCACGTCGCGCCCCGCCCCGCTCGCTGTGTGCAGATACCATAATAGTTTTAGTTAGGTTAGGTTAGTTATTTTTAGTTTTTGAAGAAGATAATAATATGTTAATTTTAAGTTAGTAAACATTAAACTTAAAAGCCATTATCAAAACTAATTAAAAACTTGTGCTTTTATTGAAGAACATTTTGGTGAAAATACTTTTAGTACTTATAAGTAAAACGGTTATTTTAAATGAGCTTCAATTCTACTAGTCAATTTCCAATCTATTTAATGAAAATGAAATGCTGTTCGTTAGTAAGCGCATAACTTGAGAACGGCTGGAACGATTTATTTATTTTTTGTTTTAAAATGATCGTAATATTCCGAATTGAAAGAAATCCCCTTACGGGAAAAAAAATGCTTTGTGCAGACTAGCGCGACGCGACACCGGTTATTGTTATACCGTGAAGTTTTCTTAGAAATTGTATCGTTCGTGTCGCGTCGCGCCGTCGTGTCGCGCCGTCGCGTCGCGCTGGTCTGCACGAGCCTTTAGTCATTTCTCTATGCAATTTTTGTAACAATTACTACATATTATAAAACAAAGTCGCTTCCCGCTGTCTGTCCCTATGTGTGCTTAGATCTTAAAAACTACGCAACGGATTTTGATGCGTTTTTTTTAATAGATAGAGTGATTCAAGAGGAAGGTTTATATTATGTATAATACATGATGCATAATATAGTAAGCTATAATTTTTAATTTATGACGCAGTCGAAGCCGCTGGCGGGCGGAAGCTAGTTGTTTATACAGGACAACGTCTGTCGGTTCAGCTAGGTTAAGCTAGCTAGGTAAATTGAAGCTATAATATAGTGAATACTGGTAAAGTAACACCTCTGACCTTTACTTCTAGATAAGCACTACCTAAGACATCTTCAATTTATATCAAGCGGTCCTGAACTACTGTTGGACAAAGACCTTTCATTCCTCTTAGAAGTATATTTCAAGTAGGTACCTAATAAGTAGGTAATACTTGTCCTATTTTCCAAGTCTCTTGTGCTCGCCTTTGCGAACTCTCGAATCTGAAACTTACGCTTTAGAGAGCAGTGGAGTTCCAAATGATCAATTACCTCAACAAGGGCAGGTACTGTACCTGCTAAGTACCGTAAAAGTTAGTAAAATCCTTTCTATTTTATTGTCTCTACGGTGATTTCATCATATTTCAAGCAGTCGTTTTGACTTCATTTAAAAAATCTAAAACCCGACCGCGTGAAAACTTAAATAGAGGTCTGCCGATGATATGAGCTCAGCAGCACTATGATAGGCTGTTTCATTGACGGAACACTAGTCAATAACATAAGTTACGCCGATAACATGGTGCTGCTGATCACATCGATCAGCACCCTCAGGAAACTCATGTCTGTGTGGAGCGTATACGCAGGCCCAGGGCCTCAGATATACACCGTGAAATTTGAATCACAGTTTTGCTAGAACAAACGTTGTTCAGACCATGGTCTACTACCATTCTATACCGTCCAATATGTTATTAAAACAAACTAAACTAGGTGTTCTCAAATAAGTCTTATGTTGCTCAAACGTGTTCAAACATTTACCGTAACATCAAAGGACTCATCGCGGTAGCAATATGGCATTCAAAAGAGTTATGAGGAGTCCACGTGGACTACAAGGATGTCCGGCCAACGCGGGCCAAAATGCAAATAAATAAATCAGTCTTTTTTGTATTTTTTTCAAATACCATTGACGTTTTTTTTTTATTGAATGGTATAGAATGGTCTGTAGACCATGGTCTGAACAACGTTTGTTCTAGCAAAACTGTGATTCAAATTTCACGTTGTATATAATGCAAAGTTTAGGGCATACTGCCAATCTTTTTACATCTGGAGTTGACTACACGCAATGGGCTTACAGCGCCTTACGTGTCCAGTACAACAACGTGGTCGGCGGTTTCGGGGATGCCACGACACTGTAGCGCATCAGGGATGTTCACAGAAGCCCGTATAGACGACTTTTACGCAATCCTGTGAAAGCTTGTCGCATCCCTCCATGCGTTGAAATAATGTTTCTTTTTAATTTTTGCATATTGGTTATTGTATTATATTTGGTGTTGATTTTGACATGATTTTAAAAGAAAGAAAGAAATTTTGCCAAATATATGTACTAACACTCACTAGTGTTAGTACATATATTTGGCACTAGTGTTAGTACATATATTTTTTTAAAACGTGTATGAAATTATTAACGAATTAAATTTTATGATCTGTATAATAAATAATTCAATAATTCAGCTTCATATTTTGCAATAAATTACCAGCGTTGTGTCATCGTGCTTCTCTTTCTTTCCTGTGCAGTACGACAGTGACTGCACTGCACTTTAGCTATTGCCAGCCTATTCATAAACTTTACTACCGATGTCGACAAAGTATCTATGGTCAAAATAAAACCTATTCTATCCGAGGCGGGATGCTAAAATTGTACAATTTTTTGTAGTTATTCTTATTAATATGTCATTGAAAAAGAATGAATCCCAAAAACAATACAAGACAATACATAGTGCAATACAAGATATGGGGACACTTATCTGTCTGGCCCATGTACCCCCTCCTAGAAATAAATCCTGGATCCGCTCTTGCTATATGTTTAACCGCACAGAGACAATATCTGATTAAACCACTATCGTAACATCAACTGTTCAATATTTTTGTTTGTTTACACGTCACTAGATGGCGTTGTACGTTTTTGATCGATTTCTGAATCGCGGTGGCGAGATTTTCCACCAATAATATAAGGTCTTAGAATTTAAGAAATTTTGTTAACATCAAAAACCACCAAACCACTTGTTATCTACGATGTAACCACTACATCTGTGAATAAACAAGCATTGAGTATAAATTGAATAGTTTTTTCAATCTCAACCCCCGGTATCTAACCCCCACTATAGCGAGGGTTATTCATGGTCCTTCGAACCGGAAGTGGCTAGACTGGCTAGGATTGTTCCAGTCCAGCTAAATCAGGTGTGTTCTCCTAATTGGACGGAGAAACATCATCCCCATACGCTCCTGCTGGGTGATCTTGGATGGTGAGTGAGGGGAGAAAGCAGTACCAGGATCCAGTTGCGGGAGGTACGGAGGAAGGAGTACCAATCAGCAGCAAGCAAGCTGCAGACGACTAAGGTTGTAAGGAAGTGAGTGATAGTGCCGAAAATCGTGAGTACTTTGTGATTTCTTATGTGTCAAGCAAAAGTGAACTTTATTGCCTAGAAGATTTTAACTTTAACTTTTGACTAGTAAAATTTGGACTTAGAATAATTTCATGTGTGCATGTTTAGACTTAGATAGATTTAAGCCAAATTGTGTTCAGACGGGGAACCTATGCCCGATTTTTAGTAGAATTTTTAAACTGTCAAACACTTAGAAAAATTTCGTTGTTGTTTTCATCGACTTGTAAAATTTTCGTCAACATTTTAGACTTGTAAAATTTTGAAACTTATTATCAAAGACTTAGAAAATTTTCATTGTTTACATTGACTTGTAAAATTTTCGACTTTTTTTGAACTTGCAGATTTTTTTTAACTAATTGTTCTTTAATTGTTTGGATTACTAATTTCAAAATGTCTTTGCAATCACATGTTAACGTACAAAATGATATTCACACTCGGTTATTGAGAGCTAAAAGTAATTTCAAAAAGTCGCCAAAAGATAGGATTACCAAGCAATATATAGAATCCAGGATAGAAATTGTGGAAGGGTTATGGGCGCAATTTAGTTTAACACATACACAAATTGTGAAGGATTTTGAACCTAAGGATTTGGTATCTTCCCCTTACACTGTAAACGAAGTTTATTTTAATACTGAAGACTTATATTTAGATTTAATATGCGAGTTAAAAACTACATTAAATAATATTAAGGGTAGTGATGTTTCTCCGGTTGCGGGGTCATCATCAAATAATGTTTCCGAAGGTAAAGGCACATATATAAAGTTGCCTAGAATCACTATTCCAACATTTTCGGGGAAATATACGGAATGGCCGACTTTCCGAGATTTGTTTGTATCGGCAATACATAAAAATAGTACTATTGATAATGTTCAAAAATTACATTATTTAAAAAGTTATTTGACTGGGGAAGCCGAGCAGCTCTTACGTCATATACCAATATCGGAATCAAATTATGACAGATGCTGGACTCAACTAGAGACCAGGTATAATAATAAAAAATATTTATCTCACTGTATTTTGAAAACATTGCTCAGTCAAAAGAACATAGTACAAGAGTCAGCTAGTGCTTTAAAGGAATTAATGGATACAACATCCGACTGCCTAAATGCACTTTCTAATTTAGATATTGATATAACTTCATGGGATATTTTGATCATTCATATCATAACATTAAAACTAGATTCAGACACTAGAAAGGATTGGGAACTAAAGGTAACTAGCAACACTGATTCAGATAAGCTGCCTACATTTGAACAGTTCAAAGAATTTTTAACAGGCCGCTATAGGGCATTTGAATTCCTAGAAACAAAGCCAAGTAAAAATAATTTTAATGTTAGTAAGGCAAAGGTTTTTCACACGGCAAATAATGATAATGCGGCCATGGTTTGTCCGCTTTGTAAAAACGAGCATAAATTGAGAAATTGCAAGCAATTTGTTAGCCAGGATGTGGATACTCGGCGTAAGTTTGTGCAAGATCATAACTTATGTTTTAATTGTATGGGGCACAACCACTCTGCCAGGTTTTGTAAATGTACAGCTTGTTGTCAAGTATGTAAACGGAGACATCACTCCTTGTTGCACCCTAAAGGTGAACAGGAGTCTAAGGGAGAGAAGGGAAATTCTTCTAGCGATAGTGTTTTGCAATCAAAAGAACATACACACACAGTTGGAGTAGAAGCTGAAAACAAGGTAGTAACCTGTTTTTCGAAAGGTACAGCAAATAGCCAAGTTCTATTAGCCACGGCTCTAGTGAGGGCCGTATCGAAAAATGGGGCTACTTATACAATCAGGGCCTTGTTAGACCAAGGCTCTCAGGCGTCTTTTGTTACAGAACATACTGTTCAGAGTTTAGGGTTACAGAAAAAACCAGCTAAAGGTTTAATAACGGGTATAGATGCTAATAACAAATTAAGCTTAAATTCGGTTGTCGAGGTTAAAATTCAATCTAGGGTCGATCCATCGTTTGAACTTGTAGTCAAAGCATACGTTCTCAAATCGATTACGTCATTATTACCTGGTAGGGAAACGGTATATTTAGATTGGGCACAAGTTAACGATATACAATTAGCGGATCCTAGATATCACACACCGGATAAAGTAGATATGTTGTTAGGAGCAGAAATTTATAGTCAGATTCTACAAAACGGGTTTAAGAAAGCTCCTGGTGGTAGCACTGTAGCACAGTGTACCTCATTGGGATGGATTTTATCAGGAACCGTAGCTTCCGCTGCTCAGAGTACATCAAATATTACAGTGATGCATGCTCACCTTGGTGATGATGAAGTCCTGAAAAAGTTCTGGGAATTAGAAAAGGAACCACAAAATAAGAAACCTTTACTTACCGAAGAAGAAACCAGATGCGAAGAGATATTTAAGGCTACAACTGTAAGAGACAATGACGGTCGTTACGTAGTTAACTTACCATTTAGAAGTCAAGATCCGAGCTGTAAATATGGCGATGCAAGAAAAGTAGCAATTAACAGATTTTACGCATTAGAAGCTAAACTTAGTAAAAACATAGATTTAAAAACAAAATATGAGGAAGTTATCAACGAATACTTGCAGCTGGGACACATGAGGCCAATAACTAAAGCCGAAGAACAAAATCAATATGCAGTGTACTTACCTCATCATGCGGTTATACGGGACGATAAAGACACAACCAAGGTTCGGGTTGTCTTTGATGCTTCCTGCAAGGGAAAAAATGGAATATCGCTCAACGATGACCTGATGATTGGTCCAGGGCTGCAACCAGATTTGCGACATTTACTGATTCGTTGGAGAACTCACCGTATTTGTCTAGTTTCGGACATTATCAAAATGTACCGAATGGTGCGCGTGGCCGACCATCATACAGATTTTCAACGCATCGTGTGGAGAGAAAACAAACAATCTGCAATTAAGGATTATAAATTACTTACTGTTACCTTTGGTACATCTTCAGCGCCCTACTTAGCAGTTCGATCAATGCAGCAAGTAGCGTACGATGAAGGTGTCAAGTACCCACTAGCAGCTGAAAGAGTACTTAAGGATTATTACATGGATGATCTGATGACTGGTTGTGACACGATAGAAGAAGGTATGCAGATCTATAGCCAAATGAACAAGTTGTTAGCAAAAGCAGGATTCACTTTACAAAAATGGTCAAGCAACAGCAGTGAATTACTTGAGAAGATCATCGGTGAAAGGCACTCATACAAGGGACAGGATGGTGTAGAAAAGGAGATCAACATAAAACAAGATGAAATATTTAAAACGTTGGGACTTACCTGGAACCGAAGCTGTGACACCTTCCAGTATTCTGTTCAGTTGCCTCTGCTGCAGGAACCTGTAACTAAAAGAAAAATGTTATCAGACATAGCAAGACTATTTGACCCTTTGGGATGGGTCGCTCCTGTCATCGTAGTAGCAAAAATGTTAATACAAAAATTATGGATTTCTGGAATTGGATGGGATGAGGAAATTCCATATGACATAAAAAAGGAATGGTTTACTTACCGACAGGAGTTGTCAGGTTTAACGGAATTTTCAATACCTCGATGGTTGAACATGAAACCCAGTGACAAGCAGGTTGACTTGCATGGATTTTGCGACGCGTCAAAATCAGCATACGCTGCGGTAGTTTATGCACGGGTAGTCGATACTGACGGTAGCGTTCATGTTACTTTGCTCACGGCGAAAACTAATGTCGCACCAATAAAAACGGTGTCAGTGCCTCGATTAGAGTTGTGCGGCGCTGTCCTTTTAGCAAAGCTGCTTTCTGAAGTCTCTGAAGTGATGGGAATTAGTAAATCTAATTTATACTATTGGACCGATTCAGAGATCGTTTTAGCGTTGTTAAATAGTCATCCCAACAAATGGAAGACTTTCGTAGCAAATCGCGTTTCTGAAATTTTGAGCATCAGTGAACCACAGCAATGGAATCATGTTCAGTCGAAAAGCAATCCTGCTGATTGCGCATCACGTGGTTTATATGCTTCGGAATTTGTAAATTTTAAGTTGTGGGTAGAAGGCCCTGGGTTTCTGAAGGATAAAAATAATCTATTTGGCAAACGTAAAGCGATATCATCTACTAATATAGAAGAAATAAAGGTGCATGTCGTAACAGATGACAATTTTATTTGGAATAAATATTCATCACTTACCCAACTAGTTCGAATGGTAGCATATTTAAGACGTCCTTTGGAGTTGAGAAAACCGAAAGCTGAAAGAAGGAGTCATAAATTTATAACTGCAGAAGAATTAAGATTAGCGTTGGAGACATGCATTAGGGTATGTCAAGGTCAAAGGTTCGAAGCAGTAATTCTGGATCTGCAAAAAGAAAGGCCTAATAGAAAGATGTTTAAGTCTTTAAATCTATACCTTGATTCCGTTAAAATCCTGAGGGTGGGCGGTAGATTGGAACGGTCCGATCTTAACATGGATCGTAAAAATCCAATGTTGATTCCAAGTGATACTCCTTTCACCAATCTTCTAATCGCCGACGCACATTATAGGAATCTTCATGGCGGCCCTCAACTAATGCTTAACTACTTAAGCACGAAGTATTTTATTCAGGGAGCTAAGCGGTTGGTTACTGCCTACGTGCGAAAATGTGTAATTTGTTTACGTTATGCAGCATCTACAAAACCTCAATTAATGGGTCAGTTACCACCTGCACGGGTTACACCAAATAGGCCGTTTAGGAGCAGTGGGGTAGATTATGCTGGTCCTATTCAGTTAAGGGCATCAAAGGGCAGGGGTCACCATGCTTATAAAGGATACATTTGTTTATTTGTCTGCATGGCGACAAAAGCGGTGCACATTGAGGTTGTTAGCGACCTAACAACAACGGGGTTTCTTGCCGCTTTTAAAAGGTTTGTAGCAAGACGCGGTCAATGTAAGGATATATGGAGTGATAACGGTACAAATTTTCAGGGTGCTTCCAAGGAATTAAACACACTACTTCGCTCGGAAAATTCCGGTATAGCTAAGGAAATTGCTGCGGCCTTAGCTACTGAGGGTACCACATGGCATTTTATTCCACCACATGCTCCAAACTTTGGCGGATTATGGGAGGCCGGAATAAAGTCATGTAAGAAACATTTAAGCAGGGTAATAGGTAGCTCTACTTTAACTTTCGAGGAGATGTCCACCTTATTAAGCCAAGTAGAAGCATGCTTAAACTCACGTCCCTTATGTAGACTGACCGATTCAAACACTTTTGACGCCTTAACGCCAGGGCATTTTCTTGTGGGCGAACCTATTGTAAACGCGCCTGACCATAACTACGAAGAGGCGAATATTTCTAGTTTAAAGAGGTGGCATTTGGTCCAACAGATGACACAACATTTCTGGCGTCGCTGGTCCGACGAATACTTGACCACATTACTCCATCGTTATAAATGGTCTAAAGAAAATCCTGAACCAAACGTAGGGGATATAGTCTTAATTAAAGAGGACAATTTGCCTCCTTGTCGGTGGCTTCTTGGCAGGGTGGTTGAAAAACATCCGGGGTTAGACAACCTTACACGAGTGGTCACACTTCGCAGTAATGGATCCATATTTAAAAGACCAACATCAAAACTGTGTGTCTTGCCTATTGCCTAAGAATGTTGTTATGTTAGTAGTATAAGTGATAATTTTAAGCATTGTTTAGACATGTAAGTAATTTTTATGTTTAAGGTAAGATATGTATGGCATACTTTAAGGGTAATTGAAACTGTTTGATTAGTAATTTAGTTATAGCTTGTAACATTTAACATTGGAAGGACATAATGTTGCACAAAATGTCCTTGGTGGGCGGAATGTTTAACCGCACAGAGACAATATCTGATTAAACCACTATCGTAACATCAACTGTTCAATATTTTTGTTTGTTTACACGTCACTAGATGGCGTTGTACGTTTTTGATCGATTTCTGAATCGCGGTGGCGAGATTTTCCACCAATAATATAAGGTCTTAGAATTTAAGAAATTTTGTTAACATCAAAAACCACCAAACCACTTGTTATAAGATGTAACCACTACATCTGTGAATAAACAAGCATTGAGTATAAATTGAATAGTTTTTTCAATCTCAACCCCCGGTATCTAACCCCCACTATAGCGAGGGTTATTCACTATATGAAAAAGGTGATCAGTGATCAGTGCAGTGGCTTGCATTTGAAAAAGCATTGCGGTAGACTGCTTGGTTTTTATTATGTAATGCTGTGTGTTATATATGGTACAAAGTGTCTACGACAGTTAGCTACTCTAGTGGTTGAACTAAAAAATAATTTAGGGGAGAAGTCAGGAAAAAATTGCTGGGTAAGTACATCAATAAAGTCTGAAATTTTTATTGTATAACAGCTATTGTAATCTTTAATCATCGTTGAAATTTCGTAATTATTAGAGATAAAACCACATATTATAGTCGAAGGATTTTTCGTAGAAGACTGGAAAATAAGTCCGTTAATTCACAACTTGAAATGTATCTAAACAGCCCTGTATTCAGAAAAAATGTGAACGCACGGAGGCGGCTCTGACTGGTGGAGTTGAAGAGCTTCCAGAAGAACGAGGCGGTTGTTTTGACGAGCATATTGTACAGGTGGTACTTTTGCTGCAGTTGGAGACTCCAGCGCTCCTGGACATCTGGCATCTGCAGACGAATGGGCCGCGACGATGCGCCGCCCCGGTGCCATTAACACCAACCAGTTCTATGAACAAACGTAAACGTGGTCAAATATCAAATTAACTGGCAAAACTTCAAGGACAGGTGATATGCCGATATCACCAATGAAACTGAACGTGATCAGCACGTCTAAACCGCGTTCAGGAGCTCCTGAACGCGGTTTAGATGTGCTGATGTGATAACACTGACAGCTGCCAGTGTCATCATTGTAGGGGAATATTGACACTAATAGATCTTGAACGCAGTCTTGCTGATCTCGTTTAGTTTTATTGGTGGTTTTATTGGTATTTATTGTTTTATCACCCTAAGGGTGATAAAACAATAAATAATACTTTCTTAAGTCGTAATTTCAAGTAACTAAGGCTGATTACGGGATAAAACGCCGCTAGTAGTGTAGCTATTTAAATATAATAAAATAATGATACCAGCCTATTATTGTCCCGCTGCAGGGCAAAGGCCTCTTCTCATACAGAGATTGCACGAGCACTGATCACCACGGCCACGGTTACTCAAGATACCTATCCATCTTTTTTATTCAACCAACATTTCAGGTTTCCTTACAGTGATATAGGGATTTGAACCACAATGACAACCTTGTGCATGAGAGGCCATAACAACTGACATGACTGATCATGACATGAAAAGGAAACCTGAACTTCTAGTTATTTCAACTCTGAACTCGTCAACCCGTTTTGAGCAAGCGTGGTCGTGGTGATAAGTGCATAGCCTTCTCTAACAGAGAGAACAGTTGTACAACTGTACAAGTACAGAGCTGTTTTTATTTGACCCTGTATATGTCGCAAGTAGATTGTATAATTCGTCAATATACAAACGGAGTCGTCCGTTTACAAACGCTCGCAGCTATGCAAAATGCCGAAGGCAAATTGGCAACTCGTTCAATTATTATAATTTTGACATTGAATGTTATTGTAGGGTGATCATCGTAAAACACAGGTTGGACAAATCAGATTTTATTCCAGCAATCAGGTACCATAAAGACTTAAAATAAGAGTAAATTATAATATGACAGTCCTTTGCACACGTGGAATTTGCAGTTTTCAAAAAAAGTTTGGTCACAAAACCACTACGCGACGGAATATATTTTGTTTTGATTATCAGCGAAGCGCGTGGTAACAAATAGAACTAAATACTTCAATTTGCCGCGGCATTTTGTAAACGGCGTTTGAATTGTCCATCAAATGTTGTGGTGTTTAATAAACAGTGACAAGGCAATTTACGTTTTGGATTCGGCATTTTGTATAGCTGCGAGCGTTTGTAAACGGACGGCACCGTTTGTATAATAACTAATCATACACTCTGCCTGCGACTTATACTAGGTGTACCTAATTAAAGAAATAAAAGTTGTTCATAAGAGAACCTCCTCTCTTCAAGTTTTCAGTTATTTCAATCACACCTTTGCCCTATACCACAAAACTTCCTGCAATTCTAAAAAAAATTTAAATTGTAAAAAACACGTTACATAGAAATTGCAAATGTGTGTGAGTTACAATATTGTAGACTTGTCACTACAATTTATATATTTGTAAGGTTTTTCCGTTACAATGGTGTGACTTAGGGCCTATTTCACGAAGTCCGAATAGCCGCTACATACCGAATAAATCCAAAAATGAAATAGAATTTGTATGAAATTATCTGCCAAGTAAGGTAATAAGAACTTAATCGTAGATGGTGAAACAGGCCCTTAAGCTAAGCGTCCACTGCGTCGGAATTGGAGCGTACGCAGGGTACGCGGCGTCGATCTCTGGTGCAGTTATTCCGTCCAGTGAACGCTGTACCATAAGAACCAATACAAAGCAACAAATCCGTCCGCACCGTACGCACCGGTTCCGAAGCGGTGGACGCTTAGCTTTAGAGTTTTGTGGTAGACACACTTGTAAGATTTACAAATTGGTAAATTGTAATTGTAATTTTTTTTTTATATAGGGCTCTTGAATACTGTAGATGGTTATGACTTGATGAGTTTTGTAATTTATAAAATACATAAATTTTATATCAAATGTTGCGTGAGCACAAATTACGTGAAAACATACAGTTTGTTATCATTTCATTTTCCCTATTTTGCGTAGCGTAATTCCTGGAAAATTAGAATAGCCGAGACTTAATTCTGACAATGATTAATTGCGGTAAACCCCGTAGTGAAAATTACGTAGATCTCCGTGGCAATCGGCAGATAACTTAATTTGCAATAAATTAGTCCCGTTTTCGAAGAAGCAAGAGAATTAATGTAGTAACCTAATTTTTTTAACGGTCGCGTCTTCGATTCTCCGTCATTTTACATACCCGACCATCCTGTCCAGAGGTCTTTTAATTTTGTGGGTTTGCGAAAAAATATTATGTCTTTGCGACGCAATCTGTAGGTTTTCTTGTTGTAGCTAGTCCGAACTGAAACCGACTGTGTGATTGGTCAAACTGTACATTGATTTATCAAACTGTAAACTAATTGAGAAAAAGCTGAGCAGATGTTTGTAAATAAAATGTTTTCAGAAAATTACTACTTGCAAAGTTAAAATTTGTTACAAATCGATTAGGGCCAGCACTAGAGCTTATTCGTTGAATCACTAGTTCCAAGTGCACAGGGATGAGAAAAGCCGTGCATTGATTTTATTATAGTTAGTAGAATTTCGTAAGCTATCAAAGCGCATAGCGCGTAGCCCTAAGTCACTTCACTGTTTCCAGGAATTCCAGAATGTGAAACGAGTGATGACAATTTTCATTTACACAAGACTAATAAACTATAATCTGGGTATATGAAACAAAGAAAGGTCATGGCGGCTGTTTTAGCAATCTACCTTATAATGTCATACTAAAAATAAGTCATTGACCCTTTAAAGTGGTTTTGTTGAACTGAATATAAACTCTTATTAGTTTTAATATTATTCTCGAAAGTAATTTAACTTTAACGACACCCAGAGTGCCGCAGTGAAAACAAACGATAAGCCCGTTAAATGTTATTGTGCACACGGCATTTGAAATTGTAGTTCATTACAGTGCAGTTTAAATCAAGATAATTATTCATTTTGAAATAAATACAGGATATCTTACAAAATCATATAATAAATCATAAAATAATATAAGAAATCAACCAACAACATAAACTAATGCATGATGTGCTTACCTGTAAGAGGTTAGTACACTAGTCTATAAGTATATTGGATGTATCTCATATCTTGGTATCCGTGTATTCAATTGTTGGTGAGCCAAGTAAATAAAATAAAAATAAATCGAAGGCTGTTTTTAAAATAAACTGCATCATTCTTTTGTTGTTGTTTGATTATTCTCTTTTCTTTTAGAATTGTTCTTAAATAATGTTTCAACATAATAATATCCATGACATAATACATAATATCAACTTAATAATTCAAGATAGTTAATTGACTCAGGCGTGACCTTGCGGAAATCCATCATAAAAAAGCAGTTGTCACTTTGCGTTCGGCTCGCGTTGATAACACTTCGTGTCCGAGTTCGCAACAGGTCAATCGTCGTCCTGAGGATGCCTCGTTGAGAGGCGAAACACGTGTCGATTTCTTACAGGGTTCTCTAACTCTTTAAGAACGGTTAAGCGGATTAAGTTACTAGATATACATCGTCTATTGTATTTTAATAATTCAATGTTTCAGTTACAATAGCCTCAAAACTATGATTTACACAATACCAATGTCCCCGGAGTTATCCCATGTCACGATTACTATACCTAGTGAAAGGTCTAGTTTGATTGGATCGGTCTGTAGGGAAATATTCAATCACATTGGATACAGAAGATTTGTTTTATATCTATACTAATATAGGATATGCTCTACGTTATTATTTGACGAAAATAGTATTCTCTAATATTCCGAACCATCTTACGATCACGAATAAGGAAATAATTTAAATATTTAGCAATAAGCTTCCTCTCTCCCACTTATTTATTCAAAATTTTGCTGTGCACGACAGGGTCCATAATTGTGTCTATTTAATTATTCTTACCACCTAATGTATACATTATGGATTGCAATAAATATAAATATAAAGTAGGAAAAGTACCTTAAGTACCGGATTTTTTAGATATGTCGAATATTTGGTCGAAAATTGCTTCTTTTATAGCGCAAAGCCTCTTGTGAAAAGGTGTTGAGAAAGAGATGGTTCTCCGTGAGCACAACAAACCCGTTGTCACAGTTGTCTGTTCAGAAAATAAACTCCAGTCGTTGCAGGAAGTGTCGTTAGGGAAGTTTTAAGTATGCGTATGAATAGCTATAAAAGAGAATACTGGAACACAAAAGAAAGGATAGATGTAAAACGCCTGTTCCGTGTGGTCACCTCTGCCGGGGACGCGGTTGGTAACCGTGTCGCAGACAGTTAAGTCATCAGCATCTGCCTAGCCTATTCTCAACTACATATGTTGGGGTTGGCTTCCAGTAACTAAACTGAATATAATAACTTTCGGACTTTTGACTACCCCGTAATGACTGTCAAAGATTTACGAAAGAGAGCCGGGACCAAACGGCTGTATCACTTATGCAAGTGTCACAAATACTCGTTTTCAGTCACACCTAACCTAGGCGACACTAAAATTAATGCCTAAATAAAAGTGTGCAATGCGATTCCGGCCGGTCTCACAAGCAGAGCCCATTCTACCCTCTCCTGGTCGACGCAAGCAGTCAGCCGGCGCTGTGCCACCCCGACTCACTGGGGAATTACCGCAGACAGTTCCAACATGGTTCCGACTCACCGTGAGCTATGCGGCACCCGGTTCCGACTAACTGGAACCACAGCTGGCACTGTGAAGCATCGCAAGATCCAAGACTCAGCCCACTATCTACCTCCGGTCTCCGGAGGGGAGTGATGTAGTGGTTACACCGCGACATACGAACTACGCAGTAAAGACATGACGTGACACAATCCCTGCATCGCGCAGTTAGAGTTTACCGAGCGAAAAACATAGATAAGACTATCCGAAATTAACTTACGGGCAGTTGCCCGCCAGACATAACACCCGTCTGGTTGGAGGATCCTCCCTTTTCAATAGAGGATGAGTGAACTTTACACCCAGTTCCTCATACCTCTAAAAGACCATTCCCCCGATTATTTCCGAAAGGCGCGTGCCTAAAATTTTGAAAAATATACAGAAAATTGTTGTATACTTATATACCTATGTAGATTACATTTCATATCATTTCATTAAACATTACATTTCATTACAGGAAAAATTAAAGAAGTCTATACAATGTTCAGTTTGTTCTTGGGATAATTTGCGAAAGGGGGCTAGACGGAAAAAATTAAGACCAAAAGTTGTAACGACACTTTTTGCTAAAGTTGTAACTTCGTTCCATCCGGGTGTCCCTTGACACCTCTCAAGTTTTTTTTTCTCTTCTTTCTTCATCCCAACTAGGGAACCCGTCATTGTGCGTGGTCCGACACGCACGTGGCCAGTTTTTTGTCATTAATTGTAATAAAAAACAAAAATTTATTCTCAATTCAATTCTTTTTAATGTCCATTTTAATGCGATTGGTGTGCTAGTGATCAGTCGAGTAAAAACAAACAATGACTGAAACACTCAATTTGAGCGGTGGATGATAATTTGGTTGACATTTGGAAAGTTTTCATAGAATCGTTGCCCGGTGCTCTACAAAAAAACACAGCGTGTAACAATGTTAAAAGTTACTCTCCAATCTTCTAAAAGATAAAGTTGTCGGACAAAACTGTTATTCGTTAAAGTCAAGGAAAAAAGGGAAAGTATCTTTTTTTTCTTTTTGTCATCTAAATTGTTAATTTCTTAAAACCGAGGAGTTTCAAAGAAAATTAGCAAGACTCAGTTCGGATTCGGAACTGTGCCGTAGTTACTGTTTTTGACAAAATCATAACCAGTGGTTTGCTATTAATATGCATTTTTGGGCTATTGCATTCCTTGACTTTCGATTCTTACATACCTACTTTTAAGGTCATCGCTCATTATAGCAGCACGGCTCCAACACGGCAAATACCTTGTCATTCAAGTTAGGATTCTAAGTCAAATCCATTAAAGTCAATTTTACAGAATAGTGGACGGCTCACAGGCAGTGAGCTGCCCACGAGTCGTCACACGTCGGGCCGACCGCGATAGCGCGCTTCAAGCGAGGAGCACGCTCGCCGTCGCCTCGCCGTCCGAGGGGTGACGCCTCGCCGTCCGCGCGGTGACACCTCGCCGGCCGCACGGTGACGCCTTGCTTGTGAATAAACAATAAACTGTTACCTCGCCGGTGGCGTGCCGGCAATGAGCAGTCGCCTTGCTGACGGCGCGTTGGCGACTAGCCGTCGCCTTACTTCCGGCGCGTTGGCGACTAGCGGTCGCCTGGCTTCCGGCACGTTGACGACTAGATTTTTCGAGGCGGTGGCGGGGCGCTACCGTGCTGGAGCGGTGCTGTTATAAAAACCTTTAATTTGTCTACCCGCCAATGCATCTGACCTATTTGAAGGACATCACCAAGTCTTGTAAATAATACATGATTTTATTTATGTAAGTAGGTGTGTACAAACACTTTTACATGTCAACCATATTTTAAAAACTAGATGAGGTCGGGGCGTTTCCTGTCTGACTACTCTGAAAAGAAAGTACGAAAAAAACGCAGCGGTCACAGTCTCTTTTAAAATCCAGACATAATCTTGGTCAGATCATGTGACCCAAATTATGTCTGGACTTTAAAAGAGGCTGTACCTATGTTTCTCTATGGTGGTCGCGGTGATTTCACCAACATAAGCCTACAAGACAAACAAAAGGAACCTACTAGACGGCGCCTAGTAGGTTCCTTTTTTACAACCTTTTATTTATCTTTAAAAAACTAATTCCGCTATGCAAATAGATAGTTTTCTTACCAGATAAAGGTATGCCTTCACAAATACTTGAGCGCTGATAAGGTCTGCTGGAGTCCTTCTTCTTCAAACACAGCAGTCCACCGAGTATCTATCGAAATAAGAGTTTATTCAATACAATATCGGGAAATATTGTTTTTCCTCAAAATGAAAATTCTATGGGGAAGACATCAGTTTCCTAGAGAACAGGGCAAATCACTTAAACGCGAAGGGAAATGAATGCTTTATATATTAGACCTTTAAGTATAGCAATCATCATCAGCCTATTAATGTTCTGTGAGAGGGAGTGGGCATGTCTTCGAATTTTTTGGTTCTAAGACATGCCGGTTTTCTCACGATGTTTTCCTTCACCGTTTTGAGAGCAGTGGTGATGAAATTATTTACACAAAGTAAAGCGCCTGCTTGGATTCGAACCCACGACCTACAACTCGTAAGTCGGGGCCGTTACCACTGGGCCACCACTTCTCTCAAGTATAGCAATAACCGCAAAATAATTTTTAGTTTTTAAAGCGTTTTTATACGATGAAAGTATTGAAATATTTGGTGATTCATGTTAATAAAGGTATTGTTTTTTGCAAACGAATAAATAAATATTATAGACTATGCAAGTTATGATCTCTTTTTTATCAGCGTAACTGCTTGCCCTTTAAAACCCTTAAAAAAGAAACGTTACATTAGATTAACCTTTTTATGCAAATGTAGTCAGACACCGACGTACACATTCCTGCGTACCTTTCTTGTTACACCTTAATTCTTGCAAAAAACATTTGAAGTATTTTTTTTGCCACAGTCCGATATGGACTAACAAAACATAACCTTGTACGATTTACGTAATAGGACAAAAATAACGTCCCATTTCACAAGATAACACATCTGAATTTCAAATTAATTGGCACAGTGACCTTCAAATATGAATAACCTTATTCCCTTAACGTGCACATAACGGACGCGTCAGTCACGTTTTAGAGTAGCTCCTCTACCTACACATTTCTAGATTTCTCTCTGGGCTCCCGCTGTCTTGGTCCAGTTTTTGATAGAGTATGTACATACTCTGTCAAAAACTGGACCCAGACAGCTATAATTAGCTATAATTTCAACCTGGAAGAGGTAAACAATTTTTTGTAACGATTGTTTATTTAAAAGAGTGTCCATGTAGTTTCTTGCTCGTTCTTCTCTATATGAACCTACTATACTTTGGAATGGGCAACTAACTTCTTCTTTCCGACTGACCGACTCCTTGGCAATTCAAAAGTGCCTGTAAATGGTTTAATTGAAATAAATGCTTTGAGTTTGAGCTGAGTTTGCATTCCTCGGAACACTGAACAAGATCACAAAAATACATCTAGCCAGCAAGCCATATTTTAATAATTATTGACGTGACACTGAGACCGAAAATCCTAACTGTGATATGTTTGGCCAAACCTTAAGTAGTGCTTTGTACAATCTATCGAACTGTCTAGCCTTTTTCCAACTATGTTGGGGTCGGCTTTCAGACTAACCGGATGCAGCTGAATACCAGAATTTTACATGGTGCGACTGCCTATCTCACCTCCACAACCCAGTCACTGGAGAATACGATACCCCTTGCTAAGACTGGTTGTCAGACTATCAGGCTTCTGATGACTCGTATTGTCAAAGATTCACGAATAACAGCCGGGACCAACGGCTTAACGTGCTTTCCGAGCCACGGAGGAGTCTCGACATGTAAAGATCACCTATCCACGGACCAACCCCGGCAAGCGTAGCTTAACCTGATGGATCGACCCGTGCTGCTGTTATTACTTAGCTACAAGCTTATGAATCTTATGCACCAGAAGGTTACACATCTTCTGGAAGGTCTAGTACAAAAAAATATCGTCAAACCGGGAAGAACTAATCATAATAATTGACTCTCTATTTCGTCAACTAGTTTCGTCGTATTTTTACACCCGTTATGGTGCAGATTTTTAACATTAAACTTTATTTAATTGAAAGTTCTAAAATCACCTCTTTAAACCCCCGGCGGTATCGCACATTCATGTAGCAGTAGATCATAGGGTTGTAGCAGGAGTGTGACATCGCCAGCCAATGACATGCGAACCACATGTACGGCATACCGGGCCACATGCTCCACTCTTCATCATCTTCATGGACCGTCCACAGCACCTGATAGCAAGTATATATAATCATAGTAAATAAGAATTATAATAATCCCTTATTTTAGACCACATAATAGAAACCATACAGTAGTGTTAATAAAGAAAACTTAAAACTAATGTTAGGATCCAAATAATAATCCTGAGCTAGGTAAAGTCTGGAGCGGAACTTCACACTATCTACGTAGTATATGTAGTACATACTCGTAGACGTATGAAGTCCAACCCAGTGTCGCAGCATTGCACAATCCCACCTACAGCACAACGTGCTCAGGAGTCATGATGCTGTGGGAGCTCACCAATCATCGGTATAATTGTGAAATCTTCTTCTTTTCGTGTGATACTAACCTGCCATCTAGTTACGTAGCATATTTTCGTAAATGATTATGACTAATCAGTTTCATTTTGACAGTTAAACAACATTCATTGCGTTATTTATTGTTGAGCAGAATTTATTTCGAATCATACGAAGCAATGGATCTGCAATCTGTTTCAAAACGATTCAGATTCTGATTGATCATGTAATACGCAATTAGGGTACTGGTGTCAGTGTTATAAAGCTGCCTGTGTTTAGGGGATTGTGTAATAACTTTCAGATAATAACGTTGAACTTTCTTGCACGTTTGTCTACATTAGGTAGCAAAAGTTGTAGAAAGTACAACAACTACAACTGACCGACTGTTTGACAATTCAAAATGGTTTGTAGCGGTTACACCACCACATACGAACTACACATCAAAGACATGACGTCACTCAAATCCTGCATCGGTGCATATACGAGGTGGAGACGACAATACAACAATAATTTGAATGGCGCGTCTCTCATGACGTTCTCATTCTGCATACAAAACACCCTGTTCCTCATACCTCTAAAGGTTTATTTAAAACTTGCGGTGTCCGCGGCATCGCTGACGTGTTCCTTTGGCATTGTAATTAATTAAATAATTTCTTTTGGTCTTCTTCGTCCCTTACTTAAGGAGATTACTCTTTAAGTACTGAGTTAGGGAGTTTCGCTGAACGATTTTGGTCACACTTATACAGTTCTGTTTCTATCAGCCGCGTACAGCACAGTACAGTAACAGCGCTGAACTCTATCTATAGCACTCGCATGATAAAATAACACATTTTGTCCTCATTTTATAGTTGTTTACCGCGAAAACTGAATAGACGCGGAAAGCTCAACGGATGCGTACGCATCTACTTGTTCTCTATGGGCATTAGCTGAATATAGCTGAATATGTGTGAGTAGTCCCTTACTATAGCCCCTTACTTGCGCGATTGAACTGACTGGACAGTAGTGTGTAGTGGTAGTGGGCCGTAACCCACCACGCGGGCCCAGTGCGGGTTGGTCGATGTCACATGTCTTTGAATTTTTGGTTCTGAGACATGCCGGTTTCCTCACGATGTTTTCCTTCACCGTTTTGAGAGCAGTGGTGATGAAATTATTTACACAAATTAAAGCGCCTGCTTGGGTTCGAACCCACGACTTACAACTCGTAAGTCGTGGTCGTTACCACTGAGCCACCACTGCAGGAGCAGTGGTGGCTCAGTGGGCTCGGTGGCATTTTTAAGAACGTTTGCATTCTATTCTCAATCTCAATCTGCCAAAATTCCTTTATTTTAATACATACATTCTTGTCAAGTTTTTGACATTACGTGTCGCTGAGATGAGTTTGTGACACCGTTTGTTAATTAGGGGCCAATTGCTTGCAGACAAAACTCGAACGTTAAGCCAAGAGCTCTATTATACTTAAGTCCGTGAAACCAGTCCTCAGAATATAGCAAGTTATAAAACGAAGAAATTCATATATTTTTTTAGGAAAGCCCGTCTTACTTATGCTGACTTTCTTAATTTATTATCCTAACCATTAGCCTATACAAGAGTCGATTTCCTTCTACTAATAAAATGTAATAAGCTTGCGCCTCCGCGGAACGGTCGAGTTGCCGGCTACGGCGTAGCTGGCGTAGCGATCATATTAGCTACGACGCTCCCAAGCTATTTCCGACAGTTCCAACGTTCAGAATGCATTTAAAATTTTATATTGTTTAGCGATTTAAAATTTCAACGAAACTGGTAGTCTTTTTTATAATACTCTAACAATTATTACAAGTACTACTGGCTCTCGGTCATTCCGCTTATTTTAAATGAAAAAAGAACAAAAAGAAATACCGACTATGTTTGAAATGTGAAATGAAACAGGTTTTAACAGGAATCAGTTCAAAAAGTTTACAAAAAGCATTATTTGAATTGAATGTGAAAGCATAGAAATTGTTTTCGTTTAGCTATTTATGCGTTTATACGTTTTTGTAATTCCTTTACTTTTATTTATTGGTTTGTTTCTTCAAATCTATTTTTTATAACATGATACGGGTATAATAGTTAGTATGTGTTCAAAATATGAGTACAAAAGACCCGTGCAAACTAAACCACATGATGAGTCCCTTAGCCAACACAGCGAGACCGTTGGGCTACAAATCAACTGGGACCGAACGAAAATAAGGACTAATCGTAAAGAAATACCTTTATCCATACAGTCTCAACCTATAGAATATGTCGCAGACTACACTTGAACATCTAATTTCAATAAAATCCTGTACAGAAATAGAAATCGATCGCAGAGTGTACGTGGAACAAATACTGGGCTATGAAGGAAATTTTCAAACGTCCCATACCCACAAAACTGAAAACGAAAGCAATGAACATCTGCTTAACGCCGGTTCTTACCTACGCATGCCAGACCCAGACTCTCAAAAAAACACTTTTAAATAAAATAAGAATCTTCCAAAGAGGAATAGAACGGAGTTATATGAACATCAAACTGAAAGATTGAGTCAAAAGTACACTGATTAGGAAAAAACAAAGGCCATTTCAGTGTCAGGACCTGTTTGACCGCTCTGGTCAAACAGGTCCTGACTCTGGAATGGAAATGGTCAGGTCATATTCAGAGAGCTACGGATGAAAGATGGTCGCAAATAGTTACAAATTGGTATCCAATGTACAAGAAAAGAAGGAAGGGTAGATCAGTTAAAAGATGGAGTGACGATATAGTACAGATTGGCCCAGACGGGCAAAGGATAGAGCCACCTGGAACGATTTGGAGGTGGTTTTCACCGCTAGAGGCGACCCTTACACCTAACAATACTAACCTTATTTAAGTACAAAACTAACATTACTAACAAATAAATAAATATAGATTTTCAATAGAAACCATTAGATAAGAACTAAAGCAAAAAATATACCTAATAAAAAAAAACAACAGGTTGCACTCCGGGAGTGCCGGCAGAAGTGAAAACTTGAACATTAACGTTGTGCATTTTTGAATATTTTGGAATGGTTTGGGGATCATTTCGCACGAATTGCTTTATTTATCAGTATAAAAGTACTATCATTTATGTGGTTAAATACAATATTCATTAGTAGTAGTAGTATATTTATTTATTTTCAAAATATAGTCTAACAAAAATTAACAATTTATTTAAACACTTTTCATGAAGTATGTTTTGACTGCTTTTTATTTACCCATCAATTCTATGGGTAAAATTTCTTACCTCGCAATCTTTACGTAATGTCAAAGACTATTTATTTTGATATTTACTTAGTCGGTTGCTAGGCAACGGATCTTACGGCTGAAATCTGACGCGAGTTTAACATTTTTTACCCATCCCAAAAAAAGTGCACAACGCCGCTAAAGTCACTTCAATAAAATAAAAATGTGTTCAAAATATTCCGATTTATTTAATTTGCCCAGTAATAAATCTATTGGCCAGCTAGATCAAAGGATACTTATTAAATAAATCCGTATTTAAAGAACTGGCTTAAAAAACAACAGCATTTTTAACCGACTTCCAAAAAGGAGGAGGTTCTATGTTCGACTTTATTTAAATAAAACGGATTTCAAACTTGTAACAATAATTCGACGGACTTGCTACGGTTTCAGAAGCCTGAAATAAAACCGACTGGCTATTTCAAATAATGAGGATATTCCGTAATTTCGAAAACCACTTCCGCACGTAATACGGCTGCGTTTGATGTGCGAAACAAAAAACTTTTTCGTGACGAAAAATTCTCGAATATTCATTTACGAAACATCCGCCAGCAGTAGCTATAGATATAACTGCTGTTTGAAAACCCATCCAGCCACATTTTGTACTAGGAATTCATGAAGCTGTAAATGAGAAATGTATGTTTGTTTATTGCTATGAAACTTTTTTAACTTTTAATAAAATACTAAAATGATTTTAGTTTCACTTTGTGTTACATTTTTATGACTGATAGTACCCATTTATATTTTTATCATAAAATACTTTGGAACTTAGAATAGTTTTGAACTAGTAAACTTAGTCTAAAGCCAATGTCGCTGGAGATACATGACACTGTAAACATTTGTCCCCTCGTGAATTTATTGTATCTACTCACAATGAAAATGTTGAGTGGCAACCAACTCATCGTGAACACGGTGACGACTGCCAGCATCATCTTGATCATCTGCAAGAAAGGTAAACACATTATGCCACAGATCAAATTAAAAAAGATGCCAAACATAAATTTTTGTAATTCCCGTCGAACAAAGTGTTATTTGGGTTGAATTCTCTGAAATTTGGCGAAATGTGGGTGAACTATGTACCCTCCGGGAAAACAGGCGTGATGTTATGTTATGCCAATGGGGATTTGTGGACAAGAAAGTTCACGAATCCCCATTAATGTGGGTTGTCAATGGGGATTAGTGGAATAACCCAAATTGACATATCAGCTAACTTAAAAAAGTTTTGTTTTTTTTTGTACAGTATGGGTCATTAGTGCATTACCAGTTTTACAAAGTTATCGCATCGTAACTCGTCGCACTTGAGACCTTCTTCTAATAAGGCATTCCACACATACACATACACACCCGTATTGCACTCTCTCATCATGAACCAAATAGAAAGAGCGCGGTATATAGGTAACAGTTTTCCTTAGTTCGTAGGCTTATCGCGCCCCGTTGTCTTTTTCTGATTAAAGCAATTAGAAGAAGACAGCGAATGTCGAGGAATGAGTAAGTATCATTAATACAAAATTTTAAACTAGTCAACATAAATAACATAAAAATTGAGGGTAGATTTGAAACAAAATTTATTTACTGGCTGTAATTAATGACGTTGTTATATGGTGAACTTAGTTACGGGCGTTTGTGTTATTGCTATTAGTGTTTTTAGTTTAAAGATTTTATTCAAAATGCAATTAAATATAAATGATGAAGCCAGGGCGAATATTGTAGCCTTGCATATCAATGGGTTTAATTTTTATCTGAAATATCCAATGAAAGCGGTTTACTTATGTGTAAGTTATTTTGTTGTGATTGATTCTATTTGTTAATCTCTTAAGTGGTGGTTCAAAATGAGTAATAAGGATTTATTTATTTTTAGAGAAACACTGTGAGACGTTGGGTGAAAAGATTTGAGGAAGAGGGAAGTCTGAAGAGCCGTGTTGACTCAGCGACGCTTTATGGGTGGTGAATCTTAAACGAATGGTGTTATACCAACAAGAAGATTTGCTGAAGAATTCGCAACTTTTTAACGCAAAGGCATAAGGATGAATGGTTACGTTTTGCCCGGGAATATTTAGACTTTGATTGGGAGACTACTATATTTACTGACGAGAAGACTTTCAAATCGTGTCTAAAAGGTAGACTTCATTTGTGGCGCAGAGACAATACACGGAGGTCTGACAATAACATTATAAATAATACGGAGTCAGGAAGAATAAGTGTGAATATGTGGGGGTGGATTAGTGCTCAAGGGCCGAGTGAGTTGGAATTTATACCGACGCGGCCCAACAGCTCCAACTACGTCGAGGTTGTCGAGCGACATAATGCTACCTACAGTGTGCGCAATGTTTATCCAGTATATGAAATTGGTGAACTTTATTTTGTTCAAGATAATTGTCCGATTCATCGTGCCAGTAAGTATTGTTCGAGACTTCGTGAGTGGGTTTAGTCAGTATTTAGATGTTAAAGTTATTCCGTGACCAGCGCGATCCCCTGATCTAAACCTTATAGAAAATGTATGGATTTAATAGCCATAATAGAAATAAGTTAGTTAATAATTGTAAGTTTACAGGATTGAGGTTAAGTTTCAATCTTCTTTTCCTTGAGAAAATGAATAAATTAAGCTATAACCTCAATAAACAATAGGTAACATCCAATATTATTAGCAACCAAAAATTATTTACAAACAAATTATAAATTTATTTATTTTCAACGTTTGTTATATCGTTCTTAATACGTGTATGTTTTAAAAGCTAATAATAACATAAATATATGTTAGGATTTTAGTAAACTCATTACATAACTATAAATAGTTAATGTAATAAATGCGTTTTACAATTATGATAAACGCATTTATTTTATCAACTACCGCCTTCTTGCTCAAATTGTGTAACGGTCGGCGTGAGACGCGTCATGACATTTTGTTTATATAAACGACGAAACGGCCGTGCGCAGCTCAGTTGTTTCTGCGACGCCGAAGTGTTAACATCATAAAGTGTCACTCTGTGTAGAAATATTGCTATCCGTTGGAGCAAGTCCAGGTCAGTTAATTTTGTCTTTAATATTTAAATATGTGTGCTATGGTTATTATTATTTCTAACTTACATAATATAACCAACCATGTAACGTACTTTAACTAAGATGTATAATGTCATTTCTGGTATTTAATAATATTGTAGAATAAAAGTGTTTAATTTACCAATAAATATCTGTAAGAATATTCAAACTTTCATTCCATACACTACCCTATATAACTTAATGCTAATTAATAGTTCAGTGCTTACATATATGTTTCTATGAAAAACTGTGTTTTTTATTTTATTAAATTACCTATTATATCTATTTACTTTATTTCTACCTTCCGTAACCTATAGTCAATGTAAATTAATGAAATTCAAATAATTGAACTCTGACACGAAAACAAAATAAAACAAAAAGAGTCGAGAACTCGCACTGAGGTTCGAACCTTCGCCATTCTCATGCACACACAATTATTCCGACCTACTCGTGCGATCCTGCCATCGCTTCATTCAACTATTATGTTGAATTTAAGCATTGCTTTTAAATAGGAAAACAAGTATAAGTAGGTATACTTTATTTACTGTTAACCACACATTCATCTGACCAACCAACATCGCCCGTTCGTAGTTATACTGTGTGCGTGTTATTGTCTGCATTGAAACATCACACACACAGAGATAGGCGCAGACCTGGCGTGCAGGCAAATATAAACATTCCAGTGCTTCACAATTTATGACCCTTGACTGTACATATACAATTTGACATTTTATATATCACTAACTTTTGCCCGCGGCTTCACCCGCGTGGTTGTCGGAAAAATATCCCAGGGGTACGTACTACCGGGATTAGATACCTAATAACCGAGGAAAAGTCATTGACTCCTACCGTTGCGCCCGCGTTGTTGTCAACCATAATTATTTTGTTACTCGAAATTTTGAATCTGCGATATCATTTAAAGTATTCATTTTAATGATATGATGTCCTAATTAAATGCCTAATTTAAATAACAAATTTTATTGTATAAGGATAAATACGTTCAAAATAGCTTCGGAAATACAATGAAATTTTTATGAAATTCTGAAAGATAAAAATGGTTACCGTAGGTCATACTTAGAAGATAGACATAATAATATGCTATTGCGGATTTTTTTGTTGAACTTTCGAAGATCTACAATTCTATAGAACATAAATTTGATGTATCTCTTACGGCTTACGGCGCACGCCAGGAAAGCTCCCCGACGGCATAATTTTTTCCGACATCTTCGACAATAATCGTCATAGTTCAGCAAATTTACAAAAAACCTTCATGAATTATAGACGAAAACCTTCCGCATGAATCATTCCGTCCATTGGTGAAAACCGTTTGAAAATCCGTTCTGCAGTTTTCGAGTTTATCGCGTTCAGACAGAGACAGACAGACGCGGCGGGGGACTTTGTTTTATAATATGTATATGTAAGTGTGCGTTTTACCGTAACAACGTAAAAACACATAAATCGGCGCCTCCATAAACAACAGCTCCCGCAAACAGGTGCGACGCGACTCTAATAAAACAATTTCTAAGAAAACTTCACGACCGGTGTCGCACCAGTCTGCAGTACTTTTATGTTTCCATGTTACAAACTTGCGTAGGTAACATGGAAACACCAAATAGGTCATAAATAGTCATAATATCTGCAGTAGGTACATACCTAGATAGGTACTTGTTTATTATTATGAGTTTTGTATCTCAAGTAACATCTTTCGTACCTACAAAAATAACAGTAGTTAAAAAAAAAGCAAAATAGGTACGATTTTTGTTTAAATTATTTAAAAGTACACACAAACAAACAGCGCTCCACGCTTTTTAAACCCAATCTATTGGACTCGTCAAAACACATCATGAACGAAATTCGAGGGGTTCACAAGTAGCCAGTGAAGAGTTCTACTATCCAACTCCTTGCTCTATCATCAGATCAGCTCCAAGATACCAAATTATAGTACCTATTGTCAGCCGAACTACATAGACATACAAAGTTTAATTTCGATACGACAATTAGAAGTAGGTTAAAATTGACTTCCATGATTATATTACATTGGTAGTTACATGTGAAGGTATAAAGGCGTGTATAAAAAAAATATACTTACGAAACTCGTACAATTTTAGTAAGTGATCCGCTCAGAGATTTGTTATTTACTTACGTGAGATTAAAAGCAAATATCAACCCATTCGTGAAACCGGGTCATTTCAATTCATTAATTTCCATTGATAATGACAAATTGATTACACTTTTATGACTGAACGGCGACGTGATGGGCTGTCAAAATAGCAGCACGTATTCAAACGAAATACTCTGAGCCTGCGCCAATCAGGCCGCCGAAGCAAATAATTTGCGGTCACCAGCCAGTTAACCGTGTTTGCCTCGTTTTAAATAGGCAATATGAATCAAACATTGCGATTAGTTAAACTTTCGCACCATCCATCTAGTTTCAAAAATACGATTCGATTCGACACAGACATCCTTGACTACTGAAGATAGAAACATGCTTTTAAGATAATAATGATCCCTAGACATTGTAAAAATTTGCTCAAAGAGGATTTTATAAATTACCACCCCTTAAGAGTCCATAATAACTGAGATCAAAATCTCTCCTAATCTCGCTCGCACGATATTGCTCGCGGACTGAGTGAGAGTGAGAGAGAAGGCTCTTAGGCGCCAATAGTTTAAGTAATTTTTTTTTACGACGAATATAATGGTAATATAAAAAACGTAGTATCTGCTCTATTTTGTTTAGCTATTATAGAAAGGTTCATGATCTAATTTGAAGTATTTTTTGAATACCAGCGGTTTATTGTTCGGTTTGGAGGTACCTAACTCTGGATGTTTTTCTTTCGAGATAATAGTATCGTGTTTTCGTCGAACATAGTACTTAACATTAATCCTCAACTTTACCTTATACTTATTTCAAAATTAAAGCTGCGGTATTTTCGATATAACGGAGGATCATAATAATTCAACTCACTAAGTTAGAATTTGCCTCAAATGTCATGATTTCATAAAATAATCATTCAATAGGGCAACTTGAACTTAGAGAGTTGTATTCAAATACTTATTTTCTCTTCACAAAGACATGATTATTATTTTTTGCAAGTCCAGAAAATCGCCCAAAACCTCTTTTTCCCCCAATTTTCATTATTTTTTGGTATTGCGGCATTAGAAATACACAATCTGTGAAAATTTCAAATGTCTACCTATTACAGTTCATGAGATACAGCCCGCTGACAGACAGACGGACGGACGGACGGACAGGGGAGGCTTAGTAATAGGGCTCTCGCGAGTCCTTAAAAACAAATTCAAAGAAATTTTTATACTGACTCTGCTTTCTCTTTATCTTAGAAAGCATTTTACGTTCGCAAAAACTTAGGACTTTTCAAAATGATTGATGATTGTTTTGTTATGATTTTGAAATTATTAATGGTGATTTTCACAAAGCTATAATTTTGACATTATTGTTGATAGTTTTGACATTACTATAATGTACTAACACTGGTATTTAAGATGATTATGTAATTACTAACTAATTGGATTGTATGATCTGGAAAATAAATAATTTGATTGAAAATAAATCGTTTTTTTTTTAATAAAAAAATCGTTTTATTTAAAACCTCCCCTAAGTCCTTCCAGGGGAGGCTTTTGCCCAGCCTTTGTTTTTTACATACTTCCTTGGCATAATCTTCTCATTATTTTATATTTTGTTGACAGCATTATTAATTCAGTTTTGTTCTTAGCTTCTGATGTTTCATAAGTGCCCATATATATATAACATTTTGATTTTGACTAAATGCGAAATATAACATTTTGATTTTGACTAAATTGTTAAGGAATTTTTAAATAATCGATATCTTCTAAAATACTGAATAGTGAATGTGTTGTTGGATTATATGTATATATTTAGCAGAATATTCTACTAAACGTCGAACGTCAGTATTGAGGACCGAAATTATACGGTAATGCAACACATTTTATTACTCCTTTTTATTCTTATTCTTATAATTTTATTCTTATACTACTTAATGATACTAAAAGAAGATCAAAGTAGGTATTGTAGCTATCTCAAATTCAGCCCTACAAAACCAAATTTACAGATTACGCATTATTTATGCGTACTACTAAATATTATCATATTTTCAAAAATAACCTAGGCTAGTTATCCAGTTGTAAGGTGGCTCCTCAATTCAGACGTCTGAATTTAGTTGCACTGTAAACCTCCTATAATAACCTTTTAAGGGTCATTCTACAAATTCCAGGATCGAACCTACTAATTCGGCTATTTTACTACTAAATATTGACAGTATCCGGCCGCATTTAAATATAATAATATAGCTCCTCAATCCATACGGACACAAAAGGAAAGGGAGGTCTTTGCACTGCAGTGGGACAACACGTGGCCCTGCTTCGCAAGCGTGAAATCTACTTTGAGGTGACATGTCAAAACATTCAGATTTCTGTGATATCTAAGTTAAGTAATAATGTATTGTACTAAAATAGACAAACCGTAGGGAGCGTGCCGCGGTAGCGGCCGCCGAGTGCCAGATCCCCTCTTTTGTTGGTGAACCATTTGGGTTAGGTTAGAACAGTGACCATTAACGCGCAAAGGCGAGCGAACGTAGCGAGTGACCATCTTGGCAGGTGGTAATCAGTTAGGTATATCTACAGTATCTACTCAGGTTACTAACTGTGATAGAAATTACATATTAGACTAAATATGTTCTATGTCTTTTGAGTGGTATATCAAACGATTTTATATTAAATGTATGTTATGATTATAAAAATTAGTTATTTTAAAATTATATCAATCGTTTATTATATTAGTACAATACATTATTACTTAAGTTAAGTAATAATGTATTGAATAAACCTTCGGAATTAATTCTCTACATGAAGATGAAAACCGCTTAAAAATCTATTGTGTAGTTTAGATTTAGATGAACTAAGCGGTCACACAGACACGAAAACCGAATTTGTTTTGTATTATTTATTTATATCATTATTTTATTTTATTTATTTAATAGTTTATATCCACACATATAGACAGATAAGATGAAAGGAACAGCAAAATACGTACAAAGGTGATGCTATTTATAGGAATAGAAGCAATAAATATGTTCGTTTACCAACCTTTCGTTTTGAGTGTTGCATACGTGTGTCTCGTGCATCCTGTGCTTCCCCAGGCGGGCGCCCGCCCCACACAGTGTGCGCTATCCGTGTATATGTACACACCAATGCACTGAGGGGAAGCACGAACTGAAGCACCAACAGTGCGAAGGTGTACTGTCGGCTCTTCTCCGGACTGGCCCATTGCTCACCACAAATGTCTCTTTACAACATAAAACATACGTTACAATAAAGCTTTTATAAAATTAAAGTAAATTAATATGCATCATGGTAATTGTAGGTACAACGCTACAAGGTTCTTTTGGCTCGTGACCAAAATCGGAACTACCACCGCCGTCTGTATACCTATTGGATAAAGTACCGCTAGCGGCAAAATAGTGGCGCTGCCTTGGCCCGGCTAAAGTGCCAGTGTATTGCATTGTCATTGTCACTGTCACTGAGTCACTGTCAGTTGTTATTAAGTTTGATTGTAGAGGTTAGTCCGCTGTGTGTAGAGATTATCTCTTGTGCCTAAACCCTGGCACTCGCCGGCCACTGCCGCGGCACCGCTCGCAGTTCTAACCTAATCTAACCTACCTTTCAGCCATTTTCATTTGCTAAGGCAAGAAGTTATGGCTACACTGAAGTTTAGCCGGCTTTAAGGTGAAAGAAATTAACATAAACCTCTCCTTAAAAATAAACTCATCTTTTGATATAATTATCAAAAACAAATACGATCAATCAATACAAAAGACAGCGATTTAACCTCAACAATCAAACAAAATAACAAGTGACAGTGACAGTGACAATGACAATGCAATGCTTAGGGCACTTTAGGCGAGCCGAGGCAGCGCCACTATTATGCCGCAAATAGTGGCACTTTATCTGACACTAGCAGCACTCTATACACTTCCACATATGTTTACCAACAACGCCCCCTATCAATGTTATGCAGGCGCCAAAAGATCCCTGTAGCACTCTACTTTTACATTAGACAATACAACATAGAAACCTCACACCAAATAAAAAACCACGATAGCGCTGCGAACAATACAGTGAAGCATGCCAAAACTACACCTCTGCTCTGTGCATGCACGCACATATTTACGACCATTTACAATCAAACTAAGTACACCTCACTAAGTGCACACATGTTTACGAAACCGGCCTCACATCACTGTGGACAGCGCTGTCTTGGTTTTTTATTTGGTCTGAGATAGAAATAGTAACGCGTGTATTTGATAACATTAATTAATCGGAACACAAAGTATCTACCTACGTGACATCAACAAATCTTAATGCTGGGGCCACATTCTCACGATAAGGCGAAATAAACTTGACGCGCTATCTCTCGCACACCGTTCGACGTCTCGCTGGACAACAGAGAGCGCGCGAAGTATAGTTCGCGTTATCGCGACAATGTAGCCCCAGCATAGCCTACTCTTTATTCGTGTCAGGCTCTTGTTTAATTAACTGTCTGCACGGCACGATTTAGATCTCCAAATTCGTAGTAATTAAGCAAAACGAGACGACATTTTACTCCTCTTCTTTATTTGTATGTATGTGAAGACTTAGTACAATAAACACAATATACTTTTAGGATTATGATTAACCAATATGATACATACATTTCACATGCACGGTGCCAGAGCGACGGCCTCTGCAGTTTGGACACGATAGGAATGGGCGCCGCGGTGATGAACGCTCCGCTCCACACAGCAAACACAACCAGCTTAGCAGCCGTCTTGCCCAGCCGCGGCTTCAACGGGTGCATTATGATAATATACCGATCTATCGATATGGCCAGCAGAGTGTAAGCACTGACCAGCACCGACACCGCTTGCGAAAAGTTCACAGCCTTACACATAAATGCACCAAACGGCCAGTACCGCAGTAACAACATGGACACAAATGAAAACGGCACACAGAACAGCGTCATCAGAATGTCTCCCACTGCTAGGTTCACTATAAAGTAGTTCGTCACTGTCTTCATACGCGGCGTCGTGTGCACCACTGAACACACCAACCCGTTACCTACCAAAGCTGCTCCGAACACTGCGATATACATCACGTACACAAATATTTTGAAAATGCCTGTTGTAATATCCTCGTCGGTATGTAAAACACAAATGAGTTCGTCCGGATAAGTATGGTTATGATTATGATACGACTCATTGTGGCAGTTGATGCACGAATAGTTATATTCCAAGGCATTTTCACCGTCGTAGAACATCTTCTACTATTCGCATGCTCAGTCGAAATTCTTCATGATTTTCTGGAACAAAAATAAATAAAATTATGTACTTTGTAAGTGCTCACACATTTTTTTCAGAGCAGGGATTGTTTATGTTTTATAAAAGAAAAAACATAGGTACTTATCACTCAAAAAAACAAGGTGCGAGGTATTATTACCAAAAAAAGGTGCGTGACGAGACTAAAAAACAGGTCCCAAAGTAGTCACGAGCATAAATATATTACTATGGACAGTTCGGCATTAAAATCTGATATCATGATTCATCCATTAATATATTTTCTTCAAGGTGACGGTACATAGGTATAAGTGATAATTTGTGGAAGTCAGCACAAATATGTGACATCAAAGGAACACCAAAAGTATCTGACGAGACAAACGACCCTAAAATATAGGATGCTGCATCGGCTTCAAAAAGATGCGTCACCTCTTAGAATTAACTATCGTGTGATATTAATACTGATAAAGACACCTTTTCCCAAGCACAGAAGTCTTAATTTACATTTTTAATTTTAATTACCTACACTTTTTGGTCAAGTCGTAAAAGCACGAATTGCGTGATCATGGTTTTCTGTTGGTTCTGCTTGCAATAGTAGTTGGTACAGTAAAAACAATTTTATCTTCCCCAACGCAGTAACAAAAACATATCGTAAATCGTGTAGTCAAATATTCTATTGTGGGGTTTGTGGGTTAGCCGCAATCGAATGCGAAACAAAAACGATGTGAGTTTTCATAGCGGAATATTTTAAAGTAAAAATACCTATGAAATATTTTTGAACAGTCCCATTACCTAGATATCAATAAGTTTAGCCTGAAACTCTGGCAGGTAGGTTACTTTAGGTAGGGAGGACCCTTGTACCAAGTCCAAAAAAGTTTTCGTTTTTCATTTTTATCGCGTTGTTTTTGATTTGTTTACGTACAAAACTTAATAAGTAAGGTCATAAATAATGTCAATCAAAAAGACGTCATCTAGCATTATAAATAAATAAAGACGGAGAGAATAAAGCAACAATATAAATCATAAAAAGAATATATTTTATTACGAATTTATAAATTACCTAAATACCAATATAACTAACGATCTTGGTGATTATTTTATAAATCTAGGTATTTAATTTACGTTACAAATACCAAGTTCCTGTTAAAAAATGTGCACTGTCCGTAAAACGCATTTGTGCAGAATAAAACCCGGCTTCGTTTTGTCGTTTTACATTTTTTGCTTTAAACGTAAGTACTGGGAACGCTGCAAAATGAAAACCGGTTATTTAAATGGGAACATTGCCGTGAATACGTTTATAAATATTAGAACGAAAGCAAAAGTATTATTGAGACTCGCACAGATCACAAATTAAACTAAAACACACTCATAGATACAGAAATTTAAAAAGAAAAATTAAGTAAAATTAAAATAAATGCAGAAAATCCTGTTAGAGGCCAAAAGGCTCCTATCTCAGCATGATGCTACGACTTTTAAAAATAAATGTAGTTTAAAGATTTTTTTTTTTAATGTCTCGGTGTGTAATGTAATATTGTAGTAGTGTAGTGTAATATTCTGATTACCTTCTGACGAATAATGCTAATAAATATCTAAAAACAAAAACAGGTAAGTACTTACCTAAATAAGGAATTGATTAAGAAGGTTTAACAAAGAAGGCTTAACAAAGCTTGTACAGTTGGCTATATCAAAACCATATTTATTTTGCTTAGTGCTTATCATGACTTACTTACAATGAGAATGATTTAAAAGTGGTTTTAAGCAATTAATTGTCCTACTTAGATAAGTGCTAAGCAGTCAGTCGGCTTAAATGTTACCTAACTTTGGTTTAAACTTAATTATTTGGCTTTCAGTTTAATTCGGGCAAACTTAGTTCCCTAGAATATTTAGACACGGGACAAACTAAACTACGTCGTACACAACTTAAATGTAGCATAGATTTGAAAATTTTCATTCTTTCATTTCAATTTCACGAATGTATTTCGCTATAAGACTTTACTAGTTATTATGTTTTCGAAAGATCATTTTCACCTAAAGCAATAATAAAGATTGTTGATTTTGAAAGCGCACTCAGTTCGGATGGTGATCGGTTTTAGGAATTTTGCCGATGCTACATCTAAGTTGTGTCGTACTGTACGTCGTCTTATAATACGTCTAAAAATAATCTTATCGATTTTTCTTTTTCTATTATAAGTATTTTTTAAGTAGGAAAAAGTGGAAAACTGGAAAAAAAACCTAATAATTATAATGTTTATCTTATTGCATTATACGGTTGTAAAGTATATTTGAAAAACGAGTTTCGTCGACCACAATCTATATATAAGTTCTACAGCCAACATTGAACTCTTTGAAACTATTCTAAATATAGCATAGATACTCGAGCCTGTTTGGCGTTAGAAATATCAAAGCAAAATCCGAAAACATTAACAAACATCAAACAAATATCACAAAAGTTAGTACAAAAAAACGTGGGTGAAACAATTATTTGTTTTTAGCATACCGAACAAATCAAAAGCTGGAGTACCACAAATGACGTAATATGTATAATGTACTCATCGTTTACGAACGTTTCACAACTTGAGCTAACAATTAAATCGTTTTGAGCTGAATGGTGTTAATCCATGATCATGTGCGTCAACACCCTGCCGTCAGTTGGGACTGGTCATCTCTTAGCTGCCATGGCTTATTTAAATTTATTTTTATTTTTGTTTTTTATTTTTATAACGAACGCTTTTAACGTATACGTCTGTCTACATTGTTCTCACATGTATAATTTCAACGTGAATGATGCAACCAATATTTTGTAACAATTTTTATATTTAGAAGTGTCCGTGGAGTTTCTTGCTCGTTTTTCTCCATAGGTACTACTTTGGCATGGGCAACTGCTTTATCTTTCTGACTGACCGACTCCTTGACAATTGAAGAATATTACATAAAACCACGCCTGTATTCCTCGAAGGGCTAGGCAGAGGTGTGTATTAGTCCCACATTTTTCCAGTAACGTTTAACGGCGTGCAAAAACACACATGCAGATACTTAAAAAAAAATACATTTCTTTGTTAAAGATGCTGGATTTTATAATTGGACCGAGCGAGCGTTGCGAGCGAAGCGTCTCTGCATCAACTGGCAAAATTTGCTTTCGTGTGTCAGTTTGTACGTACTCCTATACAGGTCGTATTTTACAACCGATCTGGATGAAACTTGGCATACAGGTATTATGAAATTATTTAAATTTTTTGTCGTTGGGTTTTTTGATTGGAGGGGCAGGTCCTCCAAAATGGGGCAAAAAGGGGGCTACTGGATATCTCTGCCTTATGAGATCCGATTTCAAAGCTTCTTTTTTCGTTTGAAAGGTAGTAACTTTAGGATGGTCTCAAAAAATTTTGGTGAAGATCTGATGAGGATCTGCGGCATGATGAGCAGAATACCTCCTCAAATGCAGTAAATTGCTCGCTATTTATTCAAACCTATTTGTTAATTTTTGTAGCTGGCCTACAAATTTTTTACTCATAATTTGTCTGGTTTTTAGGGTTCTGTAGTCAACAAGGAACTGATATAGTTTTGGCATGTCCGTCTGCCTGTCTTTCTGTCTATCCGCGGCTTAGCTCAGAGAATCTTAGTACTAGAAAGCTGTAATTTGGTATGGGTCTATACATATTAATCACGCTGACAAAGTCATATATATTTTTTTTTTTATTACCTCCCCTCCCTACACGTAATTTTTTTTTTCTCGTTTATCCCGTGTTATGGGGTGTTGGGTAGGTGTGTGAAAACATTTTTTTCGATTCAACGATACATTTGCGAAATTAGAAGGAAAACTATCACAGCTAAGTACTACCTACGCTTTACAAGTTAACGAGTAATAATAATCGACTAACTTATATTTGCGGTTGGAAATTTGGAATGTATGGGAGAACATGTTTTCCAACTACAATGGTAAAGTTTGTTCTTGGGATAATTATTAAATTCCAACTACGGACCCCTTGTTTGTGCGTTGTCAACTCACTTGAACGTTTTTTAATTTGAATTTGATGTATTGATGTCATATTTTTTTGATAGGAACAATGTATGTCATCGCGGTCAATTCATAGAACACCGTTGGTAAAAAAAAAAAATCGAACGCTAAAACTACAAGCTATCATCGTTCATGGTTTGTTCCTACAGGTCTAATCCCTAAATACGAAGATTCGGCCGAAGTTACGTATGATTCCTACTTTTTATCAGCTACAGAGATAAGATTAGTTTGGCGCACGATCTAAGAATGAATGGTAATGTTCAGTGTCTGATGCTGGATCCGGAAGGTGGCCATAGGAACTCCTCAACCAAACCACCGCCATCGTTATTGGACTCACTTGACAAGTGTTCTTACACTAGGTGCTGTCCAGGTCCATAAGAACTCCTCAACTAAACAAGATAGCCTTGTTGTTTTTGCGGTCGCCGATTTTGTCTTGCCAAGTAGCCCAAGGTTCAGTCCCGGGCCTCATGATGGATCTGGAAGGTCACTATACTGAACTCCTTAACTAGACAAGGTAGCCCCGTTGTGTTTAGGCCTATTCGATTTGTTTTGATAAGTAGGTACGTTAGCCCAAGGTGTCGTCTAATGAAAGTGCCGGAAGGTGGCCACAGCAATACGACTATGATGATGTTATGATAAAATACTTTTTTTAAACAAGCTTTTATTGAACTAAAAAGTATTAAGTAAAACTTACGTAAACACTTATGTAAACATAGAACTTTAATATTTTCTTAAAAACTTTAGGCGTAAACGTCGTTCTTTTACTTTTAAGATCAAGCTAAACTAAGCGATAAAATTGTGCTCGCGAGGTCTACTGTTCGCAGAACTACTAGTTACAATAACATTTCACAATTTGTGGCATGCTACAGTGTCGCACATTGCAGCGGCGTAAACGAGCCTTAAAAATCATGTTACATGTTATTTTATACGGACACACAAACAAATGAATCCGAAACAACAAATGAATATATTTCACATTCGAAAATTGCTTTAAACGTTCTTTTGTTTCTGTTTCATTTGTTTGTGTGCCCTTATGAAAAGAACATGAAAATACTTCACTATTTATAAATGCGCAGTGGTGGCCCAGTGGTAACGGCCCCGACTTACGAGTTGTAGGTCGTGGGTTCGAACCCAAGCAGGCGCTTTACTTTGTGTAAATAATTTCATCACCACTGTTCTCAAAACGGTGAAGGAAAACATCGTGAGGAAACCGGCATGTCTTAGAACCAAAAATTCGAAGACATGTGACATCTACCAACCCGCACTGGGCCCGCGTGGTAGATTACAGCCCACTCCCTCTCACAGAGAGGAGGCCTGTGTCCCAGCAGTGGGAACATTAATAGGCTGATGATGATGATGATTTATAAATAAAACAAAGCGCTGTAGTTAGTAGCAGTTAGTTTTGCAAGTTTAGTTTATTGAATAACTAGCGACCCGCCCCTACTACTGTTTCACATGGGTGTAATGGCGACATGTCATAACATCGAAGATTTCTATGCCATATCTAAAGCCGCCCTCCGACGGTGCGCCATATCGCGGACGCACGCGCACGACGCACCGTGGGAAACCTAGCGTGCGTGGTAGCGCAGACGCGCGTTGTACGCGTGCGTGGCGGTGCGTCCTCGTGCGGGCTGGTGCGCGTCCGCGATATGGCGCACCGTGGGAGTTGGCTTTAATACTAGCGAGAATTTTTTGTACTTTAGTTATCACATTATTCTAGCAATCACTACCGGCCCGCCCTTGCTTCGCAAGGTTTCTATACATCGAGATTTCTTTATCATATGTAAGTTTAATGTTTATTGTACACATAAAACCTTCCGGAATCGATTTTCTAAATGATGGTGAAAAACCGCATCAAAATCCATTGCGAAGCTTAGAAGAACAACTCGGACACACAGACAAACACGAAGTGACTGTTTTACACAGATATATAGATTATTTATTTTCTTATTTCTTGTGCTTTTTTTTTCTAACTATCTAGTTAGGTAATCTAAGTAAAATAAGTACGACTAGCTATTCCCATTTTTATCCTCTGTGATAAAAATGAGAAGAGCTAGTAGTAGTAGATTTGTAAATAAACAACATTTTCACTATTGCGAAGAAAAGCAACCCACACAGTGTTGACCCAGACAGACTCCTAAAACCTTTTTGTCTGACAGGTCACGTCGAGTAATTGCACCATTATTCCTTGAAGAGGCTACATGACTCGTGTTTCTGTTACTGCGACTAGCAATGGCAATCGTTTTTAGTTTTTAATCAAATCAATGAGTTAGTAAAAGAATTAGATGGAGACAGAAACCATGTAGCATGAAACATATTCGAAACTTTGATAGGAACGTTTCCGAAACAATAAAATCCAAGAAATTAAGACTTTATTTGACCCCTAAATTCATCAGATATATAATACACAGAATAATATATAAATATAATATTATATTTATTATATTATATTTATATAAATAATACACAGAACCCTAATCGAGCCAATAACATCGGAGATATCAATCCGCTACTTAAAAAAAAAAAAAAATTGAGTAACATGAAAAATATTAAAGGTACCCGTTTTAAAATAAATTTTCGAGAATTTTTCATGAATATTTCGAAAAAAACGAGCAGCACATGGACATGGACGGCATTGTACAAAAAATTGATCAGGCAGGGGACATAATTCTTCGATATTTTAAGGTAACTGATCCACTATAGGCACCTAAACCCATAGCCCAATATGTTTTGTTTTCATGTTTCTTTCTACAGATACATATTTTATAAAAAATTACCTATTGTGTGTTATTGTGTAAAGTATGGGAAAACACAATAAACTCACTGTCATTTCCAAGGTTTCCTGACAGAGATCGCAGAAAGCTTTAAGGCCGCCCATTGTATGTTTTGTAATGTTAAATTTATTTCTTGCTATATACTTCCTGGTGTATATTAAATTATAAATAAATAAATAAATGAAAAGTGATCGCATTTTAATCCAGTAATAAGGTGGAGATTTGGCGGATGTTATTTTTCATCATACAATATATTTCGTTGGTAACATAAAGTAGGTAGGTATCTTAATTTAAAGTTGTATACCTTCGAATTGACCACCCTGTAGAATGGAACAACGCGCTCTTAATGCGGGGTGATAGATGCTAAAACTAATTCTAGTCCTAGTTATTCTAACAAGTAAACGGAACACTAAGTCAAATGTCATAAAAAGTTTACGACTCTCTCAGAAGATGGACGTCAACCGCCGAGATTACACAAATAGTGACACACTTTCACAGAACTGAGAACAACTTCTATTGGCACAAAAGATCAGATAAGAATTAACGGGGCGGAATTTACGGAACGTCAAGAATTATCTAATAACGTTAACACACAGCTAACTGCATTCTACCAAAACAAATGGGTAAATGCAGGCAGTTATCACTAGAGATTGGATATTCGGATGCATATATTTACCTAAAGTTACGTTTTTGCTAAGAAATTATGGAAGTGGCTTTTAATATATTTTTTTTCTTCTAATAATCTATATAATTAAAATAATATTAAAATAATCTTTATAACTGAAGAACCCTGGGACAGATTTTGATGAGTTTTAGCCTGAGCAAATGGAGCAAAACAAAAAAAAACTACAGTGGTTTCAACTGTGGCGGAGCTGAGTGTAGTGGCGGAGCTGCATGTATATTAAAATACAATAGACGATGTATATTTAGAAACTTAATCCGCTTAACTGTTCTTAAAGAGTTAGAGAACCCTGTAAGACCCTGACCCTGTTAGCGAAAATACAATAGACGATGTATATTTAGTAACTTAACTAAATATACATCGTCTATTGTATTTTATAATGGATTTCTGCAAAGTCACGCCTGAGTCAAATAACTGCGTGTATATTATCTAACCTAACTTAACCTAACCTAACAGTGTCGGAACTGAAGAACCTCGGGACAGATTTTGATGAGCAAAGGGAGAAGCAATGCCTTCAAAACTACAGTGGTTTCAACTGTGGCGGAGCTGGGTGTAGTGGCGGAACTGCGTGTATTTGATCTAACCTAACCTAAACTAACAGGGTCGGAACTGAAGAACCCCGGGACAGATTTTGATGAGCTTCGAACTGAGCAAAGGGAGAAGCAATGTCTTCAAAACTACAGTGGTTTCAACTGTGGCGGAGCAGCGTGTATTTTGCCCACTATTCAATGATGAGGTTTTTTACATCGTTTAGAGAATTTATTCCGGAAGGTTTATGTGTATAATACGTTAATATTAAAGTTACGTTAACCTAAGAAATCTCGATGTTTTGTCAAGTCGTAAAAACCGAAAAAAGTCGCTAGTGGTTATTAAAGTAATGTCATAATTAAAGTACTAATATTTCTGTAAACCTATCCTAAAAAAACTTACGAAATCTGGAACTTTTTCCAAAAAGGTTTCAAAAAGGTAGCAATGTTTCATTGCAATCGGATGATGGTTTAGGAACGCAAACGGGACAAACACGGATTAAGTTACTAAATATACATCGTCTATTGTATTTTAATATACTCGCAGCTCCGCCACTACACCCAGTTCCACCACAGTTGAAACCTTTGTAATTTTGAAGGCATTGCTTCTCCCTTCATCCATTTTATTTATTGATAGATAGATATATTTATAGGTAAGTTCTCTGAATCTTCGTATTGTATACTCATTTATTAGCTTACTATGAATACAACTGTACTATACTACTGCTTATACTACTACCGTACTATAAACTTATAAGTGGATGTCTTGCATTCACATATAAGTTGCAACTCCAGCTCAGGCTATTCCTGAATAAATCTTTCCACTAAACATTGGGAGCTGGTGAGTCCCTTTGAAAAAACTATAACTGCAAGTTAAAGTGGGATAGTTACCAAAAGTAGTAACATTATTAAAGGCGAGAGAGTTATATTCAAAGGACGCTAGCCTTTCCTGAGGTTAAAAAGTATGTAGGTTATTTAATTTCAAGACCCAAATAAAGAAGAATATCTTTAGTTCGTTTAATTATTAACCCCTAAGGTTAAAAGGTATAAAGATGGTCTGGCCCAAACATGCTTTGTTTTGTCAAATATTAGCAAACGTGTAAGTCTTTTCGGACTAGGTAAACATAAACATATAACAGCAACAGACGAACATTTTGGTACAAGGCCGATGTTGGGTTTACCCGGTAAATTATTAATATAATCAGATAGATTTCAGAGTAAACTATACGAATAATTCTAATGTATCTATCGCTCACGAAGTGTGCTACGCCGTAGCACAGCGTGGGGTTCTTCGTAGCGCTACGGAGGGCTACAACTACGGCGTAGCTTAATTGCGCCTCGCTAACGCATGATTCTACGAAACAGGTCGATTCAATTTCATATGGTACACGTACAGACAGTCACTATATAACACCACCGATGAGCACGTTACTTGTGAAATTGGTGTCTATGACCAATTCACGTAACGTGCTTTCGATATGAGTGTGTTCACGTCTTAAATGCAATAGGCGGTGTTCGAACCATACCCTTTCAGTTATCTGTCAGGCTAGGAAGCTAATTGCCATAAAGCAAAGCAGCAATTTCTCATAGAACTATGGATGTATAGTGTATATTATAAGAATAATTTATTGTATAAGGAATTAGGTACATTCAATGCGTTGATTCCTGGAACTCACAATAGGATTCCCTGTGTCGTGAGATCCAGGCTCCTTCGTTCCGTTTACATATTGATATGTGTGTAAGCCTAGCGCCACACCTGCCGAACGTTCCGCGGCGGAACGCTCCGTCGCGTCATATTTCTATGGGCGTAACGTTCGGCTGATGTGTCATAGGTAACTTGAAAAACATTAGGAGCGTAGTCAACCGAACGTTCCGTCGCGGAACGTTTGGCAGGTGTGGCCCGACCCTAATAGGTAGCCACATTATGTAACTTACAATAAATTTCTTAATTTCAAAGTAATCTACTAGAAAAAACAAAGAATACTTATATTTAAACATATGTATGTCATGTATGTTGTGTGTGATTGTGATGTTGTGTGTGTATGTGTGATATATTATGGTGTGTTTGTGTGGGTGTATGAATTAAGATATTTGTGTTGGTGTTGAGAGTGTGTCTGAATGAACCTGAGGATGTGTATAATTATGTGGATTTTTGTGATAACCGCTTGACTGTCACTAATGAGACACAATAAAAATTTAATTGTTATCGAGCTGCATCAGTCTTTCGGACAGTTAAGCATATATAGAATAATAAATATATAAAAACATTACCCTCCTTCTGGGGCAGTCGGGCAAAAAGTGATATGTATCCGCGTACCTATAAAAGCACTTGTTTTTTTTTAAATTAAGAAGTTGAGAGTCATATCAATATCTATCATTATGATCCTTCCCTGACGCTTACGGTATGCGCTTCGGGGAATACAGTTGTTACTCCTATTATGTTACGGCTTTTTTTGTATTCATACGTCCGGGACCCTAGTTTTGCGAAACTTAATACGTATATTATTAATGAATCATTTACTTAATTTCGCAATGTTTTCAATATCTGCGAAACAACGAGGAGGTAAAGGAGAGGAGCATTTTTTCCATACATTGAATTCCCATTTCATAGTTGTTTTCAATTTTTCATTTCAATCAAAAGTTCTATAAACTATAATATTTGCAAAATTAATTGTTTCAGGGGACCGTGAGTTAGGTTCCAATTCTAGTTTAGTTTCTTGTTTAAAATCCTCGCTCCATATCAACGCAAACTCAGCAGAATTAATAACATTTGTGAGCTCTGGATTTATGAATTATCTAATAACAACACTAAACCATTACGAGATATGAATCGAGTACAATTATTATTTGCTAACGATAGCGTGATCAAATATTGAAATGCACTTACGTAATCCTTAAATTCTCGGTAAGTTGTGAGTCATAGAAGACATATTACTATCGTGTTCTCCTTTCTGAAATAGTACTGTAATATATGGATAACAATATTCTCCGTACGTGACGCCAGTTCGATATGAGTTCTACATCTGTCATACATTGCAAATTCAGATTACTTTTATTAATTCCGTGCGTTCCTGACAGAAAGAACGACATCATACAGTACGACACAAGTAAGATGTAGCATCGGCAAAATTCGTAAAACCGATCACCATCCGAACTGAGTGCGCCTTCAAAATACCAATCTTTATTACTGCTTCAGAAAATTATCTTTCGAAAACGCAATAACTTGTTAAGTCTTATAGCCAAATACATTGGTAAAATTGAAATGAATGAATGAAAATTTTCAAATCTATGCTACATCTTAGTTGTGTCGTACTATACTCGCTTGCTTCCCGGACCTTAGTGAACATCTCCATTATGACGCAGTGCAATATTATGCACTGGTTGGTTGATTGGTTAGTCTCAAAGGTCTATTCTGAACTTCAGTATTCTAGCTAGTTATCGTCAGCTATCGTTGCAAATGGCTCTTTCAAACACGAGATGGGATTCATCACTGCTAAGCTACTTTTCTCCAACTTTGTAAACTAACTAAGTTTTGCAACACTGTACATGTATTAAAGAAAATAAAGTGTTTATTTTAATGAATTATTAGCAACCCGCCCCTGCTTCGCATGTTTTTGACGATTTCACAAACATCGAGATTTCTTATTATATGAAGTTTAATATTAACCGGTGAAGACGTAGATGGGCGACCGAGCTCAGCAGGAATAGTATACTCGTAGGAAAGTTCATACTAATTCCATGTATAGTACATACTAATTCCATGCTGCCATGATAGTAGGTACCATTTCATTATTCTAAGGCCATCTTGTTCTAAACTTTGGGCAACCGAGCTCTGTTCGGGTGAAAATACGGAGAAAACGACTTTACTCGAGACCTAGCTAGATCGATTTTTCGCCCCCGTAAACCTCTATATTGCAACTTTCATCGAAATCGTCAGAGCCGTTTTCGAGAACGTAATTACAAATATTGCTCGTTTAATATTATAGGATGTGTTATACACATGATACTTCCGGAATAAATTCTCTAGAAGTCTACATGATGGTGAAAGCCGCATCAAAATCTGGGGGCCAAGTCTACTAATTTACAAACGTCACAATGGTGTCTCGATGGTGAGTTTTTAACAGATTTGCCATACAAAATCTGTCAAAAACTCACCATTGAGAGACCATTGTGACGTTTGTAAATTAGTAGACTTGGCCCCCTGTTGCGTAGTTTATAAAAACAATGCGGCCACATAGACAGACACAAAAAGCGACTTTCTTTTATAATATATGCATAGCAAAAGTTGAATCCCAGATCAATCGCGGGCGCTATATTAAAAATGGCTCATCAAGTCTCGAGGGAGCGTGAACGTGATACGCACCACTAAGGGCTTGTACACAAAATTGCGAATCGGTACGATGCGAATTCGCAACGCAGAGGATTCGGAAGAAAATCTTAGGATGCCGTCGTATATTTTTGCGATGCGACGCCGCATCGCAGTTTTGTGTACAAGCAAAACCCTTACCCGCTGTGAATGATGTATTACAATATTGCTAACGCGCAAGAAGAACTCAGGCAGGAATTGTTATTTTCGTGTTTTTTTTTCTTTCTCTGGGTCATGTTTATTGAAAATAAACTTTTTGTTTTCTTTTTTTCTTTCAACTCAGCTGTAAAAAAGGGATTAAAGTGAACGAGAAAGACGAGATACTCTTCAGTATGTTCGAATATTCTAATTAAGGATAAGGGATGGGCTAATAGTTTCTCACTGGAAGATTCTTCAAACCGTATCGTACTGTGCAAGATTGATGATTACGGTTTATAAACACCAAGAAAATGGTGTACTTAGGCTGCGCTTACACCAGAGGTGTCCGAGGATGCGTAGCGAGGGATGTGTGTGTACTCGTAACTAACCAATAACAACGCTGGCTTAGCTCAAGCTATGACAGTGAAGCGACGTTATTGGTTAGTTTCACACACATCCCTCGCTTCGCATACTCGCTTATCTCTGGTGGAAAAGCAGCATCATTCTTAAATAATGTCACATTATAAGATCTCTTCTATCACCATTATATGTGACACGTAAAACGGGTTGTAATTTTAACAATTTTATTATTATTCGTAGTTGGAAGTGAAACCTCCGGTATGCCGATGTATTACGTTTGTGCTAAAGTTAACCATCGCGGACCGTCATGTTAAAACCGTGTTATAAAAAACTGTAAAACGATGTAAAATAGTATTTTCAGGGGGTCTTGTAGCTAGAAGTAGACAAAAAAAATTACTTAGTAATTTTTTTTTTTAAATATACATCAGATTTTATTTTCAAGGTTTATAATCTGTATTCGCTAAGAAAAACCTACATGACCTAACCACAACCTAATGAGCCTTCCGCGAGGGCTCCCGCGATATGCGAGTAGGTGAACCCTCCAGGAGGGCTCCCGACAATGAACGTGTTAACCTTCCTTTTTTCTTCATTATATGTCTATTTTCGCTTAAATCTTTCATTTTCTCGTGGTCATAGTATTAAAGTATAGTATGCAACTCTTGAATAAAACGGATTTATATCGAGGGCCATGAATCACTCGCCTCGCTTAGGAGTCTAACACTTGAATCACGAGCGTAGCGAGTGAATCGTCAATCATCATGAATCACTCCCTACGGTCGTGATTCAGTCGTTAGAATCCTTCACTTGCTCGTGATTCATCTATAGCCCTCGCTTTAAATCCATCCTTTATTCACGTGGGCGCCAACCTTGAGGCTGCAGCCAACCCGCCGGTTGCACGCGGCCCAAAGGGTCATGGCCACCCGGATAGTCCGGGGATACCGTACGATCTCCGGCGAGGCGGCGAGCCTCCTTGCCGGAACGCCGCCATGGGATCTGGAGGCGAAAGTCCTCGCCCACATCTGGGAGTGGCGCGAGGAGATGAAGCGCCGGGGTGTAACTCCGCTGCCGCGACAAATCACGGCACAGCGGACAGAGCTCCGGCAGGATCTCATGGCGGCTTGGAGAGTGCGATTGTCGCAACCTAGATCTGGGCACGCCACAATTGCGGCGATAAGTCCCCTCTTTGAGGAGTGGCTAGAGAGGCGCCACGGCGCCCTCACCTACCGCCTGACGCAGGTCCTCACCGGACACGGTAGTTTCGGGAGGTTCCTGTTTCAGATCAGGCAGGAGGAAACGCCCGGGTGTCACCACTGCGCGGATCGCCCGGAGGACACGGTGGAGCATACGGTGGAGGTCTGCCCGGCTTGGGTGGAGCACCGCCGTGTCCTCGTGCAGGCGATCGGCGGCAGTGACCTCTCACGTCCGGCCCTGGTCCAGGCCATGGTGCGGAGCGAGAGGGCATGGCAGGCTGTCACCTCCTTCTGCGAAGCAGTAATGCTCGTGAAGGAGGAAGCGGGGCGCGAGAGGCAGAGACTAAGGTCGCTCCCTCGAGCCCCTAGCCGCCGCGGTAGTAGACGCCCCGGGCGTCGGGAATCCATCGCGGATTTCCGGCCACCGTAGGCGCGGGCTTGCGGACGGAGAGTGATGGGTAGCTCTCCGTCCGATCAGGACCAAGCCCGGGTCGACGGCGCGTAGTGTTCCACGCGCGCCTCAAAGAGTCGTCAGCGAAGCTGAAGGGGGCCGATGCCTACCACTGGGGTTGCGGATAAGTCCTTAGGGGAAACCGTGGCCCTGGTCTAGGCAAGGGAAGGAACACGGGTGGGTTTTAGTCAGTAAAAGTCTGACACGCCCTTCCGCTCCGCCCAGAGCGGGAGAAGTCATTTGATGATTTCCCACCCAAAAAAAAAAAAAAAAAAAAATCCTTTATTCACTAATTGCATACTTAATATACTATTATTTTCTTTATTCTGACTTCTCAAGTATAATAGACTGATATATTGGTGAACTAAGGCGCACCTCCACGGGCAAGTGAATTGCAGCGATAGTCATGTCGTGCCATCAAATTATCGCCGCAATAACATCGCCATAGTTTCTATCGAATTTGATGGCACGGCGAGACCATCGCCGCGATTCTCTCGCTCGTGGAGATGGCGCCTAAAGGTTTAAAGTTCGATACCGCTCTTGAATAGAAAATAAAAAAAATGTTTTCTACAGCGTTCATGTTACGTATTTCATCTGTATTACTTTCAAAAATGCTCCTTGATTGCTGATATGTGTAGGTTTTTTGACTTTGTACAGTCGTATGTACTCTGCTAGTGATTTGATCAAATTAAAAGTATTTTTACATTTTATATTGTTCGTTTTTACCTACATTTTTATAATTTTTACTATAAATGATGTGACAGCGTTAAGGCAAAGGAAGACAAACGAAAATAGGACGAGAGAGAAAAGATGCACGGTTTTTGAACAACCAAAACTTAGTACCTAACAAAAGTTTCCGTGCAACAAATTGTTGAGACATCCGTCTTACGGGAATGTCTACTTTTCCGGTCCCTCCTTGACTATATCGACATAACGTCAGCGTCAGCCGTTCGATATAATTCCCCATAGGCCAGTTTACAAGGATAGAGCTGTTCTTAATTTACAGATAACAATGATTTGATTACACTGTAGTACAATCAACCGGAATTCACTGATAACACTTGTCTTGTACTACGAAAATCGCCCTTACTACTATGACATAAAGGCGAACACAATGTTAAATTGTTACTGGATCGGTCGACTGAACTGAGTTCGAGGAACCATTTGGAAGAAACAACACAAGATTTCTTGATCTTTTACTAAGTCAACATTTTCTTTGCATCGCTTATCCAATGAACTTGGTGTTTATTACGGAACTTGGTGTTTAATTTAATCTTTATTGCTCGGTATAATAATACAGAGTGCCAGGGTAGAACGATGCTTGTTTTCTATACTATAATATTACTAGCGGATGGCAGACGTTGTGCTGCCCAAACAGCGCCACCTACCGGGTCCAATTGTATTTTCAAATCATTCAGGGACCCACTCAAATATACACACAATATTTCATCTAACTCGGTCCAGCCGTTTAGGAGGAGTTAGGTGACAAACACACGTATGGAAGAGTAATATATAAAAAGATATATATATATATAATTGAGATAAAACAAAGAGGTCAAATTTGTGTTATGTGTGTTTGTTTGTTTCGTTTTTTGTAAGTTTATATGTAGGAGGTAATCTCGGGAACTACCAGTCCGATTTCAAAAATTATTTTTGCATTGGTTAGCCCATGTCTTGAGGAAGGTTATAGGAGAGCGGACGAAGTCGCGGCGTAGGCTAGTTGCAGATAAATGCAAAAACAAGCTTTGTTCTTACTTCTAACAAAAAATCATGACGACTTTGTTTTACAACATTTATTTTTCTCAATGTACCATCCCAAAAGCTCTTCCAGTTAAGCATAACGTTATACTTACACTTCGGATATTTTTTCTTTGTATACAATTTAATTAAACCTTAAGGCCCTTAAACGTTATAGTAAACAACTGAATTATGTAATACCATTGGCTTTCGTGAACTTAGTGTAAATATTATTGTTAACAACCATGTTCTCAATTAATTAATTATATCCGCTCGATCAAGTGTATTAAACCAGTAACACGATTTGTCATGTTTGTCTAACATAGCCTCTTGTTTATTTATCCAATCCAAGTAATCAATCCTTCGACCCAGTTACCATGGAAACGAGTTCAATCACGAATTAATTACATAAATATACAATACTGCTACTTAAACATAATTATCAGTATAATGTAAATTCCGCAAAACCGCATACTCTCGCATCAGGCTGTGTGTTGTTTCAAAGGTAGGCTAGGTACGTAAATTACAATTCCAAGTATTTCTTCTTCCTACTTTAGCGTGCTTATTTCCTTCAAAATAAAAACCTACAAATAAAAAAAGTTGATCTTGCGATTTTTATTTTTTTTATATTTTTTTTTCCTGTTCCTTTATCGATACTGAACCTACCCTGAAGCTATGGCACGCAATTACTTTAACACCCTGTATATGTCTTGAGTATTTAATTTGACAAAGTAAATGTGAAATGAAGTTTCGTTGGTTCTTGAATGGTCCGTTTGCTATAGGCTATGTGACGTCATTGCACATTTAATTGAATATGGCGCCCTCTAGAGGATAAAAAATTATGAACTAAAAAATCCCTTCCATTACATATCAAGACTCTTCCGTGCCTCGAAAAGCAAGTTAAGCAGTTGGTCCCGTCTGTCATGTGTAGATCTTTGAGAGTCGTTTACGGGTAGTCAGAAAAATCTGACTACCAGTCTAACCAAGGGGTTTCATATTATCCACAGTAACTGGGGTGTGTAGGTCAGATAGGCAGTCGCTCCATGTAAAATACTGGTATTCAGCTGCATTTGGTTAGACTGAAGACGGCCCCAACATAGTTGGGAAAAGACTAGTCAGTTGCTGATGATTTAAAAGAACTATCACCCATACTCAGTATCCGGACGTAAATTCTCAGACTCGACAGTCTCTTCGAAGGCTCGGTATGTCATACATCGAACTTTACAAAGAGTGTGTCTATTTTTTTTTACATAATTAAAGCCGGTTTTCTTAGCCAAGATTCAAGCCACAATAACGAACAATCAGTAAAAATGTCACCGACTTTCCCTTTTCGTTACTGAGATTAAAATCAATCAAACTGCCATTGTTAGGTTTATAATGAAGTTCTGCTGGCACATTCTGAATATAGGAAAACAATTCTAGTAACATCTGTGAGCTCTTTGTTTGTACCCCTCAAAGTTAAATCTTTATTTTCAATTAGTCATAGAAGACAGTAGGTAGAGCAGTGGTGGCCCAGTGATATCGGCCACAACTAGCGGTTAGGTCGTGTATTTGATTTAATCACCACTGCTCTCAAAACGGTGAAGGAAATATCGTGACAAAACGGCATGTCCTAGAAGCAAAAAATTCGAAGACATGTGACATCCACCAACCTGGGCCCGCGTGGTAGATTATGGCCCACTCCTTCTCAGGTTCTCACAGAGAGAAGGCCTGTGTCCCAGCAATGGGAACATTATAGGCTGATTATGTACATATAAGGCACTTTTGAACGTCATAACTTATAAGAAAATTGTATTCATTCTAGTTTTCCCTTCCAAAACGTAGTACATAAGGAGAAGAATGGCAAGAAACGCCATAGTAACCCACTCTTTTAAAATGTTTTACATATTCTGTATACATTATTTATAAAGTTATGCGTGAAGACAATGTATCTACCTATCTGGAATAAAATTACTACACTACAATAGGTGCAAAGTATTAAAAATGAAGCAAAGACAGATATAGTACATTACTGTCGAGGCCAGGGCAATTAGGGCAATGATGAACGATCGTGAAAATGTGGGCCGAGGCAAAGCCGAGGCACACATACTTTTTACTTTTCTCAAACAATGCGCGGAAATTCAAACTAAGTTAATTAATTACAAATTCCAGAATCAATGACGAACAAAGAAAATTTTTCACGCGCCAATATTATGTTCATTTGTTTCTTCTTTACTTTAAACAGCTCTATTTGCTAAGCCATTAGCCAGTTCGAAATTTAAATAAAATCTTTGATACCTACCTCCTTGGTTGCCATGTGTTGAAGTAAATAGTTATTTATGTTACATGGGGACAAAGTAATATTTTGTTCTTCCAGGGCGTTATTTTGAATTCAGAGCTAAGCGAAGGATTGATTCTAAAGTAGAATCCTGAGGTTAGCGAGGAATTCAATATACGCCGCCCGAGAACATAATATTTTGTCCCCGAGTGATGCACACTATTTTTCATCACTACCTATGCGAAAAATAAAAAACTACGTACTCGATTTTTTTTTTACATTAAAGTATGTATGTATGTATGTATGTATTTATGTATGTATGTATGTATGTATGTTCATCTGTAACCTCATAACTTCTAAACCACTGATCATAATTTGACAAATGAGATATCGTTGGAAGCGTCCTGATTGTCCGCTGGTTATAAGCTATGTGACGTTACATTAAATTCAATAAGGCGCCCTCTAGAGGACATAAAGTGACGAAAGAAAAAAACACTTTTTTAAATCTTACCATGTATGGTATCAAATGAAAGGGCTTGACGAGCACATTACAAATATGAATGTTTATTATATTTTCAAAATAAATAAATATGTTTAAATTGTTAAAAACATGCAAAAGTGAGACTGTGCTAAGTACGGCGCGGCTGGAGATATAATTTCGGACAGAAATCAAGACATACTAAAATGGTCAAAGTAAAGCCGTAGTCGCATGCCTGTCGGCTACAAAATTATAATGGCATGCGACTACGGCTTTACTTTGACCATTTTAGTATGTCTTGATTTTTGTCCGAAATTATATCTTGTTTCATACATTTTAGAGCGTGATTTTTCAGTAGTCGGGTTTTAGTTTTTAACTTTTTTAAATAACACGACAGATATGAGTTTTCATAGTAATTTATTTGGCCGCTAAACACGACAGATATGGATGTTCATACTAAGATTGCCGGCCAGGCGCTCGCTTGTTTTTGACCAGTACAGCAATTTCGATTTATCTCGAAGAAGGTTGTCAAAATAATGTTCGAAATTCCAAGCATGTTTGAGAAAAATCAATTATGTAATAGATACATGGTGCTCACATATTTACAAATATTGTCAGTGTGTGAGATTAAAGTAATAACAGAATGTAAAATTAATGTCATAAAAACAACTTATTTATGTAACTTGTTAACGTTGACTGAATCGATTTGGTTTTATGTACAAAAAAAGATTATTTGAAATTAGTACTTCTACGTGAAATACATTTTGGTAGAGTTATTGTTAGCGACCACAATTTATGTTACGCTCAACATAGTGTGTCTATTATTAAATGAGTATGTCGGGTTAGGTACAAACTTTGTGTTTGCATTGTGCCGGCTTGCAGCTGTGTGCAGGTACAGACAACAAAAGAGGAATGTATGCAGGTAGCTAACTATGACTTCCTTTTAACCCCCTGTTGTGCGAGTGCTGAGTAGTTAAATCTTTGACACTGCTTGTTTGAGTTTCTTTTGCAGCCAATCACAATGAAAATTGCCTGCATACAAACCTCTCTTGTTGACTGTACGTCATGTGGACAACAACACATTCTATTATAAAAACTGTAGAGCTGAACAAAGCAAACACAACCAGTCTTAAGCTATTGTTAAAGGAAATCTATTATCCCCCCTCTTGACCTTTCAGAGAAAAGTAGCTTACATTACTTTATAAATCTAATATTTTAAAGAAATTATTAATACATTGTTAAAAAATGTGTAAAATTATGCTGTCTTTCATGTTACATTTCTATATCGTACCTTTGTACTATTAAATTATTTCTTGTGAGTGTTGTGAACTAAATAATTTAAAGTACAATTATAATAATACAATAATAATTTGGCATGTTTTATTTCTTTCAGCCAAGACAAAGAAATCTGTTAAGAGAATATACTTATTCTCTTATAAGATTTCTTTCATTACCATGTAGGAAGGATTTTCCGCAGACTACCTACTTCGGACCTACCTATTCAGCTAGGTACTTGTAGCTTCTCCTACCGACGTTTTAGCTGACGTAAGTTAGAATAGTTTCTTGTTCTTCATGTTCTTGTTCATGCATGTTCTGGCATGTACAGGGCCGACCAAAAGTCCACTGGCAATCTCACAAAGCATTATAGCTTGACGTTTAGTTTGACTTACCACCTACTATTTTCAAGAGTCACATGCATCATCATCAAGTGATTGTAGTTCATAACAACTTCACAATGTGAGTCAAGATGACCTAGCGGTTAAGCGCGTGCAGATAGAATCGATGAGCTGTGAGTTCAAATCTCCCGTAGAATTCGACTTTTTGTAAGTTTTGACTCGATTGGAAGTAATGGGACAGAAATATAATATTCTTTATCTTGTTCGCCTTGTTCACACATTTCGTAAAGTTAGGAAGGTAGATCCTATGACACTTGATTTATATGACTCTTTGTCAGTTAACTCAAATTGCATCGGCTCATACGAACAAAAGCTAGTAATTTTGATTTGTTATGATACAGAAACGTCGAAAACGTTTCACATGCTCATGTTTGAAAACATTCAAATGCACGTTTTGAAACATAGAAATTCTAAATAGTTTAATCCCAATAAATTGTCTCGGAAATTGGAACATCGAATACATTATGGAAACTGCATTATCCGGTTCTTATCACATTTTATTTCGTTCAAAGACATTTTATTAGCCACTTTTTATGCTTCTCCAGACGTGCTCCAGCGAAGCTTCAACATAATAGTCAGGAAAAAAAGAAGATAAATTAACAAAGGTGAACAAGTAAGCAGTAGTAGCAACTAAGAGTACATGTTCATAAAACTCAAATTGTGAAACAGGAAAAGACTTTTTATGGTCCGTTCATAATGAATTTAAAAAAATCTTGACACTGAATGAAATGTTCACTCCATTAATGTAATTTCATTATTCTGTAGCTAATTCGACCGTACCTACGACCCGCATTTGAATTAAGATAAAAGTAACGTTAGCAAAAAAAATCTTTCGACAAAATGCAATATGAAAAAAAACGGCCAAACGCGAGTCGGACTCGCACATGAAGGGTTGCGTACATAGATATATTATTTTATACCATTCCCCTTCTAAAAAGCTTATTTTATTCACTGAAAACAGTGAATAAAAAGCTCTTTTAATCACTATTTTGGTGTTTAAATTTAGAACACGTCAATATATTCGACCGCCATCTCAGTGCTATACAACCTCCTTAACACTTTCGACACCACCCATTTTCATAGAAATCATACGCCATGCCGCCATACATATTGGAAGTCTACGACTTTTATTATTCGTAATTGGAAGTGAAACCTTCGGGAGGGTTGCCGGCATTACGTTTTGTTAAAATATACATCAGATTTTATTTTCACGGTTTATAATCTGTATTCGCTAAGAAAAACCTTCATTTAAAATGAGCCTTCGGCGAGGGCTCCCGGCATTCCATATACGACTAGGTGAACCCTCCAGGAGGGCTCCCACCACTGAACGTCTACATTTAAAATGAGCATTCCGCGAGGGCTCCCGGCATCCCATATCCAAGTAGGTGAACCCTCCAGGAGGGCTCCCGACACTGAGCGTCTACATTTAAAATGAGCCCTCCTCGAGCGCTCCCGGCATCCCGTATCCAAGTAGGTGAACCCTCCATGAGGGTTCCCGACACTGAACATCTACATTTAAAATGAGCCCTCCGCGAGGGCTCCCAGTATCTCATATCCAATTAGGTGAACCCTCCAGGAGGGTTACCGACACTGAACGTCTACATTTAAAATGAGCCCTCCGCGAGGGCTCCCGGCATCCCATATCCAATTAGGTGAACCCTCCAGGAGGGTTTCCGACACTGTATTGACTGTGGTGTAATTCCTGACTTAATGAAAAGTAGTAAAATAATACCTTTGTTCAAATCGGGCAGCACATCAGACCCCACGAACTATAGACCAATTTCTGTGCTTCCCACTTTTAGTAAAATATTTGAAAAACTGATGTTAGATCAATTGCAAAGACATTTTAATAAACATAAATTATTAAACAGTAAACAATTCGGTTTCACAAGGGGTCGCTCGACTTCCGACGCTGGTGTTGAGCTTCTTACACATATTTTTGAGGCCTGGGAGGAGTCAAATGATGCCCTAGGTATTTTTTGTGACTTATCTAAGGCTTTCGATTGTGTTTCTCATGATACATTGGTCAGGAAATTGCATCACTACGGTGTAAGAAATACAGCCTTGGATCTTCTTATTTCTTATTTGGATAATAGGATCCAAAGAGTGGACGTTAACGGCAAACGATCCCCGGGGTCTACTGTCACTATGGGAGTTCCGCAGGGCTCAATTCTTGGCCCTTTTTTATTTCTCGTATATATTAATGACCTACCTTACCTTATAAAGAACAGTCATGAAATAGTGTTATTTGCAGATGACACGTCACTTATATTTAAGCTTAAGCGACAACAGACAGTAACTGACGACGTAAATAATGCTCTCTCTAAAATAGTGCATTGGTTTAGTGTTAATAATTTACTATTAAACGAGAAAAAGACTAAATGTATTAGATTTCTGACACCTAACGTTAAGCAGGTGAAAACCAATGTACTTGTAAATGGGGCAGAATTGGATCTTGTGGACACCACTGTGTTCTTAGGTATTACTTTGGATTCGAAGCTGCAGTGGGGCCCACATATAACCAAATTGTCGAAACGGCTAAGCTCTGCAGCCTACGCGGTCTATAAAATCCGTCATTTGACGGATGTAGAAACAGCTCGATTAGTTTATTTTAGTTATTTCCATAGTGTAATGTCATACGGCATTTTATTGTGGGGAAATGCAGCCGACATTCAGGCTATATTTGTGCTGCAGAAACGAGCCATTCGAGCAATTTATAACCTAAGTTGTAGGCATTCACTGAAAGATAAATTTAAGGAAATAAACATTATGACAGTCGCATCTCAATATGTATATGAGAACCTGATTTATGTAAAAAAGAATATTAATCTATATTCTAAACACAGCTACATTCATAGCTTAAATACTAGAAACAAAGATTTATTAATAGTGCCCAGGACAAGGCTCCAAAAAATTAGTAATTCATTTAAGTGCCAAAGTATACGTTTTTACAACAAACTCCCAAGCCATGTTAAAGAACTGAGCCTCAATAAATTTAAATCATTTATTAAACAGAAACTATGTCAAAAAGGTTTCTATAAAGTTAAAGATTACTTAGACGACAAAAAGGCTTGGGTCTAATTAAGCTGCTCCAATGTACCCCAAGCAATCAAACAAGTGTTATAATTAAATCAAGACAAAGTATAATTTTCTAAACCTTGTTTTGACATTATAATTATTCAGTTAAATCATCAAATTATACCAGTTTTATATAAACATTGACATTGTTGAATATTTCATACAAAATGACGTGATTACTTTGTAAAGTATTATATTATTTTAATTATTGTGAATGTGAGGACTATGAGGATATTTTTTTTTTTTTTTCTCTTCTCTTTTTTCGTTTCTTTCTCAGTT